>OZ014472.1:13758949-16351619 GCA_963965965.1 Trididemnum nubilum
TAAACGAATAACGTTATAACACGCATTAAGTCAAGGTAGTATGGTCGGAGTTATCAATACTCTGCACGGCTTTGAAACAATATGTTATACGCACGGTTTTGAAAAACACAAAAACAGTTGGTCGAGCGCTAACGCGTTCCTCTCTGGAGTGGGAGGTCAGAAGTTCAAATCTCGGACCGATCAAATCGAACACAGTGTTGCCGACGACTCGCCTCTGCTGCGATATTTTTTCGAAAGGAGCTGTGTAGCCCGGGCGCAATGACGCGGAAATGGGCCCCGCGAACTCGTTTCACGCTTCGGCGTATTACATCGAGTATAATGAAAGATTTGATTTTATGCATGGCTCGGAAGCACTATGTCTTGTACATAAAATGTAAAACCGCGATATAGACTAAAGAGAGGACGAAGCGCTCCTTAATCAATAAAAATACTTAACAGCTAAGTTTGAACTAACGCTTGAAATCACAACATACAGTAAATAGAAAATGAATTAAAAGCACTACCTAGCACTGGGTTATAAAATCTTTACCTAGCCTGTTTTTGTTTTGAAAGGGTGTTCAACTCAAGTTTTCACGCTGGACCAAAATGTTGAAATTTACCTAAAACGCATTCTCACCAAATTTGAAGTTTCTACACCTTCTCGCTTTCAAGATAATACAGTTCAAAATTAGCCGTTTTCCACTTTAGTGTTGCTGTTTTTATCAGTATTGTGACAGAAGATTAAATTTGGGAAAGCTGACTTTCATTTATTGAAAAGCATCAAATTTTTCGTTTCTAAACCTGTACTTTGTTTTGCAATACCTCTGCCGCAAAAAAATTTTTGAAAATCACGAACATGCTGTTAATTTTTGAAATTTTGTTTCTTATTGGCAACCCTGACAAAATGTCTAAGGGGAAAAAGCCTTTTTAAGGGGAAATCTAATCTGTTATACCTCAGGAACGGAAGGTCGTAAAAAGCTCAAATTTGGTAAAGTCGGTCTTGTCTGTCAAAATTTTTCGAGAAAAAATCGAGCAAAAAGAATTTTCCGCCCTGAATACCCTTTCGATCCGTCAAAACAATTTGAATAATAATAATAATATATTGAGCAAACGATTTGGTTGCAAGTGTTTGATTTCTGATCTTATTAAGCATATGACGCCATATCTTTGACGTCAGCAAGGTTCATCTTTGTGTCCACTTTGTGTCCATTTTTTGTATCCACTTAAAACGCAAAAAGTGGGAAATCAACAAAGATCATGCGATTTTAGTCACCGTGAAAACGACGCAGTCCAACTTCAACCAATTTTAACCAATCGAGTTCCCTTTTTTGACTTTTCAAGTTGTTTACGTTCAAGCTGGGTGAAAATATTGAGTTTCTTTTTTTTAAGTTCCAAATCGGGCTTTGTTGAAAAAGGAGATGTAAAAACCAACTTGCCCTAAGAAAATTTCAATTCATCTTACAATTTTTGTCAAAGATGTTCATTAAAAACATTCGCAATTCATTTTTCAATAATAATTGGTGATTAAACATTACGTAATTACTCTCTGCTTTTTTTGCTTTGGCTGCATAGTGCAAGAGGTGCACAATGAGTATATTATGCCGTAATTAAAATTTTTGTTCACTTCAATCACATCTTTGCTAAAATTCTACTTTTACATTAAATGATTTTTAACTTGTGGTGCTTCGTAACGGTAATAATGACCTGAAAATAGTCAATGTGAGTTTGCTGTTCCTCAAATCCAAGAGAAAAACTAGGAGCTGTCTATATCTTAATTCTATGAAAGATATCGTATTTTTAACATTACTTAAACCCACATTTGTGCCCAATTTTGTGGGTCAACAGGCTTTCACGTTTGACTCAGGATCCAACCAGCATTTAAATCCTACAGCGCTATTTCGAAAAAAAAAAAGTTTGAGTTAATTATCTACTTTTTCAGATCAAATCACTACTCGAAAGAAATAATTTGCAAGATCTTAAATGTTTTTGATCAAAGTTTTCCAATGAAAACAAGAAAACGGTTAAAAATTTTGCTATATTAGGTAAGTTTTAAAGTAAACGTAATAATCAAGATGAAGAAACCCAAGATTTTGATCAAATTATTGCAACAAAAAAAAAAGTTAATGACTTGTTCAAGTTTTAGGTGAATTTTTGGATTTATGTACGTTAAAATTTTCACTCAAGGTAAATAAATCGCAACGGTGTTAGATATTTTCATGAATTCACCCCAATACAACAAGATCAAGTAATAAAAATACACCTTTTTTAGAAAAATTTTGATTAAAAGTTTTCAAATAATTTTCGTTTTAAGGTTGAATTATCGTTTTAATCAAAGAAATTGTAAGATTTTGATTTCTGCAAAAAACATTTTGACGCAAACAAGAAAATCCCAAAAACTGACGTAAATTTGAGACTTTAAGACAAGGTGTAATATCGAATGACACCAAAAAATTAGCAAAAGATCCTGTTTTAACTCAAGGTAGAGTGTAGTTGAATAAAATTTTACGGTATTTTAGTTAAAAAATCAGTGTAAAACTAAATAATTGTTAAAAAATTTAAGATGTTCGGTAAACGTTTTAGTCTTATAGTACAAAAAAGATTATTTTGGGTGAAATTTTCAATTTAAAATGACAAAACGAAAGATTTTTTACAAAACTATTGCTACGACAACAAAAAAAAAAACAAAAAAAACTTGAGATTTATTGACTAAAATTAATAAACATTGTCTATTTTGGTTAATTTTTATCACTTTTTAGTAAAAAAATTAGTGTAAAAGTAAAAAAATTGTTAAAAAATTTAAGATGTTAGGTAAATGCTTTTGTCTCAAAGTAGAAAAAAAGATTATTTTTAATTAAAGTTTCAATTCAAAATGAAGAAATGCAAGATTTTGAATGTTTTTACAAAACTATGGCTACGAAAACAAAGAAGTTCAGACTTTTTTGATTAAAAATAATAAACATTATCTTTTTAAGTAAGTGATTTACTAGACATTTTATTACTTTGGAACATTTTCTACCAAATTTAAGGTCTGAGAAAATTACATGACTAAAAAATTGCTTAAAATTACCGTTTTTTTAAGGAAAACATGCAATTTAAAACAAACAAAGCGAAACAATTTAAGTTATTTTAACAAAAAACACTTACTTTAAAACATGAAAATCAATAAAAAATTAATAAGTTAAGCTAGTTTAACAATATTTAAGGTAAAAATGTCATTCAAGACAAAGGATTCATACCATTCTAAAATAGTTTTGACAAAGTTATTCTTAACGAACGCAAAAATAGTTGATTAAAAGTTACGATTTAGGAGAATTTTTTTGTTTAAAGTAGAAAAAAAATAGCTGCTTTATACGTTAAAACAATTAATCAAGTCATAGAAACCTGATTTGCAAAAATAACGATAAAAAATTACTCTTTGTATTTTGCAAATTTATGTGTTAAATTTTGAGAGAGGCTAAGACAAAGGTCATAGAGTCAACAGATTCCAAAACGGAGAAGGCTCAAACCACTAACTTGGTGAGCGTAAGTCAAATTCAGTCAAAGAGGTTCAGGATAAGAGCAATTGGAACCTTGTTTTACAAAATGAATAATGATTTAGCGACAATATGACAATAAATAAATTTGAGTGTTTAAATGTTTGTGTGTCTAAAGATCAAAATACCACTACTTTGACACTTACAGACTGATCTAAACGTTTCGTTTTTAATATTTTTTTGAAGTTTTGTTTTGTTTTAACGCATTATCAAGTAAAAATCAAATTTGAGCGACACACCCTTGCGGCCAAAGCATATGATTTGCTGTAATACGACCGTATGTTCCATATTATAGACACTTGAATTCGCAAGAAAAACCCATTCTCGCATTTCTTTGCATTTTGAGTCTTGTATAGACGACACTGCTGTAGAATGTTTGAGTTTCTGCGTCGCAATCATATACTGGCGTAATTTTTTCCTATGTTGAAGTGACACGACTGTACTATTTGAGGTTTTATGAAAGCTTTTGCCGCTTTGATTTGAAAATTTTTTTTTTTTTTTATTGAAAAATACTATTTTCAAGAATAAGGTTAAGTGCGTACCTTGTAGATAGCAGAATCTAAAGCCGATACAATGTTTATAGGATCACAAAAAATGTAATGGCATATACGACTAAATATTTAAAACGATTTGCAAAGGTAATGTGATGAGTTCTCTTTAGACCCAACGATCGAATAGCTTTCAAAACGCCCAAGAATTTTTTAACCTCAAAGCTTACTTCAGGTACGAAAGAATTACAGATTTTGTTTGCTTTTTTCAAAGAACTGAAAAAATGTTATGATTGAAAAAATGTTATTTTGAGACGTTTTTATTGAGTCATGATCAAATACGCTCGGGACAAGGCCGGAAGTTGTTTATAAAATTGATAAATTAAAATTGTTGAAATTAAAATTATTGAAATTGAATTTTTTGAATTAATAAATTAAAATTATTGAAATTAAAATTATTATAATTAATTTTTTGCACTGAAAATTAATAAATTAGAATTGTTGAAGTTAAAAATAATAAATTAAAATTGTTGAAATTAAAATTATTGAAATTGAATTTTTTGAATCAATAAATTAAAATTATTGAATTTAAAATTATTATAATTAAATTTTTTGCACTGAAAATTAATAAATTAGAATTGTTGAAGTTAAAAATAATAAATTAAAATTGTTGAAATTAAAATTCCTGAAATTAAATTTTATAAATAACTTCCGGCCTTGTCCCGAGCGTATTTGATCATGACTCAATAAAAACGTCTCAAAATAACATTTTTTTTATCATAACATTTTTTCAATCATAACATTTTTTCAGTTCTTTGAAAAAAGCAAACAAAATCTGTAATTCTTTCGTACCTGAAGTAAGCTTTGAGGTTAAAAAATTCTTGGGCGTTTTGAAAGCTATTCGATCGTTGGGTCTAAAGAGAACTCATCACATTACCTTTGCAAATCGTTTTAAATATTTAGTCGTATATGCCATTACATTTTTTGTGATCCTATAAACATTGTATCGGCTTTAGATTCTGCTATCTACAAGGTACGCACTTAACCTTATTCTTGAAAATAGTATTTTTCAATAAAAAAAAAAAAAAATTTTCAAATCAAAGCGGCAAAAGCTTTCATAAAACCTCAAATAGTACAGTCGTGTCACTTCGACATAGGAAAAAATTACGCCAGTATATGATTGCGACGCAGAAACTCAAACATTCTACAGCAGTGTCGTCTATACAAGACTCAAAATGCAAAGAAATGCGAGAATGGGTTTTTCTTGCGAATTCAAGTGTCTATAATATGGAACATACGGTCGTATTACAGCAAATCATATGCTTTGGCCGCAAGGGTGTGTCGCTCAAATTTGATTTTTACTTGATAATGCGTTAAAACAAAACAAAACTTCAAAAAAATATTAAAAACGAAACGTTTAGATCAGTCTGTAAGTGTCAAAGTAGTGGTATTTTGATCTTTAGACACACAAACATTTAAACACTCAAATTTATTTATTGTCATATTGTCGCTAAATCATTATTCATTTTGTAAAACAAGGTTCCAATTGCTCTTATCCTGAACCTCTTTGACTGAATTTGACTTACGCTCACCAAGTTAGTGGTTTGAGCCTTCTCCGTTTTGGAATCTGTTGACTCTATGACCTTTGTCTTAGCCTCTCTCAAAATTTAACACATAAATTTGCAAAATACAAAGAGTAATTTTTTATCGTTATTTTTGCAAATCAGGTTTCTATGACTTGATTAATTGTTTTAACGTATAAAGCAGCTATTTTTTTTCTACTTTAAACAAAAAAATTCTCCTAAATCGTAACTTTTAATCAACTATTTTTGCGTTCGTTAAGAATAACTTTGTCAAAACTATTTTAGAATGGTATGAATCCTTTGTCTTGAATGACATTTTTACCTTAAATATTGTTAAACTAGCTTAACTTATTAATTTTTTATTGATTTTCATGTTTTAAAGTAAGTGTTTTTTGTTAAAATAACTTAAATTGTTTCGCTTTGTTTGTTTTAAATTGCATGTTTTCCTTAAAAAAACGGTAATTTTAAGCAATTTTTTAGTCATGTAATTTTCTCAGACCTTAAATTTGGTAGAAAATGTTCCAAAGTAATAAAATGTCTAGTAAATCACTTACTTAAAAAGATAATGTTTATTATTTTTAATCAAAAAAGTCTGAACTTCTTTGTTTTCGTAGCCATAGTTTTGTAAAAACATTCAAAATCTTGCATTTCTTCATTTTGAATTGAAACTTTAATTAAAAATAATCTTTTTTTCTACTTTGAGACAAAAGCATTTACCTAACATCTTAAATTTTTTAACAATTTTTTTACTTTTACACTAATTTTTTTACTAAAAAGTGATAAAAATTAACCAAAATAGACAATGTTTATTAATTTTAGTCAATAAATCTCAAGTTTTTTTTGTTTTTTTTTTGTTGTCGTAGCAATAGTTTTGTAAAAAATCTTTCGTTTTGTCATTTTAAATTGAAAATTTCACCCAAAATAATCTTTTTTGTACTATAAGACTAAAACGTTTACCGAACATCTTAAATTTTTTAACAATTATTTAGTTTTACACTGATTTTTTAACTAAAATACCGTAAAATTTTATTCAACTACACTCTACCTTGAGTTAAAACAGGATCTTTTGCTAATTTTTTGGTGTCATTCGATATTACACCTTGTCTTAAAGTCTCAAATTTACGTCAGTTTTTGGGATTTTCTTGTTTGCGTCAAAATGTTTTTTGCAGAAATCAAAATCTTACAATTTCTTTGATTAAAACGATAATTCAACCTTAAAACGAAAATTATTTGAAAACTTTTAATCAAAATTTTTCTAAAAAAGGTGTATTTTTATTACTTGATCTTGTTGTATTGGGGTGAATTCATGAAAATATCTAACACCGTTGCGATTTATTTACCTTGAGTGAAAATTTTAACGTACATAAATCCAAAAATTCACCTAAAACTTGAACAAGTCATTAACTTTTTTTTTTTGTTGCAATAATTTGATCAAAATCTTGGGTTTCTTCATCTTGATTATTACGTTTACTTTAAAACTTACCTAATATAGCAAAATTTTTAACCGTTTTCTTGTTTTCATTGGAAAACTTTGATCAAAAACATTTAAGATCTTGCAAATTATTTCTTTCGAGTAGTGATTTGATCTGAAAAAGTAGATAATTAACTCAAACTTTTTTTTTTTTCGAAATAGCGCTGTAGGATTTAAATGCTGGTTGGATCCTGAGTCAAACGTGAAAGCCTGTTGACCCACAAAATTGGGCACAAATGTGGGTTTAAGTAATGTTAAAAATACGATATCTTTCATAGAATTAAGATATAGACAGCTCCTAGTTTTTCTCTTGGATTTGAGGAACAGCAAACTCACATTGACTATTTTCAGGTCATTATTACCGTTACGAAGCACCACAAGTTAAAAATCATTTAATGTAAAAGTAGAATTTTAGCAAAGATGTGATTGAAGTGAACAAAAATTTTAATTACGGCATAATATACTCATTGTGCACCTCTTGCACTATGCAGCCAAAGCAAAAAAAGCAGAGAGTAATTACGTAATGTTTAATCACCAATTATTATTGAAAAATGAATTGCGAATGTTTTTAATGAACATCTTTGACAAAAATTGTAAGATGAATTGAAATTTTCTTAGGGCAAGTTGGTTTTTACATCTCCTTTTTCAACAAAGCCCGATTTGGAACTTAAAAAAAAGAAACTCAATATTTTCACCCAGCTTGAACGTAAACAACTTGAAAAGTCAAAAAAGGGAACTCGATTGGTTAAAATTGGTTGAAGTTGGACTGCGTCGTTTTCACGGTGACTAAAATCGCATGATCTTTGTTGATTTCCCACTTTTTGCGTTTTAAGTGGATACAAAAATGGACACAAAGTGGACACAAAGATGAACCTTGCTGACGTCAAAGATATGGCGTCATATGCTTAATAAGATCAGAAATCAAACACTTGCAACCAAATCGTTTGCTCAATATATTATTATTATTATTCAAATTGTTTTGACGGATCGAAAGGGTATTCAGGGCGGAAAATTCTTTTTGCTCGATTTTTTCTCGAAAAATTTTGACAGACAAGACCGACTTTACCAAATTTGAGCTTTTTACGACCTTCCGTTCCTGAGGTATAACAGATTAGATTTCCCCTTAAAAAGGCTTTTTCCCCTTAGACATTTTGTCAGGGTTGCCAATAAGAAACAAAATTTCAAAAATTAACAGCATGTTCGTGATTTTCAAAAATTTTTTTGCGGCAGAGGTATTGCAAAACAAAGTACAGGTTTAGAAACGAAAAATTTGATGCTTTTCAATAAATGAAAGTCAGCTTTCCCAAATTTAATCTTCTGTCACAATACTGATAAAAACAGCAACACTAAAGTGGAAAACGGCTAATTTTGAACTGTATTATCTTGAAAGCGAGAAGGTGTAGAAACTTCAAATTTGGTGAGAATGCGTTTTAGGTAAATTTCAACATTTTGGTCCAGCGTGAAAAACTTGAGTTGAACACCCTTTCAAAACAAAAACAGGCTAGGTAAAGATTTTATAACCCAGTGCTAGGTAGTGCTTTTAATTCATTTTCTATTTACTGTATGTTGTGATTTCAAGCGTTAGTTCAAACTTAGCTGTTAAGTATTTTTATTGATTAAGGAGCGCTTCGTCCTCTCTTTAGTCTATATCGCGGTTTTACATTTTATGTACAAGACATAGTGCTTCCGAGCCATGCATAAAATCAAATCTTTCATTATACTCGATGTAATACGCCGAAGCGTGAAACGAGTTCGCGGGGCCCATTTCCGCGTCATTGCGCCCGGGCTACACAGCTCCTTTCGAAAAAATATCGCAGCAGAGGCGAGTCGTCGGCAACACTGTGTTCGATTTGATCGGTCCGAGATTTGAACTTCTGACCTCCCACTCCAGAGAGGAACGCGTTAGCGCTCGACCAACTGTTTTTGTGTTTTTCAAAACCGTGCGTATAACATATTGTTTCAAAGCCGTGCAGAGTATTGATAACTCCGACCATACTACCTTGACTTAATGCGTGTTATAACGTTATTCGTTTAGCTGCTTCGATTTGTGTAAAAATATTGTTTGTTTTTTATTGAATTGGCTACAATTGTACTGTTCTGATTCAATTATTGCTCATTTTATTAAAATTGTATTTTGACACAAATAAAATTAATAACCAATCCGATTTTAAATTAAGTACCACAAATTAAAAAATTAGTTAACTTGAGGCTAAACTTTTTATTTCTTATACCAATGTCTGAGTTTGCCAACGTAAATGTTCTTTGCAGAACAAAAATTCTTCGTATTCGAAATATTACAAGTCTCTCATCAAAATAACTAGAATATGATTCGAATGGTTGAGGCTGAACAAAGCACGAGCTGTTAGACTTGCAGCAGATTGTAGTGCTGGCAATTCGATTTTAATTTTTTGCTGTGATACGATGTGTCAGTTCAAACTTAAATTTCAGGTGTTTTTATCTATTCGCTAGTTCAATCTTATCAGTTGGGTATAGGAGCCTTTCTTTTTTTTGGTCTCACGTACTTGCTTAGACTTGTTGTTTCGAAGCAGTACAAACCCTGTTTTGACCACCAGATGGAGCTTTTTACCTTGCATAATTTTACATGAAGTATCACAAATAAAGATTTTCTAGCTTCAATATAGTAGCATTCATCATATTTTAGTGCACTAAGTTACGCATTATCGCAAAAAATGTAGCTGTAGCTTTCTTTCATTAAAGTAGAGTACGCTTGGCGTTTTAAGCTTAAATTTATCAACAATAAGTTTTGCGCAGTCAAAAATTACGTATATTTCCAAACAGCAAATCAACAGCAGCCTTACACACCCTCTAAACCGACCAATCAGGTTAAAGTAACCGATATAAATCCCTGAAAATTTGCACAGTGGTAAAATGATTTTGGATTGCGTAAAAGACTGTCACTTTTCATGAAGAAAATATGGGTTATGCTTGTAATCGCTGCGCAAAGAAATATACGGAAAGATCAAACTTGCTACGTCGTAAACGAATCGCTCATTCAGGAAACAGATATGTCAGTGAAACTTGTGGCAAACATTTTACAAGAAAGTTCAAGCTTACAAGTCACAAATATGTTACAAAAAAGGGTCAAATGGAACAAAAACAGCTAAAAAAAAAAAGAAACGGAACCGCTTCCAAAACAAAGAAGACAAATAACTGAATTTATTCAATCCAAAGCTGTTGTGGAACGAGAAATAGATAGTGGTTTGGAGTTGACAAAAGAAGACACTTTAAAACAATTTGAAGATTCAGAAAACGAGACCCCAGCTAACAATAGAGTTTGAATGAGTTTAAACATACCTCCAAAGAACATGCTACAGATGAGGGAACACTTGCTTGGGATGATGAAGCAGACTTTTTCAGAGTTTTGGAAGCATGGATGATCATCGCTGGAAGAGCGTAAAAGGTTTTTCGAAGCAAGGGTGTGTGCAAGATATCTTTGTTTTTACATTAACGATGACCTTCTTTCTCTAAAAAACAACTTTTTGGATACAAGCAAACGCGTTGATTTAAAATAAATTTTAGCTTTGGGTTTATTCTATGCAATCGTACTGATGGTAATTTTCGATATTGGCATGCGTCTAATGGTGTAGACCGTATTTTAGATCAACCCCTACTTATCAGTAATTTTTCGGATTTTGAAATGTTTTTGAACAAAGCGTTTGAGCAGGATATGCTTGAAAAAACACGTCTTTCTCGACCAAACAGTTCATTGGTTGTTAAAGTTGTTTCCAATATTACTTTTTTTTTTATAAATAAGCTAAAAGAACATCCAATTGGTTGCGGGATAAATTTACCTTCTTTTACAGGATTAAATGCATTACTAAAAAATTACAAGAATGGAAAATTGTATTCAGATAATTTGCGTTTATTTCGGTGTCTTGCTCCTCATACTAATTGCACTTAGCAAAATTTAGAATCTAAAACCAAAGGATTGTTTTTATGTTATTGCAAATTTGCACTTGTTGATCCTAGCACTTTTCAAGGCATTACTTTGTATGATTTAATCTAAATTGAAAACTGTTTTTCACTCAATGTTAATGTTTATGCCTTGGAATGGAACAGGCAGTGGCCAGAATTCTTCGACGGAGTCGACATCTTTTTTCCAGCACAATAAACCTCAATCTTTATGAAAACCGTTTTAGCTACATAAAAAGTATGCAGATGTACATTGGGTGTTATTCAGATATTTATAGCGGAGAATATATTGGTACAAGTTCTGTTGCGCCATTCTCGCTCCATATTCGAAGATTAAAAAAATTAACAAAAAGGTAGTGATTCACAGCTAAACCTTAGATAGATTACCTCATGTAAACAGCTGTCACGATTTCGACGCGGCAGCGAAAATTCAATTAAAGGAAACGTTTCAAGTTACACAGAGCTTATTCTCAAACGTACAAAATAGACTTCATAGCGTTAACTAGATAGTCTTTATTAGAAACTACCGGGTTATTCACTTTTAACCGGCTACTTTGAACTTGAAGCCAGGCACCTGCGGTGATTTGACAAACCACCTGCGGTGGTTCGGTACTCAGGCACTCTTCAGGTCAACACTAAGTTTCCATTCTTATAACTACACTAAACTTAGAGTTAAGACTAGATCTTGGGTTATTCACTTTTAACCGGCTACTAGTTTAGATTTGAAGCCAGGCACCTGCGGTGATTTGACAAACCACCTGCGGTGGTTCGGTACTCGAGCAAGACACTAAGGGTCTTTTGACTTGAAACCAGGCACCTGCGGTGGTTCGGTACTCAGACAGGACCAACTTTCAAACAACTAGCTAGGGTTAGAGTAAGGTTAGAGCTAAGACTACCCCCCGCATTAACATATTTTGAGAAATTTGGACAACCCCGCATTTAGACAAACCCCGCATTTACACAAACCCCGCAACCCCGCACTGGTAACCCCGCACCCGCCCCCGCAATCCCTATAGTTTTCGTTCATCTTATACTACTAGCGTTAATACGTGTTCTAGAAGCGAGTGAATAAAAAGAAATGTAAATTACACGCAAAATGTTAACGAATTAACGGACTTTATTAACTTCCGTTAATTAAAGCTGCAAATAACGGATTAACGTTAACGGAGGTGTGAAGTTTGTTAACGAACGAGTGGTTAATGAAGCTAACGTTTTGCATTAACTTGCCCACCTATGCTAAAAAGTGATTTGAAGCCAAAGCTGAAAAAGACAGAAAACTAAGTTGATGTAAAAATGTGTAGAGCAGCTACAACTTGTAATGAAACTTTTCATTGCTGATTAATATTGACGTAATAATAATCATAATTGTGCAATAATAATCACATTTACGATTAAACAAAGTCGTCGTTTTAGGGCTGCATAGTGATTTGAAGTATGCCTTTACAGCATTTAAAAGCCAAAAACTGAAGTCAAGTACGTATATCAAGCCCAAATTGAGCCCGACATTTTGCCAATGTTAGCCCTAACCCGACCCGAAAACCTGGCCAGACTTACAACCTGACGTGTTAGGACCACAATTCTTCGTTTTGAATTTTTCTTCTTTTTGCTTTCAGATGTAAGAAAAGCCCACAGTGTGGTATTTTGATAATTTTGTTTAGTTTGAATCTGTTTGAATTTTGCTCACTCGAGGATATTTGTTCGTCATTATACGCCGCGTTTCCAACTGATTAACAAATTTTGATCAGGCACATACAATGGAAAGATAAGAATAATATTACTATAATAATATTCCTTAAAGTGAAATAGGCAGAACTAATTTAATTGTTCACAGAGACATCGTGTCTTACAATCCTACTTCATTTGACAACACCTTCATGCTGTCTCCACGTTTAAATGGGTAATCATTTCAGCCCCTAGTGATGCAGGTGAGGCGGAGCCCCAATCGCGGGAGCATTCGCGTGTTTCGAAGTCAACTTTCTTCATCATCAGTGTGAAGAGGAGTCGACACAATTCTAGGAGTTTTTGATCACTGAATTAGACTAACTCAACTGATAAATTTGAATAACCAAGCTCTCGGTATACTAGGCTATTGTCTTCATCTCGTAATTTCAGCTACAAAAAAGGCAAACATAAATTTTTTCCCACGCACTGCTCTGGACTCGAGTTTCGCGTAATACCAACGCTCATCAGCAGGGCTGACGTTCAAACCGAAATTCAAAAACTAAAGTTGCTGGCCTACAACCCGAAATTCGAAATCTGACTACTGTAAACTAGCCCATAAAATTAAAATATGATCGTGAAAAATAATTGCAATTGTAACCATGGTAACACAAGAAAAAAATGGAATGAAATTAACTCTGGACGGAGACCAAGTGGGCTAATAGACAGGGACGAAAATTAATTAAATAAAGTGGGCTAAGGGACCAAGTGCATAAGGGGGCAAGGAATTAAAGGACAGCGATAAACAATTTACCTAGCGCGAATACAATATTTATATAGGCAAAACTAATTCAATAGTTCATAAGACATCGCGTCATATATCCTTAGTGATGTTGCACCTGTGCTGTTTATGCAGTGGACAATTTCTCAACCACATTCTAGAGTTTACAAAGTTTAAAGTCAACTTACCGTTGACGGTGTTTACTTGTTCTGACTGCGTCATACTTGAATTTGTAGTGTTGTTTTTTACTCACTATGTTGATTTCTCTTTTTTCGCCTCTTATCACCAAGTTAAATCTTAAATGTAATTATCGTTACGCCCTCGGGCAAAAACATTATGCAAACTCAGTCTCTGAGTCTTTTTTTTCCATGTCCCTAGAAATCATTTGAATATTCATAAAAGGATCTTTTACCAGGCTGATGAATCTCAAATTTCTTTCAAGATTTCTTTATGTTTTGGTTGATTGTCGCAGTTTTTCAATAAAAGCCAGCAAGCTACAAAACATAAAAGAACTCAAATGGTAGTAATAATCCGAAAAGTTTTTAAATTTTCATAATCACAGTAAATTTCTGCTCAACTCATTTTCAGGTTCGCTCTTGGAATAGAGGTTGGACTTTATTTTGGAGCAAATGCGACGATTCAATTTTGCTAATTAATAGTTTCATGATTTTACGCCTCCTAAGGTCCGATCAACACTGGGCGTAAAATCCGGAAGGTCCCAGTTTATCTTTAGTGTATTTTAAACAGCGTTAGAACGATGTTTGAAAGGTGTTTGAATTTCGTTAAAAAGTAAGTAAATCAAAACCATGGAATTTTCTAAGGTTTGTGAAAAAAAAATATTTCTCTACGTTTTATCGTTACTGAGTGACATCATTTCAAACATCACTGATCAATTCCAGAAAGTAAAAATAACGTCACTAGCTACCGAAAATTAACGTCACTAACTCCCTGCGTCACGGGTTGTAGCTGTATGCTTCAATTCAGGTTAGAGCTTTGCCGGTGTAGACTAGGCTTGAAAATATGGAGTATAACAAAGGAAATTGAAGGTGAAGTACGAAATGCTGCTTTATACAGCCAATAGTAGGCATGGTTTAGGCACAGTATAAATATCATAATAACTTTTAATGTTGGGCTCCGGCATAATAACTTTTAATGTTAAAAGCCCAACATAATAACTTTTAATGTTGGGCTTTTAATTTTAAATAACTTTTAATGTTGGGCTCCGGCTGCGAGCAAAACCCCAAGTAACTAAAGGTTGTTTATGTTAGAAAATTTCCGATTTTTTTTCTTCTTAAACGTACTACTTTGTGACGTCACCAGAAAGTGACGTCAAAATTATAGCCAGTCGAAGCCCGAGCTTTGACAGTTCCATCGAGACTAATTCTGATCCCGTGCGAACTTTACAAAAGGAGCTAGACCGCGATATATCTGGACTAATGCAGAGGGGGAAAATGCTGCCCTCTAACGTTTAGGGGCGCAAAAAAGGATGAAGACGGAAACGTCGTCAAGCCAAGAAAGCACACGTAAAATTTCAAAACAATTCCTATTTTTTGGCGTTATCCTCGTCCGCTCACCATGTCACTATTATGACGTCAAAAAAAAAAGCTCTGCTTTTACCTCTCAAAAAATGCGGACCACGTAACAATTGAGTAAGATTACTGTATGATATTTATACTGTGGTTTAGGTTAGTACTTATTCAGGCTAGGCCTACCGGAATAGTGAGACCACTCAACAGTAGGCTAGGCTGTACTGCAAAGGGGAATTTTGATGCTAGTGGCTGTATTCAAAGATTGGTATAGCCTACTCTGTAGCCTACTATTGCAATGACAAACAGCAACTGACAAGAAACTAAGTGATGCTAGGCTACCTATGACCTGTAACTGAAGTTTTCTTGTCAATAGGCCTATGCACTAAACAGCTACCGGTATATGCGGTACCGTATGGTGCTATTTACCGGTAGCCAATTGATGCGAGATACCGGTATCAATTTACTTTGGACTCTTCCCGTACTTATCAGCTTAAGTCATAAAAAATACTTGCCTTAGTGTAAGCTAATTCAAAATTGTTATTAATAATTTTAAATTAGGCAGTGGCTTTTTTGACAAACAGAAAGTGACAAGAAAAAAAAAAGATGTTAGGCTCCCTCTGACATGTACGTGAACTTTTCTTGTTTACCGATATGGTGCCATTTACCTGTAGCCAATTGATGCGAGATACCGGTATCTGTTTACTTTTGTGTCACTATCTCTGTCCCCTACTTACCAGCTTAAGCCATACAAAATGCTAGCTGTAATTCAAAATTGCTATGAATAATTTTTATTATAGCCTATAGGTGATTTAAGTCTCATTTGGTCAAACAATTGAATTATCTTCTTGTTTTTTATCTGTTATGGAGCACAAGCTCTGAAGCAAAATCTCCACTACGTAAAAGCGAATACCGGTATCGCAAACCACCATGCCATTTCATTATTGTACGAAATGTCATTTCGTTACCGTTCCAATATCTTATAACTGATAATATTATTATACAAAGTATTCTGTTACTAGGCTACAGTATTCCAAAGTTCTACTATCTCATTACTATACATAATGTCATTCTGTTACTGTTCCAATATAGCAGTGCCGCAACAAGAACGCTGTTCTAAGCGGGACAAAATTTTCATTTCGGGGGCCCAAAATTTTTGGGATAGTCTACTTTTCTCCGAGTTTTCTGTTGATCTCCAAAAAAAAAAAGGTCTTCGCACCAAATTGGTCTAATTTTCTCCAAGATTTTTGTTCATCTCAAAAAAAAGGTCATCTCGCTAAATTGTTCTGCTTATTTCCTAGTTTTCTGTTGCTTCCCCTCCAAAAAGTCACTATCTTAAAACAGCCGCTAGGGAAAGGGGACTTTGGGTGGGCATGCTGGAATTTTTAAGGGAGCAAAATTTTGTTTAGGAAGGTGCTGCTCCCTTTTTCTACCCTGTAGTTGCGGCCCTGCAATATAGTAGGGTTGCCAGTGATCCCCTGACAAAGTACGAATTCTACAATCCTACAATTAGGTAATTGTAGGATCCATGGACAAAGCGACCTTGTTGCAAAGTGAATTAAGATTAATTAATCATTGAAAAAACATAGGGTGTTTGCGAAACGATTCATTCTCAGATTCTTGCCATGTCTACTAACTGCTAAGTGGCTACCCAACTGTAGTATTTTTTAGGTTATTGTTGTTAAATAAATTTTACTTGCTTGCCATATGCCATGTGGGTTGTGCAAGAGAAATCCAATACGCCGAAGTACAAAATTTTTGCACCAATTTTGCATAGATAATTCAAAAATTACTTTGGTGCTGAGCGAAAGCCCCTTAACAACTTAAATTAGAGCATGGATGGTGGGGAAACTTTCTAATTTACTTGTGCATACCCTAGGAATGAAGACGTGTAAATGAAGAAAAAAAAATCTGATTTTGAACTTTTTTTAGTAACTGTGCTAGGTAACTGAATGTACTGTATATTCACATAGTCTTGACTAGCTGTTGCGATTTATGATTAGTGCAACTAGAGCCATTGCAGTGTTGCATAACGACGATCATTCCAGCTCTAATCATGATATTACCATTAAATATGCTGCTATGTTCCAACTTCATCTGATCTCAACAATAAAGAAATTAATTGTGGTGAACTTAGGAAGCTCTCTGTTTACGTTGTTTTATAATAAGGTATAGTTGAAAGTGTTTGTCTTTGGCTGTTTTTGAGTCGAATCTGATCAATTAATTACTTATTTAAAAACACTTGTAAACATTTGATTAACAACAAAATTGTTGCATTCAACGTGCTAAAATGCATGGCTTTGGAAAGATCCAACGAAGCATTTAGGAACACCAGAACCTTAAATAGCAGGCCTTGCTGTGGTCCTGTGGATTTTAGTGTCACTGTTCCAACATTGGTTAATGGCTGTGGGGTGCTTATTGATTTGTAGCAAACTGACATCAGAAATCAGTTGATCAAATTATAGAAATGTGCACTTGGCCTTACTGACTCAGTAAATTGCATTTTAACTTTTGTCATTGTTTTTTGTGCTTGTCGTAAAGATCAGCAAGAAATGCTGGGCATATGCTAAGAAACTAAACTGATGTGCAATAAAACGGCATTCAGGTCAAAAAAAATTTTGCTTGGTTTTCTCTCAAAAAAGTTTGACAGAGTTGAAAACAAACTTCATCAAATTTCAGCTTTCGACAACCTTCCGTTTTCAAGATATGATAATGTAGACTTCCCTGCAAAATGCTTTTCCCATTAGAAATTTTGCCATGGTTGCCAATTACAAATAAAATTTCAAAAAGTTAGCGCATGTTTCCAATTCTCAATAAATCTTTTCGACAGTGTTCTTGGCAAAACAAAGTAAAGGGTCAGAATTGTAAATTAGCTGCTTTTCGAGTAAAATAATGTAATTCAACTTTTCAAAAGTTAATCTTCTGTCACCATACTGGAAAAATGGCGAGACTGAATTCAGAGGAAAGTTATTGTCTTGAAAATGGCAAGAGGTAGAAAGTAAAAATTGGGTGAGAATGCATTATAGGCTTTTCCCAAACTTTTGGTCAAAAGTGAAAACTGGAGTATATAGAATGCTTTTTTAAGTTCTTGGTTGGTGTAATTACAGTGGATATCATTGCAGCATTGCATTTTCTAAATTTTGTGTTATAGAACTTCTCGAAATTATTTTCCCTCAAATTAAGAAAATACGAGTCCTTCTGAAATGGTTCAAAGCAGCTTCCAGCAATGCAATCTGATACTCCTTTGACTTTTGCATAACAGTAGGCCTACCAAAATTGTGCAAAGGCCACTGCCATCAGGTACACCGAGACAATTTTGAGTTTTTCGCTAGTGTCTGGCAGATTTTGTTTGATGAGTGGTGCGATAAAATTAAAATCAATATCACACGTATGAAATATTGTCCATTGCCACCTAAAACCTATTGCCAAAGGGTGACAGTAACTTGAAAATAATCAAATGTAAATCTAGAAAAAGCTGATAAAAACTAAATCTAAAAGTATTCACTCTTTCATACCCCTGATTTTGTTTAGAAGCGTCTTGCCAAATGGTGACCGTAGATAGAGTTCATTTTGTTGAACTAAAACACAAATCAGAATTTACTGAAATAGTTAAAACAAAAAAATATAAGAAATTACAAACCGGTTGCTGCATTTAATGTGAGACAGTAACTCCAAAAGAATCCGATGTAATTCTTCAAAAATCCTATGTAAACTAAATCTAAAAGTTTCCACTGTTGATTTTGTTCAAGTTAGTTGCTGTTGTATAGAAACTGTATCAATATGCATTGTTTTCTAATAATACACTCTGATGGACCTTATATGCCAAGTCGTTCCATTAAAGACAGGCCTTTTTGAATAAACGCTACCGGTACTACAGCTAGAAGTTCAAAAAGCAAAGGTTTTTGAATCGGTAAATTATATTTTTGTAGTTTGCGTCAATTTAACTGTGTTATATAGGTTTCTACTTCAACCCAAAGACGACCTTTCGGGCATCAGACTCAGCAGTCATCAGCGATTGTTTGGCGACAGAACCACATCTGCGCATTGCGCAATGCTGCTCAGTCTACAGGTAGTTTCGTATTCTTTCAGTTATGGAGTGTCAGCAGATTATGGTAGTTAATCGTGCCGCCCGATCTTAATTTCGCTTGAAATTAGTCTAAACTTGCAAACTTTGACTCAAGATACAGTCAAACCTCGGTTTTATGGATTAATGCGAAAATGCAATTGTCTTTTATTAGAAAATGTCCCTTATTCGAAAAGACACAAATTTTACCTACTTTACTTGTAGATGCGCGCGTTTTAGTTAAAATTACTTTTTTGTCCAAGCAGCCTATGTGAAAATTTGAACTAAAGGCGTTTTGGTTAAAATTACTTTTTTTGTCCGCTTGTATCTTGTATTCATTAAACCCGTCCTAGAGTGGCGAGAGGAAAAAATGCTGTTGCGCGAAATTGAGTTTGGGTGTCAGAATGTTTCGATAGCATCAAACCCCCTTGGTGAGTTGTCTCACATCAGGTTAGTCGCCCCAGGATGTGGCGTATCAAAAACCAAACACTCAGTCTCAACTGGAGACACAGTATTTTTGCGCTGTCGAGTTGGGAGAAATTGCAGTTATGTGGTTATGTAAAATAGTACCCAATCGATTTTTGCTGCGGCAGCTGGAAAATATTTTAGCAGTTGTTAGGCTGGCTTTGATAAACATTCTGTTTAAATCAATTGACCTTTAATCCAATCTAACGAAACAGTGAATTTTATAATATGCAGTATCTTGAAATCTCAATATTATTGAAAACTTTCGAGGGCACTGAGCACCAAAGCAGTTCTGAACAATTTATTCATTGAAAGCAGATACCAACGGCTCTGTTTTGTTCTTTTTTTATTCTCGGCAGTGTTTTGTCAATGAACCTGGTATTACCAGAGACACTTGCATATGCACCATTGTTATGAATTGCTGAGTACTATGAAAAGATGACTACAGAAATGTTTACATTAGTTTGCAGAACTTTTACTTTTAAGCTATCCTATTTGTTATTACGTATGATATTCTTTTTATTTAAATTCTTTTTTACAGTTCCGGCAACCTCCCTAGCTGCCATCGTCGCGCTTCATCAAACTCAAGTCCGTCACCTGAACGGCCGCCACAGTCCAACATTGCACAAAAATCTGTTCGGAATTTTAGTTGACGTCTGTAGTTTTTCTTGCGTTTATCTTACTGCCTTTATCTTTGCAATAAACTTTTATTACTGTTTAATTCTATAATTTATCAGAGAAGCAATACTCGCTCTAGCTAGAAAGCATTGCTATTCCATTAAACCAATAAAACTACGTGCCGATGCTGGGCCCAAGCAAGCAATAGCTGCTTATTGTGAAATGCTGTTCCACGACGTAGGTCTAACGCTAGTATTAACTGCAGGCTAGCTACAGTTAATGAACGTTTTACGTACAGGTAGCCTACCGCTTATCCAGTATTTAAATTGTTGGGGGGACGCGTCCTCCAACTGAGAGTTAGCAGCTCCATCGAGATTTAGCGTGTCCCTACTAAAAGAAAGCGTCCTGGCCGTTTAGACAACAAAATCGTTGATAGAATGTCAATTTCCGGCCGAATATTCCATCAAATTACGGTAAAGATTTTTTTTTGCGTCTTCACCTGAATTTGGAGCAAGTTTTTCATCAAATTGCTGCCGCATTCCGAACGCGTCCGATCAAAACTTCGAAAGAGTTTCTCCATGCAATATTTTACAGTTTAAGTGCTGCTTGCATCCAATATTGACCTAACCGGCAAAATATTTTCCTATTATGCCGCAACTTACGAAAATCACAATGGCCACAATTATCTATTGTTGCATTATAGATCAATTTTACCACTAAGCATCACCTGCTTGATTTTGTTTTGAGGAAAAAAAACGGAGTGGTTTTCGTTTTTTCCAAAACACTAAATCGATATTTTTAATCAAAAACCAAATCCATTTTCAAAAAATTAACTAATTTGTGAATGTATGCTGCTATGACATTGCATTAACAGCCAAAAACTTAAAATCTAATTTTTTTTGTTTTTGGGTTCTGAGTCACTTTAAACAAAAATTTGGTACGCCAGGCGTTCCGCCTTGCCAGCAGACAAGCTGCCAATAGGATTTTTAATCGTTGGTTAAAATAAACTAAGGACACGCTTGTACGCCTATCGTAGACCGAAAAACCGGGTAAAACATTTGGCGTATGCTATCGTAAGCGTTTGAGCGTATTCTTTGTTTATTCACTACAAATTTTTCGCTGGTTATGGGCCTGTCTACACTGTGCGTACAAAATTGCAAAAAATTTTACGCTCGTACGTAGAAGGTGTCTGCACTATGAAAAACGGCGCTTACGAGCGTAACGGCTTAAAAGCGTATTTTGTGTGTGGCCATAATAATGTGCTGAATTGGTTGACGGAAATCACAGATTTATTACATTTCTTTCTTGTTTCAGTTAAATGTGGGTAAGACTATGCATCACGAGAAGTAGTAATGTCTTTTTGATAATTTTAACGTGAATTTATTTTGCCTTCCTCACAAAAAACATAACGTATGGCCAATCACGAGTGTTGTGGAGGCTATTAGGTAGCGAAGTTCTTGTAGGATGAAGAAAAAAAAATTTGCACCAATCAGTGATCGAGCGTCTCTTGGTTCGATTTCTTGCGTAGCGTTCAGCAATAAAAAGGGACAACGCGAAGACTTTACAGTGTGTGGTAGACAAGACGTGGCAGCTTAACTCGAAGACCATAAGGTTTCTTTGCTTTCTCCTAGCCAAAGCAACTTGGTGAATACAACAAAATTACAAAAATCATAGGCCTTTAATGGGCACTAGAGGCTGGTTTCAAAGGTCCGGTTCTTCCTCTTTTGAATTCCTCTTAGCGGAGGGTGACTCGGTGGCAAGATCTGATCGTAATGTTTTGCAGGGTACATTTTGTTTTCAGCTTTTAACTGTTTTTCAGTTCTACTGTTACATTCCGTTTACAGAGGTGGAGTCATCGAGGACACATTTTGAAGTCCTTGGCCTCGAAGCCTCAAGTCCTCGAAAATTGCCCGGTCCTCGGCTCGAGGACAGCAGTATTTTTCGAATTCTTAAAATTCTGTAGATCGCGTAAAAAAATTTTTCTAGACCTTATTTTTTTGGAGATTTTTTGACTTTGTTTTTCGGAGATTACCAGAAAAACTTTTTTGAAGACCTTTTTTTTGAAACGCGAGAATAAAAATTTGAAGACCTTATTATTATTTTTTGAGAACACTTGCTCCGATGTCCTTGCCCTAGAAAGGGTCTGTCCTTGGAAGGGCTGTCTTTGGCCTCGGATATTTTTTGTGTCCTTGGCCTGGAGCTTTGTTCCCTTGACTCCACCTCTGTCCCGCGTCCGTTTAAGCCAAATTTTGAGCGTCTTTCGCCTCTCTCCCATATTAACTTTTATATAAGCTTTATCCAGTCCACCCCTGGAAACGCAAAAGACGGTGCATGATGCTTGCATGCAGGTATAGGTTATCCTCTCGAATTGTCAAATCGTTTGACTGCGCGAATAATGCGTAATTAAATGATCCAATATCACATTAAACTACAATCTTTTCCGCATTTAATCTCTTCTGCAAAAGCAACACGCGTTTTATCATTATTATGTTGACTCCTCCCCCCAAGCGGTTGGTGTTAACTCCTTGTAATCAACCAGATTCAATTGCATTATAACTCCTTATTTCATAACTAAAATTTTAGTTGACATGCTTATTGCAGTATTCATCTTTTCTTTTTTCACGTGAAAGCTTCTACTGAAAGCTTTTTTTCTACCTCTCTGGTAGTTTTGTATCACAGTAACGCACAAGAATTTGATAATAAAAGTTTTGGATTCAATCCCTCATCCGCTAAACCGAAACGTATTCGGAGAAATGCTTACCCTAGCATTAGCCGAAGATTGAGAGAAATCTCACAGATGTCCAGCTAATTGCACTTCCATAAAACAAAAATAGGGCGAAATATGGTAGCTAAAAGATTTCAATTACTCTATACTTCAGTAAATTTGCAGAAAATTGATTGCGCGACAAGAGCATACAATAAGTTTACTGTACTCTGAGAAGGAACTTTTGTATTCTCTCAATAAGATAGATACTGTATTGCAACTTTTGTAGTACAACTGTACATTGGCGTAGCCAGGATTTTTGATTGGGGGGGGGGCAAACTACAAATCACATGCAATGACGTCATCAGAAAATCTCGAAGGAAGAAGTTTTGTGGGACAAAAATATCGTAGAGCGGAAGATCAGAAGTCATGGTTTGGTTTGGCAGTTACCCAGGATTTTGCTACTGGGACAGGGCTTAACCTTTGTCCGGCGGCATAGGTACAATTGTAACTTTTGCGATTTTAAATAGCAATAACTTTTTTGCTGTTATTCGTAGATATCTGAAATTTTTTGACATCTCTACATTCTTGCATAAGTTTATTCAAGAAAACTTTCAACCAAATATGTTTACACGTTTCTGGTATATCGGATGAAGTTTTTCTTACACCCATAACAGGCGGCATAGCACAATTGTACCTATATATACTTTTTGGTTGGAATGAATCCCAAATACTTAGTCATGATTTTTTAAAGATGATGCTATTCTATTAAAATAACACAAATCAATCAATGTACTTGCAACATGAAGAAATGAGTAAAGGAAGAGGAGTTTATTTATGTTCACAAGGGATGCACATCGTTTAAGCAACTAAATGTTTGTTGCACACTGGCTGCCCACAAATCACACAGCTTTTCCTGGTTTTTCGTTGTTTCCTCTTCTGGTCTCGGCAGACACAACAACTGCCAACGATCGGAGTAGGTCCACGACTGCCATGAGGAGCACGAGCGACAGCAGCATTTTCTCGTGACGTCACAATTTGTCGTCCAAGCACCATTTCCACTGCACCTTGAAGAAAATGGTTCCTCATCACCATCCTACTGTTACTACGAGCTTCAATCGAGGGCATACACAGCATATTGGCAAGCTCTTTCAGAAACTTTCTTCGTTAATCCTTTGCCCTAAACCTTGCGTTGTGTTCTCTATAGATGACGTAGCAGGCCAAGCCAGTGACGTCCATCATATTGGAAAAAATGCCAGTGGCCACCGCAATGTTCGTCGTTTCGCAATGTACTTGCCCAGCATTTTATCCATAGTATCAACACCGCCTTTTGTTTGTTTAGTATTTTATTATCTCTGGCTTGGCTGATTGTGTTTCTTCAACTTCTCCTGACATGTGTATAGATGACAAAAGCACAACTGCTTTCTTCTTCTTTGGCACATATGAACAGACTGTTGCATCACGATGGTAGGCGAAATTGGTTAAATAAACAAGCCTTTTCTTGGTAGGCTGCATGTTGCTTGGCAGAAATCTTTTGTTTTTTCTGACTGTACCAACTAAAGTCATTTTCCAAGAGTTCAATACCTTAGCTAATTCCATAGTTGTGAAAAAGTTATCTGTTCTAGCATTTCTTCAAAAGCTTTTATACGAACTGACCAGGTTCAGAACTGTTCGCTCGCCAACGTTTGCTTGTCGGGGATCATCTATTAGTTTTCCAGTGTAAATCTGACCTTGCTGTTGGTATGCGTTTGATGCATCGCAAGCCCAGAAAACCTTAATGCCATATTTAGCAGGTTTAGATGGTATGTACTGTGTAAATGTAGAATGGCCTCTAAATGGAAATAATTGATCGTCGATGGTAATGCATTCATAAGGCTTGAAGGCTTTTTCCAAATTTCTATTCAACATAATCCATCTGTCTCGTATTAGTGCGGCCTTATCTGTTTGCGCGCGTTCTGTGCAGGTGTTTTCGTTGTCAAATCTAATAAATCTGAGCATCATTTTGAACCGGTCACGAGACATAGCTGCATGTATAAGTGGTAAAGCATCACTTTTCCACATATCGTCCAGATTCTCTTTGTTTTGTCTGTGTACACCAGCAGCAATCAGAATGCCAATAAATGCGAGCAGCTCAGCTTCACTAAAAGGCTGGAATGTTTTTGATGGTGGCCGTCCAGAAGCAAGAGGAAACCTGTTCATCAGATCATTGTTGAAAGCATCACACACTCTTTTGCCCTTTCGATTTGTTTCTCGTAATATGATGTAAAAACTCGCTGGTCTCATTATCGACTTGAATAACTCATCTGGTGTAAACAGGTTACTGTTTGCTGCAAGTCCACCTCTTTGACGAAGAATGTTACGAGATCTTGTTTGTGCGCTTGGTAATGGGTAGCTACTCTATTCTGTTTCATCCTTGGCTATCCAGAGATACTGCTGCCGTTTTGAGGCACCGGCTCATCCTCAACACTTTCATCGGAGTCGTGTTCTTTTTCTTGCTAAATGATCATTTCTTGTTCGATGTCTGAATCTTCTGGAGTGCCAGTACCACCATTCGCTGCTGGAATGTAGTTTTCGTTATCTGATGCATCATACGAGTATTACTCATATTCAGAATCCGATTCTTCAATCATTTGCCTTAATTCATCATCAGTATATCTGTAAAAAAAATGAAAATAAAATCTCGTCAAGTAATTTGTCGATAAGGAAAAGTATAAAATTAGTCATGAGATCATATCATAGGCCTACTTTCCTTCGCGCTTGCGAATTTTAGCTCATAGATCCAGCTCCATGTGCACTCATAATCAGAAGTGGGGTCCTTGGCCTAGGCCTCGAAGCTTCAAGTCCTTGGCCTCGAAGCCTTAGGTCCTCGAAAATTGCCCTGCCCTCGGCTCGAGAACAGCACTATTTTTTGAATCGTTGAAATTTTGCAAATACCTTTTTTGTTTTCCGCAATTGGAGCATAGGCTGAGCCAAGCGATCCTCCCCCCAATTGAAATTTCACCAATGAAAAAAATGTGACAAAAAAGCCTATTGTTTCTTCAGTTTCAGTTTCTTTTTAGCATTTTTCGCTTACACCAGTAGCGAACAACAATATTGAAGACCAGGGGCTCCGGGACCCCCTCAAATCAATTTTTCCCAGGCAATTTAAACGTTTAGTCCGGAAAAAATGGATAGTTTTCGTCCTAAAAGTTGCTATCTCAGGATCACATCTAGCCTTTTTATGAACGTAATGCATTAGCCAACGCCGGATTTACCACAATATGGCGCAGTACCAGCTAAGGGCCCTGCGTTCAAATCTTAAGACTTTTTTTAGTCGTGACCTATATTTGGCAGAAAGATGTTGCGAAAATCTCCAAAGTGCCAGGGGCCTAGCGCAATGTAAATCCGGCCCAGCAGTAACATGGTTAGTAAGCGTAACCATCTATTGTACCATTTTTCAATAACAGTTCATTAATTCACCTCCACCTCGCCAGTTTTTACTCACAAAATATTTAAAAAAAAAATTAGCCATGGAAAATGCAGATTAAACAAATCGTTGAACTTCAACTGAGGGGGCCTGAGCCCCCTGGCCTAACATGCACTTCTCTATCTGGTTATTTTCATGACAAAACAAAAATCTCTAAGGAAAATTTTCGAGTGGATTTTCATTTATTGCTAAAGTGTTGCCCGAGACAATGCACCTTACTTCCCCCTATCTGGACGAAATCACGTACAATTAAACTTTAACACCAAAATGCAAGATGTTAAACGTGTTTTGGACTTAAATTGCAACTACAGCAGAAGAAAGATTAAAGAATTTAATTTTTTTAATTGGCTTTCAAATGTCAAAAATCTAGTGCTTTCAAATGGCTCTAAACATGTGCGAAATACAGTACATAAAGCTTTTTTTTTCAAAACATTACAAAAAATCGTCCAAAACCTGGGGGCTTCGCCCCCAGTCCTCAAAGCCTCCGACAACTGGGGACCCCGCTCCCAGACCCCCTGTCTGTGATACGCTTGAGTAACACCGGCTTTTTCTTCTCCAAAGTTACGTATTTGTACTTTTCAACTATATCAGTTTAAGCCCTCTCCCTTTGCAAAATCCTGGTTAAGTGCCAACAGGCAAAGTTTTGATGACATCATTGCATGTGATTTGTGGTTTAGACCTCCCCAATCAAAAATTCTGGCTACGCCTATAAATTAGAGATTGCCTGAAAAACTTTTTTGAAGACCTTTTTTTTTGGAGAACACTTGCGACTGTGTCCATGGCCTCGAGCATTCCTGTCTTGGCCTCGAGAGAGTCTGTCCTCGGAAAGGCTGTAATTGGCCTTGGCCACGGATTTTTTTTGTGTTCTTGGCCTTGGCCTCGAGCCTTGTGTCCTCGACTCCACCTCTGCTCATAATAATTCAGTAAATCGGTAAAAATGAGCAGCTTTCTAAAATACTACTAAAATATCTCGTTATGTGAAACATCTGAAACAACCGGTAGATGATATTGTAAATATACCAGGCATCAGGTGTGATTTTACAAAACGTGCCGATATTGCTACTGCAGCTCCATACTGCTATAAGGTTATGCGCAGTACCGAACTGGTGACTAGGTAGAGGCTAAACAGGTTATTAACAGGAACTGAGTATCTACTATACAGTAAAAACTGGCTAAATAATTGGCAAACTACTGTAACGGCTGGCTACCGTAAAACTGGCTAACCAGGCTAGCCTAAGGGGCTAAAAGGCTTATTCAGAAGGAAAATAGTTACTGCTTCGCGCAATCAAGCTCTACGTAGTTCTGGCGCTTTTAATCTTCCTTCTGACTGACTCAAAAGTAGCTGAATAGCAGCAACGCACAGCGTGTTTTTAAACACCTCAAAGCATGATGCATTCTCAGCATTAAGGCTGGTTTACACACAACGCCTACGCGAGTCTCACGTTAAACTTTGTGTTAGTTTTATTACGAAGGGAAAAAAAGGAAAAAGTTGCTTTTTTTCCTTCATAATAAAACAAGTACAAAATTTAAAGTAAGATTCGCGCACGCGTTGTGTGTAAACCAGCTTTTAGAATTTCATCGGTATGCATTATGACGTCACAATACGTTGTGTCTGGGCGGTGCTCAATTGTGTCGCATGGTCTAGAAAGGATTACTGTTCGAATCACCTTCAATTATTTCAGAAATTATACCTACAACGACAAATTTTCCACGAAATAAGTTTAGGTGCAATTGTACCTATGCCGCCTTTTAGCGGTGTAAAATTATGCGGCCGGACGCAGGTTAAACAAAAAGCGAAAATGTCAAAATTGGGAGACGTGTTGAGCAACTAGTGTTACTCAAACGTATCTCAGACGGGGGTCTGGGGGCTAAGCCCCGCGCCGCGGGGCGATTTTTTGTAAGTTTTCGGGAAGAAAGCTCTTTTAAAATCATTAAATCACATTTCGCACGTGTTCAGAGCCACTTGAAAGAACTAGATTTTTAACATTTGAAAACCAATTGAAAAAAATACTTCGTTCAATCCTCCTTTCACTTACAATTTAAGTTCAAAATACGTTTAAAATCTTGGATTTTCGGTTTAAATTTTGTAAGTGATTTTGCTCAAGTAGGTGGGAATACATTGCCTCCTGCAACATTTTAGCAGTAAATAATAATCCACTCGAAAATTTTCCTTTGCGATGTTTGTTTTGTCATGAAAATAACGAGTTGTAGGAGTACATGTACGGCAAAGGGGCCCAGACCCCTTGAATTCAAATTCAATAATTAGTTCAATGAGCATTTCCCCTGGCTAAGTTTTTTTCAAAAGCATTTTGTCGAGCAAAGACTGGCGAAGTGGAGGTGAATTGTTCTTGAAAATGGTGCAACAGATGCTTGCACTTACTAACCATGTTATTGCTCGGGCCGGATTTACATTGCCCAGAGCTCCTGGCAGTTTGAAGATTTTCGAAACATCTTCCTGCTAAACATATGAAGACCAACATCCGGCCCTGGTTATTGCATTACGTTCAAAAAAAGATTATATGAGGGCCTGAGGTAGCAGCTTTTTGGACAAAACCCTTCATTCTACCCGGGTTATGTAAATTGTTTGGCAAAAATGCTATAAGATTACAAAATGCTATAAGATGCTATAAGACACCAAACTATAAGATGCACTACATTACATTAAATTTATTAAACTTTAAAAATCTAAATGGCTTAACTCCAATTGAAATCATGAAGGGAATCAAATCATATCTTTGATTATACATGCTGTAATACATCGAAGCACATAAAAAGTTGGCAGGGCCCATCACAGCATCATTGCACCCGAGCACCCAAGCTGCCTTCAAAGAAATGTCGCAGCGATACAAAGCTGCTGGCAACGCTGTGTTCGATTTGACCAGGCTGATTTAAATCTCAGACCTCCACTCCAGCGACGAATGCATTACCACTTGATCAACGGGCCAAAAAGAGCATAACCAGAAGTATAGATTAAATGCGTCAGAGGATAAGGCACAAGTTGGATTTCTTAAAAACTTTAGGTATTATTGGTGCACCCTATGGTTTGAAAAATATGACTCTTTAAAGGCGGTGAATCATCCAGCCAATTCCGGTGGTTTACAATAGCTAAAATTGAACAATAATTTTTGATATTTTTTGCTTTGTTTTTGGGGCTGCGTTTGCAAAGATATTCAACAAATACAAAAAGATGTCCCCCCGAAAAAAGTTTTTGGCAACTCTGAGTTTTGATCTTCCCGCCAAAACCACAGTTCTCTAAACTATTAGGCCTACTGTAATCTAATTACACTATTAGGCCTAACTGTCTCTAAACTATTAGGCCTAATAGTTCAGAGATAGTTAGGCCTAATTAGGCCTAAACTAATAAACTATCTCTAAACTATTAGGCCTACCACAGTTCTCTAAACCATTAGGCCTACTGTGGTTTTGGCGGGAAGAACAAAACTAAGAGTTTCCAAAAACTTTTTTCGGGGGGACATCTTTTTGTATTTGTTGAATATCTATGCAACCGCAGTCCCAAAATTAAAACAAAAAATATCAAAAATTATAGTTCAATTTTAGCTATTGTAAACCACTGGAATTGGCTGGATGATTCACCGCCTTTAAAATCTTAGTTGCATCAAAGAAAAACAAACAATGCCACTCATATGTTACAAGAAACTTGAAACTGTGTGGTTAAATTGGAGTGATGCGAATACTGTCTACCAATGTCATCACATTAGAAAAAATCTTTAAAAGTGACAAATTATCTTTGGCCCACGGCTAATTCTAAATAATTATTTTAACTAAAAGTAAATGCTTTAGATAAAACTTCTAAGCCTGTTTTTCATTTTCATTTTGAAAACGCGTAAAGTCTTTTTTTAAACGAAAGCTCAAAGAGTAGGTTAAGATTGGCAATCTAGAAATACACATAACTAACTAACCTTGAAAACCTGACAATGCCACTTTTAGATTGGTCATCATTCTTTAAATCTTTGAGTACTAAAGATCAACATTGCTTCATAGGTTCATCAATAAGTTTCTTTGAGTCTGGACCAAAAGTACCATGTCATTGATAAATTTGTTAAATTTTAATTCACAGTTACTATTTGTTTACTACAATAAAAACTTGCTAGTAGAGCCTTAATTTACAACTCTGGAAAGTAATTGCAGAATATAAAAGCTTTTGATTTCACTATCTTATTGACACTGACAGTAGGCCAAACCTATCGGCTTGAGAGTGTCTGTAATTCAACTATATGTAAAAGTCTAATCAAAACCTGATAGTTGCTGAAAAATAACTGTGGATATCTTTAAATAGAATAATTTTACATGCCTATATATAGCTGCTACTGCACAGCCCATTATATCAGCAGGCTAGTACCGGGGTTTGTCCAGAATATTGCATTTTAATTCTGCTTTTATTATGGTTGGCTAACTGATACTGTAGGTTCTAATAGTTTTAAGCTTCATTGATATAAAAACTCAGAGCCTAGATTTTATTGGCAGACTAAGTTTTAAACTTTGCGTGTTTTCTGACAGTAGCCTTGGCTATTAAGTTGCTTGCTTAGTGCTTACCAGTATCTGTTATACAGCATCACTGGACCTGCAAAGTGCACCAGTAGGTTAAACCTTTTGAAGTAAACTAGCCTGCAGCAGCTATCAGGCTAGGATTACCAGTTTACTTTAATAATGTGGTACAATACACCCTAGGTACGAGTACCACCAAGATGTTGACCTAAAGTACTATATTGGTAGGCCCAGGGCTGCCAAGAGGGGGGCAGGGGGCCCATGGGCTTCAGGGGGGCCTTTTTTTAGATCACCTAAATTCGACCGGAAAAAGAGTTAGAATTTCAATGAAGACCTTTTTCTTTTTTTTTTTTGAGATCACGTCATATTTCGGATCAGACTGCGGCATTTTCTCCTTCTGTTTTGGCCTTCACAAAACCGGAAATCCGTCATATTTGAGCTGGTCCCAGGCTCACGTTTGGCTCTCGGCGCCCCTGGGTATGCCTACTGGTACTGGTTTTGGCCTAACCAAGTCCCTCTGATCTGGACTGTGATCTGCATTGCCACACCACACATCGATTTCAATTTTCAAATTTCTTTACTTGGAATAGGCAAATCAAATGCTACATAACAACAAACAATTCATAATTCATCATAATTCACTTTTGGGCCCACCGACATAGGCCTCTTTTTTGCAAGTTTTTTCTTACAGAGCCGCAAATTGACCATTTTCATGTTAAATTAGGCTATTTCAAACCAACAGGCATACTTTCACTTTTGAAAATCAACTTTTTTTCAAAAAAACTTATGAATCTAATTTTAACTTACCTCGAGACCTGGCAAACTAGTTTTCGAAATTTCACACTAATCGTGAGCTTACGAGCGTACCGGCGAAAAAAATTTGCTCTTTTAGCAAATTTTTTTTGCTGGCAATTTTATTCTTGTAAGGTGGTACGCCTGGGCTTACGAAATTTTTCTTTGAAACAAATTAAGGTTACGCTCGTAAGCTGACGATTTTATACACAGTGTAGACAAGCCCTAACTCTACGAGGAGCTAGTCGTGCAAAACTTTCGCTGGGAGCCGCACTCAAGGGTAATGATACGTCGTTTTCGTAAGCAAAAAAGCTGCTGCCATGTAATTGCTATCCCCTCAGGCTGGCATCGCTGCCCCACACCTACAGTAATGCTAGGTTTTGAATCAAAAAAAGACAGGTTTGTGCATCTCCTTCCAAGTTCCTACATATTGTATAACACATGCACAACCCAATCGCGAATCGAACCCGGGTGCGGAGATTAGAAAGCTGAGCGCACTAACCACTACAGTGACCTACACTGCCCAGCTTGCAGCAATGCAGAGACAAAATGTCGTATTTAAACCAAATGTATGAGAAAAAGGCAATGGCTGGTGCGTGATCGTTTGCATAACTGGCTTCTACTCCTACAGTAAGTCTGAGTAATTTATGTGCAAAAAAGATAGCGCAAAAAGTTTTGTTGGTAATAAGCTTAAGATACGCTTGAAAGTTCACGATTTTATACGTAATGTAGATACAGCCTAAGAACTGTTGCTGGTAGCTATGATGTTTCTACTGACATTGACATGACTGTTTTTTGCTTGTGTTAATGTGTTGCGCATTTTTAATTGATTAAACATTAACATGACACCGTACACTGGGCCCTTTGTAAAAATTAAAAGGTGTATGGTTGAAACTCTGTTTCCGCAATCGGTATCACAATTTTTTGCCGAAAGTAAATCGATTCTTGCAGACACATCTTACCTCCTAAAATAAATTAAAAACTCTTATAAATTTGAAACTCTGTTTCCGCAAGCGATATCGTTAGAGGGTGCTTTTTTGCCATGGAATATTAAACTGGATTGAACATTAATAATATGGTTTGTTTATTATTTGGTTTATATGATTACATCGCTCTATACGTGTTAAACTGGTTACACCCTGCTTATCAAACGTGGAGATTATCATAACTACGTGCAATGATATGATTAAGATGAAAAATTTGCGCAACGATATGAGTAAGAGGATTGGCAAAATAATAAGCGTGCTAATTGCACCAGTTTTTGCATGCTACACAAGCAGACCTGCAGGGCTTTAATATATTTTAGGAGGCAAGATATGTCTATAAGAACCGGTTTGCTTTCAGCAAAAAATTGTAAGCCTACGGTCGCACGTATATATTTTTGATAGACAAATTCTACGCCGTTATGAGTTGGTCGCTCGTAAATTGGCAGTATGGGCGTAATGAAGATTGTTAAAATAAAAGAGATATCGCATGCTCACGAATTTAACACCAATGGTTGCACCAACATGAATTAACTTTCATTCTCGGATTATCAATTTTTTGTCTTTTACACCGTTCGACGTGTTAGAATAAATAAATTATGCTCGCAAGTTCAAAGCAGTCATTTTTGAATTACTTTGTAATTATAGGAGTTTGTCCAGAGATTTGTCTAAATTTTTCCTGCGGAGTTTTATTAATTCTCGAATCAAAGTTAATCCACGCTGGTGTTCAAATCATAAAAAATAATCTGCTTGTATCAACTTGTGAATGAGGGACCAATTTCAATCAAATCTTTGTTTGTGCATTTGCGTTTAATAAATTATTGAAGTGACGCAATCCTGTGACTTTATAGAAAAAATTGTTTGTCATTGCCTATTCAGCGCTTAAGTCAAGTTACTGTGTAATTATTATCCTTCGTTAAAAATACGCTCTTAATTAACGCATTTACTAAAGCCGATTTTTAAGAATTGTTACCTTGTTTTAGAGGGTCTTATGCATTATTTGTTTTTTGAGACGACTTTAGATTGCCAGCAGCCAACCTTTGTTTTTCAATTTCCGGATTTGGATGCTAGACGAAGGAGATCTACCACGTGCTATCACTGCTCTGTAACTATTTAATCGTGCTTGCAGCCTAGGAGTTGAGTAGTGACTGCAACCATTGCAGTGAACAGCGTCAGTTTTTGTGCAGTGTGTTAAAGTTGCTTAACTTGGGTAAATTGCCTGTTTCAATCCCCTATTCTATGGATTTGGATATTGGCTGTGAGTGAACAGTCATATAACGATGAAGAAAGGCCCTGAATTGGTCTTATTTAGAGACTAATTCGCTTCCTGAATTTTTGTTCTTTGATTATAATAGTAAACTTCACCGAAAAAGCATTAAATCAAGTGTGCAGCTAGTCCAAGGAGAGAGGGATTGGTAGGATTTGGCGTAGCTCCCCTACACGTTATTGACTTTGGTTATACAACTCCACATCGCTGCCGTGAAAAAACACAAAACGGTTCTGGTTGGCAAGTCATAGCAGATCTTCATTTTAAGCTTTCAGCAATTAACGAAAAAATGGTCGGCAAATCGAAACAGTTGGTGCGTACGACCCCAAGTATAGCTGGGTCTGCCCTACCAAACAATTGTAAATCCATAGAGTATAACAAAAGTTGACGAATTGTGCAGAAAATAAGAACCTTTGCAGACCGGCAAAAAAATTATTCAGACTGGCGGTCAGCAATCTCTGGTCTAATGTTAATATATTGTTATTGAAACAGAGGACTCAAGAACTATTGAAACGTGTGAATTGAATTGAGCTATTGAAACGTATCGTTTTGAATTGAATTGAAACGATGGACTTGTTTGGCTCAACTGATCCTCGCAACTTTCCTGCTTTGTTTGCGTGAAAAAAAGACATGTGGCAAGCTTTCACTAGAAATTTACGGGTAAGTGGACATTAGAGAGGTGTTAGCTAAACTCGAAGATTCCTAGAAAAACCTAGAAAACTTGGTAAATAGTGTCCTTTGGTAAATAATGTAATTTCCATCAACGACTATACTGCAATATTATAAGTATGCCTTTGCGTTGTTTCGGTGAAATTTTAGCTTACAATCAAACTGAATAGCAGTGTTATAAGTCAGGCTAAGGTTTTCTGGCTCGGGCTTAAGATTTGCAAAATGTCGGGCTTGTTATACGTACTTGATTTCTGTTTTCACCTTTTAAATGTTTTGACTAAACTATACGTTTGAATTACGCTAGTTCAACCGGCCTGTTGGTTGATCGGTAACGCGTTCGTCTCTGGAGTGAGAGGCCTGACGTTCAAATCTTGGACAGGTCAAATCGTACACAGTGTTGCCAGCAGCTGGCCACCGCTGCGACATTTCTTCGAAAGGAGCTGCCCACACTCAGATGGGCCATGCCAACTCGTCACCTGCTTCGGCGTATACAGCAGCGATCAAAATAAAAGATTTAAGTCAACTTAATTTGCTGAGTTGCCTATTTCTAATATAATGAAGCGGTTAATTTGTAGTCATATACCACCAGTCTGTCCACCATACCATGCAGTTAATCGCTCTGCAGTTTAATGTTGATAATGGCACCAGTAGAGGACCAAAACGTACACAATGCCATAATTTCTGCTTCATTGTTTATTATGATTTGATTAATAAGATATTTGCCCTCTCCAAATCAAATCTTTCGTTATACTCGCTGTATTACGCCGAGGCATGTATACACCGATTTCCAAAGTAACAAATTGCGTTAAGAGACTTGTTTCAAAAATTACACAAATGTACTGTACAGTATATCATATGTCTTGTACTTGTACATGCAAACTTGTAAATTGTGTTTGTCTGTACAGCATATGACACACATATAAAAGCTTTTTTTTTGCGTTTTTATTGGTATAAATTGCTGTTGATAGCAAAATTGTTCGTCTTTTAGTTAACTGTTAGTGTCACGAAGCAATAGGGGTATCTAGTTTTCATTCATCAAGATCGAGTCCTTCGAAGTTCGTATTTGTAATTGTGCTTCCACCAACATCGAAGCCTGTGAAGTTTGATCCTCCAAAGTCGGAACCTATGAATTCGCATCCGCTAAAATCGGCGTTGCTCAAATCTGAGTTCGCGAATGTGCATCCAAAGATGGAGCTTCCTGAGAAATCAGCGCCATTAAATTCGGAATTCCTGAAATCGCATCCGTAGAAAGATGATCCGCTGAAATCCGCTCCTGCAAAGTTGGAGAAAGCAAACGAGCATCCGGCAAACTGACCGCCTGCGAACTTTGATCCGGCAAAAGTTGATCCCATGAAAATGCTTCCGTAAATATTGTTACCACGCAAGTCACTGCCGCTGAAATCGCTGTTACTGGAGTTTGTGCCAAATATGTTGCAGCCCCTGAACACTATTCCGGCAAAGATTGATCCGCTAACATCTCCCCCAGAAACTGTAACTCCTCTAATTTCTCTTCCAGCGACATCTGTAAAGTATATTCAGAAATAAGCAAACTTATGCTCAAAAAAATCTGAAAAGACTAAGCAGCAGTTTTGGTTGGGCGAGACAGAAACCCTTCATTTTAACGAAAGGAACAAAACTGGTCCCATTCTTCTGCAATTGTGTTGTAACATTTCAGCTTCTTTAATCTACTTAAGCAGGGTAAAGGTTATTTAAAGTATTTCGCAACCGGAGAAGTACATTAGCTGCATGTTTCAATAAAGTTACTTGAACTCTTGAGCATACTTCTTTTCTTACGTAATTCCGAAAATGAAACAAATTTTTTCGTTAACCAACACGCAAATCATCAAACGCCGAATGTCTGAACCATTCTCTTATAAAAGCGCAAACCACAACACTCACAAAATAAGTATAATTTAAGTTGTACTGCATTTCTTTGTTTAGTTCAAAATCAATAGTTCTTAAACTTTCAGACTATGGAGACCTTTATTCATAAATATTGGCTTAGAGACCCTTTGACCTATGTTGGTACAAGGGTGGATAAAAAAAGGATGCATGATAAAAGAAAAAGCACTAGCACCGATATTGTAATAATATTATAAAAGAGTAGATAAATTGTGTAAAGGTGTAGTCCACTTCTGAAACTTTAATGAAAAAAACCTTTGAAAAGGCTTCGTACTGACCCTATCGGGAATCAATCTCCTTCGGTAGTAGACGCTCTATCCACTCGACCAGTGATCTTTTTTGCCGGTTTAGACGGAATATAAAAAAATGTACGGTCCTCAAAAACCGCAACACTAACCTTGGAATACAGATGATACAGTCTGGTTTATGTTATTGTTTCCGAAACAAGCTCCTCAATACGAGGGTTAAAATTTCTGTTAAGCAATTCTGCCATTTGCACCTTGAAGACATTTGCGGGACTTAGTTTTCATCTTTAGTAGAAGAGTTGCGTAGTAGCTTACAGAAGTATGGTATTGTGAATGGAATGCGCATTCTTCGCCAAATTAGGATTTTTTTGCCAATTCAGGATATTTTTGCCAGAATAACTATGCAAAGTAACGCAGACACAGTTTAATGGAAAAAGCTTCAAAAGGGCATGACCAAATTGTTCGGATATGCCTATAAAATACATTCTCACCAAATTTGAAGTTTCTACGCCTTCCCGTTTTCAAGATATAGCAGTTCAAAATTAGCAGTTTTCCCCTTACTTTCGAGTTGCCTTTTTATCAGTAATGTGACAGAAGATTAATTTTGAAAAAGCTGGCTTACATTTCTTAAAAAGCAGCTAATTTTACGATTTTAAACCTGTATTTAGTTTTGCAATAACTCTGTCGCAAAATATTTATGGAGAATCAAGAACAAAAAGTCAATTTTTGAAATTTTGTTTCTAATTGGCAACCCTGGAAAAATTTCTAAAGGGAAAAAGCCTTTCCAAGGGGAAATCCAATCTGTTATGTCTTTGGAACGTAAGGTCGTAGAAAGCTCAAATTTGATGAAGTTGGTTTTCAGATCTGTCAAAATTTTTTGAGAAAAAATCGAGGAAAAAATTTCTGCCCTGAATGCCCTTTTAAAGATAATAGCAATTTTGAAGCTTTTTTTGTAATTTAGCATTGAAGTTAAACCCTAAAGCAATTAAAACCAGTTTAAAGGTCAAAACCATCATCTTCGTTTTCTGCAATTCATGCAGACCGGCACTGTTTTACATATATGACTACATTCCTAACAAGCATTATGTTCTTGAATCACGAACTTTCATACATCATAACTGATAACTCGTTCATCATTCAATGATAATCTTTCACTTGTATCCTTCGTTTTCATAATTTAGGATTTGTAGTTAGGCACAATATATGCCCCTGTGCAGTAATTGCATTGCCAAAATTCAATTCCGCGTTATTTTTGAGGTTATTAAATTTATGTATTGAGAGATTTGTTGTAAATTAAAATATGTTTATTAAAATGGCATACACACAACTCTTATTTTAGGAAAATTTTTGGGAAGAGGCTACTATTTCACCGGAAATTTTTATTTACTACTTGATTGATTCTGGTTCAAATTTAGCCTAAACTCGTATTCTTTTTTTAAAACTACCCCCAAATCTAACCTAAACCCTAATATTTCTCCATAAAAAAGCAAATGAAAAATGCGCGGACGAATTTTCCTCAATTTCATTTTACTCTCTAAAACAATAATATTTCGCGCTGAAATATACTCACTCTCAATATTTTAACAATCACTACAATAATTCTTTGTGGAGTATCAATTTCCAGCTGCTCGTGATGCTGAATTGATACCAATTTCTATTTTTTAAAGAAAAACTATTGGAACGACCGACGCTCGCGTTGCGTGTTCCTTTGTTTTTACTCGACCATTTTCCAACTAACGAGTGCGAAATTTCAGACTTTTGCTTATAACTCAAGAACGGTTTGGTTTAGTTACATGAAACTTTGACATCGATTTAAAATTAATGCGTTAAATGTGTGTACCAAATTTCGAGGCAATTTGTTACGTGACTTTGGTTTTAGAACCCGAAAACCGCCCCGCAAGTTTGGCGTAAAAAGCGGTCTCATTCAAAAACGGCTTAAGTACAGCAAAAAATATTTTCCATGGTCACATGTCTTAAGATACCCTTTCATCCCAACCAATCCACTTTTGGCCGCGATGAGGTTTTTTCTTTTTTCTCCTTTTTTTTCTTTTTCCTTTTTTTTTCTTCCTAAATTTTGTACGCTCTTCTTTTCCTAAACCACAAAACATGGAAATTTAATTTTTGTGTAAAGTTGTTGAGCTGCAAACGCAATTTTTTTCCCGAAATTTTTGGGGCAACTCCCCCAGGAACCCCCCAAAATGGGGCCCCAAAAATCAATTTTTTTAACGGCTCATGCTAGGGTGTTTAGTTCTTTTTGATGTCAGCAGATACTTAACAGACAAATATTTTGGCATAGTTTGGGGGTGCCACCCGGAAACCCCCCAAAGTGAAGACCAAAACAAAAAAACAACAAGAACAGGTTTCACGGTCTGAAGAGCTGAATTTTTTTCGAAAAAAGGTGAGGAGCCAAAAAAAACAAAAACGAAAAGGTCTTCACGGTCTCGTGTCAAAGTGAACACAAGCCAAAAAAAAAGATACTGATAAAAGGATAGCCGTTTTGGTCACAAATTTATCATTGCTGGCATTGTGATTGGGGGGGGAGGGGGGCGCGCGCCTTTTTTCCCCTGGCTACGCCTATGTTGTTTAAACACAAAATTAAGAACTATTGATTTAGAACTAAACAAAGAATGCAGTACAACTTAAAAAATGCTTGTTTTGATAGTGTTGTACTGAAAAAATTCTTACGTTTGAAGTTGTTGTGGTTTTCGCTTTTGTAGAGAATGGTTCAGACATTCGGCGTTTGATGATTTGCGTGTTGGTTAACAAAAAAATTTGTTTCATTTTCGGAATTACGTAAGAAAAGAAGCATGCTCAAGAGTTCTAGTAATTTCAACCAGGACTAACGGCAAAATCAATGAGGGTCTCTAAAATCAGGCCAATCGCATAAAGGCGGGTTCACACAGAAGCCGTCAACGTTTACGTCACCGTTCTACCGTTATTTGGCGGTGACGGTAACCTGAACGTGAGAGGTTCACACTGATCCGTCACCGTAATAAACCAATAGGCCTATCAAGTTTGGGTTTTGTAATCACTAATCACTATACCATCAAACTATGCTTAAATTGAGAGCTACGGATAGTATGTGCAGGCTATTTAATGTACTTTATCCTGTGGGGTTAACTTGCTGGTTTTGAAGTGCTTGCCAAAATCATCAACAAACATTTATCAAGTATCAGTGATAATTGTGGAAACAAGTGATGAGTTTTAACTTTAGTTTTACTTAGTTGTACAGTGGTACTGCTCAAGTAATTTTTTTCATGGTACTGCTGCTGGGTTAAAAAACTGCTGAGATTTTTTGTCAAGTTACAGCTTACATATTTGTTGAATTTCTATTAAATAATTAAATTTCTTTAACAGTCAAATACTGATATGATCACAGATTTTAAGTCTATTTTGCAAAAGTAAAAAAGTGATTAGTGAGTAATTGCGTTTAGAGTACAGGGTGGGCCAAAAGTAGGTATACAGCAATCACAATATAAATACTTTAAATTTCTTTTTACTTCTAATAAGCAGCACATTCCAAAAGACTTTGCATTACTTGCTCAGCACTAGGAACTGTAATATGTCTTAAAATCAAGTAAAAACTGTAATGGAAAAAAAATTTGAAGCACTTTTGAGCGACGGCTGTATACCTACTTACGGCCCACCCTGTATATCATTCAAATTAGATTTGCATGAACAATTTGAAGGTGGTGTAGAACTTAAATTTAAATTTACTGTAAGCAATATGATATGAATTCAAATAGCCTAATCACTAGATTTTGTTTTTCAGAAATAATCTGTAGATAAGATATAGGTATATTGGTATATAAGATATATTGGTACCGTACTGAAGTGGAATTTGAATTTGGCAGATTTGGTTGGTCTATCAGTAGGCTTACTGCAATAGTGAGTAATGTAAGAAGTAGAAGACTTCAAAAAGTTGAAAGTACTGACAGAAATTACTTTAAAAACTGAAAAGTACTGGTAAAACCTGCAGAACTAGAAATTTTTATACTCAAAATTGCGGTAAATCAGTGTTTGAGGTTTTTGAAATGTTTCAACTATCAATATCTGATGTGATTGCAATTTTTGACTAACATCGATAACAACAGTTAGCAGGTCAGAAAGTGAGGAAAAAGATATCTAATGCAGCACATGCAGTTTATTACGGCATTCATTATCAGAAATCGTTATCGCGCAATCAAATCGAAAATTGCTATATACAGTATGTGTACGCTTAAAGAAGTCTATTTTTTTGTATGCTACCGTTTCGCGAATTGTTTCGGTTACCGATATCATACACTTGTTATCTGTCATATGGCATGCTACTAGTACTAGAACATACAGAATCATAAGTGCAGTAGCACAAAAACCTAACCCAAACCCATGCGGTCCAGGCTCAGTACCAGTATGTACCGTAGGTATGTGTGCACTGTCAGAAATCGATCTCGCGTATTCGGCATCTGTTATATTGCGAAGTGATGGTCTACTGTAATGGTAGGCTATCACAAACTGGTAGAGTACTAGCATATGCGTGATGTGCAGCGACAATTGAACTGTACGGAAACTATCACTACTCTACTCTTGATTTGTGCAGTACTGTACCAGTGTACAGGATGTTTTCTCCACTCCAATTTGATTGTATGGTACTGGTTCGTTAATTTTCTAAAGTAGCTATAACCCCAAACCACATTAAGCTTAAAACAAGTAAAGCTCAATGCAATTCAAAACCACAGCCAACTTTGTATGTGCATTGTACCATCACTGTGTAAGTAAACCAGCTATTATTTTGGCATCTAGTGATCCACTGCTAAGAATACAAGATGATTCTAACATCATACAATTTCATTTCAGTGACTGTTCAGCGTTCACACAAAACAAACTGTAGAGTATACAGATACAACAACTACCATTAGGACTTGTGCCTTTAGGACTCGTGTTTTTAGGACTCATGTTTTTAGGGCCTGTGTACAGGATCCCTGTTCGAGATAGAAGTTTAGAATTGTTGTTATTAGATCTGGGACCATTACAATGCAAAGTGTCTTATGTAAATAAATAATATGAACTAGACATTACACGATAGCTTTGTACGCATTTTGAATCTACGCTTGAGCTACGATATACGGTATGTATTTATTGTACTCATGGTGGAAGCTTTAACTCTATTTTGCAGGTGCTCAAAATCGATGCTAATAGCGAGACACTGTGTTGTTTTGACACAGTCAAATTCAAACGCATATAACTTTTGAAAGAAACGAGCTAGTTGCATAGTTTTTTCGCTATTTGGTAAAAAATTTATTCAAAAATGTTTAAATCTAAACTGCGTCTTACTATAAATTGCAAAACATTTGCAATTTGATTTTAAATAAAAGTGATCAAAATCCTTTATTTTTCGCTAATTTTTGCTATCATCAATCACAAACTTAGCAGGAAACCGACGACTCGCCCAGTTTCTGTATCGCTGATGACGTGTTTTACGTGAAGCCCTACGCAAAAATATTTGCTAAACACAAACAAATTAATCACATTTTTACGAATTACTGAATTCGAAGTGTCAAAATTCTACAGATAGTGTAACATAGCTTAAAATTTAATCTTTGTAATTGTTCAGCTTACTAAAACATAATACTGTAGTTTATCAGTTAACTACATTTCAATTAAAAATTAACGCAATTAATCGAAAATATTAGCGAACTTTTTTTACCTTATTTTACGCTAATTTCATGTGATTACGGTATAGACTAAAATTTTATTAATATAAATAATATTGTATTTAACTTCTTTCATTTCAAAATTCAAATATTGCGATGATTTATGTTGATTCATGCTTAAGAACTGCGCACTATGCTTTTGATTCTAACTGATCACACCAATGTAGGGCAGTTTTTTTAGAGTTCTGTTTGCAAATTTGTCTTCTTGTTGGGGCCCTAAGTTGTGGTTAGAAAATGCGTCAATAGTACAAGGTTATACGTAACGAAAAATAATTCACCAGTTGGAGAATCAAACTAGAAGTAATACATAACCTTTTAATCACCAACTTCACGCTTTACTAATTAATTGATTATTGACCTACTCCGCAACTGCATGGGATAGTTCGTGAAGAAGTGACTAATTTTCAAAAATACTGCATTAGAATCTAACACCGCATAGCGATATCTGGGGACCGCTGGAAAGCAAGCTTTTTTTGCATCAATTACCGTACTACACTATCAATGCATTTTGATTTTGCCGGAAATAAATTTAAGTTTCATTGTTTACACAAAAACCCCAAACTATGGTAGCCAACTAGCCGACAAATGTTGGTAAGTGTTAAACGGCTAAATGCTTTGTTTGTTGCTTATCCTGTGTTTAGTGTATACAATAATTTTTCTCTTCTGACCCCGAAACTATAAAATTCCGATTAGCACCATAACAATCTTCTTCAAAAAATAATTTTTTGCGATTTGGTTTGACAACTGGTATCTAATATCAGCAAAAAAGACTAGGTTTCAAGTTTGTTTACAAAAACTCAAATCTTGCGGGATTCAATTTGGAAAGGATTCCCAACCCCAAAGTTTTTTCTCTTTGCTTTTATATCTTCCTACCCTGATGATTCTATTTGTTCAAGCATTGTTCAAGTTTTGTTCAAGCACTAACAACTTTCAAATTTTGAGGGGGTTGTTGCAGAAGAATTTCTCCTCGTACCACCACAATTTACCGATGTCAACGACAGATCAAAGTTTGCAGTTTTTATTTTAACGGTTTAGGAGTAGGAATCAAATAAAAGAACTAACAAAGCAATGTGTTCCACTTGGTTCGCGTGTTTAGATACCTTTTTTTATAGATTTCTGTTGGTTTACTTCCAAAATATATTGTGTTTCAATGTTAATTACTTTTCTTCGGTTTTCGACCTGTGAAATTGTGATAACTTGACCGCAAAGGCCAAAATTGGTTTGCTCGTAGCTTTTATTTACAGTATCTTCGTGTTCTGTATGAATTCCAGGTTACCACATTCTGTCGCTTGCAAGTTGTAGCAAATTGACAAAGTTTCACCGCTCAGGCCCGACGCCGAAGTGGCGTGACTGGAGGGGGGGGGCATAAACAACTTTTGAGGGAAACAAAAACTTTGTTTCCTCGAATTCGAGAGTAAAAACAAAAAAAAGATCTTCACCACAGAATCTGCGAAAAATCAGTCCTTGCTCACGGAATCTGGATTGATGATCAGTATTTTGGGGTCTCAGGCCTCGAACTGTACTCCAGTGGCTGCGAGCCTGTTACTATCTTTGGGTCACAATCCTGGCTTTGGGGGGCACAATTCTTGTTTGGGGGGGCACGGCCCAGGAATGCTCCCCCCCTGGCAGTGGTCTTGTTACCGCTTATTTGGCAATTTTTTTTTAGGTTTCGGACCCTAAACTGCGGTCAGGTGATCGATCGACAAAAAATTATTGTTTGACGCTTTTATCTATCCCCATTTTGCGGTCAAATTTCATTTTTTTACATTTAACTTTTGTGAGTTACTGTATAAGCAAAGTAATGAACTTCAAATAATTGTAGCCTCTGATGCAAATCGCGAGTATAACAACAAATGCCCTAGCTACCACTGCTTGTGTCGCGAAGTCCCAAATATTTTTTCGATAAAGATCACAGATATACCCACAAATATCACCAATTGTAAATTATGGCCTACAGAAAAAGTTAAACTGCCAAAACTTGTTAGTTTCCAATAATATCTGAGCACATTATTTTATATCGCGTTCAACTTTTTTTCAAATTATTGCGTATGTTACCGCCATCATCTAAACGAGGATTAAACGCATATTTAACGAGGGTATTTAAAGTTAGGCAAACCGTATTAGACTAGAGCAATGGTTCTCAACCTTTGATAGTGTGTGGCCCCTTTTAGAGACTCTCAACATCAGTTGCCCCCTTGGCGGCTATAAAGTTTTCTGAACCAATGACAAACCGACTGAAAATCAAAAAATAAAGGTCCTCACCACAATTTGATAGGATTTTTCCCAAAATTTTGATTAAAGACCAAAAATAAAAGTCTTCACCACACTTCGAAGGGATTTTTCTCCAAATCCCAAATTTTCATGAAATTCCAAAACAGGTTTTTTTTCGTCCAATGTCCCTTGGACCCTTAATTAATGTTTCGTAGCCCCCGGTTGAGAACCACTGGACTAGATCAAACTGATTAGTGCAAAGCGAAACAACTCAATGCAGTAGCCTAACCGCAGCTTTCCTTTAGGTTAGAATTGGAATGGCATCGCTAATGACGCAAAGGCTATTAACATCAGGGTTGCCAATAAAATTTATAACATTAGAGGACCCTGCGTCGTGTTTGAAGTAAAATATCTTTGGAACGGCTCGGTCAAGAAGAATGGAGTCAACGCCAATCTAGTCTTGTGCGATTGGCCTAGCTTTAGACACCCCCATTGATTTTGTCTTTAGTCCTAGTTTATTAAAAATGCTGCACTAAAATTACGTTATGCAACAAAGATTTTTCAAAAAACAAAAATTATGCATTATCTTTATACTTAAATTCATCTGAAAAACAGAAAGCAGGCCTGTAACTAAAAGGGTTGTTAACTTTTTAATAAAAAAAATTCAATATTTTTTAAATAAATTGGGCGGTATTTATTGCATAAGGTAAATAAGTGCGTACTGGAAGCTAAACACCAAAGTAGAGGCCGTAGACAACATGGCGCTATTCATAGGTGGGAATAAATTCGTTAATCCGTCAATAACGAAGCTAACTTTTTCATTAACTCGGTAATTCGTTAATTTTTTTTATGCTAACGAAATAAATTAATTTCCGTTAAGTTTCGTTAACTTACGTTAAGGCTTTCATCGCTAATTTCTCGCACCATTCATTCATCCTACTGGTACAACCCGTTTGCACCGGTGGCTCGGAACTCAACCAGTCCAACGTTTGTGAAACGCGGACAAAGTTTAGGTTTCAATTCAAGCCCTCCTTCACGAATTCTCAGTTGCACGGCCGCTTAAGTTGTTTCATTTTCGCTATCAAGTGGGGTGAAAAATATTTTATTTTACAAGAAAATTACCACCATCGAATAGGAGCATCCAACAAAATAACGATGAACTTAATTTTCATTGAGTTTCATAACATAATTATTGCTATGATAATTACACAGCTGTAGCCGAGCCAGATGAAAGAGAATTACCTTCCTTATATTTTTATCCTATCCCCACTCTCTGGTATTTTTTCGCATGATAAAATATTGACATTGGCGTGGAGAGTATTGTTTTGAGTTGAGAAGGTGGCAATTTTTGGCGTTTTGGACCATTAATAGTAGACTTGAAATAGTCAAAGCTGAACTGCATTAAAATGTTATGTATGGCTTATTTAAACAATTTAATATTTTCATTTAGAAACTGAAATGTTTTACCACAATTATACAATCACTGATGCAACCAGGTGGCAATAGGGGTGAAGCCTTCGCAACAAATTTGCTTAAATAAGAGAAAGTACAAGGCGGCCTAATATAGTCTTTTGCAATTTAATTTTGTTTTAAAAAAGAGTAAAAATGTTCCAAATTGCATCAAAAAGTATTCAAAATGCTTTTTTCCTAGCTAGCAAAAGCAGCCCAGCGCCTTTAGTCTAGCCCCCTTCACTAATGTTAACCGAGAAGTTAAAATCACTGACAATTAATGCGATTGTTGGATCGCTGGCTGGGGAGGTTAGATTTTGACAAAATTTAGTCGATTTTCTAAATCGTTGATGCGCACATTGTACAAGTTAGGAACCTTTTGTAATTCGGAAATAATAAAAGTGTCGATTCTGTCAATTATTATCATTGCAACTACAAAAATACAAGAAAAAAACTTTTCGCTTTTGTTTCTAAAAAATAATAAAAATTTCAATTAACTTTTTTGGGTAGTGGAGGTAAAAAAGTTTATCACCAAGAAAAAAAGCTTTTTAAAACCTACATTCAAGCAATCTGAAAATATAAGTATTGCAGAAGAATTTTGAAATAAGCCCTTCCAGTCCAACAGCAATGAAGTGCGAACCACGCTGATTTCTGTTGAATGTTTAAAATTTAGTTGTTCTTTCTTTGAATTTTCGAGTTTGTTTATGTTATATATGTAGTTTATGAGGTAAAGCGTTTAGAAACACTCGTAAAACTATAGCAACATTTGTATAACAGTTTGCATCCTCGCCAAGTACGCTGATACAAATAAAAAGTGAATTTTTGCCACGAAAAAAAATTGATTGGAAAAGAACAAAAAAAAAAATCTTTCAAAGTTGTAAAGTGATTATATATTGTAACTTTCTGGCTTCATTACAAACGCAATGGCCGAGTGTCAAAACATAAAAAGCCGTAAAGTGAAACAAGCGTTATCTCTTTTCATGAATCATCATAATTGATTACCTCCATACAAAGTTTTATTTGCTTGAATAGTTTTCGAAACAAGTTACGCTGCCGATTTCGTTCATGACTAAGCGCAACGCCTTCGCCGCAAAACGACACAATGACGAATTTCTTGAAAACCAGACAGCGTAAATGAATTTGCCGGTGCCAGGGCATTTAAATTTTATTTTGACAGCTCTAATGTCTCATATTTGCCTAAAAACTGAGGGTCTAGTTCAACAAACCGTTAATTGCATTAAAACGATAAATTTTTTGATGACAAACTTTTCTCCATCACAAATTTGAATAAATTTTAGGAAAAGTCAAAAAATTTCACGATTTTCGGACAAAGGTATCCCAAAAAATTTTCGTTCTGAAATTTCCTTGTGTCGATTCGACACACTGACCCGCAATAAAGGGTTAACAGACAAATTGTTGTTAATCACTTAAGATGTTGGTTTAGCACGTAATTTGATACGATAGGATTTTGACTTCGCTATTAGGATTTTTCTATTTGTTTGGGTCGCGATCCATGCTTTGAGAAACGCTTGCTTAACCTGACGGGTTATTTTTTTAGAATCAGAAACGATGACGTTGATATTTTTTGACATTGTTTGGGATTTCTACTTTTCTGGAGGTTCCATAATCAGATATTTTTGAATAATTGCTGATTTTACGATAGACGAGAAGTACTTTTGAGCGTCACAGCATTATCTAAGCATCGTTCGTTCACTGGGTTTGCTGGCAAACTCCTATCTAGTTATTGGGCTACGGTTAGTACTGAATTCCCAATAGTACTGAATTCCCTAGAAGATGGATCATCCAGATAGAACTATGACCAGAAGACAAAGAAACAGCTATAACATATCTTCACTTAATTTCAATTTTTGGTGAGGTATCGTTTCTGAGACAATTCATTTGAAAGGTGTTTATAAGTTTGAAAGATCTCAGCAGTTTTGGCAGTTGAAATCTGATTTTGCACAGTTTGGGATACTCTCTAACTTAAAGTTTATATGGTTTGAAAATAGTTACGAAAGATACCTGAAACATTGTTGCGGAAAAGGTTAAACTTCAACTGACAACACTGCTGAGGCGATCTTTTAAACTTTGAAATGAATTGTCTCAGAAACGATAGATCGTAGAAAGTTGAATTTTGGCAAAGGTGTGCGTTAGATGTTTCTTTGTCTTATAGTTGTAATCCAAGCTGGATACTTCACTCCCTTTAAGTTAAAAGTTAAACATAATTGTTTTCATCAGGTGATATATTTTCTGAATTCTATTTTAGGTTAGAAAAATGATCTCTTGCGTACAGCCAATCTCGTCAAAATCATTACAACCACGATTATGTGTTGCTCGGACCGTGAATAACAACAAAGCAAAAACCTGAATTTAATCCTGTTTCCATTAAAATTTATAAAAGCCATTTTATCAATAATAGTGAAGAACCCCCTATTACAAAAAAGTTTCAGTTATACAGGGTGGTCCACTTAAAAGTAGCCCAGAAAATTAAATCGATGTCAACTGGGAGCACTTTCAGCATCTTCAATAACATCACTGATGCATAGATTTCAACTGGGGAGCACTTCCAGAATCTTTTGTAACACTGCAGATTATTTAAACAATGCTACAGTTAATTTAAACAATAAAAGAATGTTCCTGTTCTCTACAACATTTTCCGGGCTACTTTTAAGTGGGCCAACCTGTTACATATTGCTGAGAACTCTTAAAAAAACATAAAGAACTTCTGTTGAAGAATTGTCATTTTTATTTTCCTGACTTACTTGATGCTTGGCCATTGCTCAGGGCAATGTAACTGATCATCAACCACAAAGTTTTGAACAGAAACATCTTTGGTGGAGGTCTTATCTGAAAGTATTGATTTTAAGCACAAAACGCTTAACTTGTAATTTCGGTCATGTTCATTCTCCTATTTCAGGTATGATCTTAGATTTTTCTTAATCTCAAAACAAGTTTTAACTCAAAATATGTTTGTAGCATTTACTATTATCTCAATCGATCGAAGGATGTTGGAGGGAACCTCGCAACGTGGCAACCCCAAAATTTATCGTGTTATCTTTATTTTGCATCGACCTTTCTTAAAAATTTCACTTTTTTAGCTGAAAAGGTTAAAAAAGCCGAGGCACTCCAAAATTTTGCCTTTTAATCTTTTTTCATGTCAACCTGTCCCAAAAAGATTAGTTTTTTGATTCAAAAGGTTAAAAAATTTCAAGATTTTGAGCTTGTAGGGGGTTTCCCATTGTGGCACCACCATTTTTTTTATCTATTTGCGAAAATATCAACCAAATCGTTTTGCAAGAACACATATCAATCATTTCTAAAAATTTCAGCTTTTTACATGTGTTTGAATAATAAAATTTAAAATTTTGGGAGTGTGGTTACTAAACTCCTAACGTGGTAACGGTGGTACATCCAAATTTGATCATCCTTTAGAGAAAGGAAGAGTTTTTCGGAAAAACTTCTAACGTTATCTTTTATCTTTCCTTTAAACTATCTGCACTGAAAATTTCAGTTTTCTAGCTCAAGCGTTTTAAACTTTTAAATTACAGTGTGGGGTGGACCCCTCAAAGCACACCCACTAATTTGGTCATCTTTCACCGTTTTTTGCTATGCGCTTTTTCCAAAAAATTTAATTTCTAGCCGAAGTAGTTAAAAATTTCAATTTTTTTGTAACCCCAATGTGGTATACCCAAATTCTGCCTGGTTTCATGTTTTTTGTAGATATACCTACACAAAAAAAGTTCGTTCGTTTTGCTCAAGCGTCAAAAATTTTTAATTTTTTGTCCTCACGAGGCAAGCGCAGGCGGGTACTAGATTTTACTATTATTTGCGAGTGATGAAAATTTAAACCTGTTATTTTGTTAGGCTAGCAATTTCCAAGCTGGAATCAGAAACGAGAAGAAATAATATACAGAAAAAAAAAAACATTTTATTTGTGGCAAACGAGCATCACTTAAAGCGAGTGATCACTGTTCAGCGTTACAGTGTGTTTATAAACTGCCATAGTTTTTTTCATCACTTTCGGTACGTATTTAAATATACCGGTTTAAAGTTGTAAATTCTTTCCGGCTTTTGGCTTCTAAAATTGCGGTCACGTGGCCTGCGCCCCAAAAAATCGGTATTTATTTGGCACATAGATTTATCTATCTCCGTTTGGCCCGTATAGTTTTTATCAATATTTTGCGGGTAAAATTTCAACTTTCTTCGTTTACTCGTTTGCGAGTTAAAGGTTACTAAATAAATAAATTTTCTAAGCTGATTTTTTTTGGGACTCTAAAATCATGTTACCGATCTCCACCAAAACTTAAGATTTAGTACTCTAAGTTCAATCCAGTCCTGTCACCGATTACCCCAAAAACACTCGATTGCATATCGCTTTTGTCTAACTTCACGTTGATCCGAATTTCATCTTTTCACGTTCAACTGTTTTTGAGTCTTTTATAGCGATTTAATGAACTTTAAACTGATATATATTGCAAATCGCCGAGAAAAAACAAAGATCCCATGGACGCGCGTCCGCATCTCGAATTCCAAATTAGCAACAAAAAAATTCATAATCTCGTTTGGAAGAAAGTCTGCTTCATCGTCCGTTCGTATTTAAATGGATTCAAATTCTGAATAAGTATGCTAACGATGGGCCATGTTTTGTTTCAAACGTAACTGCTGTATGATATAATTTTATCACTGAGGTTGTGCTTTTTTAATCCTACAGTACTTAACCGCTTTTGTCTTTTAATTATGAGCGTTTGAGGTGCTCTTTCGGTCAACATTTAACAAACAAATACATCTTTTAAAGTCACAATGCGGTATTTCCAATTTTTTTTTCAGTTGTAACGAAGGCCCACTATGTTATATTTTAAATATTTTGTTTAGTTTGATTTTGTTCGTTCAAGTATTTATCACTGTCGGCCGCGTTTCCAACTGATTAACAGACTTTAATTTGACCCATACAATAAGAGGATAAAAATCATATTACTGTAATGCTAATGTCTACAAAGTTTAAAGTCAACTTACCTTCGACGATATTTTCTTGTTCTGACTACGTCGTACTTGAATTTGCAGTGTTGTTTATTCGCTATATTAGTTATCTTTTTTTCCGTCTCTTCTCACCACGTTAAATCTTAATTTCAAATTTTAATGAAGCCCTGAGGCAAAAACATTATGCATGCTTAGTTGCTGAGTTTTTTCCTGCTCTCCGACTCTAGTAATTATTTGAGTATTCATAAAAGAATATTTTACCCGGACAAAGAATCTTAAACCTTATCCAATGTATCAGTTTTGGTTGATTGTCGCAGTCTCATAATAATAGCAAAGCTCTTGTACCAATAGCGTATTTTTAGTTTATTTTTAAACAGAAATTCCGCACTCCTGTTTTACCGCCTTAACAGCATACAATCTGTCACTTGAATAAACCAAGAATATGCTTGTACGCTCACAATTTTATGCCTACTATAGAATAAGCTTTAGAGCTTCTGAATTTTATGCATCTTAAGCTTGGCTGGGAAGAATTTCGGAGTGGTATCGTATTGTTTGTTCATTTAAACAAATTTAGCGCTGTTAAGGCGAAATAATTAATGCCCAATATAAACTGCGCTAGAATATCTTTTGTTATTAGGTAAGGTAAGGCTCGTACGGATACGATTTTATGCATAACCTAGACAGGCCTAAGAAGTATTACAGGTGCAGTACTGTAGTTTACACCGTGGGCAGCTGCCATGACTGTTTTTGCTTGTGTCAACATGTTGCGTGTTTTTGAAGAGGTGAACATTAATATGTTCCATTTATTATTTTGCTTTTTGCTTATGTGATTACATATGCTCTAAACGTTTTTTTATTTAAACATGTTGCACCTTGTTTATCAAGTGTGGAGTCTACATATGACAAATTTATTTAAAAAAGTTAGTAGTTGTATGATTAAAATGATCGGCAAAAAGATGACTAACGTATCAATTGCACCAACGCTTTTCTGGGTTTCCCTTAATCCGTGATTTCATTCAAAGCTTCAATATTATACAGCATGAACCGGACGTTCCAGTGAATAAAGTTTTTAAACTATAGTATTTGCTGAAATGTCTTAAAATTTAGTTGATTTTTTTGTTTTTAAACTGAGCTAACGACCATTGCAAAATTACTATTAACTCGATTATTACACGCTGTATTTTTTCGCTGCAAAATTACTTGAAATATTTTTTCGCTACAAAACCCATTTCAAACAATTTTTTTTTCGAATAGCAACTTCACCCATTTCAAGTAGCAACTTAATAAATCATTCTAGCACATTCTTTTGTGTTGAATTGCATGTTAGGGGAAGTCAGATTTCTGCGCTACCCTATTTTCACTTATTATGTGACGGTCCCAATCTTTTGGGTAACGGATGCTGTAAGGTCTTGATTATTTTCAATTGGGTGTGGAGATGTAGGCTACTAACTAATATAATTCAAAAAAGCCCAAAAAATTGTTGATAGTTAAATTTTAATTGAGGTTGTAAATATAAAACGTTGTAATAATTCGGTGAGTTGTTACTTCGTTGTAAAGATGTTAGAATTGACGTCGATTGCATGAAGTAGAATGTAGAGCAAGGGAGCTAGTGAGCGGTTTCTACGCTAAACGAAAAACCGGCAATAGGAGTGAAAGGGGCAAATCTTAAACCTAGAGTAATACGGCTCCAACTTATAAGTTACCAGAGACTAAGAGCAGAAAGACTATAACACAATCAAGGAGGACCGAGACGTTAATAGGAATACATAAATCCCTAACTATCAGGGGTTAGACGTTAGAGGAATTACTTTAACGTTTAACTAAGTACGTAAATCGTAAACAGCGAACAACAAAACTATTAGTAAACGCTTGTACATACGAAAATAGTTTGTCCTGCCAGTTGCAGGGAAAGGAAGATCCAAGAAATAAAAAATTGTCCGACTCGGGAAAAGCCCAGAAAAAAATCTGTTGTTTTAACCATTGTCAGAAGAAGAATGAATATCAACTAAAAAATAGCTAAGCAGCAAGTTGGCAAAACGCCGAACAGAAAGGTATGTGAATTCGCAATTATGCAAATTGCAAAAGGCAAAAGAAGTAGCAAATGGGCTGGTTACTTGTGAGGTGAAACATCACGTGTTAGCTGCAATACAAAAGACAGCGATACTCGGCTCGACAAGAACAAACAAGGCCAGATTTGATACCCGCTGCAGCTAAAACAATATAACATTTCCCCCACAAAATGTGGTCTACAGACGCATTTTTCAAAAAGGAGTAAAGTCGCGTTATAACAGAAAGCAAAGATCAAATGTGAGTAGTCCATAACCAAAAGCCAAGGAAACACGGAGACTAACGACAGATGGTAACCTTCCAAGTTCTCCAATCCGACTGCTAGAAGGGGGTGAAACACAAAAAAATACAAAAAATGCAAAAAACAAAAAATTCTCAAGATCTATAGTCTTCTTTCTTTCTTCCTTTCTTCTGTCTTCAAGATCAAGCACAGTTTTGCGATTGGTCTCTTGAATACAACGTTTCGAGATTTCACGAGCACAGTTCGTGCAAGTCCGTTGTTATCTGGAACAACTTCCATAATGCGGCCTAGAAACCATTGAGAACGAAGTAAAGTGTTGTCATCTGATAGAACTATATCGTCCTTTTGAGCATTGCATTGTTGTTGAAACCACTTTTGTCGGTGGTTTAAATTCGGCAGGAACGCACAAATCCCAACGACGCCAAAATTGATCGGCCAGGTATTGCCCATCAGCCCTGCGGCAACGAACGTAACAACCCTTGAGATCGAATAAATCAGGTGGCACAGTCGTGCTAGCCTTTAACAATAAGAGATGATTGGAAGTGGGGGTTTCCTCGTCTCTGGGTTCTAAAGATATTTCTACGAGTGTCTTGAGTTGATTATCCACCCAGATTCAGTCATTGCAATTTGGAGAACTTCTTCAAATAACGCAGACAAAATTCTTCTCACCGATATGGTCATTCCCTCCCACGTACTCCATTGTGACTGGCGGTGGGGAATTAAACGTCTATTGAATCTCTTGTTGGCGTAGATAGTCGTTGATTTGGTGCTGATTCCACTCCCGTAGGATCTTGGTAGCTCCCACAAAGTTGGTCCCGTTGTCCGGGAAATATGTTTCTGAGCACCTCGCCGAGCGATGAACCTGCGTAAAGCATTAATTAAAGAATCAGTGGTGAGACTATGAAATATTTCCGAATGTACAGCACAAACGGTCAGGCGCGTAGGCAGAAATTAGCAATGTGGGGGCTGTTTTGGGGGTCTGGGGGTTTGGGGGCAAAGCCCCCAGCCGCCGGAGGCACCGGGGCCTGGGGGCGGAGCCCCCAGCGCTTGAAAATTTAGCATTTTTTTCCAAAAATAACTTAATTTAAGGGCTATTTTGATAAAAAAAATAATGCTTTTAAAACGTGGCTTAGAAATTGGCAGTGCAAACATGATTAAACTGGTTGCATAAATGGGCTATTTAGGAGGTGGCTAATGGTAAAATTTTAGTTCTCTTATTTAGATGCTGGCAAATTATAAACTCGAATAGTTCAATAAAACTCACACGGAGTAATCTATTTCGTATACAGTTAATAGAGAAAAATAATTGGGGGGGCTAATGAAAAGAAATTTGAGAGAAATGATATAGTCCCCCCCCCCATTCCTTAGTTTATAGTATATTCGTTGATGACACCTATGTTTAGCATTTTTACACTTGCGATCAAATTTGATTGCGTATTTTTTACCATTTTTCAAAGTTTTCATTTATTTGTTAGTTTTATTTTCAACAAATTAGCCCCCCCCCTAAATATACGCTTCAAAAGATGTTTTAAATCACTATTTAGTCCACTATAGTGCATTTAACAGTCTCGAAAGTGCTAAAAACGTAGTGTTTTTCTCATTCTGCATTTTGATCGACATGCCAATGGGTGGGGCTACAGCCCCCTTGCCCCTCCTGGCTACGCTACTGCAAACGGTTGGGCAAGTAAACATGCAACCGTACCGCTTGACTTGACTTCTTCCTTGGGTTATGAGTAGTGGTACAAAATAATCAATTCCCACGTGCGAAAACGATGGTTTGTCTACTTGAAGTCTTCCTGGGGGAAGATCTGCCATGAGTTGGAAAGCTAACAGAAGCGTTCATTTTCTACAAAACATGCAATTGCCCAGAGCACTGAAATCGTGAAACTCCCTTTTTTGATCCAAAAAGTTTGCCTCAATGACGACCAAGAGTATCTCACACCAGATTGCCCTACCTTGGAATGATGCTGCTTAATTATGAGTTCGTAAAATGATAGTCACTTGGCGGTATGATAGAATGCTTTGAAATGAAGTCGGCCGGAGTATTCCACAATCTTCCGTCAACACGAAGAATACAATCCACAAGAATAGGATAAAATTTTAATAGAAAGCGGGCAGTATGGATTTCTTTTTTGGCACAGACCGTTTCAGCACCAATGTGGTGCTCTTTGATAGTTCAGTTGTTTAGGGTTAAGGTTAGTCAAAGAGCACCAAATTGGTGCCGTAAAGGTCTGCGCCGAAAGTCGTGGACCCATAAAGCTAACTTGGTCCAAGTTCACTTAAGTTCCGTATGTTAAGGAAGCTGTTTAATGGTGAACAGAAAAATGGGTATAAACTTGTGTTTGCCATATCATTTGTTCAAATGTTTTGATAAGATATCTGATAGCTGTCAAGATGTAAATATTTTATGGAAATATTTATTTCTTTCAAAAAAAGCTCAAGTGATGTAAGCAGTATAAAATTTAGCTTATTGGGACAAAGCTAGTACCATCGTCTTATATTTTAGACTAGACAGGTGATAAGTTTAGGTATTTTTAAAAGTTCTAGAATTCAGATGCTTTGTAGTAATTTGGAACAAAAAAATATTGTAAGATATAATTAACATTTTGCCTGAATGATGTTGCTTTAACTACTTCTTTACAGACGTTTTGTTGGGTACTTTAAATAGTGACTTAACGTGCAGGCTGATCGAAGAAAGCAATTTTGTTTTGGCTCTTATTTGAAGACCTATGTTTTGGAACTGTCGCCAGTAAGCATTGTTTAATTATAATCAGCTGAAGTGAAGTGATTGAACTAAAAGATGAAGATCTTTCTGCAAAAAATGCCATTGTTATTAAAATACTTAACTTAATCAGACCACAAACATTGGCAAAATATCTGCGTAGTTATGTCAATTTTCAGGATTGTGCATTTTTTAGATGTTGGTGGGTTTAATATTGATTTGATTGTGTTCGTGACAGTAGCTTAATTAAATAATAATACACCAAAATCTGTTACCAAATAAAAACTGTATATTCCGGCATATAGGACGACCCTCAAAATGCAAAAAACCACCCTTAAAAATTGGGGTCGTCTTATACAACCGATATAAAAGTCATACCTTAATTTTCACATGAAGACTTGTTTATATGAAAAATGCGTTGGGGCATAAAAATAAAGAACATGCAAGAAAAGTATTTTTATTTAACATCATCAATAGCGCATTTTCCGCCTAATAAGTCAATCTTCTGGACCTAATTTTTTAACGTAATTTTCCAACACTTTGCACTATTTTTCACTTTGTACTACCTATTTACCCTTTGCACTACCGTATTTTGCACTTTGCGCTATGGGTATCGTATTTGCATGTGCGATTAAAACAGATAAAATTTGCATTTTCTGCTTTAAATTAGCACTAAATTTTGTAATGCTCAGCGCCAGATTAATCTGGCGCTGCGCCGATCAAATTTTCTGCCTTGGCTAATTTGGCGGTAATATGGCAAAATGTGCATTAATGCGTAAATCAGAAAAAAGCGAGAGAATAGCATCGATATTAGGAAAAAAGTGTGCGTTGTTGCATAACAAATGTACCATAACTCTTGTAAGAAAAACATGCAAGAATTTAGCAGTCGTCTTATACAGTCAATATATGATAAATGTACACCTTGTCTCATCTGACAGTCGTCTTATACGCCGGAATATACGGTAGCTTTCCTTAATACATTTTAGTTAGTCTAATAACTGCATAGCAAATACCGTATTTATTCCAATATAAGTCGCATTTTTTGTACCAAAATATCACCCAAAAAGTCAGGTGTGACTTATACACAAATACATGAAGTGCATTGTATGTGATACAAAATTTTTCTGAGGTATTTTCTTGCTAACGTTTTTTGGGCTATTGCCCTTCATACAACCACATTACTTATTGCCTTCCACTAAAGTAACGTTGAGCTTCTAAAGCTCATCTTTCTCACGTTAGTCATCGCCCTTCCAGTATCCACACAAAAACGTTAAGTTGCATCACTTGCCACCCTCAAAAGATGCTGTTAAGAATGTTTAGGAGGTTGACTGGAACTATTTGAGAACAGTGACATCAGTGATAACTTTAATGGTTTTTAATTTTTTGTTATGAGATTGCAATGAAAGAATAGAGTTGAAAAAAATTTTGTCCTGCTTTTCATGTCAAATGTGGGGGTGCAACTTATACTTGAATAAATTCAATAAGTTTACATAATTCAAGTTTTTTGATGTGCTTATTTTTTTTAAGCAGAAAAATACAGTAACCAATTTATTTCTTAGGCAAAATTCAATTTATCAAAGTCATTTTTCGGGCAAAAGTTTGGTGCCCCCCCCCCCCCAAATCATTCTGAGCTCCTACGCCCATGATACTCGTAGTATTATGCCAAAGCAAACACAAAGGCAATCTCGCAACTGCAAAGGGCAACACAGTTTCTTGCAAAGAAATGATGCAGTAATGATGAGTTGTTGGCAACAGTGTGTCTGATTTGACAGGTCCAAAATTTGAACCTCAGACCTCCTACTTCAGAACAAACACGTTATATACTGCTCGACCAACTAACCAGTATTATTTTGGTTAAATCTCACAGCAAGTGAGACTGCAATCAGCACCAAAAGTTTTATCTCAAGTATACACTGTAACATTGCAAACAAAACTGAGCTACAAATAATTATTTGAAGACCTTACCCAGACACTTGGTAATTCTTGTTACATTTTTTCATCCAAAAGATCTTTTAAAAAACTTCTTGTAGTATAGCCAGAAAATTGTGGATTGCCTTGCATGAATTATGCATTGAAAATGCAATTCCTCATTCATTAAATCAGTCTTCCTGGGTAACACAATGGCTTAAAAGTTGGTATCAAACAATCAATGCCGTATACCGGTAGTTTGGACAATTATTCACTACAGCAAAAACTGTTTGTTTAAGCAACCACATCAAACAACTAGATTTCAAGCTAGCTTTAATAGGTTATCTTTTATGCCTGAAATGCAATTTCGTATTTTAAGCAACTATAAAATATGTATCAATAATTTGCAAACATCACTTAACTGGTTAAGCCTATGCAAACACTCCACCAGTACAAAGTACAATGTAACACTTAAATCATCACATAAAACTTGCATTCTGTCACTAACTTTTATCTGTCAGTGTCAGATCTTTAAACCTTGTATGGTATCTGCTACTGTACAGTACTACGGAGCAAAGCTGATAAGTGCTAAGGTTAGCAGCCGACATAAACGTTTTCACAAGTTTTCATTTAAACTGCTTTAACAATCTATCAGTTTAATATCAATTATGAAGTAAACTTTGTTTGTTTCAATTTCATTCACTATGAATACCAGTATGTATGAGCAGATGAGTGATGAAGTCAGTAAATGTCTAATGCTGAATGGAATCTGTCTCGTTCATTCTGAGCATAAAATTAAAACCAATCACAAAGTTGGTTAAGATTAATAAAATGACTTTAACATTTCATTCAGTTTTTCTGATTTGGCATTTTATTTTCCAAATTTACCAGTTTACATTTTAGTCATTTACCAGTACCTATAGCCAATTGCTCTAGCTCAGATCTGCTAGTACTAGTGTAGTAGGCCTACCATGGTGCTTTTGCAATACACATATGTAGGTGTAGCCAATAGTAACTTGAATGAAACTGCATTAGGATTAATTAATAAATCATGGGACCTTAGGCTTCCCTCTGGTATTCTATCTATAATGCAATAATTCCAAAAAACTCAGCAGCTCAACCCAAAAATTAAAAAAAAGATTATTACAGTAGACTAGGCTTTTTTGACTTGTTTGCATGAAAAATTTTATCTTATTCTGCAAAAAAGAAGCATTAGCACCTCTCTTAAAAAAAAAAAAGCATTAGCAAAAAAAAAGCATTAGCACCTCTCTTTATTCTGCAAAAAAGAAGCATCAGATTGTTAACTGGAAGTGGATATCGTGAGCATACTAATCCTTTGTTCTATCGAGCTAAATGCTTAAAACTCAAGGATATTTACTCTCTGGAAACTGCAAAGCTAATGTACAAAATTCACAATAATGTATTATCTTTTGCAAATTCAGATAAGTTTAACCTAATTAAAAACTGCTATACACATAAGACAAGATTGAGCCATAAAAACAACTTCTTTCTTCCAAGAACTAGAACAAGATTAGGGCAAAAGTCTCTATCATTCGCAGGAATTAAAGTTTGGAATGAAATTCCAAGCAGTACTGTATGAAAGAAGTTTCATTCTACAGATTTAAAAAAGCTGTTAAAGCTCATTTTTTATCAAACTATGAAACCGATGAAAGCTAGAATAACAGCTTTCTATCAGCAATGCAGTAGTAACTACAGGAATCATAGTTGCATATTTATGCTCGAGTTCAACAATAACCTATTCTATTGCTTGAATAGCATGAGTTTGGTGCATTCATCTATCACACATTTATTACAATACGTCATCTCTCATTTTTGATGTGCCCTTGAATTATTAGTAATTTTGCAATAACTGACTGAGGTTGATATATACTGGTATTGGAAATTGTACCAGTACTAATGACATATTGGCAAACAATACAAAACAAAGCAAGGAGGTTTTTTTTTCACTCCAATTGCCCACTTTAAATTCTATAAAACATAAATAAGCATTATGAACTTTATTAATTTTATTTCTATCCAATCTGTAGTTACAGCATTTTAATTTTTTTATTTTTAGTATGCTTAGAGTTAGAACAATTCTAATGTTGCCTTGCATTTTCTTTACCTGGTGACCGTGAGTTTTGTGTATACACTGTACAAAATGTACATATTTTTGCAACACTTTGTTTTAATTTTGCGTAAAATTTTTTATCATAGAAAGTTGCAGACTGAGAAAATCTAGAAGCTGTTTTTTTTAACCTTAACTTGGTGAGGTGGCAGTAGACTTAGATGACCTTTCGGTCCTTCGCTGTCTCCTCACCAAGTGACTAAATATCGCTTTGACTCTGCAAGTTTGTGTGTTTGGTTTTAAAGGAATTGCATATTTCAATGCTTTGGTGATAGACCTAGAGGAAGTTACAGTTTTTTTCTTGTGATATGACGTCACTTGGTAAATAAATAAATAAATATGATGATGATGATCTTAATATTTTCACTTGATCATAAAACGTAAGCCTAGGCTTATTGACTAACTGCTATCGCTTTGTGATATTCTTCCAAGCCTGTTCTACCACTGCCTACGGTAGCCTACTTTACCACAAACTGATTCACTATCAATATCACTATCACTAGAAGTCTACCCTAACTTTGCCAGTAGGCAACCATCGTACCAAGTTGCCTATAAATAGAGCGGATCAAGTCAAAATTGAGAGCGGAGTACGAAACTCAAGGTTGGGACACAGGATGTGACGTAATAAATCTGCAAAACCATGATAGAAAAAAAAATTTCGCAGCGTGCTTAATAATTAATATTGTATAGCATCTCTGGCTGTTGCCAGCAGGCTACGATATATTGTAATGACATGAGGAAGAGGCTTTGAAAGTAGGCTATGTATTTGCTATTCAGCAAGTTGGCTTAACTTTTAGTTCTGCAATTAATGTTTTTGCTTCAATGTTATTAAGCCTACTTTACTGTTAGTGCTAGCCTAGTATGGTACCGGTAACCGGCTACTGGCACATATGAAACTGCTAGACCTGTCACTGTTTGTAGTAACACAAGGCAGACTTGTACTGGGACAGTAAATGTACAGTACACACCAATGTGTACTGGAGAGCAGGGCCACCGAGAGAGGGGAGGGGGGCAGGGGGGGTATAATGACCTCGGGGCCCATGGACTTTGGGGGGCCCATTGGCTTCAGGAAGGCTCGAAAGGGGCCCATCAAATGACATTTAGAAATGAGCCTGTGAGACCTTTTTTTTGGAGATACCTGATTTTGACCAAAAAAAAAAACGTTAGAATTTCGGTAAAGAACTTTTTTTTTTTGGAGATCACATCATAATTTGAACAAAACTGCGGCATTGTCTCCGTCTGTTTTGGAGTTCATAAAACCTGAATTCCGTCATATTTCAGCTGGCCCCGGGCCTATGTTCGGCTCTCGGCGCCCCTGCTGGAGAGAGGAGGCCTAGTTGCATTACCAGACATTTATTAGTGGTAAGTTGGTTTTTTATTTTACTGCCTGATAATTAATGACGTCATCAAAACTGATAACGTCATCATAACTGCATGCCTTATTTGAATTGTCACGCCACGCCACTGCCACATTCCCTTTCTCGTCTACTTACTAAAGCTTTGTCGAACATTTTCCGAGCTCATTCAAGTGATTCTATCCGACTTAAGCTTGGAAACAAGCTTGGAATTTTATCTATGCCGTCTTTGCTAAAGTTTGCGAAGAGCTTGTTGGTAAGGGTTTTGTTTAATACTTCGTGAAAATATGTTGCTGCTTCATTTGAAAACAACTTTACTTCTCCTTTAATTTCTTTCCACCAACAGAGCAGTAAATCATGTGACGCTGATGGAATGCTAACTGGCGTCAATGCTTGACCATCATCAGTGGTTGCACCAGAAAACGACTGCTCTAGCTGATCATACACCCTTGTGCAAATTAATTGAATCACTTGAAAAATCACAAAAAAATTGTGTTTTTTATTTATTTTTATAACATAAATGAAGCAAACAGGTCAAAGCACAGTTTTTAATAACGGATATGCCCACCACGACTAGTTAGAACAGATTTCACTCGTTTGGGCATCGAATCTATCAATTTTTTGCAGTTTTCTTGAATTTGAGGGTCACGAAACCAGCAGTCAATTATGGCTTCTATCAGCTTTACCATGGTGGTACAATCTCTTTTTCGCAGTCGTAGTTTTATTATACTCCAAAGATTTTCGATCGGATTGAGATCTGGAGAATTTCCAGGCCAATCTAACACCAAAATATTGTTCGAAGAGAAAAAGTTTTTGACTTTTTGACTGGTATGGCATGGTGCCAAATCCTGCTAAAAATCCCGGAACCTTCTGGGAATTTTTTTGCTATCTCTGGTATTACTTTTTGTTTCAGTACATCAAGGTATTTTTCCGAGTTCATCATGCCTTCAACTGGCTTGAGTGATCCAACCCCATAATAGCTGAAACAACCCCAAAACATTTTCTTTGGAGGGTGTTTGACAGTTTGGTCAATGTGGCTTTCTTTTAGGGGCTCTCCTTTAGATCTTCGGACATGCTGACTCCTCACTCCCTGGACTAAAAAGTGACTCTCATCAGAAAATAAAACTTGACGCCATTGTTCACATGTCCAGTCTTGATATTTTTTGGCCCAAATTAAACGTTTCTGGTTCATCTTGGAGGTCAAGAGTTGTTTTTTTATTGGTCGTCTTGCTCTCCGGCCAACAGCTAGAAGTCGCCTGCGCACAGTTGAGGAATCAACCACCGTTCCAGCAGAAACCAAATCTTTTTGTAGTTCAAAACTTGTTTTTCTTGGGTTCAATTTATTCTCCCTAAGCAAGTATGCATCTGTTCTGGGGGTCGTCTTGTTCTTTCTTCCGCAATTACCCTTTCTGTTAGGAGTCAAATCTTTCTCAATTTGAAATTTTTTAATAAGTCTATGCACGGTTGGTTGACTAACTCCCACACAATTAGCTAGTTCTCTTTGCGACTTCTTTGTGTGCTGATGCAAAGCCAATACTTTGGCACGCTTTCTAGGAGTAACATCCATGTTTTAAACGCATCCAGCACGAAAAGGCCTTGAATAATATGACGTCAGAGCCTAAATAAACAAAGAAATTATGACGTCATAATGTAAAAAGTTTACATTATGACAAAGGTAAGATAAATTTGTCAACAACTTCAACTTCCAAATCATCGGTTTGAAAAAAACAATTCATTCAACGCACAATAAGAAAATCATAAAATTTCGATAAAACTTCCAAGTGATTCAATTAATTTGCACAAGGGTGTAGAGACAATCCACTTCATCGAAATCAAAATAAACAACAATTTTCTCTTCCGCCATAAATTTGCATTGCCAACTCGTATGAAGTTCGATTAAAGTAATAAAATATCTTGCAATTTGAGAACACCTGATCAAGATGACCGTGTGGTCTTTTCACTGTCTTCTAATTAGGAGGTGTTGTACTATCTTCGACCGTAGTATTTTTAGTTTTGTGATTTAAACTGTGATAGTATTGCTGCTCCTGATGAATTAATAAATTGAATTGAATTGCTCTACTCGCTTGCAAGCATGTCTGTATGTGGCCACAGAGAAGCGTGACCGCGGCGACCAAACTTTAGCGTGCGCTCAATAAAAAAAAAGAGAAAATGAGCAGTTTCCGTTCATCTAATTTTATGTCATTGATCTTGACTAACCCATCAATAGTTATTCTAACTAAATTGGTTTATTTTACGCAAAAAGTTCATGCTGTTGCTTGTTGGACAGTAATTTTAGTATGATTGCCTTGCTCCAAAACTAGAGACGCATTTTTACTTTGCTAGATAATAATTTTAAGTATTTCCTCGTATAAAGCACGGTATTAGTCAGCTGTACGTAATTTATGTTGCCGTAATCTTTCTATTTTCCTTTGCAGATGTTTATGTATTGTTGTTTATAATATCTTGATGAGGGCTTGATTGTGTTAATCCGAAAACGTTCGCTTTCTATTGCTTGTAATAAAAATGTTGAATCTAGCAAAGTTGCTGCTTATTGGTTTAATATGGTATTGCAAATTCACCTCTTTGCCTAAGGCCGGAATCACACGATCAAGTTTTTTGTACAATTTTCTTGCGTCAATGTTTTTTGAGCTATCACATTTACACGCAGTTTTCTTGCACAGCTTCTTGCCAGACAGATGCGTCTAGATTTTTTAGCAAACAAATTGCCGAAGCTATCACACATATTTTTAATGCTGTAAAAGCATTTACACAGCATTTAAGGAATTTCTTTAAAATTTGTCGCGGCGATAGTAATATCATGCGTTTGTCGATTCATTGTTATTTCTTGTTTGCCAAAATGATACGAGCACGTACACAAAAGTGCAAAGCTGCAGCTATAGTAATGAATAGCTATTTGAGTTCTGCTGCAAATTGCATAAGTTTTTTTTTCGACCTGCAATGAAATGAAATAAATGGAAAATGCCAAAATACATAAGTGGGCACAAGTCCGTTAATCGTTAATCCGTTAATAACGAAGCTAACTTTTTCACTAACTCGTTAATCCGTTAAAAAGTTTTTTCATGTTAACGGACTAAATTAACTTCCGTTAAGTGCTGTTAACGGACTCAAGTAACTTCCGTTAAGTTCTGTTAACTTCCGTTTAGGTTTTTATCGTTAATATCTTGCAGCTTCGTTAGTGCATTTGAATTTGTTTTTATCTTGAAATTAGATTAGACTTGAAATTAGATTAGACTTTAAAATGTAACTTTCAAAACACAAAAAGACTACCATAGCAATAAATATTTCCTTACAATCAGCTTAACAGCTTCAATACATGTTCTACAAGCGAGTGAATAAAACGAAATGTAAATTACACGCAAAATGTCAACGGATTAACGGACTTTATTAACTTCCGTTAATTAAAGCTGAAAATAACGGATTAACGTTAACGGAGGTGTGAAGTTTGTTAACGAACTAGTGGTTAACGAAGCTAACGTTTTGCATTAACTTGCCCACCTATGCCAAAATACCTTTGCTTGTGTGGAACTCTTTAGCGTATAGCGTAGCTTTTTTATGCTATGTTATTTATCACCAATGAATTTGCAGAACATTACATGATTGACTAAGAAATATTAAACAAGGTATGTTCTTTCCGGTACTTGCGGTTTTAGAAGCTCAATAATAATTGGGTGTCAAAGTACTTGAAACTTCATTATTTTCAAACAAGAATAAGAGCGTTTTTGTATGGTTTCTTACAAAATCAGAAATAGTTGAAAACCATGTACTGAAATTTATGTTAACTGCTTAAAAATGCAACAGGCTCTTTTGCCAGCAGACATGTTAAATTTGAATCAAAAAAAATATTAAAACCATCGCAAATTCGGCACTAAACATATTAAGTCAAATAATTGCAGAATAGGACATGGGCGTAGCCAGGGTTTGCTTGGGGGGGGGAGGGGGGGGCAAACCACAAATCACACGCAATGACGTCATCAGAAACTTCGAAAGAGGAATTTTTTGTGGGGGCAATGATTTCGTAGAATGGAAGATCAGAAGCCGTGGCTTGGTGTTGTCACGTAACTAGAAACTCGTTCAAGGAGAGGACTTAAACCCATAAGCGTAGCCAGGATTTTTGATTGGGAGGGGGACCCACACATCACATGCAATGACGACATCAGAAAATTTCGAAAGAGGAAGTTTTTGTGGGGCAAAGATATCGTCTGAATTCTAAAATTTCGTGATTATAGATTCTTGATTTGGTTCGAAGCAGCACTTCAGCTGCAAAGAAATAACTCTATAATTCTAATTATTTTATTTCTGAAGTTTGAAGATTTGATTGATAAATGTTAGTATTAGACTAGGAAAATTGATTGATAATTGTTAGTATTAGACGAGGAAAAATGATTGATAAATGTCAGCGTTAGGCTAGAAAAATTCATGGATATTAGGCTAGAAAATCGAATGGATATTAGGCAAGGAAAATTGATTGATAAGGTTAGCATTACACTAGGAAAATTGATTGATGAATGTAAGCATTGGTATAAGAAGGTTAATTGTTGGATGATGGCATTAGACTTGGAAAATTAATTGATGAATGTTGGCAGTAGACTAGGAAAATTGATTCATAAATGTTACCGTAGCATTATGCTTGGCTAGAAAAAGTGATGGATAAAGGTTAGCATTAAACTAGGATAATTGATTGATGAATGTTAGTATTAGATTAGGAAATTCATTGATAAATCTAAGCATTAAGCTTGGAAAATTGATTGATAACATTACATTACAGTAGGAAAACTGATTAATATTACCATTATTAGGCTAGGAAAATTCAAAATGGACTGATAAAGTTGGCTGTGGAGTAGGAAAATCAACTGATGAATGTCAGCATTAGACAAGAAAAATTAATTGTAAGCATTGGCATATGAAGATAGATTATTGGCTGTTGGCAGTAGACTAAGTAAATTGATGTATAAATATTAGCATTAGGCTAAGAAATTTGATTTGCAACTGTTAGCTCTTAACAGGAAAAATTAATTGATGAACGCTAGCATTAGGCTAAGAAAATTGGTTGACAATTGTTAGCTCTTGAATGGGAAAATTGATTGATAAATGTTAGAAGTAGACTAGGAAAATTAATTGATGAATGTAAGCATTGGTATAGGAAAGTTGATTTTTGCATGTTGGCTTTGGGTGGAAAAATAGATTGAAAATGTTAGCGGTTGGCGAAGAATGTTGATGGATCAATGTTAACGTTGGGATAGCACTCCAATCTGATATTTAGACAATGGCACTCTAGCTCCTGTTAAAAAGTGCAAAATCCGACTTCGCCGCGACTCCAGTCTATGAATTGCAAGGCTGGTTTCCGGAGTGGATTTGTTTTACCTGTGTAGGTGAATAATTATGTTGTTTTTTTATGGTATGGCATGTAGTAGGCTTAGTATGGCACGATAGGCATAGTATGGCAGTGTAGACTCAGTAGGCATATAATAGGGATAGGATGCCACAGTGGGTGCCGCAGCTTAGCACAGCATTGTAAGCATAGCGTGATACTCTAATAGGTTTAGCACGACATCCTTGTAGGCATAGCATGACACTCTAATAGGTTTAGCATGACACGCCTGTACGCAGAGCGTGACACCCATATACTAGGCTTGTTATGGCACAGTAGGCATAGTATAGTGTAACACTAAGCGTATGGCATAGTTGGCTTAATATAAATCAGTAGGCAATGAAGGTTAGAATGTCATAGTAGGGATAGCATGACACCCTAGTTCGGCAGAGTATGGCATATAGGAGGCTTGCTATGGAACAGTGGACATAGCATTAGTAAGAATAATATGCCACTTATGCGCTACAGGCTAGTATGACATTGTAGGCATAGAATGGCATATAGTAGGCTTATTATGGCAAATAGGCATATAGTAGGCTTATTATGGCACAATAGGTATAGTTATGCCATATTGTTGGCTAATTATGGTGCAATAGACGCAGTATGCTGATTATGGCACAGCAAGCATAGTATGCCACAGTGGGCACTGTATCTTTGTAGGCAGAGTATGGCATATGGTTGGCTTATTATGGCACAGTAAGCACTGCTGCTTAGTATGTCATAGTAGACGTAGTATAGCATTGTAGACATACTATAGCATACGAGTATAGTATGGCATATACAATAGTAGCCAGAGGTGGAGTCGAGGACACAAGGCTTGAGGCCAAGGCCAAGGACACAAAAAAAATCCAAGGCCAAGGACAGCCTTTCCGAGGACAGAACCTCTCGAGTCCAAGGACAGCAATGCTCGAGGCCAAGGACACAGGCGCAAGCGTTCTCCAAAAGAAAAGGTCTTCAAAATTTTTTTTCAGGCGGTCTCCAATTTATTGGCGTACCCAGAATTTTTGGTTGGGGGAGGCCTAAACCAGAAATCACATGAAATGACGTCATCAAAATTTTTCCAAAGAGGAAGTTTTTGTAGGACAAAGATATCGTAGGATGGAAGATCTGAAATCGTTGTTGCCTGTTTGCATGTAACCAGGATTTTGAAAAGGAAGAGGGCTTAAATTAATAGTTGAAAAATGCAATTATCCAACTTTGGAAACGTGTTGAGAAAGCTTGTGTAACTCAAATGTATCACAGACGGGGGTTTGGGGGCGGGGCCCCCAGCCGTTGGGCGATTTTTTGTAATTTTTTGGAAAAAAAAGCTATTTTAATGCCATTGGATCACGTTTCGCAAGTGTTCAGAGCCATTTGAAAGCACTAGATTTTTGACATTTGAAAGCCAATTGAAAAAAACAAATTGTTTAATCCTCTTTTTACTTGCAATTTAAGTCCAAAACACGTTTAACATCTTGCATTTTGGGGTCAAATTTTAATTGTAAGTAATTTGGTCCAGGTAGGGGGAAGTAAGGTGCATTGTCTCTGGCTACATTTTAGCAGTAAATAATAATCCACTCGAAGATTTTCCTTAGAGATTTTTGTTTTGTCATGAAAATAACCAGTTATAGAAGTACATGTTTGGCCAGGGGGCCCAGGCCCCCTCAATTGAAGCTCAATGATTCGTTCAATCAGCATTTTTCATGGCTAATTTTTTTAAAAGTATTTTGTGCGTAAAAACCGGCGAGGTTGGAGGTGAATTACTGAATTGTTATTGAAAAATGGTAAAATGGATGGTTACGTCTACTAACCATGTTATTGCCGGGACGGATTTACATCGCGCTAGGCCCCTGGCACTTTGGAGATTTTCGCAACATCTTTCTGCCAAATATAGGTGAAGACCAAAAAACTCTTACGATTTCAGCTCGGGGCCCCTAGCTGGTACTGCGTCATATTATGGTAAATCCGGCCCTGATTAATGCATTACGTTCACAAAAAGGCTAGACGTGGGCCTGAGATAGCAACTTTTAGGACAAAAACTCTCTACTTTCTCCGGGTTATACGTTTAAATTGACTGGCAAAAATTGAATTGAGGGGGACCCGGCGCCCTTGGTCTTCAATATTGTTAATTAGTCATACTGCTGTCAGCGAAAAATGCTAAAAAGAAAGTGAAGATACAGTAGGCTTTTTGTCATTGGTGAAATTTCAATTTTCCCCTTGCCTACGCCTATGCTCCAAGTGAGGAAAACAAAAAAAGTGTTCGCAAATTTTCCGCGAGGTTTCTGGCGTTTTCCAACGAAATTTCAACTGTTCAAAAAATAGTGCTGTCCTCGAGCCGCGGACAGGGCAATTTTCGAGGACTTGAGGCTTCGAGGCCAAGGACTTCAAAATGTGTCCTCGAGGACGTCCTCGAGGCCAAGGACGTCATCGAGGACTCCACCTCTAGTAGTAGGCTTATGGCACATTAGGCATAGTATACCACAGTAGGCGTAGTATGTCATAGGAGGCTTAGTATGGCATTTTAGGCATAGTATGACATGAAGTAGGCTTATTATGGCACCCTAGTACGCATAGTATGTCACAGCAGGCATTGTGGCATAGTTGGCTTTGTATGGCACAGTAGGCATGCAGCTTACTATGTCATAGTAGACGTAGTATGGCATTGTAGACATAGTATAGCATGCGAGTATAGTATGGCATATACAGTAGTAGGCTAGTAGCCTTATGGCACATTAGGCATAGTATTCCACAGTAGGCGTAGTATGTCATAGGAGGCTTAGTATGGCATTTTAGGCATACCGGAGTTTTCCACTTATTATACCAGGTATAATAACTGGAAAATGACGAAATTGAGAATAAAGTTTGATCCAGGTTATTATACCATGGTATAATAACTGGGGGGTTTATTATCATTGTGAAGAAGGAAAATCTTATGACATCACAATTGGAATTAGCCTAAAGAAGACGGACCGCAATATGCCACTGCTTTGCTACCGGTAGTGGCTATGGCAAGTTACCGGTACAGTACTTTACTAGAAGAAATACGGTACATACCGGTAATTGATGCAATGAGACCGTGCTTGCCTAATTATCCCCAAGATTTCGGTCGATATGCATACGACAACGCTACCATTGCGATGCTTGACAAATTTTTGGTCACTGGTCACACTACGGAAGTTCGATCCGGGTTATTATACCATGGTATAATAACTGGGGGGGTATAATAAGCGGAAAATTCCGGTAGTATGACAAGAAGTAGGCTTATTATGGCACCCTAGTAGGCATAGTATGTCACAATAGGCACAGGGGCATTGTTGGCTTTATATGGCACAGTAGGCACTGGAGGTTAGCATATCATAGTTGGGATAGCAGGGCACCTTAGTAGGCAGAGTAAGGCATATTGGGGGCTTCTTATGGAACATTACGCATAGTATTAAAAACCATAGTAGGTGCTGCAGGCTAGTGTGACATTATAGATATCGTAGGCTTATTATGGTACAATAGGTATATCAGTATGCTATATTGTAAGCTTATTATGGCACAATAGACATATTATGCTAATTATGTCACAGTAGGCATAGTATGCCACAGTGGGCACTGTAGCGTAGTAGGCAAAGTACAACATCAGAATATGACATATAGTTGGCTAATTATGGCACAGTAGGCATAGTATCCCACAGTAGGCACTACAGCTTAGTATGTCATAGTAGGCGTAGTATGACATTGTAGACATAGTAGGCCTATAGCATTCGAGTATAGTATAGTTGGCAGTTTCGCCAAATGGGTAAAGGCGTATTGTTTACAACGACCCTGATTGAATGATTTGGGTCAACCCGCACCCTGGTCACGCCCTTGCGTCCTTGGATAAGACGTTTTACAATAATTATCTCTGCTTGGTGGCTTCGAACAAGCAGCAAGTTCTGTGGGCAAGAATTTGAAGAAATCTACAGGAACATTGGATTATCGTAAACTCCTAAGCAGGTGCGGATTTCTCCAATCACGAAGTAGTCATTGCAATAAAAAGTGTGCGGATCGTCCACCACGTTAGCGTCTTATGCTGTCTGGTGACTGGAGGATAAATATGCGCTACAACAAGAATATACTGTAGTGGGCTTATGGCACCATAGGTTTGTAAGAGTACTATGTCAGAGTAGGCTTAGTATGGCATTGTGGGCATAGTGTAACATGAAGAAGCTAAGTAGACTTGTTATGGCACCCTAGTAAGCATAGCATGTCACAGTAGGCGCTGTAGCTTGCTATGGCACTGTAGGCATAGTTAGCTTAATATTGCACAGTATCCCACAGTAGGCACTGCAGCTTAGTATATTATAGTAGGGATAGCATTACACCTTAGTAGGCAGATTATGACATACAGGAGGCTTGTTATGGAAAATAGGCATAGCATTAGTAAGCATAGTGTGCCACAGTAGGTGTTGCAGCTTTATTATGACATTGTAGACATAACATGGCACCCTGTAGGCATAGTATGGCATACTGTAGGCTTATTATGGCACAACAGGTATAGTAGGCCACAGTGGCCAACGTAGCTTAGTAGGCATAGTATGACATATAGTTGGCTTATTATGGCACAGTAGGCATAATATAACATAGCTCGGCATATTAGACCTACAAGGCATAGTTTTTCCATGAACTATCACTGTAACGAGGTGGAAAAGTCTATGTGCCTCAATGACCTACAGAGCTGTACTGGCTGGAGATTCAATTCTCCTGATAGGGTTACCTATGCCAGGTAGGTCTGATGGAAAAGCGAGACGAAGTATAGTCCAAATCAAAATAGTCGGAAAACTTAAAACCTGAGTTAGTTATGCCCATCAGCTGTGGTAAGCATATAACCTAGGAGAAGGACAACTCTGATACAAAACCTCTTCGCAGTGAGATTAAACTGCAAAACAAATCATGATGAGCCCAAATAATGAAAATTGCTTGAACGACGTTAATGGGGCCACCTTCACAAGTGGAACCTCGTCCGACAGGGGAGCACCTAGGGACTCCCAGGTCGTCAGTCAGCTAAACCCCTATGGCGTTCGAGTCTTAGGCAGAGGAGCTCGTTCGACAAATAAGCGACAATCTCCACCAGCCAGCCCTAGTGGCAGCTCCACCAATGTGCCCGCTACACGTTTGGAGTGGCCAATGGAGGCAGCGCAGAGCATTCGTACTCGAGATAATGTCGCACACTCACCGGTCAACCATCAGCAACTGCTGTTGGGCAATTGGAATATCCTCACCCTCACAGGAAAAAAGCTAGAATTGGTTGAGGAAGCGAAGCGGTATCATCTCGATATTATCGGAGTTTCTTCAACCAAACGACGTGGCTCTGGAACTGTGGATCTGGATGGCGGATGGAAACTCTTCTATTCTGGTGCTGATCCTAGTATGTCTGCACAAGCAGATGTTGGGATTCTCACAAGCCCCCGTTTGTCAGACTGTGTATCAGATTAGATTCCTTTGGGATCACGGGTCTGTATGTTGAAGCTCAAGGTATTGGATCGGTCATTGTGCCTATTGCAGGTATATGCCCCCCTATGCCACGAGTGAATATCAGACTTTTGTGGATGAAGTAAATGATGCTCTTCTACGAGTATCAGCTACTGAATCTACAGTCCTTATGGGGGATTTTAACGCACATGTTGGAACAGACATAGATACGTGGAAGGGTGTGATCGGAAAACATGGAGTCACTGGACTAAATGAGAACGGAAGGAATTTATTGCAGCTCTGTTTTAGCAACGGACTCCGCATCATGAGTACCTTTTTCCAGCACAAAGAGGTTCACAAGTATACATAGCATCGACCTAGTATGGATCAAAAATCTTTGATAGATTTTTGCATAGTTTCGTCAGATTTGTTTCTGATGTGCTGAACGTTCGACTGAAGCGAGGTGCTGAATTGTCAACTGATCACCATCTGGTAGTATGTTCCTTACAACTTTCGAAACCTTGGCCAAACAAGAGATCCAACACGTCGTCTGTAACCTACCGGATCAAATGGGAGGCGTTTAAGGACAAAGAAGTAAGAAAACAGTTTGCATCCAGTATATCATCTAAGTTCAGACAACTTCCTGATGTCTCCGAGGACATCGAGAAGGAATGGCTGCTGTTCAGATCAGCAATCATTTCATCAGCTGCTGAAAGTTGTGGGCGAAAACGGCTTAGAGTGGCGGGCGATAGTGAGAAAAGAACACCTTGGTGGAACCAAGAGGTTAAAGAAGCTATTCGAGCGAAGAAAGATGCGTTCAAGGCCTGGCTACAGGACAGATCGTCATCTGATTTGCAATCCCGGTACACTGAGGCGCGAAAAGCGGCAACTTCGGCAGTAAAGAAATCCAAGGAGAAGTCATGGGAAGAGTTTGGTCGTCGGTTGGATTCCAACTATTTTTCGGCAAACAAAGTATTTTGGCAGACCATCCGCCGTTTCCGTGACAAAAGATCGAGTATCACGTACTCCATCAAGGATTCTGACAGTAACATTCTAACGGATGAGAATGAAATCCTTTCACGATGGAGAGAATACCTTGAAGATCTTTTGAACCCTGTAAAGGCATCGACTCGTGACACACACGAAGTGTCACATCTAGGGGAGGACGAAATTTTTACTGCAGCAGAAGTGGCTATGGCAATTAAATGGATAAAATCTGGAAAAGCTGCTGGTGAAGATGAAATCAGACCCGAGATGTTGAAAGCGCTGACCGGAGAAGAAATTCTCTGGTTAACGCGAGTGTGTCAAGTTGCGTGGAAGTTTGGCAAAACTCCCAGAGATTGGCAAACAGGTGTGATTATTCCGACATTCAAGAAAGGAGATCGCAAGCAATGTACAAACTACAGAGGGATATCACTCCTTAGTTTGCCAGGAAAAGTGTATGCCAAATGCCGAGAAATTATGGAATCAAAACTGGAAGGTGGTCAGTGCGGTTTTCGTCCGGGTTGCAGCACCACGGACCAAATTTTCACTCTGAAGCAAATCTTCGAGAAATCTTGGGAGTATGGCAAAGATCTCGTTGCAAGCTTTGTCGATTTTGAAAAAGCATGTGACCGAGTTCCTCGGGATAAACTTTGGAAGGTTTGCAGGAGTATGGCGTTAATGGTCAATTGTTACGCGCTATTAACCCATTAGTGCCAAAAGTAGAAATACTTTCAGCTTTGATCTTAAAACTTATATGCGGCATAATTTAGACCAAAATATTTCATTAAAATTTATTTTTTTGAAGTTGGGTGTCTACTTTTTGAGATAAATGCCGTCCTACATATAGGACGTTAGGCAAATCCGTTATCAAAAATTCGTAAATTGCGCCTGCGCACAAAGCGCTTGACTGCGATGCGGTACAATTACGGCTTTCCATTAGTCGTTTCTTTCAAGGTAATAAGTATGCTGATAGCATAGAATTACAAAACAAGCTTGTAATATTTTGTTTTATTGAAGTTTTGATTACACTATGCGACAAAATCCTAAGCAACAGCATGACTAAAATAACCTATACAGTCTTTACCGAATGTGATGTTCTTTGAAGCATTTTACATGAAGTCCGATATCACATTTTTCACATCTTGTAGTGGTTTTTGCATGGCAATGAGCGCAGCGGGTTTGCTTGACTTGAGGTACAACCCAGTGGTTATTACCATCATAACGAATATCAGATAGAGTTTGTTGAGGTCCCCCTCGAAAGGTCTCCGAACCCTGCCCCAACCCGAAAACTAATTTGAAGCCCGAATCATGCCTGAAAAAACGTGAAAGTTAAGTGAGGTCTAAAAACCGTCAGCGTTTTTGCCAAATTATTTTGATTATTCTTTTGTGCACCTAAGACAAAAAGCACGTCTCAGACCCGAATTAAGCCCGAAATTTTATCAATTTCAAGCCCGGCCCGACTTACAACTCTAAATTACAAATCCGGTCTGCGTAAAATTTGAATTGCAGCACTGGATTGCTGTTTAATCCATCTGGTCACTCATAGCAAACGAAGCTCATTTGTGTGTTTTAATCCTTTTCTACAAAAGTTTAAAAATATTTCCAAACATATATTTTTTAAATGGTGCTATCTATCACGTGTAAAATCAGGCCGTCGAACATCACAGTGCGTAAAAATTTTTCAGTTTATTTTGCTAAACACGTTATTGTATTGTATTTACTTAACATTCCAAACTGTCAAAAAGACAGCAGAATCTCAAAAGTCCAACAAGGCATGCTTCTAAAACTAAAGTTCTTTTAAAGTTTCTATGTTAAAAATTTTTAGTAGGCCTATTCTTAATTTTAAAATACTGTTTAAACTCAAAGTTATTCTTCGGACAAAATCCAAAATGGACAAAATCCAGAATGACAAAATCCAGAATTGGACAAAATCCCGAATGGACAAAATTCCGAATGGACAAAATTCTCAACGGGACAATATCCCGAACTGGACAAATTCCCAAATGGACAAAATCCCATACTGGACAAAATCCCAAACTGGACAAAAACCCGAATGCAACAAAATCCAAAAAGGACAAAACAGCGCATGGAAAAAATTCCGAATTAGACAAAATTCCGAATTGCAGAAATTTTTAAATTCAAAAAAATTCCAAAATAATGATTGATTGGAAAAGCAGGGTTACCCGACCGGCCTGTAGACGAAAACATTATAATGTAAATTACCAAGTTTCCTTGATGTTAGAAACTGTAATAATTTATGTCAACTTCCCATAAAATTTTTTAAAATTTTATCGTTGAACTTACAGCATACCATCTGAGTTGTTTTGTGGTAATTGACAGACTGCCTGAAAATTAAACATTCTTTGTTTGCGATCAGGGGCGCGCGCAGTGGGGGAGAGGGGGGCACTTGCCCCTCCCTCCCCTGAAAATTAAGATGTCAAGAATTTTTTATGTTTAAATTTACAAAACAGTCAAATATATTTATTTGAACTAAGAAAACAACCCTTTGTGAAGCTTTTTTGCCGTGGTGCAGAGGGCTTGGACAACAGAAACAGGATCGCCCATTTTACGAGAATTATCATACAGCATTTTCTTAAAAGCGAGCGTAAGCAATGCTCCAGGATTAAGCATTAAACTGTTTGAAAAAATAATCATCAATATCAAAAGTTTATCAAATGTTTCAGCAATCTGTCAATGAGCTCTTATTAGGATCGAAATACAACAAAATGCTTGATTTTTCAAAGTTACGTTACGCTTATATAAAAAATAATATAATAATAAAATAATAGCTAGATTAATTTTGCCCAGAAACCGAAATCAAAATCAAACTTGCAATCAATAGCGTAGCCAGGAGGATTGTCCGGATCCGTATTGACCTGCTGTAGACGAAAGTGCACGATAAAAAAAATGTCACAATATTTGGCCTTCTGAGGCAGTTTTTTGCTGTAATATGGCCTCTAAAGTTGTTCAAAGCCACTTTTAAAACATTTATTATTAATATTATTATTATAATCATGCTCTTTTGTTTTTTTTGGGGGGAGGGGGGTAATAACGTATTTATCAAAAATGCAGCTAACAAATTAATCGATAAAAAGGTCAAAACATGGCTAAAAACTAGCAGTCAAAATTGATCGCTTAATGTAAAATGCTTAACGCAAGCTTCATAGAAAAAAAGAGTATAGGGGGGGGGCCAAATTAGCATATAGTTTATTTAATTACGAGTTTTGGACTTTACTTGTGAATAACGTGGGGGTTTGAAAAGGCTGAGCTATTTAATTCTTTTAAATGGCTTTCAAAATGTATCAATATAGTTTTTTAAATGGCTCTAAAGAGATGCAAAATTTGATTCGAATTGCATTAAAATGGCTATTTTTTCTGAAATATTACCAAATTTGCCCAGCAGCTAGCGTTTTGCCGCAAGACCCCGGTCTGTGATTGTCGCGATCGTTGATACTTGGCTAGAGTACAACCTTTAATCTCTAGAATTCTCCACGTCGACTAAAACTAGAGAACGACAGAGATGTTAATTGACGAATCGAAAGTGGCTGTTGATGGTTCCTTCAGCTTCTTGAATCTCAGAAAGCAGCTTACCAATCCTAAATTAAAACTTCTATTTAAGATTGAAACACAAAACCACTCTCACTGAGCAAAATCGCTCATCTAACACTTCTCAATAAACGGCTATGCGAGCCAACCCCAGATACAGAAACTCTGCTGAACTTCCTATGAAACTAATATCTAAAATCATCCACTCTTAGAATATTAGAATATAGAATGCAATATGAGCCACCTATTCATACTACGGCAAAAGCTATCGAATATCCCAGAAAAATCCATATGTCACAATAGAAAAAATACATGAGCTTACGATAAACAAATTGCGACATAGTTATGACGTCACAAACTTCAAGTCTAAATATAGCAATTAAGCATGGTAAACAACCAAAATATTCCGATGACTAATAGAAGACAGTAGAATATACGTACTAGAAAGGAATTATTCCGAACATTCCAAATCCGAAAGGCAACAAAACTAAGAAAACAGTTACATACACTTTAAAACACAGCAAATAATTATATCTCAGGCATTCAAAATTATTATACGGGACAGTGATATGCTTTAGTTGCACCTGTTTGCTCAGCACGCTCCCCAATTAAGGCATTTTGCAAAAATATTCAATGTTTATGTTAATCAAGCCCCCTCCCCCCCTAAGCAAAATTCAGGTTGCAATCAGTGAGGCAACCAAGGAGGCTAAGGGAGCTTAGCCTCCCCTTTTATAAGGCACTTGGAAAACTTATCTCACATACAGTAGCGTAGTCGGGTTGGGGGGCTATAGCCCCCCCCCACAATCGACCTCTCGACCAAAATGCAGATTAAGGAAAATGCCACGTTTTTAGCTCTTCTGAAACTGTTTTAATCACTGGAATGGAAGAAAAAGTGATTTATAGCATCTTTTGAAACATATATTCCGGAGGGCTAATTTGTCAAAAATAAAACTCTCAAATCTATAAAAAGTTTAAAAAATGCCCCAAAATAAGCAATCATAATTGATCGCTAGTGTAAAATCGCTGAACATACGTTTCATCAACAAATATAATATTATAAACTCAGGAATAGGGAGAAGGGGGCTATTCAGGATTAGCTACTGTAATTACCAGTCGCTTCTCCCAAATATCTTTCCATTAGCCCCCCTCCCAATTATTTTGCTCGGTAAAATATAGACGAAATACATTACTCCATGTAAGTTTCATTGAACAATAGAGATTTTGATTTACCAGCATGCAAAAAGAACTAAAATTTTAGGTTAGCCACCTCCAACGCAGCCCATTTATGCAACCAGTTTGATCATGTTTGCACTGCTAATTTTTATGCCACGTTTCAAAAGCACTGTTTTTTTATCAAAATAGCCCTAAAATTAAGTTATTTTTGCAAAAAAATGCAAAATTTTCGAGCGTTGGGGGCTCAGCCCCCAAACCTGTATAGGCTTTAGGCTTTGCCCCCAGACCCTCAGTCTCCGGAAGCTGGGGGCTTAGCTCCCATACCTACCATGGCTTTTGGCGGCTCCGCCTCCAGACTCCCAAAACAGCCCTCCCATTGCAAATTTTCGTCAACGAACGTTTGAAAGCGGTTAGAATTTGATATGCAAATAAAAAGGGCTGAAAAGGCTGGGCAATTTAAGAATTTCAAGTGGATTCTTAATATCAGCAACTTTGCTCTTTCCAATGGCCTTAAAAATATTCGAAATGTGATCCAAATAACGTTAAAGTGATTATTATTTTCCAGAAATTGCGAAAATTGCCAAGCGACTGGGGGGCTTTGCCCCTAGACCCCGTCCATAATACACTTGAATTGCATCAGTTTGCTCAACATGCCGCCCAAATTGCAGCATTTTGTTGAGCAGAATCATGTTAACTTTTGGTTCAAATCCTCAAGCAAAATCCTGGATGCAGCTGTAAGGTTTTATTTCAACCAATAGATAATGGACACGTCGCTTGCCCCCAACCCTGAAAAAATTTCTGCGAGCGACTCTGTTTGCGATAATGAATGTTTTTCACGGTGACCAAAGAAACTTTGTTTCGAAAAAATAAAATGCCAGTGTGCAGTTTTTAATATGCATTTTATTCTTAATACAAATTACATTTTAAATTCTTGATCAAGCCTTGAGGTCATCATATTTTTTTGAATACAGTGATCTCTCGCTATATCGCGCTTTACCTATCGCAGCTTCGCTGTTTTGCGGAATTTTTTATAGTGCTTTTTTTACAGTTAATTTTAATTGGCTTAGGGGCGTTACTGTTGTCTAGAAGTTTATTACAATAAAAAAATGTTGTTTTACAACACCGATCTTTAAACTATTATAGTTATTTGTAAGAAAGCGTTAATATTTCTATTTCTGAAACACAATTAGGGCATGAAAAGGGTTTTATTTTTTGTTTTATTCTGCAGTACAGTATTGCATTGTAAAATAGCGGTAAAAAATAAAGCTGACTTCTTCGCAGATTTCACCTATCGCGGGTTATTTTTGGAACGTATTCCCAGCAATAAACGAGAGTTCACTGTATTGTAAATTGAAGTAGAGTTTTTTTTAGAAGCAAAAGCTACTAAGAAATGAAAAAAAATCAAAGTAGCGGAGGAACACGAGTTCAATATTAGCGTGGAACAATGTTTCTTGAGGAATTTGCGAAATTGTGACCCCAACGTACAACTTTATGGCGAACATTCTGTTTTCTCTTTTTTTGTTTTGATGAAGATTGATAGTCTAGATATTTTTGAAATCACCAACTTGCATAAAAACGTTTTACGGCAAAAGGGTGCAGACAAAAGGACGACGTTATCTTGCGATCTGTGCTAACGTTTCGTGCTTCGGAAAATAATCCCGCCTCTTAAATTACATTATCAGAAATTAATGCTATAGCATTAATTTTCAAGATGCAAAACTTTATCCTGTGACAAACGTATATAAAATATAATGATAATACTTTTTAAAATTTTGTGTACAGTATGTAACACGTAAACTTTGCACCATATGCAAAGATCAACTAAGAAAGTAGTTTTGAAACGAAAACACAGGGTTTATTGAAAACATTGAAAAAAGACATCTCTAGTACATTAAAGATAGATGCGGCCCCAATCAACTTTCATGAAAATTCTAGGATTTTTTTGTTTTAAAAAAAAAGTTTTCAATTTGCATACGTGGCCTTCACCCTCTGATGAAGTGCGGAATTAATATAACTCTATATTGCTGTTGCAGTGCAGAATTAAACTTGCCACAACCTCAATTTTTTTGTCTCATTATTGGAACGACCGACGCGCGCGTCGCGTGTTCTTTTGTTTTAACTGGGCTATTTTCAAACTAATAAGTGCGAAGTTTCGGACTTTTGTTTATAACTAAGAACGGTTTGGTCTAGCTTCATAAAATTTTGACAGCAGTTTGAGATTATTCATTTGCATGTTTGTACCATATTTTGAGGCAATCAGTCATGTGACTTTGATTTTAGGACCCAAAAACCGCCCCGAAAGTTTCGCGTAAAAAACGGTCTCATTCAAAAACGGCTTAAGAACGGCAAAAAATATTTTACAGAGTTATATGTTTTAAGATATCCTTTTATCCCAATTAACCCACAATAGGCCGCGATGAGTTTTTCTTTTTTTTTCCTTTTTTTTCTCTAAATCTTGTGTGCTCTTCTTCTCCTAAACCACAAAACAAAAAATCTAACTTTTGTGTAAAGTTGATGAGCTGCAAACGCAAATTTGTCTCCCAAATTTTTTTGGGGCTAGTCCTTCGGAAACCCCCCGAAATTGGGCCTCGAAATATTCATGTTTTTAACGGATCAAGCTTGGGCACTAGTTTTTTTGATATAAGCAGCAATTTAACAGACAAATATATTTACATAATTTGGGGGTACCATTCCCAAGAACTCTCCCAAATGGACACCCCAAAAATTAGCTTTTTGAACTGCTCAAGCTAGGGTGCCATTTTTTTGGATATCAGCAGATACTTAACAGACAAATATTTTGAGAAAGTTTGGGGGTGCCACCCCCTTGGGAACTCCCCAAAATGGAGCCCCCAAAACTCATTTTTTTGAACAACTTAAGTTAGGGTGACAGTGTTTTTCGATATCAGTTGATATTTAACTGACAAATATTTGACATAGTTTGGGGGTGCCACCCTATGGAGACCCCCCAAAAATCAATTTTTAGAACAGCATAAGCTAGAGTTCTCTTTGTTTTGATACCAGTAGATACTTAAGAGACAAGTTGTTTAGTATAGTTTGAGGGTTTCACCCTCCGCGGAACCCCCGAAAATCAGTTGTTTAAATAAATTAAGCTTGGGCGCTAGTTTTTTTGGAATCTATAGATATTTGCGTCGGTCGTTTAAAGGGGTTGCTACTCAGCAAGCTCTCATCTAGTTCACGTCTGAAAATGTGAAAACAAAAATTGCGCTTTTGAGATCAAACACTGGGCACTAAGCGTTTTTCAGCAGAATAAATACTGTATGTATATTTCACAACTAGTTTCTGTTTTAATAGTCCCATAGGTAATGTCATCCGAAAAAAGTGTGTACTGTATAATCGTAAACAAAAAGCAAACTATTAGAATAAAATTAACACCTGCGTAATTGGAACACCAGACAACTGCGAAAAGATTAATTCTAATTTTCCGACTTTTTGAAGCAAAATGTTTTCGTTGTGACAGAGAAAGCTTACGGCTTGGACGCACTGATGCGATAATAACGCTGCTATTTAGCTAACTAAGCTCTAAATTTAAATTGTTTCTACGTCGCCGGGCGCTACGCTAAAACAAAACAACGAAGAAGAAATGTTTCTTTCTCTCAGTGTTATACACTGCACTCGGAACGACATTAAAAATGAATTTTGTGAAAAAAACACCAAAAAAAGTCAACAATTCTTTCCCTCGCAACCATCATCAGGCGATTTCTCTTGATTTGTTCTTCAAGCAATAACAATCAGTTTTTGGTCGTACTGTTGAAGCAAAAAAATTTCTAAACATATTAACCAAAATTTTTCAGAATTTTAAACCACATATCGCTGTTTTGAAATACAGTGTTTGAAGATTGATACTTGTTTCAATTTGAAAAACTTAACCAATTTATAGTATGATGTATGAAATATGCAGAGACATTATATGTACCAAATACAGCTTAATCACTCCAATCGTTTTCGCTATTGAGTTTAAAGGTACAATCGTCATCATCTCATTTTGGATTCAGTATTGTCCCAGTCGACAAATTTCACCGAATTTCGTATGGTACAAGATTAAATATTTTTGCAGTACAGATTATAGTACACGTTTTTTGGATTTGTTTTGTTTTATTTTATTTTAGGCAGAGTGTTTTGCATTATTTATATTTACTTTTCACAAAAAGTGAAAATTAATTCGTTTTACGATTAAATTTTTACGTTTTCGAAAATTTGATTGGTGGTACAGAATTTGAGATTTGCTTGGATTAAAGTGTTTATAATGATCTTCAAAGCTTTTCGTCTGACACTTGTCAGGAAAAATCATCATAATGGAGAGCGCAGGAAAAGGAGTGGCCATTAAAATTTAGAGGAAAAATTTCAGCCAATCATGGCTCGACTTTCTCCTATAAATAGCCGCTCCTTTTCCTGAGCTCTACGTTCTGACGATTCTTCTTGACAAGTGTCAGACGAAAAGCGTCGAAGGTATGAACATTTCAATCTAAATTTTACGAAAAAAATTTAAAAAAATCATTTTAATCATTTTACACGAAAGATGAAATTAAAGTTTTGTGAATAGCACATATTTCTAAAATAAGTTAAATCCATTTATTCAAGCAGCCATTGCTGAAGAACTTGCTTTTCAACAACACAAAAAACATAAAAAAGCAGATTGATAAGCATAAACTTGTATGCTGGTCTAGCAATTTCGCAAATTCCTCAACAAAAATTGCTCAGCCCTGATATTGAACTGGGTTCCTTCCAGAGTTGTAATTTAGACCACGCTTATCGGGTCGGGTTCAGGCTTAAGATTAATAGACTGTCGGGCTTAATTTGGGCTTGGTATACGTACTTGTGTTGTGTGGTGTTTTCGCCTTTTTGATGCTATAAAAGCGTGATTAAAATGAATTTGCTACACTGAATGACGACGTTTAAGGGCGCGAAATGTAAATCAGCTAAATCTACAGGGTATAAGTATATCTTTATGCTTGTTACATTGTTACCACTGAATCTCGAGATTTATTGATATCAACATGCATTGCTTGTCAATTTACTAAATACACATGATATATTTATATTTGATTCGCTAGTTTCGTAGATTTACGAAATATGCCTGATGTAATTGAAACACCAGGCATTTTTTTGCATCTTTTCAACAATTTTAGAAAGATTTCAATAAATTGCACATTATCTATGTATCAGCACATGAAGTGCGCAGATAGCTATATTGGGCTAACTTACTACATTGACATGCAGTGCATCTCGTTTTGATTAATCATGCACATTTCTTAAATCAACACAAACAGTAAAGCGAATATACATTAATATATCATGTGAATTTAATAAATCGACAAACAAGGCATGTCGATATGACTAAATCTGGAGATTTAGCTGTATCAACGTAACAAGCATGTAGATATTATCATGTCTTGTAAATTTAGCTAATTTACATATCGCACTTCATAGACTTTGCTTAAAAGCATCAATGCGATTACTATTGCACAATTAGTATCATGACGTCACAATTTATCACCAATGAATAAATTCATTTTGACCGCATACCAGCAATAACCAAATACCTTTTTTTAGATGTAACCTAATTTTCGGGCTTTGTCGGGCCGGCCTCCAGCCTGAGCTTGTCGGCCCGTTTACACACTCAGATTTCTCCTCTATTTGGTTCTTTTTTTCATTTCTTAATACCAAAAAACTGTACTTACTTTAATCTACAATATTTCAAAAATATGATGATCTCAAGGCTATATCAAAAATTTGAAATGCAGTTTTTTAAACTTTACTGCTCCCTGGCCTTTTCAATTGTTCAAAACAAAATTTCTTGAATCACCGTAAAAGCATTCACTATTGTTTAATTTTCAGACAGTCGGTCAATTACCTCAAAAACAACTCAGATGGTATGTTTTCAGTTCAATGATGAAATTAGAAAAAAAATTATGGAAAGTTGACATAAATTATTACACTTTTCAACATTCGAGATTTTATCCAATTCGGGATTTTGTCCGTAAACGCAATCAAATTTTTTGTATTTGATGAGTCAGTAGAGTGGCCGAAAGGGTAAAGGCGACATTTTTTACGACAACGCTGATTGCATGATTTCGGTTCAACTGGTCACATTGTTGCGTCCTTGGATAAGACGCTTTAAACTGCATTCATGCGGGCGACTTTTAGCTTCAAAAATCGGCATTTGGCCTGTTATTTTTCATCTCAAATCGAGAAAGAAACAAGAGCAATTGAGAAAGAAAAAAGGCTGAATGCCGATTCTCGCATCTAAAAGTCGCCCGTGTGAATGCAGCTTTACGATGATTATTTCTGCTTGATGGCTTTGAACAAGCGGCAAATTCAGTGGACAAAAATTTGAAAAAATCCACAGGAACATTGCTCGATCACAGGAAACCCCTAAACATGTGCGGATTCCTCCAAACACGAAGTATAGTTCCCGCAATGAAAAATGTGCGGATCATCAAATTGTTAGCTTCTGACGCCGTCCGGTGACAGGAGAACGAATATGTGCAACAACAATATCATATCAATCACTAAAGGATTTGTGAGGTTCGAAACTTTAAGTCATCTTAATTTAAAAAACAATAGGTGGGTCCTGTTACTAGCGTGCTCTTGCAAGGAAAAAGTTTCAAAGTTTTGATGCTGCGCAAAACTTTTAATTAGCTAAAAACTAAAAGCCCGAATTCAGCTTCGTTATTTGTTACTTATTAATACAGCAGTTTTTATTCAGACCTCAAAAAATTTGGTTTGGCGTGTTCTGTATTTCAATCCACACGGCGTAAAGTTGTGAGCGTACGAGAATCCACGGTTTATTCGTAACAAAAATCCGCTACCCCACGTGCCAATAATTTATGTACAGTATGCGTAACACTTTACAAGCGCAAAATTAGTTTAGAAAATAAGTTCAAGCGCATAGCCAGAAATTTGAAATCGTGGGCTATTTTGGTGATCTGATAGCGGGAGCCAATGGGGAGGCTGGGGGTCTGAAAACGAAACCCCCAGCCTTCAAAAATTCCGTATTATTTGCAAAAAAATACTTTTTTTTATGCTTATTTTAATCAAAATTTAAGGTTTTAAAACATTGCCTATCAGCAGTGCTAAAACGTGATTAAACTTGTTGCATAAATGGGCTGTGGGAGGTGACTAGTGATTAAATTTCAGTTTGCTTATTTACAAGCTCTTAAATAATAAAATCCCTCAGTTTTGTAAAAATCACACGGAGTAATCTATTTCGTCCTTATTTTATAGAAAAAGATAATTGGAGGAGGGCTAATGGAAATAGATTTGAGAGAAGTTGTAACTAATACTGAAAATACCCCCCACTCCTTTTCCAGAGCATATCAGTCTGACATTACCTTTGTCTCCTCTAAATTTAATTCTGTGGAAAATCTCAAATATGATTTTTACTAAATCAGTCAATGCTATTATTTATTTATTGGTTCATTTTTTGCAATTAATGTTGTTACTGATGCTTTTACTGGTTTGTTTCTTTTGTATATATGTTTTATCGGCTGCTAAAGAGCGGACCAGTATCTACAAGTTGTAAATTGTGAGCGTAAACCAAACAATGCGTTTGATACAAATTTAATGGTGAACACACTTCACAATCAACTAAATACAAAAACCATAATTTAATGTACGTAGTTTACACCCAAATTGTGAGATACATAATATATATTTGATCTAAATTATTGACTGCCTGTTTTTCAAGTTCTGCCTTTTAAACGCTATACTGAAAACGCTGTCTGAACTAGATCCGTTTACGGTAAAATGAAAGTAAAATCTTGCGTACTTTTATGTTTACCAATTAACACTTGAAGATTTCTGATTTCTGAATATTTACTTTTATTTTTTTGTTCTTTAATTTTTTTCCTGTTCTGCTTTTCATTTGCTTAAGCATCTTGCCTCTTCAGACTTTTTATGATTATTATTATTATTGTTGTTAATTTTTCTGCTTTTTTATTTATTTTTTCTGTTTTTTATTATTTTGGTTTCTCAAAACTTGCTTTCATTTTTTAAAAATTATTTGGCGTTATCAGGAAGTACCTTCACGGAATAACTTTAGGTTTTTTTTGTGTTTCATGGCTTAGTGGTAATATTGTGTTGTTGCAAATTGTTTTGTCTATCATTGAGGCGTTTTATTTACCATTGAGCAGACTTGGGATGTATTTATAATTTAAAATACAAATACATATTTGAAATGCAAAATACTGTATTTTGTATTTGTATTTAAATACATTTATTTTTATGTATTTTGTATTTGTATTTAAATACTTTTTACAACATGTATTTGTATTTTGTATTTTAAATACATTTGTTTCACGCAACGTATATAGAACGTTGAACAAAAGGAGTTCCCTGCTATTAAAGCAAAATTGTAAACAACTCTCTCATAACTTCAGTGTATGTACTTAGTTGCGCAAATACGCATGTTCATTCATGGTGCGAATTGCAAAACTGCAAAAATTTAGACGTTTAAAAAGGCGCTTTGTGTTTTGCAACGCCAGCGCGTCCGTCGAGCGTGCAACATGGTGAAATAAAAAATTTAGTGCATTAGCGAAAAATATTGTCCGTAGCTTCGCGTCCAGTCTAAACGTAGCTTTTTAGAGTAGAGACATCAGCCAGTGTAAAAGCAGAAATAGCAGAATTTGTCTAAACTGACAGCAAAAAATGACTTCAAAAACGCCTTCAATCTTAAATGGAAAATTATTTCAAGTGCCTGAAGAAAGTTCTGATGGTAAAATAAAAGCGAAATGCTGTTTCTGCCCGGCTAGCAAGCCATCCTTATCAGGATGAAAAAAAGCAACTTCAAATTTTTTGTTGCAATTGGAACGGAAGCATCCAGCAGAAACCACAGAATTTAAAAAATCAAAGAGAGCACGTCAGGATGATTCTCAGGAAATACCGAAAACTATGCAAAAAACCCTACCTCAATTTTGTAACTCAAAAAAGGCTACCTAAGGTGCTGCTTCAAAAGCAATTGTTAATTCAGATGTAAAATGCGGTTTGCCCCAGTCGTTGGTTGAAGCAAAACCTTTTGAGCAGTGAGTAAGCACATTGTCTTATGGAACGTACAAGTCCATAAGTAGGAAAAGTCTTAGTACAAAAATTGACAAACAATTTGAGGCTGTTATGATCAACATTAAAAATGCGCATTCTCCAAAGGATTATGCTTGCACAACAGGTGACATTTGGTCACAGCGAAAAAGAAGCTTCCTTGGCATGACTACTCATGTTGTTGATCCAGAAACACTATTGAGAGAGTCCTTTGCAATTGCTTAGCGAAAGATTTTCAGGGACACACTCATTTGATTCAATTGCTGAAAAAATTCATGAAGTTCATGATAAATTTGGTTTGGATTACAAAAAAATAACTCATACCGTAACAGACAATGCTAGTAATTTTGCAAAAGCTTTTCGTGAGTTTGGCTTCAAAGAGCGAAATAAAAATGATGATCAGGAAAACAGCGAAGATGAAGTAAATTTTGAAAGCATCAATGACATGGTTGTGTTCAATGGCGAAAATGATGAATAGCTCATTGTTTTGCCCATGCAAGAAAGATGTTTCTCTCAAACACTCAATTTAGTAGCGATTACAGATACCAAGAAAACCAGCACTGCACAAAAAAATTTTATGCCATCATTTGCAAAAGTTGCATTATTACGTAAAGAGGTCGCGAGCCGGAAAAATACACAATTTCGAAAAGAGGCCGCGGGCCGGATAAAATGTGTCGGGTGGATTTGGCCCGCGGGCCGCAGGTTGCCGACTCCTGGTCTAAAGTATTTTCTACATCTCAATGCTGCATATTTTGTTTTCAGTTCGTAGAATTTTGTTTTCAGGCTTGCTGTAATCAATTCGTATGTAAATCAATGAAGGCCTATCTTCATTTGTTTAATGCAAAGCAAAAAGTGATTGTAAAATAACCAAACTAAGGGATACAATGATAAAGAGTCTGGATCGATTTGACGAAACCCACTTATTTGCTACATTTCCATTCCAATGATTAACTAAACCATTCTTTGTTTATTCTACAGTAATTTTTTTTTTGTAAACAAATAATATTGATAATGCAATGATCGTTTTAAGAGAAGCATAAAAATTGATAACCATTTCGGCATTGTCTCGACTGTATTCGTCAAGTTTAAAGTACAATAGATGATTTTTTTGTTTTTCGGAAAAGTATTTTAAAAGTATTTCAAATGTATTTAAATACATTGTTAAAGTATTTGTATTTTGTATTTTCCAGTATTGCTGGAAAGTATTTTGTATTTGTATTTAAATACTTTTTAGCCACTGTACTCGTATTTTGTATTTGTATTTAAATACATTTGGAGAGTATTTTGCCCAAGTCTGGCATTGAGCAAATTATTTCATGTATATGTTTATATATATATTTTGATTAAACCTATGTTCAGCATTTTTCAACCAGCGATCAAATTTGATTGTTTATTTTTGGCCATTTTTTAAAGTTTTTCACTGATTTGTGAGTTACATTTTTTGACGAATTAGCCTCTCCCCTCAGGCATGTAGCCAGTACGGAATTTTTTAGGGGGAGGGGCAAGCAAAAATTTGGGGGGCAAAGAAAATTTTGGGGAGGCAAAGTAACGTATTTAGACACAAAATGCATGAAAGTTTGTTAAAAATGACGTTCAACTGAAATTATTTGGGGTGGGGGCAAAGAAAAAAAAAATTTGGGGGGGAGTTTCACTCCTCTGGCTACGTCCCTGTCTTTCCTAAATAAATCTTTCAAAAAATGCTTTAAATAATTATTGAGTCCATTTCAGTGTAAGAAACAGCTTACGAAGTTCTAAAAACATGGTATTTTTCATATTGTACATTTTGGTCGAGAGGTCAATGGGGGGAGGAGGGCTGGAGCCCTCCTGTTTATGCTACTATATAAGCTTACGATTTATTCCCAAGTACATACCTGGCCTGATATGTATCGTAGAATTATGAATTTTTATTGCCTAATGCATATTATTGTATGTCACAAGAAACTGATGTGAACTTATATCATGCAATCACGCATTCGTCACAAAGAAAACAGCGTCGCTTTCTCGGCCATTTAGTGTTACGCATTTTCAAGCTCTTGCTTGCCATCATGCGGCATTATGTATTGCAATTTCTAATCAATCGTGGTGTCATAAAACTGTTGTTCCTGATGCAATGCTAGAGATATCAAGATAAAAACAAAAGTTGATGGATTCTACTGTATATCTTCAAACACATATCCACAAGTAATCTGGAGCTTAAAGTTTATTGGTATTTTTTACTTTTGAGTGTTTTTTCAATGTCTAAGTTTTTTAATGCCTGAACGAATTGACTATTCGCTGATAGCGTTATAAAATACTACAAGACGTGTCGTCTACGCGGAACACAGTTTTGCAAAAAAACAGAATAAGCGAAAAAATTAAACCATAACATTTACTATTTTGAACCCTTAAATTTAAAACTGAAAGATCTTTTGATCTTCAGCACACAATGGTTTTAGAATATTATGTCTATTACTAAAATCATTTGAGCTAAAATGTTGTTTTGCGCTATACGATTGTTGTTTTAGTGTTTATTGTACGTGGTACACTTCCAGACACTGAATAATACTTATAGCAGTATATGATTTATCTACATTGAAGTAAAATAACATACTGCAGCATTATTTTATTTCTTTTCTTGCTGTATTTCGATTAAATGGTGTTCTACTCGGCAACCCGCAGTTTTGAAATGTGAGTTAAAGAGCTTTTTTCTTTACGATTTTATGTATTTCCGAATCATGCAAGCTATTTTGAGTTTTTGCAAGTACTCAAATAAACTTGATTTATTAATTTACTCTGCTGCCATGTTAATTAATTATATTGAAGCGCTCTTTGTTGCTTAGCTGCTGTTTGCGCAAAGCACCTCATTATCATTTGAATACATGCGTTTTTTAGTTGTCGGAAATGAGAAAAAGGATAGCCATCTTTCATGAGACGTCAGGTAGCAGTCCAAATAGGGAAATCTTTTATTCTTCTTTTTAAATACGTTTATTAGCAGTTTAGAGAAAGACGTAGAAAACCTAGCTTGTGTTAGTCGGTTATTAAATATCTGCAGCTATCCGTTGAAAAAACGTTGATATTCAATAATCTGTTAAACCTCTAATTTAAGTCTACATCCAACCAAAAAGTGTCTGTTTAGGGTTTCAGATTAACGTCGATTAAACGACTTAGAATAAACGTCTAAAAAAACATTCAAATTTTTGCAAAATAGACCAACAATAAACTACATTTAGAATTAGTTTAAATATGAGATACACATAAACGTCACAAAAACGTCGTTGGGTTTTCATCTATTTGACCTCTACGTAAGACGTCTATTCAACTATGCAGATTTTTGCAAAATAGACAACATTCAGACGATAATTAGACCGTCTAGATTACGTCTTCGAGATAAATCTAGACCCTATTTAAACGTCTATTCAACCGACAAAGTGCCCGCGGGGTTGTATTTCACACGTTTTGCAGAGACATTCGAAAAAACTGTACTTATTTCATAAGAACCGTAAATTTTGATTTGAGGCTGGCTGTTCTTAATTTTTTGCCCATTTTCAGCTTCATTTGTTCTTAAATTTTGAGATCATCGACGCAATTTTAGTGATCATGTTTGTAAAACTGCCTAGTTTTGAATGATGTGTCAGCATGAGTAAGGGTCGAAGTAGACAAGCAAGTTTCTTCTGCAATTTTACCGCTCCAATAATTATCACTCCATTTACACGTGAAACTGTTTTTCTGCAAATTTACTAGCAGCAACAAAAATTTTTGGCGCCGGAAGTAATCTTCTGCAAGAAACTTAAAATTCTATTTACACGCGCGAGCAACAATTTTTTTATTTCCTAAAATGTTGCAGCAATTATGTTGTGGTTTTGTTCTGCAAGACCTTGAAAACCCGTTTACAAGTGGCGATTTTAACACTCATGCAGACAGACAGTCAGACTACTCGTCTATAATAATCTGAACTATCAGTAGTCATGTTTCAAAAAAGAAAAGCGGTAGCAGCAATAGTAATTTAAAATGCTTCCAAAAAGGAAAAAAAAGAAAAGAAACTTAAATTGTGGATACGATCGCGTTCGTCTCTGGAGCGGAAGGTCTGGGGTTTAAATCTCGGACTGAGCAAATCGGACACAGTGTTGCCAACGGCTCGCCACCGCTGCAATATTTCTTCGAAAGGAACTGTGTTGCCCACGGGCGCAATGACGCGGAAATGGGCCCGGCAACTCATTACACGCTTCGGCTTAATACAGCGAGTATAATAAAAGATTTGATTTGATGAGACAGGCGATTTGCAGCCCGGAGCTTGTAGCAGTCACCTTTCGCTTTTTTGCCACAGGTGAGAAAATATCCAGCGCAACTTTTGCAATATCAAGTGCAACTTTTGCAATATTTGCAATTTTGCAATATTGCAAAAGTTGCAATGCCCTGTAAATTTTCATTTTGAGACATTGCAGAAGTCGCGTGCGAAGTAAAGGTGAATTTCATCCGTTTTTTTCACGTTTTTGCTTCTTAAAAAAATATGCACTTTTTCATCCGCATTTTTTTAAATCCATATCCGCACTAACCAGACAGTCACATACTGGACAAAAGTTTCCCGAAAAAAAATTTTTGTAAAGGGGTACAGCTCTATTTTGAAATATCGCTCTTATCTTTCATAAACAAATTTTTTATTTATATACAACAGTCTACTTAGTGCGGATAAGGACTTATACAAGTGTGGATGAAAAAGCGCATACTTTTTCAAGAAGAAGCAAAAACGTAAAAAAAACGGACGAAAAACGGATACTGTGTAAATTCACCTAAATATCTTTAAAATTTGTTGCGGATTAATTGCGCTGCGCTTTCAATTTTCTTTTTTTGTTAATACCGCTATTTTATACTTTTAGTTCTTATTTGGTTCATTTTGATCGTAATATTGTCAAATGTCGACTTTCTATCGCAAATTACTTACTTCTTTTCTGTCTAAAATCACAAAAATGCGTAAGTTACAGTACATTGTCCATTTCGCGCTGAATTGCAAAACTTTGGTTGCGCTTTGACTTGGTATGAAAACCTCTTTCCGCAATTTCGTAATTGCGTTACACTTCTACTGAATCAAAAAGCTTGCTGCAGAAGTTGCTGCACTTCTGAAAATATGAAATTTAAAGTACGCCTTTTGTTCTGCTCTTTTAATGGTATAAATAGTCGTTGTGCTTTGTTGCGCTGCGCTTTTAGTGAATATTTTTTTGTGCCTTCCTCTGTGGAAAATACTAGTTTTTCATCTACAGTATGTTTATTGAAAAAGAAAGACATAACAAGTAATGTTAATAATAAGATTCAAGCGGGATTTACCATGATTATCCACATTTCCCATATTCATTTACAGTACTACTACGTGAAAATTTTCAGGCGGGAACGAGCCCCGCTGGCCTCTCTTTTCTCTGGCTACTGCCCAGTATAACACTCAAACAGTAATAGTCGCAAACAGGGTAATAACGAAGATTGACGTTCACGTAAGTATTGTCACCTAAACAAACCGCGCATTCTAACATCACAAAAAAAGTTGCTATTAAAGTGCGAACCGAAGTATTATAAAACTGTAGACAAGTACAATTTATTGCATTTAATAGGAACTGCTTTAAGCAAAATCGTTAAAATATTATTAACAACCTGTAATTTGTCTATATACAGTAGACAATGTAATACCGTACTTACATCTTTTTGCTCTAAGCAGAGCTTTTTTTACGCGGTAGCTATACAGTTGACCCTCGATTTAACGGCCCTCAATTTAACGGACTTCGGATTTAACGGACATTGATTTGAGCAGCAAAATTTTTTAATTTTTGTATGCTGTGAAATAAATAGCAAAAGATTTTCTTTTAAGATACATCAAACGTGCAACGTATGTCATACAGCATAAGACACTAACTATAATACGTTTATTAATACACTATTACATCATACAGTATTCTATTTTATACCACATTAAAGCATAGGCTTCATGTTACTTTGTTACAAACTGACTTTGCAAAGATCTTGCTGCGAAGTTATTCGACTTTTCAGGCGCAGTATTATGTTTCTGCTATACATAACAATGATAATGTGATTTTAACCAAACTACGTGTTATGTGCAAATTATGCATCTAAACTATAAGTAAAATTCGTTTCTTTTTCATAAACGGACATTTTCCATTAATAGACAATTGCATTTCCGCCTTATTCCGTTAAATTGAGGTTTGACGGTATTCAAGAGTCAATACATTCCAAACTGCGGGGATAACTTCAAATTCACTTATCAACGCTTCTATTTCATAGTGCTGTCCAAATATAGGGACGCTGGTATTGTACAGTTGTGCAGTGTACATTGTCTGTAGCAGGACAACGCGGTAAAGTCTAAAAGTGTCCAAGTAGGTAGGCATAACATTGGTAATAGCATTGTGACGTCGGCACGAGAAGTCAAAAAACTTGCAGTAATTTGAAACACGGCCGAAGTTATTTCAATATTGCGGAAAGTTTTCCAAAATCTTGCAAGAAGCCATTTACACATCGTGAGAAAACCCTTCTGCAATCGCTGCACAATATTCTTACTTGGCCATTTACACACTGAAAAAAGTTGCATCAACGCTTCTGTAAGCGTTCTTGCAGAAAAAACTTGATCGTCTATTTCGGCCCGAAAAGGTTTTTTGCTGCTATTGCAGTATCGTAAAATTGCAAAAGTGAAAATGTGAGTTTTTTCAATTTGAACTACAGCCAAAAATTTTCTTAGTATTCTGCGCATTGCGCAACAGCACTTTATAATCTGGGAATCGTTGTCATTTTCCTTGCAAATACTTGAGAACTACTAAAATTTTATCGTTTTGAATCAGTACAGAATTTAGCTTTCATTTAGGTTTGAAAATTGATTCTTTTTTGTTTGTTTTTAATTTTTTTTTACTGCTGAGGTTGGCATTGTTCTTAATTTGTTCTTAAATTTTGAACAAAAAATGAGCCTCGTGTTCTTATAAAATTATTCTTATAAAAAAGGGTATTGCTAAAATTTGAAAACCCTTTGGCAGTTTAATTTCTCAGCCTCATCAGCCACAACCCCCTGCATACTAGCAAAGTCCAAAACACGATTAAAAACACGCCTATTTCGATTAAATCATTTAAGCGACTCGGTAAAAAGCGGGGGCTTTAGCATCCTTAGCCCCCGCCCTTGGTTGCGCCACTGACTGTTGACTACCGACATATCTTAGTAGTCATCCACATCTAGTAGCGTAGCCAGGGGGGGGCGGGGGGCTATAGCCCCCCATTGGCATGTCGACCAAAATGCAGAATGGGAAAAACACTATGTTTTTAGCACTTTTGAGACTGTTTTATGCACTGGAGTGGACTAAATAGTGATTTAAAACATCTTTTGAAACGTATGTTCAGGGGGGGGGGGGGGGTAATTTGTCAAAAATAAAACCAACAAATAAATGAAAACTTTGAAGAATGGTAAAAAATAATCAATCAAATTTGATCGCAAGTCCAAAAATGCTAAACATAGGTATCATCAATAAATATGCTATAAACTAAGGAATAGGGGAGGGGGAGCGATATTCAGTATTAGTTAATTACCAATCATTCCTCTCAAATCTCTTTTCATTAGCCCCCCCTCAATTATTTTTCTCTATAAACTGTATACGAAATAGATTACTCCGTGTGAGTTTCATTGAAGTATTCGATTTTATAATTTACCAGCATCTAAACAAGAGAACTAACATTTTACTAACATCTAAACAAGAGAACGAAATAAGCCACCTCCCAAATAGCCCATTTATGCTACCAGTTTAATCTTGTTTGCACTGCCAATTTCTAAGCCACGTTTTAAAAGCATTATTTTTTAATCAAAATAGCCCTAAAATGAAGTTATTTTTGCAAAAAAATGCAAAATTTTTGAGCGCTGGGGGCTCTGCCCCCAGACCACCGTGCCTCCGGCGGCTATGGGCGGAGCCCCCAAACCCCCAGTCTCCAGCGACTGGGGGCTTCGCCCCTAGAACCCCCAAACAGCCCCCCCATTGCGAATTTCTGGCTACGCGCCTGTCCACATCAAAAAAACACCTGAACTACTAATAGACTTACACAATTAAAGTTAAAATTCCAGGTTTTAAATAATTATATGGACGTTTGCTTGGTTTTGGCTGCAAGGTTTTTCGTTTTAGAAAAGTCGGATAGAAGCTGGTAGATTTTTTGTGACTCAGGCTCAAGCTCCAAAACAAGTGTAGTTCAAGACTCCGGCAAAAATACTCGGCTCCGGGGCTTGGGCTCTGCAGCACTAGTCAGTAGTCTTAATCAAATTCAATTCAACGCCACTACGATTGATTGACTGCCGACAACGATTGGTATCGGTTATGAATTTACCAAAAAATGTCTAAAAAATAGAAATTAGTTTTATTACGATATTAGGACTGTTTTTTTTTAGAAATTTTGAAATTGGTTTAATTATAATAAAAAGAGAGGATATAAAGGACAAATTGTATTGTTTGATAGCCTATAAGGATTGCATAAGCCTAATCTTTAGCATACAGAATAAGATAAAGCAACATAATTATACAAGCTGAAACAGGGCTGCCCAACCCGTGGCCCGCAATCGCACAAGCGGCTCGTCCACAGGAGCTACAGAGCTGCAGCAACTCCAGACATTTTGCATCCAATATAAATTTTATTTTCAAAACAGCAAACTTTCAATTTTATCAAAAATTTTTTATGAATTTCGAGTTTTAACCCTTTGAGCTACCGCTTTCTTAGAAAGTATGGTGGACAAAATATTATTGTCACGTCACTATAATAAAACAACGCTCAATTGGCCAAGTTTGCTCGAAGAAGGTAGTTGCAGTGCATAATGAGGTGCCAAACTAGTATAAAGTCAAGTAGATACGCAACTTGAGCATGCACGTGTTACAGTAGTAGAGGTAAAAGGGCTGTTTAGCTTGTTAGGCTAGTTCCACGAGGACATTAGTAGTTCTGACAAACGTAGACTTTGGTAGACGGTTAGGACTTTTTTAGGCAGTGTTCTATGCTAGACTTTGGTACTGTTAGATACTGTAACCTAGTTGCTGGCAAGCAAAAGAATGGTACCGGTACGCATGCAGTGGCGTATAGGCAGGATTTTTTCATGGGAGGGAGGTGGTGCACAAAAGGCGCTGTTTCCATTCAAGTTATTCCTGGAACTTACAATTGGGTGGGTTGCAAAGTTAGTGGAGCTCTTAAGTCTCAAAAATTTGAAGGTCAAAGTAGGTGAAGAGCAAGCAAAAAACAGGTCTTTCCGCACTTAAGCTCATAATTTCGAGCTATTTTGGGGGGTCAGTTTCCTTCTCGACTCTTTCTATGGACTTCTCCGATTCTCAATGGGGGGAGGGGTGTAATTCCCAAAACCTCCGTGGCTACTGGCTACGCGACTGAACGTAAAAAACAAGAATACATTTTCTATCAGTGATGGTCATCTGTCGCAGCGCAATCGCTTAGCTACTAAACGTAGGAAGCCGATATAGATTTTTTTGGTTCAACAAAAACAAAAGTCAAATGGCTCACTAAACTGATTATGATTGATATTATCGAACTAAACTTGCGTTTAACTGGTGTTTAGTGTCGACTGTGGTAAAAATGCATGTCGCCCGCATTTTAACTTTTCTTCAGGAAAGGGGGCCCTTAGCAGTTAAAAGGTCGGGCATGCCTGAGCTAAAATAAAGGAATAAAATAAGTAATAATTCATGCAACTAGATAGAGAACAGAAATATTTAAATATTTTTTGGTTTCGTACCATGGGGACTTAGAGCCAGCCCCGCCTGAAACATTCTCCCTTCTTCCCCGCATTGTTTTTCTTGTACAAGAGTTTAATCATATAGTCGACTTTGTCTAATACAAATTTGTCTAAAACCTATCCAAAAATGGCTACTTTTGACCGAAATTTTGCAAAAATTTCTCAAAAGCTCGGAGCTTAACCCTCAAATCAATTTGTACTTAATCACCGTAGAAACAATGGCTAATAGTAAAATGTTAGTTTTCTTGTTTAGATGCTGGTAAATTATATAATCGAATACTGAATAACCATCGATAGACGATTAGCTCTCTTGTTTAAACGATTACCACGATCAGTCAATCGATCATTGCCCCACTGCAAAATGATAAGCTGAGCACTTTTTTATCTCGGGTTTGCTTAATTGCTATATACCGATACCCATAGGCGTAGCCAGGGGGCCCGGGCCCCCCCCAATTGAAATGCTGCCAATGATAAAAATGTCACAAAAAAGACTATTGTTTCTTCAGTTTCAGTTTCTATTAGCATATTAGCGTACAAGAGTACAAGCGTACAACAGGAATTAACAATAATATTGATCCAGGGGGCCTGGGCCCCCTCAATTTAATTTTTGCCAACCAACTCAAATGTGCCCCTACAATAATATTTAAATGGGCCCCCTACAATAATATTGATCTAGGGGGCCTGGGCCCCCTCAATTTAATTTTTGCCTACCAATTAAAATGAGCCCCCTAAAATAATATTTAAATGGCCCCCAATTTAATTTGGCCCCCAAGAATAATATTGATCCAGGGGGCCCCGAGCTCCTTCAACTTAATTTTTTTCAACCAATTTAAATGGGCTCCCTACAATAATATTTAAATGGGCCCCCTATAATAATATTGATCTAGGAACCCAGGCCCCTTCAATTTAATTTTTGCCAACCAATTCAAATGGGCCCCCTACAATAATATTATTCTAGGAGGCCCGGGCCCCTCAATTAAATTTTTTCCAACTAATTCAAATGAGCCCCCTACAATAGTATCTAAATAGCCCCCTGTTTAAATGGGCCCCCAACAATAATATTGATCTAGGAGGCCCGAGCCCCTCCATTTAATTTTTGCCAACCAATTTAAATGGGCCCCCTACAATAATATTTAAATGGTCTCCAATTTAAATGCCCCCCTAACAATAATATTGATTCAGGGAGCCGGAGACCTCACAATGTAATGTTTGCCAACCATTTTAATCGTATAACCGGATGGAAATTGAGGATTTTTATCCTAAAAGTTGCTAACCGAGGCCCTCATCTAATCTTTTTATAAACGTAATGCAATAACCAGGGACGGATTTAACATATGGTACTGTGCCAGGAGCCCGCGCTCATATAAGACTTTTTTTGGTCTTCACTTGTATTTGGCAGGAAAATATTGCAAAAATCCCAAAGTACCAGGAGCCCAACACAATGTAAATCCGGCCCTGGCTATAACATGATTTGCAGGCGTAACCATCTATTGTAGATTTTTCAGTAACAATTGACCGCCACCTCGCCAGTTTTTATGCAACAAAATACTTTTGAAAAAAATTAGCTACAGCAAGGGGATTGCTCATTGAACAAAGTTTTGAATTGAGAGGGCTTGGGCCCACTGGCCGTATATGTACTCCTATAACTGGTTGTTTTCCTGACAAAACAATAATCTCTGAAGAAACTAATCGACTGAATTGTTATTTATTGCTAAAATATTTCAGGAGGCAATGTACTTCCCCCTACGTGGGCCAAATCTCTTACAAAATTTAACCCCAAAATTCATGATTTTAAAAGCGTTTTGGACTTAAATTGCAAGCAAAAGAAGGATTGAACAACTTAACTTTTTCACTTGGCTTTCAATTGTTAAAAATCTAGTACACCTTCAAATGGCTCTGAATACGAGCGAAATGTGATCAAATGGCGTTAAAACAGCTTTTTTTTTCAAAAAACTACAAAAAGTCGCCCAGCGGCCGGAGGCTTCGCCCCCAGACCCCAATAGCCTCCGGCGGCTGGGGGCTCTGCCCCCAGACCCCCGTCAATGATACGTTTGAATTACAGTGCACTTCTTTACCCAACACGTCTGCCAATTTAAACATTTTCACATTTTAACTATTGGTTTAAGCCCTTCCCTTTGAACGAGTTCCTAGTTACATGCCAACACCAGGCCACGGCTTTTGATCTTCCATTCTACGAAATCTTTGCTTCCACAAAAAATTCCTCTGATGACGTCATTGCATGTTATTTGCGGTTTGGGGCCCCCCCAATCAAAAATCCTGGCTACGCCTATGCCGATACCACGGTATCTTGGTTGCATTGCTTAGTCGATTTATTGTTTGCTTGCTCATTACAGTCCTTTGCTAAAGACGAACAATTTAATAAAATTTTTGTCCATGTCCTTGTTTGTCAAAACTCATATTTTTGGGTTTAAAGCTACAATACTGCAAGAGCAAAGTACAGCTAAATGGGGGTCAGAAGTCTTGGTGATTTTCAGCCAGTTCGCTGGAAGCACTTTTCCAGCAAGCTTATTAACATGTAAAAAATACGCGTGACATCTTTTTCAACGTAAATGAAAAAAAGCGTAAACGGTAAAAGCCATGCAATCCAATGTGCGCATTTTTGCGCGTAAATACGCGTGATCGCGTAAAACTGGCCTTACGAAACCTTAGAAGTGATTGACGAGTTTTCACAAGTAATGCAGCTTTCTTCTGAAAAACTTCTAAAATTAAGACCAGTTAACGTTGTTTATCGTGGCAGGTGTATTATTGCAATTTTATGTTTAGTGTAGAGTAATTATGTTTACTCGAAGTGAAATATGATTCAGAAGTCGAATTTATGTCTAGCTACTTTTGTTTTGTTTTGCAAGGCCAAAGTTACCCTAACTCTTCCATAATCATTAGACTTGAGGTAATAAGCTTTATTTTTCTTAATTGTCACCTTTTTTATACCATAAAATACAGAACTTTTCCTATTTGATGCTGAAACGGTAACATTTGTTGTGTATTTATCATTAAATGCGTAGAAGCAACACTACTAACACCGCTAGTTTTCAGAAGCACTACCGCCGCTACTTTCTGAAACCAGTAGCGAGTATTGGTAGTGCGCTACTTTTTTTGACGATTTTAATATTAAAAGATAAAGTAGAGATAACGTTTGCAGCATCATTCACCGACTCACACTCATTTGTTCCCCCAGCCAAAATTAAGAACATTTTTCTTTCAGAAAAAATTTCAAAGGTTTAATTAATATAGTTCTCATTGTAGTTCTATACGGTAGAATATATTATTTTTAGGTGCCATTTTTTTGTTTGAAGAAATGTTTTTGTTCAGTGGTAATTATTTATTTACGTTTGTTTTTGCTTGAAAAATTACAGTAATAAATAGAAAAACATATACGAAACATTACTCTGGGCTCCCATAAGTGGATCCTTTTTGATCGTAAAAGCGATGTTTTACTCCTTTTTGACAAGTTGAGATAATCATTGTCTCTCTTGTTAATTGTTTCGATATTGCCTAGTAAAACTTTACGAATTGTCAAAAGTAGCATAACGATAGCGTGTAGCGCCGCTGGTTTCATCGTAAAGTAGCGGTAGCGCATTACTTTTCAAGACCAGTAGCTGTAGCGCCGCTACGTTTTTAGAGCAAGCAGTGTCATCAGCGCTACTTTTGTAGTAGCGCGCGCCCATGCGCCTTTGCGTTCAACCATTAGTAATTGCCTCTAGAAATTTGCATTTGAAATTGTAGTGTTAGAGTAAAGGTATAGTTTGCAGCTTTGCTCGAATTAAGTAGAACTGAATTTAGCGTCTTTTATACAGAGGTTTTTTCAATTTTGCTTCTTTGTTTTTGTTGCTGAAATGAGCGGAGCTACGTTAAGTTAGGCAATAGAATATGAACACGCTATAGCACATACAAACTTCAGCTTCACTCCACTCAACTCTTGGTGTTGATGATTGATTATGCCATTTCTATTAGGCGTTGACCTCGGGACAAATAGGAACAAGCGTTTTGATATTGAGAATTGATCCGTTTGAAATACGAGTATGGTTGAACAGTCATGCTAGCGTTTACGAGTTTTAACCTTTAAATTTTAGTTGGCTAATAGCTTTATCGCTTATTTTTTTATCTGTATGGTTTGGGCGAATTCTTTCAACTCTTAAAGTCTTTTTACATTGGCGTTAGATAATATTTTAACTTCAAAAAGTTGCTTTCATTGGTTATTGCAAGCAATGCAAAACTAATTCTCTAGTATCTCTTGTTGGAGATTTATGCTTCGGCGTAATATGACGAGTACAACGAAAGATTTGATTTGATTTGGATTTAATTTTACTCGTTACACGCTTCGACGTAATACAACGAGTATAACGAAAGATTTGAGTTGATTTGGAGATTTCTGCTAATGTATATCATCTAAATATGCGAAACCATTCAAGCTTACTGTGTATTGCACTGTTTGCGCGTTTTAGATGGAATCGCCTCCGTCAGAAGCATGGATTACAGCTACTTACACTTGTGAGGAACTTTTACAGTGCCAAAATGAAGACACTTTGGCAGCGTTACTTCGTGCTCACAAATCAGGTGTACCGTTGGCGGTAAGGATCAATCCTATATAGCAGAAAAGAAACAGATATCAGTCCAGTAGAAGGCAATTTATCGCATAGTCTCTAAGATGAGTTAATTTGAAATGAAATTGCTGGTATGGATTTAACTAATAGTTGGTTTGTCGCCACTACTACACTTTTTCAGCAACAATTTTTATGAGAACACGAGGCTCAAAATTTTAAAGCAAATAAAGAACATTGCTAGCCTCAAGGAGCTACAACGCAGTGTTTTGACTTTGGAATATGTTGCCACAAAGCGATATGTTCTTGTAATAATAAATTGTTATCTTTTATTGTTGTCAACCCTTATATACTTAAAACCGAATACCAAAACCTTAGAATTGCTGTAATTAAAATGTTCATTTAATCGAATACCAGAACCTGGAAATTTCAGAATTTCAATAGCAATTCTCAAGTTCATTACCACCAACCAACTTTTCAAATACCGGATTTTAGAAGTAACAAAAATAAGATTGTCGTCCTCTAAAAAATACTTGACATCGTTATAATGAAGGTAATGATTACCGTGTTTCCCCGAAAATAAGACAGGGCTTATATCAATTTTTTCTCCAAAATATGGCACTAGGGCTTATTTTCGGGGGATGCATTATTTTGATATGTCAAAAAATGAAGTTACAAAGTAAAAATTACGAGATTTTAAATAAACAGAAATTACGAAAAAAGATCTACATTTACTTGCCATTAACATGTTTTTTATTCAGAAAATCATTAACAACAATTTATTCAAGATTCAAGAATTTATTCAAAAAGATTTTTTGAAAAGGATGGCATACACCGCATTAAAGCAGTTTGAATAAATATAAAAAAGAACGTTTGACTCTTTCGTCTTTCTGCCGCTCTCAACTAGGGCTTATTTTAAGGGTAGGGCTTTCATTAAAATCATCCTCAAAAATCACGCTAGGTCTTATTTTGCGGGTAGGTCTTATTATCGGGGAAACACGGTAGTGACTACCGAATTTTTTTATTATCGTCATTTTAATTTTTATTCAATTATTTTTTCCGCGTTGCTGGATGGGTCTTAATTTATTTTGCGAAAGATTCAAAACTTGACAGTAAGTCGTCAATTCTCCGTAACTGAGTCTCTCCATAACTTTCTTTCACGCTGCGGTAGTTGAGAAAACCTAGAAACAATTAATTGATTGATTGATCTATATTTATCCTCCACTCACGAGAAAGCGACAGTGACGCTTTTATTTTGGACGAATCCTCACCCGCCTAGGAGTTGGCCTCTGTCCAAGTTTTCCGATTGTCGTTTTGACTTCTTCCCACGTAACTTTGCTGCTTGTTCAAAGTCACCAAGCAGAAATAAACATCGTAAAGTGTGTTGTCCAAGGACGCAACAACGTGACCAGGGTGATGGTTGAACGGAGATTAAACGATCAGTGCCGTCGTAAAAACGATGCCGTAAAAAACGACGTGAAATAGTAAGTGTGCTAATGAACAATAGTTTAATTTTGTGCGTTTCAGATTATCTTTGACACTCATCTAATGCCTGACGGTTTTTTAGCCAGCAGTGCAACGGTTCTTGGAGTGTTTCACTGCCGTAGATGTTGGTTGTACTGGCAAACTACGTTGAAGGTGCTAACGTTTTGTTCTGAGGTAAAATATTCCAAGTATTTTCAAACCAGGTTTTTCAAGGTACTTGCGTATAGTATGTGTACTTGCAAATCACGGCGTGGTATTTGATTGAGCCATCTTTATCTTTCGCTCCACATGAATCGATGGTGACCCTTTATTGTCAATTTCTTCTACCGCTTAAGTGTTTCTAGCTACATCCAAGTTTTCGCTTGATTCTTTGACTTTTTTACTTAAATTTGCTGTTTGTATGAAGCCGAGATATTGCGCAAAGCGCATTATTGGAAACCACAACAACGTGACGACTGACTTTGGGTATGGGGTATATATGCATCTTATGATGATCGTTGTGAAATCAACGACATAAACCTCTTGATCACGCTGCCTTGTTTTGAAATCGCTGATATTTCACTATTATTAGCACCTCGTTTTGTTGTTAATTTTAAGGAAAACAGGTTGAAAATATAAAGCGAATTTTTACCAAATTTAGTTGGCTTAGTAGCTGTATCTGCTGACAGTTTTTACTGGTTAATTAGGATGCCGACTATTTTCAAGCTCCCGCTGTTCCTCTTTCTCTTAGCGATGCCACGATGTTAACAAGCGCCGTTCTGCAATGGAGCAATCTATTTGCCACTGACGATTTCGTGACTGTTTATCCTCGCTTAAAGAAAGCCATTGATGAAGATGAAAGACTCGAAACTCTTTATACTCAACCAAAAGGTAGACATTAATTCGCTATTTAATATGCGCGTGTTCAGGGATATTAGGGTTGGTAGTTACTATTTTGCAGTTAGGAAAATGTAAAGAAATAAAAATATAATTATATAAATATAAAATTTAGAAAAATTCGGAAAAAATTTTTTAGAAATTTAGAAAAAAATTTAGAAAAAAATTTTTGTGCGAAAATTTTTGCAAAAATTAAAAATTTTGCTCTAGTGCATAATAATCTCGGTGCACCGTAGTCCTAGCTATAATCGGCCGCGCATAATCATCCTGAGTCGAATCGTCCGTGCAAATCGTCCCTCTTCTAATCGTTCACACATAAAAGTCGTAGACTGACTACATTTGGAAATATAGGACAAAAAAAAAAACATTGCAGAAAATGCTAAAAATAGATGATATTGCACTTAAGTGTATTTATTTGCTCGAGACGGATGTTTCGACCTACCAATTCTGTTTACCATAATCAATTTTTGGTCCACTAGAAATGCTAAATTTGTTAATTTTAGTTCAAAACTAAACAGTTTTCAAATTAATTTTTATTCTAGACGTTTCATACTAGTTTTAGTTCATCTTCATCATTTAAGTAATCTTATTAAAACAGGATTTGCTTACTTTCATTTATTTGAATAAATTTAATTTACTGATAATGAACTAAGCTAGTTTGAAATGTCTAGAATAAAGACTAATTTAGCGCTATTTGGTTTTAACTAAAATGATCAATCTTATTTAAAATTAGTCTGCTTGCATGAACATGTTTCCATTATTTTATTTTGTTAAATTAACAAACTAATTTTTTTCAGATAAATACTTTAATGACAGCCGAAGTCGCTTCTTTGTATTCGTCGGAGGGGAGAAGGGAGACGATGGAAAGGTGTACCCGTTTGCAACTGTGGATGAAGAAATGGGAATTATTGTTGATGAAGGTTTGTGCTAATTTAAGTGCGTGTTCCTCGATTGTAGCTATTCATAGTTGTTTTGTGCTTTTATACTACTCAACATATTGTCTCCAGACTAGCAGTTGTTGTATTTAGGGAGTGAATATTTTACGAAAAATTTTAAGTGAAATAGAATAAAACGAAAGCGCTTCACCCGCGCATTGTTCCACTTATTTTTTTGAGGGTAAAAATTAAGATTCGGGGTAAAGTTAGGTTTGGGGTCAGTTTTAGAGTAATGATTTGAGTTTGGATTAGATTTGGGTCAGAATTATGAAAAAACGTAGATTAAAAGTTTCCGTGAAATGGTCTCTTCTTTGTAATTATTGCCAGACAGCAACCCTCCTGGGAGATAACTCAATAAAGCACTTAGCACATCGTAACACTAGTATTGTGGTGCCCATTTTATAATAGATTTCTGCATTTTGTCGAAATTCAGCTGAGTTTGCTGACAAATAGGCCATGCGTATTTTTACGTCAGTAAAAAAAACAATATTTAAATTGCTCGGCGGAATAAAAAAAACAAACTGTTATGTTTTTCACTTTTTACGTTTTGATATTTTGACTATATTTTTGGTTTGTGATTGAAAAGGAAGTGAAGCGTCCAGTTGAAATTATGAGCAAAAGATATAGAAGCCCCACCAAATTTCAACTTTCAATAATCTATCCGTTCAAAGATAACCAAAAACATCTCCTCAGCTCTGTTTCAGATTTTAACTTCGAAGTTACTAGAAAACATAGGTTGCAAAAGCTGAAATGCGGTGAAGATTTTATTAAGATGTTTTATTCCTCACCTTTGTCCATGATTTTAGACTGATGCTTTAATCTTTTGAAAATGCCAAGGGCTTTTTTGTTTTATTTCGTAAAATAATTTGAAGATTTTTTTGTTAAACTTCCTCGTTGATCTTAAATATTGATGCTTGTTAAGGAAAAGCCGTCTCAAAAAACAACTGTCATTTTCAAAGTCGTTAGTTTAACTCAAAGGAGAATCTAACCCAGTGCACCACCTTTGAAAACAATCATTATTTGGATCGTCGAGTCATGGAGCTGGTTACATATGAATGTATTTATTTGACTTTTTTTCTCTCAGGCGGGCCCCCATTGGCTGCTCGTCGATTGCACCGCTTAGATAAACTTCTTTATCAAAAGCGAGCGGAAGAAGAGTTCTTGCGTACGCAGAAACGCCGCTTTCCAAATGCAAATATTCCAGCGAATTCGGAATCCTCTCTTATGTGGGTGGATATCCCTGATGATGTCAGCCCTTCTGCTTCTTGCTTGGGAGAAGCAGATGGTTTTGTGGTTAACATCAATACTGGATTGGTATGCAACTTTTGATTTTTTTGTCAATTACTGTGTGGTTAATTTGCACTGTTTTGTTGCTCCATTTTGAGCTCAGCAAAGATTTTCTGTGCAATCATTTTCAACAATATGCGTTATCCGAATTGCCAAACTAAGTAGAATAAACGTAGTAATGTTGATAATCTTATTGTACTAAAATCATCATGAGGTTCGTCCAAGAATCACTATAATTGTTTGAGGATTAGCACCTAAAAATATAAAATGTTTTGAGTACTTTTGGGCGCAAAATTAGGTAGAAAAAGTCAAATCTTTCATTATACTCCCTGCATTACGCCGAAGCTTTTTACTAGTTGTCGGGGCCCATCTCCGCGTCATAGCACCCTAGCAAAACAGCTTTATTTAAAAAAATGTCGCAGTGATGGCGAGCCGTTGGCAACACTGGGTCCGATTTGTGCGGCCCAAGATTTGAACCTCAGACCTCCCGCTCAAGACACTAACTCGTTACGGCTCCACCAAAAACAATTAAGTTTGTTGAGCGGTAACGCGTTCGTCTCTGGAGCGGGAGGCCTGAGGTTCAAATCTCGGGCCGGTCAAATCGGACGCAGTATTGCCAACGGCTCGCCACCGCTGCGACATTTCTTCGAAAGGATCTGATTTGAATTGATTTGAAGTAATTGCGAAAGTGTTTCTTTTTGCGTTTTCTTTTTTTCCCTTTAAAAATCAATCGACTGGGATTTGTCCCTAGCTCCCATGCGCTAATTCAGCCCCGATAATTGCTGCTTTGCAACTTTGAACAAGCACACTATTTAAGTTAGAAAAAATCAACCCGAATTTTTGGAAAAGAAAATCTACTCCCTCAAGAAATTCGTTGAGAAGATAACACCATTCTCCCATTCTCATGACTGGAAGATAATGATGCGACCAGCAATTAAAGTTTTCTGCAGTTTGAGATATTTTGATTTTTGCACTCTCGTAATTGCTGTATTTTTCGAGCAGTCCTTTGGTGAATCCGGAGATTCTTGTGCGTGGACAAAACTTACGAGTGAAGAAAATGTTGCAGCTTTGCAGAGAGATAGAGTAAGTGAGTGGTTTTATAAATTTTTTTTTGTTGGGCTTGTTTACTTTTAAATCGACTTACGTAGCTACGTTGTGGCTTTTCCAAATATATTTTTTGCAATGTAAATCTTTGCAATGTAAATCAATGTAAATTTTTGTCCTTCGCAATGTAAATCTGGCCCTGTCTATTGGTACCACAAAGATGAAAGAAGTAGCCAAAAATGTAAACTAATTGCTACGGGAGATGGGCAGTACCGTTATCAGAACAGTCAGCACGTTTTTGTAAACATACCGTTCTAATACTGCTAGTACTTTTTTCCGCTTATTTGGTTGATATTCTTTACGGTAATTTTGTTAGTGATATTAAAATTATTATAAGCTATAGAAAGTATCCAGAGTCTCTTGTTGGCACAATCAAACCTTTGATTAACAGCCTAAGACAAACCGATACTGTTTCGGAATCGACATTCGTCTTTTATTCCTCGTCAGTATAGCGAGGACTGCAGGTATGAATGAACATGAGCGTAGAAAGGCACGGAATCGCAAATTAACCACATCATAACACAATTTTTCGAAAATATTAAGTAATCACAATATTACGAGAGATAATTATGATAGTTTAATTCATAAAAATTTCCAATAGCATGCCTTAGACAGCTGTTTCGCCCAATCTCAGGGCTCATCGGTAAGGCTAGCAAGGCTTTACTTTTTTGGCCTTATTTTTTGGTCTTGCTAGCCTTACCGATGAGCCCTGAGATTGGGCGAAACAACCGTCTAAGGCATGGTATTAGAAATTTTTTTGAATTGAGCTATTGTAATTATCTCGTAATTTTGTGATTACTAGATATTTTCGGGAAAAAAATGTGTTTTGATCTGGTTAATTTGCGATTCCGTGCCTTTCTACGCACATGTTCATACCTGTAGTCCTAGCTAGACTGACGAGGAATAAAAGACGATTGTCGATTTTGAAACAGTATGTCTCAGGCTGTTACTCAAAGACTTGAATGTGTCTAAAAGACTCTGGATAATGTCTATAGCTTATCACTAATTTTCTCAGTACATTGTTCTTAATCAATTATCATGATTTTGACTTTTACATGCGGTCAGAATAGTCTAATGTTCTTTTCTCCGGTTACCAGCGCATTGGTAGAGGAAAAGGCAACTAAATCGGCTTTGACGGATTACGTAAACGTTAACGTACAAAGCTTTTGCATCTAGCTGATTATGAAGTTGAGATTGTTTAAATTGTCTTCGTTTGACAGGATAAAAACGGCAGTAGTAACAACGGCAAAAGCAACTTTTTGAGTCAGTGCGGTGCTGATCTTGTCATTCGCTCAGTCTTAAATTATTACGACAAACACTGTTTTTAAATGTTATGATTTGATTCGAAAAATGGTAAGGATTGTTAAACCTTCAAAGTTATGGTGACCAGTAAGCTAATCTCAAAGGTAATTCGACAAATAAAAAAGAAAGGATGACAGATATTTAGATCTTCAATAAGATGGAATAATATGTCACGGCTAGCAGCTCCCCATTCAACTGACTAAAGCACTAGCTAAATTTGAATTTGACAGGCAAACCTGCTAATTTTTTTAAGCTCAAGTCTCTGTGTTTATGTCTTGGGCTCAAGTTTCGCTTAATTCCAAATTCCGTCAGCAGGACTGGCATAAACCGAAATACTGGTAACCCATAACTAAATACTGGTAATCCATGAAACTTGATACGATTTTCTTTTAAGGAGGATAGTCAAACTGCCTTGCTCGATTTTAAAGATTGTCAGCCTCTCGACGATGAATTAGTGAAGCGGAAAAATGTTTTCCTTAGAATATCTGAGGACGATGAAGCGAGAAAAAGACGCAGGGCGACCAAAAACAAGTTCATCGAAACTAGTCGCCGTCGTTACAGCACGTCAGTATCATATGGTTTCTTCAAGTTGATTGATATCATTAAATTTTTGACATTTTCAAGATTTTCAGCGACTGAGTCCATTAGCTTTAATGCGATGGATTGCCTCAGTTGCTATCTCGCTACAAAATATTTTCGTTCATAAATTGCTTGAGGAAAGGTAAAAATCACTTTTTAACCAAACGTTTTCTTATTTCTTAAACAAAGAAAAAAGGAACTTCTTCGTTTTTTTAAAAACATTTTCTTATACTTTGTGAGTTATTTTGCTGCGCAAAAAATGACAACAGTATTTTTGAGTAGAGTTTACTGTGCAGGGGAAAGCTTTTATTCCAAAGAGTACTCTATGTTAGCACTAGATTGCAGAACTTCAACAATAACGATTATTTAATTTTTTGCAACTGTGAGGTAGAGCTTCACTCACTAATTTGCTTTCCCATTGAGCTATTGTTTTATCAGCATCTTAAATTCACACATAGCCTATCCTGGCAGCCCACCCGAACCTTTAGACCACTTACGAAAGCAATTTCTCCACTTGCCATTGTACCAGCTTCTTAAATTGCTCTGATCGAAGTCTGACAACAAGGTCACCAGAAAGACTAATCTCGGCCAGTATCACACTGGCATCGCACTACTTAGTTCAACCGCATTGCGCTAGCATCACTTAGCACGGACACGATACTGTATATATGACATCAAATAAGCAATTTACATAACATCACATAAGCAATTCACATAAATTGCTTATGTGATGTCATAGAGTGTCGATGTGTAGTGATGCTAGCGTAATGCGGTTGAACTAAGTGCAGGGCCAGTGTGATACTGGTCGATAGTCCTCATTCTGGTGACCATGTTGTCAGACTTTGATCAGAGAAATCTGAGAAGAGGGTACGATGGCAAGTGCAGAAATTGCTCTCGTGTGTGGTTTGAAGGTTAGGGTGGGCTGCCACGGCTGCCAGAATAGACTACGTGTGCATTCAGATGCTGATGAAACAATATCCTAATGGGAAAGCAGATATGTGAGTGAAGTGCTACCTCACAGTTGTGAAAAATTTATGATGAAAATCTGCTATGTAACTTGCGTATTATTTAATTTCTCAAGATTGACAGGCCCTTTATTTTTTTTGACTTCTTCAAGAAATTATTACTTAGTTGTCTTCTAAGGCGTAATCGGTAGAATAAATCGATGTGTTTCCGAGGGGATGTATTTAAATTGTAATTGTAACTACATCTTTACTCACCAAGTTGACCTGACCAGGAAACAGTGAGGTGACCTATTGATTTCCAAGTGAAGCTTCCACCTATTTACCACACGCAGTAAATGCAATACACTGCCCCGTTTAAGCTATGCGCCAGCAAGGAAGCTGTGAATGGTGATTTTTTTTTAGTCTTTGGCAGTAGGATAGCCATGGGGGAGAGTACAGCCCCGCCATTTGCCTGTCGACCAAAATGCTGAATAAGAAAAATGCCGCGTTTTTAGCACTTCTGAGACAGTCTTTTGTACGGAAACAGACTAAAAATGATTTAAAGCGTATTTTGAAACATTTATTTAGGTAGGTAATTTGTCAAAAATATAACTCACAAATCAGTAAAACCTTAAGTAATCAAATTTGATCGCTTGCAGAAAAATGCTAAACATATATTTCATAAAAAAATTTAAGTTCAGGAATAGGGGGGAGAGGGGAGCTATTCAGTACTAGTTAATTGCCAATTACTTTTCTCAAACTTTGTTCCGTTACCCCCCCCCCACAATTATATTTCTGTATAAAATATCGACGAAGCAGATTACTCCTTGTGAGTTTTTTGGACTCTAAACCGGAAAGATTTTATGATTTACCAGCTAGTAAATCAGAGAACTAAAATTTAACTCGTAGCCATTTCTAACATAGCCCATTTATGCAACCGGTTTAATCATGCTTTTGCGCTGCAAATTTCTATGTCACGTTTTAATTTTTATCAAATAAACTTAAAATTTAAGTTATTTTTGAAAAAAAAACTACAAAATTTTTCAGCCCCCACCCCAATGCCTCCGGCGGCTGGGGCATCGCCCCAGAACCCCGAAACAGCTCTCCCATTGCAAATTTCTGCCTTCGCGCCTGGTGTTTGGTTTGGCCCGACCGGTAATCGAATCCTAGCTAGACTACTGTTTTAGTAGCATATGGACTGTTATTGTACTTACATTTCATTTAACAAGTTCCATTGGCCAGGATACAGCGCAGGGACCTTTTGGTCTTCGAGTCAAGCTTCCACCATCCTGTCCATCTGTCTAACACACACGGTGGAAGCTTCACACTGTCCCTTTTTAATGCTGAGCGTCAAGCAGGAAGCTGTGAATACTAATTTTTATAGTATTTAGTTCGACCCGATTGGGAATCGAACCCGAGTCTATCGTTTTAAGGGCAGACGCTCTATCCACTCAACCACTGATCGGTTTTTTATCCATTGATTGACCACAGATGCTCTATCCAGTCAACTCGACCACTGTCTTGTCGGGTTAAACGAAAGCTGATTGTTTTAAAATCAGAAAAACGGAGACTAGACCGTTACTACCGACTGTCGCAATGTTACGTACTGATGAAGATGTCGGGAAAAGAAAAGGTTCGTATGGTGGAACAAATTCATTTCGGTTGGTGCAAAATTATAACACGGTCAATCTATCGGTATGGAATAAAACTGGAAAGCCAAGAATTTTCAAATCACCCCTGCCTCTTTTGAAACCAAGAACAACCTCCGCGTTCGGGATAAGGTCTTATGCGGACGAAGTGTGGAGAAATGAATTTCCTCGATCTGTTTCAAGTACGTACCTCGTGCTGTTGAGTTACTTCGTAGCTTTGTCTATCAGTTATGAAATTCCTACTGGATGGTCATCCTAACTGCAATGACTTGGTTACCGAAAAGTTTGACGTCCTTCGTGGTCGACTCCTGGGAAATCATAACGACTTCCACTGGCAGTTAGGTGGCCAGATCAACCACCAACCCTGCAGCTGCAAAGCAGCTCAAGTCATAATATGCACAGAGCTGGACAGCGCTGTTTCGAGCTTTTAGCTCTCATCGGCAGCCCTCAGCTTCTCTAACAAAGTTATTCCCCAGCTGGACAAGACTCTTGGCCGAACTGGACAAACCTTAAGGGCTTGCACAGTGGCAGAAGCATTATGATTTCCCAGGAGTCGACCACGAAAGACGTCAAACTTTTCGGTTATGATTTCCGTGGTCACACAGAAGGAAACCCTTGTAGTAGGGATAGCCTATGACTGTCCTTACTACAAGGGTTCAGCGATTTTTTCATTTGTTTTTTTAAGTACCACAAGTGAAAAATTGTTTATTCCCTAGAAAGCCTCTGCCACTGTGTAAGCCCTTAAGGTTTGTCCAGTTCGGCCAAGAGTCTTGTCCAGCTGGGGAATAACTTTGTTAGAGAAGCTGAGGGCTGCCAATGAGAGCCTCGAAACAGCGCTGTGCAGCTCAGTACATATAATGACTAGGTTATCTGCTTGTAATTTGTTGTTAGAAGAACATTTTAAGGAATAATGTTAATTTGTACTGCAGCATTAGGTTTACTACAAGACCCGAATTTCCGTTTATTATCTTTTAATAATGCCAAAATCATAAAGAACAATTTAATTGTGGTGTTTTGACGTTTGCAGGCCAGAGTTTTAATGTTTAACCGTTTTGGTGTGCTTCTGGCCTAAAGACTGCCAGCGCGTAAGCCTAGGGAAGAGCAGGGCATGATATGGTACGGAATGGAACGGAAATTTTGGTATGGAAGATGCCAGAATGGAATGGAATGGAAAACAATCTTCCATACTTCCATGCCAATTCTATACTAGATTTCGTTCATGGCATTTACAGAAAAATATATAGGAATAGTGATAACTAAAAATATTAAGGAAGCGTTTAAGAGCTAATCATCTGTCGACAAATTAATAAGGTAATTCGGACATGAACATTACGCAAACAGTGTAGGCATTGCATCATCAGATCATAGAATGAGTTCATGGCAATTTGCAACTGCATTGATGCTGACTGGCTTGATTTTTGTTTTGAGAATGACAATTTGTCTAATGCCGTTGCCAGAGCAAACAAAGTGAGGAGCACAAAAATAGACTGAACTTTTGCATATTAAAACTGATTTTGTACCCCTGCAAATTATGCGCAATTTCAAAATTCTGCAATCATGTCTAGATAAGAGACATGTAAGCCCGGTAGCGTTTCTTAGTTCCTTTCGTTTCCGGCTCATAATCACTTCAAAAGTTTATCTGCAGCCGTGACTGCTACCCAAACAACCTTGAGTGTGCTCTAAAAAAACAAAAACAGCTAGTCTTATAAAAAACAAAATAAACGATTTTGCTGGTCTACATTTCTACTTTAAGACACACGCAAAAACAGGCGTGCAACCAAGATTTTGCTTAAAGATGGGGTTTTGAAGTTGAAGTTCTTTTTTTGAAAAATGCCTCGATTGGGTGGTGAGCTGAGGAAAGTGCTGCAACTCAATTATCTCCTTTAAGCCGCATTTACACGGGCGACTTTTTTACTTTTTTACTCTTACAGTTGGTATTTGCAATGGTAGCAGCAACATCTACCTGTTGAGCTGCAGCAAATAGTTGCCAAAGCAAGTTGAATTTGTCAATCTGTTAAACAGACAAAAGCAGCGTTGAATTTGTCAATCTGTTAGTTGCCAAAGCAAGTTGAATTTGTCAATCTGTTAAACAGACAAAAGCAGCGCAAATTAACAGTACTACATTACAATGTCGACTCTTGAACTAAAGCTTGATCAAATACTACAGAAATTAGACGCGCTTGAGAAAAAAGTGGACAGCTTCAACACTAGAATATTCAAGTTGGAGAATAAAACAGCAACTCTCGAACTAAATTTGACAGCCAAGGCGGAAACTCTTGACATCCTTGATAATAAAATGAGAGAACTCGAAAAATTTAAATCAGACTATGAAAAAACGGCGATCATGCAAGAATCATATAGCAAACGCCTTAATGTATTAATTCACGGCATCGAGGAAGATGAAAGTAATACTTGGGAAAAGCGTGAGAAGACTGTGCAAAAATTTGAAACTTTCTTAAACGATGGATTGAATATTGATCCTGACGATATTGAGCTTGTCGATATTCATCGACTACCGCAATATCCGATTAAGAAGAACGGTAAAACCGTGCACAGGCCTATAATAGTTAAATTGACTAGCACTCAAGATAAAAATCGAATCTTTAGTTCGGCCAAAAACCTCAAAACATATAACGAGACGCGAAGAAGTTACGATGAACACTCTCCCTATGTGTATGTAACAGAACATTTGCCCGCAAAATTTCAACAACAAAGAAAATTACTCTTGCCTGACCTCAAGGAAGCAAAACGAAAGAAACAATCTACCTACTGGAGAGCCATTGATGGCAATTATTGCTTGTTTGTTGACGGCGACAAAATAGACTTACCAAAAAAAACGCCGAAAAATTGTTGATTTCCTAAGTTAAACAATAATATTGTTCATGAATTTCATCGTACATGAAAACTCGAATCTAATGACTCCATAATGTAGCAAGCATAGTGTTTGTCTTAAATTAGAATGACTCTCTTTAATCACTTAGAAAAGTCCTCAACTTTGTTAATTCTCGACTGCGAATTTATTTTTTACTTCTTAAAATTGTAACTATTTACTTTGATGAATGTTACAATTTATTAAACTTATCAAGGCGATCTCGATTCAAGACAAATTACAGAAAACAAGAAAGATTAGCTGGCTTTCTACTTCGCTAAATACTTAAATAGCACATGATATTAAAATCATAAATAAAAAAAAATAAAAAAAAAAAGATAATAAATTGTATCTTATCGCATATTAGAGCTTTTCTTCCAAACAGTCAATCTTCGCATAGAATCGAACACAGTTACGCGCAATGGTGCTTATGCTGTAGACTGATTTTGCTTGCTGGTTTTGCGAAGTTGCCAATATCTGGTTTTTAGTTTCAGTCTTGCGCTAAAAGATTATGAAGTGCTTCTGACTTATTTTCGGTGTTGCTGTCTTTACTAAACTAACTTTGTTTTCACGATGTTAAACAAGGTCTATAGTTTCCACTTGGCACAGTATGTAGTCTAATTTGTTGATGATGCGAATGAAGAAACATAGATAAGCGAGTTGTTAAATTACCAGTATCAGACTAAGATAATAGTGTGTTTTTGATTTTTTTTTTGTTTTATTCATAAAGTTGACTTTCGGTTATTCTTCATTCCGACATCGGCCGCTGTAGCTTTGTATCTATTACTTTGATTTGTGTGATAGTGGGATAGCTAGTCTACTTTATGTTTTTTACTGCTAAGTTCGAGATATGTTGGCGGTAGGGAGGAGGCTCTTGCGGTCGATGTCGGGATGTGGAATTCTTCATTGAATATGGCAAGTCTTTAAACTCTTGTTTCAGAATGTAATGCTGCTTATGTTGTAATCAATTTATCTATTCTCCTTTGCATGGTGACGTTTGTAACTAAACAGTGTAACGGTATTTGATTTTTATGGCGAAGTCCAAAAGCATCGTGGGCTGCGATGCAAATGACCTGCTACAGTATTTTTCGTCGGGTCAAGATGCCACTGATTCATCTCTTTTTTTGCATACACCTAATAGTTTTGCAGATATCATGTCACTTGTGCCTGATAATATTTCTCCGTGTAAATATCATGATTTAAACTCCCAAAACAATATGTTTAATTCCTCGAAAAATCTATTTTTGTTGCACCTTAATATCCGATCACTTCAAAAAAACCACGATAATTTATGTGAATTTCTAGACCAACTACCCATAAAACCGCATTTAATTGGTCTCTCGGAAACCAAAATAAAACACCAGCCTTTCTTAGATATTTCCCTTCCCAATTATAACTTTATTCACGCAGCTTCACCCACTAATGCTGGGGGAGTGGGACTCTATATATCTGACTCTCTTGAATATGAGATTCTAGGAATCAATTCCATTGATACTTCTGGTTGTGAAAGTTTATTCATCAAGCTATCGAATTTAACTAGCAAGCACCTCGCAATAGTAGGAGTAATCTATCGACATCCGAAAAATAATATTGCTCTCTTCACAGATAAATTGAGTACAATTCTTGACTCATATTTAAAACAACCTTATGATATCACTCTTGTGGGCGATTTTAACATTAATTTGGACCCTGAAAAATGCCAAACCGAGGCTTGGCATTATCTCGATACTCTGTTAGGATTTGGATTATTTCCAGTTATCACTAAACCAACTCGGGTCACTGCAACCTCGAAATCATTAATTGACCATATATTCACCAACATAACAACTCGAACAATCTCATCAGGTATCTACCAAAGCGATATAACAGACCACTTTCCTATATTTTGTCTTATCCATACCAACGCACCAAAACACAAAAAAGTTGACCAACGTGGGTTTTACCGAGATTACAAAGTTTTTAGTCTACCACCATTTCAAGAAGACATAAAAACCATTTTACAAAATGAATCCGCATTAGCGCCTTTAACTAGCGAAAACAATGTTAATAGCGTATTGGAACAATTCATTTCATCATTCAAATGTGTGGTTGACAAACACGCTCCCATAAAAAGAGCATCACGCAAAAAAGATAAATTATTTAAAAAGCCTTGGTTAACGAAAGGGCTTCTAATCTCTATTAAAAATAAACAAAAAATGTACAAAAACAATTTTTTGAATGGAAATGATGCTCAAAAACTGCTTTTCAAAACTTACTCCAACAAATTAACCAAAGTCAAACGCCTTTCTAAAAAAATGTACTTTTATAAAGAATTCGACGACAACCAAAATAATAGTCGTAAAATGTGGAAAACCATCAATTCACTTCTCCACAATAAAACAGCTGACATAAATTCTCCTCCCAAGAATATAAAAATAAATGACAAAATCTGTGACAATCAATTGACAATGGCTGAACATTTCAACAATTTTTTTTGTACCATTGGCAAACGTCTGGCCGAAAAAATGGAAAACAACAGCAGCCAAAGTGTAACTCGATACTTAACTAACAGAGTTTCCTCTTCAATATTTCTTGAACCAGTTGATGAAAGAGAACTAATTAGCATAATTAATTTATTACCTTTAAAAAAATCGGTCGGGCATGATAACATTCCAGTCATTTTTATTAAATTAGTAGATAGAATTATAGCACCTTTTCTGGTTAAAGTAATTAATGCATCATTTGATTTAGGGATGTTTCCAAATATTCTTAAAATTGCTAAAGTAATTCCTATTTACAAGTCTGGAGACAAACAACTTATCAATAACTATCGCCCTATATCATTGTTATCCCCCTTTTCTAAAATATACGAAAAATTACTTTTTAATCGTTTTTACAAATTTCTAGATAAAAAATCGATTTTAATCCCAACACAATACGGATTTCGCCCTCACCACTCAACACAACATGCAATTTTAGACATTATCACAACTGCCTACCATAATATTAACATTAAAAATTTCACTGGGCTGGTAACACTTGATTTAACTAAAGCTTTCGATACGGTTTGTCACGAAAGACTGTTAATTAAACTCCATCACTATGGTTTTAGAGGAAAAGTTAATAAGCTGATTGGTTCCTATTTCTCGAATCGAAAACAATATGTTTGTCTAGGTGATATTAACTCCTCACAACAGCATATCGGGTTAGGAGTGCCTCAAGGTTCCACACTAGGACCACTTTTTTTTCTACTTTATATAAACGATCTTCCTAATGCCACTAATAGTCTCCCTAGATTATTTGCAGATGACACATGTTTAATTCTTAGTCACTCATCAGTAGCCAAGTTAGAAAAAAACATAAATCAAGACCTAGCCAATGTATCCAGATGGGCCATAACCAATCAATTAACAATAAATCCGACCAAATCCCACTTGCTTATTGTTTCGCCATACCTAAACAAATCATCACGAAATGCCTTCATCACACTTGACTCATCTATTCCAAAAGTAGAGAAAAGCATAAAATACTTGGGTATAAATGTCGATAATCAGCTCCTTTTTGGAGATCATATCAAACAACTACGAACAATTGTTTCTCGTGCCGTTGGCATTATGACGAAGATAAGGCACTTTATTCCTTTACGAATACTAAAACAAATTTACTTCGCCTTCATTCATTCACATCTTACTTATGGCATTATAGTGTGGGGAGCCACATTTCCTTCTTACCTAACTCCACTAAAATCTCTGCAAAATAGAGCAATTAAATTACTTTCTGGAGTATCATCTAGGTTACAGAGCGCGCAACCCCTATATAAAGAAAATAATATACTTAGTTTAAACAACTTATTAAGTCAAGAAACAGCTAAATTTATGTATAAATTCATTCACAAGCAACTTCCTGTACAATTCGATAACTATTTTGATTATGTCCATGCAATTCATAAAAGAAGTACGAGAACTTCACAAATGAAAAATCAACTCTACATTCCTAGATTCCGTACTAACAGATTACAAAGATCCATTAAGTATAGAGGAGTTAAAGTATGGAACGATATACCTAACGAAATTAAAGATAACAAATGTAATTTTTCAGCTTTCAAAAGAATCAACAAAAAATACCTAATCTCACAAGTGATTTGATTTCTGCAAATAAAAGTATTGTTTTTTTTTGTTTTTTTTTCCAATTTTTCACTAGACAGCATGCAATCTGATAAGTAATTTTTGTAAAAAATCCATCCCGTTTATTGAAACATAATTTTGAACTTAAAGCACGAGCTAATAGTTATTAAGCCATAACTATTGACCAACAAAAGTTAGGTGGCTGCTTGACTCGAAGACCGGCAGGTCACTTCGCAGCCCTCCTAGTCCACACGTATAAAAATAATAACCGATCCTCACGTGAATTACTGTTTTAATTTTGTGACAAAATAAAATATGATTGATTGATTGATTGATTGCATGCGATTTTTTGATATAAATGGATCTGGCGAAGTTGCATTTACTCAACGGCGGTTTTAATCATCATAATTGGGACCTTACTGATGGAAATAAATGTCTAAAGTTGGTTTCATACCAATATTGTTATAATTGAAAACTTTAGAACAGAATCGATGTTGCGATAAAAAATCGCAGTGAGATCAGCTCCGATTTTGCTTTGAAAAGGTTTAGAATATCACTATCGGAATAGAAACAACTTGGGACAGTCATTTTTAGCAGTAAAGTAAGTTTCATCACAATGAGAACCGTTATTGAATATATGCAACTTTGCCACATCCATTTGTATCAAAAAATCGCACGCAAAAAAGTCGCCCGTGTAAATGCGGATTTAAACGGAGGTCTGGGGGGAAGCCCCTGTCGCTGGGCGATTATTTGGTTTTTCGAGAAAAAAATAACTACATCAACGCCATTCGAATCATATTTCGCACGTTTTTAGAAGCCAGTAGAAAAGTTAAATTGCTTAGCCCATTCAGCTCATACTTTACCCACTAGTCAATTTAGAAACACGTTTAAACACGTGCTTTTTAGGATTAAATTTTTTGAGTGACTTGGCTGGGAGGAAAGGGAAGCTGAAGCCTCCTTTGCCCTCGTAGTTCCGCCACTAAATCCGCTAACGCTTAGCGGCCCGTTGTGCATCCCGACTCATAATTTGAGAAAGACTGGCTTCGGGCTTAGAATACTTTGAATTGAATACGATGCAAACGTTCATGGTTTTGAAATTGATGTGGCTATGGTAATTGGTACTTGACATAGGTGGGCACAAGTCCGTTAATCGTTAATCCGTTAATAACGAAGCTAACTTTTTCATTAACTCGTTAATCCGTTAAAAAGTTTTTTCATGTTAACGGACTAAATTAACTTCCGTTAAGTTCTGTTAACGGACTAAATCAACTTCCGTTAAGTTCTGTTAACTTCCGTTACGGTTTTTATCGTTAATATCTTGCACCATTCATTCATAGTACTGGTACAAACCAGTTTGCACTGGCAACACTTGTAGCGTATAAGCACGAGTTTTATAGAAGAAAGCAAAGAAAGAAGCTCTTTTTTGTGGCAATAATCAGCTGCAGCCTCAGAGGTCTATTAATTATCGCTGTTTGCAATTTCCAAAGATTTTCCGATCGCAGCTTCGTCAGTGCATTTGAACTTATTTTTATCTTGAAATTAGATTAGACTAAAAAATGTAATTTCCAAAACACAAAAAGACCACCACAGCAATAAATATTTCCTTACAATCAGTGCAACAGCGTCAATACATGTTCTACAAGCGAGTGAATAAAAAGAAATGTAAATCACAAGCAAAATGTTGACGAATTAACGGACTTTATTAACTTCCGTTAATTAAAGCTGAAAATAACGGATTAACGTTAACGGAGTAGTGAAGTTTGTTAACGGACTAGTGGTTAACGAAGCTAACGTTTTGCATTAACTTGCCCACCTATGGTACTTGATGACCTATTACTGATTAGGTTCAAAGGTGTAAACTTTGGATGTTAAATTTGGTGTTTGAAACTTGAACCACTAAACTTTCGGTATTTAAAAACTTTAATATACTGCTAATAAATGTAGCTAACTTTAATCAAATAGATAGAATGGAATGTTATTATTACTTTTTGCATCATTGTCGGTTTTCTAGACCTTACATGATGTTCCAAAAAAACGTATTTTAGTAAACCAAGATGGAGGGTAAGGCCCCCCTGCCCCCGGTAGCAATGGTATTGAACTTGCCAAATAACAAAACTTTTTCTTCCACTGTAACAAAAATTTGTATTTGCGTTTCTATGCTCGAATGAGCTTAATTCTTTGTTGTTGTTTTTGTGCGTTTAAGCTTTTTTTTGGTATTTTTGTAGAATGTTTTTGGCAGTTTGGCTATGCCAAATTTCATAGTTTGTGTGATTACAAACTTGCAATCATTAAACCAAGTGCATACCCATCAACCTATTGTCTGTTGATTATGTGGTTAATATTTTCATGCTGAGTGAATTTTTTTGGTAGCTCATTGCGATAGTGCTTCAAATATGAAATGAGATGCATCGTACCATGCTGCTTACTTTCGCGGGCGTCTACTTGCAAAGGTATGCTTAACGTTGCAAAGGTACAATACAAATTACGCGTAGCTTCCGGTCTAACCTTACCTTGGTATGGTAGTATGGAATGGAATATGGAAGAAAATTTCAGTATGGAATGGAATATGGAATGGAAGATTTTTAGTATGGAATGGAAATGGAATGGAAGAAAATTGCCAGTATGGAATATGGAAAAATTGTCTTCCATTCCATACCATGCCCTGGAGAAGAGCCACCAGAACGGCAACTACTTAAAACAAGCAACATGAAAAAGTTATCCTCCCACAGGATAACTTTTTCGCATTGCTTGTTTTATAGTCGCCGTTCTGGTGGCTCTTCCCTATAGGCTTCCGCGTTGGTAGCCTTTAGGCCAGAAGCACGCAAAACGATTAAACATCACAAAGAACAGTTGATTGGTGGTACAGAACTTGACAATTTGCTTTGATTAAAATGTTCACGTCTTGAAGCAGCTTTTCGTTTGACTCTGTGTCAGACGAAAAGCTGCTTCAAGACGTGAACATTTTAATCAAGGCATAAAGAACGTATCTGAAAGTAGAAAATATTGTGTTTGAAATATCGTGATTGATCAATCTCATTCAAAACAATATTTCACTTATGACCTTCAGCATTTTCACTGCTGTATACTGAGGTAAAATCTTGTAGGTGAGCGTATTTTGGTCGTTTAATTAAAAAAAGCAAATGATAAATTCAATAGGTGCATGATTTTTGAAACTTCTAATTCAAATCTACAGGAGGACGACGGCGATCGAAATCCGCTCCATTTGGTGAGAACAACGATATGCGGAAAAACAGATGCGCTGCTGGGACTGAAAATACTACTGTCAGAGGAAGTCTTCGACCTACCATCGCCCACTTGCGTAATGCAGCTGGTCAACTACCAAATCCTGGTCTACAACCTGAACAAGCATTTGACGATTTCGTTTCGCGAAAAACAACAACGCTACAATCGCTGCAGGAGAAAATGAGACAGTATGAATTGCAAGAACTACAGAGAATTCAGGTATTTTTCAATTCCGAATACGTTTTTGTTGCACATGAAATTCGATTTTGTTACATTTGGAGTTTTAAAAGTTAAAAATGAGTTACTGTAATACAAAGAATTCAGAAAAATGTTCAAAGAAGTTAGAACGGTATGAGTGGACTGTAGCTATATAAAAGTTATATATGGGTAATATAATAGCTTTATAGAAACTAAACTTAAAGATGAGTTTAAATGGATTTATATAGTATTGTTGCTCTCATTTTATTTTATGTGTGGTGTTTTTAATGGCAGCAAAACATTTATATGAAGAAGCCTCTGCCCAGTACCACTTCAACAACATCGGCTTTGCTCAGCGATAAAACGTTTGCTTATATAAGTAAGTATGGACCAACCGGAATTGCATGAATGAGTGAAAAAAATTTTAAGAAGCTACATTGGGCAATTTATGTAGCTATAAAATCAAAAATTTATATTTTGCAAAAGGAAGCACTTCTGAAAGAGTTGTTTTAAACAGGCGTAGTAGGTAACACCACCGCCAACCTTAACCTCATTATGTCTGTTTTAAGTAACTGCTTCTGAGACAGAAATTAATTTTTTTTATCAATTAATTCATTGCCACGACCACGAAGAGGGCAAACTTGAAAACTTTATGTGAGCATAGACAGTAGCCTATGTAAAGGTGGGGGCATTGTGCCGTGTCTCCCTTTGGTCTGCACCCACCGCACATTTAGTAGGCTACAAATAATTACAAAAACTTAGAAATGCCCCCTCAACCCTTCTTAAATTAAAAAATATCCTATGCCTTAATATAGGCAAAAATTTCACCCAGATGCGAACCTCCTTTTCAAAATCTTGCAGGCTCTTTTGAGTAAGTATTCGCGTTTGATCAACTTTAGCGCCTTTCAGATCCCATAGAACCTAAACTTGCGGCTCAATTACAGGCTCCGGTGCTCCATTTTCTCGCTTAGTTACTCTTTGCCTTGTGAAATGCCTAATAAACCTGCTGATCACATATTACGTTATGATGGCTGATTCTAACCAAACAGTAACCATTAGGGTGGAGTGAAAAATAAAAATTTTGAATTTAAAAAAGTGGTCTTGATATATGGCCCCAAATACCATACGATATACTTCTATCACAATTTTGAGTTCTTGCACCCTCTAGTGGTCGTGCAATTTGATTGAACGGGCTCAAAATAGTCAATTTTGCCATTTCTCACAAACCACATATGCTAGAAAGCTAGTTTTTAGCGTAAAAGTTGCAGAAACAGCACATTTATATCTCCATTAAAAAGAACTTTGCCGTAAAAATGTACAGAAGAAAAGTTACAGTCGAATTATATATATTGATTACAGATTAACTGATTATTGGCCAATTTTCAGTGCTCAAACTTCAAACGCATTGCAATTCACATTGGCATTGAAAATAAGTAAAGTAATGTATGTTTGCACTTTTAGTGTACCATGCTGCCTTATCACCTTAAAATAGTTTCTTTGATGGCAATTAGTGTTACTCAACTGGGCAATGTGCAACACAGTGTATATAATAACAAATATTTAAAGTTGATGTCATTGCATCATCCAGTATTGGTTGGCTCTTGCATCATCATTTCATTTATGCTAAACTTGAGGAATTATATCTGGTTAATTCAAAAAAGTTTAGATTGTACAGTTCAATTCAAAAGCACTGAAAGATGCCTAAGTACAAAATTAGAATTAGAAAAGCAATTTGTACCATGATCAGAAAAACTACAGTTCTGAAAGGAAGAAAATTTGACAATATATTTTGACGAACATTTTGATAGGCCTACCATTGTTTATTGTATTGTAGATACAGTATATACTGTACTTGGTGGCATAAATTTAGTTATTTCTGAAGCAGCATGCTAACCCAAAAAAAAGATCCAAGTCTAATGTTACATGTAGAAAGTTGTATGGGTGGAAATTTTTTTTTAAGTTCCAATATTTTGTCTCCAGCATTGCTGCCAACCAAAAGACAAGTGATTTGAGCGTTTGCTCAACTTTAATCACTTTAGGAAGTTAGATACAGCTCGAATTGTTGCAAAAGAACAGATGGATTTGGTGCAATGTTTATTCTATTCATGAGCTGAGAATTTCAGAATTTATTAATTAGGACAGCGAAGCTGACGATACAATCATCAAAGTCTACTGTCGCAGCAAAAACATAAAAAACCATGAACTAATGCTAAACCTCAGTGGTTTAACTAGATACCCGAAAAATCCTAAACATCTGATCGATACAAAGAGCTTGAAACTAATTTCTTGCAAGATACTGATAAACTGTTTGATATTTTTTGCTGCGATAATACACAAAAAAGGCAATGTGAAATTCACTGTGGCTTGAGAATGACATTTAATGACCATCCTTTTTTGGAAGATCAAAAAACAGAACACAAGGGTAAATACTTGGCAGAAATATCAGAACTTCGAAAAATTTCTCCCCCATACAACTTTCTACATGTAACATTAGACTTGGATCTTTTTTTGGGTTAGCATGCTGCTTCAGAAATAACTAAATTTATGCCACCAAGTACAGTATATACTGTATCTACAATACAATAAACAATGGTAGGCCTATCAAAATGTTCGTCAAAATATATTGTCAAATTTTCTTCCTTTCAGAACTGTAGTTTTTCTAATCATGGTACAAATTGCTTTTCTAATTCTAATTTTGTACTTAGGCATCTTTCAGTGCTTTTGAATTGAACTGTACAATCTAAACTTTTTTGAATTAACCAAATATAATTCCTCAAGTTTAGCATAAATGAAATGATGATGCAAGAGCTAACCAATACTGGATGATGCAATGACATCAACTTTAAATATTTGTTATTATATACACTGTGTTGCACATTGCCCAGTTGAGTAACACTAATTGCCATCAAAGAAACTATTTTAAGGTGATAAGGCAGCATGGTACACTAAAAGTGCAAACATACATTACTTTACTTATTTTCAATGCCAATGTGAATTGCAATGCGTTTGAAGTTTGAGCACTGAAAATTGGCCAATAATAAATCAGTTAATCTGTAATCAAATCTTTCATTATACTCGCTGTAATACGCCGGAGCGTGTAACGAGTTGGCGGGGCCCATCTCCGCGTCATTGCGCCCGGGCAACACAGCTCCTTTCGAAGAACTGTTGCAACGGTGGCGAGCCGTTGGCAACACTGCGTCCGATTTGACCGGCCCGAGATTTGAACCTCAGACCTCCCGCTCCAGAGACGAACGCGTTACCGCTCGACCAACTGGCCGTATATTTAATTCGACTGTAACTTTTCTTCTGTACATTTTTACGGCAAAGTTCTTTTTAATGGAGATATAAATGTGCTGTTTCTGCAACTTTTACGCTAAAAACAAGCTTTCTAGCATATGTGGTTTGTGAGAAATGGCAAAATTGACTATTTTAAGCCCGTTCGATCAAATTGCACGACCACTAGAGGGTGCAAGAACTCAAAATTGTGATAGAAGTATATCGTATGGTATTTGGGGCCATATATCAAGACCACTTTTTTAAATTTAAAATTTTTATTTTTCACTCCACCATAGTAACCAAGTGGGATCTTGTGCGATAGCCATTGGTCTCAAAGCTCTAAAGTCTCAAACCTCGTGGGTTTAAATTTATGCATTTTTTAGTTGATATATTTTAAAAAACTAAACAAACTGCTATGCAGAACTTTTGTATTTTGCTCTTTTGTATGCAAGGAACATATGCGGCACAAATTAAATCTTACATCAAACTCCCTGTATTACGCAGAAGCTCGTAACGAGATTGCAAGGTCCTTCTTCACGTCATTGCGCCCAAGGAACACAGCTCCTTTGGAAGAAATGTCTGAGTGTTGGTAAGCCGCTGGCAACACTGTGTCTGATTTAACCGGCCCGAGATTTGAACCTCGGACTTCCCACTTTAGAGATGAACGCATTATGGTATATTGGTTGTAATTGCCGCAAATTGCTTGCTCGAAATCATTTTGGTGCTGCATTAAGATTCATTCCATCCCGAATCTGATATACCCGATGAAAGAAGAACATCGGCATGGTCTGAAATGTCTACTGCCACTCCTGCAACTACCACAGCGATGAACGACAGAGCAGAAGTACTGGTAACTATAAATAAAATGTCTACTGCAACTCCTGCAACTGCCACAGTGATGAACGACCGAGCAGAAGTACCAGTAACTAGAGATCAGCTCCTGCAACCTGAAAACAAAAGTGAGAGACTATCTCGGCCGAGAACGCCGGAACATTCGCAAGATACAGGATATCAGCCTTATTTTCCTGCAAAGGCAAGTTCTTATTACAATATATTTGCAAAAAATTATTGTTGTTTGTTGTACATTGTGCGAAAACGAATCTTTTTTGCAAGTATTATGTGCATTGTGCATCAACACAAAACAGTATCGCTATTAGTAGCATAATTGTGGTAAAAATGAAACTTTTTTACAAGTGCGTGAGTTGTGCATAAACACAAAGTTTTATTGTTAGTAGAATCACCTGGCAAAAACAAAACTTGTTTGCGAGTGAATGTGTTGTACATCAATGAAATCAAAATATTGTTAAGCAAATTTGGAGATTTGTTTCAAACTCGCTAAATTTTTTCTCTGGTCAAAACTAAGCGACAATTAGCAGATGTGCTTGATCTAGAAAAACCTTAAATGCTGTAAAACTAATCTACAGTAGTTTGTTATTTTGCCACCGACGATGAAGACCAAAAGATAAAAAATGATAGTAACACTGCGCTCAACCGGTAAAAGCGGGATTAGTAACCAGAAACATAAAAGAATTCTGAATTAAAACGCCAGCTTTTCAGTAGGCTGGTTTGGCTTAGCTAGCCTATCGAAACGTTGGCGTTTTAATTTAAAATTCTTTTATGTGTCTGATTACTACTACCCTTTTTACCAGTTAGCTTAGTGTTATTATCATTTAACTGGTAGTAATAACATCACATAAAAAATTATAGCTTTCTAAAGATATGAAGAATTTCTTATTATGCAAACAGATCAGTGGTCGAGTGGATGGAGCTTGTGCAACTGAAATAGTTTTCGATTCCGTTTTGGTTCAAAGTTTAAACCAAAGACTAGAAAAATTAGTATTTATAGCTTTCCTGCTTCACGTTCAGCATTAAAAGGAACAGTGTGAAGCCCCCACTGAGTGTAGGAAGCAAGTGGAAGCTTGACTCGTGGCAGCTTGACTCGTGACAGCTTGACTCGAAAAAACAAAAGTTTCTGCAATGTTTCCTGGCCAGCGCAAATCTGTGAATGAAGATGTACTCACAATTACTTCCATCTTTTAATATTTACTTTTAACGTCGAAGCATCGCAATTGATTATTGCCTTCTTCCGTCTGTCTCAGATAGCTGTACTTGAATTTTGTACAATAAATGATTAGAAGTATTAACAGCTGCTGCGCAAGTGTGCAATATAACAATGCTTCTCGTGTGCTTAGCAAGATTCTTTGATGTGGAAGTTGTTAAAATCATAAAAAAAGTAATAATCTGCCCTGCTTTTCTACTCGGGACCGAAGACCCAATTTCAATCTTTGTTTATACGTTTGGGTCTGATTAATTATTGGCTTTTCGCAATCTTGTGACTTTAGAGAAAAGTTGTTTCTCATTGTCTAATCAGCTCCTAAGTCAAATTATTGGGTAATAATTATCTTTTCTTAAAAATATGCTGTTAATTAACGCATCTATTAAAGCCGTCTTTTTAGAATTGCTACCTTGTGTTAGAAGTTCTTTTACATTGTTTGCTTTTCGAGACGACTGTAGATTGCCTGCTGCCATCCTTTGTTTTTTAATTTCTGGCTTTTGTATGCTAGACAAAGGCGATCTACCACGTGCTATTACTGCTTGGAATTATTTAAATTGTACATGGAGCTTGATACCTGAGTAGTGACTGCAAGGATGCTATTGTGAACACTGTCAGTTTTTTGTGAAACGTATTGATGCTGCTGAACTTGGGTAAATTGCGTTTTGCGACTCACCGTTTCTTATGGATTTGAGTATTGACTGTGTAGGAACAGTCATATAACGTGGAAGAAAGGCCTGAATAGGTCTTTACATCGAATTTAGAGACTACTTCGTTTTCTGTATTTCTGTTCATTCATTGTAATAATAAACTTCATGAAATCAAATGTTCAGCTAGTCCAAGGAGAGGGGGATTGGAAGAGTTTGGCGCAGCTCTCCTACGCGTTATTGAATATGGTTATAAAATTCCGCATCGCTGCCGTGCTGAAAACACAAAACGGCTCCGGTTGACAAGTCGTAGCCTATCTTCATTTTAAGAATTCAGCAATCAACAAAAAACTGTTTCGCAAATCGAAACAAAAGCTACGAGTTCGATTTTGACTCGCACTCTAATCTCCTTTCATAATGCTGCCTCTTGGGCTCTATTATCAAAAAAATCCGCAAAGAAAATTTCTCTCAATTAATGTTCGAGCAAAAAATGAACTTATGTTACGATCTTTAATCTTTTTGTGCTGTAATGTGTAATCAAGTTCTGTATTTTACGCAGTGGCAAGAATGGCTGGCCCGCGAACACCAAGCGTTGGCAGCTCTTCAGAAGAAGTTTTCGGGTTCATCAGAGGATCAAACGTCCAAGAACAGCCCCAATCCTGTTGAAATCAGAAACAGATTCGCATTAACTAAGAGAATTCCGCAGAGACGAAGACGAAGAAATTCGGTTTTGCAAAATCGAGATAAAAACATTAAAGGAGTAACTGGGGTTGGTATGGGAAGTTTTTCTAGAGCCGGCATCGAAAACAAAGATGACAAAGAGAATAGCACTTTGGTGAAAGGAAGTCAAAGCGAAGCTCCGGAAGGTCATCAGGTAAGTGTATTTTTACATTTTATTTGTTATGATATTGTCGCCTGTTTCGTTTGGCTTGTTGTGTTTTGCGATCTCTGGGGTCGAGTAATTTCTTACACGGGGCCACAACACAATTTTTGGATAGCTGGCCTCTACACAGCTGGAAACTTACGATCAGATCCTAGAAAAAAATCGCTCGGTATATTGTGTTTTTCTGTGGTGTTTGAGGCAATGCAAGAATTAAGCTGAAGGCACTTGTTTTATCAACTTTTAAATTATATCATTAAATAAGTACGGTACAACTTCAAGTTGAATAGGTTCATGTAAAGCTCCATTGGAGGTGAGATACCGGTATTAAAGAAAACCTGGAAATATTTCTTGTAGAGCAGGGATATATTTACTTTCCTAAGTTAATAATTGTTTACGATTTTTTAGTTTTTTTGAACTCCGGTAGATTGTTTATGATTTTTCAAATTTCAAAAAGGCAGAGGTAGGCAAAGCGCAATTAGAAGCACAAAGCGAAACCTCTGCAATTATGGAGGGTGCGTTGCGCTATAATTTTTTATTTTGAAACATTGAGAAAGTTGCGTTGCCGACTAAAGTCTTTAAAATTTGTTGTACTTTAATTGAGCTGCGCTTTCAATTTTTTTTTTCCGTTTATAGAGCAAGTCTATGCGTTAAACTTAATTTTGTTCCATTTCGATCGTAATGTTGATTAATGTCGTCCTTCTCTAGCAACCTATTTACTCTTTTTACGTCTAAAATCGCAAAAAATGGGGTATTTGCATTGAGTTGTGAAACTTCGATCGCGGAAGTTAGGTTGCGCTTTAACTTAGTACGTGAATGTCATTCCGCAGTTGCAGAATTGCGTTGCGCTTCAACTGAATCAAAAAGTTCATTGGGGAAGTTGCGCTGCGCTTTGGCAATTAAGAAAATTAAATTGCGCATTTTACGCTGCGCTTTTGCTGATTGAAAAGATCGTTGCGCTACGTTTTTGTTGTATGTTATTTGCGCCTACCTCTGCAAAAAGGGTTATTGATTGTTTCAAATAGTCATGTAGCATTATATTTTTATGAATTCAGGACATCGCCAATTCTTCGGAGCAAGGTTCTAACGAAGTCTTTCAAAGTAAGTCAGAAATTCTTGCAATTACAAGATCTGCTGTCTTTTCTGCTCAAGACTATCAGAGAAAATCGTGCATGTACAGTGACTTCCAGCCAAATCTGGAAATACTCTCCACCTTGACTTTTACGGATAGCTTCAAATTTTCCTACTTCTCAATCCCGAAGCATATCAAAGACCACAACAAAAGCGTGAAAAAGGGTAGCTTGTGGCTTCCGCTTAAAAACTTGGTAAAGAAAGACGTTATTTTTACAAAAGAAAGAAAAATATCTCCGCTGCCATCGCGTTTAGTTCTGCAAAGCTCCGATATTTCAGTAGAAGGAACAGTGATAGAAAATTCTTTCGAAGAACTTAACTTTGTTGAGGAAACCTCAGGTCTTTCACGAAAGATTACGCCTAGTGCGCTGGCGTTGAAATCGTAAAAGAAATTCGCTTTTCTAAATCGGAAAAAGTTCTAAAACAATAATAACTGGCTTTTCCACTCTTAGAGCAATTCAAAAAATTAAAGACTTGGCCAATAGCGATGCTTATGATTTTCGATATAGTTTACATGACAAAGAATACAGTCAGCTAATGACTTAATCATGCAATGTAAAGCATTATAATTTTGTGGGTTGGTGCAAAATTTCAAAAAACTAGCCAAAATAATTGACGAAGCGTTATCAGCTATTTAACCAATCTCAAACTTTTGTTTTTTGTGTGTGTGTATTTCACTTTGATTTGTTTGGTATGCACCATATTTGTGTGAGCGTTGTTAATCTTAGAAGTCAAAACAAAAGATTTCCAAGCCATTTTGGTACGGTACTAGTTTCTCTCCATGATTTTAACTCGGAAGTAAAGTGATCAATCTAATCGTTAGTCATTACTATATTTGATCAGTTACTTCAAACCAAATTATCCAAACCTAAATATTTTTACAAATTTGGCAAAATCTAAAATGCGGTAGGTTTTTTCAAATTTATTGGGGAGCAAGCTTTCCCTCATTTTTTTTCACTACACACTTATTTGCTTTTAATATATTTTTGGCTATACTTTCTGACAGATTTTTTTCTCAATTCTTATTTCTTCTCTTTTTTCAGAAGAGTCTCCTCTCGTTATGATATGCAACTGTTGCATTTGTACCTTGCCTTGTAATGTGTAATTGAGAAACTCGTTTGCAAATGTATGTTAAAGATTTTGCATATCACGCTGCTAATAACATCAAATTTACTAAATCAGCAGATAAATAAAAGCACAAAGCAATTTGCAAGTCTATATGCATTTTTGTGATGGGTGGATAACTGCAACAACAACTATGCACTTGTGCAGTATACACATATAGCTGACACAGCATTGGTATCTGACCCTGTTCTCGCGGGTACAGTAGCCTTCAATCTTTATTGTAAAATTAGCCCCAGTGATAGATCCTAATGTCATTACAATAAAAAATATAAAGCCCAAGTCTCAAAGTAGCAATGATCTGAAAGAAATTTATTGCAAAGAAATATTGCTGCAGAAAGTTCTGCTTAAAACTTTTATTTATCCTGTCCTTATAAAATCAGGTACAGCCTAAAAATAGAGAAGGTTTAGATTGTGGAAATCCAACAAACCGTACAGTTTTAAACATTGGAAAAAATTAGTGGCCTCTTCGACACGAAAAACTGGCAGTCATCATGGTTTATTGGTCGGAGCTGCTGCACTGCTTTTTTCTGTGCATAAGACCATGGGGCTGCAGAAACGCTATATCACAGCAATATTCTACCTGGGCAAGAAAACCCGCAAACTTGCGTTTCCACACCACTAAAGTGGTCGCCATTTTGGCGGCACTTTCCGAAGCTTCGACGCTGATAGCCTTTAGGCCAGAAAGCACGCAAACAATTTACATTAAAACTGTGGCCCGCAAACGTCAAAACAGCACAATTATATTAATGTCAGTGGGAGCGGCATTACCATACATAAGGTTACTGCAGATATAGCATTTGGTCCCCTCTTTAGATCCGCTGGGTGAGCGACTTCACTATTTTGCCAAGAATAGAGCTCGGGCGATTTGCAGCATTGTCCGCTTGGGTAACGACTTCATTCTTCTGTGGTAAGACAAACCATTTTACCGGCGATAGGTTGCAGTTATAAACCCATTTTGATTTTCAAGTAAAAAAACGTCACTCTTTAGCTTTTCATGGTGAATATTTCACTAAAAAATTTTAATTTAAAGGGAATAAAACGAAAATGAGGAATGTTTATCCGCGCATTTTTTATTTATATTTTTAAGGGGTAAGATTTAGGTTTGAGTTGGGATGTTGGTTAGGTTTGGGGTGAGTTTTCGACTAGGAATTTGAGATTGGATTAGATTCGAATTAGAATTAATAAAAAGTAAACTGAATTATTCCCGATAAAATAGTCTCTGTTGTAGGTTTTTCTCAGCTTTCTCGAGTTCGTTTCCGCGCAATACGTCGTGAAGAAAAGAATAGCGGACATAGGTGGGCAAGTTAATGCAAAACGTTAGCTTCGTTAACCACTAGTCCGTTAACAAACTTCACACCTCCGTTAACGTTAATCCATTATTTTCAGCCTTAATTAACGGAAGTTAATAAAGTCCCTTAATTCGTTAACAATTTGCGTGTAATTTAGATTGCTTTTTATTCACTCGCTTCTAGAACACGAATTGACGCTGTTGGAACTGATTGTACGAAAATATTTATTGCTATGGTGGTGTTTTTGTGTTTTGGATGTTACATTTTACAGTTTAATCTAATTTCAAGATAAAAATAAGTTCAAATGCACTAACAAAGCTGCGATCGGAAAATCTTTAGAAATTGTAAACAGCGATAATTAATAGACCTATGAGGCTGCAGCTTATCATTTGCCAGAAAAAAGAGCTCCTTTCTTCGCTTTCTTCTATAGAATTCGTGCTAATACGCAACAAGTGTTACCAGTGAAAACTGGTTTGTACCGGTACGATGAATGAATGGTGCAAGATATTAACAATAAAAGACTTAACGGAAGTTAACAGAACTTAACGGAAGTTACTTTAGTCCGTTAACAGAACTTAACGGAAGTTAGTTTGGTCCGTTAACATGAAAAAACTTTTTAACGGATTAACGAGTTAATGAAAAAGTTAGCTTCGTTATTAACGGATTAGCGATTAACGGACTTGTGCCCACCTATGCTAGCGGACGTAGACTTATAACTAAATGCTGCTGGTTACACAAGTGGTAACCAATGCTGCCACATTCTTTTTCAAAAATTACTAAATTTTACAATAACAAAAAATACTACATCAGAAAAAAATCACTAAATTGAAAAAGTTTGCAATACATCACTATCGTTTGGCATAAAATGTGTCAGTTAAGTATTTTGAAAATGATTTTCCACGTACCATTTCCTTAAAATAAGTCATTTTGAGGCTGTCAAATATTTTTCTAACACATATTTGACTTCTGTTTAAAATAATCGCAACAAAATCATCCGTTCGATCAGGCGCGTAGCCAGAAGTTTACAGATGGGGGCAATTTTGGGGGTCTGAAGGCTGCTGGAGGAAATTAGGAGGTCTGGGGATGAAGTACCTAGCGTTCGCGCTCGGAGATTGTTGCAATTTTTTTGCGATAACAACTTAGGCCATAATTCTAGGGCTACTTTGATTAAAATTGCTGCTTGTAAAACGCCACACATAAATTGACGCTGCATGGATAATTAAACTGTCTGCATAAGTGAGCTATGTGGGCATTGGCAAATAGCAGTTTGAAAAATGGCATATGATAATATTGCAAGCTCATATTATACTTACAAGCTGTAAACAATAAAAACTAATAATTCTGAAAACCTCACATGTTTCACTTAATTCGCTTTTTGTTTTATAAAACGAATTATATGATTGGGAGGTGGGGGACGATGGTGCGAGATTTAAAAGAAGTGATTGGTAATTAACCATTGGCCTACTGAATACTGAGAATAGCCCCCCTCACTCTTGTTTGCTGTATTCTACGTTAAGAATTTTACGACAAGATTCAAGTTTTAATTTTTTTGTCGTCTATTTCAGATTTTAATTCCAATTTCCAAAGTTCAATCCACTACACGATTCCGACTGCCGAGTCAAATCGGACCATGTCCGACTTGTTCTTTTAACTCAAAACTGAAAAAGCAAAAAATCACTCATGCGCAGTAGCGTAGCCAGGGGGGGGCGGAAGGGGGCTCGAGCCCCCCATTGGCTTGTGAAGTATGCAAAATCGCACCATTTTGGTGGTTTTGAGGCCAATTTTTTGTGAAAAAGTGAAAATAGCCCCCCCCCCATAGGAAAACAGCTCCCCCTGAAACGTTTGGATTTCCGACTTGGGCCGAAAAATCAGTCTCAAATTCGGTGGAGATCTTTTTTTTTTTTTTTTGGAGACCACCTGATTTTGGGCGGAAAAAACGTTTGAATTTCCGATTTCGGCCGAAAAATCAGTCTCAAATTCGGTGAAGGCCTTTTTTTAGACCACCTGATTTTGGGCGGAAAAAACCTTTGAATTTCCGAGCTTCCCAAGAAATTTCATCTCAATTTTCGGACAAACCGTGTGAAACTGATTCAAGAACAATGAAAATTCGGGTCAAGGTCGTTTGCACACTTCTCACTCTTTCAAAATAGCCCCTCCTTTTCCAAATCCTGGCTACGCGCCTGCTCATGCGTATGATCCCCTATAGCAAAAGTTGTGGCATTTTCGTGACAAATTGCTCTGCTGTCTTGTCTCTCTCTAAGCGTTTTTCCTGAATTGATTTTGTTTAATTAAGCAGACAAAATATACGAAAACGAATATTATTTAAATACTTACTTCAGCAAATATTACTAAATTGCACCTAAAAATCACTATATCACTAGATCGAAGTAAAAACCGCTTGATATATAGTGAAAAATCACTATGCGTGGCACCAGTGGTGGCGACACTGTCACGTTTACAATCATATTTCGTTGATGTTGGCGCCCTCAACTAATTTCAATAGCTAAGGTTACGCTCAACTCCATCGTTCGTGCAAACCAGCCCGAATTCGATTTGGTAAAAAATATTGTGACCTAATGCACCACAAAACAGTATTAGACCTAGCGCCAACTTTACGTCGAGTAAAGGTTTACGTTCTTTATGTTTATGTTCAAATTTTAAAGTCAAGAAGCAGTGATTTTTCAAATTTTTATCAGCTCACTAACTTTTCCGTCATTTCAAGTCCTGGCTGGCACAAATACGTTCTTGTAATACAAATACGACAATCCATTAGGGTAAAATAATCACACTAATGCATGAACTTACACAACGTTTATGATCAATTTCAAATCGAAAAGAAAAATAATACATAAGTTAGTTCAATTCACACAACTATTTAGACTACTGTCGTATTCGAACCACTGTTATACAATTGCTGATAGGGCGCGCTTTTGCTAGTAATTGTATGTACTACGTCACGCTGATTTGTACGAATTGTTGTCTTGTCGAGTGTTTACAGGCATTGTGCTGTAGCGTGTTGGTAGAAACACTGTCAACAGTTTACATATAAGTTTATAGTGTAGTCTTTTGCAGTAACTTATTTTATTTATCTCTTTATTTAGGATATGTACGAGTATTATTAAGTTTAATAAAGCTAATATTGCAGCATGATTGCATAATTAGTCACGACAACTACTGCATTACAGTTAATCTGGCCAAGGCCGAACTTGTACTTAGCGCGGGACCCCTTGGCACTTAGGTATTTTAGCTATACTTTCCTGCCAAATATATAGGTGAAGCTAAAAAAAAGGTCTTCCTCAGAAATTCGCTGCATTTTCCAGCCAAACGTTGGTGAAAACCATAAATTAAAATGCAAAAAGTCTTCCATCTAGGCCGGGACTTCTGGCATTGTGGCTATACTCAGTAGTTAAATTGTAAAATTTTGCATGGGGAGACGCTTTTGCAGCCTTGACCAAACTTCAGTGGAAATTATGTTATTCCGTCCCCGCAATTGCATAAAGACCCAAAACAAAAAAAGAAAGGTCTTTACCGAAAATTGAAGTGTTTTTTCCCGAATTCAGGTGAAGACTAAAAAAAATGTCTTCGCCGAAAATTGAAGTGTTTTTTCCCCGAAATCAGGTGAAGTCCAAAACAAAATAATAATAATAAAAAAGGTCTTCACCGCAATTTGGGATTATATTCGGCCGGAATTTGTAGCATTTATTCTTGCTGGCTGGCTCTTTTTCGTTTGATCATCCAACGCTCAAATCTCGATGGGGGGACGCCAACTCTCGATGGAGGGACACGTCCCCCCTACAATTCAAGTACTGGCTATACTTTATAAAGAATTAGGATGATGATCTAAAAATGTGAAAGGACAAAATGACTCAAAAATGTAAAATAAAAAACAAACTTTTGTTTAAAACCTTTTGCGTACCAATATACAATATGTAAATAAAACTGTAAAGACTGAGCAAACCCCAAACAAATTAATTGCATTTTTTGCCTTCTTAAATGAAATTACATACAGTTAGCACATTTTGATGATTATATTTTAGACAATATTTCACAAAGCAATCACCTACGTAAGTAATATAGAACGTTTCCTATAATAAATCATTGCCCAAAGCGATTTAGTGCATCATTCATGCTCATCATTATCAAAGTCAAATTTTTCAAACTAAAAACTACAACACAGAACATGTTGCTGAATCGCTGGCTGATCTAAACGATTTCTGTTGCTTCGGTCGAGTAAGGTTGCTGGATTTGTGTTTTGTAACTTCAAACGTCAGCGCGCTGCTTTGTGATTGATCGATTTTAAGCTTGTCGATGATGACGTAACCCATCTTGGAGGTTGCAATCACTCTCCCATCTTCAGTAGCAGTTAGGCCTGTCACAGTGGCGTATACATACCGAGCTGCAACCATCAGACCTGAAGAAACAAGAAAGACTGATATAAACCTATCAATCTTTACGTTTGGTAAAGTTTGTAGTCAGAGACCGAGGTTTTTGCAGATTCACTTACCATACAGTATCACATTAAAAGGTGGAATGAACCAATAATAATTAAAATAACCTGCAGCAGCTTATCATTTTTGCTGTCTGCCTTATACATGGTTTACTTTTAAGTGTCAAATAAATTCAATTTGTAAGATAGATAATCCTTAAAAAACTACTTATTTATGATAAATTGGCAGACCATTTTTCCCTATATTAGTAAATCTACGCTGGTACATTTTGCCCTAAATTTTGCACTCTTAGAAAAATACTTTAGTTAACCGCTGTTGCACTGTCTCAAGAGACAGAGGTGGAGTCGAGGACACAAGGCTCGAGGCCAAGGCCTAGGACAAAAAAATCTGAGGCCAAGGACCAAGGACACAAATGCAAGTGTTTTTCTAAGAAAAAAGATCTTAAAAAATTTTTTTCGGTCGATCTCCAAAAAAACGGTCTAGAAAAACATTTTTCAGCCGATCTACAAAATTTTAACCATTCAAAAAATAGTGCAGTCCTCGAGCCGAGGACAGGGCAATTTTCGAGGACTTGAGGCTTCGAGGCCAAGGACTTAAAAATGTGTCCTCGAGGACTCCACCTCTGTCAAGAGACTTACGCACCAACGTGGATCAACGTTAATCAGCGAATTAACATAATTTTACAAGGAAAATTTGGACAAATGGCTGGGAAAAATGCTACAATTATCATGCAATCAAATAGTAAATTCTCTAACCTTGCGAATTTAGTTTATTTTAATTTAACAAGAGTTCAACAGTTTAGATTTTAGGAGATAGAAAATTGATAATAATCAAGGGATCAAAGTTAATCTACGTTGGTACTTAGAACCCTTTAAGCGTTGAGGGTTTATTGTTTAATTTTACAAAGGATTGTTTGCACAAACACACTGTAGATTAACATTGATCCGCGGATTATTACCGATTTTCTAAACCGTTGGACGTATTACGCATATTGAAATAAACTGAATTTGCCAGTTCAGAGAATTTATTCTTCAATAACTTATTATTATAGCAATTTGCAAGGCCATTTGGCCCAAATTTTACATTAAGTTAACTCGATAATAAAAATTTTGTTAATCTGCGGGTCAAAGTTAATCCACTTTGGTGCATACGATTCCAATTGAAATACAGACATTTTACGATTGCATAATTTTTTTTCTCGACAAAAGAAAATTTTATCACATTATGCAAAGACCAGGAACATTGCATTAATCAATTTTTTGAACAAACTTGAGGTGGTGCAGAACTTACGTAAATATGGCTTTCTATAAAGTCGTTTTCATTTTAGCTTTCGCAACAAGCTTTACGGACAGAACTCTTCAGTTGCGATCTTTGTCTGGTTTGGTAGGTGGTGAGCAGGATCTTTTATGGACCAAATGCACTAAGGAGAAATGCAATCTGCGGTAAGGAGAAATGCATTCTAAGGAGATTGCACAATCAATCATAAAGAGAAATGCAATTTATATACTGACGGCAGGCTCTGATCTTACTAAAACAGTTGAAGGATAAATACGAACTGCTTTTGTCAGCACAAATCTATTCGCTTCCACGAGGCTCAAGTGAAATTGAGAAAGAGCTGTGGTTAGGATTTTACACTGCGAATCAGAATAGTTGCGTGTGCACTTTAGCCAAACCCTTTGGACCAGAAAAGTGTCCAGTGTACCTTAGATCCCCGTGGCTAGGCTCAGCATCTCAGCAATTAGAACATCAAATTAAAAGTGCTGTGCAAAATTGCTACGAAGCAGTTATCACCACGCTTGATTTTCTCAAGCCAATGCATGCTACCTGCTGCCAAAAAGGATGTGCTACCTGCTAATCAAAGAAGTATGGTTATTTATGAATCCGTGTGCTGCTGTGATAGACCGAACGTAGGTCGCACAACTCAAAGGCTTCAGGAACGCATTTAGCAGAATGTTCCAAAAGCAATTAGGCAAAGAATCACTCCTACTCAGGAGCGGGGGAGCCCACTAATCCCAACCAACCAGAACCCAGCCAAATAAAAAATGCAAAGCAAAAAGTAAGACTCAATTTGAACCAGAGAGCGATTCAGCCATTGGCCAACATTTGCTGGAATCCAATTAGTGTGCACGCAACTCTTCAGATTCGTGGTTTAAAATCCTAACCACAGCTCGTTCTCAATTTCACTTCAGCCTCGTGGAAGCGGTTTATCTTTCTCGGAAAAAAAGATTTGTACTGGCAAAAGCAGTTCGTATTTACCTTTCTGTATCGACAAGTTCAGAGCCTGCTGTCAGTATATAAATTGCATTTCTCTTTATCACTGATTGTGCAATCTCCTTAGAATGCATTTCTCCTTACTGCAGTTGGTCCATAAAAGATCCTGCTCATTACATACCAAACCAAACAGAGATCACGACTGAAGAGTTCTGTCGGAAAAGCTTATTGCGAAATATTGAAGAGAACTAAAGAGTTCTGCCAGAAAAGCCAAAATGAAAACGACTTTATAGAAAGCCATATTGAAATCAATTTTTTTCGAAAAATCAAGTTATGAAAAATCGAACACTGAAAAGACAGTAGACCTACTGCAAAAAAAATTGTATAAAATATCGAAATCAAATTTTGAATTGCAAATAGAGAAATTTTGTCCGACTTCCACATTTTAAACGTTTCGAATTACGCAACATAGTTCATTATTTGCAGCATGAAGCTTAGTTAATCATCATTCATCAGTATAATCTTACGAACAAGCAAGTTCGTAGTTTGATAGTTTAAAATGTTTTTACTAACAGTTAGGGCTATAAACTTAGGCTACTGCTTTCATGCAAATCAACTTATGTGTTCTATATTACGTTTTAAGATAAATCTGTACATCAATAATAAAATACAGGATGAGTTTCAGTCATTGCAACCATCACCTATGTATAAATAATGTTTTTTTTAACCATTTTATGAAATATTAAACCAATTACATTTCAGCAATAATCATAAATCCGGCAAGATATCATGCGAATAGCAAAAAATTTTAATTATGACATCATTCAAATGTTTAATGTTGATGTCTTAGCAGAAAAAAATCCAATCAGCATTGTTCATTCTGCAGAGAAAACTGAAAAATTTCGAAGTTGAAGAAATCGCTTTTTTTTCAACCGTTGCAAGTTGAAATCGTCACTTAAGGTAACAAACCCATTAACTGTAAGAATGTTTTTGAAAAGTTAAATTTTTGACAAAAGTTTTGACTGACCAGATCTCGTTTATTCCGATTGTTTGTTTGTTTTTTTTTTTTTTGAACGATAATTGTCAAATGCAAATGATGTTTTCTAAAAACGGCAGTTTTTAGTTTCCAGATATGGCAAATACTTTACATCTCCTTCTACTGTAAATGCAATTTATATTTTTTGTTTCAGAAACAAAACAATTATTCCCAACCGACGTTTTGATCGGGCCATAAAATTAATGAATATTCTTTTCAAAAATTCTACCAAAATTTTCGTTATTTCAACATGAGTCAAATACAGGTACACGTTCATTTTCCTCAAAACCTGCTCAGTAAATTTTTAAGTATGAGAAATAAGTATAAAAAACTTAAACGATAATGATAATCAGTCGACTCAACAAAATTGTCTAAAGATTTATTTTCGAAGTTGACTTGACCAAGAGACAGCGAAAGGTTGAGTTAATTTGACATCTCCTTTTTGCCTACTTGTCTATCCAACGAGGTGGAAAACCTCACACAGTCCATTTTAATGTTGAGTATCCAAATGAGAATACCAATCATTAGTTTGGTCCGATCAGGAATCGGAGCCGAATCTTTCATTTCAGTATCAAAAATAGACTAAACTGTTTACATGAATCATTTTATACATCATTGCATTACGAAGGAAAAATAGATGGATCCAACAAACAAGAATGGATTAAACGTCAATCTAAATATAATGCTACCATACTGAGGTGTATAATAACAGCATCAACTTTTAGAAACCTGTTTGATTTGCTTGCAGTTTCTTTGCAATAAGTGATGATACTGCGTGAAGATTTTGTTTGGTACAGTCTAATAATGGGATGTAGTTCAAAATGAAATTTTTCATTATACTCGTTATATTATGCCGAAGCGTGAAACGAGTTTGGAGACCCATCTCCGTGTCATTGCACCCAGGCAACACAGCTCCTTTTAAAGAATTATCGCAGCGGTGCCGAGCCGTTGGCAACACTGTGTCCGATCTGACCGGCTCGAGATTTGAACCTCAAATCTCCTGCACCAGTGACGGACACGTTTACCGTTCGATCAACTGGCAGATATGGGATGTCATTGTCGATGCGTATTGTGCGATTACATGTTATAAGTGATGCGGTGCACACTGCACAGTGTTGCACACCTGCCTGTGATAAAAGATTTGCTTTTTCAGATTTCAATTCAGACGGATTCAGGTGACGAAATAGCGGAAGATAATGCAGAAGCAAAAGTATTGGAGCCACAATTACCAGAACCGGAAGCATTAGAAGAAGTAGTAGAAATAGAATCTCCCAACTACCCTCACAGATCAAGCCCCACTTCGAGAAATAAAAAGTAAGTCGTGAAGGCTGCCAATTATGACGTACTGGTATTCAAAAACGAGCTTACGCTGATAAGCTGCAGCTTTTATTTGTAAAAAAATTAAACACGCTCTTTTTTTCATTAAAGATCGAAGATTTTTCGTTACTTTTAAAAAGCGCTACATTACATTTTTCATTGTTCAAAAATGATATTTTGAGGAGTTTAAAAGCATTTTTGAGAACTTTACAAGATGAGACTTTACAGCTTACATAATAGTTTTAAGAAAATATTCGAGAACTTGTAATGATAGAGGCCAAGAACTCCTAAAAATGTCCTCAAGAACTCCATCTCTGGAAACTACGCGTAGAGTAGAATGCAGGAAAAGAAACTCAAATCAGAACAATCCTGATGGGTCGGATAATATTTCTCATTCTAACAGGCAGATCGGGCAGATCAGAACAATACCGGCCGCAGCAAAAACCCAGAAATATTTCTCATTCTCATAGAAAACACGTTCCAATTTCATCATAACGCTGACTAAAACGTTTGTACAATTTAGAACATCAGAACGGGAGTGGGTATCCCTTCATCCTCAAGCCGGATTTTGTAAAGTCAGTGTTGACGTCTCCAGCAACATTCTGCACAAAGACATGGCCGCATTACTACAATTACATGCAAATGGACTTCCATTAATGGTGAGACAAAATTGGATTAGCAATGTGCATCACTTTTTTAGTTGGACGCTCTATTTCTTAGATTATGTAATGTCAGAACTTTGACCATGATATAGATGGATTCAATGTATGTAGTTTTGAATCGATCAAATACCTAGTTCTATTTGAATAAGAATTTAATCACCTGACGATCCATTTTTGGTAAAACAGACGCTGTTGTGATTTTAGTTTTTGTGATTTTTTAATTTCCAATAACACAGAATCAATGGTTAAAAAGAACAAGACGCAAAATATAATCAGAACATACAAACCACTGAGTCTGAATTTTGCTATTTAATGCCAGGTGCCCAACAAGAAAAATGTGAATCCAATTTAACTGCTTTTATTTTGACTAGTCAGTGGCTTTGATTGGTTCAAGAACAAATTTTTCCGAATACTCGGCAAGTTTCAAAATCTTTGCCGGTAAAAGTGTTCCCAAACTGCGGCAGCCAAAGAGATATTAGTTCAATGAACCCAACCAATCGTATCCTTGCTGTCGCGATATTAAATACTTGGCTAGAGTACAACCTTTAATCTCCAGAAAAGTCCAGCACGTCGAGTTAAACAGAGAACAACTAAGATGTTAATTGACAAATCGAGGATGTTAGTTGACAATTCTGTAAGCTCCTTGAATTGCAGAAAGCAGCACACCAATTTTAAATTGAACAATTATATTAAGGTTGAAAACAAAACAAAATCTTTCCGTGCAAAATCGCTCCACTAAAACTTATCGCGATCGACTAATTCAGATCGCACACTACGGCTACACAAGCCAATCACACATACACAATCTCGGCTAAATTGCCTACGAAACCAATCTAGAACAGTAACACTTAGAATCCTAGAATTATTAAAATGAATGGAAAAGAAAGACCTGCCTAATTACACTATAGCAAAAGCTCTCGAATATCCCAGAAAAATCGTTACTACATCACAATAGAAAAATACACGAGGTTAAGATAACAAATTGCAACATAATTATGACGTCACAAACTTCAACTCGAAATGTAGTAATTAAAATTCGTAAGCAACCAAGTAACCCGGTGACTGCGGAAGGTCGTAGAACATACTGGAAAAGAATTATCTCGAAAAATTCAAATCAAAAAGGCGGCAAAACTAGAACAGCAGTCATTACTATGTTAAAGCACAGCAAATAATCATAACTTAGACATTCAAAATTAATATATGTGACACTCGCTGCAAACCGACAAAAAATACAACTTCAACATGGTGGAGAGCTACCTTAACTATAACACCTTATTAACTATAAGCAGGGATGCCGTAACGTCCTTATTTCTAAGATTTGTCCTTATTTTGATGGATCGACAGTGTCTTAGAAAATATTTTAGTCTTAGCTTTCCCAGAAATGTCCTTATTTTGACTTGTGTCCTTAATGTTTTGTATTATCTTAGGAATAGAGGTTCTCATACCGGGCACTTAGATTGGTCAATTCGAATAATCAGCTAGAAATAGCGCATAGCAAAAGTAATTTCTAGCGAAAAATGCCTAATTCTCAGGCGAACACCTCTTTTTTTGGTCATCGCCTTTAAATCGGCAGTAAAAATGCCTAACTGTCAGGCAAAGACCTTTTCTTTAGTCATCGCCATTCAATCGGCCGAAAATTTCCAAATTTTCAGGCGGAGACCTTTGTTTTTGGTACGCTGAAATGGTGGTGGCCCGCTGAAACCTTGGTGGACCTGGCATGGCTCACGGGACAAAAAGATTGCCGACCCCTGTCTTTATTATTGGGTTCATGTCTATGGCAGCCCTGACTACAAGCCAGGCCTGGCGCCAGGATAGCGTAACTGGGGGAGCATAAATAAATTTTGGGGGGTACGAAAACTTTATTTAGGTGAATTCCTGAGTGTGGATCATACGATAAAGGTCAAGACCAAAAAAAAAGGTTTTCAGTCCAAAAATGTCCACAAATTCTGCTTTTTATCTCGAAAATTGTCTGATTGTCCACGAAATGTAAGGTGAAGAAAAAAAAAAGGTCTTTGTCCTAAAATATATGCGATGTTTCATGAAATTCGGTGTGAGTCCACACAAAAATTACTAAAAAACAGTTCTTGCTCACGAATTCTAGAGCATTAAGCACAATTTTACAAGTTTCAGGCCTCTATTTGCACTCCATTAGCCCCAAGCCTATTAATTTCTTCGGGGCAGAGTCCTCGCTTGGGGGGCACATCTTTCGTTTGGGGGGCACAAGCAGTCATTTTGGGGGGTGCGGATCCGGAATGCCTCCCCGTAGCGCCGGGCCTGCTGCAAGCAATGGGTAATTTAATGAAAGGAGAATAAAACTATCGGAATCACGACTGACTGTTTATAAATCAATACAAGCAATAGTTAATACTTACGCAGGCAAACAATATTAACCAGTGCAAACCAATCAAACTCTCTCGTTGAGTACGATACTTACCAGGAACGCAGTCAGGATTTTGCTAAAGGTTAGCTTGAACTTAAAGTTCAAATTTTTGTTTAATAAATGTTTCAATGAGACACCGTGTCGAGCAAAATTGTGTAACTTGAGAATATCACAGACGGGAGTCTGATGGCAGGGATCACAGACGTTAGACAATTTTTTTGAAAAAATTGGCCATTTTAACTCCATTCAGATTAAATTTTGCATGTTTTAGAAGTATTTGAAAGAACTAAATTGCTAAGACTTGAAAGCTAGTTGAAGAATGTCATTGCGCGGTCACTTGAGCTCCTCCTTCTTTCCCTTTGCTTACAGATCACGTCCAAAAGACGTTTAAAGGCAAGCATTTTGGGTTAAATTTTCTAATTGATATGGCTAAGTGGAGGGGGCTGAAGTCCTCTTAGTCCCTCTTCCCTGTTTCGCCACTGGTATACACTTTAATGTTGTTCTGTTTCGTTTTTGTTTTAAGCTATTGGACATCCTTATCGAGTAGTTTTGCAATTTATTACGTACTAACAGCACTGTTATTACTTCGATTTTCTCCAGTTTAAAGTTGATGAAATTATCTTTTCAAGATATCATTTGATTGCTTTGGAACAGCTTACTATGGAAATTACAGTCCTTTGGTAGTGGGATTGTTCCATTGTATGAAATGTTTAGCGAGTTGGAAAAAAAACAAAAAACTTCGAACTTATTGCCATGAGGTAAGAAAAAAATTGAATATTTGAAGAGAGGAAAACAAGGAATACCGCTATTCCTGCTTATGTTACATCGTTTGAGGCAGGTTGCCATTTTCTAGAATCGATTGGGTTGTGTTTTAGATCAGTAGCGCCGCAAAAAAAGGGAAGGGACTAACTAGGTTGCGATCCCTCCTCTAATGGTAATCAAGCTTATTGGGTATGTACGGCAGCGTGGCCGAATGGGTAAAGGTGTCGTTTTTACGACGAATCTGATCCCATGACCTGGGTTAAATCCCCGTTTTGGTCACGTTGTTTTACGACGAGACGCTTCAAGATGATCATCTTTGCTTGGTGGCTTCAAACAAGCAGCAAATTCAATGGGCAAGAATTCAAAGAAATAGGCAGGAATACAGGATCACTGGAAACTCTTAAGCAGGTGCAGATTCGTTCAAACACGAAGTAGTTGCTGCAAAAAAAAGTGTGAGGATCGTCCAATAGTTAGCGTCTGACGCTGTCTGGTGACAGGAGAATAAATATGCACTACAGCAACGACAAAACGTATACTTCAAATTCCGCCTGGAACTCAAGAATTATCAAACGATTAAAAATTTTTAATTTCGATTTTAGGTCTTCACATGAAAAATTGGCCGTGAAATAATTAAAACCTCCAAACGTTGAAACACTTTTCAAGTCAATTTTTTTCGGCCTCTACGTCTTTTTTCCCGCGCAACCGCACTTCATCATCCTCATCCCCTAGGCAATATCGTACTTACCCCACTGCCTGAAAACACATTCGCTAATTGAATTATCATTTGTGATGGCTAGTGACTGGTGTGTTGTTGTGCAGAAACAGAATCTTGACTTGGTAATTGAAGCATCTCTTTGTATATTATTTGATAAAAACAATTTTATAAGAACCCGTGGCTCATTTTTGATCAAAATTTAAGAACAATGCTAGCCTTACCATGAAAAATATGATTAAGAATACGGACTAGAACGATTTATTTGCATGTAATCAGCATTCAGTATTGCTTTTGTTGATTTTCCTAACAGCAATTATGATCTACAGCATAAGTGAAACAAAAGACAAATTTTAACCAAGCACGATTGATTCACTGTATTCTATAATAAAGTTAAGAATAGTTGAGGCTAAAATGTTGTCAAAATTTACAAAAACAGATTGCCTCAACCCAAAATTTGCTGGTTCTTATGAAATAAAAAAGTCTATTCTTTTGCCAAGGCAACGTGTTTATTTTATTCTTGAAGCACGTTTCGGTTGTCGCTTTAGGTTGCTCGATTTGTTAACGGACCAGTCATCACTTTAACTTTGAAAGACGCCGTTGCAATGGTCGATTTGCTACGATACAGCAAGAGATTCATTCCGAAAGCGTTTATCGAAAATCTTCCCTACTTACGGAGAGCAAAGAAAGAAGAGAAAATTAGTCAAATGCTGACAGAGATCTGCAAGCCAAAAATACACACCAACAGTAAGACTTTGTATTTCGCTTAATTTTTATAAGAAACAGTAAATATTGCTTTCAAGCTTGTTGTTCCTAATTTTTTACAAATTTTCAGCCACATTTTGTTTTATTTGTGAGAACATGGAAACGGCTACATGCTTTAATGGTTGTTTTCCTTATACTGTAATTCTGTAATAGCTGTGCCTTGCCTGCTTGAGCAAACGTTTTGTGCTGATGTTTGCTGCTACGTAAAATAGCAAAGTGTAAAGCGTGTAACTCAACGACTGCCGAATAATTTTTCAGTGTTTTTATAACTCATAACAATAATCGAGAAGCAATATAGGCTCCATCTCTACCACAATATAGTCAAAGATATTTAGTGTTTTCACATGGCCCCTTTTTGGGTCTGGTTCTTGGTTCCGATACCTGCTAATTACTGAATCATGCCAGAAAATTGTCAAATTACGACGAATCATTTCTTTTGGTGACATACAGTGCACCGTATTCTGTACAGTATTCACTTTTTCATTAATTGCCGACCCAAAATTTTTTCAAACATCTTTCATTTTTCGGAAAATGGAAGCTGAATTTCATTGTTTGAGTCGTAGACAAAAAAAAAACTTTCCCTCTCTCAATCCTATAAGCTTATGCTTGCTTTCTGCAACATCCCCAATACTGGCGGTGAGAAGCCATTGCCAACTTTTAACATTTGTATCTATCCACTTTCCGGGCCTGGTTCTTGTTTTGATGACCAATGGATGACTAGCATGGTTCCGAAATACACAGCACGCACTAGAACCAAGATCCGAGCTTGAAAATTGGACATGAAAAAACTTTATTGTTGCTCAATTCTACTAGTCCGAAATTGAATTTTAGCTATTCCTCCTCAGAAACAAGAGAGCTTGCCATTCGATCAAGTGCTCACTAACATTTGATTCTTAGAATAGCAATACGCTCTCTTTTTGTAAGACTAGTAAATTTTGGGTCGAGGCTGTCTGTTGTCAAATTTTCATTAATTTTCAGTCTTATTTTGTTTTTCACTTCTTAAATTTTAAGGAATAAAGTGATACAAGTTGATACTTGCTTGGTTCGCTTTTGCTAGGGATCATAATTATTTAAACAGTTTTTAGACAAATCAACCGTGGCAAAGGCCTAAAAATCCCTGCTAATTACATAAACTGCATGTTATGGACTTTATAACGCATTTTGCCCGTGTTATTTATTTATTTTTCATGCCTAGGTTTCCTTGTTTTTTAATTTTGAACAAAAATAAATCCTGTGTTCTTGAAAAAAAAGAAGTTTGTTTTTGAGCATGTTTTTCCCTTTTATTAACTTGAGCATTTTATCTGATTTCCTTTTTTTTCAATTAATTATTCTTTTTCGGACTAACTTGCTTTTTAGGTTACAATGAATAAGCGTTCTCAGAAAACACCTGGACTAGATAACTTCATGGTTTTTTGGTGTTTTCAGTCCAAAGAACGAATATTGAATTGCGTCTAATCTACTCGTTTGTTCGTACGAACTACCCTACACATACGCAAAGCACTTTTTTGGTTTTGTCTGCAAGTCTTTCGTAAGGCTGGGCCACCACAACGGGTAGACTGCTTGTACCCATTGGGAAATAACAGTCAAGTGTGTTTCCCAAGAACACAGCAACGCTTTACCAGTAGAGAAATTCTTTGATCACTACCTCAATGTGCTACTACTGAGCAAGGCCGCCGAGAGGGGGCTCAGGGGGGACAATGACCCCGGGTTCCATGGATTTTAGGGGGCCCATGGGCTTCAGGAAGGCCGTTGGCTTCAGCGCTCGAGAAGGGGCTCATCGAAATCAGCATGTAAAGCTGCAGACCTTATTTTTTAGGAGATCACCTAATTTCGACCGGAAAAATCGTTAGAATTTCGGTGAAGACCTTTTTTAGGAGATCACCTAATTTCGACCGGAAAAACCGTTAGAATTTCGGTGAAGACCTTTTTTTTTTTTTTTTTTGAAATCACATCAATTTTCGGACCAAACTGCAGCATTTCTCCGTCTATTTTGGACTTTACAAAACCGGAAATCCGTCATATTTGAGCTGGCCCCGGGCCCACTTTTAGTCCCCGGCGCCACTGCTACTGAGCTATCGCCGCCGCTATGTCTCTATGCTCTACTGTACTATGTCTTCATTAGGAATTCTTTTTACTACTGAGCATATAAAATTAATGTTAGCGCATGCAGCTTCAACAATAATTGTTTGTTGCAGTGACTTTTATCAATTCAACTCAAGTTGAAATTATGGGTCGACAAAATCGTAACCAGGAGTTGGCTAAAAAAACCGCAACTTCATATCGAAAACGCCTTTTTACATCATTAGGGAGGAAACCAGCAGCCGGAAGTGAGAAAAAAGACGGCCGCAGATTTACGGAAGACGTCTTTGAAACATTTGGACTCGTTGGATACAAGATGGACAATGACTGCTTTTTTCCCGGTTTCTTCTCTAGAAATAATTTTGTTTTAAAGCGAGCAGTCACAAACAAGACCTTTCTGACTGATCCGCTTGTGGAGGAAAGCGATGTGAACGCTTCGAACATCATTCTCATTCCTTCCGTGCCCAAGATTCCATTCATACCTCGAGGAAAAATCGAAAAGAATGGTATTTATCACCCGTATTATATCGATAATGAACAACCAAGCAAAACAGTCCAATTTCCGAACCTTCGGGAACTATTGAAAAACCAGACTTCCGAACCGCATGAAAAGCGTTTAACCTTGCAGGAGCAAATCCACTTGCGCAGAAGCGGACTCCTTCAGAAGAACTTGACGGACGATGGTCCGAGGGAATTTCAGCTTTGCTTGAGGAATGGTCCGGAAATAAAAATTACCGAGCTTCTAGGTTCAGGCGTGTGGCATATGGTCGCAGCGGACGAGTATTTCGTGGCAGGAATATTCGACTTTCAAGGGAGGTTCGTGGCTGCGTATTATTTATCCAAGTATGGATTTATGATTCCCGGTGCATCAGACAGCAATCACAACCGCTTCATACCCAGTTGCCCCTTTAACCTTGACAGTGAGAGACTAATGGTCCCCGAAAAGCCGCTCCACGAGGACCTCCTTCAAGAGTTTTATGACATCACACACGTCATCCAGTTACCAAAAGCAGAGGATCTCCGAATTCCTGGTCAAAAGAAGTGGGTTTGTGTCAAGGATGCTGTCTTCATGGCAGATCCTCTCAGTATAACGATTCTTTCAGACGCAGTTTTTGGAGAACACATTGACATCAACATATATGCTGGGGGTGACATTGCCTCAGATGGGCAACTTTATTTGTATGGAAAATACAGTCGTGACGGACTTTTTATACCTGGTAAGTAGCAAAACCGCCATGATACCAAAAAATTCTGAAAAATTTTTCCATGGGTAAAAAAACTGCCATTGCTTCTGCTGTTTCTTCTACCGCTTTTTAATGTTAGCCACGTATATAGGCTATAATAATGGCGTAAATCATACTCGAAATTTTTCTTGCAGTGGTTGTTCTAGGAAAAGAATATTTGCTTTATGGCCCCTAGTTAAGTAGATTTTTTTTAAATTTAATTATAATTACATTTGTATTTACCAAGTTGCTTTCGCCGAGAGACAACTAAGGGACCTTTCAGTCTTCGAGTCAAAATACCACCTGCCCACCTGTCAGCCACACAAAGTGGAGGTTTCACCCTGTAACTTTCAAAGTCAAAGTAGAGCAGGAAAGCTTTAAATATCAAGTTTTACAGCTTTTTGGTTCGGCACGACCGGAAATCGAGCCCGAAGACTGTTTCAGTAGCAGACGTCCCAAATCAGAGCTATAGGGGAATAAATACCACCTTGGAACTTTTCCAAAATCTCGTTTTTACAATAGCTTCCATTTTTAGCGAACAGTAATTTTTAGTGGATAGAACATCTGTTAATGAAACCGTAGATTTGGATTCCATAATCGGTTAGGTCAAATGCAAGTCTAAAAAATAGGTTTTCGGGGCGTACTTGCTTGATGTTTAGTTAAAAAAAATGCATGTGATGCCTCCACTGGGTGACATACTCAAGTCCTCTCGGCCCACGCAGGTGAATCTTATTTTTGCAAACGCTATGTTTTAATCTGTGAAATAATCATTAATTCTGCGAGAGAAAGACTTGTTAAAGCCATTTTGAAAATATTTACAAATAATTTCTATTGTCTTCTGTAGGAGCATTATCAATCTCTATTGAGAAAGGCCTGGTTGAAATTGACAGAGATCATTCGGTGGAGCAATCAAGCGCTGAGCTCTTTTCCAAACGATTCGCGATCCAGCTACATGGAGCTCCGCAACTCACGAGATCTGGACACAAAATTTCTCCTACAGTATGTTCGCGATTTTTTAATTTTCATTTTGACTGCATCAATTTTACACAACTTAATCTGATTTCAGAGCCATCGTTACAATTTTCAACATTTCTGATTTTAAACGTCACAAAAAAAATCAATCATTCAAAATGCTGTGTATGTTGTCACACGCCTACCCCTGCAATAATATGAAAAGTTACCAATCTTTTGGTCCGCGAGTTTTTAGCCGCGGCCGTTTTGACATGAAAGGGTTGTTAGGCGTACGGTTTCAATCCTACTGATGCAACACCCACGACGTTTCAACACGAAACCACTAATTCTATAATCTTAAAGGAGGTGAAGCATCCAGCTAGGGCTATGTGCAAAAGATACGACAGTATATCGTCACCGAATTTCAGTTTTATATGACTTACTATTTTTGAGATAATTTCATTTCGAAGTTAAGAGATCTTCCAACAGCGTTGCTTAAAATTTCAGCTTTTCCAAATGATGTTTAAGGTATCTTTCACAACTGTTTTGAAAGCATCTGAATGCAAGGCTTTAGCACCAATAAACTAGGATTACACGAAAATATTTTTACAAGTTAAGTAGGAATAAGATATCCCAATTTCTAGAAAATTAGATTTTAATTGGCAACACTGATCAATAGATCTCTTAACTTTGAAATTACTATTTTAGAAACGATACGTCGTAGAAAGCTAAAATTTGGCAACACTGATCATCTGTTTTAGATGTTTCTTTATTTTTTGCACGTATTCCTAGCTGATGCTTTGCCTTTTTTTAACGCGGCCGCGCCAAAAATCCTGATTCCCTAATTCCTTTGTAAATATAAGTTACAGGATTCGTCTACAGCAGCAATTTCGCTCGCTGTTTCGGCAGAACAGAAAATTTTAAATTGTTCAGTAGCAACATCTCAATTGCTGATACCATGAATATAAACGAAACAAGTTTAATATCTCAACTGACGGGGCAGAAAACTTTTTGCCAACGTTTTGATAGGCTATGCTCGGGGCATGTGCTTGATTTTAACTTCGCATTCTAGCCCTGACGAAGATGAGCTCTGACGAAGAAGAGTACAGGCCCCGAACATAGCCTATCGAAACTTTGGCAAAAGTTTTCTACCTCACCAGTTGAGCTTATTGAGTTTACCAATTGAAATATTAAACTTGATTTGATTTGTTTAGTGGCAAGATCAAAAGACAGCGCAGCAGCTCAGGAAAAAACTACACAAACATGCGGAGTACATGAAAGCACAAGCAGAAAACCATCTTGCAAACTGTAAGTATAATACTGTACACTCTTTTCCCTTCTAAGAACAATTTCATGAGAACTTGAAGCTTATTATTGCTTAAAATTTCAGAACAATGCCAGCCTGGCCATGCAAAAAGTCTTCAAGAACTCAGGGACAACTTTAAAACTAAAACAAAATACGACTTTTGTTACACAGCACCACATTGCAGCGAATAAACAAGTTTGAGCGATTATATAGCCAGTGGACTTTTTGTTTTAGTTTAGCAGCTTTTACAAGTGATAAAAATATTACTTGTAAAATATAAAACAGTGTTGCTAACGGCTTTTCATTGCTGCAACATGGACAAAATTGAACAAATGAACACTGGAGACTTGATTTGAGATGTTTTACAGTTAGCATTAGAAAGAAGGGTAGTCAACCAACCAGTCCAGAAGGACAACTAAAAAATGAACCTTCTTCTACGGCAGAAACCAGACAACCAACAACAATTATACAAAGTGAGCAATATTTGAGTAAAAAGTGCGGCCCAAATACCCAAAGCTCGTTATCCATGCAATTAGACCTAATTAAGGGTTTTTCAGTGTTTTTGAATTAGCATAAATGAAGTAAAAATTTTTGATCCAAAAACCAGATTTTGAGACAGATGCAGTCACAACCAATCTTTAAAAATTTGAAATTTATTAGGTATCAGAGAAACCATTTATTTCCCATAATGAATTTTTCCGAAATGATTTATTTATTTATTGAAAATTCCTAAAATTTTGTCTAGAAAAGCTAAATGACGTATCGAATATTTCGAAAACGTCATCAGTCAATTCTGAAAAAAACTCGAAATGCAAATTTGAGACGGCTATGGCGCATTAAAAAATGACGTTATTTTGGGCAAAATTAAATTAAAGGAGGTGAAGCATCCAGCTAGAAATACTGCAGAACCGAAAGATGAAGAAACCTCGAAAACATATCTTTACCAAATTTTAGCATTCTATGACTTTCAATTTTGAGATATTTTATTTCATAGTTAAAGTAGTACTGGAAGTAAAAATTTAGTTATTCAATGCTTTGGACTCTTACTGTCTTAAATTTCTTAAGTTTTTATTTTAGAACACTGACCCAGTGACCCGTTGCTTAAGCCTTGCAATCATGGTCTTTCAAAATACTTGTGAATGTATCCTTCCACATAATTTGAGACAAATTATATTTTAACTGGCAACACTGCTGGAGAGGCCCTTATTGTGTTGTCGCACTAAGGAACAACAAAGTTGAAGCGACTCGGTTTGTGTTTCGTAGTGTGTTTAGTCACGGAAACCTTAGACGAATTGTAGTTTTGTGAGTGAAGTACTTTCTTAACTCTCGAGGATAATATCGAGCTGGTATTGCTTGGCGGGATGTTTCACACGGATTACGTTGTCTTTTAGTCTGCGCTTTTGTAGCAAAGCGCGTTGCTCTAGCTTAATAAGTTGACGAAGAAAAGAAAAATATAAAAATTATTTCTGTTAGTTTTGAGGACTGCTGTCCTAACTTAGGCGCGCAATGTAAAGTCATATTTTTCGAAACAGCTATGCTTTTACTCTCAATGCCTTAACTATATTTCACACATGCTGTTTGACCAACGCACAGGGGAGACAAAAATGTCCATTACTTAACTCCAAAACAGGAGATTATGGGAACACTGAATACGGCAAGTAGGTTGTTGTTTACCAAATTTGTTTGGAAAATTTAGTTTTGGGTTGATGACGTCATCATAGTAGCGTCACGACCAATTTTGGCAAAAATGACATTACTTTGCGATGACATCATGGGTGGTTCGAATTTCGCATGCAGGTTTGTTTCTTTGAATCGGAATCATAGAATGCCTAAGTTAAAGTGATTACGTCAAAACTTTTTATGACATCATTTACGTTAAATATGGCCTAAAAAATGACCAAATTTTAGTAAAGCGACTTCGACAAATCTCAAAATTGGAAAACCGTCTCTTACTACATCAGCTTAAAATTTTCAGAAATTATTTGTAAAAAAATTTGACTTAAAGTCAGAAACAGTTTGAAGAACAAAAAGCTTTTTCCTGAAGGGATCAATCACGAAAAAGCCAAAAGGGGAGCATATTTACCAACCGTTCCGTGTAAAATAAGTTCAATAAGCTTGACTTAATAAGCCGAAAAAGAAAGAAAAATAAAAATCGTTTCTGCCACGCTGGTGTACTGATGTCCACGCTTACGCACGCATCGTTACAAAGTGAAAATGGGAAGTCATATTTCTCGAAAAGGCTATGTTGTTGCTCTCCCATTTATTTAATACTTAGTGATGCGGGCTATTTCATATGGTGTAATTATCGATTTAATTCATAAGATAATAAAACAATTTTTTGAAATTTGCAGGTGGAGTATCAAAGTTCGGCCCAGGAATCGCAGGCACAAGAATTGATATTTCAGATAGAAAAAACGTAAGTAATATACTGTATCTTCGGCGTTGAAAAACGGGACAATGTGAAAAGTTTTGACCCAAAAAAAAACAAAAAAAAACAGAGCCAATTCAGATAAATGAAATATTCTATTTAAGATACGTTATATTCTGTTAGAATAAGATTGAAAGCGACATAAGTTCAAGTCGAAACGGATCGTAAATAGAATGTTTCCTTTTATCTTAGCTCTGTGTATTTTTGTCCAAGTAATGCCATCATAAGCTGTTTAATTTCTGCTTTTATAATTCTTTAAAGTTTTTTCTATAAGCTAGTGCTGTCTCTTTGCATCCTGTTCGTCCGAGTTGATATTGATCGCCCTATTAATTTTGAGAGTCGACTCTCTTACTCTTTTTCAATTTTTAGGCTGTTTCAATGACTTTATTTATATATTTATTTATTTATTTTTGCTTTCGTACTAAATAAAAGCATGTCTTGACAGCCACGTGAAAAGAAAAGAACCGTTATAAAATTGGACTTTAACAGTTTACTGTAAAGAGCATTCCTATAAGTCGTGTATGTTAATTTACTTTAAGGTTTATGCAAAAATGCTGTACCCTAATACAGCTCTATAACGTCAATTTGTAAACATATTCAAGGGAATCATTTGTTTGTTTTAAGCAAAATATTCGGCATGCTATCACACTGACATACAAGCTGAATCAGGGTTGTAAGTCGGTCGGGTTCGAGCTTAAGATTAACAAAATTTTGGGCTGAATTTACTTGGAAAATTTAAGGTCGATCAATCAATAAATCGAAACCGAAAAAAAATTTTGTTGCATGCCTAAGATAGCAGCTGCTGCTTTGCCAAATTTCAAAGCTCGTCAATTAGGCTAGCAGGGTAAAAATGAAAATTATAAGAATTTTCAAACGACAATAAAACATTATGTAAGGTAATATGTTATACAATAATAGTTTAGGGTTTATCAGTAGCCTGTATTTTCATTCAGTCAAGATTTCAGCTAGCTTAGTAACATAACACTTAGTTATATTTGGGAAAGATTTCCGTTAGATTAGTAGCACGTAACCAGGACCAGAGTTACATTGCACGGGACCTTTGGAATTTGGTACTTTTGCTTCTGGAAAGGAAAACCTCCGAGGCCAAAAGGTTTCCGTCAGATTTCGCTGCATTTTTCTGCCAAATAAAGATGAAGACCAGAAAAAAGGTCTTTGCTAGGTTTCCGTTTCAATTACCATCCAAGCGCGGGGCTCTTGGCACTGTGCCCCTATGCCATGTGGTATAAACCCGACCCTACCTGTACCCTTGTGATGAAGCATAATTTGTCAATTTTAGATTCATATCTTTTAGAAATCTATACAAGACTACACATCAAGCGAAGACGAAGAATACGACGAGTATGGCCGAAGAAAGTTACCAGTGACCTTGTCGTCGCGACGTCTGAGCAGCGCCTCAAGTTCGGAAACATCTGCGGACGAATTCTCAATTTTGGCCGGAATCAAGGGCTACCACTCTTTCGAATCTGACTCCAGTGATCACTTGACACCAACTCGCAGCAAGAATACGCGAAGTAAAGTAGACCTCCCGCCACTAAGCGAAGCTGATCATCCTCAAACTTCCAACAGTTGATATCCGAAATAGCAACCACCTATTATGATTCAAGTCCGTTGAGCTGAATGCAGCTTCCAGTAGATGCCTTCTGGTGTAGACTGTATTTCGTTTTTATTTTTAACTAATATGAAATTCAAATTACAAAAGCGCTCATTTCTACGCTAACTTTCTACAGAATACCGATATTATCTGCAAAAGAATAAAAAGCAACGATTGCGGTTTAAAACCACCAAAAATTTACCTGTCTCATTATTCCAAACTTTGATTGATCTTTGTTGCGATCCGGTAATTGTGTATTTGCCATCTTTAGTGAATACTGCTTTGGTAACTCCAGCTTTGAGAAGGGATTTAAAGAAAAACTGGTTGTGCAACTTCCAGGTTTCAGCCTACCAAAATATGCGCTACTGGTAAAAGTTATTAGCTAAAAGCAATTGATAAATTAATAATCTATACAAGTGAATAAATATGCAAAATGTCTGCCAATATTATCATTTCGTTTCAAAATAGGAGAGAAATCATTTTATCAGACTTTTTTTATCATTTATTAGAGTTATCATTTTACTTTTTTCAAGATAACAGACCTTTAAATTTGCCGAGGTTGAGAATTTGTTATCTTGAAAAATTGTTTCATACCCTCTACCAAATGTGCCCGATCAGGGGAGTAAATGGACCCAACGAATGAAAACTCTCAGCTTTATAATTTAACAGAGATCTTGGGGTAATCTAGCGGACATTCTTCTGGCGCGTCAAAATTAGTTGATGGTAGATTATGAAAAACTTCATAATTTTTTAACTCTCATTTCAATTTATAGTTTTCAAAAACTCTAAGTTAGCTTTAGTTTATAATTCAGTTAATTTACTCCCTTGGTAAATTAAATCCAGTGCAACACTGTCACTTTTTAATACTGAAAATTGAAGTTTGGTTTGAATTATAAACTAAAACAAAATTCAATTTTCAGTATTAAAAAAGTGATAGTGTTGCATTGAATTGCCGTTGCGCCATATCTTCGCTACCCAAAAAGAGGACAGCCCCGAAAATGTAGTAGCAAGCCGACCAAACCCGCAGAGAAACCTCAACACCCGCAGAAAATATTGGGTCTCCGGCCTGAAGACCGTTTTTTTGAGATCACCCCAAGAACCGCAGAAAATGATAGTGGCCCGGATTGGAGTCCTTTTTTTCTTTGTGAAGATCACTCAGGACTTCCAGAAATTTGTAGAAATTTTAGAAGATGGGAGTAAGTTATACTGCTTTCATTTGGCAAGGAATAAACGCGAAAAAAGGTTAAGAACCCCAGATCTAACCCTAATGAAAACCTTTTCATTTTAAGTTTGGGTTACGTGAAATCACGACTATAACACCTTATACCTAGCTCTGCACTCTCACACATTAGTGTTTGGCCGGTATGATTGTTCTAAAACGCAACAACTCAAGCTTATGAATTAAAGGAACAATAAATAAATCTACAGTCCTACTTACCTCACGTTTCCAAAGCCGTTGTGTAAATCCGTAAGATCCAGAAAGAAAAAAACTCTGATTGGGACTTAACGTTAAAACCGTGATTGGATGTTTGTGATCAGTTATGACTTGCAGCACTTGACCTCTTGGCTGGTCATTGCTTGGATCTAACAAGTTTTTGACAGATACAACAACGACTTTACAGCAATTGCTTCCAATTAGCAACAAATGCTCGTCTAAACTAAAATCACCAAAGCATGCAGCTGTAACCTTTAATTCGATTTCCAAATTTTCAGAGGTCAGCGCGTACTCTAGCACCATCTTTGATGTATTTACAACATGGAATCGGTAGGATTTTTCCGACTTTTTGGTGACTGCCAAAATTAGTTTGCCCATGGTGCCACCAGATAGCAAAATAATCTCTTCAGGTGAATTTTCAGAGGAACAGAGATCTAGAAACTGGTACTTCTCCGTTGTTTTCTTCTGAACTAGCGGATTAGCTACTTTGAGCAAGCTTCCAGAGTTTGTTCCAAGAATCACATGTGAAGATGAAGGTAGAAAATGCAAGCATGAGAACGACGTAGAAATCAAACTTTTAAACTGCCCCAAAACACTTTCTTTTGCAAGAACAAGCGTCTTACACTTTTGAGAATACATGGTTGAAAGATCTTGAAACGTGAGGGTATCTTTGTAGTTGTTGAAAACGACCATATAATTTCCACAAGGAGATATGGCGTTGTTTGTTACGTCAAACACGAAGTTGGTTGGCTCTTCGACTAGCTTAGTTCGATCCCGGTTCCATAGTTTCACATAGAACACCTAAATATAAAATTGTCTGAACCAAATTCAGTACAAAGAACTAATCCAAACCTTTTCTGATTCTTTCATTTACATGGAGAAAAGTTTTACGATTCCAGCTTGGCAAAAGATATCCACAAAACTCGCAACTTAAAGTTAGCTGCGGTTAAAAATCTGCGGCTAAAAAATTAGCTGCTGGAGAGTTTTTATGAAAACAACTTTTTGCAGATTTCGTGAATCATTTTTACCACCAATTTTCGTCGAAAGTTTTTGTTATGTCTTGCAAAATCCAAAATCAAAAAATTTCCGGACTCGTCGATAAAACCAAATTAAAAGTTCGGTAACAAATTGTAAAATATAGTACAATACTCTTTCAACTTGTTATACTGCTCGAAATCGGTTTTATAAAACGAGGACTAAAGGCAAAATCAGCCGGGTATTTAAAGTTAAGCGAATCGTATTAGTCTAGATTGGCTTTGACTTCATTCTTTTTGACCCAGCCACTCCAGAGATATTCTACTTCAAACACGACATCGGGGCCTTTAATGTCACAAGTGTTAATAATTTTTATTGGCAACCCTGACGTTGATAGTCTTGGCGTTGTTAGTGACGCATTTCCAGTTTTAATCTAAAGCAATGCCGCTATTAGGCTACTGCATTGAATCGTTTCGCTGCGCACTAATCAGTTTGATCTTGTCAGCACAACAGATTCGAACTGGTAAAATGAGTAACCTGTTTGGTAGCGTAGCGATCTCAGTAAAAATCAGGCTGTCAGCTTATACATTTCAGTCTAAATCATAGCCTAGCCTGGTAATAAGGTTTTTATTAGATGGCAACAAAGTACAAACTCATACCTGAAAATAAGACTGCTAGTACTTGAGTCATAGGCGTAGCCAGGGGGGGGCCCAGGGGGCCCGGCCCCCCCCCCCCCCCAATTAAAATACCACAAACGACAAAAAGTTATGACAACATAGCCTAGCGATGTTTAGTTACAGTTTTTTTTTCAGTAATTACGCACATAACAGTAATTAACAATAATATTAATGACAACAAGTGAGTCCCAGGGCCCCTAATTAACAACCAGGGGGCCTGGGCTCCTAACCGACAAGCAAGGGACTACGGGGCCTCTAACTGGCAACCAGGGAACCCAAGGACCCTGACTGACGACCAAGGTTCCCGGGCCAGGGGCCCCTTAATGCAAATTTTTAACAATTTATATGCAAAACCTGTGAGAAATCAAGAGTTTTGATCTAAAAATTGCCACCCATGCCCTCGTTTAACGTTATTATGAACTTAATTATTTACTGCTAAAGTATTGCAGAAGGCAATGTTCATTACTTCCCCCTATAGACCAAATCACTTACAATGAAAATTTTACGCCATAATGCAAGATTCTAAGCGTGTTTTGGGATTTAATTGCAAAAAGAGGATTGAACAACTAAATTTTTTCGATTGGCTTTGAAATGTTAAAAATCTAGTTCTTTGAAATGGCTCTGAACTTGTGCAAAATGTGATCCAATGGGATTTAAATAGCTTTTTTTCCAAAAACTTACAAAAATTGCCCAGCGGCTGGGGGCTTTGCCCCCAGACCCCATAGCCACCGGCGGCTGGGGGCTCTGCCCCCAGACCCCCGTCTGTGATACGTTTGAGTACACTAGCTTACTCAACACGTCTTCCAAGTTAGACTTTTACACTTTTTAACAATTAGTTTCCGCCCTCTCTTTTTACCAAAATCCTGGTTAAGTGCCAACAGGCTACGGCTTCAGATCTTCCATTCTACGATATCTTTGTCCCACAAAAAGTTACTTTTTCGAAAATTTCTGATGACGTCATTGCATGTGATTTGTGGTTTGGGCCCCCCCCAATCAAAAATCCTGGCTACGCCTATGACTTGAGTAGGCATATTGTATTTGCTCGCAATATTTTTTGACTTTAGGATTAAACTTTTCTATCTAAGTTGCAAAAAATGGCCAACTACTCGAATAACCAAACGCAGAGTTCTCGAGCACACAATTTGAAGTCCTTGGCCTCGAATATCAAGTTCTTGGCCTTGGCCTCGAAGCCTCTAAATCCTCGAGGACAGCACTACTTTTTGCTGTTGTCATGTTCTCGGCTCGAGGACAGCACTACTTTTTGACTTGTTAAAAATGGGCCAAGGTCATGAGCAATGTTGCTTCGTCTTGGAGAACCCCATAAAACTTGCGAAGTTTTGAGCGAAGACCTTTTTTTTTGGAGAACACTTCCGCGTTGTGTCCTCGGTCCCTCGCCTTGGCCTCGAGCATTTCTGTCCTTGGCCTCATGAGCGTTTGTCCTCGAAAGGTGTGTCCTTGGCCGCGGATATTTTTTGTGTCCTTGGCCTCGAGCCTTGTGTCCTCGACTCCACCTCTGCAAATACCTCTACTAGCCTTATATTCGCTTGTTCTTAGACGTTTGCTACTTAGGCTACCGCACAGTCTAATCTTTTTTCCAGCTCGGATCTATTTCAGCTGACAAGATCAAACTGATTGCGCGCTGCTAAACGACTCAACGCAGTAGCCTGATAGCGGCGTTGCTTTAGGTTAGAACTTGGAATTCGTCGTTAACCACGCTAAGGCTATCAAAGTCAAGGTTGCCAATAAAAATCATTAAAATTTATAACATATTAGAGACCCCAACGTTGTGTTTGAAGCAGAGGTGGCAACAGATCCGGAGCGGAGCGGACCCGGATATCCGCGTTTTCTTGCGGATCCGGATCCAATTTTTCTCGAAGAAGCGGATCCGGATCGGATCTGGATCTGAATTTGTCTCTGCCCCCCAAATAATTTGGAGACAAAATCAGCACTACGTTCCGCGGAGACTTTAGGTATTCACCTGAAGTTTGGTAGAAAAAACGCTCCAATTTCGAGCGAAGTCCTTTTTTTTGTTTTTTTTTTGGTCTTTACCTGAATTTGGAAACAATGCATAATCAAAGTATTGTTGTGCTGGTTGATGGTCAGGTAGCCATTAAAGCATTCCATAGGTGGGCACAAGTCCGTTAATCGTTAATCCGTCAATAACGAAGCTAACTTTTTCTTGAACTCGTTAATCCGTTAAAAAGTTTTTTCATGTTAACGAACTAAAGTAACTTCCGTTAAGTTCTGTTAACTTCCTTTAAGGTTTTTATCAGGGTGTCGAACCGAACCTGAACCCGAACCGTAAACCCGAATGAACCGTTTCATTTTGGTGAACCCGAACCGAACCTGAACCAGCAAAATTTTACTTCAGTGAACCTGAACCAAACCTGAACCCTCTAAATTGTGCTCAAGTGAACCCAAACCGAACCTGAACCCTTAACAAAAGTAAGAATATATTTTTCATATCCGGATGCCGCTGGCGCTGGTACACGCACAATAAGAGCAGTGGTGATCATCAACAGGATCAGCAATTTCTCCTTTTTTTTTTTCTGGACGAAACGAGAAACGACAGTTAAATTTTAAGTCAATGAACCCGAACCGAACCTGAACCAGTAATATTTTACTTGAGTGAACCTGAACCAAACCTGAACCTCGAAAATGGTGCTCAAGTGAACCCGAACCAAACCTGAACCGCTAAAATATTTTGAGCAGGAGCTAAACCTGAACCCGAACCGTTGTTTGAAACGGTTCGACACCCTGGTTTTTATCGTTAATATCTTGCACCATTCATTCATCGTACCGGTACAAAACAATTTGCATTGGTAGCACTTGTTGCGTATTAGCACGAGTTTTATTGAAGAAAGCGAAGAAAGGAGCTCTTTTTTTTGACAAATAATAAGCTGCAGCCTCAGAGGTCTATTAATTATCGCTGTTTGCAATTTCCAAAGATTTTCCGATCGCAGCTTCGTCAGTGCATTTGAACTTATTTTTATGTTGAAATTGGATTAGACTTCAAAATGTAACTTCCGAAACACAAAAAGATAACCATAGTAATAAATATTTTCTTACAATCTGCTCAATAGCGTCAATACGTGTTCTAGAGGCGAGTGAAGAAAAAGAAATGTAAATTGCACGCAAAATATTAACGAATTAAGGGACTTTATTAACTTCCGTTAATTAAAGCTGAAAATAACGGATCAACGTTAACGGAGGTGTGAAGTTTGTTAACGGACTAGTGGTTAACGAAGCTAACGTTTTTCATTAACTTACCCACTAGAGATGGTAGCCGCGCAGCGTACGCGGTTAGCCAACAGCGCCGCGCAGCGTGAAAAATTCCAGTAGTTTTGCAGTGCAGTGCAGCTGCAGCGTGGAGAATGAGAGCACTTTTAAGGATTAGGTTAGGAATCAGCCACTCTATCTCAGTTGTTAAATTCAGTCTCAATGTAGCCTGTTAGGTACCATGGTGTACCGGTAGCCTAGGTGTAACCTTCAAATCATAGGCCTACCGAGCGTATCTACAGTCTAACGCCTTACCGGTAATAGTAATGCAGCTTGTACCGGTAAGCTCTGAGTTGGGCTGGATAGGCTGGTGCACTAGTCGTTAATTCTGTACCGGTACCTATGGTAATACCCTAGGCCAATGCACACCGGTATAGGCTATACTGCGTAACACCAGACACTAACAGATAAGGTGATATTACTATTACAGTATTTAACACAAGTCTATACTTACAAGTAGTAGGCTAAATATCGGTACCTGCATAGAGTTTGACAAGTAATAGTAGTCAAACTGTAAGCAGGTACCGATAGGCCTACTTACCGGTACTACTTGCTAGTACCGGTACACAACTTGTACCAATACTGTAGCCTGATACTGGTATCATATGTGATACTGGTTGGCCTAATGAAATACCAGTACTGAGTTGCTTACTGATGACTCAGGGACTATAGGCTACTGTGTACTAGTAGTCTGGTACGGTAAGTCTACTTTAGCTTTTTGACATGTAGCCTAGTAAAGTTGAGTTTGTTGCATATATGCCAGTGTATCACAGTTCCAAGGCTAGCAGGCTAGTGGCTATTTCTAAAAACTAAAGGTTCCATTACATTGAAAATTAAAGTTTATCATTGAAGCATTAGTATTTAGTGGTAGGCTACTGAGAGCATGACAAAATTTAATTGACTGCTTGAATCCACAGTACCAGAGTATTGTAGTCTGAGCAGTGAGTTAGGAATTTCAGATTGATAGTTGGAAATTTTTTTGTGTGATTGTAGGTGGTATCACCATCAGTCACCCAACCCCACTCGCCAACCTATTCCTGTACTGTACAGCGTAAGGTAGCTTCAGATTTCACTGTTTCAAAGAGGAGCCATATTGAGATGTCAGTGTATCTTTTTCTCTCCATTCGAAATCAACAATAGATATAGATATTATAGTTAGTAATAATTGCTGTGTTGCTTGTATTATGGTTCAAATTCAACATGTCGATGCTTGCTGACTGATTGTGCAGAGGCACAAAGTGCTTAATGTTAAACCACCTTTTTCATTTATACTTATTAGTATTCCCATAGCATATGTGGTACCGGTTACAAAAAATAAGATGGAATGGTTAAAACTACTTTTGCATAACAATTCTTAAGCTTAAGAAACTTTGAGCAGTACATTGTAACTTACCATATCAAGCATGACCATGACTTACCGGTACTCTGGCAAGCCTAGTAATAATGTCAGATGTGACTGTGCTTTCAGTGCTACTGTTTGCATGAATGCAGCCATCAAACTTTGGCAGTTGGAACTTCTAAAGTGGAAGTGCTGATATATTCAGTATTCCAAACCTACTGGTAATGTCCATGGTTTGATTCGTGATTGGGATATTTTTTTATTAGTTAAAATTGAACTGAGACCAATCATCAAGGGTTGGGTTAATTGGCATGTTTAGTTAAGTAACAGTTTAGACCAAACCATTATCTGAAGCTATTGTTTAACTAGCATCAGGTGGACCATGGGGTGCCTACCTGTTTGGTTTGTAATTTTGCATGCAGTAAGATACAGTATTGGTGTTAGACAATACTGTTAACCATTATATTTTGATTTGCGGTAGGATTTGCGGTGCGTTGTATTAAGTTCACAAACTTTTTGCGGTGCAGTGCGGTATGCGGATAGAATTGAGTGGTGCGGTGCAGTTTGCGGACAAGAATTTTGTGCACCGCACCATCTCTATTGCCCACCTATGGTACGTGGCAACAAAGTGGAAGACTATGTAGCCAAATCAGGATTTAAATCAGAAATACATGGTCCTGAACCTTTTATTACAGTCTCGTATGCCAGATGTGTTAGCACGGTAAAGGACTGGTCTACAGATAGATGGAAATTTATGTGAAATAAACGTAAAGACTGCTTGAGAATGAAGGAGTCTGTAGGTTGGACGTCTTCACGACTAACATTACGTCTTCATAACCTTAAGAGGGCCCAAATAAATAGAGTAGTGCAAGTTTTAACTGGGCATTGCAATCTGCAGCGACACAAGAAAACTACAGATCGTGCTGAGTTTTCTTCGCGTCTAAAATGTAGCCTAGAGAATGAAACACCAAATCATCATGTACTGTGTAGGCAATTGCAAGCCTTACCAAGGTATTCGCGTTAAATTTATGATAATTGACTGATAAATTTATGATAAATATATGATATTTATGATAAATAAAAGGCTATTGATAATTGACATACTATTGCAGTGTTAAGTAGATAAGTATCTATGGAAATGGTCGTAATGGTAGTGTTTTATAATTGATGTGACTCCATACGTAAAATGAGTGTATGTCGTAATAATAGTGTTACCAGGAAACATTGTTTTATACTTTTTGATTTTATGCAATTGATTTTTACCTGCGCCAGTGAGATTGCATTACCTTTCCTAGTGTGTGAGAGTTGTCGATGTCAATTTTTCGAATTTTGTGTTGCTGAAATTTTGATTTGATTTTTGTAGATGCATTAATTTTTTTAATTGTTTTTTTAACTGCTTTGAGCAACTGTTTGTAATACTGTAGTTTTTAACTAATGCATGCAGTACATGTTAAGCAGTATAAAGCACTCAATTATTTTCATTATTATTAAATATTTTGGAATCACCAAAATCTCTGTTCACAACGTGGTAATGAAATGTAACATTAACAAACTGGCCACGTACTTAAAGGAAGCTGGAGGGCTTTGTGAGTTTGACCAGTAACCAAACAAAACAACAGCAACTTAGCAGCTACAGTTGCAATGGGCCCAAATAAAGCTAACGCAATGTGTAGGTGGACTTTACCTAACGGCAGCGGATTCGCTTGCACCGCTGCCCATTAACACTAATAATAAAAAAAATCACCTAAAGTTTGGCAGAAAAAAGCCCGAATTTTGAGTGAAGACCTTTTTTTCTTTTTTTTTTTTGGTCCTCACCTAAAAAGACGCCGAATTTTGAGTGAAGATATGTTTATGTTTTTCTTAGAATTACGTTTGGTCCTTTTTGTTGTGAATAGAGTCTGGTTGTTTACTGGCGGATTCGGAGCGGATCCGGATCTTAAAATTGAGAAGGCAACGGATCCGGATCTCTTCTTGTTGGATCTGGAGCGGTTCCGGATCCTTAAATTTGTGGATATGGCTACCTCTGGTTTGAAGTAAAATATCTCTGGAACGGCTGGGTCAAGAAGGATGTAGGCAACGCCAATCTCGTCTTACACGATTGGCCTAACTTTATATAGCCCCATTGATTTTGTCTTTAGTTCTCATTTAAGGAAACAAGAACAGGTTGAGGTAGTAAAGAGGTGCGCGAACCCTTTTTCCGCAATACCCCTTATTCGCGAAAACCCGATTTAATCCGTTTGAATCCTCACCATTTCCAGTACCCTGCATTTCGTAATTTTGTGACATCACAAAATGACTCCTGAAGACCAGTACTGGTGACCTAGGCCACAGGTACCAGTAGCAGTAGCCAAGTTTTCTAATTGGATGAGGCTACTCACAGCTGCCATTTTGGTAACTTATGGTTGTTTACAAGATGCACAGAGCTGGACAGCGCTGTTTCGAGCTTTTAGCTCTCATCGGCAGCCCTCAGCTTCTCTAACAAAGTTATTCCCCAGCTGGACAAGACTCTTGGCCGAACTGGACAAACCTTAAGGGCTTGCACAGCGGCAGAGACTTTGTAGGGAATAAACGATATTTTACTTGTACTTAAAATAAACAAGTGAAAAAATCGCTGAATCCTTGCAGTAAGGATAGCCATAGGCTATCCCTATTACAAGGGTTCCCCTTGTGTGACCACGGAAATCATAACCGACAAGTTTGACGTCATTCGTGGTCGACTCCTGGGAAATCATAACGACTTCCACTGGCAGTTAGGTGGCCAGATCAACCACCAACCCTGCAGCTACAAAGCAGCTCGAGTCATAAGATGCACAGAGCTGGACAGCGCTGTTTCGAGCTTTTAGCTCTCATCGGCAGCCCTCAGCTTCTCTAAGGGCTGCCGATGAGAGCTAAAAGCTCGAAACAGCGCTGTCCAGCTCTGTGCATCTTATGACTCGAGCTGCTTTGTAGCTGCAGGGTTGGTGGTTGGTCTGGCCACCTAACTGCTAGTGGAAGTCGTTATGATTTCCCAGGAGTCGACCACGAAGGACGTCAAACTTGTCGGTTATGGTTGTTTAATTAGGCCTACTAAACAGAACTGTATCTGATTGCAAATCTCAGATTAGCTTACAATTTATAATATAATTTGTTATTTTATTGCTTGTGGTACAGTTACTTAGCTTAATGAAAAAGAGTTGGCAAAAATAGGAGTGGTAGCTGGTGTTGTTTTGTGGCTGCTATAGTAGGCAATAGTCTAAAGTCTCAAAATTGCGAAATGCGGGGTTGCCATTGGTACGGAATTAAACGGATTAAATCGTATGTTCGCGAATAAGAGGAATTGTGGAAAAAGGTTTGGGGCGTCTCTTTATTACCTCAATTAGTTCTCATTTCTTCAATAAAACCGATTTCGAGCGGTATCTCTTTAACAAAGGTTTGCTTTGAAAACAAAAACAAAATAAAAAGCTAAATTTAGAACAGACTTTTTTATAACAACAATCTTATCAAAACGCGAGGCTCATTTTTGCTTTAAATCTAAATTACGAACAATGTCAGGCTCTGCAGGGTTCGAAATTAACGCCAGCCCGCTTGCCCGAGGCAAGCTGATATCGCCTGGGGCAAGTTATTTTTCATGTTTACTTACCCGACGGACACGTTAACAAAATACAGCGTCTTAACCAACATCAACAAGATTATTTAGAGACGTAAATTAGGTCCGCTTTTGTTGCAATGAAATAAAATGCTAGTAAAGAAAGCTTTTGCTTTATTTTAGCACTTGGTAATCATCACAATTAACACTTTGTTTAACGGTACGCACATCATTAATCGCAATTAACCCTGCTTAATCGCACGCAGATTCGTTCGATACTTACTTCCGATGCTCTTTGCTTTTTGCATGCTGCGCTCTTTTTCTGAGAAATTCTTTTCCCACACTTTGCTGCGTTAACCGTGCTTTCAGATATCACTAAGTACTACCCGGCGCTGGATATAAACGACGTCAAGAATTGCACATTTTTTATTATGATTATTTTAAGATTTTTTAGATCCTTTAACTTTTGCAAAAAAAATTCCTGTTTTCTAGCTGGTGTAGATTCCAAGATATTCGCGATGAAAATGCGTTTGAGACGAAGGGTAACGTTAATAAACATCATTGTTAACGTGATAATTGAAGTATTTGCAATCAAAAAATCAATTTTTGCCTAAAGCATGATTGAAAAAAGGTACTTACTACATCACATTTACAAACCAATCACGCACAAAAACTTCATTCTCAATGATACGCAAATTTTGCAAATTCAGTGTTTTTTGCCAAAAATAAGTAGGCCTACATTTTACAAATTTTTTCGAAGCAAAACAACCTCATAAGTTATTGTACTTATTAGTTTCGGGCAAGTTGGCATTTCTTCGGGCAAGTTGGCATTTCTTCGGGCAAGTAAACATTTAGCATCACTTGCCCGACGGCAAGTTGATAAAAAAGTAATTTCGACCCCTGCTCTGCATGAAAAATTAAGTAAAACTTCGAGACAACGTGTTTGGGAATTCATCAGCAGAGTTTTCTAGCCCTTTTCTGTACTGCTATTGAATTGATTTGTGTAACAGTAGCCATGATCTATAACAAATGCAACACCTAACCAAGCAAGTATAAATTTACTGTATAAATAATTACGCACCTTTACATTATCTGTATGACGTAGCCTATCGTAACAATAAATTTTATCGGAGCCTTGTTTTGAATTTTTCTCGCTAGTTATTCTACTGCAGCAATGTGTGGGATAGTTTTTCTGTTTTTTGCTATCAGAAGTTGATGGCGATTTGCCATCACTACTGATAGCATTGCTTTGAAGAAGCCAGTTGTTTCTAACTAACGAAACGTCAGCAATAAAGTTAGTCTTTTGAGTAGCACCTGTGTGATTTCTCAAAGCTAGCCTAGAACACCAGAAGAACTTCAGAATAAACTTTTTATTTGAAATGCCTGGTGTACAACTACATTACCTTTTTTCAAGAATAAATTTGTAAAGAACAAATGAGGCTGAAAATTTAAGAACAGACAGCCTCAATTTAAAATTTACTGGTTTTTTTTAGAAAAATTGTTTAACATAAATTTCTAATTTAACATGCAAACGGGTTGCTTTGATGCATATTATGCTTTAATGACCTTGGATTTCTCACCTTTGACGACCCTGAAGCTATAACGTCATTGCAAGATACGAGGAAATTCACTGGAGCACCCATGCCTTTAATGACGTCTAATGGCTTCGAGCTTTTTCCAAACGGTTTTCGATCAATCGACCAAACTGTAATAGTTTTGTCTTTTGAACCAACGAGAAGAATATTACTAGATTCTTCGAATTTCATCGTTGTGATGTCTTTGTAATGGTAAGCCAGTGTTCCCAAATGCTGAAATAAAAGCAACAAACAGTTCAGTGAAAAAATGCTGCCTATGCAAAGTTAAAAAACGGCATTGCTACGCAAAAACGTTTCATACTTGCTCAGTTTTTCCTGAAACAAGCCACACTTCCACATTGTTTCCATTGCTTGCGGCTAGCAGATCTCCTGCAGGCGATAACGCAGCCACTTTACCAGGTTTCAAATTGAAAGATTTGAGAATCTCTTCTTTGCCAACATCAGTCATCAATAGCTTTCCGTCTCTCAGCCATGCAAAGTACTTTTGATCGCAGATGAATTGAGACAAAATGGCATTCGATGTGTAATCGTCAGTGAAAGAAAAGCTGCTGTTTTCGTTGGCAACAACGTAGAATTTTTCTCCTGTTAAAACAAATAAAATATTAATCTCCTTTTTTCATCTACAATTGCATGCATTTGCATATTTACTACTAACTTAAAACAGCCAGACTTTATTTCATAAGCCTGCTAAGGCATGGCCTACTCTTTGAACAAACATACCAGGGATAACTTTTGATGATGGCACTATGTACATTGTACAGATACAAATTTGAAATCCTATTATTGACATTGCAGACCAGCTTTCTACAGAGTTAGCAAACTCCTACCATCACGCTTTAGTAATAATAATGCGGCAAATATGTCATAATTAAATTACGGATTTTCAATATTTTCATTGCTCATACGTAACTACTCCTTCACGTTTGAACAATAATGCAAATACAGTAGAAGCAAAAAAGAGGAAAGAGTTTACCAATTCCTTATAGATAACTCTGATGTGGCACTTTTGTTATCTCGAGTGGAAATTGGCCGTTCTACATATTCGTTCACGTGGGATTCTAGTCTTGAAAACTAAAAAGAGGTACCAGTTAGATAATTTTCGGTCATCTAAAGCATTTTCAAAGGTTTTAGTATAACTTTTAAATTGAATATTACTCAAAAACTCAATAAAAATCCAATTAGAAATGTGACCTTGAACTCGATCGGAATTATCTTACCGCTTTCTATGTCCCAACATATAGAACATCCATTATTGTATCCAGCAAACAGGAGGTTATCCCTCGTTAGTAATACGTCACAAGATAGCAGAGCCCCAGCAAGATTTGTCGCAAACGTGTTTTTACATTGAAGATTTTCTACGTTCCAAACGTTTATCTGAAAACGAAACTTTTGCTGAATGAAATGATTAGCCTCTAATGCGAACGCAAGCAGGGTTTAGATAACTCAACCGCCAGAATGCCTTGTTTTGTTTGGGGGTCCACATGGCAGTTTTCACATCATGAAGACATAAAGCAATCAATACGACCTCCATTAATTTGCGGAGTTCTTGGCAGAGTGATCGGGGTTTCACATTTCACCAGGCCTTGTTTATGCAAACAAATGTTGCTTGTTTCAAAGCTTTGAGCTTTTGAATCAGTGAAACTTCTGCAATTCTAGGTGGAAGCCCATCAACCATTCATCCATGCTTGAACTATTTGCTGTATTTACTAAGTGTTACACAATTACGAATAAAAAGTTATCTATTTATCTGGTAAAAAACACTGGTAAGGGTTACCAAATCTTGAAATTTAGGCTATCTGCCCATTTTAGAATTTCGAGCAAAAGGCTACTCCTAAAGGATTCAACTCTTCTGGTTGTGGGAATTGTACGTTGTTAAGAAGCTGCTGTAGGTTTCAGCAATCACATTAATTTTTACTTTTGTTGATTTTTTGGTAAGTGTCCGAAATTACCATTTAACAAAGATTCTCTACACTGTTCTTAAAGCTTCGAGCAATGAAGAGGCTACAATCGAAATGAAAAAAAAAAGAAAAAAACAGACATCAAGTAATAGAAGAGATAAAAACAGTAACAGTCGTATGCACCACCGTGGATTAACTTTTTGATCCAAAGACTATCAATTTTCTATCTTCTACAAATATTGTAAAACTTATTTGATGAAAATAAACTGAATTCGTAAGTTGAAGAGAAGCTGTTTTCAAATTACTTTATGATTACAGCAATTTGCTCGCCCATTTCCGAAAAATTTCCCCCTGAAGTTTTATTGATCCGGGGATCAAAATTAATTCACGTTGGTGCATACGACCCTAAGCGTCGGAACTTTTGATTTAGAAAAGATTTTCTACCACAAATTGTTCTTGGAACTTTGTGCAATAAAAAGGCTTTCCATAATATTATCAAACAAAAAAAGGCATCTTTAAATGACCCAAATACTTCAAAATTATAAATCTTTACCTTACTCCCGCAAGCTGAAACAACGATGTTTCCATTTTCGTTAGCAGCTACACTTGCATGAATTTCGTACTCAGTGTGGTCTTCTTGGATGGTTGCGACCCTACTTTCTGTCTCTATGTTTGTAAATTGAAGAGTATGATCTCGGGAACCAGATATCAGCCGTGAACCTGTCAACAAATGTATAGCAATCAAAGAAAGTTACTTTATTGAAAGAAACAATTTGAATTCGTAAGAGATGGAAAGCTTATGTCTTTACTGCATAGAGAACAACATCGCAAAACGTGGTAAACCATAGTTAGTTGCTGACAAGTTGAGTAAAAAATAAAAACAACTTCTATAATACCTTTTGACTAAATTTTTGTATTCTTTTGATGAAACAATTAGACTTTTAGCTAAGCCGTTCACATTTTAGAAATAAGGTCGCCAAATAAGAGCGCTCAATAGCCTTTGCGAGTCTAAACAATATCAATTATTTTGTTTCTATACGATTATACATTATTATCACTGTTACCATTACGACACCATAAAGCACAAGTTCAAAATACATCTAGGCCTATTCACCTGCAAAAACCAGACAATCGATTTGGTCTTTATGAATTTTGGAGCTGAAAACAACTTCGTCATCACCAATCTGCCAGACAATTATCGATCCATCTTGCGAGCCAGAAGCCAGCAGGTTTCCGCTTTTATCTTTTATCATACTCGATATTGGCTTGCTAAATCCAGTCAGTGTCGTTCTCAATGGTCCACCTAAAACAACACATAGTACAATTTTGCAAAATCAATAGGGCTTGACTAATGATCAGAGGAATGTATTTTGGAAATTTAACGGAAAAACTTGTTAGTATACCGTAGAGTGCAAGTATGCTGTACCTATTTATACAAGTTGTTACAATAAAGGAAATGAAGAAACCACGAACTATAATAGTATGTGGAAAAAATAAAGAATATTCAAAACACATCAACAAAGTTCTTCTCTCTAAGACCAAACTTTTTTGATATCAAATGAAACGTATCTTCTCTGCAGTGTTGTCAAATACAGTTTGACGTTTTTAAAATCAACTTATAAGATAACTAACTTTTAAGAGTAATTTGAAAACAAATTGTTGCAAAATTTCAACAAAAAGTACTTCGAAAAGTTAGGGTGGAGGCTAATTTGTGAAAATTTTTATTTTATCTGACAACACTGCAGGGAGCATGTTTCTATCTTTGAAGTGTTTCGAAAGCTATAGGCCAAAGAAATAAAAAATTATTGGTGAAGATACATTATTAGACGTTTTTTTAGCTTTTGGCCCTGATTCTAACTGGATGAATCAACCTCTTCAAGAAAGAACTTTTGAGAGAGCATCAGGAATTTAACCTGGTGGTTGGAAACAGCCTGATAACGGAAGAAGATTTTCTTCGTTTGTGTCTTCTAAAATGGCAGCTGATTCTTTAACTAGTTTCCCGACAGTCGAAGGAAACTTGTCCTGGAAAAACGCCAATCGACCATACAGTTCAGCGCACATGTGGTTTCGAATACCACCTGCAAAAGATCCATCTTATAGTGTGAAAGCACAAAGCCAGGAGTACTGAAACTTTCTGTGACATATTTTACTGAATGATTGACTTTCGACAGTAATGTACTTTAATTGATTTTTCTCAATGTCAGATGAAAAGAAAACTTTTTGAGATATTATTAAAATTTTTCGGTATCCAGCACAAGTAGCAAAATCTCAATAATTCTAATGTGAATCTCATTTTTACTTCATGACGTCAAGTTCACCTTCAAAATTGCTTTTTTCATGTACGTGGTAAGCATTTTTCGGTTAGAAACTCACCTGGAAACTCTAGAGTAGCTTTTGCCAGTTTTATTGCGTCACGTACAAGTGAGACTCCAGGATCAGATTTTCTGGCAAGAGCGAAATCAAAATCATCCAAGACGTCTAAAAGTTTCAAACTTATGTTTACCAAATATGCGATTGCACAATGTAGCAAGCAGCTAACCATAACTGAATATATTAATGCCCTCAACGACAGCTCAAGAACTTTGAAGACAGCTACAAAATATGCTGGATTTTGAAAACTCAGACAAAAAAATGTTGGATAAAATATTGTAAATTGGCAGTTTTGAGCAAAAACCAATATTAAGTAAAGCAATACCGCGTTTACTCTTTGAACTTTCAAGAACCACGAATTCTTTAAAACCAACTTGTATTTTTTGAGTTAAAAAAACCTGTCAGCTTTCGAAAGCCAAATGTTCAACCACACAAAAAAACAGGTTTATTTTTACTGTACAGTAAAATTGGAAAACGCCAATTACTTTTCGTTTTATAGTTTTGCATACAAGACATTTGAAAGTAAAGGGATTTACTAATAAAAGTTTAAAATCTTTAAGTAAAATTACATAAAAAAAAACATGAAAATTATGCATTCAAACTCAGCGCACAAAAACTGATTGTAACAGTGAAAAAAATATTAAAATTTTTTTATGCAAGAAAAATTTTTCTTTCCGGTATAATTTTTTTATAAGAAATTTTGATTTGTCATCTCTAAATTCACTGTTTTAAACTTGAAGAAAAAAAAGAAACAAAGAACTAAAATGAAGTAGCAACGTTTATAACCTTTTTCAACAATTTTTTTTCCGTGTACTAAATAAATCGTATGTGGAAAAAAATTAATGCCGGGAAGCACAGTTTAAAAAACGGAAACGCCAAACACCGAAAAATACTTCAAAAGTCTAACGTCACCTTTAATAGAAAAAGCTTGTGTTTTATAAAACAACCAAGCAGCATTGCACAGTACGGAGTCGTTCAACTCCTTCCACATATCCGCACTAGCCAGATGGTAGGAGAGCTCTCCGAGCTTTCTTGTATTCAAAACCCGATCACTGAACTTACATGGCTGCAAAATATGATTGCAATTACATCTTTATTTACCTAGTTGCCATGACCACGAGACAGCGAAGGGACCTTTTGGGTCTTTGAGTCAAGCTGCCATCTGCCCACCTGTCTACCACACGCGGTGGAGACTTCACATTGTTCCTTTTTAATTGCTGAACGTCAAGCAGGGAAGCTGTCAAAACCACTTTTTAAAGTCTTTGGTTTGACCCGATCGGGAATTAAACTCGACTGTATCATTTCAGTAGCAGACTCTTTATTGACCACTGATCGGTTGTAGTTGGAGTCCAGTACAATAATTTTATTGAAAAATTGTCTTAACTCTTAACTATACAGTTTATACAACAAAATTTTACTTATTTTTTTCGAATGTCAATCCTATTGCATTTGCACCTTGCCCATTGTTTACCGGCACTTAACATTACGATATCCACTGAAAACAATATAGTAAAACACAAGCGAGGTTTTAAATATATATTTAGCGAATCGGAGTTTTCAAGCCTTTTAAAACATGAAACCTATTTGAAGATTAATACGTTGAATAGAGTAAATAAATGAAGCACTTGAGAGTAAATTGCTTGGGTTTTTAGCAAACCATAGTAGCAAATTCATTATACAGTTTCTTACCTGTGAAGCAACTTGTCGGTCTGCGTTTACGGTTTTATTTTTCCAGATTTTTAGTTTCAGCGGTTTTCGCTTTCCATCTGACCACTTTCCTAGGAAATACTGAGCCAGAGATTGATGGATGACCTTTTGTTCTTTAACATCAAGATATCGCTCTTTCGCAGTTTCTTCAAATAATCTATAGTATGACAATTATGGTAATAATTTTAGGTGCATGACAACTGATAATTTTAGGTACCAAACGATAATATTGTAAGGTAGATGGCGTTCTTTAATTTATAGACGAAAAGTTTGCTCATGTTTAGATTATTAATTTCGAAAAGAAATATTTTACTGATGGTGAACATAGAACAGTTAGAAACGTCTGTTAGAAATGTTTATTACAAACGTTTCAACGATCATTAGTTTGCCAAAAAATCAAACAGTTTTATTAATAAAAACACGCATGTGGTAAAAATGCCAAATAAATTATTTTGTAAAGATAAAACCATGGTTTTCTACCAATTGGACTGGTCGTAGGCGTAGCCAGGGGGGAGGTAAGGGGCCCGCCCCCCCCAATCGAAATGCCACCAATGATAAAAATGATGTCACAAAGCTTATTGTTTCTTCTGTTTCAGGTTCTTTTAGCATTTTTCGAGTGCAACAGCACACGCGAACAACAGCAATTGGAAAAAAATATTAATATTGACAACCAGGGGGCACGGTCTCCTTGATTTAATTTTTTGTCAATCAATTTAAATGTACAACCAAGAAAAAATTCATTTTTTTGTTCTATAAGTTGCAATCTCAGGCCCCCATCTAACTCTTCATGCAATAACAGTCACAATGTACTGTACTACTGTAGGCCCCCAGCTAATTTCTATATTGCAATTGATTAGTAACCTTCCATTGCATCTAGCGTACCAACTTTAAATAACAATGTATCTTTACCTCGCCAGTTTTCACGCGACAAAATACTTTCGCAAAAAAACTAGCTAAAGGAAATACTTAACTGAACAAATTATTGAATTCGAATTGAGGGGGCCTGGGCACCTGGTGGTAACTTATATATACTCTGAAAACTGTTTATTTTCAAGACAAAATAAAAATCTCCAAAACTGATCTTCGAGTGAACTATTCTTTAATGCTAAAAATATCGCAGAAGGCATTGTACCTTGCTTCACCTGACCTGGGCCAAGTCACCAACAAAATCCAACCCAAAAATGCAAGGTTTTAAACGTGTTTTGAACTTGACCTGAAGTAAAGAGAGGGATTTTTTCAATTGGATTTCAAATCCTAAAAGCTTAGTTCTTTCAAATGGCTCTAGCAACGTGCGAAATGTAATCCAAATGGCATTAAAATACCTATTTTTTCCAAAATTTTGCAAAAACCGCCCAACGCCTGAGGGTTTTGCCCCCAGACCCCCATAGTCTCCGGCGGCTGGGGGCTATGCCCCCAGACCCCCGACTGTGAGACGTTTGAGTTCCACGAATTTGTTCGTTACGTCTCCAATTTTGATATTTTTCTAACACTTTTTAACTTGAGGTTCAAGTCCTTCTTTTTCAGCAAAATCCTGGTTACGAGCCAAAACAGACTCCAGCTTCTGATCTTTCATTCTTCGTCCTATAAAAAGTTCCTCTTTTCGAAAATATCTGATGACGTCGTTAGATGTGATTTGCAATTTGCCCCCCCCCCCCATCCCCAATTCAAAATCTTGCCTACGCCTATGGGACTGGTAAAATTTTTGCTGATACAGTGAGAAGATTTACGTTTTCAAGAGGAACATTTTATTTTAGGCTGCCAACATACCGGTTGTATAAAGCCATGACAGTGTAGCCAGAGGCTTGTCTTTCGACGAGATCACCTCCCAGATCGTGACGTAAACGGGCCCAGAGCAAAGATGGGACTCGAACCAATTTGGTGTTTGGAGGTGACCAATATCGATAACTATTATCCAAAATCTCATCGTCTAGCGACAAGAGGTCTTCCAATTCTCCCTCAGTGATTCCATTTCTAAATTTTATTATTGCTTATTGGTGAAAAAAAGTAAAAATTCAACTGATATTTAATCAATATTTACAATAAGGATCGATGGTTTTTTAGCAATACTCAGTCATTCACCTTCACAATTTTAAGAAAGAAGCTAATGCTTCCTAAAAGATACTAAAATTACGAAAATAACTCTTGGACAAAAAAAAAATGAAATATTGAGCAATGATTGCAGTGATTTGAAAAGTAAAGCGAAGAAAGAATACGGAGAGACAACGTCAAAAAATCCACTGCCTTTTCTCGCACTTCCAACGAATAGAAGCAGAGAAAGGAAGAGTCAGGTGGATTAAATTTTTTGTGACAACATTACGGCACACATCGACAGAAAATAAGGAAACATTCTCACTTTGCAGCGATGATGTATCCAAGTGATCTGCAAACAAACAACTTGCTGTGAACTTTTTCAAGTCGGTCAAAGTAGAAAGATATCGCTTCTTTCGTGCTGTTTGCCATTTTCAACGTAGAAATATCCGTATAAGAATACCACGTAGAAGCTTCATCAAATGCAAACTGAAAGTACCAATTTTCAACGTGGAATACTTTTATCAAAATCAAATTAAACCTTTCATTATACGGGCTGTACTACGCCGAAGCGTGTACCGAGTTTTGGGGGCCCATCTCCACGTCATTGCGCTTGCGGGCAAAACCGCTGCTTTCGAAGACATATTGCAGGGGTGGCGAGCCGTTGGCAACACTGTATCAGATATTCACCGGGCCGAGATTTGAACCTCAGACCTCCCGTTCCAGAGACGAACACGTTATCGAACTTACAGCATCAATGTATCGTAATTTATATCATTTGCGTGCTTGGGTGCTTTCGGTTAATTGTTTGCGTGCTTTCTTACCAGCGCGGAAATTTAGGGAAAAGCTACCAGAACTTCGACTATACTTAAAACAAGCAATGCGAGAAAGTTGTCCACCTACATCATAATAACATCAAAAACATCAAAACTAAATTATCATTAACAATGTTTATGTCAGATCGTTTTTCAGTAATATCCATCGTATAACTTTACGCACTACAGCTGAAAAAGAATCAGTTATTGAAATCAAGACAAATATTTTTTTCAGCTTTTAATTCTCAAGAAAATACCATGCAGTAATTCGGGCGTGGGCGCGTTTCCCTTAAAAAGGACAATATAGGAGAATTAAAGCTCACTTTAAGAAACAACGGATTGGGACTTGAACGGAATCCTTTCATTACTAATTCGTGTTGATCCTTCGTAAGATTACGATTCGCTTTAGCAAGCCAGTTTTGTAAAATTTCGTTGCCAGTTTCATCGTCTAAATCTGTCACTTCTATGAAAGAGTCAGCAGGAAAGAAATGGTGAAGCTTTTCAAATATTCCGAGTTTTGCTTCCGGCAAAGTTGACAGAAGGATTTTGACGTTGGAAGGAATGTTTCTGGGCAACCATTTTAATCTTTCAAATAAAAAAAATTGGAACAATATTTGATAATTTAGGTTCTCAAATAGATGCAAAATATAATCAGCATATTACTAAAAGCTTTTATTTATTTATTTTTCGGCCTGCTTATTAGTGATGGCAGGTAAGATATAACAAACCTATCGTCTAACAGAGAGCAAATGCTTTACCTACTTATTTAGTGTGAGCTTTTCAGCACGTGAAATTAAAATAGAGGATGAATGTCAAACGTGTTCTTTCAAACTTTGGTCCAACTAACAGGGCCTCAGAGAAAAAAACTTTCAGGGGGTACGAAAACTGATACCGCCTCCCCCCCGAAAAAAAAACGTTATCGAGCTCCGTTTTTGTAGTCGAGATTAATCGCTATACACATTATGGATACAGATCTCCATTTGAAAGCGAGGAAATGATGATATTTGTATGATTTAAATTCAGCTAGGTGGTCTGGGGCAGCGCTTTAGTCTTTTTGATGCTTGTCAAGGGTAAAACACAGCATTACGGCAAAATACAGGAGAGGTCTAACCAGAGTTCCTTGCTCCGGGGCCTGGGTTCCCTAACCAGAAGCAATCGCTTGGGGCCCAAAGAATTCACTACAGTTACGCTGTCAGGAAGGGAAAAAAGCAAAAATGCCAGAAAACCCCTACCATTGAAGGAATTGACTATTGCCACCCTGCACGTCTGATGGGCGGTGGGAGAATATTCTTTAGGTCTAATAAACTACCGATATACGGCTATTTTGACGCTAGATGAATATTCACTACCTTATTTCGAAGTTTTACAGAACACATAACTCTTGAACTACTAGGATCTTCCGGCTCGGGCCCCCTACGCTCGAGTACGATGTACCCTCCTGAACTCCCCTCTTGTAAACCCTACTCACTACTGATATCCCAGTGTTGATAGCTGAGCCATTAGGTAATCCAAAACAACCTTTCAAAAAAATAATATATTAATAAACAACTCTACCAGAAATGTTCGAAAAATATTTACCTATGAGCGCCATCTAATGGAGAAAGTTGATCGAGTGAGTCCAAAACAATCACGAGGTCTTTGTTGGCATTTTCTAGGCTTTTTGACGCATCAGCAATGCATTTAGAAAACCTCTGAACCAAATCGTTGTAATTTTGGAGCAAATGGAAAGCAGGGACTTTTAGGCCACAAGCCTCCGTTATTTGCAAGACTAAAGACTAAAAAGTAATATTTCAAAAGTAATTACTCACTGTCTAATTTATAATTTTTTACTTATCGCCTTATAAAAATCAAACTTCAACATTTTCTAATTTTTCAAATACTTTTGTAAACCATAAAAACAAAATGCAATGGTTCACACATCATACAAATAACGTAGCATATCAAATTAAATCACATGACTTCCCGAAAGACGTTTAAGATACCTGAAGAACATTCTGGATGTGCGAAGAATGAGGTGAAGTGCCAAAAAATCTGTATACTACAACAGATGAGCGTTTGCTGTCTTGGCAATATTGAACCAGCTTAGCCATTAGAGCGGTCTTTCCTCTTCCAGATAAACCGTATAAAACGACCGCGTGCCTAGAATTGGATTTTAGCAGTGTTTCCAACACGTTTTCTAAAATTAAAGAAAAAACTTGCGCAAATTCAAAATACAATAATTATTGTTTGCTTCAATGAAAAATAAAATCTAAAGAAATGCTTAATTGGCAAGGTTAGGTAAAAAAGGAAGCCTTAATCTAGCTAAAAACTCTTCCATACAAAAAGCTCGCCAAACCATAACAAACTCATGAATGATAATTAATCAATGCCAATGTGCTAGAAGTACTAAAAAATTTATAGTGTTCAAAAAATTAAGTTGTTGGTTCTAACACTAAAACAATGGGAAAGAACCTGATAACCTTTAGACCGCTTTTATTGCTTCAAAAAATCTTTTACAATAACTACGAGAATATCCATTCAAAAGTTTTGCAAGGAAAATCTGTCGAAGCCAAATAAACTACGCCTTTGCACTATCTCATAAATAAACTATGAAGCCAAAAAAACTTGGCTTCCCTACCAATCAACTTTTTTCTTCCATGAAAACTTTCACTCTTTTTTTGAGCGAACAGAGCATGATGGGTGACTTCCTCTAACAACCAATCAGATTTTTGCGATTCATTAATGACGTCAACAGTTGTTAAGTCACCAAGTTTTGGAGACTCGTCTTTCGTGATTGACTTGTCGATAGAAGATTTTATGTCGTCAATAAAATCTTGACAAAATTTTTCTAAATACTCCAAATGGCTTTTAGACGTGATGTTAATTCCTGAAAAAGATGTTTAATATCAACTTTTTAAATTACAGCAATCTTTCTTCTTTTTTTTACCTAAAAATACAGATTAAATGATTTAGTCCCAGCTTGGCTCACCTGGTTGTTGCAAAACGATAAAAAAATCTAAATGTAACAATGCTGTGCGTCAAGTCTCAATGCTCCTCAAGATTAAGTGATGCAAATGCCAATGCGTCTGATTATACGTCTAATAATTCAAAAGCGATTTTTTTGCTGAGATGGAGCATCCAAGCACTATAGCTTCCAAATATCCTTCCTCACAAATACCAACAATGCTTTCAGCAGGATCAAGCCGGTCATAAATTTAGTAAGATAAATAGAAAATCATTATTTAAAACACGGTGACTAGAAAAGCAATTAACTCCTTAATTAGTTTACCTTGCTCTGAAATCCATTTCACTTGATAAGTTTTGATATTTTTAGACTCTTTGATTTCACGTCTAATCTCTTTTTTCAATTTTTCAAGCAAATCCTGCATACAAAATTATAATGTTTAAATTACTGCAACTGCAGTTGTTGTTGCAATCATATTTATATGCTCCTGTCTTTGAAGAGCGTCAGAAACTATAAACTAATTATTGAATGATCTGCACAATTTTCATTGCAATAACTACTTCATGTTTGGGGGAATCCGTACTCCCTTAAGATTTTCCAGTGTTTCAATGTTTCTGTGGATTTCTTCAGATTCTTGTCCACAAACTACAGTATCATGTGGCGAAGCAAAATTTTTTTACATTAATGATTGAATTTAGTTTTGCATTCGTTGGAAATGATCTTTTGTCTTCTGGGTTTTCATTGGGATTTTTGCATAGTAACATTTCTACTTTGCTCGAAAAGTATCATGACTCAAATAGTAACTTTGCTGTAACCACTCTCATTCACAGCCATAGGAAAGAGCCAGCCAGCTGTACTACAAAGTAAACCACTTTCTGAAGCCGCGTTCACTGGCTTAGCGACTCGACGACACACAAAGTTGAAATTGATTTTGAATTCAATATGTCACACATCCAGTCATAATCTCAAACAATAACCAAATTTATTTTTGAAGATAATCTTCAAAGTCAAAAATAACTTGGCTGACTGAGAGATGCCCCGAACAACTAATGATTCTTTTTTCTCATCAGTTGCAACAAAAACCGCTATACGTAACAGGAGAAACACGAAACCCACTTGCGCTTCCTGGTCTATGATGTTTTGCTTGAGATCGACATATTTTGTAGCAGATGGCTCTTCCAAGTATTGTTTCACGTCAGTAATGTCTCTCAGATACATGTGAATGGTGTTAGCAGCATTCTCTTCTGCCATTCCTTGCTCAATTTCAAGCTCAGTTACTGAAAAATATAACTCTTGATGCATTTCATCAGCGGAATCGTACCGGTATCTCAAAACTGATAATTAAGGAGTTATAGCAAAATCGTAAGGTTTTATGCCAACTTTTTTTGCAAGACTTACACTGACTACAGAATGTAAAAGGTAGCCTTACATACTCATACGTACCAGACTTAAAAAACTGCATTGCATCATCCTCTGTCACTACGTTATCGTCCAAAGCTGCCTGGGCGCACTGACGCAGAATGTCAGAGAGTTGGCGGGCATCTCTATCCCAATTCGTACAGTCAGAATTCCTTTTCTTTTCGTTGGCCGGGTTATTATCATCGAAATACGGATATTTGCTCGTGATTGGTTGAAGAATGAAACAAGACGGCACAGCATTGTCGTCTCGTTGGTACCTGATTAAAAATAAAGAGCAACTTTACAGTATTTCAAAATCCCACATTTTATTCGACCATCTTAAAATATCGTTATCAGAAAAAAAGTAGTGAATAAACGTTGTACTCCAAGCATTTAAAATTTAACTGTGGTGGAAGCATAAAACACCCTGATATAACATACGCACTGTTTTATAAAATGCTGCATTGAGAAAATTTCGCTACGGTGAGGTTTGAAAGATTATTATTGATAATTGACTTTATATCTTTGACAGTAACAAATCAAGCGCATATCACAATAACTTCATCGTATAGCATGGATTATGACTTTTGAATTTCCTCGTACAGCGTATGAAATATCAAAACGCACACTTCGCCTAGCACAAAATTTTTGCAAAAAATAGGAAGTCTCGTTTAGGTGGCTGAATGGATAATAAGCTTTTTATGTTTCTCCACTCTTCATGGCAGACCCAGAAAGTTATAATAGATACAGAGGTGTAAAGTAACGAAGTAGTTTTACTTAAGTACACTACTTAAGTACTTGTAATCGGTAACGACTACTTTTTGAAGCAGAATTTTTTTAGCTACTTCCACTTTTACTTAATTCATTTTGCTCTCAAGTAACGCTACTTGAGTGACTTTAAAGGGGCCCTGCATTTGAAATAGGCTATTATTTAAATAATCCGGAATATTTTTCTGAACACGTTATCGAAAGTTTCGTCCAGAAATTCCTCACCGTTCTTGAGATATCCTCTAAAATCCGCTAATACTCAGCTAATCCGTGACGTCACTTGCCCGAGTTTGGCTGAGTTTGTATGGGCTGTGTAAGGTATAGAGTAGGTAGGCAACAGTTTTGAATGTTTATCCTTGTCTAAATTAAGTGAATTATACCCTATTTTATTCAAAACTGTCTACTCTATACCTTACACAGCCCATACAAACTCAGCCAAACTCGGGCAAGTGACGTCACGGATTAGCTGAGTATTAGCGGATTTTAGAGGATATCTCAAGAACGGTGAGGAATTTCTGGACGAAACTTTCGATAACGTGTTCAGAAAAATAATCCGGATTATTTAAATAATAGCCTATTTCAAATGCAGGGCCCCTTTAAAATAAACAAGTTGTGCTACAAATTTTTTTCAAGTTCAGCAAATTTAACTGGAAACACGGAAATCATTTCATAAAATTGAAACAATCAATGAATCAGATCAGACAAGTCTAAACTTGTCCACTGCCGACACTTCACGATGACAGCTCAATTTCTTTTGGTAGGCCTTATGTCGTCGCCACTCGCCAGGTATTGTAGCCTAGTTGTAGTAATGTCGCCGTGGCATTGTAGTTGCTTAGACTATTGATGAAACCATTAGAGTTTCAGACTCAGTAAGTTAGCTAGTTGACAAACTGCAAGCCAACGATTGGTTGATTAGGTTGGTAGATAGGTTAAAAAGCAGTAGGCTGGGCCTAAAAGAAAAACGGCGACCAATACCAGACTACCCAGCTACGAGAGCACCTAAGCTACTGGGTACAGTGTACAGACTGACAAGATTTAGCCTAGGTTACCAAAATACTGTCAATGACAATAGCACCTGAGCTGCTGGGTATGCTATGCCTAGGGGCCTACTAGCCTTTAGAGAACAGCGGTTACCAGATTGCTGGTAGCCTACCACTAGTCCAGTCAGCCAGTAGGCTAGACCTTATTAAATCTGAATGAATGAATGTATCGGTGTGTATGGTCTATGCAGTAGCCTATGTTTTGCATTCTAATCATTTTGCTATAAGCAGATGAGTCTAAACATCTTTTTTTGTAGATCTATCAAAATAAATTTTTATAATGATATGATTTGTAAAAATGAGTGATAGAGCTAGCACTTCTGGTTCTGCTGTACCAATTATTGATATTGATGAGTCTGATACCAGTAGTTCAAATTCAAACCCCTGGCCATATTTGGCAGAATATTTCAAATTTAAAAGTCAAGAAGGAAAATCCTTAAAGTTTGTTTGTCAACTCTGCAAGCCCAAAACCAGTGAAATTTCAGCATATGCAAGTTCACCATCAAATTTGCGAAAGCATATAAAAGTGCAAATTGTAAGTCTGTTTCAAATAAAGTGAATACAATAAATTGTGGTAGAATCAGTTTTTTGCTTGGCATAGATAGGCTACAAAAGCTACTGTATATACAGTTCTTTTTACAACCTGGTTTGCGTGCAGTTGCAGCAGCATACTAAGCAATAAGCATGTGATGACCATTGTTGTATACGTTTCACTTTGCCATTGTAGCAGTAACAGTTGAAGAGACCATGTCAGATGTGCTGCATAGATGGTTTGGGCAGCAAGAGGGAATAGCTAGGGTTTAATGGGGTAATTCCGGACAGTTTGTTTCCGTAATGACTCATTTCTGGCACCTAGTTGCAAAATTCAGCTCCTTGAATGTTTTTTTTATACATTTGGACCTTCATGAATCAGATGCCAAACGCACAGAGTTTAGAAATTAATAGTGAGGATTTGAGCACAGTCATGTTTTATCTATTCCACTGTGGATTATATAGTAGATCTAAATGCAAATGTACATATGCAAGCAAGTAGGCTACCAGTATGCTGGGAATAATGCACAAAAGATCATAAACTGTCTTCGTATGTTTTGGGGGGTCTCTTTCAATTTAAGCCCCCCTCATTACAGATTATGAAACGGCCCCCCTTGGACAATTGTTTAACATTTAATTGTAAAGTATGGTGGGGCTAAGGGAATATGGTAACAATAAAACTTTTGGTCTTGATTCTTAATGATTAATGCGGTCAAAAATGGCTATTTAGGTGGGCAAATTAAGAGTGGAGGCTTAAACTGAGAGACCCGTTTTTGCTGTACAGATTTGAGATGTCTATGTAAGGGTGACTGAAAGATAACCCAAAATTCAGAAAACGTAAGGTTTAAGAATGATTTAAATAGCACTTTCTAATTGGCAGATAGACTTCATTGCTTTCAAATTGATGGCTTATACTCATTTGAGCCACTATTTGCAAAAAGTTCTTTGATAGCTTTGTCAGTTAAGAGCAACCAACTGTTTTAACAACATTTTATTGTTTCTAGGCAAAGCATGAGTCAAAATTAGAAGACTATACCAATTTGACATCAATTGCTAAGAAACACAAATGCGCTGTTATCTTACCTCCTTCGCCAGAAGAGCCGAAATCCAAACAGTCCAAACTATTTCTTGATGCGCTTGCTACAAAACGAGTGTCCCAGCCACAACTTGACAGCCTTGTACTGGATTTAGTCATACAAGGCTTGCTACCCTTTAAGTTTGTGGAACTACCAGCATTTAAAAAGTTAGTGACAACACTTCAACCACGCCTTCATGTTATTTCAAGACCTACAGTAAAAACGAGATTGAAATGCAGAGTCACAACTATCAAAAAAACCCTGATTGAAATATTTCGCAAAGTGGACTACGTTTCTACTACAACTGATTGCTGGTCAGCACACAGAAAGTCCTTCATTGGCGTCACTGTCCACTGGATCGACTGTAATTTCAAACGGCAATCAGCAGCTTTGGCTTGTCGAAGGCTCAAAGGTTCTCATACATTTGGTTTGCTCGCTGGTGCCATTGATGATATCCATTCAGAATACGGAATAAGGGATAAGGTTGTGAAGACGATTACAGACAATGGGTCTAACTTTTTGAAAGCCTTCAATATTTTCGGGTTTCATGAAAATGAACATGAAGTGAGTGTGTGCACCAATGAAATTGAAGCTACCGCTTTCACTGGAAGTTCGTCATCCAGTGAGGATAATTATCAATACTCATCAGTTGATGAAATTTTAAGCAGTTCAACAAGTCTGCAATACAAGTTGCCAAAACATCAACCCTGTTCGTGTCACATTTTGAACCTGATAGCCACCAAAGATTTGTTTAAGGCGGAGTTGGATTCTTCGTTTAAAACCTTACATCGAGTATGTTTTGGAAAACTATATGGGTTGTGGAACAAGACATCTCGTGGCAATGATACTGCTGAAAGGGTGATGCAGTGTTGTGGCTATCAGTTAATACGACCAAACCAAACTCGTTGGAATTCCACTTTTTTATCAGTTGAGCGTGTTGTTAGAATATACAAAGAGAAAGGAGAAAGATGTTTAAAAGCGTTGTTTGATGAATTCAGCATTAAAATGTAAGTTTAATTTAGAGTTGATTATACGGCATAACATAATATGTTTGTGTGAAGTGTGAAGAACTAAGCTGCTGTTTGTTCGCCGTGCTGGTTCAGATGCAGCTTGAGTGAAAGAGAGGTGCCTTTGTTTTGGAGTGGTGGACATATGCAAAGTTAACTGAATACCTCGTTCATATGCATTAATTCTATTCTCCATTGAACAAGCTGAACATCTTTCATAAGCTGAACATCATTCCAAAATCGTTCATATGCATTAATTCGATTCTCTATTGAACAAGCTGAAGATGGTCTTAGACCGAAATCGATTTTAACTTTTTAAATTATATATCGTTTCGTTACAAGTACAATAAAATAAAGTATTTTTAATCTATTGGCTGATTTTGTACGAAGAAATATTTTCTTGTCACATTTGTTCATATGCACTAATATAAGTTTAAAACCACGGTACCGGTATGTAATATTAGGAAAGTTAGTTTTCTTTCAATGTTAATTTCATAGAGTTCTTTTTCGTTTCAGGTTAACCGTGGTAGAACTGGAGTTTTTGCAGGAATACGTTGCAACCATGAAGCCTTTTGCACAAGCACTGGACATTTTACAGTCAGAATTGAATTGCTTTATGGGATTTTTACTCCCAACGTTATATCAACTAATCCACAAGCTTGAAAAGGTGCAACTTGGTTTGAAATACTGCAGTTCTATGGCTAAAGCTCTAATTGATGGTATCAAGAAAAGATTTCATTCCATGCTGAATGATGAAGAATTGATTGGCGCTGCAATACTTCTTCCACAATTTAAGACTGATTGGACCTTCGACAAGGCTGTTATTAATAAAGGTATGTTTTCTCTTTTTTTTGGTGTCAGCAACACTGTTTGCATCATCATTATTAGTAGTTTTTGTTTCATAACAACGTAACTTATCATAATCACGATAATTTTTTCTGCTTATAAATGGTTTAATGAACAACTTGTGTGTTAACAAACTTAACGTTGTTCATGTTTTCTTGAATTTACTTTAGTTTAAAATTGTTTTCAAAGGGGTCGAGTATGTGAAGAAAAAGTTGGAATGTTTGGGTGTTGAAATCGAAAACTCCACCAGCAGCTCCACATCAGAAGAGGATGATGAAAGCTTTTTTTCTTCATTTTCCAAACGTTCATCCTCCAAAACAAGCCGAGAATTTGAAGGGTACTTAAATATGAAGGGCCGTGGGTTGAACATTCTTGTTGCGTTTCCAACTCTGAAAAAGCTATCAAAAATGCTTAACACCCCTTTACCTGCATCTGCTGCATGTGAAAGACTATTTAGCTGCGCGGGACTCATATTCACTCCTAAAAGAGCGAATCTTTTATCAGAAAACTTTGAATACCAATTGTTGTCGAAACTCAATGAGTCAATGTTCCCTTCTTTAAAGTGAATTACTGTATTTCATTCGTTTTTAAAACTCTACTATTTGTGGTTTGTTTCGCTGCCACAAGTGTTTTGTTTAAGTTTGGTTTTTATTCATTTTAAAAACTCTGCCATTTCTGGTTTGTTTTACTGCCACAAGTGTTTTACCAGTTAATATTTCTTAAAAGGAGGTGACAACTGAACTTCAATGTTACTTTGAAAAAGTAGATGCAGCAGAGTGAAACCAATTCTCGTTGATCTGAACTTTCTAGCTGCTGCTATTCTTGAGATATTTCTATTTCTGCAACCTTTTTAAACGTTTGAATAGTTTTGGCGCCAGTTCTGGCTAGTGAGCATTGTTACTTAGCACTGGCGCTAAAACTATTCAAGCATTTAAAATCGTAAGGTTACGCAAAAAAAGATGCAAATATCTTAGAAACAGCAGCACCTAGAAAGTTCAAGTCGACGCGAATAGGTTTTATATGCTGTGTCGATTTTCCGAAATAGCATTGCTGTTCAGTCTCCACCTCCTTTGAGTTTGGTTTTTGTCGAAACCGTCATCAGCAACTCAGATGAGGATGTTGCTTCATGCATACATGCATATCTCAATTAAGTAGTACGATTACTTTTTTTGTTAAGGAAAAAAAATGCTAGGTTTCAACAGGTGCAACGCTGAGTTGCTAGTCGTAAGACCCTCAAAAACAATGTAATTTGTGTGCCTTGTACAGTTGTACAGTTTTTTTTTTTTTTTTCAGTATTAGAAATCTGAAATGTCAAATGAGACCTGCTGGTTAACATTGTTTATGGTAACCAAACTGCAAATTTAACTTATACTGTAACATATGAACGACTGAACGTGCAATAATGTGAAGCTCTGCTTGTAATATTATTGGAGCGGAGCTACATTGTACAGAAATGCAGCGTAAAAATCATACAAACAAATATGCCTTCATCATGGCGCTTCTGCTTTTATTACATCATCAGCACAGCTTGAGTAGATGATCGCCAATATCTTTTGCTGTGTTGACGCAACAATCATGAAGCATCCGAAAATTACAAGTGCTTGCATTGATATACAGTTCAGAAATCATTGACTGACTATGTGCTTATCTTACTGTATGTCTGTAAATACTGTAATATTGTTTTTGAGGTGATTGTTGCTCCGTAATGGATGCCATGTATATAGTAACTAATAAATTCAATTCGTTACGCTTTGCCATTTTAGAGCCAAAAATATATTGGAATAAGCGTAGCCTAATTATAATGATGTCTGGCTATATTTGGTAAAGTTGGTTTTCAGATTTTTCCAAATTCTTTAGTCAACAGTCAAAAAATAGACTTGCGTGGTGCTAAAGGGTACTAGAGTCTGGACTGGTACGTGATGTTTAAGCTCTAGCTGCACTTTCGTCAATTTTGGCAACTATATATACCGGTATTTCTTTCAGTTTGTTCCACAAACTTGTTTAGTGATTATAATCACTATCATGTGTTCAAAATTGTTTTTAAGTGGACATATTCCGGCGTTAAAACTCCGTTGTCAACTTGCGATGCTGATCTTAAACGTGGATGCATGGCTCAGCATATTTGTATAGTGGTTGAAGCGTTCGCCTTCGAAGCAGGGAGACTTGGTCATACAGATTGCTTTGAAATTTGGTAGCTGCTGCTGCTTTTGTTAAACGTTCAGAGTAGATGAGTTGCACGGAGAAATAAAATGAACTCTTTGAGATATTTATTGTCAAGGGTATTAATGTTGGTTATACTTATGCTCATAACCAACAGCATCAACCCGTAAACTCAAATAACAAAGCAAGAGATATGTCAGATGCTCCAACTTATCTTCGCAGAATCTACAATGAAATCAGAATAGGTTTATTTTGCACAAAATAAATCATTGAAGTCCTTTTGTGATATTATGAACATCTGTTTTTTGCACTTTAGGGAAATACTACTTTTACTTGAGTACTTTTTAAAAAACTACTTTTCTACTCCTACTTGATTATTTGTAGAGGTCAGTACTTTCTACTCTACTTCAAGTAGATTTGATGGACAGTAACAATACTTTTACTCAAGTCTAGTTTCAATCTACTTTTTACACCACTGAATAGATAGCAACTGGATGCGCATCAGCATTCAACTGTGGTAGACTGTAGTTCATGGGCTGCTCTCTACTTTGAATAGCAAGGAATTTCTCTCCTACTTTTCTCTCACGGTTTCCATAACATCGCTTGCTTTTTATAGTGTAGCATCTGTTGAACCACGCTCGGACACAGGAAAGAGTGGGCAAAAAACCAGTAACACCCTCTTTGTAAAAAATGAAATTATTCAGAAAAAACTCACGGCAACACGTGCGTTTCTGGAGCGTGAGGTCTGAAGTTTAAATCTCGGACCATTCAAACAGGACATATTGTTGACAAAGACTTGCCACCGCTACAACAGTTATTCTAAAAGAGCTGTGTTGCCCGACGCAATGACGCGAAGATGGGCGCCGCAAATCTGGTTACACGCTTCGGCGTAATGCTGTGAGTATAATGAAAAATGTGATTTGATTTGAGACAAACACTCACCATTCTTTTAAAAGAGACCTATTAGGAATTTTCTTTGCTTTAGCTAAGGCAGTAAACTTCTCGAAATTTTTTGAACCAATGTTGGAAGGAATCGGCCGGTAACCGTATCGATTGCCGACAAAACCCTGTAACAAAACAACAACAACAGGGTATTTGACCTGCTGTAAGTAGTCAGAATTAAAGTAGTTAAGAAATTTCGGTCCTAAACTTCATTAAATCTCTATATACTGTTAGTTGTTGAAATTTTGTTTTCCCTATACTTTCGTCTATTTCGTGATTATTTGGAGCAGTAGCCCTACTATTTACTAATATTGAACGATAGTTTTCACGTTATTACTACCATGCGAGTTGCTCGTATTTTTCATTCATTGCTATTTATTTTACCGTACTGTTATTATGTTGGGTTGTCACACAAAGACACGATTATTGTGCATTGTGCAACTGTATTTGCATTGCGTACTCACCACAAAGTACGGCCCCATTGAAAGCCTACGACAAGTTTGAATTTCACGTAAACAAATTTCACACATGGAATGTTCGACGCTGGCAGCATCCTGAATTCCCCACCTCATATCCATCACCTAAAATATACAAATCCTGGAATCCACGGGTTAAAAATTAAGCAAGGCAATTACAAGCATTTTTCCAGCAAAAAATCAGCTTAAAGTGATTGTGAAAAAAGTAAATTGTTGTTTGAGCTTTCAGCTATGTTTTGCAATAATTTTTTTATTTCAGTAGTGATGTCAAGAAGCAAAGTTTTTGCTTTTTGCGCAATATTGTGCATATTGCTGCAAACTACAGTACAATGAATCGTGCAATCGTTGCAACGCTCAAGGCTTTGTGGCTGCGAAGCGCTCAATTCTTTTATCTTCCCGCTCACAAGTAGCAAGAGGGATTTCACAATCAGATAAGCATAGGTGGGCACAAGTCCGTTAATCGTTAATCCGTCAATAACGAAGCTAACTTTTTCTTGAACTCGTTAATCCGTTAAAAAGTTTTTTCATGTTAACGGACTAAATTAACTTCTGTTAAGCTCTGTTAACGGACTAAAGTAACTTCCGGTAAGTTCTGTTAGCTTCCGTTAAGGTTTTTATTGTTAATATCTTGCACCATTCATTCATCGTACCGGTATAAACCAGTTTGCACTGGTAGCACTTGTTGCGTATTAGCACGAGTTTTATAGAAAGCGAAGAAAAGAGCTCTTTTTGGTGACAAATAATAAGCTGCAGCCTCAGAGGTCTATCAATTATCGCTGTTCGATATTTCCAAAGATTTTCCGATCACAGCTTCGTCAGTGCATTTGAACTTATTTCTATCTTGAAATGAGATTAGACTGTAAACTGTACCTTCCAAAACACAAAAAGACCACCATAGCAACAAATATTTCCTTACAATCTGCTCAATAGAGTCAATACGTGTTCTAGAAGCGAGTGAATAAAACAAAATGTAAATTACATGCAAAATGTTAACGAATTAACGGACTTTATTAACTTCCGTTAATTAAAGCTGAAAATAACGGATTAACGTTAACGGAGGTGTGAAGTTTGTTAACGGACTAGTGATTAACGAAGCTAACGTTTTGCATTAACTTGCCCACCTTTGCAGATAAGTGACGTTATAGTAATGCGAGTAAGACGCTATAATAAGCAAGCTCAAAATAAGGTCAATGATAATTCGAAAGCAAACTAAAATCAAGAGCAAAGTGATGCGCAGTACGTTTGAAACGATCTGGCGTCAGGACAAGCGTTACTCTGCCACGTGGCTGGTTAAAATGAGCATGCAAACTTCAAATGTTCAAACGCAGTGTGTAAATATTGTCCAGTTAGTCGAGCGCTCACACGTTCGTCTCTGGAAAGGGCGGTCTGAAGTTCAAATCTTATGCTGGTCAAATCGGACACAAAGTTGCCAACGGCTGGCCACCGCCGCGACATTTCTTCGTAAGGAACTAAGTTGCCCGCACCAGACGCAATAACGCGGAGATGGGTCCTGCAAATTCGTTACACGCTTCGGCGTAGTACTGTGAGTATAATGAAAGATTTGATTTGATTAATTGTCTCTGATTGTTTTGGGCAATGGTTTCGAATTCCATCCCTAGTCATTTTTTCTGACGACTGGTTGCTGATCTAGCTGGTAACTTTATGTATTCTATATTTGTGAATGATATGGAAGCTGAGATCACATCTTTGAACGACTGCTTGCTTGACTGGCTGCACAAAGATTTGAACAGCTATTCTCCGGTTCTGATGTTCGCTGTGCAAGTAACGAGCGCATGAGCTTGTTGACCAACATTTTGCTCTTCCGACAACACTCTAAATCTGAATTGTGCGCTCTAAAGCTGGAAATTTAACACCAGAAAGCAAGTTAACGAAAATCAAAGGTACTGGCAGACATAGGCGTAGCCAAAATTTTTGATTGGGGAGGGGGAGGCAAACCACTAATCACATGTAATGACGTCATCCGAAATTTTTGAAAGAGTAACTTTTTGGGGGAAAAGATATCGTAGAATATAAGATCAAAAGCCGTGGCCTATGTTTGGTACTTTACCTGGATTTTACTCAAGGGAGAGGGCTTAAACCAATACTTAAAGAGTGAAAATGTGTAAATTGAAAATACGCTGAGTAAACCAGCGTAACTTAAACTTATCTCAAACGGAGGCTAAGGGAGAACCCCCAGTCGCTGGGCGATTTTTTGTAATTTTTTGGAAAAAAGGAATTTTTTAATGTAATTGAATTACATTTCGCACGTGTTCGGAGCCATTTGAAAGAGCCAGATTTTTAACACTTGAAAGCCAATTGACAAAATTGAATCGTTCAATTCTCCTTCAACTGGCAACTTAAGCCGAAAACACGTTTAAAATCTGCCATTTTGGTGTTAAATTTAGTAAGTGATTTGGCCCAGCAGAGGAAAGTAAGATACATTGGTGCCTCTTGCAGTATTTTAGCAGTAAATAATAATTCACTCGAAGATTTGTCAATTTCCTTAGAGATTTTTGTTTTGTCATAAAAATAACCGGTCATAGGTGTACATGTACGGCTAGGGGGCCCAGCCCCCCTCAATTCAAATTCAATCATTTGTTCAATCAGCATTTCCTCTGGTTAATTTTCTAAAAGTATTTTGTCGCGTGAAAACGCTGGAGGTGAATATTATTATTGGAGGTGAATTGTTATTGAAAAATGATGCAATAGATGGTTACGCCTGCAGCTATGTTATTGGCAGGGCCGGATTTACATTGCGCGGGGCCCCTGGCACTTTGGGAATATTCGCTACATCTTCCTGGCATGTATAGGCGAAAACCAAAAAATGTCTTACCATCTGCGCGCGGGGCCTCTGGCACTGTGCCATATGGTAAATCCGGCCCTGGTTATTGCATTGTATACGTTCATAAAAAAGTTAGATGAGGGCCTGAGGTAGCAGCTTTTGGGATAAAACCCTTATTTTCACCAGGGCTATGCATTTGAATTAGTCGGCAAAAATTAAATTGAGGGGGTCCGGGCCCTGTAGATTAATATTAATGTTAATTACTGTTGTACGCGTGTACTATTGTACGCGAAGATGCTAAAAGAAACTGAAAAAACAAAAGTTTTTTTGTCACATTTTTATCATTGGTGGCATTTCCATTGGGGAGGGGGGGCGGGCTTTCGTCAATGCCGGCAGATCGTCAGCGATGTGCTTTGTTTAGTTTAAGGCAGAGGGAAATCTTAACTGTTTTTGATTCAAAAAGCTCACTTGAAAATCCAATCCCAATTGTTGGCAGTGCTTCCGCAAAGCAGGGTATGCTTTTTCCAGCAGCATGTTTCTTTCCACTGTCATATCTACAAGGAATAATAAATTAGCAATATAATTTAACTAGAAGTTGACATGCAATTCATATCAGATCACTGAATTACCTGGAGAAGGGTGTATTCTTGGACTGATGCTGTAACAGTATAATATTCGAAGACCTTTCTCCGTCTTTGGAATTAAAGAAAAGATTTGCCAATCAACCGAACCGGACTTACCACATGGCACTTTAACACAGTGCCGGAGAGCCTCTTGCCGAGGAAATAAACAATTACTGATCGGGCATGAAAGACCATTTTCGGCATGAAAAACCTTTTTTGAAGACTATTCTTGCTGGCAGTGGCGGAACCAGGGAGGGGGGTGAAATAAGGGGGCTTCACCCTCCCCTTAAGCCAAGTCTTTTAAAATATTTAATCCAAAAATGCAAGCGTCTAAACGTGTTTTGGACAAGACCTATACGTAAAAGGGATTGAATGGGCTGGAAATTTTAATTCTTTAACTAGCTTCCAAATCTTAGCAATTTGATAGTTCTTTCAAATGGATCCAAAAATGTGCGCAATGTGATCCAAATGCGGTAAAAAAATGGCTCTTTTTTCGAAAAGTCCCAAAAAATCGCCCAGCGGCTGGGGGATCTGCCTTTAGGCCTCATCTATGATAAAGTCGCAGCAGTTTGCTCAGCACGCCGCCCAAAAGAGATATTTTTTAAACAAAAAATTTTGAACTTTTGTTTCAGGCCCTGCCTCAGCATAATCCTGGTGGTTGCGTGCTTGTTTGCCGTATACCATTTGCTACGAAGTGTAAGACTTCATTTTTCCAAAGAAGCAAAAGTGTCAAGGGTCTCGCACAACGTAAACCCGGCCCTGCTTAACAGACCTGAAAATTTACACGTATTGTGCAGTATATATAGACTTAGAGAGTGTTTCGCTGAAAATGTTTATGGTTTAGGTAGTGTTAGAAAGTTGATTTTTCAAAAAAGCGTAATATTTTGTTCGATTTTACGTCTTCTAAATTGCAAATAACTTATTGTACAACTTACCCGAAAAAGTCGAGCTGATAAAAATTCGAACAACATTAGATTGTTCCAACTGATGCAAATCCACTTTTTCCCCTCGAAATAGTTTCAGTCTTGAAGCTAAATCCATTTTTACTGGCTAAATGCCTGCTTCAGATAAGTAGCCTAATCATTACGTGAACCAAAAGTCAAATATTGAAATCTCACAGTTATTTTATAGCAGTGAAAATTTGACGAGCTACTCAACCTTAGATGAATATGTTGAACTAATAGCGCGTTAACAATGGAACAAAAGTTAAGCGCTCGTATGAATCACTTTTTTGAACAATGGAAAGCAAGTTCTAAAAGCGATTTTCGACAAAGAAATGGATCAAGACCTATGGCTTGAACTGAACCTGCTTTTCTAGCGTTTATTAGCTACATTACAGTGTGTGTTGTTAGCAAAAGTACCGCTGACTGCAGCAGCTCTGGAGTTGCGTAAAGGCTCCAAGTTATGGAAAATTAAAAGGCTAATATTGTTACGCTGCTCTGACTCTTGTAAATTTAACTGAACATCAACTACCAAGTAATCTTGCAAGTTGATCTCATTAATTTTAAGCTTGGTATATGTGTAAATCTTTCTTTAGGGGTCAGAAAATTAAGGGATTAACCGGGTAAGGGCTCCAAATTATGGGAAATTAAAAGGTCAATTGTTGCGCGGATCTGACAGTTGTAAGTTTACTTTCACGTCAATAACTAAGCAAGCAATCTTACAAGGTGATTGTGTTAATTTTAAGCTCAGTATTTGTGTAAAACTTCGTAACTCAGCAGAGACTGTCACACCACGCCCAGAGGTGGTCAGTAACGAAGTAGTTCTACTTAAGTAGACTACTTAAGTAGTATTTTCGGTAACGAGCGACTTACTTAAGTATTTTTCATTTCTGATACTTCTACTTTTACTTCAAGTAAAATCCTCTCGAAGTAACGCTACTTGAGTAGTAATGACTTTTATGTAAAGTAGAAGTAAACACCTAGCCATTATTCCACCTCACAACATGTACAATAACGAAGTAAACATTATTTCACCTCACAACGTGTACAATAAGTACGTATCGAGTTTGTTTTACTGTACAGTACTACGAAACTTATTGAATAGTTACGCCGATTCATTTACAGGTCATCTAGGGTAGTGTGTTTTTGCGTTGCATCAAATACCAGGTGTTGACTCAAGTCTCACTAAAAAAAATAACATTCCGAACCCTGATTAGCATGGTACAGTAGACAAACTAGACATGCGCATTACCCCTGGTTCATACAAAAAAGATTAGCGGTTAACGGCGTTGCGTTTGCTGCGGCCCGTCTGGGGTTCAATTCCCTAGCCGGTTAACGAACAGTGTTGCTAACGACTCGCCATCGCTGCGACATTTCTTCTCAAGCTGTGTTGTCCAGGCGCGGAGATGAGCCCAGAGTCCCTACTAAAAATTATTCGTAACACGCTTTGGTGTAATTTCAAGAGAATAATAAAACTTTGATTTTTTGATATGCTACCGTAAGTATGGCTTTGCTTGAAAAACATACCGAACCCTGATTAGCATGGTACAGCAGACAAACTATACATGCGCATTACCCCTGGTTCATACAAAAAAGATTAGCGGTTAACGATCGTAAGCGTCACAACAGCAAACCTTCGAAGAATAAACAAACACGTGAAATTCGAAATTACTTTCTACTTTCATTACTTAAGTAGAATTAATTTTGACTACTTTCCTACTTTTACTTAAGTGGAAATGCTTCGCCATACTTCTACTTTTACTTGAAAGGCATTTTTGAGTAAGTAACAATACTTCTACTTAAGTAGATTTTTCGACTACTTTGTCCACCTCTGACCACGCCCAAAACATGCAATATATCGGTTACCGGCTGGCAGGGCATGGTATGGAATAGAATGGAATGGAAAATGGAATGGAATGGAACGGAAATTTCGGTATGAAATATGGAAGATGCCAGAATGGAATGGAATGGAAGATTTCAAGAATGGAATGGAAGACAATCTTCCATACTTCCATACCAATTCCATGCTAGATTTCGTGCATTGTATTTACAGAAAAATACATACCGATATCGAGTAGTGATAAAATATTGTCACAGAAATATTCAACTTCAATATCTGCGCATATTATTTTTCGACAAATCGCGGTATTTTGGTTGTGTACATTGCGCGAACAGTGTACGTATTGCATCATTGCAAGTACATTGCAATTTAATTGCAGCATTGATGTTGCAGTTGACGACCTTGATAGATTTGACTTGTTGTTTTTTATTGTTTTTTTGTTTTGAGGCTAGCAATTTGCCCAGTCGTAAATTTTGTTTTCTTACGTCACGAAAACTCGTATTTGCTATTTCATCCTCGTTTCGCTTAATTTTATTTATATTATTAGTTTTTAACCTTATAAGTTAGTACTTCTTTTTGGTGTTAAAGCTTGTTATTTCGATTACGGTAAATGTTCTATTTGATATGAGGGCAAATGTGTACGGTAATCATTAAACCATAGGCAAAGCCAGAAGGACCGGGCCCTCTGCCTCACCCCACCCCCAACTGAAATGCTACCAGTGATAAAAATGATGACACAAAGCCTATTTATTCAGTTTCTTTTAGTATTTTGGAGTGCAATAGTACATGCGTACAACGGCATTAGCAATAACTTAATATTAATATTGACAACCAGGGGGCTCATGCCCTCTCAATTTAAATTTTTACCAACCAACTTAAACGTACAAGCCGGGAGAAACAGAAATTCAGCGCTTTTGTTCCAAAAGGTGCAATCTCAGGCACTCATCTAACTTGTTTATGCAATAATATGTTTTAGGCCCCCAGCTACCTTTTATATTACAATAACATGATTAGCGACCATTTATGGCATCTAATGTACCTACTTTGAATTACCACTCTTAAATAACAATCCACCTCCATTTCGTCACTTTTCACGCGATAAAATGCTTATGAAAAAACCTAGTAAGGGGAAATGCTTATTGAACAAATTATTGAATTTGAATCGAGGGTGCCTCGGCCCCTGGTCGTACCTATATTCCTAAACCTGGTTATTTTCATGACAAAACAAAAATCTTCGAAGGCAAATCTTCGTGTGCATTATTTAATGCTAAAAATGTGGTACGAAGCAATGTGCCTTGATTTCCCTGACTTGGGCCAAGTCATAAACCTTAACCCCAAAATTCAAGATATTAAACGTGTTTTGGACTTGACCTGAAGTTAGAGAGGTATTTTTTCAATTGGCTTTCAAACATCAAAAATTTTGTTGTTTCAAATGGCTCTGAAAACGTGCGAAATGTGATTCGAATTGCATTAAAATAGCCATTTTTTTCCAAAAAATAACCAAAAATCGAACAGCGGCTGGGAACTCTGTGACATGTTTGAGTTGCACTAATTTGCTCGCCACGTCAGAGTTGTAAGTCGGCCCGGGCTTTTCGGGTCGGGTTCGGGCCGGGTTCGGGCCTAAAGTTGACAAAAATTTCGGGCTTAATTCGAGCCTGAGACGTACTTTTTGTCTTAGGTGCGCAAAAATATTATCAAAATAACTTGGCAAGATTGCTAAATTTTTCAGACCTAACTTAACTTTCGGTTTTTTTTCGGGCACGATTTGGGCTTTAAATTAGTTTTCGGGTTCGGGCCGGGTTCGGGCTTATATTTTAGGGTTCGGGCCTGAACTAGACGGCCCGTTTACAACTCTGCGCCACGTTTACCAATTTTGAAAGGATAGAAAAATTTTTAACTTGCGGTTCTAGTCCTTCGTCTATAGCAAATCCAGGTTACGAGCCAAATCAGACGCCCAGCTTTTGATCTTTATTCTTAGTCCCATAAAAAGTCCTTCTTTTCAAGGACTTCTGATGACGTCATTGCATGATTTGCGGTTTAGCCCTGCTCCCAATTCAAAATCCAGGCTTCGCCTATGCGTTAAACCATGTGCAATATGCATACCAGATACCAGTCGTTGCATCTTAGTATTGTTGGCGCACCTTCACGAGCGGTTGCTTGCAACATTGCAAAGGTGCAAAGCAGCAAAATATACGTTGAATTACTTCCAGTCTAAAATTTTTTTGGTATGGAAGTTTGGAATGGAATATGGAAGAAAATTTTAGTATGGAATGGAATATGGAAGAAAATTTTAGTATGGAATGGAATATGGAATGAAAGATTTTTGGTATGGAATGGAAATGGAATGGAAGAAAATTGCCAGAATGGAATATGGACAAATCGTATTCCATTCCATACCATGCCCTGCCGGCTGGTTCTAATTCTGTCTCTTTTGTTTTGGTTCTAATTCTGTCTCTTTTGTTCCAATGGCTATAGCATTTACATAAGGAGGTCATGATCAATCCCTTCACGTCACATAGTTATTTTTCTCTAAATTTTTCAAGTAGCGATAATGGTAGAAAAACGAAATCTTGTACTGGACGTTAAAAAGAATTTTAGCAAGTTTTTTAAATCAACAAGCTCACCCTGGGCCTTTGAGAGAAATTTCGGCTAGGGGACATGTCGAACGTAAAGGGTACGTAAAGCCAAAAAGTTGAAGGAAAAATTGAATTAACCCAAATTTCAAGTGAAGGCCAAAAAAAGGTCTTATCACATCTAACCGGCATAATCGTAGTGGATTTCGCCGAGACCCAGCTAACGTCTCCGATCTAATATATATTCGAGCCTTAAGGAAGTTTCTTGACAAGATCTGCCTTGAATTTGTACAGGGCTCCAAACAATAAAGGAATGCTCTAAAAGTCCCTCGCTGGGGTACTTCGTACCCCTGGGCCCCCCTCCTCAACTGCCTGAGCTGACGAGTTGCTAGGTATTCGCAGAGCAAAAATCGGCGCCAGTGTGTGTCAGTTCGATATTCAGTCTAACCAGCTCTTTTGCAAGGCGATTACCAGGGGTTGTCCGTGCTTCATTTGGGGCAAAACCGTGAAGCGGTGAGCCAGTAAGTCGTAAATAATGACCAACTGACACCCATTAGCGATACCCTCTTATTTGACGATGGTGTGCACTGCACATTGCATACTCAGGGCCGAATTAAGGCGGGGCTGATGGGGCTGAAGGCTCACATCAAAAATAGCCCCACCACTATACCGAGTCAATGAAGTCATCAGGTGCGTAGCCAGAAATTCGCAACGGGGGGGCTATTTTGGGGGTCTGGGGGCGGAGCCCCCAGCCGCTGGAGGCCAATGGGGGACTGAGGGTGAAGCCCACAGCCACCGGAGGCTGGGGATTTGGAAGCAAAGCCCTCAGCCGCCGGAGGCAAGGGGATTTGGGAGCATAGCCCCATGCGCTCGAAAATTTTGCATTTTTTTGCAAAATTAACTTCATTTTAGGGCTATTTTGATTAAAACATAATGCTTTTAAAACGTGGCTTAGAAATTGGCAGTGCAAACATGACCAAACTGGTGGCATAATTGGGCTATTTGGAAGGTAGCTAATGGTAAATTGTTAGTTCCCTTGTTTAGATGCTGGTAAATTATAAAATTGAAGAGTTCAATAAAACTCACACGGAGTAATCTATTTCGTATACAGTTTATAAAGAAAAAGAATTAGGGGGGGGTAATGAAAAAAGATTTGAGAGAAATGATTGGTAATTAACAGAGGTGTGCAGTAACTAGTTACTGTAAGTAGTTGCTTTTTTAGTAACTGTAACTTTGTTACTTTTCTAAAAAGTAACGAAAGTGGGAACTAGTTACTATTTGGAGACATTAAAAAGTTACTAGTTACTTTTAGTTGAGGTCTTGTTAAAAACGATTGTTTAATTGTTAGATTTTGCTTAAATGAAACACTTCTGTGTAATCCCTATTGGCGCTACGGATTACGGATTTTTTATTGTGCACTAACGTGGCAACCCTAACCATGCTGTGAGAAGATATTAGAACGTTTTTAAATAAAAGACCTCCTTTTAACGAGCGTGTAGTGTTCGTTCAGCAGATAACGTTGTTGTTAATATAGCCGCTTTACCCCTTTTGTTGCTTTTCGTTTTGAAAAGACATTTTGAAACACAAAGACAGCATGGGTAAACACGTTTTGAAACCTAAACGTTCTGGTCGAAGCGATGAAGAATTTGAGAAGCTTGCTTTCTTGAAAGGCAATTAAATAAAGTGCATCAATGTGGTACGTTGTGTATTTTTGTTATAACAATAGCAACAATAGCCATAAGCAGCGTGTGCAGCGGAACCACATGAAAATTAAAAATGAATAGAGAAACAAATCTGTTAAGATCGGTTCCAAAGTACAAAATCAACATTTTCGATACTTAATTCATACCGGTAACTAGAATGTGACATCGCAAGCAATATCCGGGAACTTCGCGAAAGTATCTAACTTTACTGAATTAAAGAACTTTACAACTGCGTTAAGCGTGTTTATGATAGTTGATAGTCAGATCTGAAATACTGTGCTTTCGAATTTCATAATGTTCCATTAACTTGATCAGGTTTGTGGTTAACGACTTTCAAAATTTTACGTTAAATTCCCATAATTACTTTCTGTAATCAAAAACACGATTAATTAGTAAATACTAAAAACTATAGGATACCAGTAAATTAAAAATATTGTCGACCACTAACAAGCTATTCTTGCCCTAAACTAATATGTTTTTTCTGCTCAAACTTCGATTGGTTATGTGTCTTTGTTCAGATAAAAGCTACAAATTATTGTCTATTTACAATCGTGTTGACAGATGAGGGCATCAAAATGATGGTATAGAGAAAACGCTTCCGGCATAAAACGATCGATTTAGTAAATTCTCAGACAAGAATGACAATTGGGAAACTATAATGCTTACATAAGTTATACTCTGAAAATTTGGAATGCGATTAGCTTACAGGGCCCATTTGGCATGGTCTTTTCAATGTGGTCCACCACATTTTGTTACCGTTAGTCTTGGATGCATATTAATCTATTCGATAGATTTAGTTTGTTTGGCTTTTGTAGTTAATGGGGGCAGGTGTCAATACAATTGAAGGACCTCTATAGTATGGCATCTCAAAAACTTTTCATGTTATCTTATTACCTATGTTGAAAATTTCATTTTTCTTTAAGCTTGAGTGGTTAAAAATTTTGAAAGACATATTTGAGGAGAACTACCCAATTTGTGAAAATTGAAATTACTCATAACTTTATCTTTCCTTTCTATTCTGAATCTTTCTTAAGCCTCGCTTAAATGGTTGAAAAGTTTAAATTTTTGAGGGCCTATTTGAGGGACCTCCATTTTGGTACCGCCGAATTTTGTCATATTTTCACTTTCTGTAATATTTATCTATCCTGAAAATTACATGCATCTTGCCAAAGTGGATAAAAACTATTAATTTTGGCAGTGCTGATTGAGGAGGACTCTTCAACGTGGTACCCCAAAGTTTTTTCAAGTTTCATCTTTTTTGCACATTTGTCTATCCTGAAAATTTCATGTGTTTAGCTTAAGCAATTAAAAAGTTTGAATTTTGGAATCCTCGTTTGAGGAGGACCCCCATTGTGGAACCTCCAAAATTTGGCAAACGATATATCTTTTACGTATATTTACCTATTCTGAAAATTTTATCAGTCTAATTTGACGGCTCCGTTTGAAAAGGACCCCTCATTTCTTTATTCCCAAATTTTGTCAAATTTTATCTTTTCTGTATGTTTGCCTACCCTGAAAATTTCATGTGTCTGGCTGAAAAGGTTAAAAAATGTAAATCTTGGCGGCCTTGTTTGAAAGAGACCCCTTCATTCTGGGACCCGCAAATTTTGTCAAATTTCATATTTTCCTTATATTTACCTACCTCAAAAATTTCGTTGATCTAGCTTTAAAGATAAAAAAGTTTAAATTTTGGAGGGCCCGTTTGGGGGGACCCCTCATCGTGACACCCCCAAATTCAGGTTGGTACCAGTGCTTTTGATATTTATAATAGCTCAAAGTATGATCCATGTCCGGTTTGTGGTTTAAAAGGAGATAGTGATAGAAGAAAAAAGAAAAAAAAGTAATAAACTAACGAAAAATTTGATCCAAGTCGAAACAATTAAATTTGACCATGATAAAGGTCGTAAGTAGTATGTTAAAAAAACACAAACTTTTTTTCGTTAATGTTGGTAGTTACCGAGATATATAACGGCTTAAAATTGTCCACTTTTTGCTGATTTTTAGTCTCTGAATTTGCGATCACGTGACTGGGCACCTCCAAACTTGGAGCGCATAGAGTCTCTATCTGCACCCAAATAGTGTTCAAATTTCAGCGTTCCACGTTTAGCGAATGTACGGCTATAAGCAAATTAATAAATTTTCGAGACAAAAACGGCAATTTTTTCTCAAATTTAGCGCTCCTAAATCACGATCACGTGACATAGGTTCCTCAAAATTGGCATACATGATGCTTTTAATTATTGTCATAGTATATCCAAAATTCAACTTTCTATGTTAAAACGTTTTTAGTTATAAGCAAATCAATAAATTTCGCTGCTCATCTATCAAAATGGCCGAGTAAAAGCAAAGGTCCAACGCCCGGCGAAGTCCTAATTAAATTCATTAAAAGTAACTGTCACTCTAACTAGTTACTTTTTGCAAAGTCGTAACTTTAACTGTAACTTACTTACTTTTTTTACCAATTAACTGTAACTGTAACTCAGTTACTTTTAAAAAGTAACTTGCCCACCACTGCATTTATAGTTTCATCAAATAAAGATTTCTCAGTTAAAATTTACTGATTTTGGCTAAAATTATAAACATAATCGGTAATGATTAATTTATTGATTGATAAATTGGTAAAGATGTATGTTTTGAAGATTTTTTCACTGGTCATATTTGTCCTTTCGGCCTTGCTAGCCTGCTGACTGATGAGCCCTGAGATTGGGCGAAACAGCTGTCTAAGGCATGTTATTGGAAATTATTTTGAATCGAACTATTATAATTATCTCTTGAACTAGAAAGGCTACGCCAGGGTCTGATTGGAGTACAGTACTAGTTGCATATTTATTTTCCTACCAGCGGACAGCGTTAAACACTAAGAGTCGTATGCATCAACGTGGATTAACTTTGATCTATGGATGAACAAAACTTTACCGGGAAATTTTTGAACAATTGGCGGGACAATTTGCTTTAATTATTGTGTAATTCAACGATAAATTCTATGAATTGCAATCTCAATTTATTTTAATCTGAGAAGTTCTACAGTTCAGAAGTTGAAAAATTGATCATTCGCGGATCAAAGTAAATCTACTTTGGTGCATACGTTCCCAAGTTAACAATTGGACGATCCACAGACTTTTCATTGCGGTACTAGGAATCCACACCTGCTTGGGCGTTTCCAGTGATCCGACGTTCCTGTGGATTTCTTCGAATTTTTATCCCCTGAATGTGCAACCTGTTCGAAGCCACCAAGCAGAGTTAACAAAGGTCTATAATCGTAAAGCATGGAAGTGTCCGAAATCCGGGCCGCGATAAAATTTTATTGTGGGCCTCAAACTGGACGGCGGGCCGGATTACGTACACTTCCGCTTTAATATGAAAAAGCCCGCCTAACCGAGACTAAAGGACGTTTTGAACTTTGTAATTCTGTCAAATGGTTTCCGAATATTAGCAATTATTTGTTCTTTCAAATGGTTCTGCAAACGCACAAATACGTGTTATTAAAATGACTTTACGACTTTTTTTCCGAAAAATCACGAAAATTGCCCAGTGATTGTGTACTCCGCTATAGACGCCCGTAGCCCCTCAAAGCTCCACTTCCAGTCTTCCCTTTGTAAGACGCAGACAAATTCTAGCTTTAGGAATCCCCTCCTTAGCTAACTCCAGATAATACGCACCTGCTGAATAATAATTTAATTTCACGTGCCAGAGTCAAATAGTCTCCGAGCTTTCCTAGGAATTGGTAAAATAAATTAAGGAGATTTACTAATTTCCTGGTCGGACAAAATTGGCTCAGTGTTGCCGACGTCTCACTATCATTGGAACATACAGTATCTGTTTGTAAGTAACTGTATAACGTACTAAGCAAAAATACGCTAAGATTGATCCCACCGCTCTTATAAATTAACAAATACTTGTAAAATAAGTAAATGACGTCAATTTTTCATGCAATTTTATTGTAAATACAGATTAATATACACACAAAAATATCACATTTCAAAAATGTAACTAAATATTCTAAGTCACTACTGAAAATCTTTCTATGATACTTTGAGCGCCTCTCATGGCAAAAGAGTTGTCATTCATTTCGACTTCGTAGGCATCTCCATTTTTCTCATCTTAAAGTGCAATGTTTGCAGGTCAGGAAAAAAAGCAAGTTTGGCTTGAAACATCTCACTCTTCAACTCGTTTTCACTTCACTAAATTTTAGAGGTTAATTTTGTGCTGAATATGCCACTGACGATAGCTTAACTGAAGCAAAGCACAGCATTATTATAGATGTTCACTACACAAAATTAACCTCTAAAGACATTTGTTGGGCTAGAGTAATATTCCAAATGATGTCAGCAACTTGTTTTCCTGTTCAGTTGAGGGTCGTATTGATGCTCGTCGCAAAACAATGAATGAAAGGTTAGGCGTCCTTACAGTACATACAAAATAAAAAACCAAAACATCTCCATCCTTTGATAGAGCTTTATGGCAAAACTGAGCTGTCGGTACTGAAATGTACTGATGCCTTGAGGGCTCCATTACCAGCGGAAACTTTACAGCATTTTCCATCACGTTGTATGGGTTTGATTCCAATCAAAAGACAACCCTCGTTAGATTACCAGCATGCTTTTAATAGTCTGGCTTCTACCAATTAATCAGCATCGGGATTTACATGAAATTGTTGTGACTTGTTTTTTTATGTCCAAAACTCATTCTGGACCAAATCATCTTCAAAATAATTCAACACGGAATCCTCTTCAGCAACTCTCTTGAAAACGTTTATTGCCTCTTCATCATTGCTTTTCTTTTCTTTTGTGCCCAGCAACATTTCCAATTCTTGAACTCTATTTTCCAGTTTGTTGCTTCTTTTAATCTCCTCGGCAAGCAGTGCTTGCACGTTGTTCGCTGATTCGTGCTCGTGAGCAATGCAAGCTCCCGCCTTGTGCATATTAGCTTTGAAATCTGCTTTCTCTGCATCGAAAACTTTCAGTTTCATTTTGAGTTGTTCGATCTGTAACTTTTTCTTCAACCCATCTGCTTCAAGATCCCTCCTCAGCTTGGCCTCCTCTTCACAAGCATCCCTCCAAACTTTTATTTCCATCGCAGTATCAATCTTCTCATCATCATCCATTATCATTTGTAATTCCAGTACTTTCTTCTCGGCTTTCTTTCTTTTTTCAATTTCCTCAGTCAGCAACGCGAAATCTTCCGAAGTTTCAGTTGCTCTATCTTTTTTCTGAGGGCGTGTTTCTTGGTTATCTTCAACGCAATTTTTGACTCCGATGTTTCTCTTAAAATATCCTGACGCATTATCCTCAAGTTTGAGCATCATTGCCACTTCGCCATCGTTTCTCTTGACATTCTTTCCTCTTTCAAGTTCATTTTTGAGTAGAATTTCAAAGATCTTGAAACGTCCAAGCTTTGTATTTTGTTCTGGCGCGGCCATTTTGTTTTCCATGGAGTCGAGCAGCTTCTTTAAATCGTCGACTTTCTTTTCAGCTTCGATTCGTTTCTCAATCTCCTCCGCAAGCATTGCAAGTAATTCATCATCACCAGCAGTTTGCAAAAAGTATTCATTTTGTGATTTGTTTGAACTCTCAATCGCTTGTTTCTTTTCAGTTTCAAGACACTCTATGTTCATGATCAATTCTTCACTCATGAGTTTCTGTTTCAAACCATCTGCTTCTAGGTCTTTTTTCAATTTGGCCTCCTTTTCATAAAGATCCCTCAAAACTTTGGTCTCGGTCACAATGTCGAGCTTATCATCCACATCCGTCATTTCCAATTCCAGAACGTTTTTCTCAACTTTCGTTCGCTGTTCTATTTCCTCCGCCAGCATTTGTTGCAATTTATTTTCCATTTGCTGCTCTTGTTTTATGCAAAAGTCTGTTGTTGAAGTTCGTTTATCTTCTTTCAGCGGCAATTCTCTGACATTTGTACTCCGTTTTCCATCACAGTTGATTTCCATGCCGTCACCTGCTGCATTCAAATCATCCACGTTATCTGCTCCACATTCTGCACCATTTCGGTCCTTCTTTGCCTGCTCCCTCAGTGTCATTTCGTTTGCTTTTTTTCCGGCGAATTCTGTTTCCCTAATTTCTTCCGCAAGCATAGTTTTGAACTTTTTGTCCAAATAATCCCCTTCAAAATATTTCTTCGTAATTCGCTCTTGAAGAAGGTCTTTTGACATCTCACCATCAGCTTTCCGTTGTTTGGCGTGGAGCAGAATTTCGAGTTCCTTGACTTTTTTCTCGGTTTGGTTTCTTTTTTCAATTTCCTCCATAACAACTGCTTCCATGTGGTTAGCCGTTTGTTCTTTGAAATGCCCATGTTCATGGCAAGCTCCCATGATGTGTACGTTTTCTAGAACGTCTTTTTTCTCAGCATCAAGCATCTTTATTTTCATCTTCAATTGCTCTATCCTTAAATTTTTGTTCAAAGCATCAGCCTGCAGATCTCTTCGTAACTGGGCTTCCTCCTGACAAAGATCCTTCAAGACTTTTATCTCCATTTGAGTATTCTCATCACTCTCAATCATGGCCTCCAAATCCAGAACTCCCTTTTCAACTTTCTGTCGCTTTGCAATTTCCTCCTCAGCCATCAACTTCAAATTACTAGTCTTTTGCTGTTCTTCCGAAAGCAAATTTTCTGAAGTTTCGGTTTGTTTGTCTTTGAGCTCTGGTAAACTGCTGTTTTGTTTTTCCAATGGAAAATCTGAAGTTTCGGTTTGTTTGTGTTTCAGCTCTGGCAAATTTCTCTTATTTTCAGCATAGTTGTCTTTTTTGCCTATATCTCCACTCAACTCTATTATGCTCTCAGTTTCTTCTCCGCTTGTCAATTCGTCGGTTATTTGTTTGATTTCTTGTTGCAAATTGATCAGTTCATTCTCCGCAGTGTCCTTTTTCTCGATTTCGACTTCAAGTTGAAATCTAATCTCGTCCGAACGCCGACTCAACCCAATGACATAATCCTCCAGGTCACTTATCAAACATTCTTCCTTCGCTAGCTTGTGGATCAGTTCCGATACTGTGGCTTCAGCATTTGCCCGCTTTTCACTTTCCTTCTCCAACATTTTTTCAGTTGTGCGCAAACTTTCCAACTGTTGATAGTGCAGATCTCGAAGTTTCACTTCATCTTTTTCAATCAAACAATTTAGATAAGCTACTCTTTTTTGCTCATCCACATATTTCACGTTGATTTCTTCCTTCGTTGCTCTCTCGCATTCTACTAATCCTTTCAAATGTTCCACTTTAATTTTCAAGTCATTAAATCTGCAGCACTTCTCTGTCAGCTCATCCTTCAATTTATCCACATCTCCACTGAGACTTATGAATTTCTTCTCCCAATTAACTTTTAGTTGAACTTCTGTTTCAAGAAGACTCTTCAGGTTGTCAGACTTTGTTTTTTCTTCCTGCAATAAGATTTCCAAATTGATGTTTTTTGCAGCTTCGTGTTTGTGTTTGCTTTCAGCTTTCTTCCTCATGCACTTTTCCGACTCAAGTGCGTGCTTCGCTTGCCTAAGTTCTTCCATCTTGCTTCCACATGAACGCACTAAACCTCCAGTTTTTTTGCCCGCTACAGAATTTCTTCCGAACTGATTTTTATTGTTTTCCTTCATTAGCATCTTACGCGCACTTTCGACTTGCTTGTGCACTTTTTTCTGTTTCTTGTTTTGATTGGTCAGTGCAGCTTGCAACTTTAATGCACCTTTTTCCATTTTCACGCAAAAGCTCTCAGAAAAATCGGGTTCATTGTTTCTTCTAAGGAGCAAAACCAACTGCTTTACGCGCGACGAAATCAACGAAATCGCGCGATTCCGTCTGCCTTCGATTGCATTTTCCTGTTTTTCTTCAATCCAAATCGCCGATTCAAAGTTTGATTTATCATCTTTTTGGGCGACGACGGCTCCCTCAAGTTTTTCAACCAATCCATTAGACTCGGTGTGCAGATCCGTTTGCAGCACCGTTTTCGTTTCGCTTTTGGCCTCTTCCGACGAAACTTCTGAAGCTTGATTTTCATTTGCATTAGTAGCAAGTTTTCCAGCTATGCGTTTTACCAATGCACAACTTTTTGTTTGCTCCGAACTGCGTTTTTCCTTAAACAGTTTGGCTCCTCGTGAAACCATAAATTTCTCAAACTCTCCATAATCGTGCAGTATGTTATGAAGCTCTATGTCTAGACTATCCGCTCGATATTTTTCTTTGGCAAGTATCTTTTCAATGAATTTTCGATAATCGATTTCTTCTTCAAGTTGCCGTTTCAAACTTACAGCATTCCTTTCAGCCGTTATTCTGCGATCCGCCTCATCTCCTACCATGCCCTGAAGCTTTTCGATATCGCTGAATCGCTCATAAAGCTCGTCTCGTAGTTCGTTGCTTCGCTGCCACTCATTACGAATTTCTGTTCTCATAGTTGCGGATCGTAAGCGTTCACGAGCCAGACATTCGTCGAGCACTATATTTTTGCTCTCTTCTTTTTGCGCCTCTATGCGGCACTTTTCCAGCAGTTTTTCCAGTCGAAAAGCCTTCGCTTCAGCAAGTTGTCTCGCCAATTGTTCCTTGCCAAGATCGATTTTGCATTGATTGGCCCATTTCTCGGCTTCGATCTTCGACTCGACGTGCTTTGCAATTTGTTTTCTGGCAGCGTCTCTGACTTTCGATTGAACTTCCAGTAATTCGAAGCTGCTCTTAGCAGCCGCTGCGCACTTCTCATCATCGTTCCTCTTGTTGCATCTTTCCAAGGCGGAACGCAATTTGCTCGACTCACGTTGCAGACCCTCGATTTTGCACGACGACAAATACAGATCGTGTCTGAGTTGGTTGATAACATTGGCATCGCTCTTCTTGCTGGGCGGTATACCAATAAGAGCAGAGGTAAGATGAGCATGTTCGTTTCTACCAACCTAAACAAAATAAAAACCTAAACAACCTGATAAGGCAATGATGAAATTATAAATACGAACAAACGGCATCACAGAAACATTTTGGCCTGGAATCTTATCTACACTGCTGCAGATCTTGGTTTTTGTTTCAAAAGTTGTTGGACGATTCGTATATCGTCAAGTTGCTAAGACATTTGCCTAAGTCATTTTCTACCACATTGAGTTTTTGTGCGATGGCTTCTGTATGGTTCAAGTAAATGTTTTGGCAAATTTTCGAAACTTTAACACAAACCATGAGATAGTTAATTGGCATGCCATAGTTAATTGGCATGCCATAATATTGATTTATGGACATTTTTCCTTCAAAAAAACAACAGTTCTTTTCTAAGTTTTCTCGAATGCCAAAACATAACCTGTACGATTAACACGATATAGGATGTCCCTCAAACTTTTGTGCCCCGCTCCCGATCATTATTACGGCCACATGGCAAAAAACTTACTCCAATGATGGAGGGTTTTCAAAGTTAGGCCGCACCGAAGTAGTGAATATAGAGTCGCGTTTAGAAAGTATTTCAAAAGTATAAAAGTGTTTAAAAAGTATAAAAGAACATCTCACCTCCACCACCAGAGCGTGTGAGTTTTCGCTTTTCTTTTTGTCACTGATGGCACCTTTCTCCTTGACTAAATCGCTCATGTTGTTAGCGCCCATCTCTGATTTTCGCTAAAAATTAAAAAATAACGTAAGTGAAAGAAAATGAACTTCATTTTGAAATTGGTTGAAACGAAAATTTCTTGCTAATCTATCAAAAACAAGATGCACAGAGCTGGACAGCGCTGTTTCGAGCTTTTAGCTCTCATCGGCAGCCCTCAGCTTCTCTAACAAAGTTATTCCCTAGGTGTTGTGGGTTTTTTATTACAAATTTACGACAAACAAACAGAACACAACATATCACAATTGTTTTCAATGTTAATCAATTTTTATTCTTTAATTGAAGGTATTCCCCAGCTTTTTTTTTGTGGATTTTTGGAAATGTGTGGAGTTTGTGGGATGGTAGTGGGAGTAGTTTTGAGAGCTGCAGACACTTTTTCAAGCATCCACAGCCACTCTGAGTGAAGGTATTCCCCAGCTGGATAAGACTCTTGGCCGAACTGGACCCAGCTGTTGTGGGTTTTTTTATTACAAATTTACGACAAACAAACAGAACACAACATGTCACAATTGTTTTCAATGTAAATCAATTTTAATCTTTTTATTCTTTAATTGAAGGTATTCCCCAGCTGGACAAGACTCTTGGCGAACTGGACAAACCTTAAGGGACTGCACAGTGGCAGAGGGTTTGTAGGGAATAAACGATTTTTCACTTGTGGTACTTAAAAAAAACAAGTGAAAAAATCGCTGGACCCTTGTAGTAAGGACAGCCATAGGCTATTCCTACTACAAGGGTTCCCCTTGTGTGACCGCGGAAATCAAAACCAAAACATGACTTATGGGCTTTATCATAACCAAAACTTATAACCAAAAGTTTAATTATAATAAAAACTTAAAACTTATAACCAAAATTTATAACCAAAACAGGACGTCAAACTTTTCGGCTATCAAAAACAAAGCAACAGAACAAAATCAAATAAATACAAAGAATGAATAAGGAGCAACAGTGAGTTTGCAGTTATAAAAACTTTTGTTACAGGATCATAGGCGAAGCCAGGATTTCTGATTGGGGGAGGGGGCAAACCACAAATCCCATGCAGTGACGTCATCACAGATTTTCGAAAGGGAAACTTTTTGTAGGACAAAGATATTGTGGATAGGAAGATCTGAAGCAATGGCCTGTGTTTGGCACATAACCAGGATTTTGCTATTGTAAGAGGGCTTAAACCAAAGTAAAAAGTATAAATGTGTGAGTTTTGGAGACGTATTGAGCAAAATTGTGTAACCAAAACGCATCACAGAGGGTGGCTACGGGGGTCTGGGGACAAAGCCCCCAGCCGCTGGGCGATTTTTTGTAATTTGTGGGAAACCAGCTATTTTAATGCCAATGAATCACAATTTACACTAGTTTAGAATCATTTGAAAGAACTAGATTTTTAACAGTTGAAGGCCAATTGAAAAATCAAACTGTTCAATTCTCCTTTCACTTACAATTTAAGTCCAAAACACGTTTAAAATCTTGCATTTTAGGGTTAAATTTTGTAATTTGGCCCATGTAGGGGAAAGCAAGATGCATTGGCTCGTGCAATATTTTAGCAGTAAATATTAATCCACTCGAACATTTTCCTTAGAGATTTTTGTTTTGTCACAAAAATAATCTGTTGCAGGAGTACACTTAAGTCTACGACTAGGGGGCCCAAGCCCCCTCAATTCAAATCCAAAAATTTGTTCAATGAGAATTTTCCCTAGCTAAATTTTTTTTCATAAGTATTTTGCCGCCTAAAAACTGGCGAGGTGGATTCTAATGCAAAAACAGTACAAACTAATGCACGTAACACTTACTAACCATGTTATTACACCGGCTGCGTTTATATTGTGCGGGGCCCTCGGCACTTTGGAGATTTTTGCAACATCTTTCTGCCAAATATAGGTGAAGACCAAAAAACGTCTCACCATCTGAGCGCGGGACCCTTAGCTGGTACTGTGCCATGTCATGGTAAATTCGGCCCTAGTTATTGCATTACGTTCATGAAAAGGTTGATGACGGCCTGAAATAGCAACTTTTAGGATTAAAACTCTCAATTTCTCCATGGTTGAACACCTAAACTGGTTGGCAAAAATTGAATTGAGGGGGGCCGGGGTACTTGGTCTCAATATTGTTGGTAATTACTGTTGTAGGCGAAGAATGCCAAAAAAAACTAAAACTAAAAAAACAATAGGTTTTCCATCGCAATTTTGTCATCGGTGACATTTCAATTGCGGGGGCCCGGGCCCGCTGGGCCCCCCTACTACGTCTATGTACGGAATTATCTGACCATTTGCATGTCATGACAAACAAATTTTGATTGTGGGATTGATAAATTTGGGAGTTTTGGGGAATAAACAAAGAACCTGGTTTTTTTCGCACCTTATTCTCAACTTATTAAGAACAATGTGCTGATAAACAGTTGTTGATTAAAGGTTTGATTGTGCCTATACGACTCTGGATACTGTCTGTAGCTTATTCTTAATTTGTTTTGCATCCTTCTCAGCTCTATCAATTTTGTTCGCCATGACAACAGAACGTGCTTTTTATCACCACCCCTCACTTTTTCAGCCAATACCCAAATTAGCTAAATCGTGATAAAATTTTGAAAACTTCAAATCTTTGACCTTATCAAAAAATAGATTTATCAACTTTAAAAACATGTAATCCAAACAAGAGTTACTCAAGCTTCAAGTAAAAAAAATGACTAAAAGTCCGGAATAGCAGTGGTGGCAACAATGATCTTACAGAAGGAAAAATACACTTATGCTAAGATAATCGCATAGCGTCCTCTAACTCTAAAGACTTAATTCGTATCAGAATCTTTTTGAAACGGTTTCAGGGTGGGCTTTTTTACCCTAAAGAGCTTGTTGCCCACTTTTTTAAGCCATTAAGTGATGCAATAGCCCAAATATCAGATTCAAAAGCGGAGAAGACTTTCTGATTTTCGCTCGAACACAGAATTCAAAACCACAACAAGCCTTGTTTTTTGGTTTCAACAAGATTTGCCTCCAACTTAACGTTGTGAGGCAAAGCAACTGAAATTTGACCATATTATCGCTGCCTTTGTGATAGTTCTAAAATATCGCCCACCCTAATACAAATTCTTCAAAAAGGACTGATTAGCAAGCACTTATCAAAGTTATCATCACAATGAATACTATACTGTGGCTTGATGGCAAAATGGAAGTTTAAACTTTTGCTTTCATCTGCAAGTTTTGGTTTTAAGTTACGTTTTCATCAGTGAAACCAGTATTTTTATCGCGGAATAGATAATTGCGTAGTTTTGTGGAATAAATCATCCTTGTTTTTTGTACCTTGTTCTCGGCTTGTCTCGCATCCTCCTCAACCTTCTCAATATCGTCCGCCATGACAACGGCGTTCTAATCTTGATCCTGCTCTTTAGTGCCACTCCTCACTTTCCTTGCCGATACCTGAAAGGTGCGATATGTTGGCAGAAGTTTGTAAAGTTAAACACCTTGGTTTTATTGAAATAAGATCAATTTTAAAAAAATAATCAAATAAATACTTGCTCAAACTGCAAGCTTTCCTAATCATTACAGTCTTAAAGCTAAGTTGTAGTTGATTTTTGGTCATTTAAAAGACATCTTAGTAATGAAAAAACAAGTAACAGGATGGATATAAAGGTATTAATAATGTAAGAGTAAGTATCAAAGCATTTTTTTTTTCTACAAACATATTTACATGGCTTTTCAGAATCAGTAAAGGCGGAACGAATGGACCATTACAGATCAAATCATCAAATAAATCAGACAATAAATGGAGTGAATAAACCAAAAGCAACAATGATCTTGCAGTAATAAAAACTTATATTACATGGTTATAATAGCATCGGAGCGTTCATACAAGCAAGTTCTTAATCGAGGAGATTGATAAATTGTGGAGTTTTGTTGAATGAATAACTGTGATTTTTTGTACCTTATTATCGGCTCGTCGTACATCCTCCTCCACTCTCTCGATATTGTCCGCCATGACGACAGCCCCCTGAATACCTTGAACATGCTCTTTATCGCCACCCCTCACTTTTTCAACCGATACCTGAAACAAACAAAATGTTGATTAAATTTAACAAAAGTAAAAAGTTTGACTTTATTCAAAAATAAACTATCAACTTTAAAAAGATACAATCAAAATAGAAGTTGCTCAAGCTTCAAGTAAAAAAAGACTAAAAGTCAAAATAGCAGTGGCAAAAAAAACACTAATACTATTGACATATAGCAATAGGATAAGCGTCCTCAAACTCCACGACTATATATGAAGCAGGGCCTTTCTAAAGAGCTTTATGGGGTGGGCAGAATTGATTAAATGTGGAGTTTGTGGAATAAATAACTCTTTGATTCTTTTGTACCTTCTTGTCGGCTTGTCTGGCATCTTCCTCAACTTTTTCAATGTTGCCCGCCATCACAACATCCTGTCGAATGACTTGGTCCTGCTTTTTACCGCCACTCCTCACTTTCCTTACATATACCTGAAACGTGCAATTTGTCGACAAAATTGAATAAAACCGAGCACATTGACTTTATTAAAATAAAATCAATTGTAAAAACGCAATAACGAAAATAAGTTTGAGGATCTTCAAGAACATCTTAGTAATAATAAACTGGATGAACATTAAATTATCGTCTGGAGTATCAAAGAAGTTTTTTTCACCAACGTATTCACATGGCTTTGCAGAATCAGTAACGGTGGAGGAATTTCGGTCATCACAGCAAAAAATTAGTCTAATGAATCAGAATCCACAGAAAATGCTAAAAATCTTCAAGTGTCCCTGATTTTGCAATCTTTTTTCCAGTGGTAGGTGTACACATTTATATTCAGTCGTTATCACTCTACTCGTTTTTATGAAAATGTTTAACATCTTCGACATCTCAACAACTAAGAATAGCTTCATTCTCGGCTATCGATTTGCTGAAAAGTGAGGGTGATATGACACTTTTTCATAATCATAATTTTAGTTTCGCTCGCAACCCGCACGCACCAAATGACGGGCAATAAAGATAACCTCCCTCCTACCTTCGTATCTTGGACTTGGTTTTCAAAATTAAGGCAACGCCTTTTCGATTTCTCCTGTTCAGCCCGAAGCTGCTTCATCTCGTCACCTCGTGCCCCCTCGCACATTTTCTTCCTCTCCCCCTCATAAGAAATCTGCTCCTTTTTCTCCGTCCTTCTCTCTCCTGTAAGAGTATAACCTTACTAAATGTGTGGAGGTAGCGGCAGACTGTTTAACGTTCTCGTTTTGAAACGATCAAGGGTCCGGGGTTCAATTCTCAAATCAAACACAGTGTTGCTGACAGCTTTCCACCTCAGCAAAATGATAACGAGTTATACAACCCAGGTGTTGCAGGTGCGCTGAATGGTTTCGCCATTTCGTGTTTTTGGCACAATCGACCACATCAAATTTTCATTCGTAATATGGCGAGTATTGCGGAATCCCTTGAAAAGATTCGCTCCCGCAAAAAAAGTTAATGGTTTTGAAGATGTTTGATTGATAGCATTCTTCACCATCAATTTGCTAGTCGTTGAAAGCTATCAAGCAAAGATAATTGCCATGCAGAACATCAACCTACACAATAACCTGGCAAAGACGCAACTTGGCCTCAACTCCATGAGAACACGTTCATCGCCAAAACAAAACTTTTACCTAGCGGCTAACGACAAACTGCTGACTAGGCGACTTTGCCACTTACGAAAAAACTACTATATATTTTCCCACCTTCTCCGCTCGCTCCCATTTCGCGGCTCATCTCCGCTTTTCTACTAAAGTTATTTCCCATTCACTTCCTCTACACATAAGCTGACAAAAATCAGGCTTATCTCTCTCCTCTTCTCAATGCCTGATCCCCAAAGACTCGCACTAGATAGCTTGTAGAATGAGAATGTAATTGACAATATTACTGACAATTTATAACCTGAAAATGAAAAAATCATAAAACTAAAACCATCCCTGGTAAAACAGTAGGTAAGTACAGTTTCTTTATATGTTTATTCCTTGTCCATCGCGATTATGGAGCCAACCACCAGATTACCTAAACCTTGTGGGAAAATCGACATCGGACACCCAGAGGCATTGGAGAACTCAAAACACCGGGCTCATTCATTAGGAATACATAAGATGAAGTAATCATTAAGAAAAAACATTATTCATCTTTTAGCCGACTAACATTTCTTTCGTTTCAATAATGTTTACTTAAAACTTTGCCACCATGAGTATTTGCTTACAGATTTGGCTTATTCCAACTGAATTTGATTTACCCAAATAAATCAACAAATATTTTACCCTTCAATGCTAAGGAGAATTTAAAAATGCGACTAAAATGCAACAATATTTCTTAGCTTAACCGTATCTGATTAAATAATTGGGTGCTTTGCTTTCGTTTTATCCTGGACGGCTTATTTCCGAACAAATTGTGCTGTATAAAAGTCCACCTATTGAGTATCTGAACCAAAAAAACAGTTATTTTTTAATACTTTCCCAAAATAATTTACATCCTCTCACCTTGGATAAAATTTCCAATAGCAAAAAATTTGTCATTTTTACTTGATTAGTTTAATTGAGGTTACGTCATAATCAAACTGATTGTCAGTAAAAACTAAGCTAAAAATCTTAGTATAAAATACTGTAATTTGTCTAACAAACATTTATCTAGTGATGGTGTTGTGGTCTTCCATGTCCTGGTACTCTGCAAATTTCATATCAAACTTCGAACTCACCGAAGAGAGGTGGTTCAACAGTGGATTTCGTTTCGCAAAAACGTAGTCACTTGACCGGGCACCCAAACGTCAAATGAACCGAAGTTACCTAGCACCTTGTTTTAAAAATCGGTATTGATTGGTATTTTAAGCAAAGTGCAGGTCAATTTCTACTTTTTAGTTGTAGTGTTCGTGAGGGATAACATGTTTTATCCTCGTGTGGTGTCTAAACTTGACTTTCTAGAACCAGCTGAGCGGTATCGACTTTTTTGCGTACGACATCCTCAACACCCAGCCAGGGGCGGATTAAAAGATCGCGGGGCGCGGGGCAGATAAGAGTGCGGGGCCCCTGAGTTATGGATGGCGAAAACAACTAATATCCTTTGGGATATTAAATTTTCTGACATCACAATATCAACCGGAAATTTTATAAAAATTTATCAAACTCAGGTTTGGGTCGTGCTCAAAAAGACAATAAGGTTGACAACAAACTTTTATTTCTATTATTATTTAGATCAAAGAGGTTGAGTCTAATTTGCTGTTTTGATTAGTTACAGTAAAACTCTGTAGAAACGTTATTTTTTAAGATGACGGTTAATGTCATCAGCATCCGTTCTTTTGGAATTGGTAAAACTGATATTTGTTTTCTGATTTAGTCCGTTTTCAATGATGTATTATTGTGTAGGCGGAAATTATCATCAATATTTTCCCACAAAGCTGGATCATTGCTATTGTTTTCAGTTACATTGGTAGAAGTTTGCATACTTTCGTTTGCATGATTCCCGCCTTTATTTTCAGATTCAGTATGTAAAGCTGTGTCAAAAGTTTGCTCTGCTGTATTCTCAAGATTCATAGCTTCTGTGTCTTGATTATCCTAGCTCAAAGATTGATGGGATGTAGGATAAGCTAAGTGCTCGTTTACATAAGGAAAGAACTGACTGATTTTCTTACACCTGCTTTCAACTTCTTTTGATTTTGTCCGCTTTTCCTCTTTTCTTTTACGTTTTTGACTTCCACTCTCAAACTTAGGGGGCACGGGGGGTTTGGGGCAGAACCCCCAGTGCTCGAAAATTTTGCATTTTTTTGCAAAATTAACTTCATTTTAGGGCTATTTTGATTAAAACATAATGCTTTTAAAACGTGGCTTAGAAATTGGCGGTGCTGCAAACATGATCAAACTGGTGGCATAAATGGGCTATTTGGGAGGTGGCTAATTGTAAATTGTTAGTTCCATTGTTTAGATGCTGGTAAATTATAAAATCGAATAGTTTAATAAAACTCACACGGAGTAATCTATTTCGTGTACGGTTTATAGAGAACAATAATTGGGGGGGGGCTAATGAAAAGAGATTTGAGAGAAATGATTGGTAATTAACAGAGGTGGGCAGTAACTACTTACTATAGTAACTAGTTGCTTTTTTAGTAACTGTAACTGTAACTTAGTTACTTTTGCCAAAAATAACGCTAGTGGTAACTAGTTATATTTGGAGACATTAAAAAGTTACTAGTTACTTTTAGTTGAGGTCTTGTTAAAAAAGATTGTTTAATTGTTAGATTTTGCTTTAATGAAACACTTCTGTGTAATCCCTGTTGGCGCTACGGATTACGGATTTTTTTATTGTGCACTAACGTGGCAACCCTAACCATGCTGTGAGAAGATATTAGAACGTTTTTAAATAAAAGACCTCCTTTTAACGAGCGTTGAGTCATTTCAGCAGATAACGTTGTTGTTAAGTAGCCGCTTTACCCCTTTTGTTGCTTTTCGTTTTGAAAAGACATTTTGAAACACAAACGTTCTGGTCGAAGCGATGAAGATTTTGAGAAGCTTGCTTTCTTGAAAGGCAATTAAATATAGTTTATCAATGTGGTACGTTGTGTATTTTTGTTATAACAACAGCAACTATAGCCATAAGCAGCGTGTGCAGCGGCACCACATGAAAATTAAAAAATGAATAAAGAAATCTGTTAATACCGGTTGCAAAGAACAAAATCAACATCTTCGATACTTAATTCATACCGATAACCAGAATGTGACATCGCAAGCGATATGCAGGGACTTCGCGAAAGCATCTAACTTTACTGAACTAAAGATCGTTACAACTGCGTTAAGCGTGTTTATGGTTGTTGATAGTCAGATCTGAAATACTCTGCATTCGAATTTTATAATGTTCCATTAACTTGATCAGGTTTGTGGTTAATGGCTTTCAAAATTTTACGTTAAATTTTCATAATTACTTTCTATAATTAAAAACACGATTAATTAGTAAAGTTCTAAAAACTATAGGATACCAGTAAATTGACCATTAACAAGCTATTCATGCCGTAAACTAATATGTCTTTTCTGCTCAAACTTCGATTGGTTATGTGTCTTTGTTCAGATAAAAGCTACAAATTATTGTCTATTTACAATCGCGTTGACAGATGAGGACATCAAAATGACGGCATAGAGAAAAAGCTTCCGGCATAAAACGGTCGATTTAGTAAATTCTCAGACAAGAATGACAATTGGGAAACTACAATGCTTACATAAGTTATTCACTGAAAATTTGGAATGCGGTTAGCTTACAGGGTCCATTTGGCATTGTCTTTTCAATGTGGTCCACCACATTTTGTTACCTTCAGTCTTGGATTCATATTAACCTATTCTATAGATTTAATTTGCTTAGCTATTGTAGTTAATGGGGGCAAGTGTCAATACAATTGGAGGACCTCTATAGTATGGCATCTCAAAAACTTTTCATGTTATCTTATTACCTATGTTGAAAATTTCATTTTTCTTTAAGCTTGAGTGGTTAAAAATTTTGAAAGACATATTTGAGGAGAACTACCCAATTTGTGGAAATTGAAATTAGTCATAACTTTATCTTTCCTTTCTATTCTGAATCTTTCTAAAGCCTAACTTAAATGGTGAAAAAGTTTAAATTTTTGAGGACCTATTTGAGGGACCTCCATTTTGGTAACCCCAAATTTTGTTATATTTTAACTTTTTGTAATATTTACCTATCCTGAAAATTACATGCATCTTGCTAAAGTGGATAAAAACTATTAATTTTGGCAGTGCTGGTTGAGGAGGACTCTTCAACGTGGTACCCCAAAGGTATTTTCAAATTTTATCTTTTCTGCACATTGTCTATCCTGAAAATTTCATGTGTATAGCTCAAGCAATTAAAAAGTTTGAATTTTGGAATCCTCGTTTGAGGAGGACCCCCATTGTGGAACCTCCAAATTTTGGCAAACGATATATCTTTTACATATATTTACGTATTCTGAGAATTTTATCAGTCTAACTTGAGTTGTTTAAAAGTTTGAACTTTGACGGCTCCGTTTGAAGAGGACCCCCTCATTTCTTTATTCCCAAATTTTGTCAAATGTTATCTCTTCTTTATGTTTGCCTACCCTAAAATTTTCATGTGTCTGGCTAAAAACGTTAAAAAATGTAAATCTTGGCGGCCTTGTTTGAAGGAGACCCCTTCATTCTGGTACTCCCAAATTTTGTCAAATTTCATATTTTCCTTATATTTACCTACATCAAAAATTTCGTTGGTCTAGCTTTAAAGATAAAACTTTCTATGTTGAACCGTTTTTAGTTATAAGCAAATCAATAAATTTCGCTTCTCATTTATCAAAATGGCCGAGTAAAAGCAAAGGTCCTACGCCCGCGAAGTCCTAATTAAATTCATTAAAAGTAACTGTAACTCTAACTAGTTACTTTTTGTAAAATGGTAACTGTAACTTAGTTACTTTTTAGGCCAAGTAACTGTAACTCAGTTACTTTTACAAAGTAACTTGCCCACCACTGCATAAATAGTTTCATTAAGCAAAGATTTCTCAGTTAAAATTCATTGATTTTGGCTAAAATTATAAACATAATCGGCAAAGATTTATTTATTGATTGATAAATTGGTAAAGATGTATGTTTTGAAGATTGTATTGCTAAAGATTTTTCAGTTGAAATATACTTATTTTGGCTAAAATTAACTGATTCATGAGTAAAGATTATGTATTATAAACATAATCCGTAAAGATTTATTTCTTGATTGATAAATTGGTAAAGATGTATGTTTTGAAGATTATATCTCTGGTCATATTTGTCCTTTCGGCCTTGCTAGCCTGACTGATGAGCCCTGAGATTGGGCGAAACAGCTGTCTGAGTCATGTTATTGGAAATTATTTTGAATCGAACTATTATAATTATCTCTTGAACTAGAAAGGCTACGCCAGGGTCTGATTGGAGTACAGTACTAGTTGCATATTTAACTTCCTACCAGCGGACAGCGTCAAACATTAAGAGTCGTATGCATCAACGTGGATTAACTTTGATCTATGGATGAACAAAACTTTACCGGGAAATTTTTGAACAAATGGCGGGACAATTTGCTTTAATTATTGTGTAATTCAACGATAAATTCTATAAATTCCAATCTCAATTTATTTTAATCTGAGAAGTTCAACAGTTCAGAAGTTGGAAAATTGATCATTCGCGGATCATAGTAAATCTACTTTGGTGCATACGTTCCCAAGTTAACAATTGGACGATCCGCAGACTTTTCATTGCGGTACTAGGAATCCGCATCGGCTTGGGAGTTTCCAGTGATCCGACGTTCCTGTGGATTTCTTCGAATTTTTATCCCCTGAATGTGCAACCTGTTCGAAGCCACCAAACAGAGTTAACAAAGGTCTACAATCGTAAAGCATGGAAGTGTCCGAAATCCGGGCCGCGATAAAATTTTATTGTGGGCCTCAAACTGGACGCGGGCCGGATTACGTACACTACCGCTTTGATATGAAAAAGTCCGCCTAACCGAGACTAAAGGACGTTTTGAACTTTGTAATTCTGTCAAATGGTTTCCGAATATTAGCAATTATTTGTTCTTTCAAATGGTTCTGCAAACGCACGAATACGTGTTATTAAAATGACTTTACGATTTTTTTCCGAAAAATCACAAAAATTGCCCAGTAATTGTGTACTCCGCTATAGACGCCCGTAGCCTCTGGGAGCTCCGCTTCCAGTCTTCCGTCTGTGAGACGCAGACAAATTCTAGCTTTAGGAATCCCCCCCTTAGCTAACTCCGGATAATACGCGACTGCTGAATAATAATTTAATTTCATTTGCCAGAGTCAAATAGTCTCCGAGCTTTCCTATGAATTGGTAAAATGAATTAAGTAGACTTACTAATTTCCTGGTCGGTCAAAATTGGCTCAGTGTTGATCTCACTATCATTGGAACATATCTGTTTGTAAGTAACTGTATAACGTACTTACCAAAAATACGCTAAGATTGATCCCACCGCTCTTATAAATAAACAAATACTTGTAAAATAAGTAAATGACTTCATTTTTTTATGCAATTTAATTGTAAATACGGATTAATATACACACAAAAATATCACATTTCAAAACTGTAACTAAAAATTCTAAGTCACTACTGAAAATCTTTCTATGATACATTGATCGCCTCTCATGGTAAAAAGGGCTGTCATTCATTCCGACTTTGTAGGCATCTCCATTTTTCTCATCTTATAGTGCAAGCGTGCACGTCAGGAAAAAAAGCAAGTTTGGCTTGAAACATCTCACTCTTCAACTCGTTTTCACTTCACTCAAATTTTAGAGGTTAATTTTGTTCAATTTTAATTCAAGTTTTTTTTTCATTTAAATTTAGAATTTAATTTCAATTTCAATTTAAAATCAATTTTAATTGAATTCAATTTGTTCAATTAATTCAAATATAGAAACAAAAGGCCAAAACATCCCGATCGTTTGATACAGCTTTATGGCAAAACTGAGCTGTCGGTACTGAAATGTACTGATGGCTTGAGGGCTCCATTACCAGCGGAAACTTTACAGCATTTTCCATCACGTTGTATGGGTTTGATTCCAATCAAAAGACAACCCTCGTTAGATTACCAACATGCTTTTAATAGTCTGGCTTCTACCAATTAATCAGCATCGGGATTTACATGAAATTTTTGTGACTTGTTTTTTTATGTCCAAAACTCATTCTGGACCAAATCATCTTCAAAATAATTCAACACGGAATCCTCTTCAGCAACTCTCTTGAAAACGTTTATCGCCTCTTCATCATTGCTTTTCTTTTCTTTTGTGCCCAGCAACATTTCCAATTCCTGAACTCTATTTTCCAGTTTGTTGCTTCTTTTAATCTCCTCGGCAAGCAGTGCTTGCACGTTGTTCGCTGATTCGTGCTCGTGAGCAATGCAAGCTCCCGCCTTGTGCATATTAGCTTTGAAATCTGCTTTCTCTGCATCGAAAACTTTCAGTTTCATTTTGAGTTGTTCGATCTGTAACTTTTTCTTCAACCCATCTGCTTCAAGATCCCTCCTCAGCTTGGCCTCCTCTTCACAAGCATCCCTCCAAACTTTTATTTCCATCGCAGTATCAATCTTCTCATCATCATCCATTATCATTTGTAATTCCAGTACTTTCTTCTCGGCTTTCTTTCTTTTTTCAATTTCCTCGGTCAGCAACCCGAAATCTTCCGAAGTTTCAGTTGCTCTATCTTTTTTCTGAGGGCGTGTTTCTTGGTTATCTTCAACGCAATTTTTGACTCCGATGTTTCTCTTAAAATATCCTGACGCATTATCCTCAAGTTTGAGCATCATTGCCACTTCGCCATCGTTTCTCTTGACATTCTTTCCTCTTTCAAGTTCATTTTTGAGTAGAATTTCAAAGATCTTGAAACGTCCAAGCTTTGTATTTTGTTCTGGCGCGGCCATTTTGTTTTCCATGGAGTCGAGCAGCTTCTTTAAATCGTCGACTTTCTTTTCAGCTTCGATTCGTTTCTCAATCTCCTCCGCAAGCATTGCAAGTAATTCATCATCACCAGCAGTTTGCAAAAAGTATTCATTTTGTGATTTGTTTGAACTCTCAATCGCTTGTTTCTTTTCGGTTTCAAGACACTCTATTTTCATGATCAATTCTTTAATCATGAGTTTCTGTTCCGAACCATCTGCTTCTAGGTCTTTTTTCAATTTGGCCTCCTTTTCATAAAGATCCCTCAAAACTTTGGTCTCGGTCACAATGTCGAGCTTATCATCCACATCCGTCATTTCCAATTCCAGAACGTTTTTCTCAACTTTCGTTCGCTGTTCTATTTCCTCCGCCAGCATTTGTTGCAATTTATTTTCCATTTGCTGCTCTTGTTTGATGCAAAAGTCTGTTGTTGAAGTTCGTTTATCTTCTTTCAGCGGCAATTCTCTGACATTTGTACTCCGTTTTCCATCACAGTTGATTTCCATGCCGTCACCTGCTGCATTCAAATCATCCACATTATCTGCTCCACATTCTGCACCATTTCGGTCCTTCTTTGCCTGCTCCCTCAGTGTCATTTCGTTTGCTTTTTTTCCGGCGAATTCTGTTTCCCTAATTTCTTCCGCAAGCATAGTTTTGAACTTTTTGTCCAAATAATCCCCTTCAAAATATTTCTTCGTAATTCGCTCTTGAAGAAGGTCTTTTGACATCTCACAATCAGCTTTCCGTTGTTTGGCGTGGAGCAGAATTTCGAGTTCCTTGACTTTTTTCTCGGTTTGGTTTCTTTTTTCAATTTCCTCCATAACAACTGCTTCCGTGTGGTTAGCCGTTTGTTCTTTGAAATGCCCATGTTCATGGCAAGCTCCCATGATGTGTACGTTTTCTAGAACGTCTTTTTTCTCAGCATCAAGCATCTTTATTTTCATCTTCAATTGCTCTATCCTTAAATTTTTGTTCAAAGCATCAGCCTGCAGATCTCTTCGTAACTGGGCTTCCTCCTGACAAAGATCCTTCAAGACTTTTATCTCCATTTGAGTATTCTCATCACTCTTAATCATGGCCTCCAAATCCAGAACTCCCTTTTCAACTTTCTGTCGCTTTGCAATTTCCTCCTCAAGCATCAACTTCAAATTACTCGTCTTTTGCTGTTCTTCCGAAAGCAAATTTTCTGAAGTTTCGGTTTGTTTGTCTTTGAGCTCTGGTAAACTGCTGTTTTGTTTTTCCAATGGAAAATCTGAAGTTTCGGTTTGTTTGTGTTTCAGCTCTGGCAAATTTCTCTTATTTTCATCGTCGTTTTTCTTCTTGCCTATGTCTCCACTCAACTCTATTATGCTCTCAGTTTCTTCTCCGCTTGTCAATTCGTCGGTTATTTGTTTGATTTCTTGTTGCAAATTGATCAGTTCATTCTCCGCAGTGTCCTTTTTCTCGATTTCGACTTCAAGTTGAAATCTAATCTCGTCCGAACGCCGACTCAACCCAATGACATAATCCTCCAGGTCACTTATCAAACATTCTTCCTTCGCTAGCTTGTGGATCAGTTCCGATACTGTGGCTTCAGCATTTGCCCGCTTTTCACTTTCCTTCTCCAACATTTTTTCAGTTGTGCGCAAACTTTCCAACTGTTGATAGTGCAGATCTCGAAGTTTCACTTCATCTTTTTCAATCAAACAATTTAGATAAGCTACTCTTTTTTGCTCATCCACATATTTCACGTTGATTTCTTCCTTCGTTGCTCTCTCGCATTCTACTAATCCTTTCAAATGTTCCACTTTAATTTTCAAGTCATTAAATCTGCAGCACTTCTCTGTCAGCTCATCCTTCAATTTATCCACATCTCCACTGAGACTTATGAATTTCTTCTCCCAATTAACTTTTAGTTGAACTTCTGTTTCAAAAAGACTCTTCAGGTTGTCAGACCTTGTTTTTTCTTCCTGCAATAAGATTTCCAAATTGATGCTTTTTGCAGCTTCGTGTTTGTGTTTGCTTTCAGCTTTCCTCCTCATGCACTTTTCCGACTCAAGTGCGTGCTTCGCTTGCCTAAGTTCTTCCATCTTGCTTCCACATGAACGCACTAAACCTCCAGTTTTTTTGCCCGCTACAGAATTTCTTCCGAACTGATTTTTATTGTTTTCCTTCATCAGCATCTTACGTGCACTTTCGACTTGCTTGTGCACTTTTTTCTGTTTCTTGTTTTGATTGGTCAGTGCAGCTTGCAACTTTAATGCACCTCTTTTCATTTTCACGCAAAAGCTCTCAGAAAAATCGGTTTCGTTGTATCTTCTAAGGAGCAGAACCAACTGCTTTACGCGCGACGAAATCAACGAAATCGCGCGATTCCGTCTGCCTTCGATTGCATTTTGCTGTTTTTCTTCAATCCAAATCGCCGATTCAAAGTTTGATTTATAATGTTTTTGGGCAACGACGGCTCCCTCAAGTTTTTCAACCAATCCGTTAGAATCGGTGTGCAGATCCGTTTGCAGCACCGTTTTAGTTTCGCTTTTGGCCTCTTCCGACGAAACTTCTGAAGCTTGATTTTCATTTGCATTAGTAGCAAGTTTTCCAGCTATGCGTTTTACCAATGCACAATTTTTTGTTTGCTCCGAACTGCGTTTTTCCTTAACCAGTTTGGCTCCTCGTGAAACCATAAATTTCTCAAACTCTCCATAATCGTGCAGCACGTTATGAAGCTCTATGTCTAGACTATCCGCTCGATATTTTTCTTTGGCAAGTATCTTTTCAATGAATTTTCGATAATCGATTTCTTCTTCAAGTTGCCGTTTCAAACTTACAGCATTCCTTTCAGCCGTTATTCTGCGATCCACCTCATCTCCTACCACGCCCTGAAGCTTTTCGATATCGCTGAATCGCTCATAAAGCTCGTCTCGTAGTTCGTTGCTTCGCTGCCACTCATTACGAATTTCTGTTCTCATAGTTGCGGATCGTAAGCGTTCACGAGCCAGACATTCGTCGAGCACTATATTTTTGCTCTCTTCTTCTTGCGCCTCTTTTCGGCACTTTTCCAGCAGTTTTTCCAGTCGAAAAGCCTTCGCTTCAGCAAGTTGTCTCGCCAATTGTTCCTTGCCAAGATCGATTTTGCATTGATTTGCCCATTTCTCGGCTCCCATCTTCGACTCGACGTGCTTTGCAATTTGTTTTCTGGCAGCGTCTCTGACTTTCGATTGAACTTCCAGTAATTCGAAGCTGCTCTTAGCAGCCGCTGCGCATTTCTCATCATCGTTCCTCTTGTTGCATCTTTCCAAGGCGGAACGCAATTTGCTCGACTCACGTTGCAGACCCTCGATTTTGCACGACGACAAATACAGATTGTGTCTGAGTTGGCTGATAACATTGGCATCGCTCTTCTTGCTGGGCGGTATACCAATAAGAGGAGAGGTAAGATGAGCATGTTCGTTTGTTCCAACCTAAACAAAATAAAAACCTAAACAACCTGATAAGGCAATGATGAAATTATAAATACGAACAAACGGCATCGCAGAAACATTTTGGCCTGGAATCTTATCTACACTGCTGCAGATCTTGGTTATTGTTTCAAAAGTTGTTGGGCGATTCGTATATCGTCAAGCTGCTAAAATATTTGTCTAAGTCATTTTCTACCACATTGAGTTTTTGTGTGATGGTTTGTGTATGGTTCAAGTAAATGTTTTGGCAAATTTTCGAAACTTTAACACAAACCATGAGATAGTTAATTGGCATGCCATAGTATTGATTTATGAACATTTTTTCCTTCAAATGAACAACAGTTCTTTTCTAAGTTTTCTCGAATGCCAAAACATAACCTATACGATTAACATGATATAGGATGTCCCTCAAAAATTTTGTGCCCGCGCTCCCGATCATTAATACGGCCACATGGCAAAAAACTTACTCCAATGATGGAGGGTTTTCAAAGTTAGGCCGCACCGAAGTAGTGAATAGAGTCGCGTTTAAAAAGTATTTCAAAAGTATAAAAGTGTTTAAAAAGTATAAAAGAACATCTCACCTCCACCACCAGAGCGTGTGAGTTTTCGCTTTTCTTTTTGTCACTGATGGCACCTTTCTCCTTGACTAAATCGTTCATGTTGTTAGCGCCCATCTCTGATTTTCGCTAAAAATTAAAAAATAACGTAAGTGAAAGAAAATGAACTTAATTTTGAAATTGGTTGAAACGAAAATTTCTTGCAAATCTATCAAAAACAAAGCAACAGACCAAATTCAAATAAATACAAAGAATAAACAAGGAGCAACAGTGAGTTTGCAAATATAAAAACTTATATTACAGGATCATAGACAAAGCCAGGACCTTTGATTGGGGGGAGGGAGCAAACCACAAATTCCATGCAGTGACGGTATCACAGATTTTCGGAAAGGGAAACTTTTTGTAGCGCAAAGATATTGTGGATAGGAAGATCTGAAGTCATAGCCTGTATTTGGCACATCTATTCAAATCCAAAAATTTGTTCATTTAGCATTTTCCCTAGCTAAATTTTTTTTTTCATAAGTATTTTGTCGCCTAAAAACTGGCGATGTGGATTGTTATGTAAAAACAGTACAAATTGATGCATGTTACACCTACTAACCATGTTATTGCACGGGCTGCATTTATATTGCGTGGTGCCTTCGGCACTTTGGAGATTTTTGCAACATCTTTCTGCCAAATATAGGTGAAGACCAAAAAACGTCTCACCATCTGAGCGCGGGACCCTTAACTGGTACTGTGCCATATTATGGTAAATTCGGCCCTATAGTTACTGCATGACGTTCATTAAAAGGTTGATGACGGCCTGAAATAGCAACTTTTAGAATCAAAAATCTCAATTTCTCCATGGTTAAGCATTTAAATTGGTTGGCAAAATTAAATTGAGGGGGGCCGGGGTACTTGGTCTCAATATTGTTGGTAATTACTGTTGTAGGCGAAAAATGCTGAAAAAAACTAAAACTAAAAAAACAATAAGTTTTTCATCACAATTTTGTCATTGGTGACATTTCAATTGCGGGGGCCCGGGCTCCCTGGGCCCCCCTACTACGTCTATGTACAGAATTATCTGACCATCTGAGTGTCATGACAAACAAATTTTGATTGTGAGGTTGACATATTTGGGAGTTTTGGGGAATAAACAAAGAACCTGTTTTTTTCGCGCCTTATTCTCAGCTTATTAAGAACAATGTGCTGATAAACAGCTGTTAATCATAGGTTTGGTTGTGCCTATACGACTCTGGATACTGTCTATAGCTTATTCTTAATTTGTTTTGCATCCTTCTCAGCTCTATCAATTTTGTTCGCCATGACAACAGAACGTGCTTTTTATCACCACCCCTCACTTTTTCAGCCAATACCCAAATTAGCTAAATCGTGATAAAATTTTGAAAACTTCAAATCTTTGACCTTATCAAAAAATAGATTTATCAACTTTAAAAACATGTAATCCAAACAAGAGTTACTCAAGCTTCAAGTAAAAAAAATGACTAAAAGTCCGAAATAGCAGTGGCGGCAACAATGATCTTACAGAAGGAAAAATACACTTATGCTAAGATAATCGCATAGCGTCCTCTAACTCTAAAGACTTAATTCGCATCAGAATCTTTTTGAAAGGGTTTCGGGGTGGGCTTTTTTACCCTAAAGAGCTTGTTGCCCACTTTTTTAAGCCATTGAGTGATGCAATAGCCCAAATATCAGATTCAAAAGCGGAGAAGACTTTCTGATTTTCGCTCGAACACAGAATTCAAAACCACAATAAGCCTTGTTTTTTGGTTTCAACAAGATTTGACTCCAACTTAACGTCGTGAGGCAAAGCAACTGAAGTTTGACCATATTATCGCTGCCTTTGTGATAGTTCTAAAATATCGCCCACCCTAATACCAATTCTTCAAAAAGGACTGATTAGCAAGCACTTATCAAAGTTATCATCACAATGAATACTATACTGTGGCTTGATGGCAAAATGGAAGTTTAAACTTTTGCTTTCATCTGTAAGGTTTGATTTTAAGTCTCGTTTTCATCAGTGAAAACAGTATTTTTATCGCGGAATAGATAATTGCGTAGTTTTGTGGAATAAATCATCCTTGTTTTTTGTACCTTGTTCTCGGCTTGTCTCGCATCCTCCTCAACCTTCTCCATATCGTTCGCCATGACAACGGCGTTCTGATCTTGATCCTGCTCTTTAGTGCCACTCCTCACTTTCCTTGCCGATACCTGAAAGGTGCGATATGTTGATAGAATTTTGTAAAGTTAAACACCTTGACTTTATTAAAATAAGATCAATTTAAAAACACAATCAAAATAATACTTGCTCAAACTGCAAGCTTTCCTAATCATTACAGTCTTAAAGCTAAGTTGTAGTTGATTCTTGGGATCTTAAATGACATCTTAGTAATGAAAAAACAAGTAGCAGGATGGATATAAAGGTATTAATAATGTAAGAGTAAGTATCAAAGCATTTTTTTTTCTACAAGCATGTTTACATGGCTTTGCAGAATCAGTAAAGGCGGAACGAATGGACCATTACGGATCAAATCATCAAATAAATCAGACAATACTCGAATAAATGGAGAGACTAAACCAAAAGCAACAATGATCTTGCAGTAATAAAAACTTATATTACAGGGCTATAATAGCATCGGAGTGTTCATACAAGCAAGTTCTTAATCGAGGAGATTGATAAATTGTGGAGTTTTGTTCAATAAATAACTGTGATTTTTTGTACCTTATTATCGGCTCGTCTTACATCCTCCTCCACTCTCTCGATATTGTCCGCCATGACGACAGCCCCCTGAATACCTTGAACATGCTCTTTATCGCCACCTCTCACTTTTTCAACCGATACCTGAAACAAACAAAATGTTGATAAAATTTAACAAAAGTAAAAAGCTTGACTTTATCAAAACATGAATTATCAACTTTAAAAAGATACAATCAAAATAGAAGTTGCTCAAGCTTCAGGTAAAAAAAGACTAAAAGTCAAAATAGCAGTGGCGTCAACAGTGATGTTACAGGAAAAAACACTAATACTATTGACTTATAGCAATAGGATAAGCGTCCTCAAACTCCACGACTATATATGAAGCAGGGCCTTTCTAAAGAGCTTTATGGGGTGGGCAGAATTGATTAAATGCGGAGTTTGTGGAATAAATAACTCTTTGATTCTTTTGTACCTTCTTGTCGGCTTGTCTGGCATCTTCCTCAACTTTTTCAATGTTGCCCGCCATCACAACATCCTGTCGAATGACTTGGTCCTGCTTTTTACCGCCACTCCTCACTTTCCTTACATATACCTGAGACGTTCGATTTGTTGACAAAATTGAATAAAACCGAGCACATTGACTTTATTAAAATAAGATCAATTGTAAAAACGTAATAACGAAAATAAGTTTGAGGATCTTCAAGAACATCTTAGTAATAATAAACTGGATGAACATTAAATTATCGTCTGGAGTATCAAAGAAGTTTTTTTTCACCAACATATTCACATGGCTTTGCAGAATCAGTAACGGTGGAGGAATTTCGGTCATCACAGCAAAAAATTAGTCTAATGAATCAGAATCCACAGAAAATGCTAAAAATCTTCAAGTGTCCCTGATTTTGCAATCTTTTTTCCAGTGGTAAGTATACACATTTATATTCAGTCGTTATCACTCTACTCGTTTTTATGAAAATGTTTAACATCTTCGACATCTCAACAACTAAGAATAGCTTCATTCTCGGCTATCGATTTGCTGAAAAGTGAGGGTGATATGACACTTTTTCATAATCATAATTTTAGTTTCGCTCGCAACCCGCACGCACCAAATGACGGGCAATAAAGATAACCTCCCTCCTACCTTCGTATCTTGGACTTGGTTTTCAAAATTAAGGCAACGCCTTTTCGATTTCTCCTGTTCAGCCCGAAGCTGCTTCATCTCGTCACCTCGTGCCCCCTCGCACATTTTCTTCCTCTCCCCCTCATAAGAAATCTGCTCCTTTTTCTCCGTCCTTCTCTCTCCTGTAAGAGTATAACCTTACTAAATGTGTGGAGGTAGCGGCAGACTGTTTAACGTCCTCGTTTTGAAACGATCAAGGGTGCGGGGTTCAATTCTCAAATCGAACACAGTGTTGCTGACAGCTTTCCACCTCAGCAAAATGATAACGAGTTATACAACCCAGGTGTTGCAGGTGCGCTGAATGGTTTCGCCATTTCGTGTTTTTGGCACAATCGACCACATCAAATTTTCATTCGTAATATGGCGAGTATTGCGGAATCCCTTGAAAAGATTCGCTCCCGCAAAAAAAGTTAATGATTTTGAAGATGTGTGATTGATAGCATTCTTCTCCATCAATTTTTTAGTCGTTGAAAGCTATCAAGCAAAGATAATTGCCATGCAGAACATCAACATATGCAATAACCTGGCAAAGACTCAACTTGGCCTCAGCTCCATGAGAACACGTTCATCGTCAAAACAAAACTTTTACCTAGCGGCTAACGGTAAACTGCTGACTAGGCGACTTTGCCAGTTACGAAAAAACTACTATATTGTCCCACCTTCTCCGCTCGCTCCCATTTCGCGGCTCATCTCCGCTTCTCTGCTAAAGTTATTCCCCATTCAACTTCCTCTAATATACGCTGACAAAAATCAGGCTTATCTCTCTCCTCTTCTCAATGCCTGATCCCCAAAGACTCGCACTAGATAGCTTGTAGAATGAGAATGTAATTGACAATATTATTGACAATTTTTAACCTGAAAATGAAAAAATCATAAAACTAAAACCATCCCTGGTAAAACAGTAGGTAAGTACAGTTTCTTTATATGTTTATTCCTTGTCCATCGCGATTACGAAGCCAACCACCAGATTACCTAGACCTGGTGGGAAAATCGACATCGGACACCCAGAGGCATTGGAGAACTCAAAACACCGGGCACATTCATTATGAATGGTATAAGATGAAGTAATCATTAAGAAAAAACATTATTCATCTTTTAGCCGACTAACATTTCTTTCGTTTCAATAATGTTTACTTAAAACTTTGCCACCATGAGTATTTGCTTACAGATTTGGCTTATTCCAACTGAATTTGATTTATCCGAATGAATCAATAAATATTTCACCCTTCAATGCTAAGGAGAATTTAAAAATGCGACTAAAATGCAACAATATTTCTTAGCATAGCCATATCTGATTAAATAATTGGGTGCTTTGCTTTCGTTTTATCCTGGACGGCTTATTTCCGAACAAATTGTGCTGTATAAAAGTCCACCTATTGAGTATCTGAACCAAAAAAACAGTTATTTTTTAATACTTTCCCAAAATAATTTACATCCTCTCACCTTGGATAAAATTTCCAATAGCAAAAAATTTGTCATTTTTACTTGATTAGTTTAATTGAGGTTACGTCATAATCAAACTGATTGTCAGTTAAAACTAAGCTAAAAATCTTAACATAAAATACTGTAATTTGTCTAACAAACATTTATCTAGTGATGGTGTTGTGGTCTTCCATGTCATGGTACTCTGCAAATTTCATATCAAACTTCGGAACTTACCGAAGAGAGGTGGTTCAACAATGGATTTCGTTTCGCAAAAACGTAGTCACTTGACCGGGCACCCAAACGCCAAATGAACCGAAGTTACCTTGCACCTTGTTTTAAAACTCGGTATTGATTGGTATTTTAAGCAAAGTGCAGGTCAATTTCTACTTTTTAGTTGTAGTATTCGTGAGGGATAACATGTTTTATCCTCATGTGGTGTCTAAACTTGACTTTCTAGAACCAGCTGAGCGGTATCGACTTTTTTGCGTACGACATCCTCAACACCCAGCCAGGGGCGGATTAAGAGATCGCGGGGTGCGGGGCAGATAAGTGTGCGGGGCCCCTGAGTTATGGATGGCAAAAACAACCAATATCCCTTATGATATTAAATTTTATTGGCATCACAATATCAACCGGAAATTTTATAAAAATTTATCAAACTCAGGTTTGGGTCGCGCTCAAAAAGATATTAATGTTGACAACAAACTATTATTTTTATTATTATTTAGATCAAAGAGGTTGAGTCTAATTTGCTGTTTTGATTAGTTAAAACTCTGTAGAAACGTTATTTTTTAGGATAACGGTTAATGTCATCAGCATCCGTTCTTTTGGAATTTGTAAAACTGATATTTGTTTTCTGGTTTAGTCCGTTTTCAATGATGTATTATTGTGTAGGCGGAAATTATCATCAATATTTTCCCACAAAGCTGGATCATTGCTATTGTTTTCAGTTACATTGGTGGATGTTTGCATACTTTCGTTTACATGATTCCCGCCTTTATTTTCAGATTTAGGATGTAAAGCAGTGCCAAAAGTTTGCTCTGCTGTATTCTCAAGATTCATCGCTTCTGTGGCTTGATTATCCTAGCTCAAAGATTGATGGGATGTAGGATCAGCTAAGTGCTCGTCTACATTAGGAAAGAACTGACTGATTTTCTTACACCTGCTTTCAACTTCTTTTGATTTTGTCCGCTTTTCCTCTTTTCTTTTACGTTTTTGACTTCCACTCTCAAACTTAGGGGGCACGGGGGGTTTGGGGGCGGAGCCCCCACGCGCTCGAAATTTTTGCATTTTTTTGCAAAATTAACTTCATTTTAGGGCTATTTTGATTAAAAACTAATGCTTTTGAAACGTGGCTAAGAAATTTCAAATTGGCAGTGCAAACATGATCAAACTGGTGGCATAAATGGGCTATTTGGGAGGTGGCTAATTGTAAATTGTTAGTTCCATTGTTTAGATGCTGGTAAATTATAAAATCGAATGGTTCAATAAAACTCACACGGAGTAATCTATTTCGTATAAATAATTGGGGGGGGCTAATGGAAAGAGATTTGAGAGAAATGATTGGTAATTAACAGAGGTGGGCAGTAACTAGTTACTGTAAGTAGTTGCTTTTTTAGTAATTGTAACTTTGTTACTTTTCTAAAAAGTAACGAAAGTGGGAACTAGTTACTATTTGGAGACATTAAAAAGTTACTAGTTACTTTTAGTTGAGGTCTTGTTAAAAACGATTGTTTAATTGTTAGATTTTGCTTAAATAAAACACTTCTGTGTAATCCCTATTGGCGCTACGGATTACGGATTTTTTATTGTGCACTAACGTGGCAACCCTAACCATGCTGTGAGAAGATATTAGAACGTTTTTAAATAAAAGACCTCCTTTTAACGAGCGTGTAGTGTTCGTTCAGCAGATAACGTTGTTGTTAAGTAGCCGCTTTACTCCTTTTGTTGCTTTTCGTTTTGAAATGACATTTTGAAACACAAAGACAGCATGGGTAAAAACATTTTGAAACCTAACCGTTCTGGTCGAAGCGATGAAGATTTTGAGAAGCTTGCTTTCTTGAAAGGCAATTAAATAAAGTGCATCAATGTGGTACGTTGTGTATTTTTGTTATAACAACTTACAGCAACAATAGCTATAAGCAGCATGTGCAGAGGCACCACATGAAAATTAAAAAATGAATAGAGAAAGAAATCTGTTAATACGGGTTCCGAAGAACAAAATCAACATTTTTGATACTTAATTCATACCGGTAACCAGAAAGTGACATTGCAAGCAATATCCGGGAACTTTGCGAAAGTATCCAACTTTACTGAACTAAAGAACTTTACAACAGCGTTAAGCGTGTTTACGATTGTTGATAGTCAGATCTGAAATACTGTGCTTTCGAATTTCATAATGTTCCATTAACTAGATCAGGTTTGCGGTTAACGGCTTCCAAAATTTTGCGTTAAATTTCCATAAATACTTGCTATAATTAAAAATACAATTAAGGAAAGACTCCCCAAACAAGCTTTACTTGCCAAAGCAAATGGGAGAAGACCAGTTGGACGACCTAGAACTAGATGGACCGATTACCTTGAGGATCTTGGACGGAATCGCTTGGGACTTCGCCCAAGCGAAATGATGGAGGTGATGGAAGACCATGAGGTGTGGCGGTTTAGTCTTGAGCTACAGCCCCCACAACCCTCACGGAAAAGCCAGCAATGAAAAAAAAACGAAAAGAAAGAAAAAGAATTAATTAGTAAAGTACTAAAAACTATAGGATACCAGTAAATTAACACAAAAATATTGTCAATCACTAACAAGCTATTCTTGTCCTAAACTAATATGTTTTTTCTGCTCGAACTTCGATTGGTTATGTGTCTTTGTTCAGATAAAAGCTACAAATTATTGTCTATTTACAATCATGTTGACAGATGAGGACATCAAAATGACGGCATAGAGTAAACGCTTCCGGCATAAAACGATCGATTTAGTAAACTCTCATACAAGAATGACTATTGGGAGGGAAACCATAATGCTTACATAAGTTATACAGTATACACTGAAAATTTGGATTGCGATTAGCTTACAGGGCCCATTTGGCATGGTCTTTTCAATGTGGTCCACCACATTTTGTTACCTTCAGTCTTGGATTCATATTATCCTATTCAATAGATTTAATTTGCTTAGCTTTTGTGGTTAATGGGGGCAGGTGTCAATACAATTGGAGGACCTCTATAGTATGGCATCTCAAAAACTTTTCATGTTATCTTATTACCTATGTTGAAAATTTCATTTTTCTTTAAGCTTGAGTGGTTAAAAATTTTGAAAGTCATATTTGAGGAGAACTACCCAATTTGTGGAAATTGAAATTAGTCATAACTTTATCTTTCCTTTCTATTCTGAATCTTTCTTAAGCCTCGCTTAAATGGTTAAAAAGTTTAAATTTTTGAGGACCTATTTGAGGGACCTCCATTTTGGTACCCCCAAATTTTGTTACGTTTTAACTTTCTGTAATATTTATCTATCCTGAAAATTACATGCATCTTGCTAAAGTGGATAAAAACTATTAATTTTGGCAGTGCTGATTGAGGAGGACTCTTCAACGTGGTACCCCAAAGTTTTTTCAATTTTTATCTTTTCTGCACATTGTCTATCCTGAAAATTTCATGTGTATAGCTCAAGCAATTAAAAAGTTTGAATTTTGGAATCCTCGTTTGAGGAGGACCCCCATTATGGAACCTCTAAATTTTGTCAAATGATATATCTTTTACATATATTTACCTATTCTGAAAATTTTATCAGTCTAATTTGACGGCTCCGTTTGAGAAGGACCCCTCATTTCTTTATTCCCAAATTTTTTCAAATTTTATCTTTTCTGTATGTTTGCCTACCCTGAAAACTTCATGTGTCTGCCTGAAAAGGTTAAAAAATGTAAACCTTGGCGGCCTTGTTTGAAAGAGACCCCTTCATTCTGGGACCCCCAAATTTTGTCAAATTTCATATTTTCCTTATATTTACCTACCTCAAAAATTTCGTTGGTCTAGCTTTAGAGATAAAAAAGTTTAAATTTTGGAGGGCCCGTTTGGGGGGACCCCTCATCGTGACACCCCCAATTTCAGACGGGTACCAGTGATTTTGATATTTATAATAGCTCATAGTATGATCTATGTCCGGTTCGTGGTTTAAAAGGAGATAGTGATAGAAAAAAAATAAGAAAAAAAAGGAAAAAATAAGGAAAAATTTGATCCAAGTCGAAACAATTGAATTTGACCATGATAAAGGTCGTAAGTATTATGTTCAAAAAACACAAACTTTTTTTCGTTAATGTTGGTAGTTACCGAGATATATAACGGCTTAAAATTGTCCACTTTTTGCTGATTTTTGGTCTCTGAATTTGCGATCACGTGACTGGGCGCCTCCAAACTTGGTGCGCATAGAGTCTCTATCTGCATCCAAATAGTGTTCAAATTTCAGCGTTCCACGTTTAGCAAATGTACAGCTATAAGCGAATCAATAAATTTTCGAGACAAAAACGGCAGTTTTTTCTCAAATTTAGCGTTCCTAAATCACGATCACGTGGCCTAGGTTCCTCAAAATTGACATACATGATGCTCTCAATTATTGTCATGTTATATCCAAAATTCAACTTTCTATGTTAAAGCGTTTTTAGTTATAAGCAAATCAATAAATTTCGCTGCTCATCTGTAAAAGCGGCCGAGTAAAAACAAAGGTCCTACGCCCGCGAAGTCCTAATTAAATTTATTAAAAGTAACTGTAACTCTAACTAGTTACTTTTTGTAAAATGGTAACTGTAACTTAGTTACTTTTTAGGCCAAGTAATTGTAACTCAGTTACTTTTAAAAAGTAACTGGCCCACCACTGCATATATAGTTTCATTAAGTAAAGATTTTTCAGTTAAAATTTACTGATTTTGGCTAAAATTATAAACATAATCGGTAAAGATTTATTTATTGATTGATAAATTGGTAAAGATGTATGTTTTGAAGATTTTATCACTGGTCATATTTGTCCTTTCGGCCTTGATAGCCTGACTGATGAGCCCTGAGATTGGGCGAAACAGCTGTCTGAGGCATTTTATTGGAAATTATTTTGAATCGAACTATTATAATTATCTCTTGAACTAGAAAGGCTAAGCCAGGGTCTGATTGGAGTGCAGTACTAGTTGTATATTTTTCAGAGGTGGAGTTCTCGAGGACGTCCTTGGCCTCGAGGACACATTTTGAAGTCCTTGGCCTTGGCCTCGAAGCCTCAAGTCCTTGGCCTTGGCCTTGCCCTCGAAGCCGCAAGTCCTCGAAAATTGCCCTGTCCTCGGCTCGAGGACAGCACTATTTTTTGAACAGTTGAAATTTCGTTGGAAAACGCCAGAAACCTCGTGGAAAATTTGCGAACACCTTTTTTGTTTTCCTCAATTGGAGCATAGGCGTAGGCAAGAGGGCGGTGGGGCAGGCCCTCCCCCCAATTGAAATTTCACCATAGACAAAAATGTGACAAAAAAAGCCTATTGTTTCTTTAGTTTCAGTTTTTTTTTTAGCATTTTTCGCTGACAACGGTATAACTAATTAACGATATTGAATTTTGAAGACCAAGGGCGCCGGGTCCCCCTCAATTCAATTTTTGCCAGCCAATTTAAACGTATAACCCGGAGAAAACGGAGAGTTTTTGTTCTAAAATTTGCTATTTCACTCCCACAACTAGCCTTTTTGTGAACGCAATGCATTAATTAGGGCCGGATTTACCATAATATGACGCAGTACCAGCTAGGGGCCCCGAGCTGAAATCGTATAATTTTTTTGGTCTTCACCTTTATTTCCGAGAAAGATGCTGCGAAAATCTCCAAAGTGCCAGGGGCCTAGCGCGATGTAAATCCGGCCCGGCAATAACATGGTTAGTAACGTAACCATCTATTGTACCATTTTTCAAAAACAATTCAGTATTTCACCTCCAACCTCGCCGGCTTTTACGTACAAAATAGTTTTTAAAAAATTAGCCCTGGAAAATGCTGATTGAACTTCAATTGAGGGTCCTTGGCCCCCTGGCGAACAGGTACTCCTATAACTGGTTATTTTTATGACAAAACAAAAATCTCTAAGGAAAATCTTCGAGTGGATTATTATTTACTGCTAAAATGCAGCCGGAGACAATTCACCTTACTTCCCCCTACATGGACCAAATCACTAACAATTAAAATTTAACTCCAAAATGCAAGATGTTAAACGTGTTTTGGACTTAAATTGCAAGTAAAAGGAGGATTAAACAATTTGATTTTTTCAATTGGCTTTCAAATGTCAAAAATCAAAATATCAAAAATCAAAATGTCAAAAATTCAAATGCTTTCAAATGGCTCTAAACACTTGCGAAATGTGATCCAATGGCATTAAAATAGCTTTTTTTCCCAAAAAATTACAAAATATCGCCCAGCGGCTGGGGGCTTCGCCCCCAGACCCCCAAAGCCTCCGTCGGCTGGGGGCCCCGCCCCCAACCCCCCGTTTGTGATACATTTGAGTTACACTAGCTTTCTCAACACGTTCCCAAAGTTAGATATTTGCATTTTTCAACTATTAGTTTAAGCCTTCTTCCTTTGCAAAATCCTGGTTACGTGCAAACAGGCAACAACGATTTCAGATCTTTCATCCTACGATAACTTTGTCCCGCAAAAACTTCCTCTTTGGAAAAATTTTGATGACGTCATATCATGTGATTTGTGGTTTAGGCCTTCCTTAAGCAAAAATTTTGAGTACGCCAATGAATTGGAGATCGCCTGAAAAATATTTTTGAAGACCTTTTTTTTTTAAGAGAACGCTTGCGCCTGTGTCCTCGGTCCTTGGCCTTGGCCTCGAGAGGTTCTGTCTTCGGAAAGGCTGTCCTTCGCCTTGGCCTCGGATTTTTTTTGTATCCTTGGCTTTGGCCTTGGCCTCGAGCCTTGTGTCCTCGACTCCACTTCTGATATTTATCTTCCTACCAGCGGACAGCGTCAAACACTAAGAGTCGTATGCATCAACGTGGATTAACTTTGATCTATGGATGAACAAAACTTTACCGAAAAATTTTTGAACAAATGACGGGGCAATTTGCTTTAATTATCGTGTAATTCAACGATAAATTCTATGAATTGCAATCTCAATTTATTTTAATCTGAGAAGTTCAACAGTTCAGAAGTTGGAAAATTGATCATTCGCGCATCATAGTAAATCTACTTTGGTGCATACGTCCCCAAGTTAACAATTGGACGATCCGCAGACTTTTCATTGCGGTACTAGGAATCCGCATCTGCTTGGGAGTTTCCAGTAATCCGACGTTCCTGTGGATTTCTTCGAATTTTTATCCCCTGAATGTGCAACCTGTTCAAAGCCACCAAACAGAGTTAATAAAGGTCTATAATTGTAAAGCATGGAAGTGTCCGAAATCCGGGCTGCGATAAACTTTTATTGTGGGCCTCAAACTGGACGGCGGGCCGGATTACGTACACTTCCGCTTTAATATGAAAAAGCCCGCCTAACCGAGACTAAAGGACGTTTTGAACTTTGTAATTCTGTCAAATGGTTTCCGAATATTAGCAATTATTTGTTCCTTCAAATGGTTCTGCAAACGCACGAATACGTGTTATTAAAATGACTTTACGATTTTTTTTCCGAAAAATCACCGAAAATTGCCCAGTGATTGTGTACTCCGCTATAGACGCCCGTAGCCTCTGGGAGCTCCGCTTCCAGTCTTCCGTCTGTGAGACGCAGACAAATTCTAGCTTTAGGAATCCCCTCCTTAGTAAAATCCGAATAATATGCGACTGCTGAATAATAATTTAATTTCATTTGCCAGAGTCAAATAGTCTCCGAGCTTTCCTATGAATTGGTAAAATGAATTAAGTAGACTTACTAATTTCCTGGTCGGTCAAAATTGGCTCAGTGTTGATCTCACTATCGTTGGAACATATCTGTTTGTAAGTAACTGTATAACGTACTTACCAAAAATACGCTAAGATTGATCCCACCGCTCTTATAAACAAACAAATACTTGTACAATAAGTAAATGACTTCATTTTTTTATGCAATTTAATTGTAAATACAGATTAATATACACACAAAAATATCACATTTCAAAACTGTAACTAAATATTCTAAGTCACTACTGAAAATCTTTCTATGATACTTTGAGGGCCTCTCATGGCGAAAAGGGCTGTCATTCATTCCGACTTTGTAGGCATCTGCATTTTTCTCATCTTATAGTGCAAGCGTGCAGGTCAGGAAAAAAAGCAAGTTTGGCTTGAAACATCTCACTCTTCAACTCGTTTTCACTTCACTCAAATTTTAGAGGTTAATGTTGCTCAATTTTAATTCAATTTTCTTTTTTTAGTTTAAATTTAGAATTTAATTTCAATTTCAATTTAAAATCAATTTTAATTGAATGCAATTTGCTCAATTAATTCAAATATAGAAACAAAAGGCCAAAACATCCCGATCGTTTGATACAGCTTTATGGCAAAACTGAGCTGTCGGTACTGAAATGTACTGATGGCTTGAGGGCTCCATTACCAGCGGAAACTTTACAGCACTTTCCATCACGTTGTATGGGTTTGATTCCAATCAAAAGACAACCCTCGTTAGATTACCAACATGCTTTTAATAGTCTGGCTTCTACCAATTAATCAGCATCGGGATTTACATGAAATTTTTGTGACTTGTTTTTTTATGTCCAAAACTCATTCTGGACCAAATCATCTTCAAAATAATTCAACACGGAATCCTCTTCAGCAACTCTCTTGAAAACGTTTATCGCCTCTTCATCATTGCTTTTTTTTTCTTTTGTGCCCAGCAACATTTCCAGTTCTTGAACTCTATTTTCCAGTTTGTTGCTTCTTTTAATCTCCTCGGCAAGCAGTGCTTGCACGTTGTTCGCTGATTCGTGCTCGTGAGCAATGCAAGCTCCCGCCTTGTGCATATTCGCTTTGAAATCTGCTTTCTCTGCATCGAAAACTTTCAGTTTCATTTTGAGTTGTTCGATCTGTAACTTTTTCCTCAACCCATCTGCTTCAAGATCCCTCCTCAGCTTGGCCTCCTCTTCACAAGCATCCCTCCAAACTTTTATTTCCATCGCAGTATCAATCTTCTCATCATCATCCATTATCATTTGTAATTCCAGTACTTTCTTCTCGGCTTTCTTTCTTTTTTCAATTTCCTCGGTCAGCAACCCGAAATCTTCCGAAGTTTCAGTTGCTCTATCTTTTTTCTGAGGGCGTGTTTCTTGGTTATCTTCAACGCAATTTTTGACTCCGATGTTTCTCTTAAAATATCCTGACGCATTATCCTCAAGTTTGAGCATCATTGCCACTTCGCCATCGTTTCTCTTGACATTCTTTCCTCTTTCAAGTTCATTTTTGAGTAGAATTTCAAAGATCTTGAAACGTCCAAGCTTTGTATTTTGTTCTGGCGCGGCCATTTTGTTTTCCATGGAGTCGAGCAGCTTCTTTAAATCGTCGACTTTCTTTTCAGCTTCGATTCGTTTCTCAATCTCCTCCGCAAGCATTGCAAGTAATTCATCATCACCAGCAGTTTGCAAAAAGTATTCATTTTGTGATTTGTTTGAACTCTCAATCGCTTGTTTTTTTTCAGTTTGTTTCTTTTCAGTTTCAAGACACTCTATTTTCATGATCAATTCTTCACTCATGAGTTTCTGTTTCAAACCATCTGCTTCTAGGTCTTTTTTCAATTTGGCCTCCTTTTCATAAAGATCCCTCAAAACTTTGGTCTCGGTCACAATGTCGAGCTTATCATCCACATCCGTCATTTCCAATTCCAGAACGTTTTTCTCAACTTTCGTTCGCTGTTCTATTTCCTCCGCCAGCATTTGTTGCAATTTATTTTCCATTTGCTGCTCTTGTTTGATGCAAAAGTCTGTTGTTGAAGTTCGTTTATCTTCTTTCAGCGGCAATTCTCTGACATTTGTACTCCGTTTTCCATCACAGTTGATTTCCATGCCGTCACCTGCTGCATTCAAATCATCCACGTTATCTGCTCCACATTCTGCACCATTTCGGTCCTTCTTTGCCTGCTCCCTCAGTGTCATTTCGTTTGCTTTTTTTCCGGCGAATTCTGTTTCCCTAATTTCTTCCGCAAGCATAGTTTTGAACTTTTTGTCCAAATAATCCCCTTCAAAATATTTCTTCGTAATTCGCTCTTGAAGAAGGTCTTTTGACATCTCACAATCAGCTTTCCGTTGTTTGGCGTGGAGCAGAATTTCGAGTTCCTTAACTTTTTTCTCGGTTTGGTTTCTTTTTTCAATTTCCTCCATAACAACTGCTTCCATGTGGTTAGCAGTTTGTTCTTTAAAATGCCCATGTTCATGGCAAGCTCCCATTACGTGTACGTTTTCTAGAACGTCTTTTTTCTCAGCATCAAGCATCTTTATTTTCATCTTCAATTGCTCTATCCTTAAATTTTTGTTCAAAGCATCAGCCTGCAGATCTCTTCGTAACTGGGCTTCCTCCTGACAAAGATCCTTCAAGACTTTTATCTCCATTTGAGTATTCTCATCACTCTCAATCATGGCCTCCAAATCCAGAACTCCCTTTTCAACTTTCTGTCGCTTTGCAATTTCCTCCTCAAGCATCAACTTCAAATTACTAGTCTTTTGCTGTTCTTCCGAAAGCAAATTTTCTGAAGTTTCGGTTTGTTTGTCTTTCAGCTCTGGTAAACTGCTGTTTTGTTTTTCCAATGGAAAATCTGAAGTTTCGGTTTGTTTGTGTTTCAGCTCTGGCAAATTTCTCTTATTTTCAGCATAGTTGTCTTTCTTGCCTATATCTCCACTCAACTTTATTATGCTCTCAGTTTCTTCTCCGCTTGTCAATTCGTCGGTTATTTGTTTGATTTCTTGTTGCAAATTGATCAGTTCATTCTCCGCAGTGTCCTTTTTCTCGATTTCGACTTCAAGTTGAAATCTAATCTCGTCCGAACGCCGACTCAACCCAATAACATAATCCTCCAGGTCACTTATCAAACATTCTTCCTTCACTAGCTTGTGGATCAATTCCGATACTGTGGCTTCAGCATTTGCCCGCTTTTCACTTTCCTTCTCCAACATTTTTTCAGTCGTGCGCAAACTTTCCAACTGTTGATAGTGCAGATCTTGAAGTTTCACTTCATCTTTTTCAATCAAACAATTTAGATAAGCTACTCTTTTTTGCTCATTCACATATTTCACGTTGATTTCTTCCTTCGTTGCTCTCTCGCATTCTACTAATCCTTTCAAATGTTCCACTTTAATTTTCAAGTCATTAATTCTGCAGCATTTCTCTGTCAGCTCATCCTTCAATTTATCCACATCTCCACTGAGACTTATGAATTTCTTCTCCCAATTAACTTTTAGTTGATCTTCTGTTTCAAGAAGACTCTTCAGGTTGTCAGACATTGTTTTTTCTTCCTGCAATAAGATTTCCAAATTGATGTTTTTTGCAGCTTCGTGTTTGTGTTTGCTTTCAGCTTTCCTCCTCATGCACTTTTCCGACTCAAGTGCGTGCTTCGCTTGCCTAAGTTCTTCCATCTTGCTTCCACATGAACCCACTAAACCTCCAGTTTTTTTGCCCGCTACAGAATTTCTTCCGAACTGATTTTTATTGTTTTCCTTTATCAGCATCTTTCGTGCACTTTCGACTTGCTTGTGCACTTTTTTCTGTTTCTTAATTTGATTGGTCAGTGCAGCTTGCAACTTTAATGCACCTCTTTCCATTTTCACGCAAAAGCTCTCAGAAAAATCGGTTTCGTTGTATCTTCTAAGGAGCAGAACCAACTGCTTTACGCGCGACGAAACCAATGAAATCGCGCGATTCCGTCTGCCTTCGATTGCATTTTCCTGTTTTTCTTCAATCCAAATCGCCGATTCAAAGTTTGATTTATCATCTTTTTGGGCGACGACGGCTCCCTCAAGTTTTTTAACCAATCCATTAGAATCGGTGTGCAGATCCGTTTGCAGCACCGTTTTAGTTTCGCTTTTGGCCTCTTCCGACGAAACTTCTGAAGCTTGATTTTCATTTGCATTAGTAGCAAGTTTTCCAGCTATGCGTTTTACCAATGCACAATTTTTTGTTTGCTCCGAACTGCGTTTTTCCTTAACCAGTTTGGCTCCTCGTGAAACCATAAATTTCTCAAACTCTCCATAATCGTGCAGTATGTTATGAAGCTCTATGTCTAGACTATCCGCTCGATATTTTTCTTTGGCAAGTATCTTTTCAATGAATTTTCGATAATCGATTTCTTCTTCAAGTTGCCGTTTCAAACTTACAGCATTCCTTTCAGCCGTTATTCTGCGATCCACCTCATCTCCTACCACGCCCTGAAGCTTTTCGATATCGCTGAATCGCTCATAAAGCTCGTCTCGTAGTTCGTTGCTTCGCTGCCACTCATTACGAATTTCTGTTCTCATAGTTGCGGATCGTAAGCGTTCACGAGCCAGACATTCGTCGAGCACTATATTTTTGCTCTCTTCTTCTTGCGCCTCTTTTCGGCACTTTTCCAGCTGTTTTTCCAGTCGAAAAGCTTTTGCTTCAGCAAGTTGTCTCGCCAATTGTTCCTTGCCAAGATCGATTATGCATTGATTGGCCCATTTCTCGGCTTCGATCTTCGACTCGACGTGCTTTGCAATTTGTTTTCTGGCAGCGTCTCTGACTTTCGATTGAACTTTCAGTAATTCGAAGCTGCTCTTAGCAGCCGCTGCGCATTTCTCATCATCGTTCCTCTTGTTATATCTTTCCAAGTCGGAACGCAATTTGCTCGACTCACGTTGCAGACCCTCGATTTTGCACGACGACAAATACAGATCGTGTCTGAGTTGGTTGATAACATTGGCATCGCTCTTCTTGCTGGGCGGTATACCAATAAGAGCAGAGGTAAGATGAGCATGTTCGTTTGTACCAACCTACACAAAATAGGAACCTAAACAACCTGATAAGGCAATGATGAAATTATAAATACGAACAAACGGCATCGCAGAAACATTTTGGCCTGGAATCTTATCTACACTGCTGCAGATCTTGGTTTTTGTTTCAAAAGTTGTTGGACGATTCGTATATCGTCAAGCTGCTAAAATATTTGTCTAAGTCATTTTCTACCACATTGAGTTTTTGTGTGATGGTTTCTGTATGGTTCAAATAATTGTTTTGGCAAATTTTCGAAAATTTAACACAAACCATGAGATAGTTAATTGGCATGCCATAGTATTGATTTATGAACATTTTTTCCTTCAAATGAACAACAGTTCTTTTTTAAGTTTTCTCGAATGCTAAAATATGACCTGTACGATTAACGTGACACAGGATGTCCCTCAAAAATTTTGTGCCCGCGCTCCCGATCATTAATACGGCCACATGGCAAAAAACGTACTCCAATGATGGAGGGTTTTCAAAGTTAGGCCGCACCGAAGTAGTGAATAGAGTCGCGTTTAAAAAGTATTTCAGAAGTATAAAAGTGTTTAAAAGTATAAAAGAACATCTCACCTCCACCACCAGAGCGTGTGAGTTTTCGCTTTTCTTTTTGTCACTGATGGCACCTTTCTCCTTGACTAAATCGCTCATGTTGTTAGCGCCCATCTCTGATTTTCGCTAAAAATTAAAAAATAACGTAAGTGAAAGAAAAGGAACTTAATTTTGAAATTGGTTGAAACGAAAATTTCTTGCAAATCTATCAAAAACAAAGCAACAGACCAAATTCAAATAAATACAAAGAATGAATAAGGAGCAATTGTGAGTTTGCAGGTATAACAAGTTTTATTACAGGATCATAGGCGAAGCCAGGACCTTTGATTGGGGGGAGGGGGCAAACCACTAATCCCATGCAGTGACGTCATCACAGATTTTCGGAAAGGGAAACTTTTTGTAGCACAAAGATATTATGGATAGGAAGATCTGAAGTCATGGCGTGTGTTTGGCAAATAACCAGGATTTTGCTATTGGATGAGGGCTTAAACCAAAGTAAAAAGTGTAAATGTGTGAGTTTTGGAGACGTATTGAGCAAAATTGTGTAACCAAAACGCATCACAGTGGGTGGCTACGGGGGTCTGGGAACAAAGCCCCCAGCCGCTGGGCGATTTTTTGTAATTTTTTGGGAAACCAGCTATTTCAATGCCATTGAATCACAATTTACACTAGTTTAGAGTCATTTGAAAGAACTTGATTTTTAACATTTGAAGGCCAATTGAAAAATTGAACTGTTCAATTCTCCTTTCACTTACATTTTAAGTCCAAAACGCGCTTAAAATCTTGCATTTTAGGGTTAAATTTTGTAAGTAATTTGGCCCATGTAGGGGAAAGCAAGATGCATTGGCTCGTGCAATATTGTAGCAGTAAATAATAATCCACTCGAACATTTTTCTTAGAGATTTTGTTTTGTCATAAAAGTAATCTGTTGTAGGAGCACACTTAGGCATACGACTAGGGAGCCCAGGCCCCGTCAATTCAAATCCAAAAATTTGTTCAATGAGCATTTTCCCTAGCTAAATTTTTTTTTTCATAAGTATTTTGTCGCCTAAAAACTGGCGATGTGGATTGTTATGTAAAAACAGTACAAATTGATGCATGTTACACCTACTAACCATGTTATTGCCCGGGCTGCATTTATATTGCGTGGTGCCTTCGGCACTTTGGAGATTTTTGCAACATCTTTCTGCCAAATATAGGTGAAGACCAAAAACACGTCTCACCATCTGAGCGCAGGACCCTTAGCTGGTACTGTGCCATATTATGGTAAATTCGGCCCTATAGTTACTGCATGACGTTCATTAAAAGGTTGATGACGGCCTGAAATAGCAACTTTTAGGATCAAAACTCTCAATTTCTCCATGGTTAAACATTTAAATTGGTTGGCAAAATTAAATTGAGGGGGCCGTGGTACCTGGTCTCAATATTGTCGGTAATTACTATCGTAGGCGAAAAATGCTGAAAAAAACTAAAACTAAAAAAACAATAAGTTTTTCATCACAATTTTGTCATTGGTGACATTTCAATTGCGGGGCCCGGGCTCCCTGGGCCCCCTACTACGTCTGTGTACAGAATTATCTGACCATCTGAGTGTCATGACAAACAAATTTTGATTGTGAGGTTGACATATTTGGGAGTTTTGGGGAATAAACAAAGAACCTGTTTTTTTCGCGCCTTATTCTCAGCTTATTAAGAACAATGTGCTGATAAACAGCTGTTAATCATAGGTTTGGTTGTGCCTATACGACTCTGGATACTGTCTATAGCTTATTCTTAATTTGTTTTGCATCCTTCTCAGCTCTATCAATTTTGTTCGCCATGACAACAGAACGTGCTTTTTATCACCACCCCTCACTTTTTCAGCCAATACCCAAATTAGCTAAATCGTGATAAAATTTTGAAAACTTCAAATCTTTGACCTTATCAAAAAATAGATTTATCAACTTTTAAAAAATGTAATCCAAACAAGAGTTACTCAAGCTTCAAGTAAAAAAAATGACTAAAAGTCCGAAATAGCAGTGGCGGCAACAATGATCTTGCAGATAGAAAAAAACACTTATGCTAAGGTAATCGCATAGCGCCCTCTAACTCTAAAGACTTAATTCGTATCAGGATCTTTTTGAAACGGTTTCGGGGTGAGCTATTTTACCCTAAAGAGCTTGTTGCCCACTTTTTTAAGCCATTAAGTGATGCAATAGCCCAAATATCAGATTCAAAAGCGGAGAAGACTTTCTGATTTTCGCTCGAACACAGAAATCAAAACCACAACAAGCCTTGTTTTTTGGTTTCAACAAGATTTGACTCCAACTTAACGTCGTGAGGCAAAGCAACTGAAGTTTGACCATATTATCGCTGCCTTTGTGATAGTTCTAAAATATCGCCCACCCTAATACCAATTCTTCAAAAAGGACTGATTAGCAAGCACTTATCAAAGTTATCATCACAATGAATACTATACTGTGGCTTGATGGCAAAATGGAAGTTTAAACTTTTGCTTTCATCTGTAAGGTTTGATTTTAAGTCTCGTTTTCATCAGTGAAAACAGTATTTTTATCGCGGAATAGATAATTACGTAGTTTTATGAAATTAATAACCATTTTTTTTGTACCTTGTTCTCGGCTTGTCTCGCATCCTCCTCAACCTTCTCAATATCGTCCGCCATGACAACGGCGTTCTGATCTTGATCCTGCTCTTTAGTGCCACTCCTCACTTTCCTTGCCGATACCTGAAAGGTGCGATATGTTGATAGAATTTTGTAAAGTTAAACACCTTGACTTTATTAAAATAAGATCAATTTAAAAACACAATCAAAATAATACTTGCTCAAACTGCAAGCTTTCCTAATCATTACAGTCTTAAAGCTAAGTTGTAGTTGATTCTTGGGATCTTAAATGACATCATAGTAATGAAAAAACAAGTAGCAGGATGGATATAAAGGTATTAATAATGTAAGAGTAAGTATCAAAGTAATTTTTTCTACAAACATATTTACATGGCTTTGCAGAATCAGTAAAGGCCGAATGAATGGACCATTACGGATCAAATCATCAAATAAATCAGACAATACTCGAATAAATGGAGAGACTAAACCAAAAGCAACAATGATCTTGCAGTAATAAAAACTTATATTACAGGGTTATAATAGCATCGGAGTGTTCATACAAGCAAGTTCTTAATCGAGGAGATTGATAAATTGTGGAGTTTTGTTGAATGAATAACTGTGATTTTTTGTACCTTATTATCGGCTCGTCTTACATCCTCCTCCACTCTCTCGATATTGTCCGCCGTGACGGCAGCCCCCTGAATACCTTGAACATGCTCTTTATCGCCACCTCTCACTTTTTCAACTGATACCTGAAACAAACAAAATGTTGATTAAATTTAACAAAAGTAAAAAGTTTGACTTTATTCAAAAATAAACTATCAACTTTAAAAAGATACAATCAAAATAGAAGTTGCTCAAGCTTCAGGTAAAAAAAGACTAAAAGTCAAAATAGCAGTGGCGTCAACAGTGATGTTACAGGAAAAAACACTAACACTATTGACATATAGCAATAGGATAAGCGTCCTCAAACTCCACGACTATATATGAAGCAGGGCCTTTCTAAAGAGCTTTATGGGGTGGGCAGAATTGAACAAATGCGGAGTTTGTGGAATAAATAACTCTTTGATTCTTTTGTACCTTCTTGTCGGCTTGTCTGGCATCTTCCTCAACTTTTTCAATGTTGCCCGCCATCACAACATCCTGTCGAATGACTTGGTCCTGCTTTTTACCGCCACTCCTCACTTTCCTTACAGATACCTGAAACGTGCGATTTGTTGACAAAATTGAATAAAATCAAGCACATTGACTTTATTAAAATAAGATCAATTGTAAAAACGTAATAACGAAAATAAGTTTGAGGATCTTCAAGAACATCTTAGTAATAATAAACTGGATGAACATTGAATTATTGTCTGGAGTATCAAAGAAGTTTTTTTCACCAACGTATTCACATGGCTTTGCAGAATCAGTAACGGTGGAGGAGTTTGGATCATCAAAGCAAAAAATTAGTCTAATGAATCAGAATCTATAGAAAATGCTAAAAATCTTCAAGTGTCCCTGATTTTGCAATCTTTTTTCCAGTGGTAAGTATACACATTTATATTCAGTCGTTATCACTCTACTCGTTTTTATGAAAATGTTTAACATCTTCGACATCTCAACAACTAAGAATAGCTTCATTCTCGGCTATCGATTTGCTGAAAAGTGAGGGAGATAGGACACTTTTTCATAATCATAATTTTAGTTTCGCTCGCAACCCGCACGCACCAAATGACGGGCAATAAAGATAACCTCCCTCCTACCTTCGTATCTTGGACTTGGTTTTCAAAATTAAGGCAACGCCTTTTCGATTTCTCCTGTTCAGCCCGAAGCTGCTTCATCTCATCACCTCGTGCCTCCTCGCACATTTTCTTCCTCTCCCCCTCATAAGAAATCTGCTTTTTCTCCGTCCTTCTCTCTCCTGTAAGAGTATAACCTTACTAAATGTGTGGAGGTAGCGGCAGACTGTTTAACGTTCTCGTTTTGAAACGATCAAGGGTCCGGGGTTCAATTCTCAAATCGAACACAGCGTTGCTGACAGCTTTCCACCTCAGCAAAATGATAACGAGTTATACAACCCAGGTGTTGCAGGTGAGCTGAATGGTTTCGCCATTTTGTGTTTTTGGCACAATCGACCACATCAAATTTTCATTCGTAATATGGCGAGTATTGCGGAATCCCTTGAAAAGATTCGCTCCCGCAAAAAAAAGTTAATGATTTTGAAGATGTGTGATTGATAGCATTCTTCACCATCAATTTGCTAGTCGTTGAAAGCTATCAAGCAAAGATAATTGCCATGCAGAACATCAACATATGCAATAACCTGGCAAAGACACAACTTGGCCTCAGCTCCACGAGAACTCGTTCATCGCCAAAACAAAACTTTTACCTAGCGGCTAACGACAAACTGCTGACTAGGCGACTTTGCCAGTTACGAAAAAACTACTATATTGTCCCACCTTCTCCGCTCGCTCCCATTTCGCGGCTCATCTCCGCTTCTCTACTAAAGTTATTCCCCATTCAACTTCCTCTACACATAAGCTGACAAAAATCAGGCTTATCTCTCTCCTCTTCTCAATGCCTGATCCCCAAAGACTCGCACTAGATAGCTTGTAGAATGTAATTGACAATATTACTGACAATTTTTAACCTGAAAATGAAAAAATCATAAAACTAAAACCATCCCTGGTAAAACAGTAGGTAAGTACAGTTTCTTTATATGTTTATTCCTTGTCCATCGCGATTATGGAGCCAACCACCAGATTACCTAGACCTGGTGGGAAAATCGACATCGGACACCCAGAGACATTGGAGAACTCAAAACACCGGGTACGTTCATTAGGAATGGTATAAGATGAAGTAATCATTAAGAAAAAATATTATTCATCTTTTAGCCGACTAACATTTCTTTCGTTTCAATAATGTTTACTTAAAACTTTGCCACCATAAGTATTTGCTTACAGATTTGGCTTATTCCAACTGAATTTGATTTACCCAAATAAATCAACAAATATTTTACCCTTCAATGCTAAGGAGAATTTAAAAATGCGACTAAAATGCAACAATATTTCTTAGCATAGCCATATCTGATTAAATAATTGGGTGCTTTGCTTTCGTTTTATCCTGGACGGCTTATTTCCGAACAAATTGTGCTGTATAAAAGTCCACCTATTGAGTATCTGAACCAAAAAAACAGTTATTTTTTAATACTTTCCCAAAATAATTTACATCCTCTCACCTTGGATAAAATTTCCAATAGCAAAAAATTTGTCATTTTTACTTGATTACTTTAATTGAGGTTACGTCATAATCAAACTGATTGTCAGTAAAAACTAAGCTAAAAATCTTAACATAAAATACTGTAATTTGTCTAACAAACATTTATCTAGTGATGGTGTTGTGGTCTTCCATGTCATGGTACTCTGCAAATTTCATATCAAACTTCGGAACTTACCGAAGAGAGGTGGTTCAACTGAGGATTTCGTTTCGCAAAAACGTAGTCACTTGACCGGGCACCCGAACGCCAAATGAACCGAAGTTACCTTGCACCTTGTTTTAAAAATCGGTATTGATTGGTATTTTAAGCAAAGTGCAGGTCAATTTCTACTTTTTAGTTGTAGTGTTCGTGAGGGATAACATGTTTTATCCTCATGTGGTGTCTAAACTTGACTTTCTAGAACCAGCTGAGCGGTATTGACTTTTTCGCGTACGACATCCTCAACACCCAGCCAGGGGCGGATTAAAAGATCGCGGGGCGCGGGGCAGATAAGTGTGCGGGGCCCCTGAATTATGGATGGCGAAAGCAACTAATATCCTTTGGGATATTAAATTTTATTGACATCACAATATCAACCGGAAATTTTATAAAATTTATCAAACTCAGGTTTGGGTCGCGCTCAAAAAGACAATAATGTTGACAACAAACTATTATTTTTATTATTATTTAGATCAAAGAGGTTGAGTCTAATTTGCTGTTTTGATTAATTAAAACTCTGTAGAAACGTTATTTTTTAGGATAACGGTTAATGTCATCAGCACACGTTGTTTTGGAATTGGTAAAACTGATATTTGTTTTCTGGTTTAGTCCGTTTTCAATGATGTATTATTGTGTAGGCGGAAATTATCATCAATATTTTCCCACAAAGCTGGATCATTGCTATTGTTTTCAGTTACATTGGTAGAAGTTTGCATACTTTCGTTTACATGATTCCCCCCTTTATTTTCAGATTCAGTATGTAAAGCAGTGCCAAAAGTTTGCTCTGCTGTATTCTCAAGATTCATAGCTTCTGTGTCTTGACTATCCTAGCTCAAAGATTGATGGGATGTAGGATAAGCTAAGTGCTCGTTTACATTAGAAGAGAACTGACTGATTTTCTTACACCTGCTTTCAACTTCTTTTGATTTTGTCCGCTTTTCCTCTTTTCTTTTACGTTTTTGACTTCCACTCTTAAACTTAGGAGGCACGGGGGGTTTGGGGACTGAACCCCACGCGCTCGAAAATTTTGCATTTTTTTGCAATTCGAGGGGGGACTAATGAAAAGAGATTTGAGAGAAATGATTGGTAATTAACAGAAGAGGGCAGTAACTAGTTTCCATAGTAACTAGTTACTGTAGTAACTAGTTACTTTTTCAGAAATTGTAACTGTAACTTAGTTACTGTTTCAAAAAAGTAACGAAAATGGGAACTAGTTACTATTTGGAGACATTAAAAAGTTACTAATTACAGTTACTTTTAGTTTTGGTCTTGTTAAAAAAGATTCTTTAATCGTTAGATTTTGGTTAAATGAAACACTTTTGTGTAATCCTTGTGTGCACTACAGATTACGGATTTTTTATTGTGCACCATATGCGTAGCCAGGATTTTTGATTGGGGGGACCCAAACCACAAATCACATGCAATGACGTCATCAGAAATTTTTAAAAAAGGAACTCTTTGCCGGGCAAAGGTATCGTAGAATGGAAGATCTGAAGTCATGGTCTGTTGTCACTTAACCAGGGTTTTGGTAAAGGGAAAGGGCGAAAACTAACAGTTAAAAAGCAAAAATGTCTAACTTAGGAGACATGCTGAGAAAGCCAGTGTACTCAAACGTATCACAGACGGGGGTCTGGGGGCGGAGCCCCCAGCCGCCGAAGGCTATGGGGGACTGGGGGCAAAGCCCCCAGCCGCTGGGCGATTTTTTGTAAGTTTTTGGAAAAAAAAGCTATTTTAATCCCATTGGATCACATTTCGCACGTGTTCACAGCCATTTGAAAGAACTAGATTTTTAGCATTGAAAGCCAATCGAAAAAATTTGATTGTTCAATCCTCCTTTTACTTGCAATTAAATTTCAAAACACGTTTAAAATCTTGCATTATGGTGTAAAGTTTTAATTATAAGTGATTTGGTCCATATTGGGGGAAGTAAGGCACATTGCCTCCTGCAATATTTTAGCAGTAAATAATAATCCACTCAAAGAATTTCCTTTCATGAAGTTAACCAGTTAAAGGAGTACATGTACGGCCAGGGGACCCAGGCCCCCTCAATTGAAATTCAATAATTTGTTCAATGAGCATTTTTCTAGCTATTTTTTTAAAGTATTTTGTGCGTAAAAACTGGCGAGGTGGAGGTGAATCGTTATTGAAAAATGGTCCAATAGATGGTTACGCTTACTAAACATGTTATTCCTGGGCCGGATTTACGTTGCGCGGTGCCTTTGGCACTTAGGGGATTTTTGCTACATCTTCCTGCCAAATATAAGTGAAGACCAAAACAAGTCCTACTATCTGAGGGCGGGGCCCTGGCACTGTGCCATATGGCAAATCCGGCGCTGGTTATTGCATTACGTCCATAAAAAGTTTAGATGAGGGCCTGAGGTAGCAACTATTAGGACAAAAAATTTGATTTCACCCTGGTTATAAGTTTAAATTGGTTGAAAAAAATTGAAATCAGGAGGTGCGCCGGGCCCCCTAGTCGTCAATATTATTTTTATTGTTAATTACGGTTGTGCGCGTGTACTGTTGTACCTTGTCCGCAAAGATGCTAAAAGAAAGTGAAAATAAAGAAACAAGACTTTTTTTGTCAAATTTGTGTCATTGGTGGCATTTTGATTGAGGAGGTCCTGGGCCACACCCTTGGCTTCGCCTATGATTTTGAGATAAGATCGCACCATTAAGTTCTTTCATACAAAAAACATTTAAAACAAAATTAAACTAACTTTTTTCCAAAACGTGGAGGACTTGATTCATGTCACTTGACAGTTTTTTGAAACGCACAAGAATTGCATGACATTATTATGACGTGGACCCGTGGTCGTCATGATTATTACTTACTTTTGTAGGCGTAAATCCTAAATTAAAGAAACTGCAATTCCGGACAAGGACAACGTATTGGCTTTGCTCTCATTATATTTATCATTGGCAGAATTTCAATTGGGGGGTTTGCATTACCGCCTGTGTTATAACATTAAGTTCATAATAACGTTAAACGAAGGCCTGGGGGTGCAACTTTTTTGAAAAAACTCTTAAATTTCTTCTTACAGGTTTTGCATACAAATTATTAAAAATTTGAATTAAGGGGCTCCTGTCCCGGGACCCTTAGTCGTCAGTCAGAGGCTCTGGGGCTCCCTGGTTGTCAGTTAGAGGCCCCGGGGCCCCCTGATGGTTGTCAGTTAGGGGCCCCCTGGTTGTCAGTCAGTTCCCCGCAACCCCCTGGTTGTCAGTTAGGGGCTCCGGGGCCCCCTAGTTGTCAATTAGGGGCCCCCTGGTTGTCAGTCAAGGTCCCCGGGCCTCCTGGTTGTCAGTCAAGGTCCCCGGGGCCCCCTTGGTTGTCAGTTAGGGGCCCCCTTGTTGTCGGTTACGATCCCCGGGACCCCTGGTTGTCATATAGGGTCACTGGGGCCCCCTGGTTGTCGGTTAGAGGCCCCGGGGCCCCCTGGTTGTTAGTTAGGGGCCCCCTAGTTGTCAGTTCGGGCCCCCTGGTTGTCTGTGAGGGTCCCTGGGGCCCCCTAGTTGTTAGTTAGGGTTCCTGGGGCCCCTGATTGTCAGTTAGGGGCCCCCTGTTCGTCGGTTAGGGGCCCCAGTTACCTTGGTTGTCAGTTAGGGGCCCCTAAGTCCCTGGTTGTTAATTTGGGGCCCCCTGGCCGTTATTTGAGGGCCCTCCGGTTGTCAGTTAGGGGATCCTGGGCCCCCTGGTTGTCGGTTAGGGGCCCCGGGGCCCCTGCTTATTAGTTTGGGGCCCCGGGGCCCACTGGTTGTTAGTTAGGGGTCTTGGGGCCCTCTGGTCATCAGTTAGGGGCCCCGGGTCACCCTGGTTATCAGGTAGGGGCCCCCTAGTTGTTGGTTTGGGCCTCATAATTGTTATGTTGGGGCCCCCTGGTTGTTAGTTAGGGGCCCCGGGGCTCCCTCATTGTCATAGTGTTCGTTGAGCAGATAACGTTGTTGTTAATATAGCCGCTTTACCCCTTTTGTTGCTTTTTGTTTTGAAAAGACAGTTTGAAACACAAAGACAGCATGGGTAAACACGTTTTGAAACCCAAACGTTCTGGTCTAAGCGATGAAGAATTTGAGAAGCTTGCTTTCTTGAAAGGCAATTAAATAAAGTGCATCAATGTGGTACCTTGTGTATTTTTGTTATAACAACAGCAACGATAGCCATAAGCAGCGTGCGCAGAGGCACCAAATGAAAATTAGAAAATGAATAAAGAAATCTGTTAATACCGGTTCCAAAGTGCAAAATCAACATTTTCGACACCGTAAACCGGAGCTACTTTGAACGCTTTTTTACTTTAAAATAAAGTGCATCAGATTTCTTAATCAATCCTCACTAAATTGCTATATGTTAGGGGGACCAAACAGGTCTCTAAATAGCACAGACAACATTAAGTTTTAGTCTCGATCTTTACCGCCTTTTTTTATAAATTGTCGATGTTCAATGTAACCCCGATTGGTATTACTTGCTTATGACTTACTTTGCAGATAGATATGAAGTTCTTGTCCAAAAGCTTTAAAACTACTCAGGTACCAAGTAAAGTAGTCTCACCTTTCTAAAACTGATTTTTTCCCGTAAAACCACTGTTGGAAGCTGAATAGTCTCAAAGCAGCAATACTCTTTTTTTCAAACAGAAAAGGTTTTCAGAAATAGTTTACAATAATATTTACAAATTGACTGCTGCACAGACAAAAAAGCAAACGAAGATACGATTTTAGCTTAACATAAAATAAACAAACAAAATAATAAAAAGTGTTCAAAGTGGCCCTGGAGTTCAAAGTAACCTCGGTTTACGGTACTTAATTCATACCGGTAACTAGAATGTGACATCGCAAGCGATATGTGGGGACTTCGCGAAAGCATCTAACTTTACTGAACTAAAGAACGTTACAACTGCGTTAAGCATGTTTATGGTTGTTGATAGTCAGATCTGAAATACTCTGCTTTCGAATTTCATAATGTTCCATTAACTTGATCAGGTTTGTGGTTAACGGCTTTCAAAATTTTACGTTAAATTTCCATAATTACTTTCTATAATTAAAAACACGATTAATAAGTAAGGTACTAAAAACTATTGGATACCAGTAAATTACCACAAAAATATTGTCGACCACTGACAAGTTATTCTTGCCGTAAACTAATATGTCTTTTCTGCTCAAACTTCGATTCGTTATGTGTCTTTGTTCAGATAAAAGCTACAAATTATTGTCTATTTACAATCGTGTTGACAGATGAGGGTATCAAAATGACGGCATAGAGAAAAAGCTTCCGGCATAAAACGATCGATTTAGTAAATTCTCAGGCAAGAATGACTATTGGGAGGGAAACTATAATGCTTACATAAGTTATACAGTATACACTGAAAATTTGGATTGCGATTAGCTTACAGGGCCCATTTGGCATTGTCTTTTCAATGTGGTCCACCACATTTTGTTACCTTTAGTCTTGGATGCATATTAATCTATTCTATAGATTTAGTTTGTTTGGCTTTTGTGGTTAATGAAGGCAGGTGTCAATACAATTGGAGGACCTCTATAGTACGGAATCTCAAAAACTTTTCATGTTATCTTATTACCTATGTTGAAAATTTCATTTTTCTTTAAGCTTGAGTGGTTAAAAATTTTGAAAGTCATATTTGAGGAGAACTACCCAATTTGTGAAAATTGAAATTAGTCTTAACTTTATCTTTCCTTTCTATTCTGAATCTTTCTAAAGCCTCGCTTAAATGGTTAAAAAGTTTAAATTTTTGAGGACCTATTTGAGGGACCTCCATTTTGGTACCCCCAAATTTTGTTACATTTTAACTTTCTGTAATATTTATCTATCCTGAAAATTACATGCATCTTGCTAAAGTGGAAAAAAACTATTAATTTGGCAGTGCTGGTTGAGGAGGACCTCTTCAATGTGGTACCCCAAAGTTTTTTCAATTTTTATCTTTTCTGCACATTTGTCTATTCTGAAAATTTCATGTGTTTAGCTTAAGCAATTAAAAAGTTTGAATTTTGGAATCCTCGTTTGAGGAGGACCCCCATTATGGAACCTCCAAATTTTGTCAAATGATATATCTTTTACATGTATTTACGTATTCTAAGAATTTTATCAGTCTAACTTGAGTTGTTTAAAAGTTTGAACTTTGACGGCTCCGTTTGAAGAGGACCCCCTCATTTCTTTATTCCCAAATTTTGTCAAATTTTATCTTTTCTGTATGTTTGCCTACCCTGAAAATTTCATGTGTCTGCCTGAAAAGGTTAAAAAATGTAAATCTTGGTGGCTTTGTTTGAAAGAGACCCCTTCATTCTGGTACCCCCAAATTTCGTCAAATTTCATATTTTCCTTATATTTATCTACATCAAAAATTTCGTTGGTCTAGCTTTAAAGATAAAAAAGTTTAAATTTTGGAGGGCCCGTTTGGGGGGACCCCTCATCGTGACACCCCCAATTTCAGGCGGGTACCAGTGCTTTTGATATCTATAATAGCTCATAGTATGATCCATGTCCGGTTCGTGGTTTAAAAGGAGATAGTGATAAAAAAAAAAAACTAAGGAAAAATTTTATCCAAGTCGAAACAATTGAATTTGACCATGACAAAGGTCGTAAGTAGTACGTTCAAAACACACAAACTTTTTTTCGTTAATGTTGGTAGTTACCGAGATATTATACCGGCTTAAAATTGTCCACTTTTTGCTGATTTTTGGCCTCTGAATTCGCGGTCACATAACTGGGCGCCTTCAAACTTGGTGCGCATAGAGTCTCTATCTGCATCCAAATAGTGTTCAAATTTCAGCGTTCCACGTTTAGCAAATGTACAGCTATAAGCGAATCAATAAATTTTCGAAACAAAAATGGCAGTTTTTTCTCAAATTTAGCGTTCCTAAATCACGATCACGTGACTTAGGTTCCTCAAAATTGACGCACATGATGCTTTCAATTATTGTCATATTACATCCAAAATTCAACTTTCTATGTTAAACCGTTTTCTACGAGTATAAGTTATAAGCAAATCAATAAATTTCGCTTCTCATTTATCAAAAAGGGCCGAGTAAAAACAAAGGTCCTACGCCCGCGAAGTCCTAATTAAATTTATTAAAAGTAACTGTAACTCTAACTAGCTACTTTTTGTAAAATGGTAACTGTAACTCAGTTACTTTTACAAAGTAACTTGCCCACCACTGCATATGTAGTTTCATTAAGTAAAGATTTCTCAGTTAAAATTTACTGATTTCGGCTAAAATTATAAACATAATCGGTAAAGATTTATTTATTGATTGATAAATTGGTAAAGATGTATGTTTTGAAGATATTATCCCTAAAGATTTTTCAGTTAAAATTTACTTATTTTGGCTAAAATTAACTGATTCATGAGTAAAGATTTAAGTATTATAAATATAATCCGTAAAGATTTGTTTATTGATTGATAAATTGGTAAAGATGTATGTTTTGAAGATTGTATTGCTAAAGATTTTTCAGTTGAAATATACTTATTTTGGCTAAAATTAACTGATTCATGAGTAAAGATTATGTATTATAAACATAATCCGTAAAGATTTGTTTATTGATTGATAAATTGGTAAAGATGTATGTTTTGAAGATTTTATCTCTGGTCATATTTGTCCTTTCGGCCTTGATAGCCTGCTGACTGATGAGCCCTGAGATTGGGCGAAACAGCTGTCTGAGTCATGTTATTGGAAATTATTTTGAATCGAACTATTATAATTATCTCTTGAACTAGAAAGGCTACGCCAGGGTCTGATTGGAGTGCAGTACTAGTTGCATATTTATCTTCCTACCAGCGGACAGCGTCAAACACTAAGAGTCGTATGCATCAACGTGGATTAACTTTGATCTATGGATGAACAAAATTTTACCGGGAAATTTTTGAACAAATGGCGAGACAATTTGCTTAAATTATTGTGTAATTTAACGATAAATTCTATGAATTGCAATCTCAATTTATTTTAATCTGATAAGTTCTACAGTTCAGAAGTTGGAAAATTGATAATTCGCGCATCATAGTAAATCTACTTTGGTGCATACGTCCCCAAGTTAACAATTGGACGATCCGCAGACTTTTCATTGCGGTACTAGGAATCCGCATCTGCTTGGAAGTTTCCAGTGATCCGACGTTCCTGTGGATTTCTTCGAATTTTTATCCCCTGAATGTGCAACCTGTTCAAAGCCACCAAACAGAGTTAACAAAGGTCTATAATCGTAAAGCATGGAAGTGTCCGAAATCCGGGCCGCGATAAACTTTTATTGTTGGCCTCAAACTGGACGGCGGGCCGGATTACGTACACTACCGCTTTGATATGAAAAAGTCCGCCTAACCGAGACTAAAGGACGTTTTGAACTTTGTAATTCTGTCAAATGGTTTCCGAATATTAGCAATTATATGTTCTTTCAAATAGTTCTGCAAACGCACGAATACGTGTTATTAAAATGACTTTACGATTTTTTTTCCGAAAAATCACCGAAAATTGCCCAGTGATTGTGTACTCCGCTATAGACGCCCGTAGCCTCTGGGAGCTCCGCTTCCAGTCTTCCGTCTGTGAGACGCAGACAAATTCTAGCTTTAGGAATCCCCTCCTTAGCTAACTCCAGATAATATGCGACTGCTGAATAATAATTTAATTTCATTTGCCAGACACAAATAGTTTCCGAGCTTTCCTAGGAATTGGTAAAAAAGAATTAAGGAGATTTACTAATTTCCTGGTCGGTCAAAATTGGCTCAGTGTTGATCTCACTATCATTGGAACATATCTGTTTGTAAGTAACTGTATAACGTACTTAGCAAAAATACGCTAAGATTGATCCCACCGCTCTTATAAACAAACAAATACTTGTAAAATAAGTAAATGACTTCATTTTTTTATGCAATTTAATTGTAAATACAGATTAATATACACACAAAAATATCACATTTCAAAACTGTAACTAAATATTCTAAGTCACAACTGAAAATCTTTCTATGATACTTTGAGGGCCTCTCATGGCGAAAAGGGCTGTCATTCATTCCGACTTCGTAGGCATCTCCATTTTTCTCATCTTATAGTGCAAGCGTGCAGGTCAGGAAAAAAAGCAAGTTTGGCTTGAAACATCTCACTCTTCAACTCGTTTTCACTTCACTCAAATTTTAGAGGTTAATTTTGTTCAATTTTAATTCAAGTTTTTTTTTAATTTAAATTTAGAATTTAATTTCAATTTCAATTTAAAATCAATTTTAATTGAATGCAATTTGCTCAATTAATTCAAATATAGAAACAAAAGGCCAAAACATCCCGATCGTTTGATACAGCTTTATGGCAAAACTGAGCTGTCGGTACTGAAATGTACTGATGGCTTGAGGGCTCCATTACCAGCGGAAACTTTACAGCATTTTCAATCACGTTGTATGGGTTTGATTCGAATCAAAAGACAGCCCTCGTTAGATTACCAGCATGCTTTTAATAGTCTGGCTTCTACCAATTAATCAGCATCGGGATTTACATGAAATTTTTGTGACTTGTTTTTTTATGTCCAAAACTCATTCTGGACCAAATCATCTTCAAAATAATTCAACACGGAATTCTCTTCAGCAACTCTCTTGAAAACGTTTATCGCCTCTTCATCATTGCTTTTCTTTTCTTTTGTGCCCAGCAACATTTCCAATTCCTGAACTCTATTTTCCAGTTTGTTGCTTCTTTTAATCTCCTCGGCAAGCAGTGCTTGCACGTTGTTCGCTGATTCGTGCTCGTGAGCAATGCAAGCTCCCGCCTTGTGCATATTCGCTTTGAAATCTGCTTTCTCTGCATCGAAAACTTTCAGTTTCATTTTGAGTTGTTCGATCTGTAACTTTTTCTTCAACCCATCTGCTTCAAGATCCCTCCTCAGCTTGGCCTCCTCTTCACAAGCATCCCTCCAAACTTTTATTTCCATCGCAGTATCAATCTTCTCATCATCATCCATTATCATTTGTAATTCCAGTACTTTCTTCTCGGCTTTCTTTCTTTTTTCAATTTCCTCGGTCAGCAACCCGAAATCTTCCGAAGTTTCAGTTGCTCTATCTTTTTTCTGTGGGCGTGTTTCTTGGTTATCTTCAACGCAATTTTTGACTCCGATGTTTCTCTTAAAATATCCTGACGCATTATCCTCAAGTTTGAGCATCATTGCCACTTCGCCATCGTTTCTCTTGACATTCTTTCCTCTTTCAAGTTCATTTTTGAGTAGAATTTCAAAGATCTTGAAACGTCCAAGCTTTGTATTTTGTTCTGGCGCGGCCATTTTGTTTTCCATGGATTCGAGCAGCTTCTTTAAATCGTCGACTTTCTTTTCAGCTTCGATTCGTTTCTCAATCTCCTCCGCAAGCATTGCAAGTAATTCATCATCACCAGCAGTTTGCAAAAAGTATTCATTTTGTGATTTGTTTGAGCTCTCAATCGCTTGTTTCTTTTCAGTTTCAAGACACTCTGTTTTCATGATCAATTCTTCAATCATGAGTTTCTGTTTCAAACCATCTGCTTCTAGGTCTTTTTTCAATTTGGCCTCCTTTTCATAAAGATCCCTCAAAACTTTGGTCTCGGTCACAATGTCGAGTTTATCATCCACATCCGTCATTTCCAATTCCAGAACGTTTTTCTCAACTTTCGTTCGCTGTTCTATTTCCTCCGCCAGCATTTGTTGCAATTTATTTTCCATTTGCTGCTCTTGTTTTATGCAAAAGTCTGTTGTTGAAGTTCGTTTATCTTCTTTCAGCGGCAATTCTCTGACATTTGTACTCCGTTTTCCATCACAGTTGATTTCCATGCCGTCACCTGCTGCATTCAAATCATCCACGTTATCTGCTCCACATTCTGCACCATTTCGGTCCTTCTTTGCCTGCTCCCTCAGTGTCATTTCGTTTGCTTTTTTTCCGGCGAATTCTGTTTCCCTAATTTCCTCCGCAAGCATAGTTTTGAACTTTTTGTCCAAATAATCCCCTTCAAAATATTTCTTCGTAATTCGCTCTTGAAGAAGGTCTTTCGACATCTCACCATCAGCTTTCCGTTGTTTGGCGTGGAGCAGAATTTCGAGTTCCTTGACTTTTTTCTCGGTTTGGTTTCTTTTTTCAATTTCCTCCATAACAACTGCTTCCATGTGGTTAGCAGTTTGTTCTTTGAAATGCCCATGTTCATGGCAAGCTCCCATGATGTGTACGTTTTCTAGAACGTCTTTTTTCTCAGCATCAAGCATCTTTATTTTCATCTTCAATTGCTCTATCCTTAAATTTTTGTTCAAAGCATCAGCCTGCAGATCTCTTCGTAACTGGGCTTCCTCCTGACAAAGATCCTTCAAGACTTTTATCTCCATTTGAGTATTCTCATCACTCTCAATCATGGCCTCCAAATCCAGAACTCCCTTTTCAACTTTCTGTCGCTTTGCACTTTCCTCCTCAAGCATCAACTTCAAATTACTAGTCTTTTGCTGTTCTTCCGAAAGCAAATTTTCTGAAGTTTCGGTTTGTTTGTCTTTCAGCTCTGGTAAACTGCTGTTTTGTTTTTCCAATGGAAAATCTGAAGTTTCGGTTTGTTTGTGTTTCAGCTCTGGCAAATTTCTCTTATTTTCAGCATAGTTGTCTTTCTTGCCTATATCTCCACTCAACTTTATTATGCTCTCAGTTTCTTCTCCGCTTGTCAATTCGTCGGTTATTTTTTTGATTTCTTGTTGCAAATTGATCAGTTCATTCTCCGCAGTGTCCTTTTTCTCGATTTCGACTTCAAGTTGAAATCTAATCTCGTCCGAACGCCGACTCAACCCAATAACATAATCCTCCAGGTCACTTATCAAACATTCTTCCTTCGCTAGCTTGTGGATCAGTTCCGATACTGTGGCTTCAGCATTTGCCCGCTTTTCACTTTCCTTCTCCAACATTTTTTCAGTCGTGCGCAAACTTTCCAACTGTTGATAGTGCAGATCTCGAAGTTTCACTTCATCTTTTTCCATCAAACAATTTAGATAAGCTACTCTTTTTTGCTCATCCACATATTTCACGTTGATTTCTTCCTTCGTTGCTCTCTCGCATTCTACTAATCCTTTCAAATGTTCCACTTTAATTTTCAAGTCATTAATTCTGCAGCACTTCTCTGTCAGCTCATCCTTCAATTTATCCACTTCTCCACTGAGACTTGTGAATTTCTTCTCCCAATTAACTTTTAGTTGAACTTCTGTTTCAAGAAGACTCTTCAGGTTGTCAGACATTGTTTTTTCTTCCTGCAATAAGATTTCCAAATTGATGCTTTTTGCAGCTTCGTGTTTGTGTTTGCTTTCAGCTTTCCTCCTCATGCACTTTTCCAACTCAAGTGCGTGCTTTGCTTGCCTAAGTTCTTCCATCTTGCTTCCACATGAACCCACTAAACCTCCAGTTTTTTTGCCCGCTACAGAATTTCTTCCGAACTGATTTTTATTGTTTTCCTTCATCAGCATCTTACGTGCACTTTCGACTTGCTTGTGCACTTTTTTCTGTTTCTTAATTTGATTGGTCAGTGCAGCTTGCAATTTTAACGCACCTCTTTCCATTTTCACGCAAAAGCTCTCAGAAAAATCGGTTTCGTTGTATCTTCTAAGGAGCAGAACCAACTGCTTTACGCGCGACGAAATCAATGAAATCGCACGATTCCGTCTGCCTTCGATTGCATTTTCCTGTTTTTCTTCAATCCAAATCGCCGATTCAAAGTTTGATTTATCATCTTTTTGGGCGACGACGGCTCCCTCAAGTTTTTTAACCAATCCATTAGAATCGGTGTGCAGATCCGTTTGCAGCACCGTTTTCGTTTCGCTTTTGGCCTCTTCCGACGAAACTTCTGAAGCTTGATTTTCATTTGCATTAGTAGCAAGTTTTCCAGCTATGCGTTTTACCAATGCACAACTTTTTGTTTGCTCCGAACTGCGTTTTTCCTTAACCAGTTTGGCTCCTCGTGAAACCATAAATTTCTCAAACTCTCCATAATCGTGCAGTATGTTATGAAGCTCTATGTCTAGACTATCCGCTCGATATTTTTCTTTGGCAAGTATCTTTTCAATGAATTTTCGATAATCGATTTCTTCTTCAAGTTGCCGTTTCAAACTTACAGCATTCCTTTCAGCCGTTATTCTGCGATCCACCTCATCTCCTACCACACCCTGAAGCTTTTCGATATCGCTGAATCGCTCATAAAGCTCGTCTCGTAGTTCGTTGCTTCGCTGCCACTCATTACGAATTTCTGTTCTCATAGTTGCGGATCGTAAGCGTTCACGAGCCAGACATTCGTCGAGCACTATATTTTTGCTCTCTTCTTCTTGCGCCTTATTTCGGCACTTTTCCAGCTGTTTTTCCAGTCGAAAAGCCTTCGCTTCAGCAAGTTGTCTCGCCAATTGTTCCTTGCCAAGATCGATTATGCATTGATTGGCCCATTTCTCGGCTTCGATCTTCGACTCGACGTGCTTTGCAATTTGTTTTCTGGCAGCGTCTCTGACTTTCGATTGAACTTCCAGTAATTCAAAGCTGCTCTTAGCAGCCGCTGCGCATTTCTCATCATCGTTCCTCTTGTTATATCTTTCCAAGGCGGAACGCAATTTGCTCGACTCACGTTGCAGACCCTCGATTTTGCACGACGACAAATACAGATCGTGTCTGAGTTGGTTGATAACATTGGCATCGCTCTTCTTGCTGGGCGGTATACCAATAAGAGCAGAGGTAAGATGAGCATGTTCGTTTCTACCAACCTAAACAAAATAGAAACCTAAACAACCTGATAAGGCAATGATGAAATTATAAATACGAACAAACGGCATCGCAGAAACATTTTGGCCTGGAATCTTATCTACACTGCTGCAGATCTTGGTTTTTGTTTCAAAAGTTGTTGGGCGATTCGTATATCGTCAAGCTGCTAAAATATTTGTCTAAGTCATTTTCTACCACATTGAGTTTTTGTGTGATGGTTTCTGTATGGTTCAAATAATTGTTTTGGCAAATTTTCGAAAATTTAACACAAACCATGAGATAGTTAATTGGCATGCCATAATATTGATTTATGAACATTTTTTCCTTCAAAAACACAACAGTTTTTTAAAGTTTTCTCGAATGCCAAAACATAACCTGTACGATTAACATGATATAAGATGCCCCTCAAACTTTTGTGCCCGCGCCCCCGATCATTATAACGGCCACATGGCAAATACTTACTCCAATGATGGAGGGTTTTCAAAGTTAGGCCGCACCGAAGTAGTGAATAGAGTCGCGTTTAAAAAGTATTTCAAAAGTATAAAAGTGTTTAAAAGTATAAAAGAACATCTCACCTCCACCACCAGAGCGTGTGAGTTTTCGCTTATCTTTTTGTCACTGATGGCACCTTTCTCCTTGACTAAATCGTTCATGTTGTTAGCGCCCATCTCTGATTTTCGCTAAAAATTACAAAATAACGTAAGTGAAAGAAAAGGAACTTAATTTTGAAATTGGTTAAAACGAAAATTTCTTGCAAATCTATCAAAAACAAGATGCACAGAGCTGGACAGCCCTGTTCCGAGCTTTTAGCTCTCATCGGCAGCCCTCAGCTTCTCTAACAAAATTATTTCCTAGCTGTTGTGGGTTTTTTTTATTACAAAATTACGACAAACAAACAGAACACAACATATCACAATTGTTTTCAATGTTAATCAATTTTTATTCTTTAATTGAAGGTATTCCCCAGCTTTTTTTTGTGTGGATTTTTGGAAATGTGTGGAGTTTGTGGGATGGTAGTGGGAGTAGTTTTGAGAGCTGCAGACACTTTTTCAAGCATCCACAGCCACTCTGAGTGAAGGTATTCCCCAGCTGGACAAGACTCTTGGCCGAACTGGACCCAGTTGGACAAGACTCTTGGCCAAACTGGACAAACCTTAAGGGATTGCACAGTGGCAGAGGGTTTGTAGGGAATAAACGATTTTTCACTTGTGGTACTTAAAAAAAACAAGTGAAAAAATCGCTGGACCCTCGTAGTAAGGACAGCCATAGACTATTCCTACTACAAGGGTTCCCCTTGTGTGACCACGGAAATCAAAACCAAAACATGACTTATGGGCTTTATCATAACCAAAACTTATAACCAAAAGTTTAATTATAATAAAAACTTAAAACTTATAACCAAAATTTATAACCAAACAGGACGTCAAACTTTTCGGCTATCAAAAACAAAGCAACAGACCAAAATCAAATAAATACAAAGAATGAATAAGGAGCAATTGTGAGTTAGCAGTTATAAAAACTTTTATTACAGGATCATAGGCGAAGCCAGGATTTCTGATTGGGGGGAGGGGGCAAACCACTAATCCCATGCAGTGACGTCATCACAGATTTTCGAAAGGGAAACTTTTTGTAGGACAAAGATATTGTGGATAGGAAGATCTGAAGCCATGGCCGGGGTTTGGCAAATAACCAGGATTTTGCTATTGGGTGAGGGCTTAAACCAAAGTAAAAAGTGTAAACATGTGAGTTTTGGAGACGTATTGAGCAAAATTGTGTAACCAAAACGCATCACAGTGGGTGGCTACGGGGGTCTGGGAACAAAGCCCCCAGCCGCTGGGCGATTTTTTGTAACTTTTGGGGAAACCAGCTATTTTAATGCCATTGAATCCCAATTTGCACTAGTTTAGAGTCATTTGAAAGAACTTGATTTTTAACATTTGAAGGCCAATTGAAAAATTAAACTGTTCAATTCTCCTTTCACTTACGTTTTAAGTCCAAAACACGTTTAAAATCTTGCATTTTAGGGTTAAATTTTGTAATTTGGCCCATGTAGGGGAAAGCAAGATGCATTGGCTCGTGCAATATTGTAGCAGTAAATAATAATCCACTCGAACATTTTTCTTAGAGATTTTGTTTTGTCATGAAAAGTAATCTGTTGTAGAAGTACACTTAGGCATACGACTAGGGAGCCCAGGCCCCGTCAATTCAAATCCAAAAATTTGTTCAATGAGCATTTTCCCTAGCTAAATTTTTTTTTTCATAAGTATTTTGTCGCCTAAAACCTGGCGATTTGGATTGTTATGTAAAAACAGTACAAATGATGCACGTAACACTTATTAACCATGTTATTACACGGGCTGCATTTATATTGCGTGGTGCCTTCGGCACTTTGGAGATTTTTGCAACATCTTTCTGCCAAATATAGGTGAAGACCAAAAAACGTCTCACCATCTGAGCGCGGGACCCTTAGCTGGTACTGTGCCATGTCATGGTAAATTCGGCCCTATAGTTATTGCATTACGTTCATTAAAAGGTTGATGACGGCCTGAAATAGCAACTTTTAGGATCAAAACTCTCAATTTCTCCATGGTTAAACATTTAAATTGGTTGGCAAAAATTGAATTGAGGGGGGCCGTAGTACCTGGTCTCAATATTGTTGGTAATTACTATTGTAGGCGAAGAATACCGAAAAAAACTGAAACTAAAAAAGCAATAGGTTTTCCATCGCGATTTTGTCATTGGTGACATTTCAATTGCGGGGTCCGGGCTCCCTGGGCCCCCCCTACTACGTCTATGTACAGATTTACCTGACCATCTGAGTGTCATGACAAACAAATTTTGATTGTAGGATTGATAAATTTGGGAGTTTTGGGGAATAAACAAGTAACCTGTTTTGTTTTTTTTTTGCACCTTATTCTCAACTTATTAAGAACAATGTGCTGATAAACAGCTGTTAATTAAAGGTTTGATTGTGCCTATACGACTCTGGATATTGTCTGTAGCTTATTCTTAATTTGTTTTGCATCCTTCTCAGCTCTATCAATTTTGTTCGCCATGACAACAGAACGTGCTTTTTATCACCACCCCTCACTTTTTCAGCCAATACCCAAATTAGCTAAATCGTGATAAAATTTTGAAAACGTAAAAACTTTGACCTTATCAAAAAATAGATTTATCAACTTTTAAAAAATGTAATCGAAACAAGAGTTACTCAAGCTTCAAGTAAAAAAAATGACTAAAAGTCCGAAATAGCAGTGGCGGCAACAATGATCTTACAGAAGGAAAAATACACTTATGCTAAGGTAATCGCATAGCGTCCTCTAACTCTAAAGACTTAATTCGCATCAGGATCTTTTTGAAAGGGTTTCAGGTGGGCTTTTTTACCCTAAAGAGCTTGTTGCCCACTTTTTTAAGCCATTAAGTGATGCAATAGCCCAAATATCAGATTCAAAAGCGGAGAAGACTTTCTGATTTTCGCTCGAACACAGAAATCAAAACCACAATAAGCCTTGTTTTTTGGTTTCAACAAGATTTGACTCCAACTTCACGTTGTGAGGCAAATCAATTGAAATTTGACCATCCTATCGCTGCCTTTGTGATAGTTCTAAAATATCGCCCACCCTAATACCAATTCTTCAAAAAGGACTGATTAGCAAGCACTTATCAAAGTTATCATCACAATGAATACTATACTGTGGCTTGATGGCAAAATGGAAGTTTAAACTTTTGCTTTCATCTGTAAGGTTTGATTTTAAGTCTCGTTTTCATCAGTGAAAACAGTATTTTTATCGCGGAATAGATAATTACGTAGTTTTATGAAATTAATAACCATTTTTTTTGTACCTTGTTCTCGGCTTGTCTCGCATCCTCCTCAACCTTCTCAATATCGTCCGCCATGACAACGGCGTTCTGATCTTGATCCTGCTCTTTAGTGCCACTCCTCACTTTCCTTGCCGATACCTGAAAGGTGCGATAAGTTTGATAGAATTTTGTAAAGTTAAACACCTTGACTTTATTAAAATAAGATCAATTTTAAAAACATAATCAAAATAATACTTGCTCAAACTGCAAGCTTTCCTAATCATTACAGTCTTAAAGCTAAGTTGTAGTTGATTCTTGGGATCTTAAATGACATCATAGTAATGAAAAAACAAGTAGCAGGATGGATATAAAGGTATTAATAATGTAAGAGTAAGTATCAAAGCATTTTTTTTTTCTACAAGCATGTTTACATGGCTTTGCAGAATCAGTAAAGGCGGAACGAATGGACCATTACGGATCAAATCATCAAATAAATCAGACATTACTCGAATAAATGGAGTGAATAAACCAAAAGCAACAATGATCTTGCAGTAATAAAAACTTATATTACATGGTTATAATAGCATCGGAGCGTTCATAAAAGCAAGTTCTTAATCGAGGAGATTGATAAATTGTGGAGTTTTGTTCTATAAATAACTGTGATTTTTTGTACCTTATTATCGGCTCGTCTTACATCCTCCTCCACTCTCTCGATATTGTCCGCCGTGACGACAGCCCCCTGAATACCTTGAACATGCTCTTTATCGCCACCTCTCACTTTTTCAACTGATACCTGAAACAAACAAAATGTTGATAAAATTTAACAAAAGTAAAAAGTTTGACTTTATCAAAACATAAACTATCAACTTTAAAAAGATACAATTAAAATAGAAGTTGCTCAAGCTTCAGGTAAAAAAAGACTAAAAGTCAAAATAGCAGTGGCGTCAACAGTGATGTTACAGGAAAAAACACTAACACTATTGACTTATAGCAATAGGATAAGCGTCCTCAAACTCCAAGACTATATATGAAGCAGGGCCTTTCTAAAGAGCTTTATGGGGTGGGCAGAATTGAACAAATGCGGAGTTTGTGGAATAAATAACTCTTTGATTCTTTTGTACCTTCTTGTCGGCTTGTCTGGCATCTTCCTCAACTTTTTCAATGTTGCCCGCCATCACAACATCCTGTCGAATGACTTGGTCCTGCTTTTTACCGCCACTCCTCACTTTCCTTACAGATACCTGAGACGTTCGATTTGTTGACAAAATTGAATAAAATCAAGCACATTGACTTTATTAAAATAAGATCAATTGTAAAAACGCAATAACGAAAATAAGTTTGAGGATCTTTAAGAACATCTTAGTAATAATAAACTGGATGAACATTAAATTATCGTCTGGAGTATCAAAGAAGTTTTTTTCACCAACGTGTTCACATGGCTTTGCAGAATCAGTAACGGTGGAGGAATTTCGGTCATCAAAGCAAAAAATTAGTCTAATGAATCAGAATCTATAGAAAATGCTAAAAATCTTCAAGTGTCCCTGATTTTGCAATCTTTTTTCCAGTGGTAGGTGTACACAATTATATTCAGTCGTTATCACTCTACTCGTTTTTATGAAAATGTTTAACATCTTCGACATCTCAACAACTAAGAATAGCTTCATTCTCGGCTATCGATTTGCTGAAAAGTGAGGGAGATAGGACACTTTTTCATAATCATAATTTTAGTTTCGCTCGCAACCCGCACGCACCAAATGACGGGCAATAAAGATAACCTCCCTCCTACCTTCGTATCTTGGACTTGGTTTTCAAAATTAAGGCAACGCCTTTTCGATTTCTCCTGTTCAGCCCGAAGCTGCTTCATCTCGTCACCTCGTGCCCCCTCGCACATTTTCTTCCTCTCCCCCTCATAAGAAATCTGCTCCTTTTTCTCCGTCCTTCTCTCTCCTGTTAGAGTATAACCTTACTAAATGTGTGGAGGTAGCGGCAGACTGTTTAACGTTCTCGTTTTGAAACGATCAAGGGTCCGGGGTTCAATTCTCAAATCGAACACAGTGTTGCTGACAGCTTTCCACCTCAGCAAAATGATAACGAGTTATACAACCCAGGTGTTGCAGGTGCGCTGAATGGTTTCGCCATTTTGTGTTTTTGGCACAATCGACCACATCAAATTTTCATTCGTAATATGGCGAGTATTGCGGAATCCCTTGAAAAGATTCGCTCCCGCAAAAAAAGTTAATGATTTTTGAAGATGTGTGATTGATAGCATTCTTCACCATCAATTTGCTAGTCGTTGAAAGCTATCAAGCAAAGATAATTGCCATGCAGAACATCAACATATGCAATAACCTGGCAAAGACTCAACTTGGCCTCAGCTCCATGAGAACACGTTCATCGCCAAAACAAAACTTTTACCTAGCGGCTAACGACAAACTGCTGACTAGGCGACTTTGCCAGTTACGAAAAAACTACTATATTGTCCCACCTTCTCCGCTCGCTCCCATTTCGCGGCTCATCTCCGCTTCTCTACTAAAGTTATTCCCCATTCAACTTCTTCTAATATACGCTGACAAAAATCAGGCTTATCTCTCTCCTCTTCTCAATGCCTGATCCCCAAAGACTCGCTCTAGATAGCTTGTAGAATGAGAATGTAATTGACAATATTATTGACAATTTATAACCTGAAAATGAAAAAATCATAAAACTAAAACCATCCCTGGTAAAACAGTAGGTAAGTACAGTTTCTTTATATGTTTATTCCTTGTCCATCGCGATTATGAAGCCAACCACCAGATTACCTAGAGCTGGTGGGAAAATCGACATCGGACACCCAGAGGCATTGGAGAACTCAAAACACCGGGCACATTCATTAGGAATACATAAGATGAAGTAATCATTAAGACAAAACATTATTCATCTTTTAGCCGACTAACATTTCTTTCGTTTCAACAATGTTTACTTAAAACTTTGCCACCATAAGTATTTGCTTACAGATTTGGCTTATTCCAACTGAATTTGATTTACCCAAATAAATCAACAAATATTTCACCCTTCAATGCCAAGGAGAATTTAAAAATGCGACTAAAATGCAACAATATTTCTTAGCTTAACCAAATCTGATTAAATAATTGGGTGCTTTGCTTTTGTTTTATCCTGGACGGCTTATTTCCGAACAAATTGTGCTGTATAAAAATCAGCCTGTTGAGTATTTGAACCAAAAAAAAAGGTATTTTTTAATACTTTCCCAAAATAATTTACATCCTCTCACCTTGGATAAAATTTCCAATAGCAAAAAATTTGTCATTTTTACTTGATTAGTTTAATTGAGGTTACGTCATAATCAAACTGATTGTTAGTAAAAACTAAGCTAAAAATCTTAACATAAAATACTGTAATTTGTCTAACAAACATTTATCTAGTGATGGTGTTGTGGTCTTCCATGTCCTGGTACTCTGCAAATTTCATATCAAACTTCGGAACTTACCGAAGAGAGGTGGTTCAACAATGGATTTCGTTTCGCAAAAACGTAGTCACTTGACCGGGCACCCAAACGCCAAATGAACCGAAGTTACCTTGCACCTTGTTTTAAAAATCGGTATTGATTGGTATTTTAAGCAAAGTGCAGGTCAATTTCTACTTTTTAGTTGTAGTATTCGTGAGGGATAACATGTTTTATCCTCATGTGGTGTCTAAACTTGACTTTCTAGAACCAGCTGAGCGGTATCGACTTTTTTGCGTACGACATTCTCAACACCCAGCCAGGGGCGGATTAAAAGATCGCGGGGCGCGGGGCAGATAAGAGTGCGGGGCCCCTGAATTATGGATGGCGAAAGCAACTAATATCCTTTGGGATATTAAATTTTATTGACATCACAATATCAACCGGAAATTTTATAAAATTTATCAAACTCAGGTTTGGGTCGCGCTCAAAAAGACAATAATGTTGACAACAAACTATTATTTTTATTATTATTTAGATCAAAGAGGTTGAGTCTAATTTGCTGTTTTGATTAGTTAAAACTCTGTAGAAACGTTATTTTTTAGGATGACGGTTAATGTCATCAGCACACGTTGTTTTGGAATTGGTAAAACTGATATTTGTTTTCTGATTTAGTCCGTTTTCAATGATGTATTATTGTGTAGGCGGAAATTATCATCAATATTTTCCCACAAAGCTGGATCATTGCTATTGTTTTCAGTTACGTTGGTAGATGTTTGCATACTTTCGTTTACATGATTCCCGCCTTTATTTTCAGATTCAGTATGTAAAGCAGTGTCAAAAGTTTGCTCTGCTGTATTCTCAAGATTCATAGCTTCTGTGTCTTGACTATCCTAGCTCAAAGATTGATGGGATGTAGGATCAGCTACTGCTCGTCTACATTAGGAAAGAACTGACTGATTTTCTTACACCTGCTTTCAACTTCTTTTGATTTTGTCCGGTTTTCCTCTTTTCTTTTACGTTTTTGACTTCCACTCTCAAACTTAGGGGGCACGGGGGGTTTGGGGGCGGAGCCCCCCGCGCTCGAAATTTTTGCATTTTTTTGCAAAATTAACTTCATTTTAGGGCTATTTTGATTAAAAAATGATGCTTTTGAAACGTGGCTAAGAAATTTCAAATTGGCAGTGCAAACATGATCAAACTGGTGGCATAAATGGGCTATTTGGGAGGTGGCTAATTGTAAATTGTTAGTTCCATTGTTTAGATGCTGGTAAATTATAAAATCGAATAGTTTAATAAAACTCACACGGAGTAATCTATTTCGTATACAGTTTGTAGAGAAAAATAGTTTGGGGGGCTAATGAAAAGAGATTTGAGAGAAATGGTTGGTAATTAACAGAGGTGGGCAGTAACTAGTTACTGTAATTAGTTGCTTTTTTAGTAATTGTAACTTTGTTACTTTTCTAAAAAGTAACGAAAGTGGGAACTAGTTACTATTTGGAGACATTAAAAAGTTACTAGTTACTTTTAGTTTTGGTCTTGTTAAAAAAGATTGTTTAATTGTTAGATTTTGCTTAAATGAAACACTTCTGTGTAATCCCTGTTGGCGCTACGGATTACGGATTTTTTATTGTGCACTAACGTGGCAACCCTAACCATGCTGTGAGAAGATATTAGAACGTTTTTAAATAAAAGACCTCCTTTTAACGAGCGTGTAGTGTTCGTTCAGCAGATAACGTTGATGTTAATATAGCCGCTTTACTCCTTTTGTTGCTTTTCGTTTTGAAATGACATTTTGAAACACAAAGACAGCATGGGTAAAAACATTTTGAAACCCAAACGTTCTGGTCGAAGCGATGAAGATTTTGAGAAGCTTGCTTTCTTGAAAGGCAATTAAATAAAGTGCATCAATGTGGTACGTTGTGTATTTTTGTTATAACAACTTACAGCAACAATAGCTATAAGCAGCATGTGCAGAGGCACCACATAAAAAATAAAAAATGAATAGAGAAAGAAATCTGTTAATACGGGTTCCGAAGAACAAAATCAACATTTTTGATACTTAATTCATACCGGTAACTAGAATGTGACATTGCAAGCAATATCCGGGGACTTTGCGAAAGTATCCAACTTTACTGAACTAAAGAACTTTACAACAGCGTTAAGCGTGTTTACGATTGTTGATAGTCAGATCTGAAATACTGTGCTTTCGAATTTCATAATGTTCCATTAACTAGATCAGGTTTGCGGTTAACGGCTTCCAAAATTTTGCGTTAAATTTCCATAAATACTTGCTATAATTAAAAATACAATTAAGGAAAGACTCCCCAAACAAGCTTTACTTGCCAAAGCAAATGGGAGAAGACCAGTTGGACGACCTAGAACTAGATGGACCGATTACCTTGAGGATCTTGGACGGAATCGCTTGGGACTTCGCCCAAGCGAAATGATGGAGGTGATGGAAGACCATGAGGTGTGGCGGTTTAGTCTTGAGCTACAGCCCCCGCAACCCTCACGGAAAAGCCAGCAATGAAAAAAAAACGAAAAGAAAGAAAAAGAATTAATTAGTAAAGTACTAAAAACTATAGGATACTAGTAAATTACCACAAAAATAATGTCAATCACTAACAAGCTATTCTTGCCCTAAACTAATATGTTTTTTCTGCTCGAACTTCGATTGGTTATGTGTCTTTGTTCACATAAAAGCTACAAATTATTGTCTATTTACAATCGTGTTGACAGATGAGGACATCAAAATGACGGCATAGAGAAAAAGCTTCCGGCATAAAACGATCGATTTAGTAAACTCTCATACAAGAATGACTATTGGGAGGGAAACTATAATGCTTACATAAGTTATACAGTATACACTGAAAATTTGGAATGCGATTAGCTTACAGGGCCTATTTGGCATTGTCTTTTCAATGTGGTCCACCAAATTTTGTTACCTTCAGTCTTGGATTCATATTATCCTATTCAATAGATTTAATTTGCTTAGCTTTTGTAGTTAATGGGGGCAGGTGTCGATACAATTGGAGGACCTCTATAGTATGGCATCTCAAAAACTTTTCATGTTATCTTATTACCTATGTTGAAAATTTCATTTTTCTTTAAGCTTGAGTGGTTAAAAATTTTGAAAGTCATATTTGAGGAGAACTACCCAATTTGTGGAAATTGAAATTAGTCATAACTTTATCTTTCCTTTCTATTCTGAATCTTTTTTAAGCCTAGCTTAAATGGTTAAAAAGTTTAAATTTTTGAGGACCTATTTGAGGGACCTCCATTTTGGTACCCCCAAATTTTGTTACATTTTAACTTTCTGTAATATTTATCTATCCTGAAAATTACATGCATCTTGCTAAAGTGGATAAAAACTATTAATTTTGGCAGTGCTGATTGAGGAGGACTCTTCAACGTGGTACCCCAAAGTTTTTTCAAGTTTTATCTTTTCTGCACATTGTCTATCCTGAAAATTTCATGTGTATAGCTCAAGCAATCAAAAAGTTTGAATTTTGGAATCCTCGTTTGAGGAGGACCCCCATTATGGAACCTCCAAATTTTGGCAAACGATATATCTTTTACATATATTTACGTATTCTGAAAATTTTATCAGTCTAATTTGACGGCTCCGTTTGAGAAGGACCCCTCATTTCTTTATTCCCAAATTTTTTCAAATTTTATCTTTTCTTTATGTTTGCCTACCCTGAAAACTTCATGTGTCTGCCTGAAAAGGTTAAAAAATGTAAACCTTGTTTGAAAGAGACCCCTTCATTCTGGGACCCCCAAATTTTGTCAAATTTCATATTTTCCTTATACAGTATTTACCTACATCAAAAATTTCGTTGGTCTAGCTTTAAAGATAAAAAAGTTTAAATTTTGGAGGGCCCGTTTGGGGGGACCCCTCATCGTGACACCCCCAATTTCAGACGGGTACCAGTGATTTTGATATTTATAATAGCTCATAGTATGATCCATGTCCGGTTCGTGGTTTAAAAGGAGATAGTGATAGAAAAAAATGAGAAAAAAAAGGAAAAAATAAGGAAAAATTTGATCCAAGTCGAAACAATTAAATTTGACCATGATAAAGGTCGTAAGTAGTATGTTCAAAAAACACAAACTTTTTTTCGTTAATGTTGGTAGTTACCGAGATATATAACGGCTTAAAATTGTCCACTTTTTGCTGATTTTTGGTCTCTGAATTTGCGATCACGTGACTGGGCGCCTCCAAACTTGGTGCGCATAGAGTCTCTATCTGCATCCAAATAGTGTTCAAATTTCAGCGTTCCACGTTTAGCAAATGTACAGCTATAAGCGAATCAATAAATTTTCGAGACGAAAACGGCAGTTTTTTCTCAAATTTAGCGTTCCTAAATCACGATCACGTGGCCTAGGTTCCTCAAAATTGACATACATGATGCTCTCAATTATTGTCATGTTATATCCAAAATTCAACTTTCTATGTTAAAGCGTTTTTAGTTATAAGCAAATCAATAAATTTCGCTGCTCATCTATCAAAGTGGCCGAGTAAAAACAAAGGTCCTACGCCCGCGAAGTCCTAATTAAATTTATTAAAAGTAACTGTAACTCTAACTAGTTACTTTTTGTAAAATGGTAACTGTAACTTAGTTACTTTTTAGGCCAAGTAACTGTAACTCAGCTACTTTTACAAAGTAACTGGCCCACCACTGCATATATAGTTTCATTAAGTAAAGACTTCTTAGTTAAAATTTACTGACTTTAGCTAAAATTATAAACATAATCGGTAAAGATTTATTTATTGATTGATTGATAAATTGGTAAAGATGTATGTTTTGAAGATTTTATCACTGGTCATATTTGTCCTTTCGGCCTTGCTAGCCTGACTGATGAGCCCTGAGATTGGGCGAAACAACTGTCTGAGGCATTTTATTGGAAATTATTTTGAATCGAACTATTATAATTATCTCTTGGACTAGAAAGGCTAAGCCATGGTCTGATTGGAGTGCAGTACTAGTTGTATATTTATCAGAGGTGGAGTCCTCGAGGACGTCCTTGGCCTCGAGGACACATTTTGAAGTCCTTGGCCTTGGCCTCGAAGCCTCAAGTCCTTGGCCTTGGCCTTGCCCTCGAAGCCGCAAGTCCTCGAAAATTGCCTGTCCTTGGCTCGAGGACAGCACTATTTTTTGAACAGTTGAAATTTCGTTGGATAACGCCAGAAACCTCGTGGAAAATTTGCGAACACCTTTTTTGTTTTCCTCAATTGGAGCATAGGCGTAGGCAAGAGGGCGGTGGGGCAGGCCCTCCCCCCAATTGAAATTTCACCATAGACAAAAATGTGACAAAAAAAGCCTATTGTTTCTTTAGTTTCAGTTTTTTTTTTAGCATTTTTCGCTGACAACGGTATAACTAATTAACGATATTGAATTTTGAAGACCAAGGGCGCCGGGTCCCCCTCAATTCAATTTTTGCCAGCCAATTTAAACGTATAACCCGGAGAAAACGGAGAGTTTTTGTTCTAAAATTTGCTATTTCACTCCCACAACTAGCCTTTTTGTGAACGCAATGCATTAATTAGGGCCGGATTTACCATAATATGACGCAGTACCAGCTAGGGGCCCCGAGCTGAAATCGTATAATTTTTTTGGTCTTCACCTTTATTTCCGAGAAAGATGCTGCGAAAATCTCCAAAGTGCCAGGGGCCTAGCGCGATGTAAATCCGGCCCGGCAATAACATGGTTAGTAACGTAACCATCTATTGTACCATTTTTCAAAAACAATTCAGTATTTCACCTCCAACCTCGCCGGCTTTTACGTACAAAATAGTTTTTAAAAAATTAGCCCTGGAAAATGCTGATTGAACTTCAATTGAGGGTCCTTGGCCCCCTGGCGAACAGGTACTCCTATAACTGGTTATTTTCATGACAAAACAAAAATCTCTAAGGAAAATCTTCGAGTGGATTATTATTTACTGCTAAAATGCAGCCGGAGACAATTCACCTTACTTCCCCCTACATGGACCAAATCACTAACAATTAAAATTTAACTCCAAAATGCAAGATGTTAAACGTGTTTTGGACTTAAATTGCAAGTAAAAGGAGGATTAAACAATTTGATTTTTTCAATTGGCTTTCAAATGTCAAAAATCAAAATGTCAAAAATTCAAATGCTTTCAAATGGCTCTAAACACTTGCGAAATGTGATCCAATGGCATTAAAATAGCTTTTTTTCCCAAAAAATTACAAAAAATCGCCCAGCGGCTGGGGGCTTCGTCCCCAGACCCCCAAAGCCTCCGTCGGCTGGGGGCCCCGCCCCCAACCCCCCGTTTGTGATACATTTGAGTTACACTAGCTTTCTCAACACGTTCCCAAAGTTAGATATTTGCATTTTTCAACTATTAGTTTAAGCCTTCTTCCTTTGCAAAATCCTGGTTACGTGCAAACAGGCAACAACGATTTCAGATCTTTCATCCTACGATAACTTTGTCCCGCAAAAACTTCCTCTTTGGAAAAATTTTGATGACGTCATATCATGTGATTTGTGGTTTAGGCCTTCCTTAAGCAAAAATTTTGAGTACGCCAATGAATTGGAGATCGCCTGAAAAATATTTTTGAAGACCTTTTTTTTTTAAGAGAACGCTTGCGCCTGTGTCCTCGGTCCTTGGCCTTGGCCTCGAGAGGTTCTGTCTTCGGAAAGGCTGTCCTTCGCCTTGGCCTCGGATTTTTTTTGTATCCTTGGCTTTGGCCTTGGCCTCGAGCCTTGTGTCCTCGACTCCACTTCTGATATTTATCTTCCTACCAGCGGACAGCGTCAAACACTAAGAGTCGTATGCATCAACGTGGATTAACTTTGATCTATGGATGAACAAAATTTTACCGAAAAATTTTTGAACAAATGACGGGGCAATTTGCTTTAATTATTGTGTAATTCAACGATAAATTCTATGAATTGCAATCTCAATTTATTTTAATCTGATAAGTTCTACAGTTCAGAAGTTGGAAAATTGATCATTCGCGCATCATAGTAAATCTACTTTGGTGCATACGTCCCCAAGTTAACAATTGGACGATCCGCAGACTTTTCATTGCGGTACTAGGAATCCGCATCTGCTTGGGAGTTTCCAGTAATCCGACGTTCCTGTGGATTTCTTCGAATTTTTATCCCCTGAATGTGCAACCTGTTCAAAGCCACCAAACAGAGTTAACAAAGGTCTATAATCGTAAAGCATGGAAGTGTCCGAAATCCGGGCCGCGATAAACTTTTATTGTGGGCCTCAAACTGGACGGCGGGCCGGATTACGTACACTTCCGCTTTGATATGAAAAAGTCCGCCTAACCGAGACTAAAGGACGTTTTGAACTTTGTAATTCTGTCAAATGGTTTCCGAATATTAGCAATTATTTGTTCTTTCAAATGGTTCTGCAAACGCACGAATACGTGTTATTAAAATGACTTTACGATTTTTTTTCCGAAAAATCACCGAAAATTGCCCAGTGATTGTGTACTCCGCTATAGACGCCCGTAGCCTCTGGGAGCTCCGCTTCCAGTCTTCCGTCTGTGAGACGCAGACAAATTCTAGCTTTAGGAATCCCCTCCTTAGTAAACTCCGAATAATATGCGACTGCTGAATAATAATTTAATTTCATTTGCCAGAGTCAAATAGTTTCCGAGCTTTCCTATGAATTGGTAAAATGAATTAAGTAGACTTACTAATTTCCTGGTCGGTCAAAATTGGCTCAGTGTTGATCTCACTATCGTTGGAACATATCTGTTTGTAAGTAACTGTATAACGTACTTAGCAAAAATACGCTAAGATTGATCCCACCGCTCTTATAAATAAACAAATACTTGTAAAATAAGTAAATGACTTCATTTTTTTATGCAATTTAATTGTAAATACAGATTAATATACACACAAAAATATCACATTTCAAAACTGTAACTAAATATTCTAAGTCACAACTGAATATCTTTCTATGATACTTTGAGCGCCTCTCATGGCGAAAAGGGCTGTCATTCATTCCGACTTCGTAGGCATCTGCATTTTTCTCATCTTATAGTGCAAGCGTGCAGGTCAGGAAAAAAAGCAAGTTTGGCTTGAAACATCTCACTCTTCAACTCGTTTTCACTTCACTCAAATTTTAGAGGTTAATTTTGTTCAATTTTAATTCAAGTTTTTTTTTAATTTAAATTTAGAATTTAATTTCAATTTCGATTTAAAATCAATTTTAATTAAATTCAATTTGTTCAATTAATTCAAATATAGAAACAAAAGGCCAAAACATCCCGATCCTTTGATACAGCTTTATGGCAAAACTGAGCTGTCGGTACTGAAATGTACTGATGGCTTGAGGGCTCCATTACCAGCGGAAACTTTACAGCATTTTCCATCACGTTGTATGGGTTTGATTCGAATCAAAAGACAGCCCTCGTTAGATTACCAGCATGCTTTTAATAGTCTGGCTTCTACCAATTAATCAGCATCGGGATTTACATGAAATTGTTGTGACTTGTTTTTTTATGTCCAAAACTCATTCTGGACCAAAACATCTTCAAAATAATTCAACACGGAATCCTCTTCAGCAACTCTCTTGAAAACGTTTATCGCCTCTTCATCATTGCTTTTCTTTTCTTTTGTGCCCAGCAACATTTCCAGTTCTTGAACTCTATTTTCCAGTTTGTTGCTTCTTTTAATCTCCTCGGCAAGCAGTGCTTGCACGTTGTTCGCTGATTCGTGCTCGTGAGCAATGCAAGCTCCCGCCTTGTGCATATTCGCTTTGAAATCTGCTGTCTCTGCATCGAAAACTTTCAGTTTCATTTTGAGTTGTTCGATCTGTAACTTTTTCCTCAACCCATCTGCTTCAAGATCCCTCCTCAGCTTGGCCTCCTCTTTACAAGCATCCCTCCAAACTTTTATTTCCATCGCAGTATCAATCTTCTCATCATCATCCATTATCATTTGTAATTCCAGTACTTTCTTCTCGGCTTTCTTTCTTTTTTCAATTTCCTCGGTCAGCAACCCGAAATCTTCCGAAGTTTCAGTTGCTCTATCTTTTTTCTGTGGGCGTGTTTCTTGGTTATCTTCAACGCAATTTTTGACTCCGATGTTTCTCTTAAAATATCCTGACGCATTATCCTCAAGTTTGAGCATCATTGCCACTTCGCCATCGTTTCTCTTGACATTCTTTCCTCTTTCAAGTTCATTTTTGAGTAGAATTTCAAAGATTTTGAAACGTCCAAGCTTTGTATTTTGTTCTGGCGCGGCCATTTTGTTTTCCATGGATTCGAGCAGCTTCTTTAAATCGTCGACTTTCTTTTCAGCTTCGATTCGTTTCTCAATCTCCTCCGCAAGCATTGCAAGTAATTCATCATCACCAGCAGTTTGCAAAAAGTATTCATTTTGTGATTTGTTTGAGCTCTCAATCGCTTGTTTCTTTTCAGTTTCAAGACACTCTGTTTTCATGATCAATTCTTCAATCATGAGTTTCTGTTTCAAACCATCTGCTTCTAGGTCTTTTTTCAATTTGGCCTCCTTTTCATAAAGATCCCTCAAAACTTTGGTCTCGGTCACAATGTCGAGTTTATCATCCACATCCGTCATTTCCAATTCCAGAACGTTTTTCTCAACTTTCGTTCGCTGTTCTGTTTCCTCTGCCAGCATTTGTTGCAATTTATTTTCCATTTGCTGCTCTTGTTTTATGCAAAAGTCTGTTGTTGAAGTTCGTTTATCTTCTTTCAGCGGCAATTCTCTGACATTTGTACTCCGTTTTCCATCACAGTTGATTTCCATGCCGTCACCTGCTGCATTCAAATCATCCACGTTATCTGCTCCACATTCTGCACCATTTCGGTCCTTCTTTGCCTGCTCCCTCAGTGTCATTTCGTTTGCTTTTTTTCCGGCGAATTCTGTTTCCCTAATTTCTTCCGCAAGCATAGTTTTGAACTTTTTGTCCAAATAATCCCCTTCAAAATATTTCTTCGTAATTCGCTCTTGAAGAAGGTCTTTTGACATCTCATCATCAGCTTTCCGTTGTTTGGCGTGGAGCAGAATTTCGAGTTCCTTGACTTTTTTCTCGGTTTGGTTTCTTTTTTCAATTTCCTCCATAACAACTGCTTCCATGTGGTTAGCCGTTTGTTCTTTGAAATGCCCATGTTCATGGCAAGATCCCATCACGTGTACGTTTTCTAGAACGTCTTTTTTCTCAGCATCAAGCATCTTTATTTTCATCTTCAATTGCTCTATCCTTAAATTTTTGTTCAAAGCATCAGCCTGCAGATCTCTTCGTAACTGGGCTTCCTCCTGACAAAGATCCTTCAAGACTTTTATCTCCATTTGAGTATTCTCATCACTCTCAATCATGGCCTCCAAATCCAGAACTCTCTTTTCAACTTTCTGTCGCTTTGCACTTTCCTCCTCAAGCATCAACTTCAAATTACTCGTCTTTTGCTGTTCTTCCGAAAGCAAATTTTCTGAAGTTTCGGTTTGTTTGTCTTTCAGCTCTGGTAAACTGCTGTTTTGTTTTTCCAATGGAAAATCTGAAGTTTCGGTTTGTTTGTGTTTCAGCTCTGGCAAATTTCTCTTATTTTCAGCATAGTTGTCTTTCTTGCCTATATCTCCACTCAACTTTATTATGCTCTCAGTTTCTTCTCCGCTTGTCAATTCGTCGGTTATTTTTTTGATTTCTTGTTGCAAATTGATCAGTTCATTCTCCGCAGTGTCCTTTTTCTCGATTTCGACTTCAAGTTGAAATCTAATCTCGTCCGAACGCCGACTCAACCCAATAACATAATCCTCCAGGTCACTTATCAAACATTCTTCCTTCGCTAGCTTGTGGATCAGTTCCGATACTGTGGCTTCAGCATTTGCCCGTTTTTCACTTTCCTTCTCCAACATTTTTTCAGTCGTGCGCAAACTTTCCAACTGTTGATAGTGCAGATCTCGAAGTTTCACTTCATCTTTTTCAATCAAACAATTTAGATAAGCTACTCTTTTTTGCTCATCCACATATTTCACGTTGATTTCTTCCTTCGCTGCTCTCTCGCATTCTACTAATCCTTTCAAATGTTCCACTTTAATTTTCAAGTCATTAATTCTGCAGCACTTCTCTGTCAGCTCATCCTTCAATTTATCCACTTCTCCACTGAGACTTGTGAATTTCTTCTCCCAATTAACTTTTAGTTGAACTTCTGTTTCAAGAAGACTCTTCAGGTTGTCAGACATTGTTTTTTCTTCCTGCAATAAGATTTCCAAATTGATGCTTTTTGCAGCTTCGTGTTTGTGTTTGCTTTCAGCTTTCCTCCTCATGCACTTTTCCAACTCAAGTGCGTGCTTTGCTTGCCTAAGTTCTTCCATCTTGCTTCCACATGAACCCACTAAACCTCCAGTTTTTTTGCCCGCTACAGAATTTCTTCCGAACTGATTTTTATTGTTTTCCTTCATCAGCATCTTACGTGCACTTTCGACTTGCTTGTGCACTTTTTTCTGTTTCTTAATTTGATTGGTCAGTGCAGCTTGCAATTTTAACGCACCTCTTTCCATTTTCACGCAAAAGCTCTCAGAAAAATCGGTTTCGTTGTATCTTCTAAGGAGCAGAACCAACTGCTTTACGCGCGACGAAATCAATGAAATCGCACGATTCCGTCTGCCTTCGATTGCATTTTCCTGTTTTTCTTCAATCCAAATCGCCGATTCAAAGTTTGATTTATCATCTTTTTGGGCGACGACGGCTCCCTCAAGTTTTTTAACCAATCCATTAGACTCGGTGTGCAGATCCGTTTGCAGCACCGTTTTAGTTTCGCTTTTGGCCTCTTCCGACGAAACTTCTGAAGCTTGATTTTCATTTGCATTAGTAGCAAGTTTTCCAGCTATGCGTTTTACCAATGCACAACTTTTTGTTTGCTCCGAACTGCGTTTTTCCTTAAACAGTTTGGCTCCTCGTGAAACCATAAATTTCTCAAACTCTCCATAATCGTGCAGTATGTTATGAAGCTCTATGTCTAGACTATCCGCTCGATATTTTTCTTTGGCAAGTATCTTTTCAATGAATTTTCGATAATCGATTTCTTCTTCAAGTTGCCGTTTCAAACTTACAGCATTCCTTTCAGCCGTTATTCTGCGATCCGCCTCATCTCCTACCACGCCCTGAAGCTTTTCGATATCGCTGAATCGCTCATAAAGCTCGTCTCGTAGTTCGTTGCTTCGCTGCCACTCATTACGAATTTCTGTTCTCATAGTTGCGGATCGTAAGCGTTCACGAGCCAGACATTCGTCGAGCACTATATTTTTGCTCTCTTCTTCTTGCGCCTTATTTCGGCACTTTTCCAGCTGTTTTTCCAGTCGAAAAGCCTTCGCTTCAGCAAGTTGTCTCGCCAATTGTTCCTTGCCAAGATCGATTATGCATTGATTGGCCCATTTCTCGGCTTCGATCTTCGACTCGACGTGCTTTGCAATTTGTTTTCTGGCAGCGTCTCTGACTTTCGATTGAACTTCCAGTAATTCGAAGCTGCTCTTAGCAGCTGCTGCGCATTTCTCATCATCGTTCCTCTTGTTATATCTTTCCAAGGCGGAACGCAATTTGCTCGACTCACGTTGCAGACCCTCGATTTTGCACGACGACAAATACAGATCGTGTCTGAGTTGGTTGATAACCTTGGCATCGCTCTTCTTGCTGGGCGGTATACCAATAAGAGGAGAGGTAAGATGAGCATGTTTGTTTGTACCAACCTACACAAAATAAAAACCTAAACAACCTGATAAGGCAATGATGAAATTATAAATACGAACAAACGGCATCGCAGAAACATTTTGGCCTGGAATCTTATCTACACTGCTGCAGATCTTGGTTTTTGTTTCAAAAGTTGTTGGGCGATTCGTATATCGTCAAGCTGCTAAAATATTTGTCTAGGTCATTTTCTACCACATTGAGTTTTTGTGTGATGGTTTCTGTATGGTTCAGGTAAATGTTTTGGCAAATTTTCGAAAATTTAACACAAACCATGAGATAGTTAATTGGCATGCCATAATATTGATTTATGGACATTTTTTCCTTCAAAAACACAACAGTTTTTTAAAGTTTTCTCGAATGCCAAAACATAACCTGTACGATTAACATGATATAAGATGCCCCTCAAACTTTTGTGCCCGCGCCCCCGATCATTATAACGGCCACATGGCAAATACTTACTCCAATGATGGAGGGTTTTCAAAGTTAGGCCGCACCGAAGTAGTGAATAGAGTCGCGTTTAAAAAGTATTTCAAAAGTATAAAAGTGTTTAAAAGTATAAAAGAACATCTTACCTCCACCACCAGAGCGTGTGAGTTTTCGCTTATCTTTTTGTCACTGATGGCACCTTTCTCCTTGACTAAATCGTTCATGTTGTTAGCGCCCATCTCTGATTTTCGCTAAAAATTACAAAATAACGTAAGTGAAAGAAAAGGAACTTAATTTTGAAATTGGTTAAAACGAAAATTTCTTGCAAATCTATCAAAAACAAGATGCACAGAGCTGGACAGCCCTGTTCCGAGCTTTTAGCTCTCATCGGCAGCCCTCAGCTTCTCTAACAAAATTATTTCCTAGCTGTTGTGGGTTTTTTTTATTACAAAATTACGACAAACAAACAGAACACAACATATCACAATTGTTTTCAATGTTAATCAATTTTTATTCTTTAATTGAAGGTATTCCCCAGCTTTTTTTTGTGTGGATTTTTGGAAATGTGTGGAGTTTGTGGGATGGTAGTGGGAGTAGTTTTGAGAGCTGCAGACACTTTTTCAAGCATCCACAGCCACTCTGAGTGAAGGTATTCCCCAGCTGGACAAGACTCTTGGCCGAACTGGACCCAGTTGGACAAGACTCTTGGCCAAACTGGACAAACCTTAAGGGATTGCACAGTGGCAGAGGGTTTGTAGGGAATAAACGATTTTTCACTTGTGGTACTTAAAAAAAACAAGTGAAAAAATCGCTGGACCCTCGTAGTAAGGACAGCCATAGACTATTCCTACTACAAGGGTTCCCCTTGTGTGACCACGGAAATCAAAACCAAAACATGACTTATGGGCTTTATCATAACCAAAACTTATAACTAAAAGTTTAATTATAATAAAAACTTAAAACTTATAACCAAAATTTATAACCAAACAGGACGTCAAACTTTTCGGCTATCAAAAACAAAGCAACAGACCAAAATCAAATAAATACAAAGAATGAATAAGGAGCAATTGTGAGTTAGCAGTTATAAAAACTTTTATTACAGGATCATAGGCGAAGCCAGGATTTCTGATTGGGGGGAGGGGGCAAACCACTAATCCCATGCAGTGTCGTCATCACAGATTTTCGAAAGGGAAACTTTTTGTAGGACAAAGATATTGTGGATAGGAAGATCTGAAGCCATGGCCGGGGTTTGGCAAATAACCAGGATTTTGCTATTGGGTGAGGGCTTAAACCAAAGTAAAAAGTGTAAACATGTGAGTTTTGGAGACGTATTGAGCAAAATTGTGTAACCAAAACGCATCACAGTGGGTGGCTACGGGGGTCTGGGAACAAAGCCCCCAGCCGCTGGGCGATTTTTTGTAACTTTTGGGGAAACCAGCTATTTTAATGCCATTGAATCCCAATTTGCACTAGTTTAGAGTCATTTGAAAGAACTTGATTTTTAACATTTGAAGGCCAATTGAAAAATTAAACTGTTCAATTCTCCTTTCACTTACAATTTAAGTCCAAAACACGTTTAAAATCTTGCATTTTAGGGTTAAATTTTGTAATTTGGCCCATGTAGGGGAAAGCAAGATGCATTGGCTCGTGCAATATTGTAGCAGTAAATAATAATCCACTCGAACATTTTTCTTAGAGATTTTGTTTTGTCATGAAAAGTAATCTGTTGTAGAAGTACACTTAGGCATACGACTAGGGAGCCCAGGCCCCGTCAATTCAAATCCAAAAATTTGTTCATTGAGCATTTTCCCTAGCTAAATTTTTTTTTTCAAAAGTATTTTGTCGCCTAAAAACTGGCGATTTGGATTGTTATGTAAAAACAGTACAAATGATGCACGTAACACTTATTAACCATGTTATTACACGGGCTGCACTCTTCGGCACTTTGGAGATTGTTGCAACATCTTTCTGCCAAATATAGGTGATGACCAAAAAACGTCTCACCATCTGAGCGCGGGATCCTTAGCTGGTACTGTGCCATGTCATGGTAAATTCGGCCCTATAGTTATTGCATTACGTTCATTAAAAGGTTGATGACGGCCTGAAATAGCAACTTTTAGGATCAAAACTCTCAATTTCTCCATGGTTAAACATTTAAATTGGTTGGCAAAAATTGAATTGAGGGGGGCCGTAGTACCTGGTCTCAATATTGTTGGTAATTACTATTGTAGGCGAAGAATACCGAAAAAAACTGAAACTAAAAAAGCAATAGGTTTTCCATCGCGATTTTGTCATTGGTGACATTTCAATTGCGGGGGTCCGGGCTCCCTGGCCCCCCCCTACTACGTCTATGTACAGATTTACCTGACCATCTGAGTGTCATGACAAACAAATCTTGATTGTGGGATTGATAAATTTGGAAGTTTTGGGGAATAAACAAATAACTTGTTTTGTTTTTTTTTGCACCTTATTCTCAACTTATTAAGAACAATGTGCTGATAAACAGCTGTTAATTAAAGGTTTGATTGTGCCTATACGACTCTGGATATTGTCTGTAGCTTATTCTTAATTTGTTTTGCATCCTTCTCAGCTCTATCAATTTTGTTCGCCATGACAACAGAACGTGCTTTTTATCACCACCCCTCACTTTTTCAGCCAATACCCAAATTAGCTAAATCGTGATAAAATTTTGAAAACGTAAAAACTTTGACCTTATCAAAAAATAGATTTATCAACTTTTAAAAAATGTAATCGAAACAAGAGTTACTCAAGCTTCAAGTAAAAAAAATGACTAAAAGTCCGAAATAGCAGTGGCGGCAACAATGATCTTACAGAAGGAAAAATACACTTATGCTAAGGTAATCGCATAGCGTCCTCTAACTCTAAAGACTTAATTCGCATCAGGATCTTTTTGAAAGGGTTTCAGGGTGGGCTTTTTTACCCTAAAGAGCTTGTTGCCCACTTTTTTAAGCCATTGAGTGATGCAATAGCCCAAATATCAGATTCAAAAGCGGAGAAGACTTTCTGATTTTCGCTCGAACACAGAAATCAAAACCACAATAAGCCTTGTTTTTTGGTTTCAACAAGATTTGACTCCAACTTCACGTTGTGAGGCAAATCAATTGAAATTTGACCATCCTATCGCTGCCTTTGTGATAGTTCTAAAATATCGCCCACCCTAATACCAATTCTTCAAAAAGGACTGATTAGCAAGCACTTATCAAAGTTATCATCACAATGAATACTATACTGTGGCTTGATGGCAAAATGGAAGTTTAAACTTTTGCTTTCATCTGTAAGGTTTGATTTTAAGTCTCGTTTTCATCAGTGAAAACAGTATTTTTATCGCGGAATAGATAATTACGTAGTTTTATGAAATTAATAACCATTTTTTTTGTACCTTGTTCTCGGCTTGTCTCGCATCCTCCTCAACCTTCTCAATATCGTCCGCCATGACAACGGCGTTCTGATCTTGATCCTGCTCTTTAGTGCCACTCCTCACTTTCCTTGCCGATACCTGAAAGGTGCGATAAGTTTGATAGAATTTTGTAAAGTTAAACACCTTGACTTTATTAAAATAAGATCAATTTTAAAAACATAATCAAAATAATACTTGCTCAAACTGCAAGCTTTCCTAATCATTACAGTCTTAAAGCTAAGTTGTAGTTGATTCTTGGGATCTTAAATGACATCATAGTAATGAAAAAACAAGTAGCAGGATGGATATAAAGGTATTAATAATGTAAGAGTAAGTATCAAAGCATTTTTTTTTTCTACAAGCATGTTTACATGGCTTTGCAGAATCAGTAAAGGCGGAACGAATGGACCATTGCGGATCAAATCATCAAATAAATCAGACATTACTCGAATAAATGGAGTGAATAAACCAAAAGCAACAATGATCTTGCAGTAATAAAAACTTATATTACATGGTTATAATAGCATCGGAGCGTTCATAAAAGCAAGTTCTTAATCGAGGAGATTGATAAATTGTGGAGTTTTGTTCAATAAATAACTGTGATTTTTTGTACCTTATTATCGGCTCGTCTTACATCCTCCTCCACTCTCTCGATATTGTCCGCCATGACGACAGCCCCCTGAATACTTTGAACATGCTCTTTATCGCCACCTCTCACTTTTTCAACTGATACCTGAAACAAACAAAATGTTGATAAAATTTAACAAAAGTAAAAAGTTTGACTTTATCAAAACATAAACTATCAACTTTAAAAAGATACAATTAAAATAGAAGTTGCTCAAGCTTCAGGTAAAAAAAGACTAAAAGTCAAAATAGCAGTGGCGTCAACAGTGATGTTACAGGAAAAAACACTAACACTATTGACTTATAGCAATAGGATAAGCGTCCTCAAACTCCAAGACTATATATGAAGCAGGGCCTTTCTAAAGAGCTTTATGGGGTGGGCAGAATTGATTAAATGCGGAGTTTGTGGAATAAATAACTCTTTGATTCTTTTGTACCTTCTTGTCGGCTTGTCTGGCATCTTCCTCAACTTTTTCAATGTTGCCCGCCATCACAACATCCTGTCGAATGACTTGGTCCTGCTTTCTACGGCCACTCCTCACTTTCCTTACAGATACCTGAAACGTTCGATTTGTTGACAAAATTGAATAAAATCAAGCACATTGACTTTATTAAAATAAGATCAATTGTAAAAACGCAATAACGAAAATAAGTTTGAGGATCTTTAAGAACATCTTAGTAATAATAAACTGGATGAACATTAAATTATCGTCTGGAGTATCAAAGAAGTTTTTTTCACCAACGTATTCACATAGCTTTGCAGAATCAGTAACGGTGGAGGAATTTCGGTCATCAAAGCAAAAAATTAGTCTAATGAATCAGAATCCACAGAAAATGCTAAAAATCTTCAAGTGTCCCTGATTTTGCAATCTTTTTTCCAGTGGTAGGTGTACACAATTATATTCAGTCGTTATCACTCTACTCGTTTTTATGAAAATGTTTAACATCTTCGACATCTCAACAACTAAGGATAGCTTCATTCTCGGCTATCGATTTGCAGAAAAGTGAGGGTGATAGGACACTTTTTCATAATCATAATTTTAGTTTCGCTCGCAACCCGCACGCACCAAATGACGGGCAATAAAGATAACCTCCCTCCTACCTTCGTATCTTGGACTTGGTTTTCAAAATTAAGGCAACGCCTTTTCGATTTCTCCTGTTCAGCCCGAAGCTGCTTCATCTCGTCACCTCGTGCCCCCTCGCACATTTTCTTCCTCTCCCCCTCATAAGAAATCTGCTCCTTTTTCTCCGTCCTTCTCTCTCCTGTTAGAGTATAACCTTACTAAATGTGTGGAGGTAGCGGCAGACTGTTTAACGTTCTCGTTTTGAAACGATCAAGGGTCCGGGGTTCAATTCTCAAATCGAACACAGTGTTGCTGACAGCTTTCCACCTCAGCAAAATGATAACGAGTTATACAACCCAGGTGTTGCAGGTGCGCTGAATGGTTTCGCCATTTTGTGTTTTTGGCACAATCGACCACATCAAATTTTCATTCTTAATATGGCGAGTATTGCGGAATCCCTTGAAAAGATTCGCTCCCGCAAAAAAAGTTAATGATTTTTGAAGATGTGTGATTGATAGCATTCTTCACCATCAATCTGCTAGTCGTTGAAAGCTATCAAGCAAAGATAATTGCCATGCAGAACATCAACATATGCAATAACCTGGCAAAGACTCAACTTGGCCTCAGCTCCATGAGAACACGTTCATCGCCAAAACAAAACTTTTACCTAGCGGCTAACGGTAAACTGCTGACTAGGCGACTTTGCCACTTACGAAAAAACTACTATATTGTCCCACCTTCTCCGCTCGCTCCCATTTCGCGGCTCATCTCCGCTTCTCTACTAAAGTTATTCCCCATTCAACTTCCTCTAATATACGCTGACAAAAATCAGGCTTATCTCTCTCCTCTTCTCAATGCCTGATCCCCAAAGACTCGCACTAGATAGCTTGTAGAATGAGAATGTAATTGACAATATTATTGACAATTTATAACCTGAAAATGAAAAAATCATAAAACTAAAACCATCCCTGGTAAAACAGTAGGTAAGTACAGTTTCTTTATATGTTTATTCCTTGTCCATCGCGATTATGGAGCCAACCACCAGATTACCTAGAGCTAGTGGGAAAATCGACATCGGACACCCAGAGGCATTGGAGAACTCAAAACACCGGGCACATTCATTAGGAATACGTAAGATGAAGTAATCATTAAGACAAAACATTATTCATCTTTTAGCCGACTAACATTTCTTTCGTTTCAATAATGTTTACTTAAAACTTTGCCACCATGAGTATTTGCTTACAGATTTGGCTTATTCCAACTGAATTTGATTTACCCAAATAAATCAACAAATATTTCACCCTTCAATGCCAAGGAGAATTTAAAAATGCGACTAAAATGCAACAATATTTCTTAGCTTAACCAAATCTGATTAAATAATTGGGTGCTTTGCTTTCGTTTTATCCTGGACGGCTTATTTCCGAACAAATTGTGCTGTATAAAAATCAGCCTGTTGAGTATTTGAACCAAAAAAAAAGGTATTTTTTAATACTTTCCCAAAATAATTTACATCCTCTCACCTTGGATAAAATTTCCAATAGCAAAAAATTTGTCATTTTTACTTGATTAGTTTAATTGAGGTTACGTCATAATCAAACTGATTGTTAGTAAAAACTAAGCTAAAAATCTTAACATAAAATACTGTAATTTGTCTAACAAACATTTATCTAGTGATGGTGTTGTGGTCTTCCATGTCATGGTACTCTGCAAATTTCATATCAAACTTCGGAACTTACCGAAGAGAGGTGGTTCAACAATGGATTTCGTTTCGCAAAAACGTAGTCACTTGACCGGGCACCCAAACGCCAAATGAACCGAAATTACCTTGCACCTTGTTTTAAAAATCGGTATTGATTGGTATTTTAAGCAAAGTGCAGGTCAATTTCTACTTTTTAGTTGTAGTATTCGTGAGGGATAACATGTTTTATCCTCATGTGGTGTCTAAACTTGACTTTCTAGAACCAGCTGAGCGGTATCGACTTTTTTGCGTACGACATTCTCAACACCCAGCCAGGGGCGGATTAAAAGATCGCGGGGCGCGGGGCAGATAAGAGTGCGGGGCCCCTGAATTATGGATGGCGAAAGCAACTAATATCCTTTGGGATATTAAATTTTATTGACATCACAATATCAACCGGAAATTTTATAAAATTTATCAAACTCAGGTTTGGGTCGTGCTCAAAAAGACAATAATGTTGACAACAAACTATTATTTTTATTATTATTTAGATCAAAGAGGTTGAGTCTAATTTGCTGTTTTGATTAGTTAAAACTCTGTAGAAACGTTATTTTTTAGGATGACGGTTAATGTCATCAGCACACGTTGTTTTGGAATTGGTAAAACTGATATTTGTTTTCTGATTTAGTCCGTTTTCAAGCATGTATTATTGTGTAGGCTTTCAACTTCTTTTGATTTTGTCCGCTTTTCCTCTTTTCTTTTACGTTTTTGACTTCCACTCTCAAACTTAGGGGGCACGGGGGTTTGGGGCAGAACCCCCAGTGCTCGAAAATTTTGCATTTTTTTGCAAAATTAACTTCATTTTAGGGCTATTTTGATTAAAAAATGATGCTTTTAAAACGTGGCTTAGAAATTGGCGGTGCTGCAAACATGATCAAACTGGTGGCATAAATGGGCTATTTGGGAGGTGGCTAATTGTAAAATTTTAGTTCCATTGTTTAAATGCTGGTAAATTAGAAAATCGAATGGTTCAATAAAACTCACACGGAGTAATCTATTTCGTATACAGTTTTTAGAGAACAATAATTGGGGGGTGCTAATGAAAAGAGATTTGAGAGAAATGATTTGTAATTAACAGAGGTGGGCAGTAACTACTTACTATAGTAACTAGTTGCTTTTTTAGTAACTGTAACTTAGTTACTTTTGCCAAAAATAACGCTAGTGGTAACTAGTTACTATTTGGAGACATTAAAAAGTTACTAGTTACTTTTAGTTTTGGTCTTGTTAAAAAAGATTGTTTAATTGTTAGATTTTGCTTAAATGAAACACTTCTGTGTAATCCCTGTTGGCGCTACGGATTACGGATTTTTTATTGTGCACTAACGTGGCAACCCTAACCATGCTGTGAGAAGATATTAGAACGTTTTTAAATAAAAGACCTCCTTTTAACGAGTGTGTAGTCATTTCAGCAGATAACGTTGTTGTTAAGTAGCCGCTTTACCCCTTTTGTTGCTTTTCGTTTTGAAAAGACATTTTGAAACACAAACGTTCTGGTCGAAGCGATGAAGATTTTGAGAAGCTTGCTTTCTTGAAAGGCAATTAAATAAAGTTTATCAATGTGGTACGTTGTGTATTTTTGTTATAACAACAGCAACTATAGCCATAAGCAGCGTGTGCAGCGGCACCACATGAAAATTAAAAAATGAATAGAGAAATCTGTTAATACCGGTTGCAAAGAACAAAATCAACATTTTCGATACTTAATTCATACCGATAACCAGAATGTGACATCGCAAGCGATATGCAGGGACTTCGCGAAAGCATCTAACTTTACTGAACTAAAGAACTTTACAACTGCGTTAAGCGTGTTTATGGTTGTTGATAGTCAGATCTGAAATACTCTGCTTTCGAATTTTATAATGTTCCATTAACTTGATCAGGTTTGTGGTTAACAGCTTTCAAAATTTTACGTTAAATTTTCATAATTACTTTCTATAATTAAAAACACGATTAATTAGTAAAGTACTAAAAACTATAGGATACCACTAAATTGACCATTAACAAGCTATTCTTGCCGTAAACTAATATGTTTTTACTGCTCAAACTTCGATTGATTATGTGTCTTTGTTCAGATAAAAGCTACAAATTATTGTCTATTTACAATCGCGTTGACAGATGAGGACATCAAAATGACGGCATAGAGAAAAAGCTTCCGGCATAAAACGGTCGATTTAGTAAATTCTCAGACAAGAATGACATTTGGGAAACTACAATGCTTACATAAGTTATACACTGAAAATTTGGAATGCGATTAGCTTACAGGGTCCATTTGGCATGGTCTTTTCAATGTGGTCCACCAAATTTTGTTACCTTCAGTCTTGGATTCATATTAACCTATTCTATAGATTTAATTTGCTTAGCTTTTGTAGTTAATGGGGGCAAGTGTCAATACAATTGGAGGACCTCTATAGTATGGCATCTCAAAAACTTTTCATGTTATCTTATTACCTATGTTGAAAATTTCATTTTTCTTTAAGCTTGAGTGGTTAAAAATTTTGAAAGACATATTTGAGGAGAACTACCCAATTTGTGGAAATTGAAATTAGTCATAACTTTATCTTTCCTTTCTCTTCTGAATCTTTCTAAAGCCTAACTTAAATGGTTAAAAAGTTTAAATTTTTGAGGACCTATTTGAGGGACCTCCATTTTGGTACCCCCAAATTTTGTTATATTTTAACTTTCTGTAATATTTATCTATCCTGAAAATTACATGCATCTAGCTAAAGTGGATAAAAACTATTAATTTGGCAGTGCTGGTTGAGGAGGACCTCTTCAACGTGGTACCCCAAAGTTTTTTCAAATTTTATCTTTTCTGCACATTGTCTATCCTGAAAATTTCATGTGTTTAGCTTAAGCAATTAAAAAGTTTGAATTTTGGAATCCTCGTTTGAGGAGGACCCCCATTATGGAACTTCCAAATTTTGTCAAATGACATATCTTTTACATATATTTACGTATTCTGAGAATTTTATCAGTCTAACTTGAGTTGTTTAAAAGTTTGAACTTTGACGGCTCCGTTTGAAGAGGACCCCCTCATTTTTTTATTCCCAAATTTTGTCAAATGTTATCTCTTCTTTATGTTTGCCTACCCTAAAATTTTCATGTGTCTGGCTAAAAAGGTTAAAAAATGTAAATCTTGGCGGCCTTGTTTGAAAGAGACCCCTTCATTCTGGTACTCCCAAATTTTGTCAAATTTCATATTTTCCTTATATTTACCTACATCAAAAATTTCGTTGGTCTAGCTTTAAAGATAAAACTTTCTATGTTGAAACGTTTTTAGTTATAAGCAAATCAATAAATTTCGCTTCTCATTTATCAAAATGGCCGAGTAAAAGCAAAGGGCCTACGCCCGCGAAGTCCTAATTAAATTCATTAAAAGTAACTGTCACTCTAACTAGTTACTTTTTGTAAAATGGTAACTGTAACTTAGTTACTTTTTTTGGCCAATTAACTGTAACTTAGTTACTTTTTTTGGCCAAGTAACTGTAACTCAGTTACTTTTGCAAAGTAACTTGCCCACCACTGCATATGTAGTTTCATTAAGTAAAGATTTCTCACTTAAAATTTATTGATTTTGGCTAAAATTATAGACATAATCGGCAAAGATTTATTTATTGATTGATAAATTGGTAAAGATGTATGTTTTGAAGATTGTATTGCTAAAGATTTTTCAGTTAAAATATACTTATTTTGGCTAAAATTAACTGATTCATGAGTAAAGATTATGTATTATAAACATAATCCGTAAAGATTTGTTTATTGATTGATAAATTGGTAAAGATGTATGTTTTGAAGATTTTATCTCTGGTCATATTTGTCCTTTCGGCATTGATAGCCTGCTGACTGATGAGCCCTGAGATTGGGCGAAACAGCTGTCTGAGTCATGTTATTGGAAATTATTTTGAATCGAACTATTATAATTATCTCTTGAACTAGAAAGGCTACGCCAGGGTCTGATTGGAGTGCAGTACTAGTTGCATATTTATCTTCCTACCAGCGGACAGCGTCAAACACTAAGAGTCGTATGCATCAACGTGGATTAACTTTGATCTATGGATGAACAAAATTTTACCGGGAAATTTTTGAACAAATGGCGAGACAATTTGCTTAAATTATTGTGTAATTTAACGATAAATTCTATGAATTCCAATCTCAATTTATTTTAATCTGATAAGTTCTACAGTTCAGAAGTTGGAAAATTGATAATTCGCGCATCATAGTAAATCTACTTTGGTGCATACGTCCCCAAGTTAACAATTGGACGATCCGCAGACTTTTCATTGCGGTACTAGGAATCCGCATCTGCTTGGAAGTTTCCAGTGATCCGACGTTCCTGTGGATTTCTTCGAATTTTTATCCCCTGAATGTGCAACCTGTTCAAAGCCACCAAACAGAGTTAACAAAGGTCTATAATCGTAAAGCATGGAAGTGTCCGAAATCCGGGCCGCGATAAACTTTTATTGTTGGCCTCAAACTGGACGGCGGGCCGGATTACGTACACTTCCGCTTTGATATGAAAAAGCCCGCCAAACCGAGACTAAAGGACGTTTTGAACTTTGTAATTCTGTCAAATCGTTTCCGAATATTAGCAACTATTTGTTCTTTCAAATGGTTCTGCAAACGCACGAATACGTGTTATTAAAATGACTTTACGATTTTTTTTCCGAAAAATCACGAAAATTGCCCAGTGATTGTGTACTCCGCTATAGACGCCCGTAGCCTCTGGGAGCTCCGCTTCCAGTCTTCCGTCTGTGAGACGCAGACAAATTCTAGCTTTAGGAATCTCCTCCTTAGCTAACTCCGGATAATACGCGACTGCTGAATAATAATTTAATTTCACTAGCCAAAGTGAAATACTCTCCGAGCTTTCCTATGAATTGGTAAAATAAATTAAGTAGACTTACTAATTTCCTGGTCGGTCAAAATTGGCTCAGTGTTGATCTCACTATCGTTGGAACATATCTGTTTGTAAGTAACTGTATAACGTACTTAGCAAAAATACGCTAAGATTGATCCCACCGCTCTTATAAATAAACAAATACTTGTAAAATAAGTAAATGACTTCATTTTTTTATGCAATTTAATTGTAAATACGGATTAATATACACACAAAAATATCACATTTCAAAACTGTAACTAAATATTCTAAGTCACAACTGAAAATCTTTCTATGATACATTGAGCGCCTCTCATGGCGAAAAGGGCTGTCATTCATTCCGACTTCGTAGGCATCTGCATTTTTCTCATCTTATAGTGCAAGCGTGCAGGTCAGGAAAAAAAGCAAGTTTGGCTTGAAACATCTCACTCTTCAACTCGTTTTCACTTCACTCAAATTTTAGAGGTTAAGTTTGTTTAATTTTAATTCAAGATTTTTTAAATTTGAATTTAAAATTTAATTTCAATTTCGATTTAAAATCAATTTTAATTAAATTCAATTTGTTCAATTAATTCAAATATAGAAACAAAAGGCCAAAACATCCCGATCCTTTGATACAGCTTTATGGCAAAACTGAGCTGTCGGTACTGAAATGTACTGATGGCTTGAGGGCTCCATTACCAGCGGAAACTTTACAGCATTTTCCATCACGTTGTATGGGTTTGATTCCAATCAAAAGACAGCCCTCGATAGATTACCAGCATGCTTTTAATAGTCTGGCTTCTACCAATTAATCAGCATCGGGATTTACATGAAATTTTTGTGACTTGTTTTTTTATGTCCAAAACTCATTCTGGACCAAATCATCTTCAAAATAATTCAACACGGAATCCTCTTCAGCAACTCTCTTGAAAACGTTTATCGCCTCTTCATCATTGCTTTTCTTTTCTTTTGTGCCCAGCAACATTTCCAGTTCTTGAACTCTATTTTCCAGTTTGTTGCTTCTTTTAATCTCCTCGGCAAGTAGTGCTTGCACGTTGTTCGCTGATTCGTGCTCGTGAGCAATGCAAGCTCCCGCCTTGTGCATATTCGCTTTGAAATCTGCTTTCTCTGCGTCGAAAACTTTCAGTTTCATTTTGAGTTGTTCGATCTGTAACTTTTTCTTCAACCCATCTGCTTCAAGATCCCTCCTCAGCTTGGCCTCCTCTTCACAAGCATCCCTCCAAACTTTTATTTCCATCGCAGTATCAATCTTCTCATCATCATCCATTATCATTTGTAATTCCAGTACTTTCTTCTCGGCTTTCTTTCTTTTTTCAATTTCCTCGGTCAGCAACCCGAAATCTTCCGAAGTTTCAGTTGCTCTATCTTTTTTCTGTGGGCGTGTTTCTTGGTTATCTTCAACGCAATTTTTGACTCCGATGTTTCTCTTAAAATATCCTGACGCATTATCCTCAAGTTTGAGCATCATTGCCACTTCGCCATCGTTTCTCTTGACATTCTTTCCTCTTTCAAGTTCATTTTTGAGTAGAATTTCAAAGATTTTGAAACGTCCAAGCTTTGTATTTTGTTCTGGCGCGGCCATTTTGTTTTCCATGGATTCGAGCAGCTTCTTTAAATCGTCGACTTTCTTTTCAGCTTCGATTCGTTTCTCAATCTCCTCCGCAAGCATTGCAAGTAATTCATCATCACCAGCAGTTTGCAAAAAGTATTCATTTTGTGATTTGTTTGAACTCTCAATCGCTTGTTTCTTTTCAGTTTCAAGACACTCTGTTTTCATGATCAATTCTTCAATCATGAGTTTCTGTTCCGAACCATCTGCTTCTAGGTCTTTTTTCAATTTGGCCTCCTTTTCATAAAGATCCCTCAAAACTTTGGTCTCGGTCACAATGTCGAGCTTATCATCCACATCCGTCATCTCCAATTCCGAAACATTTTTCTCAACTTTCGTTCGCTGTTCTGTTTCCTCTGCTAGCATTTGTTGCAATTTATTTTCCATTTGCTGCTCTTGTTTTATGCAAAAGTCTGTTGTTGAAGTTCGTTTATCTTCTTTCAGCGGCAATTCTCTGACATTTGTACTCCGTTTTCCATCACAGTTGATTTCCATGCCGTCACCTGCTGCATTCAAATCATCCACGTTATCTGCTCCACATTCTGCACCATTTCGGTCCTTCTTTGCCTGCTCCCTCAGTGTCATTTCGTTTGCTTTTTTTCCGGCGAATTCTGTTTCCCTAATTTCTTCCGCAAGCATAGTTTTGAACTTTTTGTCCAAATAATCCCCTTCAAAATATTTCTTCGTAATTCGCTCTTGAAGAAGGTCTTTTGACATCTCACCATCAGCTTTCCGTTGTTTGGCGTGGAGCAGAATTTCGAGTTCCTTGACTTTTTTCTCGGTTTGGTTTCTTTTTTCAATTTCCTCCATAACAACTGCTTCCGTGTGGTTAGCCGTTTGTTCTTTGAAATGCCCATGTTCATGGCAAGCTCCCATGATGTGTACGTTTTCTAGAACGTCTTTTTTCTCAGCATCAAGCATCTTTATTTTCATCTTCAATTGCTCTATCCTTAAATTTTTGTTCAAAGCATCAGCCTGCAGATCTCTTCGTAACTGGGCTTCCTCCTGACAAAGATCCTTCAAGACTTTTATCTCCATTTGAGTATTCTCATCACTCTCAATCATGGCCTCCAAATCCAGAACTCTCTTTTCAACTTTCTGTCGCTTTGCACTTTCCTCCTCAAGCATCAACTTCAAATTACTCGTCTTTTGCTGTTCTTCCGAAAGCAAATTTTCTGAAGTTTCGGTTTGTTTGTCTTTGAGCTCTGGTAAACTGCTGTTTTGTTTTTCCAATGGAAAATCTGAAGTTTCGGTTTGTTTGTGTTTCAGCTCTGGCAAATTTCTCTTATTTTCAGCATAGTTGTCTTTCTTGCCTATATCTCCACTCAACTCTATTATGCTCTCAGTTTCTTCTCCGCTTGTCAATTCGTCGGTTATTTTTTTGATTTCTTGTTGCAAATTGATCAGTTCATTCTCCGCAGAGTCCTTCTTCTCCATTTCGACTTCAAGTTGAAATCTAATCTCGTCCGAACGCCGACTCAACCCAATGACATAATCCTCTAGGTCACTTATCAAACATTCTTCCTTCGCTAGCTTGTGGATCAGTTCCGATACTGTGGCTTCAGCATTTGCCCGCTTTTCACTTTCCTCCTCCAACATTTTTTCAGTCGTGCGCAAACTTTCCACCTGTTGATAGTGCAGATCTCGAAGTTTCACTTCATCTTTTTCCATCAAACAATTTAGATAAGCTACTCTTTTTTGCTCATCCACATATTTCACGTTGATTTCTTCCTTCGTTGCTCTCTCGCTTTCTACTAATCCTTTCAAATGTTCCACTTTAATTTTCAAGTCATTAATTCTGCAGCACTTCTCTGTCAGCTCATCCTTCAATTTATCCACTTCTCCACTGAGACTTGTGAATTTCTTCTCCCAATTAACTTTTAGTTGAACTTCTGTTTCAAAAAGACTCTTCAGGTTGTCAGACATTATTTTTTCTTCCTGCAATAAGATTTCCAAATTGATGCTTTTTGCAGCTTCGTGTTTGTGTTTGCTTTCAGCTTTCCTCCTCATGCACTTTTCCAACTCAAGTGCGTGCTTTGCTTGCCTAAGTTCTTCCATCTTGCTTCCACATGAACCCACTAAACCTCCAGTTTTTTTGCCCGCTACAGAATTTCTTCCGAACTGATTTTTATTGTTTTCCTTCATTAGCATCTTACGTGCACTTTCGACTTGCTTGTGCACTTTTTTCTGTTTCTTAATTTGATTGGTCAGTGCAGCTTGCAATTTTAACGCACCTCTTTCCATTTTCACGCAAAAGCTCTCAGAAAAATCGGTTTCGTTGTATCTTCTAAGGAGCAGAACCAACTGCTTTACGCGCGACGAAATCAATGAAATCGCACGATTCCGTCTGCCTTCGATTGCATTTTCCTGTTTTTCTTCAATCCAAATCGCCGATTCAAAGTTTGATTTATCATCTTTTTGGGCGACGACGGCTCCCTCAAGTTTTTTAACCAATCCATTAGACTCGGTGTGCAGATCCGTTTGCAGCACCGTTTTAGTTTCGCTTTTGGCCTCTTCCGACGAAACTTCTGAAGCTTGATTTTCATTTGCATTAGTAGCAAGTTTTCCAGCTATGCGTTTTACCAATGCACAACTTTTTGTTTGCTCCGAACTGCGTTTTTCCTTAAACAGTTTGGCTCCTCGTGAAACCATAAATTTCTCAAACTCTCCATAATCGTGCAGTATGTTATGAAGCTCTATGTCTAGACTATCCGCTCGATATTTTTCTTTGGCAAGTATCTTTTCAATGAATTTTCGATAATCGATTTCTTCTTCAAGTTGCCGTTTCAAACTTACAGCATTCCTTTCAGCCGTTATTCTGCGATCCGCCTCATCTCCTACCACGCCCTGAAGCTTTTCGATATCGCTGAATCGCTCATAAAGCTCGTCTCGTAGTTCGTTGCTTCGCTGCCACTCATTACGAATTTCTGTTCTCATAGTTGCGAATCGTAAGCGTTCACGAGCCAGACATTCGTCGAGCACTATATTTTTGCTCTCTTCTTCTTGCGCCTTATTTCGGCACTTTTCCAGCTGTTTTTCCAGTCGAAAAGCCTTCGCTTCAGCAAGTTGTCTCGCCAATTGTTCCTTGCCAAGATCGATTATGCATTGATTGGCCCATTTCTCGGCTTCGATCTTCGACTCGACGTGCTTTGCAATTTGTTTTCTGGCAGCGTCTCTGATTTTCGATTGAACTTCCAGTAATTCGAAGCTGCTCTTAGCAGCTGCTGCGCATTTCTCATCATCGTTCCTCTTGTTATATCTTTCCAAGGCGGAACGCAATTTGCTCGACTCACGTTGCAGACCCTCGATTTTGCACGACGACAAATACAGATCGTGTCTGAGTTGGTTGATAACATTGGCATCGCTCTTCTTGCTGGGCGGTATACCAATAAGAGGAGAGGTAAGATGAGCATGTTTGTTTGTACCAACCTACACAAAATAAAAACCTAAACAACCTGATAAGGCAATGATGAAATTATAAATACGAACAAACGGCATCGCAGAAACATTTTGGCCTGGAATCTTATCTACACTGCTGCAGATCTTGGTTTTTGTTTCAAAAGTTGTTGGGCGATTCGTATATCGTCAAGCTGCTAAAATATTTGTCTAAGTCATTTTCTACCACATTGAGTTTTTGTGTGATGGTTTGTGTATGGTTCAAGTAAATGTTTTGGCAAATTTTCGAAAATTTAACACAAACCATGAGATAGTTAATTGGCATGCCATAATATTGATTTATGGACATTTTTTCCTTCAAAAAAACAACAGTTTTTTAAAGTTTTCTCGAATGCCAAAACATAACCTGTACGATTAACATGATATAAGATGCCCCTCAAACTTTTGTGCCCGCGCCCCCGATCATTATAACGGCCACATGGCAAATACTTACTCCAATGATGGAGGGTTTTCAAAGTTAGGCCGCACCGAAGTAGTGAATAGAGTCGCGTTTAAAAAGTATTTCAAAAGTATAAAAGTGTTTAAAAGTATAAAAGAACATCTTACCTCCACCACCAGAGCGTGTGAGTTTTCGCTTATCTTTTTGTCACTGATGGCACCTTTCTCCTTGACTAAATCGTTCATGTTGTTAGCGCCCATCTCTGATTTTCGCTAAAAATTACAAAATAACGTAAGTGAAAGAAAAGGAACTTAATTTTGAAATTGGTTAAAACGAAAATTTCTTGCAAATCTATCAAAAACAAGATGCACAGAGCTGGACAGCCCTGTTCCGAGCTTTTAGCTCTCATCGGCAGCCCTCAGCTTCTCTAACAAAATTATTTCCTAGCTGTTGTGGGTTTTTTTTATTACAAAATTACGACAAACAAACAGAACACAACATATCACAATTGTTTTCAATGTTAATCAATTTTTATTCTTTAATTGAAGGTATTCCCCAGCTTTTTTTTGTGTGGATTTTTGGAAATGTGTGGAGTTTGTGGGATGGTAGTGGGAGTAGTTTTGAGAGCTGCAGACACTTTTTCAAGCATCCACAGCCACTCTGAGTGAAGGTATTCCCCAGCTGGACAAGACTCTTGGCCGAACTGGACCCAGTTGGACAAGACTCTTGGCCAAACTGGACAAACCTTAAGGGATTGCACAGTGGCAGAGGGTTTGTAGGGAATAAACGATTTTTCACTTGTGGTACTTAAAAAAAACAAGTGAAAAAATCGCTGGACCCTCGTAGTAAGGACAGCCATAGACTATTCCTACTACAAGGGTTCCCCTTGTGTGACCACGGAAATCAAAACCAAAACATGACTTATGGGCTTTATCATAACCAAAACTTATAACCAAAAGTTTAATTATAATAAAAACTTAAAACTTATAACCAAAATTTATAACCAAACAGGACGTCAAACTTTTCGGCTATCAAAAACAAAGCAACAGACCAAAATCAAATAAATACAAAGAATGAATAAGGAGCAACAGTGAGTTAGCAGTTATAAAAACTTTTATTACAGGATCATAGGCGAAGCCAGGATTTCTGATTGGGGGGAGGGGGCAAACCACTAATCCCATGCAGTGTCGTCATCACAGATTTTCGAAAGGGAAACTTTTTGTAGGACAAAGATATTGTGGATAGGAAGATCTGAAGCCATGGCCGGGGTTTGGCAAATAACCAGGATTTTGCTATTGGGTGAGGGCTTAAACCAAAGTAAAAAGTGTAAACATGTGAGTTTTGGAGACGTATTGAGCAAAATTGTGTAACCAAAACGCATCACAGTGGGTGGCTACGGGGGTCTGGGAACAAAGCCCCCAGCCGCTGGGCGATTTTTTGTAACTTTTGGGGAAACCAGCTATTTTAATGCCATTGAATCCCAATTTGCACTAGTTTAGAGTCATTTGAAAGAACTTGATTTTTAACATTTGAAGGCCAATTGAAAAATTAAACTGTTCAATTCTCCTTTCACTTACAATTTAAGTCCAAAACACGTTTAAAATCTTGCATTTTAGGGTTAAATTTTGTAATTTGGCCCATGTAGGGGAAAGCAAGATGCATTGGCTCGTGCAATATTGTAGCAGTAAATAATAATCCACTCGAACATTTTTCTTAGAGATTTTGTTTTGTCATGAAAAGTAATCTGTTGTAGAAGTACACTTAGGCATACGACTAGGGAGCCCAGGCCCCGTCAATTCAAATCCAAAAATTTGTTCATTGAGCATTTTCCCTAGCTAAATTTTTTTTTTCAAAAGTATTTTGTCGCCTAAAAACTGGCGATTTGGATTGTTATGTAAAAACAGTACAAATGATGCACGTAACACTTATTAACCATGTTATTACACGGGCTGCACTCTTCGGCACTTTGGAGATTGTTGCAACATCTTTCTGCCAAATATAGGTGATGACCAAAAAACGTCTCACCATCTGAGCGCGGGATCCTTAGCTGGTACTGTGCCATGTCATGGTAAATTCGGCCCTATAGTTATTGCATTACGTTCATTAAAAGGTTGATGACGGCCTGAAATAGCAACTTTTAGGATCAAAACTCTCAATTTCTCCATGGTTAAACATTTAAATTGGTTGGCAAAAATTGAATTGAGGGGGGCCGTAGTACCTGGTCTCAATATTGTTGGTAATTACTATTGTAGGCGAAGAATACCGAAAAAAACTGAAACTAAAAAAGCAATAGGTTTTCCATCGCGATTTTGTCATTGGTGACATTTCAATTGCGGGGGTCCGGGCTCCCTGGCCCCCCCCTACTACGTCTATGTACAGATTTACCTGACCATCTGAGTGTCATGACAAACAAATCTTGATTGTGGGATTGATAAATTTGGAAGTTTTGGGGAATAAACAAATAACTTGTTTTGTTTTTTTTTGCACCTTATTCTCAACTTATTAAGAACAATGTGCTGATAAACAGCTGTTAATTAAAGGTTTGATTGTGCCTATACGACTCTGGATATTGTCTGTAGCTTATTCTTAATTTGTTTTGCATCCTTCTCAGCTCTATCAAGTTTGTTCGCCATGACAACAGAACGTGCTTTTTATCACCACCCCTCACTTTTTCAGCCAATACCCAAATTAGCTAAATTGTGATAAAATTTTGAAAACGTAAAAACTTTGACCTTATCAAAAAATAGATTTATCAACTTTTAAAAAATGTAATCGAAACAAGAGTTACTCAAGCTTCAAGTAAAAAAATGACTAAAAGTCCGAAATAGCAGTGGCGGCAACAATGATCTTACAGAAGGAAAAATACACTTATGCTAAGGTAATCGCATAGCGTCCTCTAACTCTAAAGACTTAATTCGCATCAGGATCTTTTTGAAAGGGTTTCAGGGTGGGCTTTTTTACCCTAAAGAGCTTGTTGCCCACTTTTTTAAGCCATTGAGTGATGCAATAGCCCAAATATCAGATTCAAAAGCGGAGAAGACTTTCTGATTTTCGCTCGAACACAGAAATCAAAACCACAATAAGCCTTGTTTTTTGGTTTCAACAAGATTTGACTCCAACTTCACGTTGTGAGGCAAATCAATTGAAATTTGACCATCCTATCGCTGCCTTTGTGATAGTTCTAAAATATCGCCCACCCTAATACCAATTCTTCAAAAAGGACTGATTAGCAAGCACTTATCAAAGTTATCATCACAATGAATACTATACTGTGGCTTGATGGCAAAATGGAAGTTTAAACTTTTGCTTTCATCTGTAAGGTTTGATTTTAAGTCTCGTTTTCATCAGTGAAAACAGTATTTTTATCGCGGAATAGATAATTACGTAGTTTTATGAAATTAATAACCATTTTTTTTGTACCTTGTTCTCGGCTTGTCTCGCATCCTCCTCAACCTTCTCAATATCGTCCGCCATGACAACGGCGTTCTGATCTTGATCCTGCTCTTTAGTGCCACTCCTCACTTTCCTTGCCGATACCTGAAAGGTGCGATAAGTTTGATAGAATTTTGTAAAGTTAAACACCTTGACTTTATTAAAATAAGATCAATTTTAAAAACATAATCAAAATAATACTTGCTCAAACTGCAAGCTTTCCTAATCATTACAGTCTTAAAGCTAAGTTGTAGTTGATTCTTGGGATCTTAAATGACATCATAGTAATGAAAAAACAAGTAGCAGGATGGATATAAAGGTATTAATAATGTAAGAGTAAGTATCAAAGCATTTTTTTTTTCTACAAGCATGTTTACATGGCTTTGCAGAATCAGTAAAGGCGGAACGAATGGACCATTGCGGATCAAATCATCAAATAAATCAGACATTACTCGAATAAATGGAGTGAATAAACCAAAAGCAACAATGATCTTGCAGTAATAAAAACTTATATTACATGGTTATAATAGCATCGGAGCGTTCATAAAAGCAAGTTCTTAATCGAGGAGATTGATAAATTGTGGAGTTTTGTTCAATAAATAACTGTGATTTTTTGTACCTTATTATCGGCTCGTCTTACATCCTCCTCCACTCTCTCGATATTGTCCGCCATGACGACAGCCCCCTGAATACTTTGAACATGCTCTTTATCGCCACCTCTCACTTTTTCAACTGATACCTGAAACAAACAAAATGTTGATAAAATTTAACAAAAGTAAAAAGTTTGACTTTATCAAAACATAAACTATCAACTTTAAAAAGATACAATCAAAATAGAAGTTGCTCAAGCTTCAGGTAAAAAAAGACTAAAAGTCAAAATAGCAGTGGCGTCAACAGTGATGTTACAGGAAAAAACACTAACACTATTGACTTATAGCAATAGGATAAGCGTCCTCAAACTCCAAGACTATATATGAAGCAGGGCCTTTCTAAAGAGCTTTATGGGGTGGGCAGAATTGATTAAATGCGGAGTTTGTGGAATAAATAACTCTTTGATTCTTTTGTACCTTCTTGTCGGCTTGTCTGGCATCTTCCTCAACTTTTTCAATGTTGCCCGCCATCACAACATCCTGTCGAATGACTTGGTCCTGCTTTCTACGGCCACTCCTCACTTTCCTTACAGATACCTGAAACGTTCGATTTGTTGACAAAATTGAATAAAATCAAGCACATTGACTTTATTAAAATAAGATCAATTGTAAAAACGCAATAACGAAAATAAGTTTGAGGATCTTTAAGAACATCTTAGTAATAATAAACTGGATGAACATTAAATTATCGTCTGGAGTATCAAAGAAGTTTTTTTCACCAACGTATTCACATAGCTTTGCAGAATCAGTAACGGTGGAGGAATTTCGGTCATCAAAGCAAAAAATTAGTCTAATGAATCAGAATCCACAGAAAATGCTAAAAATCTTCAAGTGTCCCTGATTTTGCAATCTTTTTTCCAGTGGTAGGTGTACACAATTATATTCAGTCGTTATCACTCTACTCGTTTTTATGAAAATGTTTAACATCTTCGACATCTCAACAACTAAGGATAGCTTCATTCTCGGCTATCGATTTGCAGAAAAGTGAGGGTGATAGGACACTTTTTCATAATCATAATTTTAGTTTCGCTCGCAACCCGCACCAAACCACGGGCAATAAAGATAACCTCCCTCCTACCTTCGTATCTTGGACTTGGTTTTCAAAATTAAGGCAACGCCTTTTCGATTTCTCCTGTTCAGCCCGAAGCTGCTTCATCTCGTCACCTCGTGCCCCCTCGCACATTTTCTTCCTCTCCCCCTCATAAGAAATCTGCTCCTTTTTCTCCGTCCTTCTCTCTCCTGTTAGAGTATAACCTTACTAAATGTGTGGAGGTAGCGGCAGACTGTTTAACGTTCTCGTTTTGAAACGATCAAGGGTCCGGGGTTCAATTCTCAAATCGAACACAGTGTTGCTGACAGCTTTCCACCTCAGCAAAATGATAACGAGTTATACAACCCAGGTGTTGCAGGTGCGCTGAATGGTTTCGCCATTTTGTGTTTTTGGCACAATCGACCACATCAAATTTTCATTCTTAATATGGCGAGTATTGCGGAATCCCTTGAAAAGATTCGCTCCCGCAAAAAAAGTTAATGATTTTTGAAGATGTGTGATTGATAGCATTCTTCACCATCAATCTGCTAGTCGTTGAAAGCTATCAAGCAAAGATAATTGCCATGCAGAACATCAACATATGCAATAACCTGGCAAAGACTCAACTTGGCCTCAGCTCCATGAGAACACGTTCATCGCCAAAACAAAACTTTTACCTAGCGGCTAACGGTAAACTGCTGACTAGGCGACTTTGCCACTTACGAAAAAACTACTATATTGTCCCACCTTCTCCGCTCGCTCCCATTTCGCGGCTCATCTCCGCTTCTCTACTAAAGTTATTCCCCATTCAACTTCCTCTAATATACGCTGACAAAAATCAGGCTTATCTCTCTCCTCTTCTCAATGCCTGATCCCCAAAGACTCGCACTAGATAGCTTGTAGAATGAGAATGTAATTGACAATATTATTGACAATTTATAACCTGAAAATGAAAAAATCATAAAACTAAAACCATCCCTGGTAAAACAGTAGGTAAGTACAGTTTCTTTATATGTTTATTCCTTGTCCATCGCGATTATGGAGCCAACCACCAGATTACCTAGAGCTAGTGGGAAAATCGACATCGGACACCCAGAGGCATTGGAGAACTCAAAACACCGGGCACATTCATTAGGAATACGTAAGATGAAGTAATCATTAAGACAAAACATTATTCATCTTTTAGCCGACTAACATTTCTTTCGTTTCAATAATGTTTACTTAAAACTTTGCCACCATGAGTATTTGCTTACAGATTTGGCTTATTCCAACTGAATTTGATTTACCCAAATAAATCAACAAATATTTCACCCTTCAATGCCAAGGAGAATTTAAAAATGCGACTAAAATGCAACAATATTTCTTAGCTTAACCAAATCTGATTAAATAATTGGGTGCTTTGCTTTCGTTTTATCCTGGACGGCTTATTTCCGAACAAATTGTGCTGTATAAAAATCAGCCTGTTGAGTATTTGAACCAAAAAAAAAGGTATTTTTTAATACTTTCCCAAAATAATTTACATCCTCTCACCTTGGATAAAATTTCCAATAGCAAAAAATTTGTCATTTTTACTTGATTAGTTTAATTGAGGTTACGTCATAATCAAACTGATTGTTAGTAAAAACTAAGCTAAAAATCTTAACATAAAATACTGTAATTTGTCTAACAAACATTTATCTAGTGATGGTGTTGTGGTCTTCCATGTCATGGTACTCTGCAAATTTCATATCAAACTTCGGAACTTACCGAAGAGAGGTGGTTCAACAATGGATTTCGTTTCGCAAAAACGTAGTCACTTGACCGGGCACCCAAACGCCAAATGAACCGAAATTACCTTGCACCTTGTTTTAAAAATCGGTATTGATTGGTATTTTAAGCAAAGTGCAGGTCAATTTCTACTTTTTAGTTGTAGTATTTGTGAGGGATAACATGCTTTATCCTCATGTGGTGTCTAAACTTGACTTTCTAGAACCAGCTGAGCGGTATCGACTTTTTTGCGTACGACATTCTCAACACCCAGCCAGGGGCGGATTAAAAGATCGCGGGGCGCGGGGCAGATAAGAGTGCGGGGCCCCTGAATTATGGATGGCGAAAGCAACTAATATCCTTTGGGATATTAAATTTTATTGACATCACAATATCAACCGGAAATTTTATAAAATTTATCAAACTCAGGTTTGGGTCGTGCTCAAAAAGACAATAATGTTGACAACAAACTATTATTTTTATTATTATTTAGATCAAAGAGGTTGAGTCTAATTTGCTGTTTTGATTAGTTAAAACTCTGTAGAAACGTTATTTTTTAGGATGACGGTTAATGTCATCAGCACACGTTGTTTTGGAATTGGTAAAACTGATATTTGTTTTCTGATTTAGTCCGTTTTCAAGCATGTATTATTGTGTAGGCTTTCAACTTCTTTTGATTTTGTCCGCTTTTCCTCTTTTCTTTTACGTTTTTGACTTCCACTCTCAAACTTAGGGGGCACGGGGGTTTGGGGCAGAACCCCCAGTGCTCGAAAATTTTGCATTTTTTTGCAAAATTAACTTCATTTTAGGGCTATTTTGATTAAAAAATGATGCTTTTAAAACGTGGCTTAGAAATTGGCGGTGCTGCAAACATGATCAAACTGGTGGCATAAATGGGCTATTTGGGAGGTGGCTAATTGTAAAATTTTAGTTCCATTGTTTAAATGCTGGTAAATTAGAAAATCGAATGGTTCAATAAAACTCACACGGAGTAATCTATTTCGTATACAGTTTTTAGAGAACAATAATTGGGGGGTGCTAATGAAAAGAGATTTGAGAGAAATGATTTGTAATTAACAGAGGTGGGCAGTAACTACTTACTATAGTAACTAGTTGCTTTTTTAGTAACTGTAACTTAGTTACTTTTGCCAAAAATAACGCTAGTGGTAACTAGTTACTATTTGGAGACATTAAAAAGTTACTAGTTACTTTTAGTTTTGGTCTTGTTAAAAAAGATTGTTTAATTGTTAGATTTTGCTTAAATGAAACACTTCTGTGTAATCCCTGTTGGCGCTACGGATTACGGATTTTTTATTGTGCACTAACGTGGCAACCCTAACCATGCTGTGAGAAGATATTAGAACGTTTTTAAATAAAAGACCTCCTTTTAACGAGTGTGTAGTCATTTCAGCAGATAACGTTGTTGTTAAGTAGCCGCTTTACCCCTTTTGTTGCTTTTCGTTTTGAAAAGACATTTTGAAACACAAACGTTCTGGTCGAAGCGATGAAGATTTTGAGAAGCTTGCTTTCTTGAAAGGCAATTAAATAAAGTTTATCAATGTGGTACGTTGTGTATTTTTGTTATAACAACAGCAACTATAGCCATAAGCAGCGTGTGCAGCGGCACCACATGAAAATTAAAAAATGAATAGAGAAATCTGTTAATACCGGTTGCAAAGAACAAAATCAACATTTTCGATACTTAATTCATACCGATAACCAGAATGTGACATCGCAAGCGATATGCAGGGACTTCGCGAAAGCATCTAACTTTACTGAACTAAAGAACTTTACAACTGCGTTAAGCGTGTTTATGGTTGTTGATAGTCAGATCTGAAATACTCTGCTTTCGAATTTTATAATGTTCCATTAACTTGATCAGGTTTGTGGTTAACAGCTTTCAAAATTTTACGTTAAATTTTCATAATTACTTTCTATAATTAAAAACACGATTAATTAGTAAAGTACTAAAAACTATAGGATACCACTAAATTGACCATTAACAAGCTATTCTTGCCGTAAACTAATATGTTTTTACTGCTCAAACTTCGATTGATTATGTGTCTTTGTTCAGATAAAAGCTACAAATTATTGTCTATTTACAATCGCGTTGACAGATGAGGACATCAAAATGACGGCATAGAGAAAAAGCTTCCGGCATAAAACGGTCGATTTAGTAAATTCTCAGACAAGAATGACATTTGGGAAACTACAATGCTTACATAAGTTATACACTGAAAATTTGGAATGCGATTAGCTTACAGGGTCCATTTGGCATGGTCTTTTCAATGTGGTCCACCAAATTTTGTTACCTTCAGTCTTGGATTCATATTAACCTATTCTATAGATTTAATTTGCTTAGCTTTTGTAGTTAATGGGGGCAAGTGTCAATACAATTGGAGGACCTCTATAGTATGGCATCTCAAAAACTTTTCATGTTATCTTATTACCTATGTTGAAAATTTCATTTTTCTTTAAGCTTGAGTGGTTAAAAATTTTGAAAGACATATTTGAGGAGAACTACCCAATTTGTGGAAATTGAAATTAGTCATAACTTTATCTTTCCTTTCTCTTCTGAATCTTTCTAAAGCCTAACTTAAATGGTTAAAAAGTTTAAATTTTTGAGGACCTATTTGAGGGACCTCCATTTTGGTACCCCCAAATTTTGTTATATTTTAACTTTCTGTAATATTTATCTATCCTGAAAATTACATGCATCTAGCTAAAGTGGATAAAAACTATTAATTTGGCAGTGCTGGTTGAGGAGGACCTCTTCAACGTGGTACCCCAAAGTTTTTTCAAATTTTATCTTTTCTGCACATTGTCTATCCTGAAAATTTCATGTGTTTAGCTTAAGCAATTAAAAAGTTTGAATTTTGGAATCCTCGTTTGAGGAGGACCCCCATTATGGAACCTCCAAATTTTGTCAAATGACATATCTTTTACATATATTTACGTATTCTGAGAATTTTATCAGTCTAACTTGAGTTGTTTAAAAGTTTGAACTTTGACGGCTCCGTTTGAAGAGGACCCCCTCATTTTTTTATTCCCAAATTTTGTCAAATGTTATCTCTTCTTTATGTTTGCCTACCCTAAAATTTTCATGTGTCTGGCTAAAAAGGTTAAAAAATGTAAATCTTGGCGGCCTTGTTTGAAAGAGACCCCTTCATTCTGGTACTCCCAAATTTTGTCAAATTTCATATTTTCCTTATATTTACCTACATCAAAAATTTCGTTGGTCTAGCTTTAAAGATAAAACTTTCTATGTTGAACCGTTTTTAGTTATAAGCAAATCAATAAATTTCGCTTCTCATTTATCAAAATGGCCGAGTAAAAGCAAAGGGCCTACGCCCGCGAAGTCCTAATTAAATTCATTAAAAGTAACTGTCACTCTAACTAGTTACTTTTTGTAAAATGGTAACTGTAACTTAGTTACTTTTTTTGGCCAATTAACTGTAACTTAGTTACTTTTTTTGGCCAAGTAACTGTAACTCAGTTACTTTTGCAAAGTAACTTGCCCACCACTGCATATGTAGTTTCATTAAGTAAAGATTTCTCACTTAAAATTTATTGATTTTGGCTAAAATTATAGACATAATCGGCAAAGATTTATTTATTGATTGATAAATTGGTAAAGATGTATGTTTTGAAGATTGTATTGCTAAAGATTTTTCAGTTAAAATATACTTATTTTGGCTAAAATTAACTGATTCATGAGTAAAGATTATGTATTATAAACATAATCCGTAAAGATTTGTTTATTGATTGATAAATTGGTAAAGATGTATGTTTTGAAGATTTTATCTCTGGTCATATTTGTCCTTTCGGCCTTGATAGCCTGCTGACTGATGAGCCCTGAGATTGGGCGAAACAGCTGTCTGAGTCATGTTATTGGAAATTATTTTGAATCGAACTATTATAATTATCTCTTGAACTAGAAAGGCTACGCCAGGGTCTGATTGGAGTGCAGTACTAGTTGCATATTTATCTTCCTACCAGCGGACAGCGTCAAACACTAAGAGTCGTATGCATCAACGTGGATTAACTTTGATCTATGGATGAACAAAATTTTACCGGGAAATTTTTGAACAAATGGCGAGACAATTTGCTTAAATTATTGTGTAATTTAACGATAAATTCTATGAATTCCAATCTCAATTTATTTTAATCTGATAAGTTCTACAGTTCAGAAGTTGGAAAATTGATCATTCGCGCATCATAGTAAATCTACTTTGGTGCATACGTCCCCAAGTTAACAATTGGACGATCCGCAGACTTTTCATTGCGGTACTAGGAATCCGCATCTGCTTGGAAGTTTCCAGTGATCCGACGTTCCTGTGGATTTCTTCGAATTTTTATCCCCTGAATGTGCAACCTGTTCAAAGCCACCAAACAGAGTTAACAAAGGTCTATAATCGTAAAGCATGGAAGTGTCCGAAATCCGGGCCGCGATAAACTTTTATTGTTGGCCTCAAACTGGACGGCGGGCCGGATTACGTACACTTCCGCTTTGATATGAAAAAGCCCGCCAAACCGAGACTAAAGGACGTTTTGAACTTTGTAATTCTGTCAAATCGTTTCCGAATATTAGCAACTATTTGTTCTTTCAAATGGTTCTGCAAACGCACGAATACGTGTTATTAAAATGACTTTACGATTTTTTTTCCGAAAAATCACGAAAATTGCCCAGTGATTGTGTACTCCGCTATAGACGCCCGTAGCCTCTGGGAGCTCCGCTTCCAGTCTTCCGTCTGTGAGACGCAGACAAATTCTAGCTTTAGGAATCTCCTCCTTAGCTAACTCCGGATAATACGCGACTGCTGAATAATAATTTAATTTCACTAGCCAAAGTGAAATACTCTCCGAGCTTTCCTATGAATTGGTAAAATAAATTAAGTAGACTTACTAATTTCCTGGTCGGTCAAAATTGGCTCAGTGTTGATCTCACTATCGTTGGAACATATCTGTTTGTAAGTAACTGTATAACGTACTTAGCAAAAATACGCTAAGATTGATCCCACCGCTCTTATAAATAAACAAATACTTGTAAAATAAGTAAATGACTTCATTTTTTTATGCAATTTAATTGTAAATACGGATTAATATACACACAAAAATATCACATTTCAAAACTGTAACTAAATATTCTAAGTCACAACTGAAAATCTTTCTATGATACATTGAGCGCCTCTCATGGCGAAAAGGGCTGTCATTCATTCCGACTTCGTAGGCATCTGCATTTTTCTCATCTTATAGTGCAAGCGTGCAGGTCAGGAAAAAAAGCAAGTTTGGCTTGAAACATCTCACTCTTCAACTCGTTTTCACTTCACTCAAATTTTAGAGGTTAAGTTTGTTTAATTTTAATTCAAGATTTTTTAAATTTGAATTTAAAATTTAATTTCAATTTCGATTTAAAATCAATTTTAATTAAATTCAATTTGTTCAATTAATTCAAATATAGAAACAAAAGGCCAAAACATCCCGATCCTTTGATACAGCTTTATGGCAAAACTGAGCTGTCGGTACTGAAATGTACTGATGGCTTGAGGGCTCCATTACCAGCGGAAACTTTACAGCATTTTCCATCACGTTGTATGGGTTTGATTCCAATCAAAAGACAGCCCTCGATAGATTACCAGCATGCTTTTAATAGTCTGGCTTCTACCAATTAATCAGCATCGGGATTTACATGAAATTTTTGTGACTTGTTTTTTTATGTCCAAAACTCATTCTGGACCAAATCATCTTCAAAATAATTCAACACGGAATCCTCTTCAGCAACTCTCTTAAAAACGTTTATCGCCTCTTCATCATTGCTTTTCTTTTCTTTTGTGCCCAGCAACATTTCCAGTTCTTGAACTCTATTTTCCAGTTTGTTGCTTCTTTTAATCTCCTCGGCAAGCAGTGCTTGCACGTTGTTCGCTGATTCGTGCTCGTGAGCAATGCAAGCTCCCGCCTTGTGCATATTCGCTTTGAAATCTGCTTTCTCTGCGTCGAAAACTTTCAGTTTCATTTTGAGTTGTTCGATCTGTAACTTTTTCTTCAACCCATCTGCTTCAAGATCCCTCCTCAGCTTGGCCTCCTCTTCACAAGCATCCCTCCAAACTTTTATTTCCATCGCAGTATCAATCTTCTCATCATCATCCATTATCATTTGTAATTCCAGTACTTTCTTCTCGGCTTTCTTTCTTTTTTCAATTTCCTCGGTCAGCAACCCGAAATCTTCCGAAGTTTCAGTTGCTCTATCTTTTTTCTGTGGGCGTGTTTCTTGGTTATCTTCAACGCAATTTTTGACTCCGATGTTTCTCTTAAAATATCCTGACGCATTATCCTCAAGTTTGAGCATCATTGCCACTTCGCCATCGTTTCTCTTGACATTCTTTCCTCTTTCAAGTTCATTTTTGAGTAGAATTTCAAAGATTTTGAAACGTCCAAGCTTTGTATTTTGTTCTGGCGCGGCCATTTTGTTTTCCATGGATTCGAGCAGCTTCTTTAAATCGTCGACTTTCTTTTCAGCTTCGATTCGTTTCTCAATCTCCTCCGCAAGCATTGCAAGTAATTCATCATCACCAGCAGTTTGCAAAAAGTATTCATTTTGTGATTTGTTTGAGCTCTCAATCGCTTGTTTCTTTTCAGTTTCAAGACACTCTGTTTTCATGATCAATTCTTCAATCATGAGTTTCTGTTTCAAACCATCTGCTTCTAGGTCTTTTTTCAATTTGGCCTCCTTTTCATAAAGATCCCTCAAAACTTTGGTCTCGGTCACAATGTCGAGCTTATCATCCACATCCGTCATCTCCAATTCCGAAACATTTTTCTCAACTTTCGTTCGCTGTTCTGTTTCCTCTGCTAGCATTTGTTGCAATTTATTTTCCATTTGCTGCTCTTGTTTTATGCAAAAGTCTGTTGTTGAAGTTCGTTTATCTTCTTTCAGCGGCAATTCTCTGACATTTGTACTCCGTTTTCCATCACAGTTGATTTCCATGCCGTCACCTGCTGCATTCAAATCATCCACGTTATCTGCTCCACATTCTGCACCATTTCGGTCCTTCTTTGCCTGCTCCCTCAGTGTCATTTCGTTTGCTTTTTTTCCGGCGAATTCTGTTTCCCTAATTTCTTCCGCAAGCATAGTTTTGAACTTTTTGTCCAAATAATCCCCTTCAAAATATTTCTTCGTAATTCGCTCTTGAAGAAGGTCTTTTGACATCTCACCATCAGCTTTCCGTTGTTTGGCGTGGAGCAGAATTTCGAGTTCCTTAACTTTTTTCTCGGTTTGGTTTCTTTTTTCAATTTCCTCCATAACAACTGCTTCCATGTGGTTAGCAGTTTGTTCTTTGAAATGCCCATGTTCATGGCAAGCTCCCATGATGTGTACGTTTTCTAGAACGTCTTTTTTCTCAGCATCAAGCATCTTTATTTTCATCTTCAATTGCTCTATCCTTAAATTTTTGTTCAAAGCATCAGCCTGCAGATCTCTTCGTAACTGGGCTTCCTCCTGACAAAGATCCTTCAAGACTTTTATCTCCATTTGAGTATTCTCATCACTCTCAATCATGGCCTCCAAATCCAGAACTCTCTTTTCAACTTTCTGTCGCTTTGCACTTTCCTCCTCAAGCATCAACTTCAAATTACTCGTCTTTTGCTGTTCTTCCGAAAGCAAATTTTCTGAAGTTTCGGTTTGTTTGTCTTTGAGCTCTGGTAAACTGCTGTTTTGTTTTTCCAATGGAAAATCTGAAGTTTCGGTTTGTTTGTGTTTCAGCTCTGGCAAATTTCTCTTATTTTCAGCATAGTTGTCTTTCTTGCCTATATCTCCACTCAACTCTATTATGCTCTCAGTTTCTTCTCCGCTTGTCAATTCGTCGGTTATTTTTTTGATTTCTTGTTGCAAATTGATCAGTTCATTCTCCGCAGAGTCCTTCTTCTCCATTTCGACTTCAAGTTGAAATCTAATCTCGTCCGAACGCCGACTCAACCCAATGACATAATCCTCTAGGTCACTTATCAAACATTCTTCCTTCGCTAGCTTGTGGATCAGTTCCGATACTGTGGCTTCAGCATTTGCCCGCTTTTCACTTTCCTTCTCCAACATTTTTTCAGTCGTGCGCAAACTTTCCAACTGTTGATAGTGCAGATCTCGAAGTTTCACTTCATCTTTTTCCATCAAACAATTTAGATAAGCTACTCTTTTTTGCTCATCCACATATTTCACGTTGATTTCTTCCTTCGTTGCTCTCTCGCTTTCTACTAATCCTTTCAAATGTTCCACTTTAATTTTCAAGTCATTAATTCTGCAGCACTTCTCTGTCAGCTCATCCTTCAATTTATCCACATCGCCACTGAGACTTGTGAATTTCTTCTCCCAATTAACTTTTAGTTGAACTTCTGTTTCAAGAAGACTCTTCAGATTGTCAGACATTATTTTTTCTTCCTGCAATAAGATTTCCAAATTGATGTTTTTTGCAGCTTCGTGTTTGTGTTTGCTTTCAGCTTTCCTCCTCATGCACTTTTCCAACTCAAGTGCGTGCTTTGCTTGCCTAAGTTCTTCCATCTTGCTTCCACATGAACCCACTAAACCTCCAGTTTTTTTGCCCGCTACAGAATTTCTTCCGAACTGATTTTTATTGTTTTCCTTCATTAGCATCTTACGTGCACTTTCGACTTGGTTGTGCACTTTTTTCTGTTTCTTAATTTGATTGGTCAGTGCAGCTTGCAACTTTAATGCACCTCTTTCCATTTTCACGCAAAAGCTCTCAGAAAAATCGGTTTCGTTGTTTCTTCTAAGGAGCAAAACCAACTGCTTTACGCGCGAAGAAATCAGTGAAATCGCACGATTCCGTCTGCCTTCGATTGCATTTTCCTGTTTTTCTTCAATCCAAATCGCCGATTCAAAGTTTGATTTATCATCTTTTTGGGCGACGACGGCTCCCTCAAGTTTTTTAACCAATCCATTAGAATCGGTGTGCAGATCCGTTTGCAGCACCGTTTTAGTTTCGCTTTTGGCCTCTTCCGACGAAACTTCTGAAGCTTGATTTTCATTTGCATTAGTAGCAAGTTTTCCAGCTATGCGTTTTACCAATGCACAACTTTTTGTTTGCTCCGAACTGCGTTTTTCCTTAAACAGTTTGGCTCCTCGTGAAACCATAAATTTCTCAAACTCTCCATAATCGTGCAGTATGTTATGAAGCTCTATGTCTAGACTATCCGCTCGATATTTTTCTTTGGCAAGTATCTTTTCAATGAATTTTCGATAATCGATTTCTTCTTCAAGTTGCCGTTTCAAACTTACAGCATTCCTTTCAGCCGTTATTCTGCGATCCACCTCATCTCCTACCACACCCTGAAGCTTTTCGATATCGCGGAATCGCTCATAAAGCTCGTCTCGTAGTTCGTTGCTTCGCTGCCACTCATTACGAATTTCTGTTCTCATAGTTGCGGATCGTAAGCGTTCACGAGCCAGACATTCGTCGAGCACTATATTTTTGCTCTCTTCTTCTTGCGCCTTATTTCGGCACTTTTCCAGCTGTGTTTCCAGTCGAAAAGCCTTCGCTTCAGCAAATTGTCTCGCCAGTTGTTCCTTGCCAAGATCGATTATGCATTGATTGGCCCATTTCTCGGCTTCGATCTTCGACTCGACGTGCTTTGCAATTTGTTTTCTGGCAGCGTCTCTGATTTTCGATTGAACTTCCAGTAATTCGAAACTGCTCTTCGCAGCTGCTGCGCGCTTCTCATCATCGTTCCTCTTGTTGCATCTTTCCAAGTCGGAACGCAATTTGCTCGACTCACGTTGCAGACCCTCGATTTTGCACGACGACAAATACAGATCGTGTCTGAGTTGGCTGATAACATTGGCATCGCTCTTCTTGCTGGGCGGTATACCAATAAGTGGAGAGGTAAGATGAGCATGTTTGTTTGTACCAACCTAAACAAAATAGGAACCTAAACAACCTGATAAGGCAATGATGAAATTATAAATACGAACAAACGGCATCGCAGAAACATTTTGGCCTGGAATCTTATATACACTGCAGTAGATCTTGGTTTTTGTTTCAAAAGTTGTTGAACGAATCATATGCCGTCAAGCTGCTAAGATATTTGCCTAAGTCATTTTCTACCACATTGAGTTTTTGCGTGATGGTTTCTGTATGGTTCAAGTAAATGTTTTGGCAAATTTTCGAAACTTTAACGCGAACCATGAGATAGTTAATTGGCATGCCATAGTATTGATTTATGGACATTTTTTCGTTCAAATGAACAACAGTTTTTTATAAGTTTTCTCGAATGCCAAAACATGACCTGTACGATTAACATGATATAAGATGCCCCTCAAACTTTTGTGCCCCGCCCCCGATCATTAATACCGCCACATGGCAAATACTTACTCCAATGATGGAGGGTTTTCAAAGTTAGGCCGCACCGAAGTAGTGAATAGAGTCGCGTTTAAAAAGTATTTCAAAAGTATAAAAGTGTTTAAAAAGTATAAAAGAACATCTCACCTCCACCACCAGAGCGTGTGAGTTTTCGCTTATCTTTTTGTCACTCATGGCACCTTTCTCCTTGACTAAATCGTTCATGTTGTTAGCGCCCATCTCTGATTTTCGCTAAAAATTACAAAATAACGTAAGTGATAGAAAAGGAAATTAATTTTGAAATTGGTTAAAACGAAAATTTCTTGCAAATCTATCAAAAACAAAGCAACAGACCAAATTCAAATAAATACAAAGAATAAATAAGAAGCAACAGCGAGTTTGCAGTTATAAAAACTTATATTACAGGATCATAGGCGAAGCCAGGATTTTCAATTGTGGGGAGGGGGCAAACCACAAATCCCATGCAGTGACGTCATCACAGATTTTCGAAAGGGAAACTTTTTGTAGGACAAAGATATTGTGGATAGGAAGATCTGAAGCAATGACCTGTGTTTGGCAAATAACCAGGATTTTGCTATTGGGTGAGGGCTTAAACCAAAGTTAAAAGCGTAAATGTGTGAGTTTGGGAGACGTATTGAGCAAAATTGTGTAACCAAAACGCATCACAGAGGGTGGCTATGGGGATCTTGGGACAAAGCCCCCAGCCGCTGGGCGATTTTTTGTAACTTTTGGGGAAACCAGCTATTTTAATGCCATTGAATCACAATTTACACTAGTTTAGAGTCATTTGAAAGAACTTGATTTTTAACATTTGAAGGCCAATTGAAAAATTGAACTGTTCAATCCTCCTTTTACTTACAATTTAATTCCAAAACGCGCTTAAAATCTTGCATTTTAGGGTTAAATTTCGTAAGTAATTTGGCCCATGTAGGGGAAAGCAAGATGCATTGGCTCGTGCAATATTGTAGCAGTAAATAATAATCCACTCGAACATTTTTCTTAGAGATTTTGTTTTGTCATAAAAGTAATCTGTTGTAGGAGCACACTTAGGCATACGACTAGGGAGCCCAAGCCCCCTCAATTCAAATTCAAAAATTTGTTCAATGAGCATTTTCCCTGGCTAAATTTTTTTTTTCAAAACTATATATTGTCGCCTAAAACCTGGTGGGGTGGATTGTTATGTAAAAACAGTACAAATGATGCATGTTCCACCTACTAACCATGTTATTGCCAGGGCTACATTTATATTGTGCGGGGCCCTCGGCACTTTGGAGATTTATGCAACATCTTTCTGCCAAATATAGGTGAAGACCAAAAACACGTCTCACCATCTGAGAGCGGGACCCTTAGCTGGTACTGTGCCATATTATGGTAAATTCGACCCTAGTTATTGCATTACGTTCATAAAAAGGTTGATGACGGCCTGAAATAGCAACTTTTTAAATTAAAACTCTCAATTTCTCCATGGTTAAACACTTAAATTGGTTGGCAAAAATTGAATTGAGGGGGGGCCGGGGTACCTAGTCTCAATATTGTTGGTAATTACTGTTGTAGGCGAAAAATGCTTAAAAAAAATAAAACTAAAAAAAAAAAGCTTAAAAAAAGTTTTTTTTTATCGCGATGTTGTCATCGGTGACATTTCAATTGCGGGGGCCCGGGCTCCCTGGGGCCCGGGCTCCCTGGGCCCCTCTACTACATCTATGTACAGATTTACCTGACCATCTGAGTGTCATGACAAACAAATCTTGATTGTGGGATTGATAAATTTTGGAGTTTTGGGGAATAAACAAAGAACCTGGTTTTTTTCGCACTTATTCTCAACTTATTAAGAACAATGTGCTGATAAACAGCTGTTGATTAAAGGTTTGATTGTGCTTATACGACTCTGGATACTGTCTATAGCTTTGTTCTCAATTTGTTTTGCATCCTTCTCAGCTCTATCAAGTTTGTTCGCCATGAAAACAGAATGTGCTTTTTATCACAACCCCTCACTTTTTCAGCCAATACCCAAATTAGCTAAATCGTGATGAAATTTTGAAAACGTAAAAACTTTGACCTTATCAAAAAATAGATTTATCAACTTTTAAAAAATGTAATCCAAATAAGAGTTACTCAAGCTTCAAGTAAAAAATGACTAAAAGTCCGGAATAGCAGTGGCGGCAAAAATGATCTTGCAGAAAAAAAAACACTTATGCTAAGGTAATCGCATAGCGTCCTCTAACTCTAAAGACTTAATTCGCATTAGGATCTTTTTGAAACGGTTTCAGGGTGGGCTTTTTTACCCTAAAGAGCTTGTTACCCACTTTTTTAAGCCATTAAGTGATGCAATAGCCCAAATATGAGATTCAAAAGCGGAGAAGACTTTCTGATTTTCGCTCGAACACAGAAATCAAAACCACAATAAGCCTTGTTTTTTGGTTTCAACAAGATTTACCTTCAACTTAACGTTGTAAGGCAAAGCAATTGAAATTTGACCATACTATCGCTGCCTTTGTGATAGTTCTAAAATATCGCCCACCCTAATACCAATTCTTCAAAAAGGACTGATTAGCAAGCACTTATCAAAGTTATCATCACAAGAGTACTATACTGTGGCTTGATGGCAAAATGGAAGTTTAAACTTTTGCTTTCATCCGCAAGTTTTGATTTTAGGTTTCGTTTTCATCTGTGAAAACAGTATTTTTATCGCGGAATAGATAATTGCGTAGTTTTGTGGAATAAATCATCCTTTCTTTGTACCTTATTCTCGGCTAGTCTCGCATCCTCCTCAGCTTTTACAATATCGTCCGCCATGACAACGGCGTTCTGATCTTGATCCTGCTCTTTAGTGCCACTCCTCACTTTCCTTGCCGATACCTGAAAGGTGCGATAAGTTTGATAGAATTTTGTAAAGCTACACACCTTGACTTTATTAAAATAAGATCAATTTTAAAAACATAATCAAAATAATACTTGCTCAAACTGCAAGCTTTCCTAATCATTACAGTCTTAAAGCTAAGTTGTAGTTGATTCTTGGGATCTTAAAAGACATCATAGTAATGAAAAAACAAGTAACAGGATGGATATAAAGGTATTAAAAAAGTAAGAGCAAGTATCAACTTGCTGAATCAGTAAAGGCGGAACGAATGGACCATTACGGATTAAATCATCAAATAAATCAGACAACAAATGGAGAGAATAAACCAAAAGCAACAATGATCTTGCAGTAATAAAAACTTATATTACAGGGTTATAATAGCATCGGAGCGTTCATACAAGCAAGTTCTTAATCGAGGGGATTGGTAAATTGTGGAGTTTTGTTGAATAAATAACTGTGATTTTTTGTACCTTATTATCGGCTCGTCGTACATCTTCCTCCACTCTCTCGATATTGTCAGCCATGACGACAGCCCCCTGAATACCTTGAACACGCTCTTTATCGCCACCCCTCACTTTTTCCATCGATACCTGAAACAAACAAAATGTTGATAAAATTTAACAAAAGTAAAAAGTTTGACTTTATTCAAAAATAAACTATCAACTTTAAAAAGATGCAATTAAAATAGAAGTTGCTCAAGCTTCAAGTAAAAAAAGACTAAAAGTCAAAATAGCAGTGGCGTCAACAGTGAAGTTACAGAAAAAAAAACACTAATAGTATTGACTTATAGCAATAGACTAAGCGTCCTCAAACTCCATGACTACACATGAAGCACGGCCTTTTTAACATAGGCGTAGCCAGGATTTTTGATTGGGAGGGCCCAAACCACAAACCACATGCAATGACGTCATCAGAAGTTTTCAAAAAAGGAACTTTTTATGGGGCAAAGATATCGCAGAAGGTAGAATGGAAGATGTGAAGCTGTAGCCCGTTGGCACTTAATCAGAATTTTGGTAAAGGAAAAGAATGAAAACCAATAGTTGGAAAGTGCAAGTCTAACTTACGTGACGTGTGTGAGTAAGCTAGTGTACACAAACGTATCGCAGACGGGGGTTTGGGGGCGTAGCACCCAGCCGCCGGAGGCTATGGAGGTCTGGGGGCAAAGCCCCCAGCTGCTGGGGGATTTTTGTAAGTTTTTAGAAAAAAAGCTATTTTAATCCTATTGGATCACATTTCGCGCGTCTTCAAAGCCATTTCAAAGAACTAGAATTTTAACATTTGAAAGCCAATCCAAAAACTTTAACTGTTCATTCCTCCTTTTACTTGCCATTAAAGTCCAAAACACGTTTAAAATCTAGCATTATGGTGTAAAATTTTATTTGCAAGTGATTTGGTCCATGTAGGGGGAATTACAGTAAAGTACATTGCCTTCTGCAATATTTTAGCAGTAAAAAGTATACCACTCGAAGATTTTCCTTCAAGATTTTTGTTTTGTCATGAAGTTAACCAGTTATAGGAGTACATGTACAGCCAGGGGGCCCAGGCCCCCTCAATTGAAATTCAATAATTTGTTTATTGAGCATATTCCCTAGCTTTTTTTTTTTAAGTATTTTGTACGTAAAAATTGGCAAGGTGGAGTCGAAACGTTATTGAAAAATGGTACAATAGATGGTTACGCTTACTAAACATGTTATTTTTGGGCCGGATTTACATTGCGCGAGGCCCCTGGCACTTATGGGACTTTTGCAACATCTTCTTGCCAAATGTAAGCGAAGACCAAAAAAAGTCTTACTTCTGAGCGCTGGGCCCTGGCACTGTGCCATATGACAAATACGGCCTTGGTTATTGCATTACGTTTATAAAAAATTTAGATGAGGGCCTGGATAACAACTCTTAAGACAAAAGCCCATGATTTCACCCTGGTTATATGTTTAAATTGGTTGGAAAAAATGGAATTAAGGGGGTGCGCCGGGCCCCTGGTCGTCAATATTATTTATTGTTAACTACTGTTGTAAGTGTGTACTGTTGTACGCAAAGATGCTAAAAGAGACTGAAAATAAAGAAACAAGTTTTTTTGTCAAATTTTTGTCATTGGTGGCATTTCAATTGAGGGGACCCAGGCCCCCTGTGCCACCCCCTGGCTACGCCTATGATTTTGAAATAAGATCGTGCCCTTAAGTTCTTTCATAAAATAAACATTTAAAGCGAAATTAAAATAACTTTCTTTTTAATCGTGGAGGACTCGAGTCAAGTCACTTGACAGTTTTTTGAAACCTCCAGGAATTGCATGACATTATTATGACGTGGAGAGTTGGTCGTCATCTTTGTATGCGTAAATCCTAAACTAAAGAGACTGCAATTCCGGACAAGGACAACGTACTGGCTATGCTCTCATTATATTCATCGTTGGTAGTTTTTCAATACGGGTTTGCATTACCGCCTGTGTTATAGCATTAAGTTCATAATAACGTTAAACGAGGGCCAGGGATTGTAACTTTTAGCACAAAACTCTTAAATTTTTGAAAGGTTTTGCATACAAATTGTTAAAAATTTGAATTACGGAGCCCCTGTCCCGGGACCCTTGGTCATCAGTTAGGGGCCCTATGGTCGTCAGTTAGGGGCTCCGGGGCCTCCTGGTTGTCGGTTAGGGGCCCTGGGGCCCCCAGGTTGTTACTTGGTGGCCGCCTGGTTGTCAGTTAGGTGCCCCATGGTTGTCAGTGAGGGGCTCCGGAGCCCCCTGGTTTTCAGTTAGTGGCCCCGGAGCCTCCTGGTTCTTAGTTAGGGGCCCTGGGAGCCCCTGGTTGTCAATTGGGGGCCCCAGTGCCCTCTGTTTATCAGTTGGGGGCCCCGGGCCACCGTTTGTCTGTTAGGTCCCCAGAGCCCTCTGGTTGTCAGTTAGGGACCCAGTAGCCCTCTGGTTGATAGTTGAGGCCCTGGGGGCTCCTGGTCGTCAATTAGGGGTCCCAGGGCCCCCTGTTCATCATTTTGAAGCCCTGGGGCCCCCGTTTGTTTGTTAGGGGCCCCAGGGCCCCCTGGTTGTCAGTTGGGGGCCTCAGAGCCCCTTGGTTGTTAGTTAGGGACCATGGAGGCCTTTGGTTGTCAATTAGGGGCCCCAGGCCCCCCTGTTCATCAGTTAAAAGCCCCGGGGCCCTCGTTTGTCAGTTAGGGGCTCCGGGGCCCCCTGGTTGTCGGCTAAGGGCCCCATGGCTCCCTGGTCGTTGGTTTGGGGGCCTTGGGGTTCCCTGGTTGTTAGTTAGGAGCCCCGGCCCTCCTGGTTGTTGCGTAGGGGCCCCCTGGTCGTGTCATTAGTTAGGGGCCCATGGTTGTTGATTAGGGGTCCCAGGGCTCCCTCGTCGTCCGTAACTGCAACTAAACATTGTTGGGCTATGTTGTCATAATTGTTTATGATTGGTGGTATGTTAATTGGGGGGGCCGGGCCCCTAGGCACCCCCTGGCTACCTCTATGCTTTCTAAAGAGCTTTATGGGGTGGGCAGAATTGAACAAATGCGGAGTTTGCGGAATAAATAACTCTTTGATTCTTTTGTACCTTCTTGTCGGCTTGTCTGGCATCTTCCTCAACTTTTTCAATGTTGCCCGCCATCACAACATCCTGTCGAATGACTTGATCCTGCTTTTTACCGCCACTCCTCACTTTCCTTACAGATACCTGAAACGTTCGATTTGTTGACAAAATCCAATACAAAAAAAGCACACTGACTTTATTAAAATAAGATCAATTGTAAAAACGTAATAATGAAAATAAGTTTGAGGATCTTTAAGAACGTCTTAGTAATAATAAACTGGATGAACATTAAATTATCTGGAGTATCAAAGAAGTTTTTTTCACCAACGTATTCACATAGCTTTGCAGAATCAGTAACGGTGGAGGAATTTGGATCATCAAAGCAAAAAATTAGTCTAATGAATCAGAATCCACAGAAAATGCTAAAAATCTTCAAGTGTCCCTGATTTTGCAATCTTTTTTCCAGTGGTAGGTGTACACAATTATATTCAGTCGTTAACACTCTTCTGGTTTTTATGAAAAGTTTAACATCTTCGACATCTCAACAACTAAGAATAGCTTCATTCTCGGCTATCGATTTGCAGAAAAGTGAGGGTGATAGGACACTTTTTCATAATCATAATTTTAGTTTCGCTCGCAACCCGCACGCACCAAATGACGAGCAATAAAGATTACCTCCCTCCTACCTTCGTATCTTGGACTTGGTTTTCAAAATTAAGGCAACGCCTTTTCGATTTCTCCCGTTCAGCCCGAAGCTGCTTCATCTCATCACCTCGTGCCCCCTCGCACATTTTCTTCCTCTCCCCCTCATAAGAAATCTGCTCCTTTTTCTCCGTCCTTCTCTCTCCTGTAAGAGTATAACCTTACTAAATGTGTGGAGGTAGCGGCAGACTGTTTAACGTTCTCGTTTTGAAACGATCAAGGGTGCAGGGTTCAATTCTCAAATCAAACACAGTGTTGCTGACAGCTTTCCACCTCAGCAAAATGATAACGAGTTACACAACCCAGGTGTTGCAGGTGCGCTAAATGGTTTCGCCATTTCGTGTTTTTGGCACAATCGACCACATCAAATTTTCATTCTTAATATGGCGAGTATCGCGGAATCCCTTGAAAAGATTCGCTCCCGCAAAAAAAGTTAATGGTTTTGAAGATGTGTGATTGATAGCATTCTTCACCATCAATTTGTTAGTCGTTGAAAGCTATCAAGCAAAGATAATTCCCATGCAGAAATTCGCAATGGGGGGCTGTGTCTGGGAGCGGAGCCCCCAGCACTCGAAAATTTTGCATTTTTTTGCAAAAATAACTTAATTTCAGGGTTATTTTGATAAAAAGTAATGCTATTAAAACGTGGCAAGAGAATTGGCAGCGCAACATGATTCAACTCGTTGCATAAATGGGCTATATGGGAAGTGGCTAATGATAGCATTGCAGTTCTCTTGTTTGCTAGCTGGTAAATCATACAACTCTGTTATTCAATAAAACTCACACGGATTAATGCATTTCGTCTATATTTTATAAAGAAAAATAATTGGGGGTGGGGCTAATAGAAAGATATTTGAGAGAAGTGATTGGTAATTAAGTAACACTGAATAGCCCCCTTTTCTTATTCCTGCGTTTATAATATATTTGTTGATAAAACCTATGTTTGGCGTTTTTACATTAGCGATCAAATTTGATTGTTTATTTTCGGGCATTTTTACAGTTTTTATTGATTATGACTTTAATTTTTGACAATTAGCTCCCCTCCTGAATATATGTTTCAAAAGATGCTTTAAATCACTTTTTAGTCAATTCTAGCGCAAAAAACGGTCTCAAAAGTGCTAAAAACGTGGTATTTTTCTCATTCTGCCCTTTGATTGGTAGGCCAATGGGTAGGCTATAGCCCCCCCGGACCCCCCTCAGGCTACGCTACTGTGCAGAACATCAACATACGCAATAACCTGGCAAAGACGCAACTTGGCCTCAGCTCCATGAGAACACGTTCATTACCAAAACAAAACTTTTACCTAGCGGCTAACGGTAAACTGCTGACTAGGCGACTTTGCCACTTACGAAAAAACTACTATATAGTCCCACCTTCTCCGCTCGCTCCCATTTCGCGGCTCATCTCCGCTTCTCTACTAAAGTTATTCCCCATTCAACTTCCTCTAATATACGCTGACAAAAATCAGGCTTATCTCTCTCCTCTTCTCAATGCCTGATCCCCAAAGACTCGCACTAGATAGCTTGTAGAATGAGAATGTAATTGACAATATTATTGACAATTTATAACCTGAAAATGAAAAAATCATAAAACTAAAACCATCCCTGGTAAAACAGTAGGTAAGTACAGTTTCTTTATATGTTTAATCCTTGTCCATCGCGATTATGAAGCCAACCACCAGATTACCTAAACCTAGTGGGAAAATCGACATCGGACACCCAGAGGCATGGAAGAACTCAAAACACCGGGCACATTCATTAGGAATACATAAGATGAAGTAATCATTAAGACAAAACATTATTCATCTTTTAGCCGACTAACATTTCTTTCGTTTCAATAATGTTTACTTAAAACTTTGCCACCATAAGTATTTGCTTACAGATTTGGCTTATTCCAATTGAATTTGATTTACCCAAATAAATCAACAAATATTTCACCCTTCAATGCTAAGTAGAATTTAAAAATGCGACTAAAATGCAACAATATTTCTTAGCTTAACCATATCTGATTAAATAATTGGGTGCTTTGCTTTTGTTTTATCCTGGACGGCTTATTTCCGAACAAATTGTGCTGTATAAAAATCAGCCTATTGAGTATCTGAACCAAAAAAAAAGGTATTTTTTAATACTTTCCCAAAATAATTTACATCCTCTCACCTTGGATAAAATTTCCAATAGCAAAAAATTTGTCATTTTTACTTGATTAGTTTAATTGAGGTTACGTCATAATCAAACTGATTGTTAGTTAAAACTAAGCTAAAAATCTTAGCATAAAATACTGTAATTTGTCTAACAAACATTTATCTAGTGATGGTGTTGTGGTCTTCCATGTCCTGGTACTCTACAAATTTCATATCAAACTTCGGAACTTACCAAAGAGAGGTGGTTCAACAATGGATTTCGTTTCGCAAAAACGTAGTCACTTGACTGGGCACCCAAACGCTAAATGAACCGAAGTTACCTTGCACCTTGTTTTAAAAATCGGTATTGATTGGTATTTTAAGCAAAGTGCAGGTCAATTTCTACTTTTTAGTTGTAGTGTTCGTGAGGGATAACATGTTTTATCCTCATGTGGTGTCTAAACTTGACTTTCTAGAACCAGCTGAGCGGTATCGACTTTTTTGCCTACGACATCCTTAACACCCAGCCAGGGGCGGATTAAAAGATCGCGGGGCGCAGGGCAGATAAGAGTGCGGGGCCCCTGAATTATGGATGGCGAAAGCAACTAATATCCTTTGGGATATTAAATTTTATTGACATCACAATATCAACCGGAAATTTTATAAAAATTTATCAAACTCAGGTTTGGGTCGCGCTCAAAAAGACAATAATGTTGACAACAAACTATTATTTTTATTATTATTTAGATCAAAGAGGTTGAGTCCAATTTGCTGTTTTGATTAGTTAAAACTCTGTAGAAACGTTATTTTTTAGGATAACGGTTAATGTCATCAGCACACGTTGTTTTGGAATTTGAAAAACTGATATTTGTTTTCTGATTTAGTCCGTTTTCAAGGATGTATTATTGTGTAGGCGGAAATTATCATCAATATTTTCCCACAAAGCTGAATCATTGCTATTGTTTTCAGTTACATTAGTAGATGTTTGCATACTTTCGTTTACATGATTCCCCCCTTTATTTTCAGATTCAGTATGTAAAGCAGTGTCAAAAGTTTGCTCTGCTGTATTCTCAAGATTCATAGCTTCTGTGTCTTGACTATCCTAGCTCAAAGATTGACGTGATGTAGGATCAGCTACTGCTCGTCTACATTAGGAAAGAACTGACTGATTTTCTTACACCTGCTTTCAACTTCTTTTGATTTTGTCCGCTTTTCCTCTTTTCTTTTACGTTTTTGACTTTCACTCTCAAATTTTCGGCCTAAGTCACGAATTCTTCCAGTCATGAGCACTTTTAAATATGAAACACGCTGCAGTAGTCACGGAAACTGAACTAAGTATTGCTATAAATATAAATACCGGTAAGTTTCTGTAATTCCAAAAATTTGGCTAATTTAGGGCTAAGTGCGAAGATCCGACTCAGGCGCGTCGCCAGCGGGGGGCATTCCCCCCCCATTTTTAATTCCCTCCCACCGATTTATTTCTTGCCCTCCCACTGTATTTTTTCTTAAAAGGGAGCTTTGCCCTCACAGTTAAAATAGTGGTAGTTTTAACTGTTTCCAGGGGCGTATTTAGGGGGGGCATTGTGCCATGGCCCCCCTTTGGGTCGCCAGGATTGTAAAAATGCATAAAGTAAGCAAAATTGATTTGTTAAATTTAATTCACAAATAATTCATTCTAAATCACTGCGCTGAAAATGGGTTTACCGTTAACAAAAATAGTAGGCTAAAAAAGTAAGTAGATGGAGCAGGCTATTAGTACGATTAAAATTAGGGGGAAAATCGACTGAACATAAAAGCTAACATTTAAAAGTTTTCCCTCGAAAAAAAACAAACCAAAAATGAATAAATATTCGAAATCTTGTGAAGTAATTATGAGGTGAATTGTTACATTAAAACTAAGTTGTTCATTTTTAGGTTCCTACCAACGCGCAAAACCATACGTACAAACTAGTAACAGGCGAGAATATACTGCAATAGCATAGTTTGCAAAGCAATTGCAAAGTCCAACCGAGAAACGCAAGGCCACAACTATTCAACATTTATAATTGAGAAAATGTTGCGAGTTTTGTACCTTTTCCATAAGCCACAAAATTGATGACTGCAAAAACGCTTCATGACCCATTACGACGTACGATAAACTGACTAGCATTACTCTAGTACATATCTCATCAAGCACGGATATTTTTGCTGATATATGGTACCAAAAATTTGATTTTAGTAGAATCCGATTCGAAAGCATAAAATGACGAAGGAGAAGTATAGTTTGAAATAAACGGTGCAAGAAAATAGAATCCACCAGAAGACTGGAGGAGTACTGCAGCGGAATTTTCAGGGGATACCGTATTTCAAAGTCGAAACAGATAACGTTTTATACTTGCTAGTGAACAAAATAAAGCACAATCATACAATCAAAACAGGTCACAGTATATAGTTAAGCTGAAATTATAAAAAAACTACTTTTACGTATGGTTTATTCTTGGCCTAAAACCGAAAAACGAGTTAAAAACAAGTGAAACCGAAAAACAATTTGCTTATTTTAAACAACTCCACAGCTAGGCGGAAATTATCAGTTGGTTAAAAACACTAAGATACCCCAGGTTTTTTTTTCTATTACTGAACGATTATTGACCTAATTTTTTAGTGACTATTACGACAAGATTTAGCCGTTTGGGTCACAATAACTGCAAAAAAATTGACAAGCACTAAAATTGCGCTTGCAATCGCGAAACTGCCCGGAAGTTTTCTCGAAATGATCGAAAAAATATTTACAAATTTGGACATTTAGTGGAAGAACTTAAGATTTTAGAAAATGACCTTTGACCGAAAAGGTATTTACAACTTCGGACATTTGGCCGAAAATTCTGGGCGAAAAAATATAGAGATACATATCAGCAAATACTGGGCAGCCTCGCGCAATAAATTTTGTGCCAAGTATAAGCCAGGTTCTTATGCAAACGACTCTGCAATATAAGCCAATATAAGCTTAAATGCAATACCCTGAGCAAAAATTATTCCTAGGTGACGAAAATTTAAAGCTTTATGCATAAAAATTAGCAGAGGCATGCATATGATAAACCAAATTAATAACCTTCTGCGCAAATCTACGTAACTGCATCTAAATCTTCGAATGAAAACTCTACTAATCTACCATTGTTTAAAAAAGCTTATCAGTATTTTACACCTGAACAGCAAAGTGCGAAAATTGTTTCGTTTATGCATTTTAGCTTTTGTATCACGTCGTATATTTTGATCATTAATTTTTCATAACGTGAGTTTTCTGAAGTGAGTGAACCATAATGAGTACTAAAATAAAAACAATGAAAAAAAAAAAGAATTTCAATGACGTTACTTTTATGCTTTAGTGTACGAGAAGTAATCTACTTCTGTAACAAGATTATCTTCTACTGTAACAACAAACAAAAAACATGCGAAATGATCAAAATATTTTCAATTGTGTTTGCAAGATATTTCTAAATCTTAAAGAGGCCTTCCATTTTTTTAAAATTATAGTCACAGAAACAAGTAAACAATAAAAAACTGTCGAAAAGTCATTCAATAGCAGTCCGTAAGCACAAAAACGAAAATTGAAGGAAGAACAAAACACTGCAAGCTCTTTTATGGAATGAAATGTGTGACATGCATTTGCAATTAATGATTTTTTGAACTGTCAAGCAATTCTTTTGAGAAAACTGAGCTAAACAGTTCAGCAACTTGACACCAAAACCAAGACAAAATTTCCCTTCTTTTGTACGAAAGCTGCCAACCCGATATTTTGCTAACTGGCAGACATGTACCATAGTTTGTTGTAATGAGAAATGAACTTTAATGAAACACCAAGAATCTGCGATGTGAGATAGATGGAAAAGCACTTAAACCAAAACCTCAACTGAAGTATGTAACTGAGTGTAATAAATTTTCGAACAAAGCGCAAATAAATACGATAGTGAGTGCGAAAAAACAAGTTTTCGTCAGGAGACGTAATCTTGCTACTTAATTAAGGCACTAGCCGAGAATCTATTTACAGAAAAACAAACCTGAAAAACAACAACGTAGATAACAATAAAGCTCAAATTGTCGTTAGTTAATGTTTTCCGAAATAAATAAAGCACGTTGGTTGAAGAATAAAGTTGTAATAACAATTTGAAGAAATGCTGGTGGCTAGTTATCAGGCTTCCCAAGCGTCGATTTTGAATCGTTCTCGTTCACATTTCCAATTGCACCAGCTTCCAATCCGCTATCGTAAGCCGACACCGAAGATGATGATGATGATACAACGCTGGATGATGAAGCCTTGCCATTTAAAACAGGCCTAAAAATGACAATAAGTTCCGAAAAAGCATCCAACAAAATGCTCCGCTAGAGAAATAACGCAACTAATAATAAACAACCAACTCGAATAACAAGCATATCGTCAGACCTTTTCGTTTTTTGTTTTGTTTTTCTGTTTGTTTGTTTTTTTTTTAATAAATATTTCATTCATCACATAACTCGTTATTTAGTGCCGTTTTACCGATCGCGAGTATTAAGCGCGTTGTTTATTTGTATTCATTTTGCCTCTTTTTCGCTTTCACGCAATGAATTATGCCTGATCGGTAAAACGGCACTTACTGAGCACTAAAAACCTGCAGCAGAGATCATTTTTAGGTCTTTAATACAACCCGACTGAGAGAGATACGCTTTATGAATTAAAAATGGTGAAGACGTCGCAGCAATGTGTGCTTGATATTTTTATCCACCGAGTTGCCTTGGCCAGGAAACAGCGAAGACTTTTGGTCTTCGAGTCAAGCTGACATCCGCCCATTAGTCTATCGCACTCGGTGGAGGTATCACACTGTCACTTTCAATCCTGGACGTCAAGCAGGGAAGCTGTGGATACCAATTTTCATACTCTTTGGTCTGATCCGACCGAGAATCGAACCCCAGTCTACCGTTTCAGTAGCTGACGCTCTATCCACTCGACCACTAATCGGTTTAAGTACATAAAGTTGAGAACATTGCAAATCGCACAGCTTTTTCTGTGCCAGCGTTTCCGTTTAATCTGGTTCAGCAAATGTAAATCGTCATAGCACAGTATTGTTAACACCACTAATCTGAAATGATTTATCATACCAAGGAAAGGTTTACACAATGGATCAACATATCTCAAAAAAAACTTCTTATTATACCAGCATAGTTGCATACTAAACATTGTATTTTGTGTCATTATAACGTTCAGAGCTGAAGTCAAAACTAGATTTTACATCTGTACGTGTTTATATGGCACGTGTCATAACAGATATTCAGTGTTTACCTTTCTTATGCAAATACAATTCAATGATTTCACTATTTCACTTATCACTACACAATATTAACCAATTTTTCATCAGGTTAATTCATAGCAAACTTCAGCTTGCATTACAACAAAAACTGAGCATACGGATGTTTTACTAGGTTACACTTACGGTTCTCTTTCGGTAGGACGAGATCCAGCGATTTCCACCTCCAAAACCGATCCGTCGTCATCGCTCTCTTCGTTCATATCCGCGAATCTCACAACCAAGTTCAACGTCTCAGCCTATGAGTTTTAACATTACAATACGTAAGAACTCAAAGTTGCAAACAATATGCTCGAGGGAAATAAAATGCCAGAGTGTTGGAGTAAGAGTGATCTGATTCCAATTTTTAAAGAAAAAGGAGATGTATGATCGTGTGGAAATTACAGAAGCATTAAACTGTTAGAACATGGCATGAAAGTGATTGAAAGAATTTTTGAAAGAAGGCTACGGAAAGTTGTGAAACTGGATGAAATGCAGATGGGTTTCATGCCAGATAGAGGTACGACGAACGCTATCTTCATAATAAGACAGTTGTTGGAAAAATATGAGATGGCCGGAAGAGATCTATATATGGTATTTGGGGTCCACGACAACTGACCGCGACAAACTGACAGCGAACAAACTGACCGCGAACAAACTGACCGCGAACAAACTGACCGCGGACAAACTGACCGCGAGCAACGCCGATTGGCTGAGAAGAACGATCTTAAATATATTTTTACTATCCCCAGAGCCATCTTGCCCAAACCCTCACTTTGTGACGAAATCACTGCGACGAAATCGGTGACGAAATCAATGTAACGAAACCGTTGGTTCGCGGTCAGTTTGTCGCGGTCAGTTGACTTGGCTCGTGGTATTTGTGGATCTTGAGAAAGCTTTTGATCGTGTACCAAAAGAGGTGATTTGGTGGTCGCTAAGGAGAAAAGGGGTACTAGAAAGAGGAATAAAAGCGATAATGGAAATGTATACAAATATCGAAGGATCCGTCAAAGTCGAATACACGAGATCGGAGTGATTTGATGTAAAAGTTGGAGTCCATCGAGGATCGATACTAAGTCCTCTTCTGTTTGCGTTGGTGATGGATGAAGTGACTAAAGACATCAGAGAAGGAGTTGTAAAGGAAATGCTGTATGCAGATGATATTGTGCTAGTCGGTAATAACTGGGAAGAGGTAGAATCTCCATACACTCGATGAAAGAAAGCATTACAGGAGAAAGGAATGAAAACAAATGTAAACCAGACAAAGGCTTTTTATACAAGAAGAAATTTTGTACGAATGCAAATGCGAAAGTATACTTGCTCTGTATGTGGCAAAGGAGTGGGAAGGAACTCCGTGCAGTGTACTAAATGTCAACACTGGGTGCACAAGAGGTGTTTTGGAGTTCATGGAAGTTTAACCCAAGAGAAGGATTTCACTTGCAAAAAATGCATCCCTGGTTTGCTATTTGAAGATGAAGATAAAATGATGACTTTGGATAGAGACAACATTGAAGTGGTGGACAGGTTTTCTTACCTTGGAGATGTAATCAGTAGGGAAGGAGGAGCTCAGGAGGCTGTAACATCAAGAATTAGATCGGCATGGAAAAAATTTAAAGAGGTTTCGAATGTTACATGCGGAAGAAGCATATCATTGAAGGTTAGAGGCACCTTACACAAAAGCTATGTGAGAAATGCTCTAACTTATGGTGCTGAATTTTGGACATTGAACATGGAAGATGAAAGGAGGCTGAAGACCACAGAAATGAGAATGTTGCGAATGATATGTGGGAAAACCTGGAAAGATAAAATGAACAATGAGAAAATTTGTGAAATGACAGGTGTAGTGAGATTGGAAGAGTTTCCGAGACAGAAAAGGTTGCGATGGTAGGGACATGTGGAGAGAATGGATGAAGAAAGGAGTCCAGTAAAGGCACTACTCTTAGAAGTTGATGGGACAAAAAAAGGAAGACCGAAAAAGAGGTGGAAAGAAGTACTAGAATGCGACATGACTGCAAGAGGTTTGCAAAGGTTGGATGCACAAGATTGTGAAAGATGGCGACCAAGCTGCAAAAACCAGCTGACCCCTGCATGCGGGGAACCTCCGCTGTGCTCCAGAAATAGAAGGAAGCACATTCCTGGAGCAAAATGATGATGATGCATACAGAAGAACTCACACGCTCGTATGTTATAACTAACACGAGGGCAGGACTTCAAACCTCACCGTAGTCATTTTACCTAATGACCTACGGCAGTAGCTTACAGCATAACGTCTTCTATTTTTTCCCTGATATATAAGTTTTAATCCCCACATACCGAGGACATAAAGGGCACACTGATCAGATAGATCACAACAACGCAAAAAAAAAGTGGAACCATCTTTAGTTAACAGCTACAGCTTTATTCAGTTTAACACAAACGATACGACGACCGACCACTTTGATCGGTATTCCAACAAGTTGTATATTAAAAAGCAACATGCGACGTTGGCATATAACTAGCTATAATTATAACCTACCGGTCGAGTTAAGACTTGTATAGCAGCTTGGTGCGATGCACTTTTGATGTCAGTGCCATTAACCGACAGAATTGCATCTCCAATCATCAAGCCTCCGTTTCTATCCACCACTCCTCGCTCGTGTATTTCAGTGATTATAATAGGAACTCCGTGCTCGCTCCCACCCTAAAGAAACAATAATCTGGACTGTAGAATAGAAAACTGGCTTTTGCTGTGGATTTACGGAGTTTATCGGGTAGAAAATCAACATATCTGGATAATTCTCCAAATTAACGTCAGCCAATGCAAAGTGTAAAGACAGGCTACCAATTGTCGAGCCAGGTCAACTGACCGCGACAAACTGACCGCGAACAAACTGACCGCGAAAAAACGGTTTCTTCACAGTGATTTGGTCACTGATTTCGTCACAAAGTGAGGGTTTGGGCAAGATGGCTTTGGGGATAGTAAAACATGCTTGTAATCGCTCTTCTCAACCAATCGGCGTCATTTGGTTCGCGGTCACTTTGTCGCGGTCAGTTGTCGCGGACCCACCAGTTGGGTCGAAATTTTAGGGTTGAAAATGCTTATTATGTGAAATGAGGACTAAAGGCAAAATCAATGGGGGTATTTAAGACTAGATTGGCGTTGACTCCATCGTTTTCGACTAAGCCGTTCCAGGGATTTTCTACTTCAAACGCGACTTGTGGGCCTCCAATGTTATAATTTTTATTGGCAACCCTGACGTTAATAGCCTTCACGTTGTTAGCGACGCCATTCCAGTTCTAACCTAAAGCAATGCCGCTATTAGAGTACTGCATTGAGTCGTTTCGCTGCGCACTAATCAGTTTGATCTTGTCAGCACAACAGATCCTAGCTGGTAAAAAGAGTACACTGTTTGGTAGCCTAGCGATCTCAGTAAAAATCAAGCTGTCAGATACATTTCAGTTTAAATCATAGCTTAATCTAGCAAAAAGGGTTTCACTACGAGGCGACAAAGTACAAACTCATACCTGATAATAAGACTACCAGTACTTGAGTAGGCTTATTGTATTTGCCTACAGTATTTTGTGACTCTAGAATAAACTTTTCCAACTAAGTTGCAAACAACAGCCTAGTACTCTACTAGCCTTACTTTCGCTTGCTCATAGACGTTTGTTACCAAAGCTACGGTGCACGGTACACTGCACTCTTTTTTCCAGCTCAGATCTGTTCTGCTGACAAGATCAAACTGATTATTACGCAGCGAAACGACTCAATGCAGTACTATAATAGGGGCATTGCTTTAGGTTAGAACTGGAATGGCGTCGCTAACGACGCTAAGGCAATCAACGTCAGGGTTGTCAATCACCATTACACCATTAAAGGGCCCTACGTCGTGTTTGAAGTAGAATATCTCTGGAATGGCTGGATCAAGAAGGATGGAGTCAACGCCAATCTAGTCTTTTGCGATTGGCTTAATTTTAAACACCCCAATTAATTTTGCCGTAAGTCCTCGTTCAAAGAAGTTTACAATTACAAACCAATTCCTAAATGCATGTTTGGAAATTATCCCGAACCTATCATGCAGGGGTAATAAAAGAGCTGTACTTTCAATATCATTGTGCAACGCCACAGCGACTCAAGATTCGATCGAGTCTGGAATAAAGTAATGCCACTGCATTGCTGTAGAAAGGCTTGGCCACGATTTGGGATCATCTCTTCAATTTCTAGTCTCAAAATCCAGCTGTTATACTTACGCTGATAAGAAAGTAACAACTTACGACTCACACGCGATAACATACTATTATACCATGGGAAAACCAATTTAGGAAGTGCAACAAGGTGTTGATTTTTTTGTTTTTAGGGCAATATTTCTGAACTTTTCTGATGTTCTCATTTGCAACTTGAATGAATGTTTTGGCACTAGGCTTGTTCCCCGACGAGAGTTGGCTTGTACAAGAACGTGGGGGCTTATTACTTGAATGAAGAACATTGTTTTAACTAAAAATAATTTTATGATAATTATAAACGTACCGTATTTTATGATAATTATAATTTTATGATAATAATAATACAAATTTATGATAATTAGAAATGTACATTCCTTCTCCACTTACCACAATGGATATTCCCAATCCTTCATCCAATTTCTTATGAATAGTCACGTGACGTATTTTATCTGCATTTGGTTCTTTAGACGAATTTTCATAGCTCTGAAATTTAACTCAGAAAATTAATTAAAATCAGTAAAAATAAATACAGTCAATTCAGACGTGACCTAACTTTTTGACGAACGGGCCAAGCTACATTGACTTAATTTTTTGAGAAAAGGGCCACAGTAAACTAGAAGTCAGTGTTTTGATGTGATTTTTTTCGCAAATTTAAGTGAAGACAAAAAAGTCATCTCTGCATTTTGATGAGATTTTTGCCTGAAATTTTTGGTGGTTACCAGATGAAACAAACGAAAATGGATTTGTTGTCTTGCGAATTCCTCCGCTAGCTCATCACAAAACCGCCCTGTTCTAAATAAACTTAAATCCTAAGACCAATCTCGGGCCGCACAAAAAGGTTGTGCAGAACGTACTTTGGGCAGCCCTAGTCTAATTAAACAATCTCCGCGTAGCCTAAAGTCAATCTACTGCAGATTGAAACTTAATATGCTGGTGCAACTGTGACATTATTTTATGAAAATGGCTTTGCTTTGTATCAATATGGTGTATATAATCAACAATATATTTGTCTTTTCAAGATTTTCCATTCAAGCTACATATAATATATCTATTTTATAAAAAATCCAACAAAATCACAATTTTACATCCAATTTCAAGCAAAGTTCTTGGTGTTTTTCTGTATCAGACCATCATATCATACTCTAAATTGCAACAACATTTTTAGAAATTTTACCATCTTTTTAATAGCTTTGTTTGCTCCTTTATGAGCTTTGATCACAGTTTTCTGTCGGTGAAACAAAATCTCAGCTTCAAGCTGCCTCCACATCTTCTCAACATTAAACTGCTTATGGTTTTGTCCAAGAAGTTGGATTTGTTGAATTCTGAAAGTACAAAAAGTATTAATTAAATAAAAATACTAAAGAAGCATAAAGCTTGTCAAATGTTTCAACACATTTAGTTTGTAACATATAATCATAAATTGAATATTCAGTCTTGCAAAAACTGGCCACGATCCACAACAGTGCCGACTCTGCACGCAAAGAAAATGACTACAACAGTGCACAGTCTGGACTCGAAGAAAATGAGTAACTCATTTTTTTTCAAAGAAAACTAGCTGTAGCTCATGCTGGCTTTGCATGCTGCTTCACCAGCGTGCAAGCTGCAAGTGCTGAAACGATACAACATTATGGTACACTTACGATTTCATTCTAATTGCAAGCCAATATGGAATTTTTTTACGCCCTCAACTTTTTGCATTTGATAAGTACATTTTTATCACATTTGGTTAATTATGACGTGAAAGGAAATTCTGCTGCACGAAGCGCTTTATTTAGTGATTAAAACAAAACTATTTAACTACCTTCAAATAAACCAGCAATTTATTCTGCGAAGCAGTTCACAATGTCAGCAAAATCAATGCTGCCGAGCTGGTTGTTGTTATATTGCATATTTATCCTCCTGTTACCAGCCAGCATCAGACGCTAACTATTGGAAAATCCGAACACTTTTCATTGCATTGACTAATTCACGCTCGGAGGAATCCACAACTGCGCAGGAGTTTCCAGTGATCCAATGTTCCAGTAGATTTCTTTTAATTCTTGTCCACTGAATTTTCTGCTTGTTTGAAGCCACCAAGCAGAGCTAATCATTGAAAAGCTTCTTATCCAAGGACGCAACAACCTGACCAGGTAGGGATTCAACTCAAGGATGTGATCAGGGTCGTCGTAAAAACAAACCATTTAGCCAAAGGTGTTGCTTTTACGATGACCCTGATCATATGATTTGGGTTCAAACCCCACTCTGGTCAGGTTGTTACATCCTTGAATAAGATACTTTACGATGATTATTTTTTATGCCTTATTATTTAGCTAATAGCAAAAAAATGATTGTACAGGCACTTCATATATACACAAATGTTTGATCTTTAGCAAAATCATAAAGTGTACATATAATATATATTTTTTACGGAAAAAAATTAAGAATGAATGCTACTCTTTGTGTTTAGAAAAAACTGAAAACTATTTAGAGATTTGCTAATCTACTTTTAGGCTAAATCATGATGAAAAAAGCCAACAAAAATTCACACAAATCTTTAAAAAATCTGCACTGATTGTGAACCTGCCAGATATTTCCTTATCCATGTATTTTGCTGCAAGCCTTGCTCCATAGAGTTCATCTTGTAGTTTAGAAACTCGATTGCTTAACAGAGCATTTTCTTTTTTCAACATAATAACCTCTTCTTTCATATACGATTGACTTCGAGCTTCTTCTCGAGAGCTCTCCAACTCATTTTCCTACGTAAAAACAATAATCTACTTGTGAAAACAAATCAGTGTAACAAAAAAATTAAAATGCAATCGTAAATCTTAGTGAAAAGCACAGAGCCAATACAACTGAAAACATTGCTGTTTCAGTTGTATTGGATCTGTACTTTTTACAGAGAATTATTCGCCGATCTGGTCATTTTGCTCCAGTCGCACATCATTTTTAAACACACTTAGCAGTACAAAGTCAAGTTTGTAATTAACAATCAAGCGAAAGACTATTTCTCTGGAAACTTTTATCTATTATACTGTTTTTAATTTAGTTAAGGAGATTATGACAAGAGCATTTGAGACATTATTTCACAAATAATGATTTAAATGACAGTAAATGGATTTAAGCCATTGCAACGCATTTCGTCCTTGCTCAAGGGACCCATCCCAAAGCGACAAAGGTCAATTTTGTTTTATTAGCCAAAAAAAACTGTAATTGGAATAGGCCCCCCTTTAACATTTCTATATCTCTCTCAGTGCAATATTGCTACTTCAAAACTTTTTGCCCACGACTATCGACCACTGTTACCCAGCACTGACTGTCTACTCAAAACCTTCAAAATTCACCTGTGCTATAAAGCTACTGCTGAAATCTACTACCTAACACCGAAATCCACAGGCTAGGCCTACCCACCATTAACATTCCAATTCGATCTGCATAAAGTTAAATTTGAAATCAATCATAAATACAGGAATTAATACCGAATACAAGCCATTATTGTCAAAAAAAGCAAAATATTGTAAAACATTACATATTGAGCTGTACTTAACAGAAAATTTTAATACAGAATAAGAGACCTCAACGTTATTCTAACTAAAATTTTCCACCCACATAGCACTACCTCAGAGAGTGCTCAAACCAAAAAGTGAGCCAATTCAAATTTTGAGCAAAGCTAAGAAAAGGGTCGGAGTCAAGAGGTTCTTATCTACTTTTGTATTAATTCTGGCCCAAATTTAACTCAAATTCTTACTCTAAACTAACTCAAACCTAACCCCAACTTAAACCCTAATTTTAACCCATAAAAAAGCAAATGAAAAATGAACACATGAACATTCCTCATTTTTATTTTATTTTCTTCAGCTAAAAATTTTTTATGAAATAGTCGCTCCCATTATATACTCATTAACTTTCTCTTCACACAATTTCGGTCAAAAAAGTAAACTTCATGGAATCAGGCAGTACAATTAGTTAAGATCTACACTATCACCAATTTCTCTTTTATAGCTTCTAAGTCATCATTTGCATTTCCAGTAGTAGCCAAATGCAGTTGAAGTTGAAGAGCATGTAGCTGTGTTACCAACTGAGAAGTTTCAACATTTGTCGCATCAAATTTTGCCTTTTCCTTTAGCAATTCTTCTTTAAGATTCGAACAATCTTTCTAAAAACCAAAACAAAACCTTGTTCACTCTATTGCGATTGGAATTCACTTATCATTCTCAATACGGGTCGTTCTAAATAGGCATTAGGCATAGCAGGGATAGAGCATGTAACAACAAACTACTCTAAACAGGCACAGTAGCATTAGTAGGCTATGCCTACACCAACCTAACTCTACTATGAATAGTTAGAATAACCCAGAGAGACAATTTCTGTTTAAAGCAAAACGCAGAAGTTAATTTTCAGCTACAGCTTACCAGCCATAATCTAACTTGAATTATATGAATTAGTTGCGCCATAGTGCCAATCACTTTATTCACTTAACTGCTATTCCCAAAAAATGTGGGTTGATTGATTAATCTATATTTATCCTTCACTCATGCAGCACTAGGAAACGATGATGGCACTTTTTCGAATTTGCATGCGTCACCTCTTTCCAAGCTCTGCAATTGACGTTTTGACTTCTTCCCATGTAAATTTGCTTATTGTTTGAAGCCACCAAGAAGAGATAATCATTGTAAAGCATCTAATCCAAGAATGCAACAATTTGACCAGGGTGCGGGTTGAACCTAAATCATGCAATCAGGGTCATTGTAAAAACATCACCAACGCCTTTACCTTCTTGGCCCACTGCTGACAATTAGGTATATAGTGTTTTCACATGTCTGCTTGTTGAATCCAGTTCTGGTGGATTTAGTGCCTAGTTGTGTTGTTCAAGTGCCAAAATATGAAAGAGCTTGCCGATCAAAAAAAGCTTACCTATATCACAAAAGTCACCAAAAAACATCACCAACATATAAAGTTCTTGATTTAAATTTTTTTTTGTTATCTGACACTTTTTAGCATGGCTGAGCAATTTGGCATTGGAACCAAGATCTAGGCCTGAAATTATGTGGACATGTAAAAATGCTAATAGTCACAACAATAGCAATGCAAATTCACACTAATTTCTTGCTAACCGTACATGCAACTATTGCATCACTTACCACAAGCCCTTCATTTGACTGAAGCGTAAGGTGAAGCTTGTGATATAATTGTGAAAAGCATGACGACAACATATTCAGCTTTGACTTCATCAGAGAAACACTATCATCATCATTATCAAAGTCAGGATCACTTAATATCACATCCAAATCAACTGATGCTTTTTCAAATTTTTTTTCTAAACGTTCCAAATAACTTACAGTTGACTGCATTGAGTCTGACATTGTTGGAACCAAAAATGAAATACAATAGGCCGATGGATTGTTACACTCACAATAATTACTGAGCCTACTAGACACTACAAAGTTAGAGAGTAAATTCAAAATTATATCAGATCTGATAGACTTTCCATTAAATAATGTTATTCAAGGCTGGAAGCTATCACTCTGGTAAGAATGCTTTTTATACTGATAGTGATAACCTGGTTATCTGGTAATGGTATGCTTTTTCAAAATTTTAAATGTTATGCTAGAATAACTCAATATTACTAAACTCCTTTGACTGTGATTTTTTCAGTAGGCTAGTCAGATCTCTGGAGAGATTTACATTTTAGAGCATCAGAAATTTAATAGATGTACATTAAAGCAATTTATCAGTATGTGGGCATAGACCAGTAAACTAATGTAATTTAGCGTATCTGTTTATCAATTATGTGCAACTGACCACTAATCTTTTCCGTTTTACCAAAGGCAGTGCTTATTGGTCTGTTAAAGTGCTGCTGTGAGCTAATGCTGACTGCTGAGTGTATGATTCTGGACCTTGGATAGTAAAGTGTAATGGCTGCAGGGCAAAGAAGGTATGATACAGTGTACCCTAACCCTACTAATGTCAATTTAATATGATTTTTCCAACAAACATATTGTTTCAGCAAATATTAAAGGCAGTGGCTATTTTGCCTCCAGAGGCAAAACAGTCCTACATGCTATTTAGCCTCTAGAGGCAAAATAAAAATAGCCCTAAACGCTATTTTTCCTTTAGAGCAGTGGTTTTTAACCATTCGTATTTTGTTACCTCTAAAATATTATGATGTATGTTAATTACTGGTACCCTTTTTTTAAAAAATAGCAACTATAATAACTTTCAATCCAAAATAAACACACAGAAAAATAAGGTCATTTTTTATAACAAATGCATTTAATGGGAAGGTTGATGCTGCTTTTTTGTTATAAGCATTTTAATCTAGGCTGAGTGCAGGAACGATAACATCTCATATTATTATCAATCTCAAGCCTGTTTTGATATTTCGTCTATCTATATGGACCTCATTGAAAAAAAAACATTTTACAGCAATAAGTTGAAGGAAATTAAATGAAACTCAAAGCTTTAATTGAGAGGGTGGGATATTCATTTTGAATATCATCGCAGTCCTCTCTGGTTAAATCAGTTTTATGATGTGCATCTGAATGAACTCTATTTTTGCTGCAAAAGTGCCATATCATTATCATAATTAGAGTTTTCGTCAACTGAAAATGGCTTGCTAATCACAAAAAATGATGTTGCTTAAAATTTTAAGAAAATATCACTTAATCGCACCATAACAAATGCTCACCTCACACCTAATTATTAACTGGACTAGACTATCAATTGTTTACAAAACAAAAAAAATTAAAGAGATGACCCTATAGTTCCGACTACAGTAATTAGTATTAAGCTATGACATCACAAAAAGCATGGTGATAGTGAAGCAAAATGAAATTTTTATAGTTAAGAGCCTCACACAACAGCCATAGAAGATTTCTATTTATTTTCACAAAAAAATTTCCATTACCTCTTTTAAAATGTCAAATTACCCCTTTTGGAGTAATTACCTAGAGGTAAAGAACTACTGCTATAGAGGCAAAATAGCCCTAAATACTATTTTGCCATTATAAATGCTGTCCTGGTTGTTGACTTAGGCCTCCCCAACCTTAACACTAACCAAGGCAAAATAGCATTTACGACTATTTTGGCTTCGTTGCGATTAAAGTTAGGGAGGCCTTAAAAAGAATAATGTAGATTTTTTTTTGAAAATAAAAAGAAATCTTTTACGGCTATTGTGTGGGGCTACTACCATTTATCATGTGGGGTACTAACTTTAAAAAATTCATTTTGCATCACTATCACTATTTTTTCTGTGATCTCATAGTTTAACACTAATTAGTCATAACCATAGGGTCTCCTTTAACTTATTTTGTTTTATAAACAATTGATAGTCTACTCCAGTTTGTAATAGGCATTAACTGTGAAGTGATCATTTGTTATGTTGCGATTAAGCGATATTTTCTAGGAATATAGAACGACATAATTTTTGTGGACAAGCAAGCTATTTTCAGTTCAAGAAAACTCTATTTATAATGATAATATGACAGCAAAAATAGAGTTCTTCAACTGTGCAAAGATGCACGTCTTAAAACAGATTTAACCATAGAGGGCATAGAAAATTTTTGGACTGATATTGTAAAATGACTAAACTTCAGACAACACGGTCTAAATTTGGACAGCCCCCCTAGTGGTTGGTTTTGAGCTTTAGTATTTGTTTTTTGAAGGGGTTTTAGGAACTTCACTGAACCCTTACATAAAAAAAAACATTAAAAAACTTAAAACCAGCCAATAGGGGCACTGTCTGAAGTTAGAACTGGTGCCTAAAGCATACAGTAGGCCTAGTCGTTTTACAGTAGGCCTATTTAAAATGAATATCCCATCTTTTCAATCATTTGATTTTCCTGAGCTTTGAGTTTCATCCCAGCTTTGAGTTTCATTTGATTTTCTTCAGCTTAATGCTGTAACGTGGGGTTTTCTTTAATGGTGTCCATAATAACCTATAGATCAATACAAAATACAGTCGAATCCGGTTAATTGCATACCGGATTATCGCATAATCCGCTTTATCACATAAAGATCGTAAATCCCAAACCATAGCCAACCATTTGTTAAGAAAATAGCAGAGGTGGAGTCGAGGACACAAGGCTCGAGGCCAAGGCCAAGGACACAAAAAAAATCCGAGGCCAAGGCCAAGGACAGCCTTTCCGAGGACAGACGCTCTCGAGGCCAAGGACAGGAATGCTCGAGGCCAAGGCCAAGGACCAAGGACACAAAGCGCAAATGCTCTCCAAAAAAAAAATTTTTTTCAGGCGATCTCAAAAAAAAAAAAAAAAAAAAAAAAAAAGGTCTACACAAAAATTTTTCAAGCGATCTCCACTAAAAAATGTTATCCAAACAATTTTTCAAGCGCTCCACAAAATTTTAACATTCCAAAAAATAGTGCTGTCCTCGAGCCGAGGACAGGCCAATTTTCGAGGACTTGAGGCCAAGGCCAAGGACTTGACCTTCGAGGCCAAGGCCAAGGACTTCAAATTGTGTCCTCGAGGACTCCACCTCTGGAAAATAGTTTGGTTAATCGCATAGCGGTTTATTGCATAATCCACTTAAACGAATAGAAATAAAGGGTTTATTCAATAGCTGTGTAAAACATTTAAAAATATATGCGACAGAAACGGACAGTTTCAAAGTCTTAACGGAAATAAACCATAGCAAAGTGCAAAACAAGCTCGCTGATTGCCAACATCGCAATATGAAAGCCGCTGCCGATTAGAGATCAAAACAAGGCAATGTGCGATGTGATTGATGTTCTTTGAAGACAATTACCGATAAGGAACAATAACACGTGGCTGCCATTTTGCAATCACTAATTTTCGCACTTCGCACTGTTTTTGTTTCATTTAACTTTTATCAGCTAGTTAGCTACACAGAACAAATTTTACTTATCAAAAATGATCGAAGCAGCAGGGACAAGTAAACAAACTAAGCGCAAAGATTTAACTTTGGCGGACAAAATTCTTGTCCTTGATGAACTTAAAAATAAAACATCTCAAAGCGCAGTTGCAAAGAAGTTTGGAATATCGCAATCACAGGTGTCACGAATTTTTGCTGCAAAAGAAAAGCTTTTGTCCGCTCATCGTAGCAACACAAATCCCGCTTGTAAAAGGGCAAGAAAGAGTACCCAAGAAGAAGTGGAGGACGCCTTGTTACAGTGGTTTAAACAAGCGAAAAGTAGGGGTCTTCTAATCACTGGCCCAATGTTACGTGAAAAAGCAAAAGACTTGGGGAAAATTATGAACGCAGATTTCGATCCATCGTCGAGCTGGGTCACTCGCTGGCGAGAGCGGAATTTAATCGTTTTTAAGCGAAAGCATGGTGAGAAACAAGATCATGATTCTGAAGGGGCTGAAAATTGGATTACATCACTGTGGCCAAAAATACAAGATGATTATTCTCCCTCAGAAATTTACAACTGCGATGAAACTGGGCTTTACTTTCGTGCACTCCCAGAGGGTACTTTGTGCTTTAAAAATGAAAAACTCTCTGGCAGCAAAAAGTCAAAAGAGCGCTTTACCGTTTTGCTTACTGCAAACATGGATGGCTCAGACAAGCTACGGCCATTTGTCATTGGAAAATCTGCTAATCATCGCTGCTTCAGGGGAATAAAAAAACTTTCGGTAACTTATAAATCTAATAAAAATTCCTGGATGACTGCAACACTCTTTCAAGAATGGCTAGAATGGTTTGATATTCGCTTGCAGAAACAAAAGAAAAAAATATGTTTGCTGCTAGACAATTGTTCTGCCCACAAAATTGACGATCCTGGATTACAATGTATTGAACTTGTATTTTTGCCGCCAAATACTACTTCTGCTATCCAACTGCTTGATCAGGGCATCATCAAGAACTTCAAACACTACTACCGACGTCGAATGTTACAAAAAATTGTCCTAGCCATTGATGCAGATGAAACCAGTACTGCGACTTAAGTGGCTCAGTCTATTTCTGCTTTAGACGCAGTAAATTTTATAAGCGCTGCTTGGACTGATGTTTCTGCAGACACAACTCGAAACTGCTTTTTCCGTAGTCTAACACCAGCAGTACCCAATGAGCCGTTTCTTGGATTTTCAGCGGATGAAGTTCCACCCTCATTTACGCAGGAAACGTACACGTAATATGTTAGTCTTGACGATGACCTTGAAGTGACAGATGTTCAAGATGATGCAGATATATATGAAGAAGTTTTACAAAACAAGCAAGTTGAAGCAGACGTTGTCAATGAAGAAAGCTCTGCCGACGCAACTGCTGTGACTCCACCAAAAAATAAAGAAGTGTTACACGCACTTGCTAGAATTCGGCGACGGCTACAATTTGAAGGGGCCAATATGGACACATTTCTTCCTTTAGAAAGACAAATGCAAGATAGCATGCAGAATAAAATTAAACAAACAACTATCGAGGAATATTTTGCTTGAAATTAATAAACAAATTTGTAATCCTTCATTGGCTTGTTTTTGTTTACTATTTGAGTAAAAATTACACGATTGCGTTCGTTTTTGAGTAAGAATAAGATGATCGCATCCGTATGTGCTTGAAGGTATGACGTGTGACGTTTTTGTGCGTAACGAGCGTCGCGCATCATGTGAACTTCGCACTTTCGCTTAAACGCATAATTCGGTTAATTGCATAAAAAGGCTTGACAAATTGACTATGCAATTAACCGGATTCGACTGTATCAAAATAGGCTTGAGATTGATAATGATGTGAGATGTTTTTGTTCCTGCACTCAGCCTAGATTCGAATGCTTATAACAATAAAGCAGCATCAACCTTCCCATTAAATGCATTTGTAATATAAAATGACCTTATTTTTCTGTGTTTATTTTGGATTGGAAGCTATTATAGTTGCTATTTTTTTAAAAAAGGGTACCGATGGATAAGTGATATACACTAAAATATTTTTGCGGTAACAACATACGGTACGAAAGGTAGAGAACCACTGCTCTAGAGGCAAAATAGCATTTAAGACTATTTTTATTTCACCTCTAGAAGCAAAATAGTATTTAGGACTATTATACGTATTTTGCCTCTAGAGGCTAAATAGCATTTAGGACTATTTTGCCTCTCTGCTCTAGAGACGAAATAGCCAAACCACTGCTCTAGAGGTAAAATAGCGCTGGTATTTATGACTACCTTAATTTTAGCCTACCTCTGGAGCCAAATAGCATTTAGGACTATTTTGCTTCTAGAGGCTGAATAGCATTTAGGACTATTCTGCCTCTAGAGGCTAAATAGCAATTAGGACTATTTTGCCTCTTGAGGCAAATTTGTAGCAACTGCCAATATGAAATCAGGCACAGAGCAAGAGCAGAATTTTGGGGGGGCAATCTCCAAAGAAAAAAGCAAAACGGTCTTCATGGATTGAAGAGCTGGATTTTGTCCCCAAATTTCAGTGAAGACCAAAAAAAAAAAAAAGATCTTCATGAAATGAACCAATGAATTTGCCACCAAATTTTAGTGAAGACCAAAAAAATAAATAAAAAAGGTCTTAACGGAGGTAAAAGCTGATTTCACAAGCAATTGGCAGACTTAGGATGTTTTGTAGTGTCGAAGTGACATTCAAGTGAAATCATTTGGGGCAAAGTAACCCTATCTAAGTAGCCTACTGCACAAGCATATGTTGCATGAAAATTTGTTAAAAATGACAATCAACTGAAATCATTTCGGTGGAACAAAGTAAAATTTTGGGGGGGCAATTGCCCCTCCAGGCTATGCACCTATATCAAATAATGAGGAAAACAATAAGCAAACATAGCACACAAATGATTGACAGAAAAAAAAACAATCGCAAGAAAAAAACAACAGAGATTTCAATTTTAGCCAGTATGATGAACAAAAATAGGCCTACTGGATTTCTTTCTGACAATTTGCAATCTGGTAATCTCTTAATTTTTTTTAATGAACTTTAACACTTTAACTTTTAATTTTATTCAAGTTCATGTTCAGAAAAAAATATTTTTTCAAGTTCAGCATAACAGTTAAGTTTTTTCAAGTTTAAAGCACTCTGTAGGGTGTTATCTCACAGTACTGTCTTATGTAAGAAAAATGTTGAAAACCCAACTCTAAAGTTATTCTCTTTAACAGCTAAGGATGCTAAAGGTATGTGATGTAACATTAGCCACTTTTTTTTTTATTCTTAGGTCTGAGGTCACACAGTGTATCAGCCACTGCCTTTCATTTCACCATCAATTCCACATACTGAAACTTGAAATACAACTACAAAATTCAGACCAGATCATACAGAAGTGGCGCCACCGCTAACCTCAACTGGTGCCACTTGCAGCTTCAAGTGGTAGAAATGGCGCGGATGACAAAAAATGCATTCGCATGCTGCGCTGTGCCCCCAAACCTTGTCTGCATGCTCCACCACACCGCATCCAAATTCCAAACACAACTAAGTTCACGCTACACCGCAACGCAACTTATATATTCTTCAAATTTCCACAAACACCACAGAAAAATTAGCTCTCTAGCTTACGACAAACAAAAAAAATGATTTTGGGGGTATCATTTTGGACGGTTTTTAGAGGGGTGGCCTTCTCAAACCATGTCAAAATATTTTCCTTTTCAACATCTGCTGATATAAATAACTGATGCCCTAGCTTGCAGCTTGAGCCGTTCAAAAAATTGATTTGGGGGGGGTCATTTGGGGACCCCTGGGGGGTGGTGCCCTCAAACTATGTCAAAGCATTTTCGCTTAAATATCTACTGATATAAAAAAAACTATTGCCCCAGCTTGAGCAATCAAAAAATAGTTTTTGGGGCAAAGTGACGCAGAGAATGGAATACGTGCGGTTATATAAACAAAAATTCCAGTGACGTCACTCATTTTCGGAAATTTTTATTTTGATTATTACACTTATAGATTTGGGTTAGGGTTTAGGTTAGGCTTTGGGTTAGGGCTAGGATTAGGGTTAAGGTTAGGGCTTAAGATTAGTTTTTTTAGGATTTATTTCAAGGCAGTGACTGCTGTTACATTACGTAACACTTCACTTGTAAGATAATATTATGCAATTTGTAACATTTCAGCAATGAGATATTTTTACATGAATTTTGCCACTTAGCTCTTGCGATGCTTATTGAAGTGACGAGACTGCAAGTGCAAGAGCGTGTTGCATCGTAGAAGGGAGAAGCCACAAGCGTAATTATTAAATTACCGGTAATACTTTTTTTAGGGCGCATTAGGATTGTAGAATGCATTAGGACCCGTCATACCCAGTTGGTCATAACAAACCAATACTTTTTTAAAGACGCTATCAAAAATCAACTTAAATCTAGTTTATTTAATTAAAAATTTAATAGGAATTCAATTAAAAACAACTAAAATCTGGTTATGAACAGAAAATTAGATGTAAATTCATGCGGTAATAAACGTAGTAGCCAATGGGTCCATACTAATAACTAAAACACCTCTGTCGTAAAAAAGTTTGAATTTAAGGCAATCAAAAAAAAGCTCTGTGTTTGCACTTGGATTTGCCATCTCGCAGGGTGGCATCGCTGCCCGAACCCAACTCAAATGTAAGGTTCTGAAGTGAAAGAAAGAAAAGAGATCACCACGAGTTGGCTTACTCGCGTCACATGTCACTGCAATCGCAGCGAATCGAACCTGTACGCGAATGTCGAGTGACGCATGCTCCTGCCACTACACTATCGAGAAGTCGCCTAATGGTTGTCAAAATGCCGTATTTACCTTGTAAAAGCCGTAAAAAAACTTTGGAACTTTTTTTAGGACGGAGGTGTTTTAGCACCAGTCTGCACTTATTGCCGTATGAATTCGCATTTATTGTTTTATTTAAAACTAGATTTTAGTTGATTTTGATTGAATTCCAATTGTACTTTTAATTATATAAACTAGAGTTGAGTTGACTTTTGATAGCGTCCCAAAAAAAGTATCGGTTTGTTATGACGAGTCCTAATACTTCTTTAAAAAAATGTACTAATTTAATAATAATCCTTGCGCATCTACAGTACCTTCTACGATGCAACACGCTCTTGCACTTGCAGGCTTGTCGCTTCAATAAACATCGCAAGAGTTAAGTGGCAAAACTCAAGTAAAAATATCTCACTGCTGAAATGTTACAATTTATGCAATATTATTTATTTAGGAGTACGACACAATGGTGCCGAGTTCACACTCAGAGCACACTAATATGTGAAGCAGAAAAAAAAAAAGAAAAAGAAATTCTATACAGCTCTGCTGAAACATCACATACCCTCATAGCTCAAGTTGTAAAACAGACAATAACAAAGAAGCAGAGTGGACAAAAAGTGAATTTAAATCAGTTAACAAAAAGCTGGCACACAGAAAATGTATTGTACAAATGAATGCTTTGAGATTAAAATACTAATGAGCATATCTCATGCAAGTCAAATTTCTTTAAACGTATTTTGAAGGCAGATAAACTAGACAATGAAACAATCGATTCTGGTAGTAAATTCCAAATAGGTACTACACCGTACACGATTACTAAAGAAATGCCGGTAATACTTTTTTTAGGACGATTAGGACGGTTAGGACGCGCGTCCTAAACGTCCTAACAAACCGATACTTTTTTTAGGACGCTACCAAAAATCAACTCAAATCTAGTTTATTTAATTAAAAATTAATTGGGGACTCAATTAAAATGAACTAAAATCTAGTTTTTAATAAAAAATTGGATGCAAATTTATCCTGTAATAGTTGCAGTTCCGATATGCACTAAAACATCTCCGTCCTAAAAAAAGTCTGAAACTTTTTTTAGGACGCTATCAAAACCGTTCGAAACCTGGTTTCTTTTATGAAAATCATCACCTTGAAGTGATGCAAAGATTGAAGATGAATGACCAATCATCCTAAACCTGCCAACAAACAAAATTAAACCCAAACCCGTAACAAATTTGTCCTAGAATGTATCCGTCCTAAAAAAAGTACAGCGTCCCAAAAAAAGTCTGAAACTTTTTTTAGGACGCTATCAAAACCATTCGAAACCTGGTTTCTTTTATGAAAATCATCAACCTGAAGTGATGCAAAGATTGAAGATGTATGACCAATCATCTTAAACCTGCCAACAAACAAAATTAAACCCAAACCCGTAACAAATTTGTTCTAGAATGTATCCGTCCTAGAAAAAATCTGAAACTTTTTTTAGGACGCTATCAAAACCGTTCGAAACCTGGTTTCTTTTATGAAAATCATCAACCTGAAGTGATGCAAAGATTGAAGATGTATGACCAATCATCTTAAACCTGCCAACAAACAAAATTAAACCCAAACCCGTAACAAATTTGTTCTAGAATGTATCCGTCCTAGAAACCTGGTTTCTTTTATGAAAATCATCAACCTGAAGTGATGCAAAGATTGAAGATGAATGACCAATCATCCTAAACCTGCCAACAAACAAAATTAAACGCAAATCCGCAAAGAATTTGTCCTAGAATGTATCCGTCCTAAAAAAAGTACAGCGTCCTAAAAAAAGTCTGAAACTTTTTTTAGGACGCTATCAAAATCATTCGAAATCTGATTTCTTTTATGAAAATCATCAACCTGAAGTGATGCAAAGATTGAAGATAAATGACCAATCATCCCAAACCTGCAATTAAACAAAATTAAACCCAAATCCGCAAAGAATTTGTCCTAGAATGTATCCGTCCTAAAAAAAGTACAGCGTCCTAAAAAAAGTCTGAAACTTTTTTTAGGACTTTTTTTTTTAGGACTTTTGTAACACTTTGTTACGTGTTTTCAATCTTTGCATCAGTTTAGCTGAAACTTTTTTTAGGACGCTAACAAAATCATTCGAAATCTGGTTTCTTTTATGAAAATCATCAACCTGAAGTGATGCAAAGATTGAAGATGAATGACCAATCATCCTAAACCTGCCAACAAACAAAATTAAACGCAAATCCGCAACAAATTTGTCCTAGAATGTATCCGTCCTAAAAAAAAAGTACAGCGTCCCAAAAAAAGTCTGAAACTTTTTTTAGGACGCTATCAAAATCATTCGAAATCTGTTTTTTTTTTATGAAAATCATCAACCTGAAGTGATGCAAAGATTGAAGATGAATGACCAATCATCCCAAACCTGCAATTAAACAAAATTAAACGCAAATCCGTAACCAGTAGCGTAGCCAGAGGGGGTGGGGTGGATATAGCCCCCCCCCCCCATTGGCATGTCGACCAAAATGCAGAATGAAAAAAACACTACGTTTTTAGCACTTTTGAGACTGCTTTATGCACTGGAGTGGACTAAATAGTGATTTAAAACATCTTTTGAAACATATATTCAAGGGGGATGGGGGCTAATTTGTCAAAAATAAAACTAACAAATAAATAAAAACTTTGAAAAATGGTAAAAAATAAGCAATCAAATTTGATCGCAAGTGTAAAAATGCTAAGCATAGGTGTCATCAACAAATATACCATAAACTAAGGAATAGGGGGGGGGGGCTATTCAGCATTAGTTAATGACTGATCCTTTTGCTCAAATCTCTTTTCATTGTTCCCCCCCTCCCAATTATTTATCTCTGTAAACTGTATACGAAATAGATTACTCCGTGTGAGTTTTATTGAACTATTCGATTTTATAATTTACCAGCATCTAAACAAAAAAACTAATAATTTATCATTGGCCACCAGCCAAATAGCACATTTCTGCCACCAGTTTAATCATGTTTGCACTGCCAATTTCTAAGCCACGTTTTAAAATCATTATTTTTTAATCAAAATACTCTAAAATGAAGTTATTTTTGCAAAAAAAAATGCAAAATTTTCGAGCGCTGGTGGCTCCGCCCCCAGACCCCAACAACAACCCCTCCCCCCCCCCCCCCCCCTTGCGAATTTCTGGCTACTCTCCTGTCCAAAACAACTTTGTCCTAAAACATCACCGTCCTAAAAACACACAGCGTCCTAAAAAAAAGTCTGAAGCTTTTTTTAAGACGCTATCAAAATCATTCGAAATCTGGTTTCTTTTATAAAAATCACAAAGCTAAACTGATGCAAAGATTGAAAACACGTAACAAAGTGTTACAAAATTGCTAATAGCATATTTCTTGCAGATTTGAAAAGGCAAAACAAAAGGTCCTGTTCAAAAAAAGTTTACTTGTGTTCTTAGGCGATTTTATTACATCGAAACTCCTTGTCTATAATCAATTAGCTTTAGATTAGGTGAAACACGTCTAGAAACGGGTAACAAAAAACCTCTCACATGTTTTAAGGCGAAATGTAGACCAGAAACATTTTTATAGAACTTTTAATATGTTCAATATTTTTAACAATGTCAGTTAATGACTTTTTGTTTAAATTTTGATTAAAAATTATGTCCTCATGGAGTATTCTGGAGACGCGAAGCATATGAGGCGAATTCATTTACTTCATTCATTCATCCTTGGTTACAACCATAGGACATGCAATTTGAGTGGACAGCACACACGGAAGTAGTACAAGAAAGTAAAACGGGAAGTAAGCACCGCTATACCCATCAATCACGGTTGGTATGATTTGGACTGAATAATCTTTATTCCCATATTTAATCACAAATTGAAAGGTTAATAGTTTTAGCTATTTTTCGTTGCTGCAAGCTGTGCCGCGAAAAAGTTACTACCTTGTTGCAGTTTTTTTACCACATCATGCTGCGGTATATATCAGATATATACCAAGGACTAACACTTAACAGTCGTTTCATCATATTACAGCTTTGATTGACAAGAAAAACAAGTAACTTTATGAAAATCATAACGTCAGCCCTTAGTCAGTTAATCGCGTATGGAGGAGGGGCTAGAGCTTCCCCAATCCTCTTTTGGCTCGTCGCATAATGCAAAAATTTTCAATAGCGTTAAACTCTTGTTCCACTGTTCCCCTTATTCGCAAAAATACGTAGGTTTAATCTGTTTGACTCCGTATACGATTCAACCCTGCGTTTCAAACTTTCGTGACAACTTATTTTCTTGCAGAATATCGAACATCACGTAGCTTATTCCGCTAGAAATTTTGTTAAATCATCCTTTTCTGAACTCACGAAAGTTTGAAACGCAGACTTCCCCCTGCGATACGGAATCAAACGGATTAATTCTGTTTTTGCAAATAAAAGGAGTAGTGGAACAAAGTTTGGGGCACCTCTTTGTTACTTCAAGTAGTTCTTATTCCTTCACTGAAACCGATCTCCAGCAGTATCTCTTTAATTGCTTGAACAATTTATTATAATTTTGAAGCTTCTGAAAAAGACCGATGTCGGATAATTTTGAAACCAAGCCTCAAAACTTGATATTTACGAAATTAGCTTTTAAGTTTGTTTTTGTAGAAGAAAAATTTAAGAGGTCAATTAAAAATCCATTGTCCATTTCTAGAGTAGCTGCACTGACTATAGCAGGCGCGCTAACTGCAGTAATTCTAATGCAGTGGGGCAGAGATATCCTACGACAAGAAATCCTTGGAGAGGGGTTTTAACCCAAATACAAATTTGGTTTGCGGTTCAAAAACGGGCCTAAAGGAGCCAACCCAACCACAAGAGGCCATGAGAGTCTGGGTGCGAGGCCATTTTAACGTCATTGGAATGCCATTTCGCTCGTCTGTATAGTCTTCTTCTTCTTTCTTCATTGCTCGCTTTTCCGTGAGGGTTGCGGGGGCAGTAGCTCAAGATTAAGCCGCCACACAGTAGGCATATAACCTAGTTGGGGTAGAAGTATTATTGCTGCAATTTGGAAGGTTTTTGACAAAATTAAATTACCTAGCCCCTTCAGTCTTCTTTTCGTCCAAATTATTTCGGTCAAGTCCAAAACACGTGGGCATAATGCCGTTCAATTTTCCTTAACTGGGTATTCCTAATTATGGCAACCTGTAAAGCCCTGTCTACAATTCAAACTGTGGGTAAAATTGTGAGCGTACCAACGTATCCTTATAGCAACAAATTTTAAGCAACCGGCAGCTTGAACGCTGGTAGAGCGTTAAATCGGGCGAACCGAATTTTGGTTTTAAGTAAAGTAAAACTATGTTTGTTCGCTCACGATTTTACGCGCAGTAAAGGCCGGGCCTAAACGCGGCAATCACAGCTTTTTTCTAGGAAATCAGAGTAATAACTGTGAATCGCGTAACACCAAAATTATTGCAAATGCAAGTATACTATCGCCAAATCGTTACGTGCAAAAAAGCACACCGTATTTGAATTTCTCAGCATTGTAATTAATCCAAGTTGCGACGACATAAACTATGCAAAAACCCCCTAATTATGTCAAAGTACAATTTTGAATATTACCTGAGAACAAAAAGAATCACCACTCTGGCGTACAAACGGCAGCCTAATCTTTTGACAGTTATATCCGCGTGAAGGTGCTTGCTCAATCATAAGACTTTGTTCAACTTGCGGGAGTAAATGTTCAATTTTTTGCTGTTTTATGTGTCCTTAGGGCTAGGAGATCCAGGTTTTTTTTTAAATAGTGTATGCAATGCACATTTATGTTCGTCCTGTTTTCTTTTTTTTGGTAGAGTACTTATTTTCAGATTTCCATCATCAATGCAAGAAAACTTTGTCCGGCAGTAACAATTTTGTACTTAATTTCTTGAAGCTCTTGTTTGAAAATGTTAGATAATTTAAAGTATAAAGACGCACTTTATAGTGAAAATATACCTGGACAGAAAGTTTCAGTGCGCACTATTTCTACTTTATGCTTAGTACCTTTTTATTTACAAACACTGGTGTCGATTTCAGTAAGGCGGAAAGCGGTGCCCCCTCAGGTCTGACATTTAAGAGGGCAAAATGTCTCTAGGCCCCTTGGTTTTGCTGACTAGTTTACGCGCTGTCGAAGCGTGCTGTTAAAAATAATTTAGTCTATGAATGATAAAAACCTATCAAGTTTGGTTGGTTTGCGGGATCAAATATTTTCGCCAAAACGGAATCGAGCAAGTTAGTAAAATGCAACTTTCGGCCGAGTGTTGCAACACTGACGATCGTAGCGAGTTTATGATGTGTTTTTTATTTACTGCTAAGAAAAATCTGCATCGCCAACCTTTAATAACACACTTAAACCGTAGTAGTCTTTAAAAGTTTATTCGATGTTTAAAAATATCATTTGAATAAATATTGGTGCAAACTGTAGCGTAAAAATTCAAACTCTTTCATTACCGGTACTTAAAACTTTGAAAGCTCTCTAAAAAGCCTGGAAAGCAATTTGCAATCAGTGGGTCGCACAAACAATTTACAATACAATTAAAAATGAATGATATAACTTGAAATCCATTTGCCGTACTGAAAGAGAGCACAGAATAACAAAAAGCTAGACATATTTTTTTAACACCAATAGAATAACAAATCCACGCTATTTATTCGAAGAATTTAAACCATCTTTTCCAATTAATCCAATACGTCTTTTTCATGGCGTTCTCGCATTTTCAAAACAAATGTTATTATTTGGCATAATTACGCACTCACCGTTTTAAATTAAACGAGGACTAAAGGCAAAATCAATGGGGGTATCTAAACTTAGGCGAATCGCATAAGACTAGATCAGCGTTGACTCCATCCTTTCTAACCCGTCCATTGCAGAGATATTCTACTTCAAACACGACGTCGGTGACTCTACTGTAATGTTTCAAATTTTAATAATTTTTACTGGCAAGTGGCAACCCTGTCGTTGATAAGCATTAGCGTCTTAGCAACGCCTTCCATGTTCTATTCTAAAGCAACGATTAGGCTACTGCATTGAGTCGTTTGGCTGCGCACTAATCAGTTTGATCTCGTCAGCAGAATAGATCAGAGCTAGAAAAAAGAGTAGACTGTACGATAGCCTAGGTTACAAACGTCTAAGAACAAGCAAAAGTAAGGTTAGTAGAGTTATTAGAGTAGGCTAGTAGGTTATTGTTTTCAGCTTGGATGGAAAAGTTCATTTTGCGGGCACAAAAAAAAGTCAGCAAATACAATAGGCCTACTCAAGTATTGGCAGTCTTATCATCAGGTAAGAGTTTGAACTCTGTAGCCTATTACTAAAAACCATATCACTAGACTAGGCTAGAATTTATACTGAAATGTATCTGCCAGCTTGATTTTTACTGAAATCGCTTGGCTGCCGAACAGTCTACTCTTTTTTCTAGCTTGGTTCTGTTGTGCTGATAAGATCAAAGTGATTAGTGCGCAGCGAAACGAGTCAGTGCAGTAGCCTAATCATTGCTTCAGTTTAGGACTAGGATGGCGTTAGTGATGGTGCGGTGTACAAAATTTTTGTCCGCAAACTGCACCGCACTGCTTAATTCTGTCCGCACACCGCACTGCACCGCAAAAAATTTTAAACTTGTTACACCGCACCGCAAATACTACCGCGTCAAAATATAATGGTTAAAGATATTGCTTAACACCAATACTGTAGCTTACTGCATGCAAAATTATAAACCAAACAGGTTGGCACCCATGGTTCACCTGATGCTAGTCAAACAATAGCTTTAAATAATGACTTGGTCTAAATTGTTGCTTAAATAAACAAGCCCATTGATCCAAACATCAAGCTTGGTCAATACAAAAGTATCCCAATCATGAATCTAACCATGCAAATTATGTTAGGAAAATATCACCACTTCCACTATAACTGCCAAAGTTTGCTGGCTGCATTAATGCATTCATGCAAACAACAGCAATATAGCATGACAAGCACACTCACATTATTACTAGGCTTGCCAGAAGTAAGTCATGATCAAGCTTGACAAGCTACAGTGAATACAAATCTGTCCTTTAATTATAATTTTATACAACACAAAGAGGCTATAAATACATTTTAAGTTTCACATCAATTTAGCTCTAAAATTCCATAACGTGTCTTGCATAATAAACAACTTTAGCTCAAAGTTTCTTAAGCTTAAAGTGAAGAATTGTTATGCAAAAGCAGTTTTAATCATAACTGGTACATCTTAGTTTTAGTAACTAGTATCATGTATGACATTGAAATACTAATAATAATAAATGAAAAAGGTGGTTTAAGCACTTAGTGCTTTTGCACCTTTAGTCAATGAGTATTGACATGTTGAATTTGAAACAATGTTGGAAGCAACTATTATTTACTAAGCTATCTTATATTGATTAGGAATGGAGAGAAATATATATACAATGTCACAAAAGAAGTGTGTGACTAAGAGCGTGTACAGATAAAAGCCGAGATGGAACACATAAAAATCAACCATAAAGAATATTATAACATTACTTTGTTTCTATCTCACTATCTCTAGATATTACTTGAAAACAAACAGCATCAACTCTTTACAGTGTACATAATGTTCGAAGTCAGTTAACACCATCAACAGATACAACATAAAAATCAACAATTAAGAATGTAATACGTGGTAATACCATTACTAAATTTAGTTTGTTTCTATCTTAATGTTTTGAGATACTATAGTACTTGAAAACAAACAGCATCAACTCTTTGCAGTGTACCTAATGTTCAAAGTCAGTTAACACCAAGAAACACAAATTGAAGCAAGCAAATAATACCAAAGCAGAACAAAACTTTCAGCAAGCAAATGGCATTCAACAAAAACAGACAAGCAAGAAGCGTAGCAGTGCAAGCATGTGGTACCACACAAATACGGTTAAGAGAAAATGATACATTGACATCAAAATACAGGTCCTTTTAAAACAGAACTCTGAGGCTACTTTACACTGTACAGGAATAGGTTGGCATTATTAGGGTTGAATTATAGTGATACTAACTACAATCACATCAGTGAGATTTCAAATTATGAATCTGAAATTCTTAATTCACTGTTCAGATAACAGTACTCTGGTACTGTAGACTCAAGCAGTCAGCAAAATTTTTTCTTGCTCTCATGCTATAATGATTAACTTTAATTTTTATTGTAATGGATCATTCAGTTCTTAGAAATACTAATACTGTAATAGCCATTCCACTAGCCTGCTAGCCTACTGCTCAGTGATATGCATCTAACTCAACAAAATCCTTGACCATAGGTGGGCACAAGTCCGTTAGTCGGTAACTTTTTTGTCAACTTGTTAATCTGTTGAAAAGCTTTTTCATGTTACCGGTAACAGACTAAATTAACTTCAGTTAAGTTCTGTTAACTTCCGTTAATGGTTTTAGCGTTAATATTTTGCACCATTCATTCATCATACCGGCACAAACCAGTTTGCACTGGCAGACTGGTAACACTAACACTTATTGATGCGTATTAGGACAAGTTTTACAGAAAAAAGATAAGAAGCTTTTTTTCGCTGGAAATATTACGCTGCAGCCTCATACTGTCATAGGTCTATTAATTATCACTGTTCACAACTTCCCAAAATTTTCTGATCAGAGCTTTGTTAGTGCATTTGAACTTATTTTTATCTTAAAATTAGATTTGACTGACAAATGTACCGGTACGATAACTTCCAAAACATAGCAAGACCACCACAGCAATATTTCTTTACAAATCAGCTCAACAGCATCAATACGTGTTCTAGAAGTGACTGATGGACTTTATTAACTTCCGTTAACTAAAGCTGAAAATATTAACGTTAACGGAGGTACGGTAGGCTACCAACATGAAGTTTGTTAACCGACTAGTGGTTAACACCAATGGAGCTAATGTTTTGCATTAACTTCCCCACTTATGGCCTTGACCGTCAGCTTTACTACATACAAAAAGCTAGAGTTGGCCTACTACACTCAGCAACAGACAACAGGCCTATCATTACTGATATCACCTTCTGGCTGTCTGGTATCAGACTAGGCCTACAGTATTTGGTGTGACTCAACTTACAAGTACAGAGTAGGGTACCTGCTAACTGTTTGACTGATATCACCTTATCTGTTGTGTCAGGTGTTAGGCCTATGCAGTAGGCTATGCAATAGCCTAGGGTAACTATTACCACTGGTATAGAATTACCGAATACCACTCAATACAAGTGGTATCCATCCAGCCTAGCATACCAGTACCTTTAGATAGCCTATGCACGGTAGGCCAACGATTTGAACGATCAACCAAGCCTACTGGTAAACCAGAGTACCTAAAAGATCTAGGCTGGTTATATTGGAGAGTGAATTAAACAACCATCTTCGTTCACGCTGCGCGGCACTGCACTGCAAAATTGTTGTAATTTTCCACGCTGCGCGGCGCGGCGCGGTAGGTCTAACCGCGTACGCGGCCGCGTACGCTGCGCGGCTACCATCACTAGATGGCGTTGCTGAGACGCTAGTGCTTATTAACGACAGGGTTGCCAATAAAAATCATTAAAATTTGAAACATTACAGTAGAGTTACCGACGTCGTGTTTGAAGTAAAATATCTTTGCAACGGATGGGTCAAAAAGAATGGAGTCAACGCTAATCTAGTCTTATGCGATTCGCTTAACTTTAGATACCCACATTGATTTTGCCTTTAGTCCACCTTTAATTCATTTCCTCTCATACATTCAAAATCAAATCACAATGAAATCTTTCGCTGTACTAACTGTATTACCCCGAAGCGTGTAACGAGTTGGTGGGGCCCATGTCCGCGTCATTGCTTCCGGGCAACACAGCTCCTTTTGATGAAAATGTTGCAGCGGTGGTGAGCCGTTGGCAACACTGATGTATTCGATTTGACCGGCCCGAAGTTTGAACCTCAGACCTCTCGCTCCAGAGACGAACGTCAAATTAAGTTAGTATTTTATTAAAGTACGTGTTTAAGCTCAAATACATGGAGTACACATGAATCTCTGTTGACAAAATAACAGTACACAGGGATGTTCTTTTTAAAATATCGGCATATTTTAGAATATTTTCAGATCTTTTTTTTTTTAATTCCAGAATCTTTTCAGAACATCGAATCCTATCAAAACTTCGGACAAAAAATATAATGCTAATTGAAAGCAATATCGCTACCGCGGCATTAATGCATTGTTATGGTCTCTTTTCGATCACCATTTTTTGCTTTTATCCTCGTAATAAGGAAAAGATACCGTCGCCTATTGCTGGCGTGAGGAAGAACACGTGAATTTTTAATCTTTTTTTTCGCATTTCGCATAAAAACGAACGAGAAGAGAAACGCAAGTGTTTAAAGAAAGTAAGCAATTAAACCCTTAGCCAAAGAGAATGAGCAATTAAGCATTGGCAAAATTAAACTTCGCAAAATTTCACAAAATTGCAGAAAATGTTTTCATTCAAAAACTTTGTTTTATAACAACAAAATCTTTTCAAATGAGCATCATTTGATCTGTTTGGGGTTGTCAACTTGAAAGGGTGAGAGAGAAATAACAGAGTAGTGAGGAAAGGTCGAAATGAAAGACCTTTAATATTCAGGTATCCGAAATCTTTGTACAAAAATCAAAAATTTAGCAAATATGGTATTTCTACATTGCTTGAAAGAATAACTGGCCCACTTTTTAAACCAGGCAACAGCGGCAACTTTGTATTGAAAGTAAAACCAAAGCTGTTTTTCTGGGTTCAATTTTATGGATTAGACCTACCGATTCACTGCTCTGCAAATCTGAAGTCGAGATGTTTCGTAAAGTCGATTTTGCATAGTTTATGTCGTCGCAACTTGGATTAATTACAATGCTGAGAAATTCAAATACGGTGTGCTTTTTTGCACGTAACGATTTGGCGATAGTATACTTGCATTTGCAATAATTTTGGTGTTACGCGATTCACAGTTATTACTCTGATTTCCTAGAAAAAAGCTGTGATTGCCGCGTTTAGGCCCGGCCTTTACTGCGCGTAAAATCGTGAGCGAACAAACGTAGTTTTACTTTACTTAAAACCAAAATTCGGTTCGCCCGATTTAACGCTCTACCAGCGTTCAAGCTGCCGGTTGCTTAAAATTTGTTGCTATAAGGATACGTTGGTACGCTCACAATTTTACCCACAGTTTGAATTGTAGACAGGGCTTTACAGGTTGCCATAATTAGGAATACCCAGTTAAGGAAAATTGAACGGCATTATGCCCACGTGTTTTGGACTTGACCGAAATAATTTGGACGAAAAGAAGACTGAAGGGGCTAGGTAATTTAATTTTGTCAAAAACCTTCCAAATTGCAGCAATAATACTTCTACCCCAACTAGGTTATATGCCTACTGTGTGGCGGCTTAATCTTGAGCTACTGCCCCCGCAACCCTCACGGAAAAGCGAGCAATGAAGAAAGAAGAAGAAGACTATACAGACGAGCGAAATGGCATTCCAATGACGTTAAAATGGCCTCGCACCCAGACTCTCATGGCCTCTTGTGGTTGGGTTGGCTCCTTTAGGCCCGTTTTTGAACCGCAAACCAAATTTGTATTTGGGTTAAAACCCCTCTCCAAGGATTTCTTGTCGTAGGATATCTCTGCCCCACTGCATTAGAATTACTGCAGTTAGCGCGCCTGCTATAGTCAGTGCAGCTACTCTAGAAATGGACAATGGATTTTTAATTGACCTCTTAAATTTTTCTTCTACAAAAACAAACTTAAAAGCTAATTTCGTAAATATCAAGTTTTGAGGCTTGGTTTCAAAATTATCCGACATCGGTCTTTTTCAGAAGCTTCAAAATTATAATAAATTGTTCAAGCAATTAAAGAGATACTGCTGGAGATCGGTTTCAGTGAAGGAATAAGAACTACTTGAAGTAACAAAGAGGTGCCCCAAACTTTGTTCCACTACTCCTTTTATTTGCAAAAACAGAATTAATCCGTTTGATTCCGTATCGCAGGGGGAAGTCTGCGTTTCAAACTTTCGTGAGTTCAGAAAAGGATGATTTAACAAAATTTCTAGCGGAATAAGCTACGTGATGTTCGATATTCTGCAAGAAAATAAGTTGTCACGAAAGTTTGAAACGCAGGGTTGAATCGTATACGGAGTCAAACAGATTAAACCTACGTATTTTTGCGAATAAGGGGAACAGTGGAACAAGAGTTTAACGCTATTGAAAATTTTTGCATTATGCGACGAGCCAAAAGAGGATTGGGGAAGCTCTAGCCCCTCCTCCATACGCGATTAACTGACTAAGGGCTGACGTTATGATTTTCATAAAGTTACTTGTTTTTCTTGTCAATCAAAGCTGTAATACGATGAAACGACTGTTAAGTGTTAGTCCTTGGTATATATCTGATATATACCGCAGCATGATGTGGTAAAAAAACTGCAACAAGGTAGTAACTTTTTCGCGGCACAGCTTGCAGCAACGAAAAATAGCTAAAACTATTAACCTTTCAATTTGTGATTAAATATGGGAATAAAGATTATTCAGTCCAAATCATACCAACCGTGATTGATGGGTATAGCGGTGCTTACTTCCCGTTTTACTTTCTTGTACTACTTCCGTGTGTGCTGTCCACTCAAATTGCATGTCCTATGGTTGTAACCAAGGATGAATGAATGAAGTAAATGAATTCGCCTCATATGCTTCGCGTCTCCAGAATACTCCATGAGGACATAATTTTTAATCAAAATTTAAACAAAAAGTCATTAACTGACATTGTTAAAAATATTGAACATATTAAAAGTTCTATAAAAATGTTTCTGGTCTACATTTCGCCTTAAAACATGTGAGAGGTTTTTTGTTACCCGTTTCTAGACGTGTTTCACCTAATCTAAAGCTAATTGATTATAGACAAGGAGTTTCGATGTAATAAAATCGCCTAAGAACACAAGTAAACTTTTTTTGAACAGGACCTTTTGTTTTGCCTTTTCAAATCTGCAAGAAATATGCTATTAGCAATTTTGTAACACTTTGTTACGTGTTTTCAATCTTTGCATCAGTTTAGCTTTGTGATTTTTATAAAAGAAACCAGATTTCGAATGATTTTGATAGCGTCTTAAAAAAAGCTTCAGACTTTTTTTTAGGACGCTGTGTGTTTTTAGGACGGTGATGTTTTAGGACAAAGTTGTTTTGGACAGGAGAGTAGCCAGAAATTCGCAAGGGGGGGGGGGGGGGAGGGGTTGTTGTTGGGGTCTGGGGGCGGAGCCACCAGCGCTCGAAAATTTTGCATTTTTTTTTTGCAAAAATAACTTCATTTTAGAGTATTTTGATTAAAAAATAATGATTTTAAAACGTGGCTTAGAAATTGGCAGTGCAAACATGATTAAACTGGTGGCAGAAATGTGCTATTTGGCTGGTGGCCAATGATAAATTATTAGTTTTTTTGTTTAGATGCTGGTAAATTATAAAATCGAATAGTTCAATAAAACTCACACGGAGTAATCTATTTCGTATACAGTTTACAGAGATAAATAATTGGGGGGGGGGGAACAATGAAAAGAGATTTGAGCAAAAGGATCAGTCATTAACTAATGCTGAATAGCCCCCCCCCCCCTATTCCTTAGTTTATGGTATATTTGTTGATGACACCTATGCTTAGCATTTTTACACTTGCGATCAAATTTGATTGCTTATTTTTTACCATTTTTCAAAGTTTTTATTTATTTGTTAGTTTTATTTTTGACAAATTAGCCCCCATCCCCCTTGAATATATGTTTCAAAAGATGTTTTAAATCACTATTTAGTCCACTCCAGTGCATAAAGCAGTCTCAAAAGTGCTAAAAACGTAGTGTTTTTTTCATTCTGCATTTTGGTCGACATGCCAATGGGGGGGGGGGGCTATATCCACCCCACCCCCTCTGGCTACGCTACTGGTTACGGATTTGCGTTTAATTTTGTTTAATTGCAGGTTTGGGATGATTGGTCATTCATCTTCAATCTTTGCATCACTTCAGGTTGATGATTTTCATAAAAGAAACCAGGTTTCGAATGATTTTGATAGCGTCCTAAAAAAAGTTTCAGACTTTTTTTGGGACGTTGTACTTTTTTTTAGGACGGATACATTCTAGGACAAATTTGTTGCGGATTTGCGTTTAATTTTGTTTGTTGGCAGGTTTAGGATGATTGGTCATTCATCTTCAATCTTTGCATCACTTCAGGTTGATGATTTTCATAAAAGAAACCAGATTTCGAATGATTTTGATAGCGTCCTAAAAAAAGTTTCAGACTTTTTCAAGGACGGAGATGTTTTAGTGCATATCGGAACTGCAACTATTACAGGATAAATTCGCATCTAATTTTTTATTAAAAACTAGATTTTAGTTCATTTTAATTGAGTCCCCAATTAATTTTTAATTAAATAAACTAGATTTGAGTTGATTTTTGGTTGCGTCCTAAAAAAAGTATCAGTTTGTTAGGACGTTTAGGACGCGCGTCCTAACCGTCCTAAAAAAAGTATTACCCAAGAAATGCCTGAATGAATCATGCTTTGGCAGATATTTAGATCTAATGCATAAATGATGACGACGTAAATTGTAGCAAGATTCCGCATAAGTAAAAAACTCATCAAAAGCAATATCAATCAGCTTGTAGCATGTTTTGTATACAAGAATTAGGTCAAATTCTAGACGGCGGTATTCAAGTGATTTCAAATTTAGCTTATTAAATCGATCAGCATATGAAGAAAATGGAATGTTGCAGCAATTACAAGCCACTCTAGTAAAGTATTATCCTACGAGCAGTGGTGGGCAGTAACTAGTTACAATTGTAACTAGTTACTGTAACTAGTTACTTATTTAGTAACTGTAACTGTAACTTCGTTACTTTTTTTCAGATGTAACGATATTTGTAACTAGTTACCAGTTTAGAGGCATAAAAAAAGTTACAGTTACAGTTACTTTTTGTACTACATCCTTTGAAGCAAATTACAGATTTTTTATGAATTCCATTCAAAATAACTGTATGACACTGGCAACACAAAACGCACAGTCGCATGTCTGATCAACCATAACCTTTTATCCGTATTTTCTTCACTGTGTTCACTGGACTATACGTGTGGTTGCTGGTTAAAGTGAAGGCAGTGATAGTTTTCCAACTTCGCTTTCTGGTGATTGAAACCGTTTGGGGATTCAGTGCTGAGTAGGCCTACTGCGCAGCTGTACGTGTACTAGCAATCAGTGTTAGTTTGCAATTTAAATGAAATGCATTTCTAATCAGTGCAACCTAGTTCAAGAGGCTGGAGCAAGAAGAATCGAAGGGGTTAGGGATTATCTCATCGGTTATGGTAAAATTGTGTTTGGGGTTCTGGATCAAGTTTCTGGGTCAACTTTAAGATTAACGTTTAAGTTTCCAGGTTTCGTATTTGGAGTTTGCAGTAAAAGTTTGGTTTTGGTTTTATGGATTGTGGGTTACAGTTTTGCAATTTAAAATAAAAGGAAGGGATTTTGGGTTGGGGTTTAGTCTTTGAGTTTTAGGAAGGGTGTCAGGCAACCTTCCAGTTGTTCTGTATTGATTTGCACCGTCCTCTTGCCTCCACTTAAACTGGTAGGTTCTGGTATGGATAACATGTTTTCAAACCAGCTTTCAGGCTTCAGAGTTTGGGTTTAAGAGTTTGGTATCACATTAAATAACCTCCATAAGTTACCCATCTGTTGTATACGGAAGCACATTGATTACCGCTATCGCATGAGATACTTTTTGTGTTCAGGAGTCTATGTTACCTAGCTACCTCGTACCGGTACTAATACGATGCTACATTACAGTGTACCGGTGGACGGTGGTACTGTTGGCCTTGTTTACCACAAATTATCGGCATCCGGTAGCTTACTGGTTTATACTATAGCCTGCTAGTGAAGCATGTACAAGGTAAGTTAGGCCTACCTTAAGTAAATATATCAAAAGCTGAAGGAAGTGTCTAGTGCTACTCCACGCTACTAACGCACGCCAACGACAATAACGCATACGTTGTTCACGGTTGATTGAGCACGCGATGTTTCAAGAACGCAGTTCTTCCGATCGCTGATGCATAGATCTTACAATAACAATGTCAGCTTCGGTGGCGTAACGGTACAATGTGCCGTGTGAAGAGTCACGAAGTCTTCGGCTCGATTCTTACCAACGCAATGTTATAAAGGGTTAGGGCTGAGTTCAGGAAATAGTATAAAATAGAACAGAGTTCAGTTAAGAATGAGTATGAGAATGGTGTTGAGAATTGACTTCGGTGTAATAGCTAGGCCGAAGGTTCGAAATATTCTTTTAGTCCAAATTTTTAATCACTAAAAGTAACTGTAACTTGTAACTGTAACTAGTTACTTTTTCAAATTTGTAACTGTAACTTAGTTACTTTTTTTGCCAAGTAACTGTAACTTGTAACTACTTACTTTTAGAAAGTAACTTGCCCACCACTGGGCCTATATCTCTAAACTATTAGGCCTACCACGGTACTCTAAACCATCAGGCCTACTGTGGTTTTGGCGGGAAGAATAAAACTCAGAGTTTCCAAAAACTTTTTTCGGGGGGACATCTTTTTGTATTTGTTGAATATCTTTGCCAGAGGTGGAGTCCTCGAGGACGTCCTTGGCCTCGAGGACGTCCTCGAGGACACATTTTGAAGTCCTTGGCCTTGGCCTCGAAGGTCAAGTCCTTGGCCTTGGCCTCGAAGCCTCAAGTCCTCGAAAATTGCCCTGTCCTCGGCTCGAGGACAGCACTATTTTTTAAACAGTTGAAATTTCGTTGGAAAGCGCCAGAAACCTCGCGGAAAATTTGCGAGCACTTTTTTTGTTTTCCTCACTTGGAGCATAGACGTAGCCAAGGGGAGGATGGCAGGGGGTCCGCCCCCTTCCCAATTGAAATTTCATCAATGACAAAAATGTGACAAAAAAGCCTATAGTTCCTTCAGTTTCATTTTTTTTTTAGCATTTTTCGTTTACAACAGTATAACTATAACAACAATATTGAAGACCAGAGGCACCGGGTCCCCCTCAATTCTATTTTTGCCAGCCAATTTAAACGTATAACCCGAAGAAAATGGATAGTTTTCATCCTAAAAGTTGCTATCTCAGGCCCACATCTAGCCTTTTTGTGAACGTAATGCATTAATCAGGGCCAGATTTACCATAATATGACGCAGTACCAGCAGTAGCGTAGCCATGGGGGAGGCGGGGGCTATAACCCCCCTCCATTGGCCTGTCAACCAAAATGCAGAATAAGAAAAATATCACGTTTTTAGCTCTTTTGAGACTGTTTTTTGCGCTGGAATTGACTAAAAAGTGATTTAAAGTATCATTGGAAACATATATTCAGGGGGGGGGTGGCTAATTGTCAAAAATAAAAGTCACAAATCAATGAAAACCTTGAAAAAATCCCCGAAAATAAGCAATAAAATTTGATCGCTGATGTAAAAACGCCCAACATAGGTTTTATCAACAAATATATTATAAACTCAAGAATAAGAGGAGGGGGGCTATTCAGTGTTAGTTAATTACCATAGTCACTTCTCTCAAATATCTTTCCATTAGCCCTTCTCCCAATTATTTTTTTATAAAATATAGACGAAATAGATTACACCGAGTGAGTTTTATTGAATAATAGGATTTTATGATTGACCAGCAAGTAAACAAGAGAACTGCAATGTTATCATTAGCCAGTAGCCACTCCCCATATAGCCCATTAATGCAACCAGTTGAAATATGTTGCGCTGCCAATTTCTACGCCACGTTTTAAAAGCAATATTTTTTATTAAAATAGCTCTAAAATTAAGTTTATTTTGCAAAAAAATGCAAAATTTTCGAGCGATGGAGGCTCCGCCCCCAGACCCCCGAAACAGCCCCCCATTGTGAATTTCTGGCTACGCGCCTGAGTACCAGCTAGGGGTCCCGAGCTAAAATCGTAAGACTTTTTTTGTTCTTCACCAATATTTGGCAGAAAAATGTTGCGAAAATCTCCAAAGTGCCATGGGCCTAGCGCGAAGTAAATCCTGCCGGCAATAACATGGTTAGTAGACGTAACCATCTATCGTACCAATTTTCAATAACAATTCAGTAATTCACCTCCAACCTCGCCGCTTTTTATGCACAAAATACTTTAAAAAAAATTAGTCATGGAAAATGCTGATTGAACGAATCATTGAAGTTCAATTGAAGGGGCTGGCCGAACATGTACTGCTTTAACTGGTTAATTTCATGACAAAACTAAATCTCTAAGGAAAATCTTCCAGAGATTATTATTTACTGCTAAAATGCTGCAAGAGACAATGCACCTTGCTTTCCCCTACCTGGACCAAATCACTTACTATTAAATTTAACTCCAAAATGCAAGATGTTAAACGTGTTTTGGACTTAAATTGCGAGAAGAAGGAGTATTAAACAATTTGATTTTTTCAATTGGCTTTCAAATGGCAAAAATTTAGTGCTTTTAAATGGCTCTGAACACTTGCGATATGTGATTCAATGGCATTAAAATAGCTTTTTTTCCAAAAAACTACAAAAAATCGCCCAACGGCTTGGGGCTTCGCCCCCAGACCCTCAAAGCCTCCGGCGGATGGGGGCCCCCACCCCCAGACCCCCGTCTGTGATACCTTTGAGTTACACCAGCTTTCTCAACACGCTTCCAAAGTTAAATATTTGCGTTTTTCATCTATTAGTTTAAGCCCTCTCCCTTTGCAAAATCCGGGTTACCTGCCAACAGGCAACGATTTCAGATCTTCCATCCTACGATATCTTTGTCAAACAAAAACTTCCTCTTTGGAAAAATTTTGATGACGTCATTGCATGTGATCTGTGGTTAAAGCCTCCCCAAATCAAAAATTTTGGCTACGCCAATGAATTGGAGATCGCCTGAAAAAAATTTTTGAAGACTTTCTTTTCGGAGAACACTTGCGCCTGTGTCCTTGGTCCTTGGCCTTGGCCTCGAGCATTCCTGTCCTTGGCCTCGAGAGCGTCTGTCCTCGGAAAGGCTGTCCTTGGCCTTGGCCTTGGCCTCGGATTTTTTTTGTGTCCTTGGCCTTGGCCTCGAGCCTTGTGTCCTCGACTCCACCTCTGATCTTTGCAACCACAGTCCCAAAATTAAAACAAAAAATATCAAAAATTATAGTTCAATTTTAGCTATTGTAAACCACTGGAATTGGCTGGATGATTCACCGCCTTTAATTCAAGCTGAAAATAACGAATTAACAGAGGTGAAGTCCTCGAGGACGTCCTTGGCCTAGAGGACATATTTTGAAGTTCTTGGCCTTGGCCTGGAAGGTCAAGTCCTTGGCCTTGGCCTCGAGGCCTCAAGTCCTCGGCTCGAGAACAGCAGTATTTTTTTAATTGTTAAAATTTTGGGGAACGCTTGAAAAATATTTTGGAAAACGTTTTTTCGTGGAGATCGCTTGAAAAATTTTTGTGAAAACCTTTTTTTTTTTGAGATCGCCTGAAAAATTTTTGTGAAGACCTTTTTTTTTTTTTGGAGAGCACTTGCGCTTGTGTCCTTGGTCCTTGGCCTTGGCCTCGAGCATTCCTGTCCTTGGCCTCGAGAGTGTCTGTCCTTGGCCTTGGCCTCGAGCCTTGTGTCCTCGACTCCACCTCTGCGAATTAACTTTAACGAAGGTACGAAGTTCGCTAAAGGACTAGTGGTTAACAAAGCTAACGTTTTCCATTAACGTGCCCACCTATGCGCATATAGGTGGGCACAAGTCCGTTAATCGTTGATCCGTTAATAACGAAGCTAACTTTTTCATTAACTCGTTAATCCAGTAAAAAGTTTTTTCATGTTAACGGACTTAATTAACTTCCGTTAAATTCTGTTAACGGACTAAAGCAACTTTCATTAAGTTCTATTAACTTCCGTTAAAGTTTTTATCGTTAATATTTTGCACCATTTATTTATCGTACGGGTACAAACCAGTTTGCACTGGTAACACTTGTTGCGTATTAGCACGAGTTTTATAGAAGAGAGCGAAGAAAGGTGCTCTTTTTTGTGGCAAATAATAACCTGCAGCCTCATAAGTCTAATTATTGCTGTTCACAACAATTCTCAAACATTTTCCGATCGCAGCTTCGTTAGTGCATTTGAACTTATTTTTATCTTGAAATTAGATTAGACTGTAAAATGTAACTTCCAAAACACAAAAAGACCACCACAGCGATAAATATTTCCTTACAATCAGCTCAACAGCGTCGATACGTGTACTAGAAGCGAGTGAATAAAAAGAAATGTATTATACACTCAAAATGTTAACGAACTTAATTAACTTCCGTTAACTAAAGCTGAAAATAACGGATTAACGTTAACGGAGGTGTGAAGTTTGTTAACGGACTAGTGGTTAACGAAGCTAGCGTTTTGCATTAACTTGCCCACCTATGGTTTTAAGTTTTAATTAGAATGTAGGCCAGGTTAATCCAAGTGGAGAAGGCTGTGGTGCAGAACTAAAGTTCGAAGATTGAAGGAAATAATAATACTCAAACTGTAAACTGGACATGCAACGTGATCTGTACTCTTGGAAAACGATTGAAACCGGAAAAAGGGACAGAAAATCAGAGTGAGTAGAAGCTGGATTAGAATGCGACAACACTAAGAAACGCTACTGGCCCATAAATGTCTCTTTTTTAGACATTGCAGAAATACGAGGTGTGTCCTAAAAGTTGGATCCCGTACACGAGCCCTAAAAACACGAGCCCTAAAAACACGAGTCCTAAAGACACGAGCCCTAAAAGACATGAGTCCTAAAGGACACGAGTCCTAATGTACACGAGTCCTAAAGAACACAAGCCCTAATGGACACGAGTCCTAAAAGACACAAGTCCTAAATACACGAGTCTTAATGGACATGAGTCCTAACGTACACAAGCCCTAAAGGACACCAGTCCTAAGGGACACGAGCCCTAAAGTACATAAGCCCTAACGGACACGAGCCCTGAAAAACACGAGTCCTAAAAACACAATCCCTAATGGACACGAGCTCTAATGGACAGGAGCCCTAAAAGACACGAGTTCTAAAGTACACGAGCCCTAAAAGACACGAGCCCTAAAGGACACAAGCCCTAAAGGACACGAGCCCTAAAGGACACAAGCCCTAAAGGACACGAGCCCTAAAAGACACGAGCCCTAAAGGACACAAGCCCTAAAGGACACAAGCCCTAAAGGACACGAGCCCTAAAAGACACGAGTCCTAAAAGACACGAGTTCTAAAGGACATGAGTCCTAAAGGACACGAGCCCTAAAGGACACGAGCCCTAAAAGACACGAGCCCTAAAAGACACGAGTCCTAAAGGACACGAGCCCTAAAGAACACGAGCCCTAAAAGACACGAGTCCTAAAAGACACGAGTCCTAAAGGACATGAGCCCTAAAGGACACGAGTCCTAAAGGACACGAGCCCTAAAGGACACAAGTCCTAAAAGACACGAGTCCTAAAAGACACGAGCCCTAAAAGACCCAAGTGCTACAATACACGAACCTTAAAAGACTCGAGTCCTAAAGGCAATGGTGAAAGTAAGCCGGAACGGTCCGGCACGCCGTTCCGGTAAAAGATTTGCTGCCGGAACGCCGTACCGGTAAAAGATTTTAAATCTAAATCTAGCCTGTAGCACATTCCGGAAGTCAAATCATCAAACAAAATTCAAGAATGGGCTCACTTTTATCAAATAAATTTCATTTTCGTATTAAATTAATTTCAAAACTTTTCATCAAAATTCTTTAATGCGAACAGCCTTTTGCTCAAAGAGCCCGGAAGCTAAATCAAGGCTGTGAGAGAGGGAATGGGGGTACGGAGCACCGGGTTTGTTTGAGGGTCTCGCCTGCAGCCCAAAGAATTCCCAAAGTTTTAAAGGACCCGCCTAGCCTAGGTAGTTTTTTACAAAAGCTGGGCCACATTGACGTGGAAATTGGTATTTTTATGAAAGAAATTAGGCTTATTTGGATTATGGCAGCAGAGATGGCAAAATGTACTCACAGTTGTTTTGTTAGAGCAAAGCAGCACAGACTGCGACATCGCAATGTAAATTTTTCTCTCGCGCAAATGATTTCCTCATTTTAATGACGACGTAACCAGTAGCCTACTAGCCTGTCTAAAAGGAGTGCCATGCGACATATTTCGACAGCGAAAAGCGAAAGATGAGTTTCAACTTTCAATGCATATGCACTACTTAGACCAGCTCAGACTCGACTAGATAGAACGCAGTGCTGTGGAGGCAACAGTTCAGTCGTGAGTCTCCTTCTGACAGAGGCTGTTTAAGATTTTTTGGATTTCAAGTTATCGATTCTTGTTTAACGAATATAAAATAACCGATAAAAAGTAGCGAGTATTACAATTTAAAAGTTTGATTTTTAGGAATATTTCTCGCCTAAATAATATACGTTTGTAAAATGCTAAGAAAAATTAATCATTATTGGAAGAGAAAAGAGACCAGTGATGAGACTTTGAGTTCAGTAGCAACTAAAGTTCAAAGAACGGAGAGCAATGTTACTGTCCAAAGTAGTGCAATCAGCAATCCTCTACCTGTGAATCAAAATCAAGTTGAGGAAAAATGTTCCACTGTTTATCCGTTAATATGGAGTGAACAACAATATGAGGAATTTGAGCAAAAAAACAGTTGGATGTACGCTAGTGATGGTAAAGTAGGATGTACTCCGTGTCGTGACGTCAATAATTTGGGAGGAAGAGCATCTCGTGGTGTTAATATTTCCACGCAATGGGCAGATGGCAATGTTACTTGTTATGGTAGCACAAGAACGGTTCAACTTTCACCACTTCGAAAAAAGATCCGTGAGCACAGAAACTCTAAAGCGCACCAAGAAGCTATTACTATTCTTGAGACGGCAAAGAAAGATGTAGGCCTACTCCTTAATTTAAATGCACAGAATGAGCAAACTGCGTTTCAATCCACAGCTCGAGTGTTCAGGACAGCTTAATATGTGGCAAAAATAGCAAACCTTTTACACACCTTAAAAAATTGATTAGTCTTCAGCAAGCTGATTCGATAGACATGCAACGTGTTTTACGCAGTAAAACCGTAGCTGTTGACCTAATTGAACATATATGTTCACACATGAAGAAAAAACTTTTAACCAAAATTATAGAGAGCAGAAGTAAGATAAATGTTCTAGCGGATGAATCAACTCGCGTGGGTGACAAATCAACTTTAAACGTGTTTCTAAGAGCTAGGGTTGATCCAAAGCAGCGCCTATTAACTTTCCGCTAGATTTAGTAGAATTGGAAAGCCTGTGCGCTTCTCATATTGCTGACAAAATTGTGGACTGTTTGCTCAAAAATGGCTGCACCATCGAGTTACTCCAAGAATTATTCATTGGATTTTGCAGTGATGGAGCTAGCGTGATGCTGAGGACAAAGTCAGGAGTCGGGAAGTTGCTTAAAGACAAATTTCCTGTTAAAATATTGTGGCATTGTCTTAATCACGGACTTGAGCTTGCTGTAGGAAATGCACTAGAAAGTATCAGTGGTACTAATGACTTTCAGTCATTTCTTGAACATTAATATTTGCTGTACAGCCAGTCACCAAAGAACAAGCGTGAACTTGACCAATGTTCCCATGATTTGCAAACGACCCTCTAAAGAATTGGAAAGGTGTTCACTATTCGCCGGGTCGCTTTTCCTATTTGTGCCGAAACATTATGTGTTTTTTCCTTTTATATGGCCACAATTGTAATGCTGTTTTTGATTTAATCATTGCTGATTTGAATAAAATTGTATGTTGGTGCAAATGAAATAAATAAATAAATATAAAAATCTTTCAGGGCAGTATCCGCAGTCTGGCATTCTTTCCCAGCTCTGGCGCAACATTTTCACAAAGCTTCAAATGACGAAACGAGAAAAAGTACAGAAAAGGCCAGATTTCAAGGAATATTATCTAAATTTTGTACAGTAAATTTTGTTAAAAATTTAACGCAATTGGCAGATGTCTTGAACGAATTAACAAATTTATCAGAAACACTGCAAAGCAGAAATAACACGCTACCAAACGCTCACACTTTACTCAATGCGTATACAAAACGTATAAAAAGCCTTATTGCTTCACCGGGGGAACATTCCATCTTGGCTCAACAAGTAGAAAAAGCAATGTCATTCCAACAAGTAGAACTGGGAGAAGGAAGAAGCCCAGTAATAAATCAGGCTTAGTTTATTCGGGCTGTAGCTGACAATATGGAAGAAAGGCTCTTCACGACGGCATCAAGTAGAGCACAGCGCAGCGTTCATGCAACTCGAACAGCAAACTACAAAACCCTTGTTGGTCAAATGAAAATTGACGTGTTAGATCCAGAAAAGATTGATCATGAAAATCCTCGTTTTGGAGAAGATGAAGTAAAAAGTTTATGTGGCACCCTTCGTCTCAACAAGCAACAAACTCATCTTGCGTACATTGAATTTAAGCCAATTGGAGGAAGAAGCATTCCTGACCAACTGAATAAGTTGATGGTGGCTATTGCACCCTCTCTCCACGTAACGCCGGATGTGAGGGCGGGTTCAGCGCTATGAGCAACATTATCACTGATAGCAGAAATGCAATCACTACGAACAATGCCGAGAAGCAGCTCTTTGTCAGTACTGTGGGACCTCTGTGCGAGAAATGGAATCCAGAGCCATACGTAAGAACTTGGCGTGGAAAGAAAAAAAAGAGCAGCTCATTTAACAAGTGGCATGGCTCAACAAAACTTGAAAAAGGATAACCACTATGAACCTTTATGGAAAGTTTTTGATTAATTGAGTGTTTGATTTGGATTATGTGGTTATGTGCTTGGTTGAAAATGCGTTGTTATGTTTGTGGTTACAAACTTACAATAATGAGCCAAAAGTATATCTGGGGATCTTTTGTACTTATCCCTCAAATAACTTTTTTAAATTTTGTGTCAATACAGTTCTGTGGCAAACCTTTTACTCTCCAATTTGCAGGCAGCAATACTACAGGACATTGTTTCGAGTCTCACATTAGCGATTCATTCTAATCCAGAGACAAATTAGTTATCTGCATTTTAGCCATTCTCGGATTATCAAATATTTTATAGTTCGTTAAAATTTAGGGTGTTAGGTATAATTAAGGCGTTTAGGGTTTTATGACTGGATAAGTCTTGTGACCTAGGACTCATTTGCCTCTTTTGATCAGCAACTACAAAAAAATTATTCGCCTCTTCTGGGCTTCTGGTACAGTACCGGTAAGAAAAGTTTTCTACTTTCACCTCTGCCTAAAGGACACAAACCCTAAAAGACACGAGACCTAAAGTATGACTCATAAAACATACGAGTCATTACTTACACGAGTTCTAAAAAAAGCGATCTGTTTGGAGATGCAGGTGAGTATCAATTTTTTTTGACCAACCAATTCAACTACGCATCAAAATATTCGGATGTTTTTGGAGGTCAGAGTTCAGTATTACCACTAGCAAAGCATGCTATAAGGATGTGAGAAAAAAAGTTGCTATTTTTTATTGAAAGTTTTATTGTGATTGGAGAGTGTCTACCATTACAACGATAGACTCGGGTTCGATTACCAACAGCAGGACAAACCCAAAAACTTAAACATGGTGATCACTGTTTTCTACTTATGACGTAAGGTCACGGTTTGCTACTAACTGTTTAGTGCAATAATCATCAATGTGAAAGTGAAATATTTATTTAGGGCATGTTAATTATTTAGGGCAAGTGCGCCCCCAATAATTGACTTTTAAATGACTTAACGAAGATAGATGTTTTTGTAAGTTCGTCACTATGAAGTTGTTAAATACATTTTAACGTCGTTTGCAATTCCAATATTAGAAAATTGTGGAAAAAATATTTTGACATAATTTAGGAATGCCATCCCAACAAATTAAACCTCCCAATAGTCAATTTTTTGAATAACCTAATTGTTTTTAATATAAGCAGGTCTTTCAAAATATTTTGACGTGATTTGGGGGTGCTACCCCCTCGGTAACCCCCTAAATAGATCCCCAAAACCTTTTATTTTTAATTTTGAGCTGAAATAACGTTTTTTTAAATATCAGTAGGTACTTAAAAGTCAAAAAATTAGAAATATAATTAGTCGTCTGTTCGAGATAAAAGTCTAAAATTGCTGTTATTAACGAAAAAATTGATTCTTAGACCAACTTAGTTTCGAAATTGCCGTGCGTATGCTAAACAATGACTCGCACTTTCACAGTGTCATTATAACGCTGTACTTGTGACGACATTGTGGATGCATTTTGCGCAAAAACCACCCATCACGTCGGCTACATTATTTTCACTCGCAATCATCGTTAGGCGATTTGCTCTTGATCTGTTAATCAAACACTAACTTTTAGCTTCTTGTCGTGCTGTTCATGCAAAAGCGTTTCCTCATCACATGAATTAAAATTACAATCATTTCTCAGAGTTTTAAACCACCAATCATTGTTTTGAATAAGCGTATTTGAAAGTTTTTACTTGGTTTCAATTTGAAAACTTCAACCGATCTAATGTTTTATCAGAGACAATTTATCACAATGGCTTCAAACGTTTTTCGCTAATGAGTTTTAAAACCGCAAGAAGAAAAAATATTTGCATTTTGTTTTTTTGTTTTCATTGTATGGCAGAAGATTTTACATCATTCATATTATTTTACATAAAAAAGTAAAACATCATTCGTTTTAGGATTAACTTTTACGTTAAATTTTTGCTGAAGAACTTGCTTTTTAACAAACCTCAAATAACCTGAATTTAAAAAATACCAATAATTTCGTCAAAACTTGAACTGAAAAAGTCAAACAACTTTTACGAAAACGCAGTAGAGTTTATATCCCTCATTCATGGATTAGACCTCTATTCTTTCGAGGTTTTCAATCCACACTATGTTTTGATTGCAAAATTATCTTTTTGTTGATCTTGATTTTCTGCACTACCTTATTTGCGTATAAGATACTGCAATACATACAAAATATAATTAAAAAAATGGTTTTATGATTATGTCATATTTTATGCTTGTGGCAAGATAAAGTAATAATTTCTGATAATGTAGTTAAGTGGCGGCATGATTTTTCGAAGCCCAAAAATGTTAGCACAGATCGTTGGATAACGTCTCTTTTTGTCCTTTTGTTTGTTTTCATGTAAGTTGGTGATTTTCATGTAAGTTGTTGATTTCATATAAGTTGGTGATTTCAAAAATATCCATTAATCTTTGTTAGAATGAAAGAAAGAGAAGAACGTTCAGCATAAAGTGTAAGTTAAGTTAGGTTCGCATTTTTACAAATTTCTCCAGAAAAACTGTTCTGCGCTGATATTAAACTTTCTTTGTTTGATTTTTTATTTCTTACAATTAAAATTTTTTTCTTTCTATTTCTTACAATTAAATAATTTAAAAAATTTAATCACAATGCTCCATTAAAAATTTAAAAATGCAGTTTTCTCAAGTTTACTGCGCTTTGGTTGTTTCAATTTTTCCAAACAAATTTTTTTAGTCACATTATTCTTCATCGAATTTATTGCAAACAAAGAAACTTTAGTTTTCTGTCATTATTGGATTTGTTGCAAACAACGTTCCCTCTCAGATCGAGCTTGCTTGGTGTGCGCGAAATAAAAGGCCGTGCGAGCTCTAAAAAAGGTCTTCACCGCAAACCGGTTCTCTTTCAGTCTGAAATTTCGGAATTTTGGTCCCAAATTTAGGTGAAGTTTACAAATTTTAGTCCTTAATTTCGGAATTTTGCCCCTCAAATTTAAGTGAAGACTGCAAAAAAAAGAAAAAGGTCTTCGCCGCATTCTGGTTCTATTTTAGTCCGGAATTTCGGATTTGTGGTCAAAATCTTGCATTTGTAAAATAATTTTATTAAATCTAAATTATGGTCTTGCTTCCGATTGAAAGCACGTATTACCCTTGTCTTATCAACACTTATGCAGTGTGCGCAGAACTGAAGTTCAAGGCTATCTGCGCGGCCGCGCAGCTTAGAGGAAACATAGACTGCACACAAACTTCAATTTTCTGACAGTCTATGCGCGTTCGATTTCGTCAAAAAGAACTCGATTGGTTTGTAGTTAATTCAATGAGGAAATTAAAAAAAGTTTATAAAAAGTTGATCCAAATTGATACAATTTCTAACATCAGGGAAACATTGTACTCTATATTTAGTGCTTTGGTGTGCAAGTCAATTAAGCTGCCCTATTTTTCCGAACTTTGGCATATTTTGCAATTGTTTCAAATTTAAGATTTTGTCCAATTTGAGATTTTAAACAGGATCTGTATTTAACTAAATAATACCGGCAATCGTTAGCAAGTATTCTAAGGTAGGGCGTGAGGACCAGCAGCTTGCTGCATCAAAGCCGTTCATCTTTCATTTCATACGATCGTCTCCGTTTGCTTGCTGACTCGCCGTGATTTATTTTAATAAGCTCCACATGTCGTTGAGCTTCATCTTTTCTGCGACAATACAAATGAAACTTAAGGTGAGAAATTAAAAAGCTACCGTATACGAAAAGCCATATCTTTTGATGTTCAAAGCCGTACAAAATCAATTAAACAATAAATTTATCGTTTTTAATGCAGAAAAAATTTTAATGGCGTAATTTTCGGTCGCAAATTTAAGATGTTTACTTACTAAAGGCGAATTTACACAAAATCCGTTTTTGTCCGTTTTGTTTTTGGTTTTTGCTTCTTCGTGAAAAAGTTTGCTCTTTTTCGTGCGCAGTTTTGTAAGTCCTTATTTGCATTAAGTAGCGTGTTATTACTGCACATATTGATAAAAATTTTGTTCAAAAATTTTGTGTATAAACAACATAGGCGTATCTAGGAGGGCAGCCCCCCCCCAATCGCAATGCCAGCAATGATAATTTTGTGACCAAAACGGCTATTCTTTCATCAATTTCTTTTTCTTGGTTTGTGTTCACCTTGACACGAGACCGTTAAGACTTTTTCGTTTTTTTTGGCTCTTCACCTTTTTTTCGAAAAAAATTCAGCTGTTCAGACCGTGAAATCTGTTCTTGTTGTTTTTTTTTGTTTTGGTCTTCACTATATAAGTTGTGGATTGCCTCCCCCAATCCTAAATTGGTCTCCAACAAAATTTCGTCCCCCCCCCCCAATCAAAACTCTTAAGTTGGACTGTGAAGACTTTTTTTTCTTGGAGTTAGGGTATGATAAACGATGAAAGCGATATTTCAAAATAGGGCTGTTTAACCCCTCGTAAAAAACATTTTTTGAAAAAAGTTTTGTCCAGTAGAACTGTCTGGTTAGTGAGGACAAGGACATACGTATAAAAATGCTTACCAAAAAGAACATTACTTTTTCATGAAGAAGAAAAGCGTAAAAAAACGACAAAAGCGGATAAAAAACGGATACTGCATGAATCCAACTTAACTATAATTCCGGCCATGCACTGACCGATACGATTTTACTTTCCAGTCAAGTTCATGGACTGTTACTGAATAAAAAAATAATCAAAGAAATTTTATATGCGGTGATTACGAGTATGCTCACTATTGATAAATTCTTTGAGGGAGATCACCGCGTAATCATGACGAACTGTTCATCTGTATTGCAAACGGCTTAGAATAACAAATAAGTATTTATCAACGTTAATCAATAATGCAGTGAAGTGATGTTGCGTAGTTAGCGAACTTTTCTGAATCTAACGTTTACGGCATTATTTATCAGATAAAACTTTGAGAAAACGAAACAACTAAAACAATCTCAAGCTAATTGAAATTCTTTTTTTTAAGAAAAGAGAAATGGCTTTGCTATGGAATTTATATATTGTTAACTAGTTGTTACCTATTTTGCAAGCTATCAACATCAATGACAATGAAAATGTCCTTAGAAAATTAAATTCGGCACATGACGCTGTAATAAATTATGTCCTTTTACGAGTGCGACAAAAACTAAAATGACACTATAAATCAAAACATTATTTAGAAAAATTTCGAAGTATTTTGAACATAGAAAAAAAATTTTTACAGCCTAATATCGTAAAGAATTTACAAACGACATTCATTATATGAACTGCCAAACTACAGCAACAGCTGATGTTTAATATTGCGATGAATCATCAAAAAGGAGAGAAGTTTTCGCGTGCTAAAACCACAAAGAGCGCATTATATCATCGTTTTAAGGAGCATGGAGCATCAGCCACCGTTTTTCAACAAGTTCATTAATCTGCGTTCAGATCAACGACGACTTGTTTGCAGTTGGTACTGTACATCCAATCACCTATACCTTCTAATTTTTATGGATGGATTGCAGCTACGTCACAGTTTTTCCGAGCCAAAACGATTGGACGTCAAAATGCCATTACAAAGCATCGAACCTTGCCGTAAATCAATGTTTAATTCCTTTAGTGGGCGTATTTAAAAAATTTGAATGTACTGTTAAAACTTTTGTAGATAGCCTGTGGCTTAATTGAAAGTTACCAGGATCAATTTAAGCAGCTTATATAACTCAGCTGGTCTAGAAAGCAGAGGTGGAGTCCTCGAGGACGTCCTTGGCCTCGAGGACACATTTTGAAGTCCTTAGCCTTGGCCTTGGCCTCGAAGCCTCAAGTCCTTGGCCTTGGCCTCGAGGCCTTAGGTCCTCGAAAATTGCCCTGTCCTCGGCTCGTGGACAGCACTATTTTTGAACCGTTGAAATTTTGTTGAAAACGCCAGAAACCTCGCGGAAAATTTGTAAATACCTTTTTTATTTTGCGCAATTGGAGCGTAGGTTTAGCCAAGCGGGCCTCCCCCCCAATTGAAATTTCATCAATGACAAAAATGTGACAAAAAAGCCTATTGTTTCTTCAGTTTCAGTTTCTTTTTAGCGTTTTTCGTTTACACCAGTAGCGAACAACAATACTGAAGACCAGGGGCCCCGCGACCCCCTAAAATCATTTTTGCCAGCCAATTTAAACGTAAATCTGGAAGAAATGGATAGTTTTCATCCTAAAAGTTGCTATCTCAGGATCACATCTAGCCTTTTTATGAACGTAATGCATTAACCAAGGCCGGATTTACCACAATATGGCGCAGTACCAGCTAAGGGCTCTGCGCTCAAATCTTCAGACTTTTTGTGGTCACCTACATTTGGCAGAAAGATGTTGCGAAAATCTCCAAAGTGCCAGGGGCCCAGCGCGATGGAAATCCGGATCGGCAATAAAATGGCCAGTAGCGTAGCCGGGGGCGGGGGGGGGGCTATATCCCCCCCATTGGCCTGTCAACCAAAATACAGAATAAGAAAAACACCACGTTATTAGCTTTTCTGAGACTGTCTTTTGCGCTGGAATTGACTAAAAAGTGATTTAAAGCATTTTTGAAACATATATTCAGGGGGGGCTAATTTCTCAAAAATTAAAGTCACCAATCAATGAAAACTTTAAAAAATGCCCAAAAATAAGCAATCACATTTGATCGCTAGTGTAAAAACGCCAAACTTAGGTTTTATCAACAAATATATTATAAACTCAGAAATAAAGGGGGGGGTGGCTACTCAGTGTTAGTTAATCGCCGATCAATTCTCTCAAATATCTTTCCATTAGCGCCCCCCCCCCCCCCCCCCCGATTATTTTTCTTTATAAAATACAGACGAAATAGATTACTTCGTGTGAGTTTTGTTGAATAATAGGATTTTATGATTTACCTGCATGTAAACAAGAGAACTGCAATGTTATCATTAGCCACTTCCCACATAGCCCGATAATGCAACCAGTTGAATCATGTTGCGCTGGTAATTTCTATGCCACGTTTTAAAAGCATTATTTTTTTATTAAAATAGCCCTAAAATTAAGTTATATTTGCAAAAAAATGCAAAATTTGCGAGCGCAAAACTTTAACACCAAAATGCAAGATGTTAAACGTGTTTTGAACTAAGATTGCAACTAGAAGGAGGATTAAACAATTTAATTTTTCTAATTGGCTTTCAAATGTCAAAAATCTAGTGCTTTCAAATGGTTCTAAACATGTGCGAAGTGTGATTCAATGGCATTAAAATAGCTTTTTTTACCAAAAAATTACAAAAAATCGCCCAACAGCTGGGGGCTTCGCCCCCAGACCCCCGTCTGTGATACGTTTGAGTTACACTGGCTTTCTCAAAACGTCTCCAAAGTTATGTATTTGCACTTTTCAACTATATTAGTTGAGGCCCTCTCCCTTTGCAAAATCCTGGTTAACTCAAAAACAGGGAAATTTTTGATGACGTCATTGCATGTGATTTGTGGTTTAGGCCTCCCCAATCAAAAATTCTGGCTACGCCTTTAAATTGGAGATTGCCTGAAAAACTTTTTTGAAGACTTTTTTTTTTGGAGAACACTTGCGGCTGTGTCCTTGGTCCTTGGCCTTGGCCTCGAGCATTCCTGTCCTTGGCCTCGAGAGGGTCTATCCTCGGAAAGGCTGTCCTTGGCCTTGGCCTCGGATTTTTTTTGTGTCCTTGGCCTTGGCCTTGGCCTCGAGCCTTGTGTCCTCGACTCCACCTCTGCTAGAAAGTTATGCCTTTTGTGAAATCTCATCGTCCACTGTGCCTAATATTGTCCACTTTGCCCGGTTTTTAAGTTTGTTTCACACAGTAAATTCGGCAATATTCTAAAATACATAAAATTCTACGCCGCAGCAATAACACAAGGTAGATTAACGTTTAATTTAAGCACTATTTATGAATTATAATTTACGCCACTAGTTCAAGTCGAAATAGATCTAAATTAAGGCTCGATCAACATAACGCTGAGGGCGGTTAAATCATTGGTTTAAAATTTAAATGACATCTCTGAAAAATAATTCAATGAAAACCAGAGGTGGAGCCGAGGACACAAGGCTCAAGACCAAGGACACAAAAAATCTCGAGGCCAAGGCCAAGAACAGACCCTCTCGAGGCCAAGGACCAAGAACACAGACGCAAGTGTTCTCAAAAAAAAAAAGGTCTTCAAAAATTTTTTTTAGGCGATCTCAAAAAAAAGTCTTCAAAAATTTTTTTTCAGGCGAAAAAGGTCTTCAAAAAATTTCTTTCAAGCGATCTCTACTTGAGGAAACCAAAAAAAAAGATCTTTCTAGATTTTCCGCAAGGTTTCTGGCGTTTTCCAACGAAATTTCAACGGTTCAAAAATAGTGCTGTCCTCAAGCCGAGGACAGAGCAATTTTCGAGGACTTGAGGCTTCGAGGCCAAGGACTTCAAAATGTGTTCTCGAGGACTCCACATCTGATGAAAACAACTGCTTCTGCGTTTTAACTCCTAGCAACCATAGCGGTAAACCGCTAATGACAACATCAAATGCACACTAAACCTATTATATTACAATAGTTTAAAAATGCGTTAATTTGTCTCGAATGAAGGAGATGCAACTGTTCTATTTCAGGGCCGTTAATAGTAAACCTTGCATTTGATAACCGAAGCTAGCTACCACTATGTGTATTACAACATTTTCATGGATTAGTTGACAGCAAGCCGAATTTATGTCACTGAAAAAAGCAAACAAAAACCTTGATTTGTTACTAATCAAATCTTTTTCAGTGTATACCGACTTTTATGTAGCATTTAACTTTAATGTTTTTTAGAACTCGTGTCTTTTAGAACTCGTGTCCTTTAGGACTTGCATCTTTTAGGACTTGTGTCCTTTAGGACTCGTGTCTTTTAGGGCTCTTGTCCTTTAGGGCTCGTGTCTTTTAGGGCTCGTGTCCTTTAGGACTCGTGTCCTTTAGGGCTCGTGTCCTTTAGGGCTCGTGTCCTTTAGGGCTCGTGTCTTTTAGGACTTGTGTCTTTTAGGGCTCGTGTCTTTTAGGACTTGTGTCTTTTAGGGCTCGTGTCTTTTAGGGCTCGTGTCTTTTAGGGCTCGTGTATTTTAGGGCTCGTGTCCTTTAGGGCTCGTGTCCTTTAGGACTCGTGTCCTTTAGGGCTCGTGTCTTTTAGGGCTCGTGTCCTTTAGGACTCATGTCTTTTAGGGCTCGTGTCCTTTAGGACTCGTGTCTTTTAGGACTCAAGTCCATTAGGACTGCTGTCTTTAGGACTCGTGTTTTTTAGGGCTTGTGTACATTAGAACTCGTGTTCTTTTGGACTGGTGTCCATTAGGACTCCTGTTCATTAGGATTGGTGTCCGTTAGGACTCATGTCTTTAGGACTCGTGTTTTTTAGGACTCGTGTCCCTTAGGCAGAGGTGGAGTCGAGGACACAAGGCTCGAGGCCAAGGCCAAGGACACAAAAAAAATCCGAGGCCAAGGCCAAGGCCAAGGACAGCCTTTCCGAGGACAGACGCTCTCGAGGCCAAGGACAGGAATGCTCGAGGCCAAGGCCAAGGACCAAGGACACAAAGCGCAAGTGCTCTCCAAAAAAAAAAAAAAAAAAAAGGTCTTCACAAAAATTTTTCAGGCGATCTCCAAAAAAAAAAAAAAAAAAAAAGGTCTTCACAAAAATTTTTCAAGCGATCTCCACTAAAAAACGTTTTCCAGACAATTTTTCAAGCGCTCCACAAAATTTTGACATTCCAAAAAATAGTGCTGTCCTCGAGCCGAGGACAGGCCAATTTTCGAGGACTTGAGGCCTCGAGGCCAAGGCCAAGGCCAAGGACTTGACCTTCGAGGCCAAGGCCAAGGACTTCAAATTGTGTCCTCGAGGACGTCCTCGAGGCCAAGGACGTCCTCGAGGACTCCACCTCTGCCCTTAGGGCTTGTGTTCATTAGGACTCGTGTTCTTTAGAACTCGTGTCCTTTAGGGCTTGTGTATTGTAGGACTCATGTCCATTAGGGATCGTGTTTTTAGGACTGATGTCTTTTAGGGCTCATGTTTTTAGGACTCGTGTCCGGATACCCTAAAAGTTTAATGACTCTGCTCACTGTGTACGTCATAGCCAAGCGATTAGACTAAGTTAAATGGCAGACGGTTTAATAACTTCTTGGTAGTATTTAAACGCAATTTCAGCTCACTGTAACATTTGTTGTGTATTTCAGTTTCAGTGGTAGAAAAAAATAGTTAACATATTCACTGTCGTTTAACAAATTTTATGTTTTTGCTCGACGATTTTGTAATGACAGCATAACAACGAGCCAACCTCAAATTTTGGTCCGTTTGGGAAAAGCCTCTTCAGAAGCTCCCTGTATGCTTCAATTAGTCAACAAAGAGCAACTTTTGTCTCGTTCAAACAGTTTTTCTCTGGCACAAAAGATTTAAGGAAGGAAGTGAGGAAGTTGAGGATGATCGCAGGTGTGGAACCATCTTTGCACAAACTTTGCGCATTCCCAGATCTCTGTGATTATTTACCAAATATGCTATTTCGGTTTAATCCGAGTTCATGTGAGATCAGTCCGCACAGCTAACCGACGATCTCCACGCACCATCTTCTTTACAAGCTCGACATTGGTTTCATTTCTACTGGTGGAAGGCCTTCACACACCTGGGATCATCCTCAACTCCGAGTGAGTTTATTGAATAATAGGATTTATGATTTACCAGCAAGAAAACAAGAGAACTGCAATGTTATCATTAGCCACTTCCCCTATAGCCCATTATTGCAACCAGTTAAATCATGTTACGCTGCAAATTTCTATGCCACGTTTTAAAATTCAATTCAATTCAATTTATTTCCCAAACGCAACCAAGCGCGGGAGGGTTGCAGCGAAAGACCAATTGGTCATCTAATGTCTGCTGCACCCAATCGCATTGAAACTTGCACAGGAAAATTTGTCGCAATGGCTTACAAAGATGAACAAACTTCCTTCTTGAATCTTCTGTGCCTGATAAAAACTGTTGAACGAGACAAAGTTTGCTCTTTGTTGACTTATTAAAGCATACAGAGAGCTTCTGAAGAGGCTTTTCCCAAACGGACCAGAATTTGAGATTGGTTCGTTGCTCTGTTGTCATTGCAAAATTGTCGAGCAAAAACTTAAAATTTGTTAAACGACAGTGAGTATGTTAACTATTTTCTTCTACCATTGAAATGCACAGCAAATGTTACAGTGAGCTGAAATTGCGGTTAAATACTCCCAAGAAGTTATTAAATCGTCTACCATTTAACTTAGTCTTAAAACTAGTCTATAACTTACACAGTGAGCAGAGTCCTAGAACTTTTATGACACACCTCGTATGGTTTTGGTGAACCCAATCCTAACTGCTCTAGTTTCGATACTTCAAAATAAACTACTCAATTTGGTCGAAAAGCAAATCCTTGTCTTTTTAAACAATTCAGTAAAACAAAAAAAAACTTCCTAAAATCACAGAATATCCTTACAGGACAACGGTAAATCCAGAAGAGAATCATGGTTGCAATTTACATGACAACCTGCGTGAGAGCAGGATCACGTGACTACACAATGTTTCTTAAAACGGCGTGAATGTTGCAAGTTTAATCAAATCAGCGCGCGTTTCAAACACTGTTGCGGCGCAGTGAGACGGACTATGAGCAAAGCACAAAGAACACTGGTTCAATACAGCGCAGAGTCACAACCACACAAATGCCAAAAATTTTAAATTTCGCATAATTTAAAGCCGTACAAGATCAGTTTTTGTACGGCTCTAAATTTATGTTTTAATGTGCAAAAGTTAAGTTTGTGTTAGTGCTTCCTCACTTCGGTTGCTCTGGCGATGCACGGATACAAATTTTTTCAGGAGTGGATTTTTCCAAACATTTACTTTTGGGGATTTTCCCCCATAAAATTTCCCTAATTGAAAACTTGGTAATGGCTGTTGACTGGAGTCGAAAGTTATGAGTAGAGCAGGTAGACTACTGTAAATGATAAATAAAAACAAAGTTTTTGAAAGAAAGTGGCTTGGCGTAGCGTAACAACAGTCTCTGCCTTTTGAAAAAGCTTTCGAAATAAAATTAACGCTACTGAATTACTTTTAAACCAATAAGCATTATCACGCATTAGTCTGTTAGTTGGGCAGGATTCTAGGCTAGGCCTGTGACTCAATCTGTCAATACACTGGTACTGGCTGACTGGTATGTCAGATGTTCTCTTAATTTAGGATTTGTGTTCATGTTGCTGTAAACAGGTACGTTACAACTAGAGTGTCACTGTCAGGTGTAGACTAGCCTTCCCTAGGTCGTCTAGCTGGAAATCTAGCATGTTGATGGCAGATTCTGCTAGTGCTAGTCAAAGCCGTGACATACTGGTAGTAAAATAACAAGATAAATAAGTACAGAGTAGGCCTAGTAAAATAAACGAAAGTGCGTGGTTAAATAAATAGGTCTAAAGATTTTTGGTGGCATAGGCTAACTGGTTTAAGAAAATTTTTATTTTGATTCTTACAGTTACCGGTATACCGTACTTTAGGTTTAATTAGGGTTAGGGCTACTCTTTAAAGTTTTAAATTGATTCGTAACAACATAACTAGATTGCTAGATAGCATCTTATATCAATAACAATACCTGTTATTGATATTAGATCCTATCTTGTATCTAGCAATCTGGTTACCATATGTTGCTATGAATCAATAAAAACTTTAGCAACTATTATTGATATCAGACTATCAGATGCAATCTAGTTATGTTGTTATGAATCAATAAAAGCTTTAACCAGTAGCTCTATCTGCTACATTCATGTCAAAGCAATTTATTCAAATCAGTATTTATGTACAGTCAACTCCCGTTACTGTGACACTATTTGTTCCAGTGAATAATGTCCGACTATTGAGGTTGTCAGAGTAATGAGTCAGCCTAGTTTGTGGTTGGTAATGTCAGTAAGTCAATCATGCAACGTTGATCTGCACTTGCGTAGTCCTTGCTAGCATTGGTACTCATTATAGACAATAAAGTGCAATATCATGTTCTCTTGCCCTAATCCTTATCACTTCATTCCTGTACCTCGTAATTGTCATGTGTAGTAATTAAGCATTAACAGTCCATAATCTGAGTTGTCTTATAGTACCGTCAACCGGGGCGACTTTGAACGGTTTTGAATCATTTTTACTTGTCACTTCCGCTAGGTTTAAGCAAGAAAAGTGCTTATAGGCTGAATGTAACACTTATGGCCTCAGCAACTAGAACTGTCATAACTAAAAAAATATTTCGCTCTAATAAGCCATATATTCTATCTCAAAAAGCATTCAAAGTCGCCCCGGTCTCTGAGGCGACTTTGAACACCTACCAACATGCACTTAAACCTTCACTTACAAGCAAAAAGTTGCCTTCGCCTAACATGTCTTTGAATTAAAACGTTGCGGAGCGGCTAATTTTTCCACTCCAGATCCTCTCCGAAATTTCTTAACTGACTCCGGCTCCGAAATTTTACAACAACACTCAGCTCTGAAATACTGCGATACAAAAATACACTTTGACAAAAAATTTGAACCAATTGTCATATTGCTCAATAACCTGGATAAGCATAGCCTAATCACATATTCTGATATTCCCAGAGAGCAAAAATAGTTGCTCATTCTACTACCAACTCTCACTACGGCTTAGAAGCCAAATTAAAGTCACACTCCGTTCCCAATTTTTTTTTAAATTGGCACTCCGCCTTAAAAATATGAAGAAAACACGTGGCAGAGTGGTGAGGGCGGTAAACTGCCGATCACATCCTCATGGGTTCAAGCCTGCAATCGTCTATTGCTAATTGACCTGACTTGAAGATCTATATGTCAATAGTAATGGTGTAGTAAATCGCCCTATTTCTGAGAATTATTTTGTTGAAATGATGACGTCATTGTCATGTGACCTTGTGCTAGTCGGGCAAAAAAGAAAAAAAATCTATCAAAGTTCAAACACTGACCTAGTGAGAGACCGCTCTTGGTCTTGAAAAGTATTTAACTGAAAACAAAGTTTGTTTTAGTGAAGTGTTCAAAGTCACCCCGGCATTCAAAGTTGCCCCGGTTGACGGTACGCTGCAGGTTTCTGGCGTTTGATGGAAAAACACTAGGTGAGCATTTTGCAATTTTGAGAAAATCATCATATTGTTTTCCACTGTGTTATTAAAGTTAGGCAATAATATTAATTGTTGTGTATTATTTGGTGATGCACTCTTGGGCAAACGCTGCAGTTTAATTATGTCCAATTAACAGGAAATTTTTTGATGTGTTTTGCACTTTTGTTCCTAGAATTGTGCTGTTATAGTCAGACAATGAGGTCCGATTATGGAGGTAAAACACTGTACATTGCAATGCAGGAATTCCGTTCCTTTTCAATGTATATGTAATGGTGAGGGCATTTGATTAAAAGGGGTTTGATTTAGTAATTTAGTATTTGTTTGTTTAGTTTGTAAATAAAATTTAGTTTGTTGGATACTGGTACTATAATTCGCTTTCATTCTGAATGCTTTTTTTGTGCAGCTTTTAGCATTGTATATGAGGTGTGTTTGAAAAGTAATGGGACTGTGCACGTTGCACAAACAACTTTTATCACAGAGAAAAAAAGCATTGCTTTCTATGATGTCACAATGTCTTATGGTTTCGAAAACCAAATTTCAGCATTCTGTGACAACTACATTCTTTTTGGCATGTTTTTTTGTCAAGGCACTTTCTTTGCGACTGTTTAGTGAAAATTTGATAAATTAAGAATTTTTGGCTTCTTTTTCTTTGGTGCAAAGGATGAGCATCAAAGAATGAATCAAGTTGAAATTTCTTGTTCGTCATGGAAAAACTCCAACTGAAGCACTAAAGTTGCTTCAAGAAGTCTATGGTGATGACACGATGTCAAGAACTTGTCTTTTTAGTGGCACAGGAGGTTCAAAGAGGGAAGAGAGGAGATGGAAGATGATCACAGGAGTGGTAGGCCATCCACAAGTAGAACAGATGAAAATGTTGAGCTTGTGGGACAAAAGGTGCGGAGCGATCACTGTCTTACTGTTAGCATGATAGCAGATGAGCTGGGTATGAATAGTGAGAGGGTATGGAGGATCGTTATGGAAGATTTGTGCTAAAATGATACCAAGGTTGCTGATTGAAGGACAAAAGGAGCAGCATGTGTAAGTGTGTCAAGATATGTTGGAGCAACTCGAAACTGAACCCAATCTGCTGAAAAGAGTTGTTACTGGCAATGAGTCATGGATCTATGAGTACAATCCACTCACCAAGCGGCAGAGCCTTGAATGGAAGAGCGCATTGTCACCAAGACCCAAAAAAGGCGAGGGTGAACAAGTCCAAAACCAAGGTGATGCTGATCACTTTTTTTGATGTCCATGGAATTGTCCATGCAGAATTCTTGCCACAAGGCCAAACTATTGATCAGCTCGTCTACAAAAGCATCCTGCTACATCTGATGCACTCAGTGAGGGAGAAAAGAAGAGAACTGTGGGAAACGAGGTCATGGCTGCTTCATCATGACAATGCTCTAGCTTGTAATGCCTGGGTAATTCGGGAGTTTCTTGCCAAATATAACATTGCTGTACTGGAACAACCACCCTACTCTCCAGATCTGGCCCCTTGTGACTTTTTTTGCTTCCCAAACTCAAGGAAGTCAACAAAGGAACTCGTTTTCGAGATTCAGAAGCCATTAAAACAGCTGTGACGAGAGAGCTCCAAGAGATCGCGGAGGAATCCTTCCTGAAGTGCGTGGAAGCGTGGCAGAAGAGATTGGAAAAGTGCATTCGAGCTCGAGGAGATTATTTTGAAGGCGACATGTTGTAAAATTTACTTGTCAAATAAAATAAAACATTTATCGACCCAGTCCTGTTACTTTTCAAACACACCTCGAATACTCTGAAACTTGTTTAACTAAAACAATGAGCTGTTTAAGTTGAGTCGTAGTTAAAATTATCTCAGTGGTTAGCCATTAAATGTTTGAGCAACCGTATCAAGATAGTTTATTGATTAGTAATTAGGTTATATATAAATGGAAGGCTTTATTTCACAGAAAATTTCTGTCTAGTGTTTTTAAATTCTGACTGGAATCTAACACAAACTCAAATCTTTACTCTTAAAACTAACCCTGAACCCAAATTTTAACTCAAACTCTAAACTTGACTCATAAAAACTAAAAAAAAAAATGCGTAGGTATTGAATAATTATTCTTCATTTTATTTTTGCTTTTCTTTAACTTCAAAAATTTTGATAAAATAGACACTTCCCAAGTCCCCACTGCCATAGGCTATAGTTTTGCATGCATATTGGGGACATGTAACAAAATTTGAGATTTTTAAATCCACAGATTTTTTTAGATTAAATTTTTAACTACCAACCAGTTCAGAGTTAGTTAAGCAGTAATGCAGTTGTCTGTGGTGGGGAAGGTCTGAGGTTCAATCTCAGGCCAATCAAATTAGACACAGTATCGTCAACAGTACTGCTGCAACATTTCAGATTTTTTTAAAGGAGCTGTGTTGCCTGCAGGCGCAATGGTGTGGGGGTTGGCCCCCCAAATCGTTACATGCTTCAGTGTAACACAACGAGTTTAATGATAGATTTGATTTTTGGTTAAATTTTTAGCTTTTTTTCTCAAGTTTTTTTTTATGCACTGGCTGACATTGTTCTTAAATTTCACCAACGTTGAGACTATAGTAAGAAATTTTTCTGTGTTAGCTGCAATAAGTGAAAATCAAATCGGATGTAAATCACTTTTTCATTTCTGTGTTGGTGTTTTATTATCCTTGCAGAGTTGATGATCTAAAATGGTTGAATCATGATAGAAGATACTAGTACCTGTAGTAGAAGTTTTGTGGCGTTAAATAATGTACCAACTGACTTTGGTCTAAAAAGATCGAAAGAATTGATACAGGAGTTAGTAGTTGATAATGGAGCTGTCATTTCAGTTGAATACGATAAAACTCCTGCTGGAGACTTTTCAAAGACCAACATTATTGTGGAACTGAGCAATGCATCATGTATGAATGTCATATCATTATTGTTTTAAATTTTAATTGCCAGGCCATTAAACCTGCCAAGTAGTAACTCTGTCTCAAATTGACCAAAGTCAAAAATGTTTAAGGCTAGTTTTACACATGTTGAGGTATGTAGCAGATATGGATCAGAAAAAATTACTAATTTATTCAGTGCAGTACTGGTACTGAAATTGTGAACTTTTAACTGAACATTCCTTTTGCTTCATTGTTTTTGTTTTGCTTTTTGGTGCGCATATTTATCCTCCTGTCTCTGGACAGTGTCAGGCGCTAAATATTGGATGTTCTGTGCACTTTTCATTGCAATAACTACTTCATGGTTGGAGGAATCCACACCTGCTTAGGTGTTTCCAGTGATCCAATGTTCCTGTGGATTTCTTCGAGTTCTTGTCCACTGAATTTGCTGCTTGTTTGAAACCACCAAGCAAAGATAATCATCGTAAAGCATCCTATCCAAGGACGCAGCAATGTGACCAGGGTGCGGGTTGAACACGATCATGTAGTTAGGATCGTCATAAAAGCGACGCCTTTACTCTCTTGGCCACGCTGCGGACAAAGGATTAGTCAAAAATTAAAGAGTTATTTACAGTTTTCTTATTAGACATTTTATTCACCAATTTGCCTTGGTTGGAAGACAGCGAAGGGACCTTACAGTCTACAAGTCAAATACCTTCAACTGCATGTGCTTTAATGGTTGTTTGATTTTGCAAACTCGTTACGGTTGTCATTTTATCGATACAGTGATTGTATTTGTTTTTTAGTTGTGGATGAATTGTTGAAAACTCGATGTATTGAAATCGAGCATGATCTCAAGCTGCACAAAATTTTAGTTACAAGGCCAAGGTTGAAGAGCAGTAGCAGCCAGTCGAATTTACTAGATGTTCCCAGTAGTTCAGCTGAACGACATGATACTAGTAAGTAAATCAAGCAAAACAGTTTGAAAAATAAACATAGTGGTGTCGAATGCCCGGTTCACTACTATTTTCTGTTAAAGCTTAGCTGATTTTGTGATTAAGCTTTCTAATCGACTAATTTTGTAAAAGTTGGATCAGTTATGCCTAGATTTAACAAATATTGAGTTTTAGTTAATTAAGTAGTGCATAAACTAAACGAAATTTTTGTTTCAAGAATTATGTGCTTAAACAATTCAATTGTTAAGTTTGCTGTTGGGCTACTCGAATTGTTACTGAATTAGACTGCCTATCTCAACGACCGGTACATAATATATTATTGTATTTACTGACTCACACTCTTCTACAAGCCCAGTCTTTGAGGTAGAAAACAAATGACCGAAATCAAACTGACCGCCAAGTAACCCAGCTGCTGGTGGTCAGTTGGCTTGCATTTAGATTTGCTGCTGTCAGTTGATTTTTTTCATGCCTTTTTGTTAATTGTTTTTGTTAACATCAATGGAAAAAATTTAGGTGGTGCTGAAGTTGATGCATTCAGGGAAACAAGGAGTGTTTTTTGCACCCGAATACCTGCAGATATGTATAATGGCGGAGATCTACGCTATCATTTTCAAAGGTATTTTATTTTTTCAGTTTTACAAAAACAGCTAATAATATGGATGAGAGATTTGCTGCCAGATTACTTTGCAGTTGTAATTAAAAATTTGTAATTAAATCTTTATTCATGAAGTTGTCTTGGTCAAGAGACAGTGACGGGACTTTTCAGTCTTCTAGTCAAACTGCCACTTGCTCACCTTCTTGTTTGTACACACGGTGGAGGCTTCACACTGTCTTTTTTATATCAAGCAGGAAAGCCGTGAACACTGGTGTCGATACCAGGGGGGCCGGTAGGCGGCGCCTCCTCAGGTCTGACCGTCCAGTTGGTGAAATGTCTCTCCCCCCTATGTTTTTGCTAACTGGTTTACGTACTCCGCAAGCGAGTTAAAAATCAGAAGTTATGTGAGAAATAATTTAATTTATAAATGATAAAACACATTGCGGGATCAAATATTTTTCTTAAAACGTAATCAAGCGGGTTAGTAAAATACAACTTTCAGACGAGTGTTGCAAAAATGACGAACTTGGCGAGTTGGTGATGTGCTTTTTTAAGTATTGCAAAGAAAAATTTGCTTCGTCAATCTTAAACTACACACTTCAACCGCAGTAATATTTCAAAGTATTAACTGAACAAACATTAACACTAATTATAGGGTAGAAATTCAAGTACTTTTGCTATATAAAAGCTAACTAAAAAGCATGGAAAACAATTTGCAATCACTGGATCAAACAATTTAAAAGAAAAAAAATTAAAATCATAAAACTTGGTGATAGAGCAAAGAATAATGTTAATCTACACGACGGTAATTTTTTATCACAATGGAATAACGAATTTACGCTATTGATTAAAAACAATTAAACCAGCTTTCCCGATCAATCAAAAGTAGATTGATAGTCAGGGAGGTTTGTCTGAATTGTCAACAATTACTCATATACTTCTCACACCAAAAACGCTAAAGTAATCGAATGAAGTCTTTTTTTGGCGTTCTCGCATTTTGTAACAAATACTCTGGCATACGTATACTTGCTATTACGGATCAATTTATTTCGTCTCATAACAAAGTTGTATTTTACACAAGAACGTGTTGCCCAAGCCTGAATAGTTTATTTATGCATCTCTATTGCGGATACTACAGTACGTATTATTATGATGTGTTTTTTCGTGTGCGTAGCCAGAAACTTTAAGAATTTAGATATACTCGTATATTAGCGTTTTTGTGTAATCTGGCTTCGATTTCCACATAACTTCAGAAAGATCGCTTAGACACGGTTTACACTGGCGTATATTCGCAATTCAGAAGCATGCGATTTTATCCCAGGTTTAAACTGAAATTTGGTATGCACGGCGTACCGCTTGCTAACGTACTAGATGGTTGAAACGAAAGATGCGCTCATTTGCTTACAATTTGTACACCAAGTTAGGTTGACCGGGCCTGCAGGAGCAACTACGCGTTAAAAATAAAATCAAAACTGCCCTTCGCGGTTCGGTTTTATGGATTACCGGTTCACTGCTCTACAAATCTGCGTTCAAGGAGATGTTTTGTCACATCGATTTTGCATTGTTTATATCTCAGCAACTTGGTTTAATTATAATGCTGAGAATTTTTAAATATGATGTTTTTGTACTCAAGCCGATTCGGCGACAGTATTTAAATTTTTGGTTGGAGTTTTCATGTTATGCGCTTTGCAGTTATTGCAGTGGTTCCATAGGAAAAAACCTGTGATTGCCGCGCTTAGGCCCGGTCTTTACGCTACGTAAAATCGTGAGCGCACAAGCGTAGTTTTAGTTTACTTGGAACAAAAATTCGTTTGACCTGTTATGACGCTTTACCAGCCCGTACAAGCTGCATGTTGGTCAAAATATTAAACTAAGGAATAAGGATGCGCTCGACCGCTCAAGATTTTACGCGCAGTTTGGAGTGTAGACCGAGCTTTACGTATTGCAATAGTTAGAAATATTTAATTCAGTTAATGAAAATATAACGGCATAATCGCAACATAACTACATTGTTGCGTAATTGACTAATCAAGTTAATTATGAACTAACGCTGGACAAATCTGCCACGTCTGTTTGTAGCGTGAAGCCAATGTGCAATTACGCTAAACCAGTGGTTTTCAACCTGTGGGCAACAGAAGTATTTTGCAGTGGGCCACAGAGCATTTTGGTTTGAAAAAGTCGTATTTGCACGAGGAGCTGTTTATTCCCTGACATTGTCAGAAAGTTGCGGTGAATGGCGAGTTGACTTGTTTTTGTTTTTTTTGGAGATCACCTGTTTTTGGCCGGAAAAACCGTTTCAATCTACTTCAAGACTGATGAAAATTTGGGTCAAGTTCTTGAGCAATACTTTGAGAGTAGGGCCATGGAAAATTTTCAAAATGAAACTGGGCCACGGTTAGAAAAAGGTTGGGAACCACTGCGCTAAACGTTGACACCGTAAACATATCGCAATGCTAGGAACAGTTAGACAAACGGTAACTGTTACTTGAAATTGTGGCTAAACTTGGGACGATCTGGCTCGTCAGAACGACACAAAAAAAGCATTGATACTCCGGCAAAAATGGATTCAAAAAGCATCTCGAACGAAAAATTCTCGCTTCCCTAGAATTTGCTTGCTTTGATGCCTATGACTGTAAATACCAATTTTTTCTGGCTTAATAACTGCATTAATATTCGCAGTTACCTGCATAGGTCAACTAGAATAGCTTTTAAGAATATAGGTTCTTGTTTTTCAAATTTTGATATTCAAAATTTCAAAGACATGAATCCGATGTTGTTGAAAGCTATGAAAGCTGTTTAGTTTGCCATGTAATTGACAAAGCAGTTTGAGTTTGTTTTAAGGTGTGCTTTACTATTTAACAACAATTTTGCTGCATCAAGTTCGAACATCAATGCTAATAATCAAATGGTAGATATTTTGCTTTTAGCTTATACAATTTCAAAACCATTTAAGTTAAAAACACAATGAATCATTGGTTCATTTATTTTGTTAAAATGGTAGGTTTAGTATTTTCTAGTCATTTGTATTGTTATCTGTTGGTTTCTATAGGTTTGGTCGTGTTGATCGAGTGTTTTTTCCTCCCAACAACAAAACCTATGCCATCGTTTACTTTCTTGATCATGTAAGCTCCTAAGTACTTACATAGTTATGATGTTTGTGTGGTGCTGCTTTTTAGTTGCTTCGTGCAGTCGTGTATGATGGTTGCTGGTTTATGCTATCTTTAACTTCTTAAGGATACTAAACATCAAAAACTAAAATGAAAAGAAAAAAAGAAAAGAAGTGAAATGAAAAGAATTAATGAAATTGATCCCTGCCATGACATTCAAGTCACAGTATAAAGTAAACAATTACGACATGCTCTACACTAGGAATCCAGTTGTAAGCTTATAAGCGACGAACGTATCCTCTGTTTATTTCAACAATTAATTTTGCACTGTGATTTGTTTGGAAACACCCAATCTTCACAAAATTTCTGTTTAAACTAAGCAAGGAATTGCAATGTAGACTGGACCGTAAAAATCACAAACTGTCAATCAAGTGTTTCTGGCATAACAGACGAGGAATTAGGGTATACGAGTACTTTTTGTAGACTCTGGTTTTGCATCAATTTTATATCTTCTGATCTATAGGTGTCTGACGACTGTAAATTATGTTCAATACTGGTAGTGTATCAGTGTTTGCTCTTTAGATGCTACAGCCTACTTTGTGGTAGTATTCACAAACTTCATCCTTGTTCGACTTTAAAGCCTTCAAGAGAGTGAAGAGTTACATTTAGCCTTTGCTGTACTATATTGTTTTATGACTTAAGCTAGCACTTAGTTTCTTAAACTGCAATGTCTTTTAGATGTCTGCTCTTAGAGCAATCAGGTCAGGAGGAAAAATGGAGCGCAAAAATGGAAGAATGTTGATCAAATGGAACAGAGATGAAAGTAGAGAAATTGATTTATATGTTTGTAGCTTTTCCTGCTATGAGTACCGAGTAGCTCATCACACAATTTCCAGTAACATAGAAAATCTTTTTTTGGACAATAATAATTTCTTGATTAACATGTATAATTTGTTGGTGCTACGGAGTTTGAAAATAGTTTTAGAGTAAGTCTGTCTCTTAAAAGTTAAAGCTTTTCATGCGCCTGTATATAAAGCGTTCGTACTTATGATCAAGTGAGAATTAGATGATTACAAGTTTAAATTTCGACATTTACTAATGTTGTATTGTGACGCCATATACTGTACAACTCTGCATGCCAAACGTTTAGAGGACGTCTGAAATTTCAGGCATTTTGTATAATCTGCTTGGTTTCAGTCTTTCACTCAACAAGCAAGAGTATTTTTCCAAAAATCGATAAAAATTTTTTGGTTGGAAACAATGAAAAACCGTTCGATCATTAAAATCGGAGCAGCAACATTGACTGGCAATGCATAACTTAAAGCTTACGCGATTTACTGAGTGAAAACAACTAAGCCAGTGGTTCTTAAGCTTTTATGAACTGTAGCCCCCTCAAATACTTCCAACAACTTGTTTTCCCCTGCTCGGAAAAAAATCTCCCGTGTTTCATAAGCCTCATTCTGGGCTACTTTAGAATGCAAGTTCGAGGCTAGAAAAAGACGTCTTCACTGCTGTTTTAAACCAAATACCGAATTGTTGGGTTTCAGTTTTCAATTCCTAAAACCATTTTTTTCGCGCCCCCCGGAGCCCCTCTTGAGAAATCCTGAACTAAAAAACTGTAAACACCTCCCAGAGTACCAATAAAATTGATCAAAAAAAAACTTGCTTGTGTCACAGATAGTTTATTTTCGTGTTATAAATCCGAATTTTAAATTAAGAGTGTGTGATGCAATTGACAAAAAGATTTAGTACATTATTTTCTTTGGCGCAATCGTTATTGACAATTCCTTCTTTACAACTTCTTCTCCTATGAAGTTGTTTTGATTAATAGTCCATGACTGATGTTGTTTGCAGGGGATATTCAGAGAAATGTGTACAGGCCTACGTATTCTGACGCTGGTAATGGTCCGCCCAACTCTGGTGGCCAACCAAGGTTTGGTGGACATTTTAGAGTTTACGAGCAGCCGATATCTGCGGGCAGTGGATCAGGAGATTCAAGAGGTATTCGCTGGTTTTTAAATTTACTTTTTGCAATGCCTTGTAGTTTTCAAAGAATTCCGTGTGAACTGGGAAAGATATTGCGAGTTGTCTTGAAATGATCTACGTAGATTTTATATTGTAGATACTGTAACTTGAGCTTGTGTTTGTAACAAACGTCGTAATTTAAGTAGTATCCATAAAGTAATTTAACAGCCACGGTTTTGTACTGGAAGCATGTATTGTGCACATTTTATTGCGTACTTCTCCGAAGCTTGTAGAGATGTCAAGTCCATAATTGCGAAGTTATGAATTTGGTAAAACATTTTTTCATTTAGCAATCTTGCAAGCACATACTTCAAATTGGAACCAGATTCTGGGCAAAGAAAGAGATTTCTTCACTGAGCCTTACAAAAGGTATAGTATCATTTCACTTTGAAGTTTTATTGTTAGTGTTGAAGCTTGCCTTTTACGTCATCGACGAATTCGTTTACACGTATCTTTGTTTTGTGTTGCGTTAAGTGTACTACAGTATGAGTATTCAACTCTTTGATGCGTGACGATTTGGACTTCGAAAACCAGTCATTTGGCGTAGATAGGATTAATTATTATCTACACAACTAAAAAACAATGTTTGCCGAAATCTGGCTCTCTAAGCCAATAGAATGCAGTCCAATACCACCAGTAGAACTTCCCAACCTTCAAAACTAGTTTTAGGGGTCTTGGGTAGTGATGTTAGATTGCATTCTGAGATTGGGCACTGGGCAACGAGATTTCTGCCAGCCCTTTTTTCCGGTTGTTTGATCGATAATCTTTGGTAGTAACCAAGAGCTCGTGACAGCTTGGGCTTCGAAAACAACTCGTTAATTCACTATTATCTACACAGCTAAAAAAGGACGTGGCAAAAACTTGACTCCCTCAATCAGGTTTTGGAATCTGTGGGGTATCACTGGTAGTGTTGGGGTTCATTCTGTTGAGACTGAGGGAACCAGATTCTTCCCCCCTTTTTTCAGCTGTTTGATTACCTTTGGGAGAAACCCAATGCTTGATCCTCCGTAATGGGCAGATCGCCATAAATTTTAGGGTTAGGTGTTGTCTGCATACGCTCATCTCGTTTCAAACGATATTTTTTAACAAGAATTAGGCAAAATAACTGTATTCTTTTTTTAGTTTTCGATAGTTTGGTGAAGTTTATCTATGAAAAATAACTGTCGCAATCATATCTGTCCATCAAGTAATCTTGTTGGGTGTTTGTAGGTGCGTTTTAGTTCAAAATCAACCTGGATATGCGCGAGTATCGGGCGATCGTCTGCGTACGTATTTCGAAAATCTTGGTCATTGCGGCGGAAGAGTTGTGTCAATGAGACGGATTGTTGACGGAATATTAGTCGAGTTTGAGGACGAAGAGAGTAAGTAGACTTTTTAAATTGACTTACTGGTAGCCTATTTTATGCTACCACCCTATCACCACTCAGGGGGCCACTGCTACTGGGTACCAATTGGTTGCCTTTTACGACCTGCCAGCTGGTTGTTTTCATTATTTTACCTCAAATGAAGCTCTTGATGATGAACTGGATTTGTCATGTTCTTATTGAGCATAACAGTAAGTCCAATACAAAACCTTGTTTTCAAACCAATTAAATTATTTGAAACATTCTAAAGGTCATTAAAGCAATTTTTGAACTGTTACAATTTGGCAAAATTGAACGTGGCTTCTTTATTTTCGTTTTCTTGGTAACACATGTAATTTGATTTGGACAGTCGGCTTGAGATATGAAAACCATATGAAAAATATATATTGAGTGTCTGCGACAGACACTGTTATCTGCTTCAATTACATTTTATAGCAAAGGCATGGTAATGAGGTGGAACAGCGTCACTAATTAAACAATTTTGGGTGTAGACTGGTGCCAAGTAAATAGAATAGCGTCATTTGAAAACAACATATGTTTACAAAAGGTATAAAATTATCTTCTTTTTTCATCTTTGAATTCAAGAGTTGTAATTACATCTTTGTTCACCAAGTTGTCGTGGCCAGGAAGCAGCGAAGGGACCTTTCGGTCCTCCGAATTAATCTGCCAACTGCCCACCTCTCTACCACGCACGATGGAGGCTTCACTTTGTTCTTTTTAAAGCTGAACGTCAATCAAGGACGTTGTGAATACCAATTTTTATAGTCTTTGGTTTGACTTGACCGCGAATCCAATCCGAGTGTAAACGTTCTGTCCATTTGACCTCTGGTCTCTTGTAGAGACTAGCTTGTATAATACACATTGTTTTTGCGTAGCTGCGGAAAGCATTTTGGTCAACGAACATAATCTTGATTCGCTTTCACTGCAAATATTTCCTAAAACAATTCCACGGGTTCATGGGGATTGCTTCGCGGTAGAGGTAGGTGTTGTCTATCATAGCTTAGTTAACTGATTTTGTTAAATTTTTTCATATTATGCTTTTGGTCTTTTTTATTAATTGTTTTTTGTGTGCGTGACACCTCGTATCATCTGCCAATGTCGCTGATTGTTATTTGCCTCCTAATTGCAACATCTAAGGCTGCAAACTAAAGTAGATGCAACAAAAACAATTCACAGCCAAGAACAAATGAAACATACAATAATTATTGTACTGTATTTTTATTTCATTTTTTCTTGGCTCTCTTTTTCTTGTCGAAGCTTTTCACTTGGTTGCGTTTTTCCTCAAAAAGCAATGCTAATTTGCGGTTTGATAAATTCAAAATTTAAAAGCCAAATTCAGGGATTTCAAAAATCCGAAATTGAAATTCATCAAAAATTTTAAAGTAGATTCAAAATACCAATTCAACCTCACCAAAGATAAGGAGTTAGTTTCAAACACGTTCGAAAATTTTTCTTGCACATCTGTAGAGTCTTAAGATATTATTTTCGGATTTGTAAAGATAAGTAGTTAATTGTTTCTAATTATCATTGCCAGTATTGTGATTTTTTTAAACAGAGCAATTCTGTTGCAAGTTTTCAGTAGCTTGAAATTTTTAGAAACTTTGAGTACACAATACGGAAAAACAAAACAGCGGGTCCACCTTTGTGAACTATAGAAAAATATTAGTAACTTGTTCAATTTTTATTTTTTGTTTTTATTTTTTTGTCATTTAGGGAAACTTTGAGAACGTTGATACTCTGAAAGCTTGGTTGGAATGTGGTTACAGCAGTGAAGAATTCCAACTAGAGTGCCATAGCGAGAACGCCATTTATTTGCTGCGATTTTCAAAACCTATCGGTATGTTTTTACTTACTTTTGCATAAGATTGTCGGAAAAAAGAACCGAATTTTATCGATCTTTTCGTACTTGCATGCCTAAGGGCTCGTACAAGAGCGATAATGCTTGAGAGTTCTCAGTGTGGTTAATGACTGCATGAAGCAAGCGTTGTTCTCCCACAGAATTCCATCAATTTGTTACTTTTTTGCAATGCGGAAAAAGAATTTTTGCAAATGCTCATTTTAGATTGTCGCCGTTCTGATGATACTTTGCGAAGTTCCGCTCTAGTAACCCATTCCTCTTGGGTCGGAAAACACAATTTAAACATCAAAAAATTTCTGGCTGCGCAAACGTAAAAGGACTGAGTTTGGTATTTTTAAGCGTTTTTAAGTAAATAGGGCTGCTAAACTAACTCATTTATTATCTCTATCTGCCAACATGCTCGCACATTGCTTTAATGTACTGAGAAACATTTCATATGTGTTTAGAATATCAAGACCTGTTAAATTTTGCTAAGAAAGTTCCACTTGAAAAAGCCAAACCAAAGGTAAGAGAACAGAAAAAAACTATTCGCTTTTGTGAAGAATTAAATTCTCTCTGCACTGAAAACAAATTTCTCGTGCGGGCATCGCACTGCTTAAAGTCAAACTACTACATCATTGTGGCTTTAGGGCGTTGAAATTTCATGTGCGTAGTCTTTATTCACTAACTTTCTTTTGACAAGAGGCAGTAAAGAGACCTTTTATCTTTAAGTCAAATTTTGAGATCGAATCCGGTACTCAAATATGTTTCAACATTATCTTTAAGTCACGTTTTGTTCCAAGATTCGCGAATTGACTTGCCCCGACTGCATCATGGTGAAAAACCTCTCGCCTGACGTCAGCAACGACATGATCAAATTTACCTTCATGAACACGAATAAAACCGGAGGTGGACCGGTGACAATGGTCAAGCGAAAACGAGAATCCACGAGCGCACTGGTGTATTTCTCACATTACCAAGGTAGCTTTAAAATCAGCAATTTTTTTTAAAGTCATCTTGAAGTTTTTTTTATGATATCTGTGTTATCCGTTACTTCTGAAAGCCACTCCGTTACTGGCTGTTGCTGAAAGTCAAAAGTATCATTCTTGCAGCTTTTTACCCCTAGGGTTTCACGTTGCAGCAGAAAAAAGGGGCGGTGTGAAAAGTTTAAAAAAGATGTAAAAATTTGAAAAGTGAGAAGTTTTGGAAAAAAAGAAACAAAGACGAGAGAAAATGAAACATTTGATTTCATTTGTTACGAGATGTTTTGGCTTGAACTTAGGTCATTTTCGCTCTTACTCCATTAAAATGTTATTCTATTTTTTCAAAGGAAATTTATTCAAATATTGATTGTTCTTATTGTATTAATTCAAATAGAATAAAGTTGATTAAGATTGAAAATGACTTAAGTTCAAGCCGAAACGTTTCGTAAAAAATAGAATACTTCATTTTATCTTGCTCTATTTTTTTGTTTTTTGCTTTGTCGAAACATTTTATTTTGTTTGATATTCAGTTTTTAACTAACACAGGATATCTAAACGATACTTTAATAGAAGCGGCACTTTTCAGATGCTACCAACGTGGTTGACACATCAACACGAGTCTCGATAGCTGGAAGTAATCAGGTTCGAGTTTGTCTTTGGCACAGTCACGTAGGCCGTGCACCAGACAAGAAGAAAGGTCCACCTGGGCGAAAACCCCCGAAATCTCTAGGAAAAGCAGCAGGTCAGCAAAATACAGCGTCGATACTTACTTTTCAATTTTTACTGAGCTAATAAATACGGGTTAATTAGACAAACCGTTTTTACTATTATAAAATATAGCAATTCGCTGCTAATTCTGGCTCTGAAACAGCATAATCTCTGACGAAAGTGGTGGCCTTGTCTGAGCGAAAGAATAAACTGAACCGTATGGAGGTACTCTGGTTTGGTTGAGATTAGATAGAGTTGGCAGTGTAGTTTCTACACAATTAAGCGTAAATGGTGATATTTATAGTGCTGACTTCATAAATTACTGATTTTGCAACCGCAACTGATTAAATTTTAACAATCTTTTTTATTTAAATATGTAAACAGTAAAAAGATTCGATTTTTAGATCGAACTCGGTCTTCAGTTCGCAGTTACGAACGGGATCTAAAATGTGATAATGACGTCATCGAATACGTAAGATCTGCATCCAGCCTCATGGAGAGTTTGAAGAGCGATTTGGAGCAGTTAGCTTTCGTCGATTTTCCACATGAACAAAAACCTCGAGTTCGCTTTCAACCAAATTTCAAAGTAGGCCTTTCAACGAGTTTGTAGATTGCAAAGTATTCTGTTTTCTCTTTGCTAGCGGAAATAATGGACAACCGACTAGTTGTCGAGTGGATAGAGCGTTTGCTGCTGAAACGATAGACCTGAGTCCGATTCCCTGTCGGGTCAAACCAAAGACTTTAAGAATTGGTATTCACAGCTTCCGTGCTTGACTTCAGCATTGTAAGGGACAGTATGAATCCACCGTGCGTGGTATACAGGCGGGCAGGTGGCAGTTTGACTCGAAGACCGAAAGGTTTTTTCGCTGTCTCCTAGCCATTTCGCTATGCTCTCTAGGCTAGGTTTTTCGGCCATTTGTCGGTCATTGACCTCAATTTTTGGTAAATGATCGAAAATAAATTACTCAATTTGGTCAAAGTAAACGAAAAAATTAGGAAGAAAGAGCATTCAAGACCTAGTATCATGCTTGTAATGATGAAAATGACCAAAATAAATTTTGAAGTGACCGAAAGGTTAGGTCCAAATTCGAAGTTAAGGACGAAACTTCAGAGCGAAAGAATAAACCTGATCTTCAGCCTTTGGAAGATGTCACCATTGATTATAACAGGGTTGCCACATCCTGGAAAAGTCCTGGAAAGTCTTGGATTTTTTTCCCTGTCCTGGAAAGTCCTTGATAGTCCTTGAATTTTGTTTATAAGTCCTGAAAAATATTTGGAAAGTTTTCCCGTGATTTTGCAGAACAAAATGTGAAGTTGTTTTTTTTATAATTACTGGTATCTTGTAATTGTACAAAGCCATTGTTGAAATAATTTGCATTTTGAAGGTCCTTCAAAATGCTTTGTTGTGTTGCTAAAAGACAGAGCTTATTTGTACGCTGGTGCTTAAACAAAAAGTCGCTATCCTAGCCCTAACCCAACCCTAAATCTAACCTAGCTCTAACTCTAGCTTAAAATCTAAACTCAAACCCTAACAATAATATAAAAAAAAAAAGGGGGAAATGAGAGTTAATTCTTCTGCTCTTTGCTCTCTTATTCTTTTTAAGCAGTTCTTACTTGTATGCTAGAGTGTAAATAAGCACTTCCTTGTTATAATGCCAAAATTTGCACTTTGCAGTGGAATATGTATAAATTAATGAATATTATTAGGAAGAGTAAATTCAAGGACAGTAATTTATTGCAATGCAATACTCTAATAGCAGTAGCATAATGAGCTATAGGCCCCCCATTGGCCGGTTGACCAAAATGCACCATAAGAAAAATACGACGTTTTTCGCACTATACTTCTGAGGTGTTTTTTTGCAGTAATATGGACTCTAATAGGTAATTTAAAGCCACCTTTGAAACATTATTTTGGGAAGGGGATAATGTTGGTCAAAAATCAAATCAGTCAAAAATCAACTAACTAAAAATGGCTAAAATAAACAATCTTTTTGATCGCTTGATGCAAAATACTTAATGTAGGCTTTGTAAAAAAATTGTAAGGTGTTTATGTAGTACTTAATTCTGTTAATTATCTATCACCTCTTTCAAATTTCGTTTCATTAGCACTTTCTCCCAATTCTCTTTATCTAGCGTTATAAAATACAGACGATTTGAAATAATACTTGGTTTTTTTTTCAAAAAAAGTGCCTGTTTGCACTCTAGCGTGCAAATGAACTTTGCTTATAGAGAATAAGAAAGCAAGAGTGGGTGTTCATTTGCTCATTTACTATTTTATTTTTTAATGTATTATTGTTAGTGTTAGGGTTTAGATTTTGAGTTTGGGCTAGGATTAACGTTGGGGTTAGAGCTAGGGTTACAATTTGGGTTAAGTTTAAGATTGGGGTTAGGCTAGGATAGCGTTGTGTGTTTGCGCGTTGGCATGCAAATAAGCTCTGTCTGTTTCAAATGATAGGATTTCATGGTTTATTGGTTGAAAATAAGCTGGGAGTGAAGTTTTACCATTAGCCATCACTTGAGCTCGACCGATATATCGATTGATCGATATCAGGGTCTAGCCGATATATCATATTGGCTATGTATCTACCGTCGATAAAATATCGGCTTAGCGCATTTACCTTGAACTGTTTATTTTTTAGAGCAAGCACGTGTGATCTTGCGTTCTATTTGTATTGTATTTCTATTTGAGCTCTAGCAATCATCCTCAATAACCACTTAGTGTAGCCCATTTATGCAATCAGTCTAATCATGGTTTTCTGTGCTAATTTCTATGCTATGTTGTAAAAGCAATAGTCTTTACCAAACTAGGTCTAAAATTAAGTTATCATTGCAAAAAAATTGCAAAATCTTCCAGCGCTGGAGGCTTTGCCCCTGACTCCCAATGACTTCTGGTGGCTGGGGGCTCTATTTCCATACCAAAAAGCGCAGCCCCACCATTGCAAATGTATGGCTTTGCACCTGGCTAGGAGTCAGTACTAGCAATGCCAATGCGTTGCGTCAAAATTTTTCGTCAATTGCAAGTACAAAAAAGTAGGTGCGTGAAAGAGTAATAGCCAAAATTGAATTTTATGGCCTGTAAAAAAAACCTTAAACAGTTCTGGAAAATGACCTAAAAAAGTCTTGGAAAGTCCTTGAATTTGATTTTGCAGTTTCTGTGGCAACCCTGTTATAACCTTGTGTCCAAAAACTAAACGCGATCTGAGTTTTGTAGATACCATACATTAAGAGTATTTGTAAGGTAAACTACATTGTGTATATTAAAAACACTTCTTCGGCAATTTTTAGAAACTTAATCCTGGACTCAATCAAGTTAGCTTTGAAGAAGACTGCATGAAAATTTTGGAAAACTTTCTTGCCAAATTTACTAGTCGAAGTGAAACATTTAATGGCAAAAACTTGAATCAATTGCGCAAATCTCATATTTGGTCGGAACAATTTGGGCTTATCCAAGTTGAAACTGATGAAAATTCACCTGCTGTTCAAGTCTTTGTCAGGTAGATTTCTGATCATTTTCTATGAATTGTGGTCGATACCCCAGCTAGCCAAATTGTTTTGGAAAAAAACTGTCTTTTCCTACACTCTTTACTTTTTAGTGTAAGGGTATCTTTAAAGTTAACTCATTATTTAACTTTTTTTAGCTTTTGCTTCTGTAACTACGTGTATTTTTTAATGTAGTTAAATATGTAACATCGATTAATGTATAAATATAATATGTAACATCGATTATATATAATATGTATGTATATATAGTTAACTCCTATATATAGTTAAATATATAAATATGTAACATAGGCAGTACATTAATCGACATAGGCATTACATTTGTAGCTATTTTTGATAAATATTTAGGTGGAATTTTCCAGCACCTGGCGGCGCTAAAGTAACTGGTTTAAAACATGAAATACCAGAAGTTATAAAATGGCTGAAACGAAAATGCGATGTCAGCAAAGAGCGAGTCAACCTGCCTTCTGAAATTATACAGTGAGATATTTTATTTTGCTAGAATTTTTATTTGCACCACAGGTGTTAATGGCTGTAGTTAGACCCAATGCACTCGGCGTGACACTTTCAAGATTGACAACAATGTGGTGCATGAATCTGATTGAACGAAGCTAGGGACGGAGACTAGAAGACTGAAGCAAACGACAATTGGGAACGGGGTTAGAAAATTGAGGCAAACGTCTCATCGCATTTTATTTGCTGTACTTTTGAAGATTTTGATAACAGAGCGTTGTAAATCTTTGAAATCGGTGGGTGTTTTTCTCACAACGGAAACTAATTTAAAAACCGTCCTTCTGTTCGCTGGATATTAACACCCATTCTGTAGCATCACATTACTTCAACTGCAAAGTTCGTTATGCGGATGTAAAAATATCTTTTGTTTCCATGAGAATTTTTAGAAAAAATCTTCATTGGATTGCGACAGGGGTTCTGCATTACAGTTGAGTTAAGAAGAATGTGAGTTAACTCATGCTAAATGCAATACTATTGCACTAGTATTAACACCTTATGAATTTTGTCAGTTGTCCTTTTAAACTGCAATCAAATTGAGCAGTCCGACCTAACAATAATGCAAATTTACATGTTCAGGTTTGGTATTTTGATAAAAAATTATAACTAATGGTGAGTGTATGGCAGGTGGCTACAGCAGTGCGACTCTTTCTTAGCGTTTTGTATTTTACAAGTTGACCATGTTCGGATACGCTATCAGTCTATTTTGTCATAAAAATCGACTTCTATTTACCTTTTGTAAAAGATGGTAACCCTCTAACATCTATGTTAATGTCTAACATTGAAGTCAGAAAAAGTACCTAACTTAAGAGCTTTGGCCCGCTCACAATCTCCACGTCGTATTGTGAAATGTAAATATCGCTTATATTTTTTTACATTGTAAAAGTCGAACTGTTTAATGTTGGTTCAACAAAGGCCAAATCTATAACCTAGCTTGCTATTCATGCCTATACAGTACCAAGTACAATGCGCTTGTCTAACCACACACGCACGCAGAGCATTCTTTTCAAGATTTTGTTAATGTTTGCAAGTCTTCCTAGGCCATTACAACGAGCAAACTTCTAGACCCCAATAGAAAATGGGAATAAAGTATTTCCGAGAACCGAACCCGCATTGCCAGTTTGGAAATCGAATCGGGAGTCGGCAACCTGTCGATCTTTAACCCGACCAGTTCCGCTGTCACCATCACAGCAAACTAACATATCCACGCCGCAACAGACATCCAAGTACTACTAGTTGCTGACTGTGACTGATAGATTCTACAATAGTGCACTTGAAAATTTTAATTTTGGCAGCCCTAAACTTTTTCAGAACTTGGAGTGATTTCAGTATCGTCGACGATGTAAAAGAGAAGTTTCGTTTCAGCGACATTCGCATTCGCATTGACAAAACATCGAATGCATTACTGTTAGAAGGACCGTGTGATGTCGTTCGACAAGTCAAAATGGAAATAGCGAAGTGTTTACAGGTATTGGTTATTGGGCTCGCTGTTTTGAAGCAAAAACCAGTAGGAACGAACCAGTGCAGCCCCCAAACCCCTGACCGCCTAGTTTAAGTAGAATAATGGTTACTTGTTGATAGCAGGACTTCGTTGGTGTTGCTTTACAAGGTGCTGTTTCAGCGGTGTGTTATTGCGCGCCACTGCATGGAGCGGATAGAAAGAAATAGCAACCTTAGATAGAAAGAACTTATCGTTTCGCGTTTCATTCATTCTCAAAATGATTAGGTATGAATGCAGTAGATGGAAAAGCTATATAGCTAGTTTTCTCAATGCATTGTCAACGCGTAATCGTTACCCGGTTGCATATTTCCGAATTGTATCCTTTCTTTTAGCACGTTGATTTACTGTCTTTCAGGCTGGCAATGCAGCCCTAACTTTAGCTGCATTACATCACCAAGACGGCGTGTCGAATCGTCAAAGTACGTATTAAATCGAAAAAAAGAGAAAAAGCGATAGATTGTGATATAAGTGTACACTTAGTAAAAATGCAATCAGTATAATCGCGATTGCAATTTTGTATCTTTTTTTTTTTCAACAGAAAGTTGAGACTTCCCAGCTGACATTTCTCGACCCATATGAAGTTGATTTTCTTCGGGATGCCTACGCTCAATCCACCACTGCTACTAATAGCATTAGAGATGGAATACAGGCGAGATTTCTACAAAAAAATGTCAAAGGTGTTTTTCTTCATTCTTTCTTCAAAAACCAACATGTTAACGTATATTTAGCATACTTGGGAATGCGCTGTTGTGGATGTTTATGGTAAAGCAGCGATAAGTTAGTTGGTTGAGCGTCGAGCTGGTAGTCGAAAGGTTGTTGGTTCTGGGTTCGATCCCCGAGCTGGTAATGCGTCGTTTTGTTCTTGGAAAATTCCCATTGGGGCTAGGCAGTACCCGTTGTAGTTATCCAGTCTGACAAAGGACTTGCAAACTGAACCCAAAAAACTGCTTTGCGGTAGTGCAGTTAGACAGACGCAGAATACTTGATTCACTTGCATAAATAAATGGATTAAAAAGTACAATGTTCTGTATGCCGATATGAAATGGGTAGTTTAACTATGCTAACAATCAGATACACTGATTATTAGGTATTGTTGGACTACCAAATGTAAGTACCGTGTAATCCAAGCAATGTCTTACCGCGAACCAACAAAATAATAAGGCTGGTCTTCGCAGAAATAAACAACTAGTTAGTATTTTTCTTAACTACTGAGATGGGCTAAAGCAACAGTCCAACTCTGTTCTATAAAAACCAGCTGCCAAACGTGCTTTATTTGTACACTATCGTATTTTTTTCTGAGACAGTTTGAAATCACGGCCATGCAAACATCCTCTAACAAACCGCACTCCACGACTTGAGACCGTCCTAACTTTTGATCAATCATCGGGAGATAATCTTCTTACATAGCCTGTGAACAGTGAAAACTCTCGACAGGATCGTTTGCTTTTCAAGTGTTCTGCCTCTGAGCCTTTCCGTGGATTATTTTTGTTCCTTCTCTTTCTATATTTGATTTATGGTCCAAACTTTGGGGTGTGGCTATACTATTGGGCCTCCGCGGAGCTCCTCTGCTGCGTATCTCTCGGAAAGGTCGGGCACCCCTACCACGTGGTCGTGCGCCCGAACTCTGAACTGAAAATGTTACGTACCCAAAACTGTCAGTTACGAGCGTAACTCCAGAGAAAAGCACTTAAAAACTTGGTTTTGATTATTTGGATGTTTAAAGCGCCCTATGATTGAATTCGTTGAAAGGCTGTCTGTAAGGATATATATAGTAAGCTTGATTCAACAGTCGGCAAATTTAAGGTAATATTAATAGCGAAATATTGTTTCAGCGTTTTTTCGTGTGCAGCCAAGTTTTGCTTTGGTTTATTACGAAAAAAGTTCTTTGACTTATGCTTGCCGAGTTCTGAACGATTACGTCACGAAACTAGAAATTGAAGTAAAGCGAGATTTTAGCAAAATAACACAGAGCTCAAATTGGAAGCATCTCGAGCAGGATGTTATGGAAAATCAGAAAGGAAAAGTTCGATTCTTGAAAGATGTAAGTGTGTAAAGGATAAAGCGTCTGCTACTGAAACGGTACTCTCGGTTCGATTCCCGTTCGGGTCAAACCAAGACTTTCTTGAATCTAGAAAGCAAAAGTTATAGTTATTCTTATGCGCATCTTGATAGCCAGCCACAACAAAATTGTAGTGTACAGTAAAATGTACATTCGCTGAAATGCAACACGAGTAGTTTGATCAAATTTAGTTTGTATAAAGTGGACTAAAATGCATTCTTGGAAAATTGATTAGAAACTACTGAATTTAGTACATGAAAACTCTCTAAATAATATCTTTGCCGTAGTAGCTCCCAATTAAATTTGATACAGTAGAACCAACAAACTCGCTCATTTTTTTCAAGAACAGTATTGCCTCAAAATTAATTACTAATGGTATTCTGTTAGAATAAGATTATTACTAATGATAAACCCAACCTATCAGTGATCGAGTGGATAGACTGTCTGCTACTGAAGCGGTAGACTCGGATTCGACTCCCGGTCTGGTCAAGCTAAAGACTATAGAAATGGGTATTCACTGCTTCCCTGCTTGGCGTTCAGCAATTAAAAGAGGCAGTGTGAAGCCTCCACTGTGTGTGGTAGACAGGTTGGCAGGTGTCAACTTGACTCAAAGACCGAAGTCTCTTCGCTCTTTCCTGGCCAAGGTAACTTGGGGAATAAAATATAATTGCAATTACACTGCAGTTCGAAACTGTTAGAATGAATCTTAATTTTGGAAGGCTGCACTGTTTTTAATGGAAATTAGTTTGATCGTTTTTACTGAGTCTGAAGATTTTACTTAATGTTTTAGAAACAAACTTCCAAAGTGATTTTGGTCGGTATAAAATCATCTGTTGCCGCTGCACATCGTCAAATCTCGGAACACATCAAAGATAATATCGTTGAAACGAGAAAAGTCCAACTAGACGGAATATTCGCCTCTTTTCTTCAATCTTTTCCCGAACAAATTCAAGCCAGTGTGCAGTTGGCTGCTGTTGAATGGGAAGTCAACTTGGACAAGCGTAGTGACGTCACGTTAAAAGGGAAATGTTTGGATGTGGCCAAAGGTACGCAATTAGCTAACTATTATGTAGTTAAAATTGCGCTTCTGTCTGACTTTAAAAGCTTTTAAAGGCGGCTTTCAATAAGAAAAAAATTTTGTTTTCGGGTATCTGCTAAAAACCGATGATTTTAGTAGAATTTAGTGAAGAAACAAAATGTAGTAAGGCAAACTTCAGTCGAAAATTGTGTTGTGTAGTCTTTTTACTTTTACAGTCAACAATTTTGTAATGTTCAATTTAATTTTTCTTTTTTTTTCTTTTTTTCTGGAATTTTGTTTTCGTAAAACCGTGATGAGTCTGCGCTGTAAATTCTCTTATTAATATTATTACAATATTATTATTTACAGAAAGTTACTTAGCACTATAAAATCTTTTTTGATTATGCAATACATTTCTTGGGCTATATTGAGAACAATTCAGTCTCCAAGTGAATTTAATTCAATTAGTGAAAATCCAAATATCATGCAGTAGCTTAAAGAGAGTGCTTCATAAAACAGTAGAAGTCTAACTGAGTGAGATTGTCATTAATTGTAAGATCCCCCAACAACCTCTTTCGTAATTCTTCGATCATCATAAGAAGTATCGCGTATGGTGTGTAGATACATAGCTGATAAAGCTGTTGGGGCAGTCTAGAATTTCGCAGCATCTGACTTAAATTTGTAACCGGATGACATTTTTTTCAGCTGAGGCGTGGTTGAGCGACCAAAAAGGCTCCATCAAATCGAAATTGATTGAACTCAGCGAGCCGGGGATGTCGCAATACTTCCAAAGTGCCAAAGGAAAAGAATTTCTTCAAACAACGCAGACAATATGCAAATGCATCATCCTCATTGATTCTTCAAACTCATTGAGACCTGCTATATCATCAAGATCTTCTGGAAATCAACAACCAGTAATGGTAGAGTAAAAACTACTGCGTGCATAGACGACGATGTTGACAAATTTGCATATTTGTGGTACTTTTTCTTAACCTTTTGATCCTTGAGCTACTAAGATGTATATAGCAAGTGTTACATTCTGCAGTGGGACCGCATAGGGATAATATCAATTGGTGTAACATGCTGAGCAAGTTAATAATGAGTCGATAGGGCCAATTTTGGTGTCGTTTGCACCTGGGCTGCGGCGCTAATAAGCAGAGATAAACTGTTTTCAGCGCTGTGTTTGATTCGGCAAGCCCGGATGTTGGACGCTTGGTGCCGAAAGCTCCTTTTTCCAGAAGCTGGTGTGTTAACTATTTAGCCAAACTTCAATACAAATCTTATAAAATATTTTGTGTATGAGTGAGTTGAAAAGACAACTTGGAAACCTAAATGACTCTAAAGGTGCCATGCGCTGCTAAATTAATCGTTTTACAATCCTTTTTGCTTCATTTGTTTTGCATGTGTAAAGCCATTTAACTTTAGGGAGTAGTCAGAATATAGCAGTGATTGCCGTCTTTATCATGAATCTTTTGCTAAAGATCCCGTTTTTTCAATCTTGCTAACATTCTAAATGATTCTAAAAGAACCCAGATCTTTGGCATCTTCTGGGTATTTGTAGAATCTTAAAGCTTGCAATCACTATCCTCCAGATATCACCAAAATAAAAATTTATGCTTTTAATCGATTGTATTTGCTGTACTTCAAATGTTTTATCGGTCAACTGAGTGTTCATTAGACCTTAATGGACAGTGTTAAATTGGGTGCCTTGTGCCCTTGTGTCCTAGTATACAGAAGGGGTCAGTCCTATGCATTTTTATTACGACCATCTACCAGCAACATTGGATAGTGAAAAACGAGCACAATTTTTTTTTGAAATTAAGACTGGACTTATCTGGAATCATCAACGTCATCCAGTTGCCATCAGCAAAGCTTTTGTTTTATTGCTAGTCGTATCTTCAGTGTTATCAATCTTTGTCTTGTATTCTCTTTTATCTTTTTTCCCAGATTTTGTTTGGCCTTCGTTTTCGCATTTCCACGAGTTTCTTTTCCTAAACCTACCCTAAGTTCTGTAATTGCCTTTTCTAAAGTGGAGCCAAACTTGTGGCCACTGTTCGGACGTCACTCCGTTGCCATAAAATTTCAGACGTTTGTCAGTGTATTCTAGATTTGTTCATCCATGCGTATATACCAAGCACTCTGTCTGGTCACATCATCACATGGCTCACTTGTTTTGGATTATGTTTGCTAGTCTGTCGTTAAATCGGGCCACCACAGCGCTAGACTGCGTGGCCTCGAGTAGAGATATGAGTAAAGTGTATTTTACAAGGACACGCATTGCCAGTGCGAGAATCGAACTGGGAGTCAGCAACTTTTCGATCGCTAACCCTACCAGTGAGCTAGCGCTGCCAACTGAGCTGTCGCCAACGCGTTATGTTCTAAATGAAAGAATCGCAGCTTTATTTTCAGGCCAAAACACTGCTTACCGGCAAATTGCCGGGAAAGAACGTCACTATCCACGTTGTGCAGAATGACATAACGATGCAAAAATGTGACGCGATTGTGAATGCATCAAATGAAAAGCTGGAATTGCGAAAGGCCGGAATTTCAGGAGCGATTTTGCAAAAAGGTAACATTTGAAGAAAAATGTAACGAAATAGTGTGGACACGTTATTGCTAGTGGCACAACCACGGGAAGGCTAAAACACTGAAAAATGGCAACAATCTCGCAGCGGCTCCGTACCCAGACCCCGTCTGTGTAACTCTTCATGCGCACCAGTTTGCTCATGTAAACCAAGATTAAAAACGAAAATCGACCTAGTCGGAAACCTGTTGACCAGTTTGCTAAACATGTTCCCCTATAGGTGTATATTCAAACACACGCAACCCGCTTTGGGTTCAAACCTTACCCTTAGCAAATTTGTGGCTGTGCGCTTGGGCGCTGGGTATTACGCATAAGAATTTCCGTATGTGCTTGGCCTAATTTTTGGTTGAAAAAACCGTTTTTGAGTAAAATATCTGAGCTGAAATCAAGAAAACGAAATTTATTGCTGTTAGTGTATATGCTCGTTACGTTTATGCAAGCAGTGGCGTAGGAAAGTTTTGCAATTGGAGGAGACCTTTTTTCGCGAAATAAATGGATTGGTGTGAGGACAAAAAATGTTTTCTCTGTGAGACCCCAAATTTTACCAGTTTGGGATCCACCCCGCGAGTCCGCATGCTCTGTTTACAGGTCTGCTTGCAAGGGCGGCATTTTTGGTAGCGAAATACATACAATATAGTATTTTGCCATACCAAAAAAAGAAAGTGGTACAATGCCCCCCTGTCTGCGCTACTATCAGCAAGCCGAAGAGAATAAAATCTTGAAACGAGAAAAATAAAGTCTTGGTTATTCAATTTGAAAAAGCGTTAAAATATATTTTAAGGAGGAGCATCGATCCAGAAAGAGATGGATGCTGCGATCCAAAAGTATGGAGGAAAGTTGTCAGTTGGATTTGCTGAGACTACATCAGCTGGAAACCTTCCATGCAAAGAGATTATACATGTTGTGGGACCAACGTGAGTGGTTAGGTTATGGCAAATACCTTAATGCAGCCCTTCCAACATTTCACAACTATTCCAAAGTTTAGAGTGTCTTTAAATGAACTTACAATTTATGAAAACAACTTTTGTGAAATAATCAAGATACTATACAAGACACTTAAATAACTTTTTCTGCATCCGATTATCTTGTAATTTGTTTAAATTTTTCATGAACAATGTACTGGGAATTTCATGATAAGCTACAGATAGTATATATAATGTCTTATGGGCATGCAAAACTATGATTAACAAACAAACTGAGACATATTGTTTCGGAATCGACTTTTGTCTTACGTAGATTACAGCGCAATTTTCAGCTACGAGACACCGACCGCATTAGTCGAGCGGTAACGCATTCGTCTCTGGATTGAGGTCTGAGGTTAAATCTTGGGCCGATCAAATCGGACTCGGTGTTGCCAACGACTCGCCACCGCTGTGACATTTCTTGAAAAAAAGCTGTGTTTCCCGGGCGCAATTGACGTCGAGATTGGCTTCCTCAAACTCGTTGCATGCTTTGGTGTAGTACATCGAGTATAATGAAAGATTTCATATAGATATGAGACTACATTCCAAAAGCATTGCATATCCTTTATTTCTAGATGTTGTTCAGCTTTTATTATCTACTGATGATAGATTTAGTTGGCTCGAAACGTTTAGAGATTTTTGTTACAATGGCTTTACTGTATTTTATTAAACGGCCTAAAATAGCCGCTTTCTTCTACTTTTAGTTTTTCTCTAGATTATCGCAAATACCATTTGTTGTAGGTGGACGTCCGTTCCCGATTATCGAGCGTCTATGCAATTAATACAATGTGTGTATTCCTGCCTGAGCGAATGTGATCGTTTCAAAAGGTCATCGATTGCCATACCAGCGATAAGTTGCGGTATTTTTGGCGGAAAAGCGTCGAAGTGTGTCCAGCTTATAACTGAGTCGATTGTGAAGTATTTTAACTCACAAGACACTGCCATTAGAGAGGTGAGTGTAATTGAGTATTAAGCTGTTAAGCGTATGATCTAGGCCCTCTACGCCTGTCCTGCCTCACCAACACAGAGCATCTGTTTTGGGTTCTGTTTGCAAGTCTTTTGTCAGGCTGGGCCACCACAACGGGTAGACTGCTTGGCCTCATCGGGAAGTAAGTGTTAAGTGTCTTTCCCTTGGAGACTTTTACGTTTTGTCAGTTCGGGAATGCAACCGGTAGTTGGCAACCTTTCAATCACTCGCCCGACACTCTTTCAAGTGAGCTATGATTGCCGAGTTGTAAATAATTGTTCAACTGTTCTTCATCTTATGTCAGAAGCATGATGGTTTGTTTGTCTGTTTAGTTTGAGAATTGGAAACAGGCATTGACTCAATGCGTGAAACTTTTCTAAGTAACGCATGTAGGCGCATTCTGCTGGATTTTCAAAGATCTCAAGACTAACTTTAGCAAATTCGAGCTTTCGACGACCTTCCGTTTCCAAGATATAACAATCTAGATTTTCACTTGAAAAGATTTTTTCCCCTTTGGCATTTTGGCATGGTAAGAAACAAAATTTCAAAAAGTTTTTGCATGTTTCTGACTCCCAATAACTGTTTTGTGGCAGTGTTGTTCTCAAAACAAACTTCAAGGCCAGAATTGTAAATTAGCCGCTTTTCAAGTAGATGTAAGCCAGCCTGCTGTCCAAAAATTGATCGCTTGGTCACAATTCTGACAAAATGGCGACCCTGAAAAAAGAGGAAAATTGTTAACTTTAAAGAGCAATATCTCGAAAACGGCAAGACGTAGAAAGCTCAAAATTCACTATTCGAGACTGTAAAGAGCTAAGCAGAAGAGGTCTTTTGAGTCAAAAAGCTAGTGAGTGAATGATCAAATATGGTTGTGGGTTATGTAGGCGACTTTAAAGTATTTGAATTAGAAAATGCATTTTTTGTGGTGTTTGTGATCATCACAAAGCTTTTTTTACAGATCTTTTTGATAGAACTTACCAACCGTGAAGTTCTCAACGAGTTTGTGACGGAAGTCTCGAAAATAACGGGATCTAAACCCCAGGCTAAAGTAGGTAAATTATTATCATCTTCCTCAGTAAAGTAACTTCACAAAGAGGAATATTTTTTACCGGATATTGATATCTTGGAAATGGGTTCCATGCAAAAAAAATAAAAACTAGAAAAGAAAAGAACACCACATGTCTGTCATGATTTATAGTTTTCAATTGAAAAATTATTGCCTCTTGTTATCGAGGATTGGCTTTGAACGTTTCGCAAACTGCAGCTACACATAGCCAGTAGTGATACTACTAATTGCTTTAGATTTCAAGTCCATCAAAGCCCGTACCAGATGGTTATAGCTCACCATCCCGTTCACCGTCACCATCGTTTCCAGCCGTTGCGTCAAAACCACCTGAGATATCGTTAATTCAGGGAGACATTGCTAGCGTGACGGCAAGTACCATTTTTTAGAAAATACCGTAGTCCATACTTTGGTGTTTAATTGATTTTCTAATTGTCGAAACTTTTTCTTGTGCAATGTTTTGTAAGATTTTGTCATCAATCTTTTTGCGTAAGTAAATAAATAAATAAACTTGCAATGTAATTTAGTCAAAAGTGCCGCAAGCCAACATATTTTTTCTTGCCAAAGTTGTCCAAATTTTACTTTGGATGTTAATTTGTTCAAAGGTGTTGCTGGACGCGTCACTGTGAATATGAAACCAAAGTAAAGGAGGTGTTATTGTAAAGATTTACTTTCGAATATTCGGTTCGTTAGTAATAGAAATTGGTTAGATTCAAATCAGTGTTTTTGTGATTCTAGGCGGACGTGATTGTGACGTCATGTACTCCAAAAACCTTCCGCTCCTGTACTGGTTCAGCCACATCGAAGGCTCTTCTTGCTAAAGCTGGACCAAGGTTACAGGTAGATCTATAATGAATGTCCTAAACTCAATAGTTGGGTAGGCTTTTTAACGTTTTTTCCCTTCAAACTTACGCCTTTTGCGAAAAACAAGAGTATGCTACGTGCTTGTAGGAGTTTGAGGCAAGGCAATGGTCACTTGATGGCGTGGTAACTTGCTGCTTGAATGACTTAACATTTAACATAATTACCTCATGTGTTATGAATAGTATGGTGGATCCGTTTTCACCATATTTCGATTAAAACTTAACTCGAAAAGCGCTAGTTCACTTTGCCTGTCTCTTGGTCAAGGCAACCTGGTAAATGAGGATATAGTAACAATGTTCCGCAAATCAAATTTTGAATAGTGGTCGCTCCGATGACTGTCCATTTGGAACATTAGAGCAATTTATGTAGCTCTAGATCTTTTGTTTCGAAAATACGTCAAACTATTCACCAATTGAGTGACCTAAACGTAGAGTGGCCCGAGTCGACTTGGACCGAAAATGATTTTATCATATTTTCTGATAGATTAAAGTCTTTAAAATTTTTTGTAAAAATTTTGAAGTTCTTCTACATAAATTAATTTTGGCTCAAGTTAACTTGTAACAAGTTAACCAAAATGTGAATTCAGTATAATGGACCATGCCAATTTGGTCCACTACAATGTAGCATCTTAGCCAAATTTCTTTCCAGTGTAATGGACCAAGTAAAACTAGTCCACTATTTTATTTACTTTTTATGAAAAACCCAACTTTACTACAGTGGCCCAAATTCACTTGTGTAGGTTTTCGCTAATCCATCTAACAGTTATTATTATTTAACTTAAAGAGTATTCAATGTGGATGATGATATTTCAGTTCAATTCTTTTTCATGAATGGAATATACGCTGCACAATGCCTAATTGGCTTTTAAAGAATGCATTTTTTCACTAATACTACCACATAATAAAAAATTCTTCCTTTAAAAACTAATTGCATATGTCATAGTTAGCTTTTTCTGTATCGCACTGTGATATTGGTAGTTTCTCATCTGCTTACCGCTTCTTATTTCTGCTCTCTTTCTCTTCATTGCTCAATTTTTCGTAAGGGTCTCAGAGGCAGCAGCTCGAGATTAACCGGCCACACTTCACAGTGTTTCATCAACTCCATCATTTCGCTTGTGTGAAGTCCCAAGCGATTCCATCCAAGATCCACAATCTAGGTCGTCCAACTAATCTTTTCCCATCATTTTGCTTTGGCAAGTAAACTGAGGCACTTTGCTTACAATGCCAAATCATTTACGCTGAGATCTTTTAATTCGGAGATGTAGCGGCTCGATGTTTAAAGGTTTTCAAATCACAGAGCTATGTACCTTGCTAAATAACATAGCTTATTCGATTTTTCAGAGAAATCTCATTTCAAACGCTTGCACTTGTGATCGCACTCTTTCGGTCACTGCCCAAGATTCATTATATAATAATTGAGAATGGGGACAAAAACTGTTTTGAAAATTGAGAGCTTTGCTTTTTTTGACAATTTTTTGTTTCATGACAACCGAAAGTGCAAAACTCGCATTACTGTATCACTTAAACCAGCTTTGTTTATTTTTCGGGTATCTAGTTCCTCATCTTGTCTTCCGTCTCTAGTGAATGCAACCCCAAGATACTTAAACTTCTCTACTTGTTTCAGTGTCGCTTCATTCACTTTCAACAAGCACTGATCAGGGTTTCTTGAAAGATGAAGTATTTTAGGTTTGGCCGTGCTTATTTACTTATATTTCATTCAGCTGCAAGCCATTTAATGTGGATTGGAGACTAGACTGTCGAAGAAAGCAGAACCAAATCATTAACAAATAACATGCAACTTATGTTGCCATTTCCAATGGTGACACACTCAGCTGGATTTGTCGATCCAATTCATGTCAGTAATGAAGAAGAGAGGTGACAAAACGCATCCTTGCTGGAGTACAACATCGACATAAAATGGCTTTCATTACTTGCCATTTACCAGAAAACAAACCTCCGGTCCGCAGTAAAATGACTTTATTGCATTAACAACTGACTATCAACTCCATATTCCTGCAAAACCTCCCAAAGTTTATCCCGAGGAACTCGGTCATATGCTTTTTCGAGATTGACAATGCATGCAAAGAGATCTTTGCCATCTTCCCAAGATTACTCAATGATTTGTTTCAGAGTGAAGATCTGGTTCGTGGTGCGGCGACCCAGACGAAAACCGCACTGACCATCTTCCAGTTTTGATTCCACTATTTCTCGGCATTTCTGTTCAAGGCATTTATGTACTTTCCCAGGAATAATATCTTTCTGTAGTTCGTACATGCTCACCTGTCTGCCAATCTCTGGAAGTTTTGCTAATATTCCGCGCAGCTTGACAAGGCTTTCAGAATGGTGCAAATCTAATAAGTTAACAATTAATCCTTCAAAAAGCCAACTCCTCGTTATATCCCCAAGAATGATTGAGTTAGTGACGGATTTTGATGTGTTTCTGAACGGTATTACTGTCCCCCTTTCTAACTCTGTCCAATATTTGGGGGTAACACTTGATTCCAAGTTAACTTTCGAGATTCACATTAAAACCTTAGAAGCCAACTTGTCCAAAGCTGTTGGTATTATTTGTAAACTAAAATTCGTTCTTCCTAAAGATGCATTAATAAAACTATATTACGCACTTTTCCACCCACATTTGTTATATAATCTAGTTATTAGGGGATCAACGTATCCGTCCTATTTGATGAAAATAAAGCACTCTTCAAAATAAAGTAGTAAAACTGGTAGGGGATGGTACCTATCAAGACAGAGCTACCCCATTTTACTACAAACTTAACATTTCAAAATTGACCGATTTGCACAAAATTGAAATATCAAAACTAATGTACAATATTGTACACAGGCCTCGATATCTTCCGAATAACTTTTCCAAATATTTTGAAAAGGCATGCAAAATCTTAGAGAGATCAACGAGATCTTTCAATCAAGAAAATGATGTTTTATACATTCCACGATTTCGATCGAACAGATAGCAAAATAGCATTAGGTACCTGGGCGTCAAAATTTGGAATTCCATTACTCATTCAATCCGTTTGCTATCTCCAATTTTTTTCAAGGTAAAGTCGAAAAAGTTTTATGTGGAATCATATGAGTCTTAGAATTTAGGATTTCAACCTAACTTGTTGAATTATTTTAATAATATAACTCACACTCTTTCTCAGGTATTTTTTATTCCCTCTATTTATTATCTAAAGTTATATTATGTTGGCATCTGGGTAACTGCTTGAATCGATTACCGATAAGGCCTTTTCGCAGCTTCCTGGTCGTGAAAACTGATTCTTAAGAAGTACATGAGCCTTGTAACAGAAGTACATGAGCCATGTTTACCAATAAATAGTTGGAATTCAACCGACGACTAAACTCTTTCTACAGTGCTGTTCATAATTCAGGAGCCACCTTGCAAAAACACTCGTTTTTTGGGTTCCAGGTTTAATTTATACTATTTGCTATAATTATATATCTACATGTTATATATTTTTGTGAAGGGTTTGTTGCTGGTAATGTTTCGGCATAATTTTTTTTTTTTTTGAAAATAATTTTAAAGCCAAACTGCCCCCCATTACGTGACGTCATGCCAAAAAACTCATTTCCTTACTAACAGCAAATATGCATTACTGTATTGGTGTCAAAAGCAATTAAAGGAATAAGGATAGTTTATCGGGTATTGTAACAAGTTTAGGTCATGTCATATTTACTTCATGATTTCATCGCGCGTCACTCATTATGACGTCATAATTTATGATATTTTCTTGGTTTTATTTAAAGCCTAAAAGCAGCATGACATTTTTTTGCTAAAATGTCAAGTTGATATCGTACCTGTAATAAAATTAGGAAAGATTACAAAATTGTCAAAATTATTAACACTCTTTTTACAGAATAGTGGCTCTGAAAAGAGCCGTTTGATTTGGCAAGGACTGATTTAGTATTTTGTTGGCCATCCATGGTTTTCGATCACCATTTTGCATCGTCGAGGAAGTGATTCAACAAGTTTGTTGAGTTCTTCGGGTGAAATCACTCGAAACCAAGCAGCAATGACTTGTTCGATAAGCTCTCTTTTCGTCTTTGGTTTATTCTTCCCAATTATGCAACTAACTCGGTACCACAAATTTTCAATCGGGTTTAAATCAGGAGATTGGGCTGGCCAATCCATTCGTTCAATTTTATGGGTCCTGTACCACTGTTGGACTTTTTTAGCACGGTGGCATGGAGCATTATCGTCTTGAAAAATCCAATCATCGTCGGAAAACAAAGAACGTGCACTGGGTAACATTTTATTTTCCAGCACATCAATATACTTTGTCCCGTTCATCATCCCAGACACCACTTTGAGCCTACCAATACCATTTGCAGCCATGCAACCCCATACCATAATTGACTGGGGATGCTTGATGGTCGGTGAAATACAATAAGGCCGGTACTCTTCCTCTGGTTTTCTTCTCACAAAATTATTTCCAGCATGGTTGTTTACAGTAAAAGTCGACTCATCACTAAAAAGAACTTTCCTCCACTTCTCTATTGGCCACTTAACATGAGAGCGTGCCCAATCTAATCGGCGTTTTCTTTGTTTTTCCGTCAAGAGTGGTTTTTTTCGAGCTTTACATCCTCGAAGACCATTCTCCAGCAACCTTCTCCTCACTGTTGGAGCAGACAATTCAACGCCACTACTTTCCTTTAACTCTCTGGCCAACTCTTTTGAATTCAGTCTCCTGTTTCCTAAAGAAATCCTGACCAAAGTTCTATCAGACCTCTTTGTTGATTTCCGCTTCCTTCCAGATCGAGGCTGACATTTCGCATCTCCTGTCTCGATCCACCTCTTTAACACTCCTTGCACTCCTTTACGAGATGTACCAGTCTTTTTTGCAATAAATCTCTGCGATTTTCCTTCATTGTAAAGATAAATAATCACTCCTCTCTGTTCTGCACTAATCGGTTTGAAGCCCATGATGACTGAAACTGAATAAAAAAGTTGAACATCCAGAAAGTCCTGAAATTGCTCCCATTATGACGTCATAGGGAGCAAATCGTGGTGTGATCATGATGTGACCCAAGATGTGACCTCAGGTCATCAGAATACACAATAATTACAAACATAATTTTTTGATTTCATTTTGCTAATTCGATCATTGCAACCATGTTACCAATATAAAAATGGCCCATCAAAGTGACGTCATGCTTAAGGGGTGCATTTTGGCCCCAAACAATTATTTCAAAAAAAAATTTTTTTTCAGTAAAATTCTCGTAGCAAACCCTTTACAAAAATATATAACTTGCCCATATACAATTAAAGCACATATCATAAATTCGACTTGGAACTTTATATCATAAATTCGACTTGGAACTTACAAAATGGGCAATTTTGCAGGGTGGCTTTTGATTTATGAACAGCACTGTAGGATTTCGATACTGCAAAAATTGCCGCTTTTCATGTCTCAGTGTACCGGGATTGCAAATTAGATGGCAGTCTGTCGTGTAGCCAGGCCATGAACAAATCTTTTTTTGTTTAAATAGCTTCTTTAACTTCTTGGTTCCACCAAGGGTTATTTTCTCACGATCCCCTGCCACTCAAAGTGGCTTGCGCCCACAACATTCAGCAGCTGATGAAATGTTACTGATCTGACCAGCAGCTATTCCTTCTGGATGTCCTCAGATGTATCATGAAGTTGTCTGAACTTAGATGATATACGGGATGCAAACTGTTTCTTTACTTCTCTGTCTTCCAAAGCCTCCCATTTGATCCTGTAAGTAACAGAAGACTTGTTGGATTTCCTGTTTGGCCAAGGTTTCGCAAGTTGCAAGAAACATACTACCAGATAGTGATCAGTTGGCAATTCAGCACCTCGCTTCACGCAATCGTCCAGCACATCCAAAAACAAATCTGACGAAATTTTTTGATCCATACTAGGTCGATAACATGTCTACTTGTGAACCTCTCTGTGCTGGAAAAAGGTATTCACTTTGCGGAGTCCGTTGCTACAACAGAGCTGCAATAAATACCTTCTGTTCTTCATTCTAGCGACTCCATGCTGTCCGATCACACCCTTCTACGTATCTGTGGTAATTAAGTTATCTTGGTCGGGAGACAGCGAAGGGACCTTTTGGTCTTTGAGTCAAGCTACTGCACGCGGTGAAGGCTTCACACTGTCTCTTTAATTGCTGAACGTCAAGCAGGGAAGCTGTGAATCCCTACTTTTCTAGTCTTTGGTTTGACCCGAACGGGAATCGAACCCGCGTTTATCGTTTCAGTAGCAGGCGCTCTATCCATTCGACCACTGATTGGTTCCAACACCGGCGTTGATTTCAGTTGGTGATACTTATAGAAGAGCATCATTCATTTCCTCCTCAAAAGCCTGATGTTCATTCGTAACATTGGGGGCATATACCTACTGTGGGCACAATGACCAATTCAATACTTTGAGCTTCAACGTGTAGAGTCATGATCCCAAAGAAATCTAATTTACTCAAAGTCTGACAAACGAGAGCTTGTGAGAAGCCCCATACCCGCTTGAGCAGACATACTAGGAAGCATCAACACCAGAATAGAAGAACTTCCAGCCGCCACCCAAATCCACAGTTCCAGAGCTACATCTCTTGGTTCAAGAAACTCAAATAATATCGAGATGATACTGCTTTGCTTCCTCAACCTATTCTAACTCTTTTCCTGTGATGGTGAGGATATTCCAGTAGGAATGCTTTGTGCTGCCTCCATTCGCGTCTCCAACTGTGGGGCAAGCACATTGGTGGAGCTGCTACAATAGCTAGCTTTTGAAAATTGTCGCTTATTTTTCGAACGAGCTTCTCTATCTAAGACCCAAATGCCGTACGAGTTTCACTGAATGATGACCTGGGAGGTCACTAAGCGCTCCCCTGCCGGACGAGGCTCCAACTGTAAAGATGAACTCATTAACGTCTTGCACGTAATTTTCATTATACGTACACATCGTGATTTTTTGGTAGTTTGACGTAGCTTCGGAGAGGTTTTATAGGAGTTGTCCTTCTTCTAGTTTATGTGCTTACCGCAGCTAATGGACATAACCTAACCAGGGTTTAAAGTTTTCCATCTGGTTTGAACTATACTTCGTCTGGTGTCTACCCTCCGATCTCTTACTGCCTATTCTTTTGCATGGGATCTAACCCTTGTTGTCCAACCCCCTCCTAAAAGCGTCATATGATATTTGAACGGCCCCTGAAATTATTACTATTAAAATAGCGGAGAAGAATGGTTATTGTGCAATGATTTAGTACTTTGTAGTGGAAACACTTCATATTTTTGAAGTCTTTTTCAAACAAATTCGTCATCTATTCAGCAGAAAATATATGTCCATACAACTTTTTGATCAATTGTTTGACCGAGCAAAATAATACCCTTGATATGGTTCCATTCCATGCCCCTTGTTTTTCTTTTTTTAGTCTTTTTTTTAACTTGGGCCATTACACGGTAGTAGAAGTTTTGTACCAAGTTAACTTGAATCCGCAAAACTTGCAAATATTGGAGTAGTGTAGTGCCCAAGTTCGAAAATGATGCAATAAAAAAAAAACATAGCGATCACGTGATCACCAAATTTTGTGAAAAAATTTTTGATCACCCCAGTAATGAACTCGTAAACGTACGTAGTGCTAGCGCTTGAATGAATACATGAAAACAACCGTCAACTTTAAACGCGGTTTTCTCAAAATCACCAATTTCGACTTGGGCCACTCTACGTTTAGGTCACTCAATTAGCCTTTAGGGGTTGACAATATTGCTGTAGAACGTAAATTATTTGGAACTTTTTGATTCTGTATTGTTACATTACATATAGCACGAATAGGCACCAAACATATATAGATCATGTTCTTTAATTATTATTGTATTTTACTTGTGTACGAAACAAATGTTACTGCTTCAGAACGAATGCGGCCAATTAGCGAGTTCAGGATCCTTGGAAGTCGGTGACGTAATGACTACATCTGGTTATCAACTCAATTGTACGGAGGTTAGTAAGTACGAAGTTTATCTGGAGCATAAAACTACATTCTTTTTTTTAAGTGTTTTGGTTGTGAAGCAAAACAAGGCGCTCGATGATGCCAGGTATATATTAACTTTTTTTTTTACATAGGTATAATATGAATCTGAATCAGTAAATTTTGGGTTGGGACTGGCTGTTCTTAATTTTTTCGCAAATTTTTTCCTTGTTTTTTTCCTGAAAAGTAAGAAAAAGGCACTAATTGTGGATTGTTAAAACTTCAAAAACAAAACGGTACAAACCACTGGCTATGATGGCTAAAACTTGGCTATTTTTTTTGCAATTTGGTATTGTACCACAGAAAATGATTTTGTTTCTTTTTTTTAAATTTAGTCCATGTTCTTGACTTTTTTTTCATGCCAAGGATGCATCGTTTTTAATTTTAAGCAAAAATAATCCTCGTGTTTTTATAGAATTGTTCTTATAAAAAAGAATAGCGCAATTTGAATCAGCAATGTTGAATATAAATGATTAATTTTTGTGATTGCAATTACTGGTTTTATTGCTACGAGCCATCAGTGATGGCATTGTGAGTTTTAAGTCATTGGTTTGATGCGACTTTGTATTGAACTTAAGATCAGGGTTTCACTGACGTCCCATCCTCTAGGTCAGAGATGTCCGACGTCCGGCCCGTTTGGCCTACACCAGAATTTTCTCTAGCAATTATGTATAACGGCCCATTTGTTTTAGACCCCACCTTTTTTGCGCACGAAATCGCAGTTGAAAACTTTTTGATTCTCCTTTTTTCTATCAAAATGCAGTTCCTCTGTTCTTGCTTGGGCTTTTCGTTGACTGGTTGGCCTGCGCGCATTCTCGCTAAATCCAATTTAGGACTCAGTCAATAAAACTTGGACACCCTTATCTACGTCATTTATTGTACCCAATTGATTGAACTAGAAGTTTTAAGGGTTTTCTTTGTCAAGTTTTTCTGGTTGATTACTGAAAGGTCAAAACGATCAGTGATTGCTGTTACCGCTTATGTCAAGGTTGCGTTTGCAGTTAAACATAGCGATTTTGACAAAGTTGAATTGAAATTTGCTTTGCAATCGCATTCTCCCCTGCATTGTTGGCAGTAAAAATTTAACTTTTCGTGCTTTGAATTGTTAACTTTTATAGATATTTTTGAAACAGTTGCAATTATGCTCTTTCGAAAAAATACTTGTAAAAGTTACCTTATACTGTACATAATTTGAGAAAATCTGGCAAAATTAAGAGCAAATCTTCCTTAATTTGAAATATCTCAAAAATGGCGGTTCGGAAAAAGCTGAAATTTGGTGGAGATATGTTTTAGGTGCATCCTAATCTTTTGTACATACTCCTTGCTGGGAGCTACACCCCCTTTTATGTTGTAAAATAATTAGTAATAAATGACATTGCATTATACAATACAAATACCAATGTTAATATTCTGTTTCTATAGGTATTTCATATTTTGCTGAAAGAATACGACGGATCAAACAAAGAAGATGTCGTTCTTGCAATACAGACTTGTTTATTGATGGCTGATAGCAAAAAGTATAAGAGCATCGCCTTTCCTGCCATCGGTACTGGTGGAATGAAGTATCCAGCCGACAAACTCGCAGTTTGGCTGTTGGAGCAAATCACGTCCTTCGAAGGAAGTAGCTTAAGACAAGTTGACCTTGTTCTTCACCAATCAGACACTAACACAATTTCTGTAAGTTGACAATGCATTTCACAACTGTTTGTGTTGTGCCCGTGCTTGGACCAACTCCTCGAGCCATATGCAGATATTTTCTGCCTATTACAAATCGTGTAACAATGTTTTAGCGGAGATCTCGAGATACAGCATCTAAATAAAACAGCATTAGTCGGCAGCATGGCCAAGTGGGTAAAGGCGTCGTTTTTACGACGACCCTGATCATATGATCTGGGTTCAACCAACACCCTGGTCACGTTGTTGCATCCGTGGTTAAGACGCTCTACGATGATTATAAAGAAATGCATAGGAACATTGGATCATGGAAACTCCTAAGCAGGTGCGGATTCCTCCAATCACAAAGTAGTCATTGCAATGAAAAGTGCGCGGATCGTTCAATATTTAGCGTTTGACGCTGTCTGGTGAATATCTTCTATCTTAAACTTTATAGCTACCTTCATATCTTCTACTTAAACCGTTTATCTTAGAAAAGGGTTATTAATTGATCCATATTTATCCTCCACTCACGAGGAAGCGACTGTGGCGTTTTTATTTTGGAGGAATCCGCACCCGCTTAAGAATTGACCTCTTTTTCAAGCTTTACAATTGACGTTTGGCTTCTTCCCACCTAATTTTGCTGCTTGTTCGAAGCCACCAAGCAGAGCTAAACATGGTAAAGCGTCTTATCCTAGGACGCAACAACATGACCAGGGTACAGGGTGCGAAAGCGATGCCTTTACCCTTTCGGTCTCGCTGCCGAGCATTAGTGTGGTTAGGCTCACGCAGAGTGCTTGGTTCGTACGCACGAACGATCAATATCTTCTACCGAATTTGCTCTTAAAAATTTTTGGTCCCATGCCTCTAGTTTTGTTATTGTCGATTTCTTGGCCGTACTGGAAATGAGTTTGCAGATCCCTGGCCAAAGCGGGAGTCTCTCTGCCTGCCGATATGGTTTCTTGTCCTTTCTTTACCGCTTTTGCTAAAACCTGATGTACTTTATACCACACGTGGAGAAAAAACATTTTCCATTCACATCCAACTGTCAAGTTCCTCCAATTACTCTGGAGGAATCAGTCCTGTCTCACTCTTTACGCTGAACTTTCCCGCCTTCATTGCTATGGCCACAGCTTCTTACTCTTCTCTTGTTTATGCACAAACAAATCATATAATATCAATATGCAAGATCAATCATAATGAGAACTCTTTTTGCAGCGCTTAGGACACCCTTTACATGATCTTAATTATCTCTTTTTGGACTGTCCTGCCTCTGAGCCTCTACAAAAAGCTATTTTTGGTTCTTCTCTTTAGCTTAGACCTCAGATCCTGGCCTTGGGATGTGGCCCAACTTTTGGATCTCAGCAGAGTTTCTGCGCGCCCGATCCCTCGAAAGTGGTTAGATAGCACCACTATACCTGAAATAGTAAATATGTAAAATCGAACAGAATCTCAGCTGGAGAATCAATCAATCAGCATTTATTTTTGTTTAGAAAGATGTTCTGCAAAATAAATAAGCATACGAAGTCAAGCAGCAAAATGAGGCAAAAAAATAAATTACAGAATAATCATTTCTGATGAGAGGTTGCGAAAAGACCATTGGCCATTTCCTGGCAAAAGCTCGAGGCTCTTTACAGGAAAGGTGAGGTCGTCGAGTCTGCAACCTCTCATCTTCAGTATAAAATATTGATAGCACACAAACAAGATCCACTCAGTATATACTAATGAAAAATAGTGCAGCAAAGTTAGAAGAAATGCCAATAATTAAACAAGTATAAAAAATAAAAATACATGCCGCTCTATACACACGTAGCCAAAAATTTAATCTCACAGCTATGACAATAATCTGTCCGAAGACAGAAAGAGTTCGCCGAGGACAACTGTGTCTGTGTAAAACCAATATCACAAATTATTCAGTCAGGAAAACCATCAAATCAAAATAAGTTTGAATGCTTTCTTAAGTAAGAAGAAACTTTAGTTATTCATTTTCCAATATGAAATTCTTTACTCTTTATAAAAAGATAAAATAACTTTTTCTATGCAACCCTTTAATTTCTAATGGTAATTCATTCCATATTTTATAACCATTATATTGAATCGAACAGTTTGAAGTTGACTTTTTATGTTGGAATGCAGCAGCCCAGTTGTCATCACAAGCAAACCTGGTAGGATAATTATGGGTTTCTGATGGAGATATGAAGTAGTTTTTAAAACAGTTTGGGAGAGTTTTATTTTTATATTTAAACATAAATTTTAATATTTCTAATTTATAAATTTGGCATAGATTCATTAAATTTAGTTGCTGGTATATAGGCATCAGTTTTGTTTTAAAGGAAGTTGAATTCATTATAATTTTGACAATATAATTTTGTTGAATCTGAATAGTCTTAGTGTATTTGGTTGCAGTATTTCCCCAAGATGTAACACCATAGTAAAGGTACGGGTAAACCAGACTATAATAGACACATTTCAACACCGATTGAGGAGCGTGTCGCCTTAATTTACTCAAGATTCCTCTGGCCATATAGAGCTTTTCAACAACAAACCGCGTGTGATCCTTCCAGGTCAGCTTGTGATCCAGTATAACACCTAAATATCTGATAGCATTTTTGGGAAGGATTGCTCGATTTTGGGTGTTAATTTGACAGTTATCGTTTGTGTTCGTTCTTGAATTGGTGAATAGTACGCAGTGAGTTTTTGAATAATTGAGAGTAAGTCGATTAAAGTTGATCCAATTTTCGAGAAGTTCGAATTCATTTTCGCATTTCTTTTTTAGACTTTGAATATTGTTATCCGAACAAAGCAATACCGAGTCATCAGCATATAACATGATTGGGGATTTGCAAGAATTTGTCAAGTCATTAATGTAAACTAAAGAATAGAAATGGCCCGAGCACGCTACGTTGCGGCACTCCAATTGTAATCGGTAAAAGGGTAGATGAAATTTGGTTGTCATTGTTCACTGTACACTGGTATCGGTTTGTCAAATAAGACTTCAATAATTTGTTAGCATTACCTCTAATGCCATAATGATCTAACTTGTCCAGTAATATTTGATGAATTACACAGTCAAAAGCTTTCGCAAAATCCAAAAATATCCCGCAAACCGTTTTTTGGTTATCTAATTCTTTGAGTATGGTTTCGTAAACGCAGGTTATTGCGTGATTTGTAGAGAACAGCTTTCATTAAAGTGTTAGTGTCTACTTATGTAGCTTTTTTTGGTTTTATTTCCAGGCGTTTGGACAAGTTTTTGGTAACAACCAACTTCCCATTACCATTCAGGAATATAACGAAGAACAAGTGCTCTATCAACCGCAAGTACGAAAACTTCAAAAAATATATCGATTTTAAGTGCACGCGTTTTTATTACAATTATTTGGAGTAATTGCGCTGGCAATTTATGACCAAACTATAATATGGTATTGATCAGTTACTGGATTTTTTAAGGAAGGCAATTCGATCCTTTTCTTATAACCCATTTTTAGGCATTTTTCAGCATCTTAGAATGATTTGGTTTGCGTTTTTTTTTGACGTTCAAATATGCTGTAAATTATTCTACTGTAATACTTAAATGTTCGTTCAGCAATTTTAAGTGCAGAACACATATTGGATGCATTTATTCGGTTTATGTTTGTTTTCATAGTCGGCAGCGCGGCCGAATGGGTAAAGGCGTCGTTATAACTAAGACTCTGATCGCATGATCTGGGTTCAACCTCCACCCTGGTTACGTTGTTGCATCCTTGGATAAGACGCTTTACGATGATTATCGCTGCTTCGTGGCTTCAGACAAGCAGCTAATTCAGTGTGCGAGAATTCGAAGAAATCCACATGAACATTGGATCTATGGAAACTCCCTGAGCCGGTGCGAATTCCTCCAAGCACAAAGTAGTCAATGCAATGAAAAATGTGCAGATCATCCAACAGTTAGCGTCTGACGCTGTTCGGTGATAGGAGGATAAATATGCGCAACAACAACCAAGGCCCAATTTACAATATACTGTTGTTTTAATGTTCCAATGAGCAAGAAATGCACCAACGTGAAGTAAAAGCTGGTGTACTTATTTAAAATTAATTGTTTCAAATCTAAAAACATGCTGTTAAAGGGCAGTTCAATGCTGCATCTGCAATGTTGTTGGCCGTAATCTCTTTAGGGATTTCTTCATCGATAAAAATCTTGTATCTGGCTATTTTGTTCATGTAGCTTTTTTCAAGTTTCACCTACATCATCATCAATTCAGTTGTGATCCGGGTTCCTCCCCGTCAAAGGAGTTGGCTGGATTTTTCTTTCACGACTCCTCGCCATTTTGTTCGATCACATTCTTCCTTTTTCGTGCGTCCATTTATCTTCATTTTATTTTCTACTATACTTTTTTTTTTTCACGTTCCTTTCAGTTGTTCTCTTACTAAATCTTATTCAACAAGGAAGAAAACGAAGTGATACTTTTCTGTTTGGTTTCACTTTTTATTGTTTTTTTTTTTTTTTTTATTTAAGGTAAGTGGTATGAAATCAGCTAAGGTTACCGCTCTAGCTGAACGACAGCCTAATAAGTTTTCACGTATTGTTCGTTTTGAGGATGAAATGAAGGAGCGCCATATGGATCAACATGTAAAAATGAAGAAGGTGTATTCAGCATTTCCACAACAACCATCAACAGCTTTCAGAAAAGAGGTTTAGTGGTTTCCTGTCTAAGTTAAATAGTTTGTCAGCGCGTTTACTGGAATTGTTACACGTTTAGAGAAAGTTTCAAAAAATGACGAGTTCAAAGGCGAAACACTAAAGTATTATTTTTATACGGGCCGATTAATTATACAGTGCTACGCATTCAACATTATTTTACTTTAAATTTTGGGCATTTATGAATTGCGGTGCCTATCATTGGATGAATGTTGTGGAGTTTGTCTCGACACTCGACAAACTTAGCTATCGCCGCATATATCGACATTCAGCATGGGCGAGATCAATACGATTACAATGAAAACGTAAAGTAAAAGGGTTAAAGATATCGCATATTATGATAAACAATAACCATACTTTTAGAAAAGTCATCAAATATGTCGAATTATGACTTTGGGTATTTTTTAGTATTGGATTGGTTCAAAATATGAGGCATATTGACGCATTTTTACAGTTTATGGCAGCTGCTTCACCTAAAAAAGTTAAAAGCACTGCTATAAAGAAATGCCTGATTGCTGCAGCAGGTAGAACAAACCGTGCGATTTTGCGGCTAATATTTGTGTTTTTGCTTCGGAAATTTCGTACTCTTAACCTCATTAACGTGATTGTTGATGGGGACATACCGAAGAAGTACAAGCTGACTATGTTATAGAGTTAGTTATTAATAATGAAACATTTGGTGCTTTCACGAAATACGAGTAAGTAAATAACTTAGTTTATCATTTTAGAACTTGAAGATAAATTTAGTTGTGTTTAATAGTTTATTGACTGATTGGTGAAAACACCCAATGCTTCATCTTTAATTTTTCTACAGCTGTGAGGTAGCACTGCACTCACATATCTGCTTTCCCATTAAGCTATTGTTTCATCAGCATCTGAATTCACACATATCCTATCCTGGCAGCCCAACCGAACCTTCAAACCACACTTGAGGGCAAATTCTGCACTTGCCATCGTGTCTTCTTTTCAGATTACTGTGATCAAAGTCTGATAACAAGGGAGATTGTCGACCAGTATCACACTGGCACTCCACTTATTTCAACCGCATTGCGCTAGCATCTTAGTAACATCTTGGTGTCCATGCTTAGCGATGCTAGCGTAATGCGGTTGATCTAAAAGCAGTGCCAGTGTGATACTGCTCGAGAATTTTCTTTCTGGTGACCTTGTAGTCAGACTTTGGTCAGAGTAATCTGAGAAGAGGGTACGATGGCAAGTGCAAATTTTTCCCTCATGTGTGGTTTGAAGGTTCGGATGGGCTGCCAGGATAGGCTATGTATTAATTCAGATGCTGATGAAACAATAGCCAAATGGGAAAGCAGATATGTGAGTGAAGTGCTACCTCAGAGTTGTAGAAAATTTATGTTGGAAATCTACTATGTAGCTTCATCAATAATTGAAGTTACTATCGTTTAGAACAAATCGCATTTCGAGGAAAGATTTGATCAGTTTACATATTCAGTTACTACTGGATTGTCAAGTAAATATCAATCTGTTACCTCTAGCAAATATAAAGCTGCTGGATCAAACAAATTGACTGTCACTGTCCTGCAAGGTGATATATTGCAAACTGATTGCGAAGCACTAGTGTGTCCGACGTCAAGCCAATACAACTTAAGCAGTAAGTATTTTTGTTGTTTTCATGACCTTGTATCAAACATTGTAGTTTTTATGTCTTTACTGCTTATTCCTGGATAAGCTGCCAACGTAATTGAGTGTGACATGTAGTTTTGATTAAAGAGATACTGTCGGCTTTATTGAAGAAATGAGAACTACTTGTAGTAATAAAAGAAATGCCCAAAACCTTTTTCCACAATTCCCCTTTACAGGAAGTCCTCGACTTACGACGTTGATCCGTTCTTGAGACGCGGTGTAACCCGAATTTCAGTGTAATTCGTAACATTATACATAAATTACTCTATACATATCATATACCTACTGAAGCTTAGAGTGATTATTCGTTCATAATCGTAATAGTTCGCAATTGTTCACGTCATTTACGATGCAAATGACGAAATCCAATGAGCCCAAAGCACTGTATTTCTTGATCACAATGACCCAGTTTAAGGGCTTCGATATTACAGTACTGTATTATCATTTATATTTTTATGGAGTGCCTTCGTAACCTCGAAACAGCGTAAGTCAGGACCGTCGTAACCCGAGGACTTACTGTATTTGGTCCGTTTGATACCGTTCCTTTGGCAACCCTGCATTTCACAGTTTCGTGGCATTACAAAAGGTCTACTGTATATTAGTCCTGGTAGCCTAGGTCTTGTAGTACCAGTAGCAGCAGCCCCAGATTTGGTTAGCCTACTCCCTGCTATACTAGTTGGTAAGTTATGGGAATATTAACCTACAGTAGCCAGTATGTTCTGTTATTTTATTGCTTGTACAATAACTTTGTTTAGTGAAAAAGAGTTAGCAAGAATAGGACTGGTAGGCCAAGCTAGTGTTGTTTTGGCGCTGCTATAGTGGGCAATTGTCTGAAGTACGCGAGAAATTTTGCAAAATCAGCGTTTTGTGATGTCACAAAATTGCGAAATGCAGAGTTGCCAGTGGTACGGAGTCAAACGGATTAAATCGTATGTTCGCGAATAAGGGAAATTGTGGAAAAAGGTTTGGGGTACCTCTTTATAACCTCAAGTAGTTCCTATCTCTTTAAACATTTTTTAGAATTGGCTTTAGTGTGAGGTCATCCTCTCTCATTTTATGAATCGTTCAAGCGTATTTTTGGGCATTAAAGAGCATTTCTATTGCTTTCGTTTTCAAGGTAGGCAAATTCGAAACATTATCCTACTTAAGGAAGACGAGATTCTGTAGGTTGGTATATGGGGAACGATAAAAACTGCATTGAGTAAAAGCTGTTAAAAAGAAGCTTTATGCTCTTAGCGGTATATTGTGTTAGTGCGTGTACTGCAGCACTTTTTTTGTTTCCGTAATTTATCAGCAATTGACCGAAATTTTTAGTGATTGACCAAAATAATTTAGTCATCGAAAAAATTGAAAAGGATTTGAATTTCTTTATTTGTTTATTTTATTTAAATGATGATGTCATCAAAAAAGGGGATTTATTCATATTTTCATTTTATTTTCCCCGTGTTTCTCCTTATTTTCCCCTTATATAAATGTTTTTATTTGTTCATTATATTTAAATGATGACGTCATCAAAAAAGGGTTCTATAGTTTTTGCACAAAATCTGTACAATTGCGCTTCCAATAGCAAAAATGACCTTAGCACGTCTTCACATAATCGGAAAAATATTTACGAATTCGGACATTTGACCGAAAATTCTGATCTTAAAAATAAACTCAGCCGTACATTTTAATACCCAATACCCTGGGTAACTTCTCTTTGGAATCTGTATTACTGAGCAGTCCGTTGTAGAATTATGGTGTGGCTGTTTTTGAGTTGTGAAAATTTAAATTTTCAATTTTTTTTGTTGTAGATAGTCAGTTGTCCCAGATGCTGCTTCAAAGAGCTGGTTCTAATATTCAATTGCAGTGTGCCAACCCGCTCTATCAAACGCATTGTTGTCGAGTAATTCAATCTAGTGGTCCCTTTTCTTCCAAGTTTATCGTATTTGCTGTGTCGCCCAAACAAGCGAATGATTTAACATCGGTCCTAACTAATATTCTTTCACTTGCTGAAACAAGTTTGCAAGTGCGCTCCTTGGCTTTACCCGCAATCTCGACTGGTAGGTCTTAAGTGTTATTACACGGCTAAATTGTTCATTCATTAGGACCAGTAATTTTGTGAATACAATTCCAATTTGATAATGTCGTATAGTAAAATTTTATATCGTTGTAAGATGCAAAATTTAGAAATACCATATTATAGCAATAAACAGTAACTTTGCTGGATTCAACACTTTTTGTTTACAGTATAACATTTCAAATGTTTTGGGGTTAAAACAATCCAGCCCTCATCAGGATACTAAAGCTGAGTTTTTTCAGTCTAACATTTAATGTAAATGATATATCTGCGGAGCCGTTTGCATGCTATTGAAGAGCTAGGTTTTAGCCACCCTTTTCATTTGTTGGATGCCATTGGGAGGTGCGTAGTAATATCTTGACTGTTTCAAGCCGAAAAGATGTGATATGTTTTGCTCTAAATCGGAAAATTAAAAAAAAGTTTCTGTGATTATTGCAGATAGAGCATGGTAATTTGCATTGTAACTGTAAAATCAGCTAATCAGGAATATTCACTTGCGCATTTTTCATTTACTTTTTAAGGGATCAAGAATGGGAGTACGGTTAGATTTGGGGTTAGTTTAAGGTAAAGATTTAAGTTTGGGTTAGATTTGATTTAGAATTAAGTAACAAAAAAGCAGATACAAGCTGAAACAGAGTCCTCTTATTTATTTAGGTAATGTTTTTAGCAAACGCGATATTTTCAGGAAACGTTGGAATGAATAGCTCGTCAGCAGCTCAAGCGATGAAAACTGCTTTCCAAAACTTCCAAGCGACCAATCCGCAATACCTTAAGTCCATAGAGGTTGTGATTTATGAAAATCAAAAGCTCGCTATGTTTCAGTCTGCGCTTGCAAATTTATCTCCAACTACTGGCGGAACTGTCAACGCTCTTAACCAACTCCGCGTGAAATCTACAGCTAAGCCTTTCGACGAGCGTATGGTACGCCACTATCAAAAAGTCAATGAAAAAATGGAATCAAATCGTTCCAAGGTTTACAGTGTTTGTGCTGAACGACTTCAAGCTCCTCAACCAAAGGCTAGAACGTCATCCTCATCTCTCATTCCCAATCAGCGTTCTGTTTCATCAGTCAGTAGCTTGACTATGGATTTGTGTTCGAATAAGGATAGTCACATTGACGCGGTGAGTAAAAAACTCAGCATTAGTTGATTTTTGTTGGTACTGTACTACTGATTTCTAGTAAATGCCAGCAAAGTTCTCTACGAAAAGTTAGTAAACTTATTATTACTCTATAACTCATTCAGTCATGAGTAAGAATAACCATCGTCACAGTTATATCGAGGATTGTCATTACTTTCATAGGTAAACTCGATCACATGTCTGCTCCTTCACGCATGAACAATTATGCGAATGCAATCAAGAAGCAAAAAGAGAAATTGTTTACTAACCCCTGTAGAGAACTCTGATGCCAGCCCTGCTGATGAGCTTTGGAACAAAATTAAGAGTCCAGAGCATTGCTTTGGGAAAGATTGCCCCTGGTTTGCTTGAGGGGTTCAAATTTGCCTAGTCCCATGGTCTGGTCGTGTTGAATTGCCTGATGTTGAGGAGGTAGATTTCTGCTACTCTTTTCATTTGTTGGTTACGTTTGGAAGTATCCTTGTGCTTGATCCCTTAAAATCGGCACCTCGTCATGAGATTGGTGCCTTCGACCAATTTTTGATTCTTATTGTGTCGTACTCCCTTGCACTGCATGAAGTCGGTTGTAGGACGGTCGGTCTATCACGAGTATAGATGAAGATTTTTTGAGTGAACTTTGTTGGTTCAAAAACAGCACCATACATTTTGTCCGATATTTAGGCAGAAAAACGCATTCGCAAAGAAGTTGAAGAAAAAAGTTTGGTAAAAAACATTGAAAATGACGTCATTGTTAAATTGACTCGAAAGGAAGAAAGCGAAATCATGGCACTTGAAACGAAGCACAATGTTGCAGTGTGGAAAAGCAAACGGTAAATTTTTTAACGATGCTTAGTTTGAAACTTCAAATTAATTAAATTATCGCTTTCCAGCTTGACTCATTGGCTGATGGATTTTTTATTATCAGTTAGGCTGTGGACCAAAGTGAAATTTTACTGTGGAATAAGCGATGCGGTTTCAGTTTTGCTAAAAGTATGGCCAAGCTTTCATTTCAGCATTAAATACTTGAAGAGCCCCTTTTCAGTAGAAGCTAAGCGCTTATTTTACTATTTTTCCTGTATCAAGTTGAACATGATTTGTAGCTATTGTTTCGTTTTTGTTTTTTTTTGTTTTGGTAGGTCTGAACTGGTTTTATCCGGTTTGAAAGACGACGTGTATAAAGCACTGGAAAGCTTAGCAGAATTATTGCAAGATTATAAAGCTGCTCTTACATGTGCTGAATATGTGATATGGCAGTATAGAGATCCAAAGTCTGCTGAAATGACAGACTTTCTCCTTCGTGAAAGCAGCAAAATAGAATCCAACTACAAAGTAAAAGAATGAGTTACATTTTTTTAAAAGAACAATTTCATTAAAATACGAAGCTCATTTTTGCTTAAAATTTAAGAACAATGTCAGCTTCGGCATGAACAAAATAATTAAGAACGCAGGCTAAGTCGGCTGCGTAGTTGAGAAGGTAATGGCGTCACGACCTTGATGGCATGATATGAGTTCAACCCGCACCCCGTTCATGTTGTTGCGTCCTTGAATAAGACGCTGTACGATAATATCTCTGCTCCGTGGCTTCGAATAAGCAGGGAATGCAGTGGACAGGAATTTGAAGAAATCCACAGTAGCATTGCATCTCTGGAAAACTCCTAAGCAGGTTCAGATTGCTCCAAACACGAAGCACTTATCACAATGAAGTGTGCAGATCGTCCGAAAATTAGCGTTTGACGCTGTCTGGTGACAAGAGGATAAATGTGCACTGCAGCAACTGCAAATTTTAAAAGCAATATTTCTTATGTAGTGCCGTTAGTGTTAAATTCTTATTTCTATTGTGTATTTTCATCTTTTGCAAGCTTTGTGAAGACAAAAACTTTTTTGTTGGTTTTCATTGTTTAACACTTGTAGCAAAGTTGAGCTATCATGCAAAAATCATTTCCTTATTTGTAGAGCTGGGCACCCGCTACTTGAAAAGTAGCGGCGCTGTCGCTGCCGCTATTTGTATGAAAAAAGCAGCGGCGTTGCCGCTTATCGCTACTCAAATAAAAAAGTAGCGCCGCCGCCGCTACTTGCATGCAAAACAGCGGCCGCTGCCGCTACTTTAAAAAAATAAACAGTAAAAAGAACGATGGCATTCAAATATGGTATCTAATGGTGAAATTTCAACTTTACTTACGAAAGTTAATTATTCAAGCTTTTAAAATATCGGAACAGATTACAATTGGTTGGCATTACCAGGCTAAAGTGGTAGACAAGTAAAAGTAAGCAAATCACCATTCAATTAGTTGTTGGCATGCTCCTTTCAAAAAAACAAGCATTTCCAAATGGTGGTTAGTCAAACCAGCGCTTTGGAAATTACTTAGGAAGTTACCCTTGGAAGTTACATTTGGAAGTTAAATTCTTTATCGCATTTTCTACACAAACAAAAGGCAATAAGAAATATCGACTCAAATAAGTTAAGGTTTTGCCAATAAAAAACGATGACATACAATATTCCGCTTCTGTACAATTCTGTCCCGGCTCTTGTAGCTTTGAAGTAGCCGATCTGTTAATCACACGCTCGGCCCTCAACCACTATAATAATTCCTCGTGTAGAGATCCGATACGAAAATTTATCAATCGACCGAGTTACAAAACATTTCTTGGAGTTTTGCAAAAATGGTAGGTGATCACGTCCCTGCGATGATTTCGTCCAACTTTGACATAAAAGTAGACCGAGCGTTTAAGAACTGGTGTTTACGAAGTCAAAGGAGATACGTAGTGATGATGTACATGTTAAGCAAATGATGCTCAATGCGATTCACGTCACCCTAAGTATTTTTTCTACGAGTAGAGCTCCTAACTAAGTTGCCTTTGAAGCTTATTTATTACCTGGTTCTATTTGTTAGTTCAGTTCTCAGCGCACTATAAATTCAATTCTCAGTTTTACGGTTAACTGCTGTAGCAAAATTTATTTTACTACGCATTGATGTAACTACTCAGGCCCGGCGCTACGGGGCATAGGCGTAGCCAGAGGGGGCAGGGGGCCGGGCCTCTCCCAATTGAAATGCGACAAATGATAAAAATGTAACAGAAAAGCATATTGTTTCGTCAGTTTCAGTTTTTTTAGCATTTTTCGCGTAAAACAGTACACGCGTACAACAGTAATTAACAATAATACTGACGTCAAGGGGGCCCGGGTCCCCTCAATTAATTTTTGCCTACCAATTAAAATGTATTACCCGGCTGAAATTGAGGGTTTTTATCTTGAAAGTTGCTACCTCGGACTGTCATCTAACCTTTTTAAAAACGTAACGCAATAACCTGGGCGGGATTTACCACATGGCACAGTGCCAGGTGCCCTGTGCTCAGATGGGAAGACTTTATTTTTGGTCTGCACTTATGTTTGGCTGGAAGATGTTGCGAAAATCTCCAAAGTGCCAGTGACCCAGCGCAATATAAATCCGCCCCGGGCAATAACATGGTAAGTAGGCGTAACCATCTATTGTACGGTTTTCAATAACAATTCACCTCCATCTCGCCAGTTTTTACGCGAAAAAATACTTACGCGTTTTTACGCGAAAGAAAAAAATACCTTAGAGAAATGCTCATTGAACAAATTATTGAATTTGAATGGAGGGGCCTGGAGCCCCTTGGCTGTACATGTACTCCTACAACTGGTTATTTTCATGTAAAAACAAAAGTTTCTCATAAAATCTTCGAGTGGGTTATCATTTACTACTAAAATACTTACAAAATTTAACCCCAAAATGCAAAACTATAAACGTATTTTGGACCAAATTATATGTAAAAGGAGGATTGAAACAATTTAATTTTTTTCAATTGGCTTTCAGATGTTAAAGATCTAGTTCTTTCAAATGGTTCTGAACACATGCGAAATGTGATCCAATGGCATTAAAATTGCTATTTTTTCCAAAAAATTAGAAAAAATCGCCCAGCCGCTGGGGACTTCGTTCCCAAATCCCCGCTATGATACATTTGAGTTAAACTAGTTTACTTACACACGTCTCCCAATTTAGATATTTTTATTTTTAACTTTTGGTTTAAGCGCTCTCCCATTAGAAGACTCTTGGTTAAGTGCCAAACCAGGCCACGGCTTCTGATCTTCCATTCTACGATATCTTTGTCCACAAAAAGTTCCTCTTTCGAAAATTTCTGATGACGTCATTGCATGTGATTTTTGGTTTGACACCCCCCAATCAAAAATTTTGGCTACGCCTATGCACGGGGGGGTGGGCATTTCGGGCCGTCCCCCCCCAAATCACTGCTTTTGTGCCCCCCAAGTGAGAGTAAACTTTTGTATTTGAACAAGAGGACCAGGAAACTTTTGCCCAAAAACAGGTCACCACAAACGCTTTTTTCTATGAAACAGCAAGACGGATCGAGTGAACGTGATCAAGTAGCTTAAGATTTTGCGATGAAGACCTTTTTTTTATTTTATTTTTTGGTCTTCACGTACGAACTATACTGTGGTCTGTGACCAGATAGCTAATCATCTTCATCTTCATTTGTTTTACTAAATGCTAGTATTTTGAGGAAATATCGCGGTCTGCAAGTTTTTAGTAATTTATCGAACTGTAATCATCGCATTTTTGTTAAAGAGGTACTGCTTGAAATCGGCTTTATTAAAATCGGTTTAATCAGTTCAAATTGGCCCGCACTAGACCGCATTATTCGTTCAATTTTGGTTCAGAAAAAATAGGACCACGTACGATAAAACTCGCCTATACATGTGCGAGCAACGACAAAACGTCACAAAGGTAACCTTGTATGTTGTACTACACTAAAATAACGTGGTAACAAGAGCAGAGTGAAAACAAGCGGAGAATAAAGACTCCAAACAGTAACGTGTGAAAATGCGAATTGAAAAAGTCTTGGAAGGAGTTTATTAAGAGTAGTGGCAGCGGCAGAAAATTTGCTTAAAATAGGGCGCTGAAGCGCTGCCGCTTGTCGCTGGTGACGAAAAAAAGCAGCGGCGCTGCCGCCACCGCTATCGAAAAAGTAGCGGCGCTGTGCCCATCACTGCATATTTGTAGTGAAAACTGAAAAGCGTTGTGCTCTTATCTGCATATTGCGAAAGATTAATTACTACACGTTCATGCTGCTAAGGCTAAGCTTGCCGAAAAGTCACTTTTCATTCAAGAGTTTTCCGAAGTTTCAAGATATATCTTACTAGAATTACTGGTTACAGAAAGACGAGACCGGTAGCTTTGGCATGGAATTAACTGTTGATGAAATTCCGATCAGCTGCGATGTTGATTTTCATTCTATGACTGCGTGTTTTTCAAATATGGAAATTCAGATTCTCAGGTGCCTGAAAACATCTGCATCCGCCGCTGATGGTAAGTCTTCAATTTTTCGCGGACTCTACACAAGATGCTAGTGCATGAACTGTCAGCACATAAAAGATGGGTGCGTGGCCAAGGAGTTATGGTGTCGTTTTTGTGACAATCTTGATCATATGATCTGGGTTCAACTCACAGCCTGAACAAGTTGCTGGATTGGATTCCGCGATGATTATCTTTTTTGCTTGGTGGCTTCCAACAAGCAGCTAATCCGACGGAAAAGAATTTGAAAAAAATCCACAAGAACGTTGGACCATCGGAAACTCCGAAGCCGGTGCGGTTTCGTTCAAGCATTTCATGCGGATTGTCCTAGCGTTGTGCTGTGACTGTAAGGTACATAAATACAACTACAATAACAACAAAGAGTCAGATTTAAAAAGAAATAAATTTTTATTAGCACTTTTAAAGCTACCAGCTTTATCTCAACGGGAATACTAAATTAGAATTGCTTTTAGTAAATAGTTTAGTATAGTATACCGGATTACTGGTTTGTTGTTTTTACTATTGCGGACGTCCGCAGTCCGCACCCTCTCTATTCATCTCACTTCCTTGTACGTTTCCTGGGACTGTAGCGATCTTCATCAAGTCCGTCTTACGTTGTTTGACTTACGAATCTGGGTTGTATTTGACGCACAAAAACGTGCAGTAAAATTCTATTGAAAACCTCTAGATGTGTTAGAATTTTTTGCCTTACTGTAGAGTTACCTTCTCACTGGACAGAAATGGGTGACTTACATGTTCAATTGGTGACGTTATCATCTGGCACAACAGAATACAACGAAGTCATAAACAAGTTTGGTATTTTTTCCGGTCACACTATAATTTCGGTAAGTTTTGCGTAACGCATTTATTGGTTATGTTTCAGCTATCACGATGAAGTAATTATTCAAATATCGATATACTCGCAACTGTAAGTTGAATTGGGCAAACTTTATAGTAGCAATAATATTGTAACCAGTCTGTAACAAAATCTTCGTTTGTAGTTGAGATTTTCAGTTATATAACCGAAGACAACTTCCTCAGTAACCAGAGGAACTTTCGGTAGATTAAAAAACTAAACTTCTTGTTTCTGATTTCATCGGACACCTTGGGCGCACGTAAAGTTAATCCACGTTGGTGCACACGACCCTTAATGTCAACTGCTGCAAACAGTAATGCTCAAGCCAGGCAGATCTGAAGTTCGGAGTGGGCGCCCTGGCCTCAATTTAGGTTCTGGTTAATTACCTAACGTACGGGTCAAACCAAAGACTATAAAAATTGGTATTTACAGCTTTCTTTCCGGACGTTCAGCAATATAAGGGACAATGTGAAGCCTCAACCGTGTGTAGTAAACAAGTGGGCGGGTGGCAGCTTGAGTCGAAGACCAAAATGTCCCTTCGTTATCGCTTGATCAAGGCAACTTGGAAATAAAGATGTAATCACAGTTTCAAGTCAGAAAAAGTTTCGACTGCATCCTTTCAGCATTTTAGCAGTTTTAGTGTGTACAGTACCCTGTACTGCTCATATGGTATCACATATTCTGTTTTTTCCATAAATGGTTTTCTGTATTTTTGACTCGAAACTATTGCGGTACAACGCAAAACGAAGCGGCTCGTAATTTGTACGTTATTGCCGAGGTAGAATTTGCACGTTGCTTTGCAATTCAGAGCTGCGAGCTCGATCGATTTTTGTTTCGGTCCGAGTTCGAGTTCAGCCTATTTTTGCAAGTCCAAGTTTGAGTTCTCTAATTTTTTTTCGAGTTCAAGTTCGGCTGCAATATTAAGTTTTTCGAGTTCAGGTTTGCAAAAATACTATGTTTACTTTTTGGCGTAATCGCTTTCTTTTTGTAGACATGCTGTTTTTAGGTTGCCACGGTATAAACAAATGAATGCAATTTTGATTTGCACAAGTTGATCAACAACAAATATTTCTTTCCAATAATTTTATGATTTTGAAATTTGTATTTAATAAACTTGAACAGATTTATTCGAGTTCAGCGCTTGTTTCGGTACTAATACCATTTTGCTTTTCAGCTTCAAAGGATACAAAATCCAACTCTTTTCAAGCAGTTTGTTGCTCAAAAGCACAAAGTAGAAAGCAGAATGCAACAGAGAGGTATTCAGCATCCAGTCACTAGAGAGTTGTTCCATGGCACGAGCGGGGATGTTTGTGCACGAATTTATAAAGATGGCTTTGACAGAAGTTACTGCGGCAAACATGGTGAGGCTCTGTTTTTTGCTTTTTTTTATCGTAAAAAGAAGGCAACATACGCTGTACTTTATACATTTCAAGCCAGGTACAACGTTTTACCTGCTCATACTTTTTGGCTTCATCAAGCAATTCAACTTTTAAAAGTTGTATAGCCAAAACACGAAGCAACATATAAAACGTTATCAATGTAAAAAAAAGCGATCAATTGGCGAATAGATAAAGCGTCTGCTACTGAAAATGGTTGACTTCGGTTCGATATCCGTTCGGTCAAATTAAAAATTACAACAATTGGTTTTCACAGCTCTCCTGCTTGGCGTTCAGCATTGAAAAAAAAAAACATTGTGAAGCTTTTACTGTGTTTGGAAGACAGATAGACAGGTGGCGAGGTCCCTTTGTTGTCTCGTGATCGAGGTAAGTTGGTGAATTATGCTGTAATCAATTAGTCACCATAAAATAGCGCGAACAGAAAATCAATGCGGTACATTTACTTTTTATTTGAGTTAAGAGCTTTCTGAAGGCTTTGTGATTGTCGTGAAAAATGCCAGAGTATGAGCAGTGGGCACTGTCTTCTCAGCTTTTTTGCGATAATGAAGTTTTTAACTTAATTTCGAAAATTATCTTACCTTGAGCTAAGATCAATTATTTTAAGGAACATCTTGCGGCAAGGGAGTTTATTTTGCTACTTCAGCGCAATATTCACACGGGTATGCTAGTAGAACAGGCGGGAACTGCCATATGTTTCTGGCCGAAGTTATTACTGGAGAATATTGCAACGGAAACAGCTCGATGAACGTCCCACCTTCGATACCAAACACCGACACGCAGTATGACAGCACTGTAAATAATCAAAATTCGCCTTCTATGTTCGTTGTGTTTAAGGATGCCAGTGTTTATCCACGTTATATTGTGACCTATTCTTGAATTGACAAGTGCTATTTGTTTCTGGTATCTTTATTCAATAATCATGATTCGTGGTACTGTATTTATAATCATGTTGGTAATGAGTAAATGGAAACATTCTAATGCTATTGCGCTAACTTCAACAACCATGCGTTTCTCTTGTAAGATCAACGGGTAAATATCATGCAGTTACATTTAATTTTCGTTAAACACTGGACACTAGCTTTAATATTAATTTTCACCCTAGACGTTTCGAACTAACTTAATTTATCATCAGTTAAGTAATCTAAAACAATAAAATGAATAAATGCTAACTCATACACGGTACTTAAATTGTAAAATTTTGCATGGGGGACGCTTTTGCAGCCTCGACCAAACGCATTTGGGCATTTGGCATGCGAAAGTATTTTAGTGAAGATTACGTAATTCCGTCGCCGAAATTGAATAAAGACCAAAAGTTTTTTCGCCGAAATTTGGTGAAGACCACAAAAAAAGGTCTTCGCCGTCAGCTGAAGTGTTTCTTCCTCGAAATCAACCTTCCCTTGCAATTTGGTGCTATATTCGGCCGGAATTTGTAGGATTTATTCATGTTGGCTGGCTCTTTTTCGTCTGATCATCCAGCGCTCAGATCTCGATTGGGGGTACACCTAAATCTCGATGGGGGGACGCTAAATCTCGATGGGGGACGCTAACTCTCAATGGGGGGACGCATCCCCTTACAATTTAAGTACTGTTCATACATAAGCTTGCAAGATAGCATTACAATAAACTGTACAGTATATAACGACTTGGAAACAACGAGTAGCAGAAAAATCAAGAGTTGGAAGACGGTAAATAGCACAGCGAACGTTAAGTAGTTGTAAAATAAATACAAAAGCGTCGAAGAACGATCTGCATTTATCGAAGTTTGTGCACTGTCGTTCACTGTAAATTTTGTAATGCTATTGCACCTGTAGATTGCTAGCCATTTTGCAAGCGCATCTATGAGTCAGCAATTGACTATTTTACTGTTTTAGATCACTGATGATGAACTTAGTTCGTTCGAAACACCTGGAATGAAAATTAATTTTAAGGCTGCTTACAAATTTGCCTTTTTTATTGTACTGCATTTAATTTGTTTGGTCGTGAAACTCCATGTCGTAGAGACTCCTTCCTCCAATATTATGCTGTTTGTATCTTCCATGATCACCTCGATCGGCAGTTTTAAAGTGATTGTTGACGATTAACATTTCGAAACAATGTCGTAAAGCTCTGCAACTGTGACCAAGATCATTGTTTTGATGTTGAATATCTTTTTGAAATTTTATTTTGAGATTAAAATATAATTTGCGCTGACTATTTATACTCTCTAGTAGGCCATTTTTGTATTTCCTTGAGATTGACGAATTCATAAATCAATCCTTCTTCAAAGACTGAATGCTTTAGATAACCAGAAGTATAATCATCTGCAAGAGTCAGTATTATTGTTCGTTGACTCGATGACTGCTGACGGTCCCATGCCGATATGAAATATGATAATTAACGTTTTTGCTGTTGCTAAGCAAAGAAAGTAAATTTGTCTTGTGCTGATATTCAAGTTTTCTGTACAAATTTTTAAAAGTTCAAATCTACTCTTCTACTTTTTGATATTTTTGTTCATTTTTTGCCATAGCTTTTTCAGTATTGTACCGGTGTATATTTCTCATCCGCTGAACGACCTGCCGTTTCGGTGTTGATTCCTTCGTAAGTAGGAAACAGGAAGAATACTGGTTGGTTGTAAGACAAGAGTATTTTATTACAACCAAATTTATTAGTTTCTTTTCAGCCATTAGCAATTGATCTTTTGACCTTGAAAAATGTGCTATAGTAAAATAAAATTTTAATCTCAAAATTAGAATTCAATTATTCTTGGTTACTGTGTTGGATTATCTGTTATGTAAATTTAACGAATATTTACCGGTCAAAACAAGCGCGCAAATTGAGGCGGCAGTCTAAATTTTGATCAACGCAGTAGTGCGTGGTTGAATGATGTGTCTTTTTTGTGAATGATGTGTCTTTTTTTATCTCTCAAGAGTCTACGATTCTCCTGGATAATATCAGGCACGCAACTAGGATTTTGTTAGATTGCGCATATACAACAAAACTTTAACTGTAGTGTAGCCAGGGGGGTAGCCGCCCCCCCTCATTTGCCTGTCGACCAAAATGCACTATGAGGAAAATACCACGTTTTTTGTTCTTCTGGGGCAATGTTTGGCCAAAGTACTTACTCAGCTAATATTTGTCAAAAATGATGCTTACACATAGTTAAAACTTTGAAAAATAGCTAAAAATAAAAACAGTCAAATTTGATCGCTTGATGCAACATGCTTTACGTAGACTTCAAAAACTTTGTATGGAATGGATAGGGGGCAGCGGCGAAACTAGAGGGTGGCTGAAGCCCCCCTACCCCTTTAGTTAAGTCACTGAAAAACTTAAACCAAAATACAAGCGTTCAAACGTGTTTTGGACTTGACCAGGGTTGGAATTCGATGCTGTTTAAAAGCAAAGACGAATCGACATTGATAATTCACAAAAAGCAAAGATTTGTCGATAGTCTATATCAGAAACAAAAAGCAAAGACGAAAGAAACAAAAAGCAAAGATATCAGAAGCAAAATGCAAAGATTAGTAATCGATGCCGAAATGCAAACAAAAATTTTCTATTTTTCATTAGGATGCACTAAAATATTTGCTGTAGTGACCATTAAATGAAACTTGTGAGAGAAAAAACTATCATTACCGTACTATAAAGGATATAAAAAATACACTTTTAGAATAATTATAAAGAGCAATATAGCATAAATGAAACGAAACAATGTAAGCTTAGTCAGACTCAACAAGAACAAAAGTAAAGTGTAAAGATTCTACCAATCGATAACATGAAAGCAAAAAGCACAGAAAAGTCGATAATCGATAGAAAAAATTGAAAGCAAAGCATTTGCGATAATCGATAACGAAAAGCAAAGAATAGTATCGATGATTGATTACTAATCGATATTTCTAACCCTGGACTCGACCTTTAAGTAAGGAAGGTGGCTGAAAGGCTGGGCAGTTTAATTCTTTTGTAGTGACTCTGCGCTGTTTTGAACCTGGTTTCCTTATGTTTTAGCGGGATCCCTTTCAGCGCGCAGCCGCAGTACCGTGTTACGTTTCCAGCTTCCGCTTCCACATCCCTAATTGGTGCCAGCCGTGTTTGGTCGAACTCAGTCAAAGAGAATTTGAGGTGAAGAAAAGGTCGAGGGAGGCGAGAAAATTCGACACCAAGAGAAACGATAAAAAATAAAAAAAAACGACACGAGCAAGTTGCAAGTTTTAAATCAGTGTGCGTTAAAGAAAATACTGTGGCTGCGCGCAGAAAGGGATTCTGCACGAACACAATTAGGGAACCAGGTTTAGCGCAGAGTCGCTGCAGTTTTATCGAATGCTAGCAATTTTTATTTTTTGTAGTGGTTCAGAAAAAGTGTGAAATGTGATCCATATTGCGTTAAGATGGGTGTTTTTTCTGAAAAATGGCCGAGAGGTGGAGTGCTGCCCCCAGACCTCCAGAGGCCCTGCCTCCGGACCCCCGTCGGTGATACACTTGAGTAGCACAAGTTTACTCAGCACTGCCGTCAAAATGAGATGGAATTCGAACCGAAAAAAAAAAAAAAGATTTTGGTTCAATCAAGCCCCATTCCTTTTGCAAGCAAGGATGGCAGTACGGCACGTTCAGAATTTGCGTACTACTTCTCACACCTTTAACCGTACCATACTTCAGTTCAAGTTTGTTTTTTTGCGTACTGTACCTTCAATCAATCTGGTTAAACAACGATCTATTAATGACATATGCGACCTATGTTGACGTATTTTTTTTTATCTGATTCGTATCATACCGAAAGATAAGCTTAAGGCAGCGTTTCTTAAAAAGGTGACTGGTTCAACCCTGGGTGAATTAAATTTTTGTGGGGGTAAACCAAACAAACTGGTAAGTTAACGTGAGTAACTAGCAATACGCTTTTCGCTAAACGATAATGTCGCGAAGGAACAATTTGTACAAAAATAGTCTAAAAATTGAGCTGTTTTTATTGGAGATGCTTTCAAAATCTCCGAGCCTTGATAGCTCGCCCTCATACTCCCAGCTTTTTGAAATTATTTTTTTTGAAAAAATGTCAAAACACCACAACAGATTATCATTTTTGAAATTATTTGTAATAATCAGTTGTAGCGTTAGACTCCATTGTAGCCACAAGCAAAAGTTTAACGGGATACATTGGTTATTAAGCTAAGTTCATAAGTTGTTTAACCGAGTGGGTCGACCGCGTTGGAAAGGGTCCCGAATGTTACACAATAAACGTATTTTCATCAGGGTAGGATGAAAAGAGGAACTTTTTCATAAGGGTAAACGGAACTGCAGAAGTCAATAAGCCTTGGCTTAAGGGGGTACTTGAATATAATAACATGTTGAACTTAAACAATGTTAAGCTTTATATGCGGATAAAGGCCATCAAAATCTTCTAGAGCAAAATATAATGCAACATCAAGAAGGTGATTCTTTATGCTTCAGGAATAGTTTTGTGATAAAAAAAAAAGACAATTTGTCTGCGGAAATTACGTTTTATTAAAAACAAAGACATCGAATAGGCTGCAACCTCAATCATATTTGTATTTTCTTGTGTTTTTGTACAGCAAAGATTATCTGCATTTGTTTCGTTGGTCAAATACTTGTAAGTTGTGCCATCAAATTGCAATTGTAACGACATATTAGTCGACGTTGACTAAATTAAATCGAGTCTGGACATAAATACGAGTCTAGCAAATGTGCTAAATCGTGAATATTTAATTGTATGTGCTCGGTCGCTCGAATCTTCATTGACGGCGGCAAGTTGAGGTTGGGAATTTGTTTTTACTTGCGACAGCGCTTGCGCCCCAATTATTTTTAAAGGGTTGCGCTGACGCTTGCTCCGCAAGTATTTTAGCAATTGCGCAAGTGGAATTGAATTACGGTTTGGATTGACTATTGTTCAATCAAATGTAATTAAAGTTAAGAAAAAACATTGACGAGATACATAAGCGTAGCCAGGGGTTTTGACTGGGGGTAAAGCCAAACCGCAAATCACAGGCAATAAGGTCAACAAAAATTTTCGAAATGAGGGAATTTTTGTGGGACAAAGATACCGTAGAATGGAGGATCAGAAGCCGGGGCCTGGGTTGGCATGTACCGTGGATTTTGCTAAAGGGAAAGGACTTGAGCCAAAAGTTAAAAAGATTTCCTACGTTGTCTAAATTAGGAGACGTGGTGAACTAACTAGTTTGACCCAAATGTATCACAGACCGGAGTCTGAGAGCCGGCCGCGGGGCAATTTTGTGTGATTTTTTGGAAAAAAATAGCAATTTTTTTCCAATAAACCAAAAAATATTTTTGAAAAAATTTTGTTTGAAAAAAATAACTATTTTAATGCTATTTGGATCACATTTCGTATCGGTTCGTTTTTGTGTTATTTGAAATAACTAAATTTTTAAGGTTTGAAAGCCAATTCAAAAAATCTATTTGATCAACCTTTTCTTTACTTACAGATCAAGTCCAAAAAACGTTTAAAGTCATGAATATGGGGGTAAATTATGTAAGTAACCTGGCCCCAATGGGAGAAGCAAGATACATTGCCTCCCGCAATATTTTTAGCAGTAAATAATCATTGGAGTATTTGCTTTGGAGATTTTTGTTTTGTCATGAAAATAACCAGTTTTAGAGTTTATGTACGGCTAGGGAGCTCTGGCCCTTTCAATTCTAATTCGTTAATTTGTTCAATAATCATTTTCATTAGCGTTTTTTTTTTTTTTTTGTCAAAAGTATTTCGTCGCGTAAAAACTGGTGAGGTGGAGATAGATTGTTAGAATTTCTCCCGAAGGATGCATTTAAATTGGATGGCAAAAATTGATTTGAGGGGGCCCGGGCCACCTGGATGTCAATATTAATATTAGTCTGTTGTACACGTATACTGTTGTACGCGAAAATGCAAAAAAAACTAAAACTGAAAAAATATAAGGCTTTGTTATTATTATTTTTATCAATCGTGGGATCTCAGTTGGAGGGAGCGGGCCTATCTCCCATCCTTGGCTACGCCTATAACGAGGTAGGTTCATAAAAGCCTCGTCATTGGAACTTCCATTCGTCTACTGCTAGCAATATTTTATTGGATTTACAGCAGGTGTCTTCTTTCACTGAAACGCTTTTCTTTTAAAAGATTGTTTGCCGATTTTTCAAAAAAAGTTTCCAATTAAGTAATTGAAAAAATGGTTATAAAATCAAATTTTAAACCGAAAAATTGTTTTTGTAATTGTCTTTCTAGAAATACGCTACTCGTTTCCAAAAAAGTCTTAAAGCTTCCTTTGGGTATTAAACGCATTACTCGCAACAGTCTGACTTTTTTGCCGTAAATCAAAAACAAGAAACAACAAAAACTATTAATTGCAAATTTTTTGCTAATCCAGGAAAAATTTCTTTAACATGATGATTTAATTAATTAAATAACTTTAACAAAAAACGTGATGAGTTTTTTAGCGTGCTCCATTCGTTATAGAGAGTGATGCTAACTGCCCTAACAGCACAAAATATGTATCGAAGCTTGTAAAGGATTTCCTTGACAAGCCACTAGAAAAAAACCATGACTCCGAAATCGTTCGCTTAAAGGCGGTGAATCATCCAGCCAATTCCGGTGGTTTACAACAGCTAAAATTGCACTATAATTTTTGATATTTTTTGTTTTGATTTTGGGGATGTGTTTGCAAAGGTATTCAACAAATGCAAAAAGATATCCCCCGAAAAAAGTTTTTGGAAACTCTGAGTTTTGCTCTTCCCGCCAAAACCACAGTTCTCTAAACTATTAGGCCTACTGTAATCTTATTTAACTATTACTATTAGGCCTAATAGTTTAGAGATAGTTAGGCCTAAACAATTTAGAAATAAACTATTTAGAAATAAACTATCTCTAAACTATTAGGCCTACCACAGTTCTCTAAACTATTAGGCCTACTGTGGTTTTGGTGGGAAAAACAAAACTCGGAGTTTCCAAAAAATTTTTTCGGGGGATATCTTTTTGCATTTGTTGAATATCTTTGCAACCGCAGTCCCAAAATTTAAACAAAAAATAACAAAAATTATAGTTCAATTTTAGCTATTGTAAACCACCGGAATTGGCTGGATGATTCACCGCCTTTAATTACCACCACATAAAGACTTTGTTAGTGGAATTTTTTTATCACCCCGATTCCTTTAAGTGCAGGTGTTTAGAATATTTTTTCATTAGGTATAAAGAAGTTCTTCGCCCAAAGAGGCTAAGCGATGCGTATTTTCAAATGCTTATATTTTTTAAAGGAAATCAATAATTTTTTAGTGTGCATAATTTGTTTTAAATATTGGTTTCATATCGTAACCTATTGACTATTGAGGTTTGAGCAGTGAGTCAAATAGAATTATACTTTTCAAAACGTCACACTTGCGCCTGCGCTTGCGGCACAATTATTTTCTTGAGCTTGCGGAAATGTTTGCGGCGCAAGGTTTTCAGAGTAGTGCTTGCGCTTGCGGCGCACCTTTTATGACTTGCACTGCCCACCTCTGACCGTACCATTAGGTACCGTACGTTTAATAGATTAGTACGCAAATTCAAACAGCGTATCAACGTGCCGTATTGTCACAAAAACTGCGTGCCGTAGCCTACATCTTAGCAAAAATTGAGCCGTACCTTATTTACAGGGTGTCGAACCGAACCGTAAACCCGAATGAACCGTTTCATTTTGGTGAACCTGAACCCTCAAAATTGTGCTCAAGTGAACCTGAACCCCTAACAAAAGTAAGAATATATTTTTCCATATCCGGATGCCGCTGGCGCTGGTACACGCACAATAAGAGCAGTGGTGATCATCAACAGAATCAGCAATTTCTCCTTTTTTTTTTTGGACGAAACGAGTAACGACAGTTAAACTTTAAGTCAATGAACCCGAACCGAACCTGAACCAGTAATATTTTACTTGAGTGAACCTGAACCTCAAAAATGGTGCTCAAGTGAACCCGAACCAAACCTGAACCGCTAAAATATTTTGAGCAGGACCTGAACCCGAACCGTTATTTGAAACGGTTCGACACCCTGCTTATTTACGTACCATACCGCCATCTTTGTTTTCAAGTCATGTTGTAACCATATCTACTGGCGTTTTAACATTTACCTTTTTATGCTTGACCTGCTTCTGGAAAGGTTAGAAAATAGAAATAGTTGAGGTTTGTGATAAGAAGGGCAAGTTTTTGTTGCACTAAAACTTTGAAAAATTGTACTTATTTTTAACGAAAGGTACAAAAAGTTGCATTTATGCACAAACATTTTAAACGACAGTGATTTGCTCCTGTGATTTATTTATATAGGCTACCGATATCGTTTACAGTACCGGTAGCCTACCACACAATGCCAAATGAAGTGGCTATTTTTGCCTGGAGAGGCAAAATAGTGTTTTTCCTTGGCAGTGGCTATTTTGCCTCCAGAGGCAAAATAGCCCCATGATATTTTGCCATTTGAAGGCAAAATAGTTCTAGATGCTAGGGTTAGGATTAGGGTTAGAGTTTGGGCTAGGGTTTGGGGTAGGATTAGGGTTAGGGCAATTTTGGCACTTGTGGAAAAATAGCATCTAAAACTTTTTTGCCTCCAAATGGCAAAATAACATCAAGCTATTTGCAAACCGGAACATTAGGCTATTTGGGGAGAACTACAGTACTGTAGCGATCTTTTGCCAACAATTTGCCTCGCATGTTAAAACTTCGCTCCTCAGTGCACGAACTAAAGATAACATTGAGACGCAGGTAATCGTGACATAGCTCTTTCTGAGATGAGATGATTTTGTTTGGGTATTCCAGATTCAAAGAAACCCTGATGCCCCTCTTTAGGATGTTGCAGCCGCCCCATACAGCATAAATTTGAAAATTTTATCGTGGCAACTTCTTTAGCTCAAGTTGGAGGCTTTGTACAAAAACTCTTTTGGTCAAGTTTCGTAAAAACTTGTCAATGTTTAGGGGTAGCACAGTGACATCAAAATTTTGGTAATTTAAAAAAAATGTTTTTTTCATTTTGAATGTTTTTGGACTAGGCTATTAGTCGAATCTGTGATCACTTTTGATCATTTCTACTGTTTTGGAGTTGTTGTTTAGTACAAAGCTAACAAGAGAACTTCTCAAATCAAAGTTATCAAAAGTTGCATTATATACCGTACCTTCTGCCACAAGCAGAATTAATACCAAATTATTGCATATTTTTCAAATTTAATGATTAATGATTAGTCACTTCCATTAAGGAAGGGGCTATTTTGCCTCTAGAGGTAAAATAGTGTTTTTCCTCTGTTTGGGTTAGGGCTAGGGTTGGGATTACGGTTACAGTTTAGGTTAGGATTAGACTTAGGGCTATTTTGGCACTTGTAGCAAAATTGCCTCCAAATGGCAAAATAACAAGGGGCTATGTTGCTTTTAGAGACAAAATACCGGTAGTAGAATTCTCAAATGCACTTAGCAACTTTTTTTTCTTTTTCTGAGAAAAAACTCTCCCACACTTAGCGCATAAACTTCTTTTTCGGATATCACAAGTACTGTACTGTAGCAGTACCACCTGTGCTGGATGAATTCAATGTCAAGGATTTTGAAATTTTCTTGTTATTATTTTTTAAATATTTTTTAGCTTCTCTATCTTTTGCCAAAAAAAATTAGCTTTCTATCTGGTGTAGTTTCCAAGATATTTGCAATTAAAAGTAAATTTGCAGCATAATGGCAACATTAATCATTGCTAAGTAACAATTGAAATAATTAGAAATCAATTTTTGCGTATTGCAGGACTGAAAAAGTGTTACCAGTAATCTTGTTACTAATTGATTTCGTCACAGACTGAGGGATAGGGTAAGACAGCTCTGAGGATACAGTAGTCAAATAGTTTAATGACTGCTGTTCGTAGTCAATGCTTTAATTTTGATTAGCCTATGCAATAGTACAATACAGTCAAAAGATAGGCTTTTTTTGTCTTCAGAATTCTGTTTGTCATGTAATCACATTGTGATGAAATCACTGGCAACCCTGAAATGTGAAAAAGTTGCCTTTATATTGACATCACATTAGCATAACAATTGTTTACAGAAACTTGATTTTCTGGAAATAAGATGCAAGTATTACGCAAATTTAGTGTTTTTTGCAAAGAAGTATATTTTACCCATTTTTTCCAAAATTAAACAACTTCAAATTTTATCTATTTGTTTCGAACAAGTTGAGATTTTTTTGGGCAAGTAAACATTTGATATCACTTTCCCATTCAGTTAGGCATTTTTGATCAAAGCGGCAATTACTCCCCAAATCGACGAATATGGACAAACCAGGTAAAAACTCCCCAAATAGGAAAGTAATGCCTTTATAGGCAAAATTCGCCAAAATCGACCATTAATTACCAACAATTCAAGCAAAAACTCTCGAATGGGGAATAAACGCGTATGTTGGCAAATTTAGCCAAAATCGGCAACTAAAGAACAATTTTATCATGAAGAGATAACAAAAAAGTTTGCATTTGCAAATAAAGATTTAGCAGCAAATAAAGAGTCGTTCGCTCAACAATCTACGACTACCCTCAGCAGTGAATTTCTTCATTTGCTATAAGCCAAACTGTTCACTGGTATATAAGTTCTATGTACGCAAATACGGGTGATGAACCGGCCAGTTGATCGAACGCGTTGGAGCGGAAGGTCTGAGGTTCCAATCTCGAGCAGGTCAAATCGGACACCGTGTTGCAAACGGCTAAACACCGTGGCGTCATTTCTTAGAAAGGAGCTGTGTTGCCCGGGCGCAATGACGCGGAAATAGGCCCTGCAAACTCGTCACATGCTTCGGCGTACTACAGCGATTATCACGAAAGATTTGATTTGAAACGCGCGTGATCTGTAAAAGCCGTGTTATTCTATCTTGATTCACCAAGCTGCCTTGGCCAGGTGACAATGAAGAGATCTTTTGGTCTTCATTCCGTTATAATTGATAAAGACACTAAAAGACGTTAAGTGTTTTTTCTCTTTCTTTTAAAGAAAGAATAAAGACCGTCAGTAGTGCGAAGACCTTTTTTTTCTTTTTTTTAGAGAGCGACTCAAAAACTTAGAGAATAAAGACCGTAAGCGGTGCGAAGACCTTTTTTTTGAGGTCATGTTAATGCACGATTTTTTCGCCCCCCTTGAAAAAAATTTTACTCACCCAAGAATAACTTTCTAGTTGCGGCACTGCTCTGCAGCGATAGGTCTGAGATTCATATCGGATACAGTGTTGTCAAAGGCTCGCCACAGCAGCTGCAACATTTCTTTGAAAGGAGCAGTGTTCCCAGGGTGCATTGACACGTGGATGGGTCCCGCAAACTCGTTACACGTTTCTACGTAAGCCTAATAGGCCTACATGCACATTGTACAACGAATAAAATAAAAATATGATTTTGAAGAACACGGAATCAAAACATACTTTAGAGCAAAAAATTTTTATTGGCACTAGGCCTATATATAAACTCCATTGTGATTCGGACAAGCGCCCAAGTTATAAACCTATTGTATTTCACTTAATTTATTCTTAGGCAGTTTCATCTTATAAGGAAAGAAAATAGGATGAGAAAAAATGTTATGATATTCGAAAAATTAATGAACGAGATTAGAGATGATTATAATTTAGTGATCGAGATGAGGTCTTAAGCAATTTAAATGAAGTAGTATTGCTCAGTGGCGTCGCTAGGGTGGCGGCCCGCCCTGGGTGACACCATTTTGGGGTGACACCATCTGGGGTGACACCAGTTTATGACGCGAAACCATAACTCCACTGATTGGTGCGCACTTGCTTTTGGACCAAAAACCACTCAATTTCTGATGAAGACCTTTTTTTTTTTGGTCTTCACTTACTTTTGGGCCGAAAACGCACTCAATTTTCCAAAGGGGTGTCACCTCACGAAGGGTGCATCACGTTAAGGGTGACACTATAAAGGGTGCGTCACATTACAAAGGGTGACACCATAAAATCCCGCCCCGGGTACCACCATTCCTAGCGACGCCACTGCTATTGCCTAGCCACTTTAAGGCGCTTTCTGAAAAAATAAAGTGGGGAATCAGGCTCCCCGTCTGCGTTATCTATGCTAATAAGGGAGCTCTAGCTTTTTCCTGGTTACTGTACTTGGAAAGAGAGTTTCTGTATTGATTGAGGTACTAGCAGTCAAGTCAATCAGCCTCTGGTATTGGATTTCAACTTGTTTACTGATAATGTTATTATCAGCATCATTTTTTAGACAACCCTGATTGTAGGATCTGGGTTCAACCCACACCCTGGCCGCGTTGTTGCGTCCCTGGATAAGACGCTTTACGATGATTATCTCTGCTTGGTAGCTTCGAACAAGCAGCAAATTCAGTGAACTTTATTGAACAAGAATTCAGAAAATCCACAGGAACATTGAATCACTGGAAACTCGTAAGCAGATGCGGATTCCTCCAAACCAGTGTTGTGAAGACTCGAGTCCGAGTCCGGACTCGAGTCCACTTTTTAAGGACTCGGTGTCAGACTCGGACTCGTGCCCTTGGGACTCGGACTCAGACTCGGACTCGCGGAGTTTGAGAGGACTCGGACTCGTGATTTTTCGGACTAGGATTCGTGACTTTTTGTTGTATGTCTTATTACAATGTCTTATTACAGAGCTACTATATCAACAAAATATAAATGTGACAAGCATTGCACCATCTTTGGCATGGAGAAATTTCTTTCCTAAATCAAAATAAAAATAATTGAATTTGGTTTTATGTTTTGGCAACCGCTTTTTTTAGCGTTTTGATGTCATTGGATTGATCGCGTTTGCTTCGATGATACCGGTAGATAAAATGTGCTCAAGATATCGCATGGCTGAGGAATTCTTGGAAGGTGTTCACTATTCAAGTATTCGCAGATAGTGGAGGGAGATATTAAGTTTCGTCTGTGTTGAGTTATGTTAAATTTTACGCCTGATTGCTTAATGTTACAACGGAGAATGAAAACTTAATGGGAATCAGCTTGCATTCAAAAAATTGTTGATGTGACTGACAAAAATACAAAGAATAAAGAAGTGTTCGACATTTTGTAGTGCCGATTTTCGGCCGAAATTTGGAATTAACCAGGGATAATTTTCATAGAAATAGTGAGGGCCACAATGATTGGTACAAGTTATGAAATTGATTTTTCGCTTTTTCCATCTCATATTGTATTGTACTTTTATGGTTAATTAGCGTTATAGCTTCCGCTAACAAAAAATTTGTGTAATCGGATTAGCGTTTGCGAAGATAATCTTTTCGATTAATGGAATAGCTGTTAGCGGAGCTAATTCTTGCCCACCTATGCAAAATACAAATTGCAATATTTTAGTCAGTTTTAGACCATCACAGACATGCAATACTCTACTGCGCTTACACCGTGCGGCAGTAGCATAGCCAATGCTGGGGGGGACTACAGCCCCTATTGGCATGTCAACAAAAATGCAGAATAAGGAAAATACCACTTTTTTAGCACTTCTGAGACTGTTTTTTGCTCTGGATTGGACTAAAAAGTGAATTGAAGCATTTTTTGAAACATATATTTAGGAGAGGGGGGCTAATTTGTCAAAAATAAAATTCACAAATCAATAAAAACGTTGAAAAATGAACGAAAAAAAGGAATCAAATTTGATCGCTAGTTTAAAAATGCTGAACATAGTGTAGGTTTCATCAACAAATATATTATAAACTCAGGAATAGGGGGGTGGGGGGCTATTTAGTATTACTGTGGTTAATTACCAATCACTTCTCTTAAAGCTTTTTCCATTAGCCCCCTTCCCCAATTATTTTTCCCTATAAGCATAGACAAAATCGATGACTACGTATGAGTTTTATTGAACTATAGAATATTATGATGTACCAGCATGTAATTTAGAGAACTGAAATTTTACCATTAGCCACCTCCCACATAGCGAATGTATGCTAGCAGTTTAACAATGTTTACACAGCCAAATTTTAACCATGTTTACAATGCCACGTTTTAAAAGCATTATTTTTTGATCGAAATATAGACCTAAAATTAAGTTACGGTACTTTTGCAAAAAAAATGCAAAATTTTCCAACGCTGGGGGCTCCGCCCCCAACCCCCCGAAATAGCTCCCCCATTGCGAATTCCTAACTACGCGCTTGCCGTACAGTGTACAACAATATACTCTTTATTAATAGAGTGGAATCTGACAGTTTTGTCTTTTTTTCTTCACGATTTATTTGTTCTAAGATATGCCGATTCGTCCAATCAGCGTAACTGTTTTCTTCACAATTCACTCGTTCTACGAATATGTCCAATCAAATTAGTCGAATACGCGTGACCGCAAAAAAACTTCGCAACAAGAGCACTCTTTTTTTCTTCAATGCTCTTTTCTTTTTCTCCTCGCGTCTGTTTCTAGTCTGCTAAATAAAGAGTCTATGGTACAACAGTACTATTGGTATGTATATTATCTCGCATAATTGAATCACTTTTTTCGAAAATTAATGCAGGGGTGAAAACGATAGACATAAACGTCAGAGGTGGAGTCGAGGACACAAGGCTCGAGGCCAAGGCCAAGGACACAAAAAAAATCCGAGGCCAAGGCCAAGGACAGCCTTTCCGAGGACAGACATTCTCGAGGCCAAGGACAGGAATGCTCGAGGCCAAGGCCAAGGACCAAGGACACAAAGCGCAAGTGCTCTCCAAAAAAAAAAAAAAAAGGTCTTCACAAAAATTTTTCAGGCAATCTCCAAAAAAAAAAAAAAAAAAAAAAAAAAAAAAGGTCTTCACAAAAATTTTTCAAGCGATCTCCACGAAAAAACGCTTTCCAAAAAATTTTTCAACCGCTCCACAAAATTTTAACTTTCCAAAACATAGTGCTGTCCTCGAGCCGAGGACAGGCCAATTTTCGAGGACTTGAGGCCTCGAGGCCAAGGCCAAGGACTTGACCTTCGAGGCCAAGGCCAAGGACTTCAAAATCTGTCCTCGAGGACGTCCTCGAGGCCAAGGACGTCCTCGAGGACTCCACCTCTGATAAACGTGTATTCATCCTTTAGTTTTAGTACAATATAATTTAAACCATCGCACAGTATGTCATGAATGCTGCTGATAATTCAGGCTGGCCATTGTGCTTAGACCATGCTTATTTTTTACCAAGAAAGAGGCTGGCCATGCTTATAAACTTTATGCTTATAAAAAACATATTGTACATTTTTACTTAGGCCCACGCAAGTTTTTGCTGCGTGCTTAGCTTGTCAATTTACGGCAGCATGAATGCAACTAACTTTTTGGCAATATATCGATCTCTCACTTGTGTGAGGCCCAAATTCCATACTCGAAAAATTTTTTCATTCGTTTGTTTGTTTGGTTTTACTTTGGACTCGAGTTCAGTTAATCGGACTCGGTCTCGGACTCGTAGTATTCGGACTCGGACTCGTGATCTTCAGTTTTAGTGGACTCGGACTTGTAGCTTAAGGACTCGCACTCGGACTCAGACTCGTGAAAGTGGCATTAGTCACAACACTGCTCCAAACTCGAAATAGTCAATGCAATGACAAGCGTGCGGATCTTCCAATAGTTAGGGTCTGACCAGAGCCTATATGGTTTGACGCTGTGCAGTGACAGAATCGAAGATAAGTATAATATGCGATACACTTATAGGTACATCACAATAACCATAGACTCTCAAAAGTAGCTGTTTGCTGAAGACCAACTAATAAGTCAGCTTTTCATGACCCACATTTTGTGGGAACTCCAATTTTTACTGGGTAATCTATTAAGAATTTTAGTTTTAATTAACACATCATGAGTAGAAAGAACAAATTTGTCCTATTGCAACTGCAGTCTATAATAGTAATGGCTAGTAGAACACAAATTTCTCATTCAGTTATGGTTGTAGTGTATTTACCATCAGATTATAATGAAATAATACAGCTAAAAGAAAAAATTGCGTATATTTCTTAAAATTGACGGTAAAATAACTTTTTTTTTTGGTAAAATCCCTTGTTTTTTTGGAAGGAATCCATTCCACTAAATTAAAAATTGCAAAAATCCTCCGTTTTTTTTGCTAGTAGAATACAAATTTCTCATTCAATCATGCTTGTAGTGTATTTACCATTAGATTATAGTGAAATAATACAGCTAAAAGTGAAAATTGCGTACATTTCTTAAAATTGACGGTAGAAAATTTTTTTCTTCGGTAAAATCCTTTGTTTTTTTGCGAGGAATCCATTCCACTAGGTTAGAAGTTGCGGAAATTCTCCGTTTTTTGCGGGATTCAATTTTTTGAAAAACGTATATCCCAATCGGGGAGTTTTTTCCTTTTTCGGCAAGAAAAAATTTTCCTTTTTGGGAAATTTTTCCCAATCGGGGAGTTTTTGCCGTTTTGATCAGAAATGCCCAACTGCCATTGGGGATGTTGTTGAAAAAGTTGATTTTGACCCTTTTTTAGTTGTGCAGTGGCTTTTAGTTATAAATATAGTGTTAACTTGGCAATGTCCAAGGAGCACTGAACAACAGTGGTTGCCTCTAGTAGTACCATCAAAGGAGCATCGCTTTAAAAAAGACTGAAGAAGCGTATAAAATCTGAAATGAAATTAGAAACTACTACCAATGTTCAAGCTATTCAGTTAATATACCATCAAAAGGGGAAAAGCAAAAAAGAAGAAGCAAGCAAATAATACTAAACAAACATAAATTAAACAACCTTTAAGATATACTTGAATTATATATGAATAGATGGATAAACAGTTAAACACCCATCAAATTACCTTTGATTGCAGTGTGAAACAGAATGCAGTTGGCCACAGTAGCATAGTCAAAACCATTGTCATTACTCTACTCTAATTTTATTTCTCTGATACACTATTTAGCGGAACTAAACCTTTGATGCTAATATGTTCGTTCATCAATTTCATTTCACAGTTTAGTGTTTCAGAATTCTGATTTTTTTCCTCCAGTTTCAGAAACTAAAGATAGAAAATAGTTACGTTTAGTTAGTTATGTTTTTTAATGAGAATGTACCTTTTCAGTTTTGTGAAATTGGTGTTTAGTCAAAAGCATTTCTGAATTAGCATACAAACATCAAAATTATAATTAAATTCGACTATTATTTCTGCATCCTCCCAGGTATCATTAGAAGCATTAGCATACTGCTGGCCTTTACTTTGCTTATTGACTTGTGCTTTATCATGGCTCTTCGTTTGTTGAAATTGACAAGGCAATGCACACAACTTCGACAGGTTCATCAGTCTGCAACTACCTATGGTTTCTTTGATCTCATTAAGAAACCTATGCCCAGAGTTGAAGACACTGCAGTAGGATACTCAAAAATTGCAATGGAGTCCAAAGAGGTAGGAGATGATCCCTTTGAGATGAACAGAGATCAAGTTGAACTGGTCACAGGAACTGGAACCAAATCTGATCCATTTATGATTCCATCAAGGAATACTCGAAGATTTGTTGCTGTACCCGCTGGTGAACTAGAAGGAGGACCACCTTCTGGGTTTTGGGTTACCCTAGAAGATGGTGGAAGGTGCCCCTTTACAGCTCGATATTATAAACTAAAATATGACCCTGAAGACAAGTGGGGAGTTGACAAACTAGATTTATTTGCACATTGATTAATATTGGCTGAACTTGTGTAATGTTGGCTAAACAATTAAGATTTTGCTTTTTAAATACCGGTATTATTAACCAAATTTTTTTTTGCTCTATTTTGGATTTCAAGATGTGACAGCTTTTCCATTTTTTGGTTTGAAACTGCATCTATCTTTTTGTATGATACTTTATTTACTAGTCCTAGTTTTTAATTGGTTAGTAATGAAATGTGTTGATTTCTTGTCGGTTTTAATCAAATTTATTCGATCGCGGATCATACATAAATGCTGGTATATAATTAAATATAATTTATACCCTAGGTTTATATGAATTATGATATTGTGTTGAACAATTATGTGTTTTATGCTCTCAAATCAAGTAGAGTAACTCTGTGTGTGATATTTGTTAAATTGTATTTATTCTGTCTTCAAACTATTGCTTAGCAAGCTGTAGGAGGGAATTATGCAGCACATTGTACATTTTATTATGTACTGTAAGGTTTTGAAAATAAACAAAATGTATGTCATCAAACTATTATGAATCTTTTCATAATGCTATCCTTGCTAGGTTACTTTAACATGGTCGCATTTATGCTTTCATTAACATTGTTTAAAAAAAATTGTTTTGCCAATGTGGGAAATTTATATCAGCCAATCTCAATGCATAATTGTTGCGTTTATCTTTGTATTGTGCTTTATTGATGATGCATGTTTTTGAATTATGATTTGGTTTTGTTGTTACAGGATTGTGTATTAATAGAACTAGATTTAAAAACATTGCCTTCTAATACTTTATGCTGTTAGTAAACTAGTATGGATACAAAAAAAAGGTATAAGCGTGAGGAATCACCTCAATCAGGTCTTGAAAGTGATGATGATGACGAGTATGTACCTTACGTACCACTAAAACAACGTCGAAAAGAACAATTGAATAATGTACAAAAATTATTGAAAAAGAAAGGCATTATCACTGCTATTGATGATGGCAGTGATCAGGGCGGAAGTGGTACGTCATCGCCAATACCAAGAAATGTTGACTCTCCTTCTACTTCGTCTCCTTTTAGAGCAGTTGAAGGCCCTGTTATAAAGCCCAATGTCAGTTTGCTTGATCAACATAGCACTCTAAAAAAGCAAGCTGAAGTGGTCAAAGAAAGTGCTAAAGATAAACAATTAAAAGAAGAACAAAAGATCTTACAGTCTGTTTCTGAAATGAGGGCTTTGAAATCGGTACAAGATTTAGCCCAAGGTGTTGCATATGATAAGCCATTGAAGACAGGCTGGCAACCACCTGCATTTATCCGAAATAGGACGCAGCAAATGAATGACAAGATAAGGTTTCATTTAAGAATTGATGTTGAAGGAGCAGATGTTCCTCCTCCTATTAGATCCTTTAGAGATATGAAGTTTCCTCGATCATTGCTTGTTGGTTTAAGAAAGAAAGGAATTGTCAAGCCTTCTCCTATTCAAGCCCAAGGTATTCCTGTTGTATTAACTGGCAGAGATATGATTGGAATTGCATTTACTGGAAGTGGCAAAACGTTAGTTTTTACCCTGCCCTTGCTAATGTTTTGTGCCGAACAAGAAACAAAAATGCCTTTTATACAAAATGAGGGCCCATACGGACTGGTTGTATGCCCTTCTAGAGAACTGGCTAGACAAACGCATCAAGTTATGACTTACTATGCCAAACATCTTGAAGCTGGTGGGTTTCCTGCCTTGAGGATAATTTTGTGTATGGGCGGGATTCCAGCAAAAGACATGATGCATACAATACGAAAAGGTTGTCATGCGATGGTTGCTACACCTGGACGCTTAATGGACATGTTAGAAAAGAAAATGTTTAATTTGGATGTTTGTCGGTATCTTTGTCTTGATGAGGCTGATCGAATGATTGACATGGGCTTTGAAGAAGATGTGCGAACAATATTTTCTTATTTTAAAGACCAAAGGCAAACCCTTTTATTCAGTGCTACTATGCCAAAAAAGATACAGAATTTTGCCAGGTCAGCCCTAGTCTGCCCTATCACGGTCAATGTTGGTCGCGCTGGAGCTGCGAGTTTAGATGTCAAGCAGGAAGTTGAATATGTCAAGGATGAGGCCAAAGTTGTTCATTTGTTGGATTGTTTGCAGAAAACTCCTCCTCCTGTTCTCATTTTTGCCCAAAAGAAAAATGATGTTGATGATATCCATGAGTATCTTTTGCTGAAAGGAGTAGCTGCTGTTGCCATTCATGGTGGTAAAGACCAGGAGGAAAGAAGTAGAGCGATTGATATGTTTCGCACTAAAGAAAAAGACGTTTTAGTGGCGACTGATATTGCTTCTAAGGGTTTGGATTTTGAAGAAATTAAACATGTGATTAACTATGATATGCCTGATGACATTGAAAATTACGTACATCGTATTGGCCGTACTGGTAGATCAGGGAGAACTGGCATTGCAACAACTTTTATCAATAAGTCTTGCGACCAGTCAGTCTTGCTAGATCTTAAAGCCTTACTTGTTGAAGCAAAGCAAGAAGTTCCACCAATGCTGGAAGAACTTGGACCTTCAGAAGAAATGTTTCTTGAGCTTGGTGGTGAGCGAGGTTGCACCTATTGTGGTGGTTTGGGTCATCGCATCACCGAATGTCCAAAACTCGAAGCAGTACGCTCAAAACAAATTTCAAACCTTGGCCGACAAGACTACCTAGCAAACAATGCTGCCGACTATTAACAGTTTTTTTGCAATTTTGGTATGTTTTTGGCAATTTCCAATTTAAACTGGAAACTTTTAGCCAATCTGCATGTGATGCATTTTTAAAATGTCTTTTCACTGTCCATTATTTTGTACTCTTATATTTTTTAATAATTTCTTAAAATATAAAGATAACTGATAATTTAAAGAGCACCAGGCAAAGTCAATCGGGATTCCAAATTATTATTAGATTATATTTGCGATACTAATGTATTATTTTTGTGTTAACTCTATTCTTCTTGACCCAAGTGATCCAGAGATATTTTATTTTAACACATTGTCATGTTCCCTGGGGCATATGCAGAGATCTCACTAGTAGCACGATCTAGAAGTAGTCTGACTACTAGAACGACTTTGTATTCAGAGACCACTCTAGAAGTTGTGCTACAAGTCTCACTAGTAGTGAAACTAGCTAGTCTGTGTAGCTACATACTCACAAATCTCACTACAGCTAGTGAGACTACTAGTCAGACTAGAAAATTAGGCCAAAGTTGCTGGAGCGGTCGAGACCAGCCTAGAAGTCTCACTAGTTGCTATTTTTTAACAAAAAACAACACAATCATTGCTTATTTTCTGTCCAAAACATTATAATTTTATTCTTATTTTCCCGTTCACTGCAATTTTAACATGATAAAGTGGATATTTTTGTCTGAACCATTGATTTGGCATTGTAAATTTAAACAATAAAAAGTTTCCGAATTTATGATTTTGCAGGAAATGCCTGCAACATTCGCTTTCATCAAGCGCTATTAAAAAGAAGCTCTTGTGAATGCGACCATTAGACCGTATTGCCACATACAAGTCATTTAATACCGCAATAAATTTTTTTCCGACGCATTTTTGAAAGTTTGCTTTTTAGTGCGGGAGTTGTCAAATTACGTATTTTGTTTTGGTTATTGAAATCTACAGCATTTAATTACTGCATATCGAAACATGTCCGGGATTGTTTGTAGTTACCTGTTAACTCTTAAAAAGAAAAAATGATTTAAAATAACCGAACCACTAGAATAACAAAAATCCTAAATTCAATTGTCTATACAACAAATCGTAGCCCACTAAATAAGGACCGTTCAAATATCATATGACACTTTTTTAAGCATTTTTGACCCCACCCTCCCCCATATGACGCTATTTCGAAGCCCAACCTTTTGCATGGGATTAAACGCTTATCCGACGCTTTGTGCATCCGCTCGCCCCCCTGGAGGCATCATATGATATTTGAACGGCCTCTAATGGTACCGTACGAATATTCTGTATCTCACACAATCAAGCAGCAGCGGCTGTTGGCCACAAATCATTATGATTACAATAGTTTGCTATAAACTTTCAGCAACAGAAAAAATCTTAGCATGCCTAAATGAGTAATGGTATTTTATAGGAAGGATAAAAACTCAATAAAAGAAAATTAATGTTACAATGGAACTTTGTTCTTAAAAAGATTATATGCGCTTGAAGAAAGTTTCGACAATATGATTGCGATATGAAGATACATCTTCATGAGGATCTGCATTGTCGTTGTTCTCCTCATCATTATCTGCATCATTTTCTGCATCATCATCAAATTCCGGCATTTTCATCTCAATAGCTATAACAATCTTTCAAATCAATATTTATTGTGTACAGCATGCAAGCGAAATAGCTTCCAATAGAAGCATCGCATTAGATTTCCGAAAACTGTATAAAAAGTTAACTTCGTTAGCCAAAACGCTTTGCAAAATGCAAATTAGTATTTTGATGAGGTACCAATAATTGATTAATTTTTGATATAGTTCAAAATGATTGAACAAGAACCTACATATATTGCAATATGATTTGCCACTATAGCAAAAGCAATGATGTAACGCTCGTAATTAAAATAACTTATGATAATACATATCGAGTTAACATTTTTTGACGCGTTTCTACTTTCTTTTGCTGTTTCTAGTGCAACGTAGCGAGTTTTTACGTGCAAAATCCTGTTGAGTTTCACTTTAAAGTAGCGGTTTGGTCGTAAAGCAATGCAAAGGTTACTGCAGTTCAAAGATTGCACTAGGTAGTCTCACTAGAGTTAGTATAGATGTTAGCACGATCGCTGAATACAACTAGTGTTCATGCTACTTCTAGTGTGACTATTAGCCCGTAGAACGACTTTCTAGATCGTGCTACTAGTGAGATCTCTGCATACGGGCCCTGACTTTCATTACTGAAAGCACTAAGCTGCGTGTTATTTCTCGGATCTGTTCTGGTTTAAACTGATCAGTACCCAGCTAGACAACTCAATGCAATAATCCTTGATGCCTGATTCGTTACAAAGGCACCAAACGTAATTAATATTATAGTTGTATTAAAGCCTGGGAACTTAAATGTAGTTATGATTTATTCAATTACTCATATTTTCGTATAAACAAAAGAATAAAACTACAGGTCATAAGTTACAGTTTGTAAGATAATTTTGTAGGAGCTGATTGTTTATTTCAGCCAGTGAACCTGGTGGTTTTTTGATGGTGCATTCTTGCAGGATGTGGTTGTAGAAATGTAGTTGTCGGTCTAGTTATGCTTCTGCTTCATGGTCACATCCACTCAAGCTGGGCTACTCAATTATTTATCGTCATTCACATCCGGACCTCCAGAGTAGTAAATTTGGACCTGGATGGTTTCTTGATTTTGCTTGCATTTGTTTGTTGCAGCAAACTAAAGTATAATAGTGATATGAGAATTTAGTAATCAATTGTTTAAAAACAAAGGTTGACATAAAGTACAGACGGTAACAGATTCGTTTGTCAAAGTAGCAATTCCAAACTGCTGTACTGGTACACGTTTGCTATTATTTCTTTTTTTTTATTCTTGGTTTACCTTTTTCTCTTTTTCATGTTTGGATGAATTGCTGTTTTGTAGACTGTCAGCATTGCTTCTAGTAATGTAAAACAATAGTCACTGTATAGAGACTAGAGACGAAACAAGGGATGGGATAAGGAGGCTCCAGTCCCCTCCTTAGCCTAGTTTCTTATAATATTTGAACCAAAAATGCAAACGTTTAAATGTGTTTAAGACTTGACTTGTAAGTGAACAGGGGGTTTAAAAAGGCTGGGCATTTAATTCTTCAACTGGATCCCAAATCTTGGCATTTTATTGGTTCTGTCAAATGGCTTGAAAATTGTGGTAAAATGGCATTAAAAGACTATTTTTTTCTCACAAAATTAGTAGTGGCTTTGGGCTCTGCCCCCAGACATCCATGCATACACTTTAATTGCACAAATTTGCTCAGCATGTCGTTCAATTACAAAATTTTCTCACTAAAATAATTCAACTTTTCGTTCAACCCCCCACCCTTTCTTGTTGCACATCTGATAAAAACTATTGTGAAACAGAAGTTTTGTGGAGATTATGGTAAAAAAGTATACCGGTAAGTTTGCAGTTCTTTGACAATACAACACCTGCACCACTGTATTGTAATGCCTGCACACCTCTGCACCACCAACTAACGAGTTGCAACCGCTGAATTGGAACCTAGACCTAAGAAATTCGCAAGAAGCAAAAAGTGTTGTTATGGCACTAAAATAAGTCTAACTGTAACATACATGACTTTGAAATTTTTAAACATGTTGCATCTGCATTAAATTATTATATATTTTTAATCTGGCATGACTGGACCCAATGAGTTTCTATTATTTAGAACTGAACCTTTGCCAAAACTAATTGAGTACCCCTGTTCTAAATTCTCCAGTAATGAACGTCGAATTGTCATTGACAAATCATCCAGCTCATTGACTGAAATATTTGTGTGTTTTGATTATTTTGAAACCTCTTAAAAACTGTATGAATCATTTAGAGTATATAAAACAATTAAAGTTGATTTTTATCAGTATTTCGGAGGTTTTGATTGCTACAAGTTGACTTATTTTTATGCCTTTCCTTGTTTACTCTTAATCGTGTTTGAATATCATTGGTTTTTGGGTTTAAACTGACTTGCCAAAACCTAAGAAAGAACTTTGCTGTTATATATTCATACTAGCTGAAAGCTGGTAAGGTACATGCTGACTTACACAAATATTATCATAATATACATACATATGGTAACAAACTTTTTTCAATAATCAGATCTGCAGCACCACAACAAAAAATTAAATTCATAAGTTAACAGAGCCGGACAGAGGACAGCACTGTTTCAAACAGTTATTCTTTTCATTCTGTAGTAGCTAGGTCAAAGACAGAGCATTGAGTAGTGAATAAGTGGATTTGACTTGCTAGTGAGCCAGTTAACAACGTTAAATTTCAGCAACAAGACATTTGGATTATCTTTGATCTGACATTTTTGGATCATCTGTGGGTCAATATGTACTACTCATTACTCACTAAACTATGGCCAAAACTGTTACGACATTGTTTTACGATGATCCTGATTGCATAATCTGAGTTCAATCTGTACCATGGCAACGTTGTATCCTTGGATAAGGCACTTTACGATGATTATCTTTGGAGGTTTTAAACAAACTGCAAATTTATGTGGTAAGAAGTTCAGCGTCAACTGAAAAGCTTAGAATACGGTCAACTACTAAGCAGGTGAAGGCAATTTGTCCGAAATAAAAGTACCACCGTTGCTTCCTCATGAGTGGAGGATAAATAAACATGAACCAATCATTCAATCTTGTTTTGTTGTTTTAATTGCTTTTCACTTTTTTGTGCAATGTTTTTTAGATTGCTACTAACCTGTAGTTTATGTACTCATGTAGGTAGGCTAGTGTTAACTGTTACTGTTGCCTCAATTTCAATCTGAAGTTATTACAAAGGCTTTGTGTTACTAATACTCATTTTTTAGTTGTTTTGTAAGTGTTTCTATGAGCTGGTTCAAACAACAGTATTTCTAGCTAAATCTAAAAAATGATGGCAATTGGCAAACATCAATGAACAGTCTCCAACAAAAGACAAGAGTTTCTCACTAAATTCTCCTAGCGCTTTTCTGTTTTTATCTTAATGATAGTTGTCCAAATATTGTTTTCACAAAACACAATTATACGCTGCACAGGTAATAAAGCAGCAGTAATTGCAAAGGTAACAAAACAAAATTCATTATTTTGTCGATTGAACTTAATGCAACAAGTACAATTTTGAGAATCACTACTTCCACAAGCACTAAAACTCTTTCGATATCTCCTGATTTTTCAAAGTCAGCAAACTTATAAATTTTTTATGATGCAGTACAAAACATTACTTGATTCTTGCTTGGATCAAGTTTTTATCTTATTTAAAAAGTCACCAAAAGCTCTATTACACTTTGATCTTGAAATTCAGCTTTTATTGGCCTAATTAGAATTGCTGTTGCTGTGAAATCACCACTTGGATAGATAACTAGAAAGTTTTGAGCAACAGCTACCACATCTCTTAAACACTAAATTATTGGCTGAAAAGGTTCTAGTTTTTTTAAAAGGTTTGCATAGTCGATTAAAATGAATGAGAGTGAGGTCAAGCATTCAGGCGGATGCCATTGTGCTGCTGTTCGATTTGAAGTTTTTGCACCTTCCTCTGTGCATGTGTATGATTGCAAGTAAGAATCATATATTTTTTGTATGTGGAATTGTAGATATATGACCACAATAGTGCAGTTACAGTGACAGTGTTGTTGTTTTTATTTACAGATACAGTTATGTTTTCAATTATTGAGGATGGCTACCCAGTCAAAATTGATTGTATGTAAATAAATTATTTTTGAAAAGGCTTTTCACTGATTGGCAGATTCTCCATCAAAACAACATATTGTATTATGATCTCAAGTTGAGTTGGTTTTGAGTTTGTTGTTTTTTGTAAGAGAACAAACTGTCTTGGTAATAATAATAATAACAGAAATTTGTATAGCGCCCTTTCCTAAAGTGAATCAGATCAAAGGCGCTTTACAGAAAGTCAAGAAAGCAGCTTATTGAAATCAAAGCACTTTACACAAAAAGCATAGTAAAAATCAATATATTCAGAGTGTGTTATTTTCTCATTCTATCTCCCTAAACAAAATTGAAGAGCTATTAACCCTCACCCTAAAAATCAAAAGCGAAAAAGAAGCGAAAAAAGACTACACAAAACACCAATGAGAAAACAAGGAAGGGAGTAGGGATGGGCATTTTAGAATAGTTGGCTATTCCAGAATTATTCTGAATAGCTAAAACCGAATCCAGAATGCTGAATCCTATTCTGGTTTAAATTAAGTTAATTTGCTGAGAAAGTGAACTACTGGTCAAATACCATCGATATCCAGAAAAAATTTATTTAACGATTTGCTTCATTAAAGTAGCACTTTATTGCAGTGCATGACATTGAGTGTTTCTAAATGTTCACCACTTAGTTGTATTCTTAATTCGCTCACAGTCAAGCCTGCACTGGAGAAACACCTTTTGGAAGAAGCTGATGTTACATGAATGCGAAGGTATTTTGAAGCAAGTTGCTTTAAATGGGGAAGTTGAGAATTCGTGGACCACCATTTCATATGTCCAGCTTAAAACGTTAAAAAGTTTGAATTTTGGAGGGCCCCTTTTTGGGGGGAACTTTTCTTCGTATTTGCCTACCCTGAAAATTTCAAAATCCTCCCAACCTGGCACTCTTGATTTCTGTTGCTCAAAAGTTCTCCCTGATATCTTCAATTGCTCAAACTTTGAATATAGTGCGTTTAGCGGTTTAAAAGTAGATAGAGGCAGAAAAAAATGTATGAAAAAAGATGAAAAACAAGAAAAATAGTATTCAAGTTGGGATAAACGAACATAACCTAAAGAAAGGTGGTTGACAGTGTGCTCAAAAATCGCGGTTGAAAGTGTACTGAAAAATCACAAACCATTTTTCATCAATATCCATAATTATCGAGATAAATCGGTTCAAATTTGTCAACTTTTTGCCCACTTTTGGCCTGTAAGATTTTGGTCACCTGACGGGGTGCCCCCAAACTCAGTTTTAAAGCATTCATAAGCATCAAGCATCCACATTGTGTTTAAATTTCAGCTTTGCACGTCGAGTGATTTTTGAGTTCTAAGTGAATAAATAAATTTTCAAGCCAAAAATCGTTGTTTGTTATGTTTTTTTGTGTCTCAACTCACAATCATGCGACCTAGGATCCCCAAAATTGGCATACATGACACTTTAATCAGTTCTTATGTTGAGTCCAACTTTCAATTTTCTAGGTTTTACCGTGTGCTAGTTATAAGGAAATCAATCCTCATCTGCAAAAAGTCGCAAACCAACACAAGTACTACACTCTCTTACGACGTCCTAATTACAGAGCAAATGGCTTACTACACTTTTATGTGAGAATTAACTGCAAACAATTTTTACCAATGAAATTGCGTTGATTTATAACTGGTTCCAAATGTATGGTTTATATTTCAATTTGGATTGCAGATAGTTTGGGATTTGGATCCTTCTGGATTCAGTATTCTGAAATGCCCATCCCTACAAGGGAGTATAGATGGAGAAAATAAAACAAGCTCAAAATAGATTGACTCTAGGCAAATTCTCAGAGCACAAATAGAAAACATAGGAAAAGCTGAAACATTTTGATGTGGGTCAACTGGCCTAGTCAATATTATATTCATTAAGGTATGGTAGTGCTATTAGCAATAAGCAGGTAGTGGAGTCAGTCATTTGGGTTATAGCAAATTAAGTACACAGTCTGAGAGGCAAATGGTGCACCGTAAAATGTGTTTCAAAATGATAACACTAAGCATCGCAAAATATTTACGTACATGTAAGCTTCAACAAACACTTGAGTAAAAAAAAAGTTTTCAGCGAAGTTTTGAACTGAGTTAAGGATTCAGCATTTTACGGTAAATCATTCCATAACGGAGGGCCACTTACACTAAATCTACGATCGCCAAATTTTGAAGAGGAGCAAGGTACAGCTAAAAGATTTGTATCACGAGAACGTAAGGTGTGAGTGGTATATGTCTAGATATGAAGTTGATTGACCATTTAAAATTTTTAACACTTGCATCAGAATTTTGAATCTAACCTGATGTTGGACAGGCAACCAGTGCAATTTCATTAAAACAGGAGTTATGAGAGCAGATTAATGGATACACGAAACCAATCAAGCAGCAGTTTTCTGCACTCTTTGCGATTGATTCAATAAGCAATCAGGTAAACCTTGATAAAGAGCATTTCAACTGTCTATATGAGAAATAATCAGGTTTATGTACCAACTTTTTGCAACTATCTTCATCGAGATACGTTTTGATCTTGCCAATATTACAGATTTTGAAGAAACATTTTTTGGTAATACTTTTGATCTGGCCCTCCATGGACAGATTGCTGTGTAGCAGAACACCAAGATTTTTAACACAAATACACAAATTTAGAGGAAAATCAACAGCACTGAACGCATTTGCAGAAGAACTAGATTGTTTACAAGTGCGACCAAACAGAATACATTGAGTTAGGTATTATTTAACTTTAATTTGTTACAGCATAACCATTGCTCTACTGCTTTCGAAGAATTTGTGAGTACGTTAGCACCTAAGGTCTTGTCAGCATCAAAGATAACATAAAACTGCACATAATCGGCATAAAAGTGGTAACTGAAATCAAATTTAGAGATTATACTGGCAAGTGGTTTAATGTAAAGAGTAAACAGTATAGGAGCAAGCACTGAGCCCTGAGGTACACCAGAAGACAGTTGGAATGAGCGAGATATATTATTGTTTACGTCTACACTATGACTTCTGTTATTCAGACAAGAGCAAAACCAAGATAGCATTGAATTGATAATACCAAAATGATGAGATAACCTGTGAAGTAAGATGTTGTGATCAATAGTGTCAAAAGCAGCTGACATGTCTATTATTATCTAAGCAGTAAAACATCTATTATCCAGAGCAAATATATATCATCAGTAGTTCTGATGAGAGCAATTTCTGTCGAAAAACCAGGCCTATAAGCAGACTGAAATTTATCATGAATGCTATTGATTGCTGGATGCTCATTTAACTGTCCAGCTACTACTTTTTCTAATACTTTGGACAAAAATGATAAGTGAGTTGTTGGTCTGTAATTAGCAAGAGTGTCTGGATCTAAATTGTGGCTTTTCAATAATGGAGAAATGATGGCTTTGTTAATTCCAAAGTGACTGGTTTTTAAATTAAGGGATTGACTTAATGCAGATTTTAATTTAAGTGATTAACTTTGCGGTTGTTGAACCACAAATAATACTTTGCCCTTCAAAATCCACAGTCTTTAGCAAATTTTCAATAAAGATGAATCACTTAACTGCTCCTGAAATCTTGTTTGATATTTTTAAAAATGAAATGCTATTTGTCCTCCTGGTTTGTCACAAACTTCTCATTTGGCCCAATAACTTTCTTATGATAAATTGTGTGTTTTGTTTGGGGAGATAAGATTTAGAATAATAATTTAAAAGCAAAGTGTAATATTTTAAAAATTTATTTAGTTGCAGCATATGTTCCATGAAGAGTAACATCCACTTTGTCGTTCCATCAAATAAATTTCGTATAATCAAAGGCTCTGAAAATTTACAAACTTATACTTTCAACACACATCAGGCAAAGCATATGTTTTGCAAGACGTGTGGAGTTCAGAGCTTCTACATTCCAAGATCGAATCCTGATGGATACGGTAAGAGGTTAAAGTTATTAGTTTAAAATCGTGTGATCTACAATTTTACTCGACTTTTGTCTTCAATTTTTTTTTCGCTTTCTTAAGTGTGAAAATCTCACTAGTTGGAAGAGTTAAGTGCTGTTTAAGGGTGATTAAGTCTCGTTGGTGGCAGAAACAGTATACTATCATATTATTTGGATCTTAAGGTGCACCTAAAAGGGTCGAAGCAGGACATCCTGACGCGAGCCTTTTCACCCGGGAATTCTGATGCCATGGACATCCTGACATTAGGGTTAGGGAGAGTGTTAGGGTTAGAGTTAGGGCGTCAGGATGTCCCTGTCCTCAAGAATACCGGAGTGAATTTTCTCGCGTCAGGATGTCGCGGACCCAAAAGGGTTATGGTTAATTTCCAAAACAGCAAATTTGCGCCATATATATGGATCAGGTTATACTCTCTTTCTTGTCATGATTAAAAGTAGTGCTTTTCAAATTTTATTTCATTTAGTGTACTTTTCCAGTTTGCCTTATGTACGAAAAACTTTGTTGATACTGTGCCTCATACAGTAGTTTAAAAAATACGGTAAATAGAAAAAGACAAAGCATAAAAAAGTAATACCCCTCTAATTTTTCAAATTTGCTGCTTTCCTATGTACACAGAATTATATTTAAATGGTAAATATCAATTACTTTATGAAGCATTGTTTGCTGCATTCATTATAAGTATTTTATTTCATATTAGGAGCTATATTTCATTCCAAACTGTACCGTAGAAAGCAGAATAAAGTTTAAATTGCATGTTATATATTGTATGTTTGCTGCAGGTTGTTCAGGTTCGTCCTGTGTTGAATTTGGCTTTATTTGTAACTTAAAACTTATTTGACATATCTAGGAGTCAATCCTAAATGTCTGGATGAAGGTACTGTTAAAGAAATTGTGCTTGAAAAATTTGATGGAGAGAACTGGGAAGAAAGTATGGAAAAAGAGTTAGAAAAATCTGTTTCCATTCAGTCGAGGTCAAAATAAAACATTGGCTTGCTAGATGATCTGTTTTTGCTGGTTATAAATGAAGCTGTAGCGTAGTAGATAATCACTCTTACATAAGTGATATAGGAAACTTGAAATTCTGCACAGTTTAAATTAAACACTGTTTTTGTCAAAACAATGCACTGGCTGATCAAACAATCAACTTTCTTTATAATCAAGTTAAATTGAGTGTCATTCTTACAAAAAACGCATAAAACCATAATGTCTTTACAGTATGCTTAAATTATACATTGATTTAATGTCGTATATAATGATACTGTAGACTCGTGTGTTGAGCAAATTGTTTGAACCCGGTGCTTGACTAACGGCCAAGATTTAATTTCGACTAGCAATTTATAGTAAGAATTCGTTACTGCAATAAGCTTCAAGACACTTGAGGCAGGCATACAGATGTAGAAGTGCAATATTACTGTTAGAATTTTGCTTGATTGTTGTCTTTTAATACTGGCAATGTATGTTTGTATTGTTCTGAACTGCAATTTAACCACGGTTAAAACTTTCTGCTTTTTTAATTACTTTACAAATTCTGTTATTTGCTTGGAAGGTCATGCTTGATTTTCATACACTGTCCAAAATCTTTGCAAGTAATTTGTCATTATAATTGGTCAAGAGTTACAAAGAAAACCAAAACTAGCAGTTAGCCACTTTTTTAAGATTTTGTCAAGCTATTGAAGTTTTCAGTTCAGTGAAATGAAAACCAGGAACCAAGTCAAATGACCGCGAGCTAACTAACGGCCAACATTAGGGTTAGTTGGCGATCAGTTGATTCGTGTTCATGTTGCGGATTCTGAAAAATACTGTTATTAGATTGTTTTAACGTACTTCATTTAATTCTTGCAAAAGGTGCCTAGTTTTAGTAACTTATTTTTGTAGGCATTGCTAGTGATCTCTACTGTAGTTTGCTTAGTAAAAATATCACTGCATTGGGATTTGGAAAATGAGGTCTCAGAGTTTTAAATACTAATTTAGTAACGTCAAGAACAAGCAGTTCTTGCTCTAAGTGACCAACCTAAACATGGAGCGTATTTACGAAAAAGACCTTTCTGCTGCTGCCTATCGATCAAGAGACCCAATCAAGAATCTAAAAATAAAGTAAGTTGTTTGTTTTGTTTGATGCATATTTATTTTCATTTTGAAGGAAAGCGTCAGACGTTAATTATGGGATGGTCTGCGCCCTTTTCATTGCGGTAAATACTTCGTGTATATGGTAGAATCCGCACCGCCCTAGGAGTTCTCAGTAATCTAATATTCCTGTTGATTTTCTATGGATTCTTGCCCACTGAATTTGCTGTTTGTCGGAAGCCACCAAGCAGAGAAAACATCGTATTCAATAACGCAACAACGTGAAGATTATGCGATCACGTCAACGTTAAGACGACGCCTTTACCCTCTCAGCCTTGCTGCCGACAAGTAGTATATATGTACGTATGTAATGTAGAATGCGTATGATTTCGTTTCTCAATCTTGTGCACAATGCACTGGTGCAAACATCATGTAGGCTGAACCAAACTAACATTAACTCCTCCCTGGTACTTATGAGAGTTGATCACACGATAGGTTACCCCAGATTTAGTCAGCTATGCTAAGCAAGCAGTACAGTTGTTTCTTTTTATACCGGAACTTCATGGTTATCAGTTAATAAGTTGCGGTCTGTATTTTAGAGTCTCATTGAAGAGGCTCAGTGCCTCAACGGTTGGATTTCGTCCCGAGGTTCAAGAAGAAGACCAGCATACTATTGCTGTCAATCAGTTTGGTCAAACGGTCTTGGAAGAAGAAGAGCTGACTTTGCATTGGCAACAGAAATTCTTTTCGCAGGTAGTTTATGGATGAAAGACACTAAAAAGTATTAAAGTGATGTCTGTACCGCATTGAACTGGTCTGGGGTTTAAGTCTTTTTTTTTAATTTTTGAGTGCAATGTATTTGCAGCATTTCTTTTGTGGAAGTAGTGGTAATAATAACTAAACACCCAACATTGCCAACAATTTACGACTAGCTCTGTGGGCTTTTGTGCTATTTTTGAGCAGTGTTTTGATTTAGTGTATGTGTAGGTATATTGGGCAAATGTCAATTTTTGTTAAAAAGCGTTCGATTGACTAAAATCAATGCGCTTTAAGTCCACAGTGCCTCCTACATCCTTCAAAAGAAAAAGTTAGCATTGTACATTACAACTCGAGGGAAAACTTTGCGGTTGTAAAACGTTCAATCCTAGTAATTGTGTAGTACTTTATTGTAGTTTCAGTAAAAGCGAGTTGTGCCTATAAGATATAACATTAACTTTTTGTTACTGATGACGATTTTGTCTGCCGGCATTTGTCAGTTAAAAAAGTCGATACCGGTACGATATTATCAGAATGCCTAGCTTGCCCCAATGTCGGTCGATAAACTATATTATCAGCTGACCAATTATCCATCGAGTTTTATAATGCTTTCATAGCTGTATATACTTTTGACAGAGAGAAATTGAGTTTTATGGATTCGAACCAAACTGTACCAGCGTAGCTGATTACAAGTATCATACTGATGTAGAGAACATCAAGGTAATCAATAGAATAACTTTTTTACTTACTTGTACGTACGTTTTAAAGACTGACGTACCCGACCTCTTTCCTCAAGCTTTTGATAAATTTTGCAATTCCGAAACTTGATTTCGTATAAAAGAGCACTTAGCAATTGGTCTAGTGATAATACATTCAGCCCTGGTTTGGGAGGTCTGAGGTTGAAATCTCGGGTTGGTCAAATCGGACACAGTTTAGGCAACAGCAGACCATGGTTGTGACATTTCTTGAAAAGGAGTTGTGTTGCTGAGGCGAAATGACGTTTATACGGGCCCTGCCTACTCATTACACATTCTTCAAGTATAATGAAAGTTTGGTATTGATTTGAATAGATTTAATAATAATATTTAAATGTTTGGATAACATCCGGCCCCGATCAGATATTTAGCTTATTTTTGATTTTGTCTTCGTGGAGGAGCTAAGCTACATTCGGCTACCATGCGAGATGTAAAATAGGTAGAATTATCGTTTTACGTAGTATGTGTTAATGCTGGTATGAATATTGATTAAATTTGTTAAAGCTAAGGTTCGTAGGTGTAGCATTTTCAAAGTGTTGCCACATGCATTGCACTGCTCAGTCAATGCATCGCAAGTTGGGACGTGTCCATTTGACTCTTCAACTTGATAAACTAGAATGCTTGTTTTGCCTCGCAGCCGTAGTAATTCTAAAAGTGTTGGTTTGTCATCGAGTTTAAGCTTGTTCAAATCAGAACTTTGGCATCCAGCAACGACCAGAACTGAATGAAATGTCGAATTACCCGGCCGAATTTTCACATCCAACTCGTCGGTTGTAATAATTACTTGCATTGGCTAAGTTGCGTTGGCATGGAGACGGTGAAGATTTTAGCTGTCTTCTAGTCGAGCTGCCACCTGTCTTGCTGTCTTCCGCGTACGGTGGAGGGCTTCGCCCGGTCTCTTTTGATCGTGACGTCAAGAAAAAACTGAATACCAAAAATTTTTTTCACCTGGCCGGATGGGAAACCCGAGCCTAATGTTTTGTTACTATGTGTTATAGACCGTCAGTGACAATTCATCATCTTACTGAAACATTTTTGTCTGTTATTAGTCTCAATTTTGCAGAAACGCGGCGGACGTTCAAACAATAGAATATTCACATACGTTAACAATGACCGCTTTTCGGTTGGGAAAGTCGACTTTTCGTCGGCTACAACTTCGAAAGATGAAAAAGAATCAAAACTAGCCGCTCAAATCTCCAACCTAAGAAGGCGGAGAAACGCCGACCAACAACCAGCAATAAAGTCTTGGGATATGCAAGGGTGAATTGTGTTTGCATATCACTTATACTTCATAGAGCTCTAATTAATTGTTGTCAGAGATGGTCTAACGCGGTTTTTCTGATCTGCATATTCCCTATGCAGATTTGGTAATTTGATTACTTGAGTATTTTGATCGAATGTACAGAGTCGAAGACGGCGTAGGGAATGCAATGCAATTGTAAGTGTTAAATAGACAGCAAAGGAACCTTGCGGTCTTGGAATCAAGCTACCACCTGTCTACTACGAACAGTGGAGGCTTCACACTGCTCCGTTTCTTTTGCTGAACATCAAGCAGGGAAGCTGTGAATACCAGTTTTTCTAGTCTATGGCTTGACCAACCGGGAATCGATCCAGAGTCTATCATTTCAGTAGCAGACGCTCTATTCACTCGATCACTGATCGATTAAATCGAATGGGGACATCTGCATGCATGATAGGCAGCTTAGTTAAAGCCACCTTTAGAAATTAGCGTACAGCGGGGCTTTGCGTATTGTTACAGGTTCACAAGTGAAACAGAGCATTGGTGTACTTATAACATAGTACAAATAACGTCTTGGTTAATGTCTGTCTACTGTGTGTTTCCAGTGTTTTTGAAGGGTTGTGAGTTGCAGATCAGGGTGCGAACTTGAATTCGAGTAAAACTGTTCGAGTTCATTAAAAAGAAATTTAAAGATTAAAAAATTGTCGGAAAGAAATATTTTTGTTGTGGCGACCTAAAAAAACAGCATGTACACTAAAAGAGAGCAATTAAGTCGAAAAGTAGACTTAGTATTTTTGTCATCCTGAACTCGAACGCAAAAAACTTGATATTTTTTCCGAACTTGAACTCGAAAAAATTAAAAGATTTGAACTCGGACTTGCTGAAATAGGCTGAACTCGATTAAAGATCGATCGAGTTCGTAGCCTTGTTGTAAAGTGCGAGTCCATTTCGAAGCATGACTACACTAACTGGAAAAATCTCATATAAAGTAGGGGAAGCATCCATCTAGAATTGTTTGCAAAAGGTTAAAAAAAAGAAGATCTAGAACATATCTTCACAAAATTTCAGCTTTCCACGACCTACCGTTTCTTAAGATATTTCAAGTTAAAAAAGATTTCCCTCGTAGTGTTGCCAGCTATCTAATTTACCCCGTATTGGGATCCAATTTAACCAGTAAAAGTTTTTTTTTAACCGTAAGTCATTGCCGAAACCTTGCACTCAAGTGCTTTCAAAGCACTAGCGAAAATATCTTAAACATTATTTTTTTAAAGTTAGAATGTTAATTGGCAACACTGTTGCGGAGATTTAACTTTTAAATGAAATATTTGAAAAACAATAGGTCGTGGAAAGCTGAAGTTTTGTGAAGGTATGTCTTGGATGTTTCGTATCTTTTGCACACAATTCTGGCTGGATGCGTCCCCCACTTCAAGAGTGGAAACGACTATTGAAAAAAACTTAAATTAAAAAAAATGATCAAACTAAAAGCAGTTTGTAGTAGAAATAAGGCCACCATGTAACATTGTTTTACTTTCAAAATTTCAGGGGAGCTAAACAGACTGGTTTGAAAATGATCGAAAACGAACCCAATGATGAGTTTAAAGCAAATCATCACTTACTCAACACCCCGATGCAGACCTTCACCATTATGGTTGATCTCAGTCCTGCTGGACAGTAAGTTTTGATACTGAGAAGTTGTAGAACGCAGCGCCATCGTTAATACGGTTTTGATTTGGTTTTTGTAAATACTAACCGTCGACTTGAAATGGTTTGTGTTATATACTGTAATATTTTCATACGTCGTAACCCAATTGAAGTGTGAATTTAAGTGTGCGTGTTTTTGTGTGACGTGGATTTGTCGTTGCTGCTCATCTTGGGGTTGAGCCGCTACACATAACAGTTTTCATGTGCTTGGAAAATTCCTGAGCTGTTTGGAGTGATTCGCCAAGAACGTTGCTGTATTAAGATGAAGGGCAGCTGCACTCGGGGGACCCATGGAACCTGCCTAATTGTAGTTACATCGTTATTCACCAAGGTGCATTGGCCCTAAGACAGTGAAGGTACCTTTGCGATCTTTGAGTCAAGCTGCCACCTGCCTAGCACTCACGGTGGAGGCTTCACACTAACCTTTTAATATGGAATGTCAAGCAGGGAAACTGTGAATGCCAATTTTTATAGTTTCGTTTGACCCCTCCGGAAATCGTTCACTTTTATCATTTGCTTTGACCAACGTGACTTTGACTGAGTTTTTGCGGCCTAAAGTGTTGTAGAATTTTTTTGGTCTTCATTTTGACTCCTTCGCAGGCATACCTTTTTTCGGCAGTGTAGGGCGATTGATCCCATCTCCTTTTGTAATACTGCCCTGTCAAGAAGGAAGCTTCTGCTTAACTCAATTTGCACAGTATGTTATTATCTTTTAAATTTGATACGGTAAATCCGTTTTTGCTTCAGGTTCTAAGCAATGATGTTCACTTTTTGTATTCAAGGCTTGGCAGTGCTGAGTTCGAAAGACCTCTTTGTACTTTGGAATATGACGAAAATTTCGTGTTGCGAGTCAGTCCTGACTTCACTTCAGGACCCTGCAGGTATCGACAGCGCTGTAGAGCAAAATGCATGCTCATTTGCTCATGGTAGCGTGGTTGCTATAATGGCGCTTTCCTGTTACCGGTACCACTTAATATTAAAACATTTGAAAAGAAGATAGGCTAATAAGGTGATGAGCAGTAGAGCATTTGATTTGCTGACTGACTTAATATGTTTCACAAAAACAGCTTAAAAGCGTTTGATTTTCAAAAACGAAAATCCACCCTACATTACACTTCATCGTTTAGAACAACCAGTAAATTTTGAATTGACGTTGGCTGTTCTTTAATTTTCACAATATTTTAGTCCCGTTGAGTGGAAAGTTTCATGGTGAATAAAGTGGCACAAATACATTCTTGTTTAAAGTTGCCTTTTGGTATTGATCATGATTCTTGGAATGGTTTTTAGACAAACCAACAATGGCAATATAGAAAAGGCCAAAAAAATTCAACTGATTACTTACAAAAGCATTGAACTGCCCCATGTTTCATAATTATGTTTTCATGCCTCGGGTAGAATTTTTCTTAATGTGTTCTTGAATTTTGAGGAAAAATTAGCCCGTGTTTTTATGAAACTGTTCTTATAAAAGAGTATATACAAGTTATTGCTGTTTCTTAACTAATGTCTTTTCCAATGCAACAATTTCTTGAAACAGTAGGGCTTTATTGAATTTCAATTGTATTTAGATTGCAAGAATCCAATCTATCTAGAGATGTTTACGAATATACTCTGACTAATGCGTCTGCTCAAGTCAGCAAGTTAGAAGCAAGACGTGAAGCAAAAATGATTGCGGAGGTGAAGATTTTCTCATGTAGTACTGGATATATTGGTTACTATAAAACAAGATAAATTGCGCCGTTTTTTTGTTGGATTTGGTAGAAACCCGTGTAGCTGGGTTAATTGTTTTTTGCGCATAATTTGTGGTCAAATGCCCGATTTTCACGATTCCGATCAGAGGTTTTAAGGTCACATGCACAGTTATGCAGAATTTAAGTAATTTTTTGGTTGTTTGACCAAAACAAGTAATTTTTTATCATTCACTAAAAATTTAGATCAGTGACCTAAAAACCTAGGTTCCGGTCTTGTCTCTTAACCATTCTGTGAATCATAGTAGATTGTTTTATCGCTATTATGCATATTTATCAAGTTTTTCCTGCTGAGTGTAGACTGACAAACTTGGTGCTCTAATCACCCGCTGTACATGTGCCAACCACGTGTGATTGATTTGAATGCGGAAAACATTAATGAACGACGACGCTTGAAAGTCATCCCTTTTTTTAACTGCTTTTAAACTGCTTTGCAAAGAAGATTTTGCACTATTTTTCATCAATGTTACTGAATGCTGTGTGCAAGTTTGTCTTCATTTATTTTTTGACTCCTAGAGCAGTGCTCTTCAACCGGTGTGCATGGTGCACCCTAGGGTGCACCAAAAAATGTTAGGGGTGCACCACTTCAAAAGGGTACATCACAAGCTTACCGAGTATATACGCAAAACCTTTTTTTTTAATTGTGAGTAAAAATGAACAATGATTAAACAAACCAACATTAACCCCAAGTTTGATTTTAGATAAACACATTTTGTAGCAGTGGGCAATTATTAAGCATCAGACTCTTTCCTACTATTTGTTTTGGGTAGTTGTGTATTCGTGATTCATGCACTCGCATGGCCTACTGAAGGAAGAGGGCCACTCATGTCACTTAACAGCGAGAAAATTAGAAGGACAACTTTTTCGCGTCGCATTGTTTACTTAAAACGCAAAACGTAAAAGTTGCTCTCCCAATTTTCTCGATGTTAGGTGACATGTGCAGCCTTCTTTTAGTAGGCCATGGTACTTGCGGTACAAAATCAGATCACAATCGCCAGTAGACCAGTGTGAAGCATCTGCAGGTTTACCGTTACGGCATTCTACTAGATTAGACCGCAGAATGGGAGTACACCAGGCCTGCACAATATACGACCCATGGGCCGCATGCGGCCTGCGAAGCCTTTTATTGCGGCCCTCGAAATAGTTTTATGTGATCTCAAGCATAATCTCGTTTGAGCAATACAATATTTGTCGTATTGTGACATGGTGTCAGATGCAATTGTGTGTATGTGTGTAACACTGGAATCTACGTTTTACGCACATACCTCTGTGGTAGAACTTTTCTAAAAAACTACCTTTGTGGCAGAACCGAGTTGCATGAAAAGTTTTTTCCGACTTTCCTCTTTGCATGACTTTGTGACAGAACTAAAAAGCAATTTTCAGTTGCAACTGCTTCCACTTATTGCAGCACATCTTAAATTACTGCAAGAAAATTTTAAGAAGTATTTCACTGCTGAAGAGAATGCCACACTAAATGCTAATTTTTAGATATTACACCCTTTCACTTATGATAGTATTACTACTGAAACCGAAGATTTATATGATCTTCAATCAGATTTCGACATGGAAGCATTATTTAAAGAGACACCACATACTGAATTTTGGGTGCTACTGCTCAATGTGCCAGAATACAGAAGCATAGCAAAAAAGGCAATTTCTGTTCTCATTCAAATGCCTACCACCGCTACAACGTATTTATGCGAAAGTGGTTTTTCTTGTTTGTGTGAGATCAAATCTGGCAAAAGAAATTCAATCACACCCATCGATACATTGATGAAGGGAGCAATTAAAAAGGATATCAATCTTCAGTTTGGAATGTTGCTTGATGATATGCAAGAACAAAAAAAACATGAAAGATAATTTCTTGAATTCGTTATGTGCTCTGCCGTGTGTTATTCTTAGTGCAGACTGTAGTGCAATTGTCTTTCGCATGTTACTTCTAATGAAACGTTTTGCCTCATTTAAAAAAAAATTAGGCATAGGGTGCATGAGCTCGTCACAAGATTTTTTAGGGTGCACCATATCAAAAAAGGTTGAAGAGCACTGTCCTAGAGCATTCGAAGACTTCATGAAATATAATATTTTTGCTTACGGTCTTTCATTTTGTGTTTTCTCAGTTGTACAACAAGCATCAGACATATCTGAAAGGTTTAGTTGGTGAAGATTTTGAAGAATTGCCGCCAAACCTGTTTCGACTGGTTGTGACTGGTGAAATCTTGTCAGCAGAATCCTTCGAATACAACCATTTACACATCGAATATTTTCTTGATCTACCGAAGTTGTGGACCTGTGACTCGAGTAAGAATATTCATTAATTTTGCATTTTTCAATGCAATTTTTATTTCACTCGACACGTGCAAAACTGCATGTGCCATGTTATTTTAAAAAGGTTAGAAAAAGGTGGGACCCGTTTGCCTTAGGTTGTGACGTCATCAAAACAGTCAAAACGTTTTGGAATTCAAATCTTGGCTGATCAGTGATTCACAGTGTTGCTAATGGTCTGCAGCACAGAGTTGTAAACGGGCCGACTAGTTCAGGCCCGAACCCGAAAACTAATTTGAAGCCCAAATCATGTCCGAAAAAAACAAAAGTTAAGTTGGGTCTGAAAAATTTAGCAATTTTACCAAGTTATTTTGATTATATTTTTGTGCACCTAAGACAAAAAGTACGTCACAGGCCCGAATTAAGCCCGAAATTTCTGTCAACTTTAGGCCCGAACCCGACCCGAAAAGCCCGGCCCGATTTACAACTCAGCTGTAGCCATTGCTTTTCTCTAAAAAAATATTAGTGTTTGGTGTTGCCCAAACACACTTACTCGAAGTTAAGCTCCGCTACTCTTTATACGCTTGGGCATATTACGATAAATAGAAAGTCAGTTCCAAAAACGGGTTTTTTCTTGCCGTAGATCAATTTGGATAATTCTTTAAAGTATCAGTATTGAAATTATTGCAAGTTTGTTTATTTGGAGGTAGAACTAACTAGTAATATCTTTGTAGCTCTGCTCCTGTCAGGTTGCACGCAAAGCTGTAAAACGACTTTACAGAACAACATAGAAACCGCTTATTTTTCTTATCCCTTTGAATATCAAGTTTTTCTGGATTTAAATGAAGATGGTAAGTGGTATAAAAATTTCACTCAATTTTGACAACTTGCCAGTACTTCTTTGGCCAATTTTGACAAGGTGTTGAATGAGGTTTTGTTTGGTAGATGATTTCGTTTTGGCATAGGGAACGAGTACGAATCAGTGCATGAGAAATGTAATTGCCTCATGTTCGTGTCTAGATTGCCCAATGGAAAAATTATTTTAAAATATTTCTGGTTTGTCCGTTCGAGCACCCCGGCTTTTCGCGGTGGATGAGAGAGCATAGGGCAACGGATTACTCCTCAAAAGTGGCAGAATCTTGGCTGGGCCAGAGAACTCAAGACTTTGGTCGAGTTGTCCGATAGTTTAGGCTCCTTCCAGAACCCATTTCATCATTTTTACACACACACACAAAAAGTTATTTTCAAGATAGAAGTAACACCAACTGTAAAACGGTTGTGAAAATTAATAATATGGAGTAGTATTTTAGATACTTTTACCCTATGAAGGGATTAGTATTGAAAACTCACCCCTGGACATTGTAGTTTGAAGAACATTGCTGCATTTTATGAAAAGCGATTATACATCGATCTGAAGATAATTCAATGCCCTTGTGACGTAGGTGTAGTGGTAAAGTGATAAAGTTTTGAATCCTAATATTAATGTCTAAATTAATAATGTGACACCTAGTTTGATTCTTGCCAAACTCACTGCCGAAAACGGCATCTAGAATTTTAAAAAATGTAAATGCGGCAAACGGATTCAAGTGCTGTTGTGTAGTTCGATGTACCATGCTGCTGACAAATCCTGTCCACCACCCTTCTTAGTCAGGAAAAGAAAAACCGTAATGGAAATCGAAAAAAAATAGAGTTAAAAAAAGCTAAAATTCTAATAAGCCTGTTTTTGGTTTCAGAAGGGACACTTGAATGGCCCAAGATGTTCATTCATGTAATTTCCGTTGACACGTGGGACCGGAGACGCACGGAAGGCTACGGTTACCTCAGTCTCCCCACCACCCCTGGCCAGCATGAGGTGCGGGTAAATTGCTGGAGGCCAACTGGAAACGCCGGGTATCCCTCCGTACTCGCTGAAATGCGAAGGTATTTCGTTGGAGGGAATCCAGAGTTGGAAGATGTCATGTATACGGCTGTCCCTAGTACGTTTGAGGTAAGAACCTCTTATCAGTCAGTGGAAGAGCGATAATGACGTTAGCAGTAAACTTGTGTTTGATTGAATTAGCACTATTGAAGGCTGGCTATTTGCTGATGCCCAAAATAATACGGTTGTGCTTTTGTCATTAACGCTGCTTCGTGTGTCGGAGTGTTTTTTTGCTATTATAGAACGTCGAGAGCTGTAAGTCCTAACAGGGTTTTGAACTTTTGCTGTTTTTATTGTAGTTAACTTCATTTTCAGGGTAAGCGGATGAGCAAGTATGGCGTCCGTGGCGCCTCCAGTGGAGTCGTGCGGATCCGATTGCATTGCGTTCAACAATGCCAAGCGTTTCGAAGCGAAGCTTCAACGGCGATATCTAAGAAGAAATGGCAAACTGCTTTACAGATAGCGAAAGGACGCGCCAGCGAAGCCGCCATCCACGGAATTCTAGGTGAGAATCTTGCTGAAAGAAAAATCGCTATCCAAAATTTTAAAATCTGTGTCTTGGGCTATTATAGGATTCGCCTATCGATAGAATAATGTATTGCTTCTAAAAAAATATAAACTATACACTATATTAACATGGTTGATTTTTGTAAGCAGGAAGCATTTTATTGTAGTGCTTCTGGTTACGGGTTAATATTATTTTCAGTTTGTTGAGACTGAAAAAAATAAGTTATTCATTGCGCTGTATGCAAATGAGCCCCCAGTTCACCTGGACGTACAGTATTCTACGTTGAACCAATGTCGGCGAAAACTGCTGTAGTTTTGAACCTGGCTAACAGCGCGATTTTTCCACGATTTGCTCTATTTTACGAATCCTTGTGTTCAATGTTACGATACAACACGTTTCATCAATTTGCTTATATCCCGTAAAAATTTTGTTATATTTTCAGTCCCTAAAATGAAAAATTCTAAGGAAAATATGAAGACGTGTTTCAAAATTCGCGACAGATAAAAGCGATGAAATTTTCGGCATATTCTAATAAAACAGCGGCGGTACTTAAGTCGATTTTTTCTTTTCAGAAGCGTACAATCGTGCGAGAAAACGCATGTTGTTAGCTCGCGAAAAAGTTCCGTCCCAAACGCGGGTGGATGCACAGAAAATAGCGAGAGAAAAGACCCGCAACATGACGATTGACGATCAAATTAAACTGATGCAATTCAAGGCTGCGTCAAAGAAAGAAGACTAACCGGCTTGTGGATGTAGAGTGAAGAAATTTGTTGAAAATGGGATTATCAGCAGTTTTTATGCTGTTCGAGACGCGAGGAAACTGCGGCAGATAAATCTTAATTGTAGTTTAATGCTGAAGTTATCATAGTTGTCTTTGGAAATGATGGTGATTGCATTCTATCAATGGTAATCTAATCATGATGTTTTTGCGTTTGCCGGCCAGAGGTTCAATGTTTGATATTATTGTATGCATGCTTTCTGGCCCATAAACTACCACTAGCGTTTCCTCTCCCAGGACGGGAAATTTCCCGAAAAACTTGGGGTTTTACGATTCTCCATTTCCAGGAAAATGTGTGTCGGGATCCGGGGAAAATTTCATTCATTTTGATAACTAATTGTGCAGGTTTTGCAAGTGTTTTGGAGCTTTCTATGTTACAGTTTCGGCCTCAAAATTGATAGCCAAGCGCTACTCTTTACGGAGCCGAAATTTTCGACGGATGAGAATAGTACAAAGGTACGACCGAACTTGAAAATTAAACATAACGATCTTCACCACCTACCAAGATATTCTATGGTAAATGAAAAGACTTGAAATGGGCTATGCATAATCAAAATGTAAATACACAATCTTTTAAGATATTCAACAAATGGAAAAATGTTGCGAAAATGTATGTTTGACTAATTTATTCCGCCGTGCATTTTTGGGATCTCGGAAAATTGTTCCCGTTTTTGGGAAGCTGAAAATCCGGGAAAATAGGAAACTCTAGCTACCACTATCGCAGGGGCGAAAGGTTTTATCAAAGCACACCATTCTTCCGAAATATTCTAACGATTGTTTTTGGGTAGTAGCAACTCATTAGCTTGGATTTCACCCACCCTTACCGTCCAGTCAATTGCCAATTTAGGGAAGACATTTTATACATTAGTGGCCGGATAACGCGTAGGACTATTGACATTCTACAAGCCGGTTTTGTTTTGCACAAACTTCTAAACCTGGTGCTGTGCTCATGTGCACTGTGCGATTCTTGTTGGTGCTAATATTGATTTTTTATTGTTGCTATTTTATCACTGTAACAGTAGTTTTTTGTAGCGGCTGCTCTATTTTCGAATAAAGGTTATTTTTAAGTAATTTCAGTATCTGTTCCAGAAGAATCATTTTTGTAGTGTTACTGTTAGCATAAAATAGGTTAAAGTGTGTATCAAAAATTGAGACGTTTTTAAATCGTAGATTAGACGTTCATTATCTATATTTGAGAATGCTCCAGTCAATCTTTGGTTGTAACATCTTTGTCATTCATAACGATATCTTATTGTTAGGACGAAATATGTATTTGTTTAATTGTAATTACATGTTTAATCACTAAGTTGCATTGGCCAGGATTCAGCGAAAGGACCGTTCTGTCTTCGAGTCAAATTGTCACCTATCTACCACACACGATGGAGACTTCATAATCCACACTGTTTCTCGTCTTTGGTTTGACCGGACTGGGAATCGAACTTACGATTACAGAGTTGTCACTAATCAATTTGATCCCGTTGTTTCCGGCCCATTTTTTACTTTCCAGATAAATTTGCTGCTTAATTGAAGTTGCCAAGCAAAGACAAATTAGAATAATTCTAATGTCCACAATTATTGTGGTGAACGCCTTTTCAAAGAACACAACCAAGTCGGAGCTTTACCACGGTTTTGAGTTGAACGAACCCAAATCAGATGACCAAGGTTGTCGGAAAACGTCGCATTAACTATCTCCACACTTCGCAACAAGTTACCTTTGTCTGTTGATCCCATTAATTGGTGAAAACAAACATTGGGTTTAAGATAATCCTTTTAATTTGCAGTCCTTTTCAAACGCTGGAAAAGCTACTAGACTTTACTACACTAGATTACAATCATGCAATTTTATTCCACAACAATTTTCAGTACATCTGAAAAACAATAAAACAGTCCAGCGTTCCAAAACTGACTTAAAACTTGTATAACTGACGCACACTTGCTAATCTCCGCCAATTTCAGCAAATACTATCGCTTAAAAAAGTTACAAAGGCTTACTAGGTACCGGAACAGAAAATCTTCGCTAAGAAATATTCTGACCGAAAACAAAAAGCAAGTCATTTATCGATAACAGGAACATTGGTACAAAACGATTGCAAGTACATTTGCGATACACAAGAGCAGAAACTGTACAACACAGTAAGAAAATGTAAGCTTATTGGGGAGCGGCCAACGAAACTAGGCCTGTAATAAACCCTAGCTTAGCAAAAGCGCTGAAAACAAGCATTCGCCGGTACTCGACTTTAAAAACTACGCAAATGAAGTTGCGACATGGCATTTGATTTTGGTAAATACTGTAACTATCTCCCGAGCATTTAAGATAATTAAGCTTCTAACAGAAAAAAAACATGAATACTAACATAAGAATGCCAACAAAGCATTTAGCTTCTTCACCAAAGCATTCAAAAATAACTCGGCAGCAGTCGGACAAAATAATCATCTCATTGCACTCAGTGACATGGACATCACGAACTAACAGCTCAACCCACTAGGTGAGGTAATGACACATACGGCTAGGTAAGTCGAGTACAATTTCGGCAACCCCAACCAACAAGCTAATGATACAGCATAGCTGGGGGGGGTTAAGTCATCTTTGTAAATGAAAATGGCTCTAAAAATGCATCGTTGGTCTTCATTTCCTTAGCTAATTTTCGTCATCACTAAGAGGTTCGTATTGATTGGAAGGAAGTGGAGCGCGTTCTGGTGGAGGTGGAGCAGCTTGAGGATGATAAACTCCTCCGCCCGAGACACCAGCTGGAGTAGAAGCTCCTGGAAACAAAAGCACAGCAATGAGCTATTTCATCGTTTCACAAAATTTACACACAAAGCACAATGTAGAGTCATACTATATGACGATGTTGACTTCACTATTCTGGCGTGCTTGCCATCTCTTCTACACTCGTGGCAACTAATACTCGTCAGTTACAACCCCATTTTATTTTGGTTCCGAGGAAATTCGAAGAAAATCGCGAAGGCAAATTTACGATAGGGCATCACTACAGTAATGTGCAATAATTATTGTTCATTCAAGTTAGTATTGAACTTCGCGAATAGTAACAACTGTTGGTGGTACCTGGCAAAACTGATCGCCCAGGGATGTTCGATGACGTCATCATCTAAAAAATATTCATGTTAATATTATATCAGTAACCTATCAATAAGAATATTTTTGTAGATAGTGCATTACAAGGATGGTTTGTCAAAGAAGTCAAAATGCTTGAAAAAGGTTTTAGCCTCAATGTGTAAGTAGCGGAGAGGACAATCATTCGTGCGCATCTTGCACAAAATTGAGCGCATTAAAAGTTCGTAACATGATACTTGGATCGCAAATAACTAAATTAAGTTCGTTTAAAATACGTCACTTCGTGGTATCAAACCCAGCAAGCATAACTTTAAAGTACCTGCAAACCAGCTATTTATTACGTTTTAAGTCAACAGCAAAACATATCATGACAACCTAGGAATTTTTCAACAATACCTGTTTTTGTGGTGCTGCAGCGGCAGGGGTTCGGAACGATAAAGCGCTGAACATTTGCGGTGGCGCACTTGGAGCAGGTGAATTGCTTCCTGCAAAATATTGGAAAACCTTTTGAAAGTCTACAAAACTAGATTGAAACCTACTGCCGGGCCCGCGTAGCTCAGCACAGTTTGAAGAGCGTCGAGTTGCTCAATTCGATTCCCTTACTGGCAATGCGGTGTTGTGTCCTCGAACAGCTCTTTAATGCCCATTTCCGTTGGGGCCGAGCAATCCACCTGTTGCGTTAGAGTGGTCCAAGAGAATGTTTTATGTTGACGTAGTAAAAGTTAGAATCTCTTTGACAGGCGCAGAGTGCCTGGTTCACACATAAATAAAAAAATTCATGAACTCCTATAAAGCAGTAAATTTCACTGCCTTTCTTCATACAAAGTTTACTAGTATCTTTACAAGTATCTTGGGATTGCATTCACAAATCACGCAAGACGAAGAACTGGATACCCGAATTGGCAAGACTAGTGTAGTAATGCGAGCTTTGCACTATTCGGTTGTCATGAAACGAGAATTGTCCGAAAAGGCAAAGCTCTCAATTTTCAAAACAGTTTTTGTCCCCATTCTCACCTATGGTCATTGGTCATAAATTTTAAGTAATGACCGAAAGAGTGCCATCACAAAGTGCAGGCGTCCGAAATGAGGTGTTACGAAGAATCGAAGGAGCAACATTATCTAACCAGGGGTATAGCTCCGAGATTCAAAAATCTCTTAAAGATCGAGCCGTTACTTCTCCGAATTAAAAAATCTCAGCTAGATGGTTTGGCCATGTAAGCACAATGCCTCAGGAAAGACTCCCCAAACAAGCTTTACTTGCCAAAGCAAAAGGGAAAAGACCAGTTGGACGACCTAGAACTAGATGGACCGATTGAGTGACCTAAACGTAGAGTGGCCCAAGTCGAAATTGGTGATTTTGAGAAAACCGCGTTTAAAGTTGACGATTGTTTTCATGTATTCATTTAAGCATTAGCACTACGTACGTTTATGAGTTTATTACTGTGGTGATCAAAAATTTTTTCACAAAATTTGGTGATCACGTGATCGCTACGTTTTTTTTTCATTGCATCATTTTCGAACTTGGGCCACTACACTACTCCAATATTTGCAGTTTTGCGGATTCAAGTTAACTTGGTACAAAACTTCTACTACCGTGTAATGGCCCAAGTTAAAAAAAAGACTAAAAAAAGAAAAACAAGGGGCATGGAATGGAACCATATCAAGGATATTATTTTGCTCGGTAAAACAATTGATCAAAAAGTTGTATGGACATGTATTTTCTGCTGAATAGATGACGAATTTGTTTGAAAAAGACTTCAAAAATATGAAGTGTTTCCACTACAAAGTACTAAATCATTGCACAATAACCATTCTTCTCTGCTATTTTAATAGTAATAATTTCAGGGGCCGTTCAAATATCATATGACGCTTTCAGGAGGGGGTTGGACAACAAGGGTTAGATCCCATGCAAAAGAATAGGCAGTAAGAGATCGGAGGGTAGACACCAGACGAAGTATAGTTCAAACCAAACAAGATGGAAAACTTTAAACCCTGGTTAGGTTATGTCCATTAGCTGCGGTAAGCGCATAAACTAGAAGGACAACTCTTATAAAACCTCTCCGAAGTTACGTCAGACTGCCAACAAATCACAATGTGTACGTATAATGAAAATTACGTGCAAGACGTTAATGAGTTCATCTTTACAATTGGAGCCTCGTCCGGCAGGGGAGCGCTTAGTGACCTCCCAGGTCATCATGCAGCGAAACTCATACGGCATTTGGGTCTTTGATAGAGAAGCTCGTTCGAAAAATAAGCGACAATTTTCAAAAGCTAGCTCTTGTAGCAGCTCCACCAATGTGCCTGCCCCACAGTTGGAGAGGCGAATGGAGGCAGCACAAACCATTCCTACTGGAATATCCTCACCATCACAGGAAAAGAGTTAGAATAGGTTGAGGAAGCAAAGCAGTATCATCTCGATATTATTTGAGTTTCTTGAACGAAGAGATGTAGCTCTGGAACTGTGGATCTGGGTGGCGGCTGGAAGTTCTTCTATTCTGGTGCTGATTCTTCCTAGTATGTCCGCGCAAGCGGGTATGGGGCTTCTCACAAGCTCTCGTTTGTCAGATTTTGAGTAAATTAGGTTTCTTTGGGATCATGACTCTACACGTTGAAGCTCAAAGTATTGAATTGGTCGTTGTGCTTATAGTAGGTATATGCCCCCAATGTTACGAATGAACATCAGGCTTTGGAGGATGAAATGAATGATGCTCTTCTATAAGTATCACCAACTGAAATCAACGCCGGTGTTGGAACCAATCAGTGGTCGAATGGATAGAGCGCCTGCTACTGAAACGATAGACGCGGGTTCGATTACCGTTCGGGTCAAACCAAAGACTAGAAAAGTAGGGATTCACAGCTTCCCTGCTTGACGTTTAGCAATTAAAGGGACAGTGTGAAGCCTTCACCGTGTGCGGTAGCTTGACTCAAACACCAAAAGGTCCCTTCGCTGTCTCCCGACCAAGGTAACTTAATTACCACAGATACGTAGAAGGGTGTGATCGGACAGCATGGAGTCGCTAGAATGAAGAACAGAAGGTATTTATTGCAGCTCTGTTGTAGCAACGGACTCCGCTTCGTGAATACCTTTTTCCAGCACAGAGAAGTTCACAAGTAGACATGTTATCGACCTAGTATGGATCAAAAAATTTCGTCAGATTTGTTTTTGGATGTGCTGGACGATTGCGTGAAGCGAGGTGCTGAATTGCCAACTGATCACTATCTGGTAGTATGTTTCTTTCAACTTGCGAAACCTTGGCCAAACAAGAAATCCAACAAGTCTTCTGTTACTTACAGGATCAAATGAGAGGCTTTGGAAGACAGAGAAGTAAAGAAACAGTTTGCATCCCGTATATCATCTAAGTTCAGACAACTTCATGATACATCTGAGGACATCCAGAAGGAATAGCTGCTGGTCAGATCAGTAACATTTCATCAGCTGCTGAATGTTGTGGGCGCAAGCCACTTTGAGTGGCAGGGGATCGTGAAAAAATAACCCTTGGTGGAACTAAGAAGTTAAAGAAGCTATTCAAACAACAAAAAAAATTGTTCATGGCCTGGCTACAGGACAGATTGCCATCTAATTTGCAATCCCGGTACACTGAGACATGAAAAGCGGCAATTTTGGCAGTATCGAAATCCTAGAAAGAGTTTAGTCGTCGGTTGAATTCCAACTATTTATTGGTAAACAAAATATTTTGGCAGACCATCAGCCGTTACGTTGTAAGCGATCGACTGTCACTTACTCCATCAAGAATTCTGCAGGTAACAATCTAACGGTTGAGAATGAAACCTTTTCACGAAGTAAAAAATACTTTGAAGATCTTTTGAATCCTGGGAAGACATCACATCAACTCATGACACATAAGAAATGATACATTTAGTGTAAGAAGTACACGAGTACAGTTATAAGGAAAATTTTGCTGCAGTAGAAGTGCAACGACAATTAAAGGGATAAAATCTGGAAAGGCTGCTGGTGAAGATGAAATCAGACCAAAGATGTTAAAAGTGCTGACCGAACAAGAATTCTCCGGTTAACGCAAGTGTGTTAAGTCAAGTCATTTTTTATTTTTGTCTGTAACTAAAATATTACGGTAACAGAAACCACACACTCAACAATATACGATATTAATAAACAAGGCTCAGTACCTCTTAAGAATCAGTTTTCACGACAAGGAAGCAAGACAAGACAAGACAAGATGGTTTATTTTAGTCGCTCAGGAACGATATAAAGACAGTAATATAGGATTTAAGATAGAATTGCGACAGGGAAGTTGCGAAAAGACCTCGCGGTCATCTAGTCAAGCAACCACCCTATATGTCGAGGAGACTGAGTTAGTCAATGATATTGAAATTTCAATTTTTAAGTGAAGTGCACCAATTTTATGTTATTTTGTTTGCTTGATCAGCCGTATTGTCAAGCTTCCAAGAAGATGTAAATACAAGATAGATAATATATTCAAGACTTGCAGGCGAATCTAATGACTAGATCCCTTGAGCAGAACATTTTTATACTCAACATTAAATTTCTTGTATGATAATACCCTTATTTTTGGGGGAATGGAATTCCATACTTTGACTCCCTGATATTTAATGCATTTTTGTAATCTATTAGTCCGGTAGCGTGGTATGTGTAAATTAGAATTATCACTAGATTGTCTCGTAACTCGGCTTGAATGTTCAATGGTTTTACAAAAATATTTACGGAACGAATTAGGAGTTTTGTTAGTTAAATAGCAATAAACAAATTTGGCAATTTCATGCTTAAATAAATCATCAAGTTGCAAGATATTAAATTTAAAATAATACGGTTTGACGTCATCTCGGTAATGACATCTGGCGACCGCCCTTACAGCTTGATTCCGTAAGGATTTCAATCTTTTGATGTATGTAGGATATGTGGATCCCCAGATTATTAAACCGTAAGATAGGAATGGATACACTAATGCATGATAGAGTTGTAGCATAACTTTTTGAGGAAAAATGTACTTTAATTTGGTTAATATTCCAACTGAACGAGCTACCTTTCCCTCTAACATTTTAATATGTTGTTTAAAATTAAGATCGTTGTCTATTATTACTCCCAGATATTTAGCGCTATCGACTATATTTACTGGGGATCCATTACTTATCAAGGAAAGATTTGGAGGAATTGTTACTTTAGTTTGTTTCGGAGGAATAATTATGACGTTGGTTTTGGTGGGATTAATGGAAAGTTTATTTATGCAGCACCATTGATGAAAGTTTTGTAATTCTACATTGATTTTTGTTTGTAATTGATCGCAATTCGAGTCCTTCACTATTAAACAGGTGTCGTCGGCAAAAAGTCTTGGTTGGCTCACTAAAGCATAATTTAGGTCGTTGATATAAATTAGAAAAAACAAGGGGCCAAGCGACGAACCCTGGGGTACCCCACAATGAACTAATTTTAGGTCAGACCTTCTTTGATTAATAGAAACGAATTGTTGCCTGTTATAGAGATAGGAATGAATCAAATTGTACGCAACTCCTCTAACGCCATAGTTGCTAAGTTTTACCAGAAGTGTTTGATGCGACACAGTATCGAAAGCTTTCCGTAAATCCACAAAAGATAAAGCTGTGTAACAAGAATCATTAATGCCATCGTAGCAAGAAGTGACAACATCCAGCATTGCATGAATTGTAGATATGTTACTTTGGAAACCATATTGATTTTCATAGATTACGTTGTGCTTTTTGAAAAAATTGTAAAGTCGTGCATACAGAATTTTTTCAATAATTTTAGAGAAACAAGTAAGTATGGAGATGGGCCGATAATTATTCATGTCATCTTGGGCTCCAGATTTGTGAATGGGGACGACCCTGGCAATTTTGCAGTTGGTAGGAAAAATACCTTCAGTGAAAACAAAGTTCAAAAATAAGTTAAGATAAGGGGCAATAACAAATCTGGCTGTTTTTAAAAAAAAGGGCTGGATGTTGTCATGACCCACTGCTTTGTTTTTCAAGGAAGTTATTAGATTTAAAACTTCATTATTAGTTGGTGGTTCAAGATAAATGGAATCCGCGACCTTTTTTTTGAGAAAGTCCTTTGATTGTTTACCCGTGGCATAATTTATGTTATCTGCCAATTTTGGTCCAATGCTACAGAAAAAATCATTAAATTGATTAGCAATGACATTTGGGTCCTGTGTGACTAGTTCATTAATTTTTAACACGGCGGGAGGATCACGGCTCGGTTTACTTGGCAAAACTGATCTTATTATCTCCCACGTTTTGCGTGAATTCTTTTTGTTGCGTTCAAATTCGGAATGAAAATGAATCTTTTTAGATAAAGCTTTGATTCTAGAAAGTGTATTGGAATAATGCCGAAAGAAAGTTTTTTCAGTTAAATTACCTTTGACAAAATGAGTTCTAAACATTGCGTTTTTTTTTCGTATGGAGATCAATATTCCATTGGTAATCCAAGGCTTGCTAGCAAGTTTTCTTTGCTTCCGACTCATTCGTTCGAGTGGAGCATGTTCGTCAATAATTTTGGCAATTAAATTTACAAACAGATCAAATATTTCATCAAAATTGTCAGTATTCAGAGGGAATTTGCTAGAAATTAGGTTGCCTAATTCCTTATCTAAATCATTTGAGAACGCTTCTGAACAAAAATTCTTTTTATTTCTATATAGTGGAATTGGTGATTTTGTGCAAAAAGTATCAATTTTACTAATTTTACACATTATTGGATAGTGATCAGTTATAGCGCTAAGAATTACACGCGGTAATATTGAGTGCGCTGAATCATTGGTGATAATATGGTCAATAACCGTTGCCGTTTTGTCCGTGACCCTGGTTGGTTTAGTTATAAGTGAGAACGCTCCATTACTTGTTATTGCTTGCATGTATCTGTCAGCTTGAGGATAATTTTGATTGGTTTTGTTGATGTTAATGTTCATATCGCCCAGAATGTAAAATGTTTTCTTTTCATTTCCAAGTTTTTCCAAACATTCCGAAAACTCGTCTATAAACTTAACAACGTCTTCGGCTGGATGCCGATAGATAGAGCCAATTATAAACGATTTTGAAGAATTGTTAGTCACGATTTTTAGCCATATGAATTCCGTACCAGACAATCGAAAACTTTCAAATTGGGTGAATTTAAGCTTCGTATTCACATAGACGGTGACGCCGCCCGCTTTTTTGCTGGGTTTCGCATAGAAAAAATGATAACCTTGTAGTTGGATATTTTTCAAAGGTTGATTTATCCGGGATTCAGACAGACATATCATATCTGGTTTGAAGGGAAGCAAGCTGACAAATTCATGCAAGTCATCAAAGTTTTTATGAAGAGATCTAATATTAAGATGCATTAGTATCAGGGAGTCACTATCCTGACTTGGGATTGAATTGTTGTCGTAAATGTCAAGAGTATCACAATCGGCAATATTGGTAGTTATAGTATTAAAAATTTGGTTGCACATTTTACTGGGTTCATTTGTGGGGTCGGCTGCTTGACTCATGCACGGGGCCTCTGACAACTCCCCATTACACGATAAACGTAGCGCCATGACCGAGCAAAAAACAGAAGAAAAGAAAAAAAAAAAACAATGAAGAGGTATAAAAACACACAGAAATTAATCACTAAGCAAAGTAACGAAACAGAAGCAATCAAACAGGCAGCTACCAAGTTGCGTAAACTCACGTTTTGTAGAATAAAAATATAAGGTGCAGATAAGTAAGATGTAGGTTTTGTGTATCAATGCAATGTGAAACAATACCAATAGTCTTATAGTAAGTGTGTAATCAGCGAAAAGACCTTATCGGTAATCGATTCAAGCAGCCACCCAGATGCCAACATAATATAATTTTTGATAATAAATAGAGGTAATAAAAAATACCTGAGGAAGAGTGTGAGTTATATTATCAAAACATAATTCAACAAGTTAGGTTGAAATCCTAAATTCTAAGACTCATATGATTCCACAAAAAAGTTTTTCAACTTTACCTTGAAAAAAATTGGAGATAGCAAACGGATTGAATGAGTAATGGAATTTCAAATTTTGACGCCCAGGTACCTAATGCTATTTTGCTATCTGTTCGATCGAAATCGTGGAATATATAAAACATCATTTTCTTGATTGATAGATCTCGTTGATCTCTCTAAGATTTTGCATGCCTTTTCAAAATATTTGGAAAAGGTATTCGGAAGATATCGAGGCCTGTGTACAATATTGTACATTAATTTTGATATTTCAATTTTGCACAAATCGGTCAATTTTGAAATGTTAAGTTTGTAGTAAAATGGGGTAGCTCAGTCTTGAAAGGTACCACCCCCAACCAGTTTTACTACTTTATTTTGAAGAGTGCTTATTTTCATCAAATAGGACGGATACGTTGATCTCCTAATAACTAGACCATATAACAAATGTGGGTGGAAAAGTGCATAATATAGTTTTATTAATGCATCTTTAGGAAGAACGAATTTTAGTTTACAAATAATACCAACAGCTTTGGACAAGTTGGCTTCTAAGGTTTTAATGTGAATCTCGAAAGTTAACTTGGAATCAAGTGTTACCCCCAAATATTGGACAGAGTTAGAAAGGGGGACAGTAATACCGGTCAGAAACACATCAAAATCTGTCACTAACTCAATCATTTTTGGGGATATAACGAAAAGTTGGCTTTTTGAAGGATTAATTGTTAACTTATTAGATTTGCACATTCTGAAAGCCTTGTCAAGTTACGTGGAAGATTAGCAAAACTTTCAGAAATAGGCAGACAGGTGAGCAAGTACGAACTACAGAAAGATATTATTCCTTAATTTGCCATGAAAAGTATATAAATGTCTTGAACAGAAATGCCGAGAAATAGTGGAATCAAAACTGGAAGATGGTCAGTGCGGTTTTCGTCTGGGTCGCCGCACCACGAACCAGATCTTCACTCTGAAACAAATCATTGAGTAATCTTGGGAAGATGGCAAAGATCTCTTTGCATGCATTGTCAATCTCGAAAAAGCATGTGACCGAGTTCCTCGGGATAAACTTTGAAAGGTTTTGCAGGAATATGGAGTTGATAGTCAGTTGTTAGTGCAATAAAGTCATTCTACTGCCGACCAGAGGTTTGTGTCCTGGTAAATGGCAAGTAATGAAAGCCATTTTATGTCGGCGTTGTACTCCAGCAAGGATGCGTTTTGTTACCTCTCTTTTTCATTATTCACATGAATTGGATCGACAAATCCAGCTGAGTGTGTCACCATTGGAAATGGCAAAATAAGTCGCATGTTATTTGATAATGATTTGGTTCTGCTTTCTTCGACAGTCTAGTCTCCAATCCACATTAAATGGCTTGCAGCTGAATGAAATATAAGTACCGGTAAATAAGTCCGGCCAAACCTAAAATACTTCATCTTTCAAGAAACCCTGATCAGTGCTTGTTGAAAGTGAATGAAGCGACACTGAAACAAGTAGAGAAGTTTAAGTATCTTGGGGTTGCATTCACTAGAGACGGAAGACAAGATGAGGAACTAGATACCCGAAAAATAAACAAAGCTGGTTTAAGTGATACAGTAATGCGAGTTTTGCACTTTCGGTTGTCATGAAACAAAAAATTGTCAAAAAAAGCAAAGCTCTCAATTTTCAAAACAGTTTTTGTCCCCATTCTCAATTATTATAATGAATCTTGGGCAGTGACCGAAAGAGTGCGATCACAAGTGCAAGCGTTTGAAATGAGATTTCTCTGAAAAATCGAATAAGCTATGTTATTTAGCAAGGTGCATAGCTCTGTGATTTGAAAACCTTTAAACATCGAGCCGCTACATCTCCGAATTAAAAGATCTCAGCGTAAATGATTTGGCATTGTAAGCCAAGTGCCTCAGTTTACTTGCCAAAGCAAAATAATGGGAAAAGACCAGTTGGACGACCTAGATTGTGGATCTTGGATGGAATCGCTTGGGACTTCACACAAGCGAAATGATGGAGTTGATGAAACACTGTGAAGCGTGGCCGGTTAATCTCGAGCTGCTGCCTCTGAGACCCTTACGAAAAATTGAGCAATGAAGAGAAAGAGAGCAGAAATAAGAAGCGGTAAGCAGATGAGAAACTACCAATATCACAGTACGATGCAGAAAAAACTAACTAAGACAAATGCAATTAGTTTTTAAAGGATGAATTTTTTATTACGTAGTAGTATTAGTGAAAAAATGCATTCTTTAAAAGCCAATTAGGCATTGTGTAGCGTATATTCCATTCATGAAAAAGAATTGAACTGAAATATCATCATCCACATTGAATACTCTTTAAGTTAAATAATAATAACTGTTAGATGGATTGGCAAAAACCGACACAAGTGAATTTGGGCCACTGTAGTAAAGTTGGGTTTTTCATAAAAAGTAAATAAAATAGTGGACTAGTTTTACTTGGTCCATTACACTGGAAAGAAATTTGGTTAAGATGCTACATTGTAGTGGACCAAATTTTTGGCATAGTGGACCTGTAGTGGACCAAATTTTGGCATAGCCAAAACTAATTTATGTAGAAGAACTTTAAAATTTTTACAAAAAAATTTTTAAGGCTTTAATCTAACAGAAAATATGATAAAATCATTTTCGGTCCAAGTCGACTTGGGCCACTCTACGTTGAAGTCACTCAATTACATTGAGGATCTTGGGTGAATCGCTTGGATCTTCAACCAAGCGAAATAATGAATGTCATGGAAAATCGTGAAGTGTGGCAGCTTAATCTCGAGCTGCTGCCCCAGCAACCCTCACGGAAAAGCGGGCAATGAAGAAAGAAGTATGACGCCAATAAAGCCCAAATATTAGACTAACTTATTATAAGTACCACCGACGCGCTTACCAAACCGTGGTGGTTCCACTACTCGCTTCCCGTCATGCTGAGGACTTGTTTGGTAGGTGGCTTGCGAAGTACTGGCGACACTTTCAAGATGAAAAGGGATCCCAGGTCTCGTGCCTGACGTGCTACAACAAGAAGATGTTTAATTTTGATTTTGTGCAATAGAGATGGGCTTCGGTACATATCACAGAAAATTTACATTGATTTTTTTGATGATAACCTAGGACTTAAAAAAAGTTAAAAAAATTAAGAACTTTCTTGGGAAAACGAACACCAGACAACACCAGCGTCATTGAAATAAAACATGATACACTCATACAGTAAAGCAAAAAAACACAAGCAATATCAAATAAATAAATAAATAAATAAATGCATACTGATACCTGTTACGGCGAACACTTTCATCAATAGGAGGGCTTTGAACAACGGGTGAAGCCTAAAGGTAATACAACAATTGTTCTTGCTTCCAGTTATTGCAACTAAACATGTATCTAATTTGAAGCTTTCTTACTAAAGTCTATTGAAAAAAAAACAACATAGAAGTAGTTCTTGCGTAAACAAAAACAAACTTTCACTAAATCGCGAATATAGCTCAGAATCCGAGCTCAAGAAATACTTAAGTAGTTTGCTTACTTTACTGTCACCTGATTTCTTGAAAAGTCCGAGAAAAGCAGAAAGCACTAGTTAAATCACTGTACTTTAGAAAATGTGTACAAATCAGTGTTTCACAATGCAAAGAACAAACGGAACATAAAAAAGATATAAATCAAATCATTTAGCATTCTCCAATGTGAGACTAGAGATCCAAAAATAGTGTAACAGTAAACCAGTAATTTAAAAACGGTGAATAATGAAACACACAACTACAGAACAACGGCACTGACTCACAAAATGAATATTAAACAATTAAATACGCACTTCAGTCGACATTAAAGCTTTCCGAATAATAGATTCAAAGGAACCATCTTGGTTGCTCAGTAACTGAGGGGTGAGCGTTGGAATAAGGATGTTGGCACCTGAAGCTAAAAAAATAAACAATTCAATGTTTGAACATAACGAACAACATGTTTAAGATGGTGGAGCGAAGCTTTGTAATGTATTTTTAAAAATGTACAATAAAGATTTTGCAATGTAGTGTTAAATCAACTCCTTCATATTGTTTAAAGAAAAATTTAAAGTGAAAAAAGAAGCCACTGACGGATTTCTTCAAAGCCAACAGCTTAATGATATCAAAAATCCAGGAAACACAAGACAAATAACAAACATCCGCGCATCAAATAGAAACAGTTCTTTCAGTCATTAATGTCTATTCTAATCACCTTCAGCCCGCTTTGAAGAATGTTCTTCACTTGCAGATGCAGCTTTACTACCAAGAACATTGAAGAAACGATGACCCAACTGAAATGAACGCAAAATAATTACCAGACGACTTTGGTCGAACGATTTGTGTTCAACCAGCACTCTGGCCAGGTTGTTGCGTCCTTGGATAAAACGCTTTACGATGGTTATCTCTGCTAGGCGGCTTTGAACAAGCAGCAAATTCACGTGTTGAGACGTAAATGTCAATCGGAAAGCTTGAAGAGGTCAACTCCTAAGCTGGTGCGGATTCGTCCAAAGCGCCACCGTCGCTTCTTCGTGAGTGAAGGATAAATAGGGATTAATCAAATCAATCAGGATATAGTTTCAATTTTTTTTACAAAATTTAAGTTCACCGAGTTTATCAATTAAAATAAAACTTGGCTCGATTTAACTTTTCTAAAATTCAACTTAAGTCGATGTATGGTTATTACAGCAACACAGTTCAATCGCCGACCTTCCTCGATCCTCATAATCATTTGGAGTGGACGAGGATTCAAATTGGAGTAACATTTTGGCGACTAAAAAGACATCAAAACACTTACTCGATGACATAGTAATATCATATAATTACAAATTATTAAAATATTCATTCCCAATGAGCAAGCCATTTTCTCTGAAAACTATCCTGACCTACCACTGCATTAGAATCATCTTGTATGGGTGATTGTGTAGATTTCGCTTCAGCAGGCGTGGGTTTAGTCGGTTCTCTCCTACACAACACATATGCAATACAACAATAACTTTCTACCTGATGCCTACGCCACAAAAATGTCAAATTAAAAAGATAGTAGTAAAACTATATTCAAAGATACCCTAATTACAAATGGTTAATTTGGGACATTGTCGTATACGCAAAGGGAGCTAAACAAATGTAGCGGAAGGATACCTTTTTAGGACATCTTGGAAAATGGAAACCCATAGAAATTTAAATGAAAAACAAGCACTTATTTTTTATGCTTCTAGGCATTTTTCAAATCGGACCCTCCTTTCTTCAGTAATTTTTTAACGACTATTAAAAATTTTTTACTTCTAAATCAAAAGTAAATCTTTCTTTTTTGTCACATTTTTTCTACTACCAACTATAGCATCGCGTCAGTTTAAAAACTTACCCGTACATATTTGATATAATATCACTCGAGTGTTCGTAAAGAGTTGTTGTACGGGTTGGCACGGAGTTGGGCTTTTCTTTTACTCCCATTACATTCATCTTTGGGTCGATTCTCGATTCAGGGGCCTGCGTTAAAACGCATAAACTAGAAGACCTTTTGCAAAAACGATCAACAAACGAATGGATACCAATGAGGAATAGTGGGAACTTAAATGGCATCAAGTACGCACTACCTTTTAGCACTTGTTATTGCAATGACATACTGACCACGGATGACAGCATTGTTAATCCAGGAAAGATGACAAATTAAGAATGAAATTTTAGCAATCTCAGAAGAACTGCCTAAAGATATTGGGGTACGACCCGGTGGTTGGTCTCCGCAAGTTTATCCTAGTCCCCAAAAAAGAGTCAAGTGGTGCCATCATCAACAATTAAAATGATTCGTAAAATAAAACAATCATTAACAGCAAACGTTCGAGCGGAGCTGCAAAACATTTATCGCATTTCAATGGCCGATTAATGGTCAAGTTTTATAACGTTTATTGAAGAAAATGATTTAAACGTTTTGCTGCGAACAGGATCAAGACCTCGATGAGGTTTGTTCAGAACAAGCTAAAAAATTAAAATCAGTAAAAACACCTATAAAATGCCCCTCAACAGGCTGTTTGCCCGTTAGCCACTTCAGGGGGTTGACAGTCAATCTAAACATTAAAATAAATCCTAATATGGACGATAAAAGAACCAAATGGAAAGGCAACTAACGGGTGAAATCCGCACTCCTCTCCGTCCTAGAGCCGCGGCCAGGCCAGACGAATACAGTGACAAGCACATTCCCACACCATAATAAGCGAGTGCATTGGCTGCACCGGAGAAAATTATTTACATGTTTTTAAAATTACGTATAATCGTTTTAAATAACGTTATTTTAAAATTACGTTTTTAAAATAACTATTCCTAAAACCACTAAAACTCTTTCAGAACCAACACAATTAGGATTATTCGACAAACTGAAATAAGAATAAATTAATCAAACTCCACCAACTTTGGCTTCTAAGACTTTCCCGCTGGATGGTTTTCGTTCAGGTATTTGGTGCATAGCACCCTCTGGTGGCTTTTGTTTTGTCTGCACAAAAAAATTAGACACTTTATTCAAAGCAGCAGCATAAGAAATTAAGACTAAATGACTGGTCAAAGCAAATTCACGCCAAAGCACAACCAACGTGTAGATAATAGCTGGGAACGAATTAACTTAATATCGGTAACTGAAAAAACAAACTATGAAAACACTAACTGCTAGGCGAATTTTATTGATAAAGCTCTTACCTAAATACGTCGAGTGAACTTCTAAGAAATAAGTTCACTGCAAGTTTGATGTTAAAATGATAAAAAATATCTGCAATTTCTACTAAAAAATACATTTAGTTTCTGAATCCGACTGATAACTGGTACTGAGTCTGGAGAGGCATGTTAGTTTAAAGGGGCATTCAAGTCAAGTTTGTCCATGTTGACCAAAATGCTGGGAAAAGCCTAAAATGCATTCTCACCAACTTTGAACTTTCTACGTTATGCCGTTTTCAAGATATTGCAGTTCAAAGTTAGCGATTTTCTTCTTAATTCAGTGTTGCCGTTTTGCCAGCATTGTGACGTAAGATTAACTGTTGGAAGTTGGCTTAAATTTACTTCAAATGCAGCTAATTTACAATTCTGACCCTTGATTTTGTTTTGACAACAACACCGGCGAAAACACTTATTGAGAGTTTCAAACATGCAGTAACTTTTTGAAATTTTGTTTACAGTTGGCAACCCTGGCAAAATTTCCAAGGGGAAATCTAAATTGTCATATATTGGGAACGAAAGGTCATAGAAAGCTCGAATTTGGGAAAGCTATTCTTCAGATTTGTCAAATTTTTTTAAAAGAACACTGAGCAAAAAATCTTTCGATCTGCATGCCCTTTCAAGTAAATACAAAAAAGGATTGAAGACCTTCCAAAAAATGAATCTGCAAAAATAATTACCGTACATTTTTGTTCACGTATTTACCTTGGTCAGGACCCAGCGAAGGGACCTTTCAATTTTCGAGTCAAACTGCCACCTGCTTATCACACACGGTGGAGGCTACACATTGTCCCTTTTCTTGCTGAACGTCAAGCAGGAAAGTTATGAATACCAATCTTTTTACGGTGTTTGGTTTGACTCGAACGGGAATCGAACTCGGGTCTACCGTTTCCGTAGCAGATACTCTATCCACTCGACCGCTGATCGGTAAATAAAAAAAATACATAAAAATTCTATTATTTATTTTAAGAATAATGTGAAAGATTTCTTGTTTGACATTTTAAATGCCATACCTTCTCTTGATTATTGGGGGCATTGTCAAAATAGAATTGGTTGATATTGTGGTCGATAATAGAGTTGATTAGCAACCCGGTCGTCATTTTGGTTCGTCCTTTCGTCTTTAAGTCGTTCACAGCTCTTTCTTGCTGGACAAGAGCAACGTTAGCAGCTTGGTCAGTAGCCTAAATTTCAAGTTGATATTAAAAGATTTTCACTCCTCAGCAAAAAATAAATTCAAATTAGGCTAACACTACAAGGAACCGTCGGAAGAATCGTAAATTTGTCTGCTAGCTCTACTGATATCATCTGAGTCTGCTAGCTCTACTAATATGACAGCCTCATTTTCAGCAAATAACTTGCCTGCTTTTCCAACAATTCTTTCGCGGGACCAGCGGTAACTTGTGAAGGTACGTTTACTTGGCTGTAAGCAGCTGGTTTCGAAGGTGGCCGCCTGTAAAAGCGTTTACTTGTTCACCTTGAATCAATTTTTGCGTTACCACTAAAATTATGAAATCCAACTAAAGCCCATTTTAAACGGTTTGTTCTGATTTAACTGAAATTTGACAGTGAATGTCATCTAAGTAACATGATTTAAAACAAGGCAAAGGTTGACTAAATTCAAAAACGGAAAAAAATTGTAGTTGAAAAATATAGCAAAGCTCGTGCAAAGGCAATAAACAAAACCTACTTTTGACTGGCATTCATGGGCGAGCCTGTTTGTCTGTGGGGCTCCCAACGCTGGGTGCTTCTGCTCGGATCAGAGGGAGGATACGCGCGTGGCAGCTGATCGGGAGGCGAATGATATCGATGGGGAAGATCTACCAGATGTCTGGAGGAGTCAAGCTGCTCTCCCGATCTCTCCTGCTTGATTGCTTTCATTCTTCCAGGCTGGGAGAGCGGGCTGGTGGTCTGACGGAGCAAGTGAGGAGTACTCCCTCCGAAAGTGGCTAGAAGACTCTGTTCTTGGGCGGAGAAACCTTCAGGCATTGAATGACTTGACTTGCTCACAGCAGGATGCCGGATCGATGGGGGCACATGGACAAGAGGAGATGGTTGGCGAGCATCGATGGGGAGGGAACGATGGTCGGACCCAGGTGAGGCAACATGGGGGCTTCTGGAGGGTCGACGATCAGCAGATGGGTGAACCATGCCCTCACCAGGATACGATACCAGACCAGGCACAAGATGTCCTTTCAGAGCTAGGTGAGGAGAAAGAGGACTCTGGGGGTTGGTGGGGGTCCTTGAAGGCTCATTCCGATGCGGAGAAGCGCGGGATGTAAGCGGACTCGTGATGGTACCGTGTTGTGGAATGAAATTTAATCGTTCCATCGAAGCGGGCGAATCTAAAATTAACCAGAGAGTATAATTAAATTTTCGTTATACTGGCTGTATTAAGTCGAAGCGTGCACAAGTTTGCAGCCTCCAACTACGAGTCATTGCGCCAGCGGACAGCACAGCTTCTTTAAAAAACGTCGCAACGATGGCAAGCCATTGGCAACTTTCAGTACAATTTGAAGAGCCCGAAATTAGAACCTTAGACCTCCCGTTCCAGCAACGAACGCGTTGCCGTTCGACCAACCGGTCGGTGAATTGATGAACTAATAAACTGTACGAAAAAAGTCCAAATCATTAAGGTCCAGACTTTAAATTTTGCTTTTCGAATCTTTTCCAACTAACTGGACACTCTTACCTGGTGCGTCGCTAATCTTCGGTGCGTTTAACACACCAAAAAAGGCGAACTTACCTGCATGCCGGGGTGGGATCATAACAGGGGGTGGAGTTGCAGATGCACCTTGCCCTTGCGACACCACTCCTGCTTGTAGTAGTGACACTGGGTGCGGCAAACGAGCTAAGAAATACAAAACAAAATCATTTGAATTTTAGGTGATTGCATGACGAGAAACTATAACGACTTCGTCATAAATTATAGTCAATTTCGGTTGTCACGCTCTACCTAAACCACAAAACAGGAGCAAACGATAAAAAAAAATTGAATACAAGCATTTGTTTCATCATTTGAGATTTTCATAAAAGGAAAATATCTATTTTGGCATTTTTTACAAACACTATAGCTTCCTATCACACACGGATCACATCGTATTATATTTTTAAGAGCATAATTGAGGTTTCTAAAAAATTTTGACCTAGCAAAAATAAACACAAAATTAGACAATTAAATCACAAAGTATCGGAAAACCAAAAACGATATCTTTTCTACCAAGTAGAATTCCCTAACTCTGAGAATAAACCTAGCACAGTGACATTACTCTGTTTTGCTAACAGGAGAAATATCAAACATGCAAACCACGACCCTAGCGATGAAATTATTTTTTACGATCTCTCACCTGTGGCCGCTGCTACAGCTGCGTGCTGCTGCATGAGTTGCTGCGCAGTGGCGAAGTCCTGCGATAATACGCTGTGCCGTGATTTTTCCAGATGCTCAAAGCCGAAAGTGGAATACGGCCGTATCATGGAAGTGTTACCTGCCGCAAAAGCTGCGTGCAGAGCTGAACAAAGCAAGGTTTAGGCTGAGAATTAGTCAACTTTCACTTTCAAGAAGATTACCGATTATTATCATTCTTAAGAGCCCAGAAATGTAGAAGCTCAGAGTAAAAATAACTCGTAGCTACGAGAGTTGTACCTGCCGTAGTGTTCAGGGACTGGTCTTTCATTCTTACGAAATTGTGAGACCGGGTTTAATTCTTGCCGAAAGCCCTATCGGTATTCGTCAAAAAAGGCAATAAAAATTTAAATCGGTAGTCCAAAACAATAATCTAGCGACTACACACGGTCGGGATCGACAGATCAAAGTGGATGCATAACAAATCTCTTAAAAAAAGTCCTAATTTAATGAAACCGGTAACACAACTGTCAAAAAAATTGAAGCTGCAACAGAAACAAAGGTTTTATTGCGCAGGTTTTAACAGCATTCGTCAAATAGTAAAGAAAGCGTTTTACCAGCCTAAAAACGAAATTAGCCCTCGCAAATTATTAAAAGTAGCAGTAATCCTAAAAAAGAAACTTTCGATAACATACGATCAACGGAGATCGCTCCGGGGTGTCTCCCAGCATATTGTCCTATCAGCGCCTGAAAAGCCATCGGGTCAACTGCAGGAGTTGGAATACCCAGCAAAGCGGCTAGAAATTGTTGCTGCTGCTGTTCTGTCACTAAACAAGTTGAAAATAGTCAAATGCTGATAGATGAAACAAATAATCATTAATGACGTGTTTACTGTTTTCAAAGATGTTAACATGTGTACACGGTACAGCTATCGTGTGTACATCTTTTTTGAATATTTTAAACAGCCGACACGATATTTGATATTTCTTTGATGAAATATTGCGCAAATTTCTTATGCTTTCATCCCCTCATACTCAAGGAAACAAACAAATTCGTATTCTACACATCAACAATCGTTTCCATTAAATTGAAAATCATTTTTGAAATAGCAGGTTGTACTTTCGCTAAAAATATTTAACGCACATTTTTCTGGTTCATTTCCTCAGACAGCGCTGAGCCAAACCTCCACATTATCGAGGACAGCCATCAAGCCGTGTACCAATGGAAGGCAGTACTCAACCCCCCACAAAGTCATGCGGTATAGAGATGACATGGCCAGGAAAGTGAACTCGAAGATTTTTCCCAACTCGAACTCAAATTCGAAAAATATTACTTAATTTCGAGTTTTCTGAGTTAATCAAAGGAAAAACAATTGTGGAACAAGCGCTAAAAAAATTTTTTTTTACTAATCACTAATAATTCGCATTTTTAACAAGTTAGGTTACCGTATTGCAAATTAAAAAGTCAAGTAAAATTTTCTTCATTTAACATTTTTTCACTGAGCTTAAATCAGAAAAAGTCAAAACTTGAACTTGAATGTATGGACTTGGAAAACGAGGAACTCTAGCTCCATCAATAAATTAAGCTGGCCTTGAACTTGCGTAAAAAAAAAAGTCAGCACCCTTGGGCTGATCGATGCAATTTGTTTGTGTTATGAGAAAAATCTGTTAAGATTAAGCTTAACACCCGTTTAGCATGTCCCTTTTGTAATGTTTCGTCCGCTTCCTCATCTTCATTGTTTTTTCTTCCTCGAAACAAGAGCCAACAATTGGCAAAAAAGTGAAGATGCAAAAGATAAAAGCGAATTCTTTCTCACGTGGCGCAGCAGCGTGGAGCAGTGATTCCTCAGGTGGCTTCGTTTCGCCGCTTCCCGAACTTCGCTGCTTGGGTGTAGTGTGAAGATGGGGGTTGGACGCCATCCGATGGTGCGACATCTAGCAACAAAAAGTGTGAAAAACAAGTAAAATAGCCGGTATGTGGTAATGGAGGAAAGCCATCAACTGTGATATATTTTTGTTCTACCGAAGAACGTTTCTCTATTAGTAGATATCATAACAAACGCATGTACTCTCCAAACTTCTACTTCTTTAAATAGCTCATCTTTTCTTTAAGTTGCATACATTGATTACAGTTGAGCATTAGCAACAATTCGGTAGCGACATCCCAAAACTTCACAACAGACAGCAAACTGTCTTGGTAAATGGTGAAAAAATTTTCCATTTTTTCTTTGCAATGTGCAAAACAGCTCATTTCTCAATGCAATTTTCTCCAGAGTATCCTTCAGGACACGTCTCGTAGCGCGCATCTCCATTCCATCTCAGATCACAAAATTTCTGAAAATTCTCTAGCAAAAGCCGTGGGACTTACCAAGCCCGGTTTTTCCGCCATTCCTCGACGTTCCGGAGTGGCTCGAGATGCTGACGAGGGTCGCTTCGGATCTGAAACCACGAAAACACGGAGTAAAAGCGGAGTCAACGGGATTGCAAGATCAACGTAACCTCAACTTAGCTTGCCAAGACCAATTTTATCGAAAATGAGAACAGGTGTTGGTAAAATCCCAAAACAATGACCAACTACCCAGCACATGATTATGCTCGGTTAGTTTTGCTGTTTGGTGAATTCCCTTACTGCTAAAAACGTTTAAATTCATGTACAGACGCAATTCTGGAATCTGGATGCATTCCTATACAAGTTCTAGCAAACCTCGACAAGCTTATTTTCATTAAAAATTTGCTTTACCTCTCCTCTCTACTTCTTCAATGCAACAGCTTTCGATTATAAACCATTTTCTCAAATGCTTATGACAACGATTAGGCCATTCTAAATTTTTAACAACTTTTAAAGTTAAAAAATTATTAGTTCAAGTGATACCAACAACAATTTCGGTGGTTGAACTTGTAGTACAATGGCAAAAGGAATAGCACAACGTTCAACACCAAAGAATTTTCGTTCGGTCTAAAGAGTTACAAGTAAGTTGCCTCATAAAACGTTCGAAACAAAAACCAGAACAAAAAGCGAAGGGGATCCGAAAATACATTGCTGTTTTTTATTAACTATTCAAACAAAAATACCTTCTTTGTAGTGACTCTCAACGGTATGCTGTACTAGAGGAGACGGTCGTCTGGGAGGTAGATCTTGAGGAGTGTGGGGATGCGAGCTCTTCCTTTCCATCAACTTCGACTGGGATGGAGGCGGAGTCGTTCTTTGCATGAGTGATCTCGGAGAGAGATTTTCATCCACTCCTTTTGCTTTCATGGGTAGCCCAAGCATCGCCGAACCGACAGGAAACTGTGGAATGGATGCCCCTGCGGCTAGGAGATGGTGAGGATCGACATGCAAAGGAAGGGATCCTGCTCCCGATACGCTCATACTGTGCCGCAGATCATCAGGAATGAATGTTTTAAGAGGAGCTTGATGGGAATCAGATTTTTCAAGTTTAATGGAAGGAGACAAAACCAATCCAGGAGGCAAAGGCATTCCTCTCAATATCGCGTTTTGCAGCAGGGTCGGATTTGCAAGCAAAGCAGCTTCCTCCGCTTTTCGAACCGCTTCAGTGTGAGCAGGACTCGGAGCTCCCGGGAGAAGAACAGCTTTGGGAGTGGAGGAAATGGGGGGAGCGAATTTCTGACCGTCTTTTTCAAGGCCATGTGCGTCACTGGTCGAAGCCCGAAACACGGGTTTTCCTTGTGTGATGGAACCTCCAGATATAGTAACATGTTTAGCCGCAGCTTTTTCCATAGGCATAGGGGGGCGTGGGCCGCTGACCGAAGAGGGAACCATCGCGGAGTACACTGAAGTGGCTGTTCTCGAGGTAGGGACATTGGGTTTGGGAGAATAAGACATCCGCGAAGGCAGAACAGGAAGAATGGCAGGTTGCTTCGCCTCCTCCTTGACCTGGCGTACAGGAACACCCTGAATGTCATGTAACTAGTAAGATATGTAATACTTCATAGCGGTTTCAAAATAAGAATATTAAGAAAGTAACAACCAGTTGGACGAGCGGTAACAAATTCGTCTCTGGAGCGGGAGATTTGAGGTTCAAATCTCGGGCCGATCAAATCGGGCACGTTGCCCACAGGCGTAATGACATGGAAATGGGCCCCCTTAAACTCGATACACGCTTCGGCATAATTCAGCGAATATAATGAAAGATTTGATTGATTTCATATAAACAAATGAACGTGAATGTACTAGTTAGCACGAGAAACTTGTTCAATCACATTAATAGGCTACAATTTACTCTTTTGTAACAAAAATAAATTGAGAAATCACTCAGGCACTACTCAAAAGATTAACTTCATCCCAAACGTTTCGCTAGTTTAGAATCAACAAGCTTTATCAGAGCACTGCTATCACAAGTGATAGCAAATCACCATCAACTTCTGATGGCAAAAAAAACAAACAGAAAAACGATCCCACACATTGCTGTAGTAGAGTAACTAGCAAAAAAAAATTCAAAACAAGGCTCAAAAAAATTCATTGTTTCGATAGGCTACGTCATACCGACAAATAAAACGGCGCGTACAAAAATAAAAGACAGTTCTTATAAAAATAATTTCTCCGAATTAGCATTGCAGCAAAATACCACAGAACTATCGCTAAAAAAGATTAAACCAGAAGAAATTTAAATCTGGGAATTAAGCAACTTTCTATAAATAGCAGGGAATAATAAACCATCGTTTTATTGAGCACTTGTGGCTTTTTATTGATGCACCAACTTTCAGTGAAAAGACGCTTCGAGTAATCATGTTCCACTTTTTAAATTTTAACTTTGGACCGATTAATGAGGTGATCATTTTCCATCGAATGCTGGCGAAGTTTTTCTGTTTTTTTTTTTTGACATCAGAAGTTGATGGCGATTTGCTATCACTTCTGATAGCAGTGCTCTGATGAAGCTAGTAGATTCTAACTAGCGAAACGTTAGCAATAAAGTTAGTCCTTTTAATAGCACTTGAGTGATTTCTCAAAGCTAGCACATAACACCAGAAGAACTTCAAAAATTTCTTATTTGTAATGCCTGGTGTGCAACTACATTACATTAAAAAAAAACAAATTGTTTATGTAACCATACAATAAAATAAAGATGAAAGCAAAATACTCAAGAACATACCATTTCAGTAGGAGTTGGAACTGCGGCTCTATATTGAGCGTGTTGGGAAACGGGAAGGCTCCTGCAAATTACAATGGATTATTTCAAGATAGGAGTTTTTCAGCTAATGTATGAATACCAATAATATTCTAAGCTAAAGGTTGCTCAGCTCCCATAATCACAATTCCTTTACTTAGATTAGCACTAAACACAATTGCATTCACTTACTTTGCGCTAGTAGACGTGAATCTGAGCGAGGAAACAGGAATAGCAGTATCAGGGACAACGGGGGGCCGATCCTTTGCCTGCTTGTCCTTCTCCGCCGGCATTCGTGCATAGACAGATGTGGGCACTGAAAAACCAAGTTTACATGTATCAGAATGTAAACGCTACTAAATAAACATTGCACAAGTTGCATAAAACTATGTGCTTGATATCAGGGTTTCAAAGAATTACCGAAAAGTTAAAGCAAATCTCTGAACTGAGCTGAATAAAATTTGAGTATCAGACTGACCACACAACTTCCATTATATTGAATACGTAGTTCCCATATGAAACACACAGGAATTAAATAGTTCCAGAATTAGCTCTTTGCTTACCAGAAACCTCATATGAGGATGCAGTAAAACTGTCCTGAAAACCCGGAAACCTCATTTGAGGTTCCAAGGTTTGGACTAAATATTTCGATAAGGAAAGGTAGCAACTCCGTAAAATTTTGAGTTTAAGCGCTTGAATAGTTGTGAAAACTAATTGTAGCAAGTAAATTTAAAAATTTTGGCTTAAAAGGTTAGATTTAGGCTATTGAAACTCGAGAAAAAAATGCACTTTTTTGATGCATAAAAATAGGTTTTTCTTTTTAAATCTATGTTTTTATCTTCAATTTTAGTTGGCAATAGCTTAGTTTCATGTAATAACGATCTTAGGAAGTTATACCAAGGCAATGATAGGCTGTGGTGATGATATTGAAGATATAGCCAGCAGTAAAAGTGAGATAAATGACAGTTTTGATAATCCTTCTCTTTGCTGTTCTTCCACAACTTCAACTTCCTCTGAAGAATTAGATGATTTAATGACTTCACTGAATGTTCCTCAGCCCTCTTTATTTGATTTAAGAGGTAAGCATTAGGCCTATTCTTGAGCAGTTTAGGTACCACTTACACTCTTCAAATAAGCCAAAACTTACCAGTACCTTCAACCTATATGTTTATGGTGTGCTACTGTGCTGGTGTGGGGATACAGCTAATAAGTATACCGATAGCCTATATTATGGTATAATACGACCTTACCAGTTAAGAGTTACCATTTGTAAGGTAATTAACACCATCATAACAGGTTAATGTGATTATTTATAACTTCTGAAGTTATCAGCAAAGTTAGGTAAAAGTGTTACTGTAGTTATAGTTGTACAACTATGCCAACTAAAGACTAGCATTCTGTAGTTTTGTTTGGCCACATTAATTGATTAAAGTTTTATATAATATAAACTTACAAATGGCACTGAGAGAGAGATATTGCTAAGTTTGTAGGCTACTTAACTAGCTTCCAAAAGTTACCATAGCATAAGCAAAATACCTAATAAATATGCAATTTCAGGTGTCACTGAAAGTATGTTGCTACAAGGAAGAAAAAAGTCAACAAACTAAAAGTTCTTTCCACAAATCAACTACAACAAACCATGCCACTAGAATCACACCAGGAGCTCAGTTTCTGCAAAAGTGTTCAGGCAATACAAAAAGAGAACATGAACTGAGAGTTTCTGTTGTGAGCTCTGCCGAAAATCAAGTTCCGCAAGATAAATCAGGAAAAAAGCCAAAATTGGCTGAAAAAAACTCAATTTTACTTTGAAGAATGTAATGTTGGCCTTTGTGCAGTGCCCTGCTATAAAAAGTATCATACACAACTCAATTACTAAGACTAAGCAATGCTAAAATGCTTTATTCTCAAAAGCTGGTCACTCTTTTTTAGAGGTAATTTTTGAAAATTTTGCTGTTTTTTTATTGCTGTTACTCTTTAGTGTGACTGGTTGTAGTTAAATATATAATTTTTTTGAATAATATGGTGTCTTGATACTTTGCTATGCAAATATGATAGTTGTAGAGCATGTCATAATTGTGTGAGTATTTTTTTTTTCAATCATATTATTTTTAGCTACTTTTCGAGAGGAAAATTTTTCAAGAAAGTGTTTGTTGTTTTTATGTCAATTGTTGGTAAAGTTTTAATTTTTCAATAATACATGCTTATCACAAAGTACATAAAATTTCCTAAATTTTGATATGCTGGAAAAGTTGGTATGCCATTATTTTCATTAGATATTGTTGCTGCAAACTTGATCTAGTTTTGTTAAAAACGCTGGTTTCTGGAAACAGTTTTGCCTAGACCGGTCTGGTAAGCAAAGAGTTAGTTTTTATATACCATCATTTGCAAGTTACATGATAAAAACGGCAAGCGAATAAGCCCATTAAAACTGGATAAAAAGCAAGTAACATTTCTTACCAGATGACACAGTCGAGCTAATAAGTGAAGCCGATGGGGTATCTTTCTGCGCCGAGGCAGCCATTGAATGCACCATGTGATACGGATGGGAGGGTGCATGAATATTCCCAGAACCTGAAATTATGAATAGGAAAAATGTAGTCTAAGACTGTTGATGGCAATTAATAACTATTGACGGTTATATTAAACACTGCAATTGTAATTACATTTTATTCACCACGTTGCCTTGGCCAGGAGACAGCGAGGGACCTTTCGGTCTTCGAGTGAGAATCGAACCAGAGTCTACCGTTTCAGTAGCAGACGCTCTATCCACTCGACCACTGATCGGTTAAAGTTCTAGCGGATCCAGTGGACGCCAGTTTGCTCTATCCGATTTAGTACCGCCACATTAACCGTTACGTCCACTCGTTCGATACAAAACAAATTAGCCATTGAAGTCCGCAATGAGATGATTGGAGGCGCCCAAATTGTAGAGCTTTTCGGAAAAATTTGTTTCCTATTTCGACTTTTTCGGCATTCGAGAAGATATATTAAGGCACGCAATCGAAGAGGAATATCAAAAAACACTTCGCTAACATTTTTCCAACATTACCTTCAATCAGTTCTCTCTGATAAACTGCGGATTGTTGCTTGATAAGTTTTTCTTTCGTTAAATCGACAACGGTGTGGTGAGCCGGCCCGGTAGAAGAAGACACAAGAGAAGAAGATATTGGAGACTTCTTTTCTGCTTAAAAAAAAAGAATACCATCAACGTTTCACTACGATTTTGTGCAGCTTTGGGCAATGTGAACCAAATCGCAATATTGTCGGCGACCAGTGAAAACATACACTTTTTTTATAAGAACACGGAGTCAATTTTGCTTAAAATTCACTAACAAATTAAGAACAATCAGCATAAAAACATCGACAAAAACAGGCGCTAGTACATTCCATTTGTACATAAACAGCTGAGTTTTCTTGGCCTTTTCTGTATTATCGTTGTTGCCTTGCCTAACTGTAACCATGATCTATATCAAAAAAACAACTTTTAACCAAGCAAGAGTAAATTTTTATAACTTTATTTTTCACTAAAATTAAGAACAAATGAGATGGAAAATTCATGAAAATTTAAGAACAGCCGGACTCGACCCACAATTTACAGGTTCTTGTAAAAGAGTTTTAAGGGAAACTTAATAGCCATTCAAAATGTCAGGGCGATAACCATATTTTATCATACACTGCGTGAAAAAAAAAAACAAACAGAATTAACTAGTACTTTCCCAGAAGCAATTCAATCAACATCAATCGGAAACCACTTTTCAAATACAACAGTCTTCCTAACCTTACAATTGCATATACGTACTTACCAGGCGTTTTTTTACTAGTGTAAGTAAGTTCGCCAATGTTCTTAACATTAACCGGCAGCGTAGACACAACAACAGCAGCTTTCGACAAAGGAACTGGTTGAGTAGGCGACTTGTAAGCTAAAAAGACATAAATATTGGCCGGAAAATGAAGTGTAGTTTACAGATAAATATCGAAATCGGTAAATCGCCATTAAAATCCAACGATCATTCTACTTAAGTTGCAGAGACGGCCTCCACCAAGCTGCGCAGAGTTTTTGCATAAAATACTATAGAAATTTTTTGAAATTATTATAAACCAACAAAAAGCAAACAAAATGATTTTAGACCAGCAATGAGAGGAAGAGGACGACCAAAACGAACGTGGAAAAAACAAGTAGACGGTGAAAGGAAGAAAAATGGACTGGTGAAAGAGGATTCATGTGATCGAGTGAAATTGCGAGGATTGGTGAAGTCAATGGCCATAGGAAATCCGGCCAACTCCGCTGACGGAAAAAAACCCGGATCAAAACTGAAATAATGAACGTTATGAAAACTTTAAATCAATTAATAATCGTAGCGGGCAGCTGATCGAAGGATCATCTCTGAAATAACATTTTCATTTGCTAAAATGAATACCATATTGACTATTGCTCGCCAAGGATGAAATCGCGTAGCTAGGCGCAACGACACGGAAACTAGTTTTTTTTTCCGTTAATTGTCGGTTGGTGACCTAAGTTTTTGGTGAATAACTGAAACTAAAACAGCCAATTTGGTCAAAATGACCAAAAAACATCAAAATTTTGAATTCATGAGCTAAAATCGCCTGTCCAATTTTGAAAACGACCGAAATAAATTCAAAAATGACCGAAAAATTATGTCTATCTTCGGACATTGATCGAAATTTCTTAGCAAAAAATTAAACCCAGATGAAAATGGACCTCGTCAACTTGCTACACGCTTTAGCATAATATATAATGAAGCTCTGGCTTAAATTAGTAATGGCAGCGTGGACACACATTCAGTTTTACCTTGGCCATAAAAAGGCTGCGTCAGTGTCGGGTTCGAAGTCAAGCCAATCGTAGATTTCGGAAAATCGGCATAAACCGGAGTCGAGCTCGGACGCGTCAAATCCATTCCTAAAGCCGCGTTAAACACATTGGAATATTTGTACAACGGCACGACAGCATCAAAACTTTCGTCACAAAATATCCGGTAAAAATACATTTATAGTGATAAGTAGGATTGGTGAAATTTCTATTTTGGTGAAATACAAAATGAATAAAATGTCTTCACCGGAATTTTTCCAGGGTTGAATAGGAAAACCGCCTTAACCAACATGTCGTAAAAGCTGACCGATGAGCATTGAGCAACCGTCAGCAGTGATTGCCTAAGCATTGCGCACTGATGGAGGATTCAAACACCACCCACTTTTTCTGGGTGGTTCTGAAACGGCAACTTCTCATATAACGGCTTCTTCAGCACACTGCTGTCGTTTTGTGCTGGGGTTTTTTGTTGAACCATGCTACAATCCACAGGGACCACGTTATTCCAACCGACTGAAATGCCTCGTAAATCACCAATAATTTTACTGTCATTAGTTATGCATCTTATCAGTTTACGTAAGGATTAAACACCGCTGACGTCTGGGGATCATAACCTGACGGAGTAGATAACTTTTAATCTCTAGTTACATCGCTTTTAACTGCAGTAGTACAACAGCTTCGAACCTGACACATGCACAACAAGAGGCGAAACAGTGGCAGGTGGTCTGCCATGGGCGGTCGAGCTTACAACGGCAACCATCGAAGCGGGAGGTAACGACTGTGGGCGGGCGTCGATCGAAACAGACGCCATTACCATCGGAGCAATGACCGGTTTGCTGACAAGGTTTAAAGCTGAAATATAAACTAGTAATTTCATCTTTATTGAACAAGTTGCCTAGGCTAGGAGACAACAAAGGGATCTTTTGGTCTTCCGAATCAAGCTGCCACCTGCCCAAACTGTCTACCACCCACGGTTGAGGCTTCACTCTGTCCCATATAATGCTGATCGTCAAGCAAGGAAGCTGTGAATACTAATTTTTATAGTTGTTTGGTTTGACCCGACCGGGAATCGAACCGATTCAACCGTTTCAGTAGCAGGCGCTCTATCCACTCGACCACTGATCGGTTACGGAGCTAAAGGCATAAAAACCAATGCGATTGTGGTGTAGATAATATAAGAACTACACAATACACAAAATAGGCTTAAAACTTTCTGGTAACAATACTGGTATTCACGACGAATCGGTCGAAATACAGTTTCAATAAAAACTTTGACGTTACATGGCAAGAATAATCTCAGTTCAACCAAACTTTCCAAAATCTGAGTTTGAGCAAGAACTGATAGGATGGCAGATACTAACAATACGGTACTTTGATTGCCTAAATTTCTACTTCCTCTAACGCACGTCATTACTACCCTTCGTTTGAAATAGCATCTTACGGTATATTCTGGGTGCCCTTCTTGACTAATATCAACCGATAACTGTTTCAGGTTTTGGCTGGACCAAACCCGACCAGAATCGAAATCCAAGACAAGAGCTACATCACCATAGCGGAAAATATGAAATCTCACCAGCGTTGGATATTTTGGCTTCAGCCGTTTCAGCGATGGACTGAGTCGTGGCGGAGGCGGCAAGAGATCGGGGAGCGTCTGGATTTCTGCCGAGTTCGAGACGGATTCTGGTCGGCGAATCATTGAAATCATCATCGAAGCCATACGGTGAAGAAACGTTCTTGGTCTCAAGCGATTTGGTCTGCTGAGAAAAATTAACGTATCAACCAGCAATAAACCGTACTGAGTAGACTAAATCACTACACAACTCAGGCATCATATCGACTGACGCATTTCTGAATGAAACGCGAATGGATGCTTTAGCATTTTAACCATGAGATTAGGTTAACACATTTTATTCGCAAGCTATTTTGACCAGGTGACATCGACGATCGAAGTACCTTTTCGGGTCTACGAGACCTACTGCCACCTGTTTCCCACACATGATGAAAACGCCACGCTGTAGCGTCCCTTTTTAACCCTGTACGTCAAGGGAAGCAGAATACCTACTAATAGCAACAACTTTGGTTCGTCTCAAATGAGAATCAAATCCACGCCAATTGATACAGCATTAAATGAACACTTGTGGCAACAGTACATTGTACTACAGTGTACATTACGGCTAAGTTAATCTTTACTGGTCGGTTTATAGACCAACAAGAGAAGATTACATTAGGTAAATGCTTTCTTACAAACCAAACAAGAAGCTAGTCAAAATATTAAGTTGTACAAACCGCCGTTTCGGTAGGGTGAGCATCTTCATCAGCGCTACATGTGGCGCTACTGTCATGGTCTTCAGGTGCCGACGCTTTCTTCGGCATAAATGCGCCGGGCGCACTTGCAGCTGCTTGCTTTTGTACCGAAGTAGGCTCGTCTGTTTTTTTAGCCTCTGACTTTTCACTTTCTTTGTTCTCTTTTCTTTCGTCACCTGGAATAGACAGAAATAAGGTTAAAAAACTGCAACAATGTGTTCAAGAAGAAAACGCAAAATTTGGAAACTACAAAAATTAAAAGATAATGAAAAATCACTAAAATAATCATGCACAACTTAAAAACATTTTTTGTGGTTCCTTAATAAACTTTTATCGAATTTTATTTATCTACTACCGTGCTTTTCCACTTCTGATTTTTCAGCATCAGCTACTTTCTTTTGGTCTGCAGGCTCCGTTGGGTTTTCTTCGTTTTCTTGTTCCTCCGGCGATTTGCCCGATAAACTTGCTACCTGCGATATTTAAAAATAACATAGTATTGGACTTTCATTTCTTTTCACCAAGTTGCCTTGGCCAACTGACAATGAAGGGACCTTTCGGTCTTCGAGTCCAGCTGCCACCTGCCCAGTCAGTGTCCACCTGTTTTCCACACACAATGGTGACATCATAATGTCCCTTTTTAATGCTGAACATCAAGCAGGGAAACAAAAAATATTAATTTTTATGGTCTTTTGTTTGAACCGGCCGGGAATTGAACTCGAATCTACCGTTTTAGTAGCAGACACTCTATCCACTCAATCACTAAAATCGTTAACGTCAAGTTTTATTGCAATAATGCATTGAAGAATAGAACTTTTTATTTGGCAAGACCTTGAATTCGTCCAGTGTTCATACCCTAATGACAACAAGTTGCTATCTTCCAAAGCCACAAGCTACAAAAACGTATTTTGGTTGATAAAGGAGAATATCGATCTTATTTTCATAATCACCGTTAGAAAATAGAAACATGAAAAAAATTCAAGCTTTTGCTCAAATTTGTTTTGTAACGTACGTTTAATGATTAGATTATGCAAAAATTTTCAAGTTTCAACTTACCACATCTTTCACCGCCTCTGATTTCGCTAATTCAGTGAGAGTTTGTTCGGCGGTTTTCTGACTTCGAGACTTGCGCTCATTTTTCTACAACAACAAAATCAAAATTTAAAACAAATCACAAATAAACCACATTTTTTTGAGAAACACAGTGCTATGAGGTCATCGTTTCAAAAATGACATCACCAGGACCATTTTCCAGCAATAAGTCTGTGATACAAAATAATACCATTGTAAACAATACGTAAATAGATTTATCAGATATAATAATTTCTAGGCAAAAAATATTCCCAACTTTGTTGACACGTGGAAAAGTCGTACCTTGGCTTTCTTCTCCACAGGTTCTCCAGACGATTGGTTCTTATCGCCAGGCCGTTTACTGGGTGTTGATTCTGAAACAACAAAATGAACATCTAACTATTCACGTTTAGTATGCAACGCCAAAAAAGGTTAAATAATACTTTTCTTGCGAAGTCTAGAAATATTTCAATGAGCAGTTTCGTATAAAGCGCGCCCTGCGCTAAGTCAAAATTGTATCAGAAAGAAAAAAAATCCAGTTAGGGAATATCGCGCTTTTAAAACGCGAAATTACGCAATCTTAAATGCAATTACAGTTCATTCGCCAAGTTGTCTAGACCAGAAAACAGAGAAGGAGCAGAAGGAACCTTGCGGTCTTCAAGTCAAGCTACCACCTGCCGTATACCACACACGGTGGAGGCTTCAGTGTGTCCCTTTTTATTGCTGAACGTCAAGCAAGGAAGCTGTGAATATCAACTTTTGTAGTCTTTAGTTTGACCCGACCGGGAATTAAACACGAGCCTACTGCTTCAGAAGTAGATGCTCTATCTACTCGACCAATGATTGCTATTAATCAGTACAATTTAACCGAAGGAGTGCAATGTGCATACTGCATAGTGCAAGCTGTAAATTTGCTCTTAATCTCTACAGGGTCAGCCAAAATGACCCGACACATTTGCAGGTTTAATAAAATGCAAAAAAAGCAAAGAAACAAAAAGTACTTTTATTTTTGAAAAGTACATATAATGCCATTCTGTTTCATTATGCTTTAGAAATTAAATCAGTCAAATGGGATCCATTATTGTCCGCAGATTGTCGACGGCGTTCACGAAAGTTGTCTATAACTCTGCGGGTAATTTCATGTTGGCCCACCCTTTCACCTGATTTAAATGCGAGCAATTTTTTTCTAGGGATACCTCAAGTCAAAGGTACACATTAATAGCCCTCAATCTATCAAACAACGTAAAGATGCAATTCGTCAAGAATTTACTACCATTCCACATTAAATGACCAGCCAAGATATAGACAACTTTCGTGAACGCCTTCGACAGTGTGTGGACAATAATGAATCCCATTTGAATTATTTAATTTCTAAAATATAATGAAACTGAATGACATTATAATTACGTACTTTTCAAAAATAAATACACTATTTTGTTTCTCTAGTTTATTTGCGCTTCATTAAACCTACAAATGTGTCAGATCATTTCACCTGACCCTGTATATTCCAGTAAGTGTGGTATGTCGTCGGCCATAGAAAGTTTCCAAACCTTGATGGAATTCTTGCAAGGTGTTCCAACCTGACAATACGGGCAGTTGCTCTGGCTTCTCCTTGCCATTATAGCTACTTTATTCCGCAAACGCAATCGCACTGCAATATTTACGGTAATAACTTCAATCAGCTCTACTGTTGACTAAACAACGTGTCCCAGCGGCCCTAGAAATGGCGACATTAACGTAAGTCAGAAAACCTTCTACCTTTTTCTTGTGTTTCCTGATTCGCAGCAGCGGCAGCAAGTGCAGCTGTTCTTCGTGTCCTTATATGAGTGGTGGCTGCTGTAGTTGTTGCATCGCTGGCATCGGCCTTGGTGCTGGTAACAGCAGGACTGGGCACGCGCTCTTTACTCGGTTTCTACAACAAAAAACATTAACTTAACCAAATCTTTTGCAACGCTAATAATGAGACCAAAATATGCGTAAACTCTTACCCTTTCAACAGTCAACAGGTTCGCTTTTCTTTAACTGTTTTCGTTTATTTATTTATTTTACTTTTTTTTCGATGAAAAACCAAGAAAGAAAAAAGATTAAAACTTTCCGCATAATAAAGAACGAAAAAAGACTATACCGTACATAAGGAGAGATTCGGTCTCAGCGAAGCCTAACAGAGTGCTTATTGCTCATTAACAGTCAGAACACAATACATAATAAAACCACTAAAATTAAAAGCCCCTTCTAGATCATTCTTCAGTTAGGACCTAGAATTAACTTTTAGCACCGATACTTTAATATTTTAACATTCCAATATGTTCAAAACTTGTCCACGTGAGAAGCGGTTTTTCGGCGAAACAGGCGTTGTTGGAGGTTCTAATTTTTTTATTTTAGCCATTTTATTGTTCATCCGTACATTAGACCGCCTTAAAAACAAAACGGTCAAAAGCCCGCCAATCTGCTGGCTTATAAGCTCTGTGCGCAATGATCTTTCCAAACTTTATCATTTTTCGCTTTTATTTTTATTTTAATAATTGAATTAAACTCATTTGAATGACGATTTTTTGGCGTGGCCTATTTTTTAAACAGAAAAAAATTGAATAACCAAAAATCTTATCACATACCTCTGAAGTCAAAGCGTCATCTACTTTGTCTTTTTCAGCTTTGTGTTTGCTTTCTACGGACGGTGACTCGGCAGTTTTTCGTGATGACGTTGGTGTGTCGTCATCTGGTGTGCCTGTTACGTCAGGTGAAAGGGTTGTGTGTCGCGATCGAGTCGACTAAAAAATTAAATAAAAACAAGGATAACATTTTAAATTACCGGAAATACTGAAATGAAAGAGGCAGACTTACAGAGACATCACCTCTTAAATCCTTCTTTATTTGACAACGCCAAAATGCTGTCTCCGTGTCTATTATTATGGGTAATCGTTTCAATCGCAAGTGACGTAGAAGAGGCGGAGCATTATTATTTTTTCTAACATGATGTTTTTTGAAAATCTTTACTGTTTTTGTGCACAAAAAAACGTCGAAGTTATCTTTACAAAACGAACAGCAAATTTTGATCAAGTGACAACAAAACCTACAATACAACTCGAAACAAATTTCGGTAGTTCTAGTTACACCAAACAGAAGTGCCACTTGCTTAGTCAAACCGAATAACTTCTTACCACTGCTTTTCTCTTTTTACTTTCGATGATAAGCTGATCTAAACCATGCTTTTTCTTGTAGTTGTGGTAGAAGTTTTTGACTTGTTGTTCTGATTTGTTAGTGACCATGCGAGAAATCGAAGAAAAATCTCGCCCATGCTTTCCAAATCCTGAAAATAAATACAAAAAATAAGCAAACAAAACAAACCTCACTCAGAAAAAACAAGCATGTTATGTAAATGAGTTCATTTGTTGACCCATTAAAGACTACTTTTTCGTCACATTTTCACTGGCAGAATTTCTAAACTTGCGCACTAAATAACCATGAAAATTTGCGACAGACTACTTCACCAAAAAATTTTACGCCAAAGAGAATAACACAAAAATAAGGAATATTCACCAACGGATTTTTATTTACATTGTTAAAGGGCTAAGATTAGGGCTTGAGTTAGAGTTTGGGTTAGGATTACACCAAGAAAAATTAAAAAATTACGCTAAAAACAGCCTCTTTCCTCTTTGTTTCCACACACCTACGGACTGGTGCAGCCAGGGGAGGGGACTAGGAGGACGAGTCTTCCCCGTTTCGAAGTGCCTAATTTCACAATAAATATTTAAAAAACGAAATGCCAAAAATTGAAAGACGCTCAACTCTTAATAGCCTAGTCTAAACAGCTACAAAATCAATCTTACGTATGTTTGTGATTTAAGTTTTTCTTCACAAGTTTCAATCACAAAAGAATTTTTTGTCCCCCCTTTTTTTCTGGCTGCGCCAGAGCACACACCTTCTTTGACTTTGTTTATCTCCTCTTCCGTCCAATTCATAGTCTGTTTTCTAGCTCGGGTCATGCGGGGAGACGGAGGTTTGTCTATCTTCACCTCATCAACTTCACATTCCACGTCTTTTTTAGCGTCGTCTTTGTCACTGCAACATATTACGTTCGTTTGTTTTAAACGTTGAAAAACTCAGGTTCAAAACGTAGTTCGGTAAAGCCTAAAAAGCTTTGTAATAATTGTAATTGTAATTACCTGCATTTTTATTCGCCAAGTTGCCTCGGCCAGGAGACAGCGAAGGGACCTTTCGGTCTTCGAGTCAAGCTATAACCTGCCCACCTGTCTACCACACACGGTGGAGGCTTCACACTGTCCCTTTTTATTCGGAACGTCAAGCAAGAAAGCAGTGAATAGTTTTTCTAGTCCATGGTTTGACCCGACCGGAAATCGAACCCAAGTCTACCGCTTCACTAGAAGACGCTCTAACCACGCGACCATTGATCAGTTTGCAACTAAACTTGATTGAGTTTCGAGTTTACAGCCCGTAAATTCGATACTATATATATTGAAATGTATATGTTATCAAAAAATGGTGAAATTTAACGAGTTACCATTGGGCTTCGATAATTATTCTTACTGGCTACGGATTGGGCTCCAGCCAATAGCATTATTAAATAATCATCTGAAGCCAATCCGCATCTTACAATGCTTTCTAACGATATGCGGTATGCACTTTATACAGTCAGTGATTACACACACCGTGCAAATGTAATCTTGACTCGAAATTTAGCTATGAAAAGCCGTGACTGAGATGAACTCAGCAAAAAAAAAAAAAAAACGAACACGGAAAACGAAGTGAAACAAATCTTTGACAACAAATATTACACTGATTATCTTATGTTTATATTGATCAAGAGATATTAGTGCCTAATTTAAGTCAAAGCTAAATAAACAAAAATGGTCACAGAGAACAAAACAAATACTTCACTAAAAACTATAACAAAAAAAACAAAACCTCGGTAAAAATAAAACGCAAAAAAATCGTCTAAATTCAAGACATACGATTTATCAGCAGCGTTCTTGGCACCAGATTGATCATTGTAGTTTGATGTCTGTAACAAAATAAAATTGCGATTATTTTAAAAACGAGCAAAAAAACCGTCTAAAAGAGCAAAAGTTCGGTTTTTCTTTTATCCCTTTTCTAAAACGTTCTTCCTAGTTAGAAATTTCTGTTACCTGGAGCACTTTATGGGATAAAGTAGCTACTAACAACACTACTAAAATGTAGCGTAGGCCGGTGCTTTTATTGTAACAAGTAGGTTGATAAACAACTAGCTTACATGAGCTCTTCCTGATTTCGGCTTTCTTGGCTTCAGTGTTTGCTTCCGGACCAGAGCTTTGAAGTTGTTAGCTTTCTTCGTCAAGTAGTAATACAAAATGCAGTCTGCGACACTCTGAAAATATCCAAATTGCATTTAATTTTTAAAACAATTAACTGTGCTTCTAAATCAGTTTCAGCGTTGAGAAAGAAATTTCTAAAAAGCAATTTGCTAAATTGCTGGAGTAAAACAATATTTTCTGAAACGAATACCGTCTAAGCCTGAAATGACAGAAACATCACGATAACCCAATCTCAGCAGCTAACATCGCTACAATAAATTATGAAACTGGGATCACCTCCATCTGAATTACCAGGATTTCCTGAACTTCGCTACCCGGCAAGCTCTATTAATTTGATTAGGTCGGAGTGTAAGTACAGTCAAAATGTTTTGTAATGGTTGAAGCTAAATAATGATACTTACCTTTTTCTCGATAAACGAAGAAATGGCGTTGAAGTTTTTCGGATGCTGCACGTATTTTTCCTTAAATGTCGACTTTTCATGATCTGCCCAAGCGTCCAGTTGTTGACTCTCCTGAACACAGCTTCTATTTGCACTATTGCTACGTTTTTTTTTCTATCGAGGAGTGGTATTCACCGAGCCTCGAATATTCTCGAAGGTCCACAAACCTGGATACGAGTTTCGAAAACTAATTTAAGTTACAATCCTCTTTAATTCGACGCCGCATTAATAATAATTTGCAATGCTTTAGTGGCAGAAAACAGAGTGAAAATCTCAAGATATGAAAAAAATTAGGCAGGCAATTCATTGAAGCTATTATTGAGCAGTAGGCCCAAAACAATATTGGATACCGATACTTTTCATGAATTAATTCGTTTTTTGTTAGCAATCGTACAGATGTTACCTATATTTATCAGCTAATATACTGCAAGCCTGCAACTAATTACGTAATAGTCAGTTATGAAACTTCACTAAACAGAGTTTCAAACAGCTGTGAGCCGTGAAATTGTGACTGCGATTCTCAGATTGAGATAATTTTTTGTCCCAAAAAGATTTTCTTCGTGGGACTGTTTATAATGAGATCGTTGGATACCGCAAGCAACTTAATAATTTGGTAGAAAGAAAAAATTCAATCCCAGAATTTACGCTAGAACTAGTCCACGAGTAGGGTTTATTGTACAGTAAAAGCATATCAGGCATACGCTACTGGTTACACAGATGTGTTCACAGGCTCACTTTAAACTCAGAAAACGGGTCCATAATGAAACCATTGTTGTTAATGAACACAACTCTTCTTTCTTCCTTATCCAGCAGCATTGGTGGAACAACCGCTAGTTGGCGCATGCGTTGTAGTTGAACTTCCTGCAGAAAACATGTATCTAATGAAGTACTACGTTGGTTGGATGCTCTAAAGTGTGGTACAGTTGCAGTAGAGACATTTAAGCAGCATCTCTAATGGCTACCCTATCCACTTTCATTCGAATAGTTTCTTCAAGACAACGCTGCTTCACAACTATACGCCACCAAGTTAATTCACATATTACCCTTTCACAAAGTATCACATACTACACAACTACATTTCAACCTAACTGCAGTAATTCAAAGCACTTACGCTATCAATCTATTCCAAACAAAACGCTAAAAGGAAGATCTTCCACTGCTTGTAACCTTATACATGACAGGCTAGCAGCACAAAACTTTTAAACATTACCTGTTCCGATAAGCCATCTACGATATCAGCGAAATCGGCGTCACTACGGCATGAATCTCCTCTTGTTCCAACTCGCTCCACTCTCTCCTGCTGCTCTCGTTGCTTGCGTATTTCCGGAAATAGTTTCTCGAAGTATTCCCTAGTTTTGGCCTCTTTTGCCCTGTAATAAACATGGAAAATGTAATGCAAACAAGAAAACATACACGTCGTTTTTTGTTTTTTTTTAATTAAAAGATTTCTGGATGAATGTAGGCTAACTTCCATATTACCGTTCATAGTAAGACGTAAGAAATTAAGTTTTAAAAGTTTACGTGTTTCAGATGTTTCTCTGTGAGAAATCTGATCAACACTCATAAGTATCATTTGTAGTTAACTATTTTTAATTCTTACTTTCGTTTAACGTTGTTTTCAGTTTTTTCTGTGTTGCTTTGCCAAGTCTCCATCATTTGATCATATTTAGCACACAAATATTTCTCTCGAATATTCGAAAGCTTTCTTCGATGTTGGAAAAACTTGAGTAGTTTCGGTCGCATTTCTTCGTTTCTAAAAAAATGTATTCTTAACGAATTTTTGTCGTTCTAACACTCAAACTTTTTACATAAGGTTTTGCAATGGTGTTGAAGAAAATTTTCAACATTATTTCGTCATAAATATTGGCTATTGCATCACAGAAACTTGTGTCAGTAGTATTACTATTAAAAAGTATTCATAACAACCGTATATCTTTTTAGACAAAATCGTGTTGATTTTTTTCATGATCACAATACAAATTTGGCACCAGGAAAAAGATAAACTCAGACTAAAGTTTTAAGTTGATTGTATTCTAGCGCAGGGACTGAGCAAAATGCGTTTTTAACCACACAGCAACTTGTCCGCGACTTTTTGACGTGATGGGCTTCTACACGGCCGGTTTAATCCCAACCGCAACTTTTTGACGCGAACAATTTGACGTGATGGGTTTTGTTTTGACGCGCCGGCTTCAACCCAAATCTTAAGATGTTCTGATGCAAAATCTTAACTCTGCTACATCAAAACCTTTCGTGTCAAACAATCATAATCCGACTCTAACACAAAGCACTTGTTTAGGATTCAGCTTGAAGGTTTTGCTAATTGGACCATTACTGTACTATAAGCAGACTGCTTGGCTCTGGTATAATATAAAATAAGTGCAGTGCAAATTATTCACAAGTATCTCCCTAGGCAAACTCATCTTGAAAAGTCTGGTTAGTATCTATAACTGTACTAGCTAAAGGGCTTACTTTTTTAAGTTTTCTTGGAAAACTTTGGTATCGCAAGGTTGATTGTAGAGCGGCATATCATAGATGGGACAAATTCCATCTAATACAGTACGAGCACTTTCCGCTTTTTTCTAAATTCCAAATAAAGAAATACTGTTAGATCTTATCCTTTAGCATAATTTAACTCAAAATAGTGTTCATCAAACTTACGAAAACCAGAAATCGACCATTCAACGAAATAAACAGTCAAATTTATAAATAAATCTATCCAACGTGTACACAGCAATCGGCGAAAGTGAAAATAATATAAAATAAAAAGAAATCGATTTCAACTCAAAAAAGGGCCAAGAAAATAAAGCCCAAAATGGCGAAAAAACAAAAAGTTCCGCACCCTTTTATTTAAAAACAGCGCCTTGCAAAAGAGTGAGAACACTATTTCAAGCTGTTACCTCTCATTTTTAAATGAGAACTGAAGGCAAAATCAATGGGACCATGGGGGTATCGAAAGTTAGGGCAGTCATATTAGATAAGATTGGCGTTGACTCCATCCTTCTTGACCCAGCCGTTCCAGAGATATTCTACTTCAAACACCACGTAGGGGCTTCTCCAATTATAATTTTGGTTGGCAGCCCTAACGCTAATAACATCTAAGAGGCTATCTTAGTTCTACCCAAAGGCAACGCTGCAATTACGCTACGTCACATAGGCCTTTTAACCTATATTATATGTTAATATAAGCTTCTGTGTGCTGCGCAACTGCATTGAAACGTCATCGGTCAAGAGGGATGACGTCAATGCTAATCTAATCCAACATGATTGCCCCAAATTAAAAAAAAATCCTTGAGTTTGCCTTCATTCCTCGTTCAAGCATACGCAAGAGTTGAACCCCAACCACTGGCAGCCATTAAGATGGATTGAAGGTTGTATAGTTTCAAAATGATTTCAACCAATGCTTGAGGGTAACAAAGCAGATCGGCCGCATTTATTCTCAACCATAAATTTCCAATTATCTCAGGCCTAGCAATGAGATTGTGTCTCCTCTAAACCTACATCACAAAGAAATGGAGCTTAGGAACGCTTGAGTCGAAACCATATACAGTAATACACCGAGAACTACATACCCGGTTTTCAGCATAAATTATTTGCCAGAGGTCTCTGGGTTTGGGTTCAGCATCTTGCGAAGGTTCCTCTTCTTTCTCCTGCTCCGGAGGATTCTTCGCCGACTCCTCCAACTGAGTTTTACGTTTCTGAAGTCGAGCTATCTCAGCTGATACCTTGAGAAAAACAATACAGAATTATTACACAGCTACCATTGTGAAACACTGCAACGTAATTTATTTGCAGAGACATGTTTCATGGCATCACTACTCTTTAGTGCAGCCGCAATTCAGAGCACAGTGCTCAATGACGAAGCCATTTTCACATTGAAAAAGGACTTGTTCTTATGGCATGATATTAGCAAAGCATTCCGTACGATCTAACCTGGAAAATGACTGCACATCGTTTTATGAAGTCACTTTCTAGTTTCTTGGCTAGTATGCGCTCCTTTGCAGCCAAAGAAGCAATCAACAATTTTCCGAATCCAAGTACTTTGAAAACTGCAACGTAATGGTAACGCACATCAATGACACCTGTTGACTACGAAAAATTTCGTACAAGCAAAATCATGTTCAGACTAAATTTTATTTTTGACATATAAATTTGACTGTTTTCACGTAAGACATTCCCGGTAAACTTACCTTCGATAATTCTTTGTCTACTTTGTCCATAGCTTGGACCAAATCTTCTTTCGATTTTTGCTCAAAGCCTGGCGGTAGAGTAAGTTGATCGAGTTTGCCAGAAGCAGTAGGAACTAAAAACGATATCCGCAAAACATGTTATTCCTTTATAGATCTTAGATGGGCACAACGCATACTGTATCACTCGGCATACAGGACTATTCAACTGATTGGCCAGGCACTATAATCTGCTAGAACAACAAATGCCTTGTTTTGCCAGCTCTAAATACAGCTTATTGTGCATTGTATCAGAAATTCCGATTTTTTAATTTTCAAACTTTAATGCAAAAAAAAATTGAGCTCACCGTTTGACGGTCGTTGAATTCCAGATGTAGCTTGTTGGCCGGTTGCCATGTAGTTTGGCTGAGGTCCAACTCGATTGGAGGCCGATTTCATTGCAGCATCTTGCTGTTTCGCCGCCAAAGCTACAGTTTCCTACAACAGAGAAAAAAGTAAAAAACAATCTTATGACCGATAACAATAAGCTGTACGTAGTGCCGAAACGTCGGCAACACTGGGTCGAATTTGCCCAAACCAAGAATAATGAACTGCAAGCCTGCCGTCTAGGAAGCACACCAGTCCTTGTGAATCTAAAAACGCATTTCGTAAGCCATTTGTGGGATTTGACTGATAGATTTTTGAACAAATGTACGTATAAAACCGATACCAACAAATGCACTAAGAGCTCTGCAAAACCTGTGAATTTATCTTTATCTATTTGGTTCCCGTTATTCAGCAAACTATATTCTTATCCTCAAAATTTTGCAACATTTTTCGCTGTAAGGCTAAATGCATCAGTATCTAAATACAGGAACGCACACTGTAATGTTGCTGTTGTTGCTGCTGATTGGAATGCGCCAGGTTTGCCATTATGCTGATCGCAGGGCGCTCGTAACTTTCTGATGAACTCGCAAGTTGCGATGGGGGAGTGGCTATGCGCTGAGAAGTTGCGCCGTGAGAATAATAACCAACGACACCTGGAAACAGAAATAATTTTCAGAACAATTTCAACGTAATTTCCACATTGCTACTTAACTGTGAAACCACTCTGTAAGCCAGTGATTCCCAACCGGTGGTATGCGTACCATTAGTGGTACGCGAAGGTCTTTCAGGGGGTACGCGAGTTGATTATTTTTTTGAAGGTTAATTTTTTCTTTTCAGTTTGTAATATTCTATTCCAACTAGTACGGCATAGTTTTACACTTTCGCTGCTGCAGGTGATAATTAGGGCTTTCCGATTGTACTGCCGCGCACGCTATTTAATTAACTGCGCGAAACCCTATATCTGGTATTGCGGCTGCTAAAGCGTTAATTGCGTAATTTGCTACTTGCAGTCTTAAATCATCAGTAAATGAGATCTATGACGTAATAAAGAACGTTTTTGGTTTTTGGCTACGTGGACGGCGGCTAATGGTAACATTTCAGTACCGTACTCTAACTTACAACCCGGTAAATCACAAAATCATAAGTTGAAAAAACTCACAAGCATTTATATTCTGTAGTTTATAGAGTGAGACACTTGGGGATTGGGGGGGGGGGGGCTAATGGAACAAGATTTGAGTGGATTAATAATTAACTAATACTGATTAATTAACAAATACTGCATATTTTTGATGAAACCAATGTTAAGCATTTTTAACGGTTAAATTTGCTAATTTTAGCAAGTTTTTGAAATTGTTACTGATTTGTAAGTTCTACCTTTGACAAATTACCCCACACCCCCCCAAAAAAAACTCTTAAATGTTTCAAAAGTGGCTCTAAATCATGCTGAAGTCTATGTCACTGCAAAAAAAAACAGGCTCAGAAGTGCTAAAAACGTAGTATTTTCTTTATTGTGCATTTTAGTCGACAGACCAATGAGGGGGTTTGAACCCCCAAACCCCCTCCCCCCTGAGTACGCCCTTGCTATGCTGTGATAACTGAAGATTACTTTTACTATGCTTTGCCAAGCGTACTTGTTCCTGTGCTGTGCTTATGACTATAGGGTACGTTTTGACAAACTGTTATTAGCTTAGTTAAGTATTGTTACGATTTATTAGTGAACTGTATGTGAAGTTTTTTAATATCAATTATTTTCAATACAAATAGATGATTTTAAGTGTAGTTTGTGAAAGAGGAGTGCTAAACCATTGAATATAACTTTAAAAATCATTAAATCAGCAATTTTGTAACAATAGAGAATTTTCGCAGTCAGCCTCCACAAACAGCCGCCGCTTGCACAATGTCATGGCCTGTTGTTGAGGGCGCCATGGTTTGGTCATATCAAGAAACTTTTGAATCACAGTGAGCAGTGAGTATTGTGTAACACGTGCAGCAAGTTTTCGCAAAAATTTGTTGAGTAATTTTGACAAAACTGAAGAATAGCATACGCAAAGTTAAATTTGGCCATTTCAGTCATGTCCAAGCGAAATCATGATGGTAGGTTTGTATGCTTTTAGTAGGTTTTTAGCATTACTTTTAAAGTGGTTACACCTACGCTTGTCAATGCTTTACAGTCTTACTGCCAAATTTGATTAAAATAAATTAGTGGTACGCGCATTCAACGCATGACGTTATTTTGGTATACGATGGCAAAAAGGTTGGGAAACACTGCTGTAAGCAAATCAGGACTTTTCAACATCACCAGTTTAACGTGAGACGTCTTGACGTTGCCCGCTGCAAGTTTCACATTCAAACGTCTGAAGCACAAAACGGTGAAACTGGCTGCGTCAAAGTAGTGAACCCTTTTCGAGTACCTTGCACAGTGTACACTGTACAGGCACACTGCTATGCCACCGATTTAACTGCTTATTATTTATGCACAACAAATGCACCCATTTAAATGACATCCGATTGCCGATTTCTAATGTTAATCGACACTAAAAACAGATGCCACTATTTAGCATATGCATAAAATATTACATTTAAAGTTTCATTTTAAACTTGAACTCCACGTAAGTAAAGGCTGTTTCAAATTATTGCGCAATTCAACTTATTGCCCAATCTTAACTTGAATAACCTAAAGTCAAGCAAAAGCCATGGCAACATAGCCGCAAAACATGTGTTCCAACTTTAATAGTGGCTGAGCCTCGTACTTACATGAAAAATGAAGCAATTCACTTACTTTCACTCGTACTTGAGCTTGTAGAAGATAGGTCTCTATCTCGTTCTCCAGCTCTACCGATGTCTCGAAGCAGAGACACACGTCTGTTTTGAAAGGGCTGAGATGCAGCAACAGGTATAGAGGAGCCTGAGAGCAAATGGGCTCGTTGGAGCGAACTAACCATAGGAGCACGAGGATCAAATCGGCTGGAATGGTCAAGGGGCTGCGAGTAGAGCTGATGAGAGACGCTGCTGTGTGGTATTTGATGCAATGATGAATACATCACTGGGTTAGAACTTGCATGTCCTTGATGTTGAGCGGCACTTGGTCTGAAATATTTGACACATTTTCATTTATCTGAAAATTTGTAATCAAGAAATGTACGATATTGTTAAACCTCAATTTAGCATTAAGACTTTGTTAGTGTTTTATATCCACAAAAACAGCTATATATTATACTCGATCTGCAAAGTAAAATGAAAATTCAGCAATACATTTGTAAAAATGTGGTAGCTAAAAACAGCTCAATTTCAGAAATGTCAATGCTGACCACGGCACAGTTATTACCAGAGTTGCAGAGATATTTATTGGAAGAGGATTGGCTTCCGAGATGCAATTTTTGAAAGTATGGTTCTGCATCACAGTCAATGCCAGTCGCAATAAAGTCAACAAGCTTTCTTCCAGTAGCCTATCTCATCCATGAAATCAATTGTTGATAGCACGCAATCAGGATTTTGCTACGAGGGAGAGCTTAAACCCAAAGCTAAAATTTTTCTGAAATTGATAGACGGGGTTTGGGGGTAAAGCCTCCAACAGCTGGGTGATTTTTGTAATTTTTCGAAAAAAAAACTGGTGGTTAAATTTCCCAGCCTCACCAGCCCCAACTCCTTGCATACTGGTTAAGTGCAAAACATAATTAAAAGCATACATAAACAGCTAAAGCGACTTGGTAAAAAGGGAGGCTTCAGCCTCCATAGCCTCTCAGTTTCTAGCCTCCACTACGGATTGCGCCACTGACTGCTGACTACTGATGCATCATCCACATTAAAAAACTATATGGACTAATAATACACTGAAGCATTTAAAGTTAAAATTCCAAGTTTCTAGAAATTGTATGAGCGTTTGCTTGGCTTTGGCAAGGTTTTTTGTTTCAAGAAAGTCGGGAGCTAGAGCTTGTAGATTTTTTGTCTCTGGCTCTAGTATGCAGTTAAATAAAGGCTCCAAAGAAAATGTTTAGCTCCAGGCTCCGCAGCCCTAGCATATACACCTTCAGCATGCATTTACCAGGGAATATTTGATCTAGCACTTCTAGGCAATGTTATGTCTAGCAATACCACAAACAATGCCTTGTGTCTAGCAACGAATCGTACATAAGTGAAGGGTGGGCCTCCATAGTAGGAAAAGGAATAGTACTATTATACAACCTTGAACTTTGACTTTCAGTGTTGCTGGCAGCTCCATACTGATGTGTCAATCCCAAATGCTGTCTCTTCATTTTGCAAGACGAGATTTCTATAAAAAATGTTATCCAATAAACCTTACTATTGGCTAAGTGTTAAGCTTGTTTTAAAGTGGTAATACATATGGATTCCAATTTCACTTTTAGGCTCGATTTAACTGGGCATAAAATTGTAAGCGAAGGAGTTATTTTAGTTAGTTTAAGCAGAAATTTAGTATGCCTGACGTATCACCTGACGCAAACAATTTCACACACAGTGCTGACTGGACCTTAAAAATTAAAGTTTGTTAGAACCTTGACACTCAATACTTGACGATAGCTAATAACTTTGACAAAACGTGGATGACCAACTGTGGAAATTTGTGAGCACAGTATTGGCACAAGTCACACTCAATGCAGAGGACCTCAAAGTTTTAGAGCAAGGAGAAAATCTTACCTTTATAAATACAAGACTAAACAAGGTTTAATAGCCCAAAGCTATGCATTTTATGGATTTCTTCATATGCATATTCGAACTACTAATTTGTCCGCCAATAGACTATCACATTATCTTAAATAATGAGCAATCTAAAATAATTTACAGTTGATAAGAACAGTACTCTGCATTAAACAAATATTCTTTCTGTACAGTAAATTATACAAGACAAAACACATTGCGAACATGTTTTTGGTATTTAACAATTAGTCGTGTTTGACAATTTTACTTCAGCGCATTTTCCAAAACAATGCAAAAAGCACTAAAATACACATGAGCAAATAGTCACCGGCGCAGCCAGAAATTAAAAAAAAGGGGGGGACAACTTTTTTTGTAACTTAAGCTTATGCATTTAGGAGAGTTTTAATTTGGGCAGATAGTAACAAAATTAATAACTAAGTTTTAGGTAAAACTATCAGTAGCCCTCTTTTCTTTCATGCAGCAGATGCAAAAAAAAAAGAGTATAAAATTAATGAGGTTTCACGTTTGATGTAGTTTTTGCATTATAAAAAAAAATATTGCTTTTTAATGACTATTTCACTGTTGTTGCAATTAAGGATCCTTTGGAAGGGGGCTCGATGCAATTGCCTCCAATGCCCCCCTCCTCTTCAAAAAAGCCCTGTACAAAGTTTCGTTTATTGATGACTTTTATTTATTATCGTTGAAAGGAAATAGGGAATAAGTATTAAGCAAGAAAGAATGTGACAATGATCAATCCTTCCTTACCTGCAAATAATTCTCCACAGGGTATCACAGGCTTCAAAAAAGTATTTTGTTTTATCATTCAATAATATGATCAATCTTTGTTAAATATCAACATTCAACACTGACCACAACTAGTAGTCCCCCCACAACTTTGTAGACTGTTAAGAGTTAAGCGTCTTTTAATTTTTGGCATTTTGTTTTTAAATATTGTGAAATTGTGCACTTTCAAAAAAGGGGTGACAGGTCCCCTTAATCCTTCCCCTGATTGCGTCGGTGCAAGTAGCAATACATATTTAGCAAACAAAAAGTGAAATACAGCATTGTAATCCAACAGCCTTTGAATGACAACGTCTACCACTACTCTTACTGTGTTGAACTGTTATGTAGTAATAAGACTGTAAGCTAAACAAGTATACAAACAATTTACACCATCAACAACGAAGTAGAAGTTAAGAACAATATAACCCAATTAGGGATACTGACACCAAAATTCATCAACATTTAAAGTAAATCTTTATTCTACAGTATAGAACAGTAGAACTCCAATTATCCATACTAATTAAAATCAGGGATGGTTCAGATAAGTGATTTGTTCTGATAACCAAACAACATGCAATAGTATAAAATTATATCATATTCCGTGTAGTGTATATTATTAAGAGCACATACGCTGTGATTTAATGTATGTTATTAGCACTGGCAGTATAATACTATAGCAATCACTTTTTTTTAATTTGTCAATCTTTAGTTCCTGCCAAGTCTCTCATTTTTTTTTCAGGAAAAACAGCTGTGTTAAACAAACACTCATTCTGTTTTTCACAACATGCCTTGGCAGTTTCAAATGCATCAAACGTTTCAGCATTGACTAAAGTGGTTGCAAACTTTGAGTTAAGACAGAACACGTGAATTGTTTTTGGTTTTTGGGCGCATTTTTTTTCTCTTAACACAATTGACGTTTAAAGGCTTCTCGTATGCTCTAATTTTGTTGGTTAAAGTTGTGTTCAGATAATAGGCATTTCAGATTATAGACATTTGGATAATTGTAGTTCTACTGTATATCCAATGCCCATAGCAAAAATAATTCCAATAAAATCAAAATAATTTTTGTGAATTGAAACAAATAGAATAAAAAGCGTTAGGCCTAATTGATGTCAGACATGTACGAAAATGAAAGTTGAACATTATGGAATCACTTGCAATCATTTTGGCCAGTCAATTTATTCTGACATACACATTCAACATTCAGCAGATGCAGCCAACACCAAACTACAATCCTATATTGCACCACACCACACTTTATAAGCATTTTACCAGCCCAACTGTAAATAATATTACCCTACTAAACAAAACTGAAAAATATCATAAGCAACGGTTTGACGGCAATGCACAACATAACAAACTTACCATAACAGTCCATGAAAACTAAAATAGTTAAAACTTTATCACTCGAAGTTGCCTAATGGTGATTAATTGTGAAGGTGTCAAAGAAAAAAATTGGAAGCTTAGAAAAATAATTTTCCATACATAAAGAAATAGCTGGATATGACTGTACCAGAAAAAATAACTAATTTTTTACTTAAGTTTTTTTTTTTAATTAGATGCCACAAAATTGACCCATAATCAGTGTTCCCTCTAACTTTATGGCTAATCGGTGAGTGCCCAAATTTTCTTGAAACAATTGTGCCAAAAGCTTTAAAAAGACGTTTATGTGCACTAAATTCTGTCCCAATTCAGTATTAAAGTACACCAAATGTCATATTTCCACCAGTTTGTTGAGTTTCCTGAAGCTACGTTTACCATCTTACCAAAAATTATTTGCCCTTGCTCCAACAAATCGCCGATTCGCTGAAAAAAATTGGCCTAGTGGGAACGCTGCCCATAATTCAGATATTTCATATATCTGTATTTAAAATATTGAATTGTCATGCAATGATACATATGCAAACATGTACTATGTATGTATTACTATGTAATTAACTCCTAGTGGCAGGCCTTTTCAATTCTGATGCATTTCCAGACTGATTTTAATTAATATTAATGCTTCTTCATAATGTCATTCTACAATCTACACTAACTCAAGCAATGATGAAAGCTTCAATACATCTGCAAATATAACAATCACCTGCATAAACCAGAAACATAGCTTGTCCTGTCTTTACGCATGATAAACCACACAAGAGTTTTTAAGCATATTACTATTTGCAATTTACCTAGCACTATCAAACGTACATAGAATTGCCAACTAAACAAGCACTACTTGTGCTTCAACACAGATTTACAAAAGATTACAAAAAAGAATTACCAGTAGCCCACACAAAATCAAAATACGTCAGATGGAATGATGCCAATATGCCATTGTGAAGCAGCAACAAGAAGTTAAGGCATCATTTTAACAATTTTTAAAAATGTTTAAATAATAAGTTATGCATTACACAAGCATAATCTTATTTCTAGTTAAGATTAATTGCCTTTTTATTAACATAGAAAGACCGTATTATTATTGCTACAAAAAGTTTTCTGTTTCTATTTGGCCAAATCCAATGGTAATTTGAAAAATTCTGTAACTTGCTGGCAATACCAGTTATATTTTTTGCTGAAATAAATATAAACCACAAGCACACACTTCACACAGTATTAACACAGAGCTCATTTAATTTTTCACGTGAACCAAGCAGGCAAGCCATAGAATTAATCTATATACTCTCTGTTCGCTGCTGATAAAGGGACAAACCCCGAAACGGCAGGCTGTGCAGCGATTGAGAATATATATATATATGCTCTTATGTTGGAGTTCAAAATACAAGTGAATATATCATTAATATTGGCCACCATGATAGAAAGTTTTGGGAAAATTCTTGAACTGAATAAACCAAATGAAGTTAAAGACACCCTGAGTAGGATTTGTTTACATTTAAATATTTACCAATCCTGGTCTTACCGTACTTAATGAGGCACAATCTAGAAAAACCAGAGTATCAGTACTGTAACATGTCTAGAAAGATTGGCAAAGAATTTTCTATAATCTATATGATTTACTCTGCAGCACCAGAGCTTGATTGTTGACCTTTTCCAATGTCACTAATACAATTCCATTGTTTATCCAAACCTTCCTTCCACAAACTCACTTTATTATTTCCTCCCGACACAGCAAGAATGTCACCAGTCAAAGACCAACTTACATGCCAAACTACATCATCGTACTTGTGTAGCAGCTTTGAGGTCCACTGGCTACCAGGGGAACCATCGCAAGACCAAACCATGACTTGGCCATCTTGGGAACAGCTGGCTATTTTACTTTCAGGCAAGCCTATAGATGGAGCCCAAGCACAATCCCGAACCCAATCAGTATGTCCTTCCAACTTGCATTCTTCATGCCACTGGCCGTCTTTTTCACACCAGATTTTTACCAAGTTGTCACAACCTGATGAAACAAATTTTTTGACAAAATTGTTCTGCTGAGCAGATGATGGAGGTTCAATCAAAGATCCAGGATAAACTGCTGGAGCCCAACTGACTGCATTACATCCAACTGTGTGAGCATTATTTAACTTGCTTGCTTCCCAATTGTTGTCACCAACATGCTTCAAAACTGATATGCTGCCATCCGATGATCCACACACCAGCATTAAACCTAGCTCATGAGGAGCCCAACTTAAAGAATTAACAGACGAAGCATGATCATTATATTCATAAAGTTTCGACCACTGTCCATCTTGCTCTTTCCAGATAATCACTTTTCTGTCGTAAGAGCAAGAAGCAAGCAGTCGGTCATATTTAGGATGAGCCCATGCTACCTGCCACACTGGGCCTTCATGGCCATTTAAAGTGGCTAACAGGCGCTGCGTGTTATTTTTTACTTCAAAAATTTTAACAGTACGATCCGAAGAACAAGTGGCCAATTGCAATCCATAATAATCCATTTGTGCATCATGTATCATATCTTCATGTGATGTGTCCACAGTGTTTATAACAGACACCATTTTAACCTTTCGCAAATTATTTCTTCAAAATCTAAAATTCTACCCACTATAAAGCAAAATAACAAAAAATATTATACATTAGGGTTTGAAACTGACATCTGAAATCGCCTTGAACAAGTTATTTTCCAGCTTTGCTTGCCCAACAGGCAAGTTAACAAATTACAGCATATGATATTCGAGGCTAGAACCCCCTCCCCCCTTTTGGAACTCAAAAAACAACATCTTTTTCTTGATATAATGCAGTTTGTAACACTTTGTTTCATTTACTTTTTGCTAGAGAATCATTTTAGTTGTTGTTAATCACTTAAGATGTTGTTTTAGCAATGTAATGCGATTCTGAACCATAGTTCCCACGCAATTGAGATTTTTGCATTTGTTTTAACCACAATATTGCTGACAGAAACATTGTATAACTACGTGAATTTGATATATCCATAGATATTGAATATACAGGGTGAGCTAAAAGTAGGTGGACGGCATATGGAATAGATTTATGCCTCAGTTACTTTAATCCAATTGTTCATTTTAACTTTGTTACAACTATGTTATTTGTGGTATAAAATTACAAATTTAGTACTAAAATTTGTTTTAATTTTACCTGTTTTCTATTACTACGTTACACCTAATTTTTTTACTGTCCACCTACTTTTGGCTCACACTGTATATTATACTCAATTACAAACTTCAGCAAAACAGACCTTAACACTAAAACGAGACAGACAGCCATTTAGTGAAAAAAGTCACCCTTGTGTAAAAAAAAACAAACTACTAAGCCAATTGCACTTTTGCAAAAAAAGCAAGCAAACATGCTGTTTGAAGATGGAACACACAACAAAATTACATTCAATTGTCGAGATTATTATTCTGCAAACGTATTCAGGAATTTAAAAACAGATTTTAAGAGCGTCAGAGCTATTATTTCCAGCTAATTTTTTTCTATATTTTTGCATTAACTTTATAGTATTTTAGATGGTTTCTGCAGCATCATACTTCATCACAACAACCCATTGTCTATTTCAGCATAATCAACCTCTACATCCAGTATACCACCGCATTTTAATTTTTTTTTTTTTCATTCCAGCGGAGATTCATAAAGCGAGCTGGACCAAAGTGTTCAATCTAAAACATTTTTTTTCAAGGTTTACCATTTTTCAAAGAGTAGAAATGATAGCTCTGATGCTAATAAACGCTATTTTGAAATTCTATACCACTAACAAGCTTTTTGAATTTAAAAATGCATTCACTTAAAAGATTTAAGCCAAATACGCTATCTTTCACCATTTAAACGTATTTTGGACATGACCAGTTAGTGTGGGGGGGCTGATTGGACAATGCGAAGTACATTCTTTCAAACTTTCACAACCAAAAACTTTCAAAATCGTTATCACAGGGTTTCTGAATAAACAAATTGAGCAAAATGTGACTATTATCGCAAAACCTTATTTGACTATAATACTGTGCATTTTCATTAATCAGTAACATCAATTAACAGCAATTGGGTATTGGTTGCTTTTTGAAAAATTGAACCCCTCCCTTTAAAAATTTCGGGGTGCACCCCTGCACACATCATTAATTGCAAGAAACACTTTTTATTGTACACAGATTACTTTGATACTCAGACGCCTTTTGCAGCTTTTTTGACACAAAATACTACTTTCTTTTATGAAAAAAATTTCCCATGCTTGCCTAGTTAATAGCTCTTTTAGCTGTAACAAGTAATACCCAGTGCTGCAGCAAGACAATGTCAAAAATTTTGCTTTTTTTATTAATATCATTTAAAAAATATTTAGCCCCTCTGTTTTTTCAAAAAAATCCAGCTTTCTAGCTTCTGTGATTTTCAAGATATTTGTGATTGAAAATGTGTTTGCAGAAAAAAAGGCAAGGTTAATCAATATCATCATTAATGTAACAATTGAAATTTTTGCAATCAAAAAATCAACTTTTGCGCATTGCATGATGAAAAAAATTACCAATACCTGTGTTATGTAACTTTAACATAAAAATCAGACTGATCACCAGTCAAGTCAGAGCATTGTCATTCCAGTTCTAGCCTAAAGCAACACCATTATTAGGCTACTGCATTGAGTTGTTTCGCATCGCACTAATCAGTTTGATCTTGTCAGCACAATACATCCGAGCTGGTAAAAAGAGTAGACTTAGAACTGCTTGGTAGCCCAGCGATCTTACTTAAATTAAGCTGTCAGATATATTTCCGTCTAAATCATAGCTTAGCATAGCGATAAAGCTTTTATTACTAGGCTACAAATTCATATCGATCAGTGGTCGAGTGGATAGAATGTCTGTTGCTGAAAGTGTACACTTTGGTTTGATTCCTGGTTGGGACAAACCAAAAACCATAAATATTGGTACGCTATTCACAGCTTTCCTGCTCTGTGCTTAAAGTTTTGCAATTAAACTTAAACAGTAATGGGACAGGGTAAAGGTTCCACAAATTCACCATTTGTAGTACACAGGCTGTTTTTTTTCAAAATCTAGTTTTGATTATTTGACCAATTTGCCAGTTACTTTTTCGGTCATTTGAATTATTTTTCGATCATTTTCTTATCAAAGTAAAATGTACAATATTTTGATTTATTTAGTTTTTATTCAAAGAATACGAACACGAAACAAAATTTGCAAAACAAGACCAAGCATTTTAAGTCAAATTACTTTAAGCATTCTCAGGTAAATTGATGCTACGCTCTGCAGCGTGTATGGTATAAACAGACACGGCAGTGATGCAAAAACGCCTAAAAAAAAATGTGTTAAATAACATAATCAAGTTACAAAAGTCACAAAGTAATTTCGAGTTATTGTGATTTAACGATCACAGAACAATCCATCTTTAACTTAAACTAACCTATAAAAAGACTTAGGATGAACATCGCAAAATCAGAAGTCATAGTTGTGCTCTTTCACAAAGGGAGAACAATCAAAAAAACATTAACTGTAGTCATAATTTTTTATAATTATCAGAACAAACTAACACTTATCAGTGGGTAAAAATTTGCAAGACAAAATCACTGCTTTAAAAAAAACGTTAGACTTAAACAAACAGAGAAAAAACAACCTTACACAAAACATGTCTTTTAAAATTTAGCCATCCATACTTCTTTTTCTTTAGTTGTTGGCATGTTGGGCTGTGAAAAAAAAGTGCTGGAACCCCTGCTCTTTGCATTGTACAGTACCTGGACCTCTTCCTGGATTGTAGCCAGTGGCTGTATACCAAACTCTACTCGCAAGTTTTGTGTGATTGTACATTTAATTGCAGTCGCATCAAATGTTACAAGGGAATGGTGGTAGGCGATTTCTTGTAGGTGTTTTCAGTCCAGCCAAAAGACTAAAACCTCATTCTACAGTTGCATTTTCAGCATTGAAACTAAGTATTACTCTGGCGATCATGGAAAAAGTGGGCCAATCCAAGTCCTGCTTTGCAGACATTGTCAAAACCGTTTGCAAATTGTCATCAGCATGACGGCAATTACGTAAAACGTTCTTGGTCATTGTGACCAAACAGGCCAAAAAAATTTAGGTCATTGAGCGAAACAATTGGACAAAAAAAAACAAGCTAGTACCTGTATGGGTCTGTGGGTGTCGTTAAGTACAGAGTATGAGCTGTACCTTTTTTTTGCAAGCTCTGCGACTCATGTATGAGCGCGCGTGCACCCTCTCTTCCTCTTCAATCTAAGCTATTCCCAAATCTAGTCCAAACCTTAATTAGTGCACACAAGAAGGAGCAAGAGCATACTCACTCATACACTGGCGGCAGAGGTTCCAAAAAAAAAGTGGACAACTTATACTGTACTTAATGCAGTACAACATCCTTATCCTACCGGTAGAAAGATGAGCAGCTCTAAGCTTGACTCGAAGACCAAAATGATGAAAAGTTCCTTCGCAGTCTCTGGCCAAGGCAACTTGGTGAATAATGGGCTACTGAGTGTTAGTCGGTAAATAATTACATAAAGATACCGGTATCTGTTTGCCAAATATTGACCACAACTAAGTTCTTGTGATTGCAAAATAAAACACGAAGTGACTTGGCGAATGGAACATTTGCGGTAATTTTTTTTCCTCGCGAATGGAGCCATTGCCTTTTTCATACATTTGGTTTAAATACGACATTTTTTCATCGTGCTGTTGCAAGCTGCGTAGTGTGGTGGTTACAGTGGTCAGCTTCCAACCATCACACCCGGGTTCAATTTGCGTCTGAGGTGCAAATGCGTGGAATGGAAGATTACAGAGTAAAGACGCAGAATCGGGATAGGATATGCACCAAACAACCTTTTTCAGTTTTTGCTTAAACACCTTGCATTACACTTACAGTTAGGGTTGGGGCAGCGATGCCAGCCTGAGAGATAGCAATTACGTGCAGCAGCTTTTCACAGCGCAAGCTCCATTGGAGAGGAAAAAAATACCACAAGTGTTCCATTTGCCAAGTCACTTCCAATAAAATATACAGTAATTCTTATTAATGAAGTTTTCTCTATAATATTTTATTTATACAGGTGAAATCTATTATGTAGTACGATACTTATGGCATACCTAGATATTACAGTAGACTACAGTATAACAGTTGATATGAAACTTTCGGTCATGCAAATTGCTAAACCATTGCAGATCTGAGGTAGGCCTATATTTCCAGCTCTGAGCTAGCCTATAGGCCTAGTCTACGAGTAGGCGAATTGGATAACTGTTACAAAAACTCCTAGACTAGGCCTACTTCAAATGAGATTTATCCGACAGCACCCTACATTGCTACTCAAGCTGACAAGCTCAGAACAAAGCCAATTGTAAATAAAATAGAAATGTCATCAAAAAACAGGAAAAAACAACTCATTATTTTAATTATTTTATCTCATAGACTATCTAGAATTTTTTACAGTACCACACGTACAACCTACCGGTACCAATTTATGCCTCTATCAGTTAAGTTTTAGAACTTTAGGGTAAGGTAATAGAAGTTGGTAAACTTGGCCTAGCCTACGTGTCCCAGCACAACACCTACTAGTACATTCAGCATTACAAAGTTGACATGTTACGCCGGAAAAATCCGGCACAGAACATTACGAAATTTTGCGCCAAGTTGCGAGGGAACTCAAACCTAGTGTGTGCCCAGCACAAAATCCAACGAAAACTCGGTCACAAAAAAATTAGCAACTTTGGGGTAACGAGTTCTGATTTCTGCGAATTTCAGAACTGAAGAATTTTCTTGTGGTTAATTATGACCAGAGAGATTGCAGGAAAATGTTTGGGTAGTATTGATAGGCGTGGCGCAAGGGACAAACAGAACAGAATACAAGGAAAAGAATTCATTTGCTTAGTGCCTAAGTCAACATCATTAAGCACTACACTAGGTGAAACAAAGTCCATTATGGTCTACTACCAAAGAGCACAAGATTACAGTATAAATATTACCATATTTTTTCTGGTGTTGGTTATTTGAAATTGTTACTTTTTGCTCTAAGAATTGCCAGAAATAAAACAAACCATTACAATACGACAAAAAATAGCGAAGAGACACGAAATCTTCAGCAAGCTTCAATTCAAACGATTTCTGAATAACAAGACGAGAAGACATTCGAAGTCAAAATGTATTTTTCCAGATGGGCTACTGTCAGAGGTGGAGTCGAGAACACAAGGCTCGAGGCCAAGGACACAAAAAAATCCGAAGCCAAGGTCAAGGACATGAATGCTGGAGGCCAAGGCCAAGGAACAAGGACACAAATGCAAACGTTTTCCTAAAAAAAAGATCTTAAAAACTTTTTTCAGTCGATCTCCAAAAAAAAAGCGGTCAAGAAAAAACATTTTTCAGCCAATTTACAAAATTTTAACCATTCAAAGAACAGTGCTGTCCTCGAGCCGAGGACAGGGCAATTTTTGAGGACTTGAGCCTTCGAGGCCAAGGCCAAGGACATCAAAATGTGTCCTCGAGGACGTCCTTTTATTAGCAGATATTTTTACCGATTAGCAGATAGGCTCACTATTACCGACTATGCTATTTTTAAAAAAACAAACTCGCAATGAATAATACTATGCGTTGACTCTACTGATGTATTTATTTTTGTATCGTAATTTTGAAAAATATCCAGAGATCAACTGTCTGTAAAATAACGATTTGCAACTTTTAACTTAGCTAAAGAAGAATTAGGCGTGGCTAATTTATGCACCACAACTTTTACAAAAAATATGAAATCTTATGCGCAGGGAGTTTTAAGCGCCAAAACCGACTTTTTAAACTTAAAGAGATACTGCTTGAGATCGGTTTTATTGAAGAAATGAAAACTACTTGAGGTAATAAAGAGGTGCCCCAAACCTTGTTCGACTATTCCCTGTATTCGCGAAAATAGCTTCTCTCCGTTTGACTCAGAACCATTGGCAACACTACGTTTTGTAATTTCATGACATCAGAAAAGAATGAATCTGCAAAATATTTTGCAGAATATCGAACATCGAGTTGTTTATTTTGCAAGAAATTTTCCAAGAGTGATCATCCTTTTCTGGTGTCACGAAAGTTCGAAACGCAGGGTAGCCAATAGTACGGAGTCTAACGGATTAAATCGATTTTCGCGGATGGGGGGAATAGTGAAACAAGGTTTGTGGCACGTCTTTAATACCACAAGTAGTTCTCATTTCTTCAATAAAACCGTTCGCGAGCTGTATATAAGGGTAATGACTTCAAAAAAATTTTAGCCTGCTTTAGCATTGGATGAGGTTTTTGTTATGTATGAAAGACTTCAAAACAATTTTTGAAAATTTTATAAAAAGGTCCTCAACCAACCCATTTTTATGACCTCACTAGCTCCAAATTTGAGTATTCTTGTTTATGGTGCACGACAGCAAAAATTTGCATGCTTAAAAACATTTTAGGTTGATGGGCCTTATATAGAATTTTCTGCCATCGCAAGCACATAAGGTCGAAAGTTTGTTTTATGTAACACTTTTGAAAATGTATTTCCTAATGCGTATCAAGTTACCATTTCGAAACTTGAATAGTTATCGCCGCATTTACTCATAAGGGGTACCTAGCAGCATAGGCGTAGCCAGAGGAGGGCCCCACGGGGCCCGCCCCCCCCCAATTGAAGTGCTACCATTGATAACAATGTCCCAAAAAAGACTATTGTTTCTTCAGTTTCAGTTTCTTTTAGCATCTTCGTGTACAATAGTACACGCGTACAGCAATAATCAACATTAACATTGATCGAGGGGGCCCGAGCCCCCTCAATTTCATTTTCACCAACCAATTTAAATGGGCCCCTTACAATAATATTTCAATGGGCCCCCAAAAATAATATTGATCCAGGGGGCCCGGGACCTCTTATTTCAATTTTTATCAACCAATTTAAAAATGTCCCCTACAATAATATTTAAATGGGTCCCCAACAATAATATTGATCCAGGGGGCCCGGGCCCCCTCAATTTAATTTTTGCCAACCAATTTAAATGGGCTCTCTACAATAACATTTTAATGGCCCCCAATTTAACTGGGCCCCCAACAATAATATTGTTCCAGGGGGCCCGGGCTCCCTCATTTTAATTTTTACCAACCAATTTAAATAAGCCCCCTAAAAATAATATTTTAATGGCCTCCAGTTGAATGGGCCCCCAACAATAATATTGATTCAGAGGGCCCGGGCCCCCTCAATTTAATGTTTGCCAACCAATTTAAATGGGCCCCCTACAAAAATATTTAAATGGCTCCAATTTAAATGGGCCTCCAACATTAACGTTGTTCCAGGGGGCCTGGGCCCCTTCAATTTAATGTTTGCCAACCAATTTAAACGTATAACCGATTGAAATTACGGATTTTTATCCTAAAAGTTACTAAATAAGGCCCTGATTTAACCTTTTTATGAACGTAATGAAACAACAACATACGGATTTAACACAGCACAATGCTAGGGACCCCGCGCTCAAGAAAGACTTTTGTTTGGTCTTCACCTGCATTTGGTAGGAAAATATTGCGAAAATCCCAAAGTGCCAGGGGCCCAACTCAATGTAAATCCGGCCGGGCAATAATATGATTTGTAGGCGTACCTATCTATTGTACAGATTTTTCAATAACAATTAACCTCCATCTCGCCAGTTTTTATGCAACAAAATACTTTTGAAAAAAATTAGGTACAGTAAGGGAAATGCTCATTGAACAAATTTTTGAATTGATAGGGCCTGGGCTCCCTGGACGTATAGGTACTCCTATAACTGGTTTTTTCATGACAAAACATTAATCTCTAAGGAAAATATTCGAATGGATTGTTATTTACAACAGATAAAATATTGCAGGATCTTGATCTTCAAGATCAGATCGTGATCGTGAAGATCAAGATCGTAATCTGATCTTGATCTTCAAGATCACATTATTTTAATGATCTGATCTTGATCTTCAAGATCACATTTTTTGCGTCAAGATCAGGGGGTCAAGATCAAGATCACTTTCATTTTTAAATGTGATGTAGGGTAATCATCGCCGAGGCCAGGTTATGTGATATTTTGAAGCTAATTTGTGGCTCCGACATGGAATGGAATCTAAACTAGAATGGAGTTTAATGGAAGGAGCGGAATGGAGTCCAAAAAAAAATTGTTAAATTCTTTTAGTTTACTGTCTATGATCTACGATGTCATGAAATGTACAATGTCATGAAAAAGGATATTGTTCTTGACAGGCGGGAGGGCCGAGTGGCAGAGGCGTTTGGCTTCAATGGCAAATGTTGTGCGGGAGACCGGGTTCGATTCCCACGTCTATCAAATCTAACACAAGTTGCCAATGGCCCGCCACTGTTGCGACATTAAATTGTGTGCCCGTGGCGCTTTAAAGCAGAAATGGACCCCGCAAACTTGCGGCACTCATGAAGGGTATTAAAGCGAGTATAATGAAGACTTGACATTTTTGATTTGATTTTGTTCTTGAATTTCGTTATTGTTATACAAAACTAGCAAAAGTAACCAGAGAGGGTTTTTGGGATTATTTAAACTAGTAAAATAACTACAAAAAGTTTGTGAGTGTCAAATGTCTTACGTTATTAACAAAATCAGCTCTGCCATTGCCCATTGATAGTCAATACTGATACAGCATTTAACATTTATAGCTTACCACCCATCATCACCACTACCTCTTTTTGAGTACAAAAAGTAAAGTGATCTTGATCTTCAAGATCACGATCTTCAAGATTACAGTGTTTGGGTGATCTGATCTTTGATCTTCAAGATCACATTTTTTTTTGGTGATCTGATCTTGATCTTCAAGATCACCAAAAGGTGGTAATCTTGCCCATCTCTGTGCTAGAGGCAATGTACTTTACTTCCCCCTATCTGGGCCAAATCACTAACAAAATTTAACGCCAAAATGCAAGATTTTAAACGTGCGTTGGACTTAAATTGCAAGCAGAAGGAGAACTGAACAACCTATTTTTTTCAATTGGCTTTCAAATGTTAAAAATCTAGTACTTTTAAATGGCTCTGAATACGGGCGAAATGTGATCCAATGGTATTAAAATAGCTTTTTTTCAAAAAATTGCCAAAAATCGCCCAGCGCCTCCAGACCCCCGTCTGTGATACGGTTCAATTACAGTTCACTTCTTTGCTTAAACACGTCTCCCATTTTAGACATTTTCGCATTTTAACTATTGGTTTAAGCCTTCTCCTTGAACGAGTTCTTAGTTACGTGCCAACACCAGGCCAAGGCTTCTGATCTTCTATTCTACAATATCTTTGCCTCAGAAAAAATTTCTCTTTCAAAGTTTGTGATGACGTCATTGCATGTGATTCGTAGTTTGGGCCCCCCCAATCAAAAATCCTGGCTACGCCTATGCCTAGCAGGGAGCCCGGATACTACCCAGGGCACGAACTTACGACCCACGTAATCATAAAGAAAATCTACGCAGCATGCAATAAGCCTATGTCAACAAATAATTTTGTTTTTCAGCCCCACCATGGTGCATAGAAAATCCATGCCTGAAATTATTGTCTCTGTAATGCCATTTGGGCGTGGCCAGTTTTTAGCTCTAATAATATAACAAAAAATATACCTTTTTTTCTGTGTGTACTTTAAAAATCACAATTTGCTTTGTTTTTACTCATTGAGTGAAATTTTGAGAGACGTTTACCTCGTTGATGCATTTGCTAGCGCTGGCAACGCATCTATTAAAAAAAACCGTCTGCCCCCGTCTACCCCCGTTTTGTGAAGAAATGTTTTTCATTTTCTGTTTTCTTTGCTTGCAATAAAGTTGTCCGTTGTGACTGCAACTACTTTGCTTGACTGTCGAGGAAGTAGGCGAGTTGGAAATTGATCCACTCACTTATCAATTTCCTAGATCTGAGTTCTCTGGGTCCGAATTATCCAGGGCGTTATGGTTAAACTCTCATTGAAAAAATTTTGAAGAAAATTGAGCAATGGGATCAAAAGTTATTAGTAATAAAGTACTAAACTTGTGAAATGCTGCCTTTAGCCGCAGTTAGAGTGAAATTGATGATAAACTCCATTTGTTATGGTAAGAATTTGTTTAAAACAAGTATTTCATAAAATTTTGCCACTATTGAGCAAAATATTACTGTTTTAATCATGTGATTTTGAAAAATAAAGTCATGTTTTTTGAAAAAAATTAAAGTAGACGTAATCATATGTGCTAAACACTAGCAATTAGTGTTGATGTTGGACTTGCTGAATGCTTTAAAATTGTCTTTCATGAAAGCAAGTTTAACAGCTGTTTTAAGAAAACGACAGTTTGGGTTTAGACACGTGGCCAGCAACAAACCTAAGGTTTGCAGCTCTATCTTATACGCGGAGATATGGAAAAGAATAAAAATTGTACAAATTTTTGTTAAAACTTTTTTTCCTTCTCAAGCAAGGGCTCCCTTAGACATGGGCGCCCAGATACAACAAATTTCTGAAAAAAAGTAAAAAAGTCTTCATCTACAGCCTAAAAATATAAATGATTGAATTTTTGGTAAAGACCTTGTTTGTGTTTGGTTTTCACGTTCGTCTGGCCCAAAAAAGCATAAATTATTTAAGAAAAAAACTTTTGTTTTCTCAACGTAAAATCGATGCAAAGATGTTGCAAATTTATTGTGAAGCTGGCTCCTTTGGTTTAAACCACTACTTGCGCCGCTGCCAAGGGGGCTAAAGCATTCACAGGAAGGGGTTTGGCCAATCCTGTTCTCCTTTGGTTCCTGCCTTGAGTAGAATATATCTGAGAGTGATCTGTCACCAGAAGCTAAAAGAGTTATCGTGATTACTTTTTTGGTATGTCATTTTAACATCACTCAAAAGCATGCTCATCGCGCAAATCGATTTTCTCAAAGAGTTGAAGGTGTCGTTCTATTCAAGGATATTTTCGTAACAAATCCACAAGTCGCTGAGTTGCAGTTTGAAACTTTTTGGCAACAATTGTCACTTTTAAACGCTTTTTGTGGTAAAATTTAACTGTTCTGCATGCCAATAAATAATTTTAAAACTAGTGTTTTTAAGTTTTGCTGGCAACGAAGTTTAAACTTCTCTTTTTTGCTTTTGGTTAGGCGCTACAGGGTATTTTGACTGAATTTTCAAAAGACGGGAAGGGGATTGCAAAAAAAATTAGAGAGATGTTGCTCGACCTCCCATGGATACGGCTCTATTTGGGTTGCTGATCTGCAATCTTTAAATTTTACAAATCGTTGTACCTTCCCAAGAAAGGAAAGTTTAGGCTTTTGATTAGATTATTATCTACCAGTATTGAAGTTTTGGGTATAGGCCTAATTCATAATAGTGTTATCGTGAGGAAGAAAAACAATGTACTGTCGGACGGTAGTTCACAACAATCTGTCATAAACTAACATCATTGATAGTTGAAATGTATTTAAAGTACCGTTTTATCTTGATTTGAAAAATTACTGGTTTATTTTTACAGTTAACTATTGTGACGACGATTGCAATGACATAATCAAAAATAGTATAACGTTAAAAATTTTACAACTCCTCAAAATTAGCGTTTGAAACTATTACGCTTTATTCAAGATAAAAGTATACCAACCTAAACAAAAATTCATGTATATTGCTTTTAAATGACAAAATTTACTGAAATGCTTGCTTTGATTGTTTCCTCACCATTGAAAATGCGAGAATTGATATCAATTTTTCAGTGATAAACCAACTATAGAACTTTTCGCATTTCTGTCGCTAGAGACAACACTTCACAAGTTTAGCTCTTCATTGCTCAAACCTTCTTATCTTATTGCTCAACTCCGTTCAAATTTTTTTCAAACAGTGTGTAGTCATCAGGTCCATCTCCCTAAAAGTGTTTAAGCATGCAAATTGTCACTGGCGTGCACCACAAACAAGAAAAATCAAATTTGCGGCTAGTGGCGTGAGAAAACTGAGTTGGTGGGGAACTTTTTGTAAAATTTGTAAAAAGTGGTTTGAAGTATTTTATATATAACAAAAAACTCACCTCATGCCATAGCAGGCAATTAAGAATTCTAAAAAAAGTTTTTAGTCATTGCCCTACTGTATATCTCTTTAATGAATGAAATAGTTTTCACGACGACCCTGATCGCATGATCTGAGTTCAACTCCCCTCCCTTGTCACGTTGTGTCGTTCTTGGATAAGATGCTTTACGATGGTTAGGCTATCCAGGCGCGTAGCCAGAAATTCCCAATGGGGGTCTTGGGGCGAAGCCCCCAGCCACCGGAGGCTGGGGGTGTGGGGGCAAAGCCCCCAGCCGCCGGAGGCACGGGGGTTTGGAGGCGGAGCCCCCAGCGCTCGAAAATCTTGCGTTTTTTTGCAAAAATAACATAATTTTAGGGCTATTTTAGTAAAAAATAATGCTTTTAAAACATGGCATAAAAATTGACAGTGCAACATGATTCAACTGGTTGCATTAATGGGCTATGTGGGAGGTGGCTAATGGGTAACGCTGTAGTTCTCTTGTTTACATGCTGGTAAATCACAAAATTCTGGTATTCAATAAAACTCACATGGATTACTCTATTTCGTCTAAATTTTATAAAGAAAAATAATTGGGGGGGGGGCAGAGATGGAACCGGTCAGGATTTTCTCGACTCGACCCGACCGGTAAATTTCAAAATCTACGTCGGTTGAACGGCCGGTCGACCTGCCTGTTGACCGGTTTCTGACCGGCCCGGTCAACCGGTTTTTCTACAAAAAATTTTTGTTCACTGTTCAATGTTTCTATTGAAAAATTTTCAAAAAAAGGGAGGCATGGTTAAGGTGTTAAAATTTGTGACTTCAGACTAGGGTCTCAGACAAAAAACGCAAAAAATTTTTGCGTTTTTTGCAGAAATAACTGAATTTAGGACCTATTTTGGTTAAATTTCGGTTTGAAAGACCTGTTTTGAGCAGCGCACAACGTGGACAAAATAAGCATAAAAAGAACTGGAGGGCACAAGCTAAATTATTAGACGTTTTTTCTAATGATATTACGCGTAAATTCAAGCAAAGACATTAAAATTTTTTAGCTATCGGTGACTGATTATTTGCAATTTGTCGAGCAGCAAACTTCAAATTGTTATGAGATTGGTAAAAAATATTCGACATATAATGTGCCCGAGCAGTTAGCAGAAATGCTGCTACTTCAGAACAAGCATGGCTAGTTAGATATAAAAATTAAGAGCTGCGTCTTTCTTGCGCAGTGTGAAATGTGGTAAATTTAGGTTAAAAAAAGCTTTTCAAAGCAGCAAGATTTTAGCATGTACAAAAAAATCTGAAATCTGCGCCACTTCTACTCTCAAGCTGATTAAAATGATGCTAAAATATCAGGTAGTGTACTAGTGTAAGCCTTTTCCACAATCTAAATGCATGCTTTATTATAATCTGATTACGCAATTTTAATGTATATTTTGCGCTTTTTTGCTTTGTGCCGTGGCCAAAAGGGGGGGAGCATTGCACAATGCCCCCCCTAAATACACTCCTTATAGATGTGCATGCTGTAATGGTCACAGCATGTTAAATGGCACAATGTCCCCCCTAAATACACTCCTTACAGATGTGCATGCTGTAATGGTCACAGCTTGTTAGTCACAGTTTGAAATCATTCAACAAGTGTTTTCAAAAGGTGTGGTTTGTTAATACTGTTTTTTATAAAATTTTATGAACAACAAAAAATATTGTATATTTCGGTTGATGCTTAGATGTTTTTTAGTTGCAAGAAAGGAGAATTTGACCGGTGTTTCAACCGGCTTGACCGGCCGGTCGAAGAATTTTGACCCGACCGGTGCCGGTCGACCCGACTGGTTTCTATCTCTGGGAAGGGCTGATGAAAAGATATTTGAGAGAAGTGATTGGTAATTAACTAACACTGAATATCCCCCCCTTATTCCTGAGTTTATGATATATTTGTTGATAAAATTCATGTTCGGCATTTTTTTACACCAGCGATCAAACTTCATTGTTTGTTTATATTTGGGCATTTTTTAAAGTTTTTATTTATTTGTGACTTTAATTTTTGACGAATTAGCCCCCCCGCCTGAATAATTGTTTCAAAAGTTGCTTTAAATCACTTTTTAGTTCATTCTAGCGCAAAAAAAAACAGTCTCAGTAGAGCTAAAAATGTGATATTTTTCTTTTTCTTTGTTTTGGTTGACTATAGCGTGGACTATAGCCCCCCCCCCCCGTCCCCCCCTGGCTACGCTACTGAGGCTATCTCGGCTAGCGCTAGTGGCTTCGAATAAGCAGCAAATTCAATTGACAAGAATAGTTTTAAAAAATCCACAGAAACTTAGAATCACTGGACATTTGTAACATTTCATCAGGTGCGGACATTCCTCTAAACACGAAGATTTCTTGCAATGAAAACAGTATGATCATCCCACAGTTAGCGTCTGACGTTGTCCAGAGGCAGATGGATTAAAGGGGCATTCAAGTAAAGTTTTTCAGTGTTGACCAAAATGGTGGGAAAAGCCATAAATGCATTCTCACCAAGTTTGAACTTTCTACGTATTGCCATATTCAAGGTATTACAGTTCAAGATAACAATTTTCCTCTTACTATACAGCGTTGCCATTTTATCAGTAGTGTAACAAAAGATTAATTTTTGGAAAGTTGGCTTGAATTTACTTGAAGAACGACTACAGTAATTTATATGTCTGACGCTTTACTTTGTTTTGACAACAACACTGCCGGAAACACTGATTGAGAGTTACGAACATGTAGTAACTGTTTGAAATTTTGTTAGTAGTTGAAATTTTTAGGGAAAAAAGCCATTCTAAGGGGACATCTAAAATGCTACATCTTGCTAGCAAAAGGCCGTAGAAAGCTCAAATTTAGTGAAGTTGGTCTTCAGATTTGTCAAATTTTTTTGAGATAAAACCGAGCAAAAAGATTTTTGACCTGAATGGTCTTTCAATATAACGCAATTAACGCAACGACCTCAAGAAGTCCAAATTGTGGACTAGCTCAAGGGCAGCAGAGACCTGCTGTATCTTTTAGACTTTTTATGCAACAGAACCAGGGATGTGGAAGTGCCAGTGTGTGAATCGTTTCCGCCCTCATCTCTTCCGCTTTCAACACTTGATGACGTAATTGTAGCTTAAATTTTAATCTTCAAAATTTTAGGCAAATTTTTTTTTCAGATATGCCAAAGTAAATGTTTTGTGCTATCATCATCTTAAAAACATAACATGGAACTAAAATGTGCAATTGGTTGGTCATTACAAGGATCTGAACCTATAGACATAGCCAGAAATTCGGGTTGGGAGCGGCCCAAAAGCGAAGCGTTCTTTTACATGGTCGTATGTTTCAGCTCATACTAATTTTTCTAACCGTTTAACCAGAAATTTAAAATAAAGAGCGATTACATATCGGGGTTTTGGAACGGATTTCCATGTGTTCGGAATAGTACTGTTTTGATCGCATCTGCACTGCTACAGTACGGTGTAAATCTTTCCTTGTTTATTAATTCGTAGTCCTGCGGCAATCGCATAGTTTTTTTATAAACAATTTGCATATATATATGTTTTTGCTCCGAATTTCTGCGCAATAGCAACATGTAGTTTTAAGACCGAAAATAACAAACACTGCTAAAATCTTACGGTAAAAGATGCCGCATTAGAATATAATCCTCATCAATATAATAGCAACGGTACTCTACACATGCATCTAGCATAGGCGTAGCCAGGGGAGGGCCCAGGGGGGCCCGGGCTCCCCAATTAAAATACCACCCATGACAAAAATTACGACAACGTAGGCTAGCGCTGTTTAGTTGCAGTTTTTTTTCAGCAATTACGTACATAAGAGTGATTAACAATAACATTAATGATGATGAGGGAGCCCTGGGGCCCCCAACTAACAACCAGGGGGCCCCAAACTAACGACTATGGGGCCCAAACCAACAACTAGGGCCCCGGGGCACCTAACTAATAACAAGGGGGCCCCGAGGGCCCCTAACTGACGACCATGGGGCCCCAGGGCCCCTAACTAACAACCAGGAGCCCTGGGCCCCTAACTAACAGCCAGTGGGCCCCAGGACCCCTAACTAATAACCAGGGGGCCCAGGCCCCTAAATAACAATCAGGGGGCCCCTAACTAACAACCAGAGGCCCCGGAGACCCTAACTTACAACCACCAGGGGGCCCCAGGCCCTTAACAGACAACCAGGGGGCCCTGGGGCCCATAACTAACAACCAGGGGGCTCAAGGGTCCTTAGCTAAGAACCAGGGGCCCCTAACCGACAACCAGGGGCCCCGGGGCCCCTAACTGACAACCAGAGGCCCACTAAATAACAACCAGGGGCCCCTAACTAACAACCAGCGGGCTACGGGGCCCCTAACTGACAACCAAGGGGCTCCAGGGCCCCTAACTAACAACCAGGGGGGCTGGGGCCCCTAACCGACAAACAGGGGGCCTCAGGGCCCCTAACTTACAACCAGAGGCCCCGGGGCCTCTAACCAACAACCAGGGGGCCCCGGGATCCCTAACTGACAACCAGGGGTCCCCGGAGACCTTGACTGACAACCAGGGGGCCCCCAACTGACAACCAGGGGGCTCCTAACTGAGGACCAGGGGGATCCAGGGCCCCTAATTAACGACCAGGGGGCCCCAGGGCTTCTAACTGACAACCAGGGAGCCCCAGAAACCCTGACTGACGACTAAGAGTCCTGGGCCAGTAGCCCCTTAATTCAAATTTTTAATAATTTCCAAGCAAAACCTGTAAGAAATTTAAGAGTTTTTCCTAAAAGTTGCAACCCCAGGCCTTCGTTTAACGTTATTATGAACTTAACGCTATAACACAGGCGGTAAAGCAAACCCCCCAATCGAAATACTACCAATGATAAATGCAATGAGAGCATAACCAATACGTTGTCCTTGTCCTGAATTGCAATTTCTCTAATTTAGGATTTAGGCGTACAAAAGTAAGTATTAATAATGACGACCACGTGTCCACGTCGTAATAATGTCATGCAATTCTTGTGCGTTTCAAAAAAACTATCAAGTGACTTGACTCAAGTCCTTTACGTTTTGGAAAAAAAATTATTTTAATTTTGCTTTAAATGTTTTTTTTATGAAAAAACTTAAGGGCGCGATCTTATCTCAAAATCATAGACGAAGCCAGGGGGGTGGCACAGGGGTAAAAAAAAAGCTATTTTAATCCCATTTTTACAAACATTTTTATCAAACATTTTTCCAAAACAAACATTTTTCCAAAACAAACATTTTTTTTCAAAAACTTTCCAAAACAATTTTTTCATTTTCCAAAACAATTTTTTTCCACAACAAACATTTTTTCCAAATTTTACAAAAATCGTCCAGCGGGTGGGGGCTCCGCCCCCAGACCCCCGTCTGTGACACGTTTGAGTACACTAGCTTTCTCAACACGTCTCCTAAGTTAGACATTTTCGCTTTTTAACTGTTAGTTTTCGCCCTCTCCCTTTACCAAAATCCTGGTTAAGTGACAACAGACCACGACTTCAGATCTTCCATTCTGCGATATCTTTGCTCTACAAAAAGTTCCTCTTTTGAAAATTTCTGATGACGTCATTGCATGTAATTTGTGGTTTGGGCCCCCCCAATCAAAAATCCTGGCTACGCCTATGGCATCTAGCATCATGTTTCAAATGTATCTAGCATCATGTTTCAAAGTTCTATAATATTATAGTTTGTTTGAAAGAAATTATAATGTTCTCTCCTCTTTATTTTTCAAGAAAAATGTGTTGACACAGTGAGAAAAATTAAACGACAAATTTGTGAGAAAATCTCAAAATTTTAAAACCAAGACAGCGAACTTTTTGACACTAAGACTAAAAAATGAGTTGGTAGGTTACTTGGTTAATCTTTGAATTGATAGAGGTGGTGTCCCCCGAATCTAGTGAGCCACAAACCTTTTGAAAGGTTTCCATGCAAATGCTGGTTTATCAAACAACAACTTCTCGTAATATATTCTGCAAAAAATGGCACCACACATCAAAATTTTCAACGTTCGATATAAATTCTGGCCAAAGTAGGAGCGGTGGTGTCCTTTTACCCTTTCCAGCGTTCGCTTTCACGAAAAAAGCCAAAGCTTCCACACTCCTGAACAGTAACGATCAGTGAACGCATTTCCATTAATCCGCGATGAAAAAAAAAGGCCATAGGTAAATCAATCTCATATATGCAAATATTTCCAAAATTCTTTGCCTTTAATACTACAGAAATTAAAGAATGTGTTAAATTATTTTCCAATTAGCAGTCTTACAGTAGGTGAAACAAACATCGATTTCACAAAATCAGTTCAATATTTTTAAATCATTAAATTAAAAACTAATGGTAAAATCGATTTCGGTCTCTCATTGTTCCACCATCTATGAATCGTATCCACAAAATCGTCATCAGGTGCCTCTTCGGTTTGAATTCGATTCTCTGTCTTCTCCTATTGTTAATCATAGTACTACTAATATCTATTTAATTTAACCGAAGATCGGTGGCTGCTGACCAAGGATGGCAGTAGGGTACGGTACGTTCACAATTTGCGTACTACGTACCTCACACCTTGAACCGTACCGTACCAGCGTATCGTACTTCTTAGCAAAAATTGAGGCGTACCGTACCTACGTACCGTACCGTACTGCCATCCTTGCAGCTGACTTTATGACTTCAACGTCCATTTCTATTTGCAGCTTCCCTCTTAGATTGTCTGCTATTTGGTGACATCTTACATGTTAAGTGCGTTGACACTGGGCGCAAAGCAAACCTTCGCTTACGTTTGTCTAAGCAAAGTTAAAGCAACCCCTCGCAAAGTTTGTGACCAGTTGAAACCTTTCGCAAGTTGTTGATGACATCAAATTTTTGTTGCTTCGCATTCAGTGTAAACGCGCCTTTATTTCATTATATTATCAATATCATCAAATCAAATCAAAATCAAATCTTTCATTATACTCGCTGCATTACGCCGAAGCGTGTAACGAGTTGGCGGGGCCCATCTCCGCGTCATTGCGCCCGGGCAACACAGCTCCTTTCGAAGAAATGTCGCAGCGGTGGCGAGCCGTTGGCAACACTGTGTCCGATTTGACCGGCCCGAGATTTGAACCTCAGACCTCCCGCTCCAGAGACGAACGCGTTACCGCTCGACCAACTGGCCGGTATCAATATCATCGTTTATTATTATCATCATCATCATAACTAATTATTATTGATTGTTATTATTACCATTATTACTATTAACTTATTATCAATTCTATTACTATTATTGTTACTTACGATTCTAATCGGCAAAATGAAAGTTGATTGTTTCTTTACTTATTTGAACTTGTAGCAGGCCATATTGGAAAAAAATTATTATTGCAAACATTAGCTTATACTGAACGTCATGCACAAATTATTAAGCCTTCTGATAAATAATTTAGGCTTACCCTTATTTGTAAATACGTTTTATAAAAGCACAATAGTAGAATAGTTAAAGCTTTGATAAGATAAAATTGAGATTTTTTTTCTTTTTTGCACTGAAAAAGATAATAGTAGTTAGCTACCAATAATTTTTTGCGACTTTTTAGACGCATAAAACTCCCTCATTAGTTTCAAATTCTGCAGCACTGCAAGTGCTATCACGGCATAAAATGTCGAATAGTCGGTGTAAAAATAGTGGCATAAAAGATTACATTACACGAGTTTAAAAGTCAGTTGCCATAAATTAATTTGAAATAGCCTTTTTAGTGCTTGCCTGTAAAACTCTCTATTAAGTTATTTAGTTGACCAAGGATAGACAAGAACAAACGAGTTGCCTGCACTTCTGTTAGGCAAGAACAAGATGTTATTCAACAGCTTCCTCAAGCGACCAGCATGCAAGTCGTACTGAATTACAATTGAAATGATTACGGTTTACCGTGTACCAGCATAAAAGCTTCTTGAAGATTTCAAAATTTCCGTTTAAATAAAAGTATAATTAGCACAGTATTAGACTGAAGACGAAGAGGATTTTAGTTCATTGCTTTTAATTTTTTAAGAGTGAAATGCACTTCAAAGATTAAGATACTGTAATCCGCAAATTAACTATCACTTTTGCAATCTTCTATACCGCTGATTGCTTGCAAATGTAACTCGTTTCTCTGAAAATTGTTCTCTGAAAACCTATAGTCAGTGGTACCGGAACCAGTAGCGTACGCAGGATTTTCGAAATGGGGGGGCCAGAAAATTTGAGAATAATGAAGTCCAAAAAGAGGGTCTTCACTCAGATTTAGCCCGTTTTTCTGCACAGATTTTCTGCCTAAATTCCAAAAGGGTGGGCTATGACTCAATTTTGCGCACTATTCTTAGGCATTTATGCATTACTGGCACCGCAAACGGGGGGGGGGGGGGGGGGGGGCATGGCACAATATCCCCCCTAAATACGTCCCTGACCGGAACGGAGGGGGGAGTGGGACAGTGCTGACGTTTGCATTACAGTGCGATAGAACGAGAAGAAAAATCCTGCGCTGCAATCGATAAGTGTTTTTAGATCTTTAAATACCTATATCACAGTATAGCGAAGGTATCAGTTGCTTCACCATGGTTTCATTTCCTTTGTAAGTATTGTCGGCAATTACTCAAGCATGAAATCTCAAAGCTAGCCTATCCATTATCCAATGCAAAATAAATTTAATTGTTTTAAGAACCATACATCTAACAGCAAGCAGCTTACAGGCTCTGAAAGAAAAATTGCATTGCAGCTGCAAAAGAAGTCAGGAGCGGAGCATAGCGGAGCATAGCGTAGCTCTTGGAGGAAACTCACTCCTGAACAAAAGCAGGATAAACTAAACTCAAACACTAGATCAGTTGGCCTTGTTACAGTTTTTGTATTGTTAGTTAAAACACTGATAATTAATTTTTGTACTAAATTGTGGTGATAATTTGACCGTTTTGGTACGTATAGTGTTTGTGTTGGTGATAATGACTAATGACTGGACGTACAGTACGAGCAATGTTGATGATAAAGACTGTTTACTTAAAGTATTGAAAGTGCCCTTTAGAAAAGCTTACGCCATTGCCCTTCCGACGTTTCGACACCCCAGCATGTAGTTTTATATTTATTACGCAATGGTTACTAAATTTTCACGTCATAGGCGTAGCCAGGATTTTTTATTGGGGGACCCCAAACCACAAATCACATGCAATGACGTCATGTAAAAGTTTCAAAAGAGGAGCTTTTTGTGGGGCAAAGATATTGTAGAATGGAAGATCAGAAGCCGTGGCTTGGTTTGGCACTTAACCACGTTTGGCATTTACCCACGATTTTGCTAAAGGAAGAGAGCTTGATCCAAAAGCTAAAAAGCGAACATGTCCAAAGTGGGAGACGTGTTGAGCAAACTAATGAAGCTCAAACGCTTCACAGGGCCGCCGGAGGCTAAGGCGTCTGGGAGCGTAATTTTTTGGAAAAACAAGCTTTTTTAAAGCCATTGGATCGCATTTCGCACGCGTTCAGAGCCATTTGAAAGAAATAGAACATTTGAAAGCCAATTGAAAAAAGTAAATTATTCAAACCTCCTTTTACTTGCAATTTAAGTCCAAAACACGCTCAAAATCTTGCATTTTGGTGTAAAATTTTGTAAGTGATTTGGCCCAGGGGGTGGGAGTTAGGTACATTGCCTCCTGCAGTATTTTAGCTGTAGCCTAAATAATAATCGCTCAAAGATTTTCCTTAAAAAATTTTTGATTTGTCATGAAAATAACCGGTTTAGGAGTACAAGTACAATTTAGGAGTACAAGTACGACCAGGGAACCCAGGTCTCATCAATTTAAATTCAATGATTTAATCAATGAGCATTTCTTGCAGCAAATTTTTTTTTTCCGAAATGTAAAATCTGGCGAGGTGGAGGTGAATTGTAATTGTAAAATGGTACAATGGATGGTTACGCCTACTGACCGTGTATTTGTTTCGCCTACCAACCGGGGCTGGATTTACATTGCGTGGGGCCCCTGGCACTTGGGGAATTTCGCAACATCTTCCTGGCAAGTACAGATGAAGACCAAAAAAAAGTCTTACCATCTGAGCGCGGGGCCCCTCATGTTGTGCCATATGGTAAATCCGCCCCTGGTTATTACATTACGTTCATAACAAAGTTACATGAGGGCCTAAGGTAGTAACGTTTATAACAAAAACCCTTAGTTGCACCCGGTTTATACATTTAAATTGGTTGGCAAGAATTGAATTGAAGGGGCCTGGGCCTCTGATCGTCAAATTGCTGTAAATTACAGTTTTACGCGTGTACTGTTATACGCGAGCCGAAAATGCTAAGAGAAACTGAAACTGAAAAAACAGTAGGCTTTTTGTAACATTTTTATCATTGGTAGCATTTCAATTAGGGGTGGGGCGAGCCCGTTGGACCCACCTGGCTAAGCCTAAGGGTGGAGATGAATTGTTGTTGAAAAATGGTGCAATTAATGGTTACGCTTACTAATCATGTTATTGACCGGACCGGATTTACAATACGTGAGGACCCTGGCACTTGAAGATTCTTGCAAAATCTTTTTGTCAATATAGGTGAAGACCAGAAAAAAAGTCTTACCCTCTGAGAGCTGGTCCCCTGGCACCCTGCCATATGATAAATTCGCCCCTAGTTATTGCATTACGTTTACAAAAAGGTTACATGAGAACCTGAGATAGCTACTTGTAGGACAAAAACCCTTAATTTCACCTGGGTTTCACATATAAAATAGTTGGCAAAAATTGAATTGAGGGGGCCTGGGCCCCTGGTCGTCAATATTATTATTGTTAATTACAGTTGTACGCGTGTATGTTGTACGCAAAAAATGCTAAAAGAAACTGAAACTGAAGAAAAAATAGGTTTTTTGTCACATTTTTATCCTTGGTGGCATTTCAATTTGGGGTCCTCCCTGGCTACGCCTATGTTTCACGTACAATCATTTCGAAAGTTGCAAGTTTTGCATAAGACGTAATAACGATGGTATTCTTTGGCCTCTGCCTCCTTGGCCCTAGTGACGTGAAAATTTTGTAAAAAGAAACAAACTTGGGCTCGCGCGCCAAAAGATAAAAAAAAGGTAGAAATTCATTAGTTTTAGACACTTGATTTACGCAAATGAGGCATATATAGAGCAACACTGATACTTGCAGTGAAAATGTAAAGAAATTAGATCCAGTAAAACAAATAACCGGCTGTCGCGGCTTCACCCGTTTAGCATGGCCATTCAGCAATCACGATTAATTTTTGCGCGCTACAGAGCAAAATAACACGGTAGGCACTTTTGCTAAAGCTAGTAATTTTTTTTACTTTGTTCAGCGAAACATATACAAGGTGTTTGCAAGAATTCTCGGACTGCTCGTAAAGTAAAACACAATCTTGCAGCACGTAAAATATCACAAATACGGTAAAGCAGGTAAACAATCAACTGCTCGTAGAGATTTTTACTTTGTGCTGCAAGATTGTGATTGATGCTTACGATAAAATGCCTATGTTTAAATATTAGGATTCGACCGAGATTTTACACTATTATTTTCAAAAGAAGCAGGCCCGGCGCCACGGGGGGGCATTCGGGGCGGGGGCCGTGCTTCCCCAACTCACTGCTTGTGCCCCCCAAGTAAAAACTGTGCCCCCCAAACGAGGATTGTGCCCCAAAGAAACTAACAGGCTGGGTGCTACTAGAGTGCAGTTCGCGGCCTGAGACTCCCAAAACGCTGGTTATTACCCCAGAATTTGTGAGCAAAGAACTGTTCGTAGATTTTGCAAAAAAGACCGTCTTTGTGGTTTCACCCCAGAATTCATGAAAATTCGCGAATTGTTTGAGATGAAGACCTTTTTTTTTATTGTCTTTACCCCAGATTTCGCGGAAATTCGCGCATTTTTTGAGACGGAGAGTTTTATTGGTCTTTACCCCAGATTTCGTCGAATTTCGCGATGAACATCTTTGATTTTTGGTCCACCCTCTTGAATTCAAAATATTAAAGTTTTTGTGCTCCCCCAAAATTTGTTTATGCCCCCCCCCCCCAGTCAAGCTATCCTGGCGCCCGACCTGAAGAAAAGATGCTGGTATAGGTGTAAGAAAAAGTGATACGTATTTTTGATAATTGACTACGGTACATTATAAATTTGCCACAAATTGGTGGGCTCATTGGGCTGTAACACCAACAGGCTAACCCCACGATGTGAGGCGAATCTTCCTATCAACATCGGCAGACATTCAACCGAAATTCACGACTGAAAACACTGGGATTTTTGTTCAGCCCTTCAATGTGTGGCGAGTTTTTCATTTGGCAAATCTTCTAGCATCTCGACTCGCAACGATTAAAACTGCTGAAAAGGCTTGTGTTGAAAATACAACGCAAGCCCTTCAATGTGTGGTAAATCTTCCATTTAGTAAATCATCTGGCCCGTGATGCCAGCAAGGGCTCTTAAAAAATATCATATTCTTAAATCTGGAAATTTCAGCTAATATTTAGCTGAAATGACTATGAAAAGGAGTTAAAATGGGCGGGAGACCTTTTTTCAGATTAACGCTTTTCCAACCATTTCTCCTGACGCTTTTGAGTGGTAATTCATTTTTTTTTGGAGATCACTCAATTTCCAAGAACAATTTGTCAAGATTTGCGCAGTTCACATCAGATTTTAATCAAAGACATCAAATTTGCTTCTGAAAGAAAATTACATCAGATTTTCATCAAAATTATCAGGACATCAGATTTCAAGTCAAAAACATCAGATATGATGTAAAAACAACAAACCTGGTATTTATTTATTTTTTATGAAGATTAAACTACTATATGTTGAAAATGCAACTCAAACGAATAATGAAGTTCCAATTTAGCCATTGGGTTGCTGTTAATTGTTGATATTAATATTAAGATCATTTGCAAAAACAAATCTCTGTTTTTTTAAGTCACACATATGTAGAGGTTTTCTTTTGGCAACTCTGGGCATGAGACTGATTGATTTAAATTTATGGAGTTACAAACCTGGAACTAACAGATTGCTAACGGGAATGTGATTGTAGGTGCGGTCGGTCAGTGATCAGACATTCAGAGTTGTTACAGATATATGTGTTATCTTGAGCAGTGATCAACCTTGTGTAGTTATGTTGTGATGTTGGCCTCAGGCTACAGCTTATTTTAGCTTACGCCTTGCTTCTTCATATCTTAACACAAGCCTAGACTTGAGCTGTAAGAGCACTAGGCTACTCTGGTTCTTGTAACACCGTGACTTAGGTACCGGTAAGTCACTGTAGGCTAGCCTAAATAATTAATTATTGCTTTCCTACATACTAAGCTTACTAGATTACTGTGTACAGTGTAATACATGAATAGGCTTACTGCACAGTATCGGGTATCTATCGGTGAGTTGATGATTAGCACTGAATCAGTAAATACTGAATAATGGCTGAAAAGTCTGAAATATCAAGCAAAGAATCTGCGGCAATCTCAAGTGGTGACACAAGAGCCGATTATGGATGTAAGTGTATGTGTTTGGAAAATGATGTTTTTTTCATTTGATGGACTACTGTAGTGGTAGCCTACTGGTAGCAGATAAACAACATGCAATTACAGCAGCATCTTCAATTGCTACAGTACATTTGTGGATGGGCTATCTCAGCAAATTGCCAGATTCGTAAAATTACTGGTATGTAAGATGCAAATTTTGATTCACATAGTGTCCATTTTGCCTCTGGAGGAAAAATAGTCCTTAATGCTGTTTTGCCTCTAGAGGAAAAATAATCGGCAGCGTGGCCGAATGGGTAAAGGCGTCATTTTTACGACGACCCTGACCGAATGATCTGGGTTCCATTCGCATTGGTTCCATCGCATTCGATTCCATTCCATTGGTCACGCTGTTGCATCCTTGGATAAGATGCTTTACGAAAATTATCTCTGCATGGTGGCTTCGAACAAGCAGCAAATTCAGTGGACAAGAATTCTAAGAAATCCACAGGAACATTGGATCATTGGAAACTCCTAAACAGGTGCGGATTCCTCCAGTCATGAAGTCTGAAGTAGTCACTGCAACGAAAAGTGTGCGGATTGTCCAATAAGAATAAGTTAACGTCTGATGCTGTCCAGTGACAGGAGGATAAATATGCGCTACAACAACAATCTTGAATGACCAAAGTATTAGGCCTAAGTCAACGCCCCTGAACCAAGGCAGTGCTTAAAATAACAAAATAGCATTTAAGGCTATTTCGCCTCTAAGAGCCAAAATAGTGTGGGACTATTTGGCCTGTAGAGCAGAAAGGCAAAATCTAAAGTAGCCACTGCCTTTGATTTACAGTCAGACAGTATATACCATGTCCATCAAAGCAAAGTGACTACAGTAGCTACAGTTATTTACCTTTACTTTGGACACTGCTGCTCTGCATTTAAACAACTATCCTAGTGGTTGGTTTAGCTGGGTTGTTTGTACTTTATGAATTAATTTTAGCTGTATTTACTATAATAGAATTTGTTTACAAAACGTAAAAAATTAAGAAACCACAAACCAACCACTGAAAGGGGTTAGGCCTACAGTAGGCCTTTTCAAAGTTGAAGCTGATGTCCAAAGTATCTAGTCGTTTTACAGCGTGTATTGCGTTGCTTCGGCCTTCCAATGTAAATGTAGCTTAACTTCAAATACTGGTAAGTTATGGTAATGCAGAATATCATTGAAAGAGAAAAAGGAAAAAAAAAGATTTATCAGAAAGTTCTGTCTACTTTGTAATAATTTTGCCTCAGATATAACTCAAACTTAAACTCTTAATCTAAAACTAGCCCTAAACCTAACTCAAACTCTAATCTTAACAACCTTTAAAAAGCAAATGAAAAATGTGCAGATGAGTGTTTCTCATTTTTGTTTATTGTAAGTTTTATAACTTTTTAGTCACCGGTATGTGGACTGGTATCCTGTCTGGCTTGTTGATGTTGTATGGCACCAGTGTGTTTGATTGTTTTTATTTGTTTCAACAAAATAATCGGAGCTTGGCACTACAATATTAGAACCATCTAATGTATCAGCATTAACATAGAAACTGAGAAATGTGCATTGCCTTCATGGTTTAAGACTGTGAATTTGTCCCTTAACAACATTGGCTTTAATTAAGGAAGAAGACTAAATTGGTATAATTTTATGTGTTTTTATCCTGTTAAGTGCGAAAATAATTTTGCTGTAACAGTGCGAAATTAAATTTATGACTTGCTTAATTGGCTTGTATTATTTTGTAACGGTCTCAAAACATTGGTGAAAATCTATTGTCTGAGATAAAGCTGGATAAATACTGCATGTACAACTAGCTTTTGTTTTCCTTCTGCAATGACATCTGAATAAAAGTGTACGTAATTGTAGACAAAGCGCATCGTAATTAGAATGAAATGAACAGCTACAAACTGCTACATAAGTAGAGCACCAGACAATTGTAGAAAAATTAAGCTGCATTTATGTTGGCTTTTCAAAAACAAATCTTTTCATTTTGCGCGCAGAGAAAGTGATTGGGTTGGACGACAATATTTATTTTACGCACTGAATGGGTTACGAGGACAGCACTGTTTTACATTGATGTGTTGTGTTTTTTTTTTTTTTTGAAAGTGGCTGGTGTTACAGTGAGCGCTTATTTGCTCATTTACTCTTTTTTATTTTTTAAGTTATTGTTAGGGTTTGGGTTAGATTTTGAGTTTGGGTTAGGATTAACATTAGGGTTGCAGTTTGGGTTAGGTTTAGGGTTAGGGTTAGGATAGCGATTTTCTTATTCTTGCGTAACGTAACAACAGCCTCTACCTTTTTTTTATAGTATACCATGGGCAAATGGAGCAAAATGTTCTGAATATTCAGTCTTCTTTTTCACTTGCCATGTCTAGAGTTTCATTTCAATGCTAGAAGATACCAGTATATTAATAGTATCACTTTGCTAATTGCTTGGCTTAGTAAATTTGATGGCGTGAAGTTTATTGGCATGGCAGCCAGCAATCCAGTGTTCTATTTTGCTTGCTTACCAAACCAGGTCAGAACATGAATATAATGGAAATTTTTTGACAGTTTTTGTGCTTTATGGGTTTTAGAAAAGTTGGTTGGTGGTACAGAGTTTGAGGATTGCTTTAATTAAAATGCTCAATCATTTCTTGAAAGCTTTTTGTATGACACTTGTAAAAAGAATTGACAGAATAAAGAGTGCAGAAAAATAGAATGCAGAGCTGAGATTATTGACAAGAGTCAGACGAAACGCTATGAAGAAATAAACATACTGATTTAAGTGATTTCAATGATTATTGGTCTATTATTCAGCAAACTATGTTGGATATGCAAAATATGTTATGAAAACTTGCCTCCTATCTGTGCTTAATGTTTAACGATGTATGAAAGATTGGTTTTATTCCTCACTTGTGTTATTCCTATAACTTTTCTTTTTTCAGTCATTTTGTTGCTTTGAATTAAATTCTTAAATGAGGACTGAAGGCAAAATCAATTGGGGTATCATGTCAGATTGGATTGGCCTTGACTCGATCTTTCTTGATCCAGTCGTGTCAAAGATATTGTACTTCAAAGGTGACGTAGGAGCTTCTCTAATCGGAATTTTTATTGGTGCCCATTGCCCAACCCTGATGTTGAAAACATCGACGATGCCTTCATTTATCTATCCTGAAGGCAATGCTGCAATTAAGCTAAGCCACTGAGGCCTTGTAACCTATACATAGGTTAATATATGCCTCTGTGGGCTAGGCTATGCATTGAAATGTCAGGGTTGCCAATAAAAATTGTAATTAGTAGGCCCCTACGTGGTGTTTGAAGTAGAATATTGTTGGAACAGCTGGGTCAAGAAGAATGAAGTCCATCTAAATTAAAAGGATTGCCCTAACTTTAGAAAGCCCATTGATTTTACCTTCAGTCTTTCTGCAATGGCGCGTTATTAATTAATATTTTGTTAGAATTAGCAAACTTTATAAATTTTCTGCAATTTATCCAATATGCTAAACCACGATCAATACAACACAATTAGTGTGGTTTACCATCAATTAATTTAGGTTTATCATCGTTAGAAATGTACTGTTTAAAAGGTTTACTGAAGTAGTTTCAATTTTGACAAGAAAGGTTTGCTTTTATCGAATCATCTCTTCTGTTATACTTCAGTTAGATGAAAAGCATATGTGCTATGCCGTGCTACAAGACCAAATTGGGCTTTAGATGGGTTTCGGTTTTGTTTTGGACTATAAAAATCTAGCATTGAATCAAAACCAGAGGTTATTAAACTCCTAATTTTTATTTTCGTAAAGTACTTGTACAAAGTTTAAGCAATTAAGTAAAGTACAGGACGAACACAAACAAAATTTTGGAATTAGCACTGAACGTGTTTGGAACCTAACTTGTGTAAAGAGAATGAAACCCTCAATCGTGGTATTAGGGGTCCAGTGCTTTGGGTTTTTCTAGACAAAACACTCTGAATTCATTTATATAGCGTTTATGTGAAAAACAATTTCTGTAGTCAATGATTACCTGTAAATGAATTTACCTGACTATCAATCATAGCTTGAATTTAAAAGCGCCAAAAAGAGCGATATCTGAAAGGAAATTTGCCTTGTATTTCGCTTGCATCAATGCAGGAAGCTTATGCGTGCACCATTCACGTATTTTTACTTTCTTCTGGTGTAGCTTTGCCTTCCTTAATCTGCCAATCAAAATCGTGAGAAAGGGTTATCGTTATTTTCACACATATTGATGGAAATAATGCCTGCTGTTTAATTATTCCATGCGAATATGAGTGAATGTGATCCGAGAACCTCATAGCTTGCCCAATGAGGCACGATGGATTGAGCTGTAGTCAGTGCAAAATACTGAAGAACTAGTAGGTGCTGTAGTAGCTATCGTATTTTGCTCTGAGCTGTTGTCAAGAATATGGTAATCGTTTGCAAATTAAGCAGCTGCATGGTACTTTCAAAAACGCTTCATCAGTAAAGAATTAGCATATTTCACCTTAAGTAAAGATTTTCGGTTTATTTTAAAAACGATTAGTTAGAAGGTAAAGCGTTGGACAGCTTTGAGTCAAAAGCGTTTGAACATTTAATTGAAGTTGTAAACTCTTGCTCTCTGTTGTAAATGGATTGTGGCGAAGCTGTTTGTTTTTTTGTACTTGTTAGTTAACTTCACAGTTTTTATGTAAGGTTTGTAACTAGAAAAGCTCCAGAAATTAGTCAATTTGATGGAAATAATTACTTGGAGTTCTCGTAGGTAGGCCGAAGATTTAACCACCCTCTTTAATTTGAATCCAACTCAAAGTTTTATCAATTTAAAGAATTTTGAAATATGTTTTTTGTGGTTTTCTGAACTGGGATAAAAACTCATACAGTTATAAGTCTTGTTTTTGTACCTTAGTTTAGTTCCCGAACTTATTCATTACTATGAGTTGGCAAATCCAATTTTAGTATGGTGTCTTTTTTTTATTAGTGTCTGTAACCTTGAGTTGAAAACTCACGTACGCTGTTGGTATCAATGGCATTTTTGCAGAATATCCAACCGTAAAACGATGAATGCTCCGGAGGTTAGGATACGTCAGGTAATTTATTTTTCGCTTCGATCTATGACTAATTGACTATAGTTGGCGCACTATCAATTGATCTTTTAATGCTGTGGCGGTATGACAAGTTGGCAAAATCCTAGAAATTCTACGACCTAACCTGCCAACGTGTATACTCACATTAGATGACCTATGCATTAATTAATAAAATTATAGACCCTTGTTCTGCAGAAACGACAGACTTTTTCTGCAAAATGCAGAGCTGTTAGAACAGAAGGTATTGTATCAATTGTCATCATGTTGAGTTTTTTTTTCTTGAAAGCAGTATTAGTGGATTTTATTTTTCCTAGTTTAGATTGTGCTGGTTAAGCTACGATGACAAACTATAAATCTCATTGAAATTTCAATTTTTTCTCAAGTTTTTTGAACCTATTTTAATAATAATATTAATTTCTCATGCTGCGTCACAAAGTGATTTATCCCATATTGCTAAGATCAGCATCTAAGAATGGCCTACCTAGCTCATAATGCTTTTGTTGAGCAATAAGCAGTCGTTTGTAAAATTTCTAGAATCTGGTTTCGTAATGTTTGGCCTTCAGTAGAAGAACATCGAAAATACGTCACAGTTTAAGCCTGTATTTTCATACATGCTGCATCGAAATGGCGGTAGTTGTATTCTGATGATGATATTGGAATAGCTAAATGTCACAAATGAAAACGTATAGCTTTGGCTGGTGATACTCAATCAAGTCAACAAGATACGTTTGAAAAGGACGTTAAAGGGGCATTTTAGTTTGAACATTTTTCAATGTTTGCGAGTAAAAAACATGTGAAAGTTTCGCGTCTATTCGCTAAAAATTGTTTGTAGTATTCGATAAAGGGCAACCTTTACGGTGAAATTTGGCAAGAAATTGCTCGACCAGCTCATTACTACGTCATTATGATGTCTTCACGATAGTACTTTGCTTGATATGTGCATTTGATTAAGTGTATCATTGCGCTTAGCTGAATTTTAACTGAAAATAAAAGAAAAAAAAGCTATAGTCTCATAGTTACCAAATTTAGCTTTTTGTACCTGCCAGTCGGTCCATGATATTACGGTTCTAATTTAAGGTCTGTTTCGAAGCAGTGTTGCCAATTTTTAAAATTCAATTTATACGAAGTCTCTCACGAAACTTGCCCCTAGCATTGGGTCAGGGCTGCCAACGAAATACTTATTAGGTTGGATGCATATTTTTGAAACTTAGATTTAAACCAACGGCTTGGCTTGAAAATCGATGTTATCTTTGAACTGAAATAGCGCGGAAACGTGACATATTGTAGTTGAAGGCTCAAATTTAGTGAATATGCATTTCAGATTTTTATTTCTTCTCGTATAGCTGGACCTGATTGAAATGTCTCTTTAATTTCGATGCAACTAAGAAAAAGCCCATGTGTATGAGTACATAATTGCATTATTCCCGTAGAAAAGTTCTGGTTTTACTGCTTCTTTTGCATTTTTTTTTGCAAAATTTGAAGTTAAATTGCCAAAATTATTCGAAAACTTTGACGTCAGCTACCATTTTTCTGAAACAAAAGAAGTGGTATTTATTTTGACGATTCGACTTTTGCATTGTCTTGTACATGAATGCGACCATAGTAAGAAAGACGCTCTGTTTGTGACGTGTCTTCTTCATTTATTATTCTAATTTTGTTCTTTGTCTCAGTCATTGTTATCCATTATTGGCATACGAGCTGAGAGCGTTAATTTAACGACCAGTTGATCAGCTAGTTCCCGGAAAATCGACTTCGAAAGAACCAGCATGCAGCTAGCTGAAAGGTCCAGAATGATGAGCCCATCTTGAGAAAACTAGTGGGTATTTTGAGCTTATTTTTCCGATCAGCGTGACTTTAAGTTGGTAGAGTGTTGGATTTTTTTGAAAAGCACTTCCACCTGGTTTAATTCCTGTTGTTTTTCCGGTAAAGAGATTTACCGTTGGGAAAAAGCAATCTTTCTACACACGGTGATATCCTAGTCTGGCAGACGATTTTACTCCAAACCTTCGAAAAGAATAGTCTGCGTTGGTGTGGTTAGACCAGTGGTTCTCAAACTTTTGAAAAAAATTGCTTTGCGATCCCCTTACAATTTTTTAGACCACTCTCGGTCCCATGTAAATTTAGAGATAAATTCTGGTTCAGCAGAAATCTTAAATGACCTCACAATGTCCTTGCTGTTGCCTGGCTGGCTTGGCGCGATTAGTTCTATTTGTATTGTGGAATTGTTCCAAGAAAAGAAAGCTAGTGTAGCTGTAAAGATATTAAACTTAAAATGCTACAGAAATAGGCAAACAGCTATTTATTTGGAAAAGAAAGAAAAACAAATTTGAGTAAAAAAATACAACTACAGTTCTATAGGATGGGTGTACTAGCTTGTCTTTCAGCAGTTCTTCTATGCTTGGTTGTGTTGGCTGGGGCTACAACTCTCATACCATGTGTCCGTAATCCACATATATCCTGTTTAGAAATTTTTTTTTATTGTAGCTAAAGTGTGAAACGCTTTTTCGCATTCGTAGATGGTATAGGAAATGAAGTCAACAATTTTAGAGCCATTTTTGCGACAGCAGGGTATGACTTTGCCATTTGAATCCAAAAGTCACTTCAACCCATTTTAAGAAAAACACATTTTACATCCCAGTAATTCACCAAATCGATAAACTTTACATACGCTGCATACGAGACCTTTTCGCGGTCCCCCTAAAATTGCGTCTCGGACCCCTAGGGACCGCGGTCTCCAGTTTGAGAACCACTGCGTTAGACGAATACAAAGTAACTCATCAGCATGGATGAAAAATTAGTTTTAAAAATACTAAAAAAATTATTCGATTGTTTTGCCGTATTTAATCACGCTAGATCAATCAACCAATTGATTTAACGCAACTGATGTGCATGAATCAGCTTCATTATTTGGCACTTTTTCAAGCCGAAATTTAGCGACAGAGTTTGAATTTTTCCTGCTTTGTTAAGTTAGTAAAAATACCAAAACATACATGGATCAGTGCATGCAACAGTGGCTAGTGTCTAATGTGGCACGAGTTGAAGCTGCAAGTTTGTGGTAGTGTTTAGATTAAATTTTATCTATTTATAATCAGTCTGCGTTGAAAGTTTTGATTAATTCTACGTTTCAAATCAGTCACAAGTCTTATAATATTTTCAAAAAAGGTGTGATTTCTTTCATGGCGCGCGCGTGAACTAGGCTTTCTGTGTTTGTCGATAACCACACCTATATAAAGCGTTCTCTGGGGGTTCTCATTGCTAGTCTTTTGTTAGAATGGATTACCGCAATGAGTAAAATACGTGGTGGTCCCAATGGGAAACTGAGTTTTGCATTCGGGTCGAAAATTTTTTTGCTTGGTTTTCTCTTAAAAATTTTTGACTGATTCGAAGACTAACTTCACCGAGTTTGAGCTTTCTACTACCTTCCCGTGGAAAGGCTTTTTCTTAGAATTTTTGCCTGGGTTGCCAACCACATTCAAAATTCCAAACAGTTACGACATATTTGTAACTCTCAATAAGTGTTTTCGGCAGTGTTGTTGTCAAAACAAAGTTCTGGGTCAGAATTAAAAATTATCTGCTTTTCAATTAAATTCAAGCCATCTTTCCAAAAGTTAATCGTATGTCACATTACTGATAAAATGGCAACACTGAAGTAAGAGAAAATTGTTAACTTTGAAGTGCAATATCTTGAAAACGGCAAGGCGTAGAAAGTTCAAATTTGCTGATAATGCATTTTAGGCTTTTCCCAGCATGTTGTTAACAGTGAAAACTTGACTTGAATGTCCCTTGACTGTTCCAAGGCCACAACACGATGCATTGCCAACCTGAAGTTAGCATTTTTTGATAGAAGATTTTTTAATTTTTATTTAAGTTGTGGAAAAAGACATTTTGTGAACACGAAATCAACTAGTTAGACTTAAATCGAAAATGGATATCGTAGATGAGTTGTCTGTGAGCTTTGAATAGATGATTCCTGATAAAAACTACACTAGTGATTTCAATGTAGAAGTTTTATCTAGTAATATCTAGTCCCGTTACGAGTAAAACACAACACCCTTGTTAACTTCTGAAATCTACGATTTCAGAAACTAGTAGTGATAGCTGATTCTTAGCAAGAGATCCCATGTAATTTTCAATTCGATCACACCATTCATAAATGTGCATTGGATCATAATGTCCTCTCAAATGCAGGCAAACGCTAGTGATGCTAGCTCACGACGTTATTCTATGAGAACATCAGAGTATGGTAAGTGTCAGCATAGGTTTGTGTTTTTACTGAATTTGCCCTAATATTTCTGGCTTATACATGAATAAGTAGGTAAGGTTTAAACACATATTTGTTTAAGCGAAGAAGTATATAGTCTTTTTGATTCTTTGCTTACGTATGCTAATGCTGCAAGTAGTATGGAAGTATGAAGTTTTAGAGGAAGTTACAACGCGTCCTCTAGCCAGTTACCCCCTCACCGCCTTTCAAAAATAACATCAACTTACCAAAATCTTGAAGCGAATTTCTTCAAAAATTGGAAGCTGAATGGATTTAAGCTGCTATCTGTGTGTGCATCAGGAATAGCAAAAGCGATGATTCATTTAACCGCTACATTGCAGCATTATGAGCAGATATGCAATTGTGCGATTTGGTACTGAATCACAGATTCGTGTTTTTACGTCGTGAAAAAAATTGTTGCGGATATGACTCATCTCGTCGTTTTTGACTTGCATTTTATTGTCATGTATAGGCCGCCGAAGCGGTAGTAGACTAATTTCTCCGAATACACTCGTATTGAATATCGATATTAATGCAGTTATTCTTTTCTATGTTTTGTTATCGCTTCACGAAATAATATTTCGCATCCCGACAATGCCAGTGATATTTACTGCTTAGATTGCAGCTGTTAAGAATGAAAATGTAGTGGTATTTAATGTTCTTGCAAATTAAAGCTATTGTTTTAGTAAGTTTTTACTGCCCAATGTTGCCTTTTACTACAGCAGCTGATTGGACCCCGCATCTGTTGTGTCATTTGAACGAATAGGAAGGCGTTTTTGAAATCTTCCATTCATGTAAAAATATTTACTGGTACTAAAAAATAGTTTGCAACCATGCATTTATGTAAGCTACCCTCTGCTTATTTCATGCAAATAAACAAATTGCGCAACCAAAATACAAACGGCTACTCAATGCTCAGATCTCCCTTTACAGATAATCCCCCGACCTAATTCTTCTAATCGAACTTCGGAAAATTGTTTCGACTTCTCTTGAACATCGCATGAGTTTGCACTCGTAAACATCCGAAGTAGAATATAATAGTTGTATTGCTTTGTCCCGATTTCCCGTTTTTGAAGACAGGTTGTTGTCCTTTCTCTTATTAAAAAAACATTTCGCTGTTCAGTCAACTCTTCGTAGTTAGCCCCTCACTGGTATTTTTGCCAGCTAAAGGTTCGACACCTTACGTTAAACCACTTCACGACAGTTAATGACTTTTTTGTTTCAGGCATCGGCGCGGACGACCGGCTTTCTGCCGAGGAGATGGACAATTTACGAGATCAGGCAACTGCATATGAATATCTATGCCATTTAGAAGAAGCAAAACAGTAAGTTTTAGATGCGTTGAAATGCGATTCGAATTGTTCACATCAAAATGCGGCACGCCCCGTTTATGCTAGCTAGTACGCTCCGTAGGATTACGGTGCTGTAATTGGGTTTGGAATCGATGGAGTGGCATGGGAATCTCTATTTGCAACTTTTTGCGCATTTTGCAAATCCAAATAGTACAACTATTACGTTTTTTTTAGAATAGGCTTATTTTGCTTGCCCCATTTAGAAACTCAAATTTACGTTGTGTTTTGAAGATGGATGGAATATTGTTTGGAAGAAGAATTACCTCCAAGTACGGAGTTAGAAGAGGGATTACGAAATGGTGTTTACCTCGGCAAGTTGGCACATTTCTTCGCCCCTGAAGCGATTCCTTTGCGCAAAATTTACGACAAAGACATGAAGAGATACGAAATGAAAGGATTACACTTCAAGCACACAGACAATATCAATCACTTCTTTAATGCAATGCAAAAAGTTGGATTACCAAATGTAGGTTATGTTTGAATTGGTACTTTAAATTTTGGATCCTTTGCATAACTCCGGCTTAGACTAGGTGTATTGTACACTATAGTAAAGCTACTTTGAATTGCGTAATGCAAATTATAGAATACTCGAGTGCTATTTGCATGGTAGGCGTGTCAGCTATTTCGATTTAACAACAGATTTTCTCGCGTTTACTCTTGAGTGCAAATATCTTTTATGAGTCTAATATTGATCTTAAGAAGCACTTGCTCATTGCTCAATCCCCATTACTAAACCATTTGATAGTTATCGTTGATCGTAAAGCCTTAACACTGGTTCTTCCACGTTTTCTCTGATTGGAATCTAGGTTTTGAATACAGAAGCCTATCACCACTCTGTCAAGTGCTATCAAACTGAGTTCGGGCATTATTTGAGTGCAGAAATCTTTGCGGAGTTTCTCTATCTATCCCTATAGTTACACTGCTCGACCTCTCTTATAATTGAGTTGTCCACGTTTATTTTTGGTAAAGAAGATAGTTCTCTGATCCTTTGGCTCTGGTCACGACTTGCCTGCCAAAGCTGTTTTGTTTAATTAATGAATTTTCAGCATTTATCTGCTCTCGAAATCAAACAAAATTTTGTTGCGATTCCTAGGCGTTTAGGTTACATGTCGAGCCCCTTAATCAAATTCGTAATACACAAGTTTGGTACTGGTCTAGCAAAAACGGCAAACTTTCAACGGCATTTAACTTTTCGAAAATATTTGAAAATCAGTGAAAGTGAGATTTCTGTCGCGTGGGTGTGGTGGGACGTTTGATGTCACAAGTTTTTTTTGTGAATAATTGCACAACCAGAATCCCTTCTTTGAATATTGTGTACTACTTATAGGTCATAAACAGCTTGCAAGAACTTTCAAACGCGCATTTTAAGGTTTCTGATACTTCTCAAGATCATCTTGAATGGTCGGTGTGCTCGTGGCATTTGTCCAAATGATTTAAATGGATCAATTTGCGAGCCATTATTTGAAAGTTAATGCGGTGATAGTTAACATACGGTGCCGTTCAAAATTGTAATGGCAAAGGAAATATCATAGCTTGCCACGAAGTTCATTTATAACCTATTTACGTTGCTTGATGGAAATTAATAATTGCTGTTGCTTAGCAGCTTTAGCCTTTGTGGCATTTTCTTACTAGTAAGTTGATCAATTTACCGTCCAAAGTTGGTAAGGTGCTAGGTAGAATACTCGTAATACCAAGTACAATTAGGACCTTGTAAACGTGATTTTATACGTTGCTTTTTTTTGCACACTCTTTTTTTCCATTTCGTACCTTTGAGGTGTTTTACTGTTTTGTGTTCTGACATATCTTGAATTCTGTACCTAAATACGGCATATATACCAAATTTAGCGAAATTGGGTTAGCCCACAAGGTTCTTCTTTCGTATGAACCAGGCACTCTGCGTCTGTGTAACTACACCATACAGAGCACTTTTTTTTGGTTCTGTTTGTTCATCAGGCTGGGCTACCACAACGAATAGACTGCTTGACCCAATGGGAAATAAGCGTAACGTGCATTTCCCAAAGATACGTGTGTTTCCCAAAGATACGACGCATTGCCATTTCGAGAATCGAACCAGGGGTCAGCAACCTTTCGATCCCTAACCCGACGCTCTATCACTGAGCTATCGCCGCCGCAGCCCTCAAGGTCACAAACATGACTTGAAACGATTTGAACGGACTGTTCTGCGAGCCAAAGCCAGTTAAATCGTCATTTTGACAACCTTTCGATACAACCAATGAAACTGGCTGCAACATAAAGTTGTTGCTGCTCAATTGGTAAAATGTTTGATTAAATTTGAAAATACGAATGTCAATTTGTTGCATTATTGTTCTAATTTTGCAGATTTTCTACCCCGAAACCACTGATATTTACGACCGTAAAAACATGCCAAAAACAATTTATTGCGTTCATGCTCTTAGTCTCTATCTCTTCAAGCTTGGCAAGGCACCGCAAATGAAAGACTTGTATGGGATTGCTAAATTTACAGGTACTGTTTCATATTTCATAATTCGCTTGTAGCCGAGCCAAGTCAACTGACCGCGAACAAACTGACCGCAAGCCAACGGCTTCGTTACAGTGATTTCGTCACAAAGTGAGGGTTTGGGCAAGATGGCTCTGGGGATAGTAAAATATTTTAAGCATTGCCCTTCTCATCCAGTTGGAGTTGTTCAGTTTGTTCGCGGTCAGTTTGTCGCGGTCAGTTGTCGTGGACCCCTTGTAACGTATTGTAGGTTTTCTTATAAGCCTAATATACTGTAATGATTTTTGGTAGAGTTTGTTCTTTTTGGTTGTTAATTTATTGAAGAGTTCAAAACTTGATTTTTTCTGTCATAGGTTTTTTCGGTCATGTGCTGGTCATTGACGTAGGTTTTTGGTGAATAACCGAAAATAAATACTCAATTTGGTCAAAATGACCAAAAAAGCCAGCGAGATTTTGCGTTCAAGATCTAGAACGGTGCTTGCAATGGTAGAAATAATCGAAATAAATTCTGAAATTACCAAATTCAGGTATTTGACCGAACACAGTAAATTCTGTTCAAGCCATTGTGTGCCAATTCGAGTTTTTTTGGTCCACGCTGTAATTTGGATTGGAGGAATTTGCAATCTTAAAAAATGGATTAGATTAAAAGTGATTGATTCTACTGTCACGATCGCATTTTCTTTTTGTGTGAGAGGTTGTCGAGCTTTGAGGTGTTAAAAATTTTGAATTGAATAAATTTTTAACTTATGTGTGTTTAAACTTGTATGTGTGGTTAGTCTTAAGATGAGACAGCCCCAGAAGATTGTGTTATTTGTTTAGAGGAAGAATTATCAAACATGAGAAAGGAATTGGACAAATACGGAATACAAATGCCGCAATTTAATAAGATTGGTGGAATTCTAGCTAACGAATTGTCGGTGGATGAAGCGACTTGTAGGTTTTCAATTGTTTGCTTTGTTAACAAAAGCACGTTCAGATTTGAGCTGTTACAATTCAATTTCATTTTTCTATTACTATTCAATTTTTGGCATAAAGCACAATGTTTCATAAGTATATTCCTAAAAGCTTTAAAACTTGAAAAATGTTGGACGTTGGAATAATAAAATCTCTTTTGACTGTTGTCGCTTTGAAAACTAGGCTGCTTGTTTGCTACTCTTTATGATGATGTGAAGGATTATTATTTTAAGCTACAACAAACAAAGCTATTGACTATATACTGCAGATACAGTGTTTTGTGTTTATGGTCTATTATGGTACTTTAATGCTTAGTCTTGACAACTTCTTATCCTAAATAACCTTCTCTTTTCAAAAAGTTGCATTTTGCTTGAAAACGTAGCCATAGTTTTTCCATTGTAGCGGTTTTTTTCGGCGATCATAAAGAGTTTTTGATATTAGTTTGAGATATAATTGTATGGCGGCTTGGGACACCGGTACAAACGTGTGTAATGATTTTTAACCGAAACGCTTGAGAATAAAACTACTGTTTTGGCACATCTGCGGTATCGTTTTAAATGTTTCATACTGTTATTATGTTTGATCCAGTGCATGCCGCTGTGATTGCCGTCAACGAAGCCCTCGAGTCTGGAGACGCCAAGGCCACGATGCAAGCCTTGGTGAACCCCAGTGCTTGTCTCAATACTGTTGAAGGTAGTAATGAACAGGAATACCAAGAGAGACTTCTTGCTGCGAAAAGAAACAAAGCTGCGGCAGCAGCTAATAAGGTATGACATCGATTTTTTTTTTCATAAGCCCAGTTTTTTCATATGTCAAGCCGTTTGTGAACCGTTTTTATATCATTTTGGGGACTGGAGATCTGTTAAGGTTCAATTTCTCGTCATGGTTGATAAGTTTCGCTATCATGCTAGATAAATTCGAGTTTATTTGAGTTTTTGACTCTAGTACCTATAACAGCTTAACGTATAATAGAATAAACTCAAGCCTCCTCAGTTCTTCCTTTCGCTGATGCATTGATTAAACATTCACCCAAAATGTTGGGGTCAACGACTGACCGCGACCCAAGTGACTGCCAACTAACCCTAACGCTGGCGATCAGTTGATACGCGGTCAGCTGACTTGGTTCGAAATATTAGGTCGGGCCCATTTGTTCTTCATTAGCGAACAATGGCTTATACTCACAATTCAGCTAAGTAAAATTTAACAGCTTCTTCACGAGTTTTTCGCCCTATAGTATTAATGCATAATAAACGAAGGCAAGCATTCCTAGCAAGTTGCTTCGTCTTATCAAGGTTTTCGTCGCACTTTTGTTGACTTTGCCACGGCAGACCGTTTGATAGGGTTGTATATCGAAGGTCGTTAAATTGCTTAATATAACATCTTTGAAGACAAGGATTGTTTGAACAAGCAAGTTGACTTGTGCCTTTTACCTGAAAAATGGAAATATCTGTGGAGCTTGCTAACATAATCCTTGAACGAAGTATAATGCTTATTTAAAAAACTGCCTTTTTAATTGAGTTTGGGGTTAATGAATAGACAGTTTTGCAGTATCTGTGACTACTTTTTGCTTGGCTACCGTAATAGTATTTAATGCGATTTAACACACACTATGCCCGAGCCCAGGATTATCATCTACCCTTGCATTCTTTTAAAAGCCATAGTGTTGCATTTGTGCATTCTTTTCATTGCGCTTCATTTCAATTACCCACGAAACTAAGAAAGAGTAGATCTAATCGGATGGACAGAGAACATTCTTTTTTCAGCTCGATCCCGTTCAGTTCATTATTCGTCCTTGAAAGTTGTTGCTTTGTGCTGTTTTTACTGAAATAATTAGGTTGAACATGGCAATTTACTTTGCGAAGACGTTGTTAGTGTAGGTTACTATTACAGCAGTTACTTTTGAGTGCAAAGAAACTGCTCTATCACTGATCTATTGCTTTGAGCATACGTTTCGAATATGGTTATAGCAACTCCAAAGGCCAAAAGTGCATAATAGAAACCAATTTACGTGTCGTATGCACTTGGGTTGTTTGTGTTTGCGTTGAACTGTGCAGTTTTCTAAATGGTTTCCAGAAGATGGTAAATTTAGTTTTACTGTGATCTCTACTGACTACACATTTTCATCATCAAACTCAGGGATCACGTCTTTTCGGCGCAACCATTTCGGCGGGACCATTTCGGCGCAACCATTTCTGCGCCACCTATTTCGTTGCCGGACGTTTTCTGCACAGATCGTTTCGGCGCCAATTTGGTGCTCTTTGACAGTTCACTTATTTTGGGTTTGGGTTAGGGTTAGTAAAAAGCACCGAATATTGGCGCAGAAAAGGTCCGAGCTGAAATGGTCGCGCCGAAAAGTCGTGGACCCTAATATTTGTGGCGGTCGTTGGACTTGGTTCGATCCTTCAACTTCAAACTACCTGCTTAATTCACTCTTCAATTTAAAAACCTGTCCACATACTCAGCACAAATTGTAATCGTTCCACAAACCGATATTATTTGTGAAATTTTCAGCTTGTACGCCGACGAGATAGTATATTTGATACAATCAGTACTGCATCGAGGGTAGGCTCGGCCTACCTAGTTATTGTGGCAGGGTAGGCTCCCGCCTTCTAAACCACGTGAATTCCCCTTCTTGACACTGTTTAACGAGGGTTCAACATCGCGATTCGGCCGTAAATTGAGCCAAATCTAGGTGTAGACTATTTTTTGATCTTCACCGCAGATTCAGCCGAAAATTGGACCAAACTTCGGTAGACACCTATTTTTATGGGGTTTCATCAATAATATTGCAGGAGATTGAGACGTTTTCCGGAGCTTACCTACACCTAAGCATCCAGAGACCTCCCAACCTATTTGTTAGAGACGGCAGCAATGGTACAATTGCTTTAAAACAAACAATGCATGCGACATACGTACAGCATTTTACGCCCAAGATACTGTTGACCGAGCCAAGCTTTTTTGCTGGTAGTTTTGTTTGTTTGTGTTTCTGTTTGTTTCTATTGGAGTAGTGACGGAGGTATTTTCTTGTTTTTATTGACAGACTAACGCAGAAGCCGATGACGAACGAGACATGTACGAAGAACTACTAACACATTCCGAGTTGCAGGGGAATATTAACCAAATAAACTGTAAGTTCGCCTTCGTTCTAACGTTATTGCGTTTAATTTGTTGCGTCATATCCCCGTTTTTATTTACGTTGCAGCTTAACGGCACTCGACTAACAATTTTTGTATTTGGACTCTTTGCTTGTTTTTATCAAACGTTTTTGCTGCCGCGGTTTGCTTGGAAATGGGTTTTTTGTGCTTCCTGTGTTATCGTAGCGAAGTTTTATTTAAGGCTGCGGATGAGGTTTAGCTAGCATACAGTGCTTCTAACAAATTCACTATGTTCAAAACTCGGCTGTTCGGAATCGTGCTTAAGGTCAACAACAGAGGAAGCAGTTATAAAACCTGTCGTTTCAGTAAACGAGCAACTTGCATCTTAAGATGGAAAACAGGAATAGAAGTTTTAATCTTCTGTAGCGATTTTTCCCCCAAAATGCAAATATTTACGTCATTGATTGAAGTTTCTTTAGTCTAGAGCATGGCTACTCAACTGGCGGACCGCGGCCCGAATCCGGACCTCTGTAGCGGTAAATTCGGACCGCGGCCCGCTATTGGACTAAATTCTGACCTTCGTTCTTCTTTGGGCGGGAAGTGGAGCGCCTGCATCAAATCGCGGAGATGCCCTTTTTTTGTGGTCTACCGTCGCTTTTTGGTCAGCAAATTGCGGTAAAGACTTTTTTTCTGGTCTTTAATCGCTTTTCCGTATCAGATTACGGTCAAGACCTTTTCTGGACCAAACTACTTTCCATCTGCCATATCTGGATCTATACTAAAACCTTTTGAGTACCCCTGCCTAGAGTGTTCTCTATGCACGATTGATAGAATTTTTGCTCTACAAGCTATTGATATGTCACGCCAGACTGTGGTCAATTCATACTTATAACTGTTACCATAATAATTTAATATACACTTTTTGTAAGCACTGTTATGTGAGAACCCGAGGCTCAATTTCGCTCAAAATTTAAGAGCAATACCAGCCTTAGCATGAAAAAATGCTGTACAGTATAATTGGGAAAAGCAGTATACAGTGTTCTTAGATATTTGGGTTGAAGTGTTGTAGCCATAGAGATTGATGTTAGTGGTAAAAATGAGCCTTGTGGTAAAGCTGTAAGATATACTACCATAATTGAATGGCAAACCTAATTCTCATTGCCTAAATTGCATTGGATTATTCGGTTTGCTATTTTCGTGCTAATTGCAAAAACCAAAGAAATGCACAAATTGCATCGCGCATTACGTCATACTATTGATTGTCATTCTGTTGATGACTTTATTTGCCATAGTCGGATTTCCCAGCAATTTTTCTGTTGATAATTCGTTTTCATAAGATTTTAGCTGGTTTTGCTGCCTCCGTATATGCATTGATTACTGTACTGATGCTCATAGGCGTCGATTTTTTGATGATTAAGCAAATTCCGAGGGGCGAAATGTTTTAGCGAAGTTTGGTTAAACTTAATAATTCTATTTCAGTCCGGAATTTTGCCCCCAAATTCAGGTGAAAACCAAAAAAAAGGTTTTTGCCGCATTCTGGTTCTATCTCAGTCCGGAATTTTGGATTTCTTGTTTAAAGGGGGTTTTACTTGCCAGAAAACCGAGGGAGCCAGATATATTTTGCTCCCTTAAGTGTTAGGCGCCGCCCACGAATTCGACGCCTATGCTGATGCTATACACTTACTACTACAGAGGGTATGAACTTCCTATCTGAGGCAAAGTCGCTTTAAGCCTAAATTTGAAAATTGATTTGTATATACTCATTCCTTTCTATGATTTTCATTGGCATAGTGCGGTGCTTATTCCTCACATATTTTTGTCGATTTACGCCCATAAATTTTAGGTCGAGTTTTAAATACCAGTGTAGCTAAAACAATAGCTCTTAGTTTATGCTGATAGTATGCTTTTGAGGATTTCACAAAAATATACTTGTAGAACAACTATCTTTAGTCCCAATTTTTACTACTCTTAATTTCAATCTTCAATAATCTTGTTGATTAAAATTAAAATCTAAGTTGAAAAACCGTATCAGCCTAACGTAGTTGATCTAAAATAGCTGGTTTCATCGAAGCTTTTGGAGCTGATTCGTTTTTCCTTGCGGAATTTTTTGTTGCTTGTGTAAATCTTAGTCATACGTTTATCGAAGCTACTACTGTAATATTCATATTGTAGTTTGTTTTTTTTATAAAAAAGTTGAGTCTTCTTTTACCATACTTAGGTTGACTAATTTTGGAAATGCTATTGCACAAAAGCCTTACTTTGGTTGAACATTAGGCTTAAAATCTTTGTTTTATATTTCAGTGGATGTCAAATTGGAGAAACTGAACCATGAATTAGATACGGAAGATGATGCAGGCAATGTATTGCAATGTTTAAATGCTCTTGGCTTATCGAACGTATCACCGGGAAATGCATCGTGGTACTTAAATGAACTGAAAAATGATGTAACAGCCAAACGACAGGTATGTTCAACGCATAATTTTTACTGAAACGTTAGTTTAAAACTGAGTATGTTCATTGTTCATACAAGATAAAGTGAACGCCGACGATAAAGCTATGGTCAATGAAGTAAATTCCTTCTTTTTTTCTTTTTTTATAATTATTCAAAATGACCTAAATACAATGAGTTATATTCAATTAAAACTGTATAATTTCTCTTAAAATATTGTTACAAGCAAACCATGCGTACAAATTTAGAGCTTCCTGACTCGAGCGTTAAATATCTGAATTATGTGGTGGAAGCTAACTAGTCCTTTAAACGTATGGTTGTTTGAAAAGTACGCCAATAAAATGCTGCTAGACGTTAAATATTACTTTTTAAAATAACAACAAGAAAGGAAAAAAAACGCATAGTAAAATTAGTTGTATCTGCACTAGCTTATGATGCCTGTTTCATCCAGTTTCGAAAATCGCCCAAGTTTTTCCTTCAAGGTTATGACAGCTTTTGCATTTCAAGACAAACTACGTCATCAGCATGCAATTAATCAGCTAGAGTTTTGAGACCAGTGTTTCGGTTTAAGTTTGCTACCTACTATCTGCTTGTGACGTCACACATGCAATGGTTGGATACGAAACCGAAGCATTGAGAATGTGCCGAAGCAAATTTCGAAGTACCTAGGTTTCGGTGACGTAGTAACAGTATTCGCTTTTCACCTTTTGCTGTTAGCAATACCTAGAAAAGTGACTTATCATTTAATCCCTTCACCTAACGTTGCAAACCAAATTCTGTTTAATTGTATTACATTTTCTTTCGCCAAATTGTCTCGGCCAAGAAGCAGCGAAAGGACCTTTCTGTCTTCGAATCAAGCTACCACTCGCTCTAGTTACCCTTAAAATTTACCATACGCGGTGAAAGCTTCACATGTTTTTCAATGCTGGACATTAAGAAGGGAAGCTGTGAATACCAGTTTTCAAAGCTATAAACTTGACCCGACGTGGAATCGAACCCCAGTCTACCCTTTCAGTAGCAGACGCTTTACCTACTCGATTACTGGTTTGTTTGGATCAAAATGTGGCGCGACATTTTACATTGCAGTCAAGAGCTGTAAGGTTTTTTTGGTGTTTTTGGCAATCACAAGTTTGTATTGTCACCGTTTTTTACTCTAAGTTCAGCACTTGACATTTTACTTGAAAGGGTTAGTTTCAAACGCCAAATTTCATGGTTATTGTACTTTTTTTTTCAATTTTTTTCCTCCTAACACAGTGAAAATCTTAATTTTTTCCCCTAACAGTTGTATTTTTTCTTAGCATAAAATTCTAAATTATATTTTCGCAATCTTAAATTCTGCTTGTTTCCACTTTGCGTTCCTTTGTTGGATGCGCATGTGTGAGTTGTCTGATTGTTGTACCTTCATATTTTTGATTATGTTTTCATCTGTAGAACACTGAAAATCCATTAGCGAAGCTTGACAAAGATGAAGTTCAAGCAGCTATTAACAGAGCAAATCAAATGGCTTCACAAAAGCAACAAAGTAAGGATTCAAACTTGATAGCGAATTTTATCGAAATACAGTGATTTTAGTTGTCCTTCATATTTGAATCTACAAACCCGCGTTCATACTGATATTTTGGAATAGGTGATTGATTTGAACCGCTGCGTCATATTTAGACTATTTTTTTAGAACATATTTTGAGTTGAGACTGGCTGTTCTTAATTTTCGCTAATTTTCAAAGTCGATTTTTCTTGATTGGCTCATAAACTTTATATACAGTACGTAACCCAGTTAAAAAGTACAGCAGCTAATATCACTAGTTAACAACGTTTGATTTTATTCTTGGTCTGTAGCAGAAACCCCTGTTGTCCTGTTAAGTGCTGCATTTGTTGCATGGTAGACCTCCGAAGTTAAAAGCGTGGGTGATATTCAATTGTATAAAAATAACTCAGCTGTGTGTATGGGTGCAACGTTATTATTTCAGTTCATATTTGATTTTTTTTGCTATTTACTTTGAAATTTGAGCCTTGAAATTTTTGCCTCAGTGTTGTTTGTTCTCAAATTTGCGTTTACGTGGAATAATTAGGCAGTGTTCTCTGTCCATATGATATGTATGCTGCATTTGACCATTTTGAAGTGATTTTTTGTTTTATATTAAAGTTGCAAATTCATATTGCGTTGCGGCTATTTACACCGGGCGCGAAGCAACGCGTAGCGAAGGTAGGCAACTTTCGCAAATGGTGTTTTTGCATCACTTGCTCTGAATAGACCAACCACTCATCAGCAATTTTGAAAGTGAAGTCAGGTAACTTTACTTAAAAATTTACGACCCTTTGAAACTTTTCGTAATTTGTCATTGACGTCAAATTTTAAGTTGCTTCGTGCCCAGTGGAAACGCACCTTTGGTGAGAATCAATTAATTTGCACTTGTTGAAATAATTAAACATTCATAGTTTTAATTATTACATTTATGTTTGCGAGTCCTCTGTTACGCAAATATTACTTGTTGTTTCATTGTGTTTCTCTTATTCAGCAGATTTTCATTGCTAAGTTTTGCACTCGTTCACTTGCTGTTGCAACAAAATTATCATCTAATTTAAGGACATGCTACCCATAACTAATATCGCAATAACATTGCACTATAATTTGACGCGCGCCAAATTCTCAAAACTGCCAATTCAATAACGTCACCAAAACACGTGCCACTGTAAATGATTTTCGATGAAAGAAATCACACAGATTAAACGCGAATAGGAAATTTTGTTATGAAGATAGCTGGTAGTTTTTGTCTGGTGTGCAATAAATGACTCATTGAGCAAATTTGATTTCTGATTGCAATACGTTTTGTTTGCGGCATAACGTTACTGTGCTTTTTTGTTTTATGAAAACAATAATACTTACCAGAAGAATCTCAATGATATTTCACACATATTCTGTTTTAGATATTCAGATTATTATTGACTATTCTTTTCCTAATCAGACCTCGTTGCTAATGTTCTGGATATTTGTAATCGTTCAAGATCATATATTTACACCAGGGCTCAGGCGACGCTACTTAACAGCACCTAAACTTTTCGTAATATGTCTTATAACTGTTGATACCCTAATTAGGTTACGCAATGTATCCAAATACTAGTAACTGATATGTAATGTATCCATTGATGATATAACTGTATTATAAATTCACTTTGTATTTTCGCAGTGGAAGATGCAATCCGGAGTATAAATTCTCTTCTTGTTGATGATGCGGAATCAGCGGAGTTGGTTCGTCAATTAAAGCGTCCCGAAGCCAACCTCCCTCCCATCGAAGATCGGCTCCCGGTCGTACATCATCAAGAATTAATGGAGGAAAAGAACAAGGCTGAAAGGGTAAGTCGTTTTGGGTGAAATGAAAAGTTGTGGACCCGTACTTATGTTCAAAAACAAAAGGGTCTTCTCAAGTGACAAAGAAATACCAAATCAAACGTTATTTTTGATGTCCGGGTTTATGATTCGAGAGCAAAGCAATGCATCGGAGCTAAAAAACCTACGTTGTTTGTGTTTGTTCTCTTTTCGCTGAACATCTAACAATGAAGCCGACCCAGCTTTATCTATTTGCATTCTCAATCGTATTGATTTGTAGCCATATTTACTCTGCTTTTGGCTGTATATTTTTGAAAACATGCTCTTATATATCCGGGTGCATGACAGGTTATTGCAAAACATTGTGTCATAGTTATTTGTCCAAACGGTTTTGTCTCCGTCTCATATCAAATGCCAAAAATTGTCTTTAGTAATAATTAAAATTTGGGCATCAGCTGACTTTGCTTTTTCCGCCACAAAATCCCGGTCAATTGTCCGAATTAGACGTAAATTTTCGGTCATTTCAGAATTTTGCTTAGATCGTTTTGATTTAATTATTTGATTTATTTTCGTTCATTAACCAAAAATTTGGGTCAATTACCAATAAAAAGCAAAAAAAAAAACAACTACTAGGGAATCAGATAGTAGGAATGTGACCCTTAGGCTATTGTGGATTAAAGCGATGCTTTCGCTTTGAACTTCGGTTTAGGTTAGCAATTGCACGTCTTCGGCTAATGTAGACTGTAGAGAACAAGCTCCGGTTAAATTAAGTTTATGTCTGACTGACATGCTCCTAGCAACATCTAACCCGTTCGAAACTTCCCTGGTTAAAAATAACAATGAAAAATTAGTTGAAATGTATTTGTTTTAACATCACTTCAACGTTTACAGTATTTTGAGCGTTGTAGGATTTGTCACGTGATGAGATTTCTGCCGTCATTCCACGTCTAAATGCGCTTTCGAATCTCAACCAGAAACTAAGCGAAGGAGATGAAGACTCGATATGGGAGGCTCTATCTCACCCCGCTTTGGCTATTGATAGACTTGATGCCACCAACAAATCAAGAGTTTGTGTAAGTTTATTGTAAAATCTCCTTGTTAATTCAAATTTAACCGCTAATTTTGAATTGAAATCTTCCAACTGTGGTAGTTATAATGGATTAACGATGCCGTAAAAGCCGATTTTTGATGGCTGTAATGATCTTCGGTCTGTGATCAAATTTAGCTTTATTATTATCTTATAACTGCAAAGTGGAATGGAAATTTCATTAAATTGGATCAGTATAGCGACAACACTGCACTTTTTTCTTGCAAAACTTGTATTTCGCTTGGAGATGTTTCGTGAATTTTTTGTAATATGTTACAGGACGCTTTGAAAAACGAAAGAAGCTCGAAGGATTACTTAACGCGCGACGATATCCAAGCCTCAGTTGACAAAACTAACGATACGGTGCTAAAAGAAATGGAGCGTAAGCGAACTCTTATTACTTGATTGGCAATAAAACAGTCGTAGTTTGATTTATGGTACCAGGCTTTTATGCTAGCCTATCGTGATTAGAACTGTTAAATCGAAATTATATCTAGTATGATCAAGTATTTTGCAAAATTTGTATTAAATCCTATGAAAACAAAGTACAGCGCGGAAGCCGTTTAGATAACTGGATTGTCTCCCAATGCTAAGACATTATAGCGGCTAAAAGAACTTGAAAACAATGAAAATTATTGTTGTTGCTTCTATGCTTGTTTTATCAGCAAAATTGGTATGAAAATTCAGTGAAATTCTTGAATTTGGTTTGAAATTTAGGAATAGAAAAGGATTATCACACTTGCCTGTCGTGCTGGGTTCACTGTTATAAAAATTCGGGTTTCATTAAACCATGGGGTTATGAATCAAAATCTGGTTTCATCAAACCATTGGGATATTTTACGTTTGGTCAATCGTTGAGGTAACTGCATCGAGTTCTCCGCGCTTCCTCTTGTCGAAAAAGGGTCTGTTATTTTGATTATTCTGCTTAAAAAGGTATTGTTGTTCAGGTGTAAATGCAGTAACTGATGTGAACAACGCTCTTGCATCGGACGATCCAGAAGCTGTCCTCAGAGCTCTCCAGAATCCCGCTCTTCAGCTTCAGAACGTCGATCCCGCCAACATCACTCACTACCTCCGGCTCCTGAATAAGAAGAGAGCGGAGAAGGTGGAACAGACTGGAGATTCAAACTCCATACTGTGGATAGACGAGATACAAAATTGCATCGACACCGGAAATTTGCAAACGAAACAAGCTTTAAAACGTGAGTTTCTTATACACCATAACCTAATTTAGTGATGAAAATATTCTAAAATAAAAGCACTGTTCTTAAATTTGAGTGTTTTAGTTCTCGTAAAAGATTGAGTTACAGTTTGTATTTTTGGGTTTTCGGACTGTTAATGGTGTTTGATTGTGTGCTTTCTGCTTCATTTTAATTGGAATCAACAATTGTAGACTAGACATAGATCACTTTAGCTATTTTAATGTGTATTGTATGTGCTGCAGTTTGTATGTAATGCCGTGTGTGCTCCATTATGGTGATGTTTTAAACAGAGGTCTCGGCTGTCACTGCCATCAACATAGCACTCGAGGATGAGGAAAACTGGGAACAGACCTACGACATGTTACGGAGTACAGATGTAGCGCTGGCCGCGTTGGTTAACGACTGTGCTCCAACTTACCACGAACAACTGAGAGAAATGAGAAGCGAAAAGGTTGAAGAAGGTAATGCGATTTTGGCCATTTGATTGAAATAAATGTTTTTTTGCTTTTCTAATTGCTACTTAAATATAATTACATAAAATCGAAATCACTAGCCACTAACTTGTTACTACGTTTGATTTTTGTGTTATTTAAAGAATGCTTTTCTTTAACCCCATTTCATTTCGGGCGGTCAAATCGGATACAGTGTTTCGTACGACTCATCGCTGCGGCATTTCTTCGAAAAAAAAAACAAAACAGTGTTGCCCACAACCGCAATGACGCGGAGATGAGTCTCGCCAACTCGCTAATCGCTTCGAGTAGTACTTCAGCATGTATATTGTAAGATTACATTTTCATTTAGCCCTACTTCTGCCGCAGTTTGAGTGAAGGTTAATTTTGTGACCTCTAAATAATTTGCAACGCCGGCTATTTGGTTTACAAAGATTTCAATTGTGGCTTCATTTCCAGGTGGTATTGATACAGCATGGGTTTCCAGCACGACTAGGGAAGGTGATACTTTTTATTTCAACACCGAAACGTTAGACGGGTCGTGGGATGAGCCAGATGAATATAACTCCGAAACCAACCAGTTAAATAGAGAAGAAATCCAGGTATAGATCATACTTAACAGGTCTTATGCGATGTTCTTTTGCAGTAGGCTGGGTTAGGCAAAAAAAATCTTCAAATTACTGGAATTGTGCAAACTCTTTGAGCAAACTGAGTTAATTTCGTAACCGGTAACAAGTTTGTTTTTTTTATCACAATAAATGTGTTTTTTTACTGAATGAAAAATTTCTGCATTTTACGTATTTAAAATCCAAATGCACGTCTAATTGTTAGTGGATCTAAATTTTTTTCAAAGCAGGTTCCTAACGAAGCTTGCAATTAAGCTAACCGTGTGCAATGCATGCCTTAGTTATTTAGTTAGATTAACGCGTGCTAACAAGTATGACGTCACTCATAGTAGAATGACGCAGTTTAAGAAAATGCAGAACAATAGAATAAGCGATTGAATACCCTAACCTCTTACAAGGTACCCATTCTTCGTTTTTCTCGTGTTACAAATAGTTTGTTTAGCGCACGATTTCTGATTCGAGTGAAGAAGTTTTGAATTAGCTGGGATAGTGAATTGATTGGGGAACTGAGTTGTGTATAATGTTACTTACTGCTTCATACTCGATATAAAATCTTTTAATTGTTTCCTAATACCACCAGTTTTGGTATATCGTTTCCTGTCTTAGGCCTATTTTATATGCTAAGTTGCACCTCCTCTATTAGATTTATGTATAATACCAGATTTTTATGGCAATTGGTCCTGTACCGGGTCTTTTCATTACACCTTGAATTACCTGATGGTTTTTACGCTAGAAACCCGCAACTCTTCGATTAAGAACTTGACGCTCTTCAACTCAGCTAGCGCCGCCGCCTATTTTGCTTTCACTTAATTTCAAAGCCACTAACTGTAGCTAACTTAAAGAATCTTTGTTAAAAACAAAAGAAATTTAATGGGTTGTCTTGAATTCAAACCCAGTTATCCGTTATCCAATAATAAGTTAATGAATTCATTTGAGACCCGGTGGTTAATTCTTGCTTAATTGCCCATGTCTATCCTTTGGCGCCATAGCTGCAGTTGCCTTTTTAACTCAGTATTTAGAATCCGCACTTACACCAGCACCGCTAAAGCAGCAGCAAGGCTGACGTTGTCTTCCAATACTCGACCGTTTCTGCGAATTGGGCTGTGCGGAGCTGCACGGATACCAGTTGTATCGAAGTCGTTCACTTGCTTTGGTTTTCCAGGAGTGTATCAGTATGGTATCTGCTGCTTATGACAGAGCCGAATTATGGAAGAACCATGAAGATTTTATAATTAAGTTACAAGCTTATTCAAGAATGCACATCGCAAGAACCGCTTATCTCAAACGAAAGCAATACATGAACGACCAGGTAACATATCAATCTTACAAATGTTTTTGAATCGACACAATGTACTTCAAAAATGCAAATATGTGACAATAAATGCTTTTGCATAGATAATTACCATTGACCACACGCCGTACGCTAGGGCTAGATTAATGCTAATTGCGAAAGCATTCCGTTCCAGTAGTTCATCCGAGCAGAAAATACTGTGCTCTTTAGATTTTATGCTTTAGTGAGCTTGTTTATTTAGTACTTTTACTTAATTCTTAGTAGACTGCGGTTCAAACGCCTGCTATTCGTTATATTTTTGTGTTGCTATTTAATCGATCAAGTTTTGAAATGTTTCCTTAGTCTCGTTTCAGATTTGCAGCAGATATTTGCATTCACCTGTCTTAGTTCAGTAATTACGTAGTCCAGACATTTGCTGTCTCTTGAGCTACGTTATGCAGATGACATTCTGCTATGCTATTATTTACGTGATCTTACGCTTCTTAAATTAATCAAAAATGCATTTTAATTCGCCTCAAGCTATTCATATTTAAGACTCGTCGGTGAAAATGACCGTAAACAAAGATCAAGGTATGCGTAAATTCCACTTAGCACATCAAGAAATCTCAGCTACTCTGATTGTAACGTAGCTTTTTGTTCTTTTTCAAAGCCGATTTTGAGTTGCTCTACCTAGTACAGTATATCTTATATCAACCAACATTGGTTTGTGGAATTGCCCTGCTCTTTCCTGTGGGTGAGAGCATAGTGCAACAAAAAAGCTGCATTTACAGATCCCCAGGTAGGCTGGACAACTCGGGAAAGAGAGTGGCCATTTTCAACCACTCAAAGAGTTGTCAATGGGGCACCTCATTACTTCATAGGCGGCCACTACTGATCGGTACTCATTGGCCGCCTCTTACGACCAATTGCATGGGCGGGTTCAGTATTCTACCCCGAATGAAGCATGGGAAATTAACATTATTGCATTACTGTCGGCGTTTTAGCATGTTTCTCGAGTTTTTAGCATGCAATGAGATTAGTGCAAAGTGACCTTAAGGCAAACAATGACATGCCTTTATTATACACACACCGGTTAGGGTTTTAAAATAACAGAAATGTTAATAAACGTTATAGCCTACTCTCGAGAGATAATTTCTTAAATCGAGTATTTATGACCGGCTAGTAGACAGCTTGTGTATTTAGCTTGTGGGCGGCGACATTTAAATTCGCGATTTTCGTCGAAGCAGTTGCGGAAAACACGTTTTTTTTACTTAATCTATCCCGCTTTGAATTGCTGGTTTTCAAGCATTTTCGACCGGAAACAATTGATTTTGTCTTTTCAGCTCCCAGCAGTCATCCAAATGCAAGCCCACTGGCGAGGCTTCACACAGTGGAAGAAATACACCGAGCGATTGCAGTACTTTCGTGATAATGCTGAATCTATTATTAAAGTAAGACTTATTTACGCCTCAAATTCAATTGTTTGTTTTGAGGTTTTTATATTCTTTTTACATTTGGTTGCAGTTAGTTGGTACTGCAACATTGCTTTAATTTTTTTGCAAGTTAAAATATATAAAATAATGTTTTAAAAGAAGCGTTGTTACAGTGCAAAAGCTTGTAGGTTTATGTACATCTTGAAAGTTGGCTTTGCAATCTAAGCTTAGTAGTGGTTTGCTAAATATACTGTAGAATTCGCACGGCTCAACTTATTCTAAACAATAAACAAAGTAGCATAGTTTTCGTGGTAAACCAGTACTGAATTCAATCCAAGGTAAGCCTTTTGACTGGCATTCTTCAATCTCTACGCCTACTCATACGGTCAGAAAATCAAGGTAATCGCATCTGAATATACTGTAACTTATAAACGAAGCTTGACGAACTTTAAAATTTCAACAAAGTGTTTCAACCACTTGGGCTTCATGGACCATCACGAATTTTATTTTGTGGTAACTTACCCTGAAATGAAATTCGCTGGATTCTAGCACAAGAGAATTTACTTTACTGAAACAAACCCACAGAGTTAGTTGTGACTTCCCAACATGCCATAAGACACTGATGAGCAATATTCACTCAGGAGAAAATTAACAATTTTTTTTTTGTTTAGATGCAGAAATGGGTGCGTATGTGGCTCGCCCGGTCAAAATACAGAAAACGGTTGCAGTACATGAAAGACAATGTAAGTTTTGTGAAATATTTTAAAGTTTCCAAATTTCTCCTCGGTTTCATGTTTAAAATGATAGTTTAGTTTTGGGTTACTGCTGAGGCCTAACACAAATTTTCCAAGATTTGACATCATTTCTTCAGTAGCAGTAATTTGGGGTTCAGTTTTCGGCAGTGTAAACCAGGGGTTCTCAAATTTTTGGTGTTATGGAGCTCTTGAAGAGGACCATTATTTACGGAGCCCCACAATAAATTTCTAAAATAAAAACAAAAAAGTAAACGAATACCTTGCGGAGCCCCTAGGTTTCTCTAGCGGTGCCCTGGGGCTCCGAACGGAGCACTTTGAGAACCTATGATCCAAAGGAACTTAGTATTACCAACGAACGGCTCACAACCCCTGCAGCCTTCTTCCTCGAGCTGGGCGCTGTGCAACCTAGGCGCAATGACGTGAGAATGATATCGCCAACTCGTTACTCGCTTCGACGAAACTCAGCTAGTATAATAACGACTAATTTTTTGATGCTGTTTGTGTTCAGGAAAATAAGGTCGTACAACTCCAAGCGTGGTTCAGGTCGAATAAAGCGAGATACCACTACAAGACCTTAAGTAAGCAAATTTAATGTTATGTTACAACTTGTAGTAGTACAACTGGTTAGCAAATAAACTTAATGATGTAATTTAGTATCTTCTGCATAATAATGAGCAAAGTTAGCAACTGTGTTACGACAAATTCTTATCGTTACTTTTTCAGCATGTTCTCAACATGTTTTATTTTTTGTGAGGGGAGGTTTGCAGAACTGCTTTGGAGGTCATTAGTATTTAAATTCCGTTTATTAAGTTTCAATTTTGTTTTCAGCCGGCGTTGAAAATCCTCCTTTACCTGTGGTTCAGAGATTCGTCCATTTACTAGACCAACGAGCGAACGACTTCACCGAAGAAATAGGTTGGTGCAAATGCTACAGTTGTTCCTATCACTTTGACTTGTTTGCAACAAAATCAAAATATTTGCTGCACATGCCAAAACTCACCTATGAGATACATTTATAATATTTAACTTGGTAGCAAAAGCTCTTCAAATTTATAGCTGTGTATTGGTGATGGGTTTTTGCCATCTGCAAAAGTTTTGATATGTTGAACTTTGGCAAGTGCAAATATGTCGCAAGTGGGATAGACTATTAGTTTTTGTTGTAAGCACGCAGTTAGCTTCATTCGTGCAAGCGTACCTTTTGTGTTTCATTTTACCAAGAACATCGTTATAATTTCTTCAAGTCGAACTGAAATTGGTTACAACGATTTCTTTAACGTATGTTTTCTTCGGTCCGGCAGTTTTATTTAATTTGATTAAATACAGTGAAGCCTTATTTAAAATAATAAGATTTCTAAACGCTTCGCACTTGGCTACGTCCATCATTCTATTTGAATAGGATTTCATTTTTATTGATGATGGACGTAGCTAGGTTTGAAACGTTCCAAATTTTACTATGTTTTCTTGTTTTTTGATTATACCTTAATCATTGGTTTTTTAAAGTTGAACTCTGATTTTGCTTCTTTGTAATAACACAGAACGTCTCACCATTCAACCGTAACGCATCGCCAGTAGACTTTCGTTCTAGTACTTCAACTACCGAGTTTTCTCTCTGGCAAATGCCGATAATATCTTCGACAAGAATCGAACCTGGGCCTTATTGGTTGATGCCACAGGTTTAATTAGAGTCTATTTGAAGTCCTATGACGTAATCACTACATCAAAACGGTTATTGCAATTTTCAATACGCGTTTACTTCAGAAGTATGCTGATCTGTTCGCGATATATTTGATTCATATTTATCGCTGCCATAATGCAAATCAGTTGCCGATTTTATCCCATTGATAATTATTAAATACTAGCGTCTTCCAGGTTTTTGGAATTAAGAAATGTCAGGGATCTAACGCCAGTGTTGTTTGACATTTATTACATCATGTAGCAATGTGTATAAATGTTACGTTTGTGCGCATGAAAATGTTAGCACAGATCACATGCTTCGTTTGATGCGGCCAACAAGATTTAATTTTAAGCATTTTAGCTGCAACAGGCGTTTAACTGTCTTTAGGTACAGCACATAAGCGATCAGTGATCGGGTAAATAGAGGGTCTGCTACTGAAACGGTAGACTGGGATTCGATTCCCCATCGGGTCAAACCAAAGACTATAAAAATTGGTATTTTTAACTTCCCTGCTTGATATTCAGCAAGTAGAAGGGACAGTGTGAAGCCTCTACCGGGTGTAGTAGACAGCCTGCAGCCTCTACCGTGTGTGGTAGACAGCCTGCAGCTTGATTAGGAGACCGCGGGTCCCCTTCGCTGTCTCTTGGCCAAGTCACTTTGACGAATAAACTGTAATTACAATTACAAATTAAAGTATGAATATTTTTTCAGAGTTACAAGATTTAAAAAAGCAAGTTGTTCAAAGCATCAAGTCAAACAACGAATTAGAGGAAGCACTCAATACTATGGATATCAAAATTGGTCTTCTGGTTAAAAATAGAATTACCTTACAGGTACGGTCATCGGTGAACTCATTTGACCCTAGATTTGTAAGCTATAAATTGGTTTTCGGCCGCTCTTAACGTCTTCTGTTTTTACAGGACGTGATAAACCATAGCAAAAATTTGAAGAAAGCCACAAAAAACGAAGCCACACAAGACTCGCCAAACCAACCAGCTGGGTTAAAGTCACTCAACAAAACAAACAGAGCGAGATTGGAAGCCTATCAGCATTTATTCTATCTACTCCAAGTGCGTATGCTTAACTATTTAAAGTCACTTTAATTTAGACTTAAAGTCGCCGAAACAGCATTAATATCTGAAGTAAAAAATGTTTTTCATTATAGTACAGTTCAAAATGTAGGCGCAGCTCTACAAACTGAAAAAATCAAGGTTAACATGAAAACAGAAAAGTTCGGAAAAAAGTGCTATCGGTCTTATTTCAAAGGTTTAAATCGAACATTAGAAGCTCGCCTAACTAGGGCGATATCCAAGCCTCCAGCAGAGGTCTGGAGGGGATAGTCCTGATGAGACATCAAGCTTTAACATTATTAACTACTCATGTGTGACCACGGTAGGACTATAAATAAGCTGTAAAGCAAACACGTACTCTTTAACCGATTAGTGGTCGCATGGATAGAAGGGCTGCTACTGAAACGGTAGAGGCGAGTTTGATTCGAGGTTGCGTCAAACCAAACACTCTAAAACTTGGCATTCATAGCTTCCCTGCTTGGTGTTTAGCGATGAAAAGGAGCAATGTGAAGCCTCCACCGTGATTATTGGGCAGGCGGCATCTTGACTCGAAGACGGAAAAGATCTCTTCGCTGTCTCCTGGCCTTGGCAACTGGTGAATAAACAGTAATTACAAACTTGTTGTGGGTACCGTATTTGGTCCAACGATCTTGCATCGATAAAACGCAAGCGTTGAAGGACACAAGATTTTTTGTGTGATACGGTATTAGCCCGAACTGAGCAGAGATTGTATGTTTTCCCAGACTAATCCAACATACTTGGGCAAGTTGATATTCAAAATCTCAGCTGGAAAGACGACCAATTTCATGCAGTCTGTTATTCTTAATGTTTATAATTACGCCTCCAATCAACGAGAAGAATACCTGCTTCTGAAACTTTTCAAAACTGCATTGCAAGAAGAAATTGAGTGAGTGGAAAAACAGTTGACGTTTTTTATCTACGAAAAGGCGCATATTTTTAATTGAAAAAAAACAAAAAAAAAGTAAAATGTCTAATTAGCTAATGAGAAGAAAGGTGTTTTTCTTGAGATATTTCATAAATAAAAATTTTTGAAGATACCAATCATTTAACTCGTTTTTCAAAAGTTACAGGACTCTGACGTTAAATGCTGCTAGGCATAAAAATAAGCGATATTTTGCTTTTGTTTAGGTCCAAAGTCGATCAAATCAAAGAAATTGCCACTGGAAATGCACTCGTCATCAAAATGGTCGTGACCTTCAACCGAGGTGCTAAAGGTCAAAGTTCACTTCGACACATTCTTGCCCCTCAAGTAATTGTCGAGTAAAATTAGCAGTTTAAAGTTGAGGATCTTAGTACTTGACTGCTCCACACTCCACAGCGTGATCGACAGCCACCTCGATTTTTGAAGTTGATCTACATCTTTTAAACTACAACTAGAGAAAGAATATTTTCAAGAATGTGGCCATAAATTTTGAAACTTTGGGGAAATACTGATCATTTTGATCAAATCTTTCATTATATGCGCTGTATTACACCCAAACGTGTAACGAGTCTGCGGACCCATCTCTGCGTCATTGCGTTTGCGTGCAACACAGCTCGTTTGGACCAAATGTCACAGCGGTGGCAAGCCTTTGGCAACACTGTGTCCGATTTGATCGGCCTAAAATTTGAACCTCGGGCTTTCCGCTCAAGAAACGAACGCGTTACCACCCAGGCAACTGGGCAGTCTAATTTGATTATTAGAATTGCAAATTGTGGAGGGTGCCTTTTCGTTTCCCACTCGCCTTACGTGTTCATGATATTGCTGTTCTCACTTCATTTCTGCAGTGACTTTTGTTTCGCTCAGGTTCAAAGCGTGATGAAGAACAAGTCGCTCAACATTAACATGAGTCCGGTCGAGATATACAAATCCTGGATCAGCCAAAGAGAAACTGAAACAGGGGAAGCTTCGTAAGTTCATGGGCTCGAAAATACATTCTGTTTTAAGTTTTTGCTTAGTTTAGGATCAGGTCCTTTTTGAGTAAAAAAAGTAATATTTGGTTAAATCGAGAGTTGTGAAGATACGTTGAATAATTTTTTGAAAAGTTTAGCACTGCGACTAATCAGTTTACTTACACCGCTTTTGAATTCGTTGGTTTAACGTTCTGTTTCAGAAATGGTACTTCTATTTCTCGGGAAACCGTGCTTTTCTGACAACTTTAAAATTTGATTACAATTTTTCGTTTCTGTTGTTTAGTGACCTTCCGTATGAGGTATCCACAGAGGAGGCACTGAAGCATGAAGAGGTAATCAAGCGTGTCGAGGACTCGATCAATCAACTCCGAACAGTGACAGAGGACTTCATGAAAGCCATTGTTGGTTCTCCGGAGGAATTACCGTGAGTTGTCAGCTCTATGCTATTATGATACAGAAATTGTTTTAGAAAAAAAATTTATATTTTATCTTCAAAAAACTAACAAGCGGGATTTTTATATGATATCTTATCATTTTATCTTCAAAAAACTTTACTAGTTATATGTGGAATTTGTTACTTGAACCAATCTGTGATCGAGTGGATAGAGCGGTTCCTACTGAAACGGTAGACTTGCAGGTTTGATTCCCAGTCATGTCAAACCAAAGACCAAAGAAATTGGTATTCACAGCTTCCCTGCTTTACGCTTAGCAATTAAAGGGAGAACGTGAAGCCTCCACCGTGTGTGGTAGACAGGTGGCAGCTTGACTCGAAGACCCGAAAGGTCCCTTCGCTGGTCCCTGGCCAAGGCAATGTGTGAATAAAATGTAATTACAGTATGCATGGAATTTTTGGACCGGTTTTTGATGTTGACTATTTTTCAGTTACGGCTTGCGGTACATTGCCAAGAGCCTGCGAGATCTACTTGAAAAGAAGTTTCCTGACGCAGATCAAGACGAAGTTTTGAAGGTAGAGGTTCTTTGTTTAGAATAAAATCTTTTTCGCAAGATTGCCTTCTTTCATTAGTTCCAGAAATGCAGCTTGCATCCAAATTTAATTTTTCATAACTTGGATTACATTTAAAAATTTCCAAAATTAGGATCGTGATGGTCCAAACGTAGAATATCTTATGATAGTTTCAAGGTATAGATTGAAAAGTTATTTTCATAAGCACATTGAAAACTTAAAATGAAAGATTTGTGTTTTCAGATGGTTGGCAACCTGATATACTACCGCTACATGAATCCAGCCATCGTAGCGCCCGATGGTTTCGACATTATTGATGTGTCGGCTGGGGCAGCAGGTCTCAACAATGACCAGCGAAGAAATCTTGGTTCCATTGCTAAAGTTTTGCAATTCGCAAGCACTGGAAAAACAGTAAGATTGATTTTTTTTTTTTTTTTTGAACAAGAACATGCTGTTAACGTGATTTTGCAATAGTGTTAAAGGGGCATTGAAGTCTAATTTTTTAATTTTAACACCAAATTTATAAAAAATAATTGATTAGCAACATTTTTGTCACGTTTTTTCATTGTTTGAGGTTAAATAGCTTCAAGGGAAAAGATTTTGAAATAAGGGAAAAAATTTTGCAGGGGCAACACTACATCAAATTTGCATAAGCGATTTCAAAACCAACTTTGCCAAATCATAGGTCTGGGAGTGAGGGTTTGCCTTTGGCAGGTTTTCTGCTGTGGCTTCGGTACTTATAGGAGTTTTTAAAAGTGGAATTTGTCTTAGTAGTGTAAATTTGCATCTTTTAACACAAGCATATTTGATTTAGTGCACTTAAAAGAAAAAATGAAAAGTAGGCCTATTTTTGGCCTAGTTGTTCTTTGTAATTATTAGGGTAAACCAACCTGTATAAATTGCTGTAGGTTAGACTAGACTTTACTGTTTTTTATAATTTCTTAATAGGCTAGGCTTACATACCGTGAGTAATGATTATGGTCAGCTAGCGTGTAGTAGCCCTAGTAACAGTAACAGCGACACCAAACGTAGACAAATTTTTAAAAAGTGAAAGAAATTCTAATCGAAATAAGGGAAAATATAAATGCAATAATCTTTTGATGTAGTAATCATAGAATTCGGAAGTAGAGCTCAAAAATTATTTTAAAAATACAAATTTTGTTTCAGTTGCAATAAATCAATAAAAGTTAGGCTTCAATGCCCCTTTAATTTGGTACACCAATAAAATTAGAAATTTAGCTCTTCTTGAACCCGAATATTTTACAAACTATGTTACATTTTGCGAAAATATGCTTTTACAATATGGTCAAGTTTTCGAATGAATTCAATGAGCGTTCACTTATTTTTCGTTTTGGTAAACCTAACAATCAGTGTCCAAGAATCTAGATACTTTCTAATATTTAGTCAGGGTTAAAGTGCGAGATATTCTTAAAGTGAAAATGCATTAACGTGCTCATTAGATTAAACCCTAACTGAGTTTATTTGAACAGTTTGCGGGTGACATGGAGCATTTGCATTCAATCAATTCCTACCTCGTTGAAGCGTATCAAAGATTTAAGTAAGTTCAATAGGAATCGACGTAATGTTGTGTTTTTTCAAACGTTCATTTCGAGATTTTATCCAAATTAATTTATTTGTTTGAAACAACTATGTATGGAGCTTCAGTTTTCCGATGCTGCATTTCATCATTTTTAATGGATGCTTGATGGAAAAAGGTAGCGGTGCAATTGAAGAAATGCGCATTCTGGATTAATTTGCGACTATTATAATGTTGAAAAATCTTTGATTGAGATTTTTTCCAGAAATTTCTTCATGACGGTTTGTGACGTTCCCGAACCCGAAGAGAGATACAACATCGATGAATACAGCGATGCAGTCCTGCTTGTTAAACCTCTCATATTCATAAGTTTGAAAGAAATTATCGATACACACAAGGTAAATTTTTAGTTGCCCATAGTTGAATTCGAGCCAAGATTGAAAGTTGCAAGTAGCAAGGCATGTTGAACAACCCAACCGAACATCCTTTCTAGACTTCTTTGAGCTTTGCAGCACGTCGTAATTCCTGGCAACACCATGATGGGTTTGATGCCTTCAATCGATTCCAGTCTCGGGTTTGTTTTGATGTGAAGCCATATCATTTAAACGTCAAGCCACGTTCATATTCGAAGTGTTCATATACTCAACATTGGTTGATTTACTCTAATTTGGTTTTCTAAGTCGATGTTTTTGTGACATGAGCGTAAAAGAAAAACGAGAGTTTATGAGAAAGCGTTGTGACATGGGCCTGATTTTCATTTTTGCATGTAGTTCAGTATTTATTGTTACGTCATATTTCTTCAGTTACTACTGGAACACGCTAATGAAATCACTGCGGATACACACGATCCACTTCACGAAACACTGGAGGAGTTGGGCGGAGTTCCTGAAGTTTCGACGTTAGTTGGTAAGTTGTGTTAGCTCTTTAACATTATCAAAAAATTGTTGTTTGTAAAAGGGATTAGCTACCGTACCTTGCGCGACGCTGTTTAGTTTATATGGGATGCTTTAATGGTCACCTCCGTCCGTTTCAAATGTCCATTGTCCAGTTTTAAAATTATTTCCCGCCTAGTTTCGACCAATCACGTGTTTCCATGGCATAAAATTGACAGGGGGAAAAATTTTTAATTGCGACTCTCACTAACTTAAAAAGTAGCAACCAAAAAACTTTCTAGGCCCGAAGATTTTTCGTTATTATTTGTGTGTTTGGAGTTGTATTCAGTCTTTGTTTCTCAAGCTTCTCAAACCTCAGCAAGCTTACCACACTGAGTAGCGTTTAATTTACAGCGGAAATAGCATCCATTCAAGTTTTTTTTATAAGACCAATTTTATAAAAACACAAGGCTTATTTATGCTCAAAATTTCTGGACAACTTAAGAACCTCGGCGCAAAAATGATTAAGAAGAAGAATTCGTACAATGTAGTGTTACGTTATCAGCAGAGTTTTGTTGGCCTTTTCTTTTTGCCATTGTAAATTTTCCTAAAGACTATTTCAAGAATCGCGATCTATCATAAAAGACAACTTTTATCCAAGCAAGAATGAATTTGTGTCACTTTATTTTCAAATGAAATTTAAGAATAAATAAAAACAAATGATGCTTGAAATTCGTGAAAATTTAAGAACAACCAGCCTCGCCCCAAAATTTACTGGTTCTTGTTAAAAAGTGTGTTAGATGTACTTATGTCGAAAAGCAGAACAGGTTGTTGATTAATCCTGATTGGGTACATTTTTTACCATGTTTGATGGTAGTTTTACGAATTTTCAAAGGTTCTCCAAATCGTGGTGGCACTCTCAAACGAAATACAGGTATCGAGAGACCATAGAATAACCACATGATTGGTAGCATGCACTAACAGTTATGTGTTGATTTCAAAATATACTAAATTACACAAAATAAACTAAATGCTGTCACTAGCTTACTGTTTTTACTGCTAAGTTATGTGTTAGTGAGTTTTGCATTATAGTGCTTTTTAACGCTACTAACTAAAAACCAACTGTAGGCTACGTATTCAAATGATGTCATCATTATTTTTCTGTACCAAGTAAAACCAAACCCATAGGTGGGCACAAGTCCGTTATCCGTTAATAACGAAGCTAACTTTTTCATTAACTCGTTAATCCGTTTAAAAGTTTTTTCATGGTAACGGACTAAAGTAACTTCCGTTTAGTTCTGTTAACTTCCGTTAACGTTTTTATCGTTAATATCTTGCACCATTCATTCATCGTACCAGTACAAACTAGTTTGCACTGGTAACACTTGTTGCGTATTAGCACGAGTTGTATAGAAGAAGCGAAGAAAGGAGCTCTTTTTTGCGGCAAATAATAACCTGCAGCCTCATAGATCTATTAATTATCGCTGTTCGCAATTTTCAAAGATTTTCTGATTGCAGCTTCGTTAGTGTATTTGAACTTATTTTTATCTTGAAGTTAGATTAGACTGTAAAATGTAACTTCCAAAACACAAAAAGACCACCATAGCAATAAATATTTCCTTACAATCAGCTCAACAACGTCAATACGTGTTCTAGAAGGTACTGAATAAAAAGAAATATAAACTACACATAAAATATTAACGAATTAACGGACTTCATTAGCTTCCGTTAATTAAAGCAGAAAATAACGGATTAACGTTAACGGAGGTGTGAAGTTTGTTAACGGATTAGTGGTTAACGAAGCTAACGTTTTGCATTAACTTGCCCACCTATGACCTAACCACAGTAAGTATGACATCATGCCTAACATGTTTGCTTTTACACTTAATATATGATCAGCAATTAGTATTTTTTCTAGTGCTAGTGCTGTAACAAATTAGTGTTTCTTTTGTGCATACCTGATACCGATGCTGTATTTGTTATGTATTTAGTCTTGTCTAAAGCTTCTCGTTGATAGAAATTTTTTGTAGGCTCTTGTGCGTTTTTCCTTACTCTTCTTACCCGGTTGTTTTCTCGGTCAGAAGTAGCTTGTAGAGCAGGGATGTCCAAACTGCGCTTCGCGGACGTATACTCGAAGTCTTCATATAAATTTCCGTTAGAATTTCCATCGAACCTCTTTGAAAACTGATTTCTTTGACCGAATCAATTGCAGCCCGGTCAAAGTGTAGTGCGCCCCGTTCCTCATAAAGTTTGGACATTCCTGCCGTAGAGTGTGGTTCCTAGTTGACACCTTTGAACATTACAACCTTTTGCGAAGATTTTAAACCACGGTTTTTCGTATCACTTTAATTTCTGTCTATTCTCAATTTTCTCGGTCGTTGCCCGCACCTTCCCATCCATTTTTAATGCGCAAATTTTCGCATTTTGCTATATCCTTATGCTTGTAACCCACCAAACACTCATTTTTCATCACCATGTGCGGCAAATAGTAGATACAACATAAGTTGGATTTTTTTAACATAAAGGCCGATTGTGTTGTTATAGGAAAGCGATTGCTTAAACTTTGGTTAAAATAATGGCTGAAATAGCATGGTATTGTTAGTATGCTGACATTCACCAATTACGTTATCGGCCCTTGATAATGATGCAGTTTTTATATGATTTGTTGGTGATCTTTGCAAACGCAAATTCATCATCGATTGCTGGTCTTGTTTTGTGAACCTGACCTGCTATTTTTTTGGAAAACGAAGCAAATGCAAGCAGCAAAATATTACCAATAATCACAAGTCCACAGTATAATGTATCGTTGCAATTTTCAACAATTACGGCTACAAACTGGCTGTTTTATTAAGTGCTGATGTGAAAACTGTAGTTGTTGTGGACAAATTTCGTTTAAAAGTCCACACGAACCTTTCAACATTGTTAATTTTCAAGCTGTTTTGGCTGTATTCAACTCCACCAAACGCATGCATTGCACAGCAGTTTTTTAGTATTTAGTTGATAGCTGATATGCGTAGCTAGACTAGATGTAGCTTTATTGTTTTGTTTAACGTCCTTAGTTTAATTTTCGTGGAATGTGTTTTGTAGGCGACAATGCGCTATCGCAAGAACTCGACGATAATCAGCTTGAAAATTTACTGAAGACAGAAGTGTCGCTCACACTCGCTAGCAAGGTCGAGATCAAAGAAAATGACGATTCAGATATCAAAAATTTGTTGGTCAGGTAGACGAAATGCATCCTATTTGCGTGTTTTTCTGCTGCAAAAATTTTGAAACTAAAAAATTTCAAAATACAACCCAAAATCACTTTTATACGAGTATTTTTGCACACTCGACTTTACTCAACAGATTTCTGAAATCACTCGACTATGTTGTTGACCGTCTTTGAGTAGGTTTTCCTTTTTTATTCCTGGTCTACACTGCGTAAAATCGTGATCGTATGAGTATATTTTTAGTTTATTTTTAACAGAAATTCCTTACGCCCGGCCTACCGCCTTCCCAGCGTAGAAGATGCCAGTTGGTTAAAATAAATTGAGGATACGCTCCTACGCGCACGATTTCTCGGACAGAGGTGTAGAATGTAGATAGGTCCTAAATATCGGCATTTTATAATAAATCGCTTTTTGATTGCAGAACGAAGCGAATGGTGATTGATATCATTCGTGTGCAAGTAGGCGATAACCTCGATGAAGTTCTAAACAAACCAGCCACTGAGCAACAGGTAGGAAGGACGAAGGTGGTTTATTCTGTGGATGAGAGAATGATTTAACGGAATCGCTGCACTACAAAACCCCTAATGAGCTTCAGGATTAGAGAAGGAAATGGCCTGCCACATTTATACCACTTAATACCACACATGTGGCCACTCACCACTGCTTATGGGTATCCATTGATCGCCTTTTCGACCCACTGGTTGGGCGTGGGCGGCTTCATTTTTCTACCCCATATCAAGCGTGGGAGAAATTTGTTATTTTGTTTAGTTTTACCCTAATAACTTGATTTCTTTGAGATTTTCCGAATTCATGTGTAATTGCGTACTTTCAATGTCTTATTTTTTCGATCTAATATGAAGTTCAAGATGATTCGGCTGGAAAGTTTTTTCGAAATCAAGAAAAGTTCAATTTAAATTGCGTAGCTTGTGAACTGCGGTGCAATGAAGACTAAATCATTAATAAAACCTGTCATTTTCGTTTTAGGAGGAGGAACATATGAGGAACGTTGAGAAGCTGGAGGAGCAAAAGCGTAAGGAAGAAGAGGACAAAAAGGCAGACGACGACTCTAGGTTGAGGACTCGCTCCCTCCTGAACGAGAACAAACTACCGCTGGAGGACATGAAGAGAAGAGTGAAGAGGAATCTCGAAAAGTTAGAATCCCATGACATCGTCACTGCGAAGGATAATTACCAAGCCATCGTCAACATGATCGCCAGAGTATGAACCTTTTTTTATTGATTTTGTGTGACTGTTACTACACTGAATAACAGGAACTTATTATTTATGTTTCTGCGCCAAAAATTCTTTGACAGTGCTCCTTGCCCTCGCGTCGAAAAAGGAACATGTAGTTATGTACCGCCGTTTTATTAAACTCCAATGCCAAACAGTGTTTTATTATTAAAAACTGAAGTTTAGATTTGATTAGCTCTTCGTTGTAATTGTCGCAGAAGTTTTTTTGCAATTTGTTTTTGTGTTTTTTGTTGACGTTTGTAAAAAGCGGAAACCAGCATTTTTGTACATCGCGTATCTGATTGAATGAGCTTAAAAGTTGTAGCAATATGTTCTATTGTTCAAGTTTTTGTCATCTTGTTTTGACAATTTCAATTCAACGTTTTCTTTCATCAGGATATTCGTAACCAGCGACGATATAGACAACGTCGAAAACAAGAATTAACAAAACTGAAGCAAAACATGGAGAGGCTCGATCAGAAAGCGAAGTTCTTCGAAGAGCAGTCGGATTATTATAATCAGTACATCAAAAGCTGTCTGCAAAGTCTGGCAAACAAGAGCAACAAGAAGTAGGTTTACCTAAACTTTGTTAATCCAAATCAATGCAAGATTTCAGTGCCGTTAAAAAAAATAGAAAGCAGGCTTTTTTTACTTTTTGAGTTTTTAATTTTTTAGTTTTCGATTATTAATTACATAATTTGAAGATCTCAGCGTAAGAAGAAGAAGCGACCTGCTATCAAATACACAGCAGCCGAATTGCAACGAAAGAAGATTTTGCTCAAAATTGACGAACTTGATAACGAAAAGTAAGTAGATTTATGTGCACGTTGTTATATGTAATTGAAAGTTACCTTAACAGGTGACTCATCAAAGATTTTTCCTGAAGCAATTTATTCTGAAAGATTTTATTCTAAAACAAAGCGTTCTTTCAGATTGCGCAACGTAATGTTCGAGTTGTCCCAGGCTGACGATGACGTTGGAAAATTCGACATCAACACCAAAGTACTAGGTGTTACACTCGACAAAGTCACAATCATTTTCCAGGTAAGTGGGTATTATTTTAGCCATGTCTTGCTCAGTCTGCTCGTCAGTACAAAAACTTTTCGTTTCAGAAATACAGAATCTTGTAAAGGGCTCTGGTTGCTGGTGGCCTTGGGCATTGGGCAGTGATTGCTGGTGTCGTGACGGGGCACCTTTTTTGTGGAGTAGAAAGTAGTTCTTTCCAAAGTGTGGAATTTCATTCGCCATGCCTCGTTTGCAAAAGACGATTCTAATTACATCTTGATTCGCTCTCGAATCAAACTGCCGCCTGTCTACCACACACGGTGGAGGCTTCCAGTTCCACTTTTCCTTTTGATGTTGAACGTTTAGCTGGAAAGCACCAGTTTTGCTGTCTTCAGTTTAGCCCGACTGAGAATTTAACTAAACTCTTCTCTTTCAGTAGCTCACGACGTTCCATCCACTCAACCACTGATTGGTTAAGTAACTTGGTAGAGCGTACTAAATAAAGTGGGCGAAAGCAATTAAAATGCAATGAGAAGTAATTTTTGATATGATCATGGTGTGGCGCATTTCCTGGAGAATCGTAGAAACGATTGGTTTGGTTTCTCCTGGGTTTTACTGGACCACCATAACGTCAGTAACATGCCTTTGCACAAACCTCTCTCATAAAAAATTCTTTATAAATCCTACAAAAATAAATGAAAATTTACTGTTGAAATGACCTAGAACTTGTCAATTTTTAAAGTTAATATTTTAATCAGGATTTACTCCAGCTTCAGTACGAAGGAGTTCCGGTGATGAAATTAGATGTAAGCGGATACCAAGCTCGAATCAACGTTAATCTCATTATCTTTCTGCTTAATAAGAAGTTCTATGGAAAGTAGAAGAGAATTCAACAGTTTTTTCATCTTCATGAAATCAAGTTTATTTTCAGAAAAAGAAATCAACTTGCTAAAGTCTTTAAAAATGCTTAGCGCATTATTCGTTTCGTAACTTGCTTTTCAGTTGCCGCCTTTTATGAATACTTTTGTTTTTTTTGCATTTGTTTATTTTTTTTTCCTACTCGCTGTTTCGCTTGGTGATTACATACCTTTGTTTACGTGTAACATAATTTAAACACGAGAAATTGGTCTTAGACCTGTTGATGTTATACCTAATTTATTATTAATTTCATGACAATTTATTAATGTTTAACTTTTGCTATGGTGTATTTTTACTGCAATCTTAATAATGATGACGTCTCACCTTCCCACTGGACTCGGTGTTTTTTAAAATTAAATTTTATCCATTTTCCATTCCCTCGACTGCAATGCACATGTTATAACATAATCTTGTATTTTCCTTTTTGTAATGTAGCGTTATGTATTGTCTAAGATGCGTTTCAAAACAACTTTCAACTTGTCTAACAGATTTTTAATTTTCTTTTTTAATGACATGCGTTTGGATAAATCTCAGGTAGATTTTACCCTTATATTCTACGAGTGAATTTTTGGAGGATTATAGCTTCATATGAGGTTGGTCTAGTCGTTAGTGCAATGCAAATGTGAAAAAGATAAATTTTAGTGCCTTGATGTTGCAGAGAAAATCCGTTTTTCTGGATATTAGAATTACACCAACATTTTTCTATGGCAATCTTTTGGGTAGCAGTTTCTTAAAAACATCTAGAAGCCCGAAATTTGTGTTTGAGAATTTCCCCAACTTGATCAATTGGAAAAGACGAAAAAATGACGCATCTCTCCCTTGATGTTTCACCGAGAAGTCTAACCACCATGCTGGATTAATGGTTAGGGGTGAAAATATCACTGCCCTATGGCCTCCTTATGTTGCACATTCGTAGTTACTACATTAAGGTCGCCTTTTTTTCGATCCGATCAAACAAACGCATTTACTGACCGCCTATATACGCTATGAATTTGTAACCTTTGTACTAATTCAACTTGTGTTCGAGTGTAGGTGTTTTGATAGAAAATGTGCCATTTTTTTCCATTGTGAATGCATACTGACATTCAGTGTTTATGGTGTGTTTTGCTGCTGCATATAATACAAGCTTGCGCCTTACCCCTTGAGGTTTTCGTATTTTTTTTATAGTCATCAACTACTCAATGAACGTTGTACAGTATAAAGTTACCGTATGATATTTTAGACTGTTTTGTAAGCTGTGTTTTCATGTGCGCGTTTGTTTTTGTATCATTACGTACGTTTTTAAGCTGCGCAAAATATAACGTCAATGGGTGAAATGTTATGGAGGCTGATAATATGAGCATCGTATTACCAACCCCGTAGCATAGTTTCAGCGAGATCAAAGTAATCAAAACAAACTAATTAAGAAGGAATTTATCAACTCTGAATTCACTAAAAACTAGTCGAACTCGCTTATTCCCAAATTGCAATTGAATGAATCAAAATCCCAGCATGCTTGCTCGCATTAATACTGTTGAGACACTGCGTCCTTCCGCGAGGACCTATAAGGCGTAAAATCTTACGCGAACGAACGTATCTTTAGTTTATTTCAACTAACTACACAATTATCCTTCTCTTACGCACCTGGGGTATGGCAACAACTGCAGCATGTGAATGTGGCGCTGAGAATAATTAAACAGACTGATGCGATTGGATGAAGATAGAACCAGCTGGCCGCAAGAAACCTGCCTGGTCATTTGACGGGAAGCTCGAACAAACAAACTAACTACAGTTTGTGCTCTGGTCACAGCCATAACATTTTATGATTTACCAGCTTGTAAATAGGCACCTACTAACTTACATAGCCCATATCGGCAACCACTGAATCATGTTTTTGCACTGCTAATTTTTATGCCACGGTTTAAAAAGCATTAATTTCAATCAAGATAAACCTAAACTTAAGTGTTTTTTTTGCAAAAAAATTGTTTGGGTCGTCCCCAAATCTACGTGCCTCCGGCGGCTGCTCGAGTCCCCTAAAGGCCTCCGACGGCTCCCCGGAATATCCCCCTTGCAAATTTCTGGATACGCGCCTGTATAGTTCAATATAACTAGTAAGGAGCAATCTATTTCGTCTTCATTTTATAGAGAAAGGTAATTGGGTGCTGGGGGTGGCCATTGGAACGAAATTTAAGAAGACTGATTGGTTATTAACTAATAATGTATACCCATTACCCCCCCTATTCCTTAAGTTAAAGTACACCCACCTATTCTTTAAGATGCTTAAAATAATTTTTTAGTCCATTCCAGTGCGAAAAACAGTCTCAAAAGTGCTAAAAATGTTTTTTTCCTTATTCTGCGTTTTGGTCGACAAACCAATGGGCAGTGCTGGGCACTTCCGCAAATCCTCAAATTGCGGACTCAAGATTTTGATTTGCGAACCAGTTTTTTATCGCATACATTTGCGGTAAAAAATTGAAATCTACCGCGAATCCGCAAAGCAACAACATCGCAAGGATCGTTTCTTTGCAAATTACAAAATATACGTTTTTACGGTTCAATATATCGACAGAGTTGGGTGGATGTATTTGTAAAGATCGGCCAGTTGGTCGAACGGTAACGCGTTCGCCTCTGGTGCGGTAGGTCTGTGGTTCAAATCTCTGGTCGGTCAAATCGAACACATTGTTGCCAACTGCTCGTCACCGCTGGGGCATTTCTTCGAAAGAAGCTGTGTTGCCCGGGCGCAATGACGCGGAGATGGGCCCCGCAACCTCGTTACACGCTTCGGCGTATTACAGCGAGTATAATGAAAGCTTGATTTAATTTTGATTTGTACCGGTATTTATAAAGTACATTAAAACACCTCTTTGCAAAGTTCCGCTGCTGTGGAACGATTATTCTCGATGGGTGCTGCTATTCTTACAGCTAAACGAGCTAGTTTAACGTCAAGAAACTTCCCACGGCTTGTTTTTCTGAAAGGAAGCTTAGGCTTTTTGAAGTGCCAAGGGGTTGCGCAAGACGACTGCGATGACATGCCCAGCATGTCTATGGCAGAGGTGGGCACAAATAACATTACATCAAAAGCGCAACGATCTTTTTAACCTGTAAAAGCGCAGCGCAAAATGCGCAATTTAATTTTTTTGCTTTCTGAAGCGCAGCGCAACTTCCGCAATGAACTTTTTGATTCAGTTGAGGCGCAACGAAATTCCGCAATTGCGGAACGGTATTTTCGTACCAAGTTAAAGCGCAACCTAACTTCCGCAATTGAGATTTCACAACACAATGCAAATACTGCGTTTTTTGCAATTTTAAACTGAAAAAGAGTAAATAATTTGCTAAACAAGCCCAAAATTTATCAATATTACGATGGAAATGGAGCAAAATTAAGTTCAATGTATAGAATTGCGCTTTTAACCGAAAAAAATTTTGAAAGCGCAACGCACTTAAAGCGCAACAAATTTTAAAGGCTTTCTTCCGCAACGCAACTTCGCAATGTTTCAAAATAAAAAATTAAAGCGCAACGCAACTTACGCAATTGCGGAAGTTGCGCTTTGCGCTTCTAATTGCGCTTTGCCCACCTCTGGTCTATGGTAAATAAATAGGCTGCAGGCCTGCCAACATTTTCAATCTTAGTTTTATCTTTTTACTTTTTGTTTCGTTAATTGTGTTTTTAGAATGCAACTTTTAGACTACATGCGTAGCCGCTCAAGAAATTTTCAGAGATTTTGGAAATTATGGTATTACTGCCCGCTTTGGAATCCTGGAAAAAATGTAAGGATTTTGGATAATCTTGTGGTATTTGATGATCTATATATACTTAATGAAACTATGCATTTTTGATTTAGCAAAGTTTGCATATTATGTAAATGATGCGTCAAAATGCTCAGTATTTTTTTGTTCAAGAAATGGCATGAATTTCTGAACAGCTGGCGGCATTACTCCAAAAATTTTCCAAAATTCACTGGTAAGAGTAAGCGTTTATTTGTCTGCTTGAACATCACTAAAAAACAACACAGTCAGTGCAGAACGCACCAAACAGCACATATAAAAACATAAGTTACTAATTTAAATATAATCAATTATTTGTTACAGATATTGAAGTTAAAACAAGCTAGGTTAGTCGTATTGACAAACTTTTTGGCGCGTAAATTACTACCGTACAGTGCATTGATTTTGTAGATTTTTGACCCCGCCAGCAAACTGGCCGCTGTCAAAACAAATTTCTAATTCAACAGTGACCATTGATTGAACCTGCGTTACATACCGATAACCAAGACATGAAACCCAAGTTTCTATTTTTGCAATTACTCTGCTGACTGTTCAACACCAAACAAAAACACAAGATTTAAAATAAGAGAGAGTTTTGGATCAAAATTAATATTTGCACCGTAATATTATTGCATGCAATTTGAAAGCTTTAAAAAGTTGCGCTTACTTAAAGCTCGACTAAAATTTCAAGCATTAGAATTTCATGTTACCATTAGTTAGGACTGTATCTGTACTGCAACTGAAGTAGAATATACAAAGAAGCCGAACTTTTGGCTTGTACTTCTTACACCTAGCACATTTTTGTCTGAACAAATGCTTGCCTGTATGAACACATTTCAAAACAATTTTAAAAAAATTTGCACCAACACAGTAACAAAACAAAACAAGAACAAAAAAAAAAACAACTTTGACTGCAATTATTACGTATAAACCAAGTTATCTTAATTGCGATCTGCAAATTGTCAAGCGTGATGAAGAAGCAAGAAAGGTCATTAACAACGACCCCCCCCCCAATAGCGTATACGCAGGATTTTCAAAAGGGGGGCCAGAAAATTCAAAAAATTTGAGAATAATGAAGACCAGAATGAAAATTTTCCAGCCCGAAACAAAATCCGTTTTCCTTCCCATAATTAGGTGAAGACCAAAAAAAAACAAAAAAAGATCTTCACTCAAATTACTCAAAACTTTAGTCCAATTTTTGGCCAAAAAAACGCTTTGGCCACCATTTGTGTGCTTAAACCTCCTGCCCAAGTTACAAAAGGAGGGCCATGCCACAATTTTGCATATTATTCTATGCTAATTATACTATCCTGACGACCCAAAGGGGGGCCATGGCCCAATGGCTCCTCCCTAAATACGCCCCTGGACCCTCCCTCTAATTCCGCCACTCAAGCAGAAAATAGTGGTCTAAAACCCAGCAAAGTATTATTTTTAAGAACGCAAAAATGCAACTTTATGCGAATAGAGTTTTTATACGTACCGCGATTCAATAAAGAGTTATTCATCTCTGTTTATTCTATGAGTAAATAATAAGTGCAAATACGTAAATCAACCAAGGATTTTTAACTCTACGAAGATACTGTAATTAGAAGTTAGAACAAGCGACGAAAGTGACTGGTAGCCGAGGTCGCGCTCTATCAAGTCTCCATTCCAGCCACCAGAGTCGCAGCCGTAATCCAACTCCGGTCGCAGTTTTGTTTAAACAATAAACCGGCTTGCATTTCCACTTGGCTATGCTGCTCACATAAATGTACTAAAACTCACAAAAACAGAATATTAAATAAATCAAAAAAACTTACCGGTGTTTATCACAGGTCTGTAGTCAACATAGGTAATATGAAGCATTGTTACTGCCATACCCTATTTATCAAACCAGATAAAAATCACAGCAAAATTTGCGGTTCAAGTTTGCGGCAGTCAAAAGTCATTTGCGGTTGCGGAAGTGCAAAAAATTACCGTAAAGCTACCTCAAACTTGCGGATTTGCGGTTGCGGACCACCCACTGCTGTTTTGCGGTTGCGGAATAGAAAGTAAATTTGTAGTAGTCCCAGCACTGCCAATGGGGGGGGTTGCCCAGCCCTTGGCCTCGCTACTGCACGAATTGCGTTATTATTATTATTTTTTGTGTGGGGGATACTATCCTGAATTATCAATCACTTCTTCCACATCTCGCTTCATTAGTCCCCCTCCAATTAACTTTCTGTACAGAATGTTGACGAATTAGCTTAATTAGGATTAAACTTGTAAGCGTTTTAGAATAAAACCAACGTTCAGAATTTTTCAACAAACGATCAAATTTGATTGCTTATACTTAGCCATTTTTCAAAGTTTTTACTGATTTGTGAGTTTTATTTTTGGCAAATTAGCTCCCCCTCTTTACTAAATGTTTTAAAACATGCATTAAATCATTTTTGAGTCCATTCCAGTACAAAAGACAGTCTCAGAAGTGCTAAAAACGCGGTAATTTTCGTATTCTGCATTTAAACCCCGCACACCCTGGTTATCGTATGATGGGGAGTGATCAAAAACCTTGCGCACAAGTGAAGCTGCCGACCTGGTGAATTGTACGACCAAATAATATTTAATTCTATGAAAAGTAATGTCATCAATTATTGCGACTTAATGGCGAATTTTGCCTACCATTGCATAATTCGCTTAAATTAGCTATTACGTCGAAAGTGCTTACTTTAAAACAAATAAAAGGGCATCAGCGTATATTCAATTTTACCAAAACGCGATAAAGCAGAAAAAATCATTTTGCCTTTGTTTGTCACAGTAGAATTTGTCAGTTTAAACTTACACGATCAGTAATGCAAATGCGTTTATTTTAACTTCAGCGTAAATTTTGAATACGTGCAAAGCTATTGCCAATTACGTCTGTTACCGATTTATTCACATAAGACACTCTGCACTGTAAGTTGATTCAAGATTAACGTTAATAACAGCGCAATTCTAAATTTCATTTCAAAGAGATGGCTAACTATACTTCTAATTTTTGGCCTGTTAAATATCTACTGATATGAAGAAAAAAAACTTTTTAACTCAAAAAATTAAGATTCGAGGAATCTAAAAACCTCAAAAATTAAAGTCGGTTTTCGGGTGGGGGTGTATATCTAAAGCATACGAAAAAAAATTTTTTTTAAAATCTAGCCTACTGATTTCAAAATCAATTATCTCTCAACTAAGTTGTTTAGAAAATTATTCAGAGAGATTTCTGAGAGAGTGGCACCCTCATACTATTTCGAAATATTTATCTGTTGAATGGTAACTGATATCAAAACCATTAGTGGTCTAGCTTGAAACATTCAAAAAATTGATTTGGGGTGTCTATTTAAGGTTTTTAGGTGGGTGGTACCCTCACAAGATACCAAAACATTTGTTTCTTAAGTTGCTACTGATATCAAAAAAACTAGCATCTTAGCTTAAGGCGTTCAAAAAAGTTATTTTGGGGGTCTATTTGGGGAGTTTCGAAGTGGAGGTGGTACCCTCACTTTATGTCAAATTAATTTTTTCTTAAAGATCTACTGAAAATTGTGGATAGTCAATCTTCTGAAACAGTGCTCGATGATATACAAAGTAAAATCAGAGCAAATTTTTATTCTCTTGATGCAATTATTTTTTGAGCTAAAGCGGTTTGAATCTCCGATTGGCATTTAAGTTTTTTGATTTGGAAACCCGTATCACGTGACAAATTGTCCCCAAAATTTTCGCAAAGGTTGTTCCATAAGAAAAAAGAGAAAACAACGTCGTTTGACAAGTACATTGACGATCACAACATCACAGGAATCACACAAGTGAGCATCCGTGATTGATTTCATCCTTGCTCAAGGGACTCATCAGGCGGAAAGACAAAAGCAGCCAGAGGCATCAACGCGAAACCAAATTAAGCAATGCAGCGGCGGAGAGCAAAGCTTGGAAATCGACATTATGCATAGGTATCACGCCAAGCGAGCGATCCTTGTCAAATTGCTTAATTTGGTTTTTCGTTGATACCCCTGGCTGTTTTTGTCTTTCTGCCTGATGAGACCTTTGAGCAAGGACGAAACCGGTCACGGATGCTCACTTGTGTGATTCCTGTGATCGTCAATGTACTTGTCAACCGACGTTGTTTTCTCTTTTTTCATTTGAATCGCTATAGTTCCTCTCCCGGAGGTGTGATACTGATATCTTTGGTACCCTTGTGATTTCCTAGGTGGTTTTATGAAGTCGTTCCATGTGCACTTCATCTACGTTCTGAATTTCAAGTTTCTGCGTTTAGCCGTTCCGACGTTATAGCGATTTTGGCCTCTGGTTGCAAAAACTCCGTTAATTTTGAACGGAAATAAACAAAAGAACTTTTGACGCGAAGCGTCACGGAAGTCCCAACAATTGTCACCTTTGTTGGTGTACGTTAAGCAGAGAAGCTGTGAATGCAAATGGTTATAGTCTTTGGTTTGACCCCAGCGCAAAACGAAAAGCTGGCTAGTGTTGCAAGGGATAGACGTTTTATCTACTTGAACACTGACTGCAAAAGAAAAAAAACTGTTTACCTTACTCCATACGGAAAAAAAGCCCCCCTCTCGGTTCTTTCGTGGTAAATCCTTTCAAAAAAATAATTTTCATTTCAAATTAACTTAACTATGAGTCAGATTTATTCACAAATTACTCTTGAAAATTTCTTAAAATTTCAAGTTGCTAAGGTAATGGGAAGTTTTCCAATTTGGAGATTTCCCGAAGTCACTTTCCGAAATCTGAACATATTTTTGCCAATAACTAATTTAAACAACGTCATAGGACGTTTTCGAGACGTGACTAACTTGACTTAAGTATTTTATGATTCAGTATTAAAAAACAAACCAATATACCAAATTTGAACTTGGCTGTGACGCCATCACAAAAATTTGTTAAAACCAAAATTCATAAAGTAGAAAAAACATTGAAAAATCCCAAAACTTGGTAATCAAATTTGATCGCTTGTTGACAAATACTTAACATAGGTTTCATCAAAAGATATATAAGCTCAGGTTTCATCAAAAGATATATAATATATGTAAGGGGGAGGGCTTTTCAGGATCAATTAATTACCAATCACTTCTCTCAAACTTCCTTCCATTAGCCCCCCTAATTATGCTATGCTCTATAAACTACATACGAAATAGATTACTCCTTGAAAGTTGTATTGTATTGGAAGTCGATGCTGTTGAAAAGCAAAGACGAATCGATATCGATAATTTACCAGGCCCAGCGCCAGGATAGCGTGACTAAGAAGGCACAAATAAATTTTGGGGGGCACGAGAAATTTATTCATGTGAATTTGAGAAGGGCACGGGGCGCAAGAAATTTATTCGAGTGTGGATCAAACGAAAAAGGTGAAAACCAAAAAAAAAGTCTTCAGTACAAAAGTTTCCCCAAAGTCTGATTATCGTCTCAAAAGTCTTGCGATTTTTGCGGAATTCTTAAACGAAGACAAAAAAGAAAAATAATAATAATAATAATAAAAAAAAGGTCTTCGTCCCAAAAGTTTTATGAAATCCGGTATGAGTCCACAAAAATTACGAAAATACAGGCGATAAACACCAAATTTGCTCTCCAGTAGCCCGAGTCTGTTAATTTCTTTGGGGCAGCACAGTCCTCGGTTGGGGGGGCACAATTTTCGTTTGGGGAGGGCACAAGCAATCATTTGGGGGGGCACGGCCCCGGAATTCCCTCCGTGGCGCCAGGCCTGTAATTTACACAAAAAGCAAAGAATTGTGGATAGTCGATATTAGAAACAAAAAGCAAAGACTAAAGAAACAAAAAGCAAAGATTAGTAATCGATGCCGAAATGCGAAAAAAAAATTTTATTCTATTTCTCATTAGGATGCACTAAAATTTTTGCTGTATTGACCATTATATAAAACTTGTGAGTGGATAAACTATCATTACCGTACTATAAAGAATATGAAAAAATACACTTTTAGGATAATTATAAAGAGCAATATAGCATAAATGAAACGAAACGATGTAAGCTTAGGCAGACTCAACAAGAACAAAAGTAGTTTAAAGATTCTGCCAATCGATAACATGTAAGCAAAAAGCATAGAAAAGGCGATAATCGATAGAACAAATTGAAATCAAAGCATCTGCGATAATCGATAACAGAAAAGCAAAGATTATAGTACCGATTATCGATTACTAATCAATATTTCCAACTCTGACTACCAGTGTAGGATTTTATGATTTACGAGCCTGTAAATTAAGAGAACTGAAATTCTAGCAATGGCTACATCCCACAGAGCCAACTAAACAACTAGGGTAATTATGTTTTTGCACTGCTAATTTCTATGCCACGTTTTAATAGCATAAATTTTTATCAAAACAGGCCTAAAATTAAGCTATTTTTGCAAAAAAAAATGCAAAATTTCGAGCGCTGGAGGCTACGCCTCCGGGTCCCCGAAACCATAGGTGGGCACAAATCGCTAATCCGCTATACCACTAATTAGCGAAGCTAACATTTTTTCTTAGCGGATTAGCGGTTCCGCTTACGTTCAAAAATGTTAACGGACTGGTTATCGAAGCTAATTTTTTTAGCCAATCCGCTAATCCGCTAGAAAAAAATGGTTGCAACCGTGGTTTGAATAAAGCATAGTCTAAAATTTACCTCATTGAGCCGTTTATGCTTAGCAGAGAAATCCAAGACTCGAACCGTGGGGGGGGTAGCCCCCAGCCGCTTGGCAAGTTTCATATATTTATATTTTTTGCAAGAAATAGTCCTTTCAGCGCCATTTTGATTATTTTTCGAACGTTTTCAGAGCTATTTGAAACACCTAAATTTCTGAAATTTAAAAATCATTTCAAAGAATTAAATTTCCCATTCAGTTCAACCCCTTACGTACAGATCAACTCCAAAACATTTTTTAACGCTTGTTTTGGGGGTTAATTATCCCCCTCTCCCCCAGCCCAGGTTACGCCATTGTTCATGCATTGTTTCATTTCTATGTCGTAATCACTAACCAAGAAGCGATTCTGTTGGCCTACATCTCTATTTCGCGACACATCCGTAAAGGCGTTGCGACCCATCGTTTATAAGCAAAAATGAAAACCTGAGCTGTAGTGTGCACCGCGTTAGTAAAAATAAGACGGGTTATTGCATCAAAATTGTGTTACAGCAGTCGATTCCCGGAAATTTTGCGAAAAATCAAGAAAACGTCGGATGGAGAATTATGTTTGATTGTTATTGTTCTTTTTTTACATCATTGTCTGTTATCTTAAAGTTACGTGATGTTCCAAAAAAATGTATTTTGAGTATGCCGAAATGGGGGGGACACAAGCAGCCGTTAAGGAGGCACGTTAAGTCCCCCTCCCCCCGCCCCCGATATTGCGATGGTACTCTCTGAAAGCGAAGTTGCAGTTAAGGCCAGGTACAATACGTTGCTCGGAATGCCTACGTTTTTGAGGCCAAACAATTGTAGGCTATACCCGTTGTGGTTGCTACTTAGCAGTCTCACTGAAGAGGGGAGTGCAATAAGGTTGGTTGGGCAAACGCATTTTTCATAGAAACGAACCATGTAAATTGAATTCAAACTCTAAACTATTGAAAAGGGTTACAGGTAAACATCGCCTATAAAGTAATCCCGTGTAGCCTACTTTATAAAGGATTATTATCAAAGACAGTGCTGCCGTCGAGGGTATGGGTTCGGCTTAATTGATTTATCTGTTATTTTTCAGAGTAAGCTCTTGCAGTCCCTAGCCCCAAGTACAGTCAGTATAAACTATCCTTGCTAAAATTGACAAAAAAGCTATTAAATTTGAACGTGGTTGAAAGTGCAACAAATTTCTTGACAATTACTGATTTGCTGCAAGCCTGAAGCTTACCCACTTGTTACTGGATAGATCCTTTACACTAATTTGTGGTGCAACCAGGGAGGGAGGTAAACCACCCCTCTTTCCCTTGGCCAAGTGACTTGAAAAATTTAACCCAAAACTGCAAGCTTTTAAACATGTTTTAGACTTGATCTTTAAGTAAGAGGAGATTGAAGGGGCTGGTCAATTTAATTCTTTAACTGGCTTCCAAATCTTGACACTTTAGTTCTTTCGAACGGAACATTAACATTGCTATTTTTCGCGAAAAATCACAAAAACAGGACGTTTTTGATGCACTTGAGTTGCACTAGTCTGTTTAGCACACAGTCCAATTGAAGCATTTTAAAATGAAAAAATCTTCTGATTCAATCCCCTCCTTCTCCAGCAAAATTCTAGTTACGCGCTTGCCACTATTTACGGTTTGGAACTGTGGTTCTCAACCTTTTTAGGTTACAGAGCAGGCTCGGAGCCAGGATAGCGTGACTGGGGGGGGAAGAGGGGAAATAAATTTTGGGGGGGCACGAGAAGTTTATTTGGTGTGAATTCGAAAGGGGCACTGGGGCACGAAAAATTTATCCCTGTCTGGATCAAAGAAACAAGGTGAGGTGCAAAAATTCAAAGGGATTTTCCGGCCGAAATCGGAAATTCAAGTGTTTTTTCCTGCCGAAAACAGGCGATCTCCAAAAAAAAAAAAAGAAAGATCTTCACTAAAATTTCAAGGGATTTTCCGGCCGAAATCGAATATTCAAGTGGTTTTTCCGGCCAAAAACAGATGATCTCCAAAAAAAAAAGAAAGGTCTTCACTAAAATTTTAAGGGATTTTCCGGCCGAAATCGGAAATTCAAGTGGTTTTTCCGGCCAAAAATAGATGATCTCCAAAAAAAAAAGGTCTTCATCCCAAAAACGTCACAAAAACCGGTGTAAGTCCACAAAAAACACTAATTTGGGCCTCGATTTGCGCTCCAAAAGCCCCGGGCATATTAATTTCTTCGGGGCACAGTCCTCGTTTGGGGTGCACAATTTTCATTTGGGGAAGCACAAGCAGTCAGTTGGGGGGCACGGCTCCGGTATGCCCCCCCGTGGCGCCGGGTCTGTAACAGAGTCGAATTTTCAACCTTGAGTTTGCTAGGAGCCGCATGCAAATAAGTTAATAAACCAATTTTTAGGTAAAAACCAAACCTAAAAAAAGTTTTTCGCCGTTTCGTTGGGGTATTTTTTCGGCTGAATTTAGGTGAACACCACAAAAGAAAAAAAAAGTTCTCTGCGAATTTGTTGTGTCATTTTTTGCCAATTTTAAAAGATGACAAAAGAAATGAAAAAGAAGACAGTGTTAGCCATTTTGTAGTGCCGACTTTTGGCAGAAATTTGGAATTAGCAATGGATAATTTTATAGAGTTAGTGAGAGCCACAATGATTGATACAAGTCAGTAGCGCATTAACCTGTCAACCAAAATGCAAAATAAGAAAAAAACCTCGTTTTTAGTTTTTCTGAGACTGTTTTTTGTGCTGGAATGGACTAAAAAGTGATTTATAGCATCTTTTGAAACATGTATTCAGGGGGGGGCTACTTTGTCGAATATAAAAGTCACAAATCAATAAAAACTTTGAAAAATGCACAAAAAAAAGCAATCAAATTTGATCGCTAATGTAAAAATGCTAAACATAGGTTTTATCAACAAATATATTATAAACTCAGGAATAAGCTGGGAGGGGGGCTATTCAGTATTGGTCAATTACCCATTACTTCTTTTAAATATCTTTCCATTAGCTCCCCCAATTATTTTTCTTTTTAAAATATAAACGAAATAGATTACTCCGAGTGAGTTTTATTGAATACCAGAATTTTGTGATTTACCAGCATGTAAGCAATGCAACCAGTTGAATCATGTTACGCTGCCAATTTCTATGCTACGTTTTAAAAACATTATTTTTTAGTTTAAAAATAGCGTTTAAAAATAGCGTTAATAATTAAAAAAACGCTTAAAAATAGCACTAAAATTTAGCTACTTTTGCAAAAAAAAATGCAAAATTTTCGAGCGCTGGGGGCTCTGCCTCCACACCCCGTGCCTGCGGCGGCTGGGGGCTTTGCCCCCAGACCACCAGCCTCTGGCAGCTGGGAGCTTCGCCCCCAGACCCCCATTGGTCTCCAGCAGCTGGGGACTTTTCCCCCAGACCCCCAAATTAGCCCCCCCACTGCGAATTTCTGGCTACGCGTGTGGTACAAGTTATGAAACTGATTTTTTGTTTTTTCTGTCTCATATTGTACTTTTAATGTTAATTAGCGGATTTGCAAATTAGCGTTAGCTTCCACTAACAAAATACTTGTGTTATCGGAATAGCGTTAGCAAAGCTAATCTTTTCAATTAACGGAATAGCTGTTAGCAGAGCTAATTTTTGCGTTAACTGTGCCCATCTATGCTCGAAACAACTTACTCCCTTTGCAGATTTCTGGCTACGCGCCCGAACAGTGAAAATTTACACTACCACCAACAAGCATAGGTGGGCACAAGTCCGTTAATCTTTAATCCGTTAATAACGAAGTTAACTTTTTCATTAACTCGTTCAGTGCCGCAACTAGAACGCTATTCTAAGGGAAACAAAATTTTTTTTGGGGGGGCCAAAATGTTTGGGTTGGTCTACTCTTCCCCGAGTTTTGTGTTGATCTCAAAAAAAAAAAAAGATCATCGCGCTGAATTGGTCTAATTTTCTTCAAGTTCTCTGTTGATCTCCCATAAAAAAAAGCCAACATCTTGAAACTGACGCAAGGGGTCAGGGGAGTTTGGGTTGGTATACTGGGCAGTTTAGGGGGACTGAATTTTTGTTTAGGGGGCGCCGCCCCTTTTGCCCCCCCTAGTTGTGGCCCTAAACTCGTAAATCCGTTAAAAAGTTTTTGCATGTTAACGGACTAAATTAACTTCCGTTAAGCTCTGTTAACTTCCGTTAAAGTTTTTATCGTTAATATTTTGCACCATTCATTCATCGTACCGGTACAAACCAGTTTGCACTGGTAACACTTGTTGCGTATTAGCTCGAGTTTTATAGAAGAAAGCGAAGAAAGGAGCTCTTTTTTGTGGCAAATAATAAGCTGCAGCCTCATAGGTCTTAAAACTATCGCTGTTTACAATTTCCAGAGATTTTCCGATTGCAGCTTCATTAGTGCATTTGAACGTATTTTTATCTTAAAATTAGATTAGACTGTAAAATGGAGCTTCCAAAACACAAAAAGACCACCACAGCAATAAATATTTTCTTACAATCAGCTCAACAACGTCAATACGTATTCTTGAAACAAGTGAATAAAAAGAAATGTAAATTACACGCAAAATGTTAACGGATTAACGGACTTTTTTAACTTCCGTTAATTAAAGCTGAAAATAACGGATTAACGTTAACGGAGGTGCAAAGTTTGTTAACGGACTAGTGGTTAACGAAGCTAACGTTTTGCATTAGCTTGCCCACCTTTGCCCATACCTGTCAACTCTCCCGATTTCGTTGGAAGATTCCCGATTTTGAGGATTTCTCCCGATCACCCGATGTCAACAAAAAATCTCCCGATATCATGATTTAGCTCAAGATTTTTTTAATTTAAAAATTAATCAGTTTTTGAAAAACTAATCAATTTTCTTGGAGATTCTTTATTTTCTGAAAGGGAAAGAATATACTCTTCGACCCTGCTTTGACTGATTTTATATTTTTCAAGAGTTTTGATTTAAAAATTAATGTGTGATCTTGCTTTCACATAACGGGTAACATCAATTCGAATTGTTAAGAATTGATGACGTAACAAATAACAATGGCATGTACAAATTGCAGTCTCTGGCACCGGTCATTCCTGCTCATTGCTACTGTAAAAAGCTGAGCTCTTTTAATGGCGTCTAACGAAGACATACCTGTCAACATTTGAAAATGCCAAATCGGGAGATTTCTTACTAGCAAACTCAATAGCGGGGAATTTCGCCACCCATACCTCCTCCATGCGTCGACTGCGTGAATATTTAATTATTGTTACTTTTTAAAGTTGGTACACATTACCAAAATTTTGACATTACCATTTTAGGTTTTAGCAGTTCTAGCTACTAAAAGACAGATTAATTACACCAAGCAGTCTTTTTATTTTGGATACGGTACCAGGTAACTGATAACATCAGTACTGCTTCATACACTTCACTGACACACGGCATAAAAACTCATGCTACATTCAGCGCAGCAGACGCTTTCCAAAAAATACTGAACGATAAAAGTAAAATATCATTCAACCACGTCTACTTAAACCAGACCCGCAACCCTAACAAAATTTTTTGCCCCCCGGCCTAGACAAAATCAGTTGTACGTGTATAGTGGTATATTAATTAGCGCCCCTTGTTTACTAGCTTTCGCCCCCCTTCCACTCTTACCTTAAGCATTTGTTTCTACTTGCAGGACTGACTTTAACTCTTGTGAGCTTGATTATATCTATTTTGGAAGGTTTAAAGCCAGCTGCAGTGCGGTCACAATTCAAATTTACAGCTTAAAAGCGCGCACGCAGTGTCATGGTGCAAACTGGTTCTGTTTTCGGTTACAATCTTCCTTCCGCACCGAGGAAAAGGTTCTTTTGCATGATGCGTTTGAGCGAGCTCAACGGCAAATTGTTCTTCACCACGAACATTGCAAATTTTGTTTCCGCATAATAAGTTTATTGCTTTCTTCTGGTTCCTTTACCATAAAGCTGGTTATTCTTTAGTTTCTTTTTTCAGCTGCAATGCTCTTTTTGTGATTTTCAGAGGTGACGTGTTTCGTTACATCATTCTTTCCTCCCCGAACTACACTAATGTCTAAGCTATTGTGCAAGAATTATATTTAGCGCATTCATCCCCTCTATGCAATAATATCGCCACAAGCTTATCGGGCACATACGAAATCAGTCGTAAATTACATACGTCTATATTTTATTTAATAAAATCGATTTCACCCCAGCGGGGCATCATTAGTTAAGTCTCATTCAAATAGAGTAAAACTGTATTTGAATAAGACTTAACTGATGATGCCCCGCTGGGGTGAAATCGATTTTAATAAATAAAATGGTAGTATATAATTTACGACTTATTTCGTGTGTGCCCGATAAGCTTGTGGCTATAATATTTTAATGATCTCTAAATGCGAAGTTGTCGGAATTTCTTCCTTCCTCTCTTGCTGGTGATTTTCATCTAAAACATAGCCTCAAACAACACCCCTTTATGGCTTCTACATATGAAAGGATAATCTTTCTCCCAAGTGTACTTGCTGGTGCAGCTATACTTTTTTTTTCCTTTTACCTGCCTCTTCTTATAACTCTCGCTGACCATCTCTCTTGCACATTGTACTAACACTTGCTCCGACAGACGCCATTTAAGCTCTTCGCAGTTGCCATGACCGGTACCAGGGACTGTAATTTGTAATTGTAATTAACTTACATTTTATTCACCAACTTGCCTTGGCCAGGAGACAGCCAAGGAAGGAACTTCTTGGTCTTCGAGTCAAGCTGCCACCTACCCACCTGTCTACCACACACGGCGGAGGCTTCACACTTAATCTTTTAACATGAGGCTTTGCAATGGTGTTGATGAAAATTTTCAACGCCATTTCGTCATATATATATGCTGTTGCATCACACAAGCTTGTAACACGAACAGTATTACCTGATAAAAGTCTTCCTAACAACCGTGATATCTTCTTTTATGACGAAATGGAGTTGATTTTTTTATGAACACCATTGCAAAGCCTCATGTAAAAAGGTTGACTGTCCCTTTGATTGCTGAAAGTCAACTATACTTGACTTCCCTACAGGGAAGCTGTGATTACCAATTTTTGTTGTCTTTCTTTAGTCCTTTTACCGGGAATCGAACCCAAGTCTACTGCTTTAGTAGTAGACGCTCTGTCCCCTCGACCACTGATCGGTTAAAAATAAAATATAGCGCACAATTTGTGCTTGCCATTGTTGTTTGTTACGTCATCAATTCTTTAGAATTCGAATTGATGTTACCCGTTATGTGAAAGCAAGATCACACATTAATTTCCAAATCAAAACTCTTAAAAAATATAAAATCAATCAAAGTAGGGTTCGAAGTGTATTTTTTCCTTTCAGAAAAAAAAAAGATTCGCGAACAAAATTGATTGGTTTTTCAAAAACTGATTAATTTTTAAATTCAAAAATTCTTGAGCTAAATCGTGATATCTGGGGATTTTTTGTTGACATCGGGTGATCGGGAGAAATCCTCGAAATCGGGAGTTTCCCGACGAAATCGGGAGAGTTGACAAGTATGATCGGAGAAAGTGTTAGTACTAATACGCGCAAGGGAGATAATTGGTGAGAGTTGCAAGAAGATGCCCATTTTATATTTTTGCAATGCTGATTTCTATTCCGCATTACAAAATTATTAATTTTTATCGAAATAGACCTAAAATTAAGTTATTTGCAAAACCATACAAAATTTTGGAGTGCTAGAAGCGGAGCTCTCAGGCCCCCGAACACAGCCCCCCATTGCAGATTTCTGGTTACACGGCTTATTGTAAACGAGCGCTGCTACGTTTCCAAGTTTTATAATCTTGCAATGAGAAGTTATTGAGCTGGCCAAATACCAACTGCTATCTACTATGATGAAGTAGTACCGTTATCTTTCAAATATAACCTTTTGCAGCTTCCTATACATTATACACACCCCGAAATTCCGTCCGGGGTGTCACCATCCTCAGCGACGCCACTGATTGTTAACAGGCGGCGTGAGGCGCTAAATAGTGGATGATTAACACAGTTTTGATTTCAACGGTTTCTGCGTAATTTGAGGTGTCTGGTTTGGGCATGAAGTGGTGCAATGTTTCTGTGTATTTGTTGGAATTGTACATTCAGTTTGCTGCCAGCTCGGAAACACCAAGTACCCTAGAAACAGTACTTAAATTATAGGGGGACACGTCCCTTCACCGAGAGTTAGCGTCCCGCCATCGAGGTTTAGCGTCCCCCCCATAGAGATTTAAGCGCTGGTTGATCAGACGAAAAAGGGCCCGTCAGCAGGAATAAATCCCTGAAACTCTGGGAATTTAGTCCCAAATCGCGGTGATGACCTTTTTTTTTGTCTTTACTCGATTTCGGGGGCAAAAAGACGTAGTTTCCACTAAAGTACTTTCGCATTCCGAATGCGTTTGGTCAAGGCTGATGAAGTGTCCCCCAAAGCAAAATTTTACTGTTTAAGTACTGGCTACAGATAATAATTGTGTGGCGTATTATGCAAGGACGTAACAATGTAACCATGGTGCGGTTGAAGTGAAATCATTCCGTTGTGGTCGGCGTAATAACGGCGCATTTGTCCTCTTGGTCATGTTTAATAAAGAATTTTGTTTTATTTTTAATTGTAAGTGTTAAACTGGGGTTGTCCAAGTTTTGAATGTGTTTGTTAATACTTCATAATGTTATGATTTGTTCCTGTAATTGCTGCAATAACGATTTATTTACGCTGGAGGTAGTGCGCAGGCAGGGATTTGAGGGGTGGGGGTTGGTGGCAAAGTAGCATTAAATTGCGTTTAACGCGAGGAAAGTTAGGTTTCGGAGTCTACGTTAGGGATTAGACAAGAACCTAGCAGTAACTTTTTCTTGAAGTAAAATAAGCAGAACTAATTTAATAGTTGACAATTATTGATCGGACTATGAACGACTACATTTTTTACAAATTCATTCAAAGCAACCAGATCAATTAGCGTAATAAAGTTCGATAATGTCGCGAAGTCCCCAGATATTGCTTGCGATGTCACGTTCTAGTTAGTTTCAATTTCGCTAATATTAAATTCAAGTTACATTTCACATCGAATTTTAGAAATTTTTTTTTTTAAGTCATATTTCAAGTTTCTTATTGACCCAACAAAAGACCCAACCCTACTTCTTTTCAGGAATTGGCCAATCTAGATCATAACAGTAAGAATACTGGACCCATATTTTGAGACGGAAGTGCAGGTGATGGTTGACTCGATGACATTTAGTACTTCGCCATCATCTCATCAAGAACTGTGTCTAATGTACATAATTTATCTCGAAACTGCATAACTGCTTGTGTAATGCGCATAATTCAGTCGCTGTGCTTGATAAAAAAAATAAATAAATGGTAAATGGTAATCGTAGTTTTGACCTAAGCACTTTTGACGTAATAGCTAATTTAAGCAAATCATGCAATGGTAGGCAAAATTAACCGTTAATTCGCTATGATTGGTGACATTTGTGTTCATAGAATTAAATATTATTTGGTCGTACAATTCACAAGGTCGGCAGCTTCACTTGTGCGCAAGGTTTTTGACCACTCCCCATCATACGATAATCAGGGTGTGCGGGGTTTAAATGCAGAATACGAAAATTACCGCGTTTTTAGCACTTCTGAAACTGTCTTTTGTACTGGAATGGACTCAAAAATGATTTAATGCATGTTTTGAAACATTTAGTAAAGAGGGGGAGCTAATTTGTCAAAAATAAAACTCACAAATCAGTAAAAACTTTGAAAAATGGCTAAGTATAAGCAATCAAATTTGATCGCTTGTTGAAAAATTCTGAACATTGGTTTTATTCTAAAACGCTTACAAGTTTAATCCTAATTAAGCTAATTCGTCAACATTCTGTACAGAAAGTTAATTGGAGGGGGACTAATGAAGCGAGATGTGGAAGAAGTGATGGATAATTCAGGATAGTACTCCCCACACAAAAAATAATAATAATAACGCAATTCGTGCAGTAGCGAGGCCAAGGGCTGGGCAAACCCCCCCATTGGCAATGCTGGGACTACTACAAATTTACTTTCTATTCCGCAACCGCAAAACAGCAGTGGGTGGTCCGCAACCGCAAATCCGCAAGTTTGAGGTAGCTTTGCGGTAATTTTTTGCACTTCCGCAACCGCAAATGACTTTTGACTGCCGCAAACTTGAACCGCAAATTTTGCTGTGATTTTTATCTGGTTTGATAAATAGGGTATGGCAGTAACAATGCTTCATATTGCCTATGTTGACTACAGACCTGTGATAAACACCGGTAAGTTTTTTTGATTTATTTAATATTCTGTTTTTGTGAGTTTTAGTACATTTATGTGAGCAGCATAGCCAAGTGGAAATGCAAGCCGGTTTATTGTTCAAACAAAACTGCGACCGGAGTTGGATTACGGCTGCGACTCTGGTGGCTGGAATGGAGACTTGATAGAGCGCGACCTCGGCTACCAGTCACTTTCGTCGCTTGTTCTAACTTCTAATTACAGTATCTTCGTAGAGTTAAAAATCCTTGGTTGATTTACGTACTTGCACTTTTCATTACTCAAAGAATACACAGAGATGCATAGCTCTTTATTGAATCGCGGTACGTAAAAACTCTATTCGCATAAAGCTGCATTTTTGCGTTCTTAAAAATAATACTTTGCTGGGTTTTAGACTACTATTTACTGCTTGAGTGACGGAATTAGGGGGGTCGTTGTTAATGACCTTTCTAGTTCCTTCATCACGCATGGCAATTTGCAGATCACAATTAAGATAACTTGGTTCGTACGTAATAATTGCAGTCAAAGTTTGTTTTTTTGTTCTTGTTTTGTTTTGTTACTGTGTTGGTGCAAAATTTTTTTAAATTGTTTTGAAATGTGTTCTTACAAGCAAGCATTTGTTCAGACAAAAATGTGCTAGGTGTAAGAAGTACAAGCCAAAAGTTCGGCTTCTTTGTATATTTTACTTCAGTTGCAGTACAAATACAGTCCTAACTAATGGTTTCATGAAATTCTAATGCTTGAAATTTTAGTCGAGCTTTAAGTAAGCGCGGTCTTTTAAAAGCTTTCAAATTACATACAATAATATTGCGGTGCAAATATTAATTTTGATCCAAAACTCTCTCTTATTTTAAATCTTATGTTTTTGTTTGGTGCTGAGCAGTCGGCAGAATAATTGCAAAAATAGAAACTTGGGTTTTAAGTCTTGGTTATGGGTATGTAACGCAGGTTCAATCAATAGTCACTGTTAAATTAGAAATTTGTTTTGCCAGTGGCCAGTTTGCTGGTGGGGCCAAAAATCTACAAAATCAATGTAATGTACGGTAGTAATTTACGCGCCAAAAAGTTTGTCAATACGACTAACTTAGCTCGTTTTAACTTCAATATTTCACTGCGTCACAAAAAAATTTGACATCTCTGAAAAACATACTAATTTATGCTTGCTAGAGGTAATTTTCGACCCTGAGTCCGAATCTGCCATCAGTTTTTTTCTATCACGTCAGATTTTCATGTTGTTTGCATTTTAATTATTTTATTTTCAAAAAAAAGTAAAAATTTAGCAATTATGTGATCAGTGAGATCTTTTTTCTTTGGGTTCAAAATGTCATGCAAAGAGAGTATTGTGCCAATGGAGCAGCATATAATGTTTTTGGTGTGCTGTGATGTGCCTGTAAGTTGTCAGTTTATCTTCAAGTGTCATTTATTAGCTGATATTCACTCAGATTATAGCTATTGTTTCTTGCACCCATTAGTCTGAACAATGAAACACAGCCAGGTTATTGGTCGGTCTAACGTTAAATGTGGTCTTCTGACCAAATGATGTTGCGTCCTTGCCGGCTAAACACTGCATGCCTAGCCGGTCATGAACAAAGGATCCATTTAGATAAAAGATGAATTGCCCAAATAAATTAAGAATACGTTTCAGTAAAATTACTGCACTAAAAATTGTTTAAAAATCAATAAAAGCTGTCTATAGGGTCAATGGCTGGCAGTTGCATTTGGGTGCCTCTAGAAATGTTGTAGGCATCTGTGCTTTCTGCGATAAGTTTCGTCACAATCTCGTTGAAGAGACCACCAAAAATCTGCCATCATAGTAGGGCTAACATTTTCCTGGTACCGATCTTCAATGATTCTAATGTCTTGGGGAAACCGCTCACCGTGCTCATCGTTGACATCAGCATTGTTTTCCGGAAAAAAATCCAAGTGCGGATGCAAAAAGTGCATCTTTAGTGACATTCGAGCACCTATTTCTTGATAGGCATTCAACATTTTGTTGACAATTTCTTTGCAGTTGGCAGCTTTGTGCTTACCCAAAAAATTCTGCACAACCAATTTGAAAGTTTCCCTTGCGGCAAGTTCTTTTGCATTTAATTTTGTATTCAGTTCTTCATCTTTTACCAACTTTCGTATATCTGGTCCTACAAATATTCCTTGCTTCAACTTTGCTTCAGATTTGTATGGAACCTTTTTGGCAATATGTTTGAATCCTTCACCTTCTATATCCATGGCTTTCACAAAATTTTTAAACAGTCCCAGTTTTATATGAAGTGGAGGCAAAAACACTTTGCTTGTTTCAACTAATAGATAATACTGGACATTAAAGTTTCCTAGGTTGAAATTCGTGCGGTTAGGCCATTCTGTGGTACTGTAATAATGTTTATCTGCCTGGCTGTCCCACAAACAAAGGAAACAAATGTACTTAAGCACGTTACAACTGCAAACCGAGCAAAAGGCCAACAACTTTCAGGTCTCCGCAGATGTGCCATTTATGACCATCTTAACGAATGCACATTAGCAATTTCTTCATTGCATGATAAGTTTTGGTTGTATTTCCGCTATAAGCCATTGGAACTGATGGCTTTTGATTTTCTTTGTAAAGCAAAACTGCCTTCAAACTTGTTTTGTTTGGGTCGATTAAAAGTCTCCTTCATCCGCCTAGTATTCCTGATCTAATGAAAGCATTAAACCTCTATTATCCTGGCAGAAACAAATGTCATCCTCTAAACAAAAATATGGGATGAGAACTAAATGCCTTTTCTTAAAAATTGTAGTGCTCACACCTTTTTGTAAAAAGTTCCTTTGGTTAGGTCGAGACCCTAGGAAGTCTGATTTTTCTTTCGATAAACATAGATCTTTGGCTAGATTTTGCAGTTCCGCTTGAGATTATCAAATGAGGTACTTCTGTAGATTCTTCAGTTGGTTCTTCAAAATGAAAATCACTTTCAGAAGCACTGCTTGTTGCTGCATCTGTACTGCATTCAGAATCCAAATCCAATGCAACTTCAGATTGAGGTTGTGGTACAGGATATTCAAGACTGTGAGGAACAGGTTTTATGGCTGGAAGGCAGTCGGAAGATATTTTATTTAAGATCGTGTCTTTTTTAAAAATCCAGATATCTTTGTCAAGCTGAAATAACAGTCTGTGAAATGGTCCTTTTGCTCACGCCACACCATTGGAACACAGAACGCCATATTTTTCTTTTTTCCATTGTGTCAGGGCAGTATAGCAAGAGGAGCAGCTGACATGAGCAGCCCATGATTTGTCTTGGTCTCCCAAGTCTAAACCAAAGCATAGTTTGTAAGCATCTTTTAGTCTTTCAGTTATGGTTGCTCGAAGATCCCGAAGAGCAAATTTTCCACAAATATATTAAATCTCGATCTTGTGCTATTGTGGAAAAAACTTGACCAGTGCCTTGCATAACGCTACTGTATATAGGCCTGTCTCGCAATAACCAATTAACCATTCACTTAAGTATATCACAAAATTAATATATTCAAATTCAACTGACTTTAACATGCCAGCATTTCGTGCATGCCACATTACAGTGAACGAGAATGGTGTGCTTACGTGACATAGCTTACTGCAGCTAAAAAATAGATGATCTTACCCCATAAAATAAACCAGGTATTCTTTCTAACTTTTTGGGTAATATTTCAAAAATACAATTGCAAATACGAGTAACTCAAGATCCTGACGTGATAGAGCAAAACCAAGACCAGATTCGGATTCAGTGTCGAAAATTACCCTCAGAAAATATAGTCCGATTTATTTTCCCGAAATGTGACATTTTTTTGTGGCGTAGTGTTTGTGACAAATAATTGATTATATTTGTAGTAGTAACTTATGCTTTTATATGTGCTGTTTGGTGCGTTCTGTACTGACTGTGCTGTGTTTTTAGTGATGTTCAAGCAGACAAATAAACGCTTACTCTTACTGGTGAATTTTATAAAATTTTTGGAGTAATGCCGCCAAGCCGTTCAGAAATTTATGCCATTTCTTGAATAAAAAAATGCTTTGCATTTTGTCGCATCATTTGCATAATATGCAAACATTGCTAAATCAAAAATGCATAGTTGTATTTTGTATACATCATCAAATATCACAAGATTATCCAAGATACAGACATTTTTTCCAGGATTCCAAACCGGGCAGTAATATTATAATTTCCAAAATCTCTAAAAATTTCTTGAGCGTCAATACATGTAGTCCAAAAGTTGCGTTCTAAAAACACGATAAACAAAACTAAAAACATAAAACTAAGATTGAAAATGTTGGTAGGCCTGCTGCCTATTTATTTAGTAAAGACGTGCTGGGCATGTCATCAAAGTTGTCTTGCGCGACCCCTTGGCACTTCAAAATGTCTAAACTTCCCTTCAGAAAAACAAGCTGTGGAAAGCTCCTTGATGTTAAGCTAGTTCGTTTAGCTGTAAGAATAGCAGCACCTACCGAAAATAATAATCGCCCCATAGCAGCGGAACTTGGGAAGGAGGTGTTTTAATGTACTTTATAAATACAAATCAAAATTAAATCAAACTTTCATTATACTCGCTGTAATACGCCGAAGCGTGTAACGAGGTTGCGTGGCCCATCTCTGTGTCATTGCGCCCGGGCAACACAGCTTCTTTCAAAGAAATGTCCCAGCGGTGGCGAGCCGTTGGCAACAATGTGTTTGATTTGATCGGCCCGAGATTTGAACCTCAGATTTCCAGCACCAGAGGCAAACGCGTTACCGCTCGACCAACTAGCCGGTCTTTACAAATACATCCACCCAAATCTGTCCATACATTGAACCGTAAAAAAAATAAAAGAAATAATAACTAGATCCACCTAAATCTGTCGATACATTAAACCATAAAAACGTATTTTTTTATAAATTGCAAAGAAACGATCCCAGCGATGTTGTTGCGTTGCCGTAGATTTCAATTTTTCAACGCAAATGTTTGCGATAAGAAACCGGTTCGCAAATCCGCAAATCAATACCTTGAGTCCGCAATTTGTGAATTTGCGGAAGTGCCCAGCACTGCTTATTGGTCAGTCGAACATAAAGAAAAAAACACGTTTTTAGCACTTTTGAGACTGCTTTTTGCACTGGAATGGACTAAAAATTATTTAAAGCATTTTTTAAAATATTTATTGAGGAGGGCTATTTTTTTCAAAATGAACTCACAAACCAGTGAAACTTAAAAGCTCAGGAATAGGCAGAGGTGAGCACTTGCGCCGCAACTATTTTCCTTGCGATAGCGCTTGCGCCGCAATTATTTTTAAACGGTTGCGCTGACGCTTGCGCGCAAGTATTTCAGCAATTTTGAGCGCAATCGCGCATGCGCAAGTCAAATACGATTATGAATGTTCGTTTTTCAATCAAGCGTAATTAAAGTTAACAAAAAATATTTACGAGCTACATAGGTGTAGCAAGAATTTTTGATTGGGGGGGAGAGGCCAAACCGGAAATCACACGCAATGACGTCATCAAAATTTTTCGAAAAGAGGTACTTTTTACGGGACAAACATACCGTAGAATGGAGGATCAAACGCCAGGGCCTGGGTTAGCATGTAACCTGGGTTTTGCGAAAGAAAAAAGACTTGAACTTAAAGTTTAAACAATTTCCAAAATTGTCTAAGTTGGGAGACGTGGTGAGCAAGCTAGTTTAGTTCAAACGTATCACAGACGGGGATCTGGAGGCCGCCGCTGGGCGATTTTTTGAAATTTGTTTTAGAAAAAAAGTTATTTTAATGCCATTTGGATCACATTTTGCACATTTTTAGAGCCATTTAAAATAACCAAATTTTTAAGAATTGAAAGGCAATTGAAACAATCAAGTTGGTGAGTCTTTACTTTATTACATATCAAGTTAAAACACGCTTAAGATCTTGAATTTTGGGGGGTTAAATTTTGTAAGTGACTCGGCCCAGGTTGGAGAAGCGAATTACATTGTCTCCTGCAATAATTTTAGCAGCAATTAATCAATCGAATATTTGCTTTGGGAAATTTTTGTTTTGTCATGAATACGGGTTACAAAGTAGGCTCCACTTAATATGACCACCCGACCGTTTTGGTCATAATATCCGAATGGTCATGAAAACCGAAGTCACCATAACCGCACCTGAATCGACGCCGTATACCACAAGAAGTCTAAATACCGTCAAATCCATCGTTTAACCGAAGTAACAGTGTGACGTTGGCAATAAAACAAAGTACAGAACTGTAACAGTACAAGTGACGGTAAAACTAAGTACAGTGTGTAACAATATTTACAAGCGGCGGTACTGCATAACAAAGTAAATAGCAGTTCACTAGCGATTTAGTGGTATCCTTTTTCAACGATAGCAGCTCCATGCAAGCAAGAGATAGAAATCTTAAAAATAAAAAAATAAAAAATAAAAGAATAAAAACCCTTAGATCTCAGAAAGGCGTAAGGTGCTGTACATCGCAGCAAAGTTTTGAAACGCACGACCCACATCAAAGACACTTGAGTTAGGTTCCTGCGTCTCGGCTAAAACGTCTATACTCTAAAAACAGACTATAATAACCCCTGAAAAGCTTCGAGTTTAGAATCTCGGAACCTCTAGCCTACTAACATTCTACAGACCTTATACAAGAAAGAGGAAGCCTATTATAATCTACTTACTACTACGTAAATCTTTGGTGTTTATAAATGTTTTAAACAGATCCGTACCTTACGGTAAAAAATATCTATCCAATTTTGCCACCTCTAGTTTTTGTTACATAAGATTCATCTCCATTTATAAGAGAATTACAGTACTTTTTCTAAAACTGAATACGTTGAGCCCCGCTGAATAACCCGTCTGGCTACGGCCCTGATTATACTCTAACTTGCTATGGTCAAGTTTCGAGTTTACGTGGTCACAAAATTCCGCAAGTGCATATACAGTGAGTAGCACAGATAGGGGGGATATTGTGCCATGGCCCCACGTTTTTGGGCCATGGCACAATTCGAAAACTTTTTTCACACATTTTTCGAACTGTGCCATGGCCCAAAAACGTGGGTCCATGGCACAATTCGAAAAATGTGTGAAAAAAGTTAAAATCGCGTAAATACATTACCATAAAGCATGCACGGATTGCACGTGGGAAAGGCTTACGCTATACCTGGCAATTTAGCATTATTTTAATCAGCTCGAGGGCAAGAGTGTGCAGATTTCAATTTTTTTGCTCATGCTAATATATTTCTGCTTTAAAAAGTTTTTCGACTTTTTTATGCCAATAAGTATAAATTCGCTATATTCTGTCGCTAAAAGTTATGGCCGATGCAAAAAGATTATTCAAAAAATCACCTCAACAAAGCAGTCGAGGCATGCAGCGAGTCTGACTAATTACACTGCAATGAGTAATTCTTACAAGCAAATATCTGAAATGATTGTTACAACGCGTAACCAAATAAGCAATTCAGGTGTGGAAACTGCAGTAAATATGCTAGGGTTGGGAGAAATGGCGGCAAACCTCCCTGCTCATTAGCTTTTGAAAGGACAACTTAAAAATCACCACAATAATTTGCCTTAGTCCAATCAGTAATGTTCAAATTTGGGATGATGAGAAGAAGTTCGTTTTCAAAAAGCTAACTCATAGTGCTATTTAGTATGGTCTAAAAATTGATCCGAACGATCTGATTACAAAGTTATTGGGGTTTAAGCAAAGATTCTGCCGCTGGCGAGAAAAACGACCAAGACTAAGAGGGTGTGAGAAAGGCTCAGTCGATTAACGCACGAATTTACGACACCTTGGATAAAGCTTTTACGGAAACAAATTTGATTATTGAGATAGACAAAGCTCGCAAGCTTGTACAAACAATAACAAAAAACATCAGTTTTCAGGGGTTGCGTTTTTGAGCAAAAAGAAAAAAGAAATACTTGTGTATTTACGTTAACTATGTTATATTGTACTTTCTAAATTTCAATTAACAACAATTATATTGGTAACAAAACACAAAATTAACTGGAAAAACGGCGAGAAGTTCGTCATTGACAAAACGAAATGACAACGGCTAAAGTTTACCACCACACCATTTCAAACCCGCCCACATGTTGCAATCTGCCATCTTGCTATTGCAGCATTTCATCTGCAATCAATTGCAGCATGCCCGCTCACCTGCTGCAATCTGATTTTGAGCGGCAGCAACATTCAAACACCAATCGCTAGATATTAACGACGTATACACACGCGTTAAGAAGCAAATATTAAAATAGCTTTTGTTGCAAATACTAATCTATAGCTTCAGCTCATTTTGTCGTTGGCTGCGTTCATTTTATTTTACGGGCAAGCAATACTGTTGGTAAGGATAGTTTTGCTCAGAAAAATGAATGATAATTGATAAGCTACTAACAGTATCCAGAGTCACAGAAGCACCATAAGAACTATGATTGACAGCCTACAGTATAAGCCGGCGTAGTGTTTCGGAGTCGACTTTCATCTTATATTCCTCGTAAGTGTTATAGCTAGGATTATACCGGTATAAACTGTCCGTAGAAAGGCCAGATAATACAAACTGGCCAATCCAAAAAGTTATAAAAACCTTTAATGCAGTGCCGTCGCCAGAGCAAACGAAGTGAGGGAGTATTTGCCGAAAGTGAGAGGGCACTAAAATAGACTGAAGTTTTGCACATTAAAACTGATCTTGTACGGCTTCGAGTTATGCGCAGTTTTAAAAATTATGTATTCATGTCTGAAAGAAAAGACATATAAAGCCGGCAACTTTTCTTAGCTCTTTTCGTCTGAGGCACATAATCCCTTAAAAAATCTATCAGCAGCAGTAACTGTGACTTAAACAATTTTGAGTATGCTCTAAAAAAACAAAAACAAGCTAGTATTTCAAGAAAAAGTTTCGCAACCACGATTATGCTGCATGAAGGGAGCAGGGTCGCCGCCCCGGGGGGGTGAAAGGGGCGAGTCACCACCAAATAATTTTTGGCCAGTTTTCCTATTCGCCTAGAACCGCAGAGTTTTTTCAAGGGTGTAGGGGTTGACGTCAGCACTTACAATGTTTGAACGTGGTTTTAATTTTTCGCATGGATCTAAAAGATATTCTACTTGGATTACTAATCTGCGTACTTCAAAAATTATAAATTGTTGTGACTTCCAAGCGAGGAAAGTTTATGCTCTTGATTAGATTTCCTTCCAATATAGAAGTTTTGGGTATAACTCGTGATAGTATGCTTGTAAGGAAGAAAAGCAATGTAGTACGGTAGTAAATAACAATCTGTCGTATTATCATTGATTTGACGGTTTTACTTTTACAGTAAACTTTTGTGAAGACAATTGCAATCACATAATCAAAAATAGTTTAACGTTAAGAGATTTACTACTCAACATTGGAATTCGAAACTAATATAGACTCTACGCAAATTAATAAACATGTCACCCTTAAACACATAAAAAGACACTTACTGGTTTTAAATGGCAGGTTTACTTGTTTGTTCACCACTAAAATTGTAAGAATTGACATCAACTTTATAGCAATAAGTCAACAATAGGAATTTTTGCATTTCTGTCGCTAGAGGTAGCATTTCACAAGTTTAGCTCTATATTGCTCATAACCAGAGGTGGGCACAAATAACATTATATCAAAAGCGCGACGCAACAAAGCGCAACGATCTTTTCAACCAGTAAAAGCGCAGCGCGAAATGCGCAATTTAATTTTTTTAATTTCGGAAGCGCACCGCAATGAACTTTTTGATTCAGTTAAAGCGCAGCGCAAATCCGCAATTGCGGAATGGCATTTTTGTACCAAGTTAAAGCGCAACCTAACTTCCGCAATTGAAATTTCACTACACAAGGCAAATACCGCATTTTTTGCGATTTGAGACAAAAAAAGAGCAAATAATTGCTAGAGAGATCGACATTTATTAACATTGCGATCGAAATAGAACAAAATTGCGGAAGTTGCGCTTTGCGCTTCTAATTGCGCTTTGCCTACCTCTACTCATAACTTTTGACTTTATGGCTCGATTTTGTTCAATTCTTTTTCAAACAGTGTATAATCATATGGCCCATCTACCTAAAATGTTTTTAAGCATGCAAATTGTCGCTGCCGCGCACCGCGAACGAGAAAGCTCAAATTTGGGGCAAGTGGGGTCAGAAAAATAGGTTGGTGGGAGAAAAACTCATCTCATGCCATTGCAGGAAATTTAAAATTCTGAAAAAAAAATTTCAGTGATTGGTTGAAAACCACAAGAACCCGGTGGAGCGCCCAAGCCTTGCTATACTTTCTTAAAAGACTATACTCCTTGGTATGCTTGATTCAGAAAACAGTTGTCAAGGATGCAGTCGTCCTGTTTTATTCAGTTATATCACAGTTGCAGTAGTATTGATTGTAGATAAAATCCCAAGTCAAACTGAATATCCAAAATATGGCAAATTTAACCGAGGTCCTCTGCTTGTTATAAAAAATAAAACGGTCTTTCTTCCAACGCGAAGCTAACAAATTGAATGTGCTCCTGGAAAAAAATTCCAAAAAGCTACGAAAGATTGCGGGCAAAACTGCAGCTGAAGAAAGCTGCTTGTAATTGGTTACCTTTTGCAGCTGCAACTAAAACAAATCAAGCGAGAACATAATATAAATATGAACAAAAGGCCAAGGGTTCGCGTCCAGCATACCACAAAAAAACTATACAATTTGAAACTAAAGAAACTTTTTCAAAGCAAATGCTGGAACAGTGATTGCCCATTAAATCAAATTTTTCATTATAGTCCGTGTATTACGCCGAAGCGTGCAACGATATTACGGGGCCCATCTACACGTCATTGTGCCCGGGCAACACAGCTCCTTTCGAAGAAATTTTGCAGCAGTGGCGAGCCGTTGTCAAAACTGTGTCCTACGGATGAAAATCAGTAAAGCCAGAAAAAAAAAAGAAGTCTGCGTTCAATCATAAAATCAAAATACACCTTTTTTATAAAAACCAGCAAATTTTGTGGTGAGATTTGCTGTTCTTAAAATGTCATGGATTTTCGGGCTCATTTGTTTATAACATTATTGGAGAAAAAAGTAACACAAATTCATTCTTGCGTGGTTAAAAGTTGTCTTTAATTTTGGATCACGACTATACCAATAGCAATCTAGAAATAATCAAGAAAACTGTGCTGATTACTTGCCAATGCGTTATATTATAGCTAGTGTTCTTAGATATTTTTTCATGCTGAGTATGGGTTGTTCTTAATTTTTGTTCTTGAATTTTGACCCTAAGTGAGCTTAGTGTTCTTACAAAACTGTATGTAGCGGAGGTAATAGCGTTAGCGACAATGGAGTCGCGGCCGTAAAGCCGAAGCAGAACAACAGTTGCTGCTTGTTTAAAAACTGGTACTGGGCCAAAACAACGTCTGGACGACAAAAGTTATTTAGCACTCTACAGAGTTGTAAACTACTTCTTGTAAGCTACCGACTAATTCAGGCCAGAACCCGGCCCGAACTCGAAAACTAATTTGAAGCCCAAATCACGTGCAAAAACACCCGAAAGTTAAGTTAGGTCTTAAAAACGTAAGAGTTATTGCAAGTTATTTTGATTATCTTTTTGTGCACCTAAGACAAAAACCACGTCTCAGGCCCGAATTAAGCCCGAAATTTTGTCAACTTTTATTAGGCCCAAATCCAACACGAAAAGCCTGGCCCGACTTACAACTCTACACTCTGGGGACATACTGAATTTTGACCAAAAATTAATGAATACAACAAAGGTTTTTTTTTTGGTCATCTCCTTTTTCCAAACGAGGTGCACGTTTTGTTGGCGGGCTTAGACGTGCCTAAGCCCCGGTCCGGCTGCGGGTAGCGGCTTTGGTTGGGCTACGATTGAGCTCAAAATAAAACGTAAATAACAACAACTTTTTTGCGCCATACAGTGGAGAATGATGAATAAGCACACGCAAAAATAACTTCTAAGCAGGTGTGGATTCGTTCACGCACTAAATACTTATCGCAATCTGCAGATGATCATAGTTAGAGTCTGATACTGTTCTGTGACAGAAGGATGAATATGATGCGCAACCGCAACAACAATAAGTTTGGTGTCAAACTAGGCTTGGGCCACTTTCCAATATCAATGCCTCAAAAAAATTTATTTACCAAAAAAAAATCACATTGCAAAATGCATCAAGGACCAGAGGCTTGCTCATGTTGAAACTGGGAATGTGGAAGCGAAAATTTTTGAATCGCTTCCGCTTCCGCTTCCACCCTTAACGCTTCTTCTTCCACTGCTTCCGCCTTCACCACTTGATGACGTAGTTTTTGCTTAAAATTTGTTGATCTTAAAATTTTTTGGCAAAATTTTTTTCTAAATAAGTCGAAATAAAACATCTTAGTTATCATGATCTCAAAAACATCACACAGAACCAAATTAAATAATTGTATTCAGTGCATTGTCATCCAAGGATCTGCGCTTGGCCACAGTCAGGAATTCGGATTTGGAGCGGCCCTAAAACGAAAAGTCCAATTAATCACAAGGTCGCTATGTTTCAGCTGATGCGAATTTCTCTGAACGTGTTCGTCCAGAAGATTAAAATAATGAGCGATTATATGGGGTCTGGGGACGGATTTCCAAGCGCTTGGGAGAATAGCTTGTTTCAACTGCATCTGCGCTGTTAAGCGCAAATCTTTACTTAGCTATAATTAGGTAGCCCTGCGGCGAAGCTTTCACATTCGCATAACTCTTTTTTTAATAACTTGTTTGCGTATGTGGTTTGCTCCAAACTTTTGCTAGCAACTTGTAGGTTTAGGACAGCAAAAAAAAAAACGAAACTGCATAAATTTTGCGGCTGTACACAATAGCACTATATTAGAATAATTCTAGTAGCAAACTGTGTTATACGAGTATGGCCCCAGATGTTCAAAAAATGGGCAAACCCAATCTAAAAATATTTTTGAGAAAATGTTTAAATTTTAGAACTTAAATCAAGAACTTTTGAAACTTACAAATTTTAGAAATGAGTTGGTTTACCACGTGATTCATCTTTGAATTGATAGGGTGGGGACTGCTCCGGATCTTAGTCAACCACAAAGCTTTAAAAATTTTTCTTTGCAAATGATAATCGATCAAACATCTGGTTTTGTCAAGTATTTTAGTAACAATTCTACCACACTCAAGTTTTTGACGTTCGATATGAATGGCCAAAGCGGAAGCGGTACTCTTTCACCGCTTCCAGCTTCCGCTTCCACATACCTGGTTGATCCCTTTTCTATTTTCAGGACAGCCTCAATTTGGAAGCCTTACATTATTTGCACTTCAAATCAAATATAGTGCATTTTTGCACTGTCTTATTTTTTTTGCCATACGTCGTCATACATTTAACTTCGCAGCTTGAAGCTCGAATAATATATGATGTTTGCAATGAACCACAGCTATGAATTCCTTGAATGGTACAGCGTACAGGACCGAAACCAATAGATCAAGAACTGTGACTAAATCATTTGACTGAGAGAGAAATTTTTAATCCATCATCCTCTCCACCTTTGATGACTCTCCCGTAACAGCTAATTATGGTGATGCGGGGCAAACCGATAACCCGCTCTAATCAGTTCTGTTAATAAACTTATTTTTCTGCTACGATAGTGATAACAATTTAATTTTTTTTTGTAACCATTCTTGATTAAGCATAGTTTTGTAGTTAGTATATAGTAATAAAGTATTAGAAAATTACGACATGACTCAAAACAATGCAGACCCAAATCTAATGCACGAAAACCAAACTCAAATTCGGTAAGCTATAGCTGCATGATTTGAATTGAAGTGCTTTTTGAGGTATACTATGCAGTATATTACGATTTAGAAAACATTAACGGCTTTAATAGAAGGTTTGTTTTTGTCCTTAAACTTTAACTGCAAGAACCGACTGACAAGCACTAATGCCACAGAAATGTTTTGAACAAAAAAATCTAGGTAAAAAAAATTTAAAATTTTGCAGATTATAAAAATTCGATGTTATTTTAATAATAAAGCCAAGCTTGAAGTTTTTGAAATATAGCCTCAAATTTATGTGTGTAGTCAGTTTGGAAATGTTGTAATTTGAGCAATTTTCAAGGTAGGAATATCTTGCTGCAATCAAACCTGTTTCAAAGGTAACATTTTGAAATAATTCAGGACCATTGTTTTTTTGTTTAGCAATGATGGCTCGCACGTGACAAACAGACCTGAAGTGACGTGTTCAAATCCTGCTGTTCCCAGGATGGTAAAGCTGATAGATCGTGTGCTCTCATTCAGGGATGTTCCTAGCACCTCTCAGCCAGGTTTTTCCCAAACTCCCAAGAGCTCTCCCAAACAGTGGGCCGAGGCAGGTTTTTTTTATTCAAGCGAGAATGACAAAGTGAAATGCTTCTGTTGCAATCGTTGTATAGAAAATTGGCGCCAGACAGAAGATCCTTTCCAAACACATGCAGCGCGTTTTCCTCAGTAAGTAGCCATAAATACATCTGGTGTTTAAAAATCGGACTTTGAAAGTTTAAAAGACGTCGACCTACTAAGCTAAAATTTGCGGTTGTGTTTTCTCCAATTTATACATGTAGCTTAAAGTAACAATTTAACAAAAATCGTGAGGTAAAGAATAATTTTATGTTAAATAAATGGCTTGATAAAAGAGCTACAAAAAGTTGCTTTGCTTTGTAAAAACTCAAAAAAAATTGAAGTTACTTTTTTATTAGTAGATATTTATGAAAAACCGAACTGAATAGATCTTAGTTTACGTGATTTACAGATGTGAATTTGTGAAACGACGAAGAGGGCAAATCAGCGTAAATGAAGTTTTGCGTTCGCATTCACGCCTCCGGAGACTCGAAGCTGACGACTTACTCGTGAGAGAAGCAATGCAAAAGAATGCGATTGTTGACGTTGTGAAACTAGGCTTCAATTCTACGATTACCTGTGAATTGGTTAGACAAAAGTTGGAACGTGATGGCACAGAATTTACATCAGTGGAAGCTGTGTTAGAGGAGCTGCTAGCAAGAGAGGGGAATAGGGAAGCTGTGCTACTTTCTAGTAGCAGTACTGAAGGTTTCACTATTACGTGGCCACCTTCATCAGATGTCTTGTTGACTTCAGACCCGTGCTTTAGTTCCTCCCCATCCCGAAGATCATCAAATGATTCTGGATCGCCAGTTTCTGCGGCAACATCCAGAGTTTCTCACTCTTTTTGTAACAATGAAAATCGTTGTAGAGTTTGCCGGGAAACGAGAGTCGATTGCTTGGTACTGCGCTGCCACCACTTGTGTTCCAGTTGTGCATTCGCAGTCCTATCCTGCCCCATTTGTGGAGCAAGTTGAACGTACTGCGAGTCCGGTTATCAACATATTATTGGTTTCTCAACCTGAAGAACGATGTAAAAAATGTATCTTGATTTTGTAAACAAACATTAAAAGACACTGCAACCAATTAATCAACATGCTGCAACTGAATAGTTTTTTACCACAACTTGAATTAAACCTTTCAATTTTTGTTGGATTTTTGTTTTTGGATGTACAGTATAGTGTATCTTTAGTGGCGTCACTAACGAGGGGGGGGGGAAACGGCTCGCCCTGACTGTTATCATTTCGGGGTGACACCTTTTTATGATAACAATCAAACAAAATAAAACAACAGGATATTTAACAGCATAGGAAAAGTTTAGCACTCTGGAATGGACTAAAAAAATAAACTAAAGCACCTTTTGAAACACTTATTTAAAAGTGGGAAGCAATTTTGTCAAAAATATAACTCACAAAGCAGTAACATCTTTGAAAAATCGCCAACGCTAAGCAATCAAATTTGATCGATTGTTGAAACATGCTGAATATAGGTTTCTAAGACAACGATATCGGTTTCATAAAAAATATTTAAGCTCAGGAATAGGGGTTGGGGAGGTGGCTATTCAGTATTATTTGCTCTGTTAAATATATACACGAAATGGTTTACTCTCTAGGAGCTTTATTCATAGGTGGGCACAAGTCCGTTAATCGTTAATCCGTTAATAACGAAGCTAACTTTTTCTTGAACTCGTTAATCCGTTAAAAAGTTTTTTCTTGTTAACGGACTAAAGTAACTTCCGTTAAGTTCTGTTACATCCGTTAACATTTTTATCGTTAATGTCTTGCACCATTCATTCATCGTACAAACCAGTTTGCACTGGTAGCACTTGTTGCGTATTAGCTCGAGTTTTATAGAAGAAAGCGAAGAAAGGAGCTCTTATTTGTGACAAATAATCTGCAGCCTCAGAGGTCTATTAATTATCGCTCTTCGCAATTTCCATAGATTTTCCGATCGCAACTTCGTTAGTGCATTTAAATTTATTTTCATCTTGAAATTAGATTAGACTGTAAAATGCAACTTTCAAAACACAAAAAGACTATCACAGCAATAAATATTTCCTTACAATCTGCTCAACAGCGTCATACGTGTTGTAGAAGCGAGTGTATAAAAAGAAATCTAAATTACGCGCAAAACATTAACGAATTAACGGACTTTATTATCTTCCGTTAATCAAAGCTGAAAATAACGAATTAACCGGTTGCATAAATAGGCAATGGTTATGTGGGAGGTAGCTGATGGTGACATTTTAGTTCTCTTATTTAGAAGCTGGTACCGCTAGTCATAAATCTTATAGCTCAAAAAGCCATAGGTGGGCAAGTTAATGCAAAACGTTAGCTTCGTTAACCACTAGTCCGTTAACAAACTTCACACTTCCAACCAGTTTATTCATGTTTTTGCACTGCTAATTTTTATGCCACATTTCAAACGCATCAATTTTTATCATAATAGGCCTAAAATCAAGCTATTGTTTGCAAAACAATACACAATTTTTGATTGCGGGGGCTCGGCCCCCAGATCCGAAACAGCCCTTTTTCCATTGAAGATTCCCAGCTACGTGCTGAATCTAATCGTAATTATAATTACATTTTGTTTGTAATTACGTTTTATTCATTAAGTTAACTTGGCCAGCAGGAGGCAGCAAAGGGACGTTTTGGTCTTCGAGTCGAACTTTGCACGGAAAATTTCATGTTCTTGCTGCTTATTTGCAAGAAATCATGTTTTAGCACTGCAAATTTTTAAGCCACCTGAGTTCTCCCTCATGCCACGTTTAAAAAGCATTAATTTTTATCAAAATAAGCCCAAAATAAAGTGATTTTTGCAAAAAAATAAAATTTTTTGAGTGCTGGGGACTCTGCCCCCAGACCCCAAGTGGCCTACGGCAGAGCTCCCAGACCACCGAACACAGCCCCTCCCCTCACAGCAGATTTCAGGTTATGCGCAAGATACTGAACGTGTACTGCTCATACTTCCAAATTTTGGAATCTTGCAATGAGAAGTTACTGAGCTAGCCAAATAACAACCACTATCTACAGTAATGAAGTAGTACCGCTATCTTTAAAATATAACCTTTTGCAGCCTATTATACATTATGAAGGGTAATACCACGAAATTCCGCTCCGGGTGTCACCATTCTTAGCGAGGCCACCGTGTATCTTTTTTTAATATCGCTAAACCGTGATTGCTTAATGTGCGTCACCGTAGAGGCGCAAGATCCAAGCATCTAAGTACTGGACAAATTATATTAGCCTTTTTTTTGAGCAAATTTGATTAACAAGATTATAAGTAACCTGTGCAATATTATTATGTAATTATCATCTATATAAGTTGTTTAAACGCATTGTGCTGTAATACACAACGAAAAGCATGCGAGAAATTAACCATCTTTAGCTTTTTTCGTTTTGCTCCGAATATCTGTGGTGGTTAAAAATGAGCAAGGCTAGTGACTTGAGTTCTCGCAAAAAAGGGCAAGTAAAGGTGTTATTGGAGCATAGTGCTTTAAAAATAGTCGAAATTGCAAAGACATTAAAGTTTCGACATGTACGGTTGGTCGAATAAAGACACAGAGAAATGATGAAGATTTAGTGGCAAAAAGAGGAGGAAAATGCGGAAGAAAACGCAAAACCAACCCTAGAGGCCCAGACTTAATAGAAAGATAGTAAAGATGCATCTTAAAAACAGAAGAAGTTCACGCAGAAAAATTTCATCTCCTCTAGCTGCTCAAGGGTTCGTGGTACATAGAAGAACGGTTAATAGAAGATTGTGTGAAGTTGGTCTGAATGCCAACAGACCTAGAAAGAAACCTCGTTTGACGAAGAAAATGAAAGCCAGTCGTCTAGCATGGGCTGTGGGGCACAGTGACTGGACTTCAACGGATTGGCAGCAGGTACAGAAAGTTTGTTTAGTACACTCTGGATTTGATTTCAACGGTATACTTATAAAACTGTTTGCTAGGTTATTTTCTCGGATGAATCAACCATAGCTGTGCTGGATGACCGAATTCAGACAGTGAAAAGGAAGAGTACCGGCAGGCGCGTCGCCAGCGGGGGGGCATAGGGGGCATTGCCCCCCCGATTTTTATTTTTGCCCCCCGATTTTTATTTTTGACCCCCGATTTATTTCTTGCCCTCCCACTGTATTTTTTTGTTAAAAGTGAGCATCGCCCTCAGAGTCAATATAGTGGTAATTTTAACTGTTCCATCCCCTATCCTGACATCGATTCTATTTGATTGATTGTATTTGAATAAGCTGAAGATGGCCACTGGCCGAAATCGATTTTAGTGAAAGTTTTTGTTAATATACGTTAGTTAAATATATTTTTTGGCTGATTCTTTGTTTCCTTCATGCAACCAAATATCCTGACATCTATATTACAATCTAGGGTACGGTACGCTCCACAATCCAGTAGCGTAGCCTGGGGGGCGAAGGGGGCTGTAGCTCCCCCATTGGCATGTCGACCAAAATGCAGAATGAAAAAACGCTACGTTTTTAGCACTTTTGAGACTGTTTTATGCACTGGAGTGGACTAAATAGTGATTTAAAACATCGTTTGAAACATGTATTCAGGGAGGGGGGGGGGCTAATTTGTCAAAAATAAAACTAACAAATATACGAAAATTTTGAAAAATGGTCAAAAATAAGCAATCAAATTTGATCGCAAGTGTAAAATTGCTAAACGTAGGTGTCATCAACAAATATACTATAAAATAGGAAATAGGGGGGGAGGGCTATTCCGTATAGGTTAATTACCAATCATTTCTATCAAATCTCTTTTCATTAGCCTCCCCCCCCCGCAATTATTTTCTCTATAAACTGTATACGAAATAGATTGCTTCGTGTAAGTTTTATTGAACTATTCGATTTTATAATTTACCAGCATCTAAACAAGAGAACTAACATTTTACCATTAGCCACCTCCCAAATAGCCCATTTATGCCACCAGTTTAATCATGTTTGCACTGCCAATTTCTACGCCACGTTTTAAAAGTATTATTTTTAATCAAAATAGCCCTAAAATTAAGTTATTTTTGCAAAAAAATGCAAAATTTTTGAGCGCTGGGGGCTCCGCCCCCAGACCCCCGTGCCTGCGGCGGCTTCGCCCCCAAACCCCCATTGGTCTTCGGCGGCTGGGAGCTTCACCCCCAGACCCCATTGTCCTCCGGCGTCTGGGGGTTCCGCCCCCAGACAGCCCCCCCCACATTGCGAATTTCTGGCTTGGCGCCTGCCAATTACACGCAAAAAATTAACGAATTAACGCACTTTAACCTGAAAATAACGGATTAATGTTAACGGAGGTTTGAAGTTTGTTAACGGACAAGTGCTTAACGAAGCTATAACGTTTTGCATTAAGTTGCTCACCTATACCTGAGCCCCATGGTCGTCAATATTAATATTGTTGTTAATTACAACTGTTGTATGCGAAAATTCTGACAGAAGCGGCAAATGAAGAATCAGTGGGGCTTTGTTGTTATCATTTATTTATGACTGACGGTATTTCAATTTTGGGGGGGGTGTGGCTAAGTCTACGAAGTTTGTCCGCATAAAATAACGTGGTCGCGAAAATAAAATAAGCAAAACGAGAAAGCAAGAATAACAGACCATCGATGACCTACCGCGAAAATAATTTAAAAAAAAAAACGCGCAAACCGAGGACGGCACTTCAGAATAATCGAATATTTTCTGTTTGGTTGGTTCAGCTTCAAAAACTGAGTTCATGACATTGATGCAGCGATCCTTATCTCCTGTTCCGAGAAAGTTTTTTACAACTTGTTACAATTTAATCGTTTTGAATCTCTCGCCGTTCAAATCTGTCAGCCTATGCTTCGGAATCATTTTATCATCCTTCTCTGATATCACAAACTTTGGAAACGCAGGGTTGCCAATGTACGGAGTCAAATGGATTAAATTTATTTTCGCAGATAAGGGGTTAGTAGAACAAGGTTTGAGCCACCTTTAATTACCTCAAGTAATTCTCGTTGCTACATCAAAACCGCTTTCGAACAGTACCTTTTTAATGATTTAGCCATTATTTACTGGACCAATTAAATACTATGGAGCAAGCGTCATTCCATTTAAAATTTTAGATTTTGGTTCTCCGTAAACCAGTGAGCTTAATAAACCTGTTATCATGCGAAGTTTTTGTTTGCTTTACCATATTGCCTTATCATAAGTTATTTTGTTTAGTCCGTAACTATATGTTTTTGTTAAATACAAATCAATTTCAAAGATTTAAGACGTGCCACTTCTATTTCGTGTAGTAAAAGTTCAATTGTTTGCAAGACTCTCATTAGCAAACAAAAAGCACAAATTTACTAATCTTCAACCAACGAACGTAACAAAGCTACATCGAACAATTCTTTGAGATCTTAATCTCAAACGAAGTATCTTTTGCTGCATTTACATGCGAACAATTTTTTCCAATATCTTCTAACGCCATCGCAATCAAACATTCAATAAACATTTTATTTCACCTTTAAATAATCTCACCACAACAATTCCGCACTGACAATTATTTATTTTTTGATAAGGTTCTTTGCTTTTCTGCGTGTTCCACAGTTTTTTCCTCAACAAACAATCCTTTTCTTCTCCGCACAGAATTCATATACTTGGCTGCTTGATTTTCGAAATCTGCTTTTTCACCAAAATGTTGGATTTCTTCCTCAGTTGTGGGAATCCAAAATGGATCGCTCGTTACCACCTAAAAAAAGAAATAGTTTTTAAAAGGAAAGGAGAAACAAGCAAGAAAGTTTTCTCATAATACAATGCCTTCCTGATCTGAACTTGAATAACGGAAAAATGTATCGACTTACGTGGCAATGTTATTCATGACTATTTTCAAAACTCAATTTAACTCAGCAAAATTAAAATATCAAACTACTACACATCGATTTCTAGAGCCATTGGATTTTCTTTAATGTGTTAAAATAATTCACAAAAAATGAGATGGTTCTGTAATTCAAAATTCTGAAACCGATACTAAATACAGAAAAATTTATATTTTCATCATGTATGTCATTACTGAGCATGCAAATCAACAATTTTAGACAGCATCGTTTCAAAAAGCATCTTTCAACTTCTTAATAGTTAGTGTAATGCTTATTAGGCCCTTCGCAATCCTCGATACGAGGTCATCGCCACATGTAATTCATAAATTTAGTTTATTGCTTTCACAATTACGTTTAAAGTTGCTATTTTTAAAAGATTAGTGAACTCATCGTACTAGAAAGATAAAGCAATGCAATGAACCAACGTCTGCTAATAACAGCGTCAATTGTTTGTAGAGTACACTGTGCAATTCAAATGTGTACAAAAAACTCCCTAAGAGAATTGACTTTTGGTTTGTTTTGGCTGCGTATGGTCAATAGAAGGAATGAACAAGCAAACAAGACAATCTTCTGTCAATAATGGTGACAGAAAGAAATATCAATCACAACCACCCGTTTTTTAAGGAAATGTATCAGCGAAATGAACTGTGGAATTTGTAAACCTTTCCGGTTACACCTGTTAATCTGTATCCAGTAGAGGCCAATCACAAAAACACGCTAAATCCAAGACACTCTGTTAGAATAGAAACCTGGCGCTAAATCGTTTTATTTTTTGAAGATTATTTCATGAATGACCAATTAACTAATCCATTCAAATTATTGCCAATGCTGACGCGCAACTAATCAATATAATAATCACTTTATTTGCAAGAATTACGCTGAACGTTTTCGGCAAAGCACTATGCCCCTGTGAAAGCATCTCAAGAAATTAATATAACAAACAACTAGTTTTCACACAGAACCAAAAGTCAATTGGCGCATTCCCATTCTACGGCGTACAAATCAATACAAACCAAAACACTCTTGAACCTCGAATTAGGAGGAAACCAACACAAACTGGTGACCTTCTCAACTATAACGCAGCGTGTTTTGAACAGCGGAAAACCGGCCTTTTCCTCTATTTCTTAAGAGCCAAACCAAATTGTTCTACAGACAATATCTTTTGTACAAAAGTGAAGCATTTACGCCATATGTTCCACGCCAACCGCGACTCATATTGCTTTTTCAATAAATCTGTCGAAGTTTTTAAAAATTAAGGCACCACGGTTTAACGACAAAAATGTGAACAAAGAAAAACCATTTTTTCAGTGTACCGTACTTTGGCAAATTTTTACAGCTTTTCACAAAACAACTATCTAAGCTAATAGCTAATTTCACAACAGTAAAACTGCTACCTACATATAAAACGTTTGAAGTTGGGAATTATTTCAATTTAAAATCACGTACTCCAACGCCTCTACAGTCCAACATTGTCTATCGTTTTTCATGTCTGCGTGAGGCGGATCTGACTTACATCGATTGGTAAGTCAGCCAAGCACTTGGTTACAAGAGCAAAGGAACACTGGTCATTAAACAGCACAACTAGAAAAAGTGCTGTTAAAGACCATATATTAGACTGCAAAATTTGTGTCAAATCTGATATTTTAAAACTGTTTTTAATTTTACGTAAGTGTACTTCGGACTACGACCCAAAATTCATGAAGCATTATTAATTAAAAATACAAATACTAACTCAACAGAAATGGTTCTTTGTTCTTGTTAAAAACAATGTGATATATTCAGTAGTGTTTGATCGTTCACTCGTCATTTCGGCTGGACAGTAATTTGAAAATCACCCAGAACAGCTGTTTAAATATTCATTATGACAACTTTAGGAAACTTTTTCGCCCGTCTATCCAACGTTTAACTGCATTATTATGTCTAACAACTAATTATGTCAACACATTATACAACGTTGATATGTTTTGACATAATTACTTGGTTTCAATTCGAACTTATAAAGACCGCAAAAGTCAGCGAAAGCGTTACTTAAACAAGGACTTAAGGCAAAATCAATGGGGGTATCTACTGTTACGCCAATCGCATAAAACTAGATTAGCGCTGACTCCATCCTTTTTGAACCAGCCATTCTGCAGATATTCTACTCCAAACACGACGTCGGTGACCCTAATGTTATAAATTTTCATAATATAATTGGCAATCCTGTCGTTGATAAGCATTAACGCCTTAGCGACGCCTTCCCAGTTCTACCCCAAAGCAACTTTTCAAGCTACTCCATTGGGTCGTTTTACTGCGCACTTATCAGCAGAATAGATTCGAGTCGAAAAAAAGAGTAGACTATATAATAGTCTACCTAGGTAACAAACGTATATGAGCAAGCGAAAGTAAGGCTAGTAGAATCATTAGAGTAGTCTAGTAGGCCATGGTTTTCAACTTAGATGGAAAAGTTTATTCTAGGGTCCAGTACTGGTAGTCTTATTATCAGGTATGAGTTTGTACTGTGTAGCCCAGTAACAAAATACTTTTTTTGCTAGACTAGGCTAGAATTTAGATTGAAATGCATCAGCCAGCTTGATTTTACTGAAATCGCTACGCTACCGAAAAGCTATTCTTTTTACCAGCTCAGATCTGTTGTGCTAACAAAATCAAACTAGTTAGGACGTCGCGAAACGACTCAATGCAGTAGCCTAATCGTTGCTTTAGGTTAGAGCTGGAAAGGCGTCGCTAAGGCGCTAATCCTTATCAACGAGAGGATTGCCAATAAAAAATATTAAAATTTATAACATTACAGTAGAGTCACCGACGTCGTGTTTGTAGTAGAATATCTCTGCAACGGATGGGTCAAAAAGGATGGAGTCAACGCTAATCTGGTCTTACGCGATTTGCCTAACTTTAGATACCCCCATTGACTTTGCCTTTAGTCCTCGCTTAATTTTGATTTTATTGTATGAGAAAACTAGTAGTTTGACGTATAATAATTTGTTTAGACACTTTGACAAGGGCATAGTGCTTTGCCAAAACGTTCAGCATAATTCTAGTAAATAATGTAAATAAACTAATTATTGTAATGATTAGTTACGCGTCAGTATTGGCAATAATTTGCCTAAGGTTAGTGAAGACAACCTTTATTCCCAAGCTATATAATCTATTCAATTTTCAAAATCGTGGGTCCTGGGTCTTCCACGTGACGAGTATCAAAACATTTTAAGCATTTTCTCATACTAAGCTTTTCTCATAACGTTATAAGCATTTATCATCTACCGCTACTACCACTGGAGTCGATTCCAGAGGCGGGGGGCGGCGCTTCTAGGCTCTGACAATCAAGCGAGCAAAATGTCTCTCGCCCCCTCGGTTTTGCTGATTGGTTTATGTGCTGCGCAAGCGAGTTAAAAAATCAGAAGTTATGTCAGAAATAATTTAGTTTATAAATGATAAACATTTTGGGTTTGTTTGCGCGAACGTGATTTTTTAGCACTGCAAGGAAAAATCTACGTCGCTATTCTTAAACTACACTTTAACCGCAGCAATATTTCAAAATACTATTTGATCAAGCATTGATACTAATTGCCGCATAAAAATTCAAGCTCTTTTAACATTTGAAAGCTATCTAAAGACGCATCAAAAGCACTAGCAATCAATGGATCGCACAAACAATTGACAATATAATAAAAAAAATAAAATAATAAAACTTGGACTGCGTTTGCCATGCTGAAAGAGCAAAGAATAACATAAAACTAAATTACGTTCAATTTTAATGCCAATATATAATTATACAAAAACTTCACTATGAACCAAGAACTTTAATTAGCCCAATGAAGTCTTTTTCTTGGCGTTCTCGCATTTTTGAAACAAATGTTACTCTCACATATGCTCTCACGATTTCAAATTAATTTATTTCGTCGTGCAACAAGTTAGTATTTTACGCAAATACGTGTTGACCAAGCTTACAAAGTATAATTTATACATATCTATTGAAAATACTACACTTAGTATTATTATGATGTGTTTTATCGTGTGCGCAGCAGAAACTTTAGAATTTAGCTTTGTATTGGCATTTTTGTGTAATCTGGCTTCGATTTCCACATAACCTCAAAAAGATCGTTCAGACGCGGTCTACATTTGGAATAAATTTGTAATTCGGGAGCATGCAATTTTCTCCCAAGTTTAAACTGAAATTTGATACGCCCGACTTGCCACTTACTAACGCGCTAGATACTTGAAACAAAGGATGCGCTGGTACGCCTGCAATTTGTACGCCAAGTGCAGATCGGGCCAGTAGTGGCAGCTACGTGTTAAAAACAAAATCAAAACTGTTCTTCGGGGTTCGATTTTATGGATTATCGATTCACAGCTCTACAAATCTGCGTTCGAGAAGTTTTTTGTAAGGTTGATTTTGCAGTTTATATCTCAGCAACTTCGCTTCATTATAACGCAGAGATTTTTCAAATATGATGTGCTTTTGTGCTTAAACCGATTTGGCAAGAGTATCTAAATTTTTGGTCGGGGTTTTCATGTTATACGCTTTGCAGTTATCACAGTGGTTCTCTAGGAAAAAAAATCTGTGATTGCCGCGCTTAGGCCCGGTCGTTACTGCGCGTAAAATTGTGGTACAAGCAGCGGGTTGGGTAAAATATTAATCTAAGAATACGTTAACACGTACGCTCACGATTCTAAACACTGTTTGAAGTGTAGACCGGGCTTTTTTAGAAATACTAAGTTCATGAAAATTAAACGGCATTATCGCACCATAAGTATATTGTTGCATTATCATCTACAACAAGGGTCGACAAACTTTTCGTAGTCGCGGGCCAAAAACAAATTAACCAAGGTATTGGCGGGCCGGAATAAATTTCAGCTAAAAACTTGGACGACAAAAGTGTGATTTTCGGCATTTTAGTATTATGACAATTCGATTTAAATTTATTTTAGCGAGACTTCAGTGGCTCTGTTGCTGGTTTTGATGAAACTAACAAAGCGTAAATATCGTCTAATTTCTTTTTGATGAAGAAGGAAAAATATGCTCGCGCAACGGCCTGTTGGTCGAACGGCCAGAGTTGTAAACGGGCCGACCAGTTCAGGCCCGAACCCAAAAATACAAGCCCGAATCCGAAAACTAATTTGAAGCCAAAATCGTGCCCGAAAAAACCGTAAGTTAAGTTACGTCTGAAGAATTTAGCAAAGCTGCCAAGTTATTTTGATTATATTTTTGTGCACCTAAGACAAAAAGCACGTCTCAGGCCCGAATTAAGCCGGAAATTTTTGTCATCTTTAGGCCCGAACCCGACCCGACTAACCACTCTGTGAGAGGTAACGCGTTCGTCTCTGTAGCGGAAGGTCTGAGGTTCGAATCTCGGGTCGGTCAAATCGGACACAATGTTGCCAACGGCTCGACACCGCTGCGACATTTCTTCGAAAGAAGCTGTTTTACCAGGGCGCAATGACGCGGAGATGGGCCCCGCAAACTCGTTACACTATTTGATTTGAAATATGCTCGCGCACAATATAGCCGGAGGGGGCGGGATCTAAGCCGCCGCAGACCATAAATTATGGAAATAGGTAGATTTTGTCTCAAAAATGATATAGCTTAAAACCCGGGTGACTATTTCACACTAAGCTTAGAATCATAAAATTACCATGCTGCATCCAGGGTTTTGCTAAGAAAGGGGGAGGGGGGCTTGAATACACAGTTAAATTTTTTGGTTTGAAAAATGTTTCAATTTGGGGCGTTGAGCAAACTGGCTCAACTTTAGCGTATCATAAACGAGGACTATAGGGGTCTGGGGACGAAACCCCCAGCTGCTAAGCGATTTTTATAATTTTTCGAAAAAATAGCCAATTTAACACCGTTTGGATCACTTTTCGCACGTTTTTATAGCCATTTGGAACAACTAAACGGCTAAAATAAAAAAAAGTTAGTGGAACAAAAAATTTAATCGCCCAGCCCCTTTAGTTCTTTTTCACTTACAGGTCAAGTTCAAAACATGTTTAAACGCTCGCATTTTGGGGTTAAATTGTGTCAGTGCATGGCTAAGGGGGTAGGTTGAAGCCCTCTTAGCCTTTGCTGATTGTGCCACTGATCCCATGCGTACGGAAGTATCCGTAGTTTATTTTAAGAAACTGTCAGCTTCCACGCCGCTAAGGCCGCACGGAATTTTGTCTGAAATAAACTAAGGATACGCTGGAACGCTCACAACTTTACGCACAGTGTAGATCGGGTCCAAATGCTGCAAAACATTGATACCAAATCCTTTTCGGCTTGATTGTTTTTTATTCAAACTATTTTAGAAAACATCAAGAAATAATATTTCGCTTTTAACTCATAACTACATCTGCACTGCAGTTTAACCAATTTTCTTTGCCACAAAATGTTCAAAATTTGCAAGAAGGCCGCGGGCCGCATGATTTTCCTCGGCGTGCCGTAGGTTGTCGACCCCCGATCTAGAACAATTTAATTATGAACAAATAAATATGCGATTACGCTGAACGTCGTCTCTGTGAACTTATGGCAGTGCTACGAACAGATAGGCAAACAGTACTGGCACTTAAAATTGCGACTAAACGTGGGAGGATCTGCCTGCCAGAAGTACACAAAAATCGCATTCGTCACTTCCGCAAAAACGCTTACAAAAACAATCTCCGACAAAAAATTCTCGCCCTCCTGCTTTCTTCTTTCTTTAACAAAAAATCGACGCCTATGACTGCTGCACTGCTGCAGCGTACTAACCTCCCAGTGACTGAACACAAGTTGCGGGGAAGCGAGTCCACTTGTACGTTTCCGAACTTCTTCAGCAAAACCGAAACTCTCAGCGACAGGTAGCGTCGCCTCGATGTCAAACGAATCGGAACCGTCTCGTAATTCTTCGCGAGTTACGCGACCCTCGCGTCGGCCTAACACTGCGTATAATTTGCCTACAAAACAAAAAATTAGCCAGGAATACAGACTTGCGTCAAGGCTGTTTTGTACTTACATTTGGCTGGTTTTGTTTGCTAGACTTATGCGATTACTTTTGACGCTCGAAAAATAGCAGTGAAAATTATGGAAGCAGTTTTTGTCTTGCGAAGAAAAACATTAACAATTTGAAATCTAAAAGTCCTTATATTTCTACACCACCTTTAAACTTTTAGCTCTGTAACTTATCACCTTATCTTTAAAACGAAAAATAAAAGTTTTCGAAACTTCAAAGTATTCAAAACCGCTTGGGCATTTAACTTGGGAATATTTTCATACTACATTGAACCCATAAGAAATCGATGGGTTATCTACAGAAAATAGTGACTTAAGGAATTTAAACTGATCTTACCTAACACTTCTGCGGTAGCTTGAATGGTGCAAGTGTACATAGCAGCCATTAGACGCTGGGGTTGAGCTTGGAACGCTCTCCTGCACGCTTCTTTGCACGTTGATATTAACTGGCCTGAAAGTGGACCATAGATCTGCTTCTGAACTCTAAACGCAAACACGTTGCAAAGCACTTAGAACTTATATTTACTAAAATGAGCTAGAGCGATTATCATCAGAGTCGTCAAAATGTTGAAAGTGAAATTCAAACCCATAAGGTATAACAGTTTCGCTCATTTGTACATTGTATGTAATTCTAATTTTCAATGAGTCTGGTACACTTAAAGCTTTCTACATAAACAACTCGTACTCCTTTCCCAGCTAATCAAACCAAGAGTAGGATTCAATTCCCGGTCGGGTCAAACCAAAGACTGTAAAAACTTGACATTTACAGCTTGACGTTCAGCAATTTAAAGTGACAGTGCGAAGCCTCCACCGTGTGTGGTAGACAGGTGGCAGTTTGACTCGAAGACTGAAAGGTCCCTTCGCTGTTTCCTTGCTTCAAGATTTATTTCTTGGAGGACTTTTCTTCTCTACGTACGTTACACCATTTACAAAAAGCAGAGTGAAATTTGCGGATTCTCGTAGTAAGTTTGACTTTACCAAATTGTAAGGTCTTTTGTTGTCTTTAGACCAAAAGTAACTTGATCAAGGGACTAGAACTATTAATACTAATCAAACTAAATAGGCTTGTGCTTGATAATAACGAAAAGTTGATGCAGTGGTTCTTACTTTGCTAAAGGTTGATCGCAGGATATTGATTGTTGTTCGTCTGCAAACTTTACGAGTTTACTTGAAGCAGTATTTTCAGGAGTTGATATTGCACTGGAAGATGAAGTACTATTGGGAGGAAAAGTTTCACACGGATTTAAGGAGTCAATTTGTTTTGAGTTTAATAAGTTAAGGTCCCAGGTTTCGACTATGAAACATACTCCGTGCATAGGTTCTTCACATAATGGGCCAGACAACGTAGCTAATTGAAACCCGCTGACTAAACTATGATCAAATTCGCGGTAGGACCCTAAAAAGTCTTTTAATATGATTGGGTTTTCTTGGGCCTCCAGGGAAGTCCAAATAGACGGTCTGTTGTAATCGTTTACTCGATTTAAGAGCAAATTGGGGCCATTTCCGCGAGGTCCAAACGCCCAGATGTTATTGGTAGCTGCGGACCATTTTCTGCCACCTGCACTTTTAAACGCTTTTTCTAAATTTTCTTTCAATTTTTGTAAATCTTGTAGGGTTTCTGGCTTCACTTTTAAGTCGGAAACCACATGTGAAGAAAATTCTTCATCTCCTTCTAAATCGCAGGTAGTTTCAGTTCCGGCTTTTCGACCCTAAAAAAAATAAAGCATTTTTTAAAGAATGCATTGATATGGACTTGGGCCTAACTACATTGATTATTATAATTAAAATTATCTAAAACTCAACAAGCTAACAAACAGTCTTGCAAACCCCAAAGAGCTTTTTAAAATTTAACACAGTGAATTTTCCAAAATGGCCTTACACATTACACAGGTAAGTGCAGTTTTATTTCTATAAACCTTAGCGTTAAGACACACGCAAAGGTGTCTTCTGGAAAATTAGGCTGCAACACTTGTTGAAATATAGCGATTAGAGCTGTGTATTACAAAAAGAGACGTTTCAATATCTACCTCATCATCATCTGTGTCTTCTACTTCAACGCCACCCGTGCTGCTTCCGGTACTCTCCAACCTCCTCCTCCGCTGGATCAGATGATCCTTGATGATCTTCTCCATCTGCGTGAGCACCTTCAAAAGCACTGCGTTCTCCTCCAAAATCTGAACAACCTCCGGAGGAAGAGGAGTAGCTCTAAATAAGAAAAAAAGCCTAATGATGAACTACCGTTATCATTCATTTTAACCTACATTGAACCCATTAGCAGTCGAGTTGATAGTGTCTGCTACTGAAACGGTAGACTCGGGTTCGGCTTTCGGTCGAGTCAAACCAAAGATCACAAAAATTGATATTCACAGCTTTCCTGCTAAACGTTCAGCAATTAAAGGACAGTGTGAAGCAACCACCGTGTGTGGTAAACAGATGGACAGGTGGCAGCTTGGCTCGAAGACCGAAAGGTCCCTTCGCTATCTCTTGGCCAAGGCTACTTGGGGAATAAAATGTAATTACAACCAAAAAGTTTGTGAGATTTTGGTTTTATTTTTGCGTTAGTTTGAATACAGGAGGATTGAGCAGTCCCGCAGTTTCAACACAAACGCCGATGTAGTTCCAATAGATTGCAAGCAACATTGAAACCTAGTTCAAAACTCTTGCAATTACACGACAAACAAAAACCACGAAATATGATCAAATTTCTACAAAAAAATGAAAAACAATTTGAAGAGAGACACTGCAACAAAAGACAATTGAGATCACCTATTTATTCTGGCTTTACCTCAATACAAGAGTACTTTCTTTATTTGGAGTTGACAACGTAACGAGTCCAAGTTTATCGCTCGCTTGCTTTTTCACATTAGGAGCACTGCTGTTTTGTTCCGACAAATCGCCAGTTTCTACGTCAAAATAACGCCATTTTGTTTTCCAGAGAGAGATATTGGAATAGCTACGTGTTTATTGTTATTTAGTTTTGAATCGTAAATATTGAACGGGTAGGCTACACAATACACACCATGCATTTATTGTTGAAAGTATTTGCACTAATAGAGAAACTGTAATGACTTCATAAAACTTCAGAATTCATCACCAGGTAATAATTAGGTGGCTGTGAGGTTATGTTGAGGCTAACGTGGTCAAACTTCGACCAAAACAATATGACGGACAACGGCCATTTGTCCAAAAAGCATACGAAATTTCGCAAGAATTAATTCGGCGATTGATTGCTTTGCAACAGCTCAAGTGTGCCACCTTGATGACATACTTTCAAAACATAGTTGCACACTAAAACGCTATAACATTGCGTTGTAAATAGGTAATAAACATCCAAGCAAAGGTTATTTTAGAGCTCAACCTTTTTTGTCTTTGTATACCTTTTACAACTTTAAAGAGAATTCAAATAAAGGCTTTTCCTTCTCTAGTTTTTTGTAGAATACTAAATGTGCGAGTTTTTTGTCTCAACACAGCGCAGTGGTTGAAACATTACCTACATTGTGATATTACAACTGCTTAAACAACAAAAAAATTTGTGTTTTGTAAACCACAAAAACGACGAGCAATTCTACACCTTTGTCTTTTTGACTCCATTTGGCCAACATATTCTTTTCTTGAGTTCCAATCAATTCATTCAGCATATCGACTTTAGGACGAGGTACGACGGTTTCGCGAAACGGTACAACGGGATCCGAGGCGTTAATCTCGATCTTGGCAAATCTGTAAAATGACTATCGATGAAATGAACGTTGAAAAACCCGAATGGAAGTTTTCTGGAACAGGGGTCTCCAAACTTTTTTGAAGGTGGGCCAGATAATAATGAAACAATCTCTTTGGGGGCCGGACAGATTATACAAAGTTAAAATATATTATAATTGACTCAAAACAAACAAATAAATAAAACTTCAATGATTTATTTTGCTTTGTTACATATAAACGTCACAAAATGACATCAATCACTTGACATCAAACAAAATTAAATTGGCATTGGCTACTGGAAGTCTACTGGCGGGCCGGACAAAATGACCTCGCGGGCCGTATATGGCCCGCGGGCCGTAGTTTGGAGACCCCTGTTCTGGAATAACGTGTACTTTCATAACGTGTATAAAATCCATCTCAGGAAAAAAAAGCTATAACGCTATGAAAGAAACATCGTTGTAGCATGGTAAACTGGGAGTGTAAAAGGAATACAACGCCTGTAAGTGTTAGATCATCAGATAAACGGTCTGCGTGCTATGCGATAGACTTCAGTGTCGGAGTTGAATTCGAATTCGGGTCGAGTCTGAAAAAAGATTTTCATGCACAATTTGAAGACGCTTGAAAAAAAAAACGGATAAAACAGGATAGGTTCTAGCCTAAATTTGAAGCTATGTTTCAAGAAAAAAACTGCAGTAATTTCTTTCGTCTAAACGTAGCTATTAAGACTACTCAAAGGTTCATATATTATTATGCTTAGATTAATTCTTTCGATACACGAGCAGTCCCAACTGAGGCAAGTCAAGAATGCATCACAAATTTATGCCACCAATAACTTCAAACAGAAACCTCCCTAAATTTTTTTCTTCCTTTCCAAGTCTCTAAGCGAAACCAACGAATTCACCTTTCTCGCAAATCATCCAAACATCTTTGTAGATGAACCTCCCCAGCAGCCACAATCACGTGCTCTCCCGTGTCCTGGAGGAGCACCTGAACGCATGGATCTGCCTGGTTAAGCAGACGTAATCCCTCCATAAGTTTGTTCATCTCTCCTGGATCATAATCATAAATTAATAGCAAACAAAATTAATAGTGACTATTTCTGAGCTATTTGTCGCAACTTCACAAGTGATCTTTATTGACTGTAAAAACAATCAATTTTAACTATACTACGTGAAAGATATGAGAGTCCGACGACTATGTTGACGGGTAAGAAACTGGATCAAAGCTAAACTGGTCAGGATGGAAGATAGCGTAAAATTTAGAGAGCTACTTCAAAGCAACAAGTTGAGAATTGCTTTAAGAGCGAGGCTTATTTACTGAAATGCAAATACACATCCGCCCATTAAAACCTAAATCAGCGTAAAATGAACATAAAAATTATATTATTCCTGAAATGAAATAAGCAAAACTAATTTAATAATCACAGTGACATCACGCTCACAATCCTACTTCTATATTGACAACGCCTTAATGCTGTCTCCATGTCTAAATGAGTAATCGTTTCAACCCCTAGTGACGCAGGTGAGGCGGAGACCCCATCGCAGGCGCAATTCCGTGTTTCGAAATCAACTGACTTCATCATCAATGTGAAGAGGAATCGCTACTGTGCAAGGAATTGCATTATCCCAGAATTAGGAAAACTCAATTGGGAATTTTGAATATTCAAACTACCGATATAGGCTATAGTCCTCTTCTCTCGACGCCAGTTACTAAAATGCTTAACTTAACAAAAGTAAAACTTAATTTTTCCCCACATACTGCCCTGGACTCAATTTTCGCTTAATACAAAGCTCATCGGCAAGGCTGACGTTTAAACGATTTACGTTGAAACATTAGATATAAATATAATTCATGTTGAAGTACAGTGCTGGTTTTGGTCATCACCAACCACAGATTGACTAAGTCATTTCACAAGAACTAATCTACTAGCATTAGATACTACCAAAATTCCTCTTACCCAGATTTTTCGACTCGACTGCAACTCGAAGAATCGGCGAAGTGTCGGCGAATAGAGCGTTAAAAGGAGGGCAAGCAGGAGTGTTGCAAAGAGTGGCCGAGTTAAGAACAAATTCTTCCAAACCTCCAATACCTTAACAAATAAATAGTGAAAGTAATACGATATTCTGAAAAGTATTTCAACCCGAACTAGGCTTTTTTGAATGTTTTTCGTTTGTAATTTTAACTTATTAGTTTAGAATCAGTTCACTAGCCTAATCTAATTTCAACGCTTATCAAATTTCTACTGACCCACGACATTGCAAATCGTATTTGCTGCAATATGAGTGAAGCGCCAATGCTAAAATAAGGCATCTGACATATAAATGGTTCAAAGTGAGGCACAAAACACACACACACACAGGCTTTGCTTAGTTATATGTCAAATTCAACAAAATTCGTACGCTATGTCTCTAACTGCGTTCAAATTCGATGTTTACGCCTTAGACTGTATTGCTAAGCAAGAATAAACTACTACCAAGCCAACCTTTACGAATATCAACAACAATGCGCTTTTCAATCAGAATCTCTGTAAACTATTGTTACAAAATTTCAAAAGTCTGGATATTATTTTCAACAAGCAAACTAATAATAATGAAAGCAAAACATGAAAAAGATCTGACCAATCACAGTGCCAGCAGGGGCTTCGTCAATGCTTTCTAATTCTCTGCCCATCCACACAAAAATGCTTTTGACATGAGCTGTTGAAATATGTTGGTTGGATTCAATTCTTTCCTCCATACTTTCGTCCTTAAAAAGACAATGTAAAGCAGTGGTTCCCAACCTTTTTCTAACCGTGGCCCATTTTTATTTTGAAAAATTTTCATGGCCCTACTCTCAAAGTATTGCTCCATTGCAATTTTCCACTAGCATGAGCAGTAGCGTAGCCAGGATTTCGCAAGGGGGGGGGGGGGGGGGGGGGCTTTTTCGGAAGCTTGAAACATCAGTAAACAAACTTGACCCAAATTTTCATCAGTCTTGTATTAGATAGAGGCGGTTTTTCTGCCAAAATCAAGTGATCTCCAAAAAAAAAAGGTCTTTGCTCCAGAGAACGCCATTTTCTGTGTATCTTCAGTCGATCTCAAAAAAAAAAACAAAAAACAGTCAACTCGCCATTCACCGCAACTTTCTGCAAGCTTTCTGACAATGATACGGAATAAACAGCTCATCGTGCAAATACGACTTTTTCAAACCAAAATGCTTTGTGGCCCACTGCAAAATACTTCAGTGGCCCACCGGTGGGCCATGGCTGATGTAAAGGAAATCATTTCAGTTAAAACATACCAGAGTCCAAAAATTTTAGAGCGTATCTGTGTGGTGAAACTACAGTACTTAATGGTTAGTGGGCAAGTAGATAATGCCGAAATGTGGCGATCTATCTACTACAGCTTCAATTACCAGTCAGCCGAAGACTTCAAAATTGGTGCGAATAAAACTTCCCTATTGATGTTCTAATTAACGATACATTTACTGTGGATTGTGGAGCATTCATTGTGGAAAACGGGCAGGTGGAAATTTGACTCTACGACTGAAAGGTTCTTTCGCTGTCTCATGGCCAATGCATAATATTGTAATCACATTATACTAATTTCTTCAAATGATTTTCACCAAGAGCAACTTACGTTATCTGCATCGTATATCGATGAAGGATCGTACTTTGGTCCCAAAACATAAACTTTTTCTCCGATTCGAAGAGTTCCACTAAAAACGCGGGCAAAAGCGATAAAATATTGGTCCTTCTTTTCCGTATTGTTTTGGTCCACTTCAATGGATGTTTGGTCTGTACCGTTTGTTTCCGACGCAGACTGCTCCGAATCCGGAGAAGTGTGTGACTGGGCATCTTTATCTCTTTCCTCTTGTTTCTGTCGTTCTTCGTTTTTCTCTTTCAATCTCAATCGCGCGGCTTCTCGCTTTGATTCGAGTTCTTGCAAAGTCAAAAGCCTAAAAAATTTCAATTAATTGATGCAAAAAGGTCAAAACTTTAAAATTTACTCTGTTAGTGCGAATATTTAAATAACAAAAACCGTCAACTTAACACTATGGAAAATGGAAATACTATCTCGTACTTTATTTTATGTCAAATGTCAGAAACAAAAAGTTACGATACAGCCCAAAAGTATTGTCCGCAAACAGTAAAAATTGTTTACGTAAACAAGTGCATATTGCATACATACCTAGGACGGTTTTCGGGCAAGAGCTCAGAAGCAACAGAGACCATTTTCGACACTAATACAATTGTTGAATCAGAAGCTTTATTGCAATGCAAAAAATCTAAAAAGAAATTTGGTGGAAGAAAATTCAACATTGATAAAAATCCTGATTTTAGGAAATTGTAAGTTTTTTCAATTTTTGTTTTCTGGGAAATATCGTTCGGTAATAAATGAAGCAGAGCTGTGGAAGATTAAACCGGCGCTATTAAAAACACGGTAAACATGCTTCAGCTTCGCACAACTTGGAAAAAGCTGCAAACCTTTTTGAGTCTCATTACCGTATTTACCTGATACACCTGATGAACTCAGGCCATCATGGCAGTAACACGTATAATACTGCATGCCCAGCACGTAGCTTCAAGTTCTGAGCTACTAACTTTAAGAGCCACTCACAACAGAAAAAATTACGACAACAGCTTTCCGATCAGTGGTGGAGTGGATAGCGCGTCTGCTATTCAAAAGATAGACGCGGGTTCGATTCACCGTCGGGTCAAACCAAACACAATAAAAGTTGATATTCACATCTTCACTGCTTGACGGATAGCAATAAAAAGGGATAGCGTGAAGCCTCCACCGTGTGCGGTAGACAGGTAGTACCTTGACTTGAAAACCGAAAGGTTCCTTCGCTGTCTTCTGGCCAAGCAAACTTGGTGAATAAACAGAAAACATGTAATTACAACTGCAACAGTCAGTGGTTGGGCGGCGATCTTTGCCGAATAAGTGACTGGCTGTGTTGCGGCTTGCAACTGCATACTCAATGACCTACCTTGTTTAAGAGCTTGCGTTTGTGGGGGTAGAGAGGAAAAACTTCGGGTGACGCCGCACATTAAACCTTCTATCCTTTCCTCGACAATGTCGCTTGGACTAGGTAGCAATTCGCATACACTCGCTAATATGACAAAAAAGTTACAGAAAACAAAGGGTTTTTTGTTTGAAGTAGTTTTAGTCGGCAAGTACTTTTGATTAAACCTTGAATCATGTGTACTAACACTTCTAAGTAACAATGCGGCAACTTTAAAAATACAACTCTATGAAATTGTGATCTTCAAAAAAAAAAGAAGCTCAAAGGGAGTGAAACATCTAACCAATTCCGGTATTTTACAATACCTAAAATAGAAATGTAATTTTTGAAATTTTTTGGTTTTCTTTTGGGTTTGTGGTTGCGACAAATATAACCAAGATATCCCTTTACAAAGTTTTTGGAAACCCTGGAGTTTGTTTTCCCAGCCTAAATTTCCAGAAAAAGGGGGAGGTTTACCAAAACTGGTTGGTCGCAGGATGTTACTAGAAGTGTAAATATTATTCCTTTTTCCCAAGAAGTTTAGACGGAGAGAACAGAATCAGGGCTTAGAATAACTTTTTAGGAGGAATGGGGGATATCTTTTTGTATTTGTTGAATATCTTTGCAACCGCAGACCCAAAATAAGAACAAAAACCTTCAAAAATTATATTTCCATTTTAGCTAAACTACCGGAATTGGCTGTATGCTTCATCCCTCTAAACAAAATGCGTTGTTTCAAACGGAACAAAATAGTTGTTGATAGTAGCCAACTAGTCTCAGTACCAACAAAATATCAAACTACAGTACTGCCCAACATAGGATACATAAAACAGCTCGAGATAGAGGAATCCACTGGCTACAAACGGCACGTAGAAACGCTTTTGGATCTGTTTTAGCAGTGCGAGAATCCCTTGCTGAAATCTTCAGATTTAGCGAATTGATGATTTTTTCGCTCTTTTGCTCGTCTCTGAAAAGTTACAAAAACGCTATTTCAAAGGGCATTAACAACAAAAATATCAAACTAAAGAAAACTTAGTCTTCAATTTTTCTTTCTAATTTAACAGATGGTGTAAACGTACGGTTACTCATCGAAAAACATACCGCAACAAAAAATAAAGGCATTATCTTATTCATCACGACTAGCAAGGGCAAAAATTAACTTACCTTCTAACTATGACAGCCTCGTAAACAGACCAAAGATTTTCAAGAATAAACTGTACAAAAAGTGGCTTCTTTGCTTTGGCCTGCAAAAGAACATATGGTTTAAAACACTGAAACTTCAAAACAAGTTCCAAACTTTTACGACATAACAAAATAAATTCTACGTCGTTTGGGTAGCTTTTTTTAATCATCAAGAAACGGAGAGACAGCCTGAGCCAGTGAATGCTGTCAAAAACCTTAAGGTCCTCCCTATAAATCGTTTAGTGGAAGCAAAAGGAAATTTGCGGATAAGCGAGTGAGAACAAGCAGCATAACAAACAATAAAATCAATTCCACAAGCCCAACTAAAAAACACTGCAAGTAAACTGCAGTTCGATTCCGTGTATGGAAACAAAATGCTAAAATTAGCCTTCACATTTTCCTTGACTTAACATTCAACAATAAAAGAAAGAACAGAATTCAATTTAGGTGAACGACTTGGATAAATTAATACCATAATTGCAGTTGTAAATACCTGTGCCCCTTTAAATATCTTCTTTGCTTTAACATTAACGTAATAATCGCCCCACAGAGTCTTTCTCAAAATCGATTCTCGAATGCTGAGTTTGGCAGAAAACATTTTTGCAAATTCATGAATTCTAAATAACAGGTTTATATAACGTTAATGCAAAACATAACAGTCCAACAAACCGCTTTGCAATATGGTCAAATACTATCAATCGAAACATTGCCTAAAAGATTAAAAAGTCGCAATCCAATGTGCAACTTGAAGTTCCGAGCAAAACGTTTCTTTGTTGATAAGACAATATGAAGACGATATGATTATGTCGATATTCACGAAAAAACGCAGATATTTGTACATATTCTTTGGTAAAGATGTTCAGCAAACAAAATGTCTAAAATTGCACGCTAAGGCTAAGCGTACCCTCAAAACACTAAACAAGACCTAACTTTTCGTCTGAATTGCTTCATTAGTGCACAAAAAGACTACTTTCGGAGTGACCTCATTTTGATATCCAAGTAATCGTTTGATATTACATCCCTTTCTGTTTCAAAGCAAGACTTCTGGAGCAGTCAGTTAGACGCTGCTAAGTAGACGTTTGACAGCTAAATGTCAATGTCAGTCATAACTAGTAACAAGTATAACTTACCGAAATCCCCAGCCGTCTGTCGCGCTTGAAAATACAACATTTCCCTGGTCAGGAGAAAAATAGATATTCGAGTCATCCGTCTCTTCTAAACCGCTACTCCAGTCGTATACCGTCTGTCAATTAACAGAAAAAAGTCAAGTTAAAAAGCAATCAGAATACGATAATATTGGGAGATTCAAATTATTTTGAATTAAACTGTGATTTCCAGCGGTTGCTTGACAGATCTAAGCATTCCCCACTTTAAAAACATTTATTACGACTTCCAGTTGTTCATAATAACCACAATCTACTTAAAGAAAAGTTATTCATTTTTGAGAAATTTTATCGTCATTTCGCAGGTTCTATGTAATAACTATAGACCCAATTATATTCGTTAAAGAGGAATTTTTGCAACAAAAAATATTAGTTTAAGGAAATGAATACAACCTCACTTCCTTCGTCATTCGTGACATCATTCTGCTTCTTCTGGGCGTGCTTCTCCATCACCTCTGCCGAAAACAAACTTCCAGTAATCGCATTCACCTAAAGTTTAAGTTCGCAGCTTTACTTTGGTATCAACTTAGGAAATGGACAGTTATGAAAAAAACATAAGATTTGTTACTGTGGTGCGTATTTATCCTCTGTCACCGGATAGCGTCAAACGCTAACTGTTGGACATTCCGCACACTTTTCAATGCAGTAACATATTCGCGCTTGGACGAATCCGCACCTGCTTACGAGTTTGGAGAGATCCAATGTTCCTGAGAATTTCTTCGAATTCTTGTCCACTGAATTTGCTGCTTGTTCGAAGCCACCAAGCAGAGATAATCATCGAAAAGCGTATAATCAAAGGACGCAACAACGTTACCAGTGTGTGGGTTGAACCCAGATCATGCGATCAGGGTCGTCGTAAAAACGACGCAATTTACCTCCCACTCGGGGCACGCTGCAGACAAAACATCATAATCAGCCAAGAACTACTCAAAAAAATTATAGCAAATTGGAGGTTATAAGTTGTAACTATACTTCACAACATAGTCATCGTTTTTACAAAAAAAATTGTAAGCTTTGCTTGGGCGGACAGTTTTTATTTTGAAATAATATAAGAAAAACGTTATCTTCGAGTTACAAGACCAAAGCTTAATGTTGTGAGTCCTGTACCTGTTCCAATACTTGCTGAAGATGAAAGTAAGCTTCGATGGGACTGTATTTTAATTCAGTGATCAGTCGATCGATCTTGTTCAATACTAGAATCGGAGTTAGTTTTTCGAGCCAGGCTTGTCTTAATACTGCTTGCGTCTAAAAAAGAATTAAAACTGTGATTTAGTTGAAAAAAAAAACACCAAAAAGAGAAAACAACTTCTTTTAACAGCAAAAAATGTCGAACTGAATAATGAAGAGCCAAACTATAGCATACTTTAGTGTAATAAATAATACAACATATACAATAAAGATATGATTCAAAATTGTAGCACGCTTTACGCCCGGTCTACGCTGTGCATAATACGAGCGTATCGTGAGTGTACGAACGTATTTTCATTATAATTTAAACAGAAATTTGGTATGCTGTTTGAGTCTCCATACCAGCGTTCAATTTGCCAATTGGTTAAAACAAATACGATGACGATTTTACACCCAGATTAGACCGGGTCTTGATGAATAAAGCTACAGATACGATAAAGTCTTTAAATAAAAAAGATTGAAATTCTTTCGGTACCAGGAAGGTTGATTCAATTATTGTGGTGGAAGAAATCTCGAGTTCAACCATATTCTACTGCAAGAGGTTGTCACTATACCTGCGGACAAACTCCTTCAACGACGTCAACCACAACGATCGCTCCATCACACAATCGCACTGCTGTGCTCACTTCACTACTGAAATCCACGTGGCCTGGAGAATCGATCAAGTTCACCAAATATTCTTCTTGCTCTTCTACGAAACAAGTACAGATTAAGCATGTCTAGGGTAAAAAAAAAGGTAAATATCAAATTTGGCAAAAGGCCAACATGTTTTTGCTTTGTCCAAAGGATTCCTACTAAAAATGCAGAATCAAACAGCAAAAAAGTAAAATAATAACTAATATTTTCCAGTTAGTAGGGTACTACATTTAAACAAAAGGATGGATTGGGATACAATAACATAGGAAACCAAACAAGCACTGTAACATAATGCATATGTTTACCACAGGTATAGTGAAGACAAATTGCACTGGATTTCATTGTAATTCCCCGTAATTGCTCATCATCCCGACTGTCCATATACCGCAACTGAATAAAATCAATTAAGTGTTTGTTTCTCTTTCAATCATTTCGAGATAAAATATGCTGAAGCGGTTGAAAATCAAAAAAAACATAGCTAAAGTAAGAATCCAAGCAAGACACAATTACTCATGTTGAATTGTTGAATGTTGATGTATAGCAAATCTTGCAAAAAGGTAATCTCTTGAAAACTTAGGGCAAAAAAACGTCTTCCTGACTAAAATAAAAATAGCACACGAGAATGGGAGCATTTAAGCAACATAGATATTGACTACATGAAAAATAACCTGGAGGTTTTCAAAAACACATCAAGAGACTAAAATAAATTAGACCCTTAGAGCAAATATACCGCAAGCAAGAAAGTCTAGCAGAGAGCTCCCAGCACAGAAATTAACAATTTTCATAAAAAATAAAGTGTTCAAAGCAACTGACTGAGTCAGTGTTATGTCATTACACCACCTGGCTCATTGTACAATCTTTCAAATTAGGTATTTTATTATTGTTATTTTTCTTTATAATCACTGTCCAGAACTGCTTCAATAGGTGGGGCTAGTTCAATCATAATCAATTTTAATACCGGTACTAAATGATAACGTCCAAAATTGACAAAAGTTTGATACCGATGTTCAGAAGATAAACTTTAAGCATACCAATTTAAATTGCGCATGTACTGCACAATAACACAGTTTATACTATATATATTTTAGTACCAATAACCAATCACGATGCCAGATTTACCTTTCCCGCCATTCGATTTGAAATGATACCATTACTGGATATAAGATTGTCTGCAAGAGTAGTTTTTCCTAAAACAAAAAAAGCATGAAAACCGTTCAAAGAATCGTACTAATTTAGAAAGGATTCAGCAATAGCAACTATAAACATTTAAACCATAAGTGTTAACATTATGTTAAGGTTCAAAATGATATAAGACGCCTTAAGCCAGTGGTCATGAGATGATACGAAATAAAGCTCTGTTTGAACAAGAGCATTCTGCGCCGGCAAATTTGAGTTGAAGCATCAATCCAGTGATTCTCAACATTTATGAATTTTTTACAATACAAATTAGATACGGGGTGTGTGTCCAAAAAGAAACGAGTACATGCTGTAAAAGCAAAGTTAACATTAAGGAGAAACGATTTAGTCTACAGCATCTTGTAATCTGGTCTTTAACAAGCAAATAGCAGCAATTTCAGCTCTCGACCACAATCATGCAATTCCTGAAGAATTTTTATAAACATGTTCCTCTAAACCTATGGTCGAATACTTTAGTTTTGATTTGCCCAAAATTGCAGTGATGACTGATGAGTATCGGCCAATGCTCGACGAAAATTTTCCGTCCTGGTGAATAAAACTTCCATCTGAGGCACTGGAATTATTGCTGCAGCAAGTTTGGCTTGGTTTTAAGATGGTCGATAATGTTTTAACAACCATTACGCAATATGCCTTTTGTGCAATGGTCAGCAGTTTTGGTGGCACATCCGAACATTTTTTCTCACTTCTAAATTTTTAGTGATAATCTTTCAAACACACATCGGTTGATGCTTAGCTCATTCGCAATTATAGGAATAGAAAGCTGGTGGTTACCTCGGATCAACTTTCTCAAAAGTTTAACCTCAAGTCAAATTTTCTGGATGAAGTTCTTCCACTTTTTGCATCATCTTCAAAATTGTCATGGCGTTTTCTGAACCGCTTGTGCCAATCAAAAACATAGTGAACGTGACATTTCATCTCTTCCATAGTTTGAACTTGCTATAGCAATAATTCAAGTGCTTCTGATGGAAATTTTATCCATTAGGACCAAAATTTTGGTTGGACATTAGCCAATGCTCATCAGTCACCACTGCAATATGAGACAAATCAAAACGAAAGTACACGACTATAGGTTTAGAAGTACATGTTAATAAAAATTTGTCAGGAATCACATGATTAAAGTAAAGAGTTGAAATTGCAGTTATTTGCTTGTTGAAAAGACCAAAATTACAAGAGAAACCAAACCTTTTTTCCTCATAGTGAACTTTGCTTTAACAGAATGCACAGTCCCGCATCTTTTTGGATACACCTGGTAGAACAACTTTTAAAGCATGCATGATTGAGAGAGAGAGAGAGAGAGAGAGAGTTTATTTTATTTTGAACTAAAACACAAATCAGAATTTACGGAAATAGATAAAACAAAAAAAAAACTGTAGGAAATTACAAACCGATTTCTACATTTAGTTCATAGAGGAGTCGCGAAAGACCATGTGGCAAGCGTAGCTTGCCGGTCGCCGAGTCTGCAACTCCTCTACTTCCAAGTCCAAAGTGACAAAACGTATTTCACATATCATTTCAATTTAACCATAGAGGAAAGTAGACTTATTACAAAAATTTCTAACAACAATTAGGCTTGACAATTTTCAAGAAATAAATTTCACAACGGTATAAAGTATAATCAAATATTGTAGAACAGCAGTAACGAAAGCTAACTTTAGTTTAATCTAGGTAAAACTAACAATAATCTATAACCTAACAAAATGTCACGATTTGTAAATAGGTGCTGTCGTTAAATTTCTTTGAAGTACATTTGTGATACTAATTAATTACATTTGCTTCATTACCAATCAAACTTTTATCTGCTAGTTGACTGGGTTAATTTCAAATAGCACCATTTTGGAGTCAAGTAGAAATTAATAAAACTTTGTCACAAACTGATCATGCTTTACTAGACCACATGTCTAGTAAAGCATGATTTGCTTATCCTAACGCTTATATAGACAATTTTAATCATTGTCTATACTTCAATGTGACATGTCTATTATCCTAACTTCTTAAACTTGAACTCTAAAATAGCAAATAACATACAATAGGTACTACAAATCTGATACGTGCTCTTAGGTATGTGCTGATACATTTTTGAAGCAAACTTTTAAAAAATGAACCTGCAGCAGAAAACCATTTCATGTTTCTAGATATGCCTTTTAAAATCTAAAATTAAGCAGTGCAACAAGTGTCAAGCAGACATTAAGTTAAGCGTGGAAATAAATTGAATATCAGCAGGCTTGACTTCAGTTCTACAATGTTTTGAATATGAAACAGTTAGAATCTAGGGTATGAAAAAGCTTACCATGATCAACGTGTGCTAAAATACAAATGTTGCGAATGTTTTTGACATTATGTTGCCTTTCTTTGATTGCTTGTATGCTTGTAGTTCTCATATTTTCAGACTTAGTGCTAATATTTAGGAAACGGTAACAGATAGCCTGAATGCATAGCCTATATCATGCTAGATTAGATAGTCTAACAATAATAATTTAGTCAATGCATTAATGTCAGACTCAGAATTTATGCAGTGCATTACCAGCATCAGCATGGAGTAAGCTTTTAGTTTATTACATTTGCCCATAATTTTTCCCTAAAATTAGCCTACATATGAACAAAATTTACCAAATCATACAGTATTATTTTTAAAGAGGTTTTATTTGCCCACAGCCTACCAGCTACAGGACCAAGCTATATAATTATCGAAACGGATGCTGTTGTCAGCAGCAGACTAACCTATCAACAAAGTGGGCAATTGCCCCAGGCCCCAAGCTCTTATAGTTTTAGTGCTTGTACCTATATATACATAGTGCATAAAAAACAATTTGTTAATAATGTAAATAACTTATTTTATTATCAAAGTTGAATTAAAAATATCTTTCAAATCAATTAGTAGTTGACTTTTTAGAGTAGGCCTGCACAACATAAGACCCAAAAAACATTTTCATTGCAGCCCTCGAAATGGTTTCATGTGATCTTGTAGGCATCTATTAAGCAATCCATATTTGTCGTATTATAAGGTGGTGTCTGATGCAATTGTGTGATGTGTGAAAAACCGGAATGAGCTTGCTGCCAACAAAAGGTGTAACATTTCACATTCAACTTTAATTGTGAGATTTGTGATTAGTGTTGATATATTGTCAATGCTTGGTGCACTGTATCTTACATTTCAATAATTTCCTATGATTTGTCTCTACTGTGAAAAGGTTACTATTTCCAAAAAATAGCCGTTAACGGTTATAACACTAATAAAAGATGAATGAAACACCAATGATAAGTTTTTCCTGCCAATAAGTATTAAAAAACAATTAGATGTTTTGGCATGCAAGTACACAGGTAACGGTTGCTTTTTACTTTTCCACCATCACAAGACGTTTTGCCGTAACAGTCGTAGCCACATTACAGTGAAAGCATGCAGCCTGCGGCAAGTAGGTATGTGTTGTTATGGCCCTTGTACCGCAGCGAGTTGTGCAGGCCTGCTTTAGATACTTCTAAGGTTACTTTGACAATATTACTCATACCTTCACTGCAGCAAAATCGAGAAAACACCAACTGTAGCATAAAGTGTTATTTCATAGCTTCACACAAAATTATTGCAATTGCATTAGCATTTAGTACTGAGCACTTTCTAAGTTGTGATGCTACTTAAGGGCCCTGCACTTGTTTCTGCCCTAGGCCTAACAAACCCTTCATCCGCAACTGGCTGTTGTGATTTTTAGTTTTAGTTATTTTCCTGTATAATTTTCTTATATATTAAATTAATGATTACAGTATAATCTATTATTACATTAAAAAAAAGTTGATTACTGAAGGCCTACTTTTGTTTTTATTCCTGAAGTGAAATAGGCAGAATTAATTTAATAGTTCACAGAAACATGTCTTACAGTCCTACTTCAGGAATAATTTAACTTGTTAAATTATCGTTGTTTGTGGTTGAGAGATTGTCTACTGCATAAACAGCACAAGTGCAATATCACTTAGGAAACTTTTGTTTTGTTCCTTGAAAAGATCTTGTGGATTTTTTATTTATGGATTCAGAACCACTTTAATTCATATATAATACCATATTCATTTAAGTATAACAAGCACTTGTGTATAGCACGCACCCTTAATTTTTGAATAAAAATTGGAGCAAAATTAGTAAGAAGAATTCCTGGAGGCTGCTCTATTTTCATGAATTTCAGGGCAACCAACAACTTCCAGCTTAAAGGAGGCATTAAATGCAGAACGTTTTTTAGAGTGACTATGACTGCCATATCTGGGGTAGCCAAATAAAAATGCTTCTAGTGAAGATACTGAACTGAACATTTTGTCAGCGTTGTTTTTGATATAGTAACATTTTGCATCATTGCATCACTAAGCTTATTGTAATTGTGTTGAAACTGCAAAATCATGTTTTTCTCAATGCAGTGGGAATATCCAATGTATGCTGAGCTGTTGCATGTGCGTGTGTGCTCACAAAATTCTCTCGCATTGCACACATGTAAAATATATATTCAATAAAACCACATTAGCCATAGCACATTTCGCTACAATACTAGTGTATACCACGCACCCTTAGTTTTTGATTGACAATTCCTATAAAATTTTGCGTGTCATACATGAATAAATATGGTATTGTTACTGCACTGCATGACTGCATAAGACAGAAGAATGTAAGAGTGGAAAATTTTGCTCACAGCTCTTCAGTAAAAATCAGCCATATTGATAGTACTATGGATCCCAGATAACCAAATAAGTCTTCTCATGCTGCACTAGTAGTTCTAGACTACAGCATACAGCAGATCAAAAACCTTCTATTAAGTTAAACTAGTGTGTTATTACTACTACAGTTGAACCTCAGTACCACGACCACCAATGGGACTACAAAAACTGGTGGTCAAACTGGGGTGGTTGGCTGGTCGCATTACCGGGATCAATTGTGTTTGCACCATAATTTGAATTTGAAGTGCTGCTTTATTATATTTAATTAAGCATAAAGGCACAGGTTAGTTAAGGATTGTTCCGTTTGTTTATTTTAATCATTTATTTACTTTCTTATTTAGTTTTCACACAATTACACAATTATTTTCACTCATATATATTTACTGCTTTAATCTTAATGCATAGTTTTGATTGAAACGCCATGAACATATCAATCAAAAAACTTGAAAACGAGAATAGCACAACCGATACTTGCATTACTAAAGTCAAAACAGCTAGTTGGGACTAAAAAACTCTGGCTACACTCCAAAAATTGTGGTGGTCTATAACATCATCATGATGTCACAATGAAATCAGGAGCACAGTACAGTAAGACAATTAAATCAGAAATTTAATGCATCTTTTCAGTTTTACATTATATACATGTATTCAGTTTTTACAAAAAAAAGACAAGTCTTTAATCTTTTACAATGGATAAGTTTAAGAAAGGTCAAAATTAGGCCTAATCATTACTTTTGTAAAGATCAAAAATTAGAAACGGGGAAGTAAGTACGGAAACAGTTCAAACCATAGTTCCATTATGACAATTTTTGTCAGTGATTTAGCGATTTGCAACATCACGGGCAACAAATTTTCACAATATCATAAGCATAGCTTTGGAAAAGTCCAAAAATTTGTGCAAGTTTGACTTTTAGTACGCTTTATTACAAGATTCATTGACAACACAACATAATTTTGCACCTACTAATATGCCGTTGATTGGGGCAGCTTTAAATATTTTAGGAACCATTTTGCCTTGTCACTTTCGCCAGGTTTAAGCAACAAAACTGCTTATATAATAGGCTAAATATAACATTTACGGCCTTAGTAATTGGAACTTCCTTAGTAAAAAAATAGGTATGGTATCTCAGAAAGCGTTCGAAGTCGCTCTGCCATTTGGGATGACTTTGAACGTTAGGATAATTCATCCATTCGGGGCAACTTTGGAACCCCAATTAAGGTGCACTTAACTTCAATTACAAGGCCTAAACGTTAAAAGTTCCTTAGCTTTGAATGCTTTTATCAAAGGGCTTCCAAAAACATTTTAAAAGATCGATATAACCGAGTTGGAAGGATACATATAGACTCATGTGTGGACTTGCATTAATTTAAAATTCTCAATTGCCGAAGCACGTTTGTGTGGTCAAGTGGTTAGAATGGTAGACTTTCAATCAAAACGACAAGTGTTCAAGCCTTCATTTGTTCATTGCAGATTGGCTTGTTTCAGTGACCCTCAGTCAAAAGTTCAAACCAAAACATAAGTAACATTTTTGTTGAAAGGATGATGTCATTGTCAATTGACCTTGTGCCAGTCCAGCAAAAAAGAAAACAAGTAGATTAAAATTTAAATACTGGCCTAGTACAAGACCGTTTATGGTTTGGAATAATATTTAACTGATAATAAAGTTGTTTTAGTGTAGCCTTCAAAGTTGCCGCTGGCTTTAAAGTTACACCTGTTGATGGCAGGCCCAAGTTTAACTTGCGAAGAATTTGTGATACTCTGTACTGTAGAGGCTTGGCATCCTCTACAATCAATTGCCCGAATTTTGTGCTCCTTTCGTCCAATATTTTTTAAATTTTTCTTTGAAAACCTGCGGTAGGCCTATTTGGTGTTTGTTTCGAAATCTTTTGCAGCAGACACTGCAATAATTTGGATTTTGTACATTTGCAGCAAATAGGCTTGCTCAAGAGTATACCACATACCACACACTCTGCACTGCACAGTATCGTACAGTTGGTGGTAACACCCAGAAAAATCATTCACTGCTTTTGCACTGAATTACAGTGATAAACTGAAGAGTATGTTACGATACCTATTCTATTATCGTTTCAAAATTTTTGTAAAATTAAGTTTGGAATTTACTTACACTGTAGCCTACTGTATTCTACTAAAATGCTGATAAGCTGAAGAATGAACACACTTTTACTGTACTCTGCACCAGTGTTTCCTACCACCGCAACAAAGTGCTAAATTTTTTCCAGCATTTTGGCGAAGTCTGTTGTTTTTATCTCCCATCAAAAACGGGTGATTTTATTCCCGTCAAAAACCATAGACAGCTGCAGCTTTGATTCTCGGCGCTACGCTCATCTATGTTACACAAAGCCTGCAGAAAACTTGCGAATCTCAAACCGATAACTTTTTTATTTTTGTTTAATTTTGGAAAATGTTATAAAATCTGAAAAAAAGACACATCCATCACAGGTGAGAGAGATGACTTTTTTTTTTTTTTGAGAAAGCCAAAATTTTGGCTGAAAATTTTTGACCACTGATCAAAAACGCCTCGAGAGCTGCGGCATTTTCACATTAAGTTTAGAACTTTTGCACTATTTCCGGCATTTATGTAGGAGGTGAAAAGTTAGAGGGAACACAGCTCTGCACTACAGTTTTATTTCCAATAACCTTTATATCTAGCGCCAAACCTCTACAGTACAGGCATCACAAATTCTACGCAAGCTAAACTTGGGCCAATACTAGTTGTTGCAAAATTATGTTGTATTGTCACCACTGTAATTCCGGCGGAATAATGCGTCTTAAGTCACGCGATCGACGTCGCGCTGTAACAAAAAAAAAGAAGACGCGATTAAACCTACAGCTTTTGGCGACCCACAACTACAGATTTAAACCTCATTGAAAATCAATTTGTTAACCTTAATTTCAATCTGCCACTAAACTTGACTACATAGTCTGTAACGGAAATTTAACGCTCTACTCGAAAATGGGGCGCATTTTGTCAATATCGTGGGGGAATGGGGCTCAAAATTACGTTTGTCGACACCCAGCTTGGCGGCTTTATGAAGTTTTTTCTAAGTTCTAGATATTCAATTATTCGTCATGTTTCAAACTTATTCCGATGATATTAACATTGCAGTGCCACCTATTTCATCACATATTCTGTAACGGAAATTCAACGCTCTACTCGAAAATGGGGCGCATTTTGTCAATATCGTAGGGGAATGGGGCTCAAAGTCACGTTTGTCGACACCCAGTTTGGCGGCTTTTTCGAATTTTTTCTAAGTTCCTAATACTCCACATTTTGTCATGTTTCAAACTTATTCCGATGATATTAACATTACAGTGCCACCTATTTGACTACACTATCTGTAACGGTTATTCAACGCTCTACTCGAAAATGGGGCGCATTTTGTCAATATCGTGGGGGAATGGGGCTCAAAATTACGTTTGTCGACACCCAGCTTGGCGGCTTTATGAAGTTTTTTCTAAGTTCTAGATATTCAATTATTCGTCATGTTTCAAACTTATTCCGATGATATTAACATTGCAGTGCCACCTATTTCATCACATATTCTGTAACGGAAATTCAACGCTCTACTCGAAAATGGGGCGCATTTTGTCAATATCGTAGGGGAATGGGGCTCAAAGTCACGTTTGTCGACACCCAGTTTGGCGGCTTTTTCGAATTTTTTCTAAGTTCCTAATACTCCACATTTTGTCATGTTTCAAACTTATTCCGATGATATTAACATTACAGTGCCACCTATTTGACTACACTATCTGTAACGGTTATTCAACGCTCTACTCGAAAATGGGGCGCATTTTGTCAATATCGTGGGGGAATGGGGCTCAAAATTACGTTTGTCGACACCCAGTTTGGCGGCTTGATGAAGTTTTTTCTAAGTTCTCAATACTCCATTATTCGTCATGTTTCAAACTTATTCCGATGATATTAACATTACAGTGCCACCTATTTGACCACACTATCTGTAACGGAAATTCAACGCTCTACTCGAAAATGGGGCGCATTTTGTCAATATCGTGGGGGAATGGGGCTCAAAATTACGTTTGTCGACACCCAGTTTGGCGGCTTTATGAAGTTTTTTCTAAGTTCCTAATACTCCACATTTTGTCATGTTTCAAACTTATTCCGATGATATTAACATTACAGTGCCACCTATTTGACCACACTATCTGTAACGGAAATTCAACGCTCTACTTGAAAATGGGGCGCATTTCGTCAATATCGTGGGGGAATGGGGCTCAAAATTACGTTTGTCGACACCCAGTTTGGCGGCTTTATGAAGTTTTTTCTAAGTTCTCAATACTCAATTATTCGTCATGTTTCAAACTTATTCCGATGATATTAACATTACAGTGCCACCTATTTGACCACACTATCTGTAACGGAAATTCAACGCTCTACTCGAAAATGGGGCGCATTTTGTCAATATCGTGGGGGAATGGGGCTCAAAATTACGTTTGTCGACACCCAGTTTGGCGGCTTTATGAAGTTTTTTCTAAGTTCGCAACACTCAATCATTCGTCATGGTTCAAACTTATTCCGATGATATTAACATTACAGTGCCACCTATTTGACTACACTATCTGTAACGGAAATTCAACGCTCTACTGGAAAATAGAGCGCATTTTGTCAATATCGTGGGGGAATGGGGCTCAAAACTACGTTTGTCGACACCCAGTTTGGCGGCTTTCTCAAATTTTTTCTAAGTTCGCAATACTCCATTAATCGTCATGTTTCAAACTTATTCCTATGACATTAACATTACAGTGCCACCTATTTGACCACACTATCTGTAACGGAAATTCAACGCTCTACTCGAAAATGGGGCGCATTTTGTCAATATCGTGGGGGAATGGGGCTCAAAATTACGTTTGTCGACACCCAGCTTGGCGGCTTTATGAAGTTTTTTCTAAGTTCTCAATACTCAATTATTCGTCATGTTTCAAACTTATTCCGATGATATTAACATTACAGTGCCACCTATTTGACCACACTATCTGTAACGGAAAATCAACGCTCTACTCGAAAATGGGGCGCATTTCGTCAATATCGTGGGGGAATGGGGCTCAAAATTACGTTTGTCGACACCCAGCTTGGCGGCTTTATGAAGTTTTTTCTAAGTTCGCAATACTCCATTATTCGTCATGGTTCAAACTTATTCCGATGATATTAACATTACAGTGCCACCTATTTCATCACATATTCTGTAACGGAAATTCAACGCTCTACTGGAAAATGGGGCGCATTTCGTCAATATCGTGGGGGAATGGGGCTCAAAATTACGTTTGTCGACACCCAGTTTGGCGGCTTTTTTGAATTTTTTCTAAGTTCTCAATACTCAATTATTCGTCATGTTTCGAACTTATTCTGATGATATTAACATTACAGTGCCACCTATTTGACCACACTATCTGTAACGGAAATTCAACGCTCTACTCGAAAATGGGGCGCATTTTGTCAATATCGTGGGGGAATGGGGCTTAAAATCACGTTTGTCGACACCCGCTTTGGCGGTATTGTCAAGTTTTTTCTAAGCTCGCAATACTCCATTATTCCTCATGTTTCAAACTTATTCCGATGATATTAACATTACAGTGCCACCTATTTGACCACACTATCTGTAACGGAAATTCAACGCTCTACTCGAAAATGGGGCGCATTTCGTCAATATCGTGGGGGAATGGGGCTCAAAATCACGTTTGTCGACACCCAGTTTGGCGGCTTTTTCGAATTTTTTCTAAGTTCCTAATACTCCACATTTTGTCATGTTTCAAACTTATTCCGATGATATTAACATTACAGTGCCACCTATTTGACCACACTATCTGTAACGGAAATTCAACGCTCTACTCGAAAATGGGGCGCATTTTGTCAATATCGTGGGGGAATGGGGCTCAAAATTACGTTTGTCGACACCCAGTTTGGCGGTTTTTTCAAATTTTTCTAAGTTCCTAAGACTCCACATTTTGTCATGTTTCAAACTTATTCCGATGATATTAACATTACAGTGCCACCTATTTGACCACACTATCTGTAACGGAAATTCAACGCTCTAATCGAAAATGGGGCGCATTTCGTCAATATCGTGGGGGAATGGGGCTCAAAATTACGTTTGTCGACACCCAGTTTAGCGGCTTTTTCGAATTTTTTCTAAGTTCGCAATACTCCATTAATCGTCATGTTTCAAACTTATTCCGATGATATTAACATTACAGTGCCACCTATTTGACCACACTATCTGTAACGGAAATTCAACGCTCTACTCGAAAATGGGGCGCATTTCGTCAATATCGTGGGGGAATGGGGCTCAAAATTACGTTTGTCGACACCCGCTTTGGCGGTATTGTCAAGTTTTTTCTAAGTTCCTAATACTTCTTATTTTGTCATGTTTCAAACTTATTCCGATGATATTAACATTACAGTGCCACCTATTTGACCACACTATCTGTAACGGAAATTCAACGCTCTACTCGAAAATGGGGCGCATTTTGTCAATATCGTGGGGGAATGGGGCTCAAAATTACGTTTGTCGACACCCAGTTTGGCGGCTTGATGAAGTTTTTTCTAAGTTCGCAATACTCCATTAATCGTCATGTTTCAAACTTATTCCTATGACATTAACATTACAGTGCCACCTATTTGACCACACTATCTGTAACGGAAATTCAACGCTCTACTCGAAAATGGGGCGCATTTCGTCAATATCGTGGGGGAATGGGGCTCAAAATTACGTTTGTCGACACCCAGCTTGGCGGCTTTATGAAGTTTTTTCTAAGTTCGCAATACTCCATTATTCGTCATGTTTCAAACTTATTCCGATGATATTAACATTACAGTGCCACCTATTTGACCACACTATCTGTAACGGAAATTCAACGCTCTACTGGAAAATGGGGCGCATTTCGTCAATATCGTGGGGGAATGGGGCTCAAAATTACGTTTGTCGACACCCAGTTTGGCGGCTTTTTTGAATTTTTTCTAAGTTCTCAATACTCAATCATTCGTCATGTTTCGAACTTATTCTGATGATATTAACATTACAGTGCCACCTATTTGACCACACTATCTGTAACGGAAATTCAACGCTCTACTCGAAAATGGGGCGCATTTTGTCAATATCGTGGGGGAATGGGGCTCAAAATAACGTTTGTCGACACCCGCTTTGGCGGTATTGTCAAGTTTTTTCTAAGTTCTTAATAGACTCCATTAATCGTCATGTTTCAAACTTATTCCGATGATATTAACATTACAGTGCCACCTATTTGACCACACTATCTGTAACGGAAATTCAACGCTCTACTCGAAAATGGGGCGCATTTCGTCAATATCGTGGGGGAATGGGGCTCAAAATTACGTTTGTCGACACCCGCTTTGGCGGTATTGTCAAGTTTTTTCTAAGTTCCTAATACTTCTTATTTTGTCATGTTTCAAACTTATTCCGATGATATTAACATTACAGTGCCACCTATTTGACCACACTATCTGTAACGGAAATTCAACGCTCTACTCGAAAATGGGGCGCATTTCGTCAATATCGTGGGGGAATGGGGCTCAAAATTACGTTTGTCGACACCCAGTTTGGCGGCTTGATGAAGTTTTTTCTAAGTTCGCAATACTCCATTAATCGTCATGTTTCAAACTTATTCCTATGACATTAACATTACAGTGCCACCTATTTGACCACACTATCTGTAACGGAAATTCAACGCTCTACTCGAAAATGGGGCGCATTTCGTCAATATCGTGGGGGAATGGGGCTCAAAATTACGTTTGTCGACACCCAGCTTGGCGGCTTTATGAAGTGTTTTCTAAGTTCGCAATACTCCATTATTCGTCATGTTTCAAACTTATTCCGATGATATTAACATTACAGTGCCACCTATTTGACCACACTATCTGTAACGGAAATTCAACGCTCTACTCGAAAATGGGGCGCATTTTGTCAATATCGTGGGGGAATGGGGCTCAAAATTACGTTTGTCGACACCCAGTTTGGCGGCTTTTTCGAATTTTTTCTAAGTGCGCAACACTCAATCATTCGTCATGCTTCAAACTTATTCCGATGATATTAACATTACAGTGCCACCTATTTGACCACACTATCTGTAACGGAAATTCAACGCTCTACTCGAAAATGGGGCGCATTTTGTCAATATCGTGGGGGAATGGGGCTCAAAATCACGTTTGTCGAAACCCGCTTTGGCGGTATTGTCAAGTTTTTTCTAAGTTCTCAATACTCCATTAATCGTCATGTTTCAAACTTATTCCGATGATATTAACATTACAGTGCCACCTATTTCATCACATAATCTGTAAGGGAAATTCAACGCTCTACTCGAAAATGGGGCGCATTTCGTCAATATCGTGGGGGAATGGGGCTCAAAATCACGTTTGTCGACACCCAGTTTGGCGGCTTTATGAAGTTTTTTCTAAGTTCCTAATACTCCACATTTTGTCATGTTTCAAACTTATTCCGATGATATTAACATTACATATCTGCAACGGAAATTCAACGCTCTACTCGAAAATGGGGCGCATTTTGTCAATATCGTGGGGGAATGGGGCTCAAAATTACGTTTGTCGACACCCGCTTTGGCGGTATTGTCAAGTTTTTTCTAAGTTCCTAATACTTCTTATTTTGTCATGCTTCAAACTTATTCCGATGATATTAACATTACAGTGCCACCTATTTGACCACACTATCTGTAACGGAAATTCAACGCTCTACTCGAAAATGGGGCGCATTTTGTCAATATCGTGGGGGAATGGGGCTCAAAATTACGTTTGTCGACACCCAGTTTGGCGGCTTGATGAAGTTTTTTCTAAGTTCGCAATACTCCATTAATCGTCATGTTTCAAACTTATTCCTATGACATTAACATTACAGTGCCACCTATTTGACCACACTATCTGTAACGGAAATTCAACGCTCTACTCGAAAATGGAGCGCATTTCGTCAATATCGTGGGGGAATGGGGCTCAAAATTACGTTTGTCGACACCCAGTTTGGCGGCTTTATGAAGTTTTTTCTAAGTTCTCAATACTCAATTATTCGTCATGTTTCAAACTTATTCCGATGATATTAATATTACAGTGCCACCTATTTGACCACACTATCTGTAACGGAAATTCAACGCTCTACTCGAAAATGGGGCGCATTTCGTCAATATCGTGGGGGAATGGGGCTCAAAATTACGTTTGTCGACACCCAGTTTGGCGGCTTTATGAATTTTTTCTAAGTTCCTAATACTCCACATTTTGTCATGTTTCAAACTTATTCCGATGATATTAACATTACATATCTGCAACGGAAATTCAACGCTCTACTCGAAAATGGGGCGCATTTCGTCAATATCGTGGGGGAATGGGGCTCAAAATTACGTTTGTCGACACCCAGCTTGGCGGCTTTATGAAGTTTTTTCTAAGTTCTCAATACTCAATTATTCGTCATGTTTCAAACTTATTCCGATGATATTAACATTACAGTGCCACCTATTTGACCACACTATCTGTAACGGAAATTCAACGCTCTACTCGAAAATGGGGCGCATTTCGTCAATATCGTGGGGGAATGGGGCTCAAATTCACGTTTGTCGACACCCAGTTTGGCGGCTTTATCAAATTTTTTTTAAGTTCGCAATACTCCATTAATCGTCATGTTTCAAACTTATTCCTATGACATTAACATTACAGTGCCACCTATTTGACCACACTATCTGTAACGGAAATTCAACGCTCTACTCGAAAATGGGGCGCATTTCGTCAATATCGTGGGGGAATGGGGCTCAAAATTACGTTTGTCGACACCCAGCTTGGCGGCTTTATGAAGTTTTTTCTAAGTTCTCAATACTCAATTATTCGTCATGTTTCAAACTTAATCCGATGATATTAACATTACAGTGCCACCTATTTGACCACACTATCTGTAACGGAAATTCAACGCTCTACTCGAAAATGGGGCGCATTTCGTCAATATCGTGGGGGAATGGGGCTCAAAATTACGTTTGTCGACACCCAGTTTGGCGGTTTTATGAATTTTTTCTAAGTTCCTAATACTCCACATTTTGTCATGTTTCAAACTTATTCCGATGATATTAACATTACATATCTGCAACGGAAATTCAACGCTCTACTCGAAAATGGAACGCTTTCTGTCAATATCGTGGGGGAATGGGGCTCAAAATTACGTTTGTCGACACCCAGTTTGGCGGCTTTTTCGAATTTTTTCTAAGTTCCTAATACTCCACATTTTGTCATGTTTCAAACTTATTCCGATGATATTAACATTACAGTGCCACCTATTTGACCACACTATCTGTAACGGAAATTCAACGCTCTACTCGAAAATGGGGCGCATTTTGTCAATATCGTGGGGGAATGGGGCTCAAAATTACGTTTGTCGACACCCAGTTTGGCGGCTTTATGAAGTTTTTTCTAAGTTCGCAATACTCAATCATTCGTCATGTTTCAAACTTATTCCGATGATATTAACATTACAGTGCCACCTATTTGACCACACTATCTGTAACGGAAATTCAACGCTCTAATCGAAAATGGGGCGCATTTTGTCAATATCGTGGGGGAATGGGGCTCAAAATTACGTTTGTCGACACCCAGTTTGGCGGTTTTTTCAAATTTTTTCTAAGTTCGCAATACTCCAATAATCGTCATGTTTCAAACTTATTCCTATGACATTAACATTACAGTGCCACCTATTTGACCACACTATCTGTAACGGAAATTCAACGCTCTACTCGAAAATGGGGCGCATTTCGTCAATATCGTGGGGGAATGGGGCTCAAAATTACGTTTGTCGACACCCAGTTTGGCGGCTTGATGAAGTTTTTTCTAAGTTCGCAATACTCCATTAATCGTCATGTTTCAAACTTATTCCTATGACATTAACATTACAGTGCCACCTATTTGACCACACTATCTGTAACGGAAATTCAACGCTCTACTCGAAAATGGGGCGCATTTCGTCAATATCGTGGGGGAATGGGGCTCAAAATTACGTTTGTCGACACCCAGCTTGGCGGCTTTATGAAGTGTTTTCTAAGTTCGCAATACTCCATTAATCGTCATGTTTCAAACTTATTCCGATGATATTAACATTACAGTGCCACCTATTTGACCACACTATCTGTAACGGAAATTCAACGCTCTACTCGAAAATGGGGCGCATTTTGTCAATATCGTGGGGGAATGGGGCTCAAAATTACGTTTGTCGACACCCAGCTTGGCGGCTTTATGAAGTGTTTTCTAAGTTCGCAATACTCCATTAATCGTCATGTTTCAAACTTATTCCGATGATATTAACATTACAGTGCCACCTATTTGACCACACTATCTGTAACGGAAATTCAACGCTCTACTCGAAAATGGGGCGCATTTTGTCAATATCGTGGGGGAATGGGGCTCAAAATCACGTTTGTCGACACCCGCTTTGGCGGTTTTGTCAAGTTTTTTCTAAGTTCTCAATACTCCATTAATCGTCATGTTTCAAACTTATTCCGATGATATTAACATTACAGTGCCACCTATTTCATCACATAATCTGTAAGGGAAATTCAACGCTCTACTGGAAAATGGGGCGCATTTCGTCAATATCGTGGGGGAATGGGGCTCAAAATCACGTTTGTCGACACCCAGTTTGGCGGCTTTATGAAGTTTTTTCTAAGTTCCTAATACTCCACATTTTGTCATGTTTCAAACTTATTCCGATGATATTAACATTACATATCTGCAACGGAAATTCAACGCTCTACTCGAAAATGGGGCGCATTTTGTCAATATCGTGGGGGAATGGGGCTCAAAATTACGTTTGTCGACACCCGTTTTGGCGGTATTGTCAAGTTTTTTCTAAGTTCCTAATACTTCTTATTTTGTCATGTTTCAAACTTATTCCGATGATATTAACATTACAGTGCCACCTATTTGACCACACTATCTGTAACGGAAATTCAACGCTCTACTCGAAAATGGGGCGCATTTTGTCAATATCGTGGGGGAATGGGGCTCAAAATTACGTTTGTCGACACCCAGTTTGGCGGCTTGATGAAGTTTTTTCTAAGTTCGCAATACTCCATTAATCGTCATGTTTCAAACTTATTCCTATGACATTAACATTACAGTGCCACCTATTTGACCACACTATCTGTAACGGAAATTCAACGCTCTACTCGAAAATGGGGCGCATTTCGTCAATATCGTGGGGGAATGGGGCTCAAAATTACGTTTGTCGACACCCAGCTTGGCGGCTTTATGAGGTGTTTTCTAAGTTCGCAATACTCCATTATTCGTCATGTTTCAAACTTATTCCGATGATATTAACATTACAGTGCCACGTATTTGACCACACTATCTGTAACGGAAATTCAACGCTCTACTCGAAAATGGGGCGCATTTTGTCAATATCGTGGGGGAATGGGGCTCAAAATTACGTTTGTCGACACCCAGTTTGGCGGCTTTTTCGAATTTTTTCTAAGTTCGCAACACTTAATCATTCGTCATGTTTCAAACTTATTCAGATGATATTAACATTACAGTGCCACCTATTTGACCACACTATCTGTAACGGAAATTCAACGCTCTACTCGAAAATGGGGCGCATTTTGTCAATATCGTGGGGGAATGGGGCTCAAAATCACGTTTGTCGAAACCCGCTTTGGCGGTATTGTCAAGTTTTTTCTAAGTTCTCAATACTCCATTAATCGTCATGTTTCAAACTTATTCCGATGATATTAACATTACAGTGCCACCTATTTCATCACATAATCTGTAAGGGAAATTCAACGCTCTACTCGAAAATGGGGCGCATTTCGTCAATATCGTGGGGGAATGGGGCTCAAAATCACGTTTGTCGACACCCAGTTTGGCGGCATTATGAAGTTTTTTCTAAGTTCCTAATACTCCACATTTTGTCATGTTTCAAACTTATTCTGATGATATTAACATTACATATCTGCAACGGAAATTCAACGCTCTACTCGAAAATGGGGCGCATTTCGTCAATATCGTGGGGGAATGGGGCTCAAAATTACGTTTGTCGACACCCAGTTTGGCGGCTTTTTCGAATTTTTTCTAAGTTCCTAGTACTCCAAATTTTGTCATGTTTCAAACTTATTCCGATGATATTAACATTACAGTGCCACCTATTTGACCACACTATCTGTAACGGAAATTCAACGCTCTACTCGAAAATGGAGCGCATTTCGTCAATATCGTGGGGGAATGGGGCTCAAAATTACGTTTGTCGACACCCAGTTTGGCGGCTTGATGAAGTTTTTTCTAAGTTCTAGATATTCAATTATTCGTCATGTTTCAAACTTATTCCGATGATATTAATATTACAGTGCCACCTATTTGACCACACTATCTGTAACGGAAATTCAACGCTCTACTCGAAAATGGGGCGCATTTCGTCAATATCGTGGGGGAATGGGGCTCAAAATTACGTTTGTCGACACCCAGTTTGGCGGCTTTATGAATTTTTTCTAAGTTCCTAATACTCCACATTTTGTCATGTTTCAAACTTATTCCGATGATATTAACATTACATATCTGCAACGGAAATTCAACGCTCTACTCGAAAATGGGGCGCATTTCGTCAATATCGTGGGGGAATGGGGCTCAAAATTACGTTTGTCGACACCCAGTTTGGCGGCTTTATGAAGTTTTTTCTAAGTTCTCAATACTCAATTATTCGTCATGTTTCAAACTTATTCCGATGATATTAACATTACAGTGCCACCTATTTGACTACACTATCTGTAACGGAAATTCAACGCTCTACTCGAAAATGGGGCGCATTTTGTCAATATCGTGGGGGAATGGGGCTCAAAATTACGTTTGTCGACACCCAGTTTGGCGGCTTGATGAAGTTTTTTCTAAGTTCGCAATACTCCATTAATCGTCATGTTTCAAACTTATTCCGATGATATTAACATTACAGTGCCACCTATTTCATCACATATTCTGTAACGGAAATTCAACGCTCTACTCGAAAATGGGGCGCATTTCGTCAATATCGTGGGGGAATGGGGCTCAAAATTACGTTTGTCGACACCCAGTTTGGCGGCTTTTTCGAATTTTTTCTAAGTTCCTAGTACTCCAAATTTTGTCATGTTTCAAACTTATTCCGATGATATTAACATTACAGTGCCACCTATTTGACCACACTATCTGTAACGGAAATTCAACGCTCTACTCGAAAATGGGGCGCATTTCGTCAATATCGTGGGGGAATGGGGCTCAAAATTACGTTTGTCGACACCCAGTTTGGCGGCTTGATGAAGTTTTTTCTAAGTTCTCAATACTCAATCATTCGTCATGTTTCAAACTTATTCCGATGATATTAACATTACAGTGCCACCTATTTGACCACACTATCTGTAACGGAAATTCAACGCTCTACTCGAAAATGGGGCGCATTTCGTCAATATCGTGGGGGAATGGGGCTCAAAATTACGTTTGTCGACACCCAGTTTGGCGGTTTTTTCAAATTTTTTCTAAGTTCGCAATACTCCAATAATCGTCATGTTTCAAACTTATTCCTATGACATTAACATTACAGTGCCACCTATTTGACCACACTATCTGTAACGGAAATTCAACGCTCTACTCGAAAATGGGGCGCATTTCGTCAATATCGTGTGGGAATGGGGCTCAAAATTACGTTTGTCGACACCCAGTTTGGCGGCTTTATGAAGTTTTTTCTAAGTTCTCAATACTCAATTATTCGTCATGTTTCAAACTTATTCCGATGATATTAACATTACAGTGCCACCTATTTGACTACACTATCTGTAACGGAAATTCAACGCTCTACTGGAAAATGGAGCGCATTTTGTCAATATCGTGGGGGAATGGGGCTCAAAATTACGTTTGTCGACACCCAGTTTGGCGGCTTTCTCAAATTTTTTCTAAATTCGCAATACTCCATTAATCGTCATGTTTCTAACTTATTCCTATGACATTAACATTACAGTGCCACCTATTTGACCACACTATCTGTAACGGAAATTCAACGCTCTACTCGAAAATGGGGCGCATTTTGTCAATATCGTGGGGTAATGGGGCTCAAAATCACGTTTGTCGACACCCAGCTTGGCGGCTTTATGAAGTTTTTTCTAAGTTCTCAATACTCAATTATTCGTCATGGTTCAAACTTATTCCGATGATATTAACATTACAGTGCCACCTATTTGACTACACTATCTGTAACGGAAATTCAACGCTCTACTCGAAAATGGGGCGCATTTCGTCAATATCGTGGGGGAATGGGGCTCAAAATTACGTTTGTCGACACCCAGCTTGGCGGCTTTATGAAGTGTTTTCTAAGTTCGCAATACTCCATTAATCGTCATGTTTCAAACTTATTCCGATGATATTAACATTACAGTGCCACCTATTTGACCACACTATCTGTAACGGAAATTCAACGCTCTACTCGAAAATGGGGCGCATTTCGTCAATATCATGGGGGAATGGGGCTCAAATTTACGTTTGTCGACACCCAGTTTGGCGGCTTTATGAAGTTTTTTCTAAGTTCTCAATACTCCATTAATCGTCATGTTTCAAACTTATTCCGATGATATTAACATTACAGTGCCACCTATTTCATCACATATTCTGTAACGGAAATTCAACGCTCTACTCGAAAATGGGGCGCATTTCGTCAATATCGTGGGGGAATGGGGCTCAAAATTACGTTTGTCGACACCCAGTTTGGCGGCTTGATGAAGTTTTTTCTAAGTTCGCAATACTCCATTAATCGTCATGTTTCAAACTTATTCCGATGATATTAACATTACAGTGCCACCTATTTGACCACACTATCTGTAACGGAAATTCAACGCTCTACTTGAAAATGGGGCGCATTTCGTCAATATCGTGGGGGAATGGGGCTCAAAATAACGTTTGTCGACACCCAGTTTGGCGGCTTTATGAAGTTTTTTCTAAGTTCTCAATACTCCATTAATCGTCATGTTTCAAACTTATTCCGATGATATTAACATTACAGTGCCACCTATTTTACCACACTATCTGTAACGGAAATTTAACGCTCTACTCGAAAACGGGGCGCATTTTGTCAATATCGTGGGGGAATGGGGCTCAAAATTACGTTTGTCGACACCCAGTTTGGCGGTTTTTTCGAATTTTTTCTAAGTTCTCAATACTCCATTATTCGTCATGTTTCAAACTTATTCCGATGATATTAACATTACAGTGCCACCTATTTGACCACACTATCTGTAACGGAAATTCAACGCTCTACTCGAAAATGGGGCGCATTTTGTCAATGTCGTGGGGGAATGGGGCTCAAAATTACGTTTGTCGACACCCAGCTTGGCGGTATTGTCAAGTTTTTTCTAAGTTCTCAATACTCAATTATTCGTCATGGTTCAAACTTATTCCGATGATATTAACATTACAGTGCCACCTATTTGACTACACTATCTGTAACGGAAATTCAACGCTCTACTCGAAAATGGGGCGCATTTCGTCAATATCGTGGGGGAATGGGGCTCAAAATTACGTTTGTCGACACCCAGTTTGGCGGCTTTATGAAGTTTTTTCTAAGTTCTCAATACTCCATTATTCGTCATGTTTGGCGGGTCAACCGGCGTAGATTTTGAAATTTACCGGTCGCGTCGAGAAAATCTTGACCGGTTCCATCTCTGAAGAGAAGGCAGTACTAATCGGCATTGTCATTTTTGTTTATATGCGCCACCGAGGCCTAATATTATCTTACACTTAGTAATATAGTGAACTTAGCGCACATAAAAGCACATGCTTGGTCATTGATAAAAATACCTTGGACTAACCATTTCACCCTCTATAGTTTAAGGCCAATGAGGTCCAACTCGAGAGTTTGATTGAAGCGCAGTATTTTTATCCTGAAACTCTACTGTATAACATTAAACAACGATGTATTTCTTTCTTGCAGAAGAAGTACCACAGAATTTTTCAATCGTTTTCTTCCAAAGTTGCGAAAGGAACTTTTGTAAATCAGGTACAAGGAAGCAATAAAATTTGAAGTCTTTTAACAAGAAACTAAACATAAATCAGATCCGCATTTAGCTATTTTTACTTTTTTAAATTTGCAGTATTTTGTATCTGTATAACAAATTTTCCATAATCCTTATATGTACATACCAATGTTAAAATTTTAATAGTATATGCATGATAAGTAGAACATTATAAAAATTAATCTTATATATAACGATTAATCTTATATAGAAAAAAATTCCGCTCCTTATTAAGACTATATAGATAAGAATCAATTAAGACTATGCTTTCAACTTTGGATACAGTGTTATAAAAATTTGTATGTTTTCTGTCATATTTGATTTTTAAGTTAATGCTCACCACTCAAATCCATTTTCAACCAGCAATGTGGAAGAGGCTAAGAAAAGCGCTGGACACCAGGTGATAAATTTATATGCCTAATTCTTTTAACAACAAAACTCTGTCCTTTTGTTGCCGACCAGTTCAAACTGCTGGACTGCTGTTGCAATTTTTCTCCAAAATAATGATAATTTAAAATGCTGTAAATAAATTGTTAAAAATATTTTGACCCCTTGTTTTGTGAATACATTTATCAATAATGATAAACTAAAATGTTTCAAAAATTCTAAAATTGCTTAATAGCTTGTTTTACCAATATTAATAACCACATCACAAAGTTTATGTTAAAAGCAGAAACATTAATTCCGCTCCATGATTCCAACCTTTAAAAATTTTGAGCTTAAGGAGATGCTGCTCGAAATCGATTTTATTAAAGAAATGAGAACTACTTTGAGGTAATAAAAAGACTCCTTAACATTTAATGTACGTAAAAAATTACTGTAAATATAATTTTTCAGCTGAAAAATTCTGCTTTAAGTCGGGAGAAAGTCGTACAGCCCGTAATTACAAACCAAAGAAATCTAGAGGGCAAAAGCAACTTAGCACAAACTGGGCAATTGGAAAGTGACGTAAGTTATGTATGTTTTACTGCTGTATTTTGGGATGTCATGACTGATGATGCTATATATCGGCCTATGATAACGAAGAATTATCCAAACAATAATTTATAATAACAAATAAATATGGTGCAATCAGTGTGCCACCACTTGGAAATGGAAAAGTGCTGCCTGATTCTTTATTGTGGTCGCCATCATTTTTTTATCACGTTCCGCAGTAAATCTGACGTTTCATTGTAACAAGTTCGCAGGCCCCATTTTCACATAATTGCGCCTGCGCGCAACACAGCATCTTCTTTTGAAGAAATGTCGCAGCGGTGGCAAGCTGTTGGGAACACTATGTCTTATTTGACCAACCCGAGATTTGAATTTCACACCTACCCTTCCAAAAAAGAATGCGTAACCACTCGAACAAGTGTCCGGTATATTGACGTTATTCAATAAATTTCAGCACAAAAATATAACATTGAGTGGAAAACATATCGCAATTAATGCGCAACAAACTTCGAGAAGAAAAGGCAACCGAACGAAGGGTAACAAAGAGTCTTCTAAACAACCCGAAAGTGAAGTAAGTTGCTATTGCTAACTGGTTATTTTGGGGGAGTTGACAAATGTCGCCACAGATGGATAGTTCAAAAAAGTGAGGTGGCCAAGCCAAAAAAAGGTTTTGAAATTTTAAGCCCTATATGTACTAAGTTATAAATATATGCTAACAGTACCACATTGCTTTAAAGCATCAATAACGACGGTCATTTTTATCGGCTTTTAAGTTTCTATAAGGTTTAATTTTTTTTACAGTTGAGACCTAAATTCAAAAAAAGGCCAGTGCGAGGTTTAACTTCAAAACATAAAACTAATGTGGCTAAGAAGGGAAAAAGAAAAAATCGGGTAAGTTTTTTATTATCGGCATGAACATTTTTTGCAAATCAGAGTCAGGAGTGTCAGTCAGCACGTGGCACAATCACTGAAGACAGAATACGAGCTCTATTGCTCATATAGGAGCTTCGATAACTTGTACTGCTGATCGTAATTAAGGTTTGAAAGCTAATTTTTGGATTTGGTTGTATAGGGGAAAAGAAGTTGATTAATTGTGAGCGACGTTACTGGACCAGAGTTGTAAGTCGGGCTGGGCTTTTCGGGTTGGGTTCGGGCCTAAAGTTGACAAAAATTTCGGGCTTAAGTCGAGCCTGAGACGTGCTTTTTGACTTATATGCACAAAAATATAATCAAAATGACTTGGCAAAATTACTTATTTTTCAGACCTAACTTAACTTTAGGTTTTTTCAGGCATGATTTGGGCTTCAAATTAGTTTTCGGGTTCGGGCCGGGTTTGGGCTTATATTTTCGGGTTCGGGCCTAAACTAGTCGGCCCGTTTACAACTCTGTACTGGACTGAATTGAATTTAAAGGGAACACGCGAACAGTTACTAACAGTAGTTCGTTTGATTCATAAAAATGCATTCTGCTTCATCATAATAATTGCAGTATGTTGCATGCAATGCCGCGGTTTGCGCTCCAAGTTGTTTGTTTAAAGAGATACTGTTTAAAATATGTTTTATTGAAATCAGTATCTCTATAATGCTTATATCCTCATCATTGCATAGAAAGAAGAGGCAATTAATACACTGCGACGGGTGGATCTCCACAAAAATAAAAAAAGGAGTTAAAGAGAAAATGCAATGCTAAATTTAGCGCGAACCACACGGTCGGTATTGACGTGCTGTGTTCAATTTATTGTTTCATTGCAATGTTGCTCTAAAATCAAAAAAGTAATTCTTTTTTCTTTTAAAGTAAATTTTTTGCTACCTTTGTTTACTGTGCTGTAAAAATTAAATAGTCCTTAGCCCCATACCGCAATATCCATAAATTTTTCCGGCAGTGAAAAAAATAATTGTAAGTATTGATACCGCAAAAGATCAAACTTAGCAATAAATAATATACAACAATCATTATTATTATTTGGCAGTTGCTAAGCGATGCTGATGCTACAAAATCCGGTCAACATCCTCACAGAGAGAAATGCGACAATCTGCCTTCAGCCAGTTCAATTTCAAGAAATCAAAATCAGGTGAGCGATTGTATGGATAAAACATTAAAATTTTGGAAACAGGATGATGTTGCACTTGCTCAACCGCTATCATTTTGGATAAATCCTCCTGATGTATTAATCCTAAATGAGCTGAACCTTGACCACTTTCTTATGCCACTAGAGAAACTGGCGATCGTCAACACACAAAAAGAGCATTCCTCAGACAAATTTTTTAATACCAGTTCTCCGCAAACCGATAGTTCAGCTTCGACAAAAGTAACCACTGTTGCAAATCACCAAAATGTTCCCTTTCCAACTCACAACTCTTTTGAGATATTACCAGATGAAACCGTTGGAGGTGGCGGTTTGGTTGATGGTGCGGCCACTAACTGTGAAATGAGTTTAACCGATGATTCAGCTTACACTATAAGTGATGATGCCTTGGATGATTTTGGCACCCAACACGACGAGATAACGATGCTGATTGTACAATCAGTGTTGCACAACAATATTAGTTTTCCTCGGACTGAACAATTACCAACAGAATGCTATGCTTACATTCGCTCGAATATACACAAATCAAAACCAAGAAAAAACCGCATTGTTAGAAGAATCAAACGCAAATGGTCTTCTGATAAATTTCGCGTGCAGGCGGAAAAAAAAAATTTGACTGTGTTAACACAAACGGAAAAGGAAATCACAGCGCCAGAAGAAATTACAGACACTGAAGAACGAAAAATAAAAAGTTTTGTGCAGGGTAAACCCAGTTCGCAGAAAATAAATGCAAAAACTGTAGATTCTATCCAGAGTAAAACGCAGAAAAGTAGTAATTCACCGTTAGGCCAATCACGCAATAAAAAAAACACAACCAATACGGATATTCGGCTACTATCGCCCAGGAAAAAAAGAGCAAAGATTAGTAAAAACAATGATACCAAAGGTATTAAACGATATGCAACCGATAAACTTTTCTGCTTATGTCAAACTAAAAACGATGGCAAGTTGTATGTAAAATGTGAAACGTGTAACGCGTGGTTTCATCCAACATGTGTTTTTCCTAAAAGACATCTTGCCCTTACATTAACAAAGGCGCAGTGGGCCCAGTGTAGATGTGTGTGCAAAGGAAAAACCGTTTCCACTTCGGGATCAAAAGTAATTTTATGCCACAACACAGCAAATCATTTTACAACCCATACTCCTGCAACTGATAGATTATCATCACCAGAGCACAATAACAAAACTGAACCAAGTCAAGATAAAAATTTGATTGCAATTTGCTGCTCCAGCTCTGCAGACGTAAATAACTGCAGCAGAATTAACAACCCGAAAAATGACAAATCAAAAGCCTACAGCTACTCTGATGTCGAACTCAGCAGCACTTGCAGCTCCCCTAGTAACCAATCAATCACAACTGAATCGATCAATCACAATTCTGCTGGTAAAAGTGAAACTGATAATTGTCAAAAATTGGACGATAGCGCATGCAATAACGCCTTCACAACTCACGCCTCGGGCCTAAAAAGCTGTGAAACTGAAAATGAAAATAACGAGAAGTTTTTAGTAGAAAATGATGCAGAAGCCAACGCTGTTCATGTCGGTCATACCTTAATGATAACCGACAACACTTCCAGCAAAAGCGACAAAAACATTGGCAATCAAAATATATGTTCCGATCTAAACGATATTTCCGTAGCGAACTACACCGCCTCTCAGAAAACTTACGGTAGCGATACTAACATTTCGGACGATGACCAGAAACATAACTTTCAAACAAGTGCGGCCACACAGAAAAGCTGCAGTTTTAGTGAGAACTGCGAAAATGAAAAAAACATTTGCTTTAAGCTGGTGGAAACTGCAAAAGAGCAGGATCCATGCGAAGTGAGTTTAAACATTGAAACAATAGAAGCATTGGGTAATTTTAAAGAAAATTTGATACAAAAAGAACGGGAAAGATTTTCGCACATTAAGTTAAATCAGCCCTTTTTTATAACAATAAATGAATGGCAAAAAATGACTAAAAATCGATCACAAAATCACTTTAGAGGAACCACATACATTGATATTTTATTGGAAAAATTAAGGGATTTATATAGTGGTTGTGTGTATTGCATTGACACTAACTACTTAAGAAAACCTTCATCTGTGCTCAATTTACGTGAAAACGATAAAAGACATTACGAGGGATATGCGAAAATATATTGCAAACATGCAACGTGTTGCGGATGCGAGGTCATGGGGAGCGTGAGATTTTATGTTCATCATGACCGCGTGGAAGCAATACCAAAGATATCAGGCAGGCGAAGTCACATTAGACCGTGTGTTAAAAGCAGGCCTTTAAAAGGAAAAAAACGTACGGAAATAAATGAAAAGTTGAAATTTCAAAGGCCTTTTTCCATATTTCGCAATTTGCAGGCAAATCTAACTGAGGATGAAAGAGCTTACGGCTCTTACACTTACGCGCCTTCCCATGCGGTACTGCGGAATATCAAATCACAACAAAACATTTCGAAGCGATATAGTGACAATTGGATCATTAGCACTCAAATGATGGACAAAGAAATAAGTGAAAAAAATGGGGCCTTTATTAGAGACATAGGAGCAAAACCTCCCAGAGTAGTCCTATTTACAGATGCACAGATCAAATTTTTTGTGGATGTATGTAAAAGAGACATAATTTATTTAGATGCAACTGGTAGCGTTATGAAAAAATCTGGCGAGCAAAAAGATTTTCAGATTTATACTTTGTTGGGGAGACATCCAAACGAAGGAGGGCCTGCTTTGCCTATAGCTACAAGCGTTACTACTTGTCATGACACACGTAGCATTCGCAATTTCTTGTATATTTTTTTGAAAGTTACGACCGAGGTGACTGGTTCAAAACCTAAACCTCTCATGATAATTATAGATGGGTCAATGGCAATGTGGAACGCGGTTTTACTTGAATTTTCAAACGAAACAAGAACAAAATATTACAATCGATGTTGGCGAATAATAATGGGCAAAGCAGAACCAGGAGACTTAACTCTATTTTGCAGGTGCTCAAAATCGATGCTGACAGCGGGACACTGTGTCGTTTCGACACAGTCAAATTTAAACGCTTATAACTTTTGAACAAAACCAGCTATTTGCGTAGTTTTTTCGCAATTAGACAAAACATTTATTCAAAAATATTTGGAGCCCAAGTTTATTTGGCTATCAGATGGGCATTTTTGCAAATCCTGCTTTAATCAAAAGTGACCAAAACCGCTATTTTTTCGCTAATTTTCGGCCTCATTAATCACAAAATTAGCAGGAAACCAGGGACTCGCGTAGTTTTTGTATCGCTGAAGACGTTCTTTACGTAAATCCCACGCAAGGAATTTGTCAACAACAAGAAGCATTAGTCACAACTTCACGAATCATTGAGTTTGAGAGTCGAAATTCCACCGATGTATTTTAACTTTCACAAGTCGCTTAGTGTATGCTAAATTATACGGTAAAATCTTAATTTTTTCTTGTTGTAAACGACGATTTATTCGTTGCTGCACGAAATTTAGGAACAATTTTGTTGCGATACGAATTAAGTTTTTGATTTATAAGAAATACACAATTTATAATATTGTTGATAAAAAAAATACTACAATAATTTATAAGAAATACACAATTTATAATATTGTCGATAAAAAAAAAATACTACAATATTGTTCAAAAACCAAATCTTTCATTTTACTCCCTGTATTACGCCGAAGCGTATAACGGGTTTGCAGGGCCCATTTCTGCGTCATTGTACTGGGCAACACAGCTCCTTTCAAAGAAATGTCGCAGCGGTGGCGAGCCGTTGGCAACACTGTGTCCGATTTGACCTGCCCGAGATTTGAATCTCAGAACTTCCGCTCCAGAGACGAGCGCGTTACCGCTCAACCAACTGTTACTGCTTTTTATTTTAAAAGTAATTAGTTTGTGATATTAAAGCAAAACTAATTAATTGCTAATAACGTTATATTTTAAGATAAATTTAGAGCAGCGTGAAAACCAATGCCGTCGCTACGGGGGGCCAGGGGGTCTTGCCCCTCCTAACGACTGCTTGTGCCCCCAATTTCGGTTTATTCAGAACACTTTTTTGGAATATCACGTAACGAAAAGACAACTGACAATAATGGAAAAAGGCATAATAATAACGTTTAAAAATAATTTTTGTTCGAAGTTTTTTCGATTCTCTGCGAAATTGCTGGCAACCAACTGCTGTTCATAAATGTGAGGCAATAATCCGTCTTATTAACACCTTTACAGATGAGTCGCGGAATAGAGATGTAAACTTATAGAATCGTTATCGGTACTTTGTCAGTGATTGTGACCTGAAACAATTTGTGAAAACAAATTTTTTTGGAAAGCATACTCAAAATTTTTTTAGGTCGAAGTTAGTGGCGCAACCATGGGGAAGGGTCTAAGGGGGCGTAAGCCCCATTTAGCCAGTTACTGTATTTAGAAAATTTAATTCAAAGATACAAGCGTTTAAACATGTTTTGGACTTAATCTGCAGAAGAAGGCAGAAAGGGTTAGACAATTTAGTTCTTTCGATGATTTCTGAATTTTTGCAATTTACTATATGTAGTCATTCATATTGCTTCAAAAACGTGCGAAATGTGATTGAAATGGCGTAAAAATTGCTATTTTTGCCTTGAAATCACAAAAATCGCCCAGCGACTGAAGGCTTTCCCCCCAGGCCCTCTCTGTGACGCGCGTGAATAGCATCAGTTTGTTCAGTACGAGGCCTAAATTAGAAAATTTTTGTGCAAAAAAAATTTACTTTTGATTCAAGCCCCCTCTCTGTTAGCAAAACCCTAATTGCGCTTCTGGTCGCATTCACTGCTGCAGACGAATTTTTTAGCGATTATATGGGCCGGATAAGAAACGAGCTCAAAAACATTGCCGCCTTATACTTTTTGTTCAGACTTGAATGCAAAAATTATTACAATAACATATTATTTATTGGCGTAAATTATGTTTTTAAGTGCAAGAGTTGAGTTTATTTAAGTGCACCTCCCCAACACTTTCGGCTAGTGCCCCTTCACTTCGGTTGCTCTGACGACGGCACTGGTGAAAACCATGTAGCTCTATCTAAAATTAATCGAACTTTGAGTGATGAGGTTAAGTTCAATTCTCTCAGTTCTGCTTAAGCATTTCCGCGAGGTCCTGTAAGTATTTACTACATGATGCTAAAAATACGAAAGAATAAGAAACCATTCCCGCTAATGATGATGTAAAAGTACTACAATTTTAGCGCTTGTATATTAAATTGTTAATTATTCAACGCTTTGTGTAAGAAAATTTTTACCGCCAACACTTGTGCGGTGGTTGTAATAAAATGCAGTCCGTTTTTTTTATAAGAGCCACTAAATTTTGTGTTGAAGCTGATGGTTTTTAAATTTTTTAAAGCTTTCAGCCTCATTTAGTTCTTAATTTGTTCTAAACTTTACTACAAAATAAAATAACGCAAATTTATCATTACTTGATGTGTTTTCTTGTACTGTATAATAAATAGTATATATACAGTAGTACTGTAGATTATTTCTATGCTGTTAATTAGACAAACAAACAAATCAACAATGGTAAGGAAGAAAAAACTAGAAAATTTTGCTGATTATTTACAAATGCGTTGAGCAAATATGTTGTTATTTACTTGATGCTCAGACTGGCATTGTTCTTAATTTGTTCTAAAACTTTTTCTTAAAAAAAATGGTTCGTTTACCGTAGTGTTACCAGCATTACCGAAGTTGTTTACAATGAAACGGTGAACTTTTATAATGAAACAGGTTTCGGGGATCCATTCTTCGTACCAGTGTAATATATTATGCTGTTTCAATAGTGTGAGGAAGTTGAATTACTGTTCGTATTATTGGGTCTAAATTCGGAGACGTTTGATTCATTATTTCGCTCTTTACATTCACTACGACTGAACTAAGAAATACTAAAAGTCGATTTCTTTGAAAAACATTGTTGATGTTCCCAATATTATACTGTGGCGTAATTTGTCGTTGCAAAAAGACATTCCGTACCGTAATCTGTAATTTTATTAGTTTGCCTGTGTGCACGCAAAATAAGTTAATTTATTTCACAATATTAATTCGCAAACGCTTCCAACTCTGAGGGGTATTAAGTTATCGCAATGCAAAACAAGCATCATAAGTGGAATATTACGAATAAACATTATTGGATCACAAATTAATTATGCCGTATTTTTCCGGTTTCTCGTTGTTGTTTTTTAATTCATTTGCGTTATACAATTGTTTTATGAAACGTGATTATCTGATGGAGGCACTAATATTTCACTTGCATCAAAATTTGTCATTACTATGATATCTACAAATCTTGGTTTTCAAGTTTTTGGTTCAAAATTTTTTCAAACTGTTTAAATAGAATCGTTTATCGATCCACTTTACGCGAGTTTACACTTTTGCTAAGTACTAGCCAAATCTTCAGCAACCCAACCACGAACTGTTGTCAGAGCCCAAACTAAATTTGAATCGTAAAAATTGCGAACAATTTTATCCTTTTGCGTTTCGCACAACTATCTTTTGATTTCGTAGCGAATCAGAATGTTTTGTTGCTATTAGAGCCAGAGGTGTTGCTAAGGATGGTGGCACCCAGGGCCGGATTTTGTGGTGGCACCCTTTTTCGTACCAAAAATAGGTGAAGACCAAAAAAAAGGTATTCGCTGCAAAATGAGAGGGTTTGGGGTCCAAAAGTACGTGAAAACCAAAAAAAAAGGTCTTCACCAAAAATCAATGAGTTTCTACTTCAAATGAATACTAAGTAAAAAAAGAGAGGTATTCACCACAAATCGGTGGAGTTATGGTTTCATATCATGATATGGTGTCATCCCAAATGGTGTCGCCCCAAAATGGTGACACCCGGGGCGGGCCGCCCCCCCCCCCCTCAGCGACGCTACTGATTAGAGCTGCAACGGCATGCTAATATCAACAAAAAAGTACGTCTACATTTTTCACAACGCACACCGATTTATTGAATGTACTTGCCGGGTATACGATGATTGGTTGCTTTGCAAAATCGCATCAAGAGGAAATGGCATTTATTTCTTAAAATTTTTATTTTTGATTTCTTACAATTTCCGAGTTAGTACGAATAGTACCGCAGTATTATTTTATTTCTGGCGATTATAAGAGCTTAAAAATAAGACAATACAACGGCAAGACGATGCACGTTATTACATGAAAGAAAATAGAAACATGAGAAAGATGCATAACGATAACTAATACGCAAAAGGTACGATCGCTGCACCTTCGGCAGTCCTTCAAAACAGCTTCAATGAGGTAAAAGTGTTTATGATAAGAAGTTGAAACTCGAGAAAATTGAAGATATGAGATCATCATAATTTGAAACTTTTTGCAATGGCAATTTCAGGAATTTGAAGTACTTTTATTCAGTATTGATGGAATTTTTTTCCATGCCCTTTTATTGGCACAAACTACAGTTAACAGTAAAAGTGATTGACTGTTGACAGTTTATAAACCACGCTTATCGCTGAGCAAAAAAAAGGTGATCAAGTGTATAAAAGTTGAAATTCTCAAAATTATTGAAAATAATCGAGAGTGAAAGTGCAAAAGTTTAGTTTGAACAATGAAAATGTTCATCGGAAAGCGAAAGACTATATGTCAATGTCATACAGCTACAGCGTAACAGCTGACTACCTAAAGCTAAAACGATGTTTTTCTCGCTTTAGATCCAACGCGGGCCCTGTGTGTTAGATTCGTTAGAATACAAAATGTCTTATGTTGAGATTTCTATGAAACAAAAAAGCGTTATCGCTTTCTATGAATCATTGCCATTAGAATTGATCACCTCCTAAGTAAACAACTTTCCTTGTACTACAGTCGCGGTGGGACGTAAGTTTCGTAGCATAATGCGCTGCCGCGTACCTTCATGACTAAGCACGAAGTCTTCGCCGCAAAACTACGTGAATGATAAATTTCTTGAAAATCGACCAAAACCAGACAGCGTGAAAGAATTCGCCGGTGCCCGGGCATTTAAATTTGATTTTGACAGCTCGAATGTCTGATATTTGCTTGAAAACACAGGGTCGAGTTCAACAAGCCGTTAATTGCATTAAAATAAAAATTTTTTTAAAAGCAAAAATTTCACCATCAAAAACTTGAGTAAATTTCAGGAAAAGTCATGAAATTTCAAGATTTTTGGATAAAGATATCACCAAAAATTTTCGCTCTGAAATTTTCTTGTGTCGCGTCGACACACTGACCCGCTAAATAGAGTTAAAGCAAACGTTTGTCTTAAATTGCTTAAGCCACGCGATGCGAGCAGCAAAAAGTTTAGTGGTGAAACATTATAACAAGAAATTTAAAAAGGAAGCAATGTATTGGATATGCTTGCTATTTAATTGCACAACATTCGATGAACTGGAAAAATTAATGCAAAGTTTATTTGTACTTTTTAATTGTGAAAAAAATTCGAAAGTAGTCAAACAACATTTTGATAAACTTCAGCAAAAAGTTCACGAACAGCATGACTTGCGTTCTTGGCAAGAAGATGAAGTAGAAAGTGACGATCTAGAAGATGAGGACTTTTTAGATCCTACAATCGCAATTGACAAAAAGCAAGAAATAAGTTCAAATTTTTACATACATTTTAATCAACAATTGAATAGTTTTCTTTCTTCACAAATGTTCGATGCTCACCAAATGTTTTCCGCCGACAATCAAAAATATCGTAATGTGTATTGCAATAAAGAATTTTGTGAAAAAATTGTCCGCATTATCATCAGCCGAATTTGCAGTACCTCGAAGCTAATGTTAGGTGATTTATTCCGCCATTATTCAAAGAAAAATGATAAAAATATGACACGATATAAAGCATACGATAGTTATTCCCAAATGTATCATAAACTTGAACGCAGTGGTTTCCAAACTATATGCAAAAATAACCGTACCCAAGGAATTATGGAACAACATTTCGGAATTTTGAAATCAATTTATCTCCAAGGAAAACGAATCACAAGGTTAGATGAATTTATCGAGCACTATCACCCGCATATACTGAGCGCTCAAAAAGAAGCTTCCAATTACGCTGCGTTACATGGCAACAAACGAACTGCGTGTCTCACAACCAAATCATCACTTGAAAAGTCCAAACCAATTTCACGTCTAGTGGAATCAAAATTTCGTAAGGGTAGGAAAAGGCGCAACAGGGGTTATTATGCTACAACGCTAGCGCAAAATAGCATAAAATTTGTAGGACTTTTGACCCCTGAAAATGATATCACGAACGTTGGTGCGCAAAAAAATGATTATCCAGCAACAGGCCTTTCATCTCAACCGAACCAATCAACCAACATAAATGTGACCCCTAATAAAGTAATTTCACTGTCTCTAGAAAATGATATCAAGAACGTTAGTGCCCAGGAAAATGATTGTCCAGGTACTGGTCTTTCATCTCAACCGAACCAATTAACCAACATAAATGTGACCCCTAATAAAGTCATTTCACTGTCTCTAGAAAATGATATCAAGAACGTTAGTGCCCAGGAAAATGATTGTCCAGGTACTGGTCTTTCATCTCAACCGAACCAATTAACCAACATAAATGTGACCCCTAATAAAGTAATTTCACTGTCTCTAGAAAATGATATCAAGAACGTTAGTGCCCAGGAAAATGATTGTCCAGGTACTGGTCTTTCATCTCAACCGAACCAATCAACCAACATAAATGTGACCCCTAATAAAAAAGTAATTTTGGTTTCAGACAAAAGTTTCAGCAACTCCGATGATTTAAGCCGTAGTAAAATGAAGGAATTTTCTTTTACGCTTTGGAACTCACTTCCCAATGCTGAAAAAAAACTAACCGACCATGCTCTTGCACTGGCAACAAAGCACGAAATTACATGCTTAGACTTGCTCACTTTAAAAGCATCACAATCGCTTCAGCAAGTTCACGAAATTAAAGCATTTGTGCCTTTATACAGAGAAGGATGCTTGTCAAAACATTTAGTAGATGCATATGTAGCAGAAATAGTCAAAAAGGCCAATTTGCGAAAAGGTACAGAAGAATATGGAAGTTTAAATTGCGACGATTTTACAATTATTTCCAAGAAAATGTTCAAAAATAAATTTGTATTTGGTAATAAAATTCTAGATAGACGTACCAAACAACTTAGAGAAAATATACTAATACCATTTCTTTTAGACCATCACTTCATGCTGTTATGGTATTGCAAAGAAACTCATAGCATTACGTTGATTGATTCATTAAATCAAAATCACGCACATTTAATGAAAGCAATCGTTCCCGTGATCAACTTGCTCAAATCGTTCATAAATCAAGCGCGGAGGAACGAAGTGACTCTGGAAAGTAAATGCATTGTTCAGCAAAATGATTCCATCAGCTGCGGTGTATGTGTTTGCATCGCTGCTGATCTCATTTGCAAACCCAAAACATCAACAACTCATGAAACAAATGTTGCTTTAACAACGGCATACATTTCGGACTATCGGTTTTGGATAGCTTACGATTTATACAACAATTCTACTTGGGCCGATCATCTGCTGGTTGAAATCGAAAACTCAGCGACATGCTGGCAAGCACCGAGACTACCAAACTTAGGAAATTCTTGCTGGTTTAATGCAACAATCCAAGCTACTGCTGCTGTGATAAAACAAGCCAATAGGTTTTCAACTGATTTTTTCGATAAAACCACAACTTTTAAAATCAATGAGTCAAATGACAACAATCATTTAATTTCCCTATTACAGCAAATCTTGTCAAAAAAAACAGTTAATAAGAATGTTCTTGAAAAAGCTCTCAAATTCGCTTGCGAGCAATGCAGTTTTACGTATGGCACCCAACAGGATCCGGCAGAATTTTTTCGTAGCTCAAGTTTAATCAGCGCTTTATTTGAGCGCGGTTTATTGCGGAAGTTTCAATCTAAACTTTACAATCGGTGTAGCCATTGTGACTTAATAACTAGCGATAGCGAAGTAGAACAGACGGACTTAATATTGCCAATGTACGATTGCGTAGCGGACGGCGACCAACTTCAAAAGGTCTTAGATAAATATATTAACGGAATAGAAAAAAGGAAATGTGACTCTTGCGACTCCACCACAGTACACACCAGCAAAGTCGTGTTTCGAAATCTTCCAGACTTATTGGTGGTATGTTTAAGCAGGGCAACCTTCAATGAAGGCTTAAAAAAGTTAAGTACCCCGGTAACACCTTTTCGAGAATTAACTATTAATGACGCTGAATGTCGGGCTGTTAACACGTACGTACTCAGTTCCGTAATCTGCCATTTTGGAGATAATTGCGATAGCGGCCATTTTATATGCTACAATATTATTCACGATGGCTTGGTGATGGAAATGGACGACAACAGAATCAGCATGAAATCGTTGGATGAAATCCAAGATACGATAAGGTGTAGTGGCTATTTATTTTTCTTCGTAAGAAACGCATCTACATCGGTTTCCGACTTGTATTCGACTGATAGCGACAGCGACAGTACAAAAAGAGAAAACTTGCCAAAAAAATTAATAAAATTTAAAAAAAGGCCAAAAATAAGCGACAAAAATATTGAAATCCACAAAACCTTAGAAATTATGGAAACAAAAGAAATTAAACCTCAGTACAAAGGAAATAACAAATTTGGAACTAAATGGGAGAAAGAAAAACAAACCCAATTAAGTTTTGTTCGAGAACAGCTGCTAAAAATAATGTCAGCTTCCAAAGCTGACTGCAAAAAGGGTCCACAATTTCATCGACATTTTTTCTTTTTGAATTCTGATCATAGTAAATTAAAAGATTCAAACATCATTTCACCAAAAATTGAATACAATAGTTTATTCATCATTGATTGGGAAAGTTACTTATTTAAGGAATTTTGTAATTTACTTTGCTTGAGCAAACCAGGTACTTGGAAGAAAGGATATTTTGTGCTCCTTCAAACACTATTCAAAAAAAGCTGCGTAAATGAAAACAGCGAATTGGCAAAGCATGTCATTACTTCTGATCTTGACGTCCGAGACTATGTGAGAAAAGTTTTGCTCATCGAAGCACTAATACTTTGGAAAATGATTACTTGTAACTTAACCTACAAAATAGCTGCTAAAAAACTGCGATTGTTTTGTTAAATAAAGATGTTTAACAGTGTTAAAAAGACGCTATCATACTTAAGCATTTTATAAAGTTTGCACTATTTTCAAATATTACATATTAAAACTTACGCTAAAAGATTTGTTTCTTCGTACATGTTCGACGCTCTTTTTCTCCTAAGCCATAAAACATCAAAATCAAATTTTTGTGAGAAGTTGTTTAGCTGAAAACGCATGTTTGGCTCCTGAAATGTGTGAGGGGTCACTCCCCCAAGAACCCCCCAGTGGGGCCAAAAAATTAATTTTTTGAACAGCTTAAGCTAGAGCACTAGTTTTTTTCATGACAGTAGATAATTAAGAGACAAATATTTTGCCATACTTTGGGGATACCATTCCCCAGGAAACTCTCCAAATGGACCCTTCCAAACTCAATTTTTTAATCAGCTTAATTAAGCTAGGCCGCTTATATTTTTGATATCAGTGCACATTCAAGAAACGGATATTTTGACTTACTTTAAGGGGACCGTCCCCCGCAAACCCCCCAAATGCATTCCCAAATAACAGTTCTCAGTAATTTATATGCCTCGGTCGTTCAATGGGACTTTTAAGCTAGCGACTGCTTAGTTTTAAACATGTGTTCGCTTAATTTGATATCGAGGCTCTAAAAATGTAAAAACAAATTACATTCAAAGGAACCTGAAACTTGCCACAAAATTAAGAACAGAAAACCTCAACCCAAAAATCACTAGTTCTTACAAAAAAAAAAAGTGAAGTTAAACCTAAAAAAAGACAGCACGGTGAATATTAAATCGCAAAATTTGTACCAGTATAGAATATGTTTTGCTGCTCTGTGTTATGTTTTTCAGATATCAAGCATGACGACGTCAAAACTCCATCAACTCAAACCTGCTTAGCCTTCATTTCACAATCAACATCTATCACGTTCTTTCTGCGACACTCGCCAAACCATCAATTCCACATGCCAAACCAGCGTTGTAAACGGGCCGACTAGTTCAGGCCCGAAACCGAAAGAATAAGCCCGAACCCGGCCCAAAAACTAATTTGAAGCCCAAATCATACCCCAAAAACGAACCGAAAGTTAAGTTAGGTCTGAAAAATTTAGCAACGTTGCCAAGTTATTCTGATTATATTTTCGTGCACCTAAAACAAAAAGCACTTCTCAGGCCCGATTTAAGCCCAAGATTTTTGTCAATTTTAGACCAGAACCCGGCCCGAGCCCGGCCGGAACTCGAACCGACACGAAAAACCCTCCACGACTTACAACTCTGTGCCACACTATACCAACAGAAAAAAACACAATGTAGCAATTATGAAGCTGTCTCTGTAATCAAACGGCAGGTACAATAGGACTCTTGGTGAAGGTCCTGCCAAAACAAAAAACCTAACGTTGTCGCAGCTGCAACCTCCTGGGTGACATGGAATCGCAGCTTTAACGATCACAACATCAAACAGGGGGTCAACACACGTAATTTTGAGCCCCATTCCCCCACGATATTGACAAAATGCGCCCCATTTTCGAGTAGAGCGTTGAATTTCCGTTACAGATAGTGTGGTCAAATAGATGGCACTGTAATGTTAATATCATCGGAATAAGTTTGAAACATGACAAAATAAGGAGTATTAGGAACTTAGAAAAAATTCGAAAAAACCGCCAAACTGGGTGTCGACAAACGTAATTTTGAGCCCCATTCCCCCACGATATTGACGAAATGCGCCCCATTTTCGAGTAGAGCGTTGAATTTCCGTTACAGAATATGTGATGAAATAGGTGGCACTGTAATGTTAATATCATCGGAATAAGTTTGAAACAAGACAAAATGTGGAGTATTAGGAACTTAGAAAAAATTCGAAAAAAACGCCAAACTGGGTGTCGACAAACGTAATTTTGAGTCCCATTCCCCCACGATATTGACAAAATGCGCCCCATTTTCGAGTAGAGCGTTGAATTTCCGTTACAGATAGTGTGGTCAAATAGGTGGCACTGTAATGTTAATATCATCGGAATAAGTTTGAAACATGACGAATAATTGAGTATTGCGAACTTTGAAATAAACTTCATAAAGCCGCCAAACTGGGTGTCGACAAACGTAATTTTGAGCCCCATTCCCCCACGATATTGACAAAATGCGCCCCATTTTCGAGTAGAGCGTTGAATTTCCGTTACAGATAGTGTGGTCAAATAGGTGGCACTGTAATGTTAATATCATCGGAATAAGTTTGAAACATGACAAAATGTGGAGTATTGCGAACTTAAAAAAAATTCGAAAGAGCCGCTAAACTGGGTGTCGACAAACGTAATTTTGAGCCCCATTCCCCCACGATATTGACGAAATGCGCCCCATTTTCGAGTAGAGCGTTGAATTTCTGTTACAGATAGTGTGGTCAAATAGATGGCACTGTAATGTTAATATCATCGGAATAAGTTTGAAACATGACGAATAATTGAGTATTGCGAACTTTGAAATAAACTTCATAAAGCCGCCAAACTGGGTGTCGACAAACGTAATTTTGAGCCCCATTCCCCCACGATATTGACAAAATGCGCCCCATTTTCGAGTAGAGCGTTGAATTTCCGTTACAGATAGTGTGGTCAAATAGGTGGCACTGTAATGTTAATATCATCGGAATAAGTTTGAAACATGACGAATAATGGAGTATTGCGAACTTAGAAAAAACTTCATCAAGCCGCCAAACTGGGTGTCGACATACGTAATTTTGAGCCCCATTCCCCCACGATATTGACGAAATGCACCCCATTTTCGAGTAGAGCGTTGAATTTCCGTTACAGATAGTGTGGTCAAATAGGTGGCACTGTAATGTTAATATCATCGGAATAAGTTTGAAACATGACAAAATGTGGAGTATTAGGAACTTAGAAAAAATTCATAAAACCGCCAAACTGGGTGTCGACAAACGTAATTTTGAGCCCCATTCCCCCACGATATTGACAAAATGCGCCCCATTTTCGAGTAGAGCGTTGAATTTCCGTTACAGATAGTGTGGTGAAATAGGTGGCACTGTAATGTTAATATCATCGGAATAAGTTTAAAACATGACGAATAATTGAGTATTGAGAACTTAGAAAAAACTTAACAATACCGCCAAAGCGGGTGTCGACAAACGTATTTGTGAGCCCCATTCTTTCACGATATTGACGAAATGCGCCCCATTTTCGAGTAGAGCGTTGAATTTCCGTTACAGATAGTGTGGTCAAATAGGTGGCACTGTAATGTTAATATCATCGGAATAAGTTTGAAACATGACGAATAATGGAGTATTGAGAACTTAGAAAAAACTTCATAAAGCCGCCAAACTGGGTGTCGACAAACGTAGTTTTGAGCCCCATTCCCCCACGATATTGACAAAATGCGCCCCATTTTCGAGTAGAGCGTTGAATTTCCGTTACAGATAGTGTGGTCAAATAGATGGCACTGTAATGTTAATATCATCGGAATAAGTTTGAAACATGACGATTAATGGAGTCTATTAAGAACTTAGAAAAAACTTCATAAAGCCGCCAAACTGGGTGTCGACAAACGTAATTTTGAGCCCCATTCCCCCACGATATTGACAAAATGCGCCCCATTTTCGAGTAGAGCGTTGAATTTCCGTTACAGATAGTGTAGTCAAAAAGATGGCACTGCAATGTTAATATCATCGGAATAAGTTTGAAACATGACGAATAATTGAGTATTGCGAACTTAGAAAAAACTTCATAAAGCCGCCAAACTGGGTGTCGACAAACGTAATTTTGAGCCCCATTCCCCCACGATATTGACAAAATGCGCCCCATTTTCGAGTAGAGCGTTGAATTTCCGTTACAGATAGTGTGGTCAAATAGGTGGCACTGTAATGTTAATATCATCGGAATAAGTTTGAAACATGACGAATAATGGCGTATTGCGAACTTAGAAAAAACTTGACAATACCGCCAAAGCGGGTGTCGACAAACGTAGTTTTGAGCCCCATTCCCCCATGATATTGACAAAATGCGCCCCATTTTCGAGTAGAGCGTTGAATTTCCGTTACAGATAGTGTGGTCAAAAAGATGGCACTGTAATGTTAATATCATCGGAATAAGTTTGAAACATGACGAATAATTGAGTATTGCGAACTTAGAAAAAACTTCATAAAGCCGCCAAAGCGGGTGTCGACAAACGTAATTTTGAGCCCCATTCCCCCACGATATTGACAAAATGCGCCCCATTTTCGAGTAGAGCGTTGAATTTCCGTTACAGATAGTGTAGTCAAATAGATGGCACTGTAATGTTAATATCATCGGAATAAGTTTGAAACATGACGAATAATGGAGTATTGCGAACTTAGAAAAAACTTCATAAAGCCGCCAAACTGGGTGTCGACAAACGTAATTTTGAGCCCCATTCCCCCACGATATTGACAAAATGCGCCCCATTTTCGAGTAGAGCGTTGAATTTCCGTTACAGATAGTGTGGTCAAATAGGTGGCACTGTAATGTTAATATCATCGGAATAAGTTTGAAACATGACGAATAATTGAGTATTGAGAACTTAGAAAAAATTCGAAAGAGCCGCTAAACTGGGTGTCGACAAACGTAATTTTGAGCCCCATTCCCCCACGATATTGACAAAATGCGCCCCATTTTCGAGTAGAGCGTTGAATTTCCGTTACAGATAGTGTGGTGAAATAGGTGGCACTGTAATGTTAATATCATCGGAATAAGTTTGAAACATGACGAATAATGGAGTATTGCGAACTTTGAAAAAAACTTCATAAAGCCGCCAAACTGGGTGTCGACAAACGTAATTTTGAGCCCCATTCCCCCACGATATTGACAAAATGCGCCCCATTTTCGAGTAGAGCGTTGAATTTCCGTTACAGATAGTGTGGTCAAATAGGTGGCACTGTAATGTTAATATCATCGGAATAAGTTTGAAACATGACAAAATAAGGAGTATTAGGAACTTAGAAAAATTTCAAAAAAAACGCCAAACTGGGTGTCGACAAACGTAATTTTGAGCCCCATTCCCCCACGATATTGACAAAATGCGCCCCATTTTCGAGTAGAGCGTTGAATTTCCGTTACAGATAGTGTGGTCAAATAGGTGGCACTGTAATGTTAATATCATCGGAATAAGTTTGAAACATGACGAATAATGGAGTATTGCGAACTTAGAAAAAACTTCATAAAGCCGCCAAACTGGGTGTCGACAAACGTAGTTTTGAGCCCCATTCCCCCACGATATTGACAAAATGCGCCCCATTTTCGAGTAGAGCGTTGAATTTCCGTTACAGATAGTGTGGTCAAATAGATGGCACTGTAATGTTAATATCATCGGAATAAGTTTGAAACATGACAAAATAAGGAGTATTAGGAACTTAGAAAAAATTCGAAAAAAACGCCAAACTGGGTGTCGACAAACGTAATTTTGAGCCCCATTCCCCCACGATATTGACAAAATGCGCCCCATTTTCGAGTAGAGCGTTGAATTTCCGTTACAGATAGTGTGGTCAAATAGGTGGCACTGTAATGTTAATATCATCGGAATAAGTTTGAAACATGACGATTAATGGAGTCTATTAAGAACTTAGAAAAAACTTGACAATACCGCCAAAGCGGGTGTCGACAAACGTAATTTTGAGCCCCATTCCCCCACGATATTGACAAAATGCGCCCCATTTTCGAGTAGAGCGTTGAATTTCCGTTACAGATAGTGTGGTCAAATAGGTGGCACTGTAATGTTAATATCATCGGAATAAGTTTGAAACATGACGATTAATGGAGTATTGCGAACTTAGAAAAAACTTCATAAAGCCGCCAAACTGGGTGTCGACAAACGTAATTTTGAGCCCCATTCCCCCACGATATTGACAAAATGCGCCCCATTTTCGAGTAGAGCGTTGAATTTCCGTTACAGATAGTGTGGTCAAATAGGTGGCACTGTAATGTTAATATCATCGGAATAAGTTTGAAACATGACGATTAATGGAGTCTATTAAGAACTTAGAAAAAACTTCATAAAGCCGCCAAACTGGGTGTCGACAAACGTAATTTTGAGCCCCATTCCCCCACGATATTGACAAAATGCGCCCCATTTTCGAGTAGAGCGTTGAATTTCCGTTACAGATAGTGTAGTCAAATAGATGGCACTGCAATGTTAATATCATCGGAATAAGTTTGAAACATGACGAATAATTGAGTATTGCGAACTTTGAAATAAACTTCATAAAGCCGCCAAACTGGGTGTCGACAAACGTAGTTTTGAGCCCCATTCCCCCACGATATTGACAAAATGCGCCCCATTTTCGAGTAGAGCGTTGAATTTCCGTTACAGATAGTGTGGTCAAATACGTGGCACTGTAATGTTAATATCATCGGAATAAGTTTGAAACATGACGAATAATGGCGTATTGAGAACTTAGAAAAAACTTGACAATACCGCCAAAGCGGGTGTCGACAAACGTAGTTTTGAGCCCCATTCCCCCATGATATTGACGAAATGCGCCCCATTTTCGAGTAGAGCGTTGAATTTCCGTTACAGATAGTGTGGTCAAAAAGATGGCACTGTAATGTTAATATCATCGGAATAAGTTTGAAACATGACGAATAATTGAGTATTGCGAACTTAGAAAAAACTTCATAAAGCCGCCAAAGCGGGTGTCGACAAACGTAATTTTGAGCCCCATTCCCCCACGATATTGACAAAATGCGCCCCATTTTCGAGTAGAGCGTTGAATTTCCGTTACAGATAGTGTAGTCAAATAGATGGCACTGTAATGTTAATATCATCGGAATAAGTTTGAAACATGACGAATAATGGAGTATTGAGAACTTAGAAAAAACTTCATAAAGCCGCCAAACTGGGTGTCGACAAACGTAATTTTGAGCCCCATTCCCCCACGATATTGACAAAATGCGCCCCATTTTCGAGTAGAGCGTTGAATTTCCGTTACAGATAGTGTGGTCAAATAGGTGGCACTGTAATGTTAATATCATCGGAATAAGTTTGAAACATGACGAATAATTGAGTATTGAGAACTTAGAAAAAATTCGAAAGAGCCGCTAAACTGGGTGTCGACAAACGTAATTTTGAGCCCCATTCCCCCACGATATTGACAAAATGCGCCCCATTTTCGAGTAGAGCGTTGAATTTCCGTTACAGATAGTGTGGTCAAATAGGTGGCACTGTAATGTTAATATCATCGGAATAAGTTTGAAACATGACGAATAATGGAGTATTGCGAACTTAGAAAAAAACTTCATAAAGCCGCCAAACTGGGTGTCGACAAACGTAGTTTTGAGCCCCATTCCCCCACGATATTGACAAAATGCGCCCCATTTTCGAGTAGAGCGTTGAATTTCCGTTACAGATAGTGTGGTCAAATAGGTGGCACTGTAATGTTAATATCATCGGAATAAGTTTGAAACATGACAAAATAAGGAGTATTAGGAACTTAGAAAAAATTCGAAAAAAACGCCAAACTGGGTGTCGACAAACGTAATTTTGAGCCCCATTCCCCCACGATATTGACGAAATGCGCCCCATTTTCGAGTAGAGCGTTGAATTTCCGTTACAGATAGTGTGGTCAAATAGGTGGCACTGTAATGTTAATATCATCGGAATAAGTTTGAAACATGACGAATAATGGAGTATTGCGAACTTAGAAAAAACTTCATCAAGCCGCCAAACTGGGTGTCGACAAACGTAGTTTTGAGCCCCATTCCCCCACGATATTGACAAAATGCGCCCCATTTTCGAGTAGAGCGTTGAATTTCCGTAACAGATAGTGTGGTCAAATAGATGGCACTGTAATGTTAATATCATCGGAATAAGTTTGAAACATGACAAAATAAGGAGTATTAGGAACTTAGAAAAAATTCGAAAAAAACGCCAAACTGGGTGTCGACAAACGTAATTTTGAGCCCCATTCCCCCACGATATTGACGAAATGCGCCCCATTTTCGAGTAGAGCGTTGAATTTCCGTTACAGATAGTGTGGTCAAATAGGTGGCACTGTAATGTTAATATCATCGGAATAAGTTTGAAACATGACGATTAATGGAGTCTATTAAGAACTTAGAAAAAACTTGACAATACCGCCAAAGCGGGTGTCGACAAACGTAATTTTGAGCCCCATTCCCCCACGATATTGACAAAATGCGCCCCATTTTCGAGTAGAGCGTTGAATTTCCGTTACAGATAGTGTGGTCAAATAGGTGGCACTGTAATGTTAATATCATCGGAATAAGTTTGAAACATGACGATTAATGGAGTATTGCGAACTTAGAAAAAACTTCATCAAGCCGCCAAACTGGGTGTCGACAAACGTAATTTTGAGCCCCATTCCCCCACGATATTGACGAAATGCGCTCCATTTTCCAGTAGAGCGTTGAATTTCCGTTACAGAATATGTGATGAAATAGGTGGCACTGTAATGTTAATATCATCGGAATAAGTTTGAAACATGACGAATAATGGAGTATTGCGAACTTTGAAATAAACTTCATAAAGCCGCCAAGCTGGGTGTCGACAAACGTAATTTTGAGCCCCATTCCCCCACGATATTGACAAAATGCGCCCCATTTTCGAGTAGAGCGTTGAATTTCCGTTACAGATAGTGTGGTCAAATAGGTGGCACTGTAATGTTAATATCATCGGAATAAGTTTGAAACATGACGAATAATGGAGTATTGCGAACTTTGAAAAAACTTCATAAAGCCGCCAAACTGGGTGTCGACAAACGTAATTTTGAGCCCCATTCCCCCACGATATTGACAAAATGCGCCCCATTTTCGAGTAGAGCGTTGAATTTCCGTTACAGATAGTGTGGTCAAATAGATGGCACTGTAATGTTAATATCATCGGAATAAGTTTGAAACATGACGAATAATTGAGTATTGCGAACTTAGAAAAAATTCATAAAGCCGCCAAACTGGGTGTCGACAAACGTAATTTTGAGCCCCATTCCCCCACGATATTGACAAAATGCGCCCCATTTTCGAGTAGAGCGTTGAATTTCCGTTACAGATAGTGTGGTCAAATAGGTGGCACTGCAATGTTAATATCATCGGAATAAGTTTGAAACATGACGAATAATTGAGTATTGCGAACTTAGAAAAAACTTCATAAAGCCGCCAAAGCGGGTGTCGACAAACGTAATTTTGAGCCCCATTCCCCCACGATATTGACAAAATGCGCCCCATTTTCGAGTAGAGCGTTGAATTTCCGTTACAGATAGTGTGGTCAAATAGGTGGCACTGTAATGTTAATATCATCGGAATAAGTTTGAAACATGACAAAATGTGAAGTATTAGGAACTTAGAAAAAATTCGAAAGAGCCGCCAAAGCGGGTGTCGACAAACGTAATTTTGAGCCCCATTCCCCCACGATATTGACAAAATGCGCCCCATTTTCGAGTAGAGTGTTGAATTTCCGTTACAGATAGTGTGGTCAAATAGATGGCACTGTAATGTTAATATCATCGGAATAAGTTTGAAACATGACGAATAATTGAGTATTGAGAACTTAGAAAAAACTTCATCAAGCCGCCAAACTGGGTGTCGACAAACGTAGTTTTGAGCCCCATTCCCCCACGATATTGACAAAATGCGCCCCATTTTCGAGTAGAGCGTTGAATTTCCGTTACAGATAGTGTGGTCAAATAGGTGGCACTGCAATGTTAATATCATCGGAATAAGTTTGAAACATGACGAATAATGGCGTATTGAGAACTTAGAAAAAACTTGACAATACCGCCAAAGCGGGTGTCGACAAACGTAATTTTGAGCCCCATTTCCCCACGATATTGACAAAATGCGCCCCATTTTCGAGTAGAGCGTTGAATTTCCGTTACAGATAGTGTGGTCAAATAGGTGGCACTGCAATGTTAATATCATCGGAATAAGTTTGAAACATGACGAATAATGGAGTATTGAGAACTTAGAAAAAACTTCATAAAGCCGCCAAACTGGGTGTCGACAAACGTAATTTTGAGCCCCATTCCCCCACGATATTGACAAAATGCGCCCCATTTTCGAGTAGAGCGTTGAATTTCCGTTACAGATAGTGTGGTCAAATAGGTGGCACTGTAATGTTAATATCATCGGAATAAGTTTGAAACATGACGAATAATTGAGTATTGAGAACTTAGAAAAAACTTGACAATACCGCCAAAGCGGGTGTCGACAAACGTAATTTTGAGCCCCATTCCCCCACGATATTGACAAAATGCGCCCCATTTTCGAGTAGAGCGTTAAATTTCCGTTACTGACTATGTAGTCAAGTTTAGTGGCAGATTGAAATTAAGATTAACAAATTGAATTTCAATTAGGTTTAAATCTGTAGTTGTGGGTCGCCAAAAGCTGTAGCTTTAATCGCGTCTTCTTTTTTTTTGTTACAGCGCGACGTCGATCGCGTGACTTAAGACGCATTATTCCGCCGGAATTACAGTGGTGTATTGTCAATGAAGTCAAGAAGTCATAATATTCAACCTTGTTTTTACAATGGTTTTAAAACAAGGTTGAATATCATGACTTCTAGATTTCCTCATTTTGGGGAATAGGCCTTACACTTGTCTGCTCTGCTCCATCTTACACTTGACACCTGTTCCTTGTGTCTTCATTTCGTTTTTACTAATTTTAAGGACAATTTGTGGTTTGTATGTGTTTTGCTGTCGTGCTTCTGCACCACTGGATCGACTGCCATTATTATCATAGCACTAAATTTGGTTGAAACTTACAGGTAGTATATTACCGTAACCTCCGGTATTTTTTCTGAAAAACAACATAATCAGGCAATAGTAATAGCCCACAATTACAAATGCTTTTTAATCTAAAACTTGTAGGCTATGCAACTTCATAGGCCTAAGCTACTTGTCAGCTTGTAACTTGTAAGTTAAACTTAATCAGTAGCCTAATGGTCTGCAAACTCCAACTACTGAACCTGCTTATAAATCAAAAACAAATCAGCGGAGCACGCCACAACTACGGCGTCCAGGCATGTTGTTAGGACACACAGAAAGATCTATGCACAGACCTACCAGTAAATAAACATCACCACGCATGCACAATTACGGTACACATTATACAATAGTTCAAACTTTAACCAATGCTTTAAGCCTTTAGCCTTCAACCACAGTATAAATATCATACAGTAATCTCACTCCATGCAAAAACTATTGTGACGTGTGTCCGCATTTTTTGAGAGGTAAAAGCAGAGCTGGTTTTTTTTTTGACGTCATAATAGTGACATGGTGAGCGGACGAGAATAACGCCAAAAGATAGGAATTGTTTTGAAATTTTATGTGTGTTTTCTTGGCTTGACGACGTTACCGTCTTCATCCTTTTTTACGCCCCTAAACGTTAGAGGGCAGCATTTTTCCCCTCTGCATTAGTCCAGATATATCCCGGTCTAGCTCCTTTTGTAGAGTTCGCACGGGATCAGAATTAGTCTCGATGGAACTGTCAAAGCTCGGGCTTCGACTGGCTATAATTCTGACGTCACTTTCTTGTGACGTCACAAAGTGGTACGTTTAAGAAGAAAAAAAATTGGACATTTTCTTACATAAGCAACCTTTAGTTACTTGGGGTTTTGCTCGCAGCCAGAGCCCAACATTAAAAGTTTGTCCACACTTGGATCGTATCGTTAACTAACTATCCTGCAAATTTCGTTTCAATAGCTTAACGTTTAACGAAAATATTCTTGATTGTTTGCTTTATTGTTTTAACATTCGTCTTGAATTGCAGTTATATGCAGTGATTGTGTTATTGCTTAGGCCTATCACTAAATAGACTGTGACATCATTATAAAAATCCAGTATAAATTATAAAAATCATTATAAAAATCCTTATATATATTATATCATTATAAAAATCCAGTATAGATTTATACTGCGTCCAGTATAAATCGTCTTCGTGTAGCTTACAACAATGCTTATCGTATACTTTTTAATCTCCCTAGAAGAATACACATCAATGAAATTATGGTTAATAACGGCATCTCGACTTTTTATTCGTTAATGAGAAAACATACTGCAAATTTCATAATAAGATGCAAGCACTCTCCAAACGCTTACATTCAACAAATTTTTGGCTCTGCATGTTTTCTTGATTCTTATTTTTCAGTGCATTACTCAAAATTACATTTTGGCTAAATTAGCACGCATGTTTATGCTTTGTGTTGTGCCTGATAAATTTGTTTGTGTGTTTTTGTTTTTTCGCGTTATTATGGACCTTTGTTGAGTCTGATGCAAATAAATAATAATAAAAGTTTTTAGTTAGCCGTATGACTAACCCGCTAAAAAAATATTCATGACAACAAGCGATCTAAAAAAAGTTCCTTGGAAGTAAAGTGTTAATTACCGCATGGGAGCAGAGTTGTAAGTCGAGCCGGGCTTTTCAGGTCGGGTTCGGGCATCAAGTTGACAAAATTTCGGGCTTATTTCGGGTCTTATACGTGCTTTTTGCCTTAGGTGCACAAAAATATAATCAAAATAACTTGACAACATTGCTAAATTTTTCAGATTAACCTTAACTTTCGTTTTTTTTGGGGGCATAAATTGGGCTTCAAAGTAGTTTTCGGGTTCGGGCTTATATTTTCGGGTTTGGGCCGACTAGTTCAGGCCCAAACCCAAAAATGTAAGCCCGAACCCGAAAACTAATTTGTTTACAACTCTGTTTGGTAGTTAACTATATCTCTCTTAAGGTGAGTTTTAATTTTCCCCATTGACTTCCAAGGGTTATGATGAGCTAGTCTCTCTGATCATGCGGTAATCATTATTGTCTCTGATATCGGTTCAACACTCCATTGTAAATTCTTTACTATGCCTGCACCTGTTGCTAACTATTTCGTTGAACAGGGCAGGGGCGTATTTAGGAAAGGGGGCATTGTGCCAAAGCCCCCCCTTTGGGTCGCCAGAAATGTTTGAATACCTCATAACAGTACGCAAAATTGAGCCATGCCCCCCTCTTTGGAATTTGGGTAGAAAATCTGGGCACAAAAACGGACTAAATCTGACTATGGCCTGAGTGAAGACTTTCTTTTTTTTTTTTTTGGTCTTCACCTAAATCTGGATAGAAGAACGCGCTGAATCTGAGTGAAAACCTTTGTTTTTTATCTTCATCTTTTTGGTCTTCATGTTTCTCATCTGGTTTTTATCTACCTTTTCAAATTTCTAGCTACGCGCCTAGCCCCTCTTTTCGAAAATCCTGCGTACGCCAGTAGAACAGGGGTCGGCAACTAAAATCCCTTGGGCTGTATCCGGCCCGCGATCTCAAACATCCATCCGAGATCCCTTATGTGACTTCCGGAAGTCGTTGGCCACGCAACCAAATCCTGCTCTGAAACTACCCCAACATTTGACGAAACCTTTTTTTTCTTAGGGTCCTCAACTACAAATCGGCCAAAAACTACCTTAAAATTTGGTGAATACCTTTTTTTATTTTTGTTTTCTTTCAAATGATTCCAAAACGTACAAAATTGTATTCAAATGACGTTAAAATAGCTATTTTTTTAAGAAAAATCACTAACATCGCACAAAATGACCCCATGGCCTCGGGCGGCGGCTGCCTACCCGAAGACCCTTGTATGTGACATGCTTAGTTGCACCAGTTTACTCAGGGCGTCGCTTAAATGATGTTTTTGATCAAATTTTTTTAAAACTTGAGTTCAATCCCCAGTTTTCCTCAGCAAGATTCTCGCTGCGCCTCTCTATTTTTGCTCAAATGAACGGTTGCCATATTTTGAAGTAGAAACTCAAAACAGAATTATTAGAGAACCGCATTTTCTCCTGAATTTGAGTCAAAAAAAAAAATCAGAAAAAACGATGTTTATTCACTTCAGAAAAATTGCAATTTCGCTCGAATATTAGGTGAAGTTAAATAAAAAAATTTAACAAAAGGTCAACATCTTCATCATAGGTAAAACGTAAATCACAATTCTTTGCGGATTTGGGATGAAGATCAACTACTATTTAAGCGGGACAAGACTTCAAAAAAGTGACTAATACCAAACCCATTTAAACATGCAATTAATAAATGATTTTGGTCAATACCTTTATAACTAGAAGAAAATAATTAGGATTGGGCAAAATTATTGCAGCTAAATTAAAGTTTTATCATGAATTACACTGAACGTCTGCATCAATAAACGATAACTCATACAGTCTATGAAAGCTTTTTTTCGATCAAAAGTTCTAGAGGTTCACGATTACAGTGCTACTTCATAATGATGTCACAGTCTATTTGGTGATAGGCCTAAGCAATAACACAATCACTGCATATAACTGCAATTCAAGACGAATGTTACAACAATAAAGCAAACAATCAAGAATATTTTCGTTAAACGTTAAGCTATTGAAACGAAATTTGCAGGATAGTTAGTTAACGATACGATCCAAGTGTGGACAAACTTTTAATGTTGGGCTCTGGCTGCGAGCAAAACCCCAAGTAACTAAAGGTTGCTTATGTAAGAAAATGTCCAATTTTTTTTCTTCTTAAACGTACCACTTTGTGACGTCACAAGAAAGTGACGTCAGAATTATAACCAGTCGAAGCCCGAGCTTTGACAGTTCCATCGAGACTAATTCTGATCCCGTGCGAACTCTACAAAAGGAGCTAGACCGGGATATATCTGGACTAATGCAGAGGGGAAAAATGCTGCCCTCTAACGTTTAGGGGCGTAAAAAAGGATGAAGACGGTAACGTCGTCAAGCCAAGAAAACACACATAAAATTTCAAAACAATTCCTATCTTTTGGCGTTATTCTCGTCCGCTCACCATGTCACTATTATGACGTCAAAAAAAAACCAGCTCTGCTTTTACCTCTCAAAAAATGCGGACACACGTCACAATAGTTTTTGCATGGAGTGAGATTACTGTATGATATTTATACTGTGCCTTCAACCACAATGCGCCGGATTTTTTAACCAAACTGGGACTCAGTTTTTTGTGCGCCACGCCGATTTGGACGGATAAAATTGCACAAATTTTGGTCAAATAAATAATAATTTGGAATCTGGACGGATAAAAAGCAAGATATCAATCAATCAATTAAGTTTATTTGTACTCAAATCAGATTTCAAACTACAACACAGAAAAATAAAGCACCAGGAGATGGCGAAAATGACCGTTCGGTCTTCAAGTCAACTACCACCTTTACTTTACCTCTAAGGATCTCAATCAGACACTTTTCTTCTGCTTCAAGCTTTAATTTACCTTGTTAAAGCTTTTGTAATGCATTAAAGCTATTTTTGTGTTTTGCAATTTTGTGCACCGGATTTAACAGGCAAACTTTCCAACAGAGGATCATTGCGAGCCCTCAAAAACTTTCTTTACAACTCAGGCTGAAATTGAGTAATTGTTAAAATGCAGGCGCATTCTCATAAATACGTCATAACAAAGAAAAACCAAATCCCAAATTTGTTTTGATAGCTTCAAAAAACAAAAAAGATGCACATTTTCAAGCAATTGCAATGACTTAATTTGCTTATCATCAACATCAACGATACTAAGTTAAAATATGACTTAATAAACTACAGTTATACCATTGTCTTTACATTATGATTATCCTCCACAGTTTTGCTGCTGACCATTGAAATAAACCAATTTAGTCATACGGATTGTGGTAAAACCGCAACAGGCTACTGGACAATTATTACCGTAGGTGGGCACAAGTCCGTTAATCGTTAATCCGTTAATAACGAAGCTCACTTTTTCATTAACTCGTTAATCCGTTAAAAAGTTTTTTCAGGTTAACGAACTAAATTAACTTCCGTTAAATTCGATTCACTTCCGTTAAGTTTTTTATCGTTAATATCTTGCACCATTCATTCATCGTACTGGTACAAACCAGTTTGCAATTGCTCTGGTACACTTGTTGCGTATTAGCACGAGTTTTATAGAAGAGAGCAAAGAAAGGAGCTTTTTTGTGGCAAATAGTAAGCTGCAGCCTAATAAGTCTAATTATCGCCGTTCAAAATTTCCGAAGGTTTTTTGATCGCAGCTTCGTTAGTGCATTTGAACTTATTCTTATCTTGAAATTAGATTAGACCGCAAAATGTAACTTCCAAAACACAAAAAAACCACCACAGCAATAAATTTTTTCTTACAATTAGCTCAACAGCGTCAATACGCGTTGTAGAAGCGAGTGAATAAAAAGAAACGTAAATTACACGCAAAATGTTAACGAATTAACGGACTTTATTAACTTCCGTTCATTAAAGCTGAAAATAACGGATTAACGTTAACGGAGGTGAGAAGTTTGTTATCGGACAAATGGTTAACGAGGCTAACGTTTTGCATTAACTAGCCCACTTGTGATTATCAGAGATGGAGTCGAGGACACAAGGCTTGAGGCCAAGGACACAAAAAAATTCCGAGGCCAAGGCCAAGGACAGCCTTTCCGAGGACAGACACTCTCGAGGCCAAGGACAGGAATGCTCGAGGCCAAGGCCAAGGACCAAGGACACAAAGCGCAAGTGCTCTCCAAAAAAAAGGTCTTCACAAAAATTTTTCAGGCGATTTCCAAAAAAAAAAAAAAGGTCTTCACAAAAATTTTTCAAGCGATCTCCACTAAAAAACGTTTTCCAAACAATTTTTCAAGCGCTCCACAAAATTTTAACATTCCAAAAAATAGTGCTGTCCTCGAGCCGAGGACAGGCCAATTTTCGAGGACTTGAGGCCTCGAGGCCAAGGACTTGACCTTCGAGGCCAAGGCCAAGGACTTCAAAATGTGTCCTCGAGGCCAAGGACGTTCTCGAGGACTCCACCTCTGGTGGTTATTACCATAGTCGACTATGCTGTTACTCATAGGTGGGCAAGTTAATGCAAAACCTTAGCTTCGTTAACCACTAGTCCGTTAACAAACTTCACACCTCCGTTAACGTTGATCCGTTATTTTCAGCTTTAATTAACGGAAGTTAATAAAGTCCGTTAATTCGTTGATATTTTGCGTGTAATTTACATTTCGTTTTATTCACTCGCTTCTACAACACGTATTGACGCTGTTGAGCTGATTGTAAGGAAATGTTTATTGCTATGGTGGTCTTTTTGTGTTTTGGAAGTTACATTTTACAGTCTAATCTAAGTTCAAGATAGAAATAAGTTCAAATGCTCTAACGAAGCTGCGATCGGAAAATCTTTGGAAATTGCGAACAGCGATAATTAATAGACCTCTGAGGTTGCAGCTTATTATTTGTCTCAAAAATGAACTCCTTTCTTCGCTTTCTTCTATAAAACTCATGCTAATCCGCAACAAGTGCTACCAGTGCAAACTGGTTTGTACCCGTCCGATGAATGAATGGTGGAAGATATTAATGATAAAAACTTAACGGAAGTTAAAAGAACTTAACGGAAGTTACTTTAGTCCGTTAACAGAACTTAACGGAAGTTAATTTAGTCCATTAGTATGAAAAAACTTTTTAACGGATTAACGAGTTCAAGAAAAAGTTAGCTTCATTATTAACGGATTAACGATTAACGAACTAGTGCCCACCTACGCTGTTACTGTAAGGCCTACTTTTTGAGATCAAAACAAACGAAAACCAGAAATTAAGAATAATAAAAGCCTTAAAGCAGGGCTGCCCAAAGTGCCCATTTTGTAAGTTCTTGCGGCCGCTACTGGTTTTGAAATTTACTATAAGTTTTATTCTATCGCAGAAGGTTAGTAAGCCAACTTGAACATTACATCAAATCTCAGTAAAAACCAACTTCTCCAGCCGAAAATTAATTCTAATTCGAAGCAGCACTGATTACGCGGCTCACTCACGCTTAAAAAATTGTAGCGCAGCCAGCTCCTGAAAAACTTTGAACACTCCTGCCTGAGAATCATTGGGGCCCGGGACAGGTCGCCGCAATCGTCGGGGAAGAGAGGTCACGGAAACCAGCAAAATTAGAGTTTTGTCACTTAATTGCAGATTTATTGACGTGAACTTGACTCTTGACTTACGACTTAATTTTCCGTAAAAAAATGTAGAAATGGTAACGAGCTACAGCAAAATTAAGTAGCGGCTTTACTGATAGTGGTCTTCCAAAATAGCACTACAAAGTAGCTTAAAGCTTCACCCTCTTTAAAAGTGTCACCTTTTATAGTGATTGAAAGAAAGCTTCTCTATGTTGTTCGAAGCTATCTAATGATTCGTGTAATTATGTGTATCAATCAATCAATCTAGTGTTGGGCAAGTTAATGAGAAACGTTAACTTCGTTAAGAGTTAATTCGCTAAGAATTTTCAATTATTTTTTAAACTAAGTTGAAGTTACATAGTTTACTAAAACACAAAAGTAATGCAAGGTCAAGTTAAAAGTTAATTCGTTAATTTTATAAAAAAAAATTCAATATTAACTTGCAGTAGATGCCCAATAAAATGGTTCCATTTCCATACGATATAAAAATTACTCATTCTGTTTTCTGTTACTGTGGTATTTACTATTCTAATAAAGATGGACGAAGTGGAAGCCTTTTTTTTGATGTTATTTTTTATTTCTATTATTATGGCATTAGGACGCTTGTTGTAAGCCTAAAAATTTAACGGATTAAGTAAACATTAAAGTAGTTTAACGAAAGTTACAGTTAATAAGTTAATTCACAAAAGCTTTTTAACTTTTTGACTCGTTAATGAAAAACTTAACTTTGTTATTAACGAATTAACGAGTTAAAGCCCAACACTGAATTAATCTACTTAATTATTTACTTAACTTGCACCAGATTACCAACAAACATTAAAAACTTAATATTGTTTAAAACCCAACAGTAGCTTATGTTTTATTTTGTGAGTGGATCTTCCTCTAGCAAGGTAAATTTTCCTCGCTCTCGGTTTGATTTCCGAGATACCAATTTATCATTGTGTTCTTAAAAAAGACGCAGTTCGGCTATTTTCTTTTGGGCCGAGCAGCCCACTCGTTTCTGTGGACGGCTGGACGAAAGACTTACAAGTAGAACCTCAAAAGAGTGTTGTGATGGTTGCTTCATACCACCCAAATGAATTTTATTCATATAGAATTAGCTCTGATCAGGCGCGTAGCTAGAAATTCGCAATGGGGGCTGCTTTGGGGGTCTGGGGGCGGAGCTTCCAGCGCTCGAAAATTTTGCATTTTTTTGCAAAAATAACTTAACTTTAGGGCTATTTCAATAAAAAAATAATGCTCTTAAAACGTGGCATAGAAATTGGCAGCACAACATGATTCAACTGGTGGCATTAATGGGATATGTGGGAAGTGGCTAATGATGACATATTGTAGTTCCCTTGTTTACGAGCTGGTAAATCATAAAATCCTATTATTCAGTAAAACTCACACGGAGTAATCTATTTCGTCTATATTGTATAAAGAAAAATAATTGGAGGGGAGCTAACGGAATGATATTTGAGAGAAGTGATTGGTAATTAATTACCCCCCCTTATTCCTGAGTTTATAATATATTTGATGACAAAATTTATGTTTGGCGTTTTTTCACTAGCGATCAAATCTGATTGGTTATTTTTGGGCATTTTTAAAAGTTTTCATTGATTTGTGACTTTAATTTTTGACAAATTAGCCTTACCCGCTGAATATATGTTTCAAAAGATGCTTTAAATCACTTTTTAGTCCATTCCAGCGCAAAAAACAGTCTCAGAAGAGCTAAAAACGTAGTATTGTTCTTATTCTGCACTTTAGTTGGCAGGCGAATGGGGGGGCTATAGCATAGACGTAGCCAGGGTTTTTGATTGGGGGGGGCCCAAACCACAAATCACATGCAATGACGTCATCAATTTTTTTCGGAGAAGGAACTTTTTGTGGGGCAAAGATATCGTAGAATGGAAAATCTAAAGCCGTAGCCTGATGGCACTTAACCAGGATTTTGGTAAAGGGAGAGGGCAAAAACTAATCGTTAAAAAGTGTAAATGTCTAACTTAGGAGACGTTTTGAGTAACCTAGTGTACTCAAACGTATCACATACGGGGGTCTGGGGGGGGGAGCCCCCAGCCGCCGGTGGTTATGGGGGTCTGGGGGCAAGGCACCCAGCCGCTTGGCGATTTTTGTAAGTTTTTGGAAAAAAGCTATTTAAATCCCATTGAATCACATTTAGCACGAATTCAGAGCTATTTGAAAGAACTACATTTTTAGCATTTCAAAGCTAATCGAAAAAATTTAGTTGTTCAATCCTCCTTTTGCAATTAAATTCCAACACACGTTTAGAATCTTGCATTATGGTGTAAAATTTTAATTGTAAGTGATTTGGTCTGTAGGGGGAAGTTAGGCACATTGCCTCCAGCAATACTTTAGCAGTAAATAATAATCCTCTCGAAGATTTTCCTTAGAGATGTTTGTTTTGTCATGAAGTTTACCAGTTATAGGAGTACATGTACGGCCAAAGAGCCCAGGCCCCTTCAATCGAAATTTAGTAGTTTGTTCGATGAGCATTTTCCCTAGCTAGTTTTTTAAAAGTATTTTGAGCGTAAAAACTGGCGAAGTGGAGGTGAATCGTTATTGAAAAATAGTACAATAGATAGTTACCCTTACCAAACATGCTATTCCCGGGCTGGATTTACATTGCGCGGGGCCCCTGGCACTTAGGAGATTTTTGCAACATCTTCCCGCCAAATATAAGTGAAGACTAAAAAAAGTTCTACCATCTGAGCACTGGGCCCTGGCACTGAGCCATATGGCAAATACTGCGCTGGTTATTGCATTAAGGTCATAAAAAGTTTAAATGAGGGCCTGAGGTAGCAACTTTTGGGACAAAAAATTGATTTCACCCTGGTTATACGTTTAAATTGATTGGAAAAAATTGAATTAAGGGGGTGCACCGCGCCCCCTGGTTGTCAATATTATTTATTGTTAATTACTGTTGTACGCGTGTATTGATGTAAGCAAAGGCGCTAAAAGAAACTGAAAATGAAGAAACAAGGCTTTTTTGACAAATTTTTATCATTGGTGGCATTTTGATTGTGGGAGCCTGGGTTTCCTCGGCCATCCCCTGGCTACGCCAATGATTTTGAGACAAGATCGCTCCCCTAATAACTCTTTTCACAAAAAAAAATTTAAATCAAAATTAAAATAACTTTTTTTCCAAAACGTGGAGGAGTCAAGTCAAGTCATTTAACAGTTTCTTGAAACGTCAAAGAATTGCATGACATTATAATGACGTGGACATGTGGTCCTCATTATTATTGCTTACTTTTGTACGCTTAAATCCTGAATTAAAGAAACTGCAATTCCGGACAGGGACAACATACTGGCTATGCTCTCATTATATTTATCATTGGTAGTATTTCAATTGGGGGGTTTGCATTACCGCCTGTGTTGTAGCATTAAGTTCATAAAAACGTTAAACGAGGGCCTGGGATGGCAACTTTTAGATCAAAACTTTAGATTTCTCACAGGTTTTCATATAAATTGTTAAAAATTTGAATTAAAGGGCCCCTGTCCCGGCAACCTTGGTCATCAGTAAGGGGCCCTGGGGCTCCCTGGTTGCCAGTTAAAGGCCCCGGGGCCCCTTGGTTGTCGGTTAGGAACCCCAGAGCCCCCTGGTTGTTAATTAGGGGCTCTGGGGTTCCTTGGTTGGGAGTTAGAGGCTCCGGGGCTCCCTGGTCGTCAGTTAGGGACTCCAGGGCCCCCGGGTTGTTGGTTAGGGGCCCCGGGGCCCTCCTGGTTATTGATTAGGGGCCCCGGAGCCCCCACGTTGTCGGTTAGAGCCCCCTGGTTGTTAGTTAGGGGCCCTGGGGCCCCTGGTAATCAGTTAATTGCCCCAAAGCCCTCTGTTCGTCAATTCGGGGCCCCCTGGTTGTTGGTTAGGGGGGCCCCAGGGCTCCCTGGTTCTTAGTTAGGGGGGCCCCCTGGTTGTCGGTTAGGGGGCCCCGAGCCCCCTTGGTTGCCAGTTAGGGGCCCCCTGGTTGTTAGTTAGGGGCCCTGGGACTCTTTGGTCATGAGTTAGGGGCCCGGGGCCCCTGGTGGTCAATTAGGGACTCTGGGGCCCCATGGTTGTTGATTAGGAGCCCCGGGGCTCCCTGGTTTTTGGTTAGGGGCTTCGGGGCCCCCTGGTTATTGGTTAGGAGCCACAGGGCCCCGTGGTTGTTAGTTAGGTGCCCTGGGGCCCCTGGTAATCAGTTAATGGCCCCAAAGCCCTCTGTTAGTCAATTAGGGGCCCCCTGGTTGTTGGTTATGGGCCCGGGCCCCCCTAGTTGTCAGTTAGGGGGCCCCCTAATTGTTGGTTAGGGTCCCTTGGTTGTTAGTTAGGGGCGCTGGGGCCCCCTGGTCATCAGTTATGGGACCCCTGGTTTTCAGTTAGGGGTCCTGGGGCCCCCTGATTATCAGTTAAGGGCCACAGGGCCTCACAGTTGTTAATAAGGGCCCCCTGGTAGTTAGTTAGGGGCCCCGGGACTCCCTGGTTGTCATTAATATTATCGTTAATTACTGTTATGTGCGTAATTACTGAAAAAAAACTGCAACTAAACATCGTTAGGCTATGTTGTCATAATTTTTGTCGTTAGTGGTATTTTGATTAGGGGGGGCCCGGGCCCCCTGGCTACGCTTATGGGCAATAGCCCGCCCATCCCCCTGGCTACGCTACTGGCCCTGATGATATTAATACACTTATCCCATGATTTTGTTTGTAAAAGATTCATCACCGATGATCTTATTTTGTAGTTATACTGTACGCATGAAACAGACTATCGGGTTTTTGTAAGATTTTAAGTTTTTTCTGATGGTTTAGTAACCTACTGCTCCTGCGAAAATCTATCGTGTGAATTTTTTTGTTTTAACCCTTCCTACCTAGCTATTTTAGCTGGATAGGAAAGAGCAGGCTAAGGTAGGCTTTCGCTTTCTGAAACACGCAATTCCCAACAAACTAGTGCTAATTAACAAGAATTCCACACCTAAATTTCGATTGAAAATTGGACCGAATCTCGGTGAAGATTCCATTTTTTATTTTTTGGTGTTTACCAAAGTCTCGGCCGAAAATTGAATCAAATCTCCTTGGCAACTTCTTATTTAGTGTTTCACTGATAATAGGGCCAGAAACGAAGAAATAACTATAACTTACCGTAGCGTCTCCGAAGCAGTAGCGTAGCCAGGGGGAGGGGGGGCTACAGCCCCCCTATTGTCCTGTCAACCAAAATGCAGAATTAGAATACTACGTTTTTAGCTCTTTTGAGACTGCTTTATTGCGCTGGAATTGACTAAAAAGTGATTTAAAGCATCTCTTGAAACATATATTCAGAGGGGGGGGGGCAAATTTGCCAAAAATTAAAGTCACAAATCAATGAAAACTTTTAAAAATGCCCAAAAATGAACAATCAAATTTGATCGCTAGTGTAAAAACGCCAAACATAAGTTTTATCAACAAATACGTATATTATACACTCAGGAATAAGGGAGGGGGCTATTCAGTGTTAGTTAATTACCAATCACTTTTCTCAAATCTCTTTTTATTAGCCCCCCCCCTAATTATTTTTCTTTATACAATATAGACGAAATAGATTACGACGTGTGAGTTTTGTTGAATAATAGGATTGGATTTTATGATTTACCAACATGTAAACAAGGGAACTACAACATGTCATTATTAGCCACTTCCCACATATTCCATTAATGCAACCAGTTGAATCATGTTGCGACGCCAATTTTTATGCCACGTTTTAAACGCATCATTTTTTATTAAAATAGCCCTAAATTTAAGTTATTTTTGCAAAAAAATGCAAAATTTTCGAGCGCTGGGGGCTCCGCCCCCAGACCCCCAAAGCAGCCCCCCATTGAGAATTTCTGGCTACGCGCCTGCTCCGAAGCCTACCTTATCGAATTAAAAAAGCAATCAGTGCTCGAGTGGATAAAGCGTCTGCTACTGAAACGGTAGACCTGGTTTCAGTTCCCGGTTGGGTCTTACGAAAACTACAAAAATTGATATTCAAAGCTTGCCTGCTTGACGTTCAGCATTTAAAAGGGACAGTGTGACGTCTCCACCGTGTGTGGTAGACAGTGGGACAGGTTATAGCTTGACTCAAAGGCCGAGAGGTCCGTTCGCTGTCTTTTGGCCAAGGCAACTTGTGAATAAAATGTAATTACAATTACCTACAACGAAGCTTCCGAAATCCCGAGCCTAACATCTATTTGTTTAAAATGGCAGCAGTGCTTTCTTCTTGAGCCGAGCACTTATATAGAAACCCAAACCCTGACATCGCTCAATACAACTTCTTATTTGCTCATTAAAGCTTCAAAATGGAAGTTACTGTGGGCCTATTGTAGTCTTTTTGAAAGAAAAATTAATGTGCTATATTTTGACTCATTACACAGGATCTCTGATAAAGTAATTTTAACACGATCATCATTAAAAATATCTTTCAAAAACAGATTCAAGCACATTTTTTTTTAAAACGACAACGTTTCGAAGTCCTTGCGCGTCGCTAACTTTTTCTGGCCCAGTAGGCCTAAAAACTTTTTTCATTAATGATAACATTTTCAAAGCTATTATTTTTAATTCTAAAAACGAAAAAAATAGAAGCTTTAATAATAATAATAATAATTGCAATTTATATCCCCCTTGAGATAACACCAACAAGTGTCAATGCATCTGACTAAGGGGCCAAAGAAACATTCAAATAGCTTTACAGAAATAAAATTAATACTCAACAGAGGTACTAATTCTACAGCAATAAGCAGCAAAATACTGGCATCAAACAGTGGTAATATCCTCAAAAGCTAAATTAAAATAAAATGCTTTTAGACGTTTCTTAAAAAGGGACAAACTTTCGATTTCACGCAGAGATAGTGGCAACGAATTCCATACTTTGGGTGATGCACACGAAAACATAGATTGGGATCTAGCAAAGTTTAAGCTAGTCACCGTTTGAAGCAGCCAATTATCATCATTAACACGCAAGCTATATCTTTCCGAAACAGAACGAGAGTTGATTAAATTTTTCAAATATGTAGGAGCATAACCATGCAGGCACTTGTGTGTGAGCAAAGCAATTTTGAATTCAATACGATATTTCACTGGTAAAAAATGAAGGCTTTTCAAATATGGTAGCATATGCTTACGCAAAGCAGAACCACGAAGTCCAAAAATAAATCTCACTGCAGAATATAAAACTTTTGTCAACTTGTGCAATAAATATTCTGGTAAGTTATAAAACAAGGCATTGCAATAATCAATATGGGACAAAATCAAAGAATGAACTAGCTGAATTTTTAGAGGTTTAGTAAGCTTAGATGCAATTCTGCCTAAATTACGTAAATTGCCATAACAAGTACTAACTACTCTATTGATATGCTTCTCAAGGTTCAGTCTGTCATCAAATATAACACCAAGAATTTTGACAAAATCATTAGGCATAGGCAAAGAACAGCTATCATCAATTTGTATGTCAGAAATTATTCTGGATTCAATGTTACGGTTAGATAAAATTTCGATGACTTTGGTCTTACTTTCATTCAGTTTTAGAAAATTACTAGTCATCCAATGCTTTAAATCTTGCAAAAAGGCTCCAATTTTGTGTTTAATCATGTCTACAGAAAAGTCTTTATCAAAAGAAAGATAACACTGCATATCATCAGCATATGAATGCACAAAAAGACCATGTGAATTAGCAATTAATTCAGCACTTTTAAAATACAAGTTAAATAGCACTGGCCCTAAAATTGAACCCTGGGGTACACCAGACTTAACATCAACTGTATGAGAAGTACAGCCAGCACCTTTAACAAAGTAGCTCCTATTATTTAAATAGGTTGAAAACCATTCTAAAGCTACATCAGAAAAACCAAATTCAGCGGACAATTTACTAAGCAGGAGATCATGCTTAACCGTATCAAAAGCAGCTGACAAATCAAACAAAAGAACAACTGCATTTGACTTGGCATCTAAAATTGACAAAATATCATTGTGTATTTTTACAAGGGCAGTCTCACAGCTATAGCAAGATCTGTAAGCTGATTGCGAATAGCCATACAATGAATTTTCACACAGATATGTATTAATTTGGAGAAAAACACATTTTTCTATTAATTTGCCAAGAAAAGGCAAATTGCTTACAGGTCTAAAATTTTTAATATTATCATTATCCAAGTTCTCATTTTTAATCAAAGGAGTAACACATGCCTTTTTGAGAACATCTGGAAAATAACCCTCACTCAATGAAAGATTAACAATATGATGAATTGCAGGGAGTAATAAATCAATGCACTTCTTGAGAATACTGGTTGGTAGTGGATCAAGATCACATGTTTTAGATGGCATAGACTCAATTATAGCTTTTAAACCAGCTAGAGATAGCGGTTCAAACTTTCTAAATTTGGAAGCACATGAAGATTTAACTACATTTATATCAACATCAAGTGTATTGCAATTATGGCAAGACATGTCACTATAAATTTGTTCAATCTTAGCATTAAAATAGTCAGCAAATTGACATGCTTGTGCAGTGCTTGTGATAGGTGTATGATTTCCCAAAAATTTATCCAATAATTGATTCACAACATTATAGGTGGCTCTGGCATTACCTTTGCAATTATCTAGTTTTTCTTTGAAATATTTTTCTCTTTCAATGCAATAGATTTTATTAGCCTGTTTACATGCTGCATAAAATTTAGATTTATTTTCTAAAGATTTATTCTTCCTAAAAGCTCTTTCAAAAACTCTTCTGCGTCTTCTAGCATTTTGACATTCCGAATTCCACCATGGCGTTTTAGATGTTTTGATATATTTTTTAACAAGAGGAGCATGCTTTTCTATGATTTTACTAAGTATATCATGATAGACAACAATAGAATCATTCAAGTTTTGACATTGCAATACCAACTGAACTATACCAGACTGTTCCAGATCATATCTTAGTAATTCAAAATTAATTTGCTTCAAATTTCTTACAATTTTTTTAACCAATGGAGCAGAGGTGGAATGTAATCCAGCAGTGTCTACAACAGCAGTAACCAAGTAGTGGTTGGAATTGGTTCCAGTGTTAACTACGACATCTAAATTTTTCATGAAGTTTTTATCCATTGCATTTTTTGAAATAAAAAATGCATCAAGAACCCCACCTTTGCAGTGTGTGGGATTACTTTTAAAACTATCCAATGGAGTAAAACCATAACAGTCAATCATGTTAAGAAATTTGACTGCATCTGCTGAATTAGTTTCAAAATGAAAGTTAAAGTCACCACACAAAATAATTTTATCTGACAGAGTAACTTTATTGCTTAAATAATCTTCAAATTCTGACCAAAATAGTGATGTAAAGCTAATATTTTCTTTCTTAATTCTTTTAGGCTTGTTAATTCCAGGTCTGTACATTAAGCATATCTTAATCCTTTCTTGAGCTAATATTACTGCTTCAGTAACTTCAAATGACTTAAACTTTATAGATTTTTGATTCTTAATTGGAAATCCACTCTTGAAAATAAAACCAACCCCACCTCCTCTTCCAGCCCTAGGTGCACTGAAAATATCGAAACCCAATTCATGTAGTTCTCTTATCTTAGCTTTGTCTTTAACTTTTAGCCAAGTTTCAGTGACACATAATAAGGCAATGTTATTTTCATGGATGAGCTCTGTGACCAAAGCAATTTTATTGCATAAAGATCGAGCATTAAAAAGACCTATTTTAAGAGAATATTTTAATATATTGGAATTATTGGGAGTAAGCACATTCATTGAAGAACCAATATTAGCATTGGATTTATCAAAGAACTTGCTCTTATAAGATTTAACATGTTTTCCAGACCTACAACCCCTTTTGGTTGGTTTAGATATTCCAATAGACTGCAAAAAACTCCATATTGATTTGGGTAAAAATAAACCAGAATTATTCAAATTTAACAACTCAGAGGGAAAGTAAGAAATCATCAACAGCAGATAATCTTTATCTAATCACTAGAATCATAGTCTAGTCAGAGACTGAGACAGAATCTTTCAAGCCAACATTACCACTGCTGAATTCCAGAACTCAAGTAGAAGCTTCATGGAGTCTTAATGCATAGGCTAGTACTTGTCAATTAATAATCTAACAACTAATATCCAAATTTCATTTGGGCCTGCAGCTGCAAAGCGCTACCCACAAAACAAGAAATCATTGTTCAAAGTAGATCCAAGGTAGCCATTTGCTAGGCTACAGAAACAGCAAGTTGGCCTAACAGCAGGCCTCTGCTGCAAAAGCTAATGCAACCAATAACAGAGCAGCTACATTTTACAATTTAAGTTTAACTATACAGTAGTACTTATTCAAATAGAATGGAATGTTTTATTTTTCAAAGTTGCGCCGCTACGGTTATTTGCCCCTCATACTTGTTAATCATCGCTCTTTTTTGTTCGTGGTCGAGTGGATAGAACATCTGCTACTGAAACGACACTCTCGAGTTCGATTCTCGGCCGGATCAAACTAAAGACTACAAAAATTGGTATTTACAGCTTTCTTGCTTGATGCTTACCAACAAAAGAAATTGTGTGAAGTCTCCACAGTGTGTGACACACTACCGTAGAGTAGACTGATGGCCAGGTGGGCATTGGGCAGCTGGCAGCTTGACTCAAAGAAGAACAGGTCCCTTCGCCGCTTCCTGGCCAAGACAGCGATGTGAATCAACGGTACTTACAGTTATTGAAATAGTTCTTGATTTTTATTTGTTGCTTTTTATTTGCGTTTTGTTTTTCGTCTCTCACTCACTATTTGGTGCTATAAGAGTTTGAATCATTGAGGTGTGACCACTGATCAAATAAGTAGTGTACGCCTTTTCGATGTGAAGCTTAATCAGATGACTTCCTAATCCCTTCGCATTCAATCTGACGTTTCACTCAAGCAGGGCCTCCGAGAGGGAAGAGGGGCAGGGGGGACAATGACCCCGAGGCCCATGGAGTTGGCTTCTGCGGCAGGCGCGTAGCCAGGATTTGGAAAAGGGGGGGGGGGCTTTTTTGAAAGAGTGAAAAAAGAGCAAACGACCTTGATCCGAATTTTCATTCTTCTTGAATCAGAATCACACGGTTTGTTTAAAAATTGAGACGAAATTTCTCGGAAAGCCCGGAAATTCAAACGTTTTTTCCGCCCAAAAACAGGTGATCTCCAAAAAAAAAAGTCTTCACCGAAATTGAGACCGATTTTTCGGCCTGAATCGGAAATTCGAACGTTTTTTCCGCCCAAAAACAGGTGATCTCCAAAAAAAAAAAGGTCTTCACCGAAATTGAGACTAATTTTTCGGCCAAAATCGGATATTCCAACGCTTTTTCGGACCAAATCACGACATGTACTTCACAACTTCGGCACCCAATTTCCTTTGGAGGGAGCTGTTTTCAATTTTTCACCGAAAATCGGCATCAAAAACACCAAAAACCTGCGATTTTGCATACTTCACAAGCCAATGGGGGGGGCTCGAGCCCCCCGCCCCCCCTGGCTACGCTACTGTTCAGCGGGCCCAGCAGAGGACCCATAGGCTTTAGGGGGGCCCATCAAAATGCCACTGAGAAATCAACATGTGAACACCGAAGACCTTTTTTTTGAGATTACCAAATTTCAACCGTAAAAACCGTTAGAATTTCGGTAAAGATCTTCTTGTTTTCTTTTGGAGATCACCTAATTTCGACCGGAAAAACCGTTAGAATTTCGGTGAAGACCTTTTTTTTTTTTTTTGAGATTACATCATATTTCGGACAAAACTTCGGCATTTCCTCCGTCTGTTTTGGAGTTCACAAAACCGGAAATCCGTCATATTTGAGTTGGCCCAAGGCCTACGTTCGGCTCTCGGCGCCCCTGCACTCAAGTGTGCTATTTTTTTAGTTTTAGCATTAATTGGTTTCAAACGTAGTAAATTAGGTATGATTTGTAACGGCGCTACCGCTACTTGTTTCAAAAAATAGCAGCACTTCTGCTAAGCCTGGTTGTACTTCAGAAATAGCGAACGCCTCTGCCCACTAGGGCGGAGAGAAAAAAAATTCTTGTTTTTCTTTTGGAGCACATGAGTAATAAAAAGTTGCTCCTCAGCAATGCTTTTAAAATTGTACAAAAATTAATCAAAATTTTGAAGTTTTCAGGTGTTGTAAAAAATTGATTTTTAGATGACTTTTTCAAATTTTTGCATTAACGAAAATCGCAATAAACGCACTTACCTCGCTAAGTGTGTTAGTTTTTACTATTTTCGTAAAAACCTCACAAAAAACTGTACGTGAAGAATATTTACAGTTTTTGTGATGTTCTCTTAAAAATAGTGAAGAATTCTCCTAAAAAAAACAAAACAACATTTTTCTAGAAAAATGCTGTAAACTTTTTTCAGTTTTCACATGTTTTTACGCCTAGTTGAGGCGGTGCAGATGCTTTAGAGAAAGACCTTCTTAAGGGAATCCTTTTTTGCGGAAGGATTGTAAGGGGGGGAAGACCTTATAAATTATAATGTTCAGCTACACAAATTAAATTGGCAAATACAGTCTTTGTAATATTGCAGTTTTGTGGCTGAATAAAACCTAATGTAGCTTAAAAGCAGTAGAGAGAAATCTCATCAGGGGGTACGAAGACTGATTTTGGGCTTCTTTGCCAACGCCAGGGCCGGAAATAAGATGAAGACCAAAAACAAAAAAGATCTGAACCGGAAATTCGGCGCATATACACAAAACTACGACTCCTTGAGTGTCGGAGCAACTAGGTGGGAGCGCATTAACTTATAGGCCCTCCCGGTTCCCAAAGCGCATGTAACCCATACAGTGGCGTACGCAGGATTTTTCAATGGGGGGTTTTCAAAAGTGACATCAAAAATTTGTTCCCGATCTATACTTTGGCGAATAAATAACTTAGCGTAATGTAACAAGATGGAGTCAAAGTCACACAGTGCATAATGCAAACAAAACTTTTCAAACATTAAACAATTAAGCATTAAGCATACATGTACAGTTAACATCATAAAGTTTGCTACTGAACGATGAAGAAAAAATTGTTCAAAACAAAAGCTACGAAAACACATATGATTATAAACGGTGCAAAGCGTGGCAGGCACGTAGCCAGAAATTCGCAATTGAGGGGGCTGTTTTGGGGGCCTGGGGGCAAAGCCCCCAGCCGCCGGAGGCACGGGGGTCTGGGGGCGGAGCTCCCAGCGCTTGAAAATTTTGCATTCTTTTTTCAAAAATAACTTAGTTTTAGGGCTATATTGATAAAAAATCATGCTTTTAAAACGTGGCATAGAAATTGGTAGTGCAAACCTGATTAAACTGTTTGCATAAATGGGCTATGTGGAAGGTGGCTAATGGTAAAATTTCAGCTCTCTTGTTTACATGCTGGTAAATCATAAAATCCTATAGTTCAAGAAAATCACACAGAGTAATCTATTTCGTCTATATTTTATAGAGAAAAATAAATGGAGGGGGCCTAACGGAAAATTTTTTGAGACAAGTGATTGGTAATTGACTAATACAAAGTAGCCCCTCCTATTCCAAAGTTTACAATATGCTCGCTGATGAAACCTATGTTTAGCATTTTTACACTAGCGATCAAATTTGATTGCTTGTTTTTGGCCATTTTTCAAAGTTTTCATTGATTTGTGGGTTTAATTTTTGACAAATTAGCCTCCTCCCTCCCTAAATTTATGTTTCAAAAGATGTTTGAAATAACTTTTTAGTCCATTTCAGTGCAAAAAACAGTCTCGATCCGAAGTGCAAAAAACTTAGTATTTTTCATATTCTGCATTGTGGTTGACAGGCCAATAGGGGGTCTATAAACCTCCCCCCACCCCCCCCCCCCCCCCGCCAACGCTATTTAAAGTTACTCTGATTCGTAACACGACATTGCAGAGTTTCAGTATTACACTTAGCCGCTTACAATGTTGCATTAATTGCAAAAAAAATATTTACCAACATTAAATACTTTATATTAATATGAGAGTAAAGAAGGAGCTTGTTTGTTTTGCGCAATAAGGCGTTATTTTGAATGATATACGTCGGATCAATAGGGAGGATGGTTCAAACCCCCACCCCCCTGTATACACCTTTGCTCATAAGTGAGCTATGTGGGCGATGGCTAATGGTAACATTTCAGTCCTCTAATTTACAAGCCGGTAAATCATAAAGTCATAATTTGAAAAAACTCACAAGCATTTATATTCTGTAGTTTATAGAAAGAGACAGATGGAGAAAGGGGGGTGGAGGAGGCAAATGGAACGAGATTTGAGTGGATTAATAATTAACTAGTACTGAAACCCCATCTCCATATTTTTGATGAAGCCAATGCAAGCATTTTTAGCGGTTAAGTTAGCTAATTTTGGCGATTTTTTGAAGTTGTTATTGATTTATAAGCCATATCTTTGACAAATAAACCCCCCTTTAAGAAACTCTAAATGCTTCAAAAGTTGCTTTAAATCATGTTGGAGTCCGTGTCATTGCAAAAAAACAGCCTCAGAAGTGCTAAAAACGTGATATTTTCTTTACTGTGCATTTTGGTCGACAGACCAATGGGGGGTTTGAACCCCCAAACCCCCCCTGCGTACGCTCTTGAACCCATAAACCCTCCTCTTGCAGGCCCTGCTTAAAAGAACTCTGATGACATTTGATGGCTCGAAAGAAAAAGCGTCAGTATATCTAAACAAAAACATTCTAGTGTCCTCCAACTCTCTTTTGAACTTCATTGATTAATCTGTTTATTTAGCTGAGTATGTCAAGATAATCTCTTTGAAGTAGAATTAATACTGGAAAATATAAAGCTAATCATGGCCGAAAAAATTAAATGTTTTTTTGATTTCATATGGGCAGATAGAGAGTACTTTCTTTTGGCAAGGGCAGGTCGCTTCGGGAGGAACGAGGGACTCTTCATCCCTGACACCTGCTTGTACCACCCTTTTTCGGGCGAGTCTAAATTCCGTATTTTACTTAAGGTAATACGCATAAGTGGGCGCAAGTCTGTTAATCGTTAATTCGTTAATGACGAAGCTCACTTTTTTATTAACTCGTTAATCTGTTAAGTAGTTTTTTCACGTTAACGGACTAAAGTAACTTCCGTTAAGTTCTATTAATTTCCGTTAACATTTTTATCGTTAATATCTTGCACCATTCATTTATCGTATCGGTACAAACCAGTTTGCACTGGTAACACTTGTTGCGTATTAGCATGAGTTTTATAGAAGAAAGCGAAGAAAGGAGCTCTTTTTTGTGGCAAATAGTAAGCTGCAGCCTCATAGGTCTATTAATTATCGCTGTTCGCAATTTCCAAACATTTTTCGATTGCAGCTTCGTTAGTGCATTTGAACTTACGTTTATCTTGAAATTAGATTAGACTGTAAAATTTAACTTCCAAAACACAAAAAGACCACCATAGCAATAAATATTTTCTTACAATCAGCTCTACAGCGTCAATACGTGTTCTAGAAGCGAGTGAATAAAAAGAAATGTAAATTACACGCAAAATGTTAACGGATTAACGGACTTTACTAACTTCCGTTAATTAAAGCTGAAAATACCGGATTAACGTTAACGGAGGTGTGAAGTTTGTTATCGGACAAGTGGTTAACGAAGCTAAGGTTTTGCATTAACTTGCCCACCTATGGTAATACGTAATAAAAAAGAAGGTTAACTTTACCTTCAAAACTGCGTTCAAACTTAATAAATTACGTAATAACCAGAGCCATGCCAGAGACAATGAATGTGACTTAATACAGTATAAAGAGCTGCTGGCCTGCTGCACACATTTTATTACGCTTTTCAAATTCACACATAATCTAAAAATGCGCAAAATGACTAAGGGACGTTAGTTACTAAGGAGTCGAGAACAGATTGAAACGAGAAGAGGAAGGCAAATGAGATCATTTAAATCTGTTTAGAGTTTAGACTCTCCAAGTGTAGGTTACTTTGTTTTAAAATCTTGCTTTTTTTCCCGACCAACGCACCCTCAAAATGACTTCTTGTCATTATTATGCTACTGTGGTTGAGTCTTATGTTTCTATTTTCAAAGACTTTTTTTTAGCAAAGAAGCGAAATTTTCTTACCAGCGAAATGGATTACTCCTCCGCATTTCTTATTGCGACATATTTTCTTCAGCTAATTTACAACAAATTACTGTGCATTATGCAGAGTTGTAAGTCGGGCCGGGCTTTTCGGGTCGGGTTCGGGCCGGGTTCGGGCCGGATTCGGGCCTGAAATTGACAAAAATTTCGGGCTTAATTCGGGCTTGAGACGTACTTTTTGTCTTAGGTGCACAAAAGTATAATCAAAATAACTCGGCAACAATGCTAAATTTTTCAGACCTAATTAATTTTCGGGTTGTTTCGGGCATGATTTGGGCTTCAAATTAGTTTTCGGGTTCGGGCCAGGTTCGGGCTTATATTTTCGGGTTCGGGCCGGGTTTGGGCCTGAACTAGTCGGCCCGTTTACAACTCTGGCATTATGAGGTCGGTATCTAGGAGTTGTGTGAATCAAGGGCGTACGCAAGGGGGGTGGGGGAGGGGTGGGGGTTCAAACCCCCCCCATTGGTCTGTCGACCAAAATGCACAACAAAGATAATATCACGTTTTTAGCACTTCTGAGGCTGTTTTTTTGCAATGACACGGACTCCAATATGATTTAAAGCAACTTTTGAAGAATTTAGAGTTTCTTAAAGGGGGGTAATTTTTCAAAGATATAACTTATAAAGCAATAGCAACTTCAAAAATCGCCAAAATTAGCTAACTTAACCGCTAAAAATGCTTGTCATTGGCTTCATCAAAAATATGGAGATGGGGTTTCAGTATCAGTTAATTAATAATCCACTCAAATCTCGTTCCATTTGCCTCCTCCACCCCCCTTCCCCAACTGTCTCTTTCTATAAACTACAGAATATAAATGCTTGTGAGTTTTTTCAAATCATGATCTTATGATTTACCGGCTTGTAAATTAGAGGACTGAAATGTTACCATTAACCACCTCCCACATAGCTCACTTATGTGCAAAGGCGTACACACGGGGGTGGGGGTTTGAACCATCCTCCCTATTGATCCGACGTATATCATTCGAAATATCGTCTTATTGCGAAAAACAAACAAGCTCCTTCTTTACTCTCATATTAATACAAAATATTTAATTATAGTAAATAATTCTTTTGTTATTTAATGCAACATTGTAAGAGTACTGAAACTCTGGAATGTCGTGTTACGAGTCAGAGTAACTTTCAGTAGCGTAGGGGGGGGTTATAGCCCCCCCACATTGGCCAGTCAACCAAAATGCAGAATAAGAAAAAATACCACCTTTTTAGCACTTCTGCGACTGGTTATTGCACTGGAATGAACTAAAAAGTGACTTAAAACATTTTTTGAAACATAAATTTAGGGGGGGGGGGGCTAATTTGTCACAAATAAAACTCACAAATCAATGAAAACTTTGAAAAATGGCCAAAAACAAGCAATCAAATTTGATCGCTAGTGTAAAAATGCTAAACATAGGTTTTATCAACAAACATATTATAAACTTAGGAATGGGGGGGGGGGGCTTCTTAGTATTAGTCAATTACCAATCACTTGTCTCAAAATTTTTTCCTTTAGCCCCACTCCCAATTATTTTTCTCTATAAAATATAGACGAAATAGATTGTGTGAGTTTTCTTGAACTATACGATTTTATGATTTACCAGCATGTAAACAAGAGAGCTGAAATTTTACCATTAGCCACCTTCCACATAGCTCATTTATGCAAACAGTTTAATCAGGTTTGCACTACCAATTTCTATGCCATGTTTTGAAAGCATGATTTTTTATCAATATAGCCCTAAAACTAAGTTATTTTTGAAAAAAAATGCAAAATTTTCAAGCGCTGGGGGCTCTGCCCCCAGACCCTCGTGCTTCCGGCGGCTGGGGGCTTTGCCCCCAGGCCCCCAAAACAGCCCCCTCAATTGCGAATTTCTGGCTACGCGCCTCCACACTTTGCACCGTTTATAATCAGATGGGGTTTCGTAGCTTTTGTTTTGAACAATTTTTTCTTCATCGTTCAGTTGCAAACCTTATAATGTTAACTGTAATAGATGTATGCCTAATGCCTAATTGTTTAATGTTTGAAAAGTTTTATTTGCATTACGCACTGTGTGACTTTTTTTCCATCTTGTTACATTGCACTAAGTTATTTATTCGCCAAAGCATAGATCGCGGACAAATTTTTGATGTCACTTTTGAAAACCCCCCATTGAAAAATCCTGCGTACGCCACTGGTGTGAATGACCCCATTGTTATTAACATAATGGTACAGAACATTTGCAACAAAAGTGCAAATTCAAATAAAGTTTTTGCGCTGTACATCGCAGCCGAAAAAAATCAGCTTGAGGAGCAATATTTAGCTCTATTTTGGTTTCCTTTCATTTTGCATTGTGCCCCTCCACCTCTCTTGCTCCGACGACAGCACTGTTTCTGGTAATGCATTTTGCGTCAACGTAAAAAAAATAAGAAAAAAGACCACAGCTCGATCTCTACAACGTGAAGAAACCGTTACGTCGCTTTCTTGTCTTTTTACAGCTGTGTTGCGGACGTACTAGTCGTTAGGGAATTGCTTTTTAAGCATAGAACCATCGACGGTCAATTAGGTTATATCATGAACTACAACGTTTCTTGAGTGCAGCAGGTAATGAGACAAATCAGATAGCACAACTTATCATTATTGGTGCTGGGAAGTAAATTTGAGATTCAAAAATTTGAACATTTGCATAGTCATTTATTAGGTGTGAGGATTGTTAGCGTTAAAAAGTCGTGTTACCAGTTATAAGCAAAATGATACAAATTTAAGTTGTGTAAAGTAAAGTTTTAATGGACTTTATTGTTCCTAGTCAGGCACTGCTGTATCAAATTATTACCAAAGTTATTCGAAAGCAGTAATATTTTTTATCACCGCACCGTGATTAAGCAAGTAGCTTTTCAGATAATTATATTTAAATGTTCAAATACAATTTCGATAATACCTCTTGTCCTCAACGAATAATTCATAAGGTTGTTGATTTTAGTGCAAACATCTTTATTCAAAAGTTTTTCTTTATTAACAAAAACTAGCAAGCAAGGCCGTGGCCAAATAGGGAGGGCCATACAGGCGTGGCTGAGTCCATTCTGGAACTGCTTGCGCCTCGCCTGGAGTAATTCTACTTAGTTTTTCTGTACAGTGGCCACGTCTCGAATACCGGCATTGTAGTTAGAAATAACGTCTACGATTACATTTAGTACCGAATTAATGGCAAATTAGTATATTTTAATTGTTTTAATTAATTTTCAAATCAATAAATATTCCTAGCTTAATGCTAAACTTCGAATTAATGACGCAGAGAATCTTTTCTTTCTTCTATTGTTTTGGGTGTTACCTTAAATCTACGCGAAATTGGCTACTTGAATTCGCCCAAGACTATTGTGTGTTTTCACATTCAATTTAGAATAAATATATTAATTCCCGTCTGAACCAGGCGTATGGCAAAGGCTTTGTGTACAGAGAGAACCAATGCACCTGCATCCTGCATTTTAACAGTTCTGCTACCGCAAAATTGTATACAATCATCAGGGTGTCATATTTGAATAGAATCTTTATCTTTATGTAATATGCAGCAGTCAAGAAAGACAAGAATAAAATCAAGTCGAATCAAATACTTGTAGGTTTCTTATTTATGAGTGCAACTGATGACTGAGTTTTGATGCTTTCAAAGCTTTAGCTCTGTGGAATTTTAAATGTAATGATGAAATTAAAAAATGACGAAGTCAGCATTTGTACACAACAGGCAACTTTTGTTCCAAATGAGCTGCAAAGATAAAAGCCTGAACAAATATTGGTATGAAAAAATGCAACCTTATGTTGGTATAGTTTACTGATTTATAAAGCCGTATTACAAGAGCGGATTCAAAATCAGTTCGATTTGAGAGAAATTTATTAAAGTGATTAAAACGAGGCTAAAGTTGTAAATAGAGAGGTCTTAAGTTGATCAAAAATTACTGTAAAAACTTTTATTCTGAATAAAACAACTGCTTAAATTTGTTATTAGTACTTTACAATTTTGCTAAGTCAAACTTGGGTTTAAGTTTGTTGTTGTAATACGGCCCATATAATTTTAACGGCTTTAATTTTCTAGATATACGTACTACTGCTTTGAGTTTAAAAGAGCTGTACAGTATTCCTGCAGAGTTAAAAAGTTAAAACTATATCACAACTGAAAAATATTTTTGGTGCAATGCAGTAAGTATTTGAAGAGAAAAAACACAGTAAAATAAACATCAAATTTTCCAAATATTTCAATGTCTGCATTAAGCAAACGATCCAAAAATGAACTGGCTATTTCGTCCCGTGACAATGAAGTGTGCCAAGTTTTCAGCGAGCCCCAAACTCCTTCTCTTTCTTTACCAAACAGTATCCGTAAACGTGGTGTTTCTATGTCGTCGGCAGACAAGAAAATTAACCGCAATAGAAACGAAAATCGGGGTTTACATCGCTCGAGCAAAATTTCTCCACAATTCGGCAAAAGCGGAATTCCAAGTGCCAATTATCCTTCCTACTCGCCAGATATACGTGTTGCTAGCCCTGCAAATTGTAAAAGTGCTTCCTTTATATCGACTGAGAATGACAACCCTCGTTTTCGATTTGGAAACGTTATCTCCTTTTCCACTGACCGTAGCGATGATGAGCTTAGCCAAAGTCTCGCGCTTCCATCTCCAAGTCAAAACTTGTTTTCTAACAAACCTTTATCCGCTAGCTTGAGCGTTTTGTCGCCTCATTATAGAGACTCTCAATTTGCCAGTACTTCAAGTGACCATACTTCTCGCTCCGGTCACAAATCGAACCCTTTTGCAGAAATTGCGTTGCAAAGTGCCAAACATAACACACTGTCATCGGTTTTTCCGAAACTTTCTCGAAAAAATGTTGCTCGAAGTTTAACAAAGCTGGAATGCTTGCCACAAGGTGAAGGTTCTAAATCCATTCCTCTAAGCGACCTGCAAGACAATTTGTCCAACATCGCGCCGCCCGAATCTCTTCCAACTACTCCTGTATTTTGCAACGAATCCATCCGTCGTGGAGACAGCAAAAGGCAATCGAAGCCGGTCTATCAAACCAGTTCTTTTGGAAAATCGAAAACCCTGGACGATTCGGTATCGATACAATGCGAAACCCAAGAAAATTCTACTAAGAAGATTCCGGAAACCCCTGGGTACCGGCTCGGATATCGGCGAACTTTATTCGATAAACGGAAACGACTCAGTGATTTTGCACTTATTTTCAGTGTGTTTGGAATTGTGGTCATGGTTATTGAAACTGAATTAGCTTCCGGAAAATTAGGAACCGAGGCAAGTAAATACTATAAAATAAGATATGTAATGACATTTTTTAACTTTAAAGATTTTTTAAAAGTTTTATTGTACAGTAATCAATTTTTCAAATTGTTTGAACCATAAGTACATAATAAGCAGAGCCGTCATATAAGCAGAGGCATTTTGTTATAACCATTTTAATATATCAATGTTTTGTTGGAAACGCTTTCGGCTCATTTTCTTAATGACCCTCTTCAGCAAAATAGTTTCATTTCAAATTTCAATATTCCTGTGAACTAATTTTCATTTTATTGAAGAGGGCCATTAAGAAAATGAGCCAAAAACATTTCCAATAAAACATTGTTATGTTAAAATCTGTGTGGACTAAAGTTTCTGCTTGCACGTCTTCTAAGGTTCAAAGGAACTTACTCCACGTTACAGAAGTTTTATTATTTTAAACTGTGTTGCGAGTCACCGAGTGAACTAGTAGCGTAGCCAGGGGGGGGCGGGGGGGGGGGCTCGAGCCCCCCATTGGCTTGTGAAGTATGCGAAATCGCAGGTTTTTGTTGCTTTTTAGGCCGATTTTTGATGAAAAATTGAAAACAGCCCCCCCCCAAAGGAAATTGGGTGCCGAAGTTGTGAAGTAGATGTCGTGATTCGGTGTGAAAAAGTGTCTGAATTTCCGATTTTGGCCGAAAAATTAGACTCAATTTCGGTGAAGACCTTTTATTTATTTTTTTTGGAGACCACCTGTATTTGAATTCCGTCTCAAATTTCGGACAAACCGTGTGAAACTGATTCAAGAATATAAAAATTCGGGTTAAGGTCCTTTGCACTTTTCTCACTCTTTCAAAAAAGCCCCCCCCCCCCCTTTTCCAAATCCTGGCTACGCGCCTGGAGTGAACAATCAGTATCATTAAGAACAAGATGTTGCTGCAGCAGGAACAAGCGGTGTATAGGCAGCAACCAAACCACTGTGTTCCTTAACGAATCCAGCCCCCAAAACCTTTGGTTCATAATAGGCAAGCACGTCAGCTAATGCTTTACAACAGGGCTACCTGCTCCTCAAAAACTTTTGACACCCCTGCTTTACAAGCTGGCCACTCAGTTATCCTTTGCGATAACTGAAAACGTATGTTTTTTTGCTACCTAATCGGAATTAGTGATGCTGCAATGTTGGTTCAACAACTTGTAGTTTATCATCTGGCAAATGTAGCATTACGGTAATACAATACAATAGTTTCATTGCATCTTTATATGATGTGTTTTTTTTTCTGCTTTAAAACTCGATTCGAACGTTTACATAACCTCTTGAACAAGAGTGGCACTTGCGCCGCAATTGTTTTTAATAGGTTGCACTGACGCTTGCGCCGCAAGTATTTTAGCAATTTTGAGCTCAATCGCGCAAGCGCAACTCAAACACGATTATAAATGATTGCTTTTCAACCAAATATGATTAAATTTAAGCAAAAAATGTTGACGAGGTACATAGGCGTAACCAGGATTTTTGATTGGGGGGAAGGCCAAACCGCAAATCAACACGCAATGACGTCATTAAATTTTTTCGAAAAGAAGAACTTTTTACGGGACAAAGATAGCGTAGAATGGAGGATCAGAAGGCGGGGCCTGGGTTGGAATGTAACTTGGATTATACTGAAGAAAAAGGACTTGTACCTTAAGTTGAAAAGATTTCCAAAATTGTCTAAATTGGTAGATGTGGTGAGCAAACTAGTTTAACCCATACGTATCACGGACGGGGGTCTAGGGGGCCCACCGCTGGGCGACTTTTTTGAAATTTTTTTAGAAAAAAATAGCTATTTTAATGCCATTTGGATCACATTTCGCACGTTTTTAGAGCCATTTGAAATAACTAAATTTTTTAGAATTGAAAGTCAATTGAAAAAATCAAATTGTTGAGTCTTCCCTTTACTTACAGATCAAGTCCAAAACACGTTTAAAATCTTGAATTTGGGGGTTAAATTTTGTGAGTGACGTGGCTCAGGTGGAAGAAGCAAGTTGCATTGCCTCCTGCAATATCTTTAGCAGTAAATAATCACTCGATTATTTGCCTTGGAAAATTTTTGTTTTGTTGCGAATACAGGTTGTACAGTTAAATTGGATGGTAAAAATTTGATTTGAGGTCGCCTATACCACCTGGTCGTTAATATTAGTTTGTGGTACACATATACTGTTGTACGCAAACAAAGAAACTGAAACAAAAAAAATAAGGCATTTTTGTTATTGTTTTTATCATTTGTGGCATTTCAATTGGGGGGCGAGGGGGGTAACGGGCCTCTTGCCCTTCCCCCTGGTTGAGCCAATAAAGGGGTAAGTTCATAAAGCTTCGTCATAAGAAATTCCATTTGTCTACTGCTTGCAATACTTCTATTGGATTTTCAGCATGATTCTTCTTTACCTGAAACATTTCTTTCTAAAATATTTTTGCCGATTTTCAAAAAAAAAAAATCCTATTGAGTACGTCAAAAAACGGTTGTAAGATCAAATTGTAAACAAAAAAATTATTTTTGTAATGATCTTTCTAGAATTATGTTAGTCGTTTTTAAAAAAATCTTAAACTTGCTTAGGACGTTAAACACGTTACTCGTGACAGTCCCTTTTTCAGCATAATTCAAAAACAAAAAACAGCAAAAACTATTAATTACAACTGTTTTGCTAGTCCGGGAAAACTTGAAAGATATTGCAAACAGAAATGACAGCATTGGTAAAGCTCTTATTAGTAATACTTAGATGGTTCAATTTCTTTAAACAAAAAACAGGATGATTTTCAGCGTGCTCCGATTGTCAGAGAGTGAGGCTAATTGCTCCAGAAGCACAAAATATGTATTGAAGCTTGTAAAAGATTTCCTTGACGAGCCTCTAGAATAAAACAGTGACTCCGACGTCGTTTGCTTGCCACCACACGCAGACTTTATAAAAGGAATTTTTTCACACCGCGGTTCCTTTAAGTGCGGGTGTTAAGAGTACTTTTTCGTTAGTTATAAAGATGTTCTTCGCGTAAAGAGGTTAAGCGATGCGCACTTTCAAATACTTTTTTTTTTACAGGAAATCAATAATTTTTTGTTGACTAATTTGGTAGCATGCATAATTTGCTTTAAATATTGGTTTCGTTCCGAAACCTAGAGAGGTTTGAATCATAGGCGTAGCCAGAAAGAGGGGCTCAGGGGGTCCAACCCCCAATCGAAATGCCACCAATGATGAAAATGTGACAAAAAAAAACTATTGTTTCTTCTCTTCAGTTTCTTATAGCATCTTCGCGTACACCAGTAATTGACAATAATGTTGACAACCAGAGGGCCTGGCCCCCTCAATTCAATTTTTGCCGACCAATTTAAATGTTTAACTCGGGAGAAATTAAGGATTTTTTTCTTCAAAGTTGGTACGTCAGGCCATCATCTAGCCTTTTTATGAACGTAATGCAATACTATTTTGAACAGAAACTTTCGTATTCTAACAACTTTAACTAATAACGTGGTTTCACCAAACCAAACGCAAGCATCTTTTTGGTTGGGTTGCAGGTCTTTCGTCAGGCTGTTGATAGATCTGTTGCGGAATTGATTAGTTAAATACGCCAATCAATAAAATTTCACGGCCATCGATTGAGTGGTAACATCTGTCAACGCATTACTTTGCTTTTTTATCTTTCGCAACACAATAGCGAATTCTCTTGGGGTCATATTAAAGACCAAAAATAGCAAAGCTGTACGACATTTGTAAGAATCAATCAAATTATAAATCAAAACTGTGGTAACAGATAAGGCGTTTGACTTCATTATGCAAATGTCGTTAAAGTGTGTGTTAACGTAAGTCACTTTCAGTATTTAAGTAGCACAGGGCAGTTGTAAGAAATTTTGTGCCCGAGGACAGATCCAAAAAGAATAAGAGTGCATCTCAACCGCACAGCTACTTTACCCTTCGGGCTTAAGGTAAAGATCAAAAAAAGGTCTCCACTCAAATTGCGCCTGGGCCTGTTTTACTCCCGAATTTAAGGTGTGATGTGTTCCTCAAGATTTACGATCTTTGCTTCAGATTAAGCTTTAGGAGCGCGGACCCCCTAAACAGGAGTGCTGGAACGTCGGAAAGGCAAGGGGGGGGGGAGAGGGGGGGGCAGCTTTTTCAAAAAGCACTTTCAATACTGTACGTACAGTCATTGCCACCAACGTTGCTTTCTAATACTGTCGAACAATTACACACTTCAACAAAGCCAGAGCACGGAGTACGTTTCATAAACACTAAAAAAATAATAACAAACGAATAATCAATTTAGTAAGGGCAGGTTCAGCCGCTGGAGGCTTTTGAGGTTTGAGGCAACGCTCCCAACCGCCGAAGGCGAGGGGGGTCTGGGGGCAGAGCCCCCAGCTCTTGAAGATTTTGCAATTGTTTTTTTTTTTCAAAAATAACTTAATTTTAGGCCTATTTTAGCAAAAATTAATGCTTTTAAGCGTGGCATAGAAATAAGCAGTGCAAAAACATGTTTAAACTGGCTACGTAAATGGGCCATGAGGGCGGTGGCTAATGATAAAATTTGAGCCTTTTTATTACAAGCTGGTAAATCATAAAATTAAAAAAATCACAGGTTTTAATCTAATTTGTTTGCATTTACAAAAAAAAGATTCTTTTGTGGATGTTCATCCCACACCCACCGAGTATTTTACTGTTTAGTCTGGACAAGAAATAGATCTTGATCCAGTTATTGCAATGAATTTTATGTGTTTTTCCTTTATTTCTCCTATTTGAGCAGGGGCGGTCCGGACCCCATTGAATCCGCCACTGGTAACGCCAGCGTCGATCGTTCAATTTGGGCTGCAAACAAAGTTTGAAACTTGAATGTCTTGAGAGTAATGGTTAGCCTACAGACATAGAATTCTTGAGTTCCGAATTTGAAATTTGGTAGCACCCTGTCTTCCTAGCGTCAGTTTAAACTGACGGAACTAAATTGGATGTCACAGGATAACCAAATCAATTCTTCAAGATTGTGGATTTATTTTACGGTATTGAGAAATCATTTAACACACGCAATTTGTTAGGTAGTGATTATTTCACCGAAAATTTTCAAGTCAAAGAGAATAAAACGAAAATGAGAAATATTCATCCTCAGTTTTTTCATTTGCTTTTTTAAGGGTTAAGGTTAGGATTTGAGTTAGGATTTGGGTTAGTTTTAGAGTAAGAATTTGAGTTGGGTTAGATTTGAGTTAGAATAAAAAACTAGATAAAATTTCCAATGAAATGGTTTCTTTCAATTTGATGTTATTGATTTTAATTAACTTTTTTGCGCCACTTAGTGGAGAGTATTTGTTTATAATAAAAAAAGAATATTTTTCATAAATTGAAAATTGTAATGTATTTTTTGGATCGACAATTTTTTTTTACTTTGTATTTCTATAAAGGGCTCTACTGGTTCACAAAACACTAAACTTTACTGACTAGAATGTTTCTTATAGCTCCAGTACTCTTTTGCTTGTCGTCAGTTTTGTCGGGAAGTACTGCCCCCCCCCCCCCCGTTCTAGCACCACTGCGCCTAAATAAACGCAGATCCTCCAAAAAATCCCCAGGCCTTGTTACTCTGTCCCTCCTTATCTCTCATCTCAATGGTCCCAAAAATAGCAGTCACTTCAGCCATACTGTAAGTTTGATTTTATGCGCTACATAACGTCAGTTGAAGTTTTGTACATGCAGTTTGCTGCCCAACAAAAAAGACCACTTCTGAGAGCGAGGTTTCATTTCTTGTTTTGCCAGCTAATTTTTATCAGTGATTTCTTGTAGGAGAGTCTGAATAACATTAGGGCCGATCAGAAAAATTCCGGGCCGCATATTTTGAAAAGATAGCACGTTTCAGGCAGATATCTCGCTTCCAGCCATTCCCTTGGTTGATTAAAATTACGTCACTCGCTGGGATAATTTGAGCTGTCGATGCAGGTGCAGGTTTGAGTATGAAGGGTTTGAGGATTATCATTGGCAACAAGTGAGATATTACTGCTGGTAGTAATATAGCAGAAAGAATCATGATAAAGCAGCAGAATTAGTTATCAGTGCCAGTAAAAAATGAAGTTTGCTTGTACCTTAATCAAAACATTGCCATAAAACAAGCAAAACCAGCATACTGAGACATTTACTATTGACAATTCTATTGAGACATTTACTACAATAATTCTTGACAGAAGGGAGGCAATGAATTGATCTTTAGGTATCTGATTCTGCAGCCCCCATGTTCATCCAGAGAAAAACTTAATTTATTAAGGTTACCTCTTTATTCATTAAATCAAAAACAGGATAGTGCAATCATAATATGAAATGTAAATTTTCAACTATAATTTGGTGAAAGATATTTCTTGTGTTTGCTTTTGAAGAGTCTTGTTAAGGGATTTTAAATTTTTGGTGGGATGTTGTTCTCGGTTTTGACTTCTTGACCTTTAATGCGTTGTTGAGATTGAGTGGTCGAATGTCGGGGACTGTATAAGATATTAAGTAGTGGGTCGAATGCTCTGGTAGCGCATGAGGAGATTTTTTTTGTTTAATTATTATTTTTTTTTTTTTTGTTAGTGAGAAATTTGGGATGGAAGGTTATCAGTAAATTAAGTCTGTTCCTTTTAAAGTTTGAGGGTGTGCTCTCTGAATTAAATTTAAAACTCTGTACGACTTGAATTTATATTTCAAGTTTATTGCCATAAAAAGAGAGTATGATTACTGTTGAATTATCAGTAGGCTGACTATTACATAGTTATGACGTACTGCATATAACAATGTTTTCATTGTCTTTTTTGAACTTGTATATGGTGCTTTTTTTTGCAGCAGTTGACTACTATGTTTACTAAACGGTGCCTTGTTGTTGTTTTTTTTTTTGGCTTGTTTTTGCTTGCGCTTTTCTTATCGCCATTTGCTTAAGAATTGAAGTCTGAAGTGGGAGTGTGGGTGAAGCTGACTTGATGAGCACTGCTCCTTCGCTTCATCCACAGTATGCATAGACTGTGGTTTCGCATTGTTCAGCTTTTACAGATGTCATTGTGTGCCTCTTTTTGCGCATGCTGAAAGAATAAACTGATAGGTCTATTGCGGAAAGAAGCATTGCAAAACAGCTAAGTTACTAAAAATAGAAGTTTGCTTATGGCTATTGGTATCATTTTGTAGCAGATGGACTAGGCCTCTACCTGTCAACTGTTCTTGTAGCCTAAGCAGGTTTTCGCTGCTAAATTAAACAAATTGAAATTTCTCTCAAGGCTGCGCAGCGAGTGACGTAATTTCGATCAACCAATCTAATGGCCGGAAACGAGGTATCTGTGTGAAACGTGCTCTCTTTTCAAAATATCCTTACGGGCCAGGGTACAGAACGAAAACGAAGGTAATTTTTTCACAGTCAAAGAGCTATTTTTCATTTCGAAAATAGAATGAAAAAAAAAGTTTCCCCTGAATTGGACCTGTTTATCTCCCGAATTTTAGGTAAAGACCTAAACAAAGAAATAGGTCATCACCCCAATTTGAATTTAGGAATTTAACCGGAGTTACGGTCAAGATCAACATTCCATCCGATTGGGTCACTAAGTTTGAATTTGAAAGTCAACAAAACATTAACTAGTCAACAAAATTTGAATGCATGTGGTACTAAATCTACAAATTGTAACAATAGAACTAAGTTGAACTGCTGCTATGTGCTGTTTTGACTCTAAATTGATGCTCTTCGTTTTACAATTACCTTTTTTTTTACTTTTAGGGAAATTTGTCACATTCAGCCTGCAGCGGAACGGACCAACTGAACAAAATTTGGGATGGAACTCTTTTTCAAGATTGTGTTTGGAAGGTGAGGAAGTTGAAGCGGTGGAATACAAATTGCATTAGATTCAAAATCAAGTACTGCACTAGTTTTTTTTTTCACCGTGGAATACGGAACAACATGTTACACTTTGCTATAGACTGCAGTTAAACTCTTGATAGTACTTAAACTGTAATAAAAATAATAATCGCAATTTTTATCCCTCTTGAGATAACACCAGCAAGTCAATACAACTTGACTAATGGGCCGTAGTAACCTTCAAATATAGCTTTACAATGACATCGGCGGCATTGCTCATGTGGTAGAGCGTCAGAATCGTGGTCAAAAAGTTGGTGGCTTCCGCTTCGATTGCCGATTTGGCTGTGCATCGTTGCGCCTCTGGAAAGTTTCAAAAACAAAAAAACGCTGTTTCTTGTTGTGACCAAGTGGTTACATGTCACAGAGTTGTAAACGAGCCGAGTGGTTTAGGACCGATCCCAAAAATATAAGCCCGAGCCCGAAAAAATGCTTTAAAGGCCAAACCAAGCCCGAAAAAGTCTTAAAGTTAAGTTAGGTCTCAAAAACGTTTATGGAAGTCATAGGCGTAGCCAGATGCCCCCCCCCAATCGCAATGCCACCAATGAGATTTGTTACCACAACGGCTTTTGGTTTTTCCGTTCCCGTTCTAAGTTTGGTTTTCATCTCGACCGCAGACCTTGACGATCTTTTTTTTTTTGGTCTTCACCTGATTTTCCAAAGAAATCCAGCTTTTCAACCCATAAAGCCTTTTTTGTTGTTTTTTAGGCTTGATTCCACTCTGTAAGTTGAGGTTGGGCCCCCCCCAATCCAAAATTGGTCTTCAACTAAATTTCGGCCCCCCTCCCCCAATCAAAAATCCTAAATCGAACTGTAAAGACTTTTTTTTGGTCTTCACCTATGTGATTTTTGGTTTGCCCCCCCCCCCCCCAATTCAAAATCCTGGCTACGCCTGCGTTGGAACTGCTACTTTCCTTTGAGTAACTTTAGTCGGCTGTGACTTATTAAAACTACTTATTGATCAATTTTTGATTGATTGTGATGCAATAATTGTAGTGTAGAATAATGCTTGGATTAATGCTTGAATGAAATCTTTATTCAGTGTTGCAAAGTTATTTTGATTATGTTTTTATCGCCACCTAAAACACACGGCACGTATCAGGTTCAAATTAAACCCGAAATTTTGTGAATCTTAAGTCCGCACCCGGCCTGAAAGCCAGGCCCGACACTACCTGGTATACCCATCGTGTTTAAGTGTTTCAACCTAACAATCGATTTAAAACTGGTATCCCAAAATATGTTTTGTGTTAAGAAGGTTATACAGACGCAAACATTACCTGTTATACGCATGAATGAATTGAAGTAATTCAGTACTGTACGCAAAATTAATAGACTTCTCAAGCTTAATAGTCAATTAAAGCTTTCTTTATCCACGCTGTGTTACACCGAAGCATGTAACGAGTTGGCGGGGCCCATCTCCGCGCCATTCAGTAGCGTAGCCGGAGGGGGAAAATAAAAAAAAAAGAAAACAGCCCCCCTCAACGGGATTGGGAAGTAGAAGTTGTGAAGGACTTGCTGTTATTTGGACCAGAAAAGTTTTTTTTTCTGAAGCGTACCCAAAGTTGGTCAGGAAAAGTGACTAATTGGTGAAGACCTTTTTTTTTTTTTTTTTGAGATCACCTAATTTCGGCCGGAAAAACCGTTCCAATTTTTTTGAAGACCTATTTTTTTGAGATCACCTAATTTAGACTGTAAAACCTCCTCAATCTGATTCAAGACTGATGAAAATTTGGGTCAAGTTCCTTTACTGTTGTTTCCAGCTTCCAAACCCCTCCCTTTGCGATATCCTGGCTACGCGACTGGCGCCATTGCGCCTGGGTAACACAGCTTCTTTCGAACAAATGTTGCAGCGGTGGCAAGCCGTTGGCAACACTGCATCCGATTTGACCTGCGGTAGATTTGAGCTTCAGACCTCTCGCTTCATTAACGAACAGGTTACCGCTCAACCAAGTAACATCATAATTTATAAATTAAGTTAGGTTTGGCTCACGTCTAATTTTTCTTTTTTTTTTTTCACATCAAACTTAAAAGTTGCTATGAAGTTTCTTTCAATGCAGTAGTTGTTTTTCTAACCAAATAAATAAATTATGAGTTAGGTAACAATGGTTTTGCGGTCTTATTATTGCAGTTGTTTGCCGCTTAAAATAGTATACAGAACGAGATATAGGCATTAAATCATTTTATTCTGAATTGCATCATTGTTTCTTTACTTTCTGAAATATTTATTTTTTACTGAGCTAATACTCAGAAGGGTTTGATGGGAAATCCGTCGAATTTGAAATGAAGACCAAAAAAAGGTCTTCGTATCTGAGGAGCAGTGTTTTGTGCGGTGTTCACTTGGTAGCACGCGCGTATAGTTGGTTCAGACATCTGAAAGGAGGGGATATTTATTTATCTTGCTGGTAATTTGTTCAAAATTATGGGGTTCGTACCAGTGCCGTCGCTACGGGTAGCCAGGGGGGGCCTTGCCCGCTAACGGCTGCTTGTGCCCCCCAGTTTGGTTTATTAAAATACTGTTTTTAGAACATTATGCTACGACAAGACAACCGACAATGATGCAAAAACGAATAATAACATTCAATTCTACGTACTTAATTAAAGTTATTAGCATTTTATTAAAGTTTTTAATACCGATAGTTTAGTGGTTCAAGTTTCAAACACCAGCTTTAACATCCAAAGTTTACACCTCGGAACCCACTAGGTCATCAAGTATAATTAGGCTAGTCATATCAATTTCAAAACCACGAACGTTTGCATCATATGGAATTCAAAGCATTCTAAGCCCGAAGGCAGTGTTTCTCGAACCATGGGTCGAGATGCACATCAGGCCGCTACGCGGTAACGAATGCGGGTTTAAACGTGTTTTAGACTTGACCTGTAAGTAGGGGATGGGCAATATATTTTTTCTGCTGGCATCCACATCTTAGCTGTTTAATTCTTTCAAATGGCTTTAAAAACGCGCGAGCTGTGATCCAAATGGCGTTGAAACGGCTACTTTTTCTCAAAAAAAAATTGCACAGTTGCTGCAGGCTTCGCCTCCTTATCCCCGTCTATGATATGCTTGAGTTGCATCACTTTTCTCAGCTCGCCACCCAATGGAGGCATTTTTCAAACAAAAAAAGGTTAACTTTTGGTTCAAGTTATTCTCCTCCCTTTAGCAAAATCTTGGTTGCACGCTTGTTTACGGGTGTGTCGGGGAGTAGAGAAGTCGACCTACAAAATCGTTTTTTAAAAGACGAGATGTTTTTCTTTTTTTAGAGCACACTTAAGATTGTTTGGGTCGCAGTTACTGTTGCAGATAGATTTTTGAAGTGATTATGGGCCGGAAACAAAAAGAGCTAAGAAACGGTTCCGGCCAAATTTATCTCTTTTTTAGACATGAATACAGAATTTTTTAAATTGCGCGTAATTTGCAGTCGCACAAGATCAGTTATAATGTGCAAAAGTTCAGTCTATTTTAGTGCCCCCTCACTTTCGGCTTGTGCCCCCTTACTTCGTTTGCTCTGGTGACGACACTGGTTCGTACAGTCAAAAAAAGTGGCCCATGGCTCAATGCCTTTCTAAATTTTATTCTACTTGTACCACGTACTAGTAAATATCACGCTACTAGTACCACGTACTAGTAAGAGTTACCTTAACTTATTATATTTTTAGACAACTTATTTTTCGTGGGCCTTGAAGAGTCTAATAAGTTTGTCGACTGCTATTTTGCTAGTACTTATTATCATGTACCACATAAAGGAGATACATGTGAGTATTATATTATACGTTTGACTTTTGATATGTTTTAGTGTATTTGCATGTTTCTGTAACTGTAAGCTAAGTATTATTGCTCTTGCAAGTCGGTCAAAAGTGACTCTATGACTTTTAAACGATAATCCTCAAGTACGGCTTTGTTCACGCCTAATCATTTCAAAAATATAGGCTAGTAAAATAAAACAACTGTTTTCTATTGTAAGGCTGAACTACAGACTATCTATAACCTAGCATATTGTCATTGACTGCCCACGACTTCTTGCTTCCTAATGTTGTCTGTACAAACGTACGACAAAACATCTTATGCCGACAAAAATCCTCTAAGCAGAAAAAAATTCTCCAACCACAATACGCGCCATGAAGAAGATTTGGTTATTCAACTTTGGTTGAATCGCATTTGGAATCAATGCATGGTTTAATATGTTTCTGACACACAAGGATTTTCAATAAGCTTAAAGTCTTAAAACGTGTTTGCTAAAATCATAAAAAGATCTGCTCTGCATTTCAATTTTCAACTCATAACTAAAGACCCAATTTTAATCTTTGTTTGTGCATTTGTGTCTGATTAATTATTGGTTTTTCGCTATCTTGTGACTTAGATCGAAAAGATTATTTGTCATTGTCTAGTCAGCGTTAAAGTCAAACTACTTAGTAATTATTATCTTTTGTTAAAAATAAGTTGCTAATTAACGCATCTACTAGGCCCTCTGTTAAGATTCGCTACCTTGTGTTAGAAGGTCTTTTGGATTATTCGTTTTTCGGGACTACTTTAGATTACCAGCTGCCAATCTTTGTTTTTTAATTTCCGGCCTTAGGATGTTAGACCAAGGCGATCTTTCACGTGCTATCACTGCTCTGTAACTATTTAATCGTGCTTGGAGCCTGAGAGTTCAGTAGTGGCTTCAAGGACTTTAGTGAACAGTGTCAGTTATTGTGAAACGTGTTAAAGCTGCTCAACCCTGGTAAATTGAGTTTTTTGACCCCCCTTTTCTGTGGATTTGAGTATTGACTGTGAAGGAACAGTCATATAACGTGGAAGAAAGGCCCTGAAGTGGTCTTTAGATCGAATTTAGAGACTACTTTGTTTTCTGAATTTTTGTTTTTTGATTATAATTATAAACTTCATAAAAAAATCATTTAAATCAAGTGTGCAGCTAGTCCAAGGAGAGAGAGATTGGGAGAGTTTGGCGTAGCTCTCCTGTACGTCGTTGAACTTAGTTATGAAACTCCGCATCGCGGTCGCGCAAAAAACACAAAACGGTTCTGGTTGGCAAGTCGTAGCAGATCGTCATTTTAAGAATTCAGCACTTAACGAAAAACTGTTTGGCAAATCAAAGCTGTGTTGAGATTTTAAAATGCAAGGATAATTCGGATCAAGGATGATTCATAATTCGGATCAAGGATCAAGTTCTTTTGAACTGGGAAGTAGCAGGGCCTGCGAAAGGAGGTTCAAGGGGTACATCGCATCCCTGCGTTAATTATGATATTTTTGATGAATCGACAGTTTTGTTTCTGGAACGTATAGTGTTTAAGGAGCATGTCGAATGAATTTGATTCCCGATGCAATCCTTTGTATTCTTTTTTCTGCGAAGCTTTACATTAGAGCTCAGGCAGCATTCCAGCTTGAGAGATGGTAAATCGTGGAGGTAAAAGAAAGGGTTCATTTTGAGAATATGCATACAGGCACGTTTTCCAAGTATATACCTGCACGATTTTATTTAAAGAGATTGTGCTCAAGATCGTTTTATCGAAGAAATGAGAACTACTTGAAGTGATAAAGAGATGCTCCAAATCTTGTTCCACTATTTTTTTTCTTATTCGCCAAAATAGATTTACTCCGTTTGACTCCATTCCATTGACAACTCTGCGTTTTGAAATTTCGTGACATCAGAAAAGGATGACTTTGCAAAATTTCCTGCAGATTAAGCAACGTAATGTTCCATGTTTGCGTTGCTTATTCTGCAAGAAATTTTGTCAAGTCACCCTTATCTGATGCGCAAAATTTCGAAATGCAGGATTGCCAATTCAAACGGATCAAATATATGTTTGCGGATAAGCGGAATATTGTAGTGGAACAAGATTTTGGAACATCTCTTTTTACCTCCAGTAGTTCTCATTACTTTAACGTAACGGGTCTCGAGCAGTATCTCTGTAAAAACTAGCTATAACAGAAATAAAACCAAGTGAAGTAGGGAGTTTTTGGGCTTCTAAACAACATGCTAAAAAAGTTCATCAAAATGTGAAGTTCGAAACCCTAAGCCTTCCTCGTGAATTGATATCCATTTCATCATTTCCGAGAAAACTAATGTTTGCAAACAACAAGATTCACTTATGTTTTGTGATCAAAAAAAAATTACTGTACTATTAAAAATTTAGCATGGGATAGGAAGCCGATGACGTCGTCATTATATTCACTAAAAAATGCGCTAAATTGCGGTATGCTAGTTCTTATTGAATATTATGATAAGGAAAATAGGCACAGGGGCAGCGAATACTATTTAGAAAATCAAGAGTAAGTTTAGAAAATGAAGATTGAATAAGCTATCGAAAAATTATTAGAATTACGGTTTCAAAACAGACGATTAATGCTTATTAAATGTATGAATTCCCTTAGATTGCTATTGATCACGACAACATTAATCAAAGGAAAAAGAACGGCAAAACCATGTTGTAAAATAATTTATTGTTACGGCTGTGTGTAATTGGAAGAAAACTGTATTACTTTGTTAATTTTGCGTAGTTTTAGATTTTTTTACTCTGTCATAACGTTGCTAAAGTTGAGACATGTCAGATAAAGTATTATGAAAAAAAAAAATTTCCCATTAAATTGAATAAATTGAAATCATTAAAGTGAAAAGCTTTTGAATCATTAATAATATGGTCTGCATTTTGTCATGGTAAAATGGCGTACGCCAGGAATAATTTTTCAATATTGCTTTCAAACTTCAACAATTTTTGATTTTAATGGCATATTAAAAAAAAATATTGCAGTCTTATCATTTTAATTTTACTGATCAAAAAGCATTTCAACCATTTTTGTTTTACTTTGTCATAAGTCACCATTCAGCGACTACAAGCAGAGTGGTATAGTTTTTTTGTTCTTCGGGTCAACCGAACTTATGGTCTTTGCGCCCGAAGATCACATCAGCAAAATAACCACTACCGTGTGAGTTTGGACAACAGTGTTATTCACCTTATTGTTTCAAACTGTTCTTGATTAGAGCTTACTTGTTTAGTAGTATACTCTGCGTCTGTACTTAATATTTAAAATTGGTTTTTAATTTTTATTGGTTGCTTGTCGTCCTTGTTAATTTAAATTAAAAGTTGATTAGTGAAGGTACAGATCTTGAGAATTGTTTTGATTAAAATGCTCAAAGATATGAGCATTTTAATCAAAGTAATTTAAATTAACCTTACTGTAAAATTGCTCGTTATTTTACATTACAGTAGATTGCAGTCTGCTGCATTTCTTTATTTTTATTTTTTCAGTATGAATTCATTCGTATACCGACTATAATAATTTGTTATTAATTTTTGTTCGTTTTTGTTGGTCGGCTACGTGGCCGACAGGGCAAAGGCGTCGTTTTTACGACGATCCTGATCGCATGATCTAGGTTCAACCCGCACCCTGGCCACGTTGTTGCGTCCTTGGATAAGGCGTTTTACGATGATTATTTCTGCTTGGTGGCTCCGAACAAACAGCAAATTTAGTGGACAAAAATTCGAAAAAATTCACACGTGATCTTTTAAAACTCCTAATTAAGCAGGTGTGGATTCCTCTAAGCAAGAAGTAGTTATCGCAATGAATATAAACGAACATACTTTGCGGATCATTCAGCTAGTAGCATCTGACGCTGTTTGATGACAGAAGGATAAATGTGCTATATAACTTTACGAAAAATGAAGTCATTTTGGAAAGCTACTGAATTGCTGTACCGAAAAGTTGCTGATTATTATTTATTGCTGTGCTTTATATGCAAAATAGACTAAGCTGATAACTTTGACCGAAAGCAGCTATATACGCTGTACGTGCGACGTACAAAGCGTCAATATTGACCTCATGCATTATTAATAAACGTCATATGGCGTAAGCTTATGCGTTTGATGTTCGTTTAGTACGTTGCGTAAGTGGAAAATTTAATTTTATATGCAAGAGATGTCGCTTCAAACACTATGAAAAATTAGCTCGCATTTTTTTTGACGGATTTTTGGAACAGAGATGATCAAGCCTCTAACATACTTGCTGCATGGTGTCGATAGTGTGTTTGGTAAAATGACCAATTATATTGACTGGTGCGAAACTGTTAACTGATGATGGACAGTGATCACGTTAGAATGGCTTTGCAATTGTAATTACATTTTATTCACGAAGTTGCCACGGCCAGGAGATAGCAAAAGAACCTTGCCGATTTAACGGCAGGAATTTACTGCACTAGACGAAAATGCGTATCTTTAGCATGGACGGTTGGCACTGGCAATGCCGCTGCTTTTACCCTATGTTTTACACAGGTTATTTAAGCACCGCATTTTACGCGGGATGGGAGGGAAGTTAAATTGAAGGCAAAAATGGTAGAGTTTAATCTAACTTGTAAATTAAAAGTAATGGCAACACCACATTTGGCATGCGGGTTGGTGTTCACCAAATTTTTTTATAGTCATCATTGTGACGTCACCATCATATTTTGGAAAAATGATGTCATTTTTACCGTAACGTTACAAGAGGTTCAAGTTTGGCCATAGATTTGCTTTTTAGTGCTAAATCATAACGTGCCTAAGTCAAAGTAGTTACGACACAAAAATGTAATCTAACGTCATTTAAGTTAAAAAATGTTCAGATTTTAAAAAGTAACTTCGGGAAACCCTCAAAATTGGAAAACTTTCTGTTACCTTAGCAACTTTTAATTTTCACGAGTTATTTGAGAATACTTTTGACTTTAAAAATTCAAGTTGATTCAAAAGAAAAATAAATTTTTGAAGGGATTTATCCCCCCAAAAAAACAAGAGTAGGGCAAAAATGCTCCCTTAGCGTTAAACTTTAACAGCGTTAAAGGGGGGGGGGGGGGGAGGGAGGGGAGTATCCAGCTAGGATTATGTGCAAAAGATAAAGTATAATCTGAAACATATCTTCACCAAATTTCACCAGCTTACGATTTATTGTTTCTGAGATATTTTATTTCAAAGTAAGGAGAGTTGCCAGTTAAAATTTCATTTTTCGTAAAATGATGCTTATTGTAATCTTTCACATTGATTTGAAAGCTCCTGAATGCTAGGCTTAAGCATAAATTGGTGTTACAACAGAAATAGTTTTACAAATTAAATAATATATCCTAATTCTTAGAAAATTAGATCTCAAATCGCATCACTGTTGGGGAGATCTTCCAACTTTGAAATAAAATATTCCAGAAACGATTGATCGTAGAAAGCTGAAATTTAGTGAAAAAATGTTTTAGATGTTTCTTTAATTTTTGCACATGATCCCAGCTGGATGCTTCACCCCTTTAAATAGGGTTAAAGGTTTAGTCCAGGGTGCTGAAGCTCCCTTTGCCGAATCACTTGAAAAATTTAACCTAAATATGAAACGGGGCTGAAAGGGCTTAGCAATTTAAATTTTTAAATAGCTTTGAAGTCTTAGTAAATTAATTAGTTTTTTTAAATGGCTTAAAAAACGTGGAAGATTTCTAAATTGCGTTAAAAAATTCCTCAGATCCTCCTCATTGCCTCCGGCGATTAGAGGACTCCACGCGGGATCCATTTTGAAACAAAAGAGTTTTAGCTTTTTAATCAAAGCCACTCCCTTAGCAAAATCCTGGTTGCGCGCCAGCTGTCGAGTCCTTGCCGCGTTACCAATAACCATTAGTTTTTTATTTTATTTTATTTCAATTGCGCCTACATACAATTTTGCGATTTTAATCAAATGAGCAATAATTAAGTCAGAAGTAACGTTACAATTGTAGCCGATTCAATAGAAAAAAACAATAGTTTGGTACAAACGCTGCTCTTTTGCAGTCTCTGCGTTTCGGTTTAAAACCGCAGTCCGCATTTTTGCAATTGTGGCTTTTGTTGTGTTGCCCAGTGATTCACTGTTTTTACTTGAATTGGGAAAACAAAGTCTTTTCTAAAAACTGTACAAGAAACCTAATTGTAAAATAGTCGCTAATTGGAGAATGCAGATCAATAAACTCTCGTCACTCGCTCAGCGCGAGCATCGGAACCGGAGTGTGACCCTTCAAACGTCAGTGCAGCCAGTCAATCGAGCAGCCAAGCCATCAAGTTGGAAGTTGCTAATAAGGACATGTCGTAAGGTGTTTTTAGAGAATGTAATTTTGCTGTGCAAATTGAAGCGATTAGTTTTGAGACCATAGTGCTTGCGCCATCGAGACATTAGTGACTTTGATTGAGAATAAAAAAAAGGTTCATAGAAGTGCACCAAACTAAATTAGGAATTGGTATAGAAGTTTCTGCGCCACAAAAAATACCACCTTTTCTTTGCAAATGGAATATATGACGAATGCTGAGTCAGTTTGCTAAGCCAATCCTTCTTCTGTGCTTATTTTTGACAATGCAATTACAAAAACAACGCCTGCTTAAGAATTTTTCCCGATAGATGGTAAATTTCGGCGTAATGCAGCAAGCTGCATGAGCATTTAATTTTTGATTATTTTGATAGACGGATATTTTGCATTTGCAAATCGCTTTAGACAAACCAAAACACACTGCAAGAAATGACTCGTAGCAGGAGGCTGCGAAAAACCTCTCGGTCATGAAGTCGAGGAGCCACGTAATATTCTTAAATTAAAACCTTTCAACTATAAAATCACATTAAAAGGTTAAAAGCTCAACAGTATGTTTTGTCCTAAGGACTCATTAGGCGCTGCAGTAATCTTGTTCGAAGAGACTCTAGTGCAACAACTTGAGTCCGTAGGACGAAACATACTGTTGTGCTTTTAACCTTTTACAGCGGTGATTTTGCAGTTGGATTTCGCTCTGATTTTACTTTGTTTTTCATCGAGCACTGTTTCAGAAGATTGACTAACATAGTAACAACAATTTTCTAAATTAAAACCTTTAAAATATATTTTGATAGCTTCTCTATTTCGTACTATGTTATGATGATCCTCCACGCCACATAACAATGAAAACCACGTGCATCTGGAACTATAAATTGAAACGCTCTCTTTTGGGCTTCTTTCCCGCAACTAACTTCAATGTTCCCAAATGCTTAGTTAAAAGAAGCAAAATCAAATACTTTAAATTGATTCAATAGTCATGTAGTGCAGTGACTATAGTGTAACAACTAACAATAAATTACTAATGTTGACAGATTATAGCATCATAGATGAAAAAGCGATCTGCTCGAGGTGGTAGTAATAGCGTACCGCCTAACAGGCAGCCATTAAGAAATGTTGGCAGCACGTAGCTGTCAGCGCATGCTGAAAAAGTGCAATCTGATAATATCCAGCAGTTTGACCGAAGAAGCCGCTCGTGTAAATACGTGTAATGTACGCGGGTAAACTTGTGGTATAGTACAGCTGTACAGTTGTCCATAAAGTCTCTTTACAATTAAAAAAAATTTCCACAACGCCAAATGATGAGATAACGCAATGAGGGTTGTTTTATGTTAATCAGTATTTCATAAAGTTTTTCTTGACACTAAAACTTATTGTTTTGAGATAAAATTTGACTGTGTTTGATGATTGATGACCATAATTTCAACAGAAGTTTGAGTAACGTGGGGTTCGGCAAAGTCACTTTAATTTACTAATGGCTTATTGGCACAAGTACAGCAACTGTTAAGCAATTGAGAACAAAGCAAGAGCAAGATGACTGTCAGTAGCTGAATTTCGTCAAATCTACTGACCTAAAAATGAGAGGCAAACTCATCTAAAGTAAGTAGATGTTTAGAAAGCTGTGACTTGCAAAACGCAGGCTAGCAAGGATGGCAGTACGGTACCGTACGTTTAGAATTTGCGTAGTGCGTACCTCGCACCTTGAACCGTACCGTACCAGCGTACCGTATTTCAGTTCAATTTTTGAAACGTACCGTCACCGTACCTGTACCATTACAAAAAAGGCGTACTGTACTCCTTAGCAAAAAATTGAGGCTTACGGTACTGCCATCCTTGCTTTTGCCTACTCGCAACTTTAACTGACTCGAAATCCCTAGCCTATAAATTAGCGATCTCAATTCTCACGTTTAGCATCGGCTTCAGCTGTTTTTTCCTCTGCATACAAAAAACCGGCGCAATGTGCAAAAAATCTGGGATTTTTAAACCACTGCGGATTCACCTACAGTGTCGCAGTTGTTTTCATTCAAATTTTCAATATATGACATGCCACGATAATCCTAAGCTTTTAGCATCTATGGGCAATAGTGGTGACATCACAATTGGCCATGCTTGTTACAGTGACTTGGTAAAATCATAACAAAATAATTGTACGACAAATTAAGACACTATAATGATTACTTGAGAATAGCCTAGACTATGTGCACGCCTGACACGGTCGCACGAGTCTTCATTGACGGCTGCACGTTGCACATAAAACGTTTAATGGACATATTTAAACAGCGTACTAACGTCTACCGTACCCGTGCCATTACGAAAAAGGTGTACCAGAGATGGAATTGGTCAAGATTTTCTCGACCCGAACGGTAAAATCTACGCGGGTTGTACGGTTTCTGACCGGCCCGGTCGACCGGTTTTTTTTTCCAGAAAGGTCAATCTATGCTTAATTTATATCTTTTTTGTGAAATATCAACCCATCTTCTAGAATCTTCACCAAATTTGGAGTGGGGGTAGGACAGAGTAAAAAAACCTGTTTGCAAAAAACTTCACCTTTCTAGCACAAGCCGTTCCTGAGATGGCTGTACGGTAGGGTACGTTGGTACGGTACGGTACGCCTCGATTTTTGTTAAGAAGTACGGTACGCTGGTACAATATGCCTTTTTTGTAATGGAACGGGTACGGTACGTTTTTTTTGTAATGGTACGGGTACGGTACGTTGATACGCTGTTTGAATTAAAAATTCCAGACTTTTCGCACGTTGCACCAGATTTTTGTATGCGGAGGTAAAAGACAGCTGAAGCCGAAGCTAAATGTGTGAATTGAGATTGTTGATTTATAGACTAGTGGTTTTAAAGTCAGTTAAAGTTGCGAGTAGTTGAAAGCAAGAATGGCAGTACGGTACGGTACGGTGCACTTCAATTTTTGATAAGAAATACGGTACGCCGGTACGGTACGCCTTTTTTGGAATGGTACGGGTACGGTACCTTGGTACGGTACGCTTGAAAAATTAAACTGAACTACGGTACGCTGGTACGGTACGGTTCTAGGTGAGAGGTACGTAGTACGCAAATTCTGAACGTACCGTACTGCCATCCTTGATGATCTTTTCAAACTTGTGCGAATAAGTGAATTTTGACGATACGTATGAGTGATTTTGACCTCTAAAGGCTGATTTACACAGTATCCATTTTTCGTCCGTTTTTATACGTTTTTGCTTCTCTGTAAAAAAGTATGCACTTTTTCATCCGCATTTTTATTTGACCATATCCGCACTAAGTAAACTGATACACATAAATAAAAATTTTGTTCCAATATTTTGCATATGAACGATAAGAGTGATATTTTAAAATAGAGCTGTACCCCTTTACAAAAAATTTTTTTCGGAAAACTTTTGTCCTGTATGTGACAGTCTGATTAGTGCGGATATAGACTAAAAAAATGCGGATGAAAAAGCGCATACTTTTTCACGGAGAAGCAAAAACGTAAAAAAACGGACGAAAAACGGATACTGTGTAAATTCACCTGAAAGCTCAAAGTTGAGGTAGGAGGATGCAGTAAATTGCTGCCCCCCATTTTTGACCATGTCAAATCCAACAAAACTGTTATTTTCAAATTGAAAAAATTGTTTTTTGAGTTATTTAATAATTTAGGTGTTTCTCTTTGGGCCTCGATTATGGGGTGCCCTGATTTTTTTTTTTTCTTAGAAAATGTTTTAATCTCATCTTGGATGACTTCTTTTCATGGGTAATATGAAACCAAGCTTTGTCAAACAGAATTGACATGTATTATCAGGTATCAAAAGATAGCTTGGGCATTGCTAGAGCTTTTTTTCATTTGCCACATTCAAAAAGTCTAGGCTTCCTTAACCATATTTAAATATCCTGGAACCATATCATTTTTATGACTCAATATCAGCGAATCAAATTGGATCCAAGTACATCTGCTCGGACTTAAACTTTTCTGCGACATTTAATTTTTCACCAGCAGTATATTAAAAGGTTGAGAGCATGGATTTTGCTGCATGTTGGATTGCTGGTATTACTTTCATTGATGGGTGGGTCAAATTTTAAGTGTAAATGAACCATAACTGAAAGTCGACGTTAAAGTTATGTGCCTACATGGCCCATCACATGGACCATCACCATCATTGTGCAAATAAGTGAATTTTGAGGCTACACGCGAGTGATTTCGACTTCTAAGGTTCAAAGTTGAGGTAGCAGGATGCAGTAAATTGCTACGCCCCTATTTTGCCATGCCAAATCCAATAAAACTTATTTTCAAGATGAAAAGATTGTTTTTTGAGTTAGTTAATAATTTAGGTGTTTCTCTTTGGGCCTCGATTATGGGGTGCTCTGAAATTTTCCTAAAAATCATTTAAACCCATCTTGAATGACTACTTTTAATGGTTAAAATGAAACCAAGCTTTGTCAAACTGATTTCACATGTATTATAAAGCATCAAAATTAATGAACCATGCATTTCTTCAGTTTTTCATTTTAGAACCATGTCGCACAAGATAGCCAATTTTTCCAATGCTTTTTTCTTAATTATAACTCTATTTTTTTATAGTATCATTTCTTTGTTTAAAGCATGCATGAAAGCCAAGTCTTTGCTATTTATCAAAATTGCTTGATATATTGCAAGCTGTGCATGGTAATACTTAACGGGTGTTGACTTCTGTTAGACACAATACCGGTTGAAGATCACCATACAAAACTTCAACAGAATGTCAGAAATAGTGTATCACTCGCCAAAAGCATTCAAGTCATTAACGTGACTTTAATTTATTTTTAACCCACCATTTGAGAATTCAATTACACATTAGAAGATACATTGGGATGTAGTTTCAAATGATGATAAAATAAATTAAAAGTTTGAAATTGATTGCGCAATAGATTTACGCCAATGTAAGCAATAAAGTTTGAAGCTAATCAGACTTAGTTGTTAACATTTTGCTCAATTGTTTTCAGACTTAGTCTATAAAGTTAGTGGATTTATTGTTGTTGATGTAGCGCATATTCATCTTCCTGTCTCCGGACATGTCAGATGCTAACTATAGGACGATCCGCACACTTTTCATTGCAATAACTACTTCGTGATGGGAGGAATCTGCACCTGCTAAGGAGTTTCCAATGATCCAATGCTCCTGTGGATTTCTTCGAATTCTTGTCCACAGAATTTGCTGCTTGTTCGAAGCCACCAAGCAAAGATGATCATCGTAAAGTGTAGGCACGTAACTTTAACATCGAGTTCCAGTTATGGTTCATTTACACTTAAAATGAGGCCCACCCACCAATGAAAGTTATACCAGCAATCCAATTTGCAATAAAATCCATGCTCTTAACCTTTTGATATACTGCTGGTGAAAAATTAAATGTCGCAGAAAAGTTTAAGTTCGAGCAGATGTACTTGGATCCAATCAGGATTGGAAATGTCAATTAGTAATCGATAATCGATACTACATTCTTTGTTTTTCTGTTATCGATTATCGCAGATGCTTTGCTTTCAATTTTTTCTATCGATTATCGCCTTTTCTATGTTTTTTGCTTACATGTTATCGATTGGTACAATCGTTAAACTTTACTTTTGTTCTTGTTGAGTCTGCCTAAGTTTACATCGTTTCGTTTCTTTTATGCTATATTGCTCTTTACAATTATCCTAAAAGAGTATTTTTTGTATTCTTTATAGTTCGGTAATGATAGTTTTTATCAGGGTGTCGAACCGAACCTGAACCCGAACCGTAAACCCGAATGAACCGTTTCATTTTGGTGAACCCGAACCGAACCTGAACCAGCAAAATTTTACTTCAGTGAACCTGAACCAAACCTGAACCCTCAAAATTGTGCTCAAGTGAACTCAAACCGAACCTGAACCCCTAACAAAAGTAAGAATATATTTTTCCATATCCGGATGCCGCTGGTACACGCACTATAAGAGCAGTGGTGATCATCAACAGGATCAGCAATTTCTCCTTTTTTTCTTCTGGACGAAACGAGTAACGACGGTTAAATTTTAAGTCAATGAACCCGAACCGAACCTGAACCAGTAATATTTTACTTGAGTGAACCTGAACCAAACCTGAACCTCGAAAATGGTGCTCAAGTGAACCAGAACCAAACCTGAACCGCTAAAATATTTTGAGCAGGAGCTAAACCTGAACCCGAACCGTTATTTGAAACGGTTCGACACCCTGGTTTTTATACTCACAAGTATCATTTATGGTCAATACAGCAAAAATTTTACAGTATCCTAATGCAAAATAAGATAAAAATTTTGGTTCGCATTTCGGCATCGATTACTAATGTTTGCTTTTTTTTTGATATCTTAGCTTTTTCTTTCTTCAGTCTTTGTTTTTTGTTTCTAATATCGACTATCGACGATTCTTTGCTTTTTGTGTGAATTATCGACGTAGATTCGTCTTTACTTTTACACAGCATCGACTTCCGACCCTGGATCCAATTTGATTCGTTGATATTGAGTGATAAAAATGATATGGTTCTAAGATATTTAAATATGGTCAAGGAAGCCTAGACTTTTTGATTGCGGCAAATGAAAAAAATAAGCTCTTGCAATGCCCTAGCTATCATTTGGTACCTGATAATACACGCTAATTCAGTTTGACAAAGCGTGGTTTCATATTACCCATTAAAAGCAATCATCCACGATGGGGTTAAAATGATTTTTAAGAAAATTTCAGAGCACCCCATAATCGAGGCCCGAAAAGAAACACCTAAATTATTAAATAACTCAAAAAGCAATTCTTTCAATTTGAAAATAACAGTTTTATTGGATTTGACATGGTCAAAAATGGGGGGTACCAATTTACTGCATCCTCCTTACCTCAACTTTGAGCTTTAGATGTCAAAATCACTCATGCGTATCGTCGAAATTCACTTGTTAGCACAATTTTGAAAAGGACATATTTCCGGTACAGCTTGCGCTAGAAAGGTGAAATTTTTTGCAAACAGGTTTTTTTTACTCTGTCCTACCCCCGTGCCAAATTTGGTGAAGTCTAGAACATGGGTTGACAGCCTGTCAAATTAAGCATGGATTGACCCAGAAAGTTTTTGTTTCCTGTTCAGTGCATCTAATGATAAGTTTTGAAAAGGGGAGGGGCGAGCAGTGTTGGGAAAGTCAATGAGAAACGTTAACTTCGTTAAGAGTTAATTCGCTAAGAATTTTCAAGCAATTTTTTAACTCAGTTAAAGTTAAATAGTTAACTGAAAAACAAAAGTAACGCAAGTTAAAGTTAAGAGTTAATTCGTTAATTTTTTTGAGAAATTCAATATTAACCTGCAGTTGATGCCAAGTAAAATGATTCCATTCCCAAACGAGTTAGAAATTACTCATTCTGATTTCTGTTGCTATCAATGGTGCACCCACCGTGGTTTCGAGGATCGAACCCCCCATTCTGGAACTCAAAAAAGCAACATAATTTTGTTGATATAACGCAATTTGTAACACTGTGCTATATTTACTTTTAACTAAACAAAAACTTAAGTTGTTGTTAACCACTTAAGATGTTGTTTTAGGGCCATAATTTGATCCTTTACGATATTTACCAAGCAATTGAGATTTTTGCATTGGTTTCGCCAACAATATTGCTAACAGAAACATTGCAAAACTATGTGTATATGATATATCCATAGATATTTAATAATGGATATTTATACCCGATCATAAACTCCTGAGAAGAACAGAGCTTGACTCTAAAAAGGGCCAGACGGCAATTTAGTAAAAAAAGTCGCCCTTGTGTTATAAAAAACTACTACGCCAAATGCACTTTTGCAAACAAAAAGCAAACAAATCCCTTGTTTGAAGATGAAACTCGCTACAAAATTACATTCAAACGTTGAGTTTTTTAATCTGCAAACGTATTCAGGAATTTAAAAACAGCTGTTAATAGCGACGGAGCTTTGATTTCAAAATGATTTTTTCTATATTTTTGCATTAACTTTATGGTATTTTAGGTAATTTTTGCTGCATCATACATCATAATAACATCCCATTTTCTATTTCGATGTATTCAACATTTATATAAGCTTTTACCAACAGCATTTTAGAGTTTCTTCATTCCATGGTAGATTCATAAAGAGAACTGAACGAAAACATCCAATCTACAACAGTATTTTTCACAACTACCCATTTCTCGAAATTGGAAATAATAGCTCCTACGCTATTAAAAGTTATATGGAAATTCTGTACCAGCAACAAATTTTTGAATTCAAAATCGTATTCACTCAAAAGATTTAAGCCAAATATGCGATTTTTTAGCATTTAAACGAATTTTGGACTGACTACTAAGCATGCAGGGCTGATTGGACTGAGCAAAAACAAATTCTTTCAAACTCTTTTGAATCTGAGTAATTAAGCATATTTTCTAATTGCTCTAAAAACGTTCAAAATGTCTTCCAAATGGCGTTACAATGACTGTTTTTCCCCCCCCCCAAAAAAAACAAACACAATTGCAAGAATTGTCCAATGGCTTGGGGTTCGCCCCCAGGCCATACTTGTCATCTTGCTGAAAATGTCAAAAACGTTTAAAATGTTCAAATGGCTGTTTTTTTTTCCAAAAAAAATTGCTGGAATTGCCCAGCGGCTGGGGGCTTTGCCCCCAGGCCCCTATACATGTCATTGTGTTTAAAATGTTACCATGTTCAAAATGTCATCCAAATGGCGTTAAGATGGCTGTTTTTTTCCAAAAACAATTGCAAGAATTGCTCAGCGGCTGGGGGCTTTGCTACCAGGCCCCCATGCTAGTGGTAACTTGTTCTCTCGCACTTAATCTTCACAACCTAACAACTTTCAAAATCGTTATTACAAGGTTTTTGAATAAACAAATGTTACAAATTGCCACTATTATCGCAAAACCCTCTTTAACTATAATGCCGTGCATTTTCATTAATGGTTGAAATAAATTAACTAAAATTGGGACTGGTTGCTTTTTGAAAAATTGAAACCCCCCTTTAAAAATTTCTGGGTGCGCCCCTAGTTGCTATGGTATTTACTATTCTAATACAGATAGACAGAGTGGAAGCGTTTTATTATAATTTTGTATTTCTATTATTATGACATTAGGACGCATGGTGTAGTCTAGAAATCTAACGGGGCTGTTTCGGAGGTGTGAAACGGAACTGAAATAGTTTGCAATTGGAATTGAGACGATTTTTTGCCCAAAATTGGGTGAAGTAAAAAAAAAAGGTTTTCATCTGGATTTGGACTGTGTTGTTGCCCAAAATTAGGTAATGACAAAAAAAGTCTTAACCCGGGTTGAATCCAGTTTTGCGACCATTCTTATTGTCAATGCCAATGGGGGGGGCTGTTTTCGCTTTTAGTCCAAAAATCGGTCAAAAAGCACAAAAAACAGGGTGTTTTGCATACTCTGCATGCCAATGAGGAGACTATAGCCCCCCCCCCCCCGCCCTCCTGGCTACGCTACTGACCCAAGCGTATCATTGACAAGGGTCTGGGGCGGAGTCTCCAGCTTTCGGAGACCGTAAAGGGCTTTGATTGAAGCCTTCTGCCGTTGAAAGAGTTCTTTGATTATTCGAGAAAAAATATCGATTTCAACGCCATTTGGACGACGTTTTGCACGTTTTTATATACAGACTCTGCTATTACTCGTACCTAAAAAAACGCAAAAAAAGTTATAAAATTAAGACTAGCTCGAAGCTGGGAGCACAAGCAGCCGTTGGGAGTGTTAGGGACTGTTAAAATAAAAAAAATCTGCCCTCTCCTCATCACGTGACTGAAGATCAAATCCAATTTAATCTTTGTGCATTTTTGTTTGATTAATTTATTGGTTTTTCGCAGTCCTGCGACTTGCAAAGAAAAAATTGTTTGTTAGTGTCTAATCTGCGCTTAAGTCAAATTACTGTGTAACTATCCTTTATTAAAGAATAAGCTGTTAAATAACGCATCTACGAGGACCGTCTTCTAAGAAACGTTACACAGAGAAAAAAAGAACAACTCCTAAATGTAACAGTAAAACTAAAAATTAGTATTAAGTGTAACAATAGGCCAGTTACAATCGCCTTGAAATTTGTTCTATTAATGGAACGCAGGAAAGAAAAAGGTTAATGCTCCGTTTAAAAGCACCGGTAATGTAAAATGTAATACAGTACTAATGTTAGAAAAAGTTTCGTTCTTCTCAGAATTTTTCCTAAATGCGAAGCTTTTCTGTTTGCTATTGTTAGCAGTCGTTTCAGGTTGAAAATAAAATTAAGCCAAGCACCAATAATAAGGTTCATCATTAGTATCAATCAAATAAAAGTTTAGGAAGTGGCTGTGTTTTAAGAGAAGAAAACAAAAATAAGAAATATTCAACAAGTTAAATTATTCCTGAAGTGAAATAGGCAGAACTAATGTAATAGTTCAGAGAGACATCACGTCTTACAATCCTACTTCATTTGACAACACCTTAATGCTGTCTCCACGTCGAAATGGGTAATCATTTCAACCCCTAGTGACGCAGGTGAGGCGGAGCCCCCTATCGCGGGAGCATTCCCGTGTTTCGAAGTCAACTGACTTTATCATCAGTGTGAAGAGGAGTCGACGCAATGCAAAGAATTTTTATCCCTGAATTAGGCTAACTCAACCGGTAAATTTGAATAACCAAGCTATCGGTATAGGCTAACGTCTTCATCTCGTAACTTCAGCTGCTAAAAAGGCAGACCCAATTTTTTTTCCCCCACGTATTCATTTTCTATTATTCATTTTCTCATATTCATTTTTTCATTTTTTATTAACGTTTTTAAGGTTGTTAAATGTTAACGGTTAAATTTCATCAACCAGCAAATATTATACTTCTGCGATTTATTGTTATTTTTGATTACCGTATATTGCAGTGATTCTGGTCATATTTACGTTTTCTTGAATAAAAATTGTATATCACTCAAAGTTTAATTATAAATTTGCAGTTTCTCAATACAAAAATACAACGAAACGAGATAATTATGCTGTCCCTTGATGATCAACGTAAAGAATTGCTTTTGTTTGCAAATAAAAAGAGGAAATCTGGTTTATTCAACGATGTGAATATTGAGGTGGAAAACGAAAAGTTTCCTTGCAACAAAATGGTTTTATCTTGTTATTCGAAATATTTTGATACAATGTTTCATACGGAAATGCTGGAACGATATCAAGATACAGTTGAATTAAAAGGATTTGAAAGTAGATGCGTCATAATGCTTATTGATTACATGTATGGTGAAGTGATTTTTATATGCAGTTCAACTGTTCTTCAGCTACTGAAAGCAGCAGATTATTTACAGATGCAGAAAGTCAAAGACTTTTGTGTTGACTACTTTCACAAAAGTTTGACAGTTGAAAACTGTTTAGATTCTCTTTTTGCTTGTATGTTGCACATGCCAAACTTGTCACTAAAATACGTTTATCAGTATTTGAGCAACAATTTTGTGGCTATTACGCAGCAAAAAACGTTTCAAAATCTTGCGTATACGGATCTTACTTCTTTATTCAAAAATCTGAACCAAAGCTACATTAACCAAAAACCAGTATTTTTGGCTATTGCTGACTGGACTGCCCATGATCAAATTAATCGCGAGATGCATTTTACATCGCTGTTTGAAACAATTAATCTTACCAAAATATCCTGCGAAAGTCTTCTGAAAGTTGTTTTGGTCAATCCGCTTGTGACAGATCATCATGCTTGTTGTGTTTCAGTCGTGAAAGAACTTACCAAGAGGTTCAAGTTAACAGAAGATGGTATTGAAATTTGCAATTTCGGTGGAGAAAATCGGTCTGAAGTGTTTACAGTGCCTATCTTGTTTGGCCAAACACTGTATCCTAATTTACCAGTGAAATTGTCATATCACACTGCCGAGAAAGTAGATGCTTTTGTTTACTGTATTGGCGGTATTGAAAATGATTCCAGGATGTCGTCAACTGCCGCTGTTTATCGTATGAATTTAGAAGAAGATGTTAAAAAATGGGTTGCAGTTGCTTCAATGAACGAGGAAAGATTTTCGCATGCGACTTGTGTTTTTGAGAAAAATGTTGTAGTGAGTGGTGGCTATGTAGTGTACAGATACATGGATTCTGTTGAAATGTATGAAACCAGTGAAGACGAGTGGAAAGATCTGCAACCACTTAACACTTCTCGAAGTCGTCATGCAATGGTTACTTGTGATGGTTGTTTGTATGTCATTGGTGGAGGACGAGGATATGACTATCTTTCATCTGTAGAAAAACTTCAAGATTTAGAAAGCAAATGGGAATTTGTCCAACCATTGAATGCTAAACGTTTGCAATGCGCTGCGGTTACTTTAAATGGCAATATTTATGCTATCGGTGGTAGTGGTATAGATATTTTTGATCATAAAACAGGCAAAAGCGTGGAAAAATTTGAACCATCTGAGAACAAATGGTCTTTTGTCAGCGAAATGAACTTTGTTAGAATAGGACCAGCGGCTTGCGTTATAGGAGGAAGAATTTTTGTAGTTGGAGGCGAAAGACCTAAAGGAGATTTTTCAACATTGGAATGTTATGATCCAACTGATGATACTTGGAGCGTAATTAACGATCACGTTGATTATCTTGAAGGGCATGCTGTAACATCAGTGTTGAAAAAATAAATTCAGTGGTGAAAACTAATTTCTATTTATGTTTTAAATTTATTTCAAGCTTTGTTGCGATATTACTTGCAATTTCAATTTATGTTCTTTCTTTGTTCTTTGCAAACGGTTGTGTTTTGTGGTCTTCTACCTTTTTAAGTTTTGTCATTATTTTTTTGTGGCATACTTAATAGCAGAAACTTCGAAAAATGATTACAAGATAAAGTTCGTAGAACCAATTCATGATAGAGTTCTAAATTTTGCTAAACTGTTCGGCACGTAGCTTTGTTGTTTGTGTTCCATTGTACACGTTTTTTGTTTAATCTATGAATGCTTTACACAAATTAATCAAAATTTGCTATTTTTGCGCATTTCTATCTTTTCTTACTTAGTTGAATACTTTACACTTTGCGATCGAGTAATTAAAATGTAAAGATAAAAAGTTTAGCCTATTTACACAGTACTATGTAGTCTATTATGCTTGATCAAACTGGCGTAGCTGTGGACTAGTTTCAAAACAACCTTTAATACATATCGGTAGGCTTTTTGATTGCCTTGCTACCCAACCTACCTTACACCAGCAACAAGACTACATGACCATTAACGCATATCTCAACCCTCGCTTTCTTCCTTGATCAGTTTGCTATTCTGAGTTCAAGCAAACAATCAGCAATGTCATGACCACGAAAACAAATTGTGCGCTAAAATCAGGAAACAGGACGACGAGTTTGACGTAGAATATCACAACAACAAAAAGCATGATTTTTCAGAAAAAAAATGTCATTTAGTTTAGTGTTATTCGGATCAAATTTTGTAACTCTTTGGAGCTATTTGAAAGAACTAAATTGCTAAGATTTTGAAAGCTAGTTGAAGAATTAAATTGTCCAACCTCTTTTAGCTCCCCTCTAACTCACAAGTTATGTTTAAAACATGTTTAAACGCTTATAATTTAGAGTTAAATTTTTGGTGACTTTGCTGAAAAGGGGCTAAATTTTTCGTAGTTTTCTAGTTGCGCCACTGCCGCAGGCCCGGCTCCACGGTGGTATTTCGTGGCCGTGTCCCCCAAATCACTGCTTCTGCCCCCCCCAAACGAGAAATGTGCCCTCCCTAGCGAGGATTGTGCCCCAAACCCCAGTAATAGTCTCGGTGCCTTTGGAGTACATTTTGGGTCCTAACCCCCCTTAAAATGCTGGTCTTTACCCCAGGATTCGTGGGCAAGAACCGTTTTTTCGCATATTTCGTAATAATGACGTCTTTTTTTGTCTTCCCTCAGAATTCTTTGGCAAGAGCCGTTTTTTCGCAATGAAGACCTTTTTTTTGGTCTTCACTCTCAAATTTTAAAGAAAAAAATTGTGCCTTTCCGAAAATTGTTTATGCCCACCCAGTCACGCTACTGTGGCGCCGGGCCTCCTTGCCGTTTGCTAAAAATTGCCCATATAAATATCCTGCGTCTTTGGTTCGAAAGAACCGTTTGCTAAATTTAGAGAACTGGTTACAAATCCAGCTTCCACAAAAGTTTTATTTTGTATTAGACACAAGATAGATTTATATGCTGTGTGTTGTTCATTGCAGTTCTTTCAGGTATAAGCATCACTTTAAGTACCGATGATCAATCTAAAATTTAGGTAAAACTTGTTTACGGCTGTGTAAAATAGAAAGAGTGATTCCTAGAAATGTCTCAATCAACTACTACCAACAGCCCGCAATTCATACTTCGTAATAAAGCAAAAAAATTGCTTCATCACGCCAATGAGAAAAGAAAATCTGGTTTATTCAACGATTTCAGCATTCAAGTTGGAAACGAAGAAATTCCTTGCAACAAAATGGTGTTGTCTTGTTATTCAACTTATTTTGAAGCAATGTTTCGAACCGATATGCAAGAGCGTTACAAAAATACTGTTGAGTTGAAAGAATTTGAAGCCAAATTTATCAAGATGTTAATTGATCACATGTATGGTGAAGATATTCCAATAAATAAGGATAATGTTCTTCAAATATTGAAAGCAGCAGATTACTTGCAGATGCAGGATGCTAAAAACTTTTGTGTTAACTGTTTTCACAGAAGCTTGACAATTGAAAACTGCTTGGATTTTCTTGCTACTTGCAAGTTGGACTTACCAAACTTGTGGCTAAAAGACGTGTATCAGTTTATCAGCATGAACTTTGCTGCCGTTTCGCAACTAGAACAGTTCATGAGCCTCTCAAAAACTGAACTGCATTCGTTACTGGGAAACCATGGCAGAAAGAGCATGCAACAAAACTTAGTTTTTTTAGCTATTGCTAGATGGATTATGTACAGTCCTGCAAGTCGCAAGAGACACTTTCAATATTTGTTTCAATCAGTCGATCTCTCTATCATAGCTTTTGAGTTTTTGACAAACGTCATATCCACTGATCCTTTAGTTCAAGAGCATATCGTTTGCTCTAATGCGGTTGTGAAGGAGCTTTCCACAAGGCAGAAGTCATTGAATGATGATTTTGAAATCGTTTGCTTTGATAATAGCAGCCAAGTCACTTCGATATACTCCATATTTGGAAAGACCATCTACCCAGATTTACCAGCTGAGTTATCGAGCTATAGCGTTGAAAAAGTGGACAATTTTATTTACTGCATCGGAGGCGTTGATGAGAGTAAAACATACAGTCCAGTTGCCTCTGTTTACCGTATGAACGTTAAAGACCAAGACAAGAAGTGGTTTGAATGTGCTTCTATGATTCGTGAAAGATACTGTCATGCAAGTTGCGTATACAAGGGAAATATTGTTGTTAGTGGCGGTTTTTGTAATTACAAGATACGTAGTAATTCGGTAGAAATGTATGAAACCGCTACAAATAAATGGAAGGTTTTGCACCCAATGATCCAAGCTCGATCTGATCATCAAATGGCTGTCTGCAATGAGAAATTGTATGCCATCGGTGGAAACGGGAGCTCTCGCGTTTCATCGGTTGAAAAACTACTGGAATTAGAAAGTGAATGGGAACCTGTCAAGCCATTGAATTCTCGTCGATTATATTTTGCTGCGATAAGTTTGAATGGAGAAATCTTTGTCATTGGTGATCGATATGATATTAATTCTGATGCAGAACTAAGCGTGGAAAAGTTCGTACCTACTGAAAATATTTGGCTGTTTGTCAGTGATATGAACTTAGCAAGTACTGTGGCTTGTGTTTTCCAAAACAAAATTTTTGTTCTTGGCTTCAATGATGGTGCAGAGTTTCCAACATTAGAATGTTATGACCCAGTAAATGATACTTGGAAAATAGTGAATAATCGTATTGATATTCAAGATTTTAACAAACTAGTAGTTTTATAAAACTTAGTTGTTGATTTCTTAGTACTTTTCAGTTTCGAGGTAAAGAGTTCACGAAAGGTTGTTACAAATGTGGATACACATTTTTGGTATGGTGTTTCGCCTCGATTGTACGTTAAAGAGACTACATTGCAGCCAAAACAAAACAATACCTGACTGAATCAAACGTTTCTCCGACTTTCTATGTATATAGCGACCTTGCATTTCAAGTTAAAAACTACAGTGCAGGCTGTTGAAAACTACATTACATACGCTTGTATTAGATTCGTCTTTCGTTAGGTATAAGAGCAGCACCGTGAGACGCAGTAGCGTAGCCAGGGGGTGGGAGGCGGGAGGGGCTATAGCCTCTTCCATTGGTCTGTCAACCAAAATGCAGAATTACAAAAATACTACGTTTTTAGCTCTTCTAAGACTGTTTTTGCGTTGGAATTGACTAAAAAGTTATTTAAAGTATCTTTTGAAACATATATCCAGGGGGGGGGGGGGAGGCTAATTTGTCAAAGATTAAAGTCACAAATCAATAAAAACTTTTAAAAATGTCAAAAATAAACAATCAAATTTGATCGCTAGTGTAAAAACGCCAAACGTAGGTTTTATCAACAAATATATTTTAAACTCAGAAATAAGGGGAGGGGGGCTATTCAGTGTTAGTTAATTACCAATCGCTTCTCTCAAATATCTTTTCATTTACCCCACCCAATTATTTTTCTTTATAAAATATAGACGAGATAGATTACTCCGTGTGAATTTTATTGAATAACAGGATTTTGTGATTTTCCAGCTTTTAAACAAGAGAACTGCATTGTTATCATTAGCTACTTCCCACATAGCCCATTTATGCAATCAGTTGAATGATGTTGCGTAGCCAATTTCTATGCCACGTTTCAAAAGCATTATTTTTCAATTAATAGCTCTAAAATTAAGTTATTTTTGCAAAAAAATGCAAAAATTTTGAGTGCTGGGGGCTCCGCCCCCACACCCCCGTGTCTCTTCTCGCCCAGACCCCCACTGAACTCCGGCGGCGGGGGGTTCCGCCCCTAGACCCCAAACACACAGCCTCCCTCATTGCGAATTTCTGGCTACGCGCCTGGTGAGACGTTGGTAAAAACTTGCGTAACATGGAAATACTGGAATTGCAATGCTGTAATTTAACTTCGTATCTTTAAAATGATTTTTTGGCCAATAAAAATGAGAACCTTTGTATACCTCTTTGCGCCCGGAAATGGCTTTGCTACTTCTGTTCGAATGTCATCATAATTCGATGCTGCATAAATTAAACCTAAAGTTAAACTATTTTTATTCGAATCTCATCTTAAACTTTGGTCGACATAATCGCATCAACTTATTTCAGACTTCATTGTTGCCAATACAAAAACAAACATTTTCAAAGGAAGACTTCTGGCAAAATTATTGAGGTTCCCATAGGTGGGCATAAGTCCGTTAATCGTTAATCGATTAATAATGAAGCTAACTTTTTCAGTAACTCGTTAATCCGTTAAAAAGTTTTTTCATGTTGATGGACTAAATTAGCTTCCGTTAAGTTCTGTTAACTTCCGTTAAGGTTTTCATCGTTAATATCTTGCACCATTTATTCATCGTATCGGTACAAACCAGTTCGCATTGATAACACTTGTTGCGTATTAGCACGAGTTTTGTAGAAGAAAACGAAGAAGGAGCTCTTTTTTGTGGCAAATAATAAGCTGCAGCCTCATAGATCTTTTAATTATCGTTGTGCGCAATTTCCAAACATTTTCGTATCGAGGCTTCGTTAGAGCATTTGAACTTATTTTTATCTTGAAATTTGATTAGACTGTAAAATGTAACTTCCAAAACACAAAAATACCACCATAGCAATAAATATTTTTTTATAATCAGCTCTACAGCGTCAATACGTGTTCTAGAAGCAAGTGAATAAAAGAAATGTAAATTACACGCAAAACATTAACGAATTAACGTACTTTATTAACTTCCGTTAATTAAAGCTGAAAATACGGATTAACGTTAACGGAGGTGTGTAGTTTATTAACGGACTAGTGATTAACGAAGTTAACGTTTTGCATTAACTTGCCCACCTACGGAGGTTCCTAACGTTAGTGCAATTACATTTGATTATATTTGGGTTCACAAGCATTTTTACCTATCTGTTTTTGAAATGTTTTGCTTCAAATACATTGTGTGTCCTCTGGCTTGAGTGCAATTTTTTAAATTTTAGTAGGCGATACGGACATTCAACCTTTTTAGATGAGGTTTTGCAATGGTTTTGATAGAAATTTTTTACATCATTTCGTCATCGTAAATGGCTGTTATATCACTCTAGCTTGTATCACAAATATTATAGCCTCATGAAAGCTTTCGTAACAACCGGGGTATTCTCTTAGACTAAATGGTGTTGATTTATTTCACGAATACAATTGCAAAACCTCATGTAAAAAGGCTGACTGTATCTCATCGCTAATTGCTGTCTTAGTTGTTTAAAAGCGTACTGATCATGTGATCAATTTGAACCAGAATTGTAAATCGGGTCGGGTTTGAGTTTAAGATTGACAGAATTTCGGGCGCGATACGTGCCTTGTGTTTAGGTCGTTGTATAAACACAAATGAGGATTTTATTTATGCATCAGTTGTAGCACAGTTACTATTTCTACATCACAATTACCTAATTAGTAGCTTTCTCTTGTCACTGTAGACCATAGTTATTAGAAAAGAAGCAATTGACGGTATACATTTTTCAGTCCAACTGCAACTTAAATTTCATACCTTTTCGGGCATGGTTTGGGCTTTAAATTTTTTTTTTTTTATGCCCGGTTCGGGCTTATATTTTAGGATTACGGCTGATAGTAGGCCCGTTTTCAACTGTGGTTGAAACCACGACAGATTTGCCTTTGGAAATGTTTTCTAATACGGTAATGCCTGCCTACGGGCGATATATGTTTGAAGTAAAATATTTCGAGAACTGTTAGGTAATGAAAAGTAAAGCACAAATTTTAGAATTCCTTAGCTTGACTTGTCCTTCTTTAATCGTTTTTGATTTTTTAATACAGTAGTACATACACCAAAAAAGGTAATTAAAGACCGCATAGGTAGCTAAAGACAATGCTTGAAGTAGCACAAGAAAATGAATATAAAGTAATGCTGGGGCAGTTTTTCCTATAGCTGTATTAGGGTATTGAAATAGGTTGCAAAATAATCAAATTTGAATGTAGTGTAAATTTTTAAAAGTAGTTTTAATTTTTTAGCACGGAGGATGCCTTTTGGGTGAAATATATTTGCTGCGCGTTTAGATCTGATCTGCCAGGCTGATACAGTTCTTAAACTTTTAACGCCTGGTTTTATCGAAATTTCAAGGGTTGATTAGGTTGAATTAAAAATAGTCTAATTTTAAACAACGATGTTGATTAAGGCAGCTTTTACCGATCACGCGCATTTGCGCTGCAGAAATGTGCTTATCATTTTCCTTTTGCATTTACATTGAAAAAGATTTCATGCGTATTTACGCTTAAAAATACGCGTGATCAGTAAAAGCCGCTTAAATACAATATGTTGTAATTATTGATGCATGCAACAAACAATTATTTTGTGTATTGCTTGAAAGTACATACCGTAATATCTTATTTGTTGTTTTCCAGTTTTGTGTCTAAAAGATACTGAAATAAAATTTGAGGTTTCCATTTTTTTTGAAATTTAACCACTTTTGAAATATTGGGATGATTTTCTTCCTACTTGTCACTCAATGTTGCCAATTGATGTTATATAAACGTTTTGCATCAATACTTACTGTAACTTTGCATTTGGACATAGAAGAGATTAATTTGAATACTCTTTACTGTCGAATAGTATTGTGTATGTGTTTCACTTTTTTCAGAGTGGACCAAACTTAATCCCTGAATGGGTTCTAAGTTATCAGAATAATTAGAAATGTGTTTAACAAATACTGTCCAAAGTATGTTTGTGTATTAATGAGCAAGCTAAGAAATTGTTTCAATCGCAAGCTTGAGCAACATCCAAGTCGGTAACGAAAAAAAAAAGATTTTTGGTTTTTCCGACCTGTACTATACGTACCCTGTACACTAGCACTGGGTGTTTCAAAATTGCACCTTTTCTTCCATTCTGCATTGAAGTAATATTGATTTTTCTCGAATGTATAGGAAATTACAAATGCAAAAACAAAGGTAGATTCATTCCTTTTTGCAGTATGTTTGACACCCAAAAATTGGCTAAACTTGTAAACGTGATGTGTGTACTGTAAAGTCTCCTTAATTAAAACGTTTATTTGAAATGCGATTTTGAATTTAATGACAGGCTATACACAGTATCCAAAGTCTTAGAGGCACAATTCAACTTCTATGATTAACAGCCATACTGTTTCGGTATCGTCTTTTCGTCTTCTATTCTATGTCAGTATAAAGCTAAGGACTTATCAGTATAGTCAGTACAGGCGATAGCTATTAAAACATGCAAACATTTTGATATTTCGTTATGATCTGATTAATTTGCACTTCCTTGCCTTTCTTCGCTCATGTTCTTATCTGCAGTCCGATTTATACTGATAATGGAATAGGAGACAAAAGTCGAGTCCAAAACAGTATATCTTGTTCTGTTTATCGTAGATTTGATTGTGCCTCTAAGACTTTGTATACTGTCTACAGCTTTAGATTTTTAATCTCTTCTTCAAAAAAATAATTTGTTGCTCTGAGATTGTAAATTCCTGCTATGAGATCGTTGTTAGTTCTATATTTACCTTGAAGCTCTTGGTTTAGAGCATTTGTGAATTTTCAATGACGTAGATATTCAAGTTGGAAACGAAAAGAATGTTGCAGCAAAATGGTGTTCTCGTGTTTTTCGACTTTTTTTGAAGCAATTTTTTCAAACTAAAATACAGGAAAGATACCAAAATACGATTAAATTAAAACGGTTATTTATCGATTACATGTATGGGGAAAAAATGGTGTGTTTTTGTGGTGAGTGGCGGCAATAAAAGAAATATAAAATTGGTAGAGGCATTTGAAGTTACCGGTAATGAAAATAAAGATAAAACTTTTCCAACCCACGGCATAGGTTATTGCGGTTATTCGATGGTTGTTTGCAAGTATACTGTGTATGCCATTGACGATTGTAGTTAACCAAAATTATATTTCCTCTTTGACAAAATACAAGATCCGGAAGGCTAATTCTGTGCAGTTAATTAAAACACACGGTTTGCTTGTGCGACAGTTGGTTTAAGTGACGTAATATACAACCTTAATCTTGCAACAACCCTGCTTGCTTGATCAGGGTTCAATTCGTACCCTGGTCATACATTGTTGCGTCCTTGACTGAGGCGCTTTACGGTGACTATTTCTGCTGGGTGGCTTCGACAGGCAGCAAATTCAGTGAACGAGAATTCGAAGAAGCCTACAGAAACGTGGGATCAGTAAAAACTCATAAGCAGTTGCGGATTCCTTTAAACGCAAATTAAGTAGTTGTCCCAATTAGAAGTGTACGAATCGTTCAATAGTTGGCGCTGACGTTGTCTTGTGATTGGAGAATAAATGTGAGTAAATTCATAGCTAGGTGTTCAGCTCATTACGTTTTAGAACGAATAAACTGTGACTACTAAAATGCCAAAAAGTGCAGCTCTGCGTAATGATGAAATGAGAACGTTAAGCTACAGATTCGCTCTTGCTATCTTGCAAAACTAGAATCTGAGATTAATAGCTTTCCAAAAATGTACAGTAGCTAGCCACGCGGGGGGGGAGGGGCTATATTGGCCTGCCGACCGAAATGCGGAACAAAGAAAATATTACCACGTTTTTAGCACTTCTGAGACTGTCTTTTGCACTGGAATAGACCTTAAAATGATTTAAACTTATTTTGAAACGTTTGTTAAAGGGGGCTAATTTGTCAAAAATAAAACTTATAAATCAGAAAAAAACTTTGAAAAATGGCCACAAATTGGTAATCAAATTTGATCGCTTACTGAAAAATGCTTACCATAGGTTTCATCAAAAAATATATAAGGTTAGGAATAGGGGGCTATTCAGTATTAGCTAATTACCAGTCACTTCTCTTAAGCTTTCTTCTATTAGCCCCCCTAACCTATATAAAATGTAAACGAAATAGATTATTTCTTGGAAGTTGTATTGAAATACCGGTCAATGATTTTATGATTTATCAGCTCGTAAATTAGAGAACTGAAATTTTAGCTATAGCTACCTCCCACATAGCCCATTTATGCAACTAGTATAATGATGTTTTGCACTGCTAATTTGTCTGCCACGTTTAAATAGCATTAATTTTTGTCAAACTAGGCCTAAAATTGAGCTATTTTGGCCAAAAAAAATTTTGTTTTTCGAGCGCTGGGGGCTCAGCCCCCAGACCCCCAAAGCAGCCCTCTCTCATTGCATATTTCTGGCTACTCGCTTGAAACTGTTTGATAGCATTTGCCCTAATTTTGAGATCAGAGTCAATTTTTTCGCTTTGTTAAGCTTCCTCATTGACTAATTATAAACAGTCGAGTTCCCTAATTGACGAACGTTCTCTCGCGGTTATTGTAGATGAGACTTAATGAAACCATAGTCACTAAATATAATGAAACTGCGGTTTAGTGCTGAAAAAGTTTTGAATTTCAGTTTTGATGATGATGATGACGCGGTTTTGAAAATTTGCGACGATGTTCATCTAAAAATTCAACATTTTATTGAAAAAGAGATAAAGGTTGTCATGCAAGGCTGTAACATTATATGATTTTCGTAATAAAACTATTGTCTTTTGAGACGCCATAGCTATAAAACTACGATGAAATGGTAGAAAAAGCATGATCAAAATATAGGTTAAAGCCAGTATACCCGCAAAGGCTTTGAATATACCAGGCTTGTTCATGGGAATGGGATTCCCATGGGAAATGTCCCATGGGATGGGACAGCTCGCATTGCAAATTCCCATGGGACCCATGTGACAGTTAGTAGCCGTGTGACAGCCCTTTGATAATGTCATGCCTAAATAGCTTGTCAAGCATGTGTAAGAGATACCAAACCCTAAAAACTATAGTGAATGCTGAATGAGCACAGTGATTCGAAATATGAGTTCCAGAATGATAATGAATTGTGAACTCTTCTGAACTTTAAAGTTAACAAAGTCAATGAATTTCGTCGTTTTGTATCTCTCTTTGTACGTGTAGTCCTATTTTGTGCACATTACACTTAAATTTTCATAAATTAATTAACTTTTATTGAATTGTATTTTGATAGGAATCCTATGGGATGGGATGGGACAGGCATGAACTGCTGTGAAATTGGATGGGATGGGACAAAAAAATATGTCCTTTGGACAAGGCTGGAATATACCATCCTTAAACTTAGAACACAAGTTTTTTTCTTAGTATTAATGCTGCCTTTATAACTTTTTTATTACTTGCCTAGTTAAATTTTGATTTGAAATTTAAAGTCTAGATTTTAATTGTCAGTACTCTCAACCCTTCAAATTGTCTAGATATGCCCCGGATTTACGAGTGAAACAGACTTTTGGGTTAAGGGTTGCACATCCTGGAAAAATTCTAGATTTTTTTTGATGTGCTGGGAAGTCCATAAAGTTTGTTTATTAAGTTCCGGAAAATATTTGGCAAAGTTTTCCCACGATTTACCGGAAGAGAAGAGTGAATTTTTTTTAATTTTTTTTATAATAGTAGTTATGTATATGGCGTGTTCGATGCACAGAGGCTCTGCTACCGGCCCTATCAAAATTTAAGATAGAAGTCACTATAATATGGCTCCCAAAAAATGCACTGGAAACAAAATGATTAGTAAAGAAAATTAACATGCACTGAAAGCGGTTTTGTGTTTGTAAGAGATTTGGCAGCGATACAAAGTAGCCATAGTAAGTTAAAGATAACATTCCTTTACGCATAGCACTTAAGCGTAACGGTGCTTTAAAAGATCAAATTACAGTCTGAAGCTAATGTCTCGTCATAAAATACACAAAGCTTAAGACTGAAGATTGCAACAATAGTTTTTATCTGACCGTCAGAGGGCGAAGAGAGCAACAAAATCAAACTTTGATGAGCGTGACATTTCTGTCACGTGACGTGTTTTTTAGCAAGTTATTCATAAAATCTTTTTCGCGACAAAAGATTTTTTTCTTAAAATCAAGTCACGGGACAGAAATGTCACGCATGACGCTCAAACGCATTGAAGTGAATGGAAGATTAATGGAAAATTTTATGTGTTATTTGGACTATATTTAGAAAAAAATGTTGCGCAGGTGGTTAGTACATAAGACTTAAAACGGCTCATATTACACTTTAGTATAGCGTTAAAGAATGTTGTTATGTAAACTAACTAACTAAACGTAGCTCATATTTCTGTTTGTCGAAATTTTTACAACAATTTCATTTGAACTTCGAAGCTTTAAATTTATTAATCTGTTGTCATAACGTATTTTGTTAATGTGTTTTATTTTTTCACCATTTTTTAATAGTCCATAAAAACACTCCCATATAAAATTATTCCGCGAAATTACGTCATTCAAGAAACAGAAGACCGGGTTCGAATCCCAGTGAAGTCAAAGAAAATGCTTGAACAACAAATTAAACGTAGCCCACCTTTTTGTTGGTCGAAATTTTTCGAATCTCAGTAAAGTCATTCTAGAAAGTACGTATTCAAAGAAACCAAAAGCAAGGTTCGAATCTCAATAAAATCATTCTAATTAAACATAGCTAGTTTTTACATTTAAACTTCGAAGTGTTAAATTCATTAATCTGTTGTCTTCACATTTTTTATTAATATGTTTAATCTTTTGTCCATCTTTAAGTAGTCCATGAAAACACTCCCATATAAAATTATGAACATAGACACGACCCCAGTAATCTTGGACAGTCATTTCAAAATATCCTTTCTCAGTTATTCTACCAAATGTTGGTTCTCTAGCAACAACATTAACAACGCATCCATCAATGCTTCCAGCGTATGCATTGTGTGTTGGATGAAAATAAAACTCACGATTTTCAATGACTAATTTAGTATTCATTTTTATTTAACCACAGACAAAATTTTCTTAAGCATGAAAACCATTTAAAGATAATTTCTCTTATATAATAAAAATGAACCAATCAAATATTTTAGATCAGGCGGTTCCAGATATTGGAGTTTCTACTTTAAAACCGTCACCCTTTAGAAATTTTCCCCCAACCTTAAAGAAAATAGCTCTTAATGCAGCTGGTAAAGTTCAAAAGCGTATAAATGATTTTGCCGATTGGCTGATGGCTTACGTACCACCAACTAATAAAGCAAGTGCTTCAGCAGCATTTCAAAAAATTTTAAATCTTTTTCCTAAAAAGACAATTAAGGTGAAATTACTCAAAACTGCTCTGAAAAACTATGCTAAATCTTATGATGTAGATATTGTTGATTTTAGCCCATTGAAACAATTGAATGAAACAGAGAAGGTAGTGCAAGATAAATTACGGTTAGACCTGGTTAAAATGAAAGGATTGAAAGCAACAGTCACTCTTAAAATAACCTTTGAAAAACAAAAAGAAGGTGAAGTCATAACCAAGACAGCATTTTTTAACAGTAAAACAAATGTCATCTTAAATAAAGATGATGTGAGTGAAATGCAACAAAATGCATCTAATCAAATAATAAATAAAATTGGAAATTGGCTTAGTGAAGGTTCTGGATGGTCTATATTTTCTGTCGATGGGCACTTCGTTAACTTAGTTCAATATACTCCTCTTCATGGATCAAGTTATTGTGCATTACCGGAAGAACTTCGAAATGCTAAGAAAGGATTAATTAACATCAAAAACAAAGACAACGAATGCTTTAGATGGTGTCATTTAGCTAAAGTATACAGTGAGAAAGTAAAAAGCAATCGTGAAAGAATAAGTCATTACAAAAAATATGTAGACACACTAAATTATGACGGTATAGAGTTTCCAGTTTCTATCAAGCAAATACCAAAAATTGAAGAACAAAATAACATCAGCATTAATGTTATTGGTTACGAAAACAAGCAACGCTTTCCTTTATTTGTGTCTAAAAAGGTGTTTGAAACAACTCTCGATTTATTATTGATAATGGAAGACGAAAAGCAACATTATGTTTGGATAAAAGACTTTAATAGATTTATGTATAATCAAAGCAAGCACCAACACAGAAAACATTTCTGCAGATATTGTCTTCAATGTTTTAGCAGCGAGGAAATTCTACACAAACACACACCAAACTGCGTAATAATAAATGGAAAGCAAGCAATACAAATGCCCAAAAAAGGTAGCTCGGTGAAGTTTAATAACTTTCATAAACAACTACCAGTTCCCTTTGTTATATATGCTGATTTTGAAGCAATAACTCAAAAGATTGACAGCTGTCAGCCAAATGATGAAAAGTCCTACACAGAAAGATACCAAAAACACATCGATTGCGGCTATTCCTACAAGCTAGTTTGTTGCTATGACGATAAATTCAGTAGACCAATTCAACTGTATAGAGGTAAAAACGCTGTTTATAAATTTTTGGAAGCTATGTTGGAAGAAGTTGACTATTGTGAAAAAACGAAAAATGAACATTTCAATCAACCTATGGATTTAACGAACAAAGATGAAGAAAACTTTCAAGCAGCTACAAAATGTCACATTTGTAAAAAAGACTTTTCTGAGGAAGACAAAAGGGTTAGAGATCATTGTCACGTTACAGGAAAATACAGAGGGGCGGCACATAATGAATGTAATAGAAATTTCAGACTTACTCATAAGATACCTGTAATCTTTCATAATTTGAGGGGTTATGATTCACATTTTATTATGCAAGAAATAGGAAAGTTTGAAAAGGATATCAAAGTAATTCCAAACAATCTAGAAAAATACATGGCTTTTTTCTTTGGCAAATATTTAAAATTTATCGATAGCTTCCAATTCATGAGTAGCTCATTAGAAACTCTGGTTAAGAACGTTCCACTTTCTGACTTAAAATACACATCACAAGAATTTCAGAATGAAAAACTAGAACTAATGAAAAGAAAAGGAGTTTATCCCTATGATTATATGAACAGCTTTGATAAGTTTGACGACAGAAACCTCCCATCAAAAAAGGAATTCTATAGTCTTTTAACCGATGAAGATGTAAGCGATGAGGATTACAAGCATGTGCAGAATGTGTGGACTACTTTCAAGTTGGAATCCATGGGACAATACCACGACTTGTACCTTAAGTCAGATGTTTTGCTGTTAGCAGATGTATTTGAGAAATTTCGAAAGACTTGTCTTCAATATTACGAATTAGACCCTTGCCATTATTTTACTTCTCCCGGTTTATCATGGGATGCAATGCTTAAAATGACTGAAATAAAACTGGAATTAATGACAGATATTGACAAATTTCTTTTCATTGAAAAAGGTGTGAGAGGGGGAGTTTCATACATTTCTAAAAGATATGCTAAAGCTAACAACAAATACATGAATAATTACGATTCAAAGCAGCCATCAAATTATATTACATATCTTGATGCAAACAATTTATATGGATGGGCAATGAGCCAAAATTTACCAACGGGTGGTTTTAAATGGCTATCAGAAAAAGAAATTGATTTAGCAAATTTACCTAAAGGAAAAGGACTAATACTAGAAGTTGACCTGGACTATCCTGAACACCTTCATGATAGTCATAATGACTATCCACTAGCTCCAGAAAAAATGGAAATTAAACATCACCTCCTGTCAGACTACTGTAAACAATTACAAACTCAGTTTAATATAAAAGTTGAAGGAGTTAAAAAATTAATACCTAATTTAAAGCTAAAAAAGAGTTATGTTCTTTATTACAAAAACTTAAAGCAGTATATTGAATTAGGTTTAAAAGTTACAAAAGTACATCGGGTATTAGAATTTAACGAATCACCTTGGTTAAAAAAGTATATTGATTTCAATACAGAAAAGCGAAAAACCGCCAAGTCTGACTTTGAGAAAGATTTTTTTAAACTTATGAACAACTCAGTGTTTGGAAAAACAATTGAAAATCTTCGTAAACGTGTTAATGTCACTCTGATCAACGAACCAGAAAAACTATTAAAGCATTGTGCAAAACCAACCTACGTTAGCAGCAAAATATTTAATGAAAATCTTGTTGCAGTTCATAAAATCAAAGAATCTTTAATTCTAAACCGCCCCGCGTATGTAGGAATGTGTATTCTCGATATTTCAAAAACGTTGATGTATGATTTTCATTACAACTATATTAAAGAGAAATATGGCAAGAATGCAAAACTCTTATTTACAGATACAGATTCAGTAACATATGATATAAAAACAGAAGACGTATACAAAGATTTTTGGGCTGACAAAGACAAATTCGACTTCAGTGGTTACAAAGAAACCTCAGACTTTTATGACCTAAAAAACAAGAAAGTAATTGGAAAGATGAAAGATGAAACCGCAGGTGTGCCAATAGTAGAATTTGTTGGACTTAGATCTAAAATGTACAGCTACGTCACAAACGATGAAAAAGGCTGCAAAACTGCAAAAGGAATTAAGAAAAATGTTGTGAGGAATCTGTTAAAGCACGAAGATTACAAAAACACGCTCTTCAATAATCGTCAAATGTTTCATAAAATGAAATCAATTAGAAGTGAAAACCACAAAATTTATTCCGTTGAAATCAACAAGAAGTCTCTTTCGTGTTTTGATGATAAACGATATATTTTTTCTAATGGAATTGATAGTTTTGCCTATGGTCATTATTAATTTTAAAAAATATATGCTATTATAAAAAAAGATGGATGAAAAATGTTGTGAAAATCCTGACATAAAAATTATAAATGGAAATAGAACTTGTATTAACTGTGGTGTAGTTCATCACCCATATTTTGTAAATGACTGGATTGATTATAATCCACGTAATGTTGTCTTACGTAAATCAGTTTACAGTAGAACTGCTTATGTTAAAAGTAAAATAGAGCAACTTAGATTGTCTCCTAACGAAACACGAGCATTCATGGCTGTTTGGGTAATTGTGGAAAGTAGATTAAAAATTATCACTAGCAAAAGGTTTCCTAAGTTAGAATTTTTTATTAGCAATATCTTAGAAAATTTAGACATTCCCAAGCAACCTTCATACAAAATTAGTGATGCATTACGTAAAAAATATGAAATCATGTGGAAACAAATCGTTTAGCATGTAATTTTTCATAGCTTTCAGAAATTGGTGGACATATATCAGCAACTTGGTCATCAACCATAGCAAGTTCTCTTTCGAAAAACTCGTCAATATCACCAGATCTTAAAAACAATTTTAACTTGTTGAGTAATTTCTGATACGATTGATAAGCATATCTACAAGACTCAGTTTTTTTGGAAAAATTTTTCTGCGTCGTTATTGTCTGTAAAAGAACACCAGTACCGCTAACAGACGCCAAGAAAATCGGATTTAATGTAACAGAACCAATCACGGCCCCAGTTGTAGTAAAAACAACAGATGACAGCTTTAGAGCTAAGTCCATTCTTTTAAATTTTTTAAACATTTTCTTATAACACCAATACTGTTTGTGATAAGTGTGATACAGTTTTGTCAATTCATTCACTTGTTCTTGAGTCAATTTTCTACTAATGTGGTTAAAGTCCATTGTTTATTTTACGATATACAATTACGCTTCTGGTTGATCACCCACTTCAAGCTGTTTAACTTTAATTACAACGCTGCTCATATTCATTGATACCGAAGAATTTGAAGAAACATAGTTGTATTGTATGCGAAACTCATCTCGAGAAGGATTAGGAAAAACAATGCAGTGTAAATTAAAGCAATCGAATGGGGGTGTTACTGTTGTTTTACATATTTTATCTGTTTCTCCTTGACTAACACGAATTATATCAATATGTAATTTGTCTTCATCATCATAACTGGTAACTTTCACAAGTCCGCTTACGCTTATTTCGATGTAACTGCTGGTTACCTCATCTCTCAAATGAATACTATCGGATTGCAAAGACAGAAAATCGTTTCCAGTGACAAGTGGTGCACTCACGAAATGCAAATTGTGATCTGTATTAGTACGAACTGAATGAATAGCACTTGATGGAATTGGCCTCGAAGAAGCACCCAAAAATATTTGAAATTTTGGGCGATATATATTTCGTTTAAAATAGCGTTTATTTATTGCACTGGTAGGTTCGGAAGGTCTACCTACGTTGAAAATGGTATGATTTTTCATATCTAAGTTTCGTGAAATGGTTACATTATCGTCTTCGGTTTGAATGTGTTGTGTTATTTGGTCAACATAATTTTTGTTTGCTGCTTCACCCGGTGCTGTGGGATCTCGTAAATTTGTGATAGTGTGTAATCCTTGTAAGTTAATATTATCTCTCACATTTGTAACTAAATTTTCAACAAATTGTTTAGTTGCCGCATCAGAAGGTAGAATGGGATCAACAAGTCCTTTTAGAATCAATGATTCACCTAATTCAATTGATGCGTCGTTAGGTGGAATATTTTCTATACGAAAGACCCTGTTTGGTAAACGACCAAGTACTTCCACACCATATATTTGAGACCTCTGAATTTGAATTTGAGTGGGCGATACAACATTTTGACCATCGTTGTTTATACCTAAAGTAGCCAACCTCGAACCAAACTCAGAGCTTTCGGCAAAGTGGACAATGTTGCTAATTGCATTATCCAAGAATCCTTTATTTACACTATCTGATTCTGTTACAGGATTGGCTAAGTTTGTAATTTTGTGGTTGTTTAAGTTTAAATCACCATACATTATATCTCCTGACTTGGAAACTTTGTGTTCAATACCTACAACCTTAACAGTACTTGAAGATTGACTTCCACTTGTTCCAAATTTTGAAATATTCATTTTGTCCTTCTTTATTATAAATGAACATAATAAACTTTGATAAATATTTAAGTGGGGACAACAAGCAAATCAAACATCATTATCTTCTACCAGATTGTCATTACATGATAGTAGGATCGACAGGATCAGGAAAAACAAATTTGCTTTTAAACATGGTTCTCAAGTGGATGAATTACGACCTTTGTTGTGTTTATACTGTTAATCCTGAGCAAGATAAGTATCGATTTTTAAAAGAGCAAGGTATTGAAGTGTTAAGCCCTGAAGACTTGCCTCCAGTAGAAGAGCTTGACCCTCAACAGAAAGTAATAGTTTTTGACGACATTAAGCTAGACAACATGAAAAAACTGATGGAATACTTTTCTTTGTCTAGAAACAGAAATTGCAACTGTATTTACCTCACCCAGTCATACTTCAACACTCCAAAGTACATAAGAAGAAACACTAACTGTTTTGTTTTTTTCGGGAACTTAGACAACAAAGATATCAGACACATTACTGACGATCATGCTAAAGGTATAACAAAAGAAGAAATGGAGTCGATTTACCGTGAAGCAACCAAAGATCCTTACAATTTTATGGTGCTGGACAAAACAGCCAAACACCTACCCCTTCGTTACAGAAAATGCTTTGACCATTTTTGGGCTTAAGCTTTATATGCTATATAGTAAACATGCCATTTGTAAATGAAGAAGAGTTGAAAAACAGAAATAAACTCGTAAAGGATTATATTAACAACCGAAAGCTTTTGAAACAAAAACTGCAAAAAGAAATTGTAGCCAAACAACAACTGCAAAAGTCTGCCTCTGAAATATTTCGTCCCATTACTAAAACATTTGAAGAAACTCAGAAAAAAACTGATAAAAGGCAAGACCAACTAATTCAACACATACAGCAACAGCTTGCCATTGAAGATAAACCTCGATCAATTTATACTGTGCATTTTGAGAGTGCTTTCGATAACGAAGAAAAAGAATTGCTTACACAAAACAATTTTGAGACTGATATTGTGGAGCTTGTAAAACGCGGGCCAGGTTACATAAACGCATTGAAAGACAGAGCTAGATTAATCAATCAAAGATTAGGTGGTTTACGAAGAAGACGCGATGCTGATACAGAAGTGATTGATGAGCAAATAAAAACTTTTAAAAAGTACAGAGAAAAATTAAATAAATTATTAGGAGGAATGGAAGTTACCTTTGGAAAAGGGCTTAAAGATCCCAACAAACTTTGTGAAAGACTTAATTTACTAGTAGCAGCCAAACAAGCCGGCAATAATAACAAGCGTTTGGATCAAGAAATTGCAAACATTTTGAAAAAACTAAAATTGAGCAAATGCATTTCACACTGCGACCACCAAAAATTATTTGACAATATATTAAAATGACATCAATACCACTTTTCTTTGACTCTAGGAAAGGACAAGGAAAATCAGAAGATTTTATAACTAGCTTTAATCCACCGTTGCAACTAGACATTAAAAAAAGTTACGAGATGTCCTTAATCAATGCTCAAATATGGTACTCTTGGCATAACATAACGAGCAGCAATAATAAATTTTTTTATTCACCAGATGGAGTAGCTGCACGACTATTATCGATTCCTCCAGGGAGCTATAATATTGAAGACCTCAATAATGAAATAAAGTACTTGATGGAACAGAGACGTGATGACAAAAATAATATAACTATAACACCAAATTTTAATACATTAAAATCAAGAATTGAACTTAAAAATGATTACATAGTTGATTTTCGAATTCCAAATTCAATAGGTGACGTTTTAGGATTTGGTTCGGCATTTTTGGGTGTAAATGGAATTCATAATAGTCAAAATCCTGTAAATATTACAAATATCAACAGCCTTCAGATTCATTGCAGCTTAATTGATGGAAGTTACATAAACGGAGCGTCTAGTGACTTACTTTATACTCTTAGTCCAAACGTACCACCGGGATATTTGATTCAAGTTGAACCTAAGCAAAACATTTACGTTCCAATCAAAAATTTAAGTCAAATTGATAGTATCCGATTCTCTATAAAAGATCAAGATAACAATTTTGTAAATATGAATAATGAACGAGTGACTTACTATGTTCACCTGAGAGAGATTATGTAGTTTAACTATAAATGTTATCACAAAGAGAAACTAGATTTCATAAAAAGAAAATCATAGGTGGAAGTTTGCTTAAAAATGTTTACGACAAGGTAAGGAACGTAATCAGCACTGGTTCTAAGATACTTAACAGAATTCCTACTGGTGTGAAGACTGAGATTAAAAAACTAGCTGCACCTTTACTGAAGAAAGCCTTAGAACCCACAAAAAAGACATTGGAACCAGTCTTAGAAAATATACCAATAAACAAGCGTATTATCAATGACAGAGAATTAGAAAATCTCAACGACAGATCGAGAGCTATCTTAAGTAATTTAATTGCTGGATCAGGATTTAAAAATTATATATCTTAATTATAAAATGACAGAACTAACGAATCCATATTTGCAAATTAAAGAAACAAACTTAGTGGACAATTCAATTACTGAGTTTGAATATGTCGAATACCTTCCGAGAGACTCCAATAACATGAACAAAGATGGTCAGCACATAATTGAAACAAAAGATGAAGATGTTTTCCTTTTACCGCATAAAGCATACCTAGAAATCAGAGGAAAACTTCAAACTAATGCGAATGCTAATTACAATAACAATGACGTAATTTCATTGGTAAATAACGGTTGGTCTTTATTTCAAACTGCGCAATATCAATTAAATAACCAAACTATAGAAAACATAAACCTTTATCTACCTCAAGCATCAACTATACTTAATTTAGTTAGCTTTAGTGATGATTATTCAAGATCAACCGCCTCTAACATGCTGTGGTTTAAAGACACTGGAACTGGTTCCCCATCCCTTAAACAAAATTTTGGTGGTGTAGCAGATGATGCGAATGCAAATGCTGTTCGTGATGGAGTTAGAGCAATCGTAGAAATATACAACAACAATCTACAAGCAAATATTGGTTTTACCGCAAGACAAAACATTACTACGGGAAATAAGCAAATTACTTTAATGCTTCCTCTTTCCCAAATATTTGGATTTTGTCGTGATATCGATAAGGTTTTTAGGGGTGTTAAACACAGTATAGTCGTGGATAGAGAAACATCTAATAACTATATTTTACGTGCAAATGGTGTTGCTGCTGGTAAGTTTAACATAAGTCATATCTCTTTGTGGATGGCTAAAGTGAAACCAAGTTTAAGAGTTGAATCGGAAATAGATGCTATGTTAGTAAAAGGACATATAAAACAGCTATACTTTGAACAAATGAGAGTGTATCGAACAATGTTTCAGTCAACAGAAACAAGCATGACTTGGAGAATAACAACCCAGCCGGGAACAGAGCTTCCCAGGCATGTGTTTGTTGCGTTTCAATCGAGTGAACGAGATAACAACCAGCAGCTAAATAATATGATTTTTGACAATGCAAACTTAAGACGTATTAGTTGCAGAATAAACAGCATTCAATATCCTGAACGAGAATTTGAATGTAATTTTACTCCACAAAATAGAAATTATTCGCGTTTATACATGAGTTTTCTAGAGGCTGTAAACAAATACCAAGACGCCGACACGGGCTGTCAATTATCAGCTGAAGACTGGGCTAGTTTGTATCCAATTCATCATTTTGATGTTAGTAAACACAATGAACGACTTAAAAACAGCTCGGCAGATATTGAAATAAGGTTTAGTCTTGGTGGTAACTTTAGAAATATTGCAAATAACGCTGACCAAGCTTTCTATGTTTATGCAGTCGTACTTTCTGATAGATACCTTCAGTTAGAAGGACTTTCAGGTCGAATGAATATAATTATCTGAGTATAAATAAAAATGTATGTTAAAATCGGATTAAATTTATCACAATTTCAAAAAGAAAAAATAAAACAAGCTTTTCAAAACAAAACTGGGCTTACACTCACATTTAATAACCACCAGTTACAAGGATCAGACTTTCTTGGTTTAACAAAGACGCAAGTTAACAAAATAAATGATGCTAAAGCAAAAGGTTCAGGTGTTACTTTGAAGCTATCAAAACTACAAATTTCAAAACAGGGTGGTTTTATTGGAACTCTTTTAGCAGGTTTAGCAGGTAGCTTGCTGCCCAGTTTGTTAGGAGGAAAAGGACTTGTGTTACCTGGATCAAAGGGTAAAGGGCTTATGTTGCCTGGAACAAAAAGACAAGGTAGGTCTTATCGCTTCGACGAACCTCAGATTCTCGGAAAAGGTTTAATACTAGGAAAAAATTCTCCTTTCAAAAATGTTCCGATCTTGGGTTTGATTTTATAAAGTCTAATATAAAATGTACCACGATTACTCATTGAACTTGACACAAAATCAAAAGAAAAAAATTGTAAATGCATATAAAAGCAAAACTAGCGTAAGTGTTAGACTAACAAATGCAAGTTTACAGGCTAAAGGCAACGTTAGTTTGCAACTGACGAGTCGACAGATTAATAGAATTAATAAAGCAAAAGCGTCTGGACACGGTATTCAAATAAACTTTAGTAAAACGCAATTGCAAAAACAAGGTGGTTTCTTAAGCAGCTTACTTAATTTAGGAAAACTAGTGTTACCGTTTTTAGCTAAAAAGGTTTTGCCAACTTTGGGATTAGCAGCTGCTTCCGGGGCCATCCAAGGAGCAACTAATAAAGCAGTAAATAAATGAAACCATTAACAAACCTAGACATTGATAAAATCATGATTAAGTGTGACAATTATCGAGGAACATTTAGCAAAGATATGTTACCAAAGGCTATGAATAAAAATGAGTCAGCTGTCGTAAACTTGCAAGATTATTTTGCGGGTAATGGGACTCATTGGGTATGTGTTTATAATGAACAAAAATCAAATAATGTGGAATATTTTGATAGTTTTGGCTTAGTTCCACCACCAGATGTTGTAAAATACATGAAAACTACTAACAAAAACATAATTTACAGTGATGCACAAATTCAAAACATTGACTCAATTCTGTGTGGTTACTACTGCCTCTATTACATAACAGAGCGAAACAAAGGAAGAACAGCAAATGAAGTTATGTTAGACTTTCATGAAAAACCTACAGCATTTAATGAAATGTTTATGAAATTTTATGTTACTTATATTAAAGATGGAAACCTACTGTGTTCGAGAAAGAAGAAAAACTAAATGCATTCCAGGATCTGAAGAAATGGTAAAAGCAAAAGGAAATGGTCGTTTAATGTTACGCTGTATTTGCAAAAATTGTGGCATTCCAAAATATACTTTTATGAAAAGCGATAAACTAGGAGGATTGTTGGACGTTCACAAGTTAATAGGAAAATTACCAAAGCCAAAAGGTGGATTTACTCTTCCAAGTCATAAATATACAGGACCATATAATCCACTAGATAAGCAGCTTGATGAAAATGATAAGCCTTTTCCTGGACAAGAACCATACAATCAGGTAGATGCTATTGCTATGAAACATGATATTTGTTATCGGGACAATGACAACAAGCAAGGTAAATTAAAATGTGATAAAGATATGCTTGACAGTTTATCACAAACAAAAACCAAAGGTATTCGAGAATCTTTTGATAAGAAATTAGTTCAAGCAGCAATTGGAACTAAATATAAACTAGGATTAGGTTCAAAAAACGTAAAGAAGCGTCGTGGAAAACAGAACTAGCTGATGAGCTACACAAACCAGTAAGAAAGAAGTTTCCACGGCGCAGAGTAATAGCTAAGTCAATAGATGAAATTTGGGCTGCAGATTTGGTAGAAATGCAACAATTTAGCAAATGGAATAAGGGTTTTCGTTATTTGCTTATGGTAATTGATATTTTTTCTAAATATGGATGGATAGTTCCTTTAAAAAACAAAACAGGTGATTCCGTGGCTCATGCTTTTCGAAAGATATTAAAAGAAGGTAGAATCCCCAAATACTTATGGACTGATAAAGGAAAAGAATTTTACAATAAGGATTTGAAAAAAGTATTGAAGCAAAATGATATTAATATATACTCTACTGAAAATGAAGAAAAAAGTTCAGTTGTTGAACGTTGGAATCGAACTATTAAAAATAAAATGTGGAAGCAATTTACAAAACAAAGTTCAACTCATTATTTGGATATATTACCTGACATACTAAACAAATACAATAATAATTATCATAGGTCAATAAAAATGACACCAGTAGAAGCCAGTAAAAAGAAAAATGAAGGTATTGTTTATTTTAACCTGTATGGTGACATTACACATGTGCAAACAAAAGCAAAGTTTAACGTTGGTGACACTGTAAGAATTTCAAAGTATAAAAGAAAACTTTTTGATAAAGGATATACTCCAAACTGGACGGAAGAAATATTTTTAATTTCTAAAGTTTTAAATACAAACCCACACACTTACGAAATTACTGATCTTAAAGGAGAATTGATTTCTGGAACTTTCTATGAACAAGAACTTTTAAAAACCAACCCAAATAAATTTAGAATAAAAAAAGTTATTCGTAAAGATTACAAGAAAAAATTGGCATTAGTTCAATGGTCTGGATATGGTAATGATTTTAACAGCTGGATTCCAATGGAAGATTTGGAACAGCTTTGAACAAATAATATGTTCATATATAAAAATGTTTTGTGGATTTAAACCTGAACTTCAAAATTTATCTGCCCCAGAAAATATTGAAGAAATAAAACAAAAATGGAATAAGGATGTTTTAACATATTGCATAATGAACTTAACACCAAAGCTTACAGAAGAGACAATAAATCAACAAATTGATTCTGCTTTCAAAGTTTGGAAAAGAAATTCAGCACTTAAATTTAAAAAAGTAAAACCGAACGAAACTATTGATATCAAAATATCTTTTTGTCAAAAAGAACACGGAGATGGATTTCCTTTTAAAGGAACGGGTGGTGTGTTAGCTCATGGGTTTTATCCTCCAAGAGGTGACCTCCACTTTGATGCAGAAGAAAATTGGGTTGACAAAAAAACTCCTCCTGGACATAATTTGTTTGTTGTAGCTGTGCACGAAATTGGACACTGTCTTGGATTGAATCATTCAAAAAATCGTGATTCAGTTATGTTTCCTTCTTATAAACATGAATTGTCTGACAAACTACCTCATAGCATTCTTTGTGAAGAAGATATTATAAGAATACAAACTGCGTATGGGAAACCGAGGCCTAAAGCAAAAATATTTGATGACAATAACTTCTCTGTCAAAGTTAAATCAGTAGAAAATAATAAAATAAAATTAATTATTGAAAAGAAAACAAAATGAATACTTACAGATTCAGAAATCCAAAAAAATCTTGGCAAACGGTCCCCCCCTTCCCGATGTTAGAGGGAAGGGTATTAGTCTCTATATGAGAGGGTATCACGCATGCCACTGCGCTCATTGTAGCCGTTTTTAGGTTTTTTTAGATTTTTTTTTATTTTTTCTATTTTTTTTTTCAATTTTCTTTTTTCAATTTTTTTTTACATCAACATCCATTTTTTCCAGCATGGGTTGAGGTTTATTCTTGAACAAGAGTAGTTGTGTTCCTGTTTCTGTTTCCTGTTTTAGTTTTTCTAATTTTTTTATTTCTTCTTCCAAAAGTTCTTTAACCAGTTTGGAATCTTGTATTTTGGTTGTCATTTCTCGCAACCTTTGTCGTTGTTTTCTAAGAGTTACTTCCACTTTCTGCTTTTCTTGCTTTTTTTTTATGATTCTTAATTCCAATTGATAGATTTTTGTATTTTTAGCCTCATCTTCGTCCATTTTCTGATTGAAACGTTCTTGTTTAAGTCTTATATACTAACCACCTGCGCAACATTTTTTTCTAAATATAGTCCAAATAACACATAAAATTTTCCATTAATCTTCCATTCACTTCAATGCGTTTGAGCGTCATGCGTGACATTTCTGTCCCGTGACTTGATTTTAAGAAAAAAATCTTTTGTCGCGAAAAAGATTTTATGAATAACTTGCTAAAAAACACGTCACGTGACAGAAATGTCACGCTCATCAAAGTTTGATTTTGTTGCTCTCTTCGCCCTCTGACGGTCAGATAAAAACTATTGTTGCAATCTTCAGTCTTAAGCTTTGTGTATTTTATGACGAGACATTAGCTTCAGACTGTAATTTGATCTTTTAAAGCACCGTTACGCTTAAGTGCTATGCGTAAAGGAATGTTATCTTTAACTTACTATGGCTACTTTGTATCGCTGCCAAATCTCTTACAAACACAAAACCGCTTTCAGTGCATGTTAATTTTCTTTACTAATCATTTTGTTTCCAGTGCATTTTTTGGGAGCCATATTATAGTGACTTCTATCTTAAATTTTGATAGGGCCGGTAGCAGAGCCTCTGTGCATCGAACACGCCATATACATAACTACTTATAATAACTGATACATTCTAATTGTATCAAAAACATTACTGAAATATTTTGCATTGTGAAGGTCCTTTAAAAAGCTTTATTGTTAAAATGCCAATAATTGGCTTTTTTCGGCACAGAAATTATTGAATATTGCTAGAAAGAGTGAATTCATGGACAGTAATTTATTGCGAAGCAATACTCTTTTAACGCTGGTAGCAGTAGCTTGAGGGCGACGGCCCTTGGGTTGTTGACCGAAATGCACAATGAGGAAAATTACATTTTTTTGCACTACTTCTGAGGCAGTCTTTTGTAGTAATATAGACTGTAAAGTGATTTAACGCCACTTTAGGATTTATTTAGGGGAGGGGCTGATATTTGTCATAAATAAAAACAGTAACAACTAACCAAAAAAGGCTAGAAATAAATAACCAATTCGATTGTTTGATGCCCATGCTTAAAGGGGCATTCAAGTCAAGTTTTTCGCTTTTGACCTAAATTTTGGGAAAAGCCTAAAATGCATTATCACCAACTTTGAATTTTCTACGTCTTGCCGTTTTCAAGATATTGCTGTTCAAACTTTTCAATTTTTCTCTTATTTTAGTGATGCCACTTTGCCAGTATTGTGACAGAGGATTAAGATTTGGAAAGTAGGCTTGAATTTACATAGAAATCAGCTAAATTACATTTTCTGACGTTTTACTTTTTTTTTGACAACACACTGATGAAAACACTTATTAAGAATTATAAACATGCAGTAACTTTTTGAAATTATGTTTGTATTGTAGGCAACCCTTGGCAAAATTTCATAAGGGTAAAAGGCTTTTCAAAGAAAAATCTAAACTGTCATATATTGGGAACGGAAGACCGTAGAAAGCTCAGTTTTGATGAAGTTAGTCTTCAAATCAGTCAAAATGTTTTCAGAGAAAACCGAGCAAAAATTTTTATGATCTGAATGCCCTTTTAACGTCAGCTTTATAAGTAAAAGACTAAATTGTTTTATCGATCAGGCAAAACAATGAATAAATAAATGAATGAATAGGGGTTCTAAGGCTGCATTGTGCTGCTTGTATTTCAACTGACCCAAACGTACATATAGTCGACCCTCGATTTAACGGCCCTCAATTAAACGGACTTCGGATTTAACGTACATTGATTAGAGCTGCGAAATTTTTTAATCTTCGTACGTTGTGAAATAAATAGCAAAAGATTTGGTTTTAAGATACATCAAACGTGCAACGTATGTCATGCGGCATAAGACACCGACTATAATACGTTCATTAATGCGCTATTATATCATATACAGTATTCTATTTTATACCGCATGAAAGCATAGGCTTCATGTAACTTTGTTACAAACTGACTTTGCAAAGATCTTGCTGCCAAGTTATTCGACTTTTCAGCCGCAGTATGTTTCTGCTATACATAACAATAATAAAGTGATTTTAACCAAACTACGTTTTATGTGCAAATTATGCTCCTGAACTAGGTAAAATTTGTGTCTTTTTCGAATAACGGACATTTTCTATTAACGGACAATTGCATTTCCGCCTTAATCCGTTAAATCGAGGTTTTGTGGTACTGTATATATTCAGTACTTTCTAGGGTAGGCTTGCCTTACCAAGTTTCTTTGGCATGATAAGCTCCCAATTTTTTCGCCCTTAAATTCCCTAACTATTTGGTAATTCTTGTAGACCTTCGCCTTGAAACAACCAAAAAACGCTACAAAATTTTGGCGAAAACTTTTTTGGTATTTTTGAAATTGGCACAAAAACAGGAAAAATTTTTGCAAAGATTTTTTTTATTAGAAATGGACCAAAGAATGGAAGAAAATTTTGGCGAGGACCTTTTGTTTGGCCGAAAAATGGAAAAAAACTTCTAGAGCCTACCCTTTCATATCTCTCTGGAATGGCAGCACTGTTTACGGGGTTACAAAAATTCCGAAATCGAAAAAAATTCACATTGCCTGTAAAAATGTTCCTTCCAATGTTTCTGTAGTGATTTGGAGCGCAAGTAGCAAAAAAAATTGCAGTTATTTTACCAAAAAATAAAGCTATTTTACCTACATTAGGTTTTGCTGCTTAAGCTCATTGAGACACGGAAAGTACAATAGTACATGATTTTAATCAAAAAATTCTGTAGGCTACTTTATTACTAAAATCGAAACAAAAATATACCCTACATAATGTCAAAGGTTTACTAATTCAAAATGCAAGCCTCGTGGTTAATTCACTTATTTTGGTTTTGGCATATTTTCAAACTTATTTTATTTTCACATGCTGCAAGCATGTTGGCAGCCATCTTGTTTGACAGTTGACTGTTCTTTTTAACGCTGCACGCTTGGAACCAGAACTGCTGTCACGTGATGGTGTTATCAGTACAATTGTACTACTAATGACTCAAATGCTCTGCTATTACACCTGAAAAAAAACAACACAAAAAAATTTTGTACAATTGTACGCGTGGTGACCGAAGAGGCTGAGCTCAACCCCTCCCCTTGATATTCCCATTGAGATAGCACGTCTTCACCTTTGGAAGAAACAGCTATATTGTTCCCCCCGGAAAGCTTCTCTATTGAACCAGCGGAATCCCTGGCTCCAGGAGACCAAGCCTCTTGGAAAAAGTGACGATGCCTCAACAGACTTCGCAAAGGATTCTTGAGAACAAAGAGCATTTTGTCAAAATGGGGTTTCCACATTCCACAGCGACCCCGATTTATGCCAATGCGGAAGTTCAGAAGAGACAGCTAAACACCTACTGACGTGTTCCCTGCTCTCACAAGTTTGAACCATCCAAGATCTGTGTGAGTACAACATCGTTGTAAAGAAAACAGTGGAACTTTGGAAGGGCTTTGTGTGGGGACTCGATCATCATCATCACTTAGTTTAATAATTACTGCTGTGTTGTACCGAAAGCGGTATAAGTAGCCTAAATACCAAAACGTTTGAAAAATGTTGCAACAGTGCTAGTTTTGGTTTTGCTAAAGTTAAAAAAACACCTGAACCTGTATTCCAGGCTAACAGTCTTAAAAAGAAATTAAGCGCTATCAATATACTTTTCTCTTCTGGTTGCTCTATCTCCAATAATAAAATGGTTACATCTCCAATAAGACCGAGACAGCTCAAGACCAGAACCAGTGACAGTGATGCCAGCGAGGGCTCTTCAAAAAACATCAGATTTATAGAGAGAAAATTGCAAAACCACCAATCCGGATTTTTTCAGCAAATTTCCAGTAGAAATGCCTTTGAGCGGAGGTGAAATTGGGCTGAAGACTTTTTTTGGAGGTCACCGTTTTTCCAACCACTTTTCTGGACGATTTGACTGAAAACCTTTTTTTCTTTCTTGGATGTCACTGCCGTTCTTCGGACCATTTATGGAGCCTCCAGGGGTACATTTTAATATTTCAAGGGGTACATTACAACCAGAACTTAAATGCTGAAATTGCATGAGGATTTAACTTTCAATACACCATATTGCGGAGATTTGGAACAAAATCCCATTCAAACTGCAAAGAAGACCTTTTTTATTTTTTCTTGGGTTTGAATCGAATTCGCGGACAAAATCCCAATCAAATTGCGGAGAAAACCTTTTTTTTTGGTCTTCAATCAAATTTATGGACAAAATCTCATTGAAATTGCGGAGATGATCTTTTTTTTGGTCTTCAATCGAATTCGCGGTCAAAATCCCATTTAAATCGCATAGAAGACCTTTTTTTATATTTCCTTTTTTCGAGTTTTTTTTTTTGCAGAATAATGTGAGAATTTTAGAGGTACACGAGCAAATTGATAAATGGCCAAAGGGTACCCATGAACAGCAAGTTTGGGAAACTCTGATTTATGGAGTTCACCCCTATTTCAAAGCTATCTTTGCCAATATTTGCACAGTTCATATCAAATTCCAATAAAAAAAGCATTAGATTTGCTCCTGAAACCAAATTACATCAGATTTCCATTAAAAATCTCAAACATCAGATTGCAAGTCAAAAACATCAAATCTGATGTAAAAACATGAAAGCTGGCATCACTGAATAGTGAGTGATTTGCAAGTGTGTACACTGTACAATGTACACTTATACAGTGACTCAGTGACTAAACAATGACTACTTATCAAGAACAATATAATACTAAGTACTTAATGATCATATATTGATACATTTTTTGATTAGTTTCCTCTCAGCTAACTTATAAACGCCTTATTCAAATTTTAGCGGATAAACATGTTGTTCATTTGACTACTTTTAGTTACACTTCCAACAAAAGTTTGGGATTTAGGTTGTAGAAGAGATTATATTTCCGATAGATGTAATATTGTCTGCTAAATGTCTAGAATGTCTATGAAATCGCAACCTATCAAGCCGTCAGTTTCTAATATCAGGCCAACAGCTTCTAAAATTATCAAAAGAGACGTCGCTTTATTGTCTATTGATGATAAAGCCAAAGATTTACTTGTGTACGCAAAGGAAAAAAGAAAGAATGGTCCATTCAACGACATCAACATTCAAATTGACAACGAAAAATTTCCATGCAACAAAATGGTTCTGTCATGTTATTCAGCTTATTTTGAAAGTATGTTTCAAACCGAAATGCAACTGCAATTCAGAGACACAGTTGCAATAAAAGGATTCAATGGAAGGTTTATTAGAATGCTCATTGATTATATGTACGGTGAAACTGTTGAGGTAGACAACGAAAACGTTCTTCAACTACTAGCTCTGGCAGATTATCTAAAGCTTCGGACTGATGCAAAAGAGTTTTGTTTTGAATTTCTCAAGAAACACTTGAAAATTGAGAACTGCCTGGATGCTCTTTCTGCTCATAGTTTGTACATGGCCCAGGCAAATCCTGAGCTTATTTATCAGTTCATCACCAAAAACTTTGATGAAGTTTTACAGCAAGAAAGGTTCAAGAACATGCCTCCTACGGAAATGGCTCGCCTTCTCAAGAATTTGAAAAAAAACGAAATCGATCAAGAATTAATGTTTTCGGCTGTTGCTGGTTGGGTTTCGCATAGCAAAGAAGACCGTCAAAGTTTCTTTCCAACTTATTTCCAGTTGTTTGATCTTTCTAAATTGTCGTTGCAGTTTTTGGTTGAAGTTGTTTCAGTCAATCCGATCGTAACGGAGCATCTTGATTGTTTGAATTCTGTAGTTGCAGAGATGTCAAAAAAATGGAAGTATCATGGCTTGGATGTTGGAACAAATTTATATAGATTAGGAGGAAAGAACCGATGCAACGTAGAGGAAGTTTACAAATTTACCAACCAAAATACCTTTCCTGATCTACCAGCCAATTTGGGTTATCACACTGTTGAGAAATTTGATAATTTTATTTATTGCATTGGCGGGGAAGTTGATGAATCGAGAGCTACTTCGAAGGTCTATCGTTTGAATTTGCTTAATCAAAATGCGAATTGGCTAGAAGTAGACTCCATGAATGAAAAACGATACTTACACGGGAGCTGCATGCATAACGGTAAGATTATAGTTAGTGGTGGCTTCGATGGCAGACACCACATGAGATCTGTGGAGGTCTACAAATTGCATGAAAGCAAATGGCGTGTTTTGCAATCGATGAACAATTCTCGTAATGGCCATGGGATGGTAACCTGTAATGATATTGTATACGCTATAGGTGGCAACGGCGATGCAGGTTTCCTTTCTTCAGTGGAAATATTGCGTGATTTAGAGGGTAAATGGAAAATTATAGAACCTATGAACGAAGCAAGACATCGTCCTGCTGCTGTTTGTGTGGGTAATGCAATTTACGTCATGGGTGGTCATTTAAACAACAAGGCAAAAAAAAGCGTTGAAAAGTACGACACACAACAGAAAGCTTGGTTTTCAGTTTCTTCTATGAAGGAAGCAAGATTAGGACCTTCAGCTTGCGTCTTTCATGGAAAGATATATGTTGTAGGTGGTGAGCAGGGTAGCAAAGAGTTTTCAACATTAGAATGCTTTGATCCTTCATCTGATAAATGGACCGTAGTCAATGACCGTATTCCGTATAATGAAGGACATGCTTATGTGATTATGTAAATTTCAGCAAAATTGACTTAAAGTTTGCCAAAAACATTATTGTGTGTTTATGACAACGCAGACCACTAAACGGTAATGGTATTAACTTATTTTTGTATGGTATACTTGTTAATATTATCAATTTAAATTTGTGGAATAGACTTGACTGTATTCATATTAGTTTACTTTGAAAGTTACTGTAACGCAGCCAGGTACGAGAGTTAATTAATCCGGTCAAATAACTTTTATTACAGTTTGATATAAAATAGAGTTTGTAATATATTATTATTTATAGTTTATAATTTTGTAAGTTATATAAAGTTTATAATTATAAAAAAGTTGAAAAACTGAATCAGGTTTAAACACATAAAAGTGCCGGTGCATAATCATCTTGGGCACAAACTTCTTGGACCGTAATTACTTATAATGGTTATTGTTATCAACGTAACGCAGCACGATAAACAAACACCGACGTTGCTTAGTTTACTTTGTGCAATTCAGAAACACGGTACTTGTGTGGATTAGTATTACATTACATAGCTGTCTGCCGTACATGTTCATTTTTGTATTTTGTTTTGAAATTGTGCTAAAATCGCCTTAAATGTGTAATGACTGTAACGTACTGTATGTGCTTACGGCTCAAGCGCCGTAATTGTCTACTTCACAGCAGTTATATAACCATGACAAAATTTGTACGCAAATTTTGGATGAAGCAATTAACGCAAGGTGGTTAGTGAAACGGATGAAGGAATAGTCAGATTTCAGTACAAAACCAATGATCAAGGTTCTGAAAATGCGTTCATTAAAATTGGTTTTTGTAATATTTATTTTTACAAATTTGCCAATGTTTATTTTATTTGTCTAACGTGCTTACGCTAAGCTGCTTTTATATTTCCATTTAAGAAGGAAGAGGTTATGAGTGTTCTGTGATAATTTTTGGAAACTGCAGCATTCTTAGCACTTCATTTACAAGTGTTGAAACTATGTTAGTTTCTCTATAATACTGTGTAAATAAAAATTTTACTCGAAATGTCAGAGCAAAAGCGTCACGAGTCGCGAAAGACTCGAAACTTGCTTTTATAATAAAGCATAGATGGTGAGAGTAAGACATAAGTTTGGCTTAAGCTAGTAAGTGTATCCACTGTGCAACTGTTTTTGGCCAGCTTGTAAATTTTTTGGGGGTAAATTTTTTGTTTGGTTATTTTGCATGCAGAGTCGTTAGAATTTAAATTTTTGATACTGTACGCATAAGCTTTTTCTTCAATCCAAAAGTTTTTGAGGTCTAAGAAAACCATTAATGTCTTTTTTGAAAATACAAGCACGATCCAAGGCATTACCTCGTTGGATGACAAATTAAACCAACGATCTTTTTATGTCGCTGATGAGAAAGGAAATCAGGTCCAATCACCAACATCAACATTCTAGTTGGAAACGAAATATTTCCTTTTAACAAAATGATTTTGTCTTCTTATTCGACATGTTTCGAAACAATGTTTTAAACTGAAATGCAAGAAAGATATCAAGATAGGACACGGTTGTATTCAAAGAATTTGATGGAAAATGTATTAGAATGCTCATTGATTACATGCAAGGTGCAGAAATTGTAATTGACTGCGAAAATGTTCTGTCCTTGCTGATTTCAAGATATAAAGGACTTTCGTATAAACTTTCTCGAAACAAATTTAACTCTCGATAATTGTGTGGACGCGCTTGCTGCGCATAATTTATACATACCCGCTGAACTGCCTGATCACATTAGCACTTTCATAAGAAGAAACATTGATACAATACACAAACACAAAATTTTAATGACATTAGTGAAATTGAAATTACATCTTTTTTTTGAAAATGTTAGGAAAAAGCATACTGATCAGAAAGAAGTCTTTGTTTTTGCCTATGGTTTTCAGTTGAGTAGCTCATGATGAAGAAAGCCGAGATGTTCATTTTCCGTCACAGTTTGCCATGGTGGATCTTCCCGATCCAGTTTTTAGTTCAAGTTATTTTGTCCATGCAGTTATATTGCAACAACTTGCTTGCTCGAACTCAATCGTGGAAGAGTTGTCCAAGAAAATGACTGAATGTAATCCTGGCAGCGATTTAAAGATTGTGCGTTTGGGTGGGAAGAACCAGTCTAGATCAATAGAAGAGAGTGAAAATCCACAGATTGCTCCAAGTTTACCCGCAGCCTTGTTATATCATTTCAGTCTCGGTGGTGAACAACCTACTGGAAAGTTTTAATCAATTGAATGCTTTGACCATACAAAAATAGCTTGATCATAATCAATGATTGCATATGTTACGTTGAAAGACATGCTTTGTTGGTGATGTAAATATTTAACTTAAATGACGTTGTTACTTTTAAATTTCCAGTTCATGATAGCTGCTGTAATTAAAGCGCATTTTCTGGAATTACAATACAGCAATTTACATTAAACTTATATGAGTTTTTTTTTTGATTTTAAAAGATTCACAGAATTTCTGCCTTCTGCTTTGAAAAACATTTCTCCCTTGAAGTTAGCCTAGCCTACTAAGTTGAAGTTGTAGCATAGTAAGATGATAAATGAAGTGGTGTTTGTAACCTTTGCAGGAATTTGTAATAGCTTAGCTAAACCGAAGCTTAAATTAAAATCGAAAGGCTGATTTTCGAGTTCAGCTCGCATTTATCCTGATTGGTTCGAAGCAAATGTTTCGAAACAAAAGTCAAAGGTTCGAAACAAAACCAGCTTTGGACTTTCTACAACTCAGCTTCGAAATTCTTGACAAACTTTTGCAAGAAAACAGTTAATTATATAATTTGATGTTTAAAATGAACAAAATTAAACTCATCATACAATATGTGATCAGTTTCTGGAGAGACGGTTGGCGGCGACGGACATTTTACAATTACTCACACCAGGTAAATCAATAAATCTTTCAAACCATTTTAAATATTAAATTGCATATTTCAATTGTGAGCGATTAAATTTATTCATAACTTTATTTGCTTACTGAAAGCATCCTGTAGTAAAAATAGGTTTCATGACACCAAGACACCAATTCAACCCCTGACTTTGGTAACCAACTGAAGAATTTTAGTCAGCCTTATCAAATCTGTTCCACTTAACTCTGTTTTACACGGAGGGAAGGGGGCATTTTGCCCCCAACTTGGTTTTTCGCAGATAAACCTCTTCAAAAACAAGGTTTTTATTTTGAATTAACTTGACTTTTAGTCAAGTTTCATCAAAAAAATAACTCCAGAAAATTTGAAGTTGCTGAGGTAACGGAAAGTTTCTTATTTTTGAAGTTTCCCAAAATCACTTTTCGAAAACTGAGCATTTTTGGCCCATATTTCTCAAGTGACTTAATACGTTTTTGTGACGTAACCAATTTGACTTAAAGAAATGCTGCTCGAAATCGCTTTTATTGAAGAAACGAGAACTACTTGAGGTAACAAAGAAGTACCCAAATATTTTACCCCAATTTCCTTAATTTGCAAAATTACAATTTACTCTGTTTGACTCCGTACCAATTTGTGACATCACACCAGCCATGAGTTTGCTAAGAATTTTTTGGTAACGAAGGAACGCGGTGTTCAGTATGGAAGGTAAAAAGATTCTGCTTTAGACAGCGATTCTAATTCAAACTAAATTCATTGGTGGCATTATACGATTCATATAATCTGTTGTATCAAAGATAGACCAGCTTTAATGAGGTTTTTAGCCTAAAAATGATATAAATTTTGAAGCCAAAAACAAATTACAAGTACGGAACGAAAGTGGCGTCGCAAGAAATTCTGCCATTCCCGTCACATTTTGAGAAGGAGGATCTCGCTTCTCCATTAGCACGTCTTTAATAAGTTTACGTATTAGTAACAACTTAGAAAAGGAGCAGAGATTTAATTCACATTGAGCGTGACGGTTTGTTCTTCGTTGGTTAGCGAACAACTGAATACAACTCCAAAAAGACGACAGAAATGAAACGAAATCGGAAATAATAACGCCAAAAAAGAGCAGAGGAAATCACATTATTGATACAAAATGCTTTATAATTAAATTTTGGTTTTTATTATATTTGCGTGAAAAAAAAGGATTCTACGACTTCTTAAAGTAATGTTAAGGGTTCGTCGGTTTACAAAAGGTTAAGAAACAATGCTGCAGAGATTATTATTTTGTTAAAACTTTCTACAGACTTCCGATCACAGTGATTAGTAAGTAACAGGCTTCAAGAAAAAAAGCAAGGCCGCAATTACTGCCGTTTACTACACGTTAACGTTGCATTAAGGTGGTTATTTACGAGACAATGTGGCTGGTTTACTTTGTATAAATCACATTGCTCATTGCAGATTTGTAAGTAGGGCTGGAATTTTCGGTCGGTTGGGGTTGAGATATAGACAAAATATGGGGCTTAATTTGAGGTTGACTTATGCACTTTCCTTGTTGCCTAAATTTTTAGGGTTTTTGGTGCTACAAAGACGTACTTAAAATAACTGCAATTCTGAATGACGACTTGGTGATTACACAACTGTTATTGTTACGTCATAATTGAACATCAGTATGTACAATGTAGTTTTATGTTAACCCTATTCGAGCAATAACTGTACACATTTTTAGACCTTACTTGACTTTCAGGATTTTTTGGGCCTGCATGGTTTCGCTTCAGGTCACTTTGCGGGTTCGGGCTAATGTTTTCGAGCTCGGGTTGGTTTCGGGCCTGTATACTTGTCGGCCAGATTACAACTTTGGCTCACAGGTGCACCAAACATACTCCGAAATACATGGATCGTTTTAAGTTGCCATTTTCGCAACTATTGTATATTCAATTTTTCCGGAAATAAATCTTTAATTTTAAGCTATTCTACAGCATAAATTTTAAGCTATTCTATTTCATAGCTTTGAAATATTCTTTTCTGAAAAGTCTAAACAAGATATAACCTATTGGATGGCAAAACGTACAATTTGCTTTTTTTGCAAATACAAAAAGAAAATCTCGTTCATTCAACCATATCAACGTACACGTTGAAAATCAAAAGGCCTGTTCTTGTAACAAACTGGTTTTATCGTGTGATTGCACGTACTTTAAAACAATGTCTTAAACCAACATGCAGGAAGGAAAGGTATTAGTATTAAGCATAGGTGGGCACAAGTCCGTTAATCCGTTAATAACAAAGCTAACTTTTTCATTAACTCGTTAATCCGTTAAAATGTTTTTTCATGTTAACTGTGAACAAGAAAACGAAAACGACCAAAAAACCGCTACTCTTAACAACACAGTTAGTCACCCATTCACGCTTCACTAGAATGCCGAGATGGCTAGCTCGGCAAAAACCCCAAGCGAAAGCTGTTGCGTCATAGAGCGAGGCTACACGCATGAACACACGGAGTCCCACGCTCACACGCGTCAATAGTAAAAATCACACATTAAACAAGTGTCAATCAAATTCAGTCACACTCCCCCATGATGTCTTCATCACTATCAATCAAAAAGTCATTGAAGCGTCTCGGAAATCGCCTCTGACGAGCTGAGCGCCGAGCTGGATCATAACCATTTATCAGTTCTGCATTGCCTGTCCCAATCTCATCGGGTTCAAATTCTTCCGGCGACGCAGTGAAGTCTGGATCATTCGCCTGCAGTGGAATCGCAACAAAGTTTTCGTCCTCCCTTCTGAAATCATCCACCCATCTTCTTCTAACATCACGCAGGTGTCTGGGCACTCCGTCAATTTCGATGTTATACTTCGAGTTGATTCCAGTTACAATTCCAGGATTCCAAAACGTAGTACAACGGGCTGCGGGTGGCTTGACCCAAACTTTATCACCAACACCAAATTTGCTATCAATGCTGTCGTGCGGCTCGTCATTCTTCGATTCACTGTTCAAAAACGGATTAAGCCATTCATTGTGAAAAAGTTTACGCGCAGGAACAATGCCTCGATCACACCGGGGTGTGATGTTGTACCAAAACACGCAGTATTCGATGCTCCCGCTGGATTTCGCGGACATCCGTTTGATTGTTCTGTGATTACCTTCCACTATCCCATTGCCACTTGGTTTATAAGCACATCTGAAAATTAGTTTCACTCCCCACAATTTGCAAAAGTCACGCATTAACTTTGAAGTAAATGATTTTCCGTTGTCGCACATACGTAACTTCAGCTGGGGGGCCGAACTGAGAAAACACTTGTCTCAACATGGGCACTATTTCAGTGTCAGATTCGTTCCTGATAGCGCGCCATATGGCCAACCGGCTAGGACCACAATCAACAATTGTTAAATATTTTTGCTGTCCATGATGAGTAACGTCCATTGCAACACGTCTCCAATCGTCATCTACGCTCAATTCACCGCCATCCATTCTAACTGCACTGGGATCAATCGACTGGCACTCCTGACAGTTCTTCACAACTCAATCTGCTTCATCCCTACTGACTTCTGGGTCTATTTGTCGAGCAAAATACAGTGTTGTATTCACGCCACAATGATGCAGACTATGAGAATGTTCGACTAAGTCTATATTAGCACTTAACGCAACCGCGCCAACAGTGTCCACCGAATTTTTTAGCCAATGCTTTGGCACTCGCGTACGATCATCCGCTTTATTCTTGGTAGTGGGAACCAAGAACACATTCCATTGCACACTGTACGCTTCGAATGTCTCCAAAAGTATTGAAAGCCTTCACCTCACAAGCATTTCGATAAGACCCGACACCTTTATACGTTTGTCCTTTTTCTGCATCGACGACATCCACGAATATACTGCCGCAGAATCTGTCATTATTGCAACATCCTGCGGGTTCCATTTCATAGCGAGGTTGACTCCCTTGACAACAGCATTCAGTTCTGCTAGATTTATATGGGTATTATCATCAGCCTTTCGCAGCCAAGCCCCATCCTCAATGATCTCGTTCTCTTTTTCTAAGGCCACAGCTTAGGCAATCTTACTTGCATCACACCATACATTCAACCGCCCAAACGGGGGGACCGACCACAGCCCTTTAACTGGATTGTCAGAATTCAACCGAGTTAAAACGTCTTTCAGTCTTGTTGTCGCCGTGGGACCAGCAAGATTATCCCATGCATCACCTTGGCAACCTCGCTTCACAAAACTTGATGCAACTCGCAGCCAACCAGCAACCGGATAGTAACCTACCAATTTTCCACAAAGGGAAAACACCTGACGCTTTGTCATCGAATTCAAATTTGGTGGCTCGATTTCATTCTTCAGTTCAGTTCGTTCCCATCGAACCACGCCTTTCTTTTCGTATGTTTTCAAACCAAGCACTTTTGCCGAACCCAAATTTTCGCATGGTTTAGTAACCAATCCGTACTTTAACAAATGCTCTTTAACTTTTTCAACACTAACTTCATTGAGGTCAACAATAATGTCATCGTAGTAGTGATCAGTTCCTTTGGAAACACTTTCATCTAAAGACAGTACCTTCGACACGACAGCTTTCATTATCTCAGGAGCACAATTCAAACCAAAACCAAGCCTACGCAATGTGTAAAATTGATCCTTGAATTTAACCACCTGATATTTGCAGCATTCATCATCGACAAATATCTGCATGTAGGCATCTCGTAAGTCAAGCAAAGCACAGTTTACCGATTTTTGCCTCCAGGTTCTCAACTTTTCATCACATACGTCAGCATCCGCTCCACTGCATTCAACAAACTCGTTCAGTTCACGAAAGTGAAGCACAAAGCGTACTTTGCCTTTCTTTTCTTGCAAAACAGCCATCAATGGTATCACTCCCTTCCCGGGAGAGTTACTTTTTACCAACCAGCCATTGTCAATCCACCTTTCTACTTCAAACTCGAACCTTTGCTGAATAACTTCATCCATCGTGTAAACATCGGTACAATTGTGTAAAACTGGCTTTTTCTTCCAATTCCACTTTGTGACCCATTTTTCTCCATCGAAGAGTACCAGAAAGTTACTTTTGGAAATTGTCGGATACTGTAAAGCAGTACTGGACGGGGCCGCAGCAGCTGCAATAGAAAACTTTCCCCGGTCCAAACAAAATTTGAAATGTTTTAATACATCAGTTCCAACGATGACGTCTACATCAGGTACCATGTTCTGGGTCACTACGCAGGGTACCTCGATTGTTTTTCCAGCCAATGACAAAACAACAGAAACTTCTCCCACGCAGCTAATGATTCTCCCGTCCGCCGTCATTATTCGTTTACGTCCATTCACTTTTGCAGTCCGTATGGCTGGCCCCCAGGGCCGTAACTACCACCGGTGCAGGCGGTGCGGCGCACCGGGGCCCCGGAGTAAAGGGGCCACGCAAGCGGCCCCTTACTGCAATAAAAATATTACGTTGAAAAACTAAACTTATTTTTTTCATCTATTTTTTTTTATTTAAGTAAAACTTATTTTTTCATTTAATTTGCACGTGTAATTTTTTCGCCCAGCATTTGAGTTTATTGCGTCTTGCGTAATGCCATTAGTCGACTCGTTGCCTTCTTACGGGGCCCCTTGGAACGTTAGATTGTTTGCCATTACTGTAATACGTATTTTGTATTGTTTGTGATTAATACTTTGTGACGAAATAAACAATTCACAAGAATCAGTTGCAACACGCGTACGTTTTCATTTCGAGTTAGTACAGGTGGCAGAGTATAGACCAACAAAGTGACGCTGAATAAATAAAGTTCATGAAGTTTCAAGACTTTACTAATTTATTGACTAAATTTCATTAAACTTTTTAGATTTTGAGAAACATAAAATACTGTTTTAATCGTTTTGCGTGCTTCTGGCCTAAAGGCTACCAGCTCGGAAGCCTAGGGAAGAGCCACCAGAACGGCGACTACTTAAAACAAGCAATGCGAAAAATTGTCTTCCCAGAGGAATCGAACCTGCAGCCTTTGGATTACCGGTCCACTGCTCTACCGGTCCACTGCTGCAGGTTCGATTCCTGTGGGAAGACAATTTTTCGCATTGCTTGTTTTAAGTAGTCGCCGTTCTGGTGGCTCTTCCCTAGGCTTCCGAGCTGGTAGCCTTTAGGCCAGAAGCACGCAAAACGATTAAAATATTAAAACTCTGGCATGCAAACGTCAAAAAACATCTTAATTGACTTATTATTACAATAAAATACTGTATTAGAAAACTCTAGTTATGAAAAGAACTTACAAAAGTGGCGCACAAAAACAGCGTGATAAGAAGAAGAAATTAGCTGAGGCTGCCAGAAATTCTCGGAGCTTGAGCTCGTGGTTAGGACATCAGAGTCGCCGCATTCAATCAGAAACATCCGAAAAAGCTGCGCGTAATAGAGATGGTTCGACAACAGCGGAGGCCGATTGGGTTAGTTCGGCAACAGCAGAGGCCGAGCAGGTTAGTTCGGCAACAGCGGAGGCCGAGCCGGTTAACGAAGATGTAAGCACAAGAGCAATGCAAAGCATGTATAGATGTTGCAAAATATCAATTTCTATAGCAGGAGTCGTCGAAAAACCCCAAAGAAACGCAATGATCCCTGTACTGTAAAAAGTAGCCCAGTTGAACGCTTTGTACTAAAAAATGGGGCCCCATAATGGATGTTTGCACCGGGGCCCCAAATGACGAAGTTACGGCTCTGCTGACCCCACAAGCGTTTGGGTGCAGCCGCTATCAATTAAACCCCAAACTGACTGTCCATTAACTGAAATTTTCATTCGTGGGACGACTGCGCCGTTGAAGCCTCCGGGGTCACTGCTGGCGCAGGCAAAACCCCTTGTGCGTTTCCCGTAGAGTTACAATATCTTGCAATAAGGCCTGGCTTGCTGCAAGAAAAGCAAATAACCTCCTTTGCTTTCTCTTTCGGGCAACTCTTGCGATAATGTGGTCCTCCCCAAGTAAAGCAACCTTTATCGCGGCTAGCTCTTGCGACTGCTCCAACCTCAAACAAAGAATCACTTTTGGTTATTTCAGTCATTAATGCTCTCGCAATTTGCAATATCGAACTTAAATTCAATGTATCAATTTTTGGCGTCGCTCTTAATTGTGCCGCTACTTTACTCGGCAATCCCATGACAAATGCTAGTTTTACGATTTCTTCATTCTCCTCGCCGCCAATGTTAGCCAAACTAGCAAGTCGTTTAATTTCGGTCAAAAATACGTCAACTGTCTCTCCGCTTTTCCATTTTCTATTTCGAAACTCGTCGTACGCTGAAAACTTGTCAGTAGCAAACGCAGTTCTTAGCGCCGCTTCTATTTTGGTTGCATCTGGCTTGTCTTCGTCGCTAAGTTGGTCATATACCGCGAAGGCAGGGCCGTCAAGAAACAGGGGTATGACCACGGCCAAATCTTTTAGTTTTTACAAACTCTTAGCCAATTGCGCTTGTTTTACCCAAACTGATACATCCCCTTCTCCTCTGTATCGGTTCAAAACGTCCATAACTTTTAAACTCATCTCCTGGCCTCGATAGCTTGTGAACAAGAAAACGAAAACGACCAAAAAACCGCTACTCTTAACAACACAGTTAGTCACCCATTCGCGCTTCACTAGAATGCCGTGATGGCTAGCTCGGCAAAAACCCCAAGCGAAAGCTGTTGCGTCATAGAGCGAGGCTACACGCATGAACACACGGAGTCCCACGCTCACGCGCGTCAATAGTAAAAATCACACATTAAACAAGTGTCAATCAAATTCAGTCACATTAAAGGACTAATTTAACTTCCGTTAAGTTCTGTTAACTTCCGTTAAAGTTTTTATCGTTAATATCTTGCACCATATTTTCATCGTGCCGGTACAAACCAGTTTGCACCGGTAACACTTGTTGCGTATTTGCACGAGTTTTATAAAAGAAACCGAAGGAGCAAAAGAAAGCAAAGGAGCTCTTTTTTGTGCCAAATAATAAGCTGCAGCCACATAGGTCTATCAATTATTGCTGTTCGCAATTTCCAAAAATTTTCCGATCGCAGCTTCGTTAGTGCATTTAAACTTATCTTTGTCTTGAATTTAGATTAGACTGTGAAATGTAACTTCCGAAACACAAAAAGACCACCATAGCAATAGATATTTCCTTACAATCAGCTCAACAGCATCAATACGTGTTCTAGAAGCCAGTGATAAAAAGAAATGTAAACTACACGCAAAATGTTAACGAATTAACGGACTTTATTTACTTCCGTTAATTAAACCTGGAAATAACGGATTAACGTTAACGGAGGTGTGAAGTTTGTTAACAGACTAGTGGTTAACGAAGCTAAGGTTTTGCATTAACTTGCCCACCTATGGTATTAAGATACAGTAAGTTGCAGTAACATGATATATTGAGATGCTTACTGATTTACATGTTTGGCGAAGAATTAAAACCGACTTTGACAATGTTTTGTTGCTGACAGCTTCAATTTATTTACCACTTCAAGACGTAAGGAATTTTCACGATGTTAGACCGAGTTTGAGGATTTCATTTTTAGGACTTACATTAATAATTGTAAAAGTATTTAAATCATTGAGTGTCAATCCAAGAAGAAACTACTGTATGTTGTGATAGTGAAAAATTTGCTTTGTTTGCAAAGGAAGATCGGAAATCCTATTTGTTCAACGACCAAAACATTCACTTACAAACAACGTTTTTAACAGTATTTATTCTGCAAAAATCCGGCATATTTGAAATTTGTTTCGACAAAACACACAAACAACCATATTTTTACACTAATGTCTCCAAAACGGCATTTGTTTGCATTTCCTGTAAAACGATGAGCATATAAGCACAAATGGTCTCACCCTAACAACCGAGTTTGGAGTTTGCTAGCTATTATGTTGACCTGGTTTGTGAAAGCGTCATTACAGCAATCACGTCTGCTTCCACGCTTGTTGCTTTCACTGTTCCACTGTTTAATGTCATTGCATCTAAATCATATCTAAAAGTTTTTTGATACGTTAAAGGCGGTGAATCATCCAGCCAATTCCGGTGGTTTACAATAGCTAAAATTGAACAATAATTTTTGATAATTTTTGTTTTGATTTTGGGACTGCTGTTGCAAAGATATTCAACAAATACAAAAAGATATACCCCAAAAAAAGTTTTTGGAAAGTCTGAGTTTTGTTCTTCCCGCCAAAACCACAGTAGGCCTAATAGTTTAGAGCAGTGCTCTTCAACCGGTGTGCACGGTGCACCCTAGGGTGCACCAAAAAATGTTAGGGGTGCACCACTACGAAAGGGTACGCAAGGGTGCATCTCAAGCTTACCGACTATATACGCAGAACCTGTTAAAAAATTGAAAATAAAAATGAACTGCGATTAGACAAACCGACAGTAGCCATAAGTTTGAAACTATGTAGATAAACACATTTTGTAGCACTTGGGCAATTATTAAGCATCAGACAATTTCCTACAATTTGTTTTGGGTAGTTGTGTATTTGTGATTCATGTACTTGCATAGCCTACTAAAAGAAGACGACCGCGCGTCACCTAACAACGAGAAAATTAGAGGACAATTTTTGCGCGTCGCTTTTTTACTGAAGCCGCAAAAGTTGCTCTCCTAATTTTCTCGCAGTTAAGTGACATGCGCGGCCGTCTTCTTTCAGTAGGTCATGGTACTTGCGATACAAAATTAGACCACAATCGCCAGTGGACAAGTTATCTGTAAGTTTACGGTTATGGCAGCCTACTAAACTAAACCACATTATGGCGTACACCAGGTCTGCGCAACATACGGCCCGCGAAGCCTTTTAATGCGTCCCTCGAAATGGTGACATGTGATCTCAAGCATAATCTCTTTTGGGCAATCCATGTTTGTCGTATTGTGATATGATGTCTGATGCAATTGTGTGTATGTGTGTAAAACTGGAATCTGCGTTTTACGGTCATACCTCTGCGGCAGAACTTTTCTAAAAAATTGCCTCTGTGGCAAAAACAAGTTGCATCAAAATTTTTTTCTGACTTTCCCCTTTTGCACGACTTCATGACAGAACATGGAAGCAATTTTCAGATGCAACTGCTCCAGTTATAAAAGCACATATTAAATTGCTGCAAGAAAATTTGAGAAGTATTTCGCTGCTGAACAAAATGCCACACTTGATGCTAATTCTTGGATATTATGCCGTTTCACTTATGATAATATTACTACTGAAACCGAATATCTTCAATCAGATGACCTTCAATCAGATTTCGGCACGATATAATTTAAAGAAACACGTACCGAATTTTGGTGCACGTTCTAAATGTGCCAGAACACAGAAGCATAGCAAAAAAAAGATTTCGTTCTCATTCAAATGTCCTCAACGTATGGATACGAAAGTGATTTTTCTTATTTGTGTGAGACCAAATCTCAAATCAAAATCAAATCTTTCATTGCACTTGCTGTATTACGCCGAAGCGTGTAACGGGTTGGCAGGGCCCATCTCCACGTCATTGCGCCTGGGCAACACAGCTTCCTTCGAAGAAATGTCGCAGCAATTTGACCGGCCCGAGATTCGAATCTCGAACCTCCCACTTCAGAGATGAACGCGTTACTAGCAAAAGAAATCCAATTACATCAATCCATTGATGAGGGGAGCAATTAAAAAAGATCTCGGTATAGAATGTTGGTTGATAATACCCAACAGCAAAAAAGTCATTAAAGGTAATTTCTTGAATTTGTTGTGTGCTCTATCTTGCATTTTTTTTAGTGCAGACTGTAGTGCAATTGTCTTTTTGCATGATGATTTTAAAGTGGCTTTATACCTCATTTCAAATTTTAAGCTCAGGGTGGATGAGCTCGCCACAAGAGTTTTTAGGGTGCACCATAACAAAAAAGGTTGAAGAGCACTGCTCTAAACTATTAGGCCTAATAGTTTAGAGATAGTTAAGCCTAATAGTTTAGTAAGATTACAGTAGGCCTAATAGTTTAGAGAATTGTGGTTTTGGCGGGAAGAACAAAACTCAGACTTTCCAAAAACTTTTTTCGGGTTATATCTTTTTGCATTTGTTGAATATCTTTGCAAACGCAGCCCCAAAATCAAAACAAAAAATACCAAGAATTATAGTTCAATTTTAGCTATTGTAAACCACCAGAATTGGCTGGATGATTCACCGCCTTTAAACATAGTTTATGTCATAATCATGTTGAAGACAAAAAAGAACAAAAAATGCCGTAGAATGGTTTGGTTCCTTGTACTATAGTTAGATTTGTTGGGTTGAAAGTTTTTGTTTTTGTGGTAAAACAGTTTGTTTTGTGTAGAAGCTGCTTTTGTACTATTTTTGTAAAATGGCTGAAACATCCAAAGAGGGTATATTGAATCTCCATGACAATGCCAAACAGTTGGTGTTTTGCGCGAATGAAAAGCGTAAATCTGATATGTTCAACGACATCAACATTCAAGTTGGAAACGAAAAATTTCCTTGCAACAAAATGGTTTTATCGTGTTATTCGAAATATTTCGATACAATGTTTCAAACGGAAATGCAGGAACGGTATCAAGATACGGTTGAACTGAAAGGATTCGAGGCCATATATGTTAAAATGCTAATCGATTACATATATGGTGAAAATATTGTGGTTGATGAAAAAAATGTTTTTCCTGTGCTAGCAGCATCAGATTATATGCAACTTTATTCTAGTGTAAAGGAATTTTGCATTGAATTTTTGAAGAGAAACTTGATTATTCGCTACTGTTTAGATGTATTTGGTGCTTACAATTTGCACATGCTCAAGTTACCACTTGATCAAAATTCAAGGTTCTTGACATAAGCGACCTAACATTTCTCCTTGAAAACTTAAACAAAAACAACGCTCGGCCGGACTTACTGTTTTCAGCTATAGATGGTTGGATTAATCACGACGAAGACGGCCGCAAAGAACACTTTGGAATGCTCTTTCAATTGGCAAAGCTTTCTGAATTAAATCCACAGTTTCTTGAGGATGTTATTTCAGTCAATTCGTTTGTGACAAATGATCTTGCTTGTTTGAACTTAGTTGTTGAAGAATTAACTAAAAACTGCAAGCTTTTCAGAAACCAAGCAGATGTTTCCGAAGTAATCAGCCATAACAGACAAACCTGTTTTAATGCAATTGAGGCTTTTTCTCTTTTGCGAATAAAAAAAGTCTCTCTTCCCGAAGTTCCCGTAGAAGTAAACACAGAAAATACATTCGCGCTTTTGCCGGATGCCACCGAAGAAGAAGAAGAAGTTAGCAATACTGAAGTTAAGGAAAAAGATATTGAACTGGTTATGCTACACGCCCATGTCCCAAGAACTAAGGCTGTGGAAGCTCTCAAAAATAATCACAATGTTCTTGTTAATGCTATTATGAAACTGACTTTGTTGCTTTATGTCGTTGTGTACAACGTTTGCTAGTATACGTTCAGGGCGACGAAAAAAAATTAACACTTTTGAATTGCGCGTTTTATACTTGACTTTATAGTCGGTCACACTTCCATCTTTTCTGGTATGATAAGCTAAGGATAGGTGATGCGTATATAATGCCAGTATTTTGGTCTTTAGCTAAGCAATTTAATTCACTTTTTGAAACAAATGACAGAAATGGGTAGATTGATAATTATCTCGACTGTCGAGGTTTCTCGCTTACCTGATCTCATCCCTTGGGGACTTTTTCTGGTAAAATTATGCCAAAAAAATGTTTGCAAAAGAAGGCAGAGATTATAAAGTTTATCAATGAGAATCTCATATAAGAGATAACGCGTTATTAAAACTGGGCTGTCATCCGCAAGAATAGAAATAAAGGACAAGCACTGTTAAGTGCAATTTAAAACAAAGACTGAATAAAGGCCTAAAAACGTTTCACTATTTTTCTGCGTACTGTGTCTATACAAATGTCCACAGAGCCGACACCAGAAGAGATAAGACGGACAAAAACAGTTGTTAGGAGCGCAAAAATGTTTGTCAGTAGAATGCAAATTTGTACTCATGTTTCATGTAGAAATTAATAATTTGTGGTAAATTGAACAATATCTTTCATGAAATGTGAATAAAATGTTCATTTTTTCAACAAACTCTTTTTCGTCTATTGTCTTTTTGCCCAAAATTACTAAACTAACAAAAAATATGCAGATATTGAAACTTTAAAAAACATAAAATCACAGAGTACACATGAGCAAATCTTTGTTTCTGCGCAATGAACGGTTTTACTTCTCTTTGCCAAAAACAAATTTTAGTGAGTTTTAGGTAAAAAAATTTACAAAAAAAATATGATCATTTTGTGTATAATCAGGTAAAATTTAACTGATTCTGGTATACCGGTATGATAAATTTGCTATATAGTGTGGTCTGTTCGTATTGAAAAATATCCAAGGTTTATCTGAAAAATGAGTGAGAGGATAAACTCAAACGATTGCTGGTCTTCCAAATGAATTCATTGACAAACTCTCAAATTCATTTGTTTCGATTTGCAAACAGTTTTTCGTTGAATGATGAATTCTTTAATATAAATTTTTTAAGGACTTGAAAACCAGGACTATTTTGTGCTTCTCGCACGGCAGGGATAGAGAATTTTATTACTACACTCCAAAGTAACGCGTAGGTGAGCTACGCCAAACTCCCCGAATTACTCCTCCTTGGACTGGATGCACACTTGAATTAATGATTTTTTGATAAAAGATTATTTTTTGTAATGAATGGATAAAAAATGCAGGATGCGAAGTAGTCTTTAAATCAATCTGAAAACTATTTCAAGGCCTTCTTCAAAGTCATATGATTGATCCCCTACAGTCAAAAATATTAAAAATCCAAAGAAAGGGGATCGCAAAAGGCAATTTACCCTAATTAAGCAGCTTAAACACGTTTCACAAAAAATAACTGTGGTCACTTCAATATTTGCTAGTTACTACTCTTTTCCAAGGCTCCAAGTACAATTAAATTTCCAAAGTCGCCTCGAAAAACAAGCAATGTAGAAGACCTTCTAGCATGAAGGTAATTCTTAGAAAACGCTCCAAAAATGATTCTTAGAAAACGCTCCAAGAAGATGCATTAATTAACAGATTATTATTTACCAAAAGATAGCTGTACAGTAATTTGACTTAAGCGCTGATTAGACAATGACGAACAATGAAATTGAATTTGGATTCGATTAGATTGAATTTGGTCTTCAGTTAAGTGGAGAATACAGGGCAGATTATTTTTATGATTTTAAAACCATTTAGTAACAAAACGTATTCCATTTGATATTTTATTAACTGGAAAACCATAGAGACGCATACGCTATCCGTTATTGCAATAACATGTTTTTATCTAAGGATAATGTCTTGAAACCGATTAGTTTGGCTTGCATAATTATGCAATTGCTTGTTAACATCGTAAACCTTTGTCTCGCTATTAGTGGTTCATTAATTTGGTTGCGTTTGCGGAACTTAGTGTCTTGACTTGATGAATTTCTGTATTTCTTGTTTCTTATTTTGTTTTGGCTTTCATTTTCATAAAAATATTGATAGAAATGCGTAATTAGCTTCTTTTGATCAATTAACCTTTCATGTTTTCCCAATGGAATAGGCGCTGTTGGAATGCGTTGTATCTGATCAAAAACGCGATTACCATGCGTGCAGACGCAAAGCGGCATATTTTTATAGAGCAAACTCGCGTTTCATCGCAGCAAAAGCTCTGATTGCAGCAAACGATAGGCAAAATTTGCATGCATAAATAATGTCTGTTATCGCTTTTTGATGAATAAAAGATTTTTTGCGCTGAAGCCAGCTTGGAAATTTCAACTGAAAATAAAGAAGAAAGGCTTTTATTCTAGCTGGGGTCCAGGGTTGCCGGAAGGGCAAGGGGGGCAGCTTTTTGAAAGAGCACTTTCAATACTGTACATATAGGCAATACCGCCAACATTGTTTTCTAACACTTTCTAACAATTAAACACTTCAACAAAGCCAGAGAACGGAGTACGTTGCATTAACACTAAAAAATTACAACAATCGAATTATCAATGAAGTAAGGGCAGGTTCAGCCGCCGAAGTCCTTTAGGGTTTTAGGGGCAACGCCCCCAACCGCCGGAGGCAAGGGGGTCTGGAGGCAGAGCCCTCAGCGTTCGGAGATTTTGCAATTTTTTTGCAAAAATAACTTAATTTTTGGCCTATTTTAGCAAAAATTTATGCTTTTAAAACGTGGAGTAGGAATTAGCAGTGCAAACGGTGGCTGATGGTAAAATTTCAGCTTTTTTATTGCAAGCTGGTAAATCATAAAATTAAAAAATCACAAGTTTTAACCTAATTCGTCTGCATTTACAAAAAAAGATGATTTTGGAGATGTTCATTGTTCATTTCCAATCTCATCGAGTATTTTACTAATAAGTCTGGACAAGAAATGGATCTTGATCCAGTTATTGCAATGAATTTTGTGTGGTAGAAGTTTTTCTTATATTTCTCCGGTTTGAGCAGGGGCGGTCCGGACCCTTTGAATCCGCCACTGCTAACGCCAGCGTCAATCGTTCCGATTAAGGCTACAAATAAAGTTAGAAAGTTGAATGTCTTGGCAGTATTGCTTCGGCCTACAGACAAAGGATTCTTGAGTTCTAAATTTGAAATTTGGTAGCACCCTATCATCCGAGCGTCAGTTTAAGCTGACGGAACTAAATCGTATGTTACAGGCTAACCAAATGCATTACACAAGATTGTACATTTATTTTACATAATTAGAAATCATTTAACACACGCAATTTGTTAGGTAGTGACTATTTCACTGAAAATGTTCAAGTTAAAAAGAATAAAACGACGTTGGACATTATTAGTTTGTTTCCATGCAAATGAAGGAAAAACAAACAAACAAACAAACAGACAACAAACAAAATAAATACACGAAACTGTACTGTCTAAGACGCAAATTCAATTATCGGCCTACTGCCTTCTGATTTAGAATTTCACTGCAAGGAAAGACTGCGATGGGACCAATTCAATCTTCGAGTCAAGCAGCCACCCTCCCTCTAAAATCGATGCAATAATGTCAAATTTTGAAAAGTATATACTTTAATTCATAACAGCTGCAGCTGCAGTCGAGAGCTAATTAAAAACTAAAAAGACTTCACGAATTAATGAGTTGTGTAGCTAGCTTGATAATGAGACATACTTTTGAATTAATTGTTTTTTATGAGCTGTTTTTGATTTAGAATACAAGTAATTGTTTAATTTTAGAGGGATATTATTCCAGATTTTTGTTCCTATACATTTAAATGATCTTTGGCATTTTGCTGTGGAAAACCTCGGAATTTGTAAATGAGAATATTCATCCGCGCTTTTTTCATTAGCTTTTTTAAGAGTTAGACTATGGTTTGAGTTAGGGTTTGGGTTAAAGTTAGATTCGGGGTTAGTTTTAGAGTGTGAATTTGAGTTGGGTTAGATTTAGGTTTGAATTAATAAAAAACTAAATAAAAAATTTCCGGTGAAATAGTCTCTTCCAGTTTGTTATTATTGATTTTAAAAACCTTTATAGCGCAAGTTAGTGGTACGTATTTTTTTTAATAAAAAAAGTTATCTTTGCATAAATTGAAAATTGTAATGTAGTTTTGGATCGTCAAAATTCTCTTTTGCGTTTTGTTTCTAGAAAGAGCTCTTTTGGTTCACAAAGCACTAAACTTTAATCACTAGAGTGTTTTTTATAACTCCAGTACTCTTTTCGTGTCGTCAGTCTACTCGGGCAGTACTGCCCCCTTTGCCCTCCCTGGTAAAAGGGCAGGGGGACAACTGCCCCCTCCATTACGGCACCACTGCTTGGGCCCAGTAGCGTAGCCAGGGGGGGCGGGGGGGGCTCGAGCCACCCATTGGCTTGTGAAGTATGCAAAATCGCATGTTTTTTGTGCTTTTGAGGCCGATTTTCTGTGATAAATGGAAAATAGCCCCCCCCATTCGAAAACAGCCCCCCCTCAAACGTCTGAATTTGCGAAATTGGATGAAATATCAGTCTCAGTTGTGGTGAAGACCTTTCTTTTTTTTTTTTGGAGATCACCCAATTTTGGGCGGAAAAAACCTTTGAATTTCGGATTTCGGCCGAAAAATCACTCTGTATTTTGGCGAAGACCTTTTTTTTTTTTTTTGGAGATCACCTAAGTTTGGGAGGAAAAACCTTTGAATTTTCGAGCTTTTCGAAACATTTCGTCTCAATTTTCGGACAAATCGTCTGCAACTGATTCAAGATAAATGAAAATTCGAGTCAAGGTCGTTTGCACACTTCTCACTCTTTCAAAATAGCCCCCCCCTTTTCCAAATCCTGGCTACGCGCCTGCTTGGGCCCTAAACAACAGTGATCTATCTCCTGAAAATATTTTTGCAGTTACATTTAAATTTTTCGAGAGATGAAATAATAACTATTAATTTTGTAGATTTTAAATTTTGAGTTCTTTTGAGTGATAATAGACCATTCGAAATTTTTTGGACTGGTCATAGGCCAATTCGAATTTCGGACCCATTGTTGCCAATAGGTTACTAAGTAGAAGGTGTACAGCTCAAGGGGCAATCTTCCAGAAATGGGCTCCAGCACCAACAAGATTCGAAGCGATAAGTTCTACTTGTAACCATGGCCGTAGGAGCTCAAAATGATTTGGGGGGGCAGCAAACTTTTGCCCGAAAAATGACTTGATGCATTGCGTTTCTCTGTCAAAATTGAGACGTTTTTTTCTGCCCAAATTGAGGTGTTCTCCAAAAAAAAAAAAAAAAAGGTCTTTCCTGAAATTTGAACGGTTTTTCTGTCCAAATTGGGGTGTTCTCCAAAAAAAAAAAAAAAAAAAAAGGTCTTCACCGAAACTGGGACGCTATTTTGCCAATGGAGTGCCCAAATATCCAGACTATTTGCCCAAATAAATAGACCATTTGCCCAAATTTTCGACGATTTTCGTCGTTTTGAACCGAATGGGGGGGCGACCGCCCCCCCTGCCCCCCCGCCTCCTACGGCTATGCTTGTAACTTAATAATACAGTAGGTCAGAGCTGTAAGTCGGGCCGGGTTCGAGCTTAAGATTGACAAAATGTCGGCTTTAATTCGAGCTTAATTGACATTACTTGACTTGTGTTTCAACCTCCGAGGTACTTTAAAAGAATATTCAAAATAACTTTGCGTTCTTGAATAACGAATTTGTTTAAGCATCCTACGATTATTATTATTGCGTCAAAATTGATCAGCAGCAAGTAGTTTATATTTTAACCGCGTACTAGCAATGACCGTGCAAACAGCGATGCCAGGTTTGATCTTCTTACATCAAATGAGATGTTTTTTTGACTGTCTTGAATCTGATGTTCTTGATGGAAATCTTGTGTAATAGATTTCACTTTGAATCATCTTTATAATGAAGGACTGGTTAGATTCTTAGAAAAGTTTTCAGTGGTCGAATGAGTAAAGGCGTTGTTTTTACGACGACTCTGAACGCATTATTTATGTTTAAACCCCACCCTGGTCATGTAGCGACCTTGGATAAGACGCTTTGAACACGCAGTAAATTCAATGGACAAGAACTCACAGGAACTGAATGTCTGACACCGTCCGGTGACAGAAGGATAAATATGCAATACATCAACAACAGTGCATTTTGTCATTTAAATTTAATGTGTAACTGTACAAATTAATGTACATATGCGAAGTTAGACTTGCAGTATTTTTACGGTGCTGCTGGCAACATCCAATGGCTGTTCTAGTTTTCCAAACATGGTTGTGCAAATTGAACAAATTGAGATCAACAAAACGCTAAAACAGATTTAAATTTTAAAAATCTCAGCTGGTTCTCGTTCAGAAGTTACGAGAGTCTTCTAACAATCCGCTTTTTTGCGCTTACCTACAATAGCTTTGCTGCGCTTTATGACGTGAACATTCTCAACGATTGACAAATAAAAAAGGATATTTCTTGTTGTCGTGTATTTTTATCTTCTGTCACCGGACAGCGTCAGACGCTAACTGTAGGACGATCCTCACACTTTTCATTGCTTCGTGGTTGGAGGAATCCGTACCTGCTTAGAAGTTTCCAGTGATTCTACTAATTCAATGTTGCTCTAGATTTCAAATTCTCGTCCACTAAATTTGCTGCTTGTTCGAATCCACTAAGTACAGATATTCATCGTAAAGCGTCTTATCCGAGGACAACGTGGCCAGGGTGCGGGTTGAATTCAAATCATGCTGACAAGGTCGTTGTTAAAACGACGCCTTTATTTTCTCTACCACGCTGCCAATGAATGGCGAATGCAACGTCAGAAAACCAAGTCTATGAAATCGCATATTATTATTTTTGATGACATCGCGTGTTTTGACTGACATGCTCATTGCAAAAGGTTTTACCAAAACTGCATAAATTCTATTTGCGTTCAGCGAGAGAGCAATAAGAGAATTAGGGAATTGTGGTTTCCAACCTATACCTAGCGGAATTGCGGTTTCCAAGCTATACCTAGCGCGCGTATAACTGAATTATTTGGAAAATTCCGAAAGCGTTTTTCAAGTTTCACGAATGTCTGCATTTGTGCTTCGTGAAAGTTATAGATATGACTTCCTAACAAGCCAGTTGACAACTTTGAGCAGGATTTACTTAAATACAATGTTGTCACGACACTGCGAGGCAGTTGCATTGGACTAACTTAACTACAACACTTTGAACTAGATTAAACTGCGCAGTCCAGCTCTGTGAACTTTAGTCTGCATTATTGTTGTTCGCAGCTTTTCTTGATTGACAATGGAGCAGATGATTGGAGGATTGCCATGAGTTGCGAGCGATTGTTTTTCATTGGCCTCGAGATTTTTGTTTGTGGCATTCACCCCATTCCTGGGGTTTATACATTCGAGTGGACAGCAAGGCAGGTGAGTATTTTGAAAGAATAATGCCGTATTACCAATCTACGACTGAAAAATATCATTTTTGGAGCATAAGCGTATTTCTGGTTCAAAAACGAAATCGATCACTAAATAACAACAAATTTACTAGGTGAAAAGGGAAAGATCAACAAAATGTTTACAAGTACAAAGATTAGAAATTAAATAAATTATTGCTAAAAATTCAAAGTCTGAATTAGTGGTTTCGACCAACGAAAGTAAAAATTGAAACCGTACTTTAGCTTTAATCCTTCTCCAGAAATATATTAGAGCGATGGAATACAGCTTATGGTTTTATGTAGTGGTATTTCTTAGGCGGTCAAACGAATTACAATTTCTAAACACCATCCAGATTTTGACTGTATCCTTAAAATGTAACCTTAAACGTCATAAATGCTTGTATTGTACAGTATTGTATTCGGACGCAATAAACAGTACAGTGAAAAACATAAGATTAGAAAATATTAGGTAAAATCACATAACTTTGATGCATCCTCAGATTTTAGGTCTGTAATTTGCTTAGGCATTCACTGGCAATCTATTGAGCACAACTGCTGATGTTGATGTTCTTCTATCAATCCCGATGTTTCTTCGGTTATATCTTGTTGCCAGAGTCATGCTCCTTCACAGCCGCTTATTCACAGACGCTTCGTCGAGAAGCATTGGAGCTCTGAACAAAATCACCTTTAACACAAAGTATATTCATGTTTTTGTTTGTTGGTCATTGTTTTACAGCAGATTACTTCAGTACTAAAACATTGTCACAGAACCGAATGGCGTTGTTGAATTTTAGAAGATTTTCGCCTCGAGGATCTCGCAGGCCTTCACCAACTGGTCTAACTAAAAGCTGTCTGTCGTAAAAACTAAAAATCCAGAAATTCCTGTAAACTTAAATGTATTGACGGAAAAAATGATATAAAACGACGAACGAGACGGCAAAATTTTAACTGAAGATTATGTTTTTTTGAACATAAAATATTATTTTTGTCTCCGACGCTTTTGAACCAAAACTAAACTGTTTTGTTTATGTATTTATTTATTTATTGTTATCGTGAAATATTGGTGCTTTATAACAGCGGTGGTTTATTAGCATCATAACAAAATTTACTGAAAAACACAAATAGATATATATGTGAAGTGCAGTGGGTAACAATGAAATGTGTATACGTAATCACTTAAAAATACTCGTAAAAGCTTATTTGTTCTTTCTCAGTATGAGTTGGCTTGGGTGGAGCAAAGACAAGCAGGCATGATTACACATTATTCTAAAACGTTGACATTTACCTTTTGGGCTTGATTTTTCTCCACCGCAACTCATCTCTGATTGCGTTTCTTCTTGGTATAATGTACCGTAATTTGGTAGTATATACTAATAAAGTTATAGCTGATCCTAGAAACATTTTTGAAATTACTTTTTCTTTAAGGATGTGTGCCTAACAAACTCATTATGTTTATTTCCTTCCAAGAGTAAAAGTGTCTTTCATTTTGAAGTAAATTACTCGGGTAGATCTGGGTTGGTATATGAAATGCTAAAATTTTATTTGTGTTTCTGTAAGTTTACTTTTGAGCGCTTCTGTAGTGATATCAGGCGCCTGCTGTGGCTTCAGAAGAACTGGCTCTTTTTTTAATTTCAACTAAAACTGAACATAAATCCCACACAAAGGTCTGGATGCCAACAGTGTCGAAACAAAAAAGTGATTATGCGTTGCCAACTTTTTAAAAAAGGAAGGATTTTGAAAACGAATTGCCAATAGCCTTGTGTAAATTTAGTGTGAAAAGAAGTGCAAACTTACAAAATAATGTCAACTGACGTTGACAAATACATAAGATATACTATTTTTGAAAGCCAAAAGAAAAAAGATTAAATCCAGGGCCCGCTACCTACGGAAAACTGAAAACAAAAATACATTGAACAAATATATCATGCAAACCATACCTAAACAAACAATAAAAGTTAAAATCCGAAAAAAAACAACAGCCTGTTTCAGCTGTAAATGAGATCATTTGGGGTAAATCCATGGCGTGGATAAACCTGAACAATTTAAAAAGTGACAGTTGACAATTAGGGGGTAAATCTGAATAACGAAATCGAAACTTCAAACCATAAAAATCAAAAATTCAAAAAGTATAGATTAAAACTTTCCAAGCTGCAGTTGAGCTGTACTAACGGGCGCGAATTTAAATTGTCAACAGTCACACTTAAAATTGTTTAAACTTTCCTCTGACAATCCGATTTATGGGTGAAACAGACTGTTGGTTTTTTATAGAATTTAAATTTTTTGGTGTTTAAGTACCTAGGTAGTGTGATGGTCTCTTATCGTGCTTACGACTATAATTTATCTTATTTAGAAACAAGGCTAATTTAAGAATTCAGAAATATTGCAAAACAGTTTCCTACATAATGGATAATAATCGTATTATTTATTTATGCAAAATTTGCAGTGGAGTTGAGGATCGAACCCGCAACGTTCGATTTCTTTCTGCATAAAAACAGTTGTAGAAAAGTTCAAGTATCTGAACAAAGCCCTATTGAAGGGATTTGCCGGAATTAAAGGTTTTATTGATTTTTGGTAAACTAAAGTTTTATATATCGTACAAAAGTGCCGTAGCTTTCTGCTGCTGCCACCAATAGCAGATTTACTGTTCAAAACAAATCTATCATCATATTCGCCGTATTACGCGTAACGTGTTACGAGTTGATGGGGTCTTCTCCGCGTCATTGCACCAGGGCAACTCAGCTTTATTTGACCGGTCCAAGATTTGAACCTCAGACCTCCCGCTCCAGAGACAAACGCGTTACCGCTCGACCAACTAATAGAATGTTATTTTCAATAATGCGTTGTAATTGCTTATTTACTTAATAATGCACTACAAGGAGGCCGGAAAGTGACCTTGCGGTTTTCTGAATCAAGCTTCCATCTGTCAATTACATGCAGAACTGTCAGGAATTTTGTGCATGTTAAACATATTTTACACGTAGGGAGAAGGAGGGAGGGAGGAAAAATATTTCCTCTCGGATTTTTCGTGATAAATACCTTTTTATTTCAAAAGTTTTTTACTTCAATTTAATTTGACTTCAAGTCAAATTTATTCACAAATAACCCCTGAAAATTTGAGGTTGCTAAAGCAAGGGAAAGTTTCACATTTTGAGATTTTCCAATGTTCCTTATTAAAATCTGAATATTTTTTAGCCAAAATTTAGCTGCCTCAAATCAATTTTTTTATTATACTGTATAAATGACGGTATAAAGACGTTTTTATAACGCAACTGCTTCAAACCAAATTTTTTATAATACTCGCTGTATTACGCCGAAGCGTATAACGCGTTTTTCAGAGCCCATTTCTGCGTCATTGTGCCCGGCAACACAGACCCCTTTGAAGAAATGTTGCAGCGGTGGGGAGCCGTTGGGAACACTGTGTCTGATTTAACTGACCCGGGATTTGAACCTCAGACCTCCTGCTTCAGAGACGAATGCGTCACCGCAAAACCAACTGACTTTGATTTAGGAATTTTATGATTTGGTATTAAAAGCAAACCTATTTACGAAATTTGCACTGCCTATGAAGTCATTGAAAAGTTGTCTTCGATGCCATTTTTCGAAAATATGGCTCTGGCGTCACTATGATGACACCATCAAGGCATCAACTCAAAACCAGTTTTTCTAAAAATATTCGGTGAGCACCAACTTGCATGCCAAGTTTGGTGATCCCATGACTTTGGTTCAGGAGTTGGATCGGGGGGTATCGACGTGTAAAATAGGGTTGAACAACGAAGCTGTTGTTACCAACCGTTATTTTGAAAAATGATTAAAAACCAAATTTTTTATTTTAATTGAGGCAAAGGTCACTCGAAGACTTCAAAGCTAGAGTTTTGGTTACGGGATGAGCTTCTTACGTTTCAGTTAAGTGTATTGGGTTCGGATCATTTTTAGCATTTTATTCGGATCACTTTTAGTTCGGATCATTTTTAAGTGTATTGGGTTCGGATCATTATATTGGGTTCGGATCATCATTCATTTCGGATCATCCAAAATTTTAGTCATCACTTTTGCACAGTGGTGCAACCAGGGGGGCTAAGGAGGCTATTTCTAATCTTCTTAGCCAAGAACATTCAACCCCAAAACACAAGCATTCTAACATGTTTTGGACTTCACCTGTGAGTAAGGAGTGGGAGGACTGAATTTCGCTGGACAACTCAATTCTTGCTAATTACTTCCGATTTTAAAGATTTTGTTTTTTCAAATGGCTCTGAAAACGTGCAAAATGTGATGCAAATGGCGTGAAATAGCTAGTTTTTCCGAAAAGCACAAAAACCGCCCAGCGTGTGGGGGCCGGGGCTTTGCCCTGAGATCCTTATGGCCTCCGATGTCTGTGATACGCTTAGTTGCACCATGCGTTGCTTAAATGAGACATTTTAGAACAAAAAATTTTAAATTTAATTGTCATGTTTTGACGTTTGCAGGCCAGATTTTCAATGCTTAATCGTTGAGCGTGTTTTTGGCCGAAAGGCTACCAGCGCGGAAACTTTGGGAAGAGCCACCAGGACGGCGACTACTTAAAACAAGCAATGCGAAAAAGCTATCCTCCCACAGGACCGGTAATCCAAAGGCTGCAGGTTCGAATCCTGTGGGAGGATAACGTTTCCGCATTGCTTGTTTTAAGTAGTCGCCGTTCTGGTGGCTATTTCGAAGGCTTCCGCGTTGGTAGCCTTTCGGCCAGAAACACGCTAAAAGATTAAAAATTTCTTAACTATGCGTTGAAGCCCCCCTTAACAAAATTCTTGTTGCGCGCCTGCTTCCACAGCTTTCGTATGGCATGAGTGACCTTAGATTATTTGCCTTAGAGATGTGCCGGGCCGACATTTTCAGAGCCCGGACCGCCCGCAGCCCGTGATGTCTGACCCGTTACCCGCCCGCGACCCGTGACTTTTATCAAATACGAAGCCCGGACCGCCCACAGCCCGTCTCACAAAAAAGTTATCGTAGAAACTTCAACCTGTGGCTTATTGGCAAAATAGGCACATTGTGACATTTAGCACCATAAAGACTGAAAGTGAGCTATTAACATCCAACCCGCATTCACCATCACCGGTATATACCGCTACTATGTCAAAACTTGTCGAGATTAAGAATGCACACCAGTAAGTAAATACCTGTATTACTTTGGCAGTGGTTATTTTGCCTCGAGAGGCAAAATAGCCCTAACCCAAACCCTAACCTTAACCCTTACCTAGTCTTAACCCTCAGCCTAACCCCAACCCTAATCCTTACTCTAACTGCTAACTCAAACATAGGGAAAACATTATTTCAGATTTTGCCTACAAAGGCAAAATAACCATTTCCTATTACTTTTTATGTCATTTCTATCTCAGACCTAGGCTAGAGCCATGATTGTTAACATGCAATGTAGCAGTAGGATAATATCGGTAGGCCTAAATTCTAAGATTCTGTAAATTCGGTAGGCCTAACAATAAAAGTGAATTGGGCAGGCCTAGCCTATTGCCAGCAGTTCACACTGTACCATAAAGGAATCTTACCAGGTAGGCCTATCGATACCATACCGGAGCTGCACAATGCCATTACCTGCGTTTACCCTCAGTCACAAGACTCACACCTACTGACTTTTAGCATATCGGAACTATACCAGATACTGGTAGGCCTACAGTCAAACAGTGATCTTTGATACTGTATTACTTGCCACCTTGCTTCAAGTTAAATCTGAATTACAAATTGGCTACTGGTACTAGTGGCCCGTAGGCTAGCCTACCGGTAGAACATGTGTAATAGCCTCTGACTCTGAGACTAGCTCAGTTGATTATGCCATTGCCAGGCACTGAAGCAGCCACCACTTAGTTCAGTATTTAGTAAATCATCTCAATACTGAACAATGGACACTAGCCTATGATACTGGCACTAATCAGCTTATTACTATTTAATGACGGTAATTTAACAGTCGCAGGCCATAGTCTACTCTACCGGTACCCTACAGGACCAGTGCACTGCTGACAACTTTGAACTGCCTAGCCTACTCAAACATGCTCACAAGAAGGTCCAAACTTGTAATATAAGCACCAGCAACTCATAAAATCTCTATACAGTACCGGTACTCAAAACCTCTAGACTAAAACCATCCAGTAGATTTCTACAACCTCAAAAATCTCCAACTGTCTTTTAGACTACCGGTAGGGCCTATGTCATTGGTCAGACTGTGGCAACCTGCACCAGTGCAGTTGTGAAAAACGAAGTAAACTTTGAAAACAACTCAAGCGTAACATACCGCAATAAGTTTTAAAGTTTTGCAAGAAAAACTTTCTGAAATTCTGAAGACATAATTTTTGAATGAAAATGCTTAGCGGACCATTAGCGGACGATAACCGTTAGCTACAGTTGTTAACCGTTAACGGACGGTCGCAAAAGTACCGTTAACGGCCCGTTGGCGGGCCCGCCCATCTCTAATTTGCCTGACAGATTTATAGATACGAATCAACGTTTTAATCCTTTCATACGGCTTTATCTTTATTCATTCAAGCGCGTGAACCAGACGCTTTACGTCTGGGTTCATTCAGGCGTAAAGAAATTCATCCATCCAGAACCACACTAACCCAAAACATTCTTTTTTGGTTCTGTTTGCAAGTCTTTTATCAAGCTGGGCCACCACAACGGGTAGACTGCTTAGTGCTCATATGCCTTATAATCCCTGTCTCTATCCCAAGAAAGTTTTGTCCTTAAATGCCACTCGATGCACTGCACATTCAAGAGCCAACTTACCGTTAACGAATAACCGATCGGTGGTTGAGTAGATAGAGCGTCTGCTACCGAAACTATAGACTCTAGTCGATTTCAAGTAGGATTAAACACATTGGCGTCGCTAGGGGCGGTGGGGGGGTGGACCGCCCCGGGTGTCACCATTTTGGGGTGACACTGTATTATGATGCGAAACCATAACTCCACCAATTTGTGGTAAATACCTTACTTTTTTCACTTTGTTTGGTCGTCGCCATTCTCATTTGGACTAAAAACCCACTGATTTTTAGGCGAAGACCTTTTTTTTTTTTTTTTGGTCTTCACGTAGTTTTGGACCGAAAACCCACTTATTTTGCAACGAAGACCTTTATTTTTTTGATCTTCACCTATTTTTAGTACGAAAAAGGGTGCCACCACGAAATCCCGCCCCGGGTGCCACCATTTTTAGCAACGCCTCTGGTTAAAGAGACAGTAGACTGCTACCGAAAACTGTAGACTGCAACTGAAACGGTAGACTCGAGTCGATTTTCGGTCGGGACTATTAAAATAGGTTTTTCCCCAGTAGCGTAGGCTACGCAGGATTTTGAAAAGGGGGGCCAGGAACTTCAAAAAATTTGAGAAGAAAGATCAGAATCAGAAATCAGTCCGATTTTTTGCCCAAAATTAGGTGAAGAGCAAAAGAAAAAAAAGAGGTCTTCACTAAAATTTGGTAATCAAAGCTTCTGCCCAACTTGCAAGGGGGGGGGGGGGGGGGCATGCCGCAATTTTGCATGCTATTCTATGCTAAATATACTATCCTGGCGACCCAAAGGGGGGGCATGGCCCAATGGCTCCCCACCTAAATACGCCCCTGTATTTACAGCTTCCCAGCTTGAAGTTCAGAAATAAAAGGAACAGTGGTGAAGCTTCCACCGTGTGTGATAGAGAGCTGGCAGCTTGACTTGAAGACCAAAAGGTCTCTTCGCTGTCTCCGAGCCAAGGCAGCTTGGTAGATAAAGATGCAAGTACAATTACTTACATAATGCCGTGTTTCATCTTAGGGCTCCGCTGTGTGCTATAGAGAGATGTTTTATGTACCTGCTTTGATACTACTTTGTTGCTGCATTGAGACTGTTTTGTTGCTAATATTGCTGTGTACTTTTCATTTGCGACATTATATCAACTGTACTAACTTGAGTCACGCCACACGGTGGCAGCGGTGGGATTCGAACCCACGCCATCGAAATGATCAATTAAAACCCAGCAGGAAGGCCTTGAGAGGTTTTAGAGCCAAAGATAAGGATATCAGGGCTCAACAAAAACACAATCTCGACAAACGTCACCGAGTTCGTGATCTTCCATTTTTACATCCGAACACATATGCTTGGATTGATACCCAGGCTTCCGATCGTCAGCCTGGTATTGTCCAACACTCCCATCATACTCCTAGATCGTACATTGTAAAAACCTAATTGAGTACTTGCTCGTCATTGCGTAGAAACCGTCGGCATATTACACCATTGCCTTCCCAAAAAAATAATCAAATCTCTTCTAGCCCTGCTTCATTTGATGAGAGGGACGCGGCTAGACCTATTTCGTATATGATTAGATACGGAAGAAAAGTTGTGTCGCCTAAACGACTTCAACTGTAAAATGGTTTTGAGTGTTTACCTATAATGCATTGTTCAGTACTGCTTGTTAATGTGTTACGTGCCTATGCTTTTATTTTTAACCTATCATTATGTGACTGGTGCCTCTAACAGCAGATCCTTGAACGGGAGGATGAAGAGAGATGTTTTATGTTGATGCTCTAATACTACTTTGTTGCTGCGTTGAGACTATTTTGTTGCTTATATTGCTGTGTACTTTTCATTTGCGACATTATATCAATTGTACTAACTTGAGTCACGTCACATGTGCTTTACAAGCCCTGTCAGTATAACGTTTGAAATTGCCTGTTTTGTTTTAAAATCAAGTAAAGCAAACAGCAAGTTTTGAATTCTTCAAAAGTAACCTTGTTTTGTCTTTTCTGCAGGTTTGTGATGAAAACGTTGATGACAATATGTCCAGGAACGGTCCTGCTGGTCTTCAGTATAACATTGTGGATAATAGCGGCCTGGACCATCCGGGTCTGCGAGAGGTAAAGATAATAATATGTCGATAAATTATTCATAACACTAGAAACTCGCGGTGTTGTTGTTTATTGCATAAAAATAACTTTTTGATTACATACCCTCAGGCGCGTAGCAGGGGGGGCTGTTTCGGAGGCTGGAAACAACATCAAACGATCTTGACCCAGATTTTGGTCGGTCTTCACTCAGGTTGAGTTCGTTTTTCTGTGCAAATTTAGGTGATCTTCGAAAAAAAGGTCTTCAACCAGGCTGAAACTTAATTTTCTGGTCAAAATCACCTCAGGTCCTTGACCAATTTTCATTGCCAATGCCAAGGGAAGGTGCGTGCTGGTTAATCTAGTCCACAGTCACCGAAATGAGAAAGACGAACAGAATTTTGGTCAAAAAAGTCCAAAAAAAAAAGATTTTGAGCTGCTCTTTGATGGGAGTATGCTGCAGTGAGGGCTATAGCTTTGCAACTCGACTACATCTTTCGCTCACAATTGCCGGCAAAAATGTTAGTGGCGGGCCATTAAAATCTGAATGATTTCTCTACGCGGGCTGGATTAAATTTCTTCGCGGGCTGGATTTTGGATATTCCTTCCCTAATTGCGTGTAGTAGAAGTTTGCTAATTTTCAACAAAATGCAGTATTATTATCGTCGATATGAACGATGCTTTGATGTGATTATTCAAACTTTTTAAGTGCTAGTGGAAACTTCGAATATCTCCATTACCATCAAGCGTTTTATCTAGATTCATTTCCAAAAGATAAGCTCTTAAATGACGCACTATTTGCCAAGCTTTACCCCCAGAAATTCATTGAGCTCTGACAGTTGGTATGGATCCAAGCACAGACTTTACAAAGCTTGAGATAAATTAGACGCTTCAATGAAATTCTGAGTTTCATCAATACCGCATACCAAGAAGGTTAAAAGTTTTCGATGAAGTTTTAAAGGAAATGCAGTGTGGCGCTGGCCAACCATCAAGACTAAAGAATGACATTGGACAATTTTGTGCAGAGCATACGTTAAGCCCCAAAAATTAAGCTTATTCTTTGACCATAGTTTGGTGAAAAATTACGTTTGATGACCAAAACCAAAAAAACCTTCAATGATGTTTTTGGTCAGAAATATGGCCTTCAGCCTGTTCACGGCAGAGTTGTAAGTCGGACCGGGCTTTTTGGGTCGGGTTAGGGCCTAAAGTTCACAAAAATTTCGAGCTTCGGGCCTGAAACGTGCTTTTTGTCTTAGGTGCACAAAATATATCAAAATAACTTGGCAACATTGCCAAATTTTTCAGACCTAACTTTCGTTTTTTTTCGGGCATGATTTGGGCTTCAAATTAATTTTCGGGTTCGGGCCTGAACTAGTCGGTTCGTTTGCAACTCTGGTTTACGGATCAGATTTGGCCTGCTCATTCGCGATTGATGATAGAATCAGGGGCGCCGAGAGCCGAACGGGGGCCCGGGGTCAGCTCAAATATTACGGATCTCCGGTTTTGTGAACTCCAAAACAGGCGGGAAAAATGCCTCAGTTTTTTCCGGGTTTTCATGTGACCTTCAACAAAAAAAAAAGGTCCGCAAGGAAAAATGCTACCGTTTTCTCAGGATTTTGATGTGATCTCAAAAAAAACAAAAGGTCATCGGTCTTCCACATGCTCATTTCTCAGTGTCATTTCGATGGACCTTCTGCTGGGCCCCCTGAAGCCAATGGGCCCCCTGAAGCCCATGGGCCCCCTAATGGGCCCCCTACCTAAAGTTCATGGGCCCCGGGGTCATTGTCCCCCCCTGCCCCCCTCTCGTAGGCCCTGGAGAGAGTTATGGCGGTGGGTTAAAATTGAAAACTGGGCGCGGGCAGGCTTAAATTTCTTCGTGATCTGGACTTGGACACTGTCGTGTGCAGGGTGTTTTAAAAACTTTACTTTTATCTGCGTCACAAAGATGCATTTACAATAATTGTTAAACATTAATTAACGCGGCTTATCAAATAGCCCCATGACTTAGATTTTAAGTAGAAATATTAGGTTTTCATAATAACAATAACGCCCAGCATTAAGCGTATTGTGTGAGGCGCTCTGGCATTCTTACGAGTGCTGTTGAGCCCTAAAGCAATTTTTTAAGTCGTTTTAGAATGGCATTTCAACTTACGAGTGTTGTACAATGTAGAGTATAGGTTTTAACTACGAACTATTTTTGTATTTATTTTTTTTGCTTTTTGCCTTAGTTGAAATAACGATAAAACCTGCTATGCATTTTGATATTATCGCGTTTAGAATTTTAATTTTCGACATTTTAACCTATTTATAAATATTGAATAAGCTTCCAGTTTGTGCTTCAATTTCCGATATAGACAAAATGTGATGAATATTTGATGTAAGCTTAAACTTTTTCTGAACTTTTAATTTTACTCCATTGATTTCGCACTAAGCAAATTTTATAATCACGTGCCTTGAAGTAATCGATGTAAGAAAAATCGCAATAATCAAATTGAGAGCACATCAACTGCCCAGTAGTGCAACAGCGACACCATGTGGCTTTTTTAAAAACAAATTTCATTTGTTTCTTTGTTTATTATTATTATAGTTTCCATCAGGGTGTTGGAGCCGGAGCCGGAGCCGGAGCTCGGAGCCGGAGCCCCGGAGCAGGCCATTTTTGCCGGAGCTGGAGCCGGAGCTGGAGCTCACTAGAGCTGGAGCCGGAGCAATGTTACTGTACGATAGCTCCCTGCTCCAGATCTTCTTAGTTGCCTATCGCATTTTATCACTATTTTAATTTGAGTGTAATTATAAAATGCAAAGTCATAAAATGGCCTTGTAAAAGGTTTAAAAGGAACTTTTGTTTGATAAAAATAAAATCAACTATTCTAATTGTAACCATTTGTGTAGCATCTAAAAGATTGATTGCTGTTCTCTTATCAAAAGCTATTGCAATCAAAAGATTTTTTTTGTCCTAAAGGGATGGGTCATCTCTAACAAAACTTTGCCTTTATGCTTAAAATTGCCGCATTTAACTCTTGTGTTATTTAATACCTGCTTTCTCTAACATTAGCTACTGCTAAGTTTTTACATGTCATTAAATTGTGCGCAGCATTTTGATTCATAGGCGAAGCCAGGGGGCCCGCCCCCCACCCCCCCAATTGAAATGCCACAAATAACAAAAATGTGACAAAAAAGCCTTATTGTTTCTTCAGTGTTAGTTTCCTTTAGCATTTTCCGTTTACAACAGTTAATGCTACAGTTAATTTAGACAATAAAAGAATGTTCCTCTTTTCTACAACATTTTCCGAGCTACTTTTAAGTGGGCCACCCTTTAGCTTGTTTTTCGAAAAAATCGCGCAGTTTCTGTGGGCTTCGCCCCTGACCCTCGTCTGTGATGCGCTTGAGTTACACTAGTTTACTCAACACATTTCCCAATTGAGACATTTTGACCGTTAACTTTGGTAAATCATACCACGGTTACTGGTCATCATCCATTATGCGATATCTTTGTCCTACAAAAAGTTCTTCTTTCGAAAATTTTTCATGACGTCGTTGCATGTGATTTGTGGTTCCCCCCAATCAAAAATCCTGGCTACGCCAATGTTTTGGTGGTTGCGTTTTTAAGCAAAGTTTATTTTGAAATTTATTTTAATTGATAAAAATGTGGGTGGGCTATAATGACAACGTAAAACTCAAACACTGTACCAGTCTAAATAATCCCGGAGATGGAGCCGGAGCGGAGCAGTTCTTTTTAATCAGCTCCTAAGCTGGAGCCGGAGCAATGACAGAATAGCGAAGAGCTCCGGAGCAGGAGCTGGAGCACTTTCAAAATTTGACCTGCTCCAACACCCTGGTTTTCATGCATTAACTTACAGGAAGTACGTTTTTTAACTTTTTTTGAAACTTGCCTTCAAATCCGGGGTTTTGTGACTTTATTTTTGGTAACTTTGCGCAAAAGTTTTTTGCTACATATACCAATTATATAAACAAAATTCATGTTTAGCTGAGAAAAAAAAATGTAAATGCATTTTATGCACCACGCCGTGTTCTTTATAACGGTTTTAAATTATAAATCAAATGCAGTGTTATTCAGCAATAATTACTTGGCAGGTATCACGACGGCGAAGGCAACAATAGTCATTTTCTCAGTGGTATGTGGTTGATAGCTATCACATTTTTGTCAATCGGCTATGGAGACATTGTTCCTAATACTCATTGCGGGCGAAGTGTCTGCCTCGTCACTGGCGTTATGGTGAGTTTTCAACGTTTACATTTTAACTTTTTCATTTTTTTATACTGGTCAAGCACATAGACTCAAAAAGAACACAACCCAGTTTTTTCAACTCAGGTATTTAAACGCATTTGCGGAATTCGCAACGGCAGAAACTTTCGCACTCGCAAGTGTAAGTCCGATTCTTTACCGTGCGGTAACCACAAGTGCCAGTTTTTTCTTTCTAGTTCATGCAAAATATGACAAATAGCTCCATGCTGTCACCTGATGGATGTTTTTGCTACGTAATATATCTTGTAGAAATTTTAAATTAACTCCAAAACATAAATCGCGCATTTAAACAGTTGCTATTTTTATCTGCGACACCTAACCAAATTGACCTCAAAAGTCCAAAACCTTGTCGTTGTTTCATTCGTAACTCGTATTCTCCTATAATTACTTTTCGTTTTGCAATTGCTTAATGCTTATCACTATACAAAACTTCTACACCCTACAGGAAATGGTTTATAGATAACTAACAATAACGGGCCAGTTAGACGAGCAGTAACACGTTTGTTTCTGGACCGAGAGGTCTGAAGTTCAAATTTTGGACCGGTCAAATTGGACACAGTATTGCCAACGACTCACCACCGCTGTAACATTTCTTCTAAAGGAGCAATATTGGGCGCAAGTGCATGCGCGCAGCCGACTTGTTACATGTTTTGGCGTAATACAGCAACTATAATGATGTCATCTTTCATTATACTCCTTGTGTTACACCACCAGAAGCGTGTACCACGTTGGCGTGGCTCATCTTCGCATCATTGTGCTTGGACAGCATAGCTTCTTTCGAAGAAATATTGCAGCGGTAGCTAGCCGTTAGCAACACTGTGTCGAATTTGACAGGCTTGAGATTTGAACCTCTTAACTTTCGTCAGTGACAATTAAATGCTTTACAGCTTGAACAACTGACCGGTGATGCAATAGACAATAATACAAACAGAATAAAAAAGTGTTTTTAAGTTTTAAACTTTGTCTAAATTTTGAAATGCATGATAACTTAGTCGATTAATTTTCCAGGGTGCTGCTTGTACCGCTCTCGTGGTTGCTGTAGTGGCTCGCAAATTAGAACTTACCAAAGCGGAGAAGCACGTTCATAATTTCATGATGGATACCCAGTTGGCAAAAAGAGTACGTTTTTTGCCTTAAATAGCCTAAACATCTTAATCGGAACGGGTTGTATAAAAAGGTTTTGTAAATACAAGGCTAGTAAAGTTAGGGCGGATCTATACAGTATCCGTTTTTTGTCCGTTATTGTACGTTTTTTCTTCTCCATGAAAAAGTATGTTCTTTTTCGTCCGCATTTTTATATGTCCATGTTCGCACTAACCAGACTGTCACATACTAGACAAAAGTTTTTCGAAAAAAAATTTTTTGTGAAGAGATAAAGTCTTATTTTCAAGTATAGCTCTCACATATGTACAAAAATTTTCTGAACTAAATTTTTATCAATATGTAATGCCGTCTACTTGGATATGGACGTATGAAAATGCGGACGAGAGAGAGAAAAGAGAAGCAAAAAATGTACAAAAAGCGGACGAAAACGGATAGAGTGTAAATCCTCTGTACAGATACTGTGTACGTTTGGTATTGTGATCATTGTGTACGAAAACAGATACAGCGTACATTTTAAAACAAAATTAATTTAATTGTTTCGTAATCGAAAATCAGCTCAGTAATAGTAGCATTAGCTGCATAGTTATAGCTATGGATATATTTGGAAACAAACTCGGAAACAAATGTAGTTGATTTTCTCAAAGAACTGTTTGTGTCGCTTTCAGGTTAAAAACGCTGCAGCAAATGTACTACGTGAAACGTGGCTCATTTACAAATATTCAAAGTTGGTCAAAACCGATCCCCGGAGAATTCGGCGACACCAGAGAAAATTCTTAACAGCAATTTGTCAGTAAGTTGAACCGATTTTAGATTTTTATGCTTTTTTGAAAGAAAATATACAGCGAAAAGTCTAAAATACAACAACGAAAAAAGTAGTGCAAATTTTTATTCACTGAAAGAACTACAATGCTGTATTACTTAATGATCGTGACGTGGTTGGGTGCGTGTTCCGTCTTTTCTTTTTGCTCAATCACACACTCAAGCAGGGGCGCCCGAAAGGGGGGCACTTGCCCCCCTGCCCTGGAAATTAAGATGTTAAGTATTTTTTATGCTTAAATTTGAAAAATAAGTCTAAATACATCTATCTAAAGTAAGAAAACAACACTTTGTGTAGATTTTTACCATTTTTGCCTTGGTGCAGAGAGCGGGGGAGAAAGAACAGGATTGCCATTTTACGTGAATTATTATACCGCATTTTCTCAAAAACGAGCGCAAGCTACACCCTAGGATTAAGCATTGAATCGTTTAATTAAATAATCAATATCAAACGTTTCACCATCTGTCATTGCAGTAGCGTAGGCAGAAGAGGTGGGGGCTATGGTCACCCTCCTATCGGCCTGTCGACCAAAATGCAGAATAAGGAAAACATCACGTTTTTAGCACTTCTCAGACAGTCTTATGCAGTGGAACGAACTCAAAATGATTTAAAGCATCGTTTGAAACATATATTCATGTGGGGGGGGCTAACTTGTCTAAAATAAAACTCACAGATCACTGAAAAGTTTGAAAAATGGCCAAATATAAGCAATCAAATTTGATCGCTAATATAAAAATGCTGAACGTAGGCTTCATAAACAAATGTACTGTAAACTCAGGAATGGAAGGGTTGGGGCTATTCAGTATCAGTTGATTACCAATCACTTCTCTCAAATCTTTTTCCATTAGTCTCCCCCAATTATTTTTCTACATAAAACCTAGACGAAATAGATTATTCCGTGTCAGTTTTATTGAAGTATACGATTTTATGAGTTACAAGCATCTAAATACGAGAACTAAAATTTTACCATTAGCCACCTCCCATGTAACCCATCTTTGCAATAAGTTTAATTATATTTGCACTGCCAATTTTAATGCCACGTTTTACAAGCATTATTTTTTTTATCAAAATAGTCCTAAAATTACGTTATTTTTGCAAAAAATGCAAAATTTTTGAGCGCTGGGGGATCAGCTCCCAGACCCCATTTCGAATTTCCGGCTAAGCGCCCGTGTCATTGAGCTCTTATTAGGATCCAAATACAATACAGCGTTTGATATTTCAACTTACGCTGTGCTTATATACACACTAAAATAATAATCAGTACTTAAATTGTAGGGGGGACACGGGGGACGCGTCCCCCAATCGAGATTTGAGAGCTGGTTGATCAGACGAAAAAGAGCCTGTCAGCACGAATAAATCCCACAAATTCCGGCCGAATTTAGTCCCAAATTGCGGTGAAGACCTTTTTTTTTCTCTTTGGTCTTCATTTGATTTCGAGGAAAATACTCTTCAATTTTCGGTGAAGAACTTTTTTTCTGGTCTTCACTCGATTTCGGGGACGGAAAGACATAATTTCCGCTAAAGTACTTTCGCATTTCGAATGCGTTTGGTCAAGGCTGCACAAAGCGTCCCCCCATGCAAAATTTTACAGTTTAAGTACTGATAACAATTACATCGCAATTAAATTAATTTTGCTTAGAAACCGAAATCAAAACCAAACTTGTAATCAATAGCTTAGCCAAGAGGGCTGTGTCCCCTTGCATTGCCCTGTAGACCAAAGTGCACGATAAAAAAAATACCACAACTTTTGCCCTTCAGAGGCAGTTTTTTGCAGTGATGTGGTCTCTAAAGTGGTTCAAAGCCACTTTTGAAACATTTATTTTCATAATTATTGTTTGGGGGGAGGGTATTAACTTATTTGTCAAAAATACCGCTTCCAAATTAATCGATAAAAACTTCAAAACAATGCTAAAAATAAGCAGTCAAAATTGATTGCTTAATACAAATTGCTTAACGTAAGCTTCTAAAAAAAAATTTTAGGGGGTCTATTCAGTATTTAATTCATTTAATTACGACAAGTTTTGGAGTTGACCTGTGAGTAAAGTAGGGGGTTAAAGGGGCTGAGCAATTCAATTCTTTTAAATAGCTTTCAAATTGTATTTATTTAGATTGTTTAATGGCTCTAAAAAGATGCGACATTTGATTCGAATAACGTTAAAATAGCTATTTTTTCTGAAATATCAGAAAAAGTGCCCATCACTTAGGGTTTTGCCTCCAGAACCTGGTTTGTGATATGCTTAAGTTGCACCTGTTTGCTATTTTGAAACAAAAACTCTCAATCTTTAGGTAAATCAAGCCCTATCATACCCTTTAGCAAAATTCAGGTTGCAGTCAGTGGAGAAACCGAGGAAGCTAAGGAAGCTTAGCCTCACCTTCTCCTTATCCAAGTCACTTGAAAACTTGACTCACATAATCATACGAGCGTTTAAACGTGGTTTGAATTTGATCTGGAAATAAAGAGGACTGAAAGGTCTGGGCAATTTAAGAATTTCAAGTAAATTCCTACTCTCAGCAACTTTGTTCTTTTCACTGGCCTAAAAAACGTTCGAAATGTGATCCAAATGACGGTAAAATGATTATTTTTTTCAAGAAATTGCGAAAATTGCCCTGCGACTGGGGGCTTTGCCCCCAGACCCCCGTAAATAATACACTTGGATTGCATCAGTTTGTTCAACATGCCGCCCAATTGCAACGTTTTTGAGCAATATTATTTTAATTTTTGGTTCCAAGCCTCTTACCAAAATTCTGGTTGCAGCTGTAAGGTTTTTTTGATCCGGTAAACAATGGATACGTCGCTTGCCTTCCCCTGAAAAAATTTCTGCGGGCGCCTCTGCACTCAAGTGACACAACTAACAGTAATTTTTAAAGATTATGTCTTATTTAAACAGAATACATAAATTAATCAGTTAAATTAAGCAAAATTCCAAAATTTTCTTAATATCAAATATTCTATGACCAAATACACAAATTTTACTAAATTAACTTCTTTCTGTAGCGCATTCTTATCTAAATGACTAAAATATGCTACTGAGAAAATTTCGAATTTACGAAAACTATAAAATGTCCTGAGATAATCTGCATAAAGGCGCGTTTACACTGGACTCAAAGCAAAGGCTGGCAAACTTCGGTTCATCATTTGTTCAAAATAGGCCAACCTTTCATCAACATCTTTGTCTAAGTAAAGTTAAGCCACCGCTCTCGAAGTTTGCGAGCGGTTGCAGATGACGCCAGATTTTGGTTGCTTTGCGACGCTTCGCTTTACTTCGCTTCCAATGTAAACGCACATAAACTCAAACTTATAGTAGATAAAACTGTGTCAAACTGACGCGAAAACGGATGTGAAAGTTTTGAAATTTAATTTAGCGTTGTAAAGATATGAAATCAATAAAATCTGTTACGTAACAACCACAATTACACAGTTTGTCAGCAAAACACTTTTTAAAGTAAATTGATTGTTTGTTTCTTAATTTTTTGCTAGGAAAACAGTATTTGAAAAATAAAGGCACATATTTTCAGAATGCGAAACTGTAAACTAGAACAAAGAAAAATGGTTGACCAAACTAATACACTTGCGGAATTTGGAAAGGTAAGGGTAATCGATTAGACTTATTCTGCAACCTATTTTGTTCTATTTGAATGGTAGGATATTTTCAAAAATTGATTTCTGGCCATAGTGTGCACAATAATTTCAATCATCATATTTTAGATGCCCGAGTGTCTGTCATTCGGTTTTCATCTAAAATATATTATCAATTGGTGCTCGGAGCTTACGGTTGCTTCCTGTAGTGTAGTTGTTAAGATTAGAAAATGTTTCGTGATCTTATGCAGCTAAAAAAGTATGAGCTAGGCTAATTGATGGCAATCAATACAGACAAAAAAATCAATGAAGTAATACCACTCAAGTATTTGCTATACAAAATTACTGTAAACAGATGTGCAACCAGAATTTTGCTGGGTGGGGCAGGCTTAAACCCAAGTCCAAAAGTCAACATTTTTTGATTTTTTTGTCTGAAAAATTTCTCAATCCAAAAATCGCGTGCTGGGCAAAATGGTGCAAGTTAAGGCAGAGCCCCAGCCGACGGAAACCAAGAAGGGGCAAAACTTTTGGCAATTTTAGGAAACAAGTAGTCATTCCAAAGCTATATAAATCCTATTTCGCACGTTTTTAGAGCCACTTGAAGCAACTAAATTACTAAGATTTAGAAACCATTTGAAGAATTAAATTGATTACCCTCTACTGCTCCCCTTTATTTAAGGCTGAAGCCCTCTTTGCGCCACTGACTGTAAGCTTCGTATCTAAGGTACTTTTGCCAGCTTATTTTTAGTTAAATTATATATCAAAAATTGCGGAATGAAAAAATTAAAATCAATAAACTTCAAAAGTTGTATAAGACGTTGTTACTATCTGGTATATTGCAACAACACCAAGCTTAACTGGTAAAAACAGAAGCAGTAATAGAAACAAAACAGAATTCTAAAGTTTTAAGCTTAGAATTCTGTTTTTAATTCAGAAGTTTTCTAATTTAGATTTCTGTTTGGTTTCTAATTACTTCTCCCGTTTTTCCTGTGTTAAGCTTAGCGATATTACTAAAAAATTGTTATAAAATTTAAGTCACGTTTCCTTCAGCCGGATTGTTCCAGGAAAGTAACTGAATCTGAATTATAAGACTATAAGGGTGGTCTATACACTGTACGACGTACGTATAATCGCGAACGTAAGAGCGTATGTTTAGTTTATTTTAAACAGAAATTCGGTACTCCAGTCGTACCACCTTACTAGCGTACAAGCTGCCAGTTGGTGTAAATAAACAAACGATTCGCTCGTACGCTCACGATTTTACGCACAGCGTAGACCGACTCTAAGGAGCTTAAAGATACTCGTATAATGGTGTAATGAAAAACAAAAAGTAGGGGAAGATGGGGTAAGTTGGCCAGGAGGGCAAGTAGGCCATCGCCTTTTTGTCGAAAATTAGCAGTCCAGTGGTTAAATGCGCTTACACAACCTATCCCATTGTAGCAATCTACTACCACACTAAGTCAGAAAAGTTTCTTCTAAGCAGAGAGTAAAGTTATTCATAAAAAAACTGATTTTTAATGGTAATTCAGATTTTGAAAAATTCAGTTCAGCATCAGCTTTTGGTGTCTTTGTAAAAGATTAGAAGAGTGAGTTTCCAGGCAAAGGTTGGTTACTGCTTTAGCTATGAATTCCTATTACTTTGGTGTTCTGAACGTTAATCTTCATACCTCTGTTAGGCTACTTCCAATAAGGCTACCGAGTGGGGTAAGTTGGCCACTGCTATTTGTGACCGATCATCTGTCTAGCCTACTTTTCTGGAAACAAATCCTCTTGTTCCAAAAGTTTTTGTCAAAACTGGGCTCACAACTTGTGTACTGACAATCCTCAGCGACTTATATGTAAAGAATGTCAATGAAGAACTCCTAAATTTTGTGCGAGTTACTGTAGTCACGACACTAATGACTGCAAATTGACAATGTTTTAGTGTTTGTGTGCTTTCTCTTCATCTTCTTAAGCCTAGACTAAGTTTGTATACGATATAGAACTAGTGAGTTAAATGCCATCATGTTTTTTTTTACAATCTGTATCTGATTTCAACACTACGTAGAGCCATGCTGATGTTTGATTAGTTTTTTGCCAATTTATAACCTGACTTAGGCAAAATTACAAAAGCACCATATAGTTTAACACTGCACGTCGAGGAAATCAAACAGGCTGTTTAAGCTTGTAGCCGACCCAGTCCCGGCGCCACGGAGAACATTTCGGGGCCATGCCTCCCCAATCGAGAGTAAACTTTTGTGCCAACAAAAGAGTGCCAGGAAACTTTTGCCTAAAAAAACAAGGCAGCACCAAAGCTCTTCTATAAAACAGCAAGGCCAATGGAGTCAACATATTTCACGTAGACTCACAGCTCCGTAGTATATTTTTGATATAGCGTCCTTCTATTTAGTTCACAAAATGTGCCCCAAAAACACACTACTTTGGCGCCGGGCCTGAGCCCATTAAAAAATGTTTATAAACAATTGACAAGCCACTGTACGTCTATTTGGATCTACAGAATGGCTAGTGTAGAATTATTTGCTAGTGCAATTGACCATTTTTTCGTAAAGTTCGCTTATTTTTAAGAAATGAAATGGCCAACTTAACATCATGGACTGGCCAGCTTACCCTACTAGCGGGGCAAGTTGTTCACTTTGAGTGGACATTTTAAAATTAGGTTTGCGAGCAAAGTTGAGAAGTTTCAAAAAAGGAAGAATGCTGAATGAAAGCCAAAAGATTTGAGATTTAGAGGATCTACTTGATTTTCTAATGGTATTTACAATGACAAAGACATTTCGAAATTAAAAAAAAAAACGGCCAACTTCCCCTACGCTTTATCGTTGTCGCACGTGTTGAATAATAAATTGTACTTTGTACAATGTTCATCTTTATCTTCTAATTCGCCTTGGCAGGAGAAACAAAGGACATGACTGTCGGTCTTCGCGTCAAGCTGCCGCCTGTCCATTGACTTTCACTCGGCATAGTAGGGGCTTCACACTGTTCTTTTCAAAACTGAACGTCAAGTAAAAGAGCTGTGAATGCCAATTTTTTTAGTCTTTGGTTTGAGCAACCCAATATTCGAACAATGGCCTACCATTTCAGTAGCAGACCTCTATCCACTTGACCTCTGATGGATTATATTGTTCGCCGTAATTTTGCTTTGCATTTGAAGTAGAACAGAAGCCAATAACAAGTATTATTTACAGATGCAAGTAAAAGTGTCGGATATCCTAGCCGATATATCGTCGAAAAATGAAATTGTAAATTTCCAAGTTAACAAGCTCAGCGAAAGATTGTGGGCTTTAGAAAACGAAGTTTTTGGTCTTCCAAAATTGCTTACTGAAGTCATGAAAATTGAACTGGCAAAACACAAAAGTGAAATGATCGAGTTATTGTCGACAAAACAACACCAACAATCTCGAGCTTCAAACGAACTAAGTGGAAGCAAAGATAAATTATTTCAACGGTCCAAACAACAAATTGCAAAACCGAGTTGCTCTGCAGTAGAGTGAACAAGTATATTTATGAGCTGATCTCAGCTTAACGACCTCGTCAATCACTAAGTTGATCGCGCGTAAATTGAAGTGGCAGCAGTTCAAAGAAAGAGTCAAATGAAAAACTAGTCAACGAATCGAGCTATACACCTGCTTGAAAAAAGGGAAACTACGGTTCAGTAAATGGCCTTTTGGCTATGGGTGCAGGTGCTAGTGTTGTCTTCATTCAGGCGCGTTGCCAGAAATCTGCAATGAGAATTGTATCGGGGGTCTGGGGTCGGATTCCCCAGCGCGCGAAAATTTTGTATATTTTTGCAAAAAATAATTTAGTTTTAGGCCCATTTGGTAAAAATTGATGCTTTTGAAAACATGCTATGGAAATCAACTGTGCAAAAACATAATCAACCCTACTTCACCCGGGCTATTTGGCAACGCATTATACACGGGGGGGAGGAGGCAAAAATGCCCTTCTATCTAATTCTAAACCAAACGTCATGGAAATATCAAATTTGGTAAGCAGGTTGTTATTCACTAAAATTTTTTAGAAAAGTTCATTTTAAGTTGATAACATTATGATAGTGACGTCAGAGTCATAGTTTCGAAAAATGACGTCATTTTTGGAAAATGACGTAATAGACAGTTCAAATTTTTACATGTTTTTGATACTGAATCATAAAATGCACAAGTCAAAATAGTTTCGTTACAAAAACGTTTAGTGACGTCATATTATGTCAGTATGGAACAAAAATGCTTAAATTTGTGAAAGTGACTTCGGAAAACCTCAAAGTTAGGGAGCTTTCCCTAATCTTACCAACTTCAATGTTTCAGGGGTTATTTGTAGTGAAATGTGACATCAAGTCAAGTTGATTTGAAATAAGAAGCTGTTTTCTGAAGGGATTATGAAGGGATTCATCACAAAAAAACGAAATGGGAAGTAAAAATGTTATCGACGTTTAGATCACATTTCGCACGGTTTTAGAGACGTTTGAAAGAACTGAATTCCTAAAATCGCAAGTTATTTGCAAGAATTAAATTGCCCAGCCCCTTCATCCCACCCAGTAGCGTAGTCAGGGGGGGCGGGGGGCTACAGCCCCTCCCCCCATTGGCATGTCGAACAAAATGCAGAATGAGAAAAATACTACGTTTTTAACACTTTTGAGATTGTTTTATGCACTGGAGTGGACTAAATAGTGATTTAAAATATCTTTTGAAACATATGTTCAGGGTGGGGGGGGGCTAATTTGTCAAAAATAAAACCAACAAATAAATGAAAACTTTGAAAAATGGTAAAAAATAAGCAATCAAATTTGATCGCAAGTGTAAAAATGCAAAACATTGGTGTCATCAACAAATATACTGTAAATTAAGGAATAGGGGACTATTCGGTACTAGTTAATTACCAATCATTTCTCTATAATCGCTTTTCATTAGCCCCCCCCCAATTATTTTTCTCTATAAACTGCATACGAAATAAATTATTCCGTGTGAGTTTTATTGAGCTATTCGATTTTATAATTTACCAGCATCTAAACAAGAGAACTAACATTTTACCACTAGCCACCTCCCAAATAGCCCATTTATGCCACCAGTTTAATCTTGTTTGTTCTGCCAATTTCAAAGCCACGTTTTAAAAGCATTATTTTATAATCAAAATAGCCCTAAAATGAAGTTATTTTTGCAAAAAATGCAAAATTTTCGAGCGATGGGGGCTCCACCCCCAGGCCCCCGTGCCTCCAGCGGCTGGGGGCTTAGCCTCCAGACCGGTTTCGCCCTCAGACCCCCATTAGCCTCCGGCGGCTGGGGGCGGAGCCCCCAGCCGCCCCCAAACAGCCCCCACATTGCGAATTTCTGGCTACGCGCCTGATCCCTCCTCTTACTTTGAGGTGAAGTCCAAAACACGTTTAAACGCTTTTATTTTGGGTTAAGATGAAGCGTATTTAGCCTTCCCCCTGGTTACCCCTCTGACGCTATCGTCTTCATTAGTTGGAAAAGTTCATTTTTTCGTTTTTTGTTACTTTTTCAAGTTTTTGTGGCAAGAATTTTTTTGTTTACGCGCGTATTGTATATTGCTATAAATACAAAATATGGTGTATTTGTCCTATAAAGCCAGCCTGCTGGTTTGCACAACTCAACTCTAGTGAAGTTCAATCAGTGTGACGTTTGTTTTATTATAATTAGTTAAGTTCAGTGAAATTAGTTGCATTAGCGTCAATTTACAATAAAACAAAGCTTAGGCTAACGGACACTTTTGATTGTTAAAAAGATACTGCTCGAGATCGGTTTTATTGAAGATATGAAGTGTAAACTGCAGTACATGAAATAACAAAGGGATACACCAAATCTTGTTCCACTAGTATTCCCCTTATCTGCAAAAATGGACTTCATCCGTTTGACTCCGTACCACTGGCAACTCTGCATTTCGAACTTTGGTGACATCATAAAAAGATGACTAAGCAAAATTTCTTGCAGAATAAGCTACACCATGTTGGAATCAATGCGGCGAAAACGATGGATTTTTACCTGGGTTGAAATTCGAGTTCAGTCTATTTTAGCAAGGCTGAATTGAAGTTTGAGTTCTCTGATTTAATATTATCGAGTTCAAGTTCGACAAAAATTTTTTTTTTTTGGTTCAGGCCGACAAAAATACTACGGTAAGCAGTGGCGTAGGAGCATATGTTGCCGCCCCTGGCTTTCGTTGAAAATACCGCCCTAAGTAGACTATAGCAAATTTTGAAGAAGTTTCACTTTCAAGCAAAATTTTAAAACCACTAGTCAGGCTAGCTGCATAACTTATGAATCAATCTACTGAACCGGAAGAGTCTTTTTTCCAGTACACGCCGGTAGTCTACCCCGAGGTTCAAATCCTCAATAAACGCCTAGCTAAAATTATAATGCTGGCACTGAAAACCCATCTTGTCCTAACTAAACTGAATCTTTAGTGCCAGCTAACTCTCGACACTATGTCTGCCCAGTGCTTTTCCCACCGCGAAAACAATAAAATACATCAATTTCGCAGCTTTACTGCACCCGAGTTCTGACTACAGAACTGCTGTTGAGTGCTGACCGCTGAGACAGAGATTACGCCCAAATTACACCGCGTGTATCCGGGCATGTTGGTTCCTTTCGGGGCCTCGGGGACACGATCTTCGCTGGGGGGAGCACGACGGGATCTATTGGTGCGGATCTCAGACTATGCCCACAGATAAAACGGTGAAGACCAAAAAAAAAAGATTTTCGTCTTAAACTCTAGGTTTTTTTCATAGTTTTGGCTTTGAATTTAGGAGTGAAGACCAAACAAAAATCGGTCTTCGTCGCGAAATCTAGGTCTTCGTTATTATGACGATCACTCGTGTTTTCGTCCTCCAACGAAACTTTACTCAAGCTTGTGGGGCACAAGCAGCACTTTGGGGGCAAAGGCCCCAAAATGCACTCCAGTGGCACTGGGCCTGTTTCTTTGTTTTGGGGCACAATACTTGTTTGGGAGGGCACATTTTTCACTTGGGGGGCACAAGCAGTGATTTGGGGGGACAAGGCTCTGAAATGCCTCCCGTGGCGCCGGGCCTGTATCCAGTACTTAAGTTGTAGCGGGGATGCGGGGGGACGCGTTCCACCATCGAGACTTACCGTCCTCTAATCCAGATTCAGCGTTACCCCAACTAGATTTAAGCGTCCCTCCATCAAGATTTAGCGACTCCCACACCAAAAGAGAGACTCCTGGGCATTTTGACGAAAAAGTGGCAGGTAATGGCATTTATTACAAAACTTCGGCTGAAGTCAGTACCAATTTGCGGCGAAGACCTTTTTTTTTAGTCTACACCTGTTATTGGTTGCAAATTCGCGAAATTCCGGACTAATTTCGGCAAAGAACGTTTTTATTTTATTTTTGGTCTTTTTGCTGCTACACTCCGATTGCGTCTAGATTCTACAGCGAAAGCGTCCCCTCATTCAACATCATACAGTTTAAATGCTGCCCGTATACAACACCTGACAAAAAGCAACTCAAAGTTTGAGTTTTTTAATGTGTGCTGGCTGCCTCTTTGTAAATATCATTTTCTTGTTTTACTTTCTTTTTATTTTTGCTTGCTGTATGCACTGCAAAGCCTCATTTTGCCGCTCCCTTGCAGCCTGCCGCCCCTGTCGTGGAGCCAGAACCGCTAAGTGGCCGCTACGCCACTGCTGGTAAGTCTACAATATTCACTGCAAGTGCTTATTGCAAATAAAAAGTTGAAACTATTTTGCCTATGTGTAGTAGGTTCACGATTGTAGCTCAGCTGTTGCGAAAAGAAGCAATCTCAATTTACAAAAGCAATCAGGTCGGCAGCGTGGCCGAATGGGTAAAGGATTCGTTTTTACGACGACCCTGATCAAATGGTTTGGGTTCAATCCGAACCCTGGTCACGTTGTTACGTCCTTGAATAAGTCGCTTTACGATGATTATCTCTGCTTGGTGGCTTCGAACAAGTAGCAAATTCAATGGACAAAAATTCGAAGAAATCCACAGGAACATTGGATCATCGGAAACTCCTAAGCAGGTGCGGATTCCTCCAATCACGAAGTAGTCCTGGTAATGAAAAGTGTGCGGATCGTCCAATAAGTTAGCGTCTGACGCTGTCCGGTGACAGGAGGATAAATATGCGCTACAACAACATCAACAACAACACCGCTTGATCTATAAAAAATATTTCTTTTCAACAACTTTTTAATCTTTAAATTTTTTTAATGATCTTCCCGGTAAATAGTTTTATTCCAGTTCAAGTTCGACTTCAGAATAAATGTTTTTTCGAGTTCAATTCAAGTTAAGCAAAACGATCGAGTTTTTTCGAGTTCGAGTTTACAGCCCTGGTTCGAGTGACATTAGAATAGGATGACTTTGCAAAAATTTTTGTGGAATAAGCAACGCGATAATTGGTAAAACTCAATGATCCAACATCGAGCTGCTTATCCTGCAAGATATTTTGCATAGTCATTCTTTTTTGATGTCACAAAATTTTAAAACTCAGAGTTGCCTACGGTACATATGATCTCTAGTAATATCTTGTTAACTTTAATGAAGCAAGGCAATATGATGGCAGACAATAAACTGTTCCCTATAACTGAAGCCTACAAAAACAAAGAAATGTGGATGGATGAAAATAACTCGCAAAATAAATAAAGTTAACATAAGAGTTGTGAAGAAATCTTTTAGGGTCTTCGAGTCAAACAGCTACGCTGCCTTTTGCCCCTTCATTATTCGATTAGGAGCCCAACACAATGCCATTTAAAATAAGGTTTACAATGACTTGTTGCTATCACACTGTATTGCCTTAAATAAAAATTAATTGACAGACAAGAAGTTTAGGTTAATTTTTATTTGGTTGTCTTCGTTTTTTAGCCGATCAAAAATAGTGCTGTCCTCGAGCTGAAATCAGGGCATTTTTGGGACTTGCAGGCTTCGAGACCAAGGCGAAGGACTTCAAAATGTGTCCTTGAGGCCAAAGACATCCTTAGAGACTCCACCTCTGTTATTGTTATTCAACCTGCGTCGGTCTTTTATTGGGCTTACTTCTCAGCAAACTCCCATCTTCTTTTAAATAATATTGCTTTGATCTCAACCTGTTGCAGTGAAGGGAATTTCCCTAATCGTTATAACAACTACCGGTAATGCTGGAAAACGTACCGGTATCGTACTCATTTGTCTAAACTCTGAAGCTTGTTGTAGTTGTTGTTCAATACAGTACCATATCTTGTTTTAAGTGGACATGTGTGACTTTGATAATATATAAAAACAATGTAGTTATAATACTATATATGATACTACAATATGAATAGGCCTATACAATTGATTGCCAGGTTAACCGATCAGTGGTCCAGTTGGTAAAGCTCGTTCTGTGTTTGATTTCTGGTTGTTTTTGAGTAGGCGTATGTAATACTGTAATATCAATTAAGATACTGTAGTGTTAGGCTATATTTGGCTATGTTTAGATTTGCAGCTTCCCTACGTGATGTTCAGCGTTAAACCTTGAAAGGGACAATGTGAAGGCTTCACTGCTCCATCGGTCCAGCTCGGACTGTCTGATCTTGTGTGGACTGGTGGCAGCTTAACTCGAATATTGAAAGGTCTCTTTTCTATTTCCTGGCCATGGAAATTTGGTGAATAATAAAGATATAGTTATAATTATATAAGCAGTAAGTTGTATTTGTTATTCTATTCACTTAAAAATATTTTTAATTGCAGTTAATTAACTGTTACCGGGGGTAGCGTAAGTTAATTTTTCAAAATGACTTTGCTTTGTGCGTATATCTGCACATGATCCATTAGCTTGTTTTGGAAACTAAAATGAAGATGAATGTTAAGAAGAGCTTCGGTACCTGATACTAAAATTGGATTGCCAACTGGTACAGTGCTAAATTAAACACGTTCAAGTTTGTTTAATCTTAATGAGTGCAAGCAATAAAAAGTAGAAGACTGATGAGGTATTAAAGTGCATTGTATCTGAGCAGCATTTTTGCAGATTAGTGAGTGGCAAAATCTAGTTGTATTTTCCTTTTATGCTTTTTCATTCAGGGAAAACCGTGTTTTTATATCAGATACGGTATTAAAGCACAGGTGAAAATAGCAATTAAGCCATGTCAGGATGTAAAATATCCAGCCTAGTGATACAAGCTTGATGGTAATTTTATGTGAACCAAAAAAGTGCATGATTGGTTCAGAAGACAACAACGACTTAGGTTCTCATGACTAAACCTTTCACTCGTTAGGAGCCCAGTTACTGCATATTGTTAAATAATGCTTAATATGACTGAGTAGCCTAGAGCTTAATTAATGAAATGTCTTAAACGCACTAAAAATCTTGAATGCTCTTGATTGGCATTCATTTGCGTTTAATGCCTCTTGAATTGAACAGTGGAGCATAAACAAAAGGGATAGGATTAGAGTTAAGATCAAAATTAGAGTTAAGGTTAGAATTAGCATTAGTATGTACAGTATACCCTGAAACTCACTTTATTAGCATGCATAACAACACATTTTGTGAAAAAAGCTGCTTTCTATACAGTAACCTACCGCTTAAGTTCGCACCCATTTAAGTTTGCATCCCTGGTAAGTTTGCACAAAATTTCTGCAAATTTTAAATTCAAGTTTTTCAAAAATATAATGCAAGTAATTTAATGCTCACTTTTCAAACATATCATGAAACGTTAGTTGATCCACAATAGAACCTCTTTTGCATTTTGCTTCCCCAATCATCTGACACAATTTTCACTGAAAGTGTTCAAAAGGATTTTTCATCTCCCTATATTCATCTCTTACTTGAACTTGCACCTCTGGACTTAACAATGATCTTGTACGTCAAGGACTTTTTTGTACATGTTTTTAAACCCACTAGAAATTTACATTGTCTTTGTTGGTTCCGGAAATGGTGTGCAAGCTGCGACAATTTTATGATTACTCTCATTTTCTGCGTTTTCTGGTGTTATTTGCATTGTTTCCAGTACCTCAGTTACATCATTCAAAATAACATTTCATTGTGTTTGTCATCAATGTGCATAAACTCTTCTATAGCACATTTGTCTATTAAATGCTTTAAAACGGTTGCTTTCTTTGATAAGATGCTTTATGATGATTGTCTCTGCTTGGTGGCTTTGAACAAGCAGCAAATTTTGGGAATGATTAAAAGGCGGAAAAGTAGAAAAAGACCGTTAAGGTTAGGGCTAACCCTAACCTAACCTTAACCCCAACCCTACCTGCCTTTTAGCCCAATTTCCGCCTTTTCCTTAGGTGGAAAAGTAGGAAATGTCAGAAATTGTGTTAAAAGGTGGGTTAGGATTAAAGTTAGGTTAGGGTCAGCCCAAACCTTAGTCGCCTTTTCATACTTTTGCTTTTCTGACCGCAAAATTATGTGGGAAGAAGTCAAACGTTAACCGTAAAGCTTGGAAAATGGTCAACTTCTAAGCGGGTGTGGATATGTCCAAAGCATAGAACACCATCGCTTTCTCGTGACAGGATGATAAAGATGCATCAATCAATCAATGCTTTAAAGCTACGCAATAAATCAGCCACCATATCAAATTTCTAATGCACTCCACCTTGCAACGTTACTAACAAAGACTTGTAAAGTTAAACACATTCTTAATTGTTGCTTCCAAAATGGCATCCCAGGCAAGCTTAATCAATTGAGCTGCATCGAGCAAATGGACAGGGTTGCTGTAAGCAACACCAGCTGCACCCTGAGGTAGCCTATTTGCTTGCTGTTTTTTGTGAGCCTTCAACTTGTTACCAAGTTCATAAAAATCCAAAACATCATTAAGATATAAATATTTTTTCAGTGCTGCAATAATTTCTATATCACAAGGCTGTTTCCAGCTAATAAAGCTTGGTGAAAGAACACCTCTTTAATGTTATGTCTTTCAAAAGCGTGAAAATGGCCTGGAACATTGTCCAACAGTAAAAGAACTGGTCAACTGCAAGCCTGATCTTTTTTTTTACCTCAGGACAGAACACATCATCAAACTATGTGGTAATTCACTGACACACATGGTGCTTACAAAACAATTCAATTAGCAACTCTCGATTTGAACATAAATTGTTAAGTTCGCACCTACCGGTTAAGTTCGCAAAAGCTGCATAGATTCAAGTTGCAAACTTAAGCAGTAGGTTACTGTAGTTAAATAGCAGATTGTGTTTAGGCCTGTGCATTTAATTGATTGCAATAGAAAAGAACTTCATTCTCAAACCAAGGCATTTCACATGCTTGCTTTACTGGAGCAGAAACACAGTTACAAAGACCAAACTAAATTCTGCAGTTAGCTATAAAAACAAAAAAACCCTATGGTATTCTGTATAGTTCTTCTCAGTAGAGTCAGTTCTACAAAAGTTATGATATATCGTTTTGATTGTCTGCCAAAAAATGATAGGATTAAGCGATTTGCTAAGTGGTAAATCTCTCTACATTTTAAAGTTTAGTAACTTTGATCATTGCAGATTGTGATGGGTTTGTTTCTGTTGAACTGGTTTAAATGATATGAAATACAATATTTTAAAACGTTGCCGGTATTTTCTGTTTATGTAATTATTGCATCTGACAAAAAACATTCTTATATAAAAATTGTCAAACGCAAATTATGAGTTTATAAAAATCATAATTTAAGAATATTGCAGAGCAGTGGACCAGATTTTCATTTTTGCATGCATTAGGTTTTAACTTTGCTAGCATGGTGTTTGGTTCATGTGGGTTCACTGTTCAAGTAAAATAACCAAAACAAAACAAAACTAGAAGTGACTTGGTAAATGAACTCGTGCAGTTAAGTAAACAAAGATTCCACTGATGTCACTCGTTTTCGGAAATTTTTATTTTGATTATTACACTTATAGGTTTGGGTTGGGGTTCAGTTTAGGCTTAGGGTTAGGGTTAGGATTAAAGTTAAGGTTAGGGCTTAGGTTTAGTTTTTTCAGGCTTTATTTGAAAATGTGTGCATGAATGGAACATTCGCCAAGTCTTTTCCAAAAAAATAATTACCAGTAAAAAAAAACTTAAAAGCTTTGACCTGAAAAGTACTGTATACTCATAAATTGGCGATCCTACCTGTAATTGCCAACCTCATTCGATTTTTGTTCACCCTATTTCACAAAAAGGAGGCAAAATGATTTCTTTTGTCAAAACTAAAAAAAAACTTTTTCCTAAAACCAACTTGACTTTTGCGCATAAGTGTGCAAATAGTATTATACTGCTCTTGCTGTTACAATGCAAAACTAAATTTGTCCCTTCTTGTTTTTTGTTTTTTTTTGTCTCATTTTTGAATAACCTCAAAATGTAGACAAAAGCTTCACATGTGATGAAACAATAAAGCAGTTCTCAGCAGGATAATGACAGTATGCACAAGGAGTTACCTATTGTTTTTTGTAATTTTATGTGAAAAAATTTGTCAGTCTGGAGCATGGCCGAGAGGGCAAAGGCTTAGTTTTTACGACAACCCTGATCGCATGATCCAGGTTAAACCTGGTGACGTTGTTGCATCCTTGGATAAAATGTTTTACGATGTATCTCTGCTTGGTGGCTTCAAATAAGCTGAAAATTTAGTAGACTCGATAGGAGTTCAAAGAAATCCACAAGAACATTGGATTACTGGAAACTTCCAAGTAGGTGCAGATTCCTCCACACACGAAGTAGTGATTTCAAAAAAAGCGTGCAGATTGTCCAGCAGTTAGCATCTGGCACTGTCCAAAGTGTTTGGTGACAGAAGGATAAACATGCAATATAACAACAAATTTTGTTATTTTCTTTATTTTTTAGCCATCTTTAAGGGGTAAGGCTGATTCAGTGTTACAGTAATTGTATACATTAGATTTCACTTAATTTGTTACTGCGTGGGGATTTCAAATATGTGATGAATAAGACAAACTAACAAAATTGGTTAATAGGCTACATAAGATAAAAACACAGCTTATTTTTGTCCAAAACTTTGGTGTCATCATGGACCTCCCACAATATATTTAGCATCATAGAAAAAGTAACTATTTTGCAAACTGAATATTGCAGAGCAGTGGACCAGAATTCCATCAGACTACTGGTTTGAATCCTGCAGTAGGAGAGTTTAGTTTTCCAATGTTCATTTTATTTTAAGTAGCCAGTCGTCAGGTTTTAGTGGCTATTCCCTAGGTTTTTGCACTGTTACCTTTAGGCCAGAAAGCATGCGAACAATTTATAATTTATATCAATCAGTCCCAAAACACTATTATCAGATATTGTTATTAATGGTTATATAGACCTTGACATTAATGCCCAGCAGTCTATTTTTTCTTCATAAGCTTTTTAAGCTTTCAAAGAGATACTGCTCAAAATCGATTTAATTGAAGAAATGAGAATTACTTAAGTAATAGAGAGGTGCCCTGAACCTTTTACTGCAATTCCCTTTATTTGCAAAAATACAATTTAATTCAGTTGACTCTGTTCCTTGGGCAACTCTGCATTTTGCAATTTTGTGACATCACAAAAGGCAGATTTTGCAAATTTTTTTACAGACTTAGAAGCACGATTACCAATTGGTAGCAGTGAGTAGCCTAATTAAATCAAAACTTGGCTATTGCCAGAGATGTTTAGAACAATTCCTGGCTACTGCTACTGGTACCTGTAGACCTTATGTACCAGTACTGATGTACAGTACTAATATGATCATTTGTGGCTTCAAATTTTGTATAATTTAATATTCAGCGTCATACTCCAGCGTAGCCATAAGTAAGAGTAAAATTGTATGCATCGTTTCTTAAGTCAAGCTGGAGAGCAGCTTGCAGGTTGTTCAATCGAGCCAGTTAACTGCATCAAAACACGTCATTTTGACCTGGATGTTACAATGGCAAGCACGCCAGAACGTTGGAGTATGGATGCTCTCCCTTGTGCTGTTTGGAGATGTTGAAGGGCTGTTGCCGGGTTTTGGTAGGGAGATAAATGTAGGGTCAGTACTTAAGTTGTAGGGGGACGCAAGGGACGCATTCCCCCATTGAGAGTTAGCATCCCCCATCGTTATTTAGTATTTCCTCATCAAGAGTCAGCATCCCCCCATCGAGATTTGATGGCTGGATGATCAGACGAAAAAGAGCTAGCCAGCACGAATAGATCCTACAAATTACGGCTGAATATAGTCCCAAATTGCGATGAAGACCTTTTTTTTTGGTCTTCACCTGATTTTAAGGAAAAACCACTTCAATTTTTGGCAAATTCCTTTTTTTTGGTCTTCATCTAATTTCGGAGACGGAATTACATAATTTCTACAAAAGTACTTTTGCATGCCAGATGGGTTTGGTCAAGGCTGCAAAAGCGTCCCCCCGTGCAAAATTTTTCAATTTAAGTACTGTGTAGGGTCACACTCCAACGTAGCCACAAGTAAAAGTTAAACCAGATACATTGTTTCTAATGTCAAGCTGTTTCTCAAGTGAAGCTGGAGAGCAGCTTGCAGTTGTTCATATTTTTGACCAAGCTGGTCGACTGCATTGGGTCGTGTTCTTTTGACCCAATTGTTAGAATAGGCTAAAAACATCACCAAAACTGGTCTAGTTTGATACAGTAAATTATGTCACTCATACAATTTCATTGATACATTTGAATTGGAATCGCTGGGTATAGCAGAATCCTAGGCTATTACCTTCATCATTGAACATTGTATTTTTTAGTTTGCGAGAAATTTTGCAAAATCTGCCTTTTGTGATGTCACAAATTTGCGAAATGCAGGGTTGCCAATGGTACGGAGTCAAATGGATTGAATCGTACTTTCGTGAATAAAGGGAATTGCAGAAAAAGGTTTGTGGCTAGTAGTTTCATTGCTTCAATAAAACCAATTTCGAGCAGCATCTCTTTAAGGGGCTATAATTTAATATCTAGTCCTATTCTAATTACATAATACATTCCTATCTATATCATTAAAAATAGAAAAATTTTTCCAGGAGTGGCACCTGAAACATATTTTGGCTCTCCACTAGCATTTTCAGGCATTGAAAGTTGATATCATATTATTTAGATAGTATATTTTTACCAAAATGCGAAAATAATGCAAGGAGATTCTTATTGTAATAGTTGCAAATGCAAACACGATGCTGAAAACACAACCTACACATTGGTCATAATTTTTGCATTTATTGCTTCTTGCAGTGGAAATATTGCTATGTTGCAACATTAAATTAACTGAATCTTAAAAAAAAACAAAAAAAAAACATGTTGTTTGAGAAGTTTTAATTTGCAAAGACATAAAACATGTTGTATTTGAAATGCTCTGTTTTTCAATACCAAGCAAAATTAAAAACAACACGTTTATATCTTTAGGAGGGAAACATTAAAAATGTATGAAATTTGTAATCGGAGACAAATTTAAATGACACACATACCCAAATGAATTATAAATGTTTGCAAACTACTGTAAAGTATAAGAATAAGATTTCTAAAGGAATTTTGGTGGTCGCCAATAAATGGCTTTTTCAAGTAGAGGAAATCAGTTAGCACGTTCGTGGGTGCATTGTGACTAAGTGAGCTCTGACTGGGCAGGGCAAAAGGTGTAGGATCTGCAACACTTTGATCTACTAAAACGATGCAGTTGCACATCAAGGTTTCAACAGCAACAGCCATCCATTTATGAAAATACTATGATAGAGTACAAACCTTGCTTGTTTGTGCCGAAACGAGATAGTTTTTGAAAAACCTAAAATGCTATTTTGCACTAATGGAAGGCAAACATGTAAAAGTAGCTATTTTTTATATTGAAACTGTTTGAAGCTTGAACAATATAACTGGTCAATATTGTTTCTGGAGGACTTTGCTTCTGGTATTTATAGTTGTGACCCTAACGCTTATTGTAAAAAAAGAACTGAAAAACTTCCATCGAAAACATTGGGTCGATAAATTTAGTACAATGGCGCACGTGTAAGACCTAAGTGTTTGCTAAGAAATTACTTTAAGTTTGTGCAAAAATCGTATATTTACATAATTATGGCATTTGTTATTTTTTAATTTTCAGAAGTGCAATGTTCCCGTGTAGAAATTAAGTTTGTTGTAATCATAGTTTCGTATATCTTCTTCTGTCACGGACAGTGTCAGTCAATAACTATTGAATGATCTGCACTCATTTCATTGCCATAAGTACGTTGTATTATGGAAGAATACACAACTGCTTAGGATTGTGTACGGTATGTGAATGATTGTTGATTGTTGAAAGCATTCTTATTTAACCTTGTACCAATTGTTGAGTCCTTGCACCAATTACTTTTTTAGAAAAAAACTTTTAAGTTTGTATTGCATAGAAGTAAATATCTGACTTTTTTTGTTCAAGTTATTTCGGGTAAATACATCTGTTAATTTTATTACTTTGGGTGCATTTTCATCAAATTTATTCTTGATTTAGATTGTGCAGCATCTTAATAGATTTATTAAAATGTCATCACCTGCAGATTCTAGACAAGACACAATTCAGTTATCTATTGATGATAAAGCCAAAGATTTGCTTGTGTATGCAAAGGAAACGAGAAAAGCTAGTTTCTTGAACGACATTGACATTGAAGTTGAACGCGAAAAATTTTCTTGCAACAAATTGATTTTGTCGTGTTATTCGACGTACTTTGAACAAATGTTTCAAACCAAAACGCTAGAGCGTTATAAAGATACAGTTGAAATAAAAGGATTTGATGGAAAATTTATAAAAATGCTTATTGATTATATGTACGGTGAAACTGTTGAACTAAACAAAAAAAACGTTCTTCAACTATTGGCTGCGGCACATCACCTACAGCTTCGAACTAATATAAAAGAGTTATGTGTTGAATTTCACAAGAAACACTTGACAACGCAGAACTGCCTGAGTGCTCTTTCTGCTTACAGTTCGTACTTGCCCCAGTCAACACCGGGGCACATTTATCAGTTCATCAATAAGAACTTTGATCAAGTTTTGCAGCAAGAAGAGTTCAAAAACATCACTACACCGGAAATGGCTCGCCTTCTCAAAAACTTAAAAAAGCATAACGTGGATCAACAATTATTGTTTTCCGCTATTGTTAGTTGGGTTTTGTTCAATAAAGAAGACCGCCGAAGATTCTTTTCGACATATTTTCAGTTAATTGATCTTTTTGAATTGCCGCTGAAGTTTTTGGTTGAAGTTGTTTCAGTCAATCCTATCGTAACGGAGCATCTTGATTGTTTGAATTCTGTAGTTGTAGAGATGTCAAAAAAATGGAAGCATCATGGCTTGGATGTTGGAACAAATTTATATAGTTTAGGAGGGAAAAACCGATGCAACGTGGCGGAAGTTTACAATTTTTCCAACCAAACCACTGGCAATTTTCCTGATCTACCAGCGAATTTAAGTTATCACACTGTTGAGAAATTTGATAATTTTATTTACTGCATTGGCGGGGAAGTTGATGAATCGAGAGCTACTTCGAAAGTCTATCGTTTGAATTCGCTTAGTCAAGACGAGAATTGGCTAGAAGTAGACTCCATGAACGAAAAACGATACTTGCACGGAAGCTGCGTATATAGCGGTAAGATTGTAGCTAGTGGTGGCTTTGATGGCAAACATCACTTGAAATCTGTGGAGGTGTACCTATTAAATAAACACCAATGGCGTGTTTTGCAATCGATGAACAATTCTCGCAATGGCCATGGGCTGGTTGTCTGCAATGGTATTATATACGCTATAGGTGGCAATGGCGATTCAGGTTTCCTTTCTTCAGTGGAAATATTGGAAGATTTGGATGGTGCATGGAAAATTATTGAACCAATGAAGGAAGCAAGACATCGTCCTGCTGCTGTTAGTGTGGGTAATGCAATTTATGTCATGGGCGGTCATTTAAACAACAAAGCAAAAAAAAGCGTTGAAAAGTTCGAACCGGAACAGAAAACTTGGTCTTTAGTTTCTGCAATGAAGAAAGCAAGATTTGGATCTTCAGCATGCGTTTTTGATGGAAAGATATATGTTGTAGGTGGTGAACAGGGTGACAAAGAGTTTTCAACGTTAGAATGTTATGATCCCGAATTTGATAAATGGACCATTGTCAATGACGGTATTGCTTATAATGAAGGACATGCTTATGTGATTATGTAAATTTCAACTATAATTGACTAAAAATTTGCCAAAAACTTTAGAATTTGTGACAGTGCAGACTCCTAACCGGTTATAGTAGCAACTTATCTTTGTATGCTATGCACGTTGATTTTAGCATTGCTGATTTATGAAATCGACTTAAACGAGGATTAAAGGCAAAATCAATGGGAGTATGTTAAGTTAGGCCAATCGCATAAGACTAGATTGGCGTTGACTTTCATCCCTCTTGACTTAGCCGTTCCAGAGATTTTCTACTTAAAACACGACGTCGGTGCTTCTAATACGTTATAAATGTTAGTAATTTTCATTGGCAACCCTGACGTTGATAGCCTTTACATCGTTAGCGATGCCATCCCAGTTCCGACCTAAAGCAACGCTGCTTTTAATTAGCGTACTGCATTGAGTCGTTTCGCTGCGCACTAATCACTTTGATCTTGCCAGCAGACTAGATCCGAGCTGGAAAAAAGAGTTGACTGTACGGTAGGCTAGGTAACAAACGTCTAAGAAGCGAAAGTAAGGCTAGTAGAGTTATTAGGTCATTGTTAGCAACTTAGATAAAAAAGTTTGTTCTAGGGTCACAAAATACTGTAAGCAAATACAGTAAGGTCTACTCAAGTACTAGCAGTCTTATTTTCAGGTATGAGTTTGTACGTTGTAGTCTAGCAGCCTGATAAAAACCTTATTGCTAGGCTAGACTGAAATGCATCTGACAGCTTGATTTTTACTGAAATCGCTAGGCTACCAAACAGTCTACTCTTTTTTACCACGTCGGATCTGTTGTGCTGACAAGATCAAACTGATTAGTGCGCAGTGAAACGACTCATTGCAGTAGCCTAATAGCGGCGTTGCTTTAGATTGGAACTGGGACGACGCTAAAGCTATTAACGTCAGGATTGCCAATAAAAACTACTAAAATTTATAACATATTAGAGGCACCGACGTCGTGTTTGAAGTAGAATATTTCTGGAACGGCTAAGTGAAGAGAGATGGAAACCACGCCAATCTAGTCTTACGCGATTGGCCTAACTTTAGGTACTCCCATTGATTTTGCCTTTAAGGTGAATTTACACAGTATCCGTTTTTGGTACGTTTTCGTCCGTTTCTTACGTTTTTGCTTCTTGAAAAAGTATGCACTTTTTCATCCGCATTTTTATTAGTCCATGTCCGCACTAATCAGACAGTCACGTACTGAACTAAAGTTTTCCGAAAAAATTTTTTGTAAAGAGGTACAGCTCTATTTTGAAATATCGCTCTTATCCTTCATACACAAAATTTTTGAACAAAATTTTTATCTATATACAACAGTCTACTTAGTGCGGATATGGACTTATAAAAATGCGGATGAAAAAGCGCATACTTTTTCAAGAAGAAGCAAAAACGTAAAAAAAACGGACGAAAACGTACGAAAAACGGATACTGTGTAAATTCACCTTTAGTCCATATTTAACTAAATTAATGGTGCTGTCCAACACTGGCAATAATTTGTTTGACTAGTAACCTGCAATAATCTGCGCTTATTTTTGTTTGGTTTGCCAAATTTGTAGGTATTGCTGGCTCAATAGTAAAATTTTAACTTTACCAAGGTTGTAAAACAAAGTTGTGGATTGCTTTTTACTTTAAGAATAGTTTTTAAAATGTCTACAGCTTCATTTTTTGTTGCTCAAAAAACAAACATCAAATATTAAAAATGCACAATGGCAGTATAACAGCAAACACCAACCAAATATTTGCAGCTTTTCTCCAGTTTGGTAATAGACATTTCAGAAAGAGAAAAAATTTTTCCAAACGCATTTTGTTCGCGTAGCTGGCATTTTTCTATCAATTGTCTGGCAGGTGTTTGTTTCAAGAGTAATGTTTTTTAGAGTTGCTGATTTAAGATGGTTATAAGATGTATAGATTTACAAATTGACAGAAAAAAGAACAATTGTCAAATTTCACTGGTCTTGGTTTTAGCGAAGGGTTGTTTTAGCCTTTGCTAAGCGGCAAGCGTTTGTAATACTAAAAGGTTTTGGTTTTATATTTTTATATCTTAAATTGTTGAAAAGACAATAATTTTTTAGCCGGGATTTCGGTCGGATTATGTTGAAAATTTTCCGTTAGTTATTTGTGGCTTTCTTTAACGAGGCAAAAACACAATAATGTTAGGCTAATATTCCACGATGTTTGCAATATTTTAGTAGGTTGGATAAAAAAACGTACCTTTTTGCAAATGAAATTATCGCCGGTAGGACAGCACCACAACGATAATTTGGTTTAAAAGATACAGTAATGCAGACTAGAACAGTGATTAATGCGTCTAAAAACTTTTATGCGTGTTGGACGACTTTGTACCAAGGTTTTATGCTTTTGGTTTTCATGGACATTTATTTAAGCACCAGGATTTTCATGCGCCATGGCCAACTTTTTGATGTTTGCGAATATTTTATATTAGTTTTTATTTTATGTTAATTTTTGCGTGTCTTTTTTTGTTTAAGATGCCTTAACGCTGTAACACACAAATACAAGTGCTTAACTGAATATTTAACTTTTAATGATAACTTTATCCCACTGGCGATAATTTTGCTTGCAGCAAGGTTCAATGATTAAGTTACCTGCGAAAATATGCGCTTTTGCTTGCTTGTTTGTTTTTACTAAACTTCCAGGTGTTACTCTCTCACTTATAAAATTGTAACCAATTTAAATGTATAGCGCGTGAAAAGTTCAAGATTTCAGTTTGGAAAGTTGTAACTCCAACGGGTCCGCCCTCCGATTGAAACTTCAAATACTACGCCAAAGCATGAAACGAGTTAAAACTTTTACTAACCGATTTAAAAGTAGCGCATGAAAACTTCAAGATTTTATTCTTGAAAGTTGCAACCCAATTTACCCTTTTTATGAACTTAATGCACTTACAGAATTAGAGACCATCTCTACTGGGAGTGCCCAAATTTTTTGAGGAACAGGCCGCACTACACTTTGAGCGAACCGCAATTGAATTATTTTTTGGTCGGAGAATCAATTTTCAGTATTTAGGGAAATTCTAGCGGAAATTTAGGTGATGACCATAAAAAAAGTCTCCACCGGAATTCGATATGATTTTTACGAAATTTAGGTGAAGGCCAAAAAAGGGCATACCGGATTTGGTGTGAGTTTTGGCGGAAATTTAAGTGAAGACCAATAAAAGCTGGTCTTTACCGGAATTTTTGTGGTTTTCTGTAAAAGTCCGACCATATAAAATCTCAAGACCAGTCGCGGTCGGCAAAAACTTCTTATGCTGGCGCCCGCGAAACACAGTTTGGGCAGTCTGATCTATACCAACTTTAAATAACAACCATCCTTTGCTAGTTTTTGCGCGACAAAAATTTACAAGAACAAAACAACTCTGGCTAGAGGAACATTTCAATGCTTATTACATTCGACTCTCGTAAAATAGACAACCTCGCCATTGGACACAAATTGTTAAGGAACGGAATTTCTGCATGGTAATGTATTTGCCTCTACAACTAATTTCTACTATACCACATGTTTTACCACTATAATCAGACAACCTCTCCATCCGACCTAAGAGTCTATGATCAGTGGAGCCGGAACAGGAGGGGCAGCTGCCCCCCCTGCCCTTTTACCAGTAGGGGCAAGGGGGGCAGTACTGCCTTTTGCATTTCAGTAAGATAGTGACGAAGTAAACGCCTGCTAATCAAAAAAGCTAGCTAATCTAATGCAGAATAAATGCAATTGTTCATGAACAATAGATCGAAGGTGGCCGGATCCACAAATTTAAAGATCTGGAAGTGATCCGGATCACACAAGAAGAGATTCGGATCCGCCACCTTTTAAATTTTAAGATCCGATCCGGATCCACCAGGATACAACTACACTTTGTTCATGTCAGCAAAAACCAAAAGTAGACCAAAGAAAAGCAAAAAAGGTCCTCGCTCAAAATTGAAGCGTTTTTTCTGCCCAAATTTAGGTGAAGACCAAAAAGTAAAAAAAAGGTCTTCACTAAAAATAAGGGTGTTTTTTCTGCCAAAATTCAGGTGAAGACTAAAAAAATTAAAAAAATCTTCACTGAAAATTGGGGCATTTTTTCTGTCAAAATTCAGGTGGAGACCAAAGGAAAAAAAGGTCTTTGCGGAATGTAGCGCTGATTTTGTCCCCACATTATTTAGGGGGCAAAGCCAAATTCAGATCCCGTCTGGATCCGCATCTTCTAATGAAACTGGATTCGATCCAGATCCGTGAAAAAACAGTAAGATTCGGGTCCGATATGGTCCGCTCCGGATCCGTTGCCACCTCTGCATTAATCGTTTGTGAACAATAGACCTGACAAATGACCCAATTGTGAACGATAGCAACTAACACAGTAGAAAGTTAGTAGCAATTTGCAGTAGGCTATATTAAATTATACGTTTTTTAGCCAGCTCATGAAAGCTGATCAGTTGGATAAAACTTAACTCATATCCTCCTAGCGTCAGTTTAAATTGATGGCACGCAAAAGCGTACTGGAGCTACAAGAAGCATTCGAGGGATTAAAGTTTAGTGTTTTGTCAACCAACAGAGCCCTTTTAGAAATAAAACCTAGCAAATTTTTTGTCGATACAAAAGACATTACACTTTTTATTTTCTGAAAAAAATATCTTTTATTATAAACAAAATTACTCTCCATTAATTGGCGCTAAAAAGTTCATAAAAATCAATAATAACCACTTGCGTGCGTTAAATGATTTCTAAATAACGTAACGTTAAAATAAGAGAGCAATCTTGTGGAATGCATTTGGTTAGCCTATGAGCTGTGACACCCGATGGCCGATTTAGTTCCATTAGTTTAAACTGACACTATGAAGATATAGGGTGCTACAAAATTTCAAATAAAGAACTTAAGGATCCTATGTCTGTAGGCCTCAGCATTACTCTATTGCAAGACATTCAAGTTACTAACTTTGTTTGTAGCCCTATAGTTGGAAAGATCGACACATAGTTGGAAAGATCGACAGTGGCGAATACAGGTGGTCCGGACCACCTGTTCAAACTGGAGAAATATAAGAAAAATTTCTAACACATAAAATTCATTGCAATAACTGGAGCAAGATCCATTTCTTGTCCAGACTTAATAGTAAAATACTCGGTAGGGATGGGGATGCTGGAATGTGGTGGGAATAAACATCTTCTCCAAAATTATCATGTTTTGTAAATGCAGACGAATTACCGATAGTTTAAAATTTGTGATTTTTTTTGTTTTAATGTTTACCAGCTTGTTATAAAAAAACTTAAAATTTTACCATTAGCCACCGCCCTCACAGCCAATCTGCTCATTTATGCAGCCAGTTTAATCATGTTTTTGCACTGCTAATTTTTATGCCACAATTCAAAAGCATTAATTTTTGCTAAAATAGGCCTAAAATTAACTTATTTTTGCACAAAAATTGCAAAATCTTCAAGCGCTGGGAGCGGAGCCCCTAGACCCCTGTGTCTTCGGATGTTGGGGGCGTTGCCCCCAAACCCCAAATGGCATCCTGCGACAGAATCGCCTCTTATTTAATTGATAATTTGCTTCTTGTTGTTTTTCGTGTCTATCCGATGTACTCAGTACTCTGGCTTTGGTGAAGCGTTTAATTGTTTGACCGTATGTCTACAATGTTAGTAGTAATGACTGTACGTACAGTATTGAAAGTGCCCTTTGAAAAAGCTGCCCCCCCCCTTGCCCTTCTGACGTTCCGGCACCCCTGTCTATGATCCGCCAATGACAACGAAATTTCAGAAACAAAAGTGCAAATTGTATTAAAAAATTCCCCGTTAATCGTACGTAAGAATTGGACCACAGCGTTTGCCCAAGAGTGCACTACCAAACAGTAGGAAATAACGAGATCGGAGCTTACTGAGAAGCAAGCCCATTGAACGACCGACGCTTGATAAATAATGAGAATTCATTTTTGGAGGTCCATATGGGGGAGTTTCCGAGGGGATAATACCCCCAAACTATGTCAAAATATTTGCCTCCTAAATGTCTACTGATATCAAAAAAAGTAGCACCCTAGCTTGAGCTGTTCGAAAATAGATTTTTTGGGGATCCATATGGGGAGATTTCCAGAGGCAGTTTCCCCAAACTATACCAAAATATTTCTTAAATTTCTACTGATATAAAAAAAAACTAGCGCCCTAGCTTAAGTCTGTCAAAAAATTGATTTTTGGCGGATTTATTTGGGGGAGTCCCCGGGCCGGGAGGGGGGAGGGTATGGTACCCCCAGACTATGTCAAAATATTTGTCTCTCAAATATGTACTGATGTCAAAAAAACTCGTTTACGGACAAAATCGCAAATTGGACAAAATCCCGAATTGGAGAAAATCCAGAATGGAAAAACTCCCGAATGTACAAAATCTCGAATTGAACAAAATCCAAAATGGACAAAATCCCGAATTGGACAAAATCCAGAATTGGACAAAATCCAGAACGGACAAAATCCAGAATTGGACAAAATCCAGAATGGAAAAACTCCCGAATGAACAAAATCTCGAATTGAACAAAATCCAAAATGGACAAAATCCCGCATTGGACAAAATCCCGAATTGGACAAACTCCCGAATGGACTACTGTTGTAGCTTAAGCCGTTAAAAAAATTGACTTTTGGGGGTGTTCCCGGAAGGTGGAACCTCCTTACTATGTCAAAATATTTGTCTCTCAAATATCTACTGATTAAAAAAAAATTTCCCCTTGCTTTAGCCGTTCAAAAAATTGATTTTTGCGTGATTGACGTACCAATATTACCTACTACAAACAAGGCTAACTCGTTAATTTCACAACTTCGCTTGTCGGATGTTATTATTCACTGGAGCAAATCGTGTCCGATTAACAGCAGTTGACTTCGATTTTTCGGACTTGATCGATAAATTACCTTGCGAAATTTGAGCGCATACTAAAACCATACTAATTTAGAGTTGCATCTTAAAATTGAGAAGCCAAGCTAAAAGTTTTAGAGGGAAAGGGACCTAAAATTTTTTAAAACGAAGGAAATTAGCTAGGGAGCACGGTAAAGCACTGCAAGCTCGCAGCGAGCTCCGGAAGTGAAACCCGCGAGCTCTAATAATGATTGAATTATGAAATAAACATGCAAACAGAGATGCCGATCTTTGCTGAGCATTGGGGGGAGGAAATAATTTGCAATTTTGCCCTATTTTCAACGATGTGGTATGAACCTCGACCACGATTTTTTTTTCAGAAAAGCAAATCAAGTGAAGATCAAAAAAGAAAAAAAAGGTCTTCACCAAAAATGGAAGAGTTTGTATCCCCGAATTCAAGTGAAGACCAAAAACTGCTCCGAACATCATCCAGCGCTCAGATGCAGACCAGAGTCAAAATGAATGGTAGTTATTGCCTATCAAGTTTTTGTTCAGTTTTAGCGCAAAATTAAAAAATCACTTCATTAATTCATTATGAAAATCTAAAATGAAATATTCAATAAAAATAATAATATTACTAATAAAAGATAAACAGTTTCGCTAAGCATAAAAAAATTTTTTTCTAAGAACTTTTTTTTTGTAATTTTTTTGCTAAGAGCAATATAAGATTTTTTCGCTAAAAATAAAAGAACCAAAGCTGTCGTAAACATTTTATTTAAAAAGAGACGTTTCCACTAGTTACTTAAAATCATTGTCAATGTTATTCAAATAGAAATAAAATCTTATCAATTGTTTAAAATCAAAGTAAATTTTTATCAAATGTTGACGACAGCTTTGGGTCTTTAATTTTCAGCAAAACTGTTTATCAAGACCAGTCCTTGTGTTCCAAAGTTGAAGCAAAAATTTATTGCTATTCTCATCCAACGAATAATTTAGTTTTCTTAATCAAAAATTCTCTGTCGATGCTAATAGCAACCGATAGTATTAATCATAGTTTAGTTCTTCAAAACTGCCGTTATTGGAACGACCGACGCTCGCGTCGCGTGTTCCTCTGTTTTTACTAGGCCATTTTCCAACTGACGAGTGCGAAATTTCAGACTTTTGCTTATAACTTGAGAACGGTTGGGTCTAGCTGAATGAAATTTGGACAGCAGTTTGAGATGAATAAGTTGTATGTTTGTACCAAATTTCGAGGCAATAGGTCACGTGACTTTGGTTTTAGGACCGAAAACCGCCCCGCAAGTTTGGCGTAAAAAGCGATTTCAGTCAAAAACGGCTTAAGTACAGCAAAAAATATTTCATAGGGTTGTATGTCTCAAGATACCCTTTCATCCCAACCAACCCACTTTTGGCCGCGATGAGGTTCATTACTTTTTTTTTCCTTTTTTTTCCTCCTAATTTTTGTACGCTTTTCTTCTAAACCACAAAACATGGAAATCTATTTTTTGTGTAAAGTTGTTGAGCTGCAAATGCAATTTTTTCTCCCGAAATTTTTTGGGGCAACTCCACCGGGAATCCCCCCAAAATGGGGCCCCAAAAAACATTTTTTGAACGGCTCAAGCTAGGGTGCTAGTTGTTTTTGATATCAGTAGATATTTTACAGACAAATATTTTGACATAGTTTGGGGGTGCTATCCCCCCTGGGAACCCCCTCAAATGGACCTCTCAAAAATCAATTTTTTGAACGGCTCAAGGTTGATTTCTACTTTTTTTTTGATATCAGTAGATATTTAACAGACAAATATTTTGACATAGTTTGGGGGTGCCACCCCCCCGGGGCCCCCCCAAATGGACCCCCCAAAAATCAATTTTTTGAACGGCTTAACTTAGAGTGCCAGTGTTTTATGATATCAGCAGATATTTAACAGACAAATAATTTGACATAGTTTTTGGGTGCCACCCCCCTCGGGGACCCCCCAAAAATCATTTTTTGAACGGCTCAAGCTAGAGTTCTACTTTTTTTTTGACATCAGTCGATATTTAACAGACAAATATTTTGACATAGTTTGGGGGTGCCACCCCCCCGAAGCCCCCCCAAATATACCCCCCAAAAATCAATTTTTTGAATGGCTCAAGCTAGAGTTCTACTTTTTTTGATATTTAACATACAAATAATTTGACATAGTTTGGGGGCGCCACCCCTCCGGGGATCCCCCAAATTGACCCCCCAAAAATCAATTTTTTGAATAGCTCAACTTAGAGTGCCAGTGTTTTATGATATCAGTAGATATTTAACAGACAATCATTTTGACATAGTTGGGGGTGCCACCCCCCCGGGGACCCCCCAAATATACCCCCCGAAAATCAATTTTTTGAATAGCTCAACGTGGGTGCCAGTCAGTTTTGATGTCAGCAGATATCTAACAAACAAATATTTTGACATAGTTTGGGGGTGCCAACCCCCGGGGACCCCCACAAATGGACCCCTCAAAATCAAGTTTTTAAACGGCTCAACTTAGTGTGCCAGTCTGTTATGATATCAGGAGATATTTAACTGACAATAATTTTGACTCTACTTTTCTGGAGGTTCCATAATCAGATATTTTTGAATAATTACTGATTTTACGGTGGACAAAAAGTACTTTTGAGTGTCACAGCATTAGCTACGCGTCGGTCGTTCACTGGGTTTGCAGGCAAACTCCCATCTAGTTTTGTTAGTGCCGCAAGTGGTTGAACGCTCGAGTGCGTACCAACTAGCCACATGTTGAATATTACTAATTTTCGGTAAACGACTTCGACACAACCAGAATGCAGTGTCTTAGATAGTCAACCATGACTGATATATTTCACAAGTGCTAGGGAAAACGTTCATGCCGTAAATTATTAAAAATATTGAAAGTTTGTGAAAGAAATACCGTACCGTACCAGTAGACTGGTGATTATTTACAAAAGCGTTTTAATTAATGCTTAGGGCATGGCTAATCAACTGGCGAACCGCGGCCCGAATTTAGACCTCCGGAGCGGTAAATTCAGACCGCTGCCCACTATCGGACTAAAATCAGACCTTCGCTCTTTTTTGGGCGGTAACTGACTGTTTGCCTTGAACATGTGTAGCGCGAAATCTCCACCAAATTGCGTAGAAGACGCTTTTTTGTCTTCGATCGCCTTCTGGTCATCAATTTACGGTGGAGACCGTTTCTTGGCAAAACGACTTTCCATCTGCCGAATCTGGACTTTTGCTGAAACTAGTTGAGTACCCCTGGCTTAGGGTTTACTGATAACCTTGAGAAAACGTAGCAAGGGAAAAATGGTGATGCTGAATTTTTTTAACTGTAGAAATATTGTTAAGCTTAAAGATACCAGCAAACTGGCAATTATTTGCGAAAGCGTTTTAATCAATGCTTAGGGAATTCAAACACCTTGAATACCCAAAAATACGTCCAATGCAAGAAGGACTTTAATTAGTATGTTTTGCTCAAACAGCAATCTTTTTCGTTTAAGTATGTTTGTTTTGAAGGGATGAAAACGAAGCTTGTTTTTTTTAAAAAAAAATTTAACAAAAATAGTCCTAAAATTGCAATATTTTTTTAATACGGTATTGTCAATCAAGTCAAATTTTTGCTGTAAACCAAAGTGATGAGAAAAGCGGAAAATGTATTCTTACCATTTACGTTTTCAACCACACCCGGTGACTGAAATTGTAAAAGTAAATTTTAAACCAAAATTCTAAATTACTAAAAAAAAAATTTTTTAGTAATATTCTCACCAAAATTCAACTTTTCACTTCTTCCCATTTTCAAGATATTACAGTTCAAAATTAATAATTTTCCTCTTACTTCAGTTTTGCCATTTTATAAGTTTTGGGACCGAAAATTGTCTCTTGAAAATCTAGTTTACATTTACATAAAAAGCAGCTGATTTGTCACTCTAACCCGTCACTTCGTTTTGACAACAACTTTGCTGCAGAACACTAATTGAGACTTAGGAACTTGCAGCAACTTTTTAAATTTTGTTTCAGTTTTGGTAACCCTGAAAATTTTTCTAAGAGGAAAAAGCCTTTCTACGGGGAAATTTAAACTGTTTGTTACAGGAACGAAAGATTGTAGAAAGCTAAAATTGGTGAAGTTATTCTTCAGAACTGTTAAAAATTTTTAAATGAAAACTGAAGGGTATGACAAAACAGACCAACAAACGTCTCGAAATGCGGAAAATTGTGAAACAAACAATCGTTGAAAAATCAGACACATTAAAATCAGCGTTACATTCTTCTGAATCCACACTCAGATAGCCACGGTCATGCTTCAGCATTAGCAACGCAAAAATGTTTGTGATCGAACCCCCTGGATCCCTTGTTGTGGCCCTGGATGGTTTTAGTGTTTTGCTGCTTGTACCTCCACACCGGAAGTACCAGCAGAAATATAAAGAACATTATTCAGTAATCTGTACGGTCTTTTGCCTCTCATTCTCCGATTAGAGCTTTCACACGATGCTATTTGAAAAAGGGACGTGGAAGAGGATTCCGGAAGCGGTAAAAAAGTACAGCTTCCACTTAATCGGCCATTCATATCGAACGCTGAAAACTTACACGTGGTGCAATTTTTCTTGCAAATTAAAGTTATTGTTCGATCTACCTTAGCATTTGCAAATTTTTTTAAAAGTTTGTGGTTCACTAGCTAGGCCAACCCCCACCCCTATCAATTCAAAGATGAGCGATATGTAGCCTACCAACTCATTTTTAAATCTAGAAGTGTTTTAAAATTCGCTGTTTTAATCCTAAGATTTTCTCAAAAATTTGGGGGCTTAGATCATCAAAAAAAATCAGAAGAGGCATTTATTGATATATAGCACAGCATTCTCTAGCATAAGCAAACTTTCTAGTTTCAACACATGATTTTTCTCACTATGACCACTATTATTCTTAAAAAGTTAAACAGCGAAGAACATTGTACTGTAGCTTCTCTCGAACAAGGGATAGCACGGTGCTGTGATGCATGTCTTATTCCAGAATATATGCAAATCGTTGTTACATGAATACGAGTTACTCTAAACATCACAAAATTTTCTCAGTGTTTGCAGTGTAAAAAATAACTAGGCCAAACGTTGCTACGCAGAAATTTTGAGTAAAGCCTCAATATATAAAAAAGAATTTATTTAAAAAATTCTGAAATTGTTGGGGCTTTGTCCTAAGTGCCTAATTTTACCTTGTGAAAATTTACACTTTGCAGCCGATGCGATTAAGGAATAACTATCTTGCAGAAATGCGTCCCTAAACCCCAACAAATAATCGCTCTTTATTTTAGATTTCTGGCTTTACGGTTAGAAAAATTGTAGCATCAGCCAAACATGATGACCATGAGTTTGTCTTGCGCGTATTGCTTTTGGGCCGCTTCCAACTTGAATTTCTGGCTGCCCCTGAATACTCGGACCCTTGCAATGACAAACCAATTAAATAGTTGATTCCATATTGTGTTTTTAAGACGATGATAGCATAATTTATTTTTTGGTTTCGACATACCGTATCTGGAAATTTTTTTTCGCCGAAAAATTTTCAAGATAAAAAATTTAGAGCAAAAATTACGTCATCAAGTGTTGGAAGCGGAATCGATGTAGATGGAAGCGGAAGCAATTCAGAAATTGCCGCTTTCACATCCCCAAATTAAAATAAGGCTTAGATGGTTTGGCCATGTAAGCAAAATGCCTCAGGAAAGACTCCCCAAACAAGCTTTACATGCCAAAGCAAATGGGAGAAGATTAGAACTAGATGGACCGATTACATTGAGGATCTTGAATGGAATCGCTTGGGACTTCGCCCAAGCGAAATGATGGAGGTGAAGGAAGACCGTGAGGTGTGGTTGCTTAATCTTGAGCTGCTTCCCCCGCAACCCTCACGGAAAAGCGGGCAATGAAGAAAGAAGAATGACTGGGCTATTACATTGTGCTACTTTTTGAATAAGGAAAGGAAACGAATTAACAGGCTAGAAGTTTGAGTAATTTTTTGTTTGGTTATTTTCCTTTTCTAACCGATAAAAATAGTTGTCATAATTTTGGAGTAGCCTATAAATTTTTACACATTCATCAAGAATTAATTTACGCATTCTATTAAGTGTTAAATTAGCCCACATTTATATCCGTGATTGGTATTTATATGGATTCTATTGGTGTGTGCTGCTATTTTTTATTGGCATTAAGTTTCTAAAAATTGAACTCAATTGAACAAATAAATTGAATTAAATTGACCTCGAGCCGAAAACAGGACATTTTCGAGGACTCGTAGGCTTCAAAGCCAAGGACTTTAAAGAGTGTTCTCGAGGCCAATGCCATGCTCAAGCCGCCCAAAATAGATCAAATTAAAGCGAAGAAAGCAAACACACGAATAAGTTCGGAGCTAACCACGAGCTAGATAAAATTAACAGTAGCGTAGCCAGGATTTCGCGAAGGGGGGGTTGGAAGTTTGATACAACTCCAAACGAACATGACCCAAATTTTCATTAGTCTTGAATTAGATTGAGGCGGTTTTTCTGTCAAAATTAGGTGATCTTACAAAAAAAAGTCTGCACCGAAATTCAAAGTGTTTTTTCGGCCGAATTCAGGTGATCTCAAAAAAAAAAAAAAAGGGCTTCACCGACTTTGGCTGAGCTGCAAAACCAAAAACCTCCACTATTCTGGTCCAAATAGTGGCAAGATCTTCACAACTTCTGCTCCCAAATGCCCTTGGGGGGTTCTTTTCAGTTTTGGAGCAAAAATCGGCCTCAAAAGCACTAAAAACGTGCTGCTTTGCATACTTTTCAAGCTAATGGAGAGGGGGAGGCTCGAGCCCCTGCCCCCCTGGCTACGCTTCTGGATATAAAGATTAATGGAATTGAATTCTTTATGAGTAAATTTCGAAGTTAGTTTTGGGAAAACTTTTAAAACGATAATAAAATAATATGCTTTAAATTTTTGACTGTACCGTTGATTTGATTTTGTTGTTTGATTTAAATTTTTGACTGTAGTTGCTGCCACCTATTTTGTTGTATGATATATTCTCGAGCCATACGCTACAAAAAATTATGAACAGTAAACACTCAAAAAGATTTCGAAACAAATAAACACAAAATAGATTTTCAAAATAAAATGTCAAATGTCAATTTTGAGTGAAAGGAAGGCAAACCCGGACAATTTGATTGAAAAGAAAGCCAAACCACTACAGTTAGTTACTATCTCGTGACAACAGAAAACGAAAACTTCACGGCGTTACAATCTGGAGCTTAGATTTTATGTTTTAAAAAAACGAGTTTGAACTTTAAACAAACAATTTAAAAGTCATTTCTAATAAACGTTTTTTTTTTGGAATTGTTTTGTTGCAGTACAGGGAACTTCCCTAATCGTTATGACAACAAAAGCAAGAAAACATTCGTCCGAGACTCGTTTAATATCGCGTTTTAGGCTATTAGATCTGAGATAGACCAATATTTGAGTTTGATTTGGCGGATTAAGCAGTAAGGTGTGTTTGTTATTAACAAAGATATTTTGAATTGCGATTGGTTTGTTGAAGTTAAGTTGTCAAAATGACTTTGCGCACATATAATTCTTCTGTTCGTATTGGAAACTGGAATGAAGACATTTGCTTGGAAGAGGTGAGATACCAGTAGCCTACACGAGTATTACGTAAACTAGACACTGAATAGCTAAAGCAATAGGCTAAACTCCGAAGAGAGAATTGATACTGTACCACCAGAACTACTGCATGCTACAGAAACGAGCTTAAATGTTTGATTTAGCCTACCGGTACGTTATTTACACCTAGATGTAGCATCGATAGTAATTCAGTGATCTGATGATGTTTAACCTAAGTACAGGCAGACAGGTATAGAACTGAACTGAAATTTGTAACCTGCTACAGAAAAACAGCACAAAGTACCGGTAATGCAAAATAAAAATATGTTAAGCACATTGAGCATGAAGTACCTAATTTAATAAGTGAAAAATTATAACCAAACAGGCACAACAACTAAGTAGACTGCACAGGGTATGATTTTGTCTTTGTGTCTGCAGCTGCCTATATAAACTTTTCTTAAAGTGGATTTACACAGTATCTGTTTTTTGTCCACTTTTGTACGTTTTTTCTTCTCCATGAAAAAGTATGTTCTCTTTTGTCCACATTTTTATATGTCCATATCTGCACTAACCAGACTGTCACAAACTAAACAAAAGTAGTGGAAAAAATTTTTTTTGTGAAGGGGTACAGCCTTATTTTGAAATATCTCGCTCATCGTTCATGCTCAAAATTTTTATCAATATATAACAGTCTACTTAGTGTGGGTATGAAGTTATAGAAATGCAGACAAAAAAGCTCATACTTTTTTATGGATAAGCAAAAACAAAAAAACGCCAAAATTGGACAAAAAACGAATACTGTGTAAATCCACCTTCAAAAAATTTTGTTCAGCAATATATCTACAATTTTTGAGAGCACGCATACAAACAGCAATAGTAGCAGAGAGGGTGAAGGAGGGAGAAGGGAAGAAGCGGGGACCTCAAAATGTTAAATAAAAAAAAAACAAACTACAACGTTATGTTTCTGATCATATTTTTTCAAGTGTGAGTTTTTAAGTTTTGTTTTAAAAGATTGTAATGTATCGATATTGCATGTTTTCGAATCAGCATTCAACATGTTCCAAATTAGAGGACCTTGATGTTTTACTGATCTCTTAGCTTTTGACGTATTCAAAAAAGGAATAAAATAATTGTTTTGATGTGATGCTCTTTTAATTTTTTAGGATGTTCTTTAAAGTGTTTGATCAGAGTTGAAGGTTACCAATGCAGTACAACTACAAAAAAAGTCAAAGATTGTGGTTAAGACTAGACTTTATAGTCTCAGCAGGTAGCACACTAAGCAGTAAACATCATCAGATCACGCACATTCTTGATAGGCATTTGATTTTTAGTGATGCCTTGCATTGAAGCACCAACAAAAACATTTGAATTGGGGTTGGGATTTAAGTAAAGGTTACATTTATCTTTAGGATTAAGGTTAAAATTAACATTATCAATTTTATGTCATCAACCTCAGAACTCACTTTACAGTTTATTAGTGTACATAATGCATAATGTGTTTATGGAAAAAATTGTCAAATTAATAATAATTTAACCACAAAATTTAGGAATTCAAATGATACAATCAGATGTAAATATAAATTCAAAGTTAAATAAAAAATCATAAATAAAATTAATGAAATAAACCATCATACCTAATTTATGTAGTTTCATACCATCAAGAATGTGACTCAAATCAGCAGGCCTACAACAGGAAGCAGAAGTTTCCTTGAGCACAGTAACATCTAGAACAAGGCAGTAAATCTGAAGTTTCATTGAATAGCACCCATAAGAACTTGGTAAATCAGAAGTTTCATTAAGTAGCATCCATATCAAGTTCATAAATCTGAAATAACAACATTATAAAGTGAAAATTAAATTATCCCACACCCATCAACAGTTAAGTTCAATTATGTAGTACATAATAATTTTACACCAAAAGGAAATACCCTGTACCATAACATTAAAAAATAAAAGCTGCACAATGTACATTACGAACAGTAAATTAACGCCAAGCTGCTTTCCATAATTAAACAGAAAAAGAATGCTAGACCTTTACTTAAAATTGCAGATGGGACTTGTGCTTGACCATGTACCTGTCTAAAACTTCCCAGAACTTGAGTAGCACGGCTATGTCCATGTGCCTTTTGGTTTCACTCAGCTGCATGATTGTTCCACTTCCCCACGTTCAATTCCAATTTTTGCTGCACAAATTTCAAGTGAAAGGCTTGAATTTTTGCAAATATATCAACAGGTGAACTATCTTGCAACAACCACGGCCAACCTTTGAATTGCCAGGCTGGTCTTTGGACGAATACTGCCACAACCCGGTCCCAGTCGTCAAGCGATTTTAGCTTTGAAATGTTATCGATAACTCGGTACGGGACGGTGTGTTTCCTTTCCGAAACTGAATAAGAACTTCGTTATCTTGCTTCATTCCTTCAGATTTCTTTTGATTGGTCGAAACGAATTTCAAATCTTGCAAGATATCTTTGGCATTGTAGAGAGTTATGAGTGATGTGGTGGAGGCGGGAATGATTATAATAGGAGTTCGAGATACTCGCTTTGCTGGTTTCTTAGAAGAATCCTCCCGAGAAGACACTACAGGAGGTTTAGTGACAGCTCTGGATAATTTGGCTATTTGAGGACCTTTCTTTGATGCTGCCCCTTCCATTACTGATTTGAGACTCATGTCATGGTATAAACCCATGGTGTCGATACGAAATCTCAACGTTTCTTCTTTGCCACCAAATCTTTCTTGATCAAAACGACTGTAACCCGCTATCTGAGTAGAAGGCTTTTTGGTGTTGGCAGCGTTAGTCTTCTGTTTAGAAGAGGCAGGTAGATGGTTTGCAAGGAAAGCAGAAGCCATTGAATCTTTCTCGTTTTTTCCTTCTTCGCTTTAATGGATGAAATGAAGAACTAAGACACTTTTGCTAAAATTTTTTCCAGCACATTTGGAGCACCTACAAATGCTAGACCTATTTTGACACTTTTGAGTTTAATTGAATGCAACAGCATCAAGCATGAATTAGTAAATAGAAATTGCATTTTTAATCCAAGACATTTTACGTCCTGCTGAATCTACCAGTGTACAACAAAGACAGTTATCTGTTATAAAAGCCATGTAGTCAAATACTAAATAATCTATGAGTCTATAACTTAAGTTTGCCACTTGCTCTCACTTTGTTGCATTTTTAAACAGTTTTGAAATGTTAATTAAATAAAGTCTCTTTGCGAGTCAAAACAATTAACAATTTTCAAAAAAAATAATTACAAACTTCGGTATACTTAAGTAGTTTTTGTTTTCTTGATGCCATCCAAAAAGCTTACGCATTGCAAAGAAAGTGCAGCAATATTAGAATGAATTAAAACAGGTATTTACTTAGAATACTAGATAGATGTGAAAAAATAAGCTGTTGCTAGTTCAGGCTATGGAAACAAATATTGCCATTTTTCACATAGAAAAACCAATTGGCTCATACCAGGCTTTAAATGAGAGTGAAGTCGAATTAATTCACAAACGTAATTCCAAAAACTTTGAAGTTGCTTAAGTGAGAGAGTTTTCAATTTTATAGTTTGTTAGAGCTACTCCACCAAAATTTTGGCATTTTTGATCAGTTTTTAACTTAAATGATGCGTAAGAATAAGATGTTTTGGTGATGGAATTATTTTGACTAAGTCATTTTATATTCAGATTTAAAAGAGCAAATTTATGTGCAAAATTTGAATTGCTCATGAAATTAGTTTTGCCAAGCAATAATTGTGCCATCACTCTGGTGATGTTATCAACTCAAAATCAATTTTTGTACCAAATTTTGATAAATTTCAACCTATATACTGAAACCGATGTGTTTAGAGATAAAATTTTTTATGAATTATACATTAGATTTTATACTAAAACATGGGATTGGATTTCATAAAAAGAATTAGACTGCATTTTTTGAAAATTATAGCTTAAATGTTTTAAAAGTGTTAGTAGTCGGAGGGTATTAACTGATATCCATAAAACAAGGTAATAGGCTATATTTTTAAAAAATGTCAAACTGTAATAAAGTCGTAAAAAATAAAGTAAAAAAGGCTTTGATCAGCAGCGAATTCAGTGGACAAGAATTCAAAGAAAGTTACTGCAACATTGGATCGTTAGAAACTCCTAAGCAGGTGCTGATTAGTGATTACCCAATCATGAAGTAGTCATTCCAATGAAAAGTGTGCGGATTGTCCAATAGTTAGCTTTTGATGCTGTTTGGTGACAGGAGGATAAATATGCACTACAACAACAACAACAGCATTAGGTATACTACAAATTCTTTATTTTAGATTTGTTTAGGATATGCTAAAAGACTTTCTTGACAAACGAGAACGAGGAGAACTTTTAATTCAAAGAGCGCATAAATTATTGGATACTATTCTGAAAAAGGTAGGTAGATTTGTTTAATCCACTTTTTGTACAGAAGAACCAGTAAATTTTGAGTTAAGGCTGGCTGTTTTTAATTTTACGTGAGTTTTCAGTCTCATTTGTTCTTAACTTTTTTGGAGAATAAAGAGACACAAATTCATTCTTGCTTGGTTTAGGTTGTCTTATGTTACAGATCATGATTACTGTGGGACAAATCATTAAATCAACACTGGCAATATAGAAAAAAGATGCAAACTCTGTTGATTACTTATAAATGTGTTGTGTTAGCCCATGCTCTCAATGGTTTTTTCATGCTGAGCCTAGCATTGTTCTTAACTTGTTCTTAAATTTTGAGCAAAAATGAGCCTTCTGTTTGTACGAAATTGTTCTTATAAAAAAGTATGTTAACTTTTAACTACTGATAATCCTGTTTAAAAGTCCAGAATGTTGTGCTTATTAAAACTTTACCGTAGTTTGTAGTGACATAATATAAAACAATCTGTGGTTTCAGTTCCTCTAGATTTCTGGTTATTTTTATTCTGGTCTTAATTGAATTGAGTAATATTTTTTGCCATAAATGAAATTAGGGATTTTTAGGACCCAAAGCAAAGTACCACTGTGGGATCCCTTTTCTGGATAAAATTAATATTTAAGACAAGGAAAAAATTTTCTTTTTTGGCAGGGGACAAAAAATAGGTCTTTGTCATATAGGACCTCCAAAAACATGAGGCTTGAGCCCTGAGGAAGTACCTCTCTTGCCTCCATCTACCATACTATTGCTTGCAAGGCAGAAATATATTGCTCGCAAGGCAGAAAAAATTAGTTGGAGAAAAATGTCAAATCTTTGTTCAGATCATAGATATTATAATTGATGACTTATAATCAGATGATTGAAAAAAGTTGCATCTTTAGACCGAACTTACTGTTTCACGTGATGGATTTGTACATTTCGGCGACTTGGTCATGCTCATTAATCCTGGTCAAGAAAATGCTGCACAGGCTTTACAACAGGTACTTGAATTTATTTGCGTTTGGAAACTAGTCTGTAATTTGTTTTCATAAAAATCGTGTTATTCGTTTCATTGTATAAGAACTTCATATGAACCAGACACTCTGCACTTGTCTTACAATAATTAAGTACCGAACTCTTTTTTGGACAATTTTTGCTCTTTTTTTGTCAAGCTGGACAACCACAACACGTAGGCTGCTTTACCCCAATGGGAAACACGCGTGAAATGTCTTTCCAAAGGACACGACGACGAATGACCAATTCGGGAATCAAATCGGCAGCCAGCAACATTTTGATCACTAGCACGGTTCTCTACCAACTGAGCTATTGCTGCCGCTGCACGATGCTTAAACTAACATACTGTGATTTGTTACATGCTTCTGTTTGTCCCGTATTTGACGCTGTATATTGTATAATACCCTGTAATACCATGATTCTATTTGAATAAGATTGATAATGACTTAAGTTTAAGTCGAAACGACCCGTAAATATTGTGGAAGGTTTTATTTTATTTTGGCTCTGTTTTTGTTTTTTGTCAAAGCTTTTCATATCGTCTCGTTTTTGTGTTCCAAAATACCAGATAGCTTTGCAGGGAAAAGACTGACATTTTTCTAAGGTAATCGAAAACATGCCACTATTAGTTGAATTACTGATAAAGTAGAGAAGTTACTAGTTACTGCTATTTTGCATAGTTTAGTTCATTCACAACATAATTGTTTTGTTGCTATTGTACTCAGGTTGACCCTCTCAGACAGCCTTTGTCATTAGCAATAAATATGAACGAATATACCTTGATAACGGAGGATAAAATAGATAAGCCTTGCAATGTGTCGGCATCACCTGTTCTCAAACCTCACGTGCGAAACAGTTTCGTCATCACCAGGTAATATATGCATCTGAGTTGCAATGTTGGCCTAAATTTTTTAATATTTTTTTGCTCCTCTAGCATTAGGTAAAGGCTTTTTCTCTCACTAAGCGTTTTGAAAAGAATTTCCTGATTACTAATTACAATACAGTGATGTTGTGTAGAAATTTTTGTCCAGGGTAATGCAAAAAGAATGCCCCAGGTTTAACTTCCTATATCTTCTTCACAAAACCCACGAATGGTTCATCGTATACAAAGGGGCCTATCGACCTGTGAGTCAAACTGCCACCTGTTTGTTGCCTCTCGAAGAACAAATTTTGTAGCATTTTTTTTCATGTGAAACTCATAGAGGTAATGCAACTATTACATAGGTAAGCTGTGATTGTTTAAAAGTTTGGTCTGGACAGACTAAAACAAACGTGCTTTATGCTTCATCAGTGAAGCAAACGGTCGGTTTAGTGGTCAACTTATCGACTTGTTTTAGTTGTATAGTTTGATTACAGTTACACGATCCACCTGCTTTCAATTCAAAAAAATCTTTCCAGACCAAACCACAACGCCAATTCTAACGACAGGTGGACTCTTAATTTGCGTTGCCGTAATACTTGCATTAGGATTGCTTATACAGCAAACATTTTAGACGGTTTCGAAGGTTGGGATTCTGGATCAAAGTAAAAAAAAAACAAAAACGAAAAATACATCTGTTCGCAGATTCAAATTTAGTTTTGATTGTTGATCATAATCGTTTGTGTGCTTTGTGGTCTGAAGGCTACCAGTACGGAAGCGTATGGCAGAGCCACCAGAACGGCGACTAGCCGACTACTTAAAACGAGCAATATAAGTTATCCTCCCAAAGGATTCGAACCAAAGGCTGCAGGTTCGAATCCTGTCGGGAGATAACTTTATCGCATTGCTTGTTTTAAGTTGTTGGCGTTCTGGAGGCTCTTCCATATGAACTCTGCCCTGCAAACGTCAAAAATCAAAATTAAATTATTGTGAATATTGATTTTATTTAGTGTTGATGGAAGTGAGAATGGCACAGCACTTAAATATGGACAACCGTTTGCCATTGCTACGCTGCCTGGCTTTGCAGAAAACGTAAGTACACTTCACTAAATCTGTTTATATGTTTCTTAAAACTAAAAGTGAAGGTCGCGATTTTGATCGCTTCGGTTCAACTTCCGTAAAAATATAGATTAAGGAGCATTGCTCATTTCATTGATCACTGACCAAATCGTTTGTTTGATCACCCTTTTTTTCATGTCTCGAGAAGGTTTAAAACTTGGTCTCAACATTTTTGTGAGTCAACCATCTTGAACAAGAAAATAACGGATTTTATATAAAACAATTTGGTTACGTAATTTACGAGATATAACTGGATCTGGCATATTATTCAGTCTAACCCAACGCTCAAGTCCCGGCTAGTCTAAGCGGACACAGTGTTGCCAACGAATTGTCAGTCATCAACGCTGTTGAATCGCTTCTTAGTCCGGGCGCAATGACGCTCTGATGAGCACCAGTTACTCATACGTTTTGGCGCAATATAAGACAAATTTTTAAAGGCTAGCTGAATGAAGGCAGATAGTTATTTTTATTGTCGGACACACACCGATTTTGCTAATCAACAGCACAACCGCGAAATAACAGGAAGAGGAGGAGCAAAATATCAGAAAGATTGTCTAGTGTCGCCGAGATACGTAGATTTGTAGATAAGATTCAATTTTTAAAGGCTGTTATGTTTTCAGTTGAAGCTTTTCAGCGATCATCGCCGTTTCAACTTAAACGCGAAGAAATCTCGAGAGCAGATTGTGCAATTGGTCGAAGAAATGAACTATCTCACCACGTGGCAAGTTGCCCCTTTCCACCCTCAGCATAGACTCGAACTGCAAGGACTACCAGTGCCTGTGAGTTTCTTAATAGTTCACAAATTGTTTTTTGATGCACGGACAACTTCAACGAAAACAACATTAACTTTTTAAAGAGAGCAACAGCCAACTGCAATAAAACCTATGGTTTTCGGGTCAAGTAGAGCCTAAAAATTATGAGCCTTTGAAATTACTGAATGTTACAAAAAATTCGTGAAAAACATAGCTGAAGTTATTGTTAAAAAGATGCTTTATCTGGTCTCGTTTTGTTAATTATAACATCGATCCATACAGCAACGGCACCTAATTGGAAGATCCAATACCAACATGCGCTTAGGTTTTAAACCATAAAACTAATATACACTTAATGACTTACATAGCCGATCACTCGCGATTAGTTACCAGCTCAAAGTTGTATCAATGAATTAAGCAGTTTTCAAGGCCGAGTTTTGGGAACACTTTTTGCTTTCGCTGGCGTGGAGTCTTGTCAATAATTAGGAATTTTAGCCGATTTGAAACATTCTTCGCTAAGAAATTCGACCCAAATAAAATTAATATTTTAATTACCAGTAATATCAAATCAAAAAGTCAAAACTTAGCGCAAAATGTTAACCGATGACTGTCCAAGTAATGCTCTAAAACGTTCATAAAAAAAGTTCGCTTAAACGTGGACTGAAAGAAATATCAATAAGGGTATCTAAAGTTAAGCCAATCGTATTAGATTAGATTGGCGTTGACTCCATCATTCTTGACCCAGTCGTTCTAAAAAGACTCAGTTTCAAATTCGGCGTAGTATACTTTCTAAACATAATTTTTTTGGCTTCCCTGACTTTTTAATGCAGCATCCCAGCCCACAGAGGCCTATATTAACTTACGGCGATGTTATCAACGTCAGGGTTGCCAATAAAAAATTATGATTAAAGAGGCCCCGATGTAGTGTTTGAAGTAGAATATCTCTGGAACGGCTGGGTCAAGAAGGATGAAGTCAACGCCAACCTAATCTAGTACAATTAGTGTAACTTTAGATATCCCCATTGATTTTGCCTTTAGACCTCGTTTAAGTTTTGTCTTTACTTTAAATTAAAATTAAGCTAATGTAATTAAAACAGTCAAAATGATACTACGTATATGAAACGATGAAAGATTTAAGTCACCTTGCTCAATAATCTGAAAATACTATGCTTTTATTACCCGTCAAACTGTGAAATGTAACAGCTCAATACTGTGTCTGTAGTATATTATATCACGTTACCTGTGATGTAACTGACTAAATTATCTTATAACTGTGGTCGTTTTCCTTCTTTCACATACAAAGACTGTTTGAAAAGCATTTTTGTTACTTCTTGCTTTCTCGGCCAAAGCTGTCATTTACAGGCAACCTCCAAATTCTGTCCTAATTCCAACCTTAATTTCGTTCTACTTTTGATTCCTAGAGTAACTGCAAGATTGTGATTAAACACAACAAAACAGGCGAAGCGTTATCTGTACCAAACGAGTACAGAATAAAGTATGTATATCGTGTGCTGCTTTTGGGTATAGTTTGCAGTGCACTGCTTTATTTGTCGTGTTCACTTTGCTTGATTTGAATGAAAAGGTTGTAATTATTTGCACTTGATTATTGCATGTATTTCACTACAAGCATTGCTTTAATTTTACCCTAATAGGGGAATGCAAAAGTGTTAATTCAACACAACAAAACTGGGAACAATCTCAATCTCGTAGACAAACACAAAATCAGGTAAGTTAACGGTTACCAGTGATCTCGTCACACGGTGATTTCGTCACAGTGATTTCGCCTCAAACTGAGGATTAGGTCAAGACAGCTCTGGGGATAGTAGAATAGTTCAATGACTGCTGTTCTTTGTCAATGCTTTAATTTTAACACAATGGTAGTGCAATACGGTTAGCAGATAGGCCTATTCTGTCTTTTCTGTGTTCAAAATGCCGTCTGTCACATAATCATTTGTGACGAAATCACTGGCTACCAAGTTAACTATGTTTTCATATTTGTGATTTCTTGTCCGGTTTCAGTAGAAAATGCAGAAAACATGCTTGTAAAAATTGTATTGAGTTAAAATTTTGGATGCAACAGTGAGTGCCTTGACACTTCTTCTGAAATGTTCTTTCTCTTTTTAGGCCGATCTGTACATTTATTTTCATTTTTTCAAATTAAGTTTACCGCCATAAGTGTAGAAGTATTGCCATAAAGGTGCAGTTGACCTAGGTGACCTGGTGGTCTTTTCGCTGTGTCCTTCCTGCGTATTTTTGCGTATGGTTAAATAAACTTGAAACTTGAAACTTGTACTGCGCTAAAAATCGTGAGCGGGCGAGCGTATCCTTAGTTTATTCCAGTGATGCCAGCTTTCATTTTTTTTCATCTGATGTTTTTGACTTGCTATCTGATGACTAATGTTTTGGATGGAGATCTGATGTAATTTGCTCTCAGGAGCAAATTTAATGTTTTTTGTTAAATCTAACGTAAACTGCGCAAATTAGCCTTGGAAATGAGGTTGTCTCCAAAAAAGATCTTCACTAAATTCTTCTGAGAAAGAGGTTGAAATGAAGATGATCTAAAAAAAGTCTTCTGCCCAATTTAACATCTGTTAGTGGATATTTCTGTTGGAAATTTGCGGAAAAGCCCAGTTTTGTGGTTTTGATGTTTTCTGATGTTTTTTCTATAAAAATCTGATGTTTTTTTGAAGAGCCCTTCCAGGCGTCACTGGTTTATTCTAACCAACTGGCAACTTCTCCGCCGGTAAGGCAGTACGCCGGCCTCCGGGTGTACCTAAAGTCTGTTTAAAATAAACAAAATATACGCTCGTACGCTCACAATTTTTAGCCCATTGTAAACCGGACCTAATACGACGAACACAAAAGATCATTTGCCCCTGAAATTCGTAATATTCGATTCTCTGCAAGCATATCCAAAATTGCTCGCTGGGAAATATTTGAATGCAACAAATTTTGGTTGGTGGAAAGCCTTGGGGAGATGTTCAAAACTTTGTTTTTTCACTGCTCCGTTTCCGTTTTGTGGAACGTTCTTGAACAAAAAAGAACCAAAAAATATCGTCAAAAGTGAACATTTAATAGGTAAATAAGAGCATCCCACATAAAAAGGTTGAGAGTGTTGAACGATTGTCTTTAATATTCTCGTCGGGTGGTGTACACAGCGAGCGATCAAGTCTGTCATTTAGAAGTTTTGCATAGCGGTAGTTTATTGAGACTCGCACTAGGCGCGGCAAAATGTAAAGTCTGCAGCTGCGTAGCCACAAGCCACGTGATGAGTGTGTCTTTGTGTTGAACTTGAAGTGTGCGCTTTTTCGTTGTACTGTAGTAGAGTTTTTAAGCGGTGTGTGGAGAATGCTGTGCTTGTTATTGTTTTTACTTATTAACTACAAGGCAAGTTTTTGAATTTTTGTTTACAGCTTTACGCGGCATCCGAAATACTCTAAATTTATGTAGATGCAGTGCGATGTTTTAAGCTGTTGTCAAAACTTTTGTGTTGCAATTTTTTCTTTTTTACACGCAGCTTTTTACTGAAACTTTTATCAAGTACTGCCCAAAATGTAAAAGTGTGATTTCAAAAATATAAAGCTGTTTCCATGTAGTTCTTTTCAGTTTGGTTTGCATAACGAAGAACTAAATGACTACATATGCCAAATTGTTAAAATTATTCAGCAACTTCATGCTGTGTAGAAAAAAGCTTTAGCATGCTCTAAGCAAACTGTTGGCAAAAAATCGATTAGATCGCCATTTCTCCCCACACAACGTTTGCAAACATTTATTATTATATGTAAATGAATCGCTGGAGTAAATTATTGGTGTTTAAAATGTTGGTGCATAAATGGGGAGCGTGGTGTAAGCTTTTGTAGTCTCCAGGTATCTTACGACTGATTCCGTTACTTTTTCGGTAGTTTTGACAACTTTTAGAACCTTATTTGGACGTGAATTCGAAGTGAATGCCCACACGAAATTGGATTCCCACAAAGCGGAGAAAGACAACAACCATTGGGTGATCGTGTCTGGGAACCCCAGTGATGAGGAGTACACTCATTTCGACAGGTATTGCATGCGTAACTCCTACTAAAAATGTGAAATTGATTGATGCTTCTAACTGAAGCTACTTAATCTATATTAGAGTTGGGGACCAGGACCACATCTCTGCTTCGCGCGGTGCCTAGCGACAAACGCGAAAGAGTTTTGCAATGCTGGCTGCAAAAGATGTGTCTTCGCTCCACAGTTACTTCTGCTGCCCCTTTTCTTTATCTGAGCTCTCTAAGCTCTCATTCTTAACCGCTTTTAGTCTTGACCAGATCCTTCTTGAACAGTTTCTAAAAAAAAACACCTTTTCCTTCTTTCACTCCTCATCAGGTTCTGGTCTGCCTGTTTTCTTTCTAGCTAGAAACCACCCTCTATTGTTAATCTTGGTGGCCAACTTTAACATCACGTAAAAACCTTTGTTGACGAATGGGAAAAGCAAAACTACTTGGAAAAGTAACAGTATTTGTGAAGAATTTTCGAAGATGATTTTACACTGCGGGTTCCCTATGTTGAGTGAACGCTGAGTTTGACGAAGCACTAAGTGCGGCCGTGCATCAGCTAAAATGAGGTTTCATTAATGGGGACGAATCTGCACTTTACAACTTTCAAGCAGACTGAGGAGTCTCTGGTTTTAATGCAGAGTTTTCTTCTTTAATTAAATCGATAGTTTGAAATGAGCTTTTCGCTGAGTAAAGGAATATCAAATTGAAGTTGACTTAATACAACACTAACTCACATACGAGGATAAGGGAAAAATAAGGGAAAAATCCTAAAGCGTTGAAATCGAATTAAAAGTAGGTGAGTCTTCCCAGTTGTAATTGTAATTACATTTTATTCACCAAGTTGCCTTGGCCCGGAGACAGCGAAGGGACCTTTCAGTCTTCGAGTCAAGCTGCCACCTGTCTACCACACTGTCCCTTTTAATGCTGAACGTCAAGCAGGAAAGCTGTGAATACCAATTTTTATAGTCTTTGGTTTGACCCGACCGGGAATCGAACCGGAGTCTACCGCTTCAGTAGCAGACGCTCTATCCACTCGACCACTGATCGGTTTAAAGCCATTGAAACCCGGCCAGTTGGTTGAGCGATAACGCGTTCATCTCTGGAACGGGAGGTCGGGTTCGAATCTAAAGCCGGTCAAATCGGACACAGTGTTGTCAAAGGCTCGCTACCGCTGCAACATTTCTTTGAAAGGAGCTCTGTTACCCGGGCGCAATGACGCTGAGATGTCCCCGCAAACTCGTTACACGCTTCGGCGTAGTTCAGCGAGTTTTATAAAAGATTTGATATTTGAACCTGAACTGCGGTGAAAATAATTTCAAGATCTCATCGAAGATTGAACTAATCCGTGGCGTATATTATCCAGACCCAACCCAGAGCCTAACTGCGGAAAACCTAAGTCAGAAGACGTCGAAAGAACTAAACAGGAGCTAGTCGAATCGAAGCCCTCGACCAGCGATTGTGTCCCGAAGAAACCAGAAGAGAAACCTGCGACTACTTGAAAGACTTTTTTGTAAATTTGAGCGTTTGTAGTTTAATTTCGTTGCATATCTATTAACATAAGCACTCACTGTAAGTAACACAAATCCGGTTTGCTTTTGAACAAAAACGAATCGAAGTTTAGTGAGATACATTACAGCAGCGCACGTAACAATACACCAAACCGACGAAATAGCGTAGAACTAATACACTGAATTTAAAAGCATAAGAATAGTTTGATAAGATTTTGAAGTTGGTAACCATAGATAGTCGGCAGTCTTGTCTCGAAGCAAAAGTCTATCTGACTTAGGCAAATATCAAGTACCGGTATCGCCAAGATCAAAGAGTAAAGCTCAAAAAATCAGTGGCAGCAAGCAGTACAAGAAATACTGTCCGTTTTGACACCGGCAATCTTGGTCGTTGGTCTGAAGCATTACAGAATCAAAATGGTCACAGGATTAGTGCTTTTTTTCCTATCAGCACGAATCTGGTTTGGCATAGTAACCTGCTTTAATATGTAATCCTTTTGCAAACCGCTAAGGTATGCTAAACGTACATATATTACGCAACCATAACTCGTTTTCTTTGGCCTGAGATTTGCTTACGGAGGTGCCGTCTACTTGCAAACAGTTTGAAAAACGTTTACCCCTCATTTGTTAATAAATCAAAGATAACGAATGCAAAATGAAAGTAGTTCAACACTTTTTACATTTTCCGAAAAATAGAATCAACAATCCGACTAATAAAGCACAGCACCGCAAAATTAATAACCATAAAGGGGAAAAGCGTTTTAAAAGTTATAAAATAAGAACTGCCCCAAAACAACACACAACCCATTTTTGGATTACGCTCATAAGCTTAATATTGGGGTTTTCCTTGCCAGTTAATATAATGTAAGAATATATTCAATACATCTGCACTAAAGGCCAATACCGTAAAATGGGTCTATAAATTAAATTATAGAACATAAAAGCGAAAAATTAATTACAATGCAATCAAGCAATAAAACTATTCGCCGAAAAAGTTTTCAAACCTATGGAAGTGACAAACTACAGTATTAAACGGTATGAAAAGTGAAAAAAGTCTGCAAAAATCCAAAATGTGTGTCTTTTCGTCTTCTTCACAAAAATTTTAAAGTCGTCGAACTGTGAAAACTTTTCTTACTTATTTTCATCAAGTGCGTAGGAGATGGATAGTGGCTGCAGATTACGCAATGCTGCTACAGCATTACTAAAATCACATTGCTCCTTTTAAAGAAGTTTCCGAAGTTTTCTTTTCAAGAATCGTCAACTGGACTTGGAGGACTCGTGGAAAACTCCAAATCTTCTCTCAAACGCTTTTTAACCTGTGAAAATACTTACTTAATCTAACACGTTGCAAGACAAACCGGCAAGCGCCGTTTTGTTCTTAGTAATGTCGAAACAAAAAAGCAGCCTGCTTCATTTACCAGGAGTGGGCTCTCAACCACGAATGTCGAATAGCGGATTACGTGGAAACGCCTCATTGTCATTATTTTTCGCAACTTAGTGTTGCACTGCAGTATGTAATACAACTTCGCTTAAATTAATTTTATTTTTCACTTAAATTGATATTAACTCACTTTCTTAAAATCAAAAGATAGAATTTCAAATACTCGAGACCAAACAATAAGTACCGGTACAATATTCAAACCAAGTGCATGAGCTAACAGCCTGGCTCGGGATATCGCTGAATGAATTTTCAAAAATGTTTGATAGATAATAGTGAATTAAGTTACGATAAAAAATAAATTTAAGTGCTGATTCCTACGCATACTTCATAGATAAGACAAATCCAAAAGATAAATCCTATGGATCCTATGTATTATAAAACTTGAGAGTTAATAAAAACCCATTAAAAGAAATTATAACTTAAACCAGTTTTTTACCCATGCTTTCATAAAGAAGTTTAGACGATAACAAATTCGTTGAAGACAGGTTGCACTACACATTTTTTCGAAATGATTTATTGATTCGAAAGAAATTTATCAGTTGAGCGGAAATGATGCTGTTATACTGTACTAATTTACTTACATCTTTGTTAACCTTGCTGTCCAACAAACTTCTCATTTGCTCCTTATTCTGCTCGTTAATTAAAAGACAGTTCTTCACGTATTTTTTAACGAGTCTATGGATTTTCTCTGGTTGTGCTTTCTTTACTCTGCTTTCTCTACAAATCTGTAAATGTTAATCAATAATTAGTACGAATTTTCAGGTTACCATCAAAAGAATCTATGTTGGGAGATCCAGAGTAAATACAAGCGAGTAGGCGCTTGTTATTTCCACACATACCTTGAAAACGGCAAAAATCGAGGCGAGCTTTAAATTATGAATCTCCACCGTTAGGCCATACGCGGCTTCTAGATTAGTTTTCGCTGGTAAGTTTACCGACGTGGGAATTTTTTTCAAGTTGTTAGGCTGAAATTGAAAACACTACAAAGTCCTCAGTCTTAGTCTCGGCTGACTAAGTGAAAAGTGCGTGCCATTTGAAAAACCTTGCCGAGAAAGGCGCGAAAAAACAATTCCAACTTCTTCATATTCATAATACCTTGTTGACAGCTTTTTTCATGATTCCTTTGTACTGCTCTTTGCTCACTTCTCGCCGTTTGAAATAGGGTATAATAGCAGCTTTGGCATGTTTGACAACCTCTTGTTGAAAACTGAGATTTTTCTGGAAAAATAAAAACAAATCACGTCACAATATGATTTTACATACAATCACGAATATCAGCCAGTATAAATTTGCAAGAATGCAATCAAATATCTACAGTAAACTAGTACCGTGGTTGAAAAATGTAGAAAACTGATCTAGAACATCTAACCGAATGCGAAATTCTAGAACTTTTCAAGTTGCATGCACATTACGGCTTATACAGTTGAGCCTAATGCATTGATAACGTCATTGGCCATCCAAGAATAATTCTGACTACCAATTGAGTGACCCAAACGTAGAGTGGCTCAAGTCGACTTGGACCGAAAATGATTTTATCATATTTTCTGATAGATTAAAGCCTTAAAAATTTTTTGTAAAAATTTTGAAGTTCTTCTACATAAATTAATTTTGGCTCAAGTTAACTTGTAACAAGTTAACCAAAATGTGAATTCAGTATAATGGACCATGCCAATTTGGTCCACTACAATGTAACATCTTAACCAAATTTCTTTCCAGTGTAATAGACTAAGTAAAACTAGTCCACTATTTTGTTTACTTTTTATGAAAAACCCAACTTTGCTACAGTGGCCCAAATTCACTTGAGTCGGTTTTCGCCTATCCATCTAACAGTTATTATTATTTAACTTAAAGAGTATTCAATGTGGATGATGATATTTCAGTTCAATTGTTTCTCATGAATGGAATATACGCGACACAATGCCTAATTGGCTGTTAAAGAATGCATTTTTTTACTAATACTACCACATAATAAAAAATTTATCCTTTAAAAACTAATTGCGTATATGTCTTAGTTATCTTTTTCTGCATCGTACTGTGGTATTGGTAGTTTCTCATCTGCTTACCGCTTCTTATTTCTGCTCTCTTTCTCTTCATTGCTCAATTTTTCGTGAGGGTCGCAGAGGCAGCAGCTCGAGATTAACCGGCCACACTTCACAGTGTTTCATCAACTCCATCATTTCGCTTGTGTAAAGTCCCAAGCGATTCCATCCAAGATCCACAATCTAGGTCGTCCAACTGGTCTTTTCCCATTATTTTGCTTTGGCAAGTAAACTGAGGCACTTTGCTTACAATGCCAAATCATTTACGCTGAGATCTTTTATTTCGGAAATGTAGCGGCTCGATGTTTAAAGGTTTTCAAATCACAGAGCTATGCTCCTTGCTAAATAACATAGCTTATTCGATTTTTTATAGAAATCTCATTTCAAACGCTTACACTTGTGATCGCACTGTTTCGGTCATTGCCCAAGATTCATTATAATAATTGAGAATGGGGACAAAAACTCTTTTGAAAATTGAGAGCTTTTCTTTTTTTGACAATTTTTTGTTTCATGACAACCGAAAAGTGCAAAACTCGCATTACTGAATCACTTAAACCAGCTTTGTTTATTTTTCCGGGTATCTAGTTCCTCATCTTGTCTTCCGTCTCTAGTGAATGCAACCCCAAGATACTTGAACTTCTCTTCCTGTTTCAGTGTCGCTTCATTCACTTTCAACAAGCACTGATCAGGGTTTCTTGAAAGATGAAGTATTTTAGGTTTGGCTGTACTTATTTACTTATATTGCATTCAGCTGCAAGTCATTTAATGTGGATTGGAGGCTTGACTGTCAAAAAAAGCAGAACCAAATCATTATCAAATAACATGCGACTTATTTTGCCATTTCCAATGGTGACACACTCAGCTGGATTTGTCGATCCAATTCATGTCAATAATGAAGAAGAGAGGCGACAAAACGCATCCTAGCTGGAGTACTACGCCGACATAAAATGGCTTTCATTACTTGCCATTTACCAGAACACAAACCTCCGGTCGGCAGTAAAATGACTTTATTGCACTAACAACTGACTATCAACTCCATATTCCAGCAAAACCTCCCAAAGTTTATCCCAAGGAACTCGGTCTTATGCTTTTTCGAGATTGACAATGCATGCAAAGAGATCTTTTGCCATCTTCCCAAGATTACTCAATGAAGTGAAGATCTGGTTCGTGGTGCGGCGACCCAGACGAAAACCGCACTGACCATCTTCCAGTTTTGATTCCACTATTTCTCGGCATTTCTGTTCAAGGCATTTATATACTTTCCCTGGCAAATTAAGGAATAATATCTTTCTGTAGTTCGTACATGCTCACTTGTCAGTCAATCTCTGGAAGTTTTGCTAATCTTCCGCGCAACTTGACAAGGCTTTCAGAATGGTGCAAATCTAATAAGTTAACAATTAATCCTTCAAAAAGCCAACTCCTAGTTAGTGACGGATTTTGATGTGTTTCTGACAGGGTGTCGAACCGAACCGTAAACCCGAATGAACCGTTTCATTTTGGTGAACCCGAACCGAACCTGAACCAGGAAAATTTTACTTCAGTGAACCTGAACCAAACCTGAACCCTCAAAATTGTGCTCAAGTGAACCCAAACCGAACCTGAACCCCTAACAAAAGTAGGAATATATTTTTCCATATCCAGATGCCGCTAAAGCTGGTACACGCACTATAAGAGCAGTGGTGATCATCAACAGGATCAGCAATTTCTCCTTTTTTTTTCTGGACGAAACGAGTAACGACAGTTAAATTTTAAGTCAATGAACCCGAACCGAACCTGAACCAGTAATATTTTACTTGAGTGAACCCGAACCAAACCGGAACCTCGAAAATGGTGCTCAAGTGAACCCCAACCAAACCTGAACCGCAAAAATATTTTGAGCAGGAGCTAAACCTGAACCCGAACCGTTATTTGAAACGGTTCGACACCCTGGTTTCTGAACGGTATTACTGTCCCCCTTTCTAACTCTGTGCAATATTTGGGGTAACACTTGACTCCAAGTTAACTTTCGAGATTCACATTAAAACCTTCGAAACCAATTTGTCCAAAGCTGTTGGTATTATTTGTAAACTAAAATTCGTTCTTCCAAAAGATGCATTAATAAAACTATATTATACACTTTTCCACCCATATTTGTTATATGGTCTAGTTATTAGGGGATCAACGTATCCGTCCTATTTGATGAAAATAAGCACTCTTCAAAATAAAGTAGTAAAACTGGTAGGGGGTGGTGCTTTTCAAGACCGAGCTGTCCCATTTTACTACTAACTTAACATTCCAAAATTGACCGATTTATACAAAATTGAAAGATCAAAACTAATGTACAATATTGTACACAGGCCTCGATATCTTCCGAATAACTTTTCCAAATATTTTGATGCAAAATCTTAGAGAGATCAACGAGATCTATCACTCAAGAAAATGATGTTTTATATAATCCACGATTTCGATCGAACAGATAGCAAAATAGCATTAGGTACCTGGGCGTCAAAATTCGGAATTCCATTACTCATTCAATCCGTTTGCTATCTCCAATTTTTTTCGAGGTAAATTTGAAAAACTTTTTTGTGGAATCAAATGAGTCTTAGAATTTAGGATTTCAACCTAACTTGTTGAATTATTTTAATGATATAACTCACACTCTTTCTCAGGTATTTTTTATTGCCTCTATTTATCATCAAAAATTATATTACGTTGGCATCTGGGTGGCTGCTTGAATCGATTACCGATAAGGTCTTTTCGCAGCTTCCTTGTCGTGAAAACTGATTCTTAAGAGATACATGAGCCTTGTTTATTAATATCGTATATTGTTGAGTGTGTGGTTTCTGTTACCGTAGTATTTTGGTTACAAAAATAAACAATGACTTGACGTAACACACTTGCGTTAACCAGAGAATTCTTGTTCGGTTAGCACTTTTAACGTCTTTGGTCTGATTTCATCTTCACCAGCAGCTTTTCCAGATTTTGTCCCTTTAATTGTCGTTGCCACTTCTACTGCAGCAAAAATTTCTAACTGTACTCGTGTACTTCTTACACTAAATGTATCATTTCTTATGTGTCATGAGTTGATGTGATGTCTTCCCAGGATTCAAAAGATCTTCAAAGTATTTTTTACTTCGTGAAAAGGTTTCAATCTCAACCATTAGATTGTTAACTGCAGAATTCTTGATGGAGTAAGTGACAGTCGATCGCTTACAACGTAACGGCTGATGGTCTGCCAAAATACTTTGTTTACCAATAAATAGCTGGAATTCAACCTACGACTAAACTCTTTCTAGGATTTCTTGGATTTCGATACTGCCAAAATTGCCGCTTTTCATGTCTCAGTGTACCGGGATTGCAAATTAGATGGCAATCTGTCCTGTAGCTAGGCCATGAACAAATCTTTTTTTGTTTGAATAGCTTCTTTAACTTCGTGGTTCCACCAAGGGTTATTTTCTCACGATCCCCTGCCATTCAAAGTGGCTTGCGCCCACAACATTCAGCAGCTGATGAAATGTTACTGATCTGACCAGCAGCTATTCCTTCTGCATGTACTCAGATGTATCATGAAGTTGTCTGAACTTAGATGATATACGGGGTGCAAACTGTTTCTTTACTTCTCTGTCTTCCAAAGCCTCTCTCATTTGGTCATGTGAGTAACAGACGACTTGTTGGATTTCCTGTTTGGCCAAGGTTTCGCAAGTAGGAAGAAACATACTACCAGATAGTGAGCAGTTGGCAATTCAGCACCTCACTTCACTCAATCGTCCAGCTCATCCAAAAACAAATTTGACAAAGTTTTTTGATCCATACTAGGTCGATAACATGTCTACTTATGAACCTCTCTGTGCTGGAAAAAGGTACTCACGATGCGGAGTCCGTTGCTACAACAGAGCTGCAATAAATACCTTCTGTTCTTCATTCTAGCAACTCCATGCTGTTCGATCACACCCTTCTACGTATCTGTGGTAATTAAGTTACCTTGGTCGGGAGGCAGCGAAGGGACCTTTCGGTCTTTGAGTCAAGCTACCGCACACGGTGAAGGCTTCACACTGTCCCTTTAATTGCTGAACGTCAAGCAGGGAAGCGGTGAATCCCTATTTTTTTGTCTTTGGTTTGACCCGAACGGGAATCGAACCAGCGTAAATCGTTTCAGTAGCAGGCGCTCTATCCATTCGACCACTGATTGGTTCCAACACCGGCGTTCATTTCAGTTGGTGATACTTATAGAAGAGCATCATTCATATCATCTTCAAAAGCCTGATGTTCATTCGTAACATTGGGGGCATATACCTACTATAGGCACAATGACCAATTCAATACTTTGAGCTTCAACGTGTAGATTCATGATCCCAAAAAAACCTAATTTACTCAAAGTCAGACAAACGAGAGCTTGTGAGAAGCCCCATACCCGCTTGCGCGGACATACTAGGAAGAATCAGCACCAGAATAGAACTTCCAGCTGCCACCAAGATCCACAGTTCCAGAGCTACATCTCTTCGTTCAAGAAACTCAAATAATATCGAGATGATACTGCTTTGCTTCCTCAACCTATTTTAACTCTTTTCTTGTGATGGTGAGGATATTCCAGTAGGAATGCTTCGTGCTGCCTCCATTCGCCTCTCCATCTGTGGGGCAGGCACATTGATGGAGCTGCTACAAGAGCTAACTTTTGAAAATTGTCGCTTATTTTTCGAACGAGCTTCTCTATCTAAGACCCAAATGCCGTACAAGTTTCGCAGAATGATGACCTGGGAGGTCACTAAGCGCTCCCCTGCCGGACGAGGCTCCAACTGTCAAGATAAACTCATTAACGTCTTGCATGTAATTTTCATTATACGTACACATCGAGATTTTTTGGCAGTTTGACGTAACTTCGGAGAGGTTTTGTAAGAGTTGTCCTTCTTGTAGTTTATGCGTCTACCGCAGCTAATGGGACATAACCAACTAGGGTTTATAGTTTTCCATCTTGTTTGGTTTGAACTATACTTCGTCTGGTCTCTACCCTCCGATTTCTAACTGCCTATTCTTTTGCATGGGATCTAACCCTTGTTGTCCAACCCCCTCCTCCTAAAGGCGTCATATGATATTTGAACGGCCCCTGAAATTATTACTATTAAAATAGCAGAGAAGAATGGTTATTGTGCAATGATTTAGTACTTTGTGGTGGAAACACTTCATATTTTTGAAGTCTTTTTCAAACAAATTCGTCATCTATTCAGCACAAAATATATGTCCATACAACTTTTTGATCAATTGTTTGACCGAGCAAAATAATATCCTTGATTATGGTTCCATTCCATGCCCCTGTTTTTCTTTTTTTAGTTTTTTTTTTTTAACTTGGGCCATTACACGGTAGTAGAAGTTTTGTACCAAGTTAACTTGAATCCGCAAAACTTGCAAATATTGGAGTAGTGTAGTGGCCCAAGTTCGAAAATGATGCAATAAAAAAAAAACATAGCAATCACGTGATCACCAAATTTTGTGAAAAGAATTTTGATCACCCCAGTAATGAACTCGTAAACGTACGCAGTGCTAACGCTTGAATGAATACATAAAAACAACCGTCAACTTTAAACGCGGTTTTCTCAAAATTACAAATTTCGACTTGGGCCACTCTATGTTTAGATCACTCAATTGTAAATATCGGGATCAATATTGAATATCGATGTTTCAACGAGAAATTCTTGTAGCTCTTTTCAACAAATTCTTTTATTAACATTTTACAAGTGGAATGATCAAATCTTTGTGGAACGATATTCAAAACAAAAAATCAAAACTGGAGCAAACTTGTCAAACCAACCTGTATGTGCTTGAACTCGGGAGGAGTCGATTTTGAATGAGAAGTAGACGGAGTAATCTGCAAAAGAACACCGACTTAAGCAGTAAAAAAACGTTCTTGCAAAAAAACTAAATCAATCAACTAATGGGATTCATGAGACTCCGATTCATTCCGTTGAAAAACGCAAAAATTTTATTATTTCAACTAGTTAATGTTGGGCACAAAGGAATCTTTGGATAGGATGGCAAAAGTAAGTAGTATGCGGTGATACTAAATGTTTTCAGGAAAGAAGATGAAAATGTGATAGTGAAGGCTTTGAAATTTGATATAGGGTAGGAAGAGGAAGACCTAACCAAACGCGGAAAAAGCAAGTAGAGAATGAAACAAAGAAAAATGGACTGGTGAGAGAGGATGCATGCAATCGAACAGAATGGCGAGGCGTGGTAAAGACATAGACCAATACGAAATCCGACCCACTCCGTCGACAATACCAGATTCAAAATGAAATGATTAAGATATAGGCAAAACTAATTTAATGGTTTACAGCGACATTACGTCTCTTATTTATATTTATTTTATTCCCGAGAACACAGGGAAGATAGAAATTGTATAAATCACGACAAAAGTATAAAAATAAACCCCAAACGAAAGCTAACCTCTTTTTTCGGCACGGGTAATTTTGATGTAACCATTTCTGGTCTAGGCTGAGTCTGAGTGGCCGACTGCAACCGCGCAGAGAATGAAGACAATATCTGAAAGCAAGAGAATTAATTAATTACACCATTGTAATTGAAACGAAGATTCACAAACCGTTTTAACCAAGATTTAGTTTCTTTGAAGCATTTCGTCTGACACTTGTCAAAAAAAAATCGTCAGAATGGAGAGCTGGACAGCGCAAAGGAACTTTTCAATAAATATTGAAAACTACTTTTACGTACGTACAGCAACTGTTTTTTTTACCAAATTTTCGAATTTGCAAAAAATCGAGCAAAACGTAAAATTTGCCCAAGTCATTATTAACCTTTAAAATTATTACTCACCTCTATTGCTTCAGCAAACGTTGGCTTGCTGGAGGATGAGGAATAGGCTTTTGAGCTGGTTGTAACCGGTGAAGACTGTGGCTTGGGATAAAGTGACTGTTGAGATGTTGAAGGACTCTTGCGAAGATCCACTTTTTGAGTAATTTGTTCGGACGGAATCGTTTTTCCACTGCTGAGGTTGCGAGGGAAATGTTTTGAAGTTAACATTCGAGAAGACTCTGATGCTTCGATGTTGGGATGTGGATATTTTCTTTCTCGGTTTAATGATAAAGATGTTGGGGAATACGGCTGGGAATCTAAAAATTATCAAAATCTTCAACTAATTTGAAACTGAGAAAGTAAGTACACTGAAACAATACACTCGGGTTCGATTCCTGGTCGGATCAAACCTAACACTATACAAATTGGTATTTACGACTTCCCAGATTGTTGAGGTTAAGCAATGAAAAGGGACAGTGTGAACCGCGAAGCCACATGTGGTAGACAGGTGGCAGATTGAGTCGTAAACCGACAAGTCCCTCCGCTGTCGCCTGCCCAAGGCCAAGATAACTTGGTAAACAAAAATGTAATAACAATAATATCTGGAACGAAGACGAAGTATTTCCCACAAAAACTGACGATACACACCCTTACGGTACAAAGTTCAGATATTTGTTTATCTGCATTCTTGCTTTCTTAATATCAACTCAATCACCGTTCTCATAGCAGAGTTTCAAACAGAGAAGATTCGGTGTTTTTCGGGCAGATTTTCATCTTCCTCAGTCCACAAAGTATGTGACTGTATTCTAACGTTTTCAAACGCGTTATCAGTATGACGCAAAATAAAGCAACAAATCAAAACATGGTAACCCTATTGAAATTAAAGATTGTGTTTCGACGTATGGCTGCATTGCTACACAGCGAATTTTCATTAACTCCTACAGTATGGCAGCTTTAGATCACAGATATTAACTGGCATATAAGATTAAGTCGGGAGTGAAGTCTTTAAATCCGGACTGGACCTGGAGTCCGGATCTAAGCACTTTACTGCAAACACATCCAACAATTCCAATCACAGTTAAAACTCTTACGCAGCGAGTGGTTAAAATTTCACAAAATTACCGTTTTTAGCTTTCACAGTGATTGGGGAAACACGGGCAGTCATTCTTGGAATGCTTGCGTCGCTTCGATAAGAAAGCAGCGAATCAAGATTTGGTTTAACCTCGGAAGGGAATTTTCTTGATATCATTTGGATGTTCTCCGGCGTTTCTATCAATGGTTTTACCATGACAGTGGCAGTAGCAGGCCTTTCCGTAGACAATATCTCAGTAGAAGGACCTAAAACACATGGCAAAAGGTAACAGTTTTAACAAAAATGAGCAACATACAACCCCAAATCATAGTGTAACATCATTACCTCCAATTTTTGCCAAAAATAACGTCATATTTTCAATGTGTCAACGGCGGCTTATATTTTGGACATTGGGTTCTTGAATAATTTAATTATAAATTGTCCAAGTCGAAGTGATTACGTCACAAAAACGCTTTCTGACGTCGATTTTGGCCAAAATATTCCTATATTTTGGTGAAATGGCTTCGGCAAACCTCGAAATTGTAAACTTCTCCAATTCTCAAAAACTTTAAAATTTAGGGAGTTATTTGTGAAAAATTTGACTCTTTTCAAAAGAGATTTATCACGAAACAACTTTAAGTAAATATTCATCAATCATTTAACTTAAAAACCTATATTCGTGAAAGATCCTACAGCTTATGCGAGACAATTTTGAACCTTTCGAAAAATATTTTGTAGTCAGCCATTACACGATTTTCTAGTTTAATCTCAAAAATGTTGAAACATAGCAAAAAAACTTACAAGTAAAATTTTGGGCCACCGGTAAAGCGAAATGGAAGAAGCTATAATCCATATCATCCAGCTACTGGTCGAGTAAAACTCTGATACCGAAACCGAATCATTATAGTCAGAAACGTGTAGCAAATACCGATTATGTTAATGATTATTTTGTGGGAAAAATTAGCCAGCATTAAATACTTAAAGGGAGCATAGACTTCGAAATTAATCGCTTACATTCTAAACATGAAGGCAATAACCACTCGTACTTACTAGATTCTAAACTTGGAACGTTCGATTTTTCGCTTGGCAACATTCTTTGCCTGGAAACACTGTCACGTGACTTCGTACGCAAGCGCCTGGTTGATGAAAGAGCCGAGTCCTCCAAAGGAGGAAGATGAGAGTCTTCCACTTGATGCAGCATGCTTCCAAGATTTCGGCCGGTATCTTTCTCGTTTCCATCTGTCTTCTGAGCAGACAAGGCGCTGGACATATCAGACAAATCCGCTGAAACGGATTTCTCAGGCTTCTTTAAAGACTTCAAATAATGTAGCAGCGGTTTAATATCATCTTGGGACGGCTCTTCAGTCGTACTAGCAGGCTCAAATGATTGGGGGTGAGGACTATCTGGCTTCGCAACCACATCTTCAGAGGATTGGTCAACAGGAGTAGCACCGGCCGCAGTAGAGACGTACTCTTCATCTTCTTCGTCAACCATTGCCTCTATTGAGATAGCTGGAGATGCGGCTACAGCATTTAGGTTGGCGCTACCTGCTAGTCGCTCGTTAGGTATTGGATCATCAACCACAGGCAATTCAGAATTACTCAATTTGCTGGATTCTGAAAACGGTTGAACGGTGTTCTCAGGAGCCACAGGGTTTTTCAGAGGAGACTTGATAGATTTTTCTACAGTAACTGGACTATTCAGGGCTTCACCTTCCTCAAATACTTCTTGAATTTCGACGTTTTCATAACTGATATGAACAGCTAAAGAGCTTTGCTCGCTTTCAACAATGGTTTCCGGCACCGCAGGCGATGAACGTTTAGTGGAAGAGAAATCAGTCATTTTTTCTTTTTCTTCAAATTCAGTCTCAACAGTTTGGTCTTTTGACGTGTCTTCGAAAATATCGATAACGGAGCTGGGTGCATCTATCTCAAGAGGCAAACTGCTTTTTATTTCAGGTAATGGTTTGTTTTCAACTTGAACAACAATTGAACTTACACGGGGTTTGTCAGTTAGGCTATCTTGGTAAATCAAAGGCGATCTGGAGGGAGATGATTTGTTCTGTCGAGACGTATGACTGGATTGAGATGCAGCATTAGAAGATGAGTTAATAATTCTTTTTCTACTTGCTTCATCGTCAGAGCTGATAATTTCGCCTTCAGAAAGGCTCTGGTATTCGTATATTACGGAAATTTCTTCCTCTTCAAATTCAGTACTTACTCTTTCGCTTGACGCTTTTCGGTGCGTTTCTTTTCTCTTTTTGGTCTGCTTTGAGTCATCGAAATCGGCAAAAATCAGATGTTCGAAAGCCAAATCAATGGATTTTTCAGTTGCATCTTTTTGGGGTTCTTGGCGGCCTTTTTTCTTTTTTGGTGAACGGGAATGCTTCTTTTTCTTCTTTATCTTTTTGCGTTCACTATCGGGCGACTTGCTTCGAGCTCGCTTTTTCTTTTTTCGTTTGCGTTTTTCTTTGCCGCTTTCGCTTGAAGATGAGCGGTGTTTTTTACTTCGCTTAGTCTCGGAATTTTTTTCATGCATGTCGTTATGGTGAGAGTGATCTGTTTTTCGTGTCGACGATTTGGACGAGTCGAGGACATTTGAGTGTCGATCAGAGATTGACTTAACAGACCAAAGGAGATTTTCATTTAATTTACGCCTATCCGTTCGTGTTCTACTAACTGAAGTAACGCGAGAGCTTTTTTCTTCTCTTTTTTTCCTTTTCTGGTCACGAGTGAGCTCCGCTCGCTCGTTGTCCTTGCGGGAGCTCTCTCGCTGATGGTCTGTTTCGGAATCCCGTCTTTTTCGTTTGTGATCCTTCGATATAGAATGATCTTGATCCGCACTGTATCGCTTTCTTCTCGCGTCGGCTTCAAAAGCACCGGAAGAGGCATAAAAACCAGTTGAAGGCGGATTATTCTGGTGTTTTTTCGGAGACGTAACGAGATACCGATAATCTGAAACTGGACTGGAGTGCTTAATCGTCACGGACCTTTTCCTAGGTTTATCTTTTTGGTAGTGCTGAAGCTCTTCTGGTTTTACAACCGATATATTTTTTGTGGGGGATTCATCACTGTATGGTTTGGATGGTTTTTCATTGCGCACTTTTGGCGATTTTTCTTTTTTTTTGGAACCTTTCCTTTCGCTGGTTTTGGACGCTTTTTTCGAACTTTTCTTTTTACGATTAGATTTGTCTTCGTTGTCATTCTTACTAGACTCCTTTCTGCTCCGGTAGTGACTCTTTCCATCCTCCTCTACATCCTTGCGGCTTCTCTTCTTAAACTTCATTGGCGTCGATGCTGGGGATGATTTGAGTTCCAAAGCAGGAAGAACTACTTGCGACTCCTCTTCTGCTAACGTTGACTGTCGGACTTCGTCTCTCCACAACTTCAGGGGATCTGGCATCTCCGCCGTTTTCCGTGCAGCTTCCGCTTGAGCCTTTTCCAGTTCCTCTTCGGCGAAAATATCAATTTCAAACTCTTCGTCGAGACTAAGAGATTCGTCAGGTTTCTTCGCTGATTCTTTTTCAACAGACTTTACATTTTCCTCTTTAACTTCCTCAACTAGTTCTGCTGCATCCAGCTCTTTTTCCACTGCGAGAGCTTCAACAATTTCACTTGTAGCGGCAGTTAGAGACTCGTCAGATGTCTCCTCTTCTTTTGCAACACTCTTTTCCGCTTCGCTCTCCTCTCCCGAAATCTCCATGTCGTCATCCGACTCTGTTGGTCGAAAGGGATCGTAAACATCATCCTCAGACGTAGCTGATTTCCTTGATGTTGGAAGAGAGAAAATGGGCTTGATCATGATACTTGGCTTAGCGGTGTTTGAGGTCACAGAAGTTCTTGTCAAAATGGACTTGCTCGAATCTTCAACTGAAGAACCTAAAAAGAACACGGCTCAAACAAGCAAAAACGGGCAATTGAAAATTATCAAAACTAGTTATTTAAATACTAACTAATCTTGTCCAAGATACTGCGAAGGAACCTTTCGGTCTTCCGAGTCAAGCTGCCGCTAGCCCAGTGCCCACCTGTCTGTCACACACGGTGGAGGCTTCATGCTGTTCCTTTTCTGGCAAAACGTAGGCTGTTAATAACATTTGTTATAGTTTTTGGTTTGACCCTACCGGGAATCGAACAAGAGTCTAATACTGCTTCAGTAGCAGACACTCTATCTACTTCAACACGGCAAAATTTTGCTTGCTATAATGCAACACAGATTTCGTCCCCAAAACTGAAGTTTTTACGAGTAGTAGCGCATTTTTTTTCTAAATAAAAGATAACAACAAATAACTTGTTTCTACTTGTCAGTCGTCACCGTACAAAGACGAGACCAAGCTATCTTTCAAAAAAATGAAATAAAGTAATAATAATGCAGAACTTTAACAAGATCAACCACAAAGAATTAGAAGTTAAAGAAATAACACGTATAATTCGGCTTCGCACCTGGTGCCGGAACGGGTTTGATCTCCTTCGATTCAGCAACTGCTATGCTTTCCTCATTAATCGGTTTCTTGGGCACAAAATCTTTTTCTGCAAAATTTGAAAAGAGAACGTTATCAAGATCAACATCAGCCATAAAGAATTAGAAGTTATTAAAGAAATAACGACAAGAATAATTTGTACCTGGTGCCGGAACGGGTTTGATCTCCTTCGATACCGCAACTGCTATGCTTTTTTCATTCATCGGTTTGTTGGGTACAGAATTGCTTTCTGCAAAAGCTAAAAAGATTTAAAACAATTTAAAATACTTTCACATCCGGGAATGTAATAATAACCCACACTCGAGACTAGTTGTTTGACTATTAATAGGGAGGTCGATGTTTGCTGCTGAAACATTCAACAATATTCCTTTTCTTCTCGCTCAATGACAAGACAAATTTATTTCATCGCTCAGTAATAGCAGGAAGTAGAAGTTAATTACCATTCGTTTAAAAAGGCGACAAGAAAGTTACGAGGACCTGACCGTTATCGAGTCTAGCAACTACCCTCTTCTCATACCAGTAACATTAATCTTGTTAACTACGTTGTGAAAGTGGTATTGCGACTCTCTGGAGATTTTAAAAACTGCGACTCGTCATCACTATGTACCTTTACATGTCGTTGAAGCAGATATCAGCTTGTTGTGCACTGCGCAAGAGAATCTCTAATGCTAACATTTGTACGAATACATTACATTTTGTAGCAAGAAATGAATTTTTTGTGACCAAAGAGTTTTGATCGTTGGGCACTGACCCAATCGAAAAGACAGTCTAATCCATTATCCAGTTTGATCCAGTTTTTCGTCCTAGCCAGAAACATTTTTAGATTCGAAAGAAAGGTTCTAAACCCTATAAAGATTGTTTCATTCACAAATACCTGACAAGGGAGGAGGAAGTATTGAAGGTTTTGCTGTTGTTTGCGATTTTTCAGGAATATTCCATTCTTTTGGCGGTTTTGGCTCGTTCAGCACTAGATTACCACCACGCTGTATTGTCACTTGACTGCTGGGAGTAAACAGCAAATTCTGACCGGTCAAAATTGATGAGAGAAGGTCAGGCATGGGAGGAGGGGGAGACATGGGTGGAAATGAAGAGCTGGAACATAAAAAGTTCATCAGACTAAGTTGAATCAACAGAATGGCTGCTGTAAATGATGAGTTTGAAGTTTCTGGCTACTAAAAAAAAGATATTGAAAAAAAAATTGCCAAAGTCTTAAAAATTGATAAACAGAAAACAGCTTCAAACCTTGCATAAGACTAAGAAATTGTTTTGTTTCTTTTTCGAAAACGAACCAGAAACTGACCACGCCAGTAAAAAGGACGCGCAAAATAGGTGTTAATATCATACAATTCAACTATTACTCAGCGAAAATCGGTCTAGCTAGTAAAACTTTGATAAAGCTGCTGTCTAATGCTTCGCAACAAAGGTCAAGTTGAATCTTACACAAAAATTTACACCTACAAAAAATTCAGCAATACAACAGCACACAACACGCTTAATTCAATTCCAAACCTCCTCCGACTATGCTAAGACCACGCATTTTTCAGAGACTTGTTCTAATAGGTATAACGTCAACTAAGTATTGCAATTACTATACAAAATAAATCAAAAAATCTAGCGCTTTCCAAATTCAAGAAAAGCTTATCACTTTACCTTGCTTCGGCGTGCAAAGAAAATAAGGAGGGCAACGGTTGGTTGAACTGTAGCGCGGATTGGGTGAGTATTCGGTGCCGCTGGGCGACAACGTGACTGGGGACCTCCGGATCGGCACATCTGCTAATGTAAAATTTTCATAATGGGAAGATAGGTAAAAGTTAGTTGTAATTTTTTATTGAAAACAGCACCACAGGGTACGCACTTAAAAACACTTCAGAACTTACCTGTTAAACTACAGTATTTGTGAATTTATGGGAAATTCACAAATTCTTACATACTATTCAGAAGCTAGAAGTAACTTACCTTTCCTAAAATTACTTCAAAAGTATTCAATTTGGCAACCAGAAGTTAAATTAACCAGCTTTCAAAATTTTCACTGAAATGTTTGAAACATTTTCAACCTCAAATGATAATGCATATCATATCTCAGAGTTGTAAGTCGGGCCGGGCTTTTCGGGCCAGGTTCAGGCTTAAGACTGACAAAATTTCAGCTTAATTTGGGCCTGATATTGCCTTGTGTTTTAGGAGTAAAAACCTAATCAAATAACTTTGCAACGCTGAAAGACTTCATTTAATTGATTATTATTAATACACTAGTATTATTACAACATCTTAATCTATCAACAAATAATTTTATTTAGTCACAGCAGACCTAAGTTATTAAAAGAAGCAATGAAACGCATACGTTTTTTGGACCTGAATTAAATTTCAGGCATTTTCTGGCCAGGTTTGGGCATCCAATTATTTTACAGGTTCAGACCAAAACCTGTCGGCCTGTTTACAACTCTATCACATTTGGTACACCAATAAATTTCATAAGTAGCTATATTGGTAATACATGAAGTAGTTACAAATTTAATGCTAATTTACTAAAACGAAAAAAATTAAATTCCAGTTCAAACAAAAAAGAGCAGCACTAACCCTGAACTGAATTCACTGAGATCATTGGATCTTCCAGTCAGTGTGAACTTGTGCATGCTTCTTACATCGTCTTTAGAAAACGATGTTTGTTTTACTTTATCTCCTGAATTATAAGTTTACATTGAAAGTCGTTTAGTCTTCTAAAAACATACTTTTCGTGTTTTAATAACATTTCAAAAAGTTTGGAGCCTTTGGAACAAAGTACTGTCACCTTGAAGTAAATGTCTTGCTGTTATTTTTTTATGTAATCGCAAGTTTTCCCACGAAATGTATTGCAATCATCAAAAAGTAAATTTCGCTATTGTTATGAAAAATAAAAACAAAAGCTGTAATGAGTCTAGAACTTGCATTAGCAACCCGAATAGTTACGCAAAACGATTAGTAGTGAATACATGATGGGATAAATTACGTATTATTTTAAAAGACGGCTGGTCGAATTCCGCGACTGGAGAATGCAATTTTCGAGCCAATTAAATCGGCCATCATTACCTAAGAGTAAGAGTCGCAAAATCATTTTCGACAGTAAAATGTCAATAACGCAGAAATTGGTCTCAAGCTTGTAGCAGATTGCAAGATTCCGAGCATAAAGATTTGTCTTAGTGAAAACAGCAAAATTTTTAAGCGTTTCAGACTTAACTACGTCTATCATAAGTTACAAAATGAAATCTTATGCAAATAGAATAATTCATACAAATAATTTTCGAAAATTTAATTTTTACAGTTGATGGACGAAGTTACGTCCGAAACGTTTAAAAATTTTACTTTTTTAACAAAGACTTTGCTGTTTCAAATACATTGCCGTATAAAGATTTGTGTTTTACCAGTTTCACGTTTGTTGGATCGTGAACGTCCATGTCTGCCCTTGCGGCGCCTTCGAGTGCGACGTCTTGTGGAAGGTTTTTTTGACGAATTCTGACGCCTGGATGGCGTCGTTTCGCGAAATCGATGGGCTGCATTGCGAAGGATTTCATCCACGATAGCGTCTAGTTGCTATGAAATGAAACAGTAGTATTAAATGTTATTGGCAGCTAGTAGTTAGTTTAAATGTTATTGGAACCTCCGTGCATTTGCAGTGGTTAAAACGTCCGAAAATATTCAGTGCTATATTTTGTAAAGACTTGCTCTCGAATTGAGCCAAGCTGAGAGTTATTAACTTTTATTCTTAGCCGAAGAGAGAAGTAACGCTAGAGAGAAAATACAAAAACATACCAAACGCAACAGATGAGCTACGTTTAACTTGCAAACCCTGCAGCAGCTTGTTGTGCGCGAGAAAATCCTCGAAAATATTTCAACCGCTGCATGAAAAATTTGAAAACGAAACTAATTCCTCAAATTTCGAAGCCGACTGAAATATAATTTTACTTGAAACTCGTGTCAATGACATTTATCACAGAATACCCTTTTTTTTAAACAGTTGAAAAAAGTTAAGAAATACACATAATTGTTGTGAAGAATGACACAAGCATCCCGTTTCTGAATAAAAAAATATGCGAATATGGCTTGGGCATAACAAAATAAACAACCTAACCAGTAATCTACCTAGCTACAGAAGATTAAATATTTATTCAAGCTGTCTGGTCAGTAAATTGAAAGAGCACGAAAATAAATTTGAATGTACACGGAAAAATCCTTTAGCAATTTTAGTATCTCACATTGCTATATCATTGTTCAATTACACATTAATAGTTAATACGCAATTCCGACGAAAGACAATTTTATCAAAAACGATTTTGAATTGTCAGATAAAGGGCAACTTGGCTGGTTATCAATTGTGATATAAGTATGAACCAGAGCCTCATAATTTCAAAAAACTTGCTAAAATTTTTAGCATAAACAAAAAAGTACCTGCATCTTTATATTTGTTATACGCTCTCAGCTCCAAAAATGCCAAAAAATTATTATCAGTCTAGAATTTATTGTTTCCCAGTACATTAGTATAGCCGACGGCTCCGAAGTTGGGAGCTTTAACACATTTATTAGTAAGAACTTGTACCGTTCAGTTCGATAGTGATGCTTAAGGGTCGGTGGAAACCGCTGGTACTGGAAAAAAGCAGTACTCTTGTGTTGCCCTTAAAAACTTTTTTGTTGGGGGCCTTTTATCCCCCACATGATAAAGACTATCCCCGAATAAAACCTACTCAAATATCATACATGCACGAAAAATAAGCAGCTTTTAGTTGTTTACAATTTTTAGAACAGGCAACACCGGTTGTTTTAGTACCGTCATTTAGGGTCCACGACTTTTCGGCGCTACCATTTCGGCGCGGCCCTTTTCGTCGCCAATATTCTGTGCTTTTTACTAACACTAACCCAAAGCCCTAACCCTAGCCCAAACCCTAAATAAGTGAACTGTCAAAGAGCACCGAAACGATCTGTGCAGAAAACGTACGGCAACGAAATAGGTGGCGCTGAAATGGTAGCGCCGAAAAGACGTGATCCCGTCATTTGACACTACTGGCATTTTCCAGGACACCAGGCGAAGATGGGTCCAGCCAACTCGTTACCCGCTTTAGCGCAGTACAGCCACGTTAAATAAAAATTTTTTTCTACTGGCTTGCCTTCAGTTTCAAAAACTCCAGCAGATAAACAAAAATCAAGACCTTCTACTTACTTCGTCTAGCGTGGTATAAGCTTCAGCGTGACGTCTTCTAGTTTGAGACACTCTACTTCTTACTCTTTCCGACAAGTTGGTCCGGCCAACCAAGCGACGTTGAGCAATGGAGGATGCTGAACAAAAACAGTCGCATGGAAATGGAAACCTATGTTGATACTTGATACGATTGCAAGTTCATGTTTTCGGATTCGAAAGCCGGTAGATCTCTTTCAATTAACTTTAAGAAATTGAGCAAAGGAAGCAGTAAGGATAGAGGCTATTACAAAAAGATATTTCAAAACACGTAGTGTAAAACGTAGCAAAACACGCTCAAAACGTTAAAAGATAGAAAGTATCTTTCATATCTTACTTGATTAGGCTTTCATGCTTCTTCAAAATTTAGCTGTTTTCTTTTTTTTTCTATCACTCACGAGTTTGAAGAACCAAAGATTTTTAATAGGGACAAAAAAGGCTTTGCATACACTTCCGAAAAAAAACGCAAAAAAGCTATTTATCCGATATGGGCTTACTCTCTCTGCGTTCTTCTTTGCATCTGTTGCAAAACCATTCACCCGATGGAACTTCATCAAGAGCTGGAGTTAAGCAGCCGCAATGGAATCTGAACAACAAGTGATTACAAACTTAATGAAAGTAAATTGAATGAAACAGTTGTTGTAGTAGTGCATATTTATCCTCCTGTCACCGTACAGCATCAGACGCTAACTATTGGACAATCCGCACACGTTTCATTGGACTGACTACTTCGTGTTAGGAGGAACTCGCACTTACTTAGGAGTTTGCAGTGATTAAATGTTCCAGTAGATTTCTTTGAATTCTTGTCCATTGAGTTTGCTGCTCGTTCGAAGCCACCAAACGGCGATATGTAATAATCATCCTAAAGCGTCTTATCCAAGGACGCAACAACGTGACCAGGGTGCGGGTTAAAACCAGATCATGCGAACAGAGTCGTCATAAAATTGACGCCTTTACCCATTCCGCCACGCAAGAAATGACAGGTTGAGCTTTTTCAAAGCCCTTTCCGTTTTTGGTCGATATCCAGAAAATATTGTATGATCCTTTTTAGCTTGCGTGTTTGTGAAAATTTCCGTTCTTGACGGTTGCATTAACGCTAAGTTATCAAATTTATGCTCGCATATTGACTCTACGTGCTGAATAGTTTCATCGAGGGAGGTCGGCATTCAATCATAGTACGCAACAGATGCATTTGTGAATGAACTTTTGCATCAGTTTGATAAATTTGTAGATTTTTGAATGTAATAGAAGACTTGTTAAAAATACTAAAGCATTGATGTGAAACAGCCATGAAACAGCCAACATATCTATAACCAATATAAAACTTTTTTCAAGTATCAGTAAAAATAAGTTACCCCAGATGTAGACCAAGACTAGGTCGACTGGCAAGTAACAACTATCGCCGTTCTAAAACTGCGCAAAATTACTTAAAAAAAGCAATACTACAGTTGATTTTTCAATGAATTTAAATTGTTAATGCAGTTCTGAAATTTTTGAAAAGGAGGATCAGCTAAAACACAATTACAATTGAGGCAGGCGATAACGGCATAAAAGAAAGTACAAACTAAAGCAAAATTAAAAGCCATATCAGCCTGACCAGATAGCATTTCAAAAACAAATATATTCACCCAACGGGGTATCAGCAGTGCTTGTTCAAATAGATTCGTTAATGCAGTAGTAACATAACTCAGCGCCACAGCTGAGTGACCAGTCGCATTCGTAAGTAAAAGGTTGTTGACGCTTGATTTCATCTCGAACGAACATTGGTAAAGACACTGACTCATTACGTTGTAATAGGTCTAGTCAGGTAAAAGACTGCAAAATGAACCCAAAGGAGGTGTTCTGCAACAGTGCAGTTAGACCAGTAGATCCCAACCTTTTCAGGACCTCGTACCACTTAAAACACCTCGTGTTGTCAAAGCAACGAATTTGATCTACTTGCACCACAACGACACCAAATGCATTTGGAATGCGGCAGCAGTTTATATTTTGTCACTGAATTCGATTGAAGATCTACAAAAAAAATCTTCTCCACAATTTGGAAGGGATTTTGTCCCCAAAAATCGATTGAGGATAAAAAAAAAAGGTCTTCTACGCATTTTGGTGTTAACGCAATCTCTACAATAAGCAATTTGCAAAAAAAGGCACCACCTGGAAACTACTCGCGGACCACCTGGAAGACCTAGGCGTACGACAGGATGAGAATCACTAGGTGCGACGGACACAAAGAGCTCGATTTGGGTTCACTTTATATGCATGACTCAATTAATGCATAAGCACACACCTATATATTAGTTATGCCCATATTCTTACCCCAAGTCACATCCATCGCATAAGAGTAGAGTCTCTTCGTTGTCGCCTCGGTTGCATATTTCACACAAAGTTTCGATCTCATATGCGTCATCGCTATCATAAGCAGCTTCTTGTATTGCAACTTCACGATTGAACAACCCAGCAAAGCGGTGATAAACTCGAAGAATATGAAATTTGATTCGATCAACGGGACATGAATTGGATTTCTACAAAAAATCACCTGGTTAAGTACCGTACGTTGAATCAAGTCATACTTATTATCACTATTTTCGTACTGCTACTTGACAAACTACATTCCCTCTACCATATACGGAAATATAGTACAGTATTTCACATTCGTTTCTTAACTTTCTAGTGCTACCAGTTGTTTTCCGAGAAACTGGCGCTATCTCGTCTTGTACGCTGTGAACTTTACCGCTTTTGCTACCACGGTCATCAATTTACATCTTACTTTTCTTCTCATAAGCACGACTGAATAGTGAATATCCTTCTGAGATGTGGGTGAGGGCAATTATTGGGCTTCTCCTTAAGCTCTGGACTAGAAGTAAAAGATTGATGAAAAAGAACCATAAGTAGCTGGTATATGAGGCGGGGCATTTGAATAGAAAATTATCAAAAACCTGTACTAAGATGCTCACAAGCGCTGCAGGAGGATTTCTTTCAAAAAGGATCATTTGAAAGAAATCCCCATGCAGTGCCTGTGAGCATCCCTTCCAGGATTTTGTTTTCTCCTTGAGTGCTCCGCCTCACAGAAAAGCTACTTCGAGCTCTTTCCTATCAATCTTTCATCTTTAGTCCAGTACTTAAGGGAAGCCCAATATTTGCCCTCGCCTCCATCCCTCGGAAAAGGTCAAATAGTAGTGAGTACCACATACTATCTTTTTCAAAGTCAAAATGAATGATTTTAAAGGCTATTGACATACATAATTTATCTGTACAAGTGTAAAATCGTGATTCTATAAAAAAAAAGTGTGGAATTTGTGTATTGGTTGAAATAAAAAGATCCAAGGCATGTTTACAGCAGCAGTTTATGCAACCTCTATTAAATTCTGTAAAAGAGACAAATGCAGTAATCAAAATGACTGAATTAAAGCATTCTAGTCTATTTTTTTTTTATTTTTTTAAAGATTTTATTCAATTAAACTGCTCTGCTTTACCTTGCTCCATTCAAGAATACAATCAACACAAAATACATGTCGACAATTGTCTGGCAAAGCAATTTGCTGTTTATCAAAATCATTTAAACAAATTGGACAACTCTGATCATCTGAAAATAAAACTTTATAATTTAGGTAGTCTGTAAATACCAGTTCCCTGAATAAGTTATTTAAATTTCATATATAATTTGACAAACAAAAACTGCAAATCATGTATCACTTATAGTTGGCAGCATGATAGGGTAAAAGTGTAGAGCACTACTACAAACTAATCCCCAAAACCGAAGAGGAAACACTGCTGTTGGGTGATAGCAAGATAAATATACAACCACAATAGTTCTTGATGTAAGCAGTAAACAATTCCAAAGGACAATTCGATGTTCTTTGTGTTTGCGTTGCCGGTACTCGTTATTTTTCAGTATTTGTAACATTATGATACAAGATTGCATTTTGATTTGATTGATCATTGCTACATCATGATTAGAATTAGGTTTTAACTGTGGTAACCCAATATCAGGAATGGCATTTATAAGAGCTTAGAATCTGGCCCCTGGTTTTTAAAGCCTACTTGTAATAAAGCATTTTTCATGCAACATTTATCACTATTTATATTTTTCTATATGCTAGGAAAATGGAGGCTAATGTATATTGTATAATTAACAATTCAAATTGATACTAGCAACAATTACAGCCATACAATTTAATCGCCTAACATAAGTAGTAAATTCACAAGGCTACACCATTTCTCTTAAAATTAAAACAAATCAGCACTGAAACAAAAAGCTATTTGAGATTCAAGACCCTGCACAATTTCTGTTATTTAAAGTACTACCATCTGATCCAGGATCATGATAATCTTCATCATCATCATCACTTTCTTCCATAAAAAATTCATCACCACTATCAAAGATATCTTGATCAAAACCAAACTGTTCCATTATTTCACTGGCCGACTTCACTCACATTACAAATCACTACTACTCCACAATAGAATAGTGAAAAAAGTGTAGAACACTACATAGAGCAAATATTTTGTAAATGATTAAAAAGGCATTGCATAAAATAGTATCATCAATCATTCAAGCAGTTGGCTGAACAGTTACGTCGTTGTCTCTAGATACGGATATCTAAAGTTCAATTCACAGGCCATTCAACTCAAACACAGTGCTATCAATGACTTGACACATTTAAAAAAAAAAAGAGCTGTATAGTGTGTACTGTAGGACTAATGATGAGAAGATGGGTCTTGGTAACTCGTTATATGTTTTGGCATAATACTGCAAGTTTAATGAAGATTCATTCAAGCATGCTTTTAAATTTCTGCACTGCACTATCAGTAATGAGAGTACATTGTTTACTGTAATGAAAACACTGATTTTCCGGGAGTACCGGTAGACTCATGAAAACCTGAGAGTAAGACTGTGCCACAACAACATCAAAAATGCAGTTTCTTAGGAAAAATGTAGCAAGACTAAATAAGGCAAATACTTCTATTTACTGGAGATGACAATGGCAACCACATCGCACACTTTTTTTCAAAAAATATTGCATTGAAAAACCAAAAGAATTTACATCCATTGTCGCATCAAAAAATTCTACAAAATATCTGAGATTTTTGTCATTATTTTCATTACTTTCTTCTGTTTCATCTTAAGTTGCATTTTAGGCAGAAGTTTGAGAATGTTTTGGAATTTGTTGTAGCACAATAACAACGCGTAACTAGATGGGTGCTTGCTGAGAAGCAATCTCAGTGAACAACCAATGCATGTTGAACAACGAGATTCTCAAAACAAAACTTTCGCTTTCCCGATAAGAAATTAAATATACATCTCTTCTGGAAAAAGAGGGTTTGTAATTTCAAACATTGTTGATATATGTAATCAACAACATAGAGACTGATTATAATAAAAAAACATCCTATCCAAGCTTAAGCCGTTAGAACTATGTCAAAATATTTGTCTCTTGAACAACTGCTGATATCAAAAGAACTAACGCTCTAGCTAGAGCCTTTCAAAAAATTCATTTTGGGGGGTCTAGTTAGGGGCCTCCAGAGGGGCTGGTACCCCCAAACTATGTCAAAATATTTGTCTTTCAAATATCTACTGATATCAAAAAAATGACACTCTAGGGCTGTTCAAAAATTGATTTTGGGGGGATTCTCAAGGAAGTGGTACCCCCAAACTATGTCAAAATAGTTGTCAGTTAAATATCCACTGATATGAAAATAGCAGGCACCCAAGGTTAAGCGTTCAAAAATTTGATTTTTGGGGGGTCCCGAGGGATCATTTCATATTTTTAATTAATTTTTAAAAAATTTTAAATTATCACAAATAAAATCACATTTATTGTTCTACTTGGCATTGCAGTTTTCTTGGGTGACAAATATTTCAAAAAGTCATTAATGCGATTGCCATCCCTGCTATTTGCATAAAAAATAACATTACTATAAAAATTAAAATTATTTGCTTTTGATCTGGTGCACTTGTGGTCAGATGAATTGTGAAAGCAATTTTTAACTCTATAAATTCTAGATATTGCTGGCGGAAAAAATGTTTACAAGTTTGTTGAAAGTTGAAACTGCCATACAAAAGCAGCAAAAGATGAGATCATGGACAGTTCAAGACTTGCCAATGATTTTTTTACTCGTTTTCCAAAGAAATAAGTATAAGACTAATACTGCTAAAACTAGTATATAAACTGCTTAGTGCTTGATAAACGCTGCACAGCTTGTCTGCTATTGACTTGCTAAATCCAATTTTATTAGACAATATGTTACAACACTTTATATTAGCTGCAGAAACTTGTAAAACAAGACTTCACTCTATAAACATGCAGTAGAAAACTCTCATTATTTCAATGTAAACTAAACTTAGTTTTGCTGAACAGCAAATGGAGAAGACTACTAAAACTTAAGTTCTAACAGTGATTAGCAATCAGTGGACATAAGAAACATATTAAGATGGGCAGCAAAACCAGCAAAAAATTGCTTTATTTATAAAAAATTGGTCTTATGTGTAACACTCGGGTTAATTTTACAATGGTGAGTTTGTTTAATAGTTTTAATCAGTGATGCAACAAAGAGAGCTAAGGGGGCTGACATCTCCAAACCTTTGACAAGTCACTTAAAAAAAATAATCTTTTTAACGTAAAGTATATATATACTTTGAACTTGCCTAATATGTTGGAGAACAAAGGATTCTTAAAGCGACAATTTAATTTTTTTGCATAATATGATGGGTATTACTGGTAACTCATTTTTTAGCCTCAGCCATACAATCACAATCAAAAAAATTGAGCATAATCACTCAGTGATGTACTAAATTTATTAATTTCTAGTAACTTCATAGAGATAAATTAGTCAAGGTGCTCCTTGTCACATTGATTTATTTAGTTCACCAAAAAGATAAAATTTCTTTCAAATGGTATATATTAAAAAAAAACTCCGTATTTTCAACAACAAAAAAAAAAGTAAAAATTGCCTGACCAAAATGTATTCATTAAAGATCACAGCAATAATTACAAGTTTGGAAAATTGTGCTCTCAAAAACGAAGTAAATAATGTAAGCAACTAAGCATAATTATACTGTAGTAATACAACAATCTGCATCTCCCTTAATAATATAAAAATTATTGATAAACTATTTAAAGAAATTCATGCAATTATAGATTACTAAGCTACATCACCAAGCAGCTTTAAATTGACATGTAATCATTGAACCATTTCAAAGAATCAACAGTTGAAGTTGTTGGATTGTATTCACCACCAATCCAACCACTGTAACCTTTCTCTTCAAGTAATTGAAAAATGTAAGAATACTGAATTTCACCTTCTGCCGAAGGTTCATTTCTTTTGGGCACTTGACTAACTTGAATATGACCAACGTGAGAAAAGAGATCTGATATTTTTCTCGTTAAATTTCCCTCCATGGTTTGCAAATGAAAAAAGTCAAGCTGATACAAAATGTTGTCTCTATTCACGTGCTTGACTATGTCTAGTGCTTCCATACTGGTGCTCAAAACATAATTTGGTAAAGAAAAGCTATTGATTGGTTCAACTAGACCTATTATGTCATGAGATTTTAGTTTGTCAGATGCATACTTTAAATTTTCAACAAAAGTCTCTTGAGCTTTCTGTTTCGATGATTTTTCAGGTACATTTCCAGCCATCAAATGAATTCTTTTACATCTCAGTCCATTTGCATATTTAATAGCCAAGTCAAGTTCATCTCGAAACAATTTAAGATCCATGCTGTTACCAGCATTTCCAAGAGTTGATGCTGACCCACTATTAATTAAAACTTGTTCCACATCAGCATCTTCTTTTGCCTTAATAATTTCTGGCAAAGAAAATTCATAAGGGAATGCAACTTCAACACCAGAAAAGCCATTATCGGCAGCCTTTTGATATCGATCTAGAAATGGAACTTCTTTAAACATCCAAGACAAATTTGCACAGATTTTAAGCTTAACCATTCTAAAATTCTTAATAATCTGCTAATATCGGATGTAACGATGTTGGCTTCAAAAAGTTACAACAACACTTAGCAACTTCTGCTGTTCTGAAAAAAGACACAGCAGTAACAGTATGGTTCAAAGCATATTCTGTGCAATACTAGTAATCCATAAACAAAAACATGATATTTCACAAAGATTGGCACTGAGCAGTTTGCAACACAAAGCAATACTGGTAACTGCTATGTTGGAGTTGAAATAAAATTATTTAAATAACAACCTATGAGCTATAGCAAAGTCTTATACACAAAATCATAACTATGATTAGCAAGCTAAAGACAAGTAATCCGGACAAGCTACCGATACTTTAGAATTGACAATGGTCTTATGACTTTATATATTTCTCTAAACTATAAATAATAACAATTAGTGACTAAATTTTTATCAACATACCGGTACCTCAGACCCAGACTAAACATAATAGCCTAATAATTACAGATTAGGCATAGGCTACTTTGCCTCTAAGAGGCAAAATAATCCCATGCTATTTTGGTAGTAGAGGCAAAATAGCCCTAAACACTATTTGTTGTTCTAAAAACTGTCCTGGTTGTTTACTTAGGTCTCCCTAACAGTAACAGAGGCAAAATAGCCACTTCCTAATGCCAATAACAATAATAATAAGATGTGAGCATAAGCGTAAAAAAATTTAATGCAGTTTAAATAAATTTGAATCTAAGCTGTGCAATCTGCTAATCCTAGTCCTGAGTCCAGAGGTTCAACTTAACTTCATTATTATTGCACAGAGCTCGACAGCACTGTTTAAGCTTTTAGCTTTCATCACCAGCCCTCAGCATATCTAAACCAAAGGTATTCCTGAGCCACCTCTTAGCCGCACTGGACAAATCTTAATCTGTAATGGCTTACACAGTACCAAGGGCTTTATCAAGAATACTCAATTATTCACTTGTGATACTTTAAAACAAGTGAAAAACTGATGGGCTCGAATGTTAAGGACAACCAAAAGCTATCTTTAATATAAGGGCTGCCCTCTGCATGACCACAAAAATTGAAACAAAAAAACTCTGACTTCTCGGGATTCGGCCTCAAAGGAGTTCGGGATTCGGCCACAAAGGAGATCAAGCTTTTTTGTTCATTATTATTGTTAATTTCACCTTATAGCAAGTTAACAACTTCATTATTACGCTATTGTTACCTTGCTCATCAGGCAAGTGATAGCAAATGTTTACTTGCCCAGAAAAATCTCAACTTGCTTGAAACAAAGAGGCACACTGCATTTTGATGTTGTTTAATTTCGAAAACATGCATAGTACGTTCAGAATTTGCATATTGTACCGGCAGTTTGAGAAAATAGCCTACAGTTCTTGTGTGCAATTTTTAAATTAGCCTCATTGACATAATAGATACCTTTTTCGTGTTTGCAATTGCATCACATGCTATTTTTCAAAAAATATCGCATCAAACCAGAATTTGACAAAAAATCTGCAATTATTTCAATTTTTGTCTTTATTTCTGCAAATTAACTTAAGTCTTGTGCTGGCTGAGCTTTGAACAGATAAAAATTCTTCCAGAGAACAAACTTTAGTTCTGAGTTTAAAAATTGATCAAAAAATCGATAATCTTATAAATCTGAAATAGTTGCAAACTAGCGATGATTGTATTGCATCAAAAAATTTTAAATCATCACAATAAAATCACATCTATTGTTCTGCTCCGCATTGTTATTTTCTTGCATACATCTGTACATGATACGAAACATCACAGCAAGTCATTAATGCGATTGCCATTCCTACTTTTTGTAATTATTCAACTAACAAAAATTGATTTTTGGATTGTAATCATTTCAATTGTTAGGCCTATATACATTAACAAAATTTTTGTTGCATTTTTGCTGCAAATGCATTTTACTATTCAATTGCGAATATCTCAAAATCACCAAACTTTCCACCTTGCTTTCTTACGCTGTAGCACCATACTTGTAATAGGCCTACTCAAGTGAGCAGTTAATGCACAAGTGCAGAAAATGTTTGCTGCAAAAGAACAAAAAATTTTATACCAAAAGACTTGCAAAACGCATCGGAGTATTGAACGAGGCAGAGGCTGCTGTTACGTTATGTAACACTTCACTCGTAGGATAATATTATGCAATTTGTAGCATTTCAATGGTAAAAAATTTGTTTGTGAATTTCACCACTTAGCTCTGGCAATGTTTATGAAGCAACAAGACTGCAAGTGCAAGAGGGTGTTGCATCATAGAAGGTAGAAGCCGCAAGGATAATTATTAAGTAATACTTTAGGACTAACTTTTTTTAGGACTAACAACACAACAAACCAATACTTTTTTAAGCACACTATCAAAAATTAACTTAAATCTAATTTATTTAATTACAAGTTTAATTAGAATTCAATTAAAATCAACTAAAATCTAGTTTTAAAAAACAAAGTGACTTGGCACACGGAATGTGCGCGATTAAACAAACAAAGATTCCAGTGACGCCACTCAGTTTCAGAAATTTTTATTTTGATTATTACTGTACAGTTATAGATTTGGGTTTAGGCTGGGATTAGCTGATTAGTAGGGCAAGTTTTTGTTGCACTGAAAAATTGAAAAACTTGCATCTATTTCTAACAAAAAGTGCAAAAAGTTGCGTTTATGCACAAACATTTCAAACTACCGTGATTTACTCCAGGGGTTTATTCATATATAATGCCAAATATTTGCAAACATTTTTTGGGGAGAAATGGCTATCTTTTTCCAACAGTTTGCTTAGCATGCTAAAACTTTGCTCCAGAGTGCACGAAGTTGTACACCAACTGTTGCGTACTAGATAACATTAAGACACAGGTAATCCGTCACATAGCTCTTTGCAATGCACATCAAAGACAATACAAATGTACTGATATAGTTTTGTAGCATGCTATTTAAATTGCACTAACAATTAGCGCCATACTTAATAAAAATTGCAGTAAAAAGTTGCATGTAGAAACGAAAAAATTTGCAATATAAAATTCCTAAAAAAGCTTAAACCACTGCAGTACATAGGCCTACAATTTTTGTATTTAGGAAGCAGTAAAAAAAGTTGCAAAACCTTGCCTTACTGATTAGGGTTAAGTTTAGGGCTTAGGGTTAGTTTTTTTAGGCTTTATTACCAAATGCCTGCGCCCACGCAACATGCGCCAAGCCTTTTCCTTTAAAAAAATTAGATGCAAATTAATGCGGTATGGGTACATACTAAAGCACCTGCGCACTAAAAAAATTTTTAAAGACTATTAAAATCTTTCTTTGTACGCTTGGATTTGCTTTCTCTCAGGGCTGCATCGCCGCTCAAATTCTAACTCTTAATGCAAGGTTCAGAACAAAAGAAATAAAAATGCACCGCGAATTTTCTTCATCCCGAGTAAGGCCACTGCGTTCAGCAGGAATCGAACCTGAACGTGAGAATCGACAGACACATGGCCCTACCACTACACTACCGGGGAATCGCCTTAACCTCGAACGAACAATTTATTTTGTTTTTTTTGCTCACATCAATTATCAATAAAACACACCACATAAAATATTCAAAAAGACAACAAGGATGCTGCGAAGTAACTGGTTTAGGGTCTTCAAGTCAAGCAGTCACCCCAAAAGTGAAGGTTTCCACAATACAATAAAATACAAGTGACACAGCACTACTAAGCAAAACTTAAACTGTAAAATTTTGCATGGGGGGATGCTTTTGCAGCCTTGACCAAACGCATTCGGAATGCGAATGTACTTTAGTGGAAATTATGTCTTTCCGTCCCTAAAATCGAGTGAGAACCAAAAAAAAAAAAGTCTTCATCGATAATTGAAGAGTTGTTGTCCCTGAAATCAAGTGAAGATTAAAAAAAAATCTTTACCGCAATTTGGAACTAATTTCGGCTGAAATTTGTGCGAATTATTCATGCTGCCAGGCTTTTTTTTCGTCTGTTCAACCAGCACTTAAACCTTGATGGGGGGACGCCAACTCTCGATGGGGGGACGCATCCTCCCTACAATTTAAGCACTGCTACTAAGCAAAGCAGTAAGCATTATAAAATTAAAATTACAAAGAGCAAAAAAAAATACCAGCACTGAAGTTGAAAAGCAAGTTTGAAAAAATGGCAAAAATATACTATCCCAGTTATAGGCAAAAAACATGTGGCAAATTTTAAGACAGGCTGTATTGACTTAAGTGTAAGAATGGTACCGGTATTACCAGAAATAAAAAGTACACTAATTGAGTGAATTTGCAAATCTTATTGCATGAAAGTAATCTTTAATAAAGCGCAAGAAAAATGTGTTTGTACTTTTTCTTGAAAACTCTTAAAGGAACTATTTCTAGTTTCAGACAAAATTTAGAATTGAGCCCCAGATCTTAATTCTGCCATATTTCACACAACATTGCAGTTGAGATGTGTTGTATTGCGGAATAGCAAACTTTCAAGCTAAATTTTGCCTAGTTCCTAATTTGTGTAGCCTACTGCATCCATTTTACAGAAGTAACCTTGTCAACGTGCCGCATTTAAGTCGTAAAAAAGTTTCCAACTTTTTTTAGGATGCTATCAAAGTCAATTGAAATCTGACTTGCTTCATTAAAATCATCAATTTAAAGGGATGTGAAGTTTGAAGACAAAGGACCAATCATTCAAACCTGCCAACGAACCAAATGCAACTCAAATTTTTAATAAATTCATCCTAAAACACTTCCGCCTTAAAAAAGTACAGCATCTGAAAAAAAAGTATGCTGTTATGACAAGTATCTTATGCGTTCTACAGTCCTAATGCATCCTAACAAAAAGTATTAATGTACAATTACTCTAACGGCTTCTGCCTTTTATGCTGCAACATGCCCTTGCACTCTTCTCACTTCAATAAACATTGCAAGAGCTAAGAGGCAAAATTCACGTAAAAATATCTCACTGTTGAAATGTTACAAATTACGGTATGTAATATTAGCCTATGAGTGAAGTGTTACGATACGTAACATAACAGCAGCCACTGCCATTGAACAAATCCTGAAATCTACGTGTGATTAAGAAATTAATCAATGATGAGTGTGTGACCAAACTACCCATGATACTAGTAAGTGTTAAATGCGGTGATAGCACTAAAGCAAAGCAAACAAAAGCTTTCTTTACTTAGATTTTTTTTGTAGCAAAAGCAATGGGCCTTCTTACTGGTAGGCCTACATTAGGCTACAGAAATTGTGCTTTTAAATATATAATCCTGTATGAAGTTGCTTGTCCACTGAAAATTTGCATGTTTGGATGTAAAATTTGTGCCTTTTCATGCCAGAAATATTTCATATTTTCTCGTTTAGAAATGGCACTGCTAGCATTTGATTTAGCAACTCGGAATGCCAATGGCCAGGGTTCTCTATCCTGCTATCACATCAGCTACCGGTATTTCCGTAACCATAGGCCTACTCAGCCCAGAAACTCATCCAGCATCCTAAAAATAACCCTGCTCCCCAAAGCCCATCAGCCATTCAATTGACGAAATTGGTAGGCCTAGTAGGCAGGGTCGCCCAAAGGGTAGCCTAAAGCTGTAGTGTAAAGGCGTCACTTGATTACGACAATCCTGATCACATGATCTCGGTTCAACCCCACCCTAGTTACATTGTTGCGTCGTTAAAAGTGGAATAAGACACTTAATGATGATTACAGTAGGTAACGGTATAGGCTAGCTTATACAATATCTTTCAGTCTTAGTCTTGGTGGCTTCAAATATTGAACTGTGAACTGAACAAGCAGCAAATTCAATGGCTGAGAATTCAAAGAAGTCAAGGAACATTCGATCACTGGAAACTCCTTAAGCATGTGCAGAACTACCGATTCGTCCGAGCACAGAGTAGTTACTGCAATTTAAAACGTGCGGATCGTCCAACAGTTAAGGGTGGCTTCTGATGCTATTTGGTGACAGGAGGATAGGCTAGGCCTCATAAGAATAGGCTTATGCGCACAACAACTTTTTTAATCACTTTTAACCTACGGTATGATTGAAAGGAATTATTGTAATTGTAATTACCATTCAACACAGAAGCTAAAACCTGATATTACCAGTATTGATTCCCTCCCCAATCCCACTCAGCAGCCTTGTCAACTAGACCTACTGCCGCAAGCGACCAAGCGTGTCCTGTGTCATCCACTTCTATCGGCGTGGCGCAAAAAATCTAAAAGTGCATGGATCGGCGCAAAAATCAAGAAAAAAACTTATTTTTGTTGCTTAAAAAACAAACACAAAAATGCACAATAACAATGTTACAATAAATGATAGTTTAGCAACATGCAACTGCGAAGGGACCGTAGTCTTCAAGTCAAACAGTGGCCAAGTCAAAGTTATGTCTAACAAAATGCATTATAGTCAATTTTGGTATTGAATGAAAAGTTATACAACCAAAACCAAGACAATAATTTAGAATAAAAATCAGGAATAATGCACAGCAATGAAATTATAAGCGTACTAAACTGAATACTGTTAATCTGAATGAGCAAATTACAATAATAATAGGATTATAGTGTTGGAGCCAATATTCGCTAAACATATAAAATATGCGGTACTTTTAAAGAAATACTGTTTGAAATCGATTTTATTAAGGAAATGAGAACGACTCGAAGTAATAAAGAGGTGCCCAAACCTTTTCCACAATTTTTCTTAATCGCAAAATACGATTTAATCCGTTTGACTCCGCCCCATTGGCATCCAGATCATGCAATATTTAGCGTCTGACGCTGTCTAGTGACAGGAGGATAAACATGCGCTACTACAACAAACAACAACAACTCTGTATTACATAATTTTGTGACATCACAAAAGGCTTACTGTAGATCAGCAGCCTACTAGTAGTTTATATCTAGGCAGTGGTGGGCAAGTTACTTTCTAAAAGTAACTAGTTACAAGTTACAGTTACTTGGCAAAAAAGTAACTAAGTTACAGTTACAAGTTTAAAAAAGTAACTAGTTACAGTTACAAGTTACAGTTACTTTTAGTGATTAAAAATTTAGACTAAAAACAGGCCTGTAGGCCCTTGCCAGATTACGTCTGTTTGTCTCAAAAGTATATTAAGACCAAACAAGGATGTTTCTTTGTCACAAAATTTAGTTTTGTCAAAGCGTTAAATTTCATGCATCAACTTTCAGAGTCGCATTTGTGTAAGAATGCTAAGAAAAAAGGACTAGCTAGATCTAAAAATATGCACTGATAGTTGCAAAAATTTTGAAAACAGAGATCAGTTAATTGCCTTTCAAAAAGGCTAACATTTCAAAGTGTTCGTCACTGAGCCCACAGCGTTTTGGTTTTAAGATATCTTTACCCAAACGAAATAGTCTTTTCACTGCTGCACTAGAGGGTAGGGTAGTATTATATTGAATTAGCAAACTAACACTGATTGCAAGTACACGTACAGCTGTGCAGTAGGCCTAATCAGCACCTAATCCCCAAACGGTTTCAATCACCAGAAAGCGAAGTTGGAAAACTGTCACTGACTTCACTTTCACCAGCAACCGCATATAGTCCAGAGAACACAGTGAAGAACAGAGGTGGAGTCGAGGACACAAGGCTCGAGGCCAAGGCCAAGGATACAAAAAAAATCCGAGGCCAAGGACAGCCTTTCCGAGGACAGACACTCTCGAGGCCAAGGACAGGAATGCTCGAGGCCAAGGCCAAGGACCAAGAACACAGGCGCAAGCGTTCTCAAAAAAAAAAAAAAAAAACGTCTTCAAAAAAATTTTTTTAGGCGATCTCCAATTCATTGGCGTACCCAGAATTTTTGATTGAGGGAGGTCTAAACCACAAATCACATGAAATGACGTCATCAAAATTTTTCCATAGAGGAAATTTTTGTGGGACAAACACATTGTAGGATGGAAGATCTGAAGTCGTTGGCTGTTGGCACGTAACCAGGATTTTGCAAAGGGAGAGGGCTTAAACTAATAGTTCAAAAACGCAAATATTTAACTTTGGAAACGTGTTGAGTAAGCTAGTGTAACTCAAAGATATCACAAACGGGAGGTCTGGAGGCGGGGCCCCCAGCCGCCGGAGGCTTTGAGGGGGGATTTTTTGTAAGTTTTTGGAAAAAAAAGCTATTTTAATGCCATTGAATCACATTTCGCAAGTGTACAGAGCTATTTAAAAGCACTAGATTTTTGACATTATTGAAAGCCAATTAAAAAAACCAAATTGCTTAATACTCCTTTTACTTGCAATTTAAGTCCAAAACACGATTAACATCTTGGATTTTGGAGTTAAATTTAATTGTAAGTGATCTGGTCCAGGTAGGGGAAAGTAAGGTGCATTGTCTCTTCCAACATTTTAGCAGTAAATAATAATCCACTCGAAGATTTTCCTTTGAGATTTTTGTTTTGTCATGACAATAACCAGTTATAGGAGTACATGTTCGGCTAGGGGGCCCAGGCCCCCTCAATTGAAGTTTAATGATTGGTTCTATCAGCATTTTCCATGGCTAATTTTTTAAAAAAGTATTTTGTGCATAAAAACCGGCGAGGTTGGCGGTGAATTACTAAATTGTTATTGAAAAATGGTAAAATAGATGCATACGGCAACTAACCATGTTATTGCCGGGCCGGATTTATTTCGCGCTAGGCCCCTGGTACTTTGGAGATTTTAGCAACATCTTTCTGCCAAATATACGTGAAGACCAAAAAAAAAGTCTTACGATTTTAGCTCGGAGCCCATAGCTGGTAGCTACTTAGGCGCGTAGCCAGAAATTCGCTATGGGGTAGGGCTGTTTTGGGGGTCTGGGGTCGGGGCCCCCAGTCGCCGGAGGCCAACGGGTGTTAGGGGGAGAAGTCCCCAGCTGCCGAAGGCTGGGGGTATGGGGGCGGAGCCTCCAGCGCTCGAAAATTTTGCATTATTTTGCAAAAATACTTTAATTTTAGAGCTATTTTAATAGAAAATAATGCTTTTTAAACGTGGCATAGAAATTGGCAGCCCAACATCATTCAACTGGTTGCATTAATGGGCTATATGGGAAGTGGCTAATGATAACATTGCAGTTCTCTTGTTTACGTGCTTGTTAAACATAAAATCCAATTATTCAATAAAACTCACACGGAGTAATCTATTTCGTCTATGTTTTATAACGAAAAATAATTGGGGGAAGGGCTAATGGAGAGATATTTGAGAGGAGTGACTGGTAATTAACTAACACTGAATAGCCCCCCTACCCTAATTCCTGACTTATGATATATTTGTTGATAAAACCTGTGTTAGGAGTTTTTACATTAGCGATCAAACTTGATTGTTTATTTTCGGGCATTTTTTCAAAGTTTTTATTGATTTGTGACTTTAATTTTTGGCAGTTAGCCCCCCCCCCTGAATATATGTTTCAAATGATGCTTTAAATCACTTTTTAGTAAATTCCAGCGCAAAAAACAGTCTCAAAAGAGCTAAAAACGTGGTAGTTTCCTTATTCTGCATTTTGGTTGACAGGCCATTGGGGGAGCTATATTCCCCGCCTCTCCCATGGCTACGTTACTGCTGGTACTGCGTCACATTATGGTAAATCCGGCCCTGATTAATGCATTACGTTCACAAAAAGGCTAGACGTGGACCTGAGAAAGAAACTTTTAAGACAAAAACTCTCCGTTTTCTTCGGGTTATACGTTTAAATTGACTGACAAAAATTGAATTGAGGGGGACGCAGAGCCCCTGATCTTCAATATTGTTTTTAGTTTTACTGTTGTAAGCGAAAAATGCTAAAAAGAAACTGATACTGAAGAAACTATAGGCTTTTTTGTCAAAGTTTTGTCATTGGTGAATTTTCAATTGGGAAGGGGGGTGGACCCACAGCCCCCCTCCCCTTGGCTACGCCTTTGCTCCAAGTGAGGAAAACAAAAGAGGTGCTCGCAAATTTTCTGCAATGTTTCTGGCGTTTTCAAACGAAATTTCAACTGTTCAAAAAATAGTGCTGTCCTCGAGCCGAGGACAGGGCAATTTTCGAGGACTTGAGGCTTCGAGGCCAAGGCCAAGGCCAAGGACTTGACCTTCGAGGCCAAGGCCAAGGACTTGAAAATGTGTCCTCGAGGACGTCCTCGAGGCCAAGGACGTCCTCGAGGACTCCACCTCTGGTGAAGAAAATATGGATAAAAGGTTATAGTTGATCAGACATGCGACTGTGCGTCCTGTGTTGCCAGTGTAATACAATTATTTTGAATGGAATTCATAAAAAATCTGTAATTTGCTTCAAAGCATGGAGTAGCCTACAAAAAGTAACTGTAACTTTTTTAGGGCTCTAAACTGGTAACTAGTTACAAATAACATTACATGTGAAAAGAAGTAACGAAGTTACAGTTACTAAAAAAGTAACTAGTTACAGTAACTAGTTACAATTGTAGCTAATTATTGCCCACCACTTTATCTAGACTACAGGTTCCAGTAGCAGAAGCCAAACTTTCAGATTTGGTTATAGACTACTTATTGCCACGGATTGGTTGGTAATGGCTTATGTTAATCTGCAAGAATTTTTGCAAAATTATGCCCTCTGTGATGTCACAAACTTGCAAAACGTAAGGTTTCTATTGATAGGCTGCACCGCTACAGAATCAAACGGTTTAAATCACATTTTCGCGAAAAAGAGCATTGTGGAAAAAGGTTTGAGGCACCGCTTTATTATCTCAAATACTTAGCCTATCATTCTTTCAATAAAACAGATTTCGAGCAGTATCTCTCTAATAAATCAATATGTAGTACTAGCACATGAATAAGTTGTGTGATAAACAAAACGAAAACGACCAAAAACGATGTTAACACAAGTTGCATGCATTTATATTTCTCAACTAAATACCGGTACTTTTTAAACAGATTTTTGAATTCAAGAAAAGAAGATTTTTTGATTTCCAATGAAATATTATTCCATATTACACGGTCTATTTAGACCAAGGCATTTTACACAATCTAACTCCTAAAACGAAAATCATGGGAGCACGAAATTTGGCATGCAAGTTGGTGTTCATCAAAAATTTAAAAAAAGTAGCTTTTTGTTGATGACGTCAACAAACTGACACCACGACCTTATTTTGGCAAAATTACGTTATTTTTTCGGTGATGTCAAAGACGGCTCAAATTCTGCACACAAGTTCATTTTTTACAACTGAATCATAAAATGCTGGTAGAGTGATTTCGTTTTGTACGATCCTATTATTATTATTACTTGTTTATTTCAGACACAAGCAGCGAGTAAAAAGCGATCTCAGTCAAAAACGGCTTAAGTACGGCAAAAAATATTTCACATGATTATATGTCTTAAGATACCCTTTCATCCCAACCAACCCACTTTTGGCCACAATCAGGTTTTTATCTTTTTTTTTCCTTTTTTTTCTTTTTCTTCTTCCTAATTTTTGTACGCTCTTCTTCTCCTAAACCACAAGACATGGAAATTTAATTTTTGTGTAAAGTTGTTGAGTTGCAAACGCAATTGTTTCTCCCAAAATTTTGTGGGGCAACTCCCCAATAATATGTACTAGACATTACACGATAGCTTTGTACGCATTTTGAATTTAGGTTTGAGTTACGATATAAGTATTTAAAGTACTGATGGCAAAAGCTTTAACAGACAAATTGTTGTTAGTCACTTAAGATGTTGGTTTAGCACGTAATTTGATTTGATAAGATTTTCACTAAGCTTTTAAGATTTTTCTATTTGTTCAACCTACATTTGGGTTGCGATCCATGCTTTGAGAAATGCTGGCTTAACCTGACGGGTTAGTTTTTTAGAATCAGAAACGATGACAATGATATTTTTTGACATTGTTTGGGATTTCTGCTTTTCTGGAGATTCCATAATCAGATAGTTTTGAATAATTGCGGATTTTACGGTAAACGAAAAGTACTTTTGAGCATCACAGCATTAGCTACGCGTCGGTCGTTCACTGGGTTTGCTGGCAAACTCCCATCTAGTTAAATTGTTGGAAGAGCGTTAGAAACGTTGCCACCAAGGAACATAAATTAAATCAAGTTTGTTAGCTCATCTGACGGGGCAGAAAACTTTTTTCCAACATTTCAATAGGCTATGCTTATGGCATGTACCATCAATCATCTTCAGGGCTAAAATGCAAAGTTAAAAAAAACAATCGTAGGATAGATGAGAAAATCACGTGACAAAATGAATCACACATGATCGCAAAAAAAGTCAAAAACAAATTGGAAACGAAAAACTGACAGATTGGCGGAGCGTAAAAAACGATAATATACGTTTTTAGATTTGAAGTAGAGAAAAAAGCAATAGGCTAGATGCTAGAGAATTTGTCATTTTGCTTATCATTCATAGTATAGAAGATTTGGTAAAATGAAATACGACTCGATAAAGCGGCGTTTTGTGAAGTCAAGTTCGAAGTCTAAAATTTTAGCGTTGGTCCAATCCAAGGAATGTTTGTCGTCAAAAACATGCTTAGTAAGTGCTGATTCGTAGAAATATAGATGCCGATTGTCTGCAAGAGTGCAAGGTGTTTTTTGCGGATGGAAAAACTGCGTTTTGTTTCGCCAATTATATGAGAAGTCACACTTATGGCAAGGAATTAAATATACAGCTCCTTGGCACATAATCAGGTGCACTGAGTCTTTGCGACTAGCGAGTTTCTTGCCAATGGTGTTGCACGGTTTTAATACGGTTTTCACATTTTTGCACAGAGCTGGACAGCGGTGTTTCGAGCTTTTAGCTCTCATCGGCAGCCCTCAGCTAAGGGCTGCCGATGAGAGCTAAAAGCTCGAAACACCGCTGTCCAGCTCTGTGCATACTTGACTTAAGCTACAATGTGAAATACCATTGGAGCTGCAGGATTGGTGGTTGTTATGGCCACCTAACTGCCAGTGGAAGTTGACATGGCTTCCCAGGAGTCGACCATGAAGGACTTCAAGATGTTGCAGTTTTCACATTTTTGTTAGACAAACAACGCTGTATTTTTTCTGTCAATCTGGGGTAGTAGTGTATAATGGCAAAGCCTTTGAATTGTTGTTCTGTGCGGTGTGAAGGTCTCTTGATGAGGGTTGTGTTTGGGTGCAAGTTCAATTTTAAAGGGTTGTTTACGTGTTTGATTTCATCTTAACGATTTTTCGTGGTAGAGCAAAGAGCACTGGCCCGGTGAATTAGCGATCACACAACGGATTGTTTGTATTCCAAAGAAGATTAGAAGCTAGTCATGCATACCTTCACGCACGAGCCATTGCCTTTTTCTCATACATTTGGTTTAAATACGACATTTTGTCACTGCAATAATTCCAGCTGCGTAGTGTAGTGGTTAGCATGCTCAGCTACCAACCCTCCGCACTCGGCTCGATTCACGGATGGGTAGTGAATGTGTGATGCAGTATGCAGGACCTGGGAAGGAAATGCACGAAGCTCTCTTTTTTTTGCTTCAAAACCTTGCATTACAGTTAGGGTTGGGGCAGGGATGCCAGCCTGAGGAGATAGCAATTACGTAGCAGCTGCTTTTTAGCTTACGAAAGCGACGTACTGTTACGCTTGAGTGCGGCTCCCTGCATAAGTTTTGCACGACTAGCTCCTAGTCCAAACAAGGTTCGGATCGGAAGTTTAGATATCTGTTGCTGTTGATTAGTTTTTGGTAGACTGATGTGGTGAAACCACCATGCTCATTTCGTCGGACCATTATATCTAAGTAATGAAGTGTGTGGTCAGCTTCTTTTTCGATTGTAATTTTGATTGAGTTTCCATCTGAGGTGGAGTCGAGGACAGAAAGCTCGAGACCAAGGACACAAAAAAAATCCGAGGCCAAGGCCAAGGACAGCCCTACCTAGGACAGACCCTCTCGAGGCCAAGGACAGGAATACTTGAGGCCAAGGACCAAGTGCTCTCCAAAAAAAAAAGGCTTCAGAAAAAATTTTCAGGTTATCTCCAAAAAAAAGGGTCTTCAGAAAATTTTTTTAGGCAATCTCCAGAAAAATAAGTTTTTCCAAAAAATTTTTCAGGTGCTTCACAAACTTTTAATAACTCAAAATATCGAGCCGAGAACTGGGCAACTTTCGAGGACTTGAGGCTTCGAGGCCAAGGACATCAAACTGTGTCCTCGAGGCCAAGAACGTCCTCGAGGACTCTGCCTCTGGTTTTCAATAGTGTCGAAATGGTCCAAAAAATCATCAAGAAAGTTTTTGTTGATTATGACCGAGGTGTCATTTACGTAGCGTTTTGCGGATTTGTGGTAGAGGGTGGACTGTTACAGGGAACTGTAACTTTTTTCAACATCTTCCATGACTAAGTTGGCGACCGCAGCGAAAACGGGCGAGCCCATTTTACCAAAAATTTGTTTGTAATGTTTTTTTCAGAAGATTGAGTTGGTAGCATTTAAGCAAATTTGAAGGCCTTTGCAATATCCTCCACTGACCAAGAAGCGATTTCTTACAAATTATCTAAAGCTTCTAACCGGCTTTTTTGTTATTTCGACGACCAATCCTGTGGGTATTTTAGTGGACGTGGACACAATATCAAAAGACACCATTTGTTCATTGTCGTTTATGGAAATAGATGTGATAAATTTCGAACATGGCCGTCTTTCGAATTTCGAACACGGCGATCGCTTTTTCCAGTCAACTCACAAAGAATTCGTGCTAGGTCTTTTGATAAATTATAAGTCAAAGAGCTTGTGAAAGATACGATGGGTCGCAGCGTGGTATTTTCTTTGAGCAGTTTTGGGAAGCCGTATAGCACAGGTGCTCGTCCGTTGGGACTTTTTAGTCGATAGCTTTGAATTGTGGTAATTTTATTGTGGGCAGCCAACCAGTGGCGCTGGGGACCAAAAATGGGCTCGGGGCCAGCTCAAATATGACGGATTTCCGGTTTTGTGAAGTCCAAAATAGACGGAGAAAATGCTGCAGTTTGGTCCGAGAAATGATGTAATTTCAAAAAAAACTTCATAGAAATTCTAACGGTTTTTCCGGTCGAAATTAGGTGATGTTCAAAACAAAACAAAAAAAAAGGTCTTCAGGCTTCCTATGCTGATTTTTCGTTGTAATTTCGATGGGCCCCCTCTCGACCTCATGGGCCCTCTGCAGGACCCGCTTAAGCCAATGGCCTTTCCGTAGCCCAAGGGCCCCCTAAAGTCCATAGGCCCCGGGATCATTGCACCCCCCTGCCTCCCTCTCGTCGGCCCTGCAACTCGATGATTATCTTTTCAGTGTTGGGGGTGGGATTGTTTCGCAGTTGTTAATTTGTGGTGTTATCTTTTGACATAGTAACCAGCCGCTTGTCATAGACCGTTTTGTCCATTACAGCAGTTGTGTTACCTTTGCCGGCTTTTGAAATCACTAAATATTGATCATTGCGTGATTCTTTTAATGCTTTCGTTTCTTTTGAACTCAAAGTGGATTTAGGGAGTCTGTGATTTAGAATAACGCCAATTATCTTGCTTTTTACATGGTTGGGTTCTCCAAGAGTAAATTTTGTAAAGCTCATTTCTACAGCCGCTAGGATGTGGAGTGGAGGAATCTGTCTAGGAACCGCTGTAAAGTTTAATCCAAGTTGGGGTACATTTGTTTGGGCTTCACTCAATTTTGTTGTTGATAAATTTACAATCCATTTCTTTTTAATTTCTTTGTGAAGTAACTTGCAGTCTGCGGCGGTGCTGGTTTCATGGCACTGATCAGTGAACTTACCGTACTTGAAAGTCATGCTTGGGTCTGTTTACGTTCATTAGTTTGTTCTGAATTGCTGAAGGTAATCGATTAAATTTTCCAATAAATTGTTGGGTATAGAACTGAACTGAACTTTATTTTGTTACCTGGTATAAATAAACAGCACAAACCCACAAATAATGCAAAATGAAAATAAATTAAACACATTCAGCATAAATCAGAGAAAGGTAAAAACTATAGCAAAACAGGCACAAGGAGATTGCGAAGGGTCTGATTTTGTCTTCGTGTCTGCAGCCACCTATTGTTATTAAAGCTTTACTTTTTGTTCAGTAATATCTAATCTTTTTTCTTTTTTTTGAGAACACAGCAACAAACAAACAAACAAACAAACAATAGCGGCAAAGAGGAGAAGGGAAGAAGGAGGGAGAAGGGGTGTAGCAGGAATCTTTTATTGCTAAAAAAAAAGAAAATAAAAAAAACTAAAAACTATAGTGGTAATATGTAAGCTTACGTATCTTGATCATATTTCTGCAAGAGTAAGTTTTTTAGTTTTGCTTTGAAAGATTGGAATGTCTTGCATGTTTTTAAATTGGCATCCAACGCATTCCAAATCAGAGGACCTGGATGTTTTATAGATCTTTGAGCTTTTGATGTATTCAAAAGAGGAATAAAATAATTGTTTTGGTAGGATGCTCTGGTAAAATTTTCGTATATCTGACTCGCTTTAGTGAGGTAGTTGCTAAATCGATTTGGCAACATGTTCATTTCAAATTTAAACACAAATAATGCTTTTTCAAAAAAGATCATAACAACTAATTTAAGGATTCGCAATTTTGCATAAAATTGTGTAGCTTGATCATAATATTTACCTCCTCCAACAATTTTGACTGCTTAATTTTGTAAAGTACTTAATTTTTTTAAATAACTTTTAAAAGTTGAGCTCCGAGTAATTAAATCATATTGCAGATGCGAGTGGAAAATAGCAAAATATAAATTTAATAAAGCCTTAGTGTTTAAAAACGATTTTACCTTTGCTGGAAATACAACTGATCGCGATAACCTTTTTATCAAGTTTTTGATATGACAATCAAAAGACAGAGATTCGTCATAAGTAACACCCAAATATTTAGCATTTTTCACTATCATGATCGGTAGAACTTCATTATAACAGTTTTTAGACGAATTGCCGTTTTTGTTTGAGTTTTGTAATAATGACATTGGACTTAGACATGTTTAAAGTTAATTTATTTGCTATCATCCATTTGTTCACCGAATTAATTTCTCCTATTATCTTGTATTTTAAGCTGGATATGCTATCATCTTGTAAAATAAGACATGTGTCATCAGCATAAAGTCTAGGAGCAGAATTAGTGGAACTACTTATGTCATTGATATATATTGTAAAGAGCAGAGGACCAAGAACTGAGCCTTGAGGAACACCGCATTTGATGTACCTGTAGTTAGATTGAGTATGATTTAAAAATACATGTTGTTTTCTGCCTGCTAAGAAAGAAGCAAATAGGTTATTAGCAACTCCTCTGATACCATAGTGATTCATTTTATTTAACAATATGTCATGATTCAACGTATCGAAAGCTTTCTTTAGGTCTAGCAGAAGTAGAGCTGTGTTTTTATTGACATTAATATTATCTAGGGTTGAAGTTAAAATGTCAATCATAGCATGTGAGATAGAATAAGCAGGTCTAAAACCATACTGTGTTGGTAAGGTGATGGAGTGTTTTTCTAAAAATAATTGGGTTCTATTATAGATTAATTTTTCTAAAATTTTTGAAAAGGTAGAAAGAATGGATATAGGACGGTAATTGCCCGGTGGTTTGGTGCTTAATTTAACTAAAAAACTTTGGCAAAACGTTTTCTGCCCCACCACTTAAACTAATAAACTTGATTAGTTTTATAACGTCATTCACTATGGACCGAAAAATGCTCAGATTTTGGAAAGTGACTGCGGAAAACCTCAAAATTAGAAAACATCTTACCTTAGCAACTTTTGTAAGTGTAAGCAAAAATTGTGTTAGAGTGGGCAACAAACCGCTAGCATAGACTTTACCCTCTCTAAAAAACCCTCAAAAACTGTTTGGGTTTACTTTAACTTATAAAACAATGCTTAGCAAGTTTTTAGCAACAGACTGCATCCACTAACACTCGACAACTTTACAAAAAGCAAAGTACTAAAAACTTTCATTTGTTTGAATGTTGAGGCTTTTAATTAGCTCTCGTGAAGACCAAAAAATTGTGGTGGTGACATTTTTTTATTGTCCTCGATTAAAATTTGGGAGAAAAACAGGTTCAAATCTGGCAAAGAGCTTCTTTTGGTCGTCACCTTCTTGCGAGTGACACCAGTTGTCTTTGATCATACAAAGATGCAATATATTTTTGCCAATTTTTTTTCTTTTTTTAACTTGCTTTTCAACTGCAGTACCGGTAGTTTTTTTTTGCTTTTGCTTTTTTGCTTTTGCTTTTTTGCTTTTGCTTTTTTGCTTTTGCTTTTTTGCTTTTGCTTTTTTGCTTTTGCTTTTTTGCTTTTGCTTTTTTGCTTTTGCTTTTTTGCTTTTGCTTTTTTGCTTTTGCTTTTTTGCTTTTGCTTTTTTGCTTTTGCTTTTTTGCTTTTGCTTTTTTGCTTTTGCTTTTTTGCTTTTGCTTTTTTGCTTTTGCTTTTTTGCTTTTGCTTTTTTGCTTTTGCTTTTTTGCTTTTGCTTTTTTGCTTTTGCTTTTTTGCTTTTGCTTTTCTGCTTTTGCTTTTCTGCTTTTGCTTTTCTGCTTTTGCTTTTCTGCTTTTGCTTTTCTGCTTTTGCTTTTCTGCTTTTGCTTTTCTGCTTTTGCTTTTCTGCTTTTGCTTTTCTGCTTTTGCTTTTCTGCTTTTGCTTTTCTGCTTTTGCTTTTCTGCTTTTGCTTTTCTGCTTTTGCTTTTCTGCTTTTGCTTTTCTGCTTTTGCTTTTCTGCTTTTGCTTTTCTGCTTTTGCTTTTCTGCTTTTGCTTTTCTGCTTTTGCTTTTCTGCTTTTGCTTTTCTGCTTTTGCTTTTCTGCTTTTGCTTTTCTGCTTTTGCTTTTCTGCTTTTGCTTTTCTGCTTTTGCTTTTCTGCTTTTGCTTTTCTGCTTTTGCTTTTCTGCTTTTGCTTTTCTGCTTTTGCTTTTCTGCTTTTGCTTTTCTGCTTTTGCTTTTCTGCTTTTGCTTTTCTGCTTTTGCTTTTCTGCTTTTGCTTTTCTGCTTTTGCTTTTCTGCTTTTGCTTTTCTGCTTTTGCTTTTCTGCTTTTGCTTTTCTGCTTTTGCTTTTCTGCTTTTGCTTTTCTGCTTTTGCTTTTCTGCTTTTGCTTTTCTGCTTTTGCTTTTCTGCTTTTGCTTTTCTGCTTTTGCTTTTCTGCTTTTGCTTTTCTGCTTTTGCTTTTCTGCTTTTGCTTTTCTGCTTTTGCTTTTCTGCTTTTGCTTTTCTGCTTTTGCTTTTCTGCTTTTGCTTTTCTGCTTTTGCTTTTCTGCTTTTGCTTTTCTGCTTTTGCTTTTCTGCTTTTGCTTTTCTGCTTTTGCTTTTCTGCTTTTGCTTTTCTGCTTTTGCTTTTCTGCTTTTGCTTTTCTGCTTTTGCTTTTTTGCTTTTGCTTTTGTATTAATAAATATTCTTTCCGATGTAAGGAAAAATTTTTCCGAAAATTCAAATCTAATTACAAAGACCAGCTAATTGCAAATTACTGAAATTCAAATGCAAAAATTTTGGTTGAAATGTTAATGTAAAGCAACACAAATTGCAAGAGACATCCAAATACTATTAGCTTTTATTTGAATCTAACTGGCAAAATGCCAACCAATATAGGGTGGTTGCTTGACTCGAAGACCTAACGGTTCCTTCGCAGTCTCCCTGTCCTTCCCTTGTTAATTATATACATGAATCGATGTGTGGTTTGTATTATTTAAGTGTAAGTGAGTTGGACGCAATAAATTCTGAGTAGAGTTGTACTTTTTTTTAAAATGCTTGCAGCTTTGCTTAGTAGTGCTCTGTTATTTGTATTTTATTGTATTGTGGAAACTTTCGCTTTTAGGGTGACTGCTTGACTTAAAGACCCTAGAACAGGTTACTTCGCAGCATCCTTGTTGTCTTTTTGAATATTTTACGTGGTGTGTTTTATTGATGATTGATGTGAGCAACAAAACAAAATAAATCGTTCGTTCCTTCGTATCGTGCATAACCAGGATATTGTCTGCTCGCCCAACAATCGTATTCCTTCCAATCCGTTCGGAGGTCAGTGTTTGGTGCAGTGGTTGATGATGTGGTCCATGGTTTGTTATTCTGCACCACAGGGGCATGCCGCAAAATCGCTAACCGCCCCACCCCACCCTCTCGATACATAAGCACACTGCATTTACCTACGCTAGTGCGTGACGATCTAAGGTGCCCATATTTTTTTGGCAGATCAAATCCAGCAGGGGAGAGGTGGAAGGGATAACACCAAATTATAGGGGGTGAGCCTGTTTTGTACCACTCATTTGTTTACATCTTGTTGACTTTGTAGGAGGTATCCTGCACGATCTTAAATGAAAAATAGCTGTTCGGTTGCAAAGAAATCAACAATTAACTTCGTGTTTTTTCTGTAACCGGGCTCGGAATTTCTCTCAACGGCCGTGCCGAGTACCCTAGATCGGCTACACGGCCATAGTACAGGATCGAACGATCAGTGGCGTAAAGAGGTTTGAGTCAGGGGAAAGCTTTACCAAAAATTCGCTGCTTTATTTTGTCAATTTTCGGTGAAAATAAGGTCTTCAATGAAAAATCGATTTCTTTTTTCAGCCGAAATTACATGAAGACCAAAAAAAGAATTGTCAGATATGTTACAGTATAGGTCCAAAAAATATTTTAAAGAAAGGTTATTGTTATAACTCACGTAGAAATGTTCCCTACCCCCCTTTCCCGCCAGTTACGCTAGTGCGAATGAAAGAGAGACAAAGGGTGCATGCGTGGCTCTTTTGCTCTATGATCGTTCAAATTTAAACTAGTGCTAATTTTAATAACAAACTTTAAAAAGCGTAAACTTTTTAAGGAGAAAAGATGTTTTTGGTTGCGGGCCTTTGCCTCTGACGGGCGAGAGAATTTCAATTTAATTCTAAAAATTGCAGATCTTTAAAGGTGGATTTACACAGTATCCGTTTTTCGCCCGTTTTTGTCCGTTTTTTTTAGTAACCAGACAGTCACATACTGAACAAAAGTTTTTCGAAAAAATTTTTTGTAAAGGAGCACAGCTCTATTTTGAAATATCGCTTTTTTCGTTCATACACAAAATTTTTAAACAAAATTTTTATCTATATACAACAGTCTACTTAGTGCGGATATGGACTTATAAAAATGCGAATGAAAAAGTGCATACTTTTTCAAGAAGAAGCAACAACGTAAAAAAACGGACGAAAAACGGATACTGTGTAAATTCACCTTAACATTGCAATAATTCAAAATTTTTTGTGGCTCTGTTGCACTCTAATTCCAGATGTGGGCACAAATAACATTATACCAAAAGCGCTGCGAAGCAACGCGCAACGATCTTTTCAACCAGTAAAAGCGCAGCGCAAAATACGCAATTTAATATTTTTAATTTCTGAAGCCAGCGCAACTTCCGCAATGACCTTTTTGATTCAGTTGAAGCCCAACGCAATTCCACAATTGCGGAATGGCATTTTCGTACCAAGTTAAAGTGCAACCTGACTTCCGCAATTTAAATTTCACAATGCAAACACCGCATTTTTTGCGATCTAAAATATAAAAAGAGTAAATAATTTTCTGAAGAAGGTCGACAGTTTATCAATTTTACAATCGAAATGTAACAAAATTAAGTTCAATGTATAGAATTGCGCTATTAACAAAAAAAAAAAAAATTGAAAGCGCAACAAACTTTAAAGACTTTAGTCCACAACACAACTTCCGCAATTGCAGAGGTTGCAAAAGTTGCGCTTTGTGTTTCTTAATGCGCTTTGCACACCTCTGTCTAATTCTGCCTAATTAAGCCCGATTTCCGGATATACTTTTCCTAAAATTGACATGCATCGTAGTGACATTAAATGGATACGTCAAAAAACTAGAGCGGTCCACAAGAATGAGACAGTCCTTTAGGTCACAGCACTAGCATTGAGTATTGCGTTATTTCTCGAATTTCCGATAAATTGCAATAAGAAGTAGCGCAAACTAAAAATAACAGCTAACGGTAATTACCAGTTTGGTCATTAAGTTAGTTGTTGAAGTGGAATGATCATTTGCTAGCAAGGTGTATGTAAGAGGTACAAAAATAAGCATCCAAATACGACAGAGTTGGTTGCAAAACTGGCTGTTTGATAAATTTGAACAAACGATGTCGAGACTATAGTATTATTATGCATTTGTCAATTTTGGTAATTTTTTGAGATTTATTTTTCCGGTATATAGTAAATGCATGTTTCTGCAAATGCCGTAAATTATTAGTTATTGACACGTAGTTAAAGCGAGCGAATTTGTCAGTATAAGCGACGTAAGATTCTACCCTGTGAAAATATAGTACATGCTGTGATTAACTAACTATCATAATTTTTTTCTTTTTCACAAAAAAAAGAAAAGAAAAAAAAAAGAAACGAACAAAATGATGAAATATGTTATGCTAATAAAATGTATTTAATAGAAGACATTTTTATCAGAGATGGAGTTGAGGACATAAGGCTCGAGGCCTAGGCCAAGGACACAAAAAAAATCCGATGCCAAAACCAAGGCCAAGGACAGCCCTTCCGAGGACTGACCCTCTCATGACCAAGGGCAGGAATGCTCGAGGCCAAGGCCAAGGACCAAGGACACAAGCGCAAGTGTTCTCAAAAAAAAAAAGGTCTTCAAAAAATTTTTTCAGGCGATCTAAAAAAAAGGTCTTTTAGGCGTTCTCCAGTAAAAAACGCCTTCTAAAATTTTTTTTCGAGCGATCTACAATATTTAAACAATTCAAAAAAAAAAAGTGCTGTCCTCGAGCCGAGGACAGGCCGATTTTCGAGGGCTTGAGGCCTCGAGGCCAAGAACTTGACCTTCGAGGCCGAGGCCAAATTCTTCAAAATGTGTCCTCGAGGACTCCACCTCTGATTTTTATGACTTAAATATGTACCATATGCTGTAGCATGGACTTTTCGTGATCACTCACGGCCGAAGAGCTTGAATCTTCCACTCGGAGGCCAGAATTCACTAAATAAAAAATTTAAAATATTAAAATTCAATTTAAAATTATTATGACTGTATTGATTGCGATAAATGTATGACATCAAAAATTTGTATAAACGGCGCGTGACACAGCAATTGTTTCACGCATAAGACTGAAAAGCAATAGTATCGCCAATTGGATGACATTAGATGGGTCCTTTCAAATTAATGTCAGACGTAAAATAATACCTCTGCACTCTGGAGAGTGCATGCAAAAATCTGATATCTGAAATAATGTAGACTTACTGAATTCTTGAATCTTGAATACCAGTTACTCGTAGTACTTGTACAATAGCACTCATAGTACTTTGGTTGTTACTATACTGTATAGTGAGCCTAAACGCACAATACGTTGTTATGCAAACTTTTGTTATATAGTTTTTCAGAATCGGAAAAAATATGCAAAACATTTTGTTTTAGATGTAATAACGACAATAAATTTTGCCTTTTTAGTTCTGTGAATTAGTTTTCAATGATTATTGGTTTGTTTGGAAATACGATGCTTCCAAATTTAAAAACAACAGCCTTCATTATGCCAATGAAAAATACAAGTGAAGAAAATGAGAGCAGTGATATCGTTATGGTTCCATCAGAAGAAACAAAACTAACTTATCAGATTGTAAGCGGAGTATTCGGAGTTTTGGAATTATATTTGTTTCTTTCTTTGCTCTGCTACGAATTATTTATCCCCGACAAACCCCGCAACGGGAGGACGCTAAGAGTATTAGGGCTGTGTGCGGTTTTTGTATCTATATTGTTTGAGTTTTTTCAGCAGTTTTTGGTTCTTTTCACTAACAAAAGCACAATGGTCTGCTTCACGGTAATAATAATAAAAATGACAATCCAAAATTCCCAAATATCGTTTTGCTACGCCTTTATTTGGCTTCGGCAGTACAGACTATATTCAAGCTGCAAATTTCAAGATTTACGAGGGAAAAAGATGAAGATGATCACTTGGGTTGTTCTTGCACTGATCATCGTAAACCCTTTTTTAATGTTTGGCTTTCAATTCAACGGAGAACTGTACAAGGTGGTGAACGATTTGTGTTTGGTAGTGTACATTCCTTTCGTCAATCAAATTCCATTTTTGTTCGTTTCTTTCAGTTACGGATTCATTCAAGTAAGTTTCTAATACTATTGACTTTCAATGTTACGGTACTGTTTGTAAAATGTATTTGTCGCATAACATTTAAATTTTTGTTTTTTGTGATGAGTGATGACTTATAGCTTCGGGCGATCAGTTTTTTTGTTCAAACCCGACCTTTTCAGAAACACGTCAAGCTTTTGATCGGGAAGAAAAGTCATGTACTTTTCCAAAAATGCCCTGGCCTAAGTACACGTAATAATGGACCTATTTAAGTAAATTTATTTACTTAATACTGACTTCAGCACGCTTGTATGCATCCTTATAATTTAAAATCTTTTCGTAAATTAATTTTAAAAAAATGTTAGAGTAAATATTTCAGATTTTATATTTAAAACAAACTCTGGCATAATTTCATTATTGCTGATAAAAAGAAAACGAGGATATTGGGTACGGGGAAATCTGCGTCATAAAGAGCCAAACCAGAAAAAAAATATGTGTTTCGTAATCCTACCAAGTCACGATCCGAGATTTTTAAAAGGTTAGTGACAAAGCTATGACTTGCAGACAGCTATTAAGTCTTACTATAGAATTTAGTGCTGCTCTCCATCCCTCCATCTAGGTTGCATCTAAAATTTGCAGTTGGGACACAGCAATGGTGTTCTGTTACAGTTTGTTGGTACTAAATTATAGTTTTAAGTTTTTGGACTATCAACTGAAAAGTGGTGCATTTTTCTAAAGTCTGTGATTGAATCAAATTTATTTTTTACAGGCCACTCTTGTTTTTCTCTTCTTTTATCCATTGTGCAAGAACAAAGTTTTTACGGACATTTTAAGGAACTCAGCAGGCAAGTTTAAACTGGGGAAATATGTAATGGGAAAGGGAAAACGTTCAACGGTAGAAAAAGAGTTTTCGTGCCATTCAATCGCCTCTGAAACCGTTTGCCATTCGTTAGCGTCTGAAGGATGCAAAAGTACAGAAACAATTTATGGATCGAGGCAGTCAAGATCCAAAAGATTATCTCCCAATAAAAGATTGATGAAATGGCTGAAACTGAGCCTCATCTGCATCACATCCGATTACATTGCTGCGACAATTATTGCTGTTTTTCTTTTAAACTTTACTCCGGGAAGCCTAATAACCGAAATGTTTTTGTTTCATGACGCTAGCATACTCATCAGTAATCTATGCGTCATATCCTATTTCAGTCACTGGAAAACGATGATTTTTCCGTACAAGGCTCTGTGTTATATTTTGAAAAAAAGATCTCGTAAAACTGGAGATATCCCCGTTGTTTGATAAACTTACGAATTTTTATTCGTAGTTTTTTTATCCTGATGGTTCAATTGCTATTTGATGGAACGGCATAGCATTCTAACAAATTTTGTTCACGTTACAAACCGGCGAACAAAGCTAACCTTCTAAAAACGATCATGTACCTAAACTATGTGCTGTACAGTTAGACGTTGGTGCAAATTTTTACCGATTTTGTACCGTTTTACCGATTACGCGTATAAGCGCGGTGTCATTTGATTCTATGCATTTTGCCTTTTTTTTGTATTTCACGTTAGACAACTTTTATCGATCATGCGTATTTGAGTCCAGAAATACGCATGTTTTTTGACTGCATGCATTTTGCCTATTTCCTTACTTTGCGTTCACATTAAAAAAAGATATTATGCTTACCAGAGGTGGAGTCGAGGACACAAGGCTCGAGGCCAAGGCCAAGGCCAAGGACACAAAAAAAATCCGAGGCCAAGGCCAAGGCCAAGGACAGCCTTTCCGAGGACAGACACTCTCGAGGCCAAGGACAGGAATGCTCGAGGCCAAGGCCAAGGACCAAGGACACAAGCGGCAAGTGCTCTCCAAAAAAAAAAAAAAAAGGTCTTCACAAAAATTTTTCAGGCGATCTCCAAAAAAAAAAAAAAAAAAAAAAAAAAAGGTCTTCACAAAAATTTTTCAAGCGATCTCCACAAAAAAACGTTTTCTAAAAAATTTTTCAAGCGCTCCGAAAAATTTTAACAATTCAAAAAATACTGCTGTCCTCGAGCCGAGGACAGGCCAATTTTCGAAAACTTGAGGCCTCGAGGCCAAGGCCAAGGACTTGACCTTCGAGGCCAAGGCCAAGGCCAAGGACTTCAAAATGTGTCCTCGAGGACGTCCTCGAGGCCAAGGACGTCCTCGAGGACTCCACCTCTGATGCTTACTTCCGCTCGTAAATACGCGTGATCGGTAAAAGAGGCCTAAATTGCAAATTTCATCTCGAGTTTTGTAGAAATGCAAATTTACGGAACTGAATAAAATTAAAAATTCGATTGGAATTTGTTTTTCTTTTCTGTAACTCGATAACTCGATCTTCTTCGCAAAGCTTATTTTGAGAAAACGAAATTTGATAAAAACTTTGCTACGACTGCAAAACAAATAATAATGCCAAAACGTTATGTGCAGTCAAGATACATAATGCAGTAGCTTGTATCATTTCACTTTAGGAACCTGCAATCTCATACATATGCAATGTATAGTTAAGAAAAATTCCATTTCGCCGTAAAGGCAAATATAGATATTTAGATTTATATCAGTAACTCAAGAATGAACTTACATCCTAAACGAACCGGCCAATTGGTCGAGCGGTAACGCGTTCGTCTCTGGAGCAGGAGGTCGGGGTTCAAATCTCGGGCCGGTCAAATCGGACACAGTTTTGCCAACGGCTAGCCAACGCTGTTATATTTTATTGAAAGGAGCTTTGTTGCCCGGCCGCAATGACGCGGAGATTGGCCCCGCAAACTCGTTACACGCTTCGGCGTAATACAGCGAGTATAATAAAAGATTTGATTTGATGTACGTTCTAAACGATTACTTCTAATAAGCCTTGTGTATATTGTTTCTCTTGAATTAATTTTCGTAAAATTGTCGCTATGGTATGTGTGGAATATTTATTTATTTTTTTGCATGACTTGGATTGGATCCAAGTATTGATTTGACGTTTGTATCCAATTGTTTCTTCATAATTTCAACTGAAAAACTTCAGCTAGTCTTTATAGGTTAAACATAATTACTCTTCTAATTATATTTGGTAATTCAATTTTAAATCTTTCGTGTTTCTTGAAATGTCATTAAAATCATTAGTTTCATTTCCTTAATTAGAGAAAGGAGAGTGGATTATTTTGAAATAGTATGGTTTATGTGACTTTGTAAATTGCTTTTAAACATTAAATGATTTGTTGCATCGTGTTTTCAGCGTTGTTTAATGCAAGTCTGAAGAGATTTGAAAATTCCAAAACCTGCTAGCAAATTTCGAAAGCCAATTTTTGGTAGGCTTTTGCAAGCAGCTAGGCGTCAGCGGAGGAGCGGCAATTTTGGTTTGAAATAATATTCTTTATTTTCTGTCATTATACTCTTATTAGTAAACCGGCTCGTTGGTCGAACGGTAACGTGTTCGTCTCTGGAGTGGGAGGTTTCGGGTTTAAATCACGGACCGCAAGGTCCTTTGCAACTTCCCTGTCGCCTTCTTAAACAAATGCTGATTAGATGAAATAAATTAGTCTTGTCGTGTCTTGACCTATCAAATCGGACATAGTGGACAGCTCGCCACCGCTGCGACATTTCTTTGAAAGTATTTGTGTTGCTCGCAGGTGCAATGACGCGGAGATTGGCTACACAAACTCGTTACACGTTTCGGCGTAGTACAGCAATTCTAATGAAAGATTTGATGTGATATAAGTAGACCCAGAGGGTGTGAGGCTTCTATCGTGTTTGGTAGACAAGAGGGTCGGCGACAGCTTGAGTTGAAGACTGAAAAGTCCTTTTGCAGTATCTTGACCAAGGTTACTTGATAAATTATTAGATGATATTAAATTCAAAATATTAAATTCAAATATTACAGACTTTTGGTAAAATTGGTTTACTACATTATATTTGGATATTTTTTGACAATCGTTGAAATACAGTTATAGTCAGAACTTAAATTGTAAAATTTTGCATGGGGGACGCTTATGCAGCGTTGACCAAACGCATTTCGCATGCGAAAGTACTTTAGTAGCAATTTGTAATTCCGTCGCCGAAACTAAATGAAGACCAAAAATTGAAGTGTCTTTTCCCGAAATTAGATAAACACCAATAAAAAAAAAAGAAAGGTCTTTGCCGCAATTTGGGACTATATTCGGCCCAATTTGAAAGATTTCTTCGTGCTGGCTGGCTCTTTTTCATCTGATCATCCAGCACTCAAATCTCGATGGGATGAACGCTAACTTTCGATGGGGGGACGCGTCCCCCCTACAATTTAAATACTGGTTATAGTCATTTTAACGTATGCTCAAGATTTTCGAAAATATGTCGTGTGAAAAACTGCTAACAGATTACCTTACAATGTCAAGTTTCCTGCTGTCTGACTGCCGATTTCAGAAAAGAACGAGCTTCTCAGCTTCTTTTCTTTATAATTTGCTATTCACAGCTTCTAAGGGTGGAACAAGAATTTGGCTAAAGGGGGTGGAGGCTTGAACTTAAAACTGAAATTTGTCTGTGTTTCACCTGGAGGCTTGGAAGCAGACTTTTGATTGTTGGAAAAAACATGATCATTTTAACACTATTTAGATGACATTTAGCTGGTTTGTGATGCCATTTGGAAGAAAGAATTGCTAAGATTTGGAAACTCTTTGACAAAATTGAATTATCTTGCCCCTTCAGCCCTCCTCTTACTTCCAGTTCAAGTTCAAAACACGTATAAAAGCATGCATATTTGAGGTAAAATTTTTGCATGACTTGGCTTGGTTTGGGGGTGGAGGGGGTAGGCCTCAGCCTTTTTCCACCAGGTTATGCCACTAGCAACTTCCAAAATTGCTTATGTTTTGATGAAGAAAACGCTAATTATTTTAACCGAAAAGATGCCTTTGTTGCCGATTACTGTAATTAGCTATATTAATATCTTTATCTCATTTCTTCTGATGCCAATTAGCACGTGCCAATTTTGTTCAGGAAGACAAGTGAGGTAACGTCTTGAGTGTCAAACCAAGCAAACATGAGGCTTAAAATAATGTTTTTGAAACTTCCTTGTATGATTATTAGACAGGGCAACCTTTCAACTCTCCTTAACCTTTTTGAAAGGTTCGCAAGAAAGGCAACAAGAGATATGAGATAAATGTTTTGCATACGCACGCTCATGGGCATTTACCCTAAATTACCTAAAATGGCAGAGGTTCATAAAATTTAATTGCTTTGCGTTTATAATTGCCTAAAGTTTCGGTTTGTTCTCATGTGTGCAACCCGTTGTAATGAGCTTGCATGCAACTTTTACCGAAGAAAAAGCCCCTTTAAAAACTTTCTGGTTAAAAAGGTTAAAAAACGTTCTACATTTGGTCTCAGGTTGGAAAATTCAAGGAATTTTAGCGGATTTCTTCATCTTAAAGAAATCGCAATTTTGAAGAATTCAAGCACCTTTCAATCGGATTTGAGGTGAAGACAAAAACAGGTTATTCGTCATGACCGCTTGTATCGTTTCCCGGTATCCCATGGTGGGAGAGGTTTATGTATCGCTGATTTTCACTGACGAAATACACACAATAAGGCACAATTACTCCTCTGTCTACGCTACACTGTCTAGAGCAAAGACTAATCAAACAGTCAAAGATATGATTGAAGAAAATTGAATTTAACATAAGTACAAAAAATAATGATATTCTGGAATTATTAACTAACGCCAGCATGCATGGGATGATGATAGGAGAAAAGAATCGTGTCGATTTTTGATGCTCAGTAGTTTGCAATGCCCTATTTGCTCCCAATACGCCCCTGTTATCTGTACATCAGTGCCTGTCCCGATTGAACTAAGTCAATAATGCAGTGCTGGTAAAAGCAAACTTATAAAATCAAATTGAAAAGATGCATAACTGATGATTCATTAAAAACAGCGTGTCTGATTTGATCATCTAGAAATTGAAGCAGAGACCTGCCGCTGGAATGGCGCACCACGATGGGAGCCTAAAATGTCTCAAGACACCCCTGACTTGACTAACTTGACCAGAGTAGGAAGGAGCATTTGAAGGAGCTTAACAACATGAAATTCATTCAACTGACTTTCACAAATAACTCTAAAACCAACACAATTTTTTCCAAATTATTTTAAAATGGCTCTGTCTTGGAAAGGAAATTTTGGGTTTCCAGAAGCTAAATAATAATTTCAATAACAACACTAGATGTTCGTTTTTTCCGGAGGAAACTAATTTGGAACTTCCGCCAATCCCTTTTCACCAGCATTCTCCACTTCATACTTTAAAGGTTGCCAATATTTCTATAAAACTCAATCGTATGCAATGCAAACAAAGTGACTTTGTCTGATGAAAAAAAAAGTTGAATTTAAATCATTTGTGGTTTGGGTAAAACGGATGTCCGACTAAGTATTTGAACCCAGCTCTGTTCATTCACAACCATTTCAAACACCAGCGCCTTTAACCATTATGCCAACACAGCTCATGAACCCAGTTGACTAAAAGCAAGTGTTTAATTTAACTTCCAAAGAGTGATTTCAGGGGGCCCATTTAGGGGGTTGCGGAGGGTTGGTGCACCCAAACTAATTTTAAAAAATTTGTCTCTTAAACATCTACTGATATCCAAAAAAACTAGCGCCATAGCTTAAGTTCAAAAAACTGATCTATGTAGGTCCACTTGCAAAGGTTCCGGAGGGATGATACCCCCAACTTAGCCAACAAAAATTTTGTATTTTAAACATCTACTGAGATCAAAAAAAACTGGAGTCTGAGCTTAAGCCGTTAAAAAAACTGATTTTGGGAGGTTTAATTGGGGCTTTCCTGGAGGAAATGATACCTCCAAATTATGTCCAAGTATTTGTCGGACAAAAACTGGAGCTTTAGCTTAGGCCGTTCAACAAACTGATTTTTGGGGGTTTCTTTGGAGGTTTCCGGGGGAGTGTTATTCCTAGATTATTTACAAGTGTTTGTCTGTTAAGTATCTACTGATATCAAAAAAATTTGCACCCTTGTTAAAGCTGTAAAAAAATTGATTTTTGGAAGGTGCATTTGGGGGTTTCGGGTAGTTGGTACCCCCGCATTATGCCAAGAAACTTTTCAATTAAATATCTAGTCATATCGAAAACAACTATACTTATGTTGAAATATTTGTTCGTGAAATATCTACTGATATCAAAAAAACTGAAGCCTTAGCTTAAGCCGTTTAAGAAAGTTGATTTTTGTGGGGAGCATTCGGGAATTTTCGGGGAGGATTGTGGAGTGGTACCCACAAACTATGTCCAAGTATTTGTCTGTTAAGTATCTAATGATATCAAAAAAAAAAACTAGTACCCTAGCTTAAGCTGTTAAAAAAAGAGTTTTAGGGTGTCTTCACAGAGAATGAAACCTGAAACCCTCTGATCATATTTAATACAAAAATAAAAAATATTGAAAAAGATTTTGTCCTCATAAAAAAAAATACTGGATTCAACATGATCATGGAATGCGAAAACCGATGGTTAACTAGATAGTTGAACCCAGGTCTACTCACTCTCAAAAGTTGTACATGCCCACGCCTTCAATCACTTGGCCACGGCAGCACAGGCATGCATATGGCAAAAATCAATTATTAAAATCACGTATTAAACTTTGTTATCACTAGTTTTTGACCTCCCAAACCGCGCGACGTAGCGCTCCAAAAATCCAGATGCAAAACTTCATATATATACTTATCATATCCCAAATTTCAATTTTCTAGCGTCGGTGATTTCGGAGTTTTTGTTTCCAATACAATAGTTCTTAAATGAATAAATAAATAAAGAAGAAGAAAAAGTGTCAGATTCGAGATAATTTAAATTTGGGAGCTGAAACTGCATTCTTAATTCGCTTCTAAAGTTGAAACTTTTATTCTCTTGCTGCAATTACTTTTCGCGCAAGAGCTGTTTAAACATCCGATTGGCATTTAAGTTTTTGGCTCGGAAACCCGAATCACGAGACCAATTGCCCCCAAAGCTTGCCAAAGAATGATCCATATGTGCTCCACCTAATTTCTAAATTTCAAGTTTCTACTTTTTGAAGTTTTGAAGTTATAGCGTTTTCGACCTCTGGTTGCCGAAGTCGTAATTTTGCATGGAAAAACATAAGGACTTCCGACGCGAAGCGTCGCGGAAGTCCTAATTAAACGAGAACTGCTGCAGAAGAAATCAATGGGAGTATCTAAAGTTAGGGCAGTCGTATCAGATTAGATTGGCGTTGACTCTCATTATTTTTTCCCCAGTGTACCAGAGATATTCTTTAAACACGATCTAGGAGCTTTTCTGATTTTAATTTTTATTGGCAACCCTAATGTTGAGCGACACCGTTTCAGTTCTATGTTAAGTCAACGATATAAAAATAAAAGCAGACCGTAATAAAATTCTACTATCAAAATAAATGCCAGCGGTTACCGGTGGCGTTGCTCAATTTCGATCAAAATACAGCGGCTTTCCTATTCGTTACCTGAACTGGCAAAGCGTCGCTGTCTCCTTGGAAAAGACACATAACGATTATTTTCTATGAGCACTATACAATACGCGATGACCCATTCTGATGAGACTGATGCTAGCAAAAACAATCCAATAAAGAAGCTTTGTGTGGATGTTTTTGCGAGATGAAGATCGAACGCATTCCTCGCAACTCTATTACTTAACGTCGGAGAAGAAAGTGTTGTCATTGACGCAATTGATCTGGTACAGTGGCTACTACTGAAACGGTAGACTTGGTTTTGATTTTCGGTCGTGTCAAACCAATGATAACAAAAATCGGCATTCAAAGCTTCCCTGCTTGAATTTCAGCAGTTAAAGGATTCAAGCCTCCCAAGTGTGTGGCAGACAGAAGAGCAGTTGGCAGCTTGACTTGAAGACCAATAGTTCCTTTGGCTGTCTCCTGGCCAGTGATGGCCAAAGCAACTTGGTAAATGAAACGTAATTGCAATTTATACGTTCACAATTTAGATCGAAATGGCAGTTTCGATCTAAATTGTGAACGTATAAATTGCAATTAAAATTCAATTCTCACCGTATTTATGGTGTGAATTGTGCCATGCTCCCTCTTAGGCAAGTCAAAATTTTATATTGCAAGCATTTCAACCCTAAAAATTTGCGATTCCTCCTCCCATTCAGACCGAGTCAGAAAAACAATACATGAAATTAAAAAAAAATCGAAATATAGCGTATACCAGGCTTTTTTTTCGGTAGGCTGTTCACCTAAAATCGGTAAAAGATCTTTAAAAATTTGTGATTGTCCTAGGCAAAGACCTTGTTTCGGTTTTCAACTAAAATCTATGAAAAATTTAAACAACTTTTTATCTCCCGAAACATTGAGCTCCTCCAAGGCGAAGAAATGTTTGTCTTCATTTAATTTTGTTAGTAAGTCTCCTCCACTTTAGAATATTCGCCAACGCCTCTTTAAGATGCTACATCGAACTTGTACATAGAGCACCTAGGGTCAAAAGAACACGTCCTACTGTAATTGCGGTCGACCGTCTCGGTCGCGCAACCTCAAAGTGGTTTGACTGAATTGCTTTATTGCACTATTGCATGCTTCTAGAGCTGAGTTTCCCTTGTATTGTTGCTGTTTTGTATTCTGGATTTTGTTTATGATCATCACTTAAAGCAGTGAGGTGCTGCGACACAAACAATATTTCACTCAGCCAAATTTAGTTTCACCAAATATCAATGCATAAAAACGAGATTGCCGGCCATGTCGTGGTTACCCTTTAAAATTGGAGAAATCAATCCAAAACGTGCTTACGGTGACCTGATAATGATATTTTCCCGAACTGACAAAATATCAAACCTTTGATTAATAGCAAGTTAGTTAATATGAGAAATAGGATTTTATCAGCTTTTACTACTAGTTTGCTATGCAGTAGTAGGACAAACTTGTCATGTTCATGATTTTGCGCAAAACCTCTGCACTCCGGCCACAATGGAATAGAATTACTTAGCAAAAGGGCGATCAATTAACAAAATTAAACAGGCGAAAAATTTCATTACGGCGTATGAGTATCATATCTTTAGCGTTACTTGGGCGTATAAACAGTGCATAAGTAGCATATAGACGTATAAGCTGCGTTTGATAAACGTACGCAAAGCGTTTGCATGACGTACTAAAAGCTCGAAAAACGTAGGCTTATGCTCGTAATTCATTAGTCTATTGCATTATTTGTGTCTTCGAGCTCAGCTGGGTCGCCACTCGCCATGTGAAGCATTTTTGTTTTTATTGCTGGCTTTTTGGATGCTAAGAAAAAGGTGATCTAACTATCATCAGTGCTCTGTCATTTTTAAGTAAACCGTGCCTCGAGCTTTTGAACAAGTAGAGACCGTTGAGTTGACTTCCAATTTAATACGAAGAAATTCGCTTTGGATTTATTAAACTAAAAAGCACTAAATTACCGACTTTTGAACACCATTTCATTTATTACACATGAAAGTGCATTAATTGCAGCGTATCCTCAAGATATGGAACTATAAAGAAACAATCACCCATATCGAAGAGTTTGATGCTTGATAATATTCATAAAAGAATCGGCTATTGCTCTATTTCTTAAATCTGGACAATGGTCTTTGTGCAGCCTCTCACGTTTGCTGCTCTCTTTGTATTATTATCATTTAGCATTTATCACTTCATACGTGGCATTATGAGGAGTATTGGGTTTGTGTGTCTTTTTCGGCAAAAATATATCCCTAATACTGCTACCATTACTGGTACCATTTCTTTGCAAATAAATGCGATTCGAACGAAAATACATTGACACATCAGAAAACAAAACATAAAGGATTATCACAACAACAGCACAACTTAACATGACTATAAATATTATGTTTTTAGGATTCTTATTTTGTGCTTTTAAGCTTTCCTTTTTTCCGGTTTTTGTTGCTGCTGCTGAAGTTATTTTTGTCGTTATCGTTGTTATTGTTGTTTTTGTTGCTGTTGTTGTGGTCGTTAATGTTGTTGTCAACGTCACCTCTGTTATTGTTGTTGTTGTTTTTGTTGCTGCTGCTGTTGTAGTTGTTGTTGTTGCGGTTGTTGTTGTTGTCGTTGTTGGAGTTGTTGTCATTGTAGTTGTTGTCGTTTGTGTCGTTCTTGTAGTTATAGTTGGTATTGTGGTCGCTGTTGTTGTTGTTTTTGTTGTAGTTGTTGTCATCGTCGTTGTTGTTGTTGTTGTTGCTGTAGTTGTTGTAGTTGTTGCTTTTATAACTAATTTTGTGATCCAGATTTCTGGATGATCAAGAAAAAAACTTTTCAACTCGCATCTGTATTCGCCGCTATCAGCATATGTTGCTCTGAGGATCGTTAATGTACCATCGCGTGAAATCTGGATTTTGCCTTCGTAATCTTCTTCAAAATATCTAAATAAGCCGTCTCGAAACCGCCATCGCAAATATTCGGAAAAGTCTTTGTTGCTAGATTTTTTATATCCAAATGATATAAAAGAACGTTCAGCATCATTTCGAGCAAGTGTGTGGTTGAAACAAGGTAAGATTGTATTCGCACCTGACCAAGAAGTTCTTTCAAATTTCTGTTCCTGAGCTGTACAAGAAAACCAGACAAAAGACAAGACGACAAGCATATTAGCAATCAGCATTGCTTTAATTCCGTTCAGCGCTTCTTTTGTTGCAAATCTAGTGAGCAAAAAACTGAATTTGCTGTAATTAATATCAATAATTTTGATTCTTTCTGTAGAAGAGTAAATGTAAAAAATACAGCAAGCGTCTTTCAAACTTTAAAGGAAAAACAAAAAACAAAAAAACAATCGTTAAATTAAACAACGACCTTCGGAGTGTTGCAGTTATTTTTGAACTTGCGCTTTCATTCAGTGTATCCTACATGCTAGTGTACTTTAGTTGGAAATCACCAAAAAAAGGTCACAGTCAAATTTCAAAATAGAACAATCGAAAAAAAATCATTTTGCAAACCAGGAGTCAACCAAAAGTGGATTTATGACTTCTATATTTCATTCACTTATACCTTCGCCCTTACAAACACCCAAAATTGGAAAAACCGAAAATGCCATTATTCAAAGCTTTATGAACTTTATGAACCATAAGAGGCTTTATGAACACTCTGCAATGTATTTTTCAGACCACTCCAGCCCACGGTCCATTTGCGGCTGGAAAAGAAACGTAATCTGGCCTGCGTTGGGAATGCGATTTCGGTTCGTCACCAAAGTTATCGATAAATAAAATATTTCAACTACCTTTCAACGCGGAATTTTTCAAACCAGAAGCAGATGAAGCAGAAGCATTTTCCACCTTTTCTTACAAAGAAAGTGAGGTCCAAAACCTGCAAAAAACTTTGTTTTGGTCTTAATCTTGTTTTGTAGAGAAAATAAGGACCACAACTTGTGAAAGCGCTTTTTTTTTACTTTTTATAACCTTTTTTCATTGCATGAAATTTAACTGTTCGGCAACAAAATGCTCTTCTCTTATCACTTCGTTTTTTTATGGATTTGAGTAGCCTGCAAGCAGCATCGTAAGGTCTAATTGAATCCATCATTATAAAATGTTTGGACACCCTTTTTCTGTGTTATTTCATGCTATACATGGAAATTTTCTGAAATATTTCCGAGTAAACGATGACAGCTTCTAAATATAACACGAGTGTCCTATTCATTTACGTACAAAAAGTTAGAAAAAAATTTTCAGCCTGTGATTGTCGGAATACTTCGGATGACGGTCACTATATGCATCACTGTAGCAAAAAAAAAAAAAACGATTAAAATTTTGATAACAAGTCCATTACTGTTTAAGGTCAATTTTGCCAATATTTAAGAATTGAAAATTACGCGTAAAAACGACTCAATTATGACTCAGCTGTTTTCTAAAGTGGTTTGAAATATTTTACGTAGAAGGATGTGGTCTCATCCTACACCATCAAAATCTTGGATAATTAAAATTTGAGCAGATAATGTGTTATCAAGTCCTAAAAGTTGATGCTAATAGAAAACATTCCTTGCCTACAAGTAGCAAAAGCTAATTTAAACATATGGAGAAACAACATTACTTTGTGAGAAATAAGGTGAAAGAAGCTCGTGGATCCATTATTTTTGTAGTTGCAGATTTAATAACGGTATTTTGACTGAAAATGGTGTAAAGCTTAAGTTGGACAAAAATTAACGAAGTTTTGAACACTGCAAGGTGATGCAAAAATTAAATATGACTCAACAAATTCAACTTAATTAGCTTCTTTTTAGAATTTATTTTATCTGTTATTTTGCAGTATCAGCTACTGCTTCTCTTTCTGCAGGAAAAGAGATACCGGTGATTTCTGCGTGACATGCAAAATGCATATTATCGAACTGCATATCTCAGAATGTTTCAAAAAAGTTTCACAAAAAACTGAAAAGTAAACAACAGAACTTTTTGATCAGTGCTCCACGCACTGTATTCCTTTTTTTACAATAAATTAACTACCACTGACCTGTTAATCCTTTATCAAGTCTGATATATTTTCAATCGTTCACGTATGTTTACTATTTGATTTTTACGGTACATTAAAAGTGCTCTTTTCTGGTGCAAAACAACCAAAAAAACACACATGCATATTGCACAATCACGTACTCGACTTGATTTTTGTGAATTTCTTTCAAAAGCTAAGTTATTTTACATCAAACCAAACAATAACTTACATTATTACGTAAATTATTATCCTTGACTTAATATTTATGAGTCCAGTTCTATTTTAGGTTCATTTCAATGTAGAGGATTGATTGTTAAAATAGTAATGTAGCATATTTTTTATATCGTACTAACATTTTGCGCCATTCTTAATGAAACTTGCTGTAAAAAGTAGCGTATAAAAAAGAAAAAAAGTTGCAAAAAGTTGCAATATAAAATTCCTAAAAACAACTTAGAACATTGTACTACAAAAGGGTCATTCTTTGTCAACTTGACCACAAAAAAGTGAAAACGTAACCCACCATCTCAGATTTTGATGAAACTGTAGGAGATTATAGAGCTGGTCATTCTGAGAAGAATGATACCCATATCAGCGAATTTGGTTCAGGGGGTCAATAGTTATGGCCCACCAAAAATCGCCATTTTTGTGTTCACTCAAGCATAAAAATTTATTAAGATTTTTACCTAATATTTTAAATGTTTATAAATTAGTGAGTTTTTTAGTTACAAAACTCAAATTTGGTGAGAATGTTGCCTATGGTATGTGGTGTAAGTGTATCACTTTTTTTTTAATTTGGTAATGCATGAATGATTTTGTGCCATCTTGAATAATGACACAATTTCAAAATCATTCATTCGGAACCAATTTTTAAAGCTAAATATCAAAAAAGTCCCAGCTTTGAATTTTTCAAGTAAGATATCAAATGAAAGCTCTTGACCTCCTCTTTCTATTAATGAAATAAAAAGTATGTGTATTTGTGTTTATCAAGTTCAAAACATGATATAACTTATCACAACCAAAAACCTGTATTTTTCAGAAATTTTTAGTGTTTGTTTTAACTAGTTCAAAAACATTTAGTTGTAAAGTGTAGTTGTGCTACCTTTTGAATTTATTGCTTCTCTTCTTTGCAGTTATAGAAGCCATTAAATAATTGTGCGTGATTATTTTATTGAAAAATTTTAAGTAAACGAGACTAAAACAAGAATGAAATTAGATAATTGTGCGTAACTACTTTACTGAAAAAATTTAAGTAAACGAGACTAAAATTTTTTTTGAAATGTATTTTTCATTTGTTTTTTAGGGATTAAGATTAGGGTTTAAGATATATTTGAGGTTAGTTTTAAAGCAAAAATTTGAGTTTGAGTCAGAATTAATGGAAACCACAATAGAATTTTTTTTTGTGAAATTAAACCTTCCTTAGTGGTTTAAATCACGAAAGAATAGTATTTACTTGCTTAAAAAAATTGAATACTTTCAGTAACATTGAGTTTTTGTATGCAGCTTGTCAAGAACAATTTCTTTACTCAGAAAACATAACATAATCAGGTTTTCAAATAAAATTTAAATCAATAAATGAAAGTGAACAAACGTGGCATTCAGTTGTATAGGCTACATTATACAGAATGGACACAATTTACAGACAAACGAAATGAATGTAGTAGTGCTTTTTTGAACACTGTCAGATAATTATGTTGAATACCAAACGAAGGATTGTTATAGCATACCCTCTTTTTGTTGCAAAGCATCCAAGATTAATAATCAAGCTAACAACCGACTATAACAAAGATTACCTATTTTTGCAGTTTAAGTATAACATCAGCTTAAGGGTTAGCTCTTTATTTTTCATGAGAAAGAGAAATGCAGTACAAAAGTTCACTTAGATAGCAGAAAATAAATTTCAGCTCAGCAGTACTGGCTAACCTTAAGTTTTTGAAAGCTGCAAAAATTGTTACAACTAATCACAAAATGATCTTCATTTGGCATGAATTATATTCAGGGTTTGGCTGGAAAAAATGTACTGCCCTCTTGTAGTAGGAATCTTCGGACTGTCAATTACACACAAAATGTGATCACTTGGTACCCAACAAACATCTTGGTGTCTTGGCCAGTGAAAGGAGTTTGGGTCGATGTTAAACATGATTGATGCCAAATTAAGATCATTTTGTGATTAGTTGTAACAATTTTTGCAGCTTTCAAAAACTTAAGGTTAGCCAGTACAGCTTAGCTGAAATTTATTTTCTGCTATTTATATGAACTTTCGTACTGCATTTCTCTTTCTCATGAAAAATAAAGAGCTAATCTTTGAGCTGATTTTACACTTAAACTGCAAAAATTGGTAATATCTGTCATAGTCGGTTGTTAGCTTGATTATTAAAGGCGGTGAATCATCAGGCCAATTCCGGTGGTTTACAATAGTTAAAATTGAACTATAATTTTTCATATTTTTTGTAGTGATTTTGGTGATGCGGTTGCAAAGATATTCAACAAATACAAAAAGATATCCCCCGAAAAAAGTTTTTGGAAACTCTGAGTTTTGTTCTTCCCGTCAAAACCACAGTAAGCTTAATAGTTCAGAGAAGTGTGATTTTGGTGGGAAGAACAAAACTTAGAGTTTCCAAAAACTTTTTTCGGGGATATCTTTTTTGCATTTGTTGCATATCTTTGCAACTGCTGCCCAAAATTAACATAAAAAAATATCAAAAATTATAGTTCAATTTTAGCTATTATAAACCACCGTAATAGGCTGGATGACTCACCGCCTTTAGGCTTGGATGCTTTGCAACAAAAAGAGGGTATGCTATAACAATCCTTCGGTTGGTATTCAACATAATTATCTGACAGTGTTCAAAAAAGCACTACTACATTCATTTCGTTTGTCTGTAAATTGTGTCCATTCTGTATAATGTAGCCTATACAACTGAATGCCACGTTTGTTCACTTTCATTTATTGATTTAAATTTTATTTGAAAACCTGATTATGTTATGTTTTCTGAGTAAAGAAATTGTTCTTGACAAGCTGCATACAAAAACTCAATGTTACTGAAAGTATTCAATTTTTTTAAGCAAGTAAATACTATTCTTTCGTGATTTAAACCACTAAGGAAGGTTTAATTTCACAAAAAAAAATTCTATTGTGGTTTCCATTAATTCTGACTCAAACTCAAATTTTTGCTTTAAAACTAACCTCAAATATATCTTAAACCCTAATCTTAATCCCTAAAAAACAAATGAAAAATACATTTCAAAAAAAATTTTAGTCTCGTTTACTTAAATTTTTTCAGTAAAGTAGTTACGCACAATTATCTAATTTCATTCTTGTTTTAGTCTCGTTTACTTAAAATTTTTCAATAAAATAATCACGCACAATTATTTAATGGCTTCTATAACTGCAAAGAAGAGAAGCAATAAATTCAAAAGGTAGCACAACTACACTTTACAACTAAATGTTTTTGAACTAGTTAAAACAAACACTAAAAATTTCTGAAAAATACAGGTTTTTGGTTGTGATAAGTTATATCATGTTTTGAACTTGATAAACACAAATACACATACTTTTTATTTCATTAATAGAAAGAGGAGGTCAAGAGCTTTCATTTGATATCTTACTTGAAAAATTCAAAGCTGGGACTTTTTTGATATTTAGCTTTAAAAATTGGTTCCGAATGAATGATTTTGAAATTGTGTCATTATTCAAGATGGCACAAAATCATTCATGCATTACCAAATTAAAAAAAAAGTGATACACTTACACCACATACCATAGGCAACATTCTCACCAAATTTGAGTTTTGTAACTAAAAAACTCACTAATTTATAAACATTTAAAATATTAGGTAAAAATCTTAATAAATTTTTATGCTTGAGTGAACACAAAAATGGCGATTTTTGGTGGGCCATAACTATTGACCCCCTGAACCAAATTCGCTGATATGGGTATCATTCTTCTCAGAATGACCAGCTCTATAATCTCCTACAGTTTCATCAAAATCTGAGATGGTGGGTTACGTTTTCACTTTTTTGTGGTCAAGTTGACAAAGAATGACCCAAAAGCTCTTAGTATTTAGGAAGCTGTCGGAAACTGTAAAAAAAGCTGCAAAGTTTGCAAAAACTTGCCCAAGTGATCACATTGAAATATGCCTAAACTGCAAGCGAAACAATACAGATTTGAATGGTTTTAAACTTCTACGCATTTGTAATTCAGAATATGCAACAAAAATACAAGAAGCTTTACTCATAAAAGCACAACCCACTACTCATCAACATGTTTAAGCTAATGGCTCATCTTTTCGACTAAATGTTTATCAGGTTAACATGTAATATTATGCTTTTGTGTGTCTGTGGGTGTTTTTTCTTAATGTATATGAGATGTAATCTTCATGTCATTGCACGATTTGTACAATTGTTACGTTAAAATTGCTTACTGGTTGCGTTGAGGTAAACTATATTGCTTTTTTGAAAGTTGCTCATTTGCTAGTTTGTCTTTAAACTGTTAATATAAAATGTTTTGCTCGGAAGGGAACCAGAAGAATGGTCGAAAACGTTTTGCGTTTAACAAAAAATGATATCGGTTTTGAATAATAATTTTTTCGGTTGCTGCAATATGGCTGATAAAATCAAGCTCTTTGCCGAAGAATTATTATAAACTAAAACGTTAAAATTTTCTAAAAGCTAAAACTGCATAATATTAAAGAACCTGCCATGCTAAACCACTACTACAGACTACAAGTTGCAGTGTTCTCGCGTTGAAATACCGCTCTGATTAAAACATCGGTTGAAAAACAAAAACTTTGGTCGAACTTTTTTCAGCTTGTATATTTTGTTTTTGTGTCAGCATTTCCCCATAAGCTCTGATCTTTTGTTGAGCGAAGTACGTTTGTCAACTTAAAGAATTGCGAGTTTCTCAGTCAGGCACAAATTGCAGGACCAAGACCCGGGTTGGTAAGCAGTGGCTTGATCACCAATAGACATAGGTGGGCAAGTTAATCTAAAACGTGAGATTCGTTAACCACTAGTCCGTTTAGTGGCGTAGCTAGGGGGGAGGCAAACGGTGCTATAGCCCCCCCATTGGCCTGAAAAGTATGCAAAATAGCACTTTTTAGCAGTTTTGAGGTTGATTTTTGCCCTGAAAAGGGAAATAGCTCCCCCCAAACGAAAATAGCCCCCTAAAAAATCGTGAGATAAGTTGCAGAAGTGGGTGTCAGTTGACAGAAAAACACTCTGAACTTCGGTGAAGACCTTTTTTTTTTTATTTTTTATTTTTTGGAGATCACTTGATTTTGGCAGAAAAACGCTCTGAATTTCGGTGAAGACCTTTTTTTTTCTAATTTTTTTTTTTTTTTGGAGATCACTTGATTTTGGACAGAAAAACGCTCTGAATTTGCCTCAATCCAAATGAAAACAAATGAAAATTTGGGCCAAGTTCGTTTGCGGTTGAATCAAACTTCAAAAAAATCCCCCCTCCCCCTTTGCGAAATCCTGGCTACGCGACTGAGTCCGTTAACAAACTTCACACCTCCGTTAACGTTAATCCGTTATTTTCAGCTTTAATTAACGGAAGTTAATAAAGTCCGTTAATTCGTTAATATTTTGATGTAATTTACATTTCGTTTTATTCACTCGCTTCTAGAACACGTATTGACGCTGTTGAGCTGATTGTAAGGAAATATTTATTGCTATGGTGGTCTTCTTGTGTTTTGGAAGTTATATTTTACAGTCTAATCTAATTTCAAGATAAAATAAGTTCGGATGCACTGACAAAGCTGCGATCGGAAAATCTTTGGAAATTGTGAACAGCGATAATTATAATAGGCTGCACCTTATTATTTAGAAGTTACATAGCAGACTTGAAACATAAAGTTTTTATTCACGGCTGTGAGGTAGCACTTACCTCACATATCTGCTTTCCCATCATGGGAAATGCAGATATGTGAGGTAAGTGCTACCTCACAGCCGTGAATAAAAACCTTATTATTTGCCACAAAAAAGAGCTCCTTTCCTCACTTTCTTCTATAAAACTCTTGCTAACACGCAACAAGTGCTACCAGTGCAAACTGGTATGTACCAGTACGATGAATGAATGGTGAAGATATTAACGATAAAACCTTAACGGAAGTTAACAGAACTTAATGGAAGTTAATTTAGTCCGTTAACATGAAAAAACTTTTTAACGGATTAACGAGTTAACGAAAAAGTTCGCTTTGTTATTAACGGATTAACGATTAACGGACTTGTGCCCACCTATGGCGATAATTAGTAGACCTATGAGGCTGCAGCTTATATTTACCACAAAAAGAGGTCCTTTCTCCACTTTTTTCTACAAAACTCGTGGAAATACACAACAAATGTTACCAGTGCAAACTAGTTTGTACTGGTACGATGAATGAATGGTGCAAGATATTAACGATAAAAACCTTAACAGAAGTTAACAAACCTTAACGGAAGTTAACAGACCTTAACGGAAGTTAATTTAGTCGGTTAACATGAAAAAACTTTTTAACGAATTAACGAGTTAATGAAAAAGTTAGCTTTGTTGGGATTAAAAGGGCATTCAACCCGAATTTTGAAAAATTGCAAAAAAATCTTAAAAAATATGTTTGCCAACATGACCCCATTGCGATTCTTCCAAATCATCCGGTTAAGAAAGTCTTAAGGTGCGTTTAGACTGGACGCGAGGCAACGCGAAGCGAAGATTGGCGACCTTCTCCAACCTTTGCGAGTGGTCGATTACGTCACTCGCGAAGGTTGCCAACCTTCGCAAGTGGTTGCTAATCTTCGCGACAGGTCGCTTCTTAGGCTAATTTTAATAACTTACTTTTAAAATGTTTTCAATGAGCAGAAAGCTTTGTGTACTTTATTATTGAAGCGCCATTATAGCAATCGCAGGTTCTGTTATGTCATAGCGCGCTGGAATTACCGGTAAAACGAAGATTGAGTTTATATTATGTTATCACGCAATAACCGTGAAGAAGAGTCTAGACTAATAGCCCAGGAAACAAACCAATCTTGAGAAAAAAGTTTGTACAGTATAAGTAAAAAACGAAGTACAGTAGATCAAATTTGGAAATGAAAAGACTACTTATTTCTTCAAAAACGTAGTAGTACTTAGCCTATTTACTGGAAGCAGATGTCAAAAGTTCTCTTTAGGTGTTTACTGTTTACTCGGTTAACAAATCCTTAAACGCTTTCACCATCCATGTCTCATTATGGTAGTGGTAGATCTACCGGTATCTCGTAGAGTGTAGACCAATAGGCTAGTCTACAGGTACATTTAAAGCATAAACTATGTTGTTTTTTTGATGTGATTTTTTTTTTTCAGGCAAGCCTGTTATGATACCTGTAGTAAGCTTAACAGAGGTGGAGTCCAGGACACAAGGCTAGAGGCCAAGGCCAAGGACACAAAAAAAATCCGAGACCAAGGACAGCCTTTCCGAGGACAGACACTCTCGAGGCCAAGGACAGGAATGCTCGAGGCCAAGGCCAAGGACCAAGGACACAAGCGCAAGTGCTCTCCAAAAAAAAAAAAAAGGTCTTCACAAAAATTTTTCAGCCGATCTCCAAAAAAAAGGTCTTCACAAAAATTTTTCAAGCGATCTCCACAAAAAAACGTTTTCCACAAACTTTTTCAAGCGCTTCACGAAATTTTAACAATTCAAAAAATAGTGCTGTCCTCGAGCCGAGGACAGGCCAATTTTCGAAGACTTGAGGCCTCGAGGCCAAGGACGTCCTCGAGGACTCCACCTCTGAAGCTTAAACAGTTGTTTGTATTTCTTATTTAGTGCTGTTTATGAAGACTTCCAATGTTAACGCTATGAGTGAAACTGAAAGCTGGATTTGTCATCAGTTATGCAGTGGATTTTTTGCTTATTGTGCAATGGATTACTGTGTTGATTTGCCGGAGAAAGCAGAAAAACATTGCAGTTTTTGCATGATTTGACACTATCATCGAAGGAAAAGAATTTAGCACAGTGATACCAGCAGTTGCTCTGAGGAAAAGTCAGCCTCTAAAACTAAGTTTGGTGTTTTATTCGCTAGCGGAGTGCTTATCGATGTTTAGTGCGAAGTTAAATGCTTTTGAGAGCATTTTATTAGTTTGCATTTTCTTGCGGTACCAGTAGGCTACGTTGCGACGGTCGCGTTTACCTCAAAGGGCTTCGCTCCAAACCACCGTTTGTAAGATACAGACAAACTTATAGCTGTAAGGTCATGCCCCCTCTTAGCAAGTTTTTGGTTATGCTCCTGATAAAAAAAAACATTTAGATTTTTTATGTGAAAATTGTTACTCAAGCATCTGAATAAAAGTGTTGTTAGTTCTCTCATTTTCATGTAACTAACGCTTCCTTTCCCTGTCCAATTATTTTTATTATAAATGCTGTATCAAGTTTTTTGTTTAGTGGCGACTAATGAGAATGGAACAATATTAATGGACTTGCTTGGCGGGTACTTCTCTACCAATAATAGTAACCTCAGCAAAAAATAGAACTCACTTTCTACTGGTTAGATATATTTTGGCTTTCTAGTTCATCTAAATACACTGACTGCATTGTAATGATTGAACTTCAGACTTAATATTGTTAACTTTGTCACTTTATTCACCATGTAAGGCAGTAAAAATTTTAAGAGACAGTAAAAATGTTTTGAAATTTACAAACAACTAAATTCAGATATTACACAAACTCACAGTAAATGAATATTTAACACACTTGACACTTCTATTTTCATCACATAGGACTGGAGTGAAAAATCACTACCAGACTACAATATTCATGATTATAAAACTTGGGCTAGTCCAAAACCATTGCTTCCAGTTCAACTTGATCACGGTCACAAACCTTCAGAAACAAGAAGACTTTTAAGAGGACATTCAGAAGAAAAAATTCCATGTTTGTAGCTATTCAAAGAAGTGACTACTAATTAGGTCAATCCAAAAGTTTATAGAAATTTTTCGATTTTTTGTATCTATCTAGCTCTTGTATGTAGCAGCGTAGCTTGAAACCAATTCTAAATACAGTTTTATTCACCAAGTTGGCTTGGTCAAGTAGACAGTGAAAAAACTTTTGCGAGTTTTCCAGTATTCAAGGAATTGTTCAATTGTGGTTAGGCTACTTTTAAAACAACAAGCTAACAAACAATGGGTAAAAACACTATCAACACATTCAAAACTACCTGTTGGTGGGTTATTTTATATTCTGAAAAAAACAACAACCCCCGTGGGCACAAAGTTAGTCAAATAGACGTTTAAACGTGGTCTAGATTAATGCAGAAGTCGTAATTTAGATGGTTTAATTTTTGTCTAAACGTTGTCTATTTTGCAAAAATGCATGTAGCTGAAAAGACTTCTTTACAAAGAAGTCGAATAGACGTAACTCTTAGATCTTGACACGTTGTTTAATTTTGCGTATATTCGACGTCTTTGTAAAGACGTCTATTCAACTTTGTGTATTTTGCAAAATAGACAACATTAGGCCAATTTTCGTTTTAGACGTCTTTTAGACGTTTTGTGCCCACTGGGCGTACACCATGTTAGTTTAAGTTTACTTTAAGACAAAAAAGCAAAAGCTGCTCAGCTAAAAGAACCACTGGACTGATACAATAGCTTCTGCTTTGCTGCACAGAATAAAAAGTTTTGTTTTAAAAGCTAGATGTCGTGTGGCTAGGCCTACTGCTTTGGTGTATTCATTATAATGAAGCTCTGAGATCCAGCATAGCTATGAAAAATCACTTTAAGATTTACAGCCTTAGCTGTCTAGATCCAAATTAACTTGGCTTGCCTAGGGCTATCGCGAATCTAACTTTGCTAACAACCTACTCTTTGGACTGATAAATAGGCGCTAAACCATACAAATATACTATTTCCATTATTTTCTAGCAAACTGCGATTGTAAAAATCCGATCAGTGATTTAGTAGGTTATCTTACTATAGCCTGCAAGCAAGCGCTGTTGCGCAACTGCTCGCGAAAGTTGCGAGCGGTTGCAACCTTTCGCGAGCTGTCGATGACATCAAATTTTGGTTGCTTTGCGTCGCTTCGCATTGCTTCGCGTTGCTTCGCGTTGCTTCGCGTTGCTTCGCGTTGCTTCGCGTCCAGTCTAAACGCACCTTAAGAGAAAAAATTTTATGTTTTCCCTTAGAATCCAAATTTTGGCCATCTTGTTTCAAGTAGATTACTCAATAAATCAGTTTGTAACTTCTGTTTCCGAGTCTGAATAAGATAAGGTTTTAGGCGTAGTAGCCTATATAGCATATTGCAGATTGTGACTATTGCTTCGCATAAATAGCCTCTCCGAAAAAATTGTTGCCTGTTGAAGGCTGAGGCATCGTAGCTGACAAGATATTGGACTAAGATTCTAGTTTTTAGTGAGCCAGTGAGTTTTATGCGATTATTGCACAATTGGTTTAAACCTAAAGATTAGATAAGGCCAGTTAGTTTTTCACGTAAAAATGAAATTGCAAGCTTCAGTGCTAAGCATTTTAGTTAGCATTTTTCGTGTAGGATTGTTACGGTTATCAGCAGGTACCTACGAAGCCACTTCCTCCACAGCTGCTAATGTAGTCAGTCATTTGGAACGATTTAGACCTACGTCCTTTTAGTTTGGTTGTGTTCAGAAAGCGTTTTTCGTTTTTCCTTAGTCTAAGGGGAAAAAAGAATTGCGAATATCTTACGATTTCTTCGCAGAAGAGAATCAAAATTGGTGCAAAAAAATTCTAAAAAATTGCCGGAGTTGTTTCACTATGGTTTCGCACAAAAAAATTTTAAACAAATACGTCCTGAATGCCGTTTTAACGATTAACGGACTTGTGCCCATCTATGGCAATAGACCATTTGGTTACTGGCTCATGGCCAGAATCTTTAGCATTCCAAAATACCTTTGAGAGTTCTGTCGCATTTCTTTTCTCTCGATATCTGAAGGAGTGGTAGGGTAGCCAACCGTCCCGGAATGCCTGGGACAATCCCGGAATTGACGTCTTGCGTACCGTGTCCCGGACCGGGCCATGTCTCTCCAGGAATTTACTGACAACCAAGGCGTTCTAACATATAAGGCCATGTAAGCATGTCGGCTTCGTTCAAAACTGAAAACGGATGTCATTCACGCAACTATTTTTGTAAATAAAAGCAGTTTACGTCATTCTGTACGCGCCAATCAAATAAAATTGAGTTGAAAGTAATGTTGTGGACATTTAGTCAACTGTGACGTCTTGATTGCATAACAATCAAGTATGTTAAACAATCGTAAAATGGAGGATAAATCGCCAGTCCCCTTTATTTGAGACAATCATTCGACCATGATTCGACTTCGTTTATCAATTGAAAAAAACGCAGGTTCATTTTAAAACGGTTTTGTAGCTGTAAAGAAAGCAGGTTAAAAGTAAAGGTGAAGATATGACTACATTGATTAGCTAATATAAAGTTAGTTAATAGGCCTATTTAGTTTGATTGATTGATTGATTTGTGCATATTTAAAATTAAAGTTTATTGGCCTATATTGCACTGTTAGTGTGAGGCTTTTTTATGAACAGGTTTACATCATTCAGTCAGTTTTCAGGCTTACATGGCCTTCTAATAGGACGCCTTGCTGACAACTCTTTGTCTTAGTCTTAGCGAAAGTTCATCGATTATTATATTTCCGTAAAGATTAGGCCACGAATTTTAACATAAACTTTTGGCAGGATAATAACGCTGCTCAATCATCACTCTATGACGCGCAGCACGCACTCTTGCTTTTGATGTCATTCGTGTGTCGTATGCTTCTGTTGCATCAGTTTTCAAATTCTAAGTATTAAAGGGAGGGTGCAGCCTAGCCAAGTATGACATCAAAAAATCGCATTTACTTTTCTGATCACAAAGCAAAAAGAATTTTTTTCGAAGATTGTCTAGTTTCTGATAAAATCAAAAAAATCCGTTTCAACTCCGCACATTTGGAATGGATTGGCTAACAATTTGATGACGAACTAGTTGGTTAGCGAAAAAACCGCGAAAGCTTGTTCACAATGGTAAGCAATAAGGATAAGCGAGGTAGGAGTAAGAAATCACGCAAAATTACCAAAGAGAGATAGCTTTAAAAGCGGCCATTGTTTTAAAACGATTGCTTAATACATTCTTTAGCTTATATATGCATCCGGTATACCAGGTGTCGGTATATCAATATATAACCGCGGTCTAACTACCGTATAGAAAAAACAGTGGACACACCTACAAGCTAAAAAATGTATTAAGCATTCGTTTTAAAACAATGGCCGCTTTTAAAGCTATCTCTCTTTGGTAATTTTGCGTGATTTCTTACTCCTACCTCGCATATCCTTATTGTTTACCATTGTGAACAAGCTTTCGCGGTTTTTTCGCTAACCAACTAGTACGTCATCAAATTGTTAGCCAATCCATTCCAAATGTGCGGAGTTGAAACGGATTTTTTTGATTTTATCAGAAACTAGACAATCTTCGAAAAAAATTCTTTTTGCTTTGTGATCAGAAAATTAAATGCGATTTTTTGATGTCATACTTGGCTAGGCTGCACTCTCCCTTTAAGGTGTCCCGGAAAGGTTAAACGCAAAGTTGGCAACCCTAAGGAGTGGATGTGATTGTAATAACGGGTCTTAAATTCCGTTTCAGTGCACCCAATGCAATGTTTGGAGGAGCCATCAGATGTGATGGAGACTTTGTATATGACAGTCTTTTCGCGGCATTCTCCAATGAGAGGGCAATTTTCGCTGAATTGCAGCAGTTGTAAGGAGGTATGGTGGTCTTTGGCTACTGTTTGAGCTGAGAAGGTTTTTGTTCTGGCTGGATATGATTGTAGCCATGTTGAGTATGCAACTGTAGCTGACTTTTGCGGTATTGCGATTGCACGCTTAACGTAAAAGGTGGTGAAAGGGGAAGTGCTTATCGACGAGCTTTAGCAATTCTTCGGTGATGTTGTTCTTGACACTTTCGCTAAAGGGTAAATTAAACCATACTACATGGCGCTGGCGATTTCTTTTTCCTGCGTGGGTATCCGCAGCATGGTTGTCGTAAGCAAGTCCTCCATGATAATCATTTGTCTTCATGGCGTTATTGTACGGAGTAGCGGTCTTTGCAAATTCATGGCAGTTGCAAGAAAGCTCAGATAACCTCTTGGACAACATGCTGGGCAGTTGTTTTTTAGTCATTGGCGGATGATTGGATCCCCCATTGGCGTAGAGAGGCTGGTCATGGGGTTTACTTTAAGGCCAGTACTTCCGAAATTTTAAGTTAAACGTGACATCCAGGAAGTTGGTTTGAATGAGTCCTAATTTTGTTGTAATACGCTTATTGTGGTCTACACTGAGCGGGTCTACACTGAGCGTAAAATCGTCAGCTTACGAGTGTAACCTTAGTTTATTTTAAAGGAAAATTCCATAAGCCCAGGCGTACCACCTTACGGGCGTAGCACCTTACAAGAGTAAAATTGCCAGCGAAAAAAATTTGCTAAAAGAGCAAATTTTTTTCGCCAGTAAGCTCATAAGCTCGTAAGCTCACGATTTGCATGAAATTTTAAAAACTGGTTTGCCAGGTCTCGGGGTAGCCTAAAATTAGGTTCATAAGTTTTGTTAAAAAAAAGTTGATTTTCATAAGTGAAAGTATGCGTGTTGGTTTGAAATAGCATAGTTCAACATGAAAATGGTCAATTTGCGGTTCTATGAGGAAAAACTTGCAAAAAAGAGGCCTTGGTCGATAGGTCCAAAAGTGAATTATGAATTGTTTGTTGTTATGTAACATTTGGTTAGCCTATTCCAAGTAAAGAAATTTGAAAATTAAAAGTGATGTGTGGTGTGGTGATGCAGATTACAGTCCTTACCAGGGAAACTAGCTTAGGCCAAAACCAGTACCAATAGGCCTACTAGTACCGTAAGATACGTAGGTCTGCGTCTTGGTGGTACTCGTACCTAGGGTGTAATATACCACGTTGTTAAAGTAAACTAGTAATCTTAGCCTGATAGCTGCTGTAGGCTAGTTTAATTTGAAGCGAGTTGTCTGTCTGTCTCACACGGGGAAACCAATTTAGTGGCACTGCGGGGGGTCACACCAGGAAACCAATTGGACGGATCACACGGGGTACCAATGAAGTGACGCCACGGAAGGTCACATGGGGGCACCAATGAAGTGACGCTGCGGGGGGTCACACGGGGCACCAATGAAGTGAGTTCGTAAATGAGTCTCAATGTTTTTCGTTATTTTATTGCATGAATCCTGCTGGCAAGGCCAGCAGGCTCTGCGAGCAAAAGCAAAGCAAGCGCACTGACTTCTGCACTGGTCAGTATAACAATCTATATATATTGAGTTTCTGATTAGCGTATATATACCGGCTGCTGCTTCAGTTGACATCACAGCCGAAACGAATTCTCTCACGGATTCGGCTGACCGCAAACACGCCATTCTGAGCAGAGCCGAAATTAGTATGCGCTATCAGATAAGCAACGACGGAAGCCAAAGCGTGAGAGACTAAAATTGGTGACGTGACAACAAACACAAAGCACACCAGAGTCGCCACAAATTCAAAAGGTTTAACCTACTGGTGCACTTAGCAGGTGCAGTGATACTGCATTATACCGGTAAGAGATACTGGTAAGCAAGCAACTTAATAGCCTAAGCTACTGTCAGAAAATACGCAAAGTTAAAAAATTAGTCAGCCGATAAAATCTAGGCTCTGATTTTTTACATCAATGAAACTCAAAAGTATCAGAGCCTACACTATCAGTTAGCCTACAGCTACAGTAATAAAAGCAAAATTAAGATGCTATAATCTAGGTGTACCCTGGTACTAGCCTACTGATATGATGGGCTGTGCAGTTACAGCTATATAGGCATGTAAAATTGTTCTATTTCAAGATGTGCTCACTTATTATTCAGTAACTATCAGGTTTTAGACTTTTACAACTAGTTGAGTGGAATTGCAGACACTGTCAAGCGAATAGGTTTGGCTTACTGTCATGTCAATAAGATAGTGAAATGAAAAGTTTTTATATTCTGCAATTGCTTTTCAGATTTGTAAATTAAGACTCTATTAGCAAGTATTTATTGTAATGAACAAAATATAGTAACTGTAAGTATTTGGAATTTAACGAATTTATCAATCATATGGTACTTTGGTCTAGACTCAAAGAGACTTATTGATGAATTTGTGAAACAATGTTGATCTTTAATGCTCAAAGATTTTAAGAATGATAACCAATCTAACAGTGGCATTGTCAGGTTTTCAAGGTTAGTTATGTGTATTTCTAGATTGTCAATCTTTACCAGCTATTTGAGCTATTATTAAAAAAAAAAACTTCAAGCGTTTTCATAATGAAAACAAAAAAAAACAAGTTTGGAAGTTTTATCTAAAGCATTTGCTTTTAGTTAAAATAATCATTTAAAATTAGCAGTGGACCAAAGAAAATTTGTTACTTTTAAAGCTTTTCTAATATGATTGTGTGACAATACAGTATTCACATCACTGCAACTTAACTACACAATTTCAAGTTTCTTATAACATGTGAGTAGCATTGCTTGTTTTTCTTAGCTGCAACTAAGATTTTAAAGTGTCATATTTTTCAAACCATAAGGTGCACCAATGATACTTAAAGTTTTTAAGAAATCCAACTTGTGCCTTATTCTCTGATGCATTTAATCTGTACTTCTGGTTATGCTTTTTTATGGCCAGTTGATCAAGTGGTAATGCATTCATCTCTTGGAGTAGAGATCTGAGATTTAAATCAGCCTGGTCAAATCAAACACAGCATTGCCAACGGCTTTGTATCACTGCGACATTTCTTTCAAGGCAGCTATGTTGCTCGGGTGCGATGATGCTGTGGTGGGCCCTGCCAACTTTATGCGCCTCTATGTATTACAGCATGTATAATGAAAGACTTGATTTGATTCCATAATTTCATTCAGAGTTAAACCACTTAGATTTTGAAAAGTTTTTTAGAGTTTAATAAATTTAATGTAATGTAGTGCATCTTATAGTTTGGCGCACATTGTGCCTAAAAACAAAAGCTATAGAAGCCATTTGGTGCACTTTATGCTAGAAAATAATAATTATAGAAGCCATTTATAGATACTACGACAGCGTGCCAATTAATAATTGTATGTTCCAGTTTGCTGCGCCTTATATGGTTTAAAAAATGCTGTAGTGATATCTTCGCTAGAATTAATTTTGATAGAATAAAGTATTCTTTGTTTAGTTTTAAAAAAAAGCTGTTTTTTTGCTTTAATTTTGCTAACTTGATTTGATAGCTTTGTTCTGTAATGTAGTATTGGCGCTTTTTTGAGATTTAATGCGACCGGTTTGATGGAAGAAAATTTGACACCGCAGCGATATGGTTAGGATTTTGCGTCAAACATCTTTCGGGTCTGGTTCGGACTAAGATTAAAGTTGGCCAAGTCAATCGCCTTGTGTCAACTGGTTGCCTCTAAAAATTTTGGACTCTTCTCTGAGTGCAACTGTTTTATGCATAATTGGTCTGTTTTTTGATATGTCTACTGCTCATGGCGGTTTCGGACACTTTGCAGAATTTTGAACTTTTTTTGGTAGGAGTAATTATTATTTGTTTTACTCTAGGTCCTCCAACAAGTAGAAGACAATTGGAAAATTTTTGGAACAGCACGATTGAAAACCAGAAGTAAAGCCGTCAAGTTCCATTAATGTTTGTTGTGTATTTCTACAACATGCTTCATGGTCATCACAACCTACTGGAAATTGATCACGATTTGGGTTAAGCGCTGTTGACTAACAATATAACATTTTCTCCTTTAGTGATAAGATTAAAAAGCAGAAGTAAAGCCATCAAATTTCATTAATGTTTGTTCTAAATTTCTTCAACATGCCTCATGGTCAATACATTGTCATGAAAATTGCTCATGGCTTGGGTTAAGTGCTTTTGGCTGAACTTGTGACATATTCTTCTTTTTCCACCATGAAATCAATCAAGCCGTAGATGATTATTAATGCTTCATAGAGTTGCTGCTTGACTTTTCCAGGATCCAGGCATTACTCATTTTCAAGTTTTATAATCAAAATATTAGTGATGTATAATAAAATATCTGCTTTCTGAGACTGATTGGACATTGGCATCCTTTTTAATCCTCTGGTTATTTTTTCCAACAAGTTTTGATTAAATCTATGAGACAGCTTTTGCTTTAAACAAAAACTCTGAAGATGAACTTTCCTACAAGTTTTGATTAAATCTCTGAGGTAGCTTTCGCTTTACACTTGTTTATACATCAATACTATCCATAATAATATGTGCTTGTCTAATCTGCGCTGATATCTACGTGAAGCCACAACCAGATGGAGGGTTCCTCACTCCCTCCGAAACATTACAATCGTAAGAGATGCCCGATGTGTTACTATCTGAAATATTAACTGCTTTGCGCTTAAAATTTTGTACTTTTGCTAGCAACAAATTTAGTTTGAGTTTTTGAAAATATTGAATACAGTTGTATTACAAAAGTTGCAATATCTGTCTTATTGAGAGAATTCAAAAGTTCCTCCTCGGAGTACAGTAAACTTATTGAATGCTCTAATCGCACAATCAATTTTCTGCAGTTTCAGTGGTAGTAATATTACTATAGTAAAGGGTAAATGAAATTTTTGAGCTACCATAGTTCGCCCTATTTCGTTTTATGTTTAATGAAAGTGCAAGTGGCTGGACATCTGTGAGATTTCTCTAAATCTTCGGCTAATGCTAGGGTAAGCATTTCTCCGAAAAAATTTGGGTTTAGCGGGTGAGGGATTGAATCCCACACTTTTATTATCAAATTCTTGTGCGTTGCTGTGATACAAAACTACCAGAGTGGTAATAAAAAAAGCGTTTAGTAGAAGCGTTTGTGTGAAAAAAGAAAAGATGAATACTGCAATAAGCATGTCAACAAAAATTTTAGTTATGAAATCACGAGTTATTATGCAATTCAGTCTGATTGATTACAGGGAGTTAACTCAAACCGCTTGGGGGGAGGAGTCAATACAATAATAATAAAATGCGTGTTATTTTTGCAGAAGGGATTAAATGCGAAAAAGATTGTAGTTTAATGTGTTCGCGCATTCAAACCGTTCGAGAATTCGAGAGGATAACGTACAACTGCATGCTACGCATCATGCACCCTCTATTGTGTTTCCAGGGGTGGACTGGATAAAGTTTATATTAAAAGCTGATAGGGGAGAGAGGCGATAAACGCTCAACATTTATCTTAAACGGACATGGGACAGAGGTAGATTTGAGGGCACAAGGCTCGAGGCCAAGGATACAAATAAATATCCGAGGCCAAAGACAGCTTTTTCGAGGACAGACCCTTTCTAGGGCAAGGACACAGGCACAAGTGTTCTCCAAAAAAAAAATAATAATAATAAGGTCTCCAAAATTTTTTTTCAGGTGTTCTCAAAAAAACAAAATCAAAAAATCTCAAAAAAAACAAGCTTTTCTACAAAAAACGATCTACAAACTTTTAAGGATTCCAAAAATACTGCTGTTCTCGAGCCGAGGACAGGGCAATTTTCGAGGACTTGAAGCTTTGAGGCCAAAAACTTCAAAATGTGTCCTCGAGGACTCCACCTCTGTAAACGGAATGTATCTGTAGAACTGAAAAACAGTTGAAAGTGAAAACAAAATGTACCCTGCAAAACATTGTGATCAGATCTTTCCACCGAGTCACTCTCCGCTAAGAGGAATTCAAAAGAGGAAGAACCGGTCCTTCAAAACCAGCCTCTAGTGCCCATCAGTACAGGCACGGCGCCACGAGGGGGCATTCCAGGGCCGTTTCCCCCCCAAATGACTGCTTGTGTGCCCCAAGCGAGGACTGTGCTCCGAAGAGATTAACAGGCTCGAGGCTACTGGAGTGCAAATCGAGGCCTAAGACAACCAAATTGGTGCTAATCGCCTTAGAATTTGCAAGCAAGAACCGTATTTTCGTAGTTTTTGTGGATTCACACCGGATTTCATGAAACTTTGGGGACAAAGACCTTTTTTTTTGGTCTTCACTTTAGGATTCGTAAAAAGTCGCAAAATTTTGAGATGAAAACCAGAGTTTGTGAAAATTTTTGAACTGAAGACCTTTTTTTCTTTTAATGTCTTCACCTTTTTCGTTTGCTCCACACTCTTAAATTCACGTAAATAAACTTCTCGTGCTCCCCCAAAATTTATTTCTGCCCCCCTAGTCGCGCTATTCTGACGCCTGGCCTGCATCAGTAGCCTAGAAGTTAATTTTTGTAATTTTGTTATATTCCCCAAGTTGCTTTGGCCAGGAGACAGCAAAGAAACCTTTTGGTCTTCGAGTTAAGCTGCCACGTTTTGTCTACCACACACTGGAGTCTCACGGTGCCTCTTTTTATTGCTGAACGCTAAGCAAGGAATTGAACTCAGATCTAGCTTTTCAGTAACAGACACTCGATCACTGATAGGCCGTACCTTAAGTTTTTTTGTGAGGAAGGTAGAAAAAAATTCACGTTTAAATTATCAAAAAGACAATACTACTTCTCGTGATGCATAATCTGACCCAAATTTAACCGAAACAACAAAGAATTGTAATAAATCTGTAATTTCCGTCATCCAATTCAGCATTTAATATTATGGCCACCCACAGAATACGCTGTTAAGCTGTTACGCTCGTAAGCGCCGTTTTGTATAGTGTAGACATCCTCGACGTACGAGCGTAAAAAATTTTGAAATTTTGTACGCACAGTGTAGACCGGCACTAAAGAGCTTGTCGATTTTCTTTCTAATTCGATCCGTTTCGGCACCTGAAGTTGCTTTAAGGACTGACTAGTCATCATCCCTGTAGTGGCCAATATTCTATTTGTCTCCAATGAGAGACGATAGAAGATGCAGCGTGTAGAGGCCCACTAATTCGCACACTTCAGCGCCATCAAAGGAGCCCATAGCGGCATCAAATTGTAAACTGCTCTTTTTGGACCGGGCACTATACCGTTTGAAAACAGAATGGATTGACGGCAGTACATGATGATGTTTGCAGTGTGTTCATCGACCTCAACATAGTTCTGTGCAAATTCAAGCGATTTTGTAAGTAGTTCTTCAGTGATAAATGAATATGCTTAACAAAAGATCAGAGCTTATGGGAAAATGCTGACACAAAAACAAATACAAGCTGAAAAAAGTTCGGCCATAGTTTTTATTTTATAACCAATGTTTTAATCAGTGCGGTATTTCAACGCGAGAACACTGCAATTTGCTGTCTGTAGTAGTGTTTTAGCTTTACAGGTTCTTTAATGTTAAGCAATTTCAGCTTTTGGGAAATTTTGACGTTTAGTTTGTAAATATTCTTTTACAGATTACAGTAGCACCTGATGAGTCCTTAGCGCGAAACAGAGTGATGTGCTAATAACCTTGTACTGTCATTTTATAGTTGTAATTACGGAATAAGAAAACTTGGCCGCGTATTTTTCTAGTGCCAACGCGCTTGTGCTGCATTCCTACGACTGGCAATAGCTTGTGTAAACCATTCTAGGGGGAAGAAAAGCACACGGCCAATGCACGATTCTGCGGCATTATCAACAGAAGCAACTTCTTTGATTGGCTGGAGGTCTGAAATAAGCAATCAGTCAAGCGTTTCTACTGGATAGTAACATTAACAAAGTAATTTGTAATTAGTAGTTTTAACACCTATAAAAAAGTAATAAAATTATCACAATTAAGTTACTTTTTTGAAAGTGTAATGTCATTACCGTAAAAATTACAAAAAATGTACTTTATTAATTACAGTAATTCGTTACTTTAAAACTTTGTTACTGCCCACCACTGATTAGAGCACACAAAGCAGAGTTGTAAACGGGCCAACTAGTTCAGGCCCGAACCCGAAAACATAAGCCCGAACCCGGCCCGAACCCGAAAACTAATTTGAAGTCCAAATCATGCCCGAAAAAACCCGAAAGTTAAGTTAGGCCTGAAAAATTTGGCAATTTTGCTACGTTATTTTTAATATATTAAGACAAAAAGTACGTCTCATGCTCGAATTAATCCCGAAAGTTTTGTCAACTTTAGGCCCGAACCTGACCCGAAAAGCTCGGCCCAACTTACAACTCTGACACAAAGTAGCATGATCTGGGTTACAAGATTTTACTCGGCAGGACTGATGTGCTGCAACGGCATAGTGGTTAGAGAAACCCGAGTTTAAAGCAGTGGTGAAAGAAGAGAGCTGCGTTCAGATATCTTGTCGGTCATTCGTTGATCACAAATCACAAATATAACTAAAGCAATTAACAGTTCTTCTTTTTAAATTTATTTTTCATCAGACAAAGTCCCATTCAATCTTTTTATTTTGGCATTACAACGATTGCATTTAAAAGAAATATCAGTAAGCATCAAAGTATGAAGAGGAGAACGCGGACGAAAGAGAACTGGCGGAAGTCCCGTATCATTTCCTCGAGGAAAATAAACATCTATTTAACTCTTGTTTTAAGCCCTCTCCCTTTAGTAAAATCCTGGTTATGTGCCAACCAGGCTACAGCTTCTTGCCGTCCATTCTATGATATCTTTCTCCCACAAAAAGTTCTACTTTAAAAAATTTTTGATGACATCATTGCATGTGATTTGTGGTTTGCCCCCCCCACAATCAAAAATGCTGGCTACGTCTGTGCTTACCGACTCTCGATTTCTCATTCCATCAAGTCTTGCCCATAAACGTGTAATTATTGTAGCTATGCTACAGATGCACTGTAGTGAGTACAGTAGATCACAATTAACTGTGAAAAAGTGTATAAATGGCAAAAGTTTAATGCTTTGCAAAAACTTGCGGTTAACGAGAAAACCATTAAAGCACAAAAAGTGTAACGCAAGCGCAAAATATTGCTAACGTGATTGCGGTATTAAGCTTAGAAACTGAAGATGTTACATTCTGTTGAGTTGTATTTTTGTTGTTGGTGGTGTTGTTACTAGGTTTGTTGACCAGATTTGTTATTGCTAGGTTTGTGGTCCAGATTTCTGGTTCGTCAAAGACGAAACTTTTCAGCTCACATCTGTATTCGCCGCTATCAGACTGTGCTGCGTTGGGTATTGTTAATGTACCGGTACTGGCTGAAATCTGAATTTTTCCTTTGAAATCATTGTTGTAATAATTGAACGCACCATCTTTAAATCGCCATCGCAGAATTTGAGGAAAGTCTTCGTTGCTCAAATTTTTATACGAAAATATTACAATAGCGTTATCAGCATCTCTTTGGGCAAGGGTGAGGTTAAAACATGGTAAAGTTGCATCTGCTCCCAGCCCAAAAGTCCTTTCAAAGTTTTGCTCTTCAGCGATACAAGAAAACAAGGCTAGAGACAAGACAACAAAGATATCAGCGATCAGCATTGCGTTATTTTTTTCAGTGTTTCATTTGTCGCAGATCTATAATCATGCAAAAAATGACTTGGTTAAAATCAATTTTAACATTAAACGAGGACTAGCAGCAAAATCAATGGGGTTATTTAAATTTGGGAGATTTGTATTAGAGTAGATTGGCGTTGACTCCATCTTTTTTAAACGAGCATTTCCAAAGATATTCAACTTCAAACAAGACCTATAAGGGCCTCTAATGTTACAATTTTTATTGGCAACCGAGCAGTGGATATCCTTAGCATCGTTAGCAACGCCATCCCAGTTCTAATCTAATGCAACGCCCGCTATCAGACAACAGCATTGAGTCGTTTCGCTGCGCACTAATCAGTTTGATCTTGTCATCACAACAGGTCCAAGCTGGAAAAAACAGTAACTGTTTGGTAGCTAAGTGATTTCAGTAAAAATGAAGCTGCCAGATACATTTCAGTCTAAATCCTAGCCCAGCAATAAGGCTTTTATTGCTGCTGGGCTGCAAAGTACAGTACAACTCAAACCTGATAATAAAACTATCAGTACCTGAGTACATAGGCGTAGCCAGGATTTTTGATTGGGCGGGGCCCAAACCACAAATCACCCACAATGACGTCATCAGAAATTTTCAAAAAAGGTAGATTTTATGGGGCAAAGTTATCGTAGAATGGAAGATCTAAAGCCGTAGCCTGTTGGCACTTAATTAACCAGGGTTTTGGTAAAGGGACAGGGCAAAAATTAATCCTTAGAAAGAGCAAATGTCTAACTTAGGAGACGTGTTGAGTAAGCTAGTGTACTCAAACGTTTCACAGACGGGGCTGCCGGTGGCTATGGGGGTCTGGGGCCAAAGCTCCCAGCCGCTGGGCGATTTTTGTAAGTTTTTGGAAAAAAAGCTATTTAAATCCCATTAGATCACATTTTGCACGTTTTCAGAGCCATTTGAAACAACTAGATTTATCATTTTAAAGCCAATCAAAAAAATTTAATTGTTCAATCCTCCTTTTACTTGCAATTAAAGTCCAAAACAAGTTTAAAATCTTGCATTATGGTGTAAAATTTTAATTGTAAGTGATTTGGTCCATGTAGGGGAAGTTATGCTCATTGCCTCCAGCAATATTTTAGCAGTAAATAATAATCCACTCGAAGATTTTCCTTAGAGATTTTTGTTTTGTCATGAAGTTAACCAGTTATAGGAGTACATGTACGGCCAGGGGGCCCAGGCCCCCTCAATTGAAATTCAATAATTTGTTCAATGAGCATTTTCTCTAGCTTTTTTTTAAAGTGTTTTGTGCGTAAACACTGGCGAGGTGGAGTTGAATCGTTATTGAAAAATGGTACAATAGATAGTTACGCTTACTAAACATGTTATTCGCGGGCCGTATTTACATTGCACGGGACCCTTGGCACTTAGGGGATTTTTGCGAAATCTTCCTGCCAAATATAAGTGAAGACGAAAAAACTGTCCTACTATTTGAGGGCGGGGCCCTGGCACTGTGCCATATAGCAATTACGGCGCTGATTATTGCATTACTATCATAAAAAGTTTAGATAAGGGCCTGAGATAGCAACTTTTAGGACAAAAATCCTTGATTTCAGCCTGGTTATACGTTTAAATTGGTTGGAAAAAACTGAATTAAGGGGGTGCGCGGGCCCTCTGGTTGTCAATATTATCTATTGTTAAATACTGTTGTACGCCCGTATACTGTTGTACGCAGAGATGCTAGAAGAAACTAAAAATGAAGAAACAAAGCTTTTTTGTCAAATTTTTGTCATTGGTGGCATTTTGATTGAGGGGACCCGGGCCTCTTGGGCCACCCCCTTGGCTACGCTTATGATTTTGAAATAAGATCGCGCCCTTAAGTTCTTTCTCAAAAAAAACATTTAAAGCAAATATAAAATAACTTTTTTCCAAAACGTGGAGGACTCGAGTCAAGTCACGTGACAGTTTTTTGAAATCTCCAAGAATTGCATGATATTATTATGACAAAGACGCGTGGTCGTCATTATTATTACTAGCTTTTGTACGCGTAAACCCTAAATTAAAGAAACTGCAATTCCGGACGAGCACAACATACTGGCTATGCTCTCATTATATTTATCATTGGTAGTATTTCAATTGGGGGTTTGAATTACCGCCTGAGTTATAGCAATAGGGTCATAATGATGTTAAACGATAGCGTGGGGTTGCAACTTTTAGCACAAAACTCTTCGATTTCTCACAGGTTTTGCATATAAATTGTAAAAAAATTTAATTCAGGGGCCCCAAGCCCGGGATTCTTGGCTGTCAGTTAGGGGCCCCGGAGGCCCCCTGGTTGTCAGTTAGCGGCCCCCTGGTCGTAAATTAGAGGTCCTGGGGTCCCCTGGTTGTCAGTTAGGGGCCCCGGGCTCCCCTAGTTGTCAGTTAGGGACCCATCATCGTCATTAATATTATTGTTAATTACTGTTAGGCTATAAGTGTAATTACTGAAAATACTGCAACTAAACATCTCTAGGTTATGTTGTCATAATTTTTTTATCTTTGGTGGTATTTTAATTGGGGGGAGCCCGGACCCCCTGGCCCCTTCCTGGCTACGCCTATGCCTGAGTAGCAAAGGTGTGGTGGAGGACAAAAAGCTCGAAGCCACGGCCAAGAACACAAAAAAATCCGAGGCCAAAGCCAAGGACCGACTTTCCGAGGACAGATCCTCCCCAGGCCAATTACAAGAATGCTCGAGGCCAAGGACCAAGAACACAACGCGCAAGTGTTTTCCAAAAAAAATCTTCGCCCAAAACATCCCAAATTTTGCGAAAAGTCAGGCGCTCACCTAAATAAAAAAGGTCTTTGCTCAATAAGATCGTAAATTTTCGCGAAAGTTCAGGCGTCCTCCAAAAAATAAAATAAAATAAAAGCTTTTCATAAAGTTTCCGCGAAGTCTATGGCGTGCTCCAAGACGAAAAACAAACGTGGTTGTGCCCGTGGCCATTTTCAACAAATCTAAAAATGGTGCTGTCCTCGAGCCGAGGGCAGGGCATTTTTGAGGAGTTGCAGGCTTCAAAGCCAATAACTTGACCTTCGAAGCCAAGGCCAAGGACTTCAAATTGTGTTTTCGAGGACGTCCTCGAGGCCAAGGACGTCCTCAAGGACTCCACCTTTGCTGAGTAGGCCTATTGTATTTGCTTACACTACTTTGTTGTCTTAGAACAAGCTTTTCCTACTAAGTTGTGATAAATGGCCTACTACTCTATTACCATTACTTTCGCTTGTTCTTAAATGTTTGTTGCCTAGACTACCGTATAGTCTACTCTTTTTTCCTACTCGGATCTGTTATGCAATACAAGATCAGACGAATTAGAGCGCAGTGATACAACTTCATACTGCAGTCTATTATCGGCGTTATTTTAGGTTAAAACTGGGATGGCGTCGGTAACGACGCTAAGCTACGTCAGGATTGCCAATTAAAATTACAACATTAGCGGCCCCCTATGAGGAGTTTGAAGTAGAATATCTCCGAAACGGCAGGTTCAAGAACGCGAATTAGTCTTATGCGATTGGCCTAACTTTAAATACTCTATTGATTTTGCCTTTCGTCCTTGTTAAAATGAGTTAATAAGAAGGTACAGCAAACGTCTTTTGAACTTTAGAGGGAAAAGTTAGATTCGTAAAAAATAAACATTCTAATCGTTGCAGTTATTATCAAAATTGCACTCTTATTTGATTGCTTGACCTACAGACAACTTTAATGTCTTTTAGGTCCACTGGATAAAGCAAAAGTTAAAGTTTAAACAAAGTCGGAGTCATGTCAGAAAAACATATGATAGAAAAAGTTTAAAGAAACAATACAAGAAAACAGTAAAAAAGACAAAACGACAAGGCTATCAGTAATCAGCATTGCTCTAATTCCGTTCATAGCTTCTGTTGTTGCAGATCTAGCAAGCAGTAGCGTTCGCAGAATTTTGAAAAGGGGGGCAGAAACCTTAGAAAATTGAGAAAAACAAAGGTCAGAATGAACATTACCATTACCATTTATTTATTTTTTTCATCAAGCACAGCGACTGAATTATGCGCATTACACAAGCAGTAATACAGTTTCGAGATAAATTATGTACATTAGACACAATTCTTGATGAGGTGATGGCGAAGGACTAAATGTCATCGAGTCAACCACCACCTGCACTTCCGTCTAAAAATATGGGTCTGGTATCGTTACTGTTATGATCTAGATTGACCAATTCCTGAAAAACAGTAGGGATGGATCTTTTGCTGGATCAATTAAGAAACTTGAAATATGACTTAAAAAAATTTTTTTTTCTAAAATTCGATGTGAAATGTAACTTAAATTTAATATTAGCGGAATTGAATTTCGGAATTCGTACCGTAGTTTTTTGTACGCAAGAATTTCAAACTTGGAAAGCTTTGAATTTGATCAACCCTACTGAAAATACAAGCAATTATTCCAAAGCAAAAGAAGACTAAAAAAAAAAGAAAAGAAAAAAATATATGTACCTTAAATTCACTATTTACCGTTCAAGAATGCAGCAGCTATACTCGTATAGCAGAAGGTCATGACTATGTTACTAGTAGTAGCAATGAGAGATTTACATTGCCTGATCCTATTCTAACAAGGTCATGGAGTCTGTTACAAAACCAAACATAAATAGAAAATATTATGAAACAGTGCAATAACGATAACAATATATACCACGTACATTCAAGGATCTATAATATAACAGAATGTTTTTGAAAAAAATGGCTGGCGTTTTATGCACAATAAAACATAAAAAAAGAATGGCGATGACAGAAACGCAAAGCTTAATCCTATTCAAACAAAGACAGCGGCGCTTGAAGGCAAACAAAGAAACTGTTACAAAGGTATGAATTCCCACTTTTATACAGAGTAGTTACAAAGCATTTCAAAATAAACCGTATAGTAAGAATCTGGCAGCCACCAAAACTGTTTGGAAGATAAGGTATTGCAAAATGTTGCCATTTTGCATTGTTTCACTTAAATTCACTCCGATTTTTTGCCCAAAGTTAGGTGAATAGCGAAAAAAAAAGAATGTCTTCACTAAAATTTTGTCCGATTTTTATGGGTGCCGACCAAAACCAAAGGTCTTCGCCTACCATTTGTGTGCTCAAAGCTTATCCCCAACTTACAAATGGGGGGGAGCATTCCGCAATTTTGCGTACTAATCTAAGCTAATTATACTATCCTGGCAACCCAAAAGGGGGCCATGGCCCACTGGTTCCCCCCCAAATACGGCCCACTGGCCCCCCCCAAATACGGCCCTAAAGCAAAAAATGAATTTGCTGAAATTGACTTCAATAATTTTGATTTTTACTGCAAAGGAGTAAGTGTAAAAGTACAGAGCAAACGTTACAGTTATTTTCCAAATTACGCATTCACTCGACTGTATATTTTACATGCTACTGTATTTTATAGTTGGAAATCACTGAAAGAATGTTGCAGTTAAATTTCAAAATAGAATAGTCGAAAAAGTTTAAGAAATTATTTTGCAAGCCAGGGTTCTACCAAAAGTGGATTTATGTATTCTGTTACTCTTTCACTTATATGTTTGCACTTCCAAACACCTAAAATTGGACAAAACGAAAGTGCCACCCTTCACCTTAAAAAAGAAAAGCTCAACTAAAAAGGCCTGATGAACGCTCTGCTTTGTATTTTTCAGACCACTCCAGCCCACGGTCCATTTGCGGTTGGAAAAAAATGTAATCCGGCCCGCGTTGAGAATGCAATTTTGCAGAGGTGGGCACAAATAACATTATATCAAAAGCGCAGCGCAATGAAGCGCAACGATCTTTTTAACCAGTGAAAGCGCAGCGCAAAATGCGCAATTTAAATTTTTTGCTTTCTGAAGCGCAGCGCAACTTCCGCAATGAACTTTTTGATTCAGTTGAAGCGCAACGCAATTCCGCAATTGCGGAACGACGATTTCGTACCAAGTTAAAGCGCAACTCAACTTGCGCAATTGAAATTTCACAACACAATGCAAATACCGCATTTTTTGCAATTTTGGACTGAAAAAGAGTAAATGATTTGCTCCACAAGCCCGACATTTAGCAATATTACGATCGAAATGGAGCAAAATTAAGTTCAATATATAGAATTGCGCTTTTACCCGAAAAAAAAAATTGAAAGCGCAACGCAATTAAAGCGCAACAAATTTTAAAGGCTTTATTCCGCAACGCAGCTTCCGCAATGTTTCAAAATAAAAAATTAAAGCGCAACGCAACTTACGCAATTGCGGAGGTTGCGGAAGTTGCGCTTTGCGCTTCTAATTGCGCTTTGCCCACCTTTGCAATTTTGGTACCAAAACCTGTGAAAGTTGTTTTATATTTTTTGTCACTTTTTTTCATTGCATTGAATCCAACTGTTTGTCAAAAAAACTGCACTTCTTTTATCTTTTTCGTTTTTCTTGAATTTGAGTAGCCTGCAAGCAGCTTCGTGAGGTCTAATTTGACCCTTCATTACAAAACGTTTGGGCACCCTTTTTCTATGTTATTTCATGCTATGGAAGGAAATTTTCTGAAATATTTGAGAGTAAACAATGAGAGCTACAGAAAATAACGCGAACTAGTTTTGCAGTCGCGTACGTACAAAAATTTTCGAAAATAATTTTGGGCTTGTGATTGTCGGAACAGAGATGAAAACCGGTTGGGTTGCCGGTCGGGTCGCGATTCTTCGACCGGCCGGTCAAGCCGGTTGAAATACCGATCAAATTCTCCTTTCTTGCAACTAAAAGACATCTAAGTTGCAACGGATTTGTACATAAATATTTTATTATAAATAAAACTTTTTATAAAAAAATGGTATTAACCAACCACACGTTTTGAAAACACTTGTTGAATAACTTCAAGTTTTGACTAATATGCTGTGACCATTAAGCCGGGCACATCCGGGCACGTATTTAGGGGGGCTGGGCATTGTGCCATGCCTCGCCTCTTTGATCCACGGCACAAAGCAAAACAGTGCAAAATATACGTTAAAATCGCGTAATCAGATTATAATAAAGCATGCATGTGGAAGAGGCTTATGCTACCTGACATTTTAGCACCATTTTAATCATCTTGAAAGTAGAAGTCAGTAGCGTAGCTGGAGGGGTGGGGGGCGTGGGGATATAGACCCCCCACTGGACAGTCGATCAAAATGCAGTAACAGAAAAATACCACGTTTTTAGCACGTCTGAGACTGTTTTTTTGCACTGAAATGGACTAAAAATAGATTTAAAGCATCTTTGAAACATATATTCCGGGGGCTATTTGTCAAAAATAAAACTCACAAATCAATAAAAACTTTGAAAAATGGCCAAAAACAAGCAATCAAATTTGATCGTTAGTGTAAAAATGCTGAACATTAGTTTTATCAACAAAATATAAACTCAGAAACAAAGGGGGGTGGGGGTGGGGGCTGTTCAGTATTAGTTAATTATCAATCACATTTCTTAAATAATTTTCCATTAGCCACTTCCCAGCAATTATTTTTCTCCAAAAATATAGCAGAAATAGATTACTCCGCGTGAGTTTTATTGAACTATAGGATTTTATGATTTACCAGCAAGTAAACAAGAGAAATGAAATTTTACCATTAACCACCTCCCACATAGCCTATTTATGCAACCAGTTTAATCATGTTTGCACCGCCAATTTCTATGCTACGCTTTAAAAGCATTAATTTTTATCAAAATATCCTTAAAACTGAGTTATTTTAGCAAAAAAGCGTAAAATTTTGAAGCGCTGGGGGGGCTCCACCCCTAGATTCCCGTGCGTCCTTTTCCAAAATAGCCCCCCCCATTGCGAATTTCTGGCCCCGCACCTGGTAGAAGTAGCGCAGATTTCAAATTTTTTTAGTAAATGCTAAAATCTTGCCGCTATGAAAAGCTTTTTTTCAACTTAAATTTACCACAATCTACACTGGGCAAGAAAGACATAGCTCTTATTTTTTTATATCTAACTAGCCATAGCTTGTTCCGAACAAGGGCGTATTTAGGGGGGGCATTGGGCCATGCCCCCCCCTTTGGGTCGCCAGGATAGTATAATTAGCATTGATTAGTATGCAAAATTGCGGAATGGCCCCACTCCCCTTTGTGAGTTGGGCAGAAGCTTTGAGCTAACAAATGGTAGGCAAAAACGCTTGTTTTCGGCCAGCACCCAAAAAAATCCAACTAACTTTGGGTTAAGGCCTTTTTTTTTTTTTGGTCTTCACCTAATTTTGGGCAAAAAATCGGACTAATTTTAAGTGAAGACCTTTTATTTTTTATTTTTTGTTCTTCTCCTGATTTTGGGCGAAAAATGAGACTAAATTGAACTAAAACGATGTTCATTCTGAGCTTTGTTCTTCTCAAAATTTTTGAGTTTTCTGGCCCCCTCTTTTTCAAAATTCTGCGTACACTACTGGTTCCGAAGTAGCAGCATTTCTACAAATTGCTTGGGCACATTATATTTCGAATATTTTCTAGCCAACGTCATAACAGTTTAGTGTTTGCTTCTCGGCAAATTGCAAATAATCTGTCACCAATACCTGAAAAATTTAAACTTCATTTCTTGGCCTTACGCATAATATCATTAGCAAGAACGTCTGATAATTTAGCTTGTGCCCTTTAGTTCTTTTTATGCTTATTTTGTGCACGTTTTGCGCTGCTCAAAACAGGTCTTTCGAACCGAAATTTAACCTAAAAAGGTCTTTTGAATTATTTTTGCAAAACAAGTAAAAAAAAATTTACGTTTTTTTTCTGAGACCTCCATCCGAAGTCACAAATTTTACCGCCTCACCCAGGCCCCCCCTTTTTGAAAAGCTTTCATTAGATGCATTGAACAAAACCTTTTGTAAAAAACCGGTCGACCGGACCGGTCAGAGACCGGTTAATCGGCCGGTCAACCGGCGTAGATTTTGAAATTTACCGGTCGGGTGGAGAAAATCCTGAACGGTTCCATCTCTGTGTCGGAATACTTTGGACTACGGTCACAATATGCATCATTGTAGCTAAAAATTGAACGAAATATTGATAGCAAGACCATTACAGCGTGAATTCAATTTTGCCAATATTTAAGAATTAAAAATTAAGCATAAAAGCAACTCAAAAGTGACCAAGCTGTTTTCTGAGGATTTTGAAATATTTTACGTAGAAGGATGTAGTCTCATCCTACACCGTCAAAGTCTTGGAAATTTAAAAATTTAAGCAGATATTGCGTTATAAAGCCCTAAAAATTGAAGCAAATAAAAAAACATTTCTAGCCCACAAGCAGCAACAGCTTATTTAAATATAGAAAAACATTATTGCTTTGAGAGGAATAAGAAGAAAGAAGCATGTGGATCCATTATTTTTGTTGGTGCAGCTTTCATAACTGTGTTTTGATTGAAAATGGTGTAAAACTTACATTGGACAAAAATTAATGAAGTTATGAACACTGCAAGGTGATGCAAAATTTAAGTATGACTCAACAAATTCAACTTCATTAGCTTTCTCATTAAAATTTATTTTATCTGTTATTTTGCAGTATCAGCTACTGCTTCTCTTTCTGCAGCAAAAAAAAAAAACTGGTAATTTTCTGCGTGACATGCAAAATGCATATTATCGACATCTTACAATGTTTCAGAAAAAATTTACATCTCATAATAAAAACATACAGTATCTCACAATGTTTAAAAAAAATTATAAAAAACTAAAAAAGTAAACAGCAGAAGTTTTGGCCTGTGCTTTACGCACTGATGTCCCGTTTTTGACATAAATTACTATCACTGACCTGTCAATCTTTTATCAAGTCTGAAGTACTGTATTTTCCAAAATTACCGGATATTTTACTGTACTATTGTCTTTGTAATTTTGCTGCTGCACAACAACCAAAAAATCGCCCATGCACATTGCACAATCACACACTGAACTTAATTTTTGTTAATTTCTTTCAAAGGCAAAGTTATTTTATATCAAACCTAATAATAACTTATATTATTACGTAAATTATGAGTCCGGTTCTATTCTAAGTTTATTTCAATGTGGATGATAGACAGAAACCGGCCAGTTGGTCGAACGGTAACGATTTCGCCTCTGGAGCGGTAGGTCTGAGGTTCAAATTTCGGGCCGGTCAAATGGCTCACCACCGCTGCGACATTTCTTCAAAAGGAGCTCTGTTGCCCGGACGCAATGACGCGGAGATGTGCCCCGCCAACTCGTTGCACGTTTCGGCTTATTATAGCGATTATAATGAAGGATTTGACTTGATTTGATGATTGACAGAAGTGGAGTCGAGGACACAACCTTCAAGGCCAAGGACTCAAAAAAATTCCGAGGACAAGGCCAAGGACCAAGTTTTCGAGTACAGACCCTCTTGAGGCCAAGAACAACAGTGGTTTAAGCGAAGGCCAAAAACTGGAGAAACAATTTTTCTAACTTAAGGTGGTAAATTTTCCATAATTTTTAAGCGCGAAAGTACGTAAGATATTGAATTTTGTAAAGTTTTTGAAGATATTTCGAAAATAATAGTTTTTTAAAATGACAACGACTGCCATTTTGAAATTAATACGTTAGCAGCTGAAGTTGATTTCGCACCGAAGCGGTATCGTCGTAATAAAACAAGGCCATAACCTGTGAATAGAAATATAGCCAGAACAGGAAATATTGCAGGAGAGACGCGTCCCCACATAGGTAGTTTGAGTCCTCCCATTGATATTTGGCGTTCCCATAAAGGAAAATTCAGCGTCTTCCCATTCAGGGTCAGCGGGAAAAATTTTTTTTTAATTTGTTTGGTGTTCTTTCGAATGTCGCACAAAAAAACATATATCGCCCAAAAAAACATGCATCGCACAATAAAACAAATATCGCATAATAAAACCACAAACAATAAAATTGTCAAATAAAACCTTTTCGCTTTGGTCTTCATTTCAAAATTGCACTAACTTAGGTGAAGACCTTGTTTTTCTGCTTTTTTGGCCCTCATTCCAATTTGGCTGCGAAAAAATTGCAACAGAAGGCGATTGCTTTTTTTCCGTTTTCGGGGCAAAATTCACACCAAGTTGCTCCCACATTGCGAATGCATCCGGTCATGCTGCTTAATCGTACCTCCAGCCAATATTTCATTGTTGAAATGCTGAATGTAGCTAAATTATAAACTTACTGTAGAAATGGTTAATTTTAGGCCATTATTTTATCAGTTAGGGTCCCGATGCAAACGTCCACTGATTAGTGATTATGGATCTCCACGTTTCTATTAGTTTCCTAAACGCAAACTATATTGCTTGGTCAAACCTTTTTTTTCACGAAATTGTTCAAAAATTATTATCTAAAAATATTGCAAAATACTGTGACTTTATGTTTTTAAAATGACTTGAGGTACCGCAAAGGGTATATTTGTAAGCTCAAAAGTTTTTGGCATTGAAAAAATACGGGCTTCTGAGGCCAGGGCAATATCCCCATGCCCCGATAAATATAATTTTAGTGATTTTTTTGAAAAAAAATAGCAGTTTTTGTGACTTTAAAGCACATTACACATTTATATTTTCAAAGCAATTTGAAAAGAAAATACCTTAAACGCTAAGTTTTAAGAAGAAAGGCATTGGAGACACTGGGGACGTGCCCCCCCCCTTCAAGAGGTCCACAAAGTGTCGAAACGGAAAAATAATAAACCATTAATTTTTTCTAAAAACGCCCAATTTTTTGTGAAACTTTGTAAAAAATTCATTAAGCACTCCAGGCATTCGAACAATTCAAGTTATATTTAATTTCACACTTACTGTAATTTCTTAATAATCCTTCATGCAGCATTTTTTGCGATCCAATAGTTTGTTATTCGGGATTCTTAGCGGCAATTTCCAACTCACAAATTGTTCAGTGGACGTGGTTTAACCCCTCAGACCGCTTGCTCGTGATTCGAGTAATTCTTTCTTATCTCAAAGTTGCGTATTTTCGGAACAAGTTGGCGTTCTCAATGAGGTACACTAACAAATTTACGATAATATATCAACATGCCTTCCCTGGTAATACTGTATTACATTTCATTATCATACACATAGCTTCTTCTAAATTCATACACAGAATAGGCTCGGCCATGTTTTACCATTATCAACTCAAAACGGTTTGTCTGGACCCTGGATTCCTTGTTATGGCTCTGAATGGCTTTACTGTAGACTTGTTATGGCTCTGAATGGCTTTACTGTAGAGCTTTGCAGTTTGTACCGCATGCACCGGAAGTATTAGTCCATACAGAAACTACGATTTTCTAAAATGCGCTTTTGTCTCCTTATTCTCCGATTAGAACTTTCACACAATGCCATTTAAAATAAGTTTTAGTATGACTTGGCTTAGTTGGCTGTCACATTGTATTATTTTTCAAATAAGGAAAAGAAACAACGAGCTCCGGACTATCAAATACGTTGCATGGTGTTTGTTTTTTGCTTTTTATAACCAATCAAAAAATAATGCTGTCCTTGAGCCGAGGACAGGACGTTTTCGAGGACTTGTAGGCTTCGAGGCCAAGGCCAAGGACTTTAGCCTCCAGGCCAAGGCCAATGCATGGACCTGAAAATGTGTCCTCGAGGACGTCCTTGAGGCCAAGGACGTCCTCGAGGACTGCACCTCTGACAATCTGATGATTCTCAGCAGGCTCCGATCTAGTTTATCTTACCCTTGCAACGAAGATAGGTAGCACAACTAGCACATGTTTCGAGCATAACCTTAGAAAACGTTTGAAAAAAATTTTCTGCCACACCAGTCAAGCTACTAAACTCGATCTAATTAAAATTCCTGGTAACAGTAATTGCGATAACATATCATGGTAATTCTAACCGAACACGCAAATAGACGTTTTGTTGTTAGATTATTATTAATACATTTTTTTAAGTTGTTAATCCAGCTGAAGGTGGGAAATGACTTCTTCAAAGCAGAGTTGTAAACAGGCCGACTAGTTCAGGCCCGAACCCAGCCCGAACCCGAAAATATAAGCCCGAACCCGGCCCGAACCCAAAAACTAATTTGAAGCCCAAATCATACCCGAAAAAACGCGAAAGTTAAGTTAGGTATGAAAAATTTAGCAAAGTTGCCAAGTTATTTTAATTATATTTTTGTGCACCGAAGACAAAACGTACGTCTCAGGCCCGAATTAAGCCCGAAATTTTTGTTAACTTTAGATCCGAATCCGGCTCGAACCCGGCTCGAACCCGAGCCCGACCCGAAAAGCCCGGCCCGACTTACAACTCTGCTTCAAAGAAATAATACCTTTTGCAAGATCAAATTGTTAGTATTTCAACAATCTTGTGTAGCTTTAACAATATTGAACTTCATTGGAAAACTCTTAGTTGCAATTTTTTCGGGTTAAACTATGAATGCATTCAACTACAGAATTAATAAGTTGCTGAACACAGTAATGATTTACTAATTCAAGCACAATAGAGCATCATAAACGCTAATCATCATCAACAAATTCGTCACATTTGATTTGATCGTTGAAAGCACTGCACCTCTTTCTGCTGTGAGTCCGTCTTGATGATGCTGGGAGGTTGTTGCTGCTGTTGATGATACAGTTATATTTGTGGTCCAAGCTTCTGGGTCATTAACGAAAAAGCTTTTTGGTTCACATCTATATTTACCACTGTCAGCAGGGGCGTATTTAGGGGGGGGGCATTGGGCCATGGTCCCTCTTTGGGTCGCCAGGGTAGTAATTAGCATAGAATAGTATGCCAAATTGCGGCATGGCCCCCTCCTTTGTAAGTTGGCAGAAGCTTTGACTACACAAAGGGATGTTTTAGACGTTTGTTTTAGGCCAGCACCCTACTTTGGGCTAATAATGGGACTAAACTTGAATGAAGACCTTTTTTTTGCTCTTCACCAAATTTTGGTCAAAAAATCGGACTGATTTCGGGTGGAACAATTTCTTATTCTGATATTTGTTCTTTTCAAATTTTCTGAAGTTCCTGCCCCCCCTTTTTCAAAATCCTTCTATGCTACTGACTGTCAGTGTCTGTTGCGTTGGATATCGTTATCACTCCATTGGTCAAAATTTTGATTTTGTCAATGTAATCATTTTTGAAATAATTACATGAGTAGTCTTTAAATTGCCATCGTAGAATTTTAAGACAGTCTTATCTACTACAAGTTTCGTACCAGGATTTTATAAAGACAGTTTCAGCATCCCATCGGGCAATAGAGGGATTTAAACACGACAAAGTTGCATTTGCTCCTGGTGGAAAACTCCTCTTAAAGTTCTGTTTCTGAGCGAAACAACAATGCAACAAGAAAAGGGTCGAGAAAACAAAGACTTTTGTAGTTGGAATAATGCTCAAAACCATTCAATTCAGCGCTTCTTTTGTTGCAGATCTATCACGCAAAAAATCGAATTAGGTGAAATTTTAGTTCAATGATTACATATTGAATCATTGCTGAAATGTTTTAAACACTAAAGGAAGCACAGAGTAAATTCCAGAAACGAAAAGATAAGATCCATGTAATGACTTGGTGATTAATTTTATATCCTCTTTTCTTATATTAAACAGTGGTATCGTTTTTTTTAAAATGATATTCTCTCAAAAAGGTCTTGTTGAAATTTTAGAGTTTGTCTTTGCTATGTGGTTAGTTTAATTTTTTATGATGCTGTGGTGAATTTTTCTTTTCGGGTTACACCAGACCAGTGCCATCGCTTACGTAAAATTCAGTATTTCGAAAACTATTAACGTTTATATGATCAAGAAGTGTTTTTGAATAATCAGTAATTCGAAATGGCAAATCAATCGCACATTTACAAGGCGAGCTAATCATGTTATTCACATGCATTCGAACATTATTATTTGTCTGGCTTTCATTAGGTCAATATTGTAGTCACCGAGAGCATAAAAAGGGCGGTTGTTTGAATTTAGATCTTTAAATATATCAAGTAGGTTTTCAGAAAAGCGATCGTAGGTTTCACTTGTGTTGGTGGGATGTTTGCAAACAGGTCCTAAATGTTGCAATCGTTGCAATCGTACCTACCGGAGGTAGTTTCAATTTCTATCCATAAGTCTTCTACATAATCCAAATCAATTGTAATATTTGTTAAAATTTAGTATTGTAGATTCTTTTGTGTAAAAACCTCTCCCCTGAGTTTTTTGGGCTATCTTTGCTAATAAAAATGTAGCCGCGCATGTCGATGTTGATTGTTAATTGGTTTGGTTTGAGCTTTGTTTCAGATAGTGCCAAAACATCAGAGAGCACATCTAGTTCTGAGAGAGATGTTGACAGTTAGTCGACCTTTTTTGTATGCTTCTTACGTTAAAAGTGCATTAAAAAGAGATTACAATTGTTTGTCATCTGGTTTAATAAACTGCTTTCAAAATAGGCGTTCTTGTTAAAACTTTTAAGCAGATGTGTAGTCTTCGAGGACGTCCTTGGCCTCGAAGACACATTTTGATGTCTTTGGTCTTGGCCTCGAAGCCAGCAAGTCTCGCAAATGTCCTGTCCTCGGCTCGAGAAATTTTTTGACTAGTTGAAAATGGGCATGGTCATGACCAATTTTGTTTCGTCTTGCAGAACGCCAGAGAGCTTGCGAAAAAAATTTTGAAGGCATTTTTTTTCCTGCAGAACGCTTGAATATTCCGGAAAATTTACAACTTTTCGGAGTGAAGACCATTGTTTTTAGATCACTTCCGCGTTGTGTTCTGGTCATTGCTCTCGAGCATTCCTGTCCTTGGCCTCGAGAGGGTCTGTCCTCGGAAGGGTTGTCCTTGGCCTTGCCCTCTTGTGTTCTCGACTCCACCTCTGCTTTTGAGTTATCAAATCTTATCAAAATCTTATGAAAAGAACCAGTACATTTTGTTGCGGCTGGCTGTTTTTAATTTTGTGCTAATTTTTAGCTTCATTTGTTCTCAATTTATTCTTAAATTTCGAGAGCATCGATATCAATTATGGCGACCATGTTGTAAAACTGCTTTATTTCCAATGTTCTGGCGCAAGAGTAATCGCGTTTTTTACTGTATTTGGAGGCATCGTAAAATTGCGAAAGCGAAAAAGCGTGGATATTCATTTAAACGAGAGCAAAAAAATTTCTAGTTGTCTGCGCAGAGCGCAATTGCACTCTACAGTCTCAGAAATGCTGCAATTTTGCTTGTAAATGCCAAAAAATTACTCAAATTTCATCACTTTGAATCATTTCAGAATTTAGTTTCTTTTTTGATTTAAAATTTATTCTTTTTTGGTAGTTCTTAATGATATTTTTGTCCCTGAGACTGGCATTGTTCTTAACTTTTGAGCAAACACTCGCCTCTTGTTCTTACGAAAAAAGTCTATGTAATCATGTGTGGTATTATTTTGCTTGTGTTACGCATTCTCGATTATAATAATATTAAAAAAAAGAATGATAAACTAATTAAGGGCACTTCTGGTTGGCGCACTGGTAAAGAAACGGACTCAAACTCGCAAGAGTGTGAAGGTTTGGTTCCCTATTGTAGCAAAGTTAATACTGATGTAAAAAAAATCAATCTTCAGTATGTTCAGTTTAAATTGAAGACCAAAACAAAATCTTCACTTGAATTAACCCGTTTTGCTGCCCAAATTTAGGTGAAGACTAAAAGAAAAGAAAAGAAAAAAAAAGGTCTTCACCCAGTGTCAGCCCGTTTTTCTGCCCACATTTTCTGCCCTAACTCCTTACGGGGGTGGGGATAACTCAATTTTGCGCACTATTCTTACATATTTATGCATCACTGGCACCCCAAAGGGGGGCCATGGCACAATGCCCCCCCCCCTAAATACGCCACTGGCGACATTATATTTCGTAAATAGGCTCTAATCGTTTCGTAAATAGGCACTACTCGTTTGGTTGATGTACTGAGAATCGAATACAAACATTTCAGCTCCGATGCTTGCTTGTGGTTACGAGCTCGTGTAAACAAACAATCTACTTGGTGTACATGTAATAAAGAGAAAAGGCAAAACTAAATTTAAGAGAAAGTTCTTAATGTTGAACTCCCGTTATGTTCCGTAAACGTTTCATCGCTGAAGTTACAAATTAGAGCCATATAGATGTTTTATATGCACATAAACTCTTAACCTAAACAGATTACAATGATATTGACAATTGAAGAAATCAGTAATTGATGTGCTAGCGTATTATAGAGTATAACGCCATGCACCTAACTTTGCATTATTTTTGAGAAATTGAAATTTCTCACTGCTCTTACAACGATTGAGACGTTCCAGCGATGTACTGCCGTTTTTTCCCTCATTATGCGACGGTAAAGACAACCAATACGTGCCTTGCTGTCAAGCAAAAGTACAAGACGATGGATTGGGGCAGCAATCACCAACTACAGCCACAATATTATGACCAAATAAAAATACTCTACACAAATTTATTCATATCAAAACGACTGCTTTTCCCAAATTTAACTGTCGATTATGATTCTCTTTCAAGTTCAATGTGATATTGTGGTGTAATTATTATGGTGTCTAGCATTTTCTTTAACTAGTGATTTATGTGCAAAAAATCATCGCTTCTACTTCTGCGTATTAGCGCTCTATTGTGATGGAATTCAACATCTGTGCCCATTTTTGCAGACAAGAAATGAACTCTAAAAGGTTTAAGTTTCGTCAAGACGTATTGACGAGATAAAAATAGTCATAATCATGATAAATTGATCGTATTACATCTTTTGTAATTGTAATTAATTAAAAACGTTATTGGCTATTGTATGAATCTAATTGTCTCTCAATTATAGGCTGTCAGAGTACACATTTGGACTTCAACCAAGCTTAAATGACTTCAGGTTCCTAAGAAATTCTGTTTTATCATCGAAACAGATCTTTCAACTTATTTGAATGTCATTTATTTTAAAGGTTAATTTAAGCTTTTTTGGGAAACTTTATATCTCCTGAAATTTCTATCTTTTTTTTTTTTAATTCTACCTAAAATCCAACCAAAACTCACATCCTTACTTTAAACGTAAGTCCAAGTCTCACCCTGACCCAAACCCTAATCTTGACCCTTAAAAGTTAAAAAGATACTGCTCGAAATCAGTTTTAATAAAGAAATGGGAACTACTTGAGGTAATAAAGAGGTGCCAAAACCTTTTTCTACGATTCACTTTATTTACGAAAATACCATTTAATCCGTTTGACTCCGCAACATCGGCAACCCTACATTTCGCAATTTTGTGACATCGTAGAACGCGTACTGTAGATCAGTACTGGTATCCTACGCCTACAAGTACCAGCAGCAGTAGCCAAATTTTCAGATTTCCTTCTAGGCTACTCACTTCTACTTGTTGCGAATCGCGTTTCTTCGTCTGCGAAAGTTTTTGCAAAATTATGCTGTTTCTGATGCCAGAAAATTGCAAAATGCAGAGTGTCGCGATCGTTGATTCTTGGCTAGAGTACAACCTTTAACCCCTAGAATTGCCCACGTCGGCTGAAACTAGAGAACGACTGAGATGTTAATTGACGAATCGAAAAATGGCAGTTGATAGTTCCTTAGCTTCTTGAATCTCAGAAAGCAGTACACAATCTTAAATTAGAACTTCTATTTAAGATTGAAAACACAAAACCACTTTCACTGAGCAAAATCGCTCCACTAACACTTCTTACGATCGACCTGGTTCAGATCGTGAAAGACTTAACCGCGACCGACCAGGTTCAAGTCGCACCTTACACACTCTCGCGATCGCCCAATTCAGATCGCCAAACTATACAGCTACACAAGCCAACCACAGATACACACACTCGGCAAAAATGCCCACGAAACTAATACCTAAAAATCATCCACTTTTAAAATATCAGAATGAAAAAATTAGAATCAAAACGATTCGCTTATTTATACCAGGCAAAAGCTATCGAATCTCCCAGAACAATCCATGAAACGTCATAATAGCAAACATATTAGCGATTGCGAAAACACAACGGTAGCGTAATTGTGACGTCACAAACTTCAAGTCTAAATATAGCAATTAGGACATGTAAACAACTAATTATTCCGGTCACTAATAGAAGATAATAGAAAATACTAGAAAGGAAACATCCAGAATATTCTAAATCAAAAAGGCGGCAAAAGTAGTAAATCAGTCACGTACGCATTAAATGCAGCAAATAACCCTATCTCAGGCATTCAAAATTATTATTTCGTGACACAGAATTACCAATGGTACGAAGTCAAACGAATTAAATCGTATTTTTACGAATAAAGGGAATTGTGGAAAAAAGTTGGGGGCCACTTTTTATTACCTCAAGTAGTTCTCATTTTTTCAATAAAAACCAATTTCGAGTAGTATCTCTTTCAAAACGCAAATGACAAATGCGCTGGTGAACATTTCTCATTCTCGTTTTCCTCTCATTAACTTAAAATTTTTGGTGAAATAGTCATTCCGGCTTTTTTTCAATAAATCATGTCGTCTTGCGAGCTTTCGAGAATGAAAACGAATACTCTGAATAAACTAGATGGGAGTTTGCCAGCAAACCCAGTGAACGACCGACGTATAGCTAATGCTGTGACGCTCAAAAGTACTTTTTTCTACCGTAAAATCAGCAATTATTCAAAAATATCTGATTATGGAACCTCCAGAAAAGTAGAGTCAAAATATTTGTCAGTTAAATATCTCCTGATATCATAAAACACTGGCACCCTAGCTTGAGCCGTTTAAAAATTGATTTTTGGGGGTCTATTTGGGGGGTCCCTGGGGGGTGGCACCCCCAAGCTATGTCAAAATATTTGTCTGTTAAATATCTGCTGATATCAAAACAGACTGGCACCCAATTTGAGCTATACAAAAAATTGATTATTGGGGGATCCATTTGGGGGGTCCCCGGGGGGGTGGCACCTCAAACTATGTCAAAATATTTGTCTGTTAAATATCTACTGATATCATAAAACACTGGCCCTCTAAGTTGAGCTATTCAAAAAATTGATTTTTGGGAGTCTATTTGGGGGGTCCCTGGGGGGGTGGCACCCCCAAGCTATGTCAAAATATTTGTCTGTTAAATATCTGCTGATATCAAAACAGACTGGCACCCAAGTTGAGCTATACAAAAAATTGATTTTTGGGGGGTCCATTTGGGAGGTCCCCGGGGGGGTGGCACCCCCAAACTATGTCAAAATATTTTTCTGTTAAATATCTGCTGATATCAAAAAAAAGTAGAACTCTAGCTTGAGCCATTCAAAAAATTGATTTTTGGGGGTCCATTTAGAGGGGTCCCCTTGGTTGTGGCACCCCCAAACTATGTCAAAATATTTGTCTGTTGAATATCTACTGATATCAAAAAAAAGTAAAACTCTACCTTGAGCCGTTCAAAACATTGATTTTCGGGGGGTCCATTTGGGGGGTCCCCGGGGGGGGGCACCCCCAAACCATGTCAAAATATTTGTCTGTTAAATATCTACTGATATCATAAAACACTGGCACTCTAAGTTAAGTCGTTCAAAACATTGATTTTTGGGGGGTCCATTTAGGGGGGTTCCCGGGGGGGGGGTGGCACCCCCAAACTATGTCAAAATATTTGTCTGTTAAATATCTGCTGATATCAAAAAAAAAGTAGAACTCTACCTTGAGCCGTTTAAAACATTGATTTTTGGGGGGTCCATTTGGGGGGTCCCCGGGGGGGTGGCACCCCCAAACTATGTCAAAATATTTGTTCGGTAAATATCTACTGATATCAAAAACAACTAGCACCCTAGCTTGAGCTATTCAAAAATTTGATTTTTTTGGGCCCTATTTTGGAGGGGTTCCCGATGGAGTTGCCCAAAAAAATTTCGGGAGAAAAAATTGCATTTGCAGCTCAACAACTTTACACAAAAAATAGATTTCCATGTTTTGTGGTTTAGGAGAAGAAAAGCGTACAAAAATTGGGAAGAAAAAAAAAGGAAAAAAAAAGGGAAAAAAAAGGAAAAAAAAGGAAAAAAAAAGAAATGAACCTCATCGCGGTCAAAAGTGGGTTGGTTGGGATGAAAGGGTATCTTGAGACATACAACCATATGAAATATTTTTTGCCGTACTTAAGCCGTTTTTGACTGAGATCGCTTTTTACGCCAAACTTGCGGGGCGGTTTTCGGGTTCTAAAACCGAAGTCACGTGACCTATTGCCTCGAAATTGTGTACAAACATACAACTCATTAATCTTAAATTGCTGTCCAAATTTCATTCAGCTAGACCCAACCGTTCTCGGGTTATAAGCAAAAGTCTGAAATTTGGCACTCGTTAGTTGGAAAATGGCCGAGTAAAAACAGAGGAACACGCGACGCGAGCGTCGGTCGTTCCAATTAAATAAAATTTTTTGATTTGGCAAAATGGCTACAAAGTTAAACATTTTAAAAAGATTTACTTCGATGTTTGGGATCTCAAAGTAGAAACACTAACGTGTTTCAGCTCAGTCTTTTGTTATCTTCAAGGCGTCGCATTCAAAAACATAAGCAATACACTGAAAACAATTTAATGCAATATGCGTTGAGCTATCGCGACGCGTTTGACCTTGCTCAAGGATCTCATCGGGCAAAAATAACACAATATATACATCACTTAAACAAAATATACACTTTGTGCTATTGAGTAAAATTCAGGTAGAAAATTTTTACAGTACACACATCTGTTCAGTCTATGTGCAATTCCGTGACGAGAGCCAAAAAGATTTTTGTGGTCATACGTAAGTGTTTGTCGTCACGGAATTGTACATAGACTGAACAGGTGCGTATACTGTAATGATTTTCTACCTGAATTTTAAGTTTAACTCAATCTCACAATGTTTATATTTTGTTTAAGTGATGTATATGTTGTGCTATTTTCGCCTGATGAGATCCTTGAGCAAGATCGAAACACGTCGCGATGGCTGAGCGTATATCGCATTAAATTGTTTTCAGTGTATTGTGTATATTTTTGAATGCAACGCTGTGAAGATGACATAAGACTGTGTCGAAAAACGTTATCTACCGAAGTAAACCTTCCTAAAGTTTTGAATTGTATTTCGACTTTTTAAATTAGCAGAAATTATATCACATTGCCTTAAATTTTATCCTTTTTAGAGATTTTGGGTAGTTTCTCGGATTTTGTTGGCACAGTGTGAAAACAAGACAAAAGTCACAAGCTACCTGTACCAAATTTGCTTTCTGACAGAGATAAATTCAAAAAGAATTTTCAGTTGAAGTGTCATTTAAGTTAAAAAAAGATTATGATATCCTCTTCAAAATATCTCAGAAAGTTTTTCAAAGATCATAAACGTATTGATGATGTTGATTGCAAAAAAAAAACTGCATTCCGAGTTTCGTTACATAAGTCATCCATACGTAATGTAAACATCATTGTACAATATGCAGCTTGTGCACGTAGCGCTTTTGGCATCTCAAACAATGACTTGTTCCAATAATGGAACTTGATTAATAGACTGTGGCAAATTAGATGAAGCTTCTGATCTTTCTTGAACTTTCCAGGAAGTTGTAGCCGACCAAACCAACCAAAAATATGAAAAAAAATTTAAATTAAATTGTGTCTTACGGTCGGACAGGTTGTTTTTATGCCAACCGATTCCAATTTTTCATAAAATTGCCATATTTTGGGAGCTAATTATGCTACAATGTTGAAACTTATATCAAAATGATCAGAAGAACCGTGTTTATTTTTGCTCTAACAGGAATATTTGCTCTATTTTGTTCAGAATAAAAGTTATAAACAAAAAACTGTTTTTTGATAATTTTACCATAATTTTGTAGATGATTTTTAACCAATATTCAGCAGTTGCATTAGAGCAAATTTTTTAATCGTTACTGGACAATGATAAAACTTTTGTGATTTAAATTATTTAATCAGTATAGTTTTACTGCATATAGTAGCACACGGTCCAAAATCAAGTTATTAAATTTGAGTTGAAGACATCAGCATCTAGTCAAACGCGTATAGCTGGCGAAGTTTTGTAGTTATTATTTGGATGTTTTTACAAAAATCATAAGTATAAATAGTTTAACTCTGATTTTTTCAAAATAACCGTTAAACGATTTTAACTTTAAGTGTCAAATTATTTTCCGAGCAAGACTGCAGAACTACTTTATAGTTTAAAGATACCATGTCTGACCCTCCTTTACTTTGCTTAAGAATACATTAACGCTGTCTTAACGTTTGTAGGGCGTAATAGTTTCCACTTTGAGTGATGCAGAGTACCCAGTACAAGTGCAATTCCACGTCTAGAAACTGGATAACTTCGCCTTTAGTGCAAGAGCAGTTGACAAGCTGCACGGAATCGATGATCCTGGAATTTTGTTCCAACAAAATATCATCAACAAAGTATCAGCCAACAAAGTGGCATCAAAGTATCAGCCAACAAAGTGGCAATAAAAAATTTCTGTTCCAACATGGGCTGTGATGAAAACGAAACACCACTTGCGACAAGCTATCAAAACTTAAGCATAGATTCTACAAATAATTATTGCTAGTGATGGGCACAGCGGCGCTGCTAGCGCCGCTACTTTTTCGGTAGCGGTAGCGGCAGCGCCGCTGCTTTTTTTCGTCACCAGCGACAAGGGCAGCGCTGCTGGTTTTTTAGCCGGAAAAGCGGCAGCGCCCTATTTTAAGCAAATATTCTGCCGCTGCTGCTACTGCTAATAAACTCCTTCCAAGGCTTTTTCGATTCACATTTTCACACGTTATCGTTTGTAGTCTTTACTCTCCGCTTGTTTTCACTCTGCTCTTGTTACCACGTTATTTTAGTTTGGTAGAACATACACAGTTACCTTTGTGACGTTTTGTCGCTGTTCGTATGTGTATAGACGAGTTTTATCGTACGTGGTCTTATTTTTTTCTGAACCAAATTGAATGAATAATGTGGTCTAGTAGAGGGCCAGTTTGAACTCATAAAACCGATTTCAAAAAAAACGATTTCGAACAGTATCTCTTTAACGAAAATGCGATAATTACATTTTGATAAATTGCCAAAAAACTTTCAAATCGCAAAGATGGTTTTCCGCGATGTTTCCCCAAAATGCTAGTATGCAGTAAGACAAATGAAGATGATTTGTTGGCTATCTGGTCGTAGACCTCAATATAGTTCGTGCACTGCAAGTAGTGTAACAGGCCCGGCGCCAGAGTAATGTGTTTCGGCGGGCACAAAAACTTTTTGAGGAAGCTTACGCAGCCGAGACCAGACACATTCGGAATGCAGCTGCAATCTGATGAATTTTTTGCTCTAAATCTTATGTTATCCTTCTTTGGTAAGGATTTTGCCCTCAAATCTGGAGGTGAAGACCAAAAGTAAATAAAAAAAGTTCTTCATCGCAAAATCTTTAACTACTTGATCACGTCCACTCGATTTATCTTGATGTTTCACAGAAAAGCGTTTGTGGCAACCTGGTTTTGGCAAAAGTTTGTTGGTCCTATTGTGCTGGCGCAAAAATTTCCTCTCGCTCGGGGGGCACAAGCAGTAATTTGGGGGGTACAGCCCGAAATGCCTCCCCTCCCCGTGCATAGGCGTAGCCAGGATTTTTGAATGGGGAGACCAAACCAAAAATCACATGCAATGACGTCATCAAGAATTTTCGAAAGAGAAACTATTTGTGGAACAAAGGTACCATAGAATGGAAGATGAGAAGCCGTGGCCTGGTTTGGCACTTAACCAAGAGTTTTCTTGAGGGAGAGGGCTTAAACCAAAATTAAAAATAAAAATAGCTAAATTGGGAGACATGTGTAAGTAAACTCGGGTAACTCAAACGTATCACTTACGGGGGTCAGGGTCGAAGCCCAAGCCGCTGAGCAATTGTTTGGAAAAATAAGCTATTTTAATGCCATTGGATCACATTTCGCATGTGTTCAGAACCATTTGAAAGAACTAAATTTTTAACATTTGAAAGCCAATTGAAAAAAATTAACTTGTTTCAATCCTCCTTTTACGTAAAATTTAGTCCAAAATACGTTTATAATTTTGCAATTTGGGGTTAAGTTTTGCAAGTATTTTAGTAGTAAATGATAACCTACTCGAAAACTTTTCCCAGAGATTTTTGTTATCACATGAACATAACCAGTTGTAGGAGTACATGTACGGTCAAGGGATCCCAGGCTCCCTCAATTCAAATTCAATAATTTATTCAATGAGCATTTCTCCTAGCTAATTTTTTTGTTCCAAAAGTATTTTTTCGCGTAAAAACTGGCGAGGTGGATGTGAATTGTTATTGAAAACCGTACAATAGAGGGTTACGCCTACTTACCATGTTATTGTCCGGGCAGGATTTACATTGCACGGGGCCTCTGGCACTTTGGAGATATTCGCAACATCTTCCTGCCAAACACAAGTGTAGACCAAAAACAAAGTCTTACCGTCTTTGCGCAGGGCCCCTGGCGCAGTGCCATTTGGTTAATCCCGCCCTGGTTATTGCTTACGTTTTTAAAAAGGTTAGATGAGAGCCCGAAGTAGCAACTCTTAAGATGAAAACCCTTAATTTCAGCCGGGTTATACATTTAAATTGGTTGGCAAGTATTGAATTGAGGGGGCTCGGGTCCCCAGGTCGTCAATAGCATTGTTAATTACTGTTGTACGCGAAAAATGCTAAGAGGAACTGAAACCGACAAAACAATGGGCTTTTTTGTCATATTTTTCTCATTGGTCGCATTTCAATTAGGGGAGGCCAGGGCCCTCTCTGGCTGCGCCTATGTTCGCGTGGTGCCGTGCCTGAGTAGTTACATCAATGCATAGTAAAATAAATTTTGCCCCAACAGTAAACAGTAAAACTGAGAATTGAATTTATAGTGCGCTGAGAATCGATCTAACAATCGAACCAGGTAATAAACGAGCTTCAAAGACAATTTAGTAATGGAGTTATACTCGTGGAAAAAATACTTAGCGTTACGTGAATCGCATTGAGCATCATTTGCTTAACATGTGTCTACTCTATAATTATAGCGGAGACGCGTATAGAATGTTGCTAGCGCTATAAAATACTTCATTATTACGTACTCCTTCTTTTGTATTATTACTATATCCTTCTATTACGTACTCGATCTACTTTTGTGTCAAAGTTGGGCGAAATCATCGCAGGGACGTGAATCACCAACCATTTCTACAAAACTCCAAGAAATGTTTTGTAAGTCGGTCGATTGATAAATTTTCCTGTCGGATCTCTTCGCTTGGAATTGTTTTGAGTGGTTGAGGGCCGAGCGTGTGATAAACAGATTGACTACTTCAGAACTATAAGAGCCGGTACAGAATTGTACAGAAGCTGAATAACGTTTGTCATCGTTCTTTAATGGCAAAACCTTAACTTATTTGAATCGATAGTGATTTAAACAATTTCTTATTGCCTTTTGTTTGTGTAAAAAATGCGATAAGGAATTTAACTTCCTAGTGTAACTTCCAAGGGTAACTTTCTAAGCAATTTCCAAAGCGTTGGTTTGACCAACCAGCATTTTGAAACGCTAGTTTTTTTGAAAGGAGCATGCCAAGAACTAGTTAATTGGTGATTTGCTTACTTGTCTACCCTTCTGCTAATGCTGATTGTAATCTTGTACCGATATTTTAAAAGCTTGAATAATTAACTTTCGTAAATAAAGTTCAAATTTCACCATTAGGTACCGTATTTGAATGCCATCGTTCTTTTTACTATTTATTTTTTTAAAGTAGCGGCAGCGGCTGCTGTTTTGCATGCAAGTAGCGGCAGCGGCGCTTTTTATTTGAGTAGTGATAAGCGGCAGTGCCGCTGCTTTTTTTGCCAAATAGCGACAGCGGTAGCGTCGCTACTTTTCAAGTAGCGGGTGCCAGCTCTGATTATTGCCGACTTTTTGGTAACAATTTTCATTGAAGATATTTCTGCCCCAAAAGTTTTTTCTCAAACACTGTCAGCGAGTTTTTCAGAGTTTGAAGTTGATTTACATATTTGAGACTACTGTAAATCTAATATATCATTTGCCAACAAAACATTTCAAGATATTTTCCGAGATTAAAATTAGTGGAAAATGACTGTTCTTTGCTTAGCAGATGATAATATAGTCAATATGCTGACTCAGCTCATTTGCTGCCTTGTAAGCCATTTTTTAGAGTAGTTACTGCGGAAAGCCATGACTTAAGTCAAAACTTGACTACTCTCTACTAAGCAAAAAATCAATGTCACCTTAAGAAAGTTTAAAAGATTTTATTGGGCAAGAAAGAAACTGACCAATTTTTGAACCACAATGCAAAAGAAGAAGTTTTAAATAGATATATAAATTTTAAATAGGTATATCTTACCAAAGACTATAAAAATAGGTATTCACAGCTTCCCTACTTGACGTTTAGCAATTAAAGGGACAGTGTGAAGCCTCCGCCGTGTGTGGTAGACAGGTGGGCAGGTGGCAGCTTGACTCGAAGACCGAAAGGTCCCTTCGCTGTCTCCTGGCCAAGGCAACTTGGTGAATAAAATGTGATTACATTACGTATCTTTCTTCAACGATGCAGCCGAAAGACTCATTGATTCATAGTGGCCTAGTAACAACCAAGGGCAATATTATTGATCATCATCGTTTTGCCCCAGGAATATGTATCTTCTTTCTCATTTCTAGAGCCCAGCATATTTATTCTGCTCTCAGGAGTCAGCCAGTTATTACTGCCAAGTCTCTTAAATGTTGCACAATTTTGTGCGTCTAACCTTTGCAAACCTCTGGTAATCCTATTACTTTCTAGCACTTCTTTTTCCATCTTTTTTTGGGCTTCATTTTTAAACTACCGGCGACACTAAAACCGTTTCTAAAAATGAAAAACAACTGCAAGCTCTTTCTAAAATCTTTGTTGTGTTCAAGAAAAAAACTTACAATAGAAGTGGTATCAAGAGGAATCGTAACTAAAAAGTCGTTATCATTGACAAACAATTCGTGGAATTGGCCTATTCAATTTATTGATGGTAAAATATGGGAAATCTTTGCTAATGTTTAGGCAATAACCTTTTTGGCACGGCCCATTTTGGAACAGACACTTTTCGATGCTACCCTTTCCACGCAGACCATTTTGAATTCAACTCTCTTGACATTTTCACTTCCAAAAGAATTTACAGTAAAAAAAGCTTATCTTCGGTGAACAGAAAAAATATTCAGTCAAAACTAGTTTAAAATATTCGAATACAAGAAATTGCACAACAATTTATGTGGTGATTGCAACGTGAAGTCATAATTAGGGGTGCAGATTAAAGTAATTTTATTGGGAATAGTTAAACATATTAAAGGTTTCTGTTTAGTTTACACTGATGGTGAAGTTAGCCAACTTCGAAGCATACTGTAGATTGCTTCGCATGATCCGTGCTACACATCACTCATGAGTCAAGAGTCGAGAAGATCACCGGTATTCACTAGAGACAGCATTTAGTTGTGTTCTAAAACAAAGTATAGGATAGTCAGATGTGGTGCTTTTCCACTATTGAAGTAATTAGTTCTGCTATCTTGCTCAGAAAATAATTTGACTCCTAAAGTTAAAATTGTTTATTACGTATTTTGAAAAAATCACAATTAAACCATTTATGTTTATGGTTTTTGCAGAAACATCAATTTTTTTGACTGTAGGCTACTATACGGTACAACTAAAAAATCAAATCAAATCTTTCATTATACTTAGTAAAACTATACTAACAAAACATTTCAAATCATAAAAGTTTTGTCGTTGATGACCAAAAACTTGCTCAAAATGTAGCTGCTGAATATTGGTCAAAAATTATTTGCAAAATTACGGTAAACCAGCCAAAAAACAGTTTTTTGCTTATAATTTTTTTTTTTTTTTTTTAACAAAATAGTGCAAATACTCCTGTTCTCGCCGATATAAAGATGGTTCTTTTGATCATTTTGATATAGGTTTCAACATTGTAGCACAACTAGCTCCCAAGATATTGCGATTTCATGATAAAATGGGGTCAGTTGCCATAAAAACGACCTGTCCGACCGTACGACATGAATTTTTTTTGAAAATTTTTCATGATTTTAGTTTGTTTGTTTGTTCAGCTACAACTTTTTGAAAAGTTCAAGAAAGATCAAAAACCTCGCCAAATTTGGCACAGTCTATTGGTTAACCTTAAAAAGCTCATATAATTTTGCACTTAAAAAGTAAATCGAACGTCTGCCACTAAAACGGTAGACTCGAGTTCGATTCGAGGCAGGTCAAACCAAAGACTCTTTCTATGATAGCGATAGGAAATTTATATTTTGGCTCACCAGAGCAACGTTTAAGACAAAAAACACACTACCACACTATGTTTCCTCTAAGCTGCGTGGCTGCGCGGTCGTGCAGATAGCCTCGAATCCCCGGGCAGTGCTTTAGTTCTGCCGCGCACTGCAAAGTGTTAAAAAGACAAAGTAAATACGTCCTTTCAGCTGAAAGCAAGCCCCATGATTGAGATTTGATAAAATTATTTTACAAAATCAAGATGATCAGAAATTCTGGCGGAACTTCTATTTTTTGGTGTTCACCTGAATTTGGGGGTAAAATTCCGAAATTCCGGACTAAGATACAAGTAAATCGCGACGAAGACCTTTTTTAGTTGGAGCTCACACGGCCTTTCATTTCGCGAACACTAAGCAAGCTCTTAGAGGGAACGCTACCAAGCCAGAAAAAGGAAACAGCGACCAAACGATATACGTGGAAATATGCACAGTTACAAGATAACAGATAACAGATAACAGAAGTTTATTTGTCGCCACTCGCGTCAAAAAACAAACAAAAAACAAAGTCAAGGATTTGACAAGCAAATTAGGTACACGAATGGAAACTGGGAGGCTGCGAAGGGACCTTCTCGGTCTTCGAGTCGAGCAGCCACCCGGATTGCTTTTTAACGGTTTAATATAGAAAAGACGATTAGAAGGTCGTAACCAGGTTGAAAGCTGACCAGTTACCGCAAATGTTCAAGATAAAATCAATTTATTTCTTTTAGATAAGCTTGCATTAAATGTGATTTCAATTTAATTTTAAAGCGTGACTTGGGTAGATTTTGAATTTCAACTGGAATTGAGTTCCAAACTTTTTACACCTTGATATTTGATACTTCGCTGAATCCTGTTACTTTTATAGCAAGGTATATATAAATTGTTGGGGTTAGAAGAAGATCTTGTTGTACGAGTGTTGACTTGACCTACCTTTGCGAAAAAATTAGAGAAGGATTGTGGAAGGGTATTATGCATAAATCTATTACGAATTTGGCAATTTCAAGCTTATATAAGTCGGGGAGTTTTAAAATGTTCAGTTATGAATAGTATGGAGTAGCCCTATCGAGGTAATTTCCTCCACAGATTAGTTTAACCGCTTTATTTTGTAATATGTTAAGTTTTTCTATGTAAGAAGGGAAAGTTGAACCCCAGGCAACTAGTCCGTAAATCAAATAAGGATGAACCATAGCATAATATAATTTTAGAAGCGCATTTTGAGGTAATACTGGTTTTAGTTTAAACAATATAGCTAAGGACCTAGACAATTTATTTTCAATAACTTCAATGTGCTTGCGAAAGTTCAGGTTCAAGTCAAGATTGATTCCTAGATATTTAACACTATTTTCAGCCCTAATAACGGTTCCATTAAGTTTAATAAAGAAGTCAGTTACATTTTTGTTCGATTTTGGAGAAATTGCAAGAATGTGACATTTTTGTGGATTGATGGTCAATTTGTTAGAGTTACACCATTTATTTAAACAGGAGGTCTGAGAGTTTAAATCATTTTGTAGGGTCAAGAGATTTGAATTTTTTAACATAAGGCAGGTGTCGTCGGCAAAAAGTGTTGTAGAACCCAGGACAGCATTAGGTAAGTCGCTTATATAAATCAAGAAAAGTAAAGGACCAAGCGTTGAACCTTGAGGTACGCCGAAGCTATTACACTGTAGATCTGAATTGACACCATTAATTGAACCAAATTGTTTTCTTTCCAGGAACGATTTTATTAGTTGAAGACTTGGACCACGGATACCATAATGCTGTAGTTTAGCAAGAAGAATTTGGTGACAGACTGTATCAAATGCTTTCGTTAAATCAAGAAACAGTATTCCCGTATAATTGTTTGCATTGATATTGTCGTAAGTGGCCGTTAAAAGTTCTAAGATTGCATGAATAGTAGAAATATTTTTTTGAAACCCATATTGTTGTGGGGCTAGGACATTATTTTTTGATAAGAAAGAAAAAACTCGTTTATACATCATTTTTTCAATTACTTTTGATATGCAAGTCAAAATTGAGATCGGCCTAAAGTTGCTTGGATTATCTTTTTTCCCTTTTTTGTGAATGGGAATAACTTTAGCAATTTTGCAGTTATCAGGAAAAATTCCATTTAAAAAAGCATAATCAATCAACAAGTTTTATGGTCACACTCTAAAAGCAACGACAGTGCATGGTTGCTTTATAAATTGGTATTCACAGCCAGAGGTGGAGTCCGAGGACACAAAGCTCGAGGCCAAGTCCACGGACACAAAAACATCCGAGGCCAAGGCCAAGGAAAGCCCTTCCGAGGACAAACCCTCTCGAACCATTGACAGAAATGCTCGAGGCCAAGGCCAAGAACCAAGGACACAGGCGCAAATGCTCTCCAAAAAAAAAGGGTCATCAAAAAAACTGTTCAGGCGATCTCCAAAAGAGGAAACCAAAAAAGGTCTTCGCAAATTTTCCGCGAGGTTTCTGGCGTTTTCCTGCATAATTTAATAAATGAAAAAATCCCTACTATTGTAGGAACCGATGCAAATGCACATCACACTATATGGGGATCATCCGATATAAACCCTCGAGGAGAGGATCTGCTAGCCCATTTGTTAGTGCACCTGAATTTCTCTAATGTAGGTAATAAACCGACATTCAGAACTAAAACGTGTGAAGAGGTTCTAGACTTAACTTTGATGAACCGGTGTGCGTGGGATCGAGTAGTTGGCTGGCATGTTAGCAACGTGCTATCATTCTCGGGTCACACGTATATTAGGTTCCAGGTTAAAAGCAGATTTCAAAACCAGCAGGTAAAAATGTTTCGAAATGTTTGTCGCACGTGCTGGAACAAGTATGTAGACGAACTCAACAAAAATTAAGTGAACGAGTTTTACCATTAGTACCAGTACTTTCGTCAAAAGAAGACATTGATGTGCTGGCAAACAAGATTCATTCAGTAATAACTAAATCATATGAAGCTGCTTGCCCTATGCGAAAGTCGCTTCGTTTGAAAGATAGCACTTGGTGGAATTCTGAGGTAGCAAGCCATCGAAAGAGGCTCGCCAAGCTTGGAGAAAAAAACATTAAAACAACACAATAAGAAGATTGGGAGGCTCAAAAACTCGCCGTATCGTTGTCAAAAAAGCTGTCAGAAGAGCGAAGCGCGAGTCATGGTATAGCTTTGTAGAGAGCATGAATAGTCAAACACCAATGGCTCGGCTGGTTAAGATTATTCGAAGGAATGAAACGGTGAGTGTTAGCAACGTAATTAAACAAACCGGAGAATTCACGAAGTCTCCACCCGAAACTTTAAACTATCTGCTCGATATCTTATCACTGGGTAGCCAGCAGACAGAAAATCATGCAACCAGGTCGGACTTAGTAGACAACTCACTCATGAGACCTGAAAACACTGAAATAATTGCAAACATATGTTCATTTGAGCGTATGGAAGCAGCTATCAACGAATTTCAACCATTCAAAGCACCAGGGCCAGACTGGCTCTATCCTGTACTGTTACAGAAAGGTTGGAATCAGCTGAAAGGATATTACCACGTCATTTTTCAAGCTTGCCTGAGACACAGCTATGTGCCATCGGCATGGAAAGTAGGCACAGGTATATTACTCCTTAAACCATAGGTGGGCACAAGTCCGTTAATCGTTAATCCGTTAATAACGAAGCTAACTTTTTCATTAACTCGTTAATCCGTTAAAAAGTTTTTTCATATTAACGGACTAAATTAACTTCCGTTAAGTGCTGTTAACGGACTAAAGTAACTTCCGTTAAGTTCTGTTAACTTCCGTTAAGGTTTTTATCGTAAATATCTTGCAGTTTCCTTGTGCATTTGAACTTGTTTTTATCTTGAAATTAGATTAGACTGTAAAATGTAACTTTCAAAACACAAAAACACCACCACAGCAATAAATATTTCCTTACAATCAGCTCAACAGCGTCAATACGTGTTCTAGAAGCACGTGAATAAAAAGAAATGTAAATTACAAGCAAAATGTTAACGGATTAACGGACTTTATTAACTTCCGTTAATTAAAGCTGAAAATAACGGATTAACGTTAACGGAGGTGTGAAGTTTGTTAACGGACTAGTGGTTAACGAAGCTAACGTTTTGCATTAACTTGCCCACCTATGCCTTAAACCCATAAAGGAAAGATATTTTGAAGCTAAATCCTTCCGTATGATTACTTAAACTTCTTTCCAACTGAAATGGTTGGAAAGACTAATTCTGTATCATATTAATAAAGATAATAACGTGCAGGCAAAACTCTCTGCATCGCAGTACGGGTTTCGCGTACGCTTAGACTTGTTAGAAAAAGCCGACTCTGCTGCAAATGCCAGCTGACCGAATAAAGAATACTAAGGTATTTGAGATAAATTTCGAATGTAAAATTATGGATCAAAAGAATGCTATCAGATCTGAAAGCGTTCTAAATCAGAACGCCGTCAAGGTTTACACTGATAGCACGAAACTAGATGGGAGAGTAGGCGCGGGTTTTTATGAAGAATACCCAAACAACTCCCCAAAACAAGCATTTTTTCCACCTTGGAATACACAGCACTATGTTCCAGGCAGAAGTCCGAGCTATTTTAGAAGTGGCAAAGAACCTGCTTTTGAAAAAAATGCACAATCAAAGTATTGTGGTATTGTTATGCTGGTGGATAGTCAGGCATCTATTAAATTACTCTTAAAGTGCACTGTAACATCAATTACCGTGCTCAACTGCATTAGAAACCTGAATCAGTTACGTAAACAAAACCACGTCAGTATTGCCTGGATTCCTGGTCATGCAGGGGTACATGGTAACGAAGTGGCAGACTATCTAGCCAAATCACGACCTAAATCAAAAATGCATGGTCCTGAACCTTTTATTACAGTCCCGTATGCCAGTTGTGTTAGGCGGTTAAGGACTGGTCCACAGATAGATGGAAATCTATGTGAATAAACGGAAAGACTGCTTGAAGATGAAGGAGTTTGTAGGTTGGACGTCCTCTCGACTTACAATACGTCTCCTTAACCTTCACAGACCTCAATTAAATAGAGCAGTGCAAGTTTTAACTGGGCATTGCAATCTACAGCGGCACAAGAAAACTACAGGTCGCGCTGAGTCTACTCTGTGTCCAAAATGAAGCCTAGAGGATGAAACACCGAATCATCATGTTGGCAATTGCAAGCTTTACCAAGATATTCGTGTTAAACATTTTCGAATCACCTAAACCACTGTTCACGATGTGGAACGAAATGTAACATTAATAAACTGGCTACGTTCTTAAAGGAAGCTGGAAGGCTTTCTGAGTTCGACCAGTAACCAAACAAAACTACAGCAACTTAGCAGCTACAGTTGCAATGGGCCCAAGTGAGGCCTAACGCAATGTGTCGGTGGACTTTACCTAACGGTTGCAGATCCGCTAGCACCGCTGCCCATTAATAATAAGGTGATACATAATTTTAAAGGTTCGAAAAGTAGTGCTGTCTTCGAGCTGATGACAGGGCAATTTTCGAGGGCTTGAGGCTTCGAGGCCAAGGACTTGACCTTCGAGGCCAAGGCCATGGACTTCAAAATGTGTCCTCGAGGACGTCCTCGAGGCCAAGGACGTTCTTGAGTACTCCACCACTGTTCACAGCTTTCCTGCTTGACTTTCAACTATAAAAGGGACAGCGTGAAACTTCGACCGCGTGTGGTAGACACGTGGGCAGGTGGCAACAAGATAAAAAAAATGTAATTACAACTGCTAATCTAAAAGACAGTAAACTATTTCAGTCTATAATTTCCTACAAAATTTAATTTTAAAATATGTTAAGACGCTATCTAACTGTATTAATCATCAAAGTTTTCTCAATATACAGCATTTAAACTGGATGCTCACGAACTTAATAGTAATCTACCATTTATACGGCTGATAATATTGTTTAGGTTTCTATTAACTTGAGTTGCCAAACGTTCGCTTTTGTCGGGACAGTCCCGTTTTTGAGGCCTTAATTGTCCAGCGATCCCAATCAATTGATTATTTTATCTCGAAATTTTTGATTTTTCACCGAGTAATCTTGCATCTGACTCCTTGAGGCGAACATCTTATTGGGGAGGCCTCATTTTAAATTGGCAAAACGTTTTCGGAGGTGAGGATCTTCTTCTTTGTTTATTATTATTTTTTTACCTTCGTCTTAAATACGATAAGCATGCGCGGAAACTTGGGTTATTCCAGCCCTGTTTCAATTTGTAACTGCTTTATGTAATGTCAAGCTTAAGCAAAATCAGCAGCAAAAAGCATTTTTAAAACGTTTAACGTATGATCCGTCTAATGTTTTAAATCAGTCACGCTGCCAAATTTTATTGTAAGGCAACTTCATAACCTTGCAATCAATTGTGCGTAAATTTTGTTCTATCTGAAAGGCGGTAAAGTTGTTTTGTTTTTCATCAGAGTATTTGAGGGACGTCGTCTTTATTTTACCAAATTGCTTTGGCATAGAAAGAGCAAATAGTCTACAATGACCCTTTTATTGCAGAACGTCAAGGGAATGAGCTGTAAATACGCCTTAGCTTTCAGTAGGTAATCAAACACGATTCCATTAGACTACTAAAATGTTTTTTGCTGTATATTTTTTTTTATTTAATCGTTTGCGTGCTATCTGGCCAAAAAGATTACTAGCGCGAAGCCTTGAGAAGAGTCACCAGAACGGCGACTACTCAAAAAAGTCGTCGCCGTTTTTTAAGTAGTCACCGTTCTGGTGACTCTTCCCTAGGTTTCCGCGCTGGTAGCCTTTAGGCCAGAGAGCACGCAATCGATTAAATATTCAAAACTCTGGCCAGTAAACGTCAAACCATCACAACTAAATAATTTTTTTGTCAGTTTCACAAAAACGCAGCTTGGTTAGGTTGAATATTAGTATCTGGAATTTCAAGTTTTTGAGCTTAATTGTTTTGTCCCAAAAAACGAAAAAATTACATCATAAATATCAGAGCACATATTTTGAAAAAATTTCCAAGCTTAAGTATTTCTAAAAAAAAATTCAAACATGTGCTGCACGTTTAGCACTTACAACACTAAGTTTTTAATTAAAAAAAAATTGGCTGAGGTTCTTGATTCACACTGACCTTGGTTTTTTCTTGAACTTATTATGTAAGTTTTCATTTATTTGCTGTCTTGAAGAAATTGAAGAAAAGTCAATAACAATTAAGAGTCTGCATTTTAGGTGAAAAACAAAAACAAAAATCAAATTTCTCTTGTTTGTTTTTAACTTAATTTTTTCAGGTGGCAAGCGGAAATATGTGACATTTTCAAAAATGAGCTTTCAAAGGATGTTAAATATGATTGTACTATATTAATTAAACAGTCCCAAATAATTAGTTTGTTCGTTAATGACACTTTACCGAATTATGCTTTTTTTTTAGTTTTAACAGATGGTATACGATTGATAAATATACATTTCTTTTATGGGATGGTTAATTTTTAGTTTTGCTTTCTACAATATTAAACTTAATGATTATCTGAAAAATAACAAACGTAAAATCTTACCAAAATGAATATGCAAAATTTGTGATAAATTTTCCCCTCACACAGAAATAGCCTCCGCGAGTTGTGTACAGCAGTGCCGCCAGGGACCAAAAGTGGGCCCGAGGCCAGCTCAAATATGACGGATATCCGGTTTTGTGAAGTCCAAAATAGACGGAGAAAATGCTGTAGTTTGGTCCGAAAAATTATGAAAAAGGTCTTCACCGAAATTCTAACGGTTTTTCTGGTCGGAATTAGGTGATCTCCAAAAAAAAAAGGTCTTCAGGCTTCACATGTTGATTTCTCAATGTCATTTCGATGAGCCCCCTCTCGAGCTCATGGGCCCTCAGCTGGGCCCGCTGAAGCAAACGGCTTTCCTGAAGCCCTCATGGGCCCTCTAAAGTCCTCCATGGGTCCCCTCATGGGCCCTCTAAAGTCCATGCACCCCGGGGTCATTGTACCCCCCTGCCCCCCTCTCGGCGCCACTGGTGTACAAGTTTAAAATTCTTTCTGATATAGCGATGAGCAATTTTTCTACTTACACGAATAATATTAATAAACAATAATGTGTGTGGATTTACTTGTATATATACCGTTAACGGTGCTTTAGCAAATTTGCGAAGTTTGCTTGCAAACTCTTTGTGCTCTATTATTTATTTTTGGTGAAAAATCCAAAATTAACTGCTCAAATATGAATGGAGCAAATTTGCATACGTAATAGTCTTCATTTTTTAATGCTAAATGCGATACTTGATTCCAGAAAAATCAAAAAATAAAAATAAAAAACTGCTGCAGAAAATAACATCAAATGTCTCCATGCCTTTTTTGTAGCTTTTCTTCTATTTCTTTTTTTTAAGTGCAAAAAATAATCTATGTACATTGCTGCATAATTAATTTTGAGCTTGAAACTTTTTTCCTTTAATGACGTAAATTTTGAACTCGTGTTCAATATTCAACCCGTACTTTCTTCTTGGAAAGGCAAATTTGCGTTTTTCGATTCTGGTTCAAGATATCTAGTGCCGTTAGCAGTTAACAAGCTGTTATTACCCTAAAAAACCATTAACATTCATTGTAAAAATTTTTTTGTAAAATCGTACGTTTTGAGAAAAAAAAAAAATTTAAACGCCAAAAAAGCGAATTTAAATTTTCTCAATGAACAGTGTATACATTTTTAAAAGTTTGTAATTTCAAGTTATTATGCATGACCCTATTTCAACGATTAAATTGTAATTGTAATTACATAAATGAAGCGTACTGTATAGCATTCTTTGTATCGGATAGGATTCTTTTGTGTTGCCTGTCCTATGCTCTGTATTTGTCACTTTAGCTTATTTTTTCCAATTTTCTTTGAGTGGGTTTTATTGTTTTGTAGCTGCTTTTAGCAGCTTTGCATCACAATTCAAAAAAGTCTAGATGACTGTAGGGTTCTAGTTTCAAGCTATAAGCGGTGTTAGTCAGGCAGGTTTGGACAGGTTTTCCGAGTTTGACAGTTTTCACAGTATAGCAACAAGAAGCAAATAAAACTAGATGTTCGTTTTCCCAGAGGAAAATAATACGGGACTTCCACCAGTTCCTTTTCACCAGCATTCTCCTCTTCATACTTTAAAGGTTACCGATATTTCTGTAAAACTCAGTCGTATGCAATGCAAACAAAGGGATTTTGTCTAATGAGCAAAACAATCTTGAATTCAAATCATTTGTGGTTTGCGTAAAACGGATGTTTGAAAAAGTATTTGAACCAGCTCTGTTGAATCACGACAATTTCAAACACTGGTGCCTTTAACCATTATGCCAGCACCGAGCATATGAACCCAGTTGACTAAAATCAATTGTTTAATTTAGCTTCTAAAAAGTGATTTCGACGTTCCGAGTGCTGGATACAGCCAAACCAAATCAAAATATTAGTCGTTTAAATATGTACTGATACCAAAAATAAAAAATAAAAAAATAGAGCGCTAACTTAAGCTGTTAAAAAATTGGTTTTTGGGAAGTCTGCACAGAGAATCAAACCTCATTCCCTCTGATCATATCTAGTAGTAGTACTAAAACAAAAATATTAAAAGTGATTTTGTCGTAATCAAAAAAATTAAATACGCGAAAATCAATATGATCTCGGTTTGAGAAAAAGCGATGGCCAACCAGATAATTCAACCCAGGTCTAATCACTCCCTTAGGTTTCATTCACTGACGCCTTTGGCCTCCAGGCCATAGCAGCACATGTGCACATTAGGGTTATGAATTTTTCAACTTTTTGAATAAATCTAAATTCCTGGGCTTGCAATCAATAAAGTTTTATTAATCAAGTAATTCTACATTAACATTTCATTCCGAAACGAGGAAAATCTGGCGCAACTAATACTTTAAAATTTTCAGATTTTTGGCATATTTTAACATGCCAATCATGCTTTTTCAAGCAATATCACCGTTTGATTTGAAAAGACTTTTATAATTACAAAAGGAACCGTAGCCAGAAGCGTTAAGGCAGGGCTGAAACCGTCTGAGAATTGTTAAAGTTGGATGGTTGGGCTGGCAGATATGCAGACTAAATTGAGAAAGCTCTGAGAAACTTTCTTTTGCCCCAAAATTCCGTCTCGCTGGCAGCAAGTGAACTTTTTTTTAGTTTAATGTTGGCCAGCTTTCCAGCCGTGTCAAAGATGCAGAATATTAAAAGCTATAGCTTTATTTTGTAAAGATGCTTGGATCACGAAAAAGATACAACGTTTTTTTTCATAAAGCGCTGTTAGAAAAAAAACTGGAGTCTTAGAATAAGCCGTTCAAAAAATTGATTTTTGTAAGGCTCATTTGTGGATTTCCTGGTGGGAGTGGTGCCCTCAAACTATATCCAAGTTTTAGTCTCTTTAATACATCGCGATTTAAAAAAAAACTAAAACCCTAGCTTAAGCCGTAAAAAAATAGATTATTGGTGATCCATTTAAGTGTTTCGGGTGGTTGGTACCCCCACACTATGTCAAAATATTTTTCAATTAAATATTTACTAATACTAAAAAAAAACTAGCACCTTAGCTTAACAGTTTAAAAAAGTGATTTTTTTGGTTCATTTTGGAGAGTTTCCGGGATGGTGGTACTCCAAACTATGTTCAGATATTTGTCTTTTTAATATTTCCTGATATCAAAAAAAAGTAGCACCTTAGCTTAAGCCGTCAAAAAATTGATTTTGTGGGATCCACTTGTGGTGGTTTGGGGGGTTGGTACCCCCAAACTATGTCAAAATATTTGTCTTTTAAATTTGTACTGATATAAAAAAAAAACTAGCACGTTACCTTAAGCTCTTAAAAAAATTGATTTTTGGGGAGTCTTCACAGAGAATGAAACCTGATACCCTCTGATCATATCTAGCGTCAAAACAAAAAAATATAAAAAGCGATTTTGTCCAATAGAAAAAAATTTAAAATGCTGGATTCAATATAATCTTGATTTGATAAAAGTGATGGCCAACTAGATATTTGAACCCTGGTCTAGTCACTCACTTAGGTTTCAAGCACTGATCCCTTTAACCATTAGGCCACATCAGTACGCGCGCGTATCGGACTAAAATCACAACTTTGCTATCGCAAGCTTTGGGTGCATCTGCCCCAAACCACGTGACGTGGCACCTCCATAAATGCAGGTGCACAACTTCATATATAGACATCATATCTCCGAATTTCAAGTTTCTAGCTTTGGTGGTTTTGGAGTTTTTGTGTCAATAAAAAGAGTACTTAAATAAATAAATAAATAAAGTGTCGGAATCATCAAAATTTAATTTCGGGAGCTGAAACTGCATGCCCAGGCGTTTCTAAATTCTAAACTTTTATTCTACTATTGCGATTGGTTTTCGAGCTAGAGCTGTTTAAACCTCCGATTGGCATTTCAGTTTTTGGCTCGGAAACCCGTATCACGTGACAGATTGCCTCCAACATCTGCACTAAGAATGATCTATATGTGCCCAATCTAAGTTCTAGATTTCAAGTTTCTTTCTCCAACCGTTATAAAGTTATAGCGTTTTCGACCTCTGGATGTCGAATTCATAATTTTGCGCGGAAAAAACATAACGACTTCCGACGCGAAGCGTCCCTAAAGTCCCAATAAAATAGAGCAGTTTTCTCCGAAGTATGAGTCGCGATCCCAAGTGAGGTCGCCTGAAACTTTTCTGGGGTCGCCATATGCCCACAGTTTCGGTAAAGTTATGTAAAAACATTTCCAACATTTAACTATTAATTATCTGAAGTTTTTTTTGTAAACCGTCTTCAGTAATTTTTTATTCTGGATTTCTATCATTTATTGATCTTTACCTTAAAAATAATCCAATTCTCGACGTCACAATTTCTACTTTTTGCGTGTTATTGTTTTAGTAAGTTTTACAAAATGCTTGGTAAACTGGTATATCATTCTTGCATGACCTAGAAATTATCTAACCTAAACGCATAATAGCCTTTGTTCATGGCAACAATTCTAGAATTTTTTACCTGTCTATACATAAATAATGGGCAAGAAATTTTAATTTTGTTAGTAGTTGATTTAAAGGCGGTGAATTATCCAGCCAATTACGGTGGTTTGTATTAGCTAAAATTTAAGTATAATTTTTGATATTTTTTGTGAACAATTTTGAGGTGGTGCAGAATTTGAATATGACTTTCAGTAAAGTCGGTTTCATTTTGCTTTCACAATAAGCTTTTCGGACAGAACTCTTCTGTTGCAATCTCTATCTGGTTTAGTATGTGGTGAGCAGGATCTTTTAAAGACTAAATGCAGTAAGGAGAAATGCACTCTGCAGTAAGGAGAAATGCATTTTAAGGAGATTGCACAATAGTAACGAGAAACCCAATCTATCCAATGACAGCAGGCTTTGATCTTACCGAAACAGTTGTACAGTAAATACGAACTGCTTTCGGATTCCTATTAGTGCGCACGCAACTATTCTGATTCGCAGTTTAAAATCCTAACCACAGTTCGCTCTCAGTTTCACTTGAGCCTGTTGGATGCGGTTTATATTTCACAGAAAAAAACAGATTTGTGCAGGCAAAAGCAGTTCATATTCACTCTACAACTGTTTCGATCAAAGCCTGCTGTCATTGGATAAATTGCGTTTCTCCTTACTATTGCGCAATCTCCTTAAAATGCATTTCTCCTTACTGCAGAGTGCATTTCTCCTTACTGCATTTAGTCTTTAAAAGATCCTGCTCACCACATATCAAACCAGACAGAGATCGCAACAGAAGAGTTCTGTCCGAAAAGCTTTTTGTGAGAGCAAAGTGAAACCGACTTCATTGAAAGTCATATTCAAATATTTTTTGTTTTTATTTTGGTGCTGCGGTTGCAAAGATATTCAACAAACACAAAAAGATATCTCCGGAAAAAAGTTTTTGGAAACTCTCAGAAAAACTCTCAGTTTTCGGAAAAAAATATTGATTGGAGGAAAGGAAAATAAAAAATTAGATTCAGTCTCACTATCGGCCACTGCAGTGAAACGAAAAATTCTAGACCTGTCTCTTGACGTTCTTGAACAAAATGTTAGTCAAATGAACGCTTTTCCGTTTTCTGCAATTCAACTAGATGAATCCACAGACATCGCAGGACTACCTCAGCTTTCTGTATTTATTCGACCCATCAGCTATGGGGAGATATTAAGGTGGATTTACTCAGCATCCGTTTTTCGTCCGTTTTTGTCCGTTTTTTTATGTTTTTGCTTCTCCGTGAAAAAGTAGGCGCTTTTTCATCCGCATTTTTATATGTCCATATCCGCACTAACCAGACAGTCTCATACTGGACAAAAGTTTTCCGAAAAAAATTTTTTGTGAAGGGGAATAGCTCTATTTTGAAATATCGCTCTTATCGTTTATATACAGACTTTCAGAACAAAATTTTTGTCCATATATAACTTTCTACTTAGTGCGGATATGGACTTACAAAACTGCGGATGAAAAAGCGCATACTTTTTTGCGGAGAAGCAAAAACGTAAAAAAACGGACGAAAACGGACGAAAAACGGATACTGTGTAAATTCAATTTAGAAGAGCTTCTGTTTTGCAAAACCCTGCAGTTGCATACCAGAGATAAGGACATCTTTAAAATTATTGATGGGTTCTTTAACGATATTTCCATATCATGGGATAAATGTGTCGGAATTTGTAACGACGGTGCAGCACCATGTACCGGCACCAATTCGGGAGTTGTTAAACGAGTCAAAGAAAAAGGACCAAAGGTAAAAAAGGACCCATGGTTTTCTTCACAGACAAGCACTCATAGCAAAAGGTTTATCTGAGGAACTGCATGATACACTGAATTCTATTAAAAAATGTGTCAGCTATATAAAAGCAAGGCCGCTTAACCAGCTTTTGCTTTTATATTTGTGTGATGAGATGGATGCTGCTTACAGAGGATTGTTATTACACACAGAAGTGCGGTGGTTCTGACGTGGTCAGGTTCTCAAACGAGTTTATGAAATGCATAAAGAAACAGTTTCTTTCTTGAACAAGCTGTGTACTTCATGCGTCCTGAGCCGAAAAAATTAGCCTAGAAAAGTTTATCGCAAACGTTGCTAACCTGGCGGACATACTTAGCTCATTAAATTTTCTGAATCAATCTATGCTGGGCCCTTGGTTTACTGTGATTGATCACGCAGCCAAAATTATCCCTTACTATAAAAAAAATTATACTGAGGCAAACTTATTTGAATCAAGACGGATTTGGCATGTATCCTGAATTAGAAACCTATTTCGCCGCAAAAACATCATTGTCAAAGACGCAGTAATTGGACACCTTGAGAAGCTGAGCTAAAAGTTGAAGCATTACTACGGTGGCATCTTGGCACCACCGACCAACAAACTAGAATAGATAATCGATCCGTTTGCTGTGACCAATTTGCCAGAACAAACTCTCCGTGTTGCGAAAAAATTTACGGAAATGACGCCTGAACCTGCCTATCAAATTTCTTTCAATTCCCTTGAAGAAAAACACCCTAAAGTATCAGCGAATATTTTGTTTTGGGTTTCAGTGCATTCAACTTATCCGACTTTGTCAGAATCAGAGTTGTAAGTCGGCAGGGCTTTTCGGGTAGGGTTCGGGTTCGGGCCGGGTTCGGGCCTAAAGTTGGCAAACATTTCAGGCTTAATTTGGGCCTGAGACGTACTTTTTGTCTTGGATGCACAAAAATATAATCAAAATAACTTGGCAAGATTGCTAAATTTTTCAGACCTAACTTAACTTTCGGTTTTATTCGGGCATGATTTGGTCCTTAAATTAGTTTTAGGGTTCGGACCTGGTTCGGAATTATATCTTCGGGTTCGGGCCTGAACTAGTCCGCCCGTGTACAACTCTGGCCAGATTATGTGATTCTACAATTGATTCCATTTGCAATTGCAACTACCTGGTTCTGCGAAGCAGGATTTAGTGCAGTGAGTCTGTTGAAAATAAAACATCGCAATCAATTTGATGTCGAACATGGCTTGTGGTTTTATTTTAGCAAAACCATGCCAAGATTTCCAAAACTTGTGGAAACCAAGCAGGCGCATTGTTCACATTCAGTGTAAACACTGAATTAGAACGTGATTTTATTGTTGTAAAATATATTTCTTTGCAGACTGTCTGTACACGATAAGGATCGCGATATCTTTAAGATTTAATTTTTTTGAAATTGGGGTCGCTTCTTAGAAAGTTTGGGATCAACTGAAATAGAGTATAGGTTATTAGAGTAGCCTACTAGAAAAATTTATTGTTGCTGTGTGTTTTGTATTCATCTGTTCATGTTTTTGTGTATTTCGAAAAAACATTTTTGATCGAAAGTCGGTCACGTGATTTGGGATTCAGTTCGCGTGACTTTTAAGTTTGATCATGTGGACGTACTAAAATTTATGTTACCGGTGCTGAAAAAAACTATATTCAATCCATTCACAACCAGCAATTCTCAAAATTCTACATCGTAGTTGGAAATACGTTGCATGATTACAACAACCATTCAGCTGCAGTTTCATTGACCTAAAATGATGTCGTTTGCCTTCTTCACGTAAATTGACGTAAAAGCAAACGTTTTGAAGATTTTTCAAAAATTTTTTTATCATTTAGCCTATTACATTCACCTCTTTCCGTAAAAAGTTTAAATGGAGCTACGCATAGCAATTTGAATGTGTCATATGCAAGGGCGTACGCAGTGGGGGGGTTTTGGGGGTTCAAACCACCCCATTGGTCTGTCGACTAAAATGCACAGTAAAGAAAATATAACGTTTTTAGCACATCTGAGCCTGTTTTTTTGCAATGACAAGGACTCCAACATGATATAAAGCAACTTTTGAAGCATTTAGAGTTTCTAAGGGGGGGGGGGGGGTAATTTGTCACCGATATGGCTTATAAATCAATAATAACTTCAAAAAATTGCCAAAATTAGCACATTTAACCGCTAAAAATGCTTAACATTGGCTTCATCAAAAACATAGAGATCGGGTTTCAGTATTAGTTGATTATTAATCCACTCAAATCTCGTTCCATTCGCCCCCTCCACCCCCCTTTCTCCAACTGTCTCACTCTATATAAACTACAGAATATAAATGCTTGTGAGTTTTTTAAATTATGATTTTATGATTTACCGGCTTGTAAATCAAAGGACTGAAATGTTACCATTAGCCATCGCCCACATAGCTCACTTATGCGCAAAGGCGTACACAAGGGGGTGGGGGTTTAAACCATCTTCCTTATTGATCCGACGTATATTGTTCAAAATATCGCCTTATTGCGCAAAACAAGCAAGCTCCTTCTTTACTCTCATATTAATACGAATATTTAATTATAGTAAATAATTTTTTGTTATTTAATGCAACATTGTAAGCGAGTAAGTGTAATACGGAAACTCTGGAATGTCGTGTTACGAGTCAGAGTAACTTCAAGTAGCATAGGTGGGGGGGTTATAGACCCCCCATTGGCCTGTCTACCAAAATGCAGAATAAGGAAAATACCACGTTTTTAGCACTTCTGAGACTGGTTTTTGCACTGGAATGGAATAAAAAGTGATTTAAAACATCTTTTAAAACATAAATTTAGGACGGGGGGCTAATTTGTTTAAAATAAAACCCACAAATCAACGAAAACTTTGAAAAATGCCCAAAAACAAGCAATCAGATTTGGTCGCTAGTGTAAAAAGGCTAAACATAGGTTTCATCAACAAACATATTATAAACTTAGGAATAGGGGAGGGGGGCTACTTAGTATTAGTTAATTACCAATCACTTGTCTCAAAATTTTTTCCGTTAGCCCCCCTCCCCCCCATTTATTTTTCGCTATAAAATATAGACGAAATAGATTACTCTTTGTGAGTTTTCTTGAACTGGGATTTTATGGTTTACTAGCATGTAAACAAGAGAGCTAAAATTTTACCATTAGCCACTTTCCACATAGCCCATTTATGCAAACAGTTTAATCAGGTTTGCACTACCAATTTCTACGCCACGTTTTAAAAGCATTATTTTTTATCAATATAGCCCTAAAATTAAGTTATTTTTGAAAAAAAAATGCAAAATTTTCAAGCGTTGAAGGCTCCGCCCCCAGACCCCCAAAATAGCCCCCGCAATTGCGAATTTCTGGCTATGTGCTGCCCACCGCTTTGCACTGTGTATAATCGTATGGGGGTTCGTAGCTTTTGTTTTGAACAATTTTTTCTTCACCATTCAGTTGCAAACCTTATGATGTTTACTACAGATGTATGCTTAATGCTTAATTGTTTTTTGTTTGAAAAGTTTTATTTGCATTACGCACTGTGTGACTTTGACTCCATCTTGTAACATTACGCTAAGTTATTTATTCGCCAAAGTATAGATCGCGAACAAATTTTTGATGTCACTTTTGAAAACCCCCCATTGAAAAATCCTGCGTACGCCACTGGTCATATGAGTTGAAAGTCAAACTTTGTAAAATTTCGGGCAAGATATGACGTTATTTTAATGACATCACTAGTGCACGTGAGACGTGACTACCAATCTGACAAACTTTGGATAATACTTAAGTAAATTTTATAAGCTTTCAAAAAATGTATGGTTTGAGGAAGTTTCAATATATTGTAAGTGACTTATTAGTCAAGCAAAACTGCCAAAGATTACCGCAGGAAATTCAGACACTAAGAGGTTAAAAAAGAAATTAAAACCAAACAGTATAGTTTAAACAAAAAATCGCTTCCATGCAAAATTGACAAAAAAAAAAAAAAATCGAGACGTGTGTAATGCATCCAGCAAGGCCAGAGCAAAAACCTAATGTAGTTGATTCAAAACAAATGACTACTAAACTCTGGTCTCATAACTCTTTACCAAAAAAGAAAGAGATAGCAAAGTAAAAACCAATACAAAAAAAACGAATGGTAGTGATTTAGCGTAATTATCACACTCGGTGACAATGCAACTGCATTTCACATTTGCAGGATTATTTTTTTTTTGTGTTTTTATTTTAGAACTCCCTTTAAGCTTTTTCTCATAAACGCTCCAAAAATCATTTTTAATTTACTCCAGAACCCAAATTAGTTTGTTGACAAAGACGGTTTGGCAGGAACAAAATAATAGTTAAAAAGTTTTTGATTGAGTGTAAAAGCTTTTGTGCAAGATTGGCATGATTTCTGTTCTTGATCTAAGATTGAAACTTACAACATAAAAAACATACAATTGTCGAAATGTAAGCAAAAGTGGGCAGCGCAAGTCACAATAGTTGCGCTGCAAGCGCTCGCAGTACTACTCCAAAATTCTTGGGGCGCAAGCGTTTCCGCAATCCCAAAAATACTTGCGCCGCAAGCGCAAGTGTGACGTTTTAAAAAGCATAATTTTGATTGACTCGCTGCACTATGGGCTATGGCACAAAACGAATATTCAAAACAAATTAAGCACACTACCAAATAGTAAACAAGCAAAATATTGATTTCTTTTCAAAAACATAAGCATTTAAACATGCGCATTGCTTAACTCGGCTATCACTTTGGGCGAAGAACATTAAAAAATGACGCTCAACACCAGCTCATAAAAGAACCGTAGGTGTTAATTTCCACCAACAAAGTCTTCATGTGGTGGCAAGCGAACTATTTTGAGCATGTTTTTGTTTAAAGAAATTGAACCATCTGAGTATATCAATCAAAAGCTATGCCGATGCTGTCACTTCGCTAAACAATATCTTTCAAGTTTTCCAGACTAGCAGCCGAAGTTGCAATTAATAGTTTTTGACGTTTCTTGATTTTGAATTATGGTAAGACGTAAGAGAGTTTGCAAGCAACGCGTTAAATTTTTTTCCGAAGCAATACTTCAGGATTTTTTAGGAGCGAAAAGCGTATATCTGGAAAAACAATTATAAAAATAGTTTTTCTCTTAAAAATTTGATTTTGAAACCATTTTTTGAAATACGCAATTGAAAAATTTTAAATTTTGAAAAATCGGCAATCTACTTTACAGAAAAAGGTTTGAACGAAAAACTCCTGACTGTGAATCCTATTACGTAGTTTTGCTAGCGGTAGACGAATGCAATTTCCCATGACGAGGCTTTTATGAATCTTTCTCGTCAATGTTTTTTCTAAACTTTAAACGCAGTTGTTAGAAAGCAATTATTCTCAATCGTATTGAAATTGCGCTCAAAATTGTTAAAATACTTGCGGTGCAAGCGTCTGCACAACCGTTTGAAAATAGTTGCGGCACAAGCGCTATCGCAAGTGAAATAGATGCCCACCTCTGACTGTAAGTTAAGTTCTTCAAAGGATCTTTCCAAGATATGAAGCTTCGCACTCATTGAAACTTATGATGGCCCTATTCAGTCCCGAAATCGATTCCAAAATCGATTATCTTAACTAATTGTTTATTGATTAAATCTTATTTTCTAATATTTTTCAGGTTTATTATGTTTTGGCCTGGAGTAGGGTGTTTGGGCGTAAGCCTATTTTTCTGAGTTTTATCGTAAAAATCGATTTTGGTGCGATCGGGGATCATCACTTAATCACAGCAAAACGAGATCTGGATATAAAACTAATCAAAGTCAAACTTTTTCATTTTTAAGTTCAGTTGAACGCGAACAGATTTTTTTTTATGATTTGAAGGAAATACCAATGACATCATTCAGTCTAACGACGTGATTAATGTATGCTTTTGAACTTTAACGCACAGTTTAACGATCCTAATTGCCTTTTTTTCTTCAAAAAAGTGCTGTCAAGATATCACAAAAAGAAAACAGCAAAAGAATGTTGTACCTTTAGTCAAGTTGCCACTTTCATACCACTAACAGACTCGAAACTCCATATTAGCTTAGTAATACTTAAGGCACGCTGTAATAAGTACTATAGAGAGAAGTTGCAAACGCCATTCTAAAGTCTTTGATTGAGCTAACTGGGTATTGAACTCGTGTCTACACTTTCAGTGGCAGACGCTATGTCTGTTTGACCATGATCATTGATATCTAATTTCTTTTTTTTAAATGTTTTTATTTCTTTCAAAATTTGGATTTTTTTAAGGAAAGTTTTGTTTTTTATTTGCAAATATGAAGCAGGGAAAAAAGCTTGGAAAGCCTCTTAAAGTATTATTGATTTTTAGCTCTGAAGTTTGATTAAAGTTTTAATCAGTTTAAAATATTACATTTTCAACTTCGTATTAAAGGTTTTTAACAAAGAGATTGGCATCTTAAGTTTTAATTAACCTGAAATATTAATTCCACACCCTGTTTTTTAATATGATTCAACAAACAATTAACGGGTTTCTATGGTGCAGTTTAGGGCCAAAAAACACGAATTTTTTTGAAGGGCTTTCGTATTAAAACACATTGGAACATTTTTTGGAGTAGGTACCCAGCTAAATATATTATAGACCTAAATTTTTATTAAAAATTAAATCACCACGTGGTTACAAAACTTTCAACAAGAATCAAGTTTGCTCAAAAAAATTTTTTAAAGATACTGCATAGTTTTTTTTCGATTACATGCTAATTCACCAAATTGCTTTGGCCAAGAAACAGCGAAGGGACCTTTCGATCTTTGAGTCAAGCTGCCACCTGTCCGCTAGATGCGGTAGAGGCTTCACACTGTTCCTTGTAATGATGAACTTCAAAGAGAAAAGATGCTGTGAATACCAATTTTACCATTTTTGGTTTGACCCGACCGGGAATCGAACAGAAGTCTACCATTTCAGTAGCAGACGCTCAATTCACTCGACAACTGATCGCTGTCTACACGCAGGTACAGTACTGCAGTACAGTATATTCTGATATTTTGGAATTTATATTTTTAAGGAGCAGCGAGGTCTAATTTTTAAATTTTAACACAAGATATGTGAAAAATAATTAATTGCCAACGTTTTTGTCCCTTTTTTTCATTGTCTGATGGTAAATAGCTTTAACGGGAATGAAAAGAAAATTCGGCTGAGGCAACATTACGACATCAAATTTGCATACGCGATTTCAAACGGTAAAGTCTAGAACACCAAAAAATGCAGTCAGAATCGACACGCTTGATTGATTTTCCAATTTTAATTTTGTGTGTTTGTTTGAAAGTTTTCAGAAAACGTAACAAAGGCATTTTTTAATAAACAATATGCAACAATGAACAAGTTTTGTGAATTTAAGTCAAGCAATTATCAAGAAATCACTCAAGCGTGTCGATTCTGACTGGTTTCTTTTGGTGTTCTATACTCTTCCATTTCAAACCGACGTAACATCTGGTAAGTCCCGAGATTATAATATGTTTTTGCCAGGTTTCTGCTGTTGTGCGTTTTTAGAAAAAAACAATAATTTATTATTTTTGGGATCCTCAGGTTTCTTTTTGCAGTTTGTATCGTATGTTAAATATTACCAAGTGCCTTTTGGCGGCCGAAACGTACGCGCTTATTCATTAAATAGGCATTAGATGCGAGACTACATAGAGTATGGCGAGACATCACGAAAAGATTGGCTTAACATTAGGGTGGGAAAAACCTGGAAAAACCAAAGTTGTTCTAACTTACCTTTTACGGCTTAAAAAATTGTCTGATTTCCTTTGAACATCACAAAAACTGCTATTTTTCTGAAAAAAATCACCACAATAGTTGAACAAAAGCATGGCGACTTTGCCCTCCTCCCCCAGACGTCAGAACCCCTTTTTTTCCAAAGACTTGAACTTGCAAATACCGGATATGGTACCTCAATTCAATTTAAAAACAAAAATTAATAATATTTTGCAATAATTTTAGATAATAATATTATAGTCGCTATGCGATATTCAAAAAATATAATTTAAGTAAACAATTCTGCGAATAGAAGTCGTTTAACCAAGCAATAAGACTTGGGCTTGAGTAACTGCAAAAAAAGTTGGGATCCATCAGTCGACGTTTGCACCGGCGCCCTAACTGATGAAATTAGGGCATTAAAATTGAACATTTCCACGTTTAGATTTCAGTTATTCCTATTTACAAAATAATTACGGCCTGGTTTCATTACCACGATATTGCAACGGAATGAATCAACATATTGCTGCTAACGTGTAAAACTTCAAAATGACATTCATTATTATTGGAAACTATTATTTTCGAATTATCATCAAAAACTTACAAAATGCATAATCTTAAACACTTGCGCGCTTTGAATTAATGTGCAAATTGCCGACCAAAATTTAGCAAATTTGTGTCCTTGATCCTTGCCTTTGGCTTCGACTATTCCTGCCCTCGGCCTCGAGAGAGTCTGTTCTCGAAAAATTGGTCCTTGGCTTCAGATTTTTTTGAGTCCTTCGCCTTGGCCTCGAACGTTGGGTTCTCAACTATTATACCTCTAGTCATAAGATGCACAGAGCTGGACAGCGCTGCCTCGAGCTTTTAGCTCTCATCAGCAGCCCTCAGCCTCTCCAACAAAGTTATTCCCCAGCTGAACAAGACTCTTGGCCGAACTGGACAAACCTTAAGGGCTTGTACAGCGGCAGAGGCTTTCTAGGGAATAAACGATTTTTCACTTGTGGCACTTAAAAAAACAAGTGAAAAAATCGCTGAACCCTTGTAGTAAGGACAGCCATAGGCTATCCCTACTACAAGGGTTCCCCTTGGGGGACCACGGAAATCATAACCGACAAGTTTGACGTCCATCGTGGTCGATTCCTGGGAAATCGTAACGACTTTCACTGGCAGTTAGGTGGCCAGATCAACCACCAACCCTGCAGCTACAAAGCAGCTCGAGTCATAAGATGCACAGAGCTGGACGTCAAACTTGTAGGTTATTATACCTCTGTTTACCGCTTTTAAAAAATCTACTGATAGGCTACTTAACTAATGGTAGGCTAGTAGTCTAGAAGCTAGGGTTTGTGGCAGACCTATTGCAGATTGGTAATGAATAGTGACAAGTTTATTTCACCAAAAACTTTAAGTTAGGCCGGGATCTAACGATCAAGTTTTTTGCACGATTTCCTGGCATCAATCGTGTGAAACGTCGAGCAAGTCCATGAGTCACTATTGCGGGAACCTGTCGTCAATTAGATTGAATAGCCCGTGTGAAAAGGAAAATCAGACGCTAGAAAGTTTTGCTGACTTCTTGCGGAGAAATAGAACCGAGCTCTATTTTCCCAGCAAGTTTTCAAAGGGCCGCCGTTCTCAACCAAGAAAACTGAGCTTTTAGCCGTGCCTTTGAAAACATTGAGCCGCAGAATACAAAAAAATGTGCCGATGTCAGGGCAGAAAAAAATGCTTAACGATTACCTAGCGAAAATACTAGAAATTTTGCCTCATTTGTTTTAATCGACAATCACGTATTTTAACATTGTACCTGCTGTTTTCTCATATTTCTTCAAAGACGTAAATGTGTTGCCCGCTGTTTTGTCTACTTTCGCGTATCGAATATCCAATTTTTCTTACTTCAAACTTGTGCTAGGGCTTTTCCAAATTCATTTTAAAGTTATCAACCAGAACTGCTGTATAGTTAATTAACTTGCCATCGTCGTCGACTCATGAAATTGAACTTTTAATCAGCGAAATCGACGAAAGGCAGCGCTTGTGATTTTAATCAAAATATTGAAAATTTCCTTCTGATCGCAAAAAAGTTTCCGGCCAGTATTCGCAAGTGCCGAATTTATGCAATTAGTGATACGTTTTTGATGATTTTAATGTTTTTTTTGCTAAAATTTGACGTGTTCAATGGCAAAAGAACTTGTTGCATTTTTCAGCAGTTAAGACAAATTTCAGTAGATACTTTTCAGCTATTTCTCGCTTATTTTATAACAAACCAAACAAAAACGCTCTTATTCTTATTTAAAAATAATAAACTTTCAATTTGACCTGACATCCAATTATTGAGCTATCTGCAACCGCAAGTACCGAAAAAAACATACCTGGTTTAATATTAATTGATCAATCATGCGATATTATGCAAATTTTATTGGTGATAGATGATATAGCATGAAAAAAGCTACGCTATACGCCAAAGAGTTCCACACAAAAATAAGTTATTTTGACATTTTCCATTTTTCTATTTCATTTCATTGCAGGTCGAAAAAAAATTTCACTCGTGTAGCTATTTATTACTAAAAGCAGCAGCTTTTCGCCTTTATGAACTTGCTCGTAGCATTTTGGTGAACGAGAAATAGCAATGAATCGACAAAGCGTATAATACTACGACCGCCGCGGCGGCAAATTTCAAAGAAAATCCTTAACAACCGCGTAAATGCTTTTACTACGAAAAACTACATGTGACACCTTCAACAATTTTTGTGCCGAAAAAACCAGATGCTTCCGTCTGGCAAGAAGTTTTTTAAGCTAATAGCGTCTAGATGTGATAGGTCCAAAATAATTCTTTATGCAAACAAATTGTGCAAAAAACCTGATCGTGTGATCCCGGCCTTAGTGAAAATAAAACGGAGATAAGAAATATTTACATATTTGTAGCGTCGTGCGCAAATCCACCAACAAAAGCATTACAAATAAGAAAATATATGGAATCTACAGAGTTATTATTCTACATTTTCGTCTCAATATTGCGCCTCTAACATTATCGTTCCAAATCGTTCCGATCCGTAAAAGTGAAACCTCCTGATTGATTCACAAATCAATCTAATTAATCCGCAGAATTGCCACCAGTAGAGGGAAAACGAAATGCAAATATTTGTCGAAGGATTCTGAAATTAGTCTCAAAAATTTTTTTAAAAGACGAATTTGTTTTTGTGATAATAAATGAGTTAAAATTAGATCTCGTTGCCCCTTTAAACCTTGGTTTTTAACCCTTGTACAGTATATCGACAAAAATAACCATTTTGTAACTAAACGATAAAAAAAAATTTGGTCACAGCATCAAAACCAAGTCAGACAAAAAAATGGGAGTGATTATATTACCGAAATTTTCTAAAGTTACAAAAAATAAATCGAGACTGAAAACTATTCATCTGCGCAATTTTTATTTACTTTTTTAAGAATCAAGATTGGGGTTTGAGTTGGGATTAAGTTTTGGGCTAGTTTTACTGCAAGCACTGTGCCGGAACGGGGAGGGGGGGGCAGCTGCCCCCTGCCCTTTTACCAGGAGGGGCAAGGGGGGCAGTACTGCCCGACTAAACTGACGACACACATAAGACTACTGGAGCTACAAAAAACATTCAAGTCAATAAACTTTAGTGTTTTGTGAACCAAAAGAGCCCTTTCTAGAAATAAAACGAAAAAAAGTTTTTGTCGATCCAAAACTATATTATAATTTTTGATTTATGAAACAATTTTTTTTTATTGTTAGCAAATACTCTCCACTAAGTGGCGTTAAAAATTTTCTTACAAGCATTAATAACATATTGGAAGAGAGTATTTTACCAAAAATTTTTATCAGTGTTTTCATTCAAACCCAACTCAAATTCTTACTCTAAAACCAACCCAAAACCTAACCCAAAACCAAACTCAAATCTTACTCTTTTAACTCTTAAAAAAAGCAAGTGAAAAATGCGCCAATGAATTTTTTTCATTTTTGTTTTATTCTCATTAACTTGAACATTTTCGGCAAAATTGTCACTACCTAACAAATTGCGTGTGTTAAATGATTTCTAAATAACGTAAAATAAATGAGCAATTTTGTAGACTGCATTTGGTTAGCCCGTGACATCCGATTCAGTTCCGTCAGTTCAAACGGACGCTAGGAAGATAGGGTGCTAAAAAATTTCAAATTTAGAACTCAAGGGTCCTACGTCTGCAGGCCTAAGCATTACTCGCACAACATTCAAGTTTCTAACTTTGTTTGTAGCCCTGGTTAGAACGATCGACGCTGGTGTTACCAGTGGCGGATTTTTGGAGTCCGGACCTCCTTGCTCAAACCGGAGAAACATAAGAACAACTTCTAACGTCAGCAAGATCGATTTCTTGTCCAGGCTGACATTGAAATGCTAGGTGGGGATGAACATCTCCAAAATTATCTCTTTTTTTTCATTGCAGAAGAAGTAGGTTGAAACTTGTGATTTTTTTATTGTGTGATTTACCAGCTTGTTTTAAAAAGGGTCAAATTTTACCATTAAGCACCACCCTCATAGTCCATTTGTGCAGCCTGTTTAATCATGTTTTTGCACTGTTAATTCCTTTGCCACGTTTTAAAAGCATTAAGTTTTGCTAAAATAGGCCTAAAATTAAGTTATTTTTGCAAAAAAAATTGCAAAGTCTCCGAGCGCTGGAGGCTCTGCCCCCAGACTTCCTTGCCTACGACGGTTTTAGGCGTTGCCCCCAAACCCCCAATGGCCTCCGGTGGCTAAACCTGCCCTTACTTAATTACTTAATTGATGATTTGTCTGTCGCTATTTTTTAGAGTTTATGCGACGTACCTGTAGTACTCTTGTTTTGTCAAAGTGTTTTAACAGTATTAAAGAACAATGTTGGTTAAATGACTCTACGTACTGTATTGAAAGTGCCCTTTGAAAAAGCAGCCCCCCCCCTTGCCCTGCCGACGTTCCGGCACCCCTGACTGTAAGGATATGAATGTGAGTTAGTTTTAGGTCATACTGTGGGAATAAGGTTTACTCCGTTTGTAGTAATAATGTTTTTTTGACTACCCTGTTTTTTTTCATATTACGCAATGCTAAGTAATTAGTCTTTCTTTCAAGTCGCCAACGTTGCACGAGAAGCAACTTCAAAAATCGCATCTAAGTATTCGATAATTTGGGATCCATAATTGTGTTTTGATTTTGAACATAACGGGGAAATAACAATTTCTTTCTGTGTATCGTGCAAGCTGGAACTCATTTGTGGACTCTCCAAGGTTAGGTGGGAATAAGAGACGCCACAATACTTCATACAAAAGTAGATAAAAATGTCTGGTTAAATAATCTCTTCCAAAAAATTTCCAAAATGGACAGAAATATGAACTTCTTTCATTAACTTTCGACGCTCACGCTTTTAGGAAATTAGCGTTTTATCTACCTCCGTTTAATATTTGTGTCATTCCATAATTTGACTGAAGTAAAAGCTGAACATGAGTGTCATGACATTATTATCCTACCATCTTATCTGCATGCAAGAAAATTATCATTATTTTGTTACTTTTTGCCATTAGGTCGTGAGGTTGAAAAAGGTAAAAATTTCCCAGAAACAAATTTGAAAACCTAACACAATTTTGTGTTTTTAAAAACTTTAGCACGCGGAATTCGCACAACGCATAAAAACGCGACAATGGTATAAAGCCGCTTTTAGGCCAAACTCAAGTACCAGGTATATTTGGTTATCTAAAAGCCCGATAATATTATCTATCCAAGCTTCAGTATTAACAAAGATTGTCAGCAGGTTCCACAAAAAAAACAACCACTAAAAATTAATATTTTTTTACCCATTTCAAGACATTAACTATATTCAAGTTAAAATGTTTGTTTGAATTCATGCAAAATGTTTGTGTATATGTTTTTTCATGTTTGTTTTGCAAGTACATAGAATTTTAAACACTCCGACTCCCTGAGCAACTTTTTGCCGACAGAGTAACAACCAAAGAGCCAACGGACTCGCTTGTCGGGTCATTGCCCTTGTATTGTTTTTTAGTACCCTCATCAAGGCAAGAAAACCGAAACAAGTTTAAAAAAATAACAAAATACTTCTTAGCAGTTGGTGGATACTGAGCTTTGTAGGGATGTTATGTTCATTGGGACTTCCGCGACGCTTCGCGTCGGAAGTACTTAAGTTTTTTGCCGTGCAAATTACGAATTCGGCAACCACAGGTCGAAAACGCTATAACTTTAAAACGGCCAATGGTAGAAACTTGAAATTTAAAACTTAAATAAAGCACGTATAAATCATTCTTTGCGCAAATTTTGGAGGCGATTGGTTACGTTATACACGTTTCCGAGCCAAATACTGAAATGCCGATCGGAGGTTTCAACAGTTCTAGCTCGAAAATTAATTGCAGCAGGAGAACAAAAGTTTCGAATTTAGAAACGCCTGGAATGCAGTTTCAGCTCCGAAATTAAATTATGACGATTCCGACACATTTTTTTTCTTCTTTATTTATTTATTTATCTATTTATTTATTTATTTGAGAACTCTTTTATTGGCAACAAAAACTCCAAAACCACCAAAGCTAGAAACTTGAAATTTGGAGATATGATAAGCCTGTATATGAAGTTATGCACCTACATTTTCGGAGGCGCTACGTCACGTGGTTTGGGGCAGACCCGCCAAAAACTTGGAATAACAAAGTTCAATACATGATTTTAATAATTGATTTTCGTCACGTTTTTAATATTTAAGGTTGTCTTCTTGTAAAAAAAATTTAGGTCGATGAAATAGCAATGATTAAAACTGTATTTATATGACCCGTTTTTGTTTTAACTTTTTTGTGTTTTGCAGTTTTCAAATTTCATAAAGTTTTAATTACTGATGTGAATGTCATTCATCCAGAAATTGGATTGTTAATGGGGTATTTTATTCAAAAAAAAATTTGAATAAATTTTCTTTAATGAATTTTTGTTATAATTACGGTATGTTTTTTGTGAAGCACACTACGTTTTTTTTCCTGCCGAGAACAATGAAGTTGGTTCTGTATACCTTGTTATTTACTGCTAGATGATAGGTGATATAAAAGAATCAGCACGAAGAACAATGGAAATAACGGTTAACCACCAAACAGCGGTAAATTTCACTGCATTAACGCTCGTATATAATGTCTATCTAAGAGGTACACACACAATTATTCGATTATGCAGTTTAGACAATGCGTATATTATTGCTAGCGTATCAAATGTATAATATTGGTTAATTGTGTTTGCGCGCATTTGTGCATTAGACATAATTACAGAGGAAGAACACATCGCTTTGACGTCTTTGGGCATATATGGAATTAGTTTTAATTCCTTTCCGTCTTTGTAATAAATAATTTGGATTAACTGGCTGACTGCAACTAGTTGCAAAAAAGGTCAATCGGTGATTACTTGCATTCGACAAAAAATTCGAAGAAATGGATTTTTAAAGTTTGTTAATCATCGAAATCTCGAATCCCGTTAATTGACAAAAATTGGCTAAATTTAAGTAAGGACCTGTGATATACCGATAAATAGATGCCGTTGTGGCGGCTCTCATGCCAAGTTGCCGACAATGCAGCAGTCTTCTAAATGACTATCGCATACCGTATTGATAAATGTGCAGAATCATACCCAATCGCAGAAGAATAAGCAATTATTTTTGCGGATGCTATAAAAACTGTCATATATCTGCTTAGTGCTAACTATATTGGCTTTTGTTTGAAGAATTTTTATCGTTTACTTTTTCATTCTTTTTGATTAAGTTATAATTATTTTAGTGTTGTTTTTCTTTTGCAGCGTAAATTAGTGCAGCCATGGGCTCCTAATCGGTCGGTATTCTGTGGAGTGAAAATAAAACGATGTAGTGTGAATGCAAAGCGAGTTGAAGATTAAAAGCTGTTTGGTGCAATGCAATACGTGCAACTACATCATTGTTTATCAAGCTACCGCACTATGCTTATTCTTCTTCTAGTAGCGATTTCTTGGTTTCCTTATTCTGTGTTGAAGCAAATGATTTAGACCATGCTTAAAATCACTTTGTTAGGCCGATACTTTGCTCACAAAAGGACTGCTCGCAAAATCAATTGGGAGTTCTAAAATTAGTACAATAGTATTATATAGGCATTGGTCCTTTCCTTCTTAACCCAAATGTTCTCAAAATATTGTTCCTCTAGCACATCGTTTTTGGTACAACATTGGCTTTTGTAAAACATTGACGATTTTCGAGGACAACACTGATGATGTTAATTACCATCTGTGGATTCTGTGCTATCGTAATATATTTGCTAATTTTTCTTCTACGCAATGAAGCCAAGGCTGCAGCACAGCAATCACCCATTTATTACAAGGGCACAGGCGGCAAGTGTGTCCGTGTTGCCCGCAATTATAGTCAATATTAAGCTAAAGTCTGGGGACACGGCGGTGTGCATGAAATGAAATATCTTAGAAATAGTTGGGTCAAGAATAATAAAGCTAACGTTTTTCTAATCCAATATTATTCTGCCAAACGTAGAAATCGCTTTGATTTTACCGGCAGTCCTTCTTTGAGTATAATATGCAGATCTTTTTCACTTGAACAAGTTTAAAAACTACTACTTTAGCAAGTTTAAAAGCTCGAATAATGCGTAATTGAAGTATTTTTGCGTTTTGATGTGAATTTGATTAACTGATTGCTGATCAGAGTTGTAAACGAGCCGACTAGTTCGGGCCCGAACCCGGCCCAACTCGAAAAGTAATTTAAAGCTCAAATCATGCCCGAAAAAAACCGAAAGTTAAATTACGTCAAAAGAATTTAGCTATGTTGCCAAGTTATAAGACAAAAAGCACGTCTCGGGCCCGAATTAAGCCCGAAATTTTTGTCAACTTTGGGCCCGAACCCGACCCAAAAAGCCCGGCACGACTTACAACTCTGCTGCTAATACAACAGGTTCAAGCTTCTTGGTGGAACTTAATTAGGACCCAGATTTTGAGACTAATTATAACAAAGTTCTAAATTTGGACTGGTAAATTTTGATAACCTTTTGACGTTATTCGAAATCGTTGCAATATTGCACGATGTATATAATTGCAAGTTGTGGATATCGACTCATTGGTATCAGCGTGACGCATTTGGACTTGGCGCAGACTAGCAGAGAAAAATCGGATAATGCTGGCTCTTGATGGGTCTTGAAAGTACGAATGTCACAGAGAAAAATGTGTATGCCTTTTCTATGATTACGTCGAAACCTGTAACAAGTTTGTGGCATTCATTTGAGCACCTGTTATTCGTTATTGTTTTATTGTTTTGATTGACCGACACTAAGATCCATGGTTCCCAACTTATGGGTCGCGACCCAAAGTTGGTTTGCCTAAAAATTCTTTTGGGTCGCTTGTTTTTTTTTGAGACATCTAAAAAGAGCGAAATTTATAGAAAGCCATAATAAAATTTGACAGAGCAAACCTGCGAAAATTTGTGGATTCTTGAAGTGTATACTTTATTTATTATTATTATTATTATTGTTTTGGTCTTCATCTCACATTCCGCAAATTGTTTTGAGAAATATTCTGGTTGTCTACGGCGTAGTGCCGTCACAACGGAAGGGCCAGGGGGGTCGTATCTTTCCTAACGACTGCTTGTGCCCGCACTTTGATTTACTCAAAATAATGTTTTTGGAACATAACTCAACGACAACACAACAGACATGGATGGAAAAAGTAATAATTACGTTCAAACATAATTCTCATTTGACGTTCTTTCGATTCTTTGCAAAATTGCTGGCAACCAACTGCTGTGTCACATAAATCTGACGCAATATTCAGTCTTATTAACACAGCTTTACGGATGTACCGCGGAAGAGACGTGTGCCTGCAGAATCGTTACCGGTATTTGTTAGCGATTATGACATGAAACAATGCGTGAAAATATTTTTTTCAAAGACCAGTTGCTTTGATTTTCAGGACACACTCAAGATTTTGAGGTTACAGTCCGTGGCGCAATCAGGGTGAAGGAACACAAGCCCCCTTAGCCAAGTCATTTAGAAAATTTAATCTCCGAATACGAGCGTTTAAACGTATTTTAGACTTGACCTGAAGTAAGGTGGGACTGAAGGCGCTAAGCAATTTAATTTTTTGACATGACTTTTGAATTTTAGCAATTTTGCTGTTCACATGCTTTCAAAGAGTGAAAAATGTAATTAAAACGGCGTTAAAATTGCTATTTTTTTTTCTGCAAAATTGCAAAAATTGCCCAGTGGCTGAGACCCCCCCCCCCCCCGGCCCCGGTCCATGCCCGTCTGTGGCACGCTTGAGCTGTATCAATTTGTTCAGCACGGATACAAATCAGGCAGTTTTTGTGCAAAAAAAATTCTTTTGGTTCACTCCTCTGAGCTAAATCCTCGTAGTACGTATGATAGCATTCACTGCTATAGATACAATTTTCAAGCGATTATGGGCCATAGACAAAACGAGCTAAGAAACGCTGCCGGCCTTATTTTAAAATTGGCATAATAGTAGCCGCATATAATCTGAAGATCAGTATTTATACGCAAATTTTAGTTATATCCCACTTTTGGTCAGTGCTCCCTTACTTCGTATGCTCTGGCGACGGCATTGCTACGGCTATTCCACTTTTCGATCTCAAAAACATGGTAAGAAAAAACACAGCAGTTTCTTGAGTTTTTGTTTTTAAAATCGCTTTTCACGCTTTGTGGCCGGCTACTGTAACACTGGACGCAAAATCGTGAGCGTGCATGCATATTTTTAGTTTATTATACAGAGTACAGTAATTAGATACACTCGGCCTACCACCTTACTAGCGTAAAAGTTGATAGTGAACAAACTAATGATGCGTTGATTCGCTCACGATTTGCACACGGCCTATCTGGTTCATCTGAAGCAGCTTTCATCTTTTGTCTGCATTTTAAGCCGCATTTACACGGGCGGCTTTTTTGCGTGCGATTTTTTGATAAAAATGGACGTGGCTAAGTTGAATATATTCAATAATGGTTCTCATTGTGATAAAAGTTACCTCACAGCTGAAAATTATTGTCTCAAGTTGTTTTCATTCCGATAGTGATATTCTAAACCTTTTTGTAGCAAAATCGGAGCTGATCTCACTGCGATTTTTTATCGCAGCACCGATTCTCTTCTAAAGTTTTCAATTATAAAAATATTGGTATGAAAACAACGTAAGACAATTATTTCCATCTGTAAGGTCCCAATTATCATCATCAAAACCGCCGTTGAGTAAATGCAGTAAAATGCAGTTTGAGTAAAAACCACTTTGCCAGATCCATTATCATCAAAAAATCGCACGCAAAAAAGTCGCCCGTGTAACTGCGGCTTTAAGGTGTTTTTTCTACTGTAATCCATTTGCGATCTTTAGTTTTGGGGGTAGCTGCATGGATTGAAAAAGAAAAGTACGAATTTAATTATTAAAAAGAGGTTTTTGAAAAAAATATTTGAAACGCTGCTTCATTACACAAAAAGCTCTCGAAAATGATATAGCAACTCTTCTCGCTTTCATGTACTTCAGCAAAATGCCATAACTCACGAGTCATTTGGCTATCTTTGCTAAGAAATCTCTCGACTGGATGACCTTTTCAAATGTGATTTGAAACACTTTGAGCCAAAGATTGTTCATACGCGACTTGCTGGTTATTAATTTGTTGGAATTTGAAAGTGAAATGGCAGACACCTAACTAAAATGCAAACGCTAAAAGTAGAGAGGATAGCAATCGGTAAAACGTGCAACATTGTGCAAGTTATTTTCTTATAAAATGTCTCTCTCTGTTCTGACAATGCTAGAAGGAAAAAATGGAAAACCACAATAAAACAGTTGGCTTCTTTTTTATTTAGGACCAGTTCTGCCTTCGGTCAGAAAAAATTGCTGGAGCCAACTACACTTTTTCACAAGAACCAGCTAGTAAATTTTGAGGTGAGACTGGCTGTTTTAGTTTTTTTTTTTAATTTTCAGCCTTATTTATTCCCAATGTGTTTTTAGACTTGAGAGCATCAATGTCAATTTTAATAACCATGTTTGTAAAATTGTTTAAACGCTTTTTGCTGTTTTTATTGCAAGATTGTAGTATTGCAAAAGCGACTTTTTTCAATATATTTGAACAACAGCCAAAAATTTTCTTGATTCTTTGCGCATTGCGCAAGAGTAGCGTACTTTATAATCAGCAAATCGTTGCAATTTTGCTTGCAAATAATGGTCAATAACTAAAACTTCATCGTTTTGAATTAGTACAGAGTTTAGTTTCTTTTTAGATTTAAATTTTTTATTCTTTTCCATTTCCTCTTAATTTGTTCTTAAATTTTGAGCAAAATGAGTCTCGTGTTCTTGCACTGTTGTTTCTATAAAAAAGTGTAATTCTAGGCGAAAATCAGCACCGAAACAAACTAAATGATCTCGACAAAAAACACATACTATTGTAATCGTAACTAAAAATAAAACTTTAATCAAACCGATATGTAGCAGCATACTGGAAATAATTAACATCTAAGTCTTCTTCTAGTCGGCAAAATGGACTACAGTTGGGTATTTTCTGTTGTTTTCGTTAGAAATTTTACGCGCAACATTGAGAAACTGAAAAACCGCTTTGAAAATTTTTGTAACGCTGAAATTATCGAAATGAAAATACTGACGCATCTTTAATTATTGCTTTCTTAAAAGATATCCTGTGATGTATGAATTTAGAAATAATTACGTCGCGACAGCTATTTTACTGCTTTGATTCCTTAATTGCTTAATTACAGTACAACCAAACAAAAATAATAGCCTTAATGAAAAGCCTATTTTCGATTATGATGTCTAGCAATACATAAAGCTAACAATTGTCAAGCTATCAAGCAGCTTGGACAGGTGCAGATTCATGGCTTTTTGAAGAAAAAGTTTCTGGCAGTTGCTATAATTCTCCCTACAAATAATAACTGTAAAATAATTACCTTGTCATGCAGCCAACCAGCATGCTGTCTGTTTGCTGATGATGAAGGGACAAACCCCGCAACGGCAGGCCGTACATATATACACAATGTGATACATAAAAACGTAAAGGTTTTGGTTGCAATATCAAACAAACTTAACGCCTGGCTCGGCCATGAAACAGCGAAGAGACTTTACGTTTTTCAAATAAAGCTCTAATTAAACTGTTACGAGCCTTTCACTCATGGTGCTGAAAAGAGATGAGACTTCACAACATCTTAAAGCTGCGGCGGTAATAATTCGGCTGCCAGCGCTTTTGGCTAGCAATCGAAACATTGCTGACTATACCGGTTTGAACTATGGCAATGCGTCGTTTTGTCCTTGGATATAGGTCTAAGCAGTTTACTCGTTGTGATGATCTAGCCCTACAAAAGATTGGCAAACAGAACTCAAGAATGGTGCTTAACGTAAGTTGGTGTGGCTAGATAGGCGCACAGAGTGCTTGGATAAAGCATTGCTTTGCATTAAGCATTCTTTTGCCAAAAATCAAGCGACAAAGCGATCAAAACCAGTTAAGCTCTGGTTTTACCCAGGTCGGAATGGAACTTAAGTCAACCGCGTTGCAGTTGCACAGTTGCTGACATCTAAACCACAAGGTTTACTGGTCCATAATACTTGAAAAACTACCACAGTTACATACCAAACTGGAGATAATAACATCTAAGGCTTCTTTATCTCATACCCAACCAAACTTTTGCTCAAAAATTAGATAATTTATTGTTGGCGTAAAACTGCAAACACTAACACAAAGAAATTGAGATACACATAAATAAGTTATAAACTACTAAAGAAAAAGGATGAAAATAACGGAATAAATCCAATTGTACAAGATTTAATTTGCAAATTACGTAGGCTGTCTAGCATTCACCAAATTCTATCGTTGTTACACTTTAAAAGATATGAAGCAAAATAAACTCTTACAATTTATTTTGAAAATCAAAGTATTCGTCCCAACTGGGATAACTTTTTTTTCAAAGCATCGACGACACAGCACTTTTGTAACGTCATATTGTGACGTAAACTTTCAGTGAAAAATTTTAGTTACGTTATTGTTCCACAGTGAACTTAACACATAGTGAACTGACACAAAAAGTTAGACTTTAGCCTTGATGGTAAATATCTTATCTTGACGTTGATTTTCAAATTTTGAATTTTGATTAAAAACTTGAGTGGGTGATGTTTTCCCACGACGCCCACACATTGCCAATCATTCTGGATGAAACGATTTTTAAAGACAACGTCACCTTAATTTAGTGCCGTGTGCAATATTCTAATTAAGCTGCAATTGACAGTAGGAATTCTTGCACTTTCAATTTTGCATATTGACTAAAAATGCATTATCACAGAAAAACGAAACAAAAAAATTGGGCAATGATTCTGTCATCAGAAGGAATGAATTACGAATTCATTTCCGATATGCAGCCAGCCAAGCGACAGAATGGTAACTTTTTTGGCATGATTGATTGAAGTGTGTAATTAATTTCTCGTTACCAAGAATGCCACAAAGGACTTATGGTTATTTTTGAACAAAAATATAACGACAAAAATTTACAGATATCGCACAAATACAAAAAAGCAATCGCACCTCTTGCACCTACAGTAAAAGCAATACAATTTTTGAAACACAACGAAAATCGAAACACAAAATTAGCTAAAAGTTTAAATCCTTAACAAAACTTTACTCCACGTAAGGAAATGAAAAACTATTTTAAAGATTTTAGCATTTAAACAAAAAAAACGATTTTTTCTCCAAATTAGGTGCTGAAACCAAGGAAGTTCTAATTGAAACGGAATTTCCAACACTGCACACATTTTCTATTTAACATGCCCTAGTTAAGTGCCCGGGCCAAATGCAGGTTTCAACAAAATGTTGTTCTTCTTAAAAAATACTTGCAGTTTGAAAACAGAAATGAAACCATACGTAAGCTTAGAAAATAACATTTCATAAATGAATACTTTTGAAGCAATCAATTTTCTGTAACAAAAGATAAATTAGTTGTTACAGGAAACTCTAGTACCAGTATTTCAACTTCCAAAACATCACGAAACCATAAAACAAAAATTGATTCTTTTTTCCACAAAAAAAGGCAACTGATATACTTCTTTTCGAGGAAGAAAAACAATAATAGCCTATTCAGTTATAATTCGTCGCAGTGCATAGACAATATCAACTATTGCAACCACAAAAAAGCAGTCAGCCAAAAAACTTCAAAAAGGTACTCTTGCAAGAAATCAGCGTTGAAGCGTGTACTTTTCATATTGATGATGTATTGTTCTGTTGTGGAGTGTATTCTTTATTTTTGAATTGTTTGTAATTCGTTCCCTAGTATTACGCCATCATTTATATTATGTTTCAAAGTGGGCATTTTAATTTTTTAATTATGACGTTAAATATACCACGAATAACAGCAATACAACGCACAACATAAGTCATTGAATCCAGATCTGCAATATTTGTACCTTTTAAGATAATTATAATCTACTTAAAAAAAATATCAAGTAGTCAACTGCATTTACCAATCAAAATAATAATCACTTTCAATACAAAAAACTCACCATTTTAGTTTCAAAAACACAAAAACATTATTTTTTCCAAACTATCGTTTTTTCAAAAGAATGCGATCAAAAACATGAAAAACAGTCTTTTTGAGGTACTTTTAAAGCACTAAGACAATTGGCCCATCATTGCGAAAAAATTGCAACAAAAATGTTCTAATAGCTAAGAAGTGAGCTTGTGACAATGAGGATAACATTTTGTTTCAAAATTTTTTTTCAACAATATTTGAAAGGTTTTCAAAGGTCGTGGAATAATGTACGTGTCTACGTCATTTCCATAACGACTATTTTAAGCTTTAAATTTAACGGCAGTTATACGGTCAAGTACGTCAGCATTCGAAATACAAAAGTACCACAATTAAGGCAATTTTTTACGTCGTCTAATTAATGAAGTAAGAAAAGAATTGATGAATTCGCGGACGAAACCCATCAAGTAAGTAAGTTCATGACGGTTAGCACGTACATGAAAGTTTAAAGCCACAAGTTTTTTGGGGCGGTTTTGGTGGCAAACGTTTAAATTTGAATGAGGCCTACAAATGAAAAGATCAACTAGCGTGTTTTACTAAAAGTTTAAAATTTCGACTCCTGCATCGTTCAGATCAAGTTTTGAAAACTTATATAGTAAATATATTGGCCGTTGTAGCGATTGATGAAAACGATTTTAATTATCTTTCTGATAAAAATGCGCTGTCTCCTTAGTCATTCACTTCAGCCGGACCATGAAACTGAGCCCAGGATTAAAGTAGGAATATTACAAATTTTGGTTTATAATTAACTTCTCCTTTTGAGATTAGATCCTGATTGTGAAACTACCCTTATTAATAGGCTGTTTCCTGAGGAATATTGCGACAGCTTGTGTTTGAACGAGCGTCTAAATTGGGAGTTTTTGACGCAGTAAATGAACAGTATGAAAACTCCTTGTAGTCCATTGATTATACCGTGAATAATAATGAAGACTTCTTCAGCATTTTCAATGTTAACAAGAAAGCTTAAGATCCATGGAATACCCAAAACGGGTAAAAGTAACAGTACGGCACGCACAGCATCGGAAGCATGTTTTGGAGTTATACGAACTGTAGGAGTTTGGGTTCTTTTTTTCTTTCGCTTAATTTCAGTCATTTCCTTTTCCCCATCAGTTATACTGAGTTGATTTTTTTTCACAGACGGCTTCATTTTCCTCATATTTTGGCTCATTTTGACGATACAAAACGCTACTTTTGTTATTATCAAAGTTGTTACGCAAAAGACTACGGCCAGAGGAATGACTACAGCTAAGATCATTTTACTTTCTACACTAAGCCAGCAGTTATAATACATAGATTCACCAAAAGGTTGTTCATCAAGATAAGTATCGGAACTAAAACCTATAGCAGCAGATATGATGACAATAATTATAGGCATGCCCCAAGCAATTAGCACAAGAACTGGAAGGATGTTTTTCATACTGAAAGATAAAGCTTGCTTGGAGATTTTGACATACAAAACAATTCCTTCGTTCAACATCCAAAATGCAGAGCTAAGTGAAAAGAAATGCGAAAGAACTGCGAAAGCTTTACAAGATCTCGGAATCGCTTTGACAGAATCAGTTCCTCCAAGAAGAAAGAAAAGATGTAGAAGTAATAGAGAAAGAGAGAGGTTAATTTGAACAAAAGTGCGATCGTTTCTTATGCTCTTTTTAAGCCACAACAAAAGAACCAAGGTTAACACCAGGGCCAAAATGCTTATCGATTCCAAAATTGTCAATACTGTCGAAATAGACGATGGAATGTTGATGGTTCGCATGGATAATATAACTCCAAATGATGTTGTGTGATTACATCCGCATGTAACTGCTTGGTCGTCAGCATGGATCAGACCACATCCTTCCACCGACCAATCCAAACCGTTTTCTAAGTTCAAGAAAGAACAAGTGTGCGAAAGTGCTGCCTTCAAGGGAATTACTCGACCACTTTTACGCTCTACTTGAAGATACAAATCGTTCGTGACCTTTAAATCATTCACCGTTTTGATAGAAACACTCTTCTTGGCAATCCTGCTGTTGGTTTCATTTACAAAAACTGACAGACTCAATACGCTGCTGTTTGATGGCAAAACGTGAAACATTTTATTTAGTTCAAGTTTGTCTTTCTTTTGAATGGATTCGACTGGCTTTGCTGGAGAAACTGAAGACAGATTGTTATTTTGCCACAGCGAAGGTTGAATTTCTGCTGCTACAATGGAAAACGTACGAGGAATCTTCCTTAGTTCATCTTTATTGATTAAGATGTGATTACCTACACCTTCACCGTTAAACGATATGCGAAAATCATCAGGAGTGCTAGAATTGTTTTGAATGAGTTGGGATTTTGGGTGAATTCTGTATAGGCGGAGCTTTATACCGAGCAATTTATCAATGATAAATGTATCATTTGGAAGTGTCAGCAAAACACGGCCAATCGATCGGCTTAGATCTCTCTCCCAGTAGTTAATGTCAAAGTTAGAAAACCTACTTAATAACAAATCACAGTCTCCATCAGAGTTGAAATCCAGGTTTAGAAATAAACGACTAAGGCATTCTCCAACATTCTCGTGGTAATTTCTGCCACTATTTATGCTTCCAGGTCCACTGGATTCTGGTGATAATGATCCAAATGAACCATTTGAACCTCCGTGCGTTGTGTTCAAATTTTTTTCATGGTCAATAGTTGAATTACTCCTCAAGGTAGCATTTGGTTGCGATAAATCTGGAGGAAATGAGGAGTTCAAGTCAGTTATTGTTGAAAAGGTGGTCAGATCTGCTTCTTCTGATGTTGTGCCTGAAAACATTGCATGTAAACAACTTAAAATATGGATTTTATCTTAAAAGGCAATTAATATTATTGCAATAAAATTGAAAACACTAACCTTTTATGTCACCTTATCTACAAGCCGTGTGAAAAAATGAGCAACGCAACAATGCTTGACGAAAAATTTTGTTTTTAAGTTTGATGAATTTTAAAATAGCATTTTAGAGTAAATTCGGAAAACCGATATTATCTCAAAATATATTCCATCCATGTTCCAAATTAATGACGTTTCTGAATCAGGTTATACAGTCAAACCTCGGATATCGAACGCTTCGGTTCTCGAACAAATCGGTTTTCGAACAATAAATTCGAGATTTTTACGTTTCAGACTTCGAACAAAAATTCGGATCTCGACCAAACCGAAAGAAGCCGAGCGAACATGAATGCGCCATGATGCTGCATATGTCGGCTTTTTTCACACGATTTTTGGTGTAACTGAGCTATTGTATTTTTTTTTACTGCTTGATTAGTAATTTCTGCAAATTTTTTCAAAATTTTTCGTATTGTACTGCATCTTAACCTTTAATGTTTTTGATGTTTTAAAAATAAAACATAAGAAATGTTTATTTTTTGTTTTTTTTCATCATCTTAGATAGGAAATCCTTTATTAAAATAAAATACAATCTACTTCAACCCATTTTTATTTGTGGTACTACAGTACACAGTACAGTTTATGGTGTAAAATAGTAAACAAATACTTTACAAAAGTTGTTTTCTTGAGTTGGAACGGATTAAAATTATTTGCATTAATTTTAATGGGAAAAATTGTTTCGGATTTCGAACAATTCACTTTTCGAACAGCTTTCTGGAACGGATTATGTTCGAAAACCGAGGTTTGACTGTAGCTTATTGGCGCTTTTTCTATCTGAACAGTACTCGGCTCTTCCAAAAGTGAAGAATTTTACATGGAACTGAATATTAGCAGCAAATTCAACTTTACATCGCCGTGCTGCATTCACCAAAACTATACGTGATATGTTACATTCGTTTTATACTAAAAATTATGTTGTAATAATCAATCACATGCCTCTAAAATGTCTATTATTAGAAGCAAATTTATAAAGTTGATTGGCGTCACTAAAAATGGAAATGTACTAGTTTCACACAGTACTAATGGAGAATTTCCCACAGACTGATGCACTGATACAACTTTGCAAGCCAGATCTAGATCTCTGATTGACACTGAAGCAAAAACAAGTTCATCGAGCACGTGCCAAGCAAAATTATTCCTCAATTATCTAATAGGGTCTTTGTTCTTTGAGAACAGATTTTGAACAGTATAATACTTATTTTAAAACTTTCAGTAACGACATAACTTTCAAGACATCCAACGCTATCCAAAAAATGCAATAGGGGACCTTTTTTGCCATCGAGTCAAGTGGCCTCTACTGAAGTCTTATTATTCTTACGTCGCTGGAAGTTACCAAAAAAAAAACGAGTCAGGGGCACTATCTGAATTTCTAATTGATGCAAAAACAAAACAAGTCAATCTTTTTCGGCTAATGCAATGGCCTTTTTAGTGATTTCGGAAAATGGTAGCAAATAAAAAAAAATCATTAAACTATAAGTTTTAACTACTGGTATTCAAGCTTCATTGTAATTTTTAACTTTTGATTTGAGGAATATGTAACGATAGTAATTTAGTTTTGAAGAGCTAATAAAACTAGAATTACTTTCATGCCTGATATTGTAGCAGCAACGAAGTATGAGCGTGATTTACTAACATAACCTAATCCAAATTATTTTCTTTATCCCGCAACCACATCAAACTTTAGGCCCGATCTGCTAGTTGTAAAATCGTTAGCGTGCAAGCGTACTTTTAGTTTATTTTTTTAGAAATTCGGTACACCCGGTGTACCGCCTTATCCGCATATGAGTTGCCAGTTGGTTAAAATTAAGTAAACATACAATTTTACGCTTAACGTATATCGAAACTTAATTGTAGAGCATTCGCAAAATCTACATTTGAAATCTTACTTACCGATCCAGTAAAAATTACTCTATTGTGCTCAAAATTTATTCTTTACACTGCAGGATATGCTATTATTTGAGCCAATAGCTAAACGTGCAGGGCAGTAATTTTCAGAACTACTGCAATTATTTCAATACTAGCCTTATCAAGAAGTCTTATCTAGTGCAAACTTCTTGGTTTTCAAAAAACCTATAACGTTCATGCTTTCAGAAAGATTTACCTGACATATCATCAGTGTTTGTCTTCGGCCGTTCGCATATGTAAAACCATCGTGAAGAATCCGGTTTGTCATACCAGTTACCTAAATTTCGTCCATTGCAAGCAAAAATTTGAGTTGAATTTTGAAAATATTCATCTTCGGTTGAATCGAAGCAAGTCGTTTCGTATCCGTTTGGCTCGTTGCATTCCGAATCATTGTCGAGCCGTGATCGCAGATTCCATTTTTGAAAACTTCCTAGCGTCGTGTTATCCGGCCAAGTCCATTCGCCTTTTAACAGATACAATCCAATATAATAGAAGCTTCGATTTTTGTGTGGTTGTGAGCAGTATGTCTTAGATATAGGCATGTTCTCTTCTATGTGTAGTTGAACCGCTTTGTTTTTAATCTGCACGAGTGTTGCATTCCAACCTCGACATCGACAGAAAGCAGTTGTTGACGAGACTCTTTCGCGTGCAAAATAAAGGTATTCTGTATTTCGAAACACGCTGGTGCTGTCCGGAAGTAGGTATCGCCCTGAAACCAAAAGGAAAACAATTAACGTTAAATTTGCTGAAAAATTATTAGCATCATGTAGCAAACAGAAATTTCGGCTGTAAGATCATGCACCTCCGAATCAAAAATAGCCTAGCAGCTTGAAGAGTAACTAAAATGTCATTTTTGGCAATTTAGTTGTCTGATCCTGTGATCAACTGTTTGACCTCTAAATGACTTTTTTGTACTTAACAGCGCAGGCTATCAAAATTCAAGATCTGAAGTGGCATTATTTTGAGCCCGATTCGAACCAAGTTGTCCACAATTTTTCAGAAACTGCAACGATGCGCCAAAAAATCATAATTAAAATGTCTTGTTAAAGCATATAGAAACCACGACCGAACTTTTCATACTTGCTCTTTTTGATTTTTTACCAAAATTTCCGCTCGGTTTCGCTTGGATATGAGCAAAAATTATATTGACAAAATGTTTCACCAAATTTACCACCTCCAACCATAATAAGTTATGTACTGTATTTTTAGTTTTTACAGCATTACACCACAAAACTCTTGCGGCGATGCCAGATAACCTAATTGATATTTAAATACTGATAAGTTTCAAGTTTGTTTTTTGAAACAAGCGCGATTAAATTATTGATGAAAGTTACAAACGCTCTGGATGTTCATTGAAGATATGTTTCAGAAACTATTGGAATATAACACCATTAGATAACCACACCAAAATATAAGCACTAAACAGTTCAGCACGCTTTAAATAGAGCTAAGAGTCTTAGCCTAAGACTAAATGAGAAAAAACGTTTTCTACATCAGTTTCTCATTTACTCTGATTGTTGAACTTATAGCCATTTAACAAAAACCGAAATTTACAGTAAGGACAAGTTCAAAGAAAAATTGCAGAAAAATGTTGACCTAACAAAGCATGTCAGAGTCGCAGTCAACTAATAAGGAACCTCATGATAAACTGATAATGATTAATCAAAAAAGCAAGCTTACCTGTGCTTTCGCAATTTCCAGCACGACTGTTAGCCGCCGTTGTTTTGAACAAAAAACTTGCTAGTGAAAATAATAAAACAGCGTTTTTGTGCAGCACCATATTTTTATCGACTGTTATATATAATTTTAAATTAAAGGTTTAAATGCAAAAATATCTGAAAAAAAGGTATTTTTGGTTTCCACGGTTTGGCTTTAAACTTTCCATAGACTTAGGTGCAGCACAGTTTTGCAATTGGTATGCTTTCGAGTGTTGATGGCGATACACCTACAACCAAATTAGCAAAAACAGCATTTTATCGAAAGCGCCAAATTTGCTTTGGAATCGCAATACGTTCCTTGCTAAAATTCTCCAAAACCAAGCCTAATATGTTAAAACCGCAAATTGGAAATTTAACTTTGCCTGTTTGTCGGGAAATACATTCTTTCTATTCTTTAAAAAATTCAACGGAGCATTACAGTATATCAATGCCAACTGGTTGTTCTCAGAGCTGAACGACGCCCTATTTTAGCTCTTGCTCTTCATCATTATCGCTTTCAACATTTAAATCGAAACCATATTTATTTTTGAACAACCCAAATGTTTTGGTTGCTTTTTGATTGGTCTTAGACCGAACGTATTACGTATATCAAAGACTAATAATGTATACAGATACAATAGTATCTATAGTCTCAAATTATTGCTTTTAATTGATTAAATGTTCAGTTTGCAAAATGTTTTAAGCAATTTTTACTTATGCCTTTAACATGTCGTGCTTTTAAACTTTGAGCATATAATAAAGTTTGTAATTCTTGACTTGGGATATTTTCAACACTTTTTGTACAAGACCCAGTAAAATTTATATCGAGGCTGGCTGTTCTTTATTTTTCACGAATTTTTAGTCCCATTTGTTTTAAAAATGTTCTTTAGTTTTGTTTGAAAATTAAGGGATTGGAAAGAAGAAGAGTAATTTTTGTCAATTGCAAAAGCTCCGAGAACAAATAAGTGCAGTCCACTGGCTAGGATTGCTACTACTTGGTTATTTTTTGCGATAAGATGCTGCTTAACAAAAAGGGATTTTTTGTTTCTTTTTCAGTTGTCTCTGTTTACAATTTTTTTCCTTGCTGAGGCTGGCATTGATCTTAAATCATGAGTAAAAATAAGTCTGGTATTCGTAAAGTTTAAAAAATACGTAAGTCCGCAGTTACAATATTATTTGGTCGATTTTAAATGCCCTGTTTTTCAACTCATTGTAGAATATTTTTCTAAAACTGCTAAGGCTCTGATTTCAAAATTTTATTTAGTGTTTTGACTCTTATGCTCTTCCGAAAGCATTGAAACTTTTTAGCAAAAATCAAACAATTAAAATTTAAAATTTTGGGCAAGAATAAAAAAAATTTCAAAAATAGATACTGAACAAAAGTCAAATCTTAATGTTGCTTTGCTCCCAAAAAAATCCGTCTGTATCATGCTGCAACTTCATCATTTGTATACTGCTGCAACAAGGGTATTAAGAACAAGTTTATCAGTTGTATATTTTATGGATTTGGTTGCTCAAAATAAAATTGGATTCTTTCAAACCCATGTTGGTTGATGCTGACAAAAAAGCTTATTTCTGTGCTTTTTAACAGCAGCAATTTATTTACAAGATAAATGGCAGGCACCCTTACAATTAATTCAACTAGCTCTGGAAGTTAACGTTTTTCAGTGCAAATCTCAGCCTCCGAACGTTTTCATTTCTTTAAGTTTCGTGAAAGTTTTAATTTTTCGCTTTGACTGCGGTAAATTTTGCTGACTTTTGCTGCAATTTATGCACAAACTTACGGGTCATGCCATTTTAGTGCTCGTGCTGAATTTATGCGACAAATGTTTCTGCGCTGCTTCTTGAAACCCTCCTAACACGACAATTGTGACGCCAATAACGTCCTGACGCAAGTCAAATGCGTAGCGTACGACGTCAAAAGTTTCATCAACAACGAAAATGCACACGGCACTGACGATCAAGCAATAGCAATTTTAAATTGCTAAATTTCTAAAGGACTTTACAGTTCGATAAACCTTTTTTTGATTTCCGTTGCATTTATGTTAAGTGCAGGTGGATCAAGACCATATGCAACGTAAACCAGAGTTGTTAGTCGGACTGGGTTCGGGCCTAAAGTTGACAAAATTTCGGGCTTAATTCTGGCCTGAGACGTGCTTTTTGTCGTAGGTGCACAAAAATGTAATCAAAACAACTTGGCAATAACGCTTACGTGTTTCGGACCTAACTAAACTTTCGTTTTTTTTTCGGGCATGATTTGGGCTTCAAATTAGTTTTCGGGTTCGGGCCGGGTTCAGGCTTATGTTTTCCGGTTCGGGCCGGGTTCGGTCCCAAACTAGTCGGCCCGTTTACAACTCTGTTCCAAACAGTAAAAATCATTGGAGTATAATTCTAAACAGAATTCCATTTTTCAAGGCCACTGTTTTAATTTTCGACTTAAATTTTATTTATATATTTATGTTTTTTTAATAATGCAATATTTTGGAATTGAAAAAATCATAGATTTTATGTTTTCAAAAACCCATCAGCACAAAAAGCCTTTCAGAATCTAGAGTCAATATTAAGATTTTTAACTAACAACGCAGCATGCTCGAAACACCGTATAATCACAATACTTATTGAATCTATATTTACTTAATTGACTTGTAGTCTCAAAAATAATAAAATCGAGCAAAACGATAATTTAAGTAATTAAAAGAGGCGTATGTATTGTATAAATGCAATTAGTAAATTACTAAGCCTATTAATCTTTATGAAAATAATTTTGATACGTATTAACATAGTTAGTTAAACACAATACGTCTTGAGAAAATTTCAAGCTCAGAATTAATTACATATTGACCTTTTATTTATCCTTTTCAAAATCAAGTCTTCAGAAAAAATCGGCAAAGAATGACGTGTTCTTATTACATGAATTTGATCATGATCTTTCATTCAAGTAAAGCAAATCACGAAATAGCAATTACAAAAGACCCAATGCCCTAAAGTAAGGCGTATTCAAACCATACCTGAGTCTTGCATCAAATGAATAATTGCTAATCCGTATTAAAAAATACACAGCAGCAAACTTACTCTTTTAAGCAGAGTTGTGAGTCGGACCGGGGTTTTCGAGTTAGGGCCGGGTTCGGGCCTAAAGTTGACAAAATTCCGGGCTTTATTCGGGCCTGAGACGTGCTTTTTGTTTTAGGTGCACAAAAATATAATCAAAATAATTTGGCAACAATTTTTCAGGCCTAACTTAACTTTCGAGTGTTTTCGGGCATGATTTGGGCTTCAAAATAGTTTTCGGGTTCGGGCCTGAACTAGTCGGCCCGTTTACAACTCTGCTTTTAAGGTTTTGAATGGTTCAAAATAAAAACCTGAAAACACTCCTCTATTAATAGTCTATACCATCCTCTTAAATCATAACTTTCGAACAGAAAAGTTTCAGGAATTTTTTGTTAAAGTTTGTTTAAGCAGGAGGTCTAACTATCGTGAAATGATGGCCTACCCTTCATCACTAATCACTACACAGGCATTATTTCAGTTGTTTCAAAAACCTTTCCTAGCTCAATACGTTATTGCAGGCCGATTCTATTCTGAAAACTTCGAAATTAATTATAGACTTCGTTAAATTGTAAATAATGAAATACAGGGACTGAGAAAGGTTATTTGGTTTATTTCCTACTACGTTGAATATGTTGCGCTGAAAATATCATCTATTTTGACACAACTTTAAACAAACCTCATGATCTTCTTGTGCTGTTTTGCTGTTTTGGCCAACATCAGTTGCTGCGACTTTGTCTGATATTGCTGGCCGCAAATCAATACTGATTTAAGTCAATTTCGTGCAAATTTTGCACACGATTTTAGTAATCAAATGTAGCAGTCGCTAACAAAAGAAAAAAAGTTGACGAAACTCATAAAGTTCGAAATGTTAATGATGTAGCTCAGCGTTGAAAAATTTCTCACCGGAAATCGATTTTTGCTTAAAATACAGTAATGACTATGGAAAACCTTCATCCAGAGGGGAGAGAACACTAACATTGCAAAAAAAAAGAAAACAATGATCACTATGTTTTGGTAATGAAAATGTATATAAAAAGAACAATGAGAACTTGGCATAGCAGAATTTCGATTTTGAAAAGTAGGATTTCCAAATTTTTACGATTTTCAAAAATGGGATTTCCACAATTTCCAAAAATTCCGAAACTTTATACGTGAAACGGTTGCAATTTTTGATGGCAAATTTGGTTTGTAACGTACCCGTATTGTCTATATTTTTTTGCAAAATAAAGTCCCTGTTTAGTAAGAAAGCATACACGTCGATCCCATTTGTTTCAAACTCATGCAAAGCACCAAATTCGACACAAACGTTTTCTTAGATGATACTTTTTCAATTTTTTAGAGCTCCAAAAATTTTGACTTCAAGGAGAGATGTTAATCAAAATTTACCGGTTCTTAGCTCAATTTAAAGCAAATTCTCATCTTTATTAATATCACAGCACAATGTTAACTTCTAATTATTTCTAGTTTTATTTTTTCTGCGCAGAACGAACAACCATTTTTGGACTGTTAATTCAAGGTTGCTGTTGTAGGTAAACATTATTTGAAGTTTTTTTCGAGCGTTTATTGTAAAGTCATTTAAATCTATAAATTAACAATCATTATCAACCAACAGTCACAACCTGTTTGCTAACTTAATGAATGTAATTAAATCCTATTAAGTGTCATTTGAATGTGCTTTTGCTATGGATTGAACGTCGATTAATAAATGCCTGATTTAATTCTCGTAAGGGACGTAAAGAGAAATTACGAGTTTCAGCGAGAAGAGATAATTTTTTTACAGCTAAACAGCTGCTTTTTCATTCCGATATTAGAGTGAAGACCAAACAAAAAAAGTTTTTGCCTTTGCCGCATTTTGATCCAGCATCTTACTCCTGAGTAAATCCCGATAGTCTTTTGACCTCCAGCAACTCCTCATCACTTCCAAATATACTTAATTGAGCTTAAATTCTAGCCGTTTGATCCCCCTTCAAAAAAATTTTCAGGGCAATTTCCTCCCTCACCTTCCTTTCCATGACCCTGGTGCTCTTAAATTTGCAGTTTCTATCCAAAATCAGCAGCTGTTGAACATAATATAGCGTGAAGTTGCAGAAATCAACGTGCAGTAGGAATTATTTTTTGCAAGCGATACTTTTCTACAAATGAATTAATATTTTTGTACAAGATGTAGTTTTGTGAAATGCTGCTGCAGTAGTAATTTCTATTCCTATTTGCGATTTTTGAGTGACTGATTTCTATCTGTGATTTTGTGATAAAATTTTCGTATTTTTTGTTTGCTGTGTTTTGTTTTTTAGTGTATTATTATTATTACTATTATTTTTACGTGTGTAAAAGAATAAGGTTTTGACAATTTCAATTGTGTAACGAACAAAACAAAACAAACTTTGAAGCTGCATTATGTCTTTCTTTTATTGATCAACACAAAATTATCAGAAACCAGTAAGCAGGGGTGCCGAAACCCGAGGGGGATGGGGGATATATCCCCCCAATAATTTCCCTGTAACCCCCCCAATAATTTGAGTATGGTCTACATCTGCATCCCCCCAATAATTTGGCTCTGGTTTGCATCTGAGCGCTAGTCTCCACTTGAATTTCGGGAAAAAATGTTCCGTTTTTGGTGAAGACCTTTTTTTTTGGGTCTTAGTTAATTTACTGACCTGAAAAAAATCGTGGTCGAGGTTCATCCCCCCCAATGTTGAAAATAGGGCAAAATTGGGGTAAAATTGCAAATTATAAATTGCAAATGCGTAACCGATCAGTGGTCGAGTGGATCGAGCGTCTGCTACTGAAACGGTAGACTCGGGTTCAATTCCCGGTCGGGTCAAACCAAAGACTATAAAAATTGGTATTCACAGCTTCCCTGCTTGACGTTCAGCAATCAAAGGGACTGTGTGAAGCCTCCGCCGTGTGTGGTAGACAGATGGGCAGGTGGCAGCTTGACTCGAAGACCGAAAGGTCCCTTCGCTGTCTCCTGGCCAAGGCAACTTGGTAAATAAAATGTAATTACAATTACAATTACAATTGTCCCCCCCTATGCTCAACAAAGATCGGCACTCCTGCCAGTGAGCATAAACAGTACTATAATGCAAATGAATATTTGAGTTTATACCTGAACGTTCTAAATTTCCAGTTGCCAAAAAATAAAAATTCATTACGATTTACAAAAATGAAGTGGATGTAGTTTTCGTAAAGTTTTATAGTCATTATAATTTCTATTATTCCAACAACAAGCATAGAAAGACTGTTTTAGTTTTCTGTTTCGCAGATAATACACACGCGAGTGTGTATTGTGTAGCTGTATGACGCTATTTTTCGTAAAAAAGCAGTAGTTTTTCACAATGGTTTTATACCCAATATTTCATTTTGCTTTGAGACGGTTAGTCCGGTTACAAAATAAGTAATAACAACAAACAGATTAAATGTACTGCAGAAATAATGCACTGGGGACAGAGCTCAAGCGGTTTGGGGGTTAATTTTAGCTACCAGACTTGAATAGTCGATTACATTCTTAATATAAACCCAATGACGTAATTTAAATCATTAGTTTGGCTAAATCGCAACTAATTTTTCACAAACTCAAAAATCGTTAAGTTCGTGTTTTGATAAACCTGCATAGGTTTATAATAGACGAAAGCTTTTGAAGGAGATCAGCGCCAAAATGATTGTTTCGAGATGAGATAATGCATGAAGTTTCCAAGAAATGTGTTAATGCATGTAAAACTTTGACGAAAATTTGACGTTAAATAAGCTAATTGGCAAATCAACGGGCAAAAGAAATTGACCTATTTTCTGGATTTTTGATATAAACAAAACGTTGTGGGACTGTTTGGGGTGTGGCTAAGCCATACTTTCACAAATTGAGTCTACAAAACAAATAATAACTTACCAAAACCTACCGAGTTCTATTTGCAGTTCTTATTTGTTAAAGTTTCTTGAGAAAATTTGTTAACTCGGCAAATACAGTAGATAGTCGGATTGATGGAAACGAATGACTAAAACCAAAAAACGTTAATTGAACAAAATGCACGTTTTTTTTATCAATTGCAACTGCACGTATAAACAGTTGACGATTATACATACGCTTTGCTAATATTACCCGGACATTTTGAAGCAGTGCTGCCATCCTAAACATAGAGGTGGATAGGTTCTGAAAGCTTCGTTGTTAGAGATCGGTAGGCTCTGGAACAACATTCGGCCACAGATTTAGTGAAAATAGCAAAGAAAGTCTTCGCTGAGGGCGAAATTTAGGTGAAGACCAAAAAAAGGTTCTTCACAGAGAATTGGTGCAATATTCGGCCAAATTTCAGTCAAGAACCATCGCTAATCAGTGAAAGCTGATGACAATCTCATGATTTAAAAATCAGAAGTCAACAATGCCAAAACAACTAGGTAGGCCGAGTCTATCCTCGACCGCAGCACTGTTTTGAAGTGACAGCAATCTCATCTGTCTGCATCCACAAAGGACTAGGTATTACAAGTTCTCCAATCAAAAATTTTAGCGCATTTTTGTAGCAACAGGAAATGAAAATTTGCTATTTTAAGAACCATATTAGATTTCGAGGCATTTAGTGCAGCGTTTCGATTAAATTTTTGATTTGTTTTTAAGTTTCTATGAACTGCTTGGCGTTTTGCCAGAGCGTACATAGCTTTTAAATTTAAGATGCGCAACGAAGAATAGAAATTGAAAATTTTTCTTTTTAAAAATTTTTTTTGATGATCGATCAACCAATTTTCGGTTTCTCTTGGAAAAGTTTATGGAAAAAACTCATTGTGCAATCATAAAGACAAGCCTGTGGCCATCAGAGGTGGGCACTTGCGCCGCAATTATTGCGGTGCAAGCTTGAGGCGCAACTGTTTTATTTGCGATAGTGCTTACGCCGCAATAATTTTTAAACGGTTGCACTAACGCTTGCGCCGCAAGTATTTTAGCAATTTTGAGCGCAATCGCGCAAGCGCAATTCAAATACGATTATGGATGATTGTTTTTCAATCAACTTTGATTAAAGTTTAGAAAAAAAACATTGACGAGGTACACAGGCCTAGCCACGATTTTTGATTGGGGTGCAGGACCAATCTGCAAATCACACGCAATGACGTCATCAGTTTTTTTCGAAAAGCAGGGACTTTTTATGGGACAAAGATACCGTAGAATGGAGGATCAAAAGTCAGGGCCTGGGTTGTCATATAACCTGGAATTTGCTAAAGGAAAGGACCTGAACCAAAAGTTAAAAAGGTTTCCAAAATTGTCTAAATTGGGAGACGTGGTCAGCAAATTAGTTTAACTCAAATGTATCCCAGACGGGGATCTGAGAGCCAGTCGCTGGGTGATTTTTTGTATTTTTTATTTCGATGCCACTTGGATCACATTTTGCACGTTTTTAGAGCCATTTGAAATAACTGAAATTTTTAAATTTGAAAACCAATTGAAGTAGTTCAGTCTTTCCTTGACTTATAGATCAAGCCCAAAACACGTTTAAAATCTTGATTTTAGGAGTAAAATTTTGTAAGTGACTTGGCCCAGGTGAGAGAAGCAAAATACATCGCCTCCTGCAATATTTTTAGCAGTAAATAATCACTCGAATATTTGACTTGGAGATTTGTGTTTTGTAATGAAAATAATCAGTTTTAGGAGTACATGTACAGTAGAGACCCAGGCTCCTTCAATTCAAACTCAATAATTTGTTTAATAAGCAGTTTTCGTAGCTAATGTTTTTTTCAAAAGTTTTTCGTCAAAAGTATTTTGTCGTGTAAAAACTGGCGAGGTGGGAGTTGATTGTTATTTGGAATTAGTGCAAAAGATGGTTTACTAAGCAATCCTGTTATTGCATTAAGTATACACAAAATGATTACATCAGGGGCTGCGGTTGCAACTTTTAGGACAAAATCCCTGAATTTCTCCTGAGTTATAGCCTACATTTAAATTGGTTGGCAAAATTTGATTTAAGGGGGCCCGCGGACTCCCTGGTCGTCAAGATTAATATCAGTCTGTTACATTGGCGAATCCAGGGGGTGGGCAGGTGGCCTGCCCCCAATTGAAATTACACCAATGACAAAAAAATGACAAAAAACATTGTTTCTTTAGTTTCAGTTTCATTTAGCATCTTCGCGTACAACAGTAATTAACAATAATGTTGACGACCGGGAGACCACGGTCCCCCCCATTCAATTTTTCCGACTAATTTAAATGTATAGCCAGGATAAAATTAAGGGTTTTTGTCCAAAAAGTTGCTACCTCAGGTTCTCATCTAACCTGTTTATGAACGTAATGCAATGCACACGGCCGGATTTACCATGGCACAGCGCCAGGGGTCCTACGCTCAAATGGTAAGACTTTTTTTCGGTTTTCATCTACAGTACATTTGGCAGGAAGATCTTGCAAAAATCCCCAAAGTCCAAGGACCCCGCACAATGTAAATCCAGCCGGGGCAATAACATGGTTAGTTGTTGGCGTAACCATACATCTATTGTACCATTTTTCAATAACAGTTCACCTCCACCTCGTTAGTTTTTACACACAAATAAACTTTTCAAGAAAAAATAAGCCATGGGGGAAATGCTCATTGAACGAATTATTGTATTTGAATTCAGGGGATTTGGGCTACCTGACCGTACATGTACTCCTATAACTGGTAATTTTCATGACAAAACAAAACCCTCTCAGGAAAATTGTCGAGTGGATTATAGTTTGTTGGTAAAATATTGCAGGAGTCAATATATCTTACTTCCCCCTACCTGGACCGACTCTATTACAAAACACCAAAATGCAAGATTTGAATGTATTTTGACCTTAAATTGCAAGTAAAAGAAGACTTGAACAATTTATCTTTTCCAATTGGCTTTCAAATGTTAAAAATCTAGTGTTTCAAATGGCTCTGAACATGTGCGAAATGTGGTTCAATGGCATAAAGTAGTTTTTTTTCCAAAAAATTACAAATAATTGCTTTGCGGCTGGAAGCTTCGCCCCCAGACCTCCGTCTTTGATACATTTGAGTTATACTAGTATACTCTACGCATCTCGCAATTTAGACATTTTCACTTTTTAACTATTAGTTTAAGCCGTCTGCCTTTAGCAAAATCCTGGTTAAGTGCCTAACCAAGACAAGGCTTTTGATCTTTCATTCTACGATATATCTATGACCCACAAAAAGTTTCTTTTTCAAAAATTGTTGATGATGTCATTGCATGTGATTTGTGGTTTGCCCCCCTCCCCAATCAAAAATTCCGGCTACGCCTATGGTTTGTTATACTCGTATACTGTTGTACGTTAAAATGCTAAAAACTGAAACTGAAGAAACATCGGGCTTGGTTGTTATTTTTATCATTGGTGACATTTCAATCGGAAGAGCCGGCCTCTAAGCCCCTTCTCTGGCTACGCCTATGACAAGGTGCGTTCATAAAAACCTTGTCATGGGAAATTCCACTCGTCCACTGCTAGCAAAACTTGTATTGGATTTACAGCAGAAGTCTTCTTTCGCTGAAACGTTTCTCTTTAAAATATTCTTGCCGATTTTTCAAAAAAAACATCCAGTAGAGTATTTAAAACAAGGTTGCAAAATCAAACTTTAAACAGAAAAATTACTTTTGCAATTTGTTCGTTTTTAAAAAAGCCTGAATTTGCTTTGGGCATGAAGCGCGTTACTTGCAACAGTCTGACTTTTTTTTTACAGTAATTTAAAAACAAGAAACAACAAAAACTATTAAGTTACAACTTTTTGCTATAGTGCGGGAAAACTTGAAACATATTGCAAGCAGGAGTGACAGCATTGGTAGCTCTTATAATTAATACTTAGATGGTTCCATTTTTAAACAAAAACATGATGATTGGTAGCTGTTATAATCAGAGGTGGAGTCCTTGAGCTCGTCCTTGGCATCGAGGACGTCGTCAGGAACACATTTTAAAGTACGTGGCCTTGGCCTCGATTCGCAAGTCCTCGAATCCTACACGTCCTCAAAATTGTACTGTGCTCGGCTCGAGGACGGCATTGTTTTTTGATTGGTTGAAAAGAAAATAACCAAACATAAAAAAATTTCTTGAATTCTGGCGTAGGCGTTGCCAGCATTATTGATTGCGTGGGGGGGCCTAATCCGCAAATCACATGCAATATGACGTCATCAGGAATTTTCAAAGAGAAGGACTTTGTATGGGACAAAAATATCTTAGAATGAAAGATTATAAGCCTAAGTTAGTGCGTAAACAGGATGTTGCTAAAGGAGGAGGATAAAAGGCTAAAAGAATAAATTTTGTAATTGACTTGATTCGGGTGAAAGAAAGTATTTACATTGCCTTCTGCAGTATATATTTAGAAGTAAGTAATAATTCACTTTTTCCCTTGAGATCTTTGTTTTGTTCAAAAACAACCAGTTTTAGGATTACATGTACAATCACTTTTAGGATTACATGCACGGCCCGGGGCCTTTCAACTCATATTCAATAATTAGTGCAATAAACAATTTCTTTATCTATTTTTTTATTGTTTTGTCTCGTAAAAACTGGCGACGTGCAGGTGGATTGTTATTAAAAGTTGGTATAATATATGGTTGCTGCTGTAATCATGTTATTGTATTAAGTTTATTAAAAGGTTAGATTAAGTCCAGAGGTGGCGACTTTTAGGACAAAAACCTTAAATTTTTGCGGAGTTATACATTTAAATTGTTTGACAAAAATTTTAATTTTCTCTTGCCCCCCCCCTCCCCCCATCCTTGGCTAGGCCTGTAACTCTGGCCTGTCAATTCGTTTGATATGTAGATGAAAAGCTCTACTCGGAAAATGAGGGGGCAAAACGCAGCTTAGATAGTTTTCTTTTTTTATTTCTTCTAGTACTTCCGGTGCGACTGGTACAAACAGCAAAACACCGAAACCATTCAGGGCCAGCAAGGGATCCGAGGGTACGGACGCAAACACTTTGGAGTTGGTGAAACTAAAACATGACCGTGCCAATGTGAATGTGGACCCAGAAGAAAGTAATATGTTCGTGATGCGGTAGTGAAATGCAATACAGTTACCAGGGATGGCTTATGATTTACTAGATATATTACATGTAGTATAGCCCTGATACGATTAACAGAACGTTATTTGAAAACGACAGCTATTGTTCAGAAAGTACGCGAGCGAATAATATTGCAAATGTTTTGAGATAAGAAAGAACAACTCTAATTTTTGCGTTTCTACAATTTGTGGGCTTTTTTGAAGGAGGGCCCCCGGGGCAAATAAATCCAATGCTTTCTTCCTTAATACGGCCTTGCCGGAATTCTCTGGTTACTTTTTGTAGCTAAATAACTTATGTTAAATTTTACAAAGTATTTTTTGGCGGCCAAAATGTTTGCGCTCCTTCATTGATAGACATTAGATGCAAGACTATGGAGAGATATCACATGCACTGAAATGTAGAGAAAAGATTGCCTTAAAATTAGGATTGAGAAACCGTGGGGAAAATAAAGTTATTCTAACTTAACTTTTGCGTTTTTTTTTTCAAATTGCTTTCAAAATCTAAATTGTATAAAATTACAAAATTTTCTATTTTTCTGAAAAAAAAAAATACTCACTAAAATAGTTCATCGGAGGCATTTTGGCACTTTGCTCTTTTTCCCAGAACCCAGTTGTTTTCCATGGACTTGAGCTTGCAAGTACGGTACCTCATTTCATTTCAAAAACCTAAATTTACAGTATTTTGCAATACTTTTCGATAATAATATCACCGTCGCTGTACAGTATTTAAAAACTGATAATATTTACAAATTTCTTTTAAAAGAAAACGTGTAACCCAAAAATAAGTTTGTGTCTGAGAAAAACTACTGAAAAAGTGGGGATTTATAATCAGTGGACGCTTTGCCCCGGGGCCCTAACTGATGAAATTTAAACCTAAAAGTTGACCTTGTCCACGTCAAGAATTTATAGTTAGTAGTTATTCCCATTTTCAATTCACGAGTTACGGCCTCAATTGTTTTCGTTATCACGGTACCGCTACTTAACGTAATCAACATTCCTGCTGACGGGTAAAACTTCAATAAAGGACATTCATTGTTTTTAGTAACTACTATTTTCGAATTATCATGAAAAACTTAACAAAATGCAATATCTTATAAAGACAATTGCGCTTAAAAATAAAGGAAAATTTGCCGACCATAATTTAGAAAAATTGTGTCCTTGGTCCTTGACCTTGGCATCGACCATTCCTGTCCTAGGCCTCGAGAGGGTCTGTCCTGGAAAAGTTGCTCCTTGGCCTGGGCCTCGAAGGTTGTGTCCTCGACTCCACCTCTGCTTATAATTAATAATTATATGGTTCAATTTCTTCAAACAAAAAGCATGATTTTTTAGCGTGCTTGATTCGTCAGAGAGTGATGCTGATTGCTCCAGAAGAACTAAATATCTATCTAAGCTTGTAAAAGCTTTCCTTGACAAGCGATTAGAAAAAATAGTGACTCCGAAGTTCTTCGCTTACCAACACAGCATGAAGACTTTATTAAGTGGAATTTTTTAACACCTCGAAGTCTTTTTTCACAAGTACAAAGACGTTCTTCGCCAAAAGGGATTAAGCGATGGGGATTTTCATATGCTAGTATTTTGTACAGAAAATCATTAAGTTTTTGTTTACTACTGTAATTAGGTTACGTGCATAATTTGTTTTGAGTATTGGTTTCGTAACGTAGCCTAGCGCAGTTTGAGCAGTTAGTCAATTAGAATTATCCTTTTCAAAACGTCAGACTTGCGTGCGCTTGCGGCGCAATTAATTTTTTGGGCTTAGGAAAACGCTTCGGCGCAATTTTTTTTGACTTGAGTTGGCAACCTCTGGTGGCCATTCACCACGTACAAGCAGCGGGGATAAACAATTAGAACCCCTGAATCAAGCGCTTGATTAGGATTTTGCTGCCGTGGGATTGGAAGCATTTAATATGCATTAATACAATATTTAGTCACATTGTATTCTAATTCCAACTATTCGCCAAGTTGCCCTGGCCAGAAGAAAACGAAAATGCAATTTTTGGTTTTCGAGTCAATAAGCTGCTACATGTTTACCTGTCCATCAAATACGGTGGAAACAACAAAGTTCTCAACAAGAGTTCTCTACTAAGCGAATAACTTTCACTGCCGTAGGTTTAGGCATATACAGGAAAAGAATCTTTGAGAAAATTATAGAAGAAGGTTTTCTTCCCTATTCATTATTTGTTTGTTGTTGGTTTTTTGTGACCTTGCTTACGATTTTACGTAACTAAGTATAAGCCTTTGCAACGAGTTAGAAATTGATGAAAAGCTGCGTACCCGTATCAAATGAATTAATAGTGTAGTGTAACTGCGCGAAAACCTGTATGCATTAAAGACTAAAGAGTAATAGAACATTCTCTAGGCAAGGCTCAAAGTTACCAGTTAGAGATATATGTATCGGTACAGCGCAGTTTACATGCAATAGCCTATACATTTTTTATAAAAGCCACTAAACTTTGGGCTAAGGGTGACATGAAATTTATACGAATTTTCAGCTAAATTTGGAACGATCGACTCTTGCGTGTTGCGTCACGTATTCCTCTGTTTTCACTCCGCCATTTTCTAATTAACGAGTGTGTAGTTTTAGACTTTTGCTTATAACTCAAGAATGGTTTAGTTTAGCAGGATGAAAATTTGACTGCAGTTGGAGATTAATGAGCTGCGTATTTGTACCAAATTTTGAGGCAAGAAATTGCGTGACTTTGGTTTTAGGACCCAAAAACTGCCCAGAAAGTTGAGCACAAAAAGCTGGCTCATTCAAAAACGGCTGAAGTACCTCAAAAAATATTTCACACGGTCATATATCTTAAGACACCCTTTTATCCCTACCAACCCACTTTTGGGCGCAATAAAGTTTTTTTCTTTTTTTTTCTTCCTAGATCTTAAATGCTCTTCTTCTCCTAAGCCACAAAAAACATAAAAATCTAATTTTTGTGCAAAGTTGTTGAGCTGCAAACGCAAATTTTTCTCCGGAGATTTTTTGGTTCACTCCCCCAGGAACCCCCAAAAAAAATCATTTTTTGAACGGCTCAAGCTGGGGTGCCAGTTATTTTTGATATCAGAAGAAATTTAACAGAAAAATCTTTTGACACAATTTTAGTGTAACACCCCCCCCCCCAACGAGAACCTCCCCAAATCACTTTTTTGAATGACTAAAACTAGGATGCCAGTGTTTTTTGTTATCAGCAGATACTTAACAGAGAGTTATTTTAACATAGTTTGGAGGCATTAATCCTTCCGGGGACCCTCCAAAAAGCAATGTTTTAAACTGCTTAACCTAGGGTGCCAGTGTTTTTGATATCAGTAGATGCTTAACAAAGAGTTATTTTGACATAGTTTGGGGTACCAATCCACCGTAGACCCCTCCAAATGGACTCCAAAAATCACTTTTTTGAACAGCTTAACCTAGGGTGCCAGTGTTTTTTGATATCAGTAGATTTTTAACAGACAAAAATTTTGACATAGTTTTGGATACCACCCCTCTCGAAGACCACTCAAAAATCATTGTTTTGAATGGCTTATAATTTGGAGTACCAGTTTTTTTTGATATCAGCAGATAATTGAGAGAGAATCATTTTGACATAGTTTGATGGTACCCCCGGGGTACCAAATGGACCCCCCAAAAATCACTTTTGTGAATGGCTTAACTTAGGGTGCCAGTGTTTTTTGATATCAGCAGATAATTAAGAGAGAATTATTTTGACATAGTTTGATGGTACCCCCGGGGGACCAAATGGACCCCCCAAAATTCACTTTTGTTGATGGCTTTTTAGGGTGCCAATGTTTTTTGATATCAGTAGGTATTTAACAAATATTTTGACATAGTTTGGGGGTACCCACCCTCGGGGACTCCTCCAAACGTGCCCCTCCAAACTTAATGGCTCAAACTAGGGCGCTAGTGTTTTTGATATCAGTTGATATTTAACAGACATTAATCTAAATATCTGAGAGACAATTATTTTGAAATAGTTTGGAAGTACCACTGCTTTGAAAACCCCCATACAGACCTTCCAAAAATCAATATAAAACATGGGTCGGTCGTTTAATGGGCTTACTTCTAGTAAGCTCCAATTTAGTTTGTACTTGAATTTCATTGGAGAATATCATGTATGCACAAATTCAATCTTGGATGGTAAAAACTCAGTTTTTGTCATTAATCATCATGAATTTATTGATTGTTGAAATAAGAGGTTTTTGTTGTGCATATTTATTCTCTGTCATCGTAGAGCGTCAGACGCTAACTATTCGACGATCCACTTGCCATTCATTGCGATAACTAGCATACGTAATTGCTTGAAGGAATCCGCACTTGCTCGCGAGTTTCCAGTGATCCAATGTTCCTGTGGATTTCTTTGAATTCTTATCCGTAGAATTTCCTCCTTGTTCGAAACCACCACGCACAGATAATCATCGTAAAGCGTCTTATCCATGGACGCAATATAAGCCCACAATAACCATTGTAGCAGTCACGTGACCCATGGCCGGAGTTACATCACCAATCTAAACGCTGAATCCTTGGTACAGCAGTGCCATCGTGTCATATGGTAAATCCGGCCCTGACGTGACCATTACAGTCATTTGCCTCATTAGCTAATAAATCGAATACAAAATATTAACTCATGCAACTTCAAAAACGCATGTAGCCTACTAGCCGTATAAAGCAATCCAGACTACAGCTCTTAGGTTGTTCAACCGAGTCAACGATAAAATCGTGACGCGTCCTTTTTGACCCCGGAAGTTACAGTGGTGTAACCCAACATGCTGATCAACGCACACGCTCTTCCGATTTCAACAACCAATATTATAGGATCCATGGCACGAGAGAGTAGCCAAGTCAGTACTACCACTAGATGTCGGCAGCAATTAGTCTAAAGTAGGCGGTGCATGAAAAAAAACAGCACTTAAAATTTTTTCAATACAGCCGATCTGGAGCAGGATATGTTTCAGCCAGTAAACTTCAAAATTATCATGTTTAAAATTTGAGTCAAGCAGTATTTCTTCATCCAAAGCCAAAAAAACGCGTATCATTTGCGGTTGATCGGCTCTGCTGAACAACCTAAGAGGCATTAAGCCTGGATTGCTTTAAATTGACAGACTATGTTTCTGATATATATATTTATTTAATTTTGTGTCTTATAGCGCAACATGTCTTTTGAATGCCGCCAGTCACATGACTGTTACAGGGTTCCTGTTTCTTTGTTTTTATTGAAGTTGAAACAGTCTCCATTCATGAAGGAGTTGATTGGTTGTTCAAGGAGGAAGAGAGTCAGGCCCGGCGCACTGGGGGGGAGCATTTCGGGGCCGTGCCCCCCCCCAAATCACTGCTTGTGTCCCCCAAATGAGAAATGTGCCCACCAAACGAGGATTGTGCCCAAAAAAAAGTAACAGGCTTGGTGCCACTGTAGTGCAGTTGTGGCCTGAAACCTTCTAAATACTGGTTATCAACCCAGTATTCGTGGGCAAGAACCGTTTTTCAAAATTCGTGAAATTTTGCGCAAATTTTGCGAAGAAGACTTTTTTGGTCTTCACCCCAGAATTAGTAGAATTTCGAGCATATTTCGTGATGAAGGCATTTTTATGGCCTTCACTTTCGAATTCGAGGGAAAAAAGTTTTTGTGTTTTTTTTTGCTTATGAAATTGCTTATGCCCCCCCCCCCCCCCCCCCCAGTCACGCTACTCTGGCTCGGGCCTGAGAGAGTGTGCGTCCATCTGCACGTTGGGGCACACCAAGTATCATCCGGGGTTAAAAGGACGCGTCACGATTCTGTCGATTGACCTGGCCGAACAAGTCTGGATTGCTTCATACGGCTAATCGGCTACAGGCTCGTAACCAGGGAAGCAATTGTCACCCCAAAATTTTAGTTTGCCTCTCAAATGAATTTCAGTTGAGCGCTTGACTTTTGGGATGGAAAGAAAATTGCTGTATAATTTTAATGACCAGCCTACAGTAACTATGCTAGCTTGTCCTTATAAGTTTGGTGTGGTTTTCTGGCCTGATGACTATTTTGGGGGGAGGAAACACCTCGAAACTCCTCAAAAATGGTAGCTTTCGGCCCGTTTACAACTCTGCTTTTAAGGTTTTATTAATGGTCTACGATAATACCATCGTCTTAAATAATAACTTTTGAACAGAAAAGGAAAAAAGTTGACGAAACTCATAAAGTTCGAAAAATTAATGACGTTGCTCAGCTTTGAAAAATTTCTCACCGGAAATTGATTTTTGTTTATAATACAGTATCGACAATGGAAAACCTTCATCCAGAGGGGAGAGAACAATTACACTGCAAAAAAAAGAAGAAAATAATCACTACGTTTTTGTAATGAAAATGCACATAAAAAAACAATGAGAACTTGGCAAAGAAGAATTTCGATTTTGAAAAACAGGATTTCCAAATTTTTACGATTTTCGAAAATGGGATTTCCACAATTTCCAAAAATTCCGAAACTCCATACGTGAAACTGTTGCAATTTTTGATGGCATATACGTAGACAGGGGTGCCGAAACCCGGGGGGATATATCCCTCCCAATAATTTGGCTGTATCCATCCCAATAATTTGAGTATGGTCTACATCTGCATCCCCCCCACTAATTTGACTCTGGTTTGCATCTGGGCGCACAGTACCGTAGCCAGAGGGAGAGGGGGGCTATAGCCCCCCATTGGCCTGCCAACCAAAATACAGAATAAGAGAAACGCCACGTTTTTAGCTTTTTTGAGACTGTTTTTTGCCCTGGAAATGACTAACAAATGATTTAAAGCATCTTTTGAAACATATATTCAGGGGGGGCTAATTGTCAAAAATTAAAGTCACAACTTAATGAAGAAGGGGGGCTATTCAGCAGTGCTGGGCACCGCAAATTTTAACTCTATTCCGCAACCGCAAATTCCGCAAAATAGCAATGGGTGGTCCGCAACCGCAAATCCGCAAGTTTGCGGTAGGTTTGCGGTAATTTTTTGCACTTCCGCAACCGCAAATGACTTTTCACTTCCGCGACTTTGCTTTTTTTCCTGGTTTGATGAATAGTGGAGACCTATAGCAATATAACAATGCTTGATATTTTTCATATCGGCTGCAGACCTGTAATAAACATCAGTAAGTTTTCTTCGGTTTATTTAATATTCTGTTTTTGTAAGTTATAATATACTTGTCGGCAGCAGGACTGAGTTGAAATGTACGCAGGTTTGTTTAAACAAAACTGCGACCGAAGTTGGATTACGGCTGCGACTCTTGTGGCTGGAGTAGACACTTGGAAGAGAGTAACCTCACCTGCCAGTCACTTTCGTCGCTTGTTGTAACTTTTAACTACAGTATGTTTGTTGAGTTGAAAATCCTTATTTGCTTTACATACTTGTACAGTATATGTACTTGATACATAGGACAAACAAAGATGCACAAATCTTTATTGGTTCGCGGAAAAGTAAAAACTCGAGACGCACAAACGCGTTATTGCGTTCTTGAAAATAATACTTTACAGGCATACAGGCTAGTATCTACTGCTTGAGTGACGGGGGGGGGGGGGGGTGTCCATGTCATTTCTTGCTCCCTTAACTATGCATGGCAATTTGCAGATCATGATTAAAATGACTTAGTTTCAAACGTGATAATTGCAGTTAGCGTTTTTTTTTCGCTCCTGTACTGGTGCAAAAAATGTTTAAATTGTTTTGAAAGGTGTTCATATTAAGGCCAACTTTTGCCCAGATGAAAATGTGCTAAGTGTAAGAAAAACCAGCCAAAAGTTCGGTTCCTTTGTTTATTTTATTTCAGTTCCAATACAGTCCTGATCAATGGTTACATGAAATTCTAATGCTTGAACTTCTAGTCGAACTTTGGATAAGAGCACAGAGCAGTCTTTCAAAAGCTTTCAAATTTCATGCAATATAATTACGGTGCAGACACTAGCGTACCTAGGAAGAAGGCCATTGTGACATGGTCTTCCCCTGAGACCCTAAAAATTAAACAGATAAAGCAAAACCAAGCAGTTCTAAGAGGATGTACGTTATCAATGCGTAAATGCAAAAATGAATCCATCTTTATTTTGGTTTGTTCTCTTCCTTCACAAATGACCTAGCTTTTTTAATTCCGTAATGTTTTTGAAGGAATTTCTTTTTACGATTTCATTCTTCTGATAAGTCTCGCAAAAGCATTATACTAAAACTTGCTTCCAGAACGCACGAAAACGCGTAATTTTGCAAATTTTTCCGGAGCGTGCCCCCGGATCACCCTACAATGGTCTTCCCTTCGGCGCTCTCCATAACAACGATTTGTGGCGTCACAGTGCGACGAAACTTTAGGCCCCCTATGGAAACTTTTTGCGTAGGCCACTGGGTGCAGATATTAATTTTGTTTGAAAACTCGCTCTCATTTAAAATTTTATGTTTCTCTTTAGGGCTTAGCAGCCAATATAGGGCTGAGCAGCCAATACTCGGCACTTAAGATAATTGCAGAAATAGAAAATTTGGGTTTTAAGTCTTGGTTATCGGTATGTAACGTAGGTTCAATTAATGGTCACTGTTAAGTTAAAAATTTGTTTCGACAGCGGCCAGTTTGTTGGTGGTGCCACAAATCTATGTGCTATAGTAATTTACCTCGTGAATTTTGGAAAATTTTGGAGTAAAGCCGCCAACTGCTCAGAAATTTATGCCTCTTCTTAAATAAAAAATATGCTAAGCATTTTGACGCATCATTTGCACAATACACAAACTTTGGAATATTAAAAAGGCAAAATGTTGTATTACGTATACATCACCAAATATCACTAAATTATTCAGGATACAGACATTTTTTTCAGGATTTTAAAGCGAGCTGTAATATTAATTTCCAAAAATCTTTGGAAATTTCTTGAGCGGCAACGCATATAGTCTAAAGCATGCCTTCCAAACAGACGATCAACGAAACAAAAAGACAAAAAAGATAAAACTAAGATTGAAAATTTTGGTAGGCCTGCAGCCTATTTATTTACTAAACGTGGTGGGCATGTCATCAAAGCTGTCTTGCAAGTTTTCCTTCACAAAAACAAGCCGTTAGAAGTTTCTTAACCTTAATCCAACTGGTTTTGCTGTAAGAATAGCAGCACCTCTGGGAAATAATCGTTCCACAGCAGAAGAACTTGGTGAGAGGGTGTTGTACATTAGAAATACATCCACCCATATCTGTCGATACATTGAATTGTAAATATCTATTTTTTTGCAAATTGCAGAAACGATCCCAGTGATGTTGTTGATTTGCGGATTTGCGGTAGATTTCAATTTTTTTACCGCAAATGTTTGCGGTAAGAAATCGGTTCGCAAATCCGCAAACCAAAAACCTTGAGTCTGCAATTTGCGGATTTGCGGACCGGTTTGCGGAAGTGCCCAGCACTGCTATTCAGTGTTAGTTAATTACCAATCACTTCTCTCAAATATCTTTCCATTAGCCCCCCCCCCCAATTATTTTTCTTTTGTAAATATAGACGAAATAGACTACTCCGTAGGATTTTATGATTTACCAGCATGTAAATAAAAGAACTGCAATGTAATCATTAGCCACTTCCCGTATGGACCATTAATGCAACCAGTTGAATCATGCTGCGCTGCCAATTTCTATGCCACGTTTGAAAAGCATTAATTTTTATTAAAATAGCTCTAAAATTAAGTTATTTTTGCAAAAAAATGCAAAATTTTCGAGCGCTGGGGGCTCCGCCCCCAGACTCCCAAAATAGCTCCCCCCGTTGCGAATTTCTGGCTACGCGCCTGTGAGCGCAGGTTTCCACTTGAAATCGGGGAAATAAATGTTCCATTTTTGGGAAGACCTTTTTTTTGGTCTGTACTTAATTTACTTACCTGAAAAAAATCGTGGTCGAGATTTATCCCCCCAATGTTGAAAATAGGGCAAATTTGGGGTAAAATTGCAAATTATCCCCCCCCCCCAATGCTCAGCAACGATTTTTACAAATTTTAACACAGTTTCGAACAAGCGCTCTGAAGATCCCGATCAATCTCTGCTATGAAATAGCTTTTAGCAGTGGAAAAGAAAAATTCGTCAACGGTAATGCCTAATGCTCGAATAGCATCTCTTCCCAGTAGATTCAAACCCGAAAACTCAAGATAAGGCTAGTTGTACAATTATGGTAGCTAGTAATAGCTTAAAAACTTCCGCGCACCGGTAGTTTGTGTTTACTCGCGGGTTGAAATCTGCATAGAGTTTTACAGAGCTGCGGTTTTCCTAAACGCTGCCATTCCTGTAAAGAAAAAAAATTAGGGGCTGTATCAAGTTACGGTCACTTTTGTGTCATTTACTGCGATTACAACCTCGAGTTTTGGAACCGAAGTAACTCCGTTGGCAATAGAGTTGACTTCCTGTACATTGATCGCCTTCACCGGGCTTGTAGTAGATTGCTGCGTCCTTTTGCAACAAACCTTTTCTAAGTGACCTATAATTTTGAAAAAATTACAAACAGCGTCTTTGAAGCGACAATCAGGAGCTACGTGATTAGTCTTACCGCAGCAAAAACATTTGACGTTAGGTCGGCCAGAATTTATTAGCACTTACTTTGTGAACGGACTGTGTTGGTTTCGAACCATAAATCGTCTCTTTGGCAACCTTTGATGCATCGTTAGTTTCGACCGCAATTTCAACTGCACGAGAAAAGGTTAATTCGTCGCCTTTTTACCTTAAACAGTGCTTTCAAGACTGCTTCGTTGTTGATCGAGCAAATGAAGTGAGTACGCAGGGCTTCGTCCAAGGGATCTTTAATAGCTGCAAAATTGCAAGTAGCGGCAGCTTGCCGAATACGTGCTGCTAATTCCAGAACCGACTCACCCGGTTTGCGTTGCATCTCACTCCAAAACGTAAAACGTTCCCGTACAACAAACCGCTTGGGATCGAACTGGTGCTTCATATAGGTCTCAATTTCGGTCATACTAAGTTCGTTGATGTTTTTCGGAGGTGTCTCCTGAGAAGCTAAATTTGAGAACAGTTTATACGTGGTAGAAGACTGTGAGCGATGACAAATGTACAGAATCTCGCCCAGTAATCTGTCCAAAGTTCCGATGACGGGTCGAACTGCACAAAACTCGGAGTAGCGCCCTGCAAAGAAGTAGAAGCAACAGTGTTAGTTTTATCTACCGCACTCAAGAGAGCTTCCATTTAAGCCTTGTGAAGAGATTCCTGACGCTAAAGTTGTTTTAGAAAACGCCGTTCTTAATTCTCCATGTGCTCCTTTTGATTCTGAATCTGTTTCTTCTGAATCTCCACCTGCTCCTTTTGACCCGTAATCCGTTGTCGCATTAGCTCGATCAGTTTTTCGATGTTCGAACTGTCGCCCATTGCACGTATACTCGTCGATCACTCGTTGCTCGTAGAAAATCGTCGCTCGTACAGACAGCAGAACTTAATCGAACGTAGCTACACGTCCGAATTGCAGCATCCCATTCTCGTCGCCAATAAATCTGTTATGTTTTTGAATGGAAACATAAAGATTTAACAAGTTAGCTAGTAACTTAGGTGAACTGAAGACATGAAAATGGCACTCGCTTATATAGGAAAATACACGGCAAAAATACTGCAGGGCAAACGGAAAAGCAGTTGAAGCAAAAAAGCAATAATTATTTTAGCAAACAGCGCACTAGTACAGGAAACAAAGGTTTAAAGTTAATGCAAAAGTTCACGAGGTCGCAATAGCAAGAAATGGAACACACGCAAAACTCAAGTTCGAATCCCTATTGCGCAATACAAAATGAAACAACACAACAAGCAGTGTAAAAAAACGAGCAACGCAACAATGCTTGACGATAAAATTTTCTTTTTAGTTTGATGAATTTTAAAATAGCATTTTAGAGTAAATTTCGAAAACCGATATAATCTCAAAAATATTCCATCCATGTTTCAAATGAATGACGTTTCTGATTCAGGTTGTAGCTCAATGGCGCTTTTTTTATCTGAACAATACAGGGCTCTTCCAAAAGTGAAGAATTTGACATGGAACTGACTATTAGCAGTAAATTCAACTTTACATCGCCGTGCTGCATTGACCAAGAATATACGTAAAATGTTACATTCGTTTTATACCAAAAATTCTATTGTGATGATCAATCACATGCCTCTAAAATGTCTATTATTACAAGCGAATTTAAAAAGTCGATTGGCATCACTGAAAATGAAAATGTACTAGTTTCACACAAAACTAATGCAGAATTTCCCACAGACTGATACACAGATACAACTTTGCAAGCCAGAGTTAGATCTCTGATGGACACTGAAGCAAAAAAAATTCTTCGAGCACGGGCAAAGCAAAATTATACCTCGATTATCTAGTAGAGTCTTTGTTATTTGAGAACAGATTTTGAACAGTACAATACTTGTTTTAAAATTTTCAGTAACAATGTAACTTTCAAAACATCAAATGCTATCCAAAAAAATGCAACAGTGGATCTTTTTTGCCATCGAGTCAAGCGGCCTCTATTTAAGTCTTATTATTTTTACGTCGCAGAAAGTTACCAAAAAAAAAACAGAACAGGCATTTTCTGAATTTCTATTTGACGCAAAAACGAAAAAAGTTAATCTTTTTCGGCTAATGCAATGGTCGTTTTTATGATTTCAGAAAACGGTAGCAGATAAAAAAAAAATCATTAAGTCATAAATTTTAACAACTGGTATTCAAGCTTCCTTGCAATTTCTAGCTTTTGAATTGAGGAATATGTGACGATAGTACATTAGTTTTGAAAAAAAAAAAAAACTAGAGTTACTTTTATGCGTTATATTGTGGCAGCAACAAAGAATGAGTGTGATTTATTAACATAACCTATTTCAAATTATTTTCTTCATCACGTAACAACACCAAACGTTTCGGCCCGGTCTACTGCTTGTGAAATCTTTAGCGTGCGAGTGTACTCTTAGTTTGCTTGTTTTTTTGTTTTTTTCAGAAATTCGGTACATCCGGTGTACCGCCTTATCAGGGCTGTAGGTCTCTTTTATTTTTGTGGTCTCGGTCTCGGTCTTGGTCTCGGCTGTTTTGTACCGGTCTTGGTCTTGGTCTCGAACCGTTGTGGTCTTGGTCTCGTAGTTCAAAAATTGGTCTCGAGACCGGGTAATTTTTGTAAGTAAACAAAATAGCTAATTTTGTAATTTTGGTAGAAAAAATAAAATAGCGAGATTGTGTAAATTTTGTTAGTAAAATGTAGTTTTGTAAGAAGCTTACGAAGCGGTTACATTATCGGTTGGACAAAGAGGTTTTGCTCCTGGAGATTAAGATTGTCGCGTTTTTACTTGAGAAAACACGTCATTCACACATAGCGGTTTTGATGACGAGGAACGAAACTAGAGTCTAAGCAAAACTACAGAGTTCTTGCCCAATTCGAGCCCTGCAGATGTTTTAGCGACTTTTTTAATCCCCATGTAATAAAAGTTTTTGTGTCAAAGGATGTACACAATGCTACTTTTGAGATTATACAGTGCTGCACAAATAACTGAGAAATTTTTTGGCAGTCGTTTAAGCAGTTGTTAAAAAAAGTTCGGCTTTTCGCTTTTGCAACTTTACGACGCTGCTAAAGAAGCAAAAACCTCAACTCGAAGTAGACAAAGCTATAGGAATTAAACTGTTTTACAAGCATAGTCGCTAGAATTGACGTCGATGCTCTCAAAATTTAAGAACAAATCAAAAAACAAATGAGGCTGAAAATCGGCAAAAAATTAAAAACAGCCAGTCACAATTCAAAATTTACTGATTCTTATCAAAAAAGAGTGAATACATTGTGTACATATTACTTTATTGTCGATTGCAGTCGCGTAGCCGCAGGATTTCGCAAGGGGGGAGGAGGGGCATTTTTGGAAGTTTGATACAACCGAAAACGAACTTGACCCAAATTTTTATTAGTCTTAAATTGGATTGAGGTGGTTTTTCTGTCAAAATTACGTGATCTCCAAAAAAAAAAAGAAAAAAAAGGTCTTCACCGAAATTCAAAAGGTTTTTCCGGCCGAAGTAAGAAATTTAGGGTTTTTTCCCGGCTGAATATAGATGATCTCCAAAACAAAAAGGTCTTCACTGAAATTCAACGGGTTTTTCCGGCCGAAATCAGAAACTCAAGGGTTTTTTCGGCCGAATGCAGGTAATCTCCAATAAAAAAAAAGGTCTTCACCGAAATTTTAAGGGTTTTTCCGGCCGAAATTAGGTGATCTCAAAAAAAAAAAAAAGGTCTTTACCGACTTTGAGTGAGCTCCAGAACCAAAAAATCCACTATTCTGGTCCAAACAACGGCAAGTTCTTCACAACTTTGGCTCCAGAATCTTTTTGGGGGGGGCTGTTTTCATTTTTGGAGCAAAAATCGGCCTCAAAACCACTAAAAACGTGCTATTTTGCATATATTTCAGGCCAATGGAGGGTTCGAGCTTCCCCCACCCCCCCGCTGGCTACGCTACTGGTCGATTGTCGACAACAGTGATATGCTAACCTATAGTAGGCCTATATATTTTGTCTCTTTGTCAACAGCGAACAAACCCACTACTTTAAAATTGGCAAATTTTGTTTGTTCATGATGTATAGGCCAAAGCTAAATGTAAAATGACAAGTGACGCAAACAGGAGGGCAAAGTGGGCTGCAGCTCTCCTCTTTTTAGTCATATCACTTACAAAATTTGATTCATGAATGCAAGCATTTAAACGTGTCATGGATTTGACCTGTACAGGTAAAGAAGAGGGGCTAAAGTGGTTGAGCAATTTAATTCTTTCAAACGACTTCCGAATCTTAGCAATTAAATTCTTAGCGATTTTAGCAATTAAGTAGTTCTAAAAACGTGCGAAATATGATTCAAATGGTTATTTTTTACGAAAAATGACAAAAATTGTCTAGCGACTGGGGCAAACCTCTGGATGAGATACGATTAAGTTACAACAGTTTGCTCAGCGCGACGACAAGACAGTGCTGCGGACTCGAACTTGAACTCGAAAAAACTTGGTATGTTTGCCGAACTCGCTCTCGAAAAAAGAATAATTTTGCTGACCTCAAACTTGAACTCGAATAAAACTGGCCGAGTTCGTAGAACGAAATTTAAAGATTAAAAAATCCTTTGAAATATTTTTGTTGATCAAGCTTTGAAAATTGAGATTGTGATTTTCCCAACAGTGCATGTTTTTCACTTTTTATGCTTAGGCGACCTAGAAAAACAGCTAGGAGTATAAAAAAAGAAACGATTAAGGTGGAAAAGCGACGCAACGTTTTATCTTGAGTTAATTAAGTGATAAGAAATTTGTCTCTCATATAGCGAAACCTTTACTATCATTGCGTTAACAGTTATCTACTCCCATGATTCTCAACCTATGGGTTGCCTAAAAATTTTTTAGGGTATTTTTTTTGTAAACATCTACAAAGAGTGAAACTTGCAGAAAACAATACAGTAATAAAATAAACGCATATAGTAGTCAACCCTAGTAGCATTTTTGTAATAAAAAACTCCAGCAGTGAAATTTTGAGTTTCTCAAGATCGAAAAGGTGTAAAGCGCTTAGAAGTGGTAAACGATATATTTTCAAATTAAATCTTTCATTATGCTCGCTCTAATACGCCGAAGCGTGTTACAAGTTTACTGGGCCTATCTCCGCGTCAATGCGCCGTGGCAACACAGCTCTTTTCGGAGAAATATCGCAGCGGTGGCGAGCCGTTGGCAACACTGTGTCCGATTTGACCGGCCCGAGATTTGAATCTCAGACCTCCCGCTCCAGAGACGAACGCGTTACCGCTCGATCAACTAGCATAGAATTCACGCAGTGAAGAAGCTTTGTGCTCGGGGAGACTAGAAATCAAAAGTCATCTATGTCAGACTACGTAAGGACGTTATTGGTAAGGATATTGAAAGCTAAATAGCAAATATTCATAAACATTTCAGTGAAAACTTCTTTGTACGATTTTCAACACAGTTCTGTCATCATGAAAAGTTTTTTTTCTACATAGCTTTTAATTTAAACTATGTATCAGAATATACATGGCCCACAAAATTTTACACCACTGATTTTTTTCAATAAACTTAAGTCGCTTTGAAAAAAGGTTGAGAACCAATGGTCTACTCTACAGTTTGTAAAAAAAGTACGAAACTTCGATAGTATTTGCAGCTCAGTGGAATAAATCTGCGAGTTTAATTTTTGACAAAAAATGAGCAATTATAAGAAATGAGTTTGAGATTGAAAAGATTCACGATATTTGAAATAAGTCGCGGCGGTTAATTATTGCAATAAAATTAATTTTGGTTACACAATTTTCGAATTGAAAGCTTCACACAAAATTTTGTATTAAATAGGCTAGCACAACGCAAAAGTGTGAAGTCTGAGTGAAAATAGCTTTAAAGCGAATAGTGCGGTCTATTCGTGACAGAAAAGTACGTTGTTTATCGTATTTGAAGAATTCAAAAATCTATACTTTACTTTTAACAGAATATTAAATAACATATGATAGTTTTTGAATTATCATTTTTTGTTTCATTAGTTTTGTAGTGGCAAATATTCATAGCATAGAGCCATTGATATTTTTATCGAGCTTAAACTCGAAAAAATTTAAATTTCAAAATAGACCAAACTCAAACTTGAACTCATATAAACATCGATCGAGTTTTCAACCCTGCAACAAAATATTTTTCGGGTAAAAATTGTATTGTTTTGTTTAAGCCTTTTCTTAGCATAATCGTAGTTACACGCTTAGTAATCCCCCCCACCTCCTAATTGAAACTCCTGGCTGCGTTTTTGCAGCTATACCTTTAATACGGTACTTCAAATATACAAATAGCTTTTCACAATTTTTTTGTAATTTTATTTCATTAAATTTGCGTTCAGTTTTATTGACCCGTAATTCCTGAGAAAAACAAAAGTGACCAGGCTTCGAGCTTTGAATAAGAAGCATTAAGTTTAGTTAAAGGATCTCTTTTTTTGGTGAAAATCCACATAAAATGATCTGTTTAGGTGTTTTGATGAAGTAATCGTCACTTGGATTAAAGCACTCTGTCATCTAAATCAATTTATATAATCATAAAACCAACTTATGAGCAAATATGAGCTCCAAAAACTTTTTTTCAAAAAATCGAAAAAGCTATTGATGACGTCATTTTTTTGGTCTCGTCTCGAACTTTGCCGGTCTCGGTATCGAAGCCAAAATTGAGATCGAGACCGGTCTTGGTCTCGGAAAAATTTCGTGGTCTCGGTCCTGGTCTCGGACGAGTCGGTCTCGACTACAGCCTTGCGCCTTATCAGCATTTAAGTTGCCAATTGGTTAAAATTAAGTAAAGATACAATGTTACGCAAAGTGTACATCGGTCTTAATTGTCGAGCATTCGCAAAATCTACATCTGAAATTTTGCTAATCGATCCAGTAAAAATTACTCTATTGTGTTTAAAATCTATTCTTTACATTGCATCAAAGTTAGGACACAATTCAGGATATGCTGTTATTTGAACCAATAGCTAAACTTGCAGGGCAGTAATTATCAGAACCACTGCAATTATTTCAATACTAACTAGCCTTATCAAGAAGTCTTACCTACTGCAAACTTCTTGGTTTTTAAAAAACCTATAATGTTCATGCTTTCAGAGAGCAGATTTACCTAATATTTCATTAGTGTTTGTCTTCGGCCGTTCGCATATGTAAAACCATCGTGAAGAATCCGGTTTGTCATACCAGTTACCTAAATTTCGTCCATTGCAAGCAAAAATCTGAGTTGAGTTTTGAAAATATTCAGCTTCGCTCGGATCGAAGCAAGTCGTTTTGTATCCGTTTGGCTCGTTGCATTCCAAATCATTATCGAGCCGTGATCGCACATTCCATTTTCGAAAACTTCCCAGAGTCGTGTTATCCGGCCAAGTCCATTCGCCTCGCAACAGATACAATCCAATGTAATAGAAGCTTCGATACTTGTTTGGTTGCGAGCAGTATGTCTTAGATATGGGCATGTTCTCTTCGATATGTAGTTGAACCGCTTTATTTTTAATCTGCACGAGAGTTGCATTCCAACCTCGACATCGACAGCCAGCAGTTATTGATGAGACTCTTTCGCGTGCAAAATAAAGGTATTCGGTATTTTGAAACACGCTGGTGCTGCTAGGATCTAGGTATCGCCCTGAAACCAAAAGGAAAACAATTAACGTTAAATTTGCTGAGAAATTATTAGCATCATGTAGCAAATAGAAATTTTGGCTGTAAGATCATGCACCTCCGAATGAAAAATAGCCTAGCAGTTTGAAAAGTAACTTAATGTCATTTTTGGCAATTTAATTGTCTGATCTGTGATCCACTGTTTGACCTCTAAATGGCTTTTTTGTACTTAACAGCGCAGGCTATCAAAGTTCAAGATCTGAAGTGGCATTATTTTGAGCCCGATTCGAACCAAGTTGTCATCAATTTTTCAGAAACGGCAACGATGCGCCAAAAAAACATTATTAAAATGTCTTGTTAAAGCATATGCAAACCACGGCCGAACTTTTTTTACTTGCTCTTTTTGATTTTTTACCAAAATTTCCGCTCGGTTTTGCTTGGATATGAGCAAAAATTATATTGACAAAATGTTTCACCAAATTTACCACCTCCAACCATAACAAGTTATGTACTGTATTTTTAGTTTTCACAGTATTATGCCACAAAACTCTTGCAGCGATGCCAGATAACCTTATTGATATTTGAATACTGATAAGTTTAAAGTTTATTTTTTGAAACAAGAGCGATTAAATTACAGATGAAAGTTACAAACGCACAGGATGTTCATTGAAGATATGTTTCAGAAACTATTGGAATATAACACCATTAGATAACCACACCAAAATATAAGCACTAAACAATCCAGCACGCTTTAAATAGAGCTAACACTAAATAAAAAACTTTTTTCACGTCAGTTTCTCATTTACAATCATTGTTGAACTGACAGCCGTTCAACAAAAACCGAAATTTACAGTTAGGACAAGTTCAACGAAAAATTGCAGAAAAATGTTGACCGAACAAAGCATGTCAAAGTCGCAGTCAACTAATAAGGAACCTCATGATAAACTGATAATGATTAATCAAAAAAGCAAGCTTACCTGTGCTTTCGCAATTTCCAGCACGACTGTTAGCCGCCGTTGTTTTGAACAAAAAACTTGCTAGTGAAAATAATAAAACAGCGTTTTTGTGCAGCACCATATTTTTATCGACTGTTATATATAATTTTAAATTAAAGGTTTAAATGCAAAAATATCTGAAAAAAAGGCATTTTTTGGTTTCCACGGTTTGGTTTTAAACTTTCTGTAGACTTAGGTGCAGCACAGTTTTGCAATCGGACTGCTTTCGAATGTTGCTGGCGATACACCTACAACCAAATTAGCGAACAAAGCACTTTATCGTAAGCTCCAAATTTGCTTTGGAATCGCAATACGTTCCTTGTTAAAATTCTCCAAAACCAAGCCTAATATGTTAAAACCGCAAATTGGAAAATTAACTTTGCCTGTTTATCGGGAAATACATTCTTTCTATTCTTTAAATAATTCAACGGAGCATTACAGTATATCAATACCAACTGGTTGTTCTCAGAGCTGAATGACGCCATATTTTAGCTGTTGCTCTTCATCATCAGCGCTTTCAACACCTAAATCGAAACCATATATGTTTTCGAACAAGCCAAATGGTTTTGACTGCTTTTTTATTGATCTTACACAGAACGTATTACGTACATCAAAGACTAATAATACATACAGATACAATAGTATTTACACTCCCAAACTATTGCTTTTAATTGATTAAATGTTCAGTTTGCAAAATGTTGCAATGTTTGCTTATGCCTCTAACATGTCATGTTTTTTAACTTTGAGCATATAATAAAGTTTGTAATTCTTGACTGGGGATATTTTCAACACTTTTTGTACAAGACCCAGTAAAATTTATATCAAGGCTGGCTGTTCTTTATTTTTCACAAATTTTTGGTCCCATTTATTTTTAAAATGTTCTTAAGTTTTGTCGAAAATTAAGGGATTGGAAAGAGCAAGAGTAATTTTTGTCAATTGTAAAAGCCGCGAGAACAAATAAGTGCAATCCACTGGCTAGGACTGCTACAACTTGGTTATTTTTGCGATACGGTGCTGCTTAAGAGAAAGGGACTTTTTGTTTTTTTTAATGGTCCGTGTTTACAATTTTTTCCATGCTGAGGCTGGCATTGTTCTTAAATCATGAGTAAAAATAAGTCTGGTATTCGTAAAGTTTGAAAAATACGTAAGTCCGCAGTTACAATATTATTTGGTCAATTTTAAATGCCCTGTTTTTCAACTCATTATAGAATATTTTTCCAAAACTGCTAAGGCTCTGATTTCAAAATTTTATTTAGTGTTTTGACTCTTATGCTCTTCCGAAAGCATTGAAACTTTTTTATCAAATAATTAAAATTTAAAATTATAGATAAAAATATAAAAAAATTTCAAAAATAGATACTGAACAAAAGTTAAATCTTGATATTGCTTTGCTCCCCATAAAATCGGTCTGTATCATGCTGCTACTTCATAATTTGTATACTGCTACGACAAGGGTACGAAGAACAAGTTTATCAGTTGTTTATGTTATGAATTTAGTTGCTCAAAATAAGATTGGATTCTTTCAAACCCATGTTGATTGATGCTGACAAAAAAGCTTATTTCTGTGCTTTTTATCAGCAGCAATTCATTTACAAGATGAATGGCAGGCACCCTTGCAATTAATTCGACTAGTTCTGGAAGTTAACCTTTTCCCTGCAAAATCTAAGCCTCCGAACGTTTTCAGTTCTTCAAATTTCGTGAAAGTTTTAATTTTTCGCTTTGACTGCGGTAAATTTTGCTGACTTTTGCTGCAATTTAAATACAAACAAACGGGCCATGCCATCTTAGTGCTCGAGCTGAAATTATGTGACAAATGTTTCTGCGTTGTTTTTTGAAACCCTTCTAACACGACAATTGTGACGCCAATAACGTCCTGACGCAAGTCAAATGCGTAGCGCACGACGTCAAAAGTTTTATCAACTACGACAAATATGCACAGGGCACTGACGATCAAGCAATTAAAGTTTAAAATGGCTAAATTTCTAAAGGACATTACAGTTCGATAAACCTTTTTTTGATTTCCGTTGCATTTATGTTAAGTGCAGGTGGATCAAGACCATTTGCAGCATAAACCAGAGTTGCAAGTCGGACCGGGTTCGGGCCTAAAGTTGACAAAATTTCGGGCTTAATTCGGGCCTGAGACGTGCTTTTTGTCGTAGGTGCACAAAAATGTAATCAAAACACCTTGGCAATAACGCTTACGTGTTTCGTACCTAACTTAGCTTTCGTTTTTTTTTCGGGCATGATTTGGGCTTCAAATTAGTTTTCGGGTTCGGGCCGGGTTCAGGCTTATGTTTTCCGGTTCGGGCCGGGTTCGGTCCCAAACTAGTCGGCCCGTTTACAACTCTGCTTTTAAGGTTTTGATTGGTTCAAAATAAAAACCTGAAAACACTCCTCTATTAATAGTCTATACCATCCTCTTAAATAATAACTTTTGAACAGAAAAGTTACAGGAATTTTTTGTTAAAGTTTGTTTAAGCAGGAGGTCTAACTATCGTGAAATGGCGGCCTACTCTTCATCATTAATCACTACATAGGCATTATTTCAGTTGTTTCAAAAACCTTTCCTAGCTCAATACGTTATTGCAGGTCGATTCTATTCTGAAAACTTCGAAATTAATTATCGGCTTCGTTAAATTGTAAATAATGAAATACAGGGAATGAGAAAGGTTATTTTGGTTTATTTCCTACTACGTTGAATATGTTGCGCTGAAAATATCATCTATTTTGACACAACTTTAAACAAACCTCATGATCTTCTTGTCCTGCTTAGCTGTTTTGGCTAACATCAGTTGCTGTTATTTTGTCTGATACTGCCGGCCGCAAATCAGTACTGATTTAAGTCAATTTCGAGCAAAATTCAATTTCGTACACGATTTTGGTAATCAAATGTAGCAGTCGCTAACAAAAGAAAAAAAGTTGACGAAACTCATAAAGTTCGAAAAATTAATGATGTTGCTCAGCTTTGAAAAATTTCTCACCGGAAATCGATTTTTGCTTATAATACAGTAACGACAACGGAAAACCTTCATCCAGAGGGGAGAGAACACTAACATCGCAAAAAAAAAGGAAAACAATGATCACTACGTTTTTGTAATGAAAATGTGTATAAAAAAACAATGAAAACTTGGCGTAGCAGAATTTCGATTTCCAAAAATAGGATTTCCAAATTTTTACGATTTTCAAAAATGGGATTTCCACGATTTCCAAAAATTCCGAAACTCTATACGTGAAACGCTTGCAATTTTTGATGGCAAATTTGGTTTGTAACGTACCCATATTATCTATATTTTTTTGCAAAATAAAGTCCCTGTTTAGTAAGATAGCATACACGTCGATCCCATTTGTTTCAAACTAATGCAAAAGCACCAAATTCGACACAAACGTTTTCTTAGATAATACTTTTTCAATTTTTTAGAGCTCCAAAAATGTTGACCTCAAGGAGCGATGTTAATCAAAATTTACCGGTTCTTCGCTCAATTTAAAGCAATTTTTCATCTTTATTAGTATCATAGCAAAATGTTAACTTTTAACTATTTCCAGTTTTATTTTTTCTGCACAGAACGAACACCATTTTTAGACTGTTAATTCAAGGTTGCTGTAGTAGATAAACATTATTTGAAGTTTTCTTCGAGCGTTTATTGTAAAGTCATTTAAATCTATAAATTAACAATCATTATCAACAAATACTTACAACCTGTTTGCTAACTTAATGAATGTAATTAAATCCTATTAAGTGTCATTTAAATGCGCTTTTGCTGAGGATTGAACGTCGATTAATAAATGCCTGATTTAATTCTCGTTAGGTATGTAGAGAGAAATTTCGGGTTTCAGCAAGAAGAGATAATTTTTTCACAGCTAAACAGCTACTTTTTCATTCCGATATTAGAGTGAAGACCAAACAAAAAAGTTTTTGCCTTCGCCGCATTTCGACCCAGCATCTTACTCCTGAGTAAATCCCGATAGCCTTTTGACCTCAAGCAACTGCTCGTCACTTCTAGATATATATATCATTAAATTCAAGCCGTTTGAGCCCCCTCAAAAAATTTTCAGGGCACTTTCCTCCCTCACCTTCCTTTCCATGACCCTGGTGCTCTTAAACCTGCAGTTTCTACCCAAAATCAGCAGCTGTTGAACATAATATAGAGTGAAGTTGCAGAAATCATCGTGCAGTAGGAATTATTTTTTGCAAGCGGTATTATTCTACAATGAATTGAAATTATTTTTTTACAAGATGTGGTTTTGTGAAAAGCTACTGCAGTAGTAATTTCTATTCCTATTTGTGATTTTTGAGTAACTAATCTGTGATATTGTGATAAAATTTTCGTATTTTCTGTTTGCTGTGTTCTGTTTTACAGTTTATTATTATCATTATTTTTTTTTTCTGTGTAAAAGAATAAGGTTTTGACAATTTCAATTGTGTAACGAACAAAACAAAACAAACTTTGAAGCTGCATTATGTCTTTCTTTTATTGATCTACACAAAATTATCAGAAACCAGCGAGGATAATTATACAGTACTATAATGCAAATGAATATTTGAGTTTATACCTGAACGTTCTTAATTTCCAGTTGCCAAAAAATAAAAATTCATTACGATTTACAAACACGAAGATGTAGTTTTCGTGAAGTTTTATAGTGATTATAATTTCTATTATTTCTACAACAAGCATAGAAAGACTGTTTTAGTTTTCTGCTTCGCAGATAATACACACGCGAGTGTGTATTGTGTAGCTGTATGACGCTATTTTTCCTAAGAAAGAAATATTTTTTCACAATGGTCCTTTACCTCATATTTCATCTTGCTTTGAGACGGTTAGTCCGGTTACAAAATAAGTAATAACAACAAACAGATTAAATGTACTGCAGAAATAATGCAATGGGGACTGAGGTTAAGTGGTTTGGGGGTTAATTTTAGCTACCAGACTGGAATGGTCGATTTCATTCTTAGTATAAACCCAATGACGTAATTTAAAACATCGGTTTGGCTAAATCGCAACTAATTTTTCACAAACTCAAAAATCGTTATTAAGTTCGTGTTTTGATAAACCTGCATAGGTTTATAATAGACGAAAGCTTTTGAAGGAGATCAGCGCCAAAATGATTGTTTCGAGATGAGATAATGCATGAAGTTTCCAAGAAATGTGTTAATGCATGTAAAACTTTGACGAAAATTTGACGTTAAATAAGCTAATTGGCAAATCAAGGGGCAAAAGAAATTGACCTATTTTCTGGATTTTTGATGTAAACAAAACGCTTGTGGGACTGTTTGGGGTGTGGCTAAGCCATACTTTCACAAATTGAGTCTACAAAACAAATAACTTACCAAAACCTACCGAGTTCTATTTGCAGTTCTTATTTGTTAAAGTTTCTTGAGAAAATTTGTTAACTCGGCAAATACAGTAGACGGTTGGATTGATGTAAACGAATGACTAAAACCAAAAAACGTTATTTGAACAAAATGCACGTTTTTTTTTATCAATTGCAACTGCACGTATAAACAGTTGACGATTATACAAACGCTTTGCTAACATTACCCGGACATTTTGAAGCAGTGCTGCCATCCTACACATAGAGGTGGATAGGTTCTGAAAGCTTCGTTGTTAGAGATCGGTAGGCTCTGGAACAACATTCGGCCACAGACTTATATAGCAAAGAAAATAGCAAAGAAAGTCTTCGCTGTGGGCGGAATTTTGCTGAAGACCAAAAAAAGATCATCTCAGAGAATTGGTGCAATATTCGGCCAAACTTCAGTAAAGAACCATCGCTAATCAGTGAAAGCTGATCGTAATCTCATGATTTAAAAATCAGAAGTCAACAATGCCAAAACAACTAGGTAGGCCGAGTCTATCATCGACCGCAGCACTGTTTTGAAGTGACAGCAATCTCATCTGTCTGCATCCACAAAGGACTAGGTATTACAAGTTCTCTAATCAAAAATTTTTAGTGCATTTTTGCAGCAACAGGAAATGAAAATTTGCTATTTTAAGAATTATAATAGATTTCGAGGCATTTAGTGCAGTGTTCGATTAAATTTTTCATTTGTTTTTAAGTTTCTATGAACTGCTTGGCGTTTTGCCAGAGCGTACATAGCTTTTAAATTTAAGATGTACAACGAAGAATAGAAATTGAAAATTTTTCTTTTTAAAAATTTTTTTTGATGATCGATTAACTAATTTTCAGTTCCTCTTGGAAAAGTTTATGGAAAAAACTCATTGTGCAATCATAAAGACAAGGCTGTGGCCATCAGAGGTGGGCACTTGCGCCGCAATTATTGCGGCGCAAGCTTGAGGCGCAACTATTTTATTCGCGATAGTGCTTGCGCCGCAATAATTTTTAAACGGTTGCACTGACGCTTGCGCCGCAAGTATTTTAGCAATTTTGAGCGCAATCGCGTAAGCGCTATTCAAATACGATTATGAATGATTGTTTTTCAATCAACTGTGATTAAAGGGAGGGTGCAGTCTAGCCAAGTATGACATCAAAATATCGCATTTAATTTTCTGATCACAAAGCAAAAAAATTTTTTTTCGAAGACTGTCTAGCGTCCGAAAAAATCAAACATATCTGTTTCAACTCCGCAAATTAGGATTGGATTGGCTAACAATTTGATGACGTACTGGTTGGTTAGCGAAAAAAACGCGAAAGCTAGTTCATAATGGTAAACAATAAGAATAAGCGAGGTAGGAGTAAGAAATCACGCAAAATTACCTAAGAGAGATAGCTTTAAAAGCGGCCATTGTTTTAAAACAATTGCTTAATACATTTTTTAGCTTATAGGCGTGTCCACTGTTTCTTCTATGCTGTAGTTAGACCGTAGTTATACATTGGTATACCGACACCTGGTATACTGGACGCATATAAGCTAAAAAATGTATTAAGCAATTGTTTTAAAACAATGGCCGCTTTTAAAGCTATCTCTCTTAGGTAATTTTGCGTGATTTCTTACTCCTACCTCGCTTATCCTTATTGTTTACCATTGTGAACAAGCTTTCGCGGTTTTTTCGCTAACCAACCAGTACGTCATCAAATTGTTAGCAAATCCAATCCTAATGTGCGGAGTTGAAACGGATTTTTTTGATTTTTTTGGAAACTAGACAGTCCTCGAAAAAAAATTTTTTTGCTTTGTGATCAGAAAATTAAATGCGATATTTTGATGTCATACTTGGCTAGGCTGCACCCTCCCTTTAAAGTTTAGAAAAAAAACATTGACGAGGTACGCAGGCCTAGCCAAGATTTTTGATTGGGATGCGGACCAAACTGCAAATCACACGCAAGACGTCATCAATTTTTTTCGAAAAGCAGGGACTTTTTTTGGATCAAAGATATCGTAGAATGGAGGATCAGAAGCCAGGGCCTGGGTTGTCATATAACCTGGAATTTGCTGAAGGAAAGGACTTGAACCAAAATTGTCTAAATTGGGAGACGTGATGAGCAAATTAGTTTAACTCAAATGTATCCCAGACGGGGATCTGAGAGCCAGTCGGTGGGTGATTTTTTGTAATTTCAATTTAATTATAATTTCAATTAAATATAAACTGTATTTTTTTTCTAAATTTTTTGTAATTTTGATACCACTTGGATCACATTTTGCACGTTTTTAGAGCCATTTGAAATAACTGAAATTTTTAAATTTGAAAACCAATTGAAAAACTTAAGTAGTTCAGTCTTTTCTTGACTTATAGATCAAGTCCAAAACACGTTTAAAATCTTGATTTTAGGAGTAAAGTGACTTGTAAGTGACTTGGCCAAGGTGGGAGAAGCAAAATACATCGCCTCCTGCAATATTTTTGGCAGTAAGTAATCACTCGAATATTTGACTTGGAGATTTGTGTTTTGTAATGAAAATAATCAGTTTTAGGAGTACATGTACAATTGGGGACAGGCTCCTTCAATTCAAACTCAATAATTTGTTTAATAAGCAGTTTTCGTAGCTAATGTTTTTTTCAAAAGTTTTTCGTCAAAAGTATTTTGTCGTGTAAAAACTGGCGAGGTGGGAGTTGATTGTTATTTGGAGTTAGTGCAATAGATGGTTACTAAGCAATCCTGTTATTGCATTACGTATACACAAAATGATTACATGAGGGGCTGAGGTTGCAACTTTTAGGACAAAATCCCTGAATTTCTCCTGAGTTATACATTTAAATTGGCTGGCAAAATTTGGGGGCCCGCGGACTCCCTGGTCGTCAAGATTAATATTAGTCTGTTACATTGGCGTGGCCAGGGGGGCAGAGGGCCGTTGACAAAAAACGTATTGTTTCTTCAGTTTCAGTTTCTTTCAGCATCCTCGCGTACAACAGTACACGTTACAGCAGTAATTAACAATAATGTTGATGACCAGGGGGTCACAGTCCCCTCAATTCAATCTTTCCAACTAATTTAAATGTATAGCCCGGGTGAAATTAAGAGTTTTTGTCCAAAAAGTTGCTACCTCAGGTTCTCATTTAACCTTTTTATGAGCGTAATGCAATGAACAGGGCCGGATTTACCATGGCACAGCGCCAGGGGCCCCACGCTCAAATGATAAGACTTTTTTTGGTTTTCACCTATATTCGGCAGGAAGATATCGCGAAAATCTTCAAAGTGCCAAGATCCCCGCGCAATGTAAATCCAGCCCGGGCAATAACATGGTTAGTAGGCATAACCATCTATTGTCCATTTTTCAATAACAATTCGCCTCTACCTCGTTAGTTTTTACGCGATACAATAGTTTCAAAAAAATTAGCTAAAGGAGATGCTCGTTGAACAAATTATTGAATTTGAATTAAGGGGGCGTGGGCTCCCTGGCTGTACATGTACTCCAATAACTGGTAATTTTCATCACAAAACAAAAATCTCTAACGAAAACCTTCAAGTGACGTATCATTTACTGCTTAAATATTGAGAAAGCAAGGTTTTTACTTCCCCCGACCTAGGCAAAACCACTTCGAAAATTTTACACCAAAATGCAAGATTTGTGTGTTTTGGATTTAAATTGCAAGTAAAAGGAGGATTGAACAATTTATTGTTTTCAATTGGCTGTCAAATAAAAAATTTAGTTCTTTCAAATGGCTCTGAACACGTTCGAAATGTGGTTCAATGGCATAAAGTAGTTTTTTCTTCAAAAAATTACAAGGAATCACTCAGCGGCTGGGAGCTTCGCCCCCAGACCCCCGTCTTTGATACACATGAGTTATACTAGTATACTCTACGCGTCTCGCAATTTAGAGAGTTTCAATTTTCAACTATTAGTTTAACCCGTCTGCCTTTAGTAAAATCCTGCTTAAGTGCCTAACCAGGACAAGGCTTCTGATCTTTCATTCTACGATATATCTTTGCCCCACAAAAAGTTCCTCTTTCAAAAATTTCTGATGTTGTCATTGCATGTGATGTGTGGTTTGCCCCCCTCCCCAATCAAAAATTCTGGCTACGCCTATGGTTTGTTATACTCGTATACTGTTCGCTAAAAAATGCTAAAAAACTGAAACCGAAAATGCTAAAAAACTGAAACCGAAGAAACATCAGCAGGCTTGATTGTTATTTTTATCATTGGTGACATTTCAATTGGGGGAGCCGACCTCTAAGCCCCTTCTCTGGTTACATCTATGACAAGGTAGGGCTCATAAAAACCTCGTCATGGGAAATTCCATTCGTCCACTGCTAGCAAAACTTTTATTGGATTTACAGCAAGGGTCTTCTTTTGCTGAAACGTTTCTCACTAGAATATTTTTGCCGATTTTTCAAAAAAAAAAAAACATCCAACAGAGTATTTAAAAAAAGGCTACAAAATCAAACTTTAAACAGAAAAATTACTTTTGCGATTTACCTGTTTCTAAAAAATCCCAAACTTGCTTTGGGCATTAAGCGCGTTATTTGCAACAGTCTGACTTTTTATACCGTAAACAAAAAACAACAAAAACTATTAAGTAATTACTTTTTGCTATAGTGCGGGAAAACTTGAAACATATTGCAAGCAGGAGCAGGCGCGTAGCCAGAATTTGGAAAAGGGGGGGGGGCTATTTTGAAAGAGTGAGAAAAGTGCAATCGACCTTGACCCGAATTTTCATTGTTCTTGAATAAGTTTCACACGGTTTGTCCGAAAATTGAGACGGAATTTCTCGGAAAGCTCGGAAATTCAAAGGTTTTTTCCGCCCAAAATGAGGTGGTCTCCAAAAAAAAAAAAAAAAAAAAAAAAGGTCTATACCGAAATTGAGACTGATTTTGATTTTTCGGCCGAAATCGGAAATTCAAATGTTTTTCCGCCCAAATTCAGGTGGTCTCCAAAACAAAACAAGAAAAAAAAAGGTCTTCACCGAAATTGAGACTGATTTTTCGGCCAAATTCGGAAATTCAAACGTTTGAGGGAGGGTTGTTTTCCTATGGGGGGGCTCGAGCCCCCCCCTGGCTACGCTACTGAGCAGGAGTGACAGCATTGGTAGCTCTTATAATTAATACTTAGATGGTTCCATTTTTGAACAAAAACATGATGATTGGTAGCTGTTATAACCAGAGGTGGAGTCCTAGAGCACGTCCTTGACATCGAGGACGTCCTCGAGGACACATTTTAAAGTACTTGGCCTTGGCCTCTATTAGCAAGTCCTTGCATGGCCTCAACCCTACACGTCCTCAAAAATGTCCTGTGCTCGGCTTGAGGACGGCATTGTTTTTTGATTGGTTGAAAAGAAAATAACCAAACATAAAAAATTCTTGAATTCTGGCGTAGGCGCAGCCAGCATTATTGATTGCGAGGGGCCTAATCCGCAAATCACATGCAATATGGCATCATCAGAAATTTTCAAAGAGAAAGACTTTATTTGGGACAAAAATATTTAAGAATGGAAGATTAGAAGCCTGGGTTACTGCGTAAACATGATGTTGCTAAAGGAGGAGGATAAAAGGCTAAAAGAATAAATTTTGTAATTGACTTGATTCGGGTGAAGGGAAGTACTTCATTGCCTTCTGCAGTATTTACTTAGAAGTAAGTAATTATTCACTTTTTTCCCTTGAGATCTTTATTTTGTTCTGAAAATAACCAGTTTTAGGATTACATGTACAATCACTTTTAGGATTACATGCACTGCCCGGGGCCTTTCAACTCATATTCAATATTTAGTTCAATAAACAATTTCCTTAGCTATTTTTTTTATTGTTTTGTCTCGTAAAAACAGGCGACGTGGAAGTGGATTGTTATTAAAAGTTGGTGTAACATATGGTTACTAGTGTAATCGTGTTATTGTATTAAGTTTATAAAAAGGTTAGATTAAGTCCAGAGGTGGCGACTTTTAGGACAAAAACCTTAAATTTTTGCGGAGTTATACATTTAAATTGTTTGACAAAGATTTAAATTTTCTCCTGCCCCCCCCTCCGCCCCCATTCTTGGCTACGCCTGTAACTCTGGCCTGTCAATTCGTTTCCTTTCCTTTTATTCGAAAAATAATATAATGTGGTAGCCAAGTCATAGTAAACTCTATTTTCAATGGCATTGTGTGAAAACCTCTAGGGCAAAACGCAGTTTAGATAGTTTATTTTTTTCTGCTAGTACTTCCGATGCGACTGGTACAAAACAGCAAAACACCGAAACCATTCAGAGCCAGCAAGGGATCCGAGGGTCCGGACGCAAACACTTTGGAGTTGGTAAAACTAAAACATGACCGTGCCAATGTAAATGTGGACCCAGAAGAAAGTAATATGTTCGTGATGCGGTAGTGAAATGCAATACAGTTACCAGGGATGGCTTATGATTTACTAGATATATTACATGTAGTATAGCCCTGGTACAATCAACAAAACGTTATTTGAAAACGACAGCTATTGTTCGGAAAGTATACGCGAGCGAATATTGCAAAGAATTTGTTTTGAGATAAGAAAGAGCAACTCTAATTTTTACAATTAAAATTTTTTCTATTCAATGATTGTCAGCCTAAAACTATAGGTTTTCGTGTTTCGACCAGTAACTTAGGCCATCTTCACGGCTAGAACTTAGAGGCATAAGTTATTCATCTATACAATTTATTATTGTAATATACAGTGCGAATGAGCTATCACGACGTGTTTCGACCTTGCTCAAGGGTCTCATCAGGCGAAAAGAATAACACATTTAAACATGCAATGATATGAAACTGCAACTAAAAATTTGGAAGCAAACATTAGCAGCAATTTAGAATCATTAAACTTTCACACATGCAATGATACAATTGTCGGCAGCGTGGCCGAATGGGTAAAGGCGTCGTTTTTACGACGACCCTGATCGAATGGTCTGGGTTCAACCCGCACCCTAGTCACGTTGTTGCGTCCTTGGATAAGACGCTTTACGATGATTATCTCTGCTTGGTGGCTTCGAACAAGCAGCAAATTCAGTGGACAAGAATTCGAAGAAATCCACAGGAACATTGGATCATCGGAAACTCCTAAGCTGGTGCGGATTCCCCCAATCACGAAGTAGTCCTGGTAATGAAAAGTGTGCGGATCGTTCAACAAGTTAGCGTCTGACGCTGTCCGGTGACAGGAGGATAAATATGCGCTACAACAACAACAACAACAAAACTGCAGTTACCAAATTTCGAAATAAAAATTGCATCGATAAACACATCTGCTTTGTCTATGCAAATTTTATAATGACGTCAAACAACTTATGACATGTTCATACAAAAATCACAGGGAGAGCACGAGCTAAATGCTTGTGCGACACATTGCTTAGTGAATAAACACTTAACTAAAAATTAGCAGCAACAAAAAAACCTATAATTTTAGGTAGACAATCATTGAATAGAAAAAATTTTAATGATTCTAAGTTGCTTCTAATTTTTACGTTTCCACACTTTTGGGCTTTTTGAAGGAGGGCCCCCCGGGACAAACATATCCAATGCTTTCTTCCTTAATACGGCCTTGGTGGCATTCTCTGGTTACTTTTTGTAGCTAAATAACTTATGTTAAATTTTACAAAGTATCTTTTGGCGGCCGAAACATATGCGCTCGTTTATTGATAGGTATTAGATGCAAGACTATGGAGAGATATCACATGCACTGAAATGTAGAGAAAAGATTGCCTTGAAATTAGGATTGGGAAACCGTGGAGGAAATAAAGTTATTCTAACTTAACTTTTGCGTTTTTTTTCAAATTACTTTGAAATCTAATTGTGTACTATCACAAAAATTTCTATTTTTCTAAAAAAGAAAACTCACTAAAATTTTTCGTCGGAGGCATTTTGGCACTTTGCTCTTTTTCCCAGAACCCAGTTGTTTTCCAAGGACTTATTGGAAAGTTGTTTCCAAGTTGTTTTCCAAGCACGGTATCTCATTGAAGATATTTCATTTCAAAAATATAAATTTACAGTATTTTGCAATACTTTCCATAATAATATCATAGCCGCTATGCAGTATTTAAAAACTTTGATAATACTTACAAATTTCATTAAAAAGAAAACGTGTAACCCAACAATAAGTTTGTTTTTGGAAAACTACTGAAAAAGTGGGGATCCATAATCAATGGACGTTTTGCACCGGGGCTCTAACTGATGAAATTAAGACTTAAAAGTTGACCATGCCCCCGTCAAGAATTTAGAGTTAGCAGTTATTCCCATTTTCAATTCACGAGTTACGGCCTCAATCGTTTCGTTATCGCGATACCGCTACGTAGCGTAATCAACATTCCTGCTATTCTTCAACACAATGTCAGAAATAGTGTATCAGTAATAATGTCAAGTACTTGGGACTATATATGGATTGACGAAAACCTTAACTTTGACATTTATCTCAAATTTGTTGAACGTAAAATCGCCCAAGCAGTGGGTATACTCAATAAATCAAAATGCTATTTCCCCAAGAAAATTCTTTTGCAGCCCATGCATTAATTTATCCTCATCTTCTTTATGCGATTCCCTTGTGGGGTTCTACGTACAAATCTTATCTCCATAAAATTTCAATTCTCCAAGACAAAGCTGTTAGGATCGTTACCCAGACAAAATGGAATTCCAGGGCAAACCTTTGGTTTACCAACGTAAAGGTCTTAAAACTGAACAGTCTTTACCAATATGGAGCTGGTAAAATAATCTATAATTTATACCATAAGCAACATCCATGTAAACTCAGCCAATACTTCACACAGTCCAATGTCAGACATTCCCGCCCTACTTGCTGTTCCACTTCTCTCATGTTCACTATTCCATTTATGAAAAGTACGAAGCTGCAACAATCTTTCTTATACCAGGATGTTAAAACCTGGAATTCTATTCCACACAACGTCAAAATTTCCTCCTTATTCAAGTTTAAATCTGATTCTAAGCAGTTCTTTTAAACAATATCTAACTAAAATTTTTACTAGAACTGTCTCATCTATCCTACTTCTATAACTTCAAATAACAGACCTGAAGCTCTCATAAGCAAAAAGGTGCATAATCGCGAACTGTTTGACTAGATGACCGTAAAACAGGTCCTTACCAGTCTCTGGTCGTGAAAAAAGATTTTTTGTTTTGCTATTGTAAACTATTTTTTATGTAGTGTGTCGTTTATTACATCTTAATGCCACAAATAAATCAAACTTGAACAAGAAGATGCATTGGGATGTAGTTCGAAAGTTTCAAATAATGATACTGTAAAATAAATTAATAACTGTTGAATTGATTGTACAATGGATTTACGCCAATGTAAACAATAAAGTTTGAAGCTAATTAGCAAGGATGGCAGTGCGGTACGGTACGTATAGGTACGTTACGGTACGCCTCAATTTTTGCGAAGAAGTACGGTACGCTGTTACGGTACGCCTTTTTTGGAATGGTATGGGTACGGTAAGTTGGTACGGTACGCCTTTTTTGTAAAGGTGGGGGTACGGTATGTTGGTACGCTCTTTGAATTAAAAATCCCAGACTTTTCGCACATTGCGCCGGCTTTTTGTATACAAAGGTAAAAAACAGCTGAAACCGACGCTAAATGTATGAATTGAGATCACTGAGTTATAGCCTTGTGATTTCAAAGTCAGTTAAAGTTGCGATTAGTTAAAAGCAAGGATGGCAGTACGGTACGGTACAGTACGCCTCAACTTTTGCTAAGAAGTACGGTACGCTGGTACGGTACGCCTTTTTTGTGATGGTACGAGTACGGTACGTTGGTACAGTACGCTTCAAAACTTGAACTGAAGTACGGTACGTTGGTACGGTACGGTTCGAGGTGCGAGGTACGTAGTACGCAAATTCTGAACGTACCGTACCGTACTGCCATCCTTGCTAATTAGCCTAAGTAGTTAATATTTTGTTCAATTGTTTTCCGACTTAGTCTAAAAAGTTTGTAGATTTGTTTTCTGGGTGAAGTAGAAGGAGTGTCAAATTCGCCATAGGGGAGCACAAGTCCGTTAATCGTTAATCCGTTAATAACGAAGCTAACTTTTTCATTAACTCGTTAATCCGTTAAAAAGTTTTTTCATGTTAACGGACTAAATTAACTTCCGTTAGGTTCTGTTAACCTTCTTAAAAGTTTTCATCGTTAACATCTTGCACCATTCATTTATCGTGCCGGTACAAACCAATTTGCACCGGTAGCACTTGTTGCGTATTAGCACGAGTTTTATAGAAGAAAGCGAAGAAAGGTGCTCTTTTTTGTGGCAAATAATAAGCTGCGGACTCGTAGATCTATCAAGTATTATCGCTGTTCGCAATTTCTAAAGATTTTCCGATCGCAGCTTCGTTGGTGCATATGAACCTATTTTTATCTTGAAATTAGATTAGACTGTAAAATGTAACTTCCAAAACACAAAAGGACCACCATAGCAAAAAACATTTCCATACAATCAGCTCAACAGCATCAATACGTGTTCTAGAAGCAAGTGATAAAAAGAAATGTAAATTACACGCAAAATATTAACGAATTAACGGACTTTATTAACTTCCGTTAAGCTGAAAATAGCGGATTAACGTTCACGGAGGTGTAAAGTTTGTTAACGGACTGTAGTGGTTAACGAAGCTAACGTTTTGCATTAACTTGCCTACCTATGAATTCAAACGTATTATTGACGGGGGTCTGGGGGCGGATCTTCCAGCAGCTGCAAGCTATGGGGTCAGGGGGCAAAGCCCCCAGCCGCTGGGCGATTTTTCGAAATTTTTTGAATAAGAAGCTGTTTTAACGCTATTGGATCACATTTCGCATGTATTCAGAGCCTCCTTTGAAAGTACTAGATTTTTGACATTTGAAAGCCAATTGAAAAAATTAAGTTGTTCAGTCCTTCTTTCGCTTGCAATTTAAGTCCAAAACTCGTTTAAAATCTTGCACTTTGGGGTTAAATTTTGTAAGTGACTTGGTCCAAGTAGTAGGAAGTAAAGTACTTTGCCTCCTGGAATATTTTAGCGGTGAATAATAATCCACTCGAAAATTTTCCTTAGAGATTATTGTTTTTTTATGAAAACAACCAGTTATATACGGCCAGGGGTCTCAGGCCCTCTCAATTCAAAAATTTGTTCAATGAGCATTTTTCTTACTGTAGCTAATTGTTTCCAAAAGTATTTGCTTGCATAAAAACTGGCCAGGTGGAGGTGAATTGTTGTTGAAAAATCTACCAATAGATGGTTACGCCGACTAACCATGTTATTGTCCAGGCCGGATTTACATTGAGTTGGACCCCAGGCACTTTGGGGTTTTTGCAATATTTTCCTGCCAAACATAACTGAAGATCAAAGAAAGTCTTATATGAGCGCGGGGCCCTTGGCACTGTGCCATCTGGTAAATCCATCCCTGTTCATTGCATTACGTTCATAAAAAGGTTACATGAGGGCTTGAATTAGCAACTTTAAGATAAAAACCCTTAGTTTTACTCGGGTTGTACGTTTAAATTGGTAGGCAAAATTAAACTGAGGGGCCCGGCCCCGTGGATCAATATTATAGTTGGAGACCCATTTAAATTGGGGGCCATTTAGATATTGTTGTAGGGGGCCCATTTAAATTGCTTGGCAAAAATTAAACTGAAGGGGCCCGGGCCCCCTGGATTAATATTATTTTATGGGGCCCATTTAAATATTATTGTAGGGGCCCATTTAAATTGTTTGGCAAAAATTGAATTGAAGGGCCCCCGAGTTCCCTGGATCAAAATTATTTTTGGGGGCCCATTTAAATTGGGGGCCATTTAAGTGTTATTGTAGAAGGCCCATTTAAATTGTTTGGCAAAAATTGAATTGAGGAGGCCCGAGCCCCCGGAATCAATATTATTTTAGGGGGCCCATTTAAATTGGGGCCCATTTGAATTGATTGGCAAAAATTCAATTGAGGGGGCCCGGGCCTCCTGGATCAATATTGTGGTTAATTACTGTTGTACGCGTGTTCTGTTGTACGCGAAGATGCTAAAAGAAACTAAAGCAGAAAAAACAATAGTTAGTAGCATTTCAATTGGGGGGGGCCGGGCCCCCTGGCCCCCCTCTGGCTACGCCTATGTGTTCCCAACCTTTGATGGCCTGTGGCCCCTTTCTAGAGTCTCTCAGCACCAGTGGTCCCCTGCGCGGCTAGAAAGTTGGCTGTCGCAATACCAAATCGATTGAAAATCAAACTTAAGCCGCATTTACACGGGCGACTTTTTGCGTGCGATTTTTTGATAAAAACGGATCTGGCAAGGTTGCATTTACTCAACGGCGGCTTTGATCATGATAATTGGTATCTTACTGAAGGAAATAATTGTCTTAAGTTGGTTTCATACCAATATTGTTATAATTGAAAACTTTAGAAGAGAATCGGTGCTACGACAAAAAATCGCAGTGAGATCCACTCCGATTTTGCTTTAAAAAGGTTTAGAATATCACTATCGGAATGGAAACAACTTGAGACAGTCATTTTCAGCAGCAAGGTAACTTTTATCACCACGAGAACGATTATTGAATATATGCAACGTTGCCACATCCATTTGTATTAAAAAATCGCGCGCAAAAAAGTCGCCCGTGTAAATGCGGCTTTAAAGGCATTTTTTCCGGAATTTTTGTTCAACACCAAAAAGAAGAAAAAGCTCTTCATGTCAAATCAAAGGTATTTTTTTCAGAATTTTCTTAGAGGCATTTCCCAGAATTTTTGTTCACATTCATGACCGAAATAGGTGTCTTTTCGTCCAAGGTCCCGCGGTCTCCAGCTTAATGTACCGTGGCCCATGGTTAGGAACCACTCTAAGCAATGCCGTAGCTATCCTTTGATACTTGAAGATGCATGTTAATTCAGTTTGACAAAGCTTCACTTCATTTTGACAAAGCTTCACTTCATTTTATTCATAAAAAGTAGTCATTCAAGATGGAGTTAGAAAATTTTTTAAGAAAAAAAAACCTCAGAGCACCCCATCATCGAGGCCCAAAGAGAAACATCTAAATTAGTTAATAACTCAAAAAACAATCTTTTTAGCTTAAAAATTACAGTTTTATTCGATTCAGTATGGTCAAAAAAGTAGGTGTAGCAATTTACTGCATCCTCATAAGTCAACTTTGAGCGTTAGAAGTCAAAATCACTCATGCAAATCCTCAATATTCGTTAATTCGCACAATTTTAAAAAGGCCATATCTCAGGAACGGCTTGTGCTACTGCAGAAAGGTTAAATTTTTTGCAAACAGCTTTTTTTTTACTTTGTTCTACCCCCATGCCAAGTTTGGAAAAGATTCTAGAACATAGGTTGACAGCCTGTCAAATTAAGCATAGATTGACCCCATAGGCCTTTAAAGCTGAAAGTCATCGAGTAAGATAGCTTAGTGGTTAAGTTAATTTGATTCAGAAATTTCAGATTAAAAATTAGTTTAGCTTACCATTAATACTGAATAGGCTACTGGGTCTATAAATAGCAGAGGTGGAGTCCTCGAGGACGTCCTAGAGGACACATTTTGAAGTCCTTGGCCTTGGCCTCGAAGCCTGAAGTCCTTGGTCTTGGCCTCGAAGCCTTAGGTCCTCGAAAATTGCCCTGTCCTCGGCTCGAGGACAACACTATTTTTTGAACTGTAAAAATTTCGTTGGAAAACGCCAGAAACCTCGCGGAAAATTTGCAAATACCTTTTTTGGTCTCCGCAATTGGAGCATAGGCGTAGTCAAGCGGGCTCCCCCCAATCAAAATTTCACCAATGATAAAAATGTGACAAAAAAGCCTATTGTTTCATCAGTTTCAGTTTCTTTTCGGCATTTTTCGCTTACACCAGTAACGAACAACAATATTAAAGACCAGGGGCCCCGGGACCCCCTCAAATCAATTTTTGCCAGCCAATTTAAACGTAAACCTGGAAGAAATGGAGAGTTTTCGTCCTAAAAGTTGCTATCTAAGGATCACATCTAGCCTTTTCATGAACGTAATGTATTAACCAGGGCCGGATTTACCACAATATAGCGCAGTGCCAGCTACGGGCCTTGCGCTCAAATCTAAAGACTTTTTATGGTTTTCACCTACATTTGGCAGAAAGATGTTGCGAAAATCTCCAAAGTGCCAGCAGCCCAGCGCGATGTAAATCCGGCCCGGCAATAACATGGTTAGTAAGCGTAACCATCTATGGTACTACTTTTCAATAACAATTCATTAATTCACCTCCATCTCGCCAGTTTTTTCGCACTAAATACTTTCTTAAAAAAATTATTATGGAAAATGCTGATTGAACAAATCGCTGAACTTCAGTTGAGGGGGTCTGGGTCCCCTGGCCTAACATGCACTTCTATAACTGGTTATTTTCATGACAAAACAAAAGTCTCTAAGAAAAATCTTTGAGTGGGTTTTCATTTACTGCTAAAATTTTGCACGAGACAATGCACCTTACTTCCCCCTACCTGGACCAAATCACGTACAATTAAACTTTTAACACCCAAATGCAAGATATTAAACGTGTTTTGGACTAAAATTGCAACTAGACGGAGGATTAAATGATTTGAATTTTTTAATTGACTTTCAAATGTCAAAAATCTAGTGCTTTCAAGTGGCTCTAAACATGTGAGAAATGTGATTCAATGGCATTAAAATAGCTTTTTTTCCAAAAAATTACAAAAAATCGCCCAACAGCTGGGGGCTTCGCCCCCAGACCCCCAAAGCCTCCGGCCGCTGGAAATCCCAGCCCCCAGACTCCCGTCTGCGATACGTTTGAGTTACACTGGTTTTCTCAAAACGTCTCCAAAGTTACGTATTTGCACTTTTCAACTATATTACTTGAGGCTCTCTCCATTTGCAAAATCCTGGTTAAGTGCAACAGTCAAATTTTTTGATGACGTCGTGACATGTGATTTGTGGTTTAGGCCACCCCAATCAAAAATTCTGGCTAGGCCTATAAATTGGTGATTGCCTGAAAAACTTTGTAGAAGATTTATTTATTTATTTTTTTTGGAGAACGCTTGTGCCTGTGTCCTTGGTCCTTGGCCTCGAGCATTCCTGTCCTTGGCCTTGAGTCCTCGACTCCACCTCTGATAAATAGCACTGATTACTATGCTGCAGGTAGGCCTACTGTCTTCACAGGTTAACCTACAAGTACATGAGTGACATAATTATACGTACCCAGTATAGGCTGTAGCCTATAGCCTAGTATGATAACAGCAATGAGGTAAGCTGTACAGTACGGTTAGTATGTGACGTGACAAAGATTTGCAAAGGATAAATTGTTTGCAAAATTACTTTTTCATTAGGCCTATTCAGTATTGCATTAGAGTAATTACCAGAGGTGGAGTTCTCGAGGACGTCCTCCTCGAGGCCAAGGACGTCCTCGAGGACACATTTTGAAGTCCTTGGCCTCGAAGGTCAAGTCCTTGGCCTTGAGGCCTCAAGTCCTCGAAAATTGGCCTGTCCTCGGCTCGAGGACAGCACTAGTTTTTGAATTGTTAAAATATTGTGGAGCGCTTGAAAAATTTTTTGGAAAACGTGTTTTCGTGGAGATCGCTTGAAAAATTTTTGTGAAGACCTTTTTTTTTTGGAGATCGCCTGAAAAATTTTTGTGAAGACCTTTTTTTTTTGGAGATCGCCGGAAAAATTTTTGTGAAGACCTTTTTTTTTTTGGAGAGCACTTGCGCTTGTGTCCTTGGTCCTTGGCCTTGGCCTCGAGCATTCCTGTCCTTGGTTTCGAGAGTGTCTGTCCTCGGAAAGGCTGTCCTTGGCCTTGGCCTCGGATTTTTTTGTGTCCTTGGTCTTGGCCTCGAGCCTTGTGTCCTCGACTCCACCTCTGGTAATTACCCAGACAGTCAGATATCATTTCATGCTTTAAGGGCTACAGTTGCAGATTAGAAGTTGTTGTTTGTTGCCTATCTATTATTGTGATAACACAACATAACACAGAACACGTCAAAAATTAAAATTTAAAAATTTAAAACCCTACAGTCTGTTTCACCCGTAATCGGGTTCATCAGGGGTATCTTCCAAAAGTAACACAGAGTTTAAAATCTAAAATTAAAAGGTAAAGGTTAAATTTATAAAAATTTAAAAATTGCTCCCAGTTCCGATCCTGAAGCCATATCCGACTCCTGGGCGGCCTAAGGTACACCCAACTAGCGGAGAAGACTGAACCTGGCTCACGGCTCACAATAACTCGAACAGTCTAAGCCATTGGAGAGCCGAACCTAAGGCTCAGCACCGGAACTGAGACAACAAAGCTAGTGTGACTTCATAAAAAGCTAATTTGATGCAAAACCATGACTGCAGATAGAAACATACACTCAAAGTTAGTACCTTAATACTAGGCTACTCTGCAAACGGCTGGTAAACAAACACATTTAAAAGGCGCTAAAAGTTGAAATGCGTAGTAAACAAACGGATTAAAAACAGAGCGAAGGAATATCGACGTTTAAATGGCGTTGCATTTAATATTTTTTAATTTGAATTTGGCCCTGTGTCGGCATTTGTTGATGATTTCAGAACGTTTGTTGAGAGCGTTGGCACAGTTCGAAATTAAAATTTGGTATTTTTCTTCCAGGCAGAGTTGACATACGCGGTTTCCACTATTGTAGGCTGGGGCGTGGCGAACAATTTCCCAGCTGACTGTGGGGTTCAATCCGGCGTCTTGGTCTTGACGCTGTTGCTGTGCGGGGGGTTAAACTATTTGTTTACTACGCATTTCAACTTTTAGCGCCTTTTAAATGTGTTTGTTTACCAGCCGTTTGCAGAGTAGCCTAGTATTAAGGTACTAACTTTGAGTGTATGTTTCTATCCGCAGTCATGGTTTTGCATCAAATTAGCTTTTTATGAAGTCACACTAGCTTTGTTGTCTCAGTTCCGGTGCTGAGCCTTATAGGTTCGGCTCTCCAATGGCTTAGACTGTTCGAGTTATTATGAGCCGTGAGCCAGGTTCAGTCTTCTCCGCTAGTTGGGTGTACCTTAGGCCGCCCAGGAGTCGGATATGGCTTCAGGATCGGAACTGGGAGCAATTTTTAAATTTTTATAAATTTAACCTTTACCTTTTAATTTTAGATTTTAAACTCTGTGTTACTTTTGGCAGATACCCCTGATGAACCCGATTACGGGTGAAACAGACTGTAGGGTTTTAAATTTTAATTTTTGACGTGTTCTGTGTTATGTCGTGATAATCGCTCTGGCCTACGCTGTCGAGCACTTTTTTGATCGGTTGAATTCAAACTCCACTCATTATAATATTGTGATAAAGTAATATTGGGTGGTTATCCAAAGCAAGATACCACAATAGGGTCACATAGGTTAAGGTAGGGCAATTTTTTGTCATACAAGTTAGAGTTTTTTTACAAAGTCTATTCGTTATAAAATGCTCAAAAATCAAATCAAAACTTTCCTAGGGTGTTTAATGGCCGAGTTAAAAAGTCATATAAAAGTCATACTTTGCATTTTTTTTACGAAAGGTCATAAAATATCTTTTTGGTCATAAATGTCATAAATAAATCTTAAATTTGATAAATTGTTATTTTAATCTAAAATATGGCAACATTGATCATATAATGAATCTTAAATCTAAAATATGGCAACATTGGTCATATAATGCAGTTTAGGGATGGGCGGGCCCGCTAACGGACTCGCTAACGGGCCTGTTACGCAGCGCTGTCTCCAAAGCACCACGCCCGTGAACTTTTAATTGCGGCTGGATTTTATTACACACATATTTGCTGTATGCGGTGGTATGCAATATGCGGTTTCTGAAAAAACAAAACACAAATTCAAGCAATTTTGCCACAGAAATAATTAACCAATCAATCAAAAATGGCTGTGGCAGAAAAGTCTCTAACAGTTCGAATGACAGAAATAACAAGAAAAAACAATCGATTACGACGTAAATTTCGTATTTATGGTTTGCGGTCTAAGATCAGTGGCGGATTTAGGGAGGGGGATGGGGGGATGCATCCCCCCCACCAGCCTAAACATAACGTGCATATGCTTAATATTAAACATTAAAAAAAAAGCAATCAGTGAATACTCGATAGGCCAAGTGACTGCGATAAAATTTCTGAAGCCATTAAGGGGGGGGGTAGGGCGGGGTAGGAAAAAGTTATTTTTACAGCGAACTTTTTACAAAGCAGAAATTAGTTTTTTACAGGTACGATTGATTTGAAAGCGCCAAACTAGCAAAATTCACAACTCGCACTTTTCAACGATAAAGGCATAACACAGCAGGAGTTCAATTATGGCGCATTTTCGCTCAAACCACACGCAATACCAGTAGCGCAGCCAGGGGCGGGGATGGGGGGGCTATAGCCTCCCTATTGATATGTCGACCAAAATGCAGAATGGGAAAAACACTACGTTTTTCGCGCTTTGGAGACTGTTTTATGCACTGGAGTGGACTAAATAGTGATTTAAAACATCTTTTGAAACATATATTCAGGAGGAAGGGGGCTAATTTGTCAAAAATAAAACCAACAAATGAATGAAAACTTTGGAAAATGGTAAAAAATAAGCAATCAAATTTGATCGCAAGTGTAGAAATGCTAAACATAAGAGTCATCAACAAATATACTATAAACTAAGGAATAGGGGGGGTGCTATTCAGTATTAGTTCATTACCAATCATTTCTCTCAAATCTCTTTTTATTAGCCCCCCCAATTATTTTTCTCTATAAACTGTATACGAAATAGATTACTCTGTGTGAGTTTTATTGAACTATTCGATTTTATAATTTACAGCATCTAAACAAGAGAACTAACATTTTACCAATTGCCACCTCCCAAATAGCCCATTTATGCCACCAGTTTAATCTTGCTTGCATTGCCAATTTCTAAGCCACGTTTTAAAGGCATTATTTTTTAATCAAAATAGCCCTAAAATGAAGTTATTTTTGCAAAAAAATGCAAAATTTTCGAGCGCTGGGGGTTCCGCCCCCAGATCCCCGTGCCTCCGGCGGCTTGGGGCTTTGCCCCCAAACCCCCATTGGCCTCCGGCTGCTGGATGCTCCGCCACTCCCCAACACAGCCTCCCAATTGCGAATTTCTGGCTACGCGCCTGCGCAATACAATAGTGCGGTTTCGCACAAAAAGTGTGTCGTTTAAATAAAATATCAAGTAAAATGTCTTCTGGAATGTAGTTTTATTACATTGTTAGTTACGGCATGCTGAATGAACACTTGAACAAAATAGACTTTTGACAATAGAAATATCAAAGTCCGATGCAGGTAGTTTTTACTCATTCTGTGTGAGTAGCGCAGCCAAGGGAGGGCGGGGGGGGGGGTCTTTTGACCCCCCCACCCATTGGCCTGTCGACCAAAATGCAGAATAAGAAAAATTCCACGTTTTTAGCACTTCTGAGACTGGTTTTTGGACTAGAATGGACTAAAACGTGATTTGAAGCATCTTTTGAACCATATATTCAGGGGGGGCTAATTTGTCAAAAATAAAACTCACAAATCAATAAAAACTTTGAAAAATGGCCAAAAATGAGCAATCAAATTTAATATAGCTCATTGCAAATGCTTAACATAGTTTTTATCAACAAAAATATTATAAACTCACGAACAGGGGGGGATCTATTCAGTATTGGTTAATTACTAATCATCTCTCTCAAATATCTTTCCATGAGCCCCCCTCCAATTATTTTTCTCTATAAAATATAGTCGAAATAGATTACTCCGAGTGAGTTTTATTAAACTATAGGATTTTATGATCTACCAGCATGTAAACAAGAAAAAATTTTACCACTAGCCACTTCTCACATAGCCCATTCATGCAACCGGTTTAATCATGTTTGCACTGCCAATTGCTATGCCACGTTTTAAAAGCATTATTTTTTATCAAAATTGCCCTAAAATTTAGTTATTTTTGCAAAAATATGCAAAATTTTCGATCGCTGGGGGCTCCGCCCCCAGACCTCCAAAGCAGCTCCCTCATTGCGAATTTCTGGCAACGCGCCTGCTCTGTGTAGATGCAGACGGTTATGCCAGCGAAAGTTTAATAAATACGATTTTTGACGCAGGAAAGACGAAAAGAGCGTTTTATGTTATTAATTTGAATTGAATTGATTAAATCAATGACATGAAACTAGTTTTATGTCATTGGTTAAATTTTAAAAAATATTTTATATACTGGTAACGTTTTTGGGATGGTACGGATCAAAAATATCCCCAAGAAGTTTGCGCGAGGTCAAGAACAGTAATCATAAACATGCAAAATTTTGAGATTATACACAATTTGTGCTCATAAATTTTATCAGCCCCCCCCCACCAAAATTTTCTAGATCCGCCACTGTCTAAGATCGTCAATTAACTCAATAAAAAAAACGTCGATCGGTTACAAATAACTAAGCAAGCTTTGCAAGTTAGCGTAAATAGAAATTAACCAGTAATGGCACTTACCAAATCTTTTATCGACCGCAATAAAGGTCCACAGTAATTCCCGTTGGTCACAAATGCAATATTTCAAACTGCATCACTAAAAGCTTAACATGAATACGTACATGTAAAACAAAAAAGCAGATAATAAAAACCCCTTTTTTGAAAAGGTTCCTACAAAAAAAATAAAAACCCTTTTGTGCTGCCAGAATATCTGTCAGGCTACACGCTCAAACCTCAGGCATAACAAAAACTCGACTGATACCAAAAATTGGCCAACGCCTTTCTTAACAAAGAAAATTATCATACTCCCTACAAAAGTACGAAGCTTTCTAGAAATCAAGAATCTTATTAGAGGTTTTAACGAAACTTGACAGAAAATATGACTCAGTTTCAAAAATCGACAATTTCGAAGACAAGCTTATCTTACAAAAACAATTAGCCGCAAAGCGATATTATTTTACAAGGAAAAGGTTATTTACAACTTAACAATTCGAACGGAAAATGTAACAGGGCCGTTAACGGTACTTTTGCAACCGTCCGCAAACGGTCAACAACTGTTGCTAACGGTTACCGTTTGCTAATGGTCCGCTAAGCATTTTCATTCAAAAATATTTTCGACCGAATGTCAGAAAGTTTTTCTTGCAAAACTTTAAAACTTATTGCGGTATTAAAACTTATTATACTAACCATTTCTGAGTCATTCAATTGTTATTTTTCCAAAGTAGGTCTAGACTTATCTGAAAAATTTAACCAGCATGATACCAACAGTTACAAAAAGTTTCTCCCAAAATTTAATTCTTCCTCATTTTTTATTCAGCCTACTTCTGAAACTGAAGTCATACAACTAATACATTCTCTAAAAAATAAAAATTCATAGGTGGAGTCCTCGAGGACACATTTTGAAGTCCTTGGCCTTGGCCTTGGCCTCAAAGCGTCAAGTCCTTGGCCTTGGCCTCGAAGCCTCAAGTCCTCGAAAATTGCCCTGTCCTTGGCTCGAGGACAGCAGTATTTTTTGAACAGTTGAAATTTCGTTGGAAAACGCCAAAACCCTCGCGGAAAATTTGCGAACACCTTTTTTGTTTTCCTCAATCGGAGCATAGGCGTAGGCAAGGGGTGGGGGGCAGGGCCCCCCCCCCGTAATTGTAATTTCACCAATGACAAAAATGTGACAAAAAAGCCTGTTGTTTCTTCAGTTTCAGTTTCTTTCTAGCATTTTTCGCTGACAACAGTATAACTAATTTACAATATTGAAGACCAGGGGCGCCGGGTCCCCCTCAATTCAATTTTTGCCAGCCAATTTAAACGTATAACCCGGAGAAAATGGAAAGTTTTTGTCTTAAAAGTTGCTATCTCAGGCCCACATCTAGCCTTTTTGTGAACGTAATGCATTAATCAGGGCCGGATTTACCATAATATGACGCAGTACCAGCTACGGACCCCGAGCTGAAATCGTAAGACTTTTTTTGGTCGTTACTATATTTCCGAGAAAGATGCTGCGAAAATCTCCAAAGTGCCAGGGGCCTAGCGCGATGAAAATTCGGCCCGTCAATAACATGGTTAATAGACGTAACCATCTATTGTACCATTTTTCAATAACAATTCAGTATTTCACCTCCAACCTCGCCGGCTTTTACGTACCAAATAGTTTTTAAAAAAATTAGCCATGGAAAATGCTGATTAAACGAATCATTGAACTTCAATTGAGGGTCCTGGGCCCCCGGGCGAACATGTACTCCTATTACTGGTTATTTTCATGATAAAACAAAACTCTCTAAGGAAAATCTTCGAGTGGATTATTATTTACTGCTAAAATGCAGCCAGAGACGAATGCACCTTAGTTCCCCCTACCTGGACCAAATCACTGAGAATTAAAATTTAACTCCAAAATGCAAGATGTTAAACGTATTTTGGACTTAAAGGCGGTGAATCATCCAGCCAATTCCAGTGGTTTACAATAGCTAAAATTGAACTATATTTTTTGATATTTTTTGTTTTAATTTTGAGACTGCGGTTGCAAAGATATTCAACAAATACAAAAAGATGTCCCCCCGAAAAAATTTTTTGGAAACTCTGAGTTTTGTTCTTCCCGCCAAAACCACAGTAGGCCTAATGGTTTAGAGAACTGTGGTAGGCCTAATAGTTTAGAGATAGTTTATTTCTAAATAGTTTAGGCCTAACTATCTCTAAACTACTAGGCCTAAATAGTTTAGAAATAGTTAGGCCTAATAGTTTAATAAGATTGCAGTAGGCCTAATAGTTTCGACTTAGAGAACTGTGGTTTTGGCGGGAAAATCAAAACTCAGAGTTTCCAAAACTTTTTTCGGGGGACATCTTTTTGTATTTGTTGAATATCTTTGCAAACTCAGCCCCAAAATCAAAACAAAAAATATCAAAAATTATAGTTCAATTTTAGCTATTGTACGCCACCGGAATTGGCTGGATGATTCACCGTCTTTAAATTGCTAATAAAGGAGGATTAAACAATTTGATTTTTTCAATTGGCTTTCAAATGTCAAAAATCTAGTGCTTTCAAATGGCTCTGAACACTAGCGAAATGTGATCCAATGGCATTAAAATAGTTTTTTTTACCAAAAAATTACAAAAAATCGCCCAACGGCTGGGGCGTAGCCCCACATACCCCCAAAGCCTCCGGCCGCTCAGGGCCCCACCCCCAAACCCCCGTCTGCGATACATTTGAGTTAAACAAGCTTTCTCAACACGTTCCAAAAGTTAGATATTTGCATTTTTCAATTATTAGTTTAAGCCCTCTTCCTTTGCAAAATCCTGGTTACGTGCAAACAGGCAACAACGATTTCAGATCTTTCATCGTACAATATTTTTGTCCCGCAAAAACTTCCTCTTTGGAAAAATTTTGATGACGTCATATCATGTGATTTAGGCCTTCCTTAATCAAAATGTTTGGGTATGCCAATGAATTGGAGATCGCCTGAAAAATATTTTTGAAGACCTTTTTTTAGGAGAACGCTTGTGCGTGTATCCTCGGTCCTTGGCCTTGGCCTTGAGCATTCCTGTCCTTGGCCTCGAGAGGTTCTGTCCTCGAAAAGGCTGTCCTTGGCCTCGGATTTTTTTTTGTGTCATTGGCCTTGGTCTTGGTCTCGAGCCTTGTGTCCTCGACTCCACCTCTGTAAAAATTCGGGTGGCCCTGATGAGATTTCAGCAAAATTTGTAATTTTAGATGCTGATATCCTAGCTACCCCCCTTAAAATTCTATTTAATTACTCGTTTGAATTTGAGATATTTCCAGATTGCTTCAAAACTGCCAAAGTAATCCCGATTTACAAACAGGGAGATAAAACGGAAATGGGCAAATACCGTCCTACATCCATTCTTTCTACCTTTTCAAAAATTTTAGAAAAATTAATCTACAATAGAACCCAATCATTTTTAGAAAAACACTCCATCACCTTACCAACACAATATGGTTTTAGACCTGCTTATTCTACCTCACATGCAATGATTGACATTTTAACTTCAACCCTAGATAACATTTATGTCAATAAAAACACAGCTCTACGACTGCTAGACCTAAAAAAAGCTTTCGATACGTTGAATCATGACATATTGTTAAATAAAATGAATCACTATGGTATCAGAGGAATTGCAAATAACCTATTTGCTTCTTTCTTAGCGAACAGGAAGCAATACATATTTTTAAATCATACGCAATCTAACTAGAGTTACATCAAATGCGGTGTTCCTCAAGGCTCGGTTCTTGGTCCTCTGCTCTTTACAATATATATCAATGACATAAGTAGTTCCACTAATTCTGCTCCTAGACTGTATGCTGATGACACATTCTTATTTTACAAGGTGATAGCACATCCAACTTAAAGGCGGTGAATCATCCAGCCAATTCCAGTGGTTTACAATAGCTAAAATTGAACTACATTTTGTGGTATTTTTTGTTTTAATTTTGGGACTGCGATTGCAAAGATATTCAACAAATACAAAAAGATATCCCCCCGAAAAAAGTTTTTGGAAACTCTGAGTTTTGTTCTTTCCGCCAAAACCACAGTAGGCCTAATGGTTTAGAGAACTGTGGTAGGCCTAATAGTTTAGAGATAGTTTATTTCTAAATAGTTTAGGCCTAACTATCTCTAAACTACTAGGCCTAATAGTTTAATAAGATTACAGTATGTCTAATAGTTTAGAGAACTGTGGTTTTGGCGGGAAGATCAGAACTCAAAGTTTCCAAAAAATTTTTTCGGGGGGACATCTTTTTGTATTTGTTGAATATCTTTGCAAACTCAGCCCCAAAATCAAAACAAAAAATATCAAAAATTATAGTTCAATTTTAGCTATTGTAAACCACTGGAATTGGCTGGATGATTCACCGCCTTTAAAATACAAGATAGAAGGAGAAATTAATGCGGTGAACAAATGGATGATAGCAAATAAATTAACTTTAAACATGTCTAAGTCCAATGTCATTATTATAAACTCTAACAAAAACGACAAGTCGTCTAAAAACTGTTATAATGAAGTTCTACCGATCATGATAGTGAAAAATGCTAAATATTTGGGTGTTACTTTTGACGAATCTCTTTCTTTTAATTGTCATATCAAAAACTTGATAAAAAGGTTATCACAATCAGTTGGATTTCTAGCAAAGGTAAAACCGTTTTTAAACACTAAGGCTTTATTAAATTTATATTATGCTATTTTCCACTTGCATCTGCAATATGGTTTAATTACTTGGAGCCCAACTTTTAAATGTTATTTAAAAAAATTAAGTTCTTTACAAAATAAAGCTCTCAAAATTGTTGGAGGAGCTAAATATTTATGATCGAGCAACACAATTTTATGCAAAATTGCGTATCCTTAAATTAGTTGATATGGTGTTTTTAGAAAAAGCATTGTTTGTGTTTAAATTTAAAATGAAAATGCTGCCAGATCAATTTAGCAACTACGTACCTCACTGAAGCGAGTCAGGTATATAAAAAGTTTACCAGAGCATCCTACCCAAACAATTATTTTATTCCTCGTTTGAATACGTCAAAAGCTCAAAGATCTATAAAATATCAAGGTCCTCTGATTTGGAACGCGTTGGATGCCGATTTAAAAACATGCAAGACATTGCAATCTTTCAAAGCAAAACTTAAAAACTTACTCTTGCAAAAATATGATCAAGAAACATAAGCTTAAACTATATTACCATTATAGTTTTTAGTTATTTTTTATTTTTGAACAATAAGAGATTTCTGCTTCTCCCCTTCTCCCTCTTTCTTCCCTTCTTCTCTCCGCTGCTATTGTTTGTTTGTTTGTTGGTGTGTTCTCAAAAAAAAAAAAAAAAAGATCAGATATCACTGAACAAAAAGTAAAGCTTTAATAACAATAGGTGGCTGCAGACACGAAGACAAAATCAGTCCTTTCGCAGTCTCCTTGTGCCTGTTTTGCTATAATTTTTACTTTTCTCTGATTTATGCTGAATGTGTTTAATTTACTTTCATTTTGCATTACTTTGTGAGTTTGTGCTGTTTATTTATAACATGTATTCATGTAACATAATAAAGTTCAGTTCAGTATGTTACGCTTGAGTTGTTTTCAAAGTTTACTTCGTATTTCACAACTGCATTAGTGCAGGTTGCCACAGTCTGACCAGGTCTGAGCGATGACCAAGTCTAAAAGACAGTTGGAGAGTTTAGAGGGTGTAGAAATCTTCAGGATGGTTTTAGTCTAGAGGTTTTAAGTACTGTATAGAGATTTTATGGGTTGCTGATGCTTATATTACAAGTTTGGACCTTCTTGTGAGCATGTTTGAGTAGGCCTAGGCTAGGCAGTTCAAAGTTCTCTATTCTGAAAAACCTTTTGAGGCCTGGATGCAATTTTGACAAAAATAATGTGTATTCTTACTTGGTTATGGAACACAACTGCACTAAATAAATGATGTATTCCAACTCGACTGCTTATTTTCAGAATTAAGACTAGCCTAGTAAAAATTAGGTCATAATTAAGGTCACTTAGAAAATGTAGGGTCATATTTTTTACATTATTAGGTCATAAAAAAATTGCCCTAGTCATAGGCTACCTACTAGGTTGTACCAAATTTTGGTGACTTTCTTCAATTGCTTAGGAACTCTCCCAAAAGTTGTGGTTCAACTACAGTACCAATTCAATTTACTGCCAAAATTTTTTGATTATAATACTTTTTTGTTTTACGCCTGCTCAAAACGCGTTTCCATGGCAACGTGACAAAAATTGAAAAAATGGACAAAACTTAGCAACCGCTTATGCTAGATTCAATTTTTTTTTCTAAAGATGCAGAATAGCCTACCCAAGTTTCAATTTGCTAGGATATTGGTAAAACACGGAATTTAGGTAAATTCCGTGGACTTTTTCAAAATTGTCCACGCAAATACATAGCTTTATTTCAAAATCGTCCACGCGTGAACTCTTTCAAAATAGCTCACGATTGGACTTTTTCAAAACAGTCCACGCTTGAATTTATCAGAATTCCGTGGACTTTTTCAAAATAGTCCACGGTTGGACATTTTAAAAAAAGTCCATGCTTTAAATTTGCAGAATTCCGTGGACTTTTTCAAAATTGTCCACGGTTGGACTTTTTTAAAAATGTCCAACCGTGGACAATGTTGAAAAAGTCCACGGAATTCTGATAAATTCAAGCGTGGACTGTTTTGAAAAAGTCCAATCGTGAGCTATTTTGAAATAAAGCTATGTATTTGCGTGGACAATTTTGAAAAAGTCCACGGAATTTACCTAAATTTCGTGTTTTACCAGTATCCAATTTGCTATCGATCTATCGGCAGACCAGTGTATAACTGCTCAATTTATTGAACAAAATCAAGAAGCCGTGTTTTGTTACTAATTTTATTGAGTTTTCTATGATTTGGGATACTGCAAAGTAGGCCTAGCCTATTTCATTGCATAGATGCGTCATCAGATTATGGAATTTGGGTAGTAACATACGGCAACTTTTGATTAGCTGTACTGGCATTATAGAGTAGCCTAATTGTTGTATTAGAGCAGGGCTGCCCAACTCGTGGCCCGCGAAGCTGTTTTGTGTGGCCCGCAAGGTCTTTTTGTGCGGTTGATTTCCTTACGGAAAGGCTTGCTTAGCATTTTCTGGAAAATTAAAGGGTTTAAACCAAAACCTTCTTCTGTTTGGTTTTACCGAAAATGTGACGAAGACCTTTTTTTTTGGTCTTCACCTACTTTTTGGGACAGATTTCCAGAATACTGACCAAAATCAGCACCGATTTGCGGCGAAGATCTTTTTTTTTTGTCTTCATCTACTTTTTAAGACACAGAACAGATTCCCTTAATACTGGCCAAAGTGAGCATCGATTTTGTACAACAAACTTGCAATTATTTGGAGTTTAATCTTGGTAAAAATGCATGTGGCTTGTAATAACTTTTCTCCTGTAGTGTAAATGTGGGTAAAAAGGTTGGGGAGAGCATGTTAATTGATTTTCACAGTGTTTGCGAATAGGATAGCTACTGATACCATACGGTAGTAGCCTACTGTAACTAAGTGTTGAAAAGCGAAAAATCATTATGACAGAATTTAATGTATGATCATATTTATAATCACTGACTTTGTTCTTGTTTTTTCACATCTTAATTCTTTGTGATTGTTCTAAACAGGCTCTGGACAATACCATGCTTATTTTGCCTAGGCTTAGCAATTACCAAACAGGTATATTATAGTACGCTCACAAGCCAATTTGCTATAGGTGGGCATCATGCTACTACTAGGGAAACAACCTAATTTTCTTTGCTTAAAGAATGTTCAAAATTTTAATAAAATTTGGCTACTTTGTGCCCACAAAAGAAACAAAATAATGTAGCAGGTTCTGCTGAGAAGTCTGCTTTTAATGTGAAGGATTGATAGTTAGAAATTAATGTTAACTTGGCATCGCATGATACAAACCATTCTTTACTAAGATCTGTGGAAAACCTAGCTAACTCAAGAGTCAAAACAACTGTTTCTAAAAAGCTGTAACAAATATATTGTGCTGCATCTGGAAAGTTTAAATTAAAAGCAATGTGTATCCAGTTACTTGACATTAGTAGAAGACTTCTAATGCTTACAACATTAAAAGCCCAAAAAGGCATCATCACGAAAAAAGATGTGAAAACGAGAAAAATTTTGAAAAGATTGCTTCAGTAGTAAAGAGTAGAAAAAAAGAATGAAAGTATAACAGCAAAAAAATTTAAAGCCAAAAGTATAAAGACTATGAACAAAACTAGAACATGGCATCGCAAGTGATATCTGGGTACTTTGCAGCATTGTCCACCTTTTGCTAAACTTCATTAAGCTTTAGAACAGTGATCTGATTGCTTTGAATGAAGTTGTAAAAAATTTAGTCGTTTGTTGTCAGATCAATAATTTAAATGCGCCCCTTTCAAATTTTGTTTTACTTACTTAAATTGCTTTTTGTTTATTCAAGTTCAAAATTTAAATCTATCGAATGTGATCAAAAATAATCGAGTAACGTCATTCAAAAAGCTCGCATAACAGTTTACAATACAACATGAAATGTCAAGTATTCTGGACTTTCAGGTTAGGAGGTTTGAACAACGTGAAATCTCAGCAATTTTTACGAGTTGTTAACAGTTTTTCACTCCATTTGAAATAACATAAAGAGGTCTGTAAAATTCCAGCAACTCACACGCAAATTTCGTTACATCTACAAAACTTACAGCAAAATATGATTCTGAAAATGATCTTTCGCATCGCAGTTCAACATATTATAGTATTGGTATACCGGTGGAATTTAAAGCCACCTCCTCAACAGCATAAACTAAAGGCAGTGGCTATTTTGCCAGAGCTGAGCGTTTACAAAAAACATCGTAAAGCGCAAGTTCCGCAACCAAAATTATTTAAGGTCGAAGCGCAAGCGCAAATTCCGCAACCAAAATTTTTTAACATTAAAGCGCAAATTCTGCAACCAAAATTATATAAGGTCGAAACGCAAGCGCAAATTCCGCAACCAAAATTTTTAAGCTTAAAGCACAATTGCAAATTCCGTAACGAAAATTCTAAATGCTTTTAAGCGCAAACACAAATTCCGCTACCAAACATTGAAAATAATACAGCGCAACTATGAATTGATTGCTTGAGAAGCGCACTCAAACTTCGCTGTTTAAAAAAGTTTTTGAGTACAAATTTTTGCATAATCGAAGTTCCAAAAGCGCGCTGCAGACGATGGTGTTAAGTACAAAAATATAAAAGTACAAACATTGTACCATCTTCAGCTAAGCTGCACTGGAATAAACCAACTGCAATGCATTTTGCTTTTATAACTAAAGGCAGATATCTAACACCGAAGAAAGAATTATTGTTATTGTTGAAAAAAGCAATTAAACACTAAAACAAAAATAAAAATAAATAGCAATAAAAACAAATGAACACCAAAAGGAAAAGCTCCACTCAATCACACTCAGAAATTATGCGTTATTCATGGAGAAAAATAAACTTTTTTAAACACTTTTCATTCTCACGCAGCAAAACAAAGTTTTCAAAATTTTCTTTTGTCATCGTCGATAGTTTCAATCGCGAAATATCAGAACCAACAGCAAATAATCTCTCGAGGGAGGCCGAACTAGGGATAGCAGTGTTGACTCTTGAATTTTGCAACCACGCATCACTCTTGTAGGCAGGAAAACAATCTTTTGTGATTTTGCTCTTCCAACGCTTTCATCTGAAATTTTTTCTATTGTAAGGGCGAAGTTTTCGGCTACTAATTACAGTACAAAAAAACAAAAGGTATTTCGTACTTATTAAGTAAGGTAGCTTAAATTAAATACGGGGTTCAAAATTCAGGCCTGCCCGCTTGCCTGAGGCAAGCTGAAATCGCTTCGGGCTAGTTAGTTTTCAGCTTAACTTCCCCGACGGGCAACAAGTTAACAAAATTTAGCGTATTAGACAACTTCAAACAAGATTATTTAAAGACGCAACTTACCCTGTTTTTTTTAATATAAAGCAAAAAGCCAAAACGTGGGCGAACATTTTTTACTGAACGTTTCAAGACATTACTAGTCTCATCATCAGCAGATAAATGATATAGGCAATAACAACTTGTCACGAGCAAAGCACAGGGAAAAAAAGGCAAAGCAACAACGCATCAAAAAAGAAGGAATCGAGCGTAAAATTAAAAGCAATTATTGTTTTCACATGTTGAATAAATATTTCTACACGTTGAACGAATGTTTTTAGTTTTTTCACACGTTGAAGAATAATAATGGAATTGAAGCTTTGTCGCAGTTTACATCTGGATTTCTTTGTTGAATCATTAAGGTTTCTTTGATTAATAATTTTCGCCAATGGTCATATCTAGCCAGGATGATGGGGTTATTGAAACAAACTGCGTGATTAGGGTTATCAGTCAAAATTCGGTTTCAAATCAAGCTTGGCAAAAAAAGAATTAATTTCTTTTTCTATTTGCGATGAAATTTTGCGAATAAATGGTAACCGCATAAAAAACTTTTTAACTCGAGGGTCCTTGAAAATAATTTCTTTGGGAATGTATTTTCCGTAGTGTTTTTCCATAAAACTGTTAATGTACTTGTTTAGAAAGTTTTTGGGGTAACCATTTTTTTCCAAAACTAAAGAAATTTGATTAAATTCTTCATGAAGCAATGTGGAAGAACTGCAGATTTGATGAGCACCATGCAATAAATTGTTAATTAAATTGCGTTTGTATTTGGTTGGAGTATAGCTGTCCCATTTGGTATATAATCCTGAAAATGTTGGCTTTTTATATACTGTCGTTTCGATTCCGTTTGATGTTTTGGTGATTAAAACATCCAAAAAAGGCAGTTTTCTTTCATTTTCTTCTTCTTCGGTGAATTTCAAATTTGGATGAACGGAGTTGAATATTTGATATACTTATTCCACGTCATTTGGATTGTCAAATGCCAAAAAGAGATCATCAACGTAGCGCATGATAATGGGTGGATTTTTTATTTTTGCCAAGACTTCGTTTGTTAGCCAATTCATGCAGATATCTGCCACTGCTGGAGCCAAGGGTGAGCCCATTGCCAATCCATCTAATTGGTGATAATAATTTTGGTTAAATTGGAGGACATTTTAAATGATTACAAAACGTTCAAAAAAGTCTCTTTCAATGACAACATTGGCAATCTTCAAAAATTGCAAAAATTTTTATATTGATTAAAGAAAAATGGCTGTTTAGACGATGACGTGTACCAAAGTCTTTGACCAGCAACCGCTGCTTCGACTCCCACTCTCTATGGTCTGCCCAAATTACATAAAAATGGAATACCGCTGTGCATAGGTGGGCACAAGTTCGTTAACGTTAATCCGTTAATAACAAAGCTAACTTTTTCATTAACTCGTTAATCTGTTAAAAAGTTTTTTCAGGTTAACGGACTAAATTAACTTCCGTTAAGTGCTGTTAACAGACTAAAGTAACTTTCGTTAAGTTCTGTTAACTTCTGTTAAGGTTTTTATCGTTAATATCTTGCAGCTGTGTTGTGCATTTGAACTTGTGTTTATCTTGAAATTAGGTTAGACTGTAAAATGTAACTTTTCAAAACACAAAAAGACCACCATAGCAATAAATATTTCCTTACAATCAGCTCAACAGCGTCAATACGTGTTCTAGAAGCAAGTGAATAAAACGAAATGTAAATTACATGCAACATGTTAACGGATTAACGGACTTTATTAACTTCCGTTAATTAAAGCTGAAAATAACGGATTAACGTTTACGGAGGTGTGAAGTTTGTTAACTGACTAGTGGTTAACGAAGCTAACGTGTTGCATTAACTTGCCCAACTATGCCGCTGTGTCCCATCCTGGCTTCCATCGGTAGTTTTACTTACAAGTCGGCAAAATGGTCAAGTGACAAACTGGCTTCACTTAGAGATTATCTGACTAATTTAAAAGACAGGTTTGAGTTTTTAGACCAAACTAGAAAAATTGACAATCTTCACAGTAAAACGCTTGTGAGCTTTGATGTTAAAAGTTTATTTACCAACATTCCGGTTGACTTCACAATCAAATTGGTCCTCAATCAACTTTTCCCTGACGAACAGAGCAAAATCAACAGACTAAGTAAAAAGCAATTCGACAAACTACTAAAATGAACTTGCAAAAAAAAAAACAACCCTGCAATTTAACCAAAATTATTATCACCAATTAGATGGATTGGCAATGGGCTCACCCTTGGCTCCAGCAGTGACAGACATCTGCATGAATTGGCTAACAAACGAAGTCTTGGCAAAAATAAAAAATCCACCCATTATCATGCGCTACGTTAATGATCTCTTTTTGGCATTTGACAATCCAAATGACGTGGAATAAGTATATCAAATATTCAACTCCGTTCATCCAAATTTGAAATTCACCGAAGAAGAAGAAAATGAAAGAAAACTGCCTTTTTTGGATGTTTTAATCACCAAAACATCAAACGGAATCGAAACGACAGTATATAAAAAGCCAACATTTTCAGGATTATATACCAAATGGGACAGCTATACTCCAACCAAATACAAACGCAATCTAATTAACAATTTATTGCATGGTGCTCATCAAATCTGCAGTTCTTCCACATTGCTTCATAAAGAATTTAATCAAATTTCTTTAGTTTTGGAAAAAAATGGTTACCCCAAAAACTTTCTAAACAAGTACATTAACCGTTTTACGGAAAAACACTACAGAAAATACATTCCCAAAGAAATTATTTTCAAGGACCCTCGAGTTAAAAAGTTTTTTATGCGGTTACCATTTATTTACGAAATTTCATCGCAAATAGAAAAAGAAATTAATTCTTTTTTTGCCAAGCTTGATTTGAAACCGAATTTTTATTAATTAACGATACGTACAGTTTAAAAAATATGTTTAAGCATAAAGAGCAACAACAAATTTTCCATCAATATGGCGTTGTGTATGAAATAAGTTGTAACTGTGGCAGTTCGTATATTGGCCAAACGTCACGGAATCTAATTACCCGTATCAATAACCACAATCCTTCTTCTAAAACACCACAGGATACGGACGTCATTCGGCATTTGACTGATAACCCTAATCACGCAGTTTGTTTCAATAACCCCATCATCCTGGCTAGATATGACCATTGGCGAAAATTATTAATCAAAGAAACCTTAATGATTCAACAAAGAAATCCAGATGTAAACTGCGACAAAGCTTCAATTCCATTATTATTCTTCAACGTGTGAAAAAACTAAAAACATTCGTTCAACGTGTAGAAATATTTATTCAACATGTGAAAACAATAATTGCTTTTAATTTTACGCTCGATTCCTTCTTTTTTGATGCGTTGTTGCTTTGCCTTTTTTTCCCTGTGCTTTGCTCGTGACAAGTTGTTATTGCCTATATCATTTATCTGCTGATGATGAGACTAGTAATGTCTTGAAACGTTCAGTAAAAAATGTTCGCCCACGTTTTGGCTTTTTGCTTTATATTAAGATTACATAAACGTTTCAATCATTATTACCCGCTTTTGTTGCAATAAAGTAAAATCTGTTCGTAAAAAAGCTGTTCCTTGCTTTATTTTAGTAAGCACTTGGCAGGGCCTCCGAGAGAGGGGGCAGGGGGGACAATGGCCCTGGGGCCAATGGATTTTAAGGGGGCCCATCAGGGGGGCCATAAAGTTTAGGGGGCCCATGAGAGGGCCCACTGGGCTTCGTAGGGCCCATTGATCGAAATGGTAGACCAAAGACCTTTTTTGTTTTTTTTGAAATCACCTAATAATCCAGAAAAAATTGTGTCATTTTTCTTGCTTTTTATGGACTGCACAAAACCAGAGATGTGTAATATTTTAGCAGTCCCCGGGCCCATCCTTGGCTTTCGGCGCCCCTGGCACTTGGTAACTATCTCAATTAATGCATTGTCTAGTAGTACGCACATTATTAATCACAATTAACACGTCTTAATCGCACGCAGATTTTTCAATTTGTGGACGCGTTTAACAACTGTTTGGCACAAAATGTTATGTTTTTTTTCTAGAAAAGTTTTCCGATGCTTGCCACGCTAACAGTTGTTTCAGATACCACAAGTACTACCCTGCGCTGCATGAAGATAATGCCAAGAATTTTGCAATTATTCTATTGTGATTATTTTGAAGATCTTTTAGCTTCAATTACTTTTGCAAAAGAAATTTTGGCTTTCTAACTGGTGTAGTTTCCAAAATATTTGCTAATAAAAATAGGTTTGCAACAAACCACAACGGTAATTAATAAAATAATTATGATTGTTAAATATCAAATGAATAATTTACAATCAAAAAATCAATTTTTGCTGATGCATGATTAGAAAAAGTTACTTATTACTTCACATTATGTTAACAATCGCACACAAAAAATTTAATTCTCAAAACTACACGTATTTTGCAAATTCAGTGCTTTTTTCCAAGTTAACCTCAAAACTTAAGAGTACCTTTTTTCTCGAGCAAGTTAAAATTTTCTCTGGCAAGTAGACATTTGATAACATTTGCCCGATGAGCAAGTTGTCAAAAAAGTTAATTTCGATCCCTGATATAATATTAATACATTACTCTTTGTCTTTCAGCAGTATATACAGCATATACAGGGTGGGCCAAAAAAATGTTACCACTTTTTATATTCTAACCATTTTCAAAATTACTAAGACTTTTGTTTCATATTCCTGCTCTTAGGAGAAAGCAGGGAGTCAATATGAATAACGTCATTTACCAGCAAGATGGTGCTCCTCCACATTGCTCAAATGTCTCACTGGATTTCCTCAACGAGTACTTTCCTGGAGATAGACTCGTCTCACGGCGTATGAACAACCCATGGCCTGCCTACTCTCCTGATCTTTCTCCTGCAGACTACTTCCTATGGGGGTACCTGAAGGAGAGGGTGTACTACAACAACCCACAGACCATTGAAGCCCTGAAGACCAACATCTGTCAGGAAATTCGAAGAATCCCTCTTGAGATGTGCGGCAATGTCATCACAAACTTCAATGTGCGTGTTGCAGCTGTACTCCACAGAAGAGGAGCTTGGATTGAACATGTTATCAATTATTGAACTGTGTAAGAAACAAGAGACAAAGTGAAAAGACTTTGTTATCAAATTTTAATTGGATATTTTTGTTAAACATCTGTGAAAAAAAAAATTGAATAAATGTTCATTTTTAAAATTTGTGTATGGATTAAAAGTGGTAACATTTTTTTGGCCCACCCTGTAGTTTATCTAAAGCACAAGTACTACCACTAGGATGGGCATTTCAGAATAGTAGGCTATTTCAGAATTATTCTGATTAGCTAAAACCGAATTCAGAAAACCGAATCCTATTCTGGCTTAAATTAACTTAATTTGCTGAAAAAGCGAACAACCAGTCAACCACCACCGATATTCAGAAAAAAAAATATTCAACGATTTGGTTTATTAAAGCAGCGCTTTATTGCAGTGCATGACATTGAGTGCTTCTAAATATTCACCACAACGTTGCATTCTTAATTCGCTCACAGTCAAGCCTGCACTGGAAAAGCATCTTTCCGAAGACGCTGATGGTGCAGAAATGTGAAGATTGCTTCAAATAGGAAAGTTGAAAATTTGGGACCACAATTTCATGTATTCATTTTAAAAGTTTAAAAAGTTTGAGTTTTGGAGAGCCCCGTTAGGGAAAATTTTTTTCATATTTGCCTACCCTGAAAATTTTGTGTGTCCAGCGTGAGTGGTTAAAAAGTTTAAAATTTGGAGGGTCCATTTCGGTGAAACCCCCATTGTGACACCCCCAGTTTTTGTTACGTTTAGTTTATTTTTGATATGTAGGCCCTACCCATTTCAAAAATTTGATTCATCTAGCTCTAATGGTTTAAAAGTTCAAAATTTTGGAGGACTTGATTGAGGGGAATCTCCCAACCTGGCACCCTTAATTTCTGTCACACACTAGTCCTCCTTAATATATTCAATCGCTCAAACTTAGAATACAGTACGTTTAGCGGTTTAAAAGTAGATTGTGCAGAAGAAAACATAACAAGAAAAAAAAAGTAGATAACGCAGAAGAAAACAAAACAAGAAAAAAAAACTTTTTATCAGCAATCAGCATGCATCAACTATCACGTGATCGTGCTTTAAATCTGTAAAATCAAAATTTATTTATTTTTTGATAGGGACATGCAGATCAACATTTAAAAATTATTTTGTGATTGCGCATCTTGGAAAACAAATTCGCAATTAAAGTCCAACAAATATTAGATTTACTGATTCGCAAACGAAAATTGCGCAAGCGCTGAATAAAAAGGCATTACGTGAAACGCAAATTGCGCAAGCGCTGAAAAAAAGGCATAGAGCGCAACACAAATTGCTCAAGAGCTCAAAAAAAGGCATAGTGGGCAACGCCAATTGCGCATTTGCGAAACTTGCAAACTATTTTGCGAAACACCCACCTCTGTATTTTGCCTCTAGAGGCAAAATAGCCCCTTGCTATTTTACCATTTGGAGGCAAAGTAGTCCTAATGGGTATTTTGCTGCAAGTGCCAAAATAGCTTTAACCCTAGCCCTAACTTAAACTCTAACCCTAATTCTAACCCTAACCCAAACAGAGGAAAACACTATTTTGCCTCTAGAGGCAAAATAGCCACTTCCTAAACTAAAATAAAAAAGTACTTTTAAAATTTGATATGTCTAGCTAAAGTACTTTGTATTTAAGTTTTTTAAATTTTAAGGGGCCTATTTGGAATGGTCTCCTCAATGTGGCCCACCAAATTTTGTTATCTATCTTTGATTTATATTAACCTATCCAATAAATTTAATTCCTTTAGATTTTGTAGCTTAATGGGGGAGGTGTCAACATAATTGCAGGACCCCTATAGTATGAGATCCGCAATATTTTTTCATATTTTATTTTTACCTATTTTGAAAATTTTATTTGTCCATCTTGATTGGTTAAAGTTTTTGAACAACTCGTTAGAAGAGGACTTTCCTATTGTGGCATCTAGTCATGGTTTATTTACCTGTTCTGAATTTCTTTTTTTATATTTATGCTGAAAGTTTCATGTGTTTAGCTAGAATGGTTAAAAAGTTTGAATTTTATGGACCCAATTGAATGATCCGCAATTTTGGTGCCTCAAATTCTGTCAAATTTTATCTTTTTTTGATATTTGCCTATACTGAAAATTTGATGTGTCTAGCTTAAACAATTAGAAAGTTTCAATTTTAGCATTCTCGTTTGAGGGGGATTCCTTATTGTTGTACCCCCAAATTTTATCTTTTCATATTAGCTATCCTGAAAATTTCATGCATCTAGCTTGAATGGTTAAAAAGTTTGAATTATGGTGGCCCAGTTTGCGAGGGACACCCTCATTTTGGTATCCCCAATTATTGTCATGTTTTATCTTTAACTTATATTCATCTGTCTAGTAAGGTCTAGCAAGAGTGGTTAGAAACTTTGAATTATTGAACTTTGAATAGAATACCAAAAATTCATCTGTCTAGCAAGAGTGGTTAAAAACTTTGAATTTTGGCAGCCCTGTTTCATGAAGATCGCCTTATTTTGGTACCCCCAAATTTTGTCAAATATTATCTTATCTTCATAATTGTCAACCCTAAAAATTTCATGTGTCTAACGTGTATGGTTAGTTTTAAATTTTGGTGGCTTCGTTTGAGAGGACCTTGCATTTTGGTACCCCAAAATTTGGTCAAATTTTATCTTTCTTTTATATTTCTGTACCTTTGAAATTTCATGTGTCCAGCTTTAAAGGTTAGAAAATTTGAATTTTGGAGGGCCTAGTTTGAGGTTATCCCCATTTTCGAACTCCCAATTTTTGTTAGGTGTAGTTTGTTTTTCATATCTACTTATTCCAAAAATTAAATTCATCTAGCTCCAACAGTTTAAAAGTTTAAGATTTTGGTGGCCTTGTTTAAGAGGGATCCCCCATTTTGGTACCCCAAATTTTGTCATAGTTTATTTTTCCTTTATGTTTGGTCATCTTGAAAATTTCATGTGTCCAGCTTAAAAGGTCAAAAAGTTTAAATTTTGGAGGGCCCTGTTTGGGGAGAATCCCCATTTTTAAACCCCTGATTTTTGTTATGTTTAGTGTCTACCTATTCCAAAATTTTGATCCATTCAGCTCCAACAATTAAAAAGTTCAAAATTTTGGCAGCCTTGTTTCAGGGGAATCCCCAATTTTGGTACCCCCAAATTTTATCTTTTTTTGTTTACTTACCTTAAAAATTTTGTAGGCCTAACTTGAAAAGTTAAAAAGTTTGAATTTTGGAAAGCCGATTTGGCAGAAAAACCCTGTTGTGGCACCCCCAATTTTTGTTAGGTTTGGTTGATTTTTAACATCTAGCAATACCTATTTCAAAAATTTGACCTACCTAGCTTTAACTGTTTAAAAATTCAAAATTTTGGAGGGCCCAATTTAGGGGGATCTCCCCAACCTGGCACCCCCAATTTCATTCCTGCTCTAGTCCTCCCTAATACCTTCAATCACTCAAACTTTGATTACAGTGCGTTTAGTGGTTTAAAAGTTGATAGCCGGAGAAGAAAAAAAAAAAAAAAGTATGAAAAAAAAAGGTATTCAGGTTGGGGCAAAGGAGCATAATCAAAAGGAAGGCGGTTGATAGTGTGCTCAAAAAGCAGAAATCATTTTCCATCAAAATCGGTATTTACTGAGATATATCAGTTTAAAATCGTCCATTTTGTGCACATTTCGGGCTGAAACATTTTGGTTCCGTGATCGGGTTCCCCCAAACTCGATTTGCATGAACTATTTGTAATCAATCACCCACGTTGTGTACAAATTTTTGCTGTGCATGAGTAGTGGTTTTTGAGTTTTAAGCGAATTAATAAATTTTCAAGCCAAAAATCGCATTTTTTATGTTTTTTTTTTTGTGTCTCAATTCACGATCATGTGACCTAGGATCCCCAAAATTGGCACACAATGCGCAGTCATTGATTCCCAAGTTGAGTCCAAGTTTCAACTTTCTAGGTTTTACTGTTTGCTAGTTATAAGCAAATCAATCCTCATCTGCCAAAATTTGCAAACAAAAACAAAGGTACTTCGCGCTCACGCAAAGTCCCAATTAATATTGTTATCAGCAGTTAAAAAGATGAAGAAAAGTTTGAATTGGCATGTCCTAGTCAGCCAGCATCCCAGAGCAGAACATAGAGCTTCAGCAGAATTAGTGATTGCTAAAATTGTAACAATTAAAGAGTCTGAAACAGAATGCTGTTAAACTTGCTCCTGGACACAGCATTTAGACTCTTTTTGTTTTTGTCGTACTGCATTGGAATGGTAAAATGCTTCAAGATATGCAACACATAATCAAGAGTGTTGAACATGAGTCAATTACCCTTTATTCCAATAATACCTCAATCACATATGGGATAAGCTGACTTTGTTTTCATCACAAAGCAAGTACTAAAACCTTAATGATTTTAGATTAATTGCAAGCTGTTTATCAAGCTTATTTAAAAGATTTTCAGATATATCCCAATGCATAGAGTGGGTCATAAGTTGTGCAGTGTGCACAAAAAAATATGTGGTGAGTGATGTGAAACACAACAAAATCAACAGGGGAAGATATCTTTACCTTTTCTTGGGCATAGGATACATGTTTTTTTTATAGACTAAGGAAACATTGCTTGCATTTATCAGTTTTAATTACCCTATTGGGATTGCTTTAAATGCTTCGGTGCAGGACTTAGGGCCTACCCTGTATTTGTCTGCAGTAATCTAGAGTTCTGATGTACTTGCCTTTCTGAAAAACAATCCAGTGCATGGTATTCATCAGGTGATGCCAAAATTTTTTGATTAAACACTGGTATACTATAAGTCAAAATAATAGTTTAAGCACCATCCTTTCACTTTAAAAGCAGTCTTTTCAGCAGTGCTTGTTGCTTTTGATTAGTGTTTTTCTTATTGAAGTTTAGCATGCTGACTTTTAAAATTCCTAAGCAGTTAAGTACATCTTTAACTAACTGCAAAGAAATTTGTACTGAGAAATGCAGTTCCGTTAAAATTATTTTCTTTTGTGGGCAGAGAGCAGCCTAATTTTTATTGACATATAAACATTTTTCAAAGCCACAGAAATAAGATGTGAAAATAACAGAATACAGCAGTGATTAATAATAAGTTAAACATTACATTTCTGTCATGATTTTACTGCTTTTCAACACTTACAGTACTAGCTATTGTATCAGTGAACACTTTAAGAAGCAATCAACATTTGTTCTAGTACAATAATTACTCTAATAACAGTATAACCACTAAAAAGTTATTATACAGGGTGGGCCAGAAGTTAGAGGGCAATACCAAAAATGTATTGTTTTTGGTATTGCCCTCTAACTTCTGGCCCACCCTGTATGTTACCTAAAAAATTCCATAGCACCTCTATGCAATGAGATATATTGGTATCATAAAAAATTCAATAAAATTGAAAAGAAACATGTTTTCTTGATTTTACTTGAAAAATTAAGCTGTTAGACCAATATAATGTGTAGAGAGCAGATAGGAGCTTGGGTATTTTGCATCTTTAGAAAAAAAAATTGCATCTAGAGTATAAGCAGTTGCGAAGTTATGGCCTATTTTTTCAATTTGTCGTGTTGCCATGGAAACATGTTTTGAGGAGGCGTAAAATAAAAATTTAATGAAAAAATGTTGGTGGTAAGTTGAATTGGTAGTTGAACCACCACTTTTGGAGAATTCCTAAGAAGTTGAAGAAAGTCACCAAAATTTGGTGCGATATGGCCTACTATATAGATAAATGAAAAAATGTTGGTGGTAAGTTGAATTGGTAGTTGAACCACCACTTTTGGAGAATTCCTAAGAAGTTGAAGAAAGTCACCAAAATTTGGTGCGATATGGCCTACTATATAGATTGTGCATCAGACAGCCAGTAACTACCATATTTTTTGGACTGCAAAATCAAGGTGCACTTTAATCATTGTCTTTTCATGCAATACTGTATCAAAGACAATGCCTGGTTTATTTAATAAACAGCCTAAATCTATTCAAAATTTCTGAGAAATTGATAATGCGCCTTATACTCAGGTACACCTAGTCATATATTTATCAAGTTATATCATTCTTTCACTTCACAATTTATTTTAGAGTTCAATTAAACATAAAGTTTGTAGTGCTTTACTGTTTGTGAGTTGTATCGTATATTTCAATGCGCCATATGTGAGAAAATCAAACTAATACATTCAAAATTATATGTAGCACCTATCTGCTATGTCTCATATACTGCGCCTTATCCTCCAGTGCAGAGTGCGCCTATAGTTTGAAAAGTATGGGTACTTTTTCAGACTCAAAGCAGATTCGGATTTTAAAATTTGTCTGCAAACAGGTTTCGGAGCGGATGCAGAGTCTATGTCTTTGGCCTTGGAGCAGACTCAGAGTCAGATTTTTGGACTCTGCCCATCTCTGAGCTGTACCACAGTATAATAAACTTTAGCTGTACCAAGAATCCCGCATTTAGATGATGATTGTACAGGGTGACCCAAAAAAAACAGAACCCATAAAAATTTTATTAATTCCTACAAAGATCCAGTAAACTTAAAACACTTTGCAGGTTTTAAACTTCAGTCTGTGTATAGTCATTCCCCAAAGTTTCAGTCATTGATGTCCCTTTGCATAAAAGTCATGTTCTTTCCAAAATATGTTCCAAATAGCCTCCACAGCGTTGGAGGCAAACTTGCATACGTCGGGCAAAATTGTCAATTACTCTAACGCATTCTTCTTTGGAGGCAAACTTGCATACGTCGGGCAAAATTGTCAATTACTCTAACGCATCCTCAAACGATTGGTGAATTAAAGGCAGCAATCACAGGCAAAATTATTGAAATACCCAAAGAATGCGTTAGAGTAATTGACAATTTTGCCCGACGTATGCAAGTTTGCCTCCAACGCTGTGGAGGCCATTTGGAACATATTTTGGAAAGAACATGACTTTTATGCAAAGGGACATCAATGACTGAAACTTTGGGGAATGACTATACACAGACTGAAGTTTAAAACCTGCAAAGTGTTTTAAGTTTACTGGATCTTTGTAGGAATTAATAAAATTTTTATGGGTTCTGTTTTTTTTGGGTCACCCTGTAAATCTTACCCTGGGTCACGTGACTGCTACATTTGCTATACAGTAGTGGGCTTAGTGGCAATGTAGAAAGGTAAAGTTAGCTCTGCTAATTATTTGTAAATGTATGATATCGTAATCTTTTCATGTAATATAGCCCGAAATTAATTTAAAGGAAGATGGGGTAGGTTGGCCAGGACGGCAAGTAGACCATTGGCCCCATAGCTGTTTTGTCAAAAATTAGCTGTCCAATGGTCTTGAACTTTTGCTCTACCAATCCCATTGTTGCAACCTACTACCACACTAAATCAGATAAGTTTCTTCTAAGCAGAGAAAAAAGTTCTATATAAAAAGATGATTTTTAATGATAATTAGGATTGTGAAAAATTCAGTTCAGCATCAGCTTTTGTTGTATTTGTAACACATTAGAAAAGTGAGTTTCCAGTCAAGGGTTGGTTAGTGCTTTAGCAATGAAAAAATAGTGTTGTGAACATTAACCTTCATACTGCTGTGGCCTGTGAGGCTATTTCCGCTATGACTATCAAGTGGAGTAAGTTGGTCAATGGTCACTGCCATTTGTGACCTATCAATTGAGCATCTGTCAGGCCAACTTTCCTGGAAACAAATTGTCTTGTTAGTTGTTCCTAAACTTTTTGGCAAAATTGGGCCCAGAGCTTGTGTACTGCCAATCCTCAGCAATTTATATTATGTATGCTGTAAAGAATGTTTATGAAGAACTCATAAATTTTGTGCGAGCCAGACAGAAAAGGCGTATCTGCCAACGATATTGTACTATTGCATTATTAAAATTAAAGTATTGACTGAGAACTCACTAGCCTAAACTACTCTACTATTGCAGAGCTGTCTTGCCCTAATTCTCACTTTGTGGCGAAATCACTGTGACAAAATCACTTTGTGATGAGATCACTGGTTGTAACTCTAGTTAGTAGCCAACTAACGTTTTGTCGTTTTCTGCACTGGATTTGATATGTGTACAGGGTACGGCTGACTCCAAGTTCAATCTTTAGAACATATTTAGGTTAGCATGCTACCATTATTTAGGCTTTGTAATGTCTGATGTAAATTGGTAAGCCAGGCACCATACTGAGGTAGGCCTTCATACTGGTACTAAGATACGATAGTTTAAAAAACACTATATGTTAGTTGTTTTGCTTTACCTGTTTCCAGTATTCAGGTTTAAGCCTATCAGTATCTGACTCTCAGATAGCTTAGTTAAATTATGACTTTTGACTCCTCCGCTGCAATCCGCAGAGAATCTTCTCGTTTGCTGGAAGCTGGCTCTCGAAGAGTGCTAGATTCTGCTACCAGACAAAGGAGACTAAATAAGCAACTAGAAGCATTAGAAAAAGATAATTTTCAAGTAATGTTATATATATTACACAGTATCACCAGTATCAGTATGTATGTTTCTTTGTCGAGTACCAGAGTACGGTAACGACATATTGAAAAATACTGTTTCGCAACTTGTTATGAAAAGTAATCCAAAGATTTTGCTGCAGCTCAGAGCTTAGTGTGGGCTACAAGTGTAAGTCTTGGGTGCACTGTATTGCAATGTGCAATGTGCAGGTAAATGGTGATTAGGTCTGAGTTTAGAAAACCTGACATACCGATGCAAGTTCAGAGCGAAATAATTGGACAAAAGAACACGTTTTAGTTGCTCACTGCAAGTATAATTTAATCAGGTACCGGTACTGCTTTGAGACATCTCAGATCCACATATAACATAGCAGATAGTGGTAATGCTTATTACTTGTTAAAAGGGTTAATTGTCATTAAGCTGCATTCACATGGGCGACTTTTTTGCGTGCAATTTTTTGATAAAAATGGGTGTGGGAAAGTTGCATATATTCAATAATGGTTCTCATTGTGACAAAAGTTATCTTACTGCTGCAAATGATTGTCTTAAGGTGTTTCCATTCCGATAGTAATATTCTAAACTCTTTTAAAGCAAAATTGGAGGTGAACTCACTGCGATTTTTTATCGCAGCACCGATTCTCTTCTAAAGTTTTCAATTATAACAATATTGGTAGGAAAATAATTAAGACAGTTATTTCCATCAGTAAGTTCCCAATTATCATGATCAAAACCGTCGTTGAGTAAATGCAACTTTGCCAGTTCCATTTTTATCAAAAAATCGCACGCAAAAAAGTCGCCCGTGTAAATGCAGTTTAAGACTTATCAATAGTTATTATGGAGATGCAGTCTACTGTAATAAAACATCTAAACACTGGCAATCTGAATCCGTTTGTTAGATTTGTTGAAATTGCTCCCGCTAACGTACCTGGAGTTGGCTGGAGATTTTTTGTTTCATATTTCTATTAAGTATTAATATTATGCTTAAATAGGAGGACCCTTTAACTCTTCAAGAAACTCCCAAAAAGAAGCGGCCAAAATTTGGAATACCCTCTGATCAAGAAGAGGAAAATGAACCTGTAAATCAAGTAAACAAATTCTTATTTTTCATGTATGAGGTTTGTGCCTCTAAACTAGGGTTTTTGAAAAAACACAAAACTTCTGAAAAAATATGCCAAATTTTTTGCTGAGATTTTGGCTTACTTTAACTCGACCTTAGCCTATTTTTTGACTTGTCTTTTTGGGTCTGTCAAAAATAAAATGAATTTTGGAAATTTTGATGACTCTAATTCATGATTTGTGAAAAAATTCATGTTTGCAGCACTGCCTTTAGACAAAACCATTTTTAATTTCATCTCAGATTTTGATTTATCAAAAAGTTGTTGTGGCCAGGAGAATGCAGAGGGACTTTTGGGTTTTAAGCTACTACTCAAATGGTGGAAGCTGTGCACTAGTTTCTGGTTTTACTGTAAATAATATTTTTAAACTAAATCAATGCTTGCATAACAGTTACCGAACATTCAACCAATAAGTTTGTTTTGAATTTATTTCTCAATTATACACATACAGCAAACACGTTTTTTCCAATAGGTTCTTTTAAGTTTAGGTTTGCCTTTCAGAAGTTGCGTAAATAGCCAAAAAGTTTAATCCATTGCAAAGATTGCTTCATCATGTTGCTTAGCATTAGAAATGTTGTAGTTGTATTGAAGTTACTTTATGTCTCCAAGTCAACCTGAATTAGATTATTGCTTTAGCTTAATTCGTTTCGGTAAATCAGTGGAAAAAACATGCTATGTTTATCCAGCTCTAATCTTATTCTTTATGTAGTCTTCAAGGAAAAAAAAGCGCACAAGAGGTGACCACTTTAAGCAGCGTTTTCGTAAAACATTTGCAGTGGTGCTTGAAGAGGAACGGCAAAAAACAGCAAAGAGTGACAAACCAAACTATTTCACTGTGGTTGCACCCCCAAGCAGGTAATTTACATGTGTACCATACTCTATTTGCAATGATTGGTAGCTCATTCCTAACAAGTTCATCTAAATGAAATTGAGATCCACTAATTTTGTTGCGACATGTTTTAGTAGTTTAGTATTTGTTGGAAGTCTAAAAATGTTGATCAAAATTGAATATTTGTGTACTTTTTATACTTTACAGGTGCAGGAAATAGTGCCATGGTGAGAGATAGTGATCCTTGGCTTATTTTTATTGCAAATGTTAGTGCTCAAGAAATGGTGAACAGAAGCCTTTAGGCGTCGATTTTGGGGCGGGGAATGGCGCCCCCTCGAATCTGACACTGAAGGGGGCAAAATATGTCTGGTCCCCTCGGTTTTTAGTAGGTAATCTCCACTTGGCAACAAGAAATCCAAATTCCGGACTGAGATAGAACCAGAATGTGGCGAAGACCTTTTTTGTAGGTCTTCACTTAAATTTGGGGGCAAAGTTTTGGACTGAAATAGAATTTTAAGTTTAACTAAATTTAGCAAAAACTTTTAGCCCTCTCGCAATTGCTTAGTCAATAGAAAATCGACGCCTATGCAGAAGCCTAAATAGGCGCTTAAAAAAATAAATCTTTTGAATCATTTGTTTCAATGCTAGACTCTTATGCTATCCTGGTGATCTTTGTAAAACAATAAGCCAAGCAAAGTTCATTTGTGATAACTTTAATCTGAATCTTTGAATTCACAATATGGATTATGCAACATGCATACGCTCATCCTCTTTGCTTACGTACTTTAGACACTGACATGTTCGTAAAATATAATTCATAGGCTTAAATAGCGTTTTTAAACATGCCGTCATGTTATGCATTTTCATTTCTTGATGGGATGAGCACTATAGCTGATTTAATCCTAAGTTACTGCGTCTTTTGTTTCTATGGTCTACTTTAGTGTGACATCATAGACATGCGGAACCGTTATTTTGTAGGTTACCAGCAAGAAAATTTTGCTCAGTTTGTGGATTTTTATCCAGCTACACTTGCGTGTCCTGCGGTGCTCGATACTGCTCAATAAAATGTTTGGGGACGCATCAGGACACTCGTTGCCTTAAATGGACAGTATGATCATTGTTTGGATTAATGCTACAGTGTTACTGCTTGGCCACGGCGACCGTTCTATGGTGGCGTACGGAGGAAAAAGGACAAACTTTTAGAGAATTTGAATGAATAAGTTGAGAGAGAAACAAGCTATAAAAACTGACACTAGTTTTACAACTTGCTAACGAATAAATTGATTACTTGATTGACTAAGTGTTGTGTTTAAGAGTTGAGTGGTGATGTTTTGTTGCAAACACCAGCATTTTCTTTTTGTCTCTTCGCTGATTAGTCAGTCATTGTAAATTCTTTGGATTATAGTGATTGAATGCAGTCAGTTAGTGTAAATGATTATGGTGATTGAATGCAAGTATTGTTTTGCGTAAAATATCACTGTTACTGATATTACTACACTGCTGATTGCGAAATCGCAGTTACCGTAACTGTTTTTTTTTTACATTTCAGGCAGATTCTGTTATTTAGGGTTTGAAAATTTAGTAGCTGTTTTTATAGTAAACCGGTTACAGCTACAGAATGGAGGAAAATGACGAAGCAGAATTGATGAGACTTCGAAACGAAGTTAAAGCTCTCCGGGAGATGTTTCGTCAATTGACTGAGGAGGAAAAAAGCGAAAGCTACGATTTGCGAAGAAGCAAAATGCTAAAAGCTCAAGTGATGCAGTTGGAAAGACAGTGCATGTTGTTGTCTGACGCTCTCTCGTCTCGGGCTTCTGTTATGATTGAAACTGAAAACGAATTAATATCCGTAATCGAATTATTACAAGGTACGCTTACTCAAGATACACCCGGGCCCACTGTGACAATATCTCGAAAGCAGCTGATCAGTCATATTCATGCGTTCCAGAAATTAAAAGGTTCCATGCAAAAACAGTCGATTTTGAGTGGTGCGGAAAATCTGTGTATTCCACAGCTATCTGGCTCCAGCTTGTGTAAAACTAAAAACGTTTCTTGTCTTGATGTTTGCTCCGGTAAAAGAGATCACTTGAATCTTCAACATGTAGCATATCTCGAAAACAAGCTTGTCGAGCTTTCGCAGCGGCTTACTTGCTACCAAACTTTTCTTCAATCTTTTTTTGTGAAGGACCGTCGACTTGAAGGTGAAAAAACACGTTCTCAAAATTCGTCGGAACTCGATTTCCCTGAAAAATACTTGTTTAGTGCCGGATTTAAAAGGGTGCTACTCGAAAACGAATCCTGTATTCGCGAAATTGAAGACTGTTCTCAGAATTTGCTTGCATTTTCGCTACTTCACCCTTCTGCTCCTTGGTCAGTTACTAAAACTCCAAACAAATTTGGACTGTTTGAAGCTAGCACTATTTTAAGCCGATTTCCAGCCAACTTGCAACGTCATAAAGATGTGAAATCAATCATTGATGCTCTCTGTAAAGCTCACAGTTATCTCACACACGTAAACGAAATGAGGCTAAATGCAGTGCAAAAAGAGGTTGATTTTTGCGGTCAAATTAACGCAACTTATGCGCACTATATGAACTGTCTTTTGGATGGTGTCAAAGAAGCTTACAATGCTTGCGAAACAAATTTATCGAAGTTAATTTCCGAGCCGCTTAACGAAATTCTCGATACGTGGAACGTTTTAAAAGCTGAGCAAAGCGACTCAACTATGAGAGAGTTAATGAGTTGTCTGAAGAGAAATGAAACCACACTTAGTCGTTTAGTGGAAAGAATGTCTCCCACTCCAAGACATGGTGATGTCAAAGTTTTGATTTCAGGAGCAGAAAATGCGGAGTCTGGGTTGAAGGTTCTAGAATCTTTTGGTGCGGAGTTGACAGAACGAATTGAATTATTAAAACAACAGTGCGCTAAAAACTCGTCCTGTCAACAAATCAAATTAAAAGATTATATGTATCGGAATGAAACGGATGTAATCGAACGATTAAGGAATATGTTGCAAAGCTCAATCAATTGCTCTTAATCATTATAAAGATTATTGTTGTTGAAGTAACGTTGCATGTTTGTGAACAACTGGTTTTCTGATAGTTCATTTTTTGTGCTTAGTTGCGAATTAGCTGTTACTTTTAATTGAACTTGCACTAGAAGATATATTGGCTTTTTTCTGTACATTGCGGACACGGTAGATCTTTAGAATGCCATTAGAAAATCGCATAATTTTTGCAATATGCGAACCATACTGACTTGGCTACAGTTCTAAATTCGCTTTCATTCCAAAATAGCTTTTTTTATGAGAAGGATCTTGTTTCAATTGGCAAGGGTTGTCATTTTGATCTTGAACTGAAATGATGTTGTATACTAGTGTTCGTGCACATTCGAGGTCACTGGATGAAAAAGTTTAACTGAGGCGTACAATATGTGCTCTTCATGAAAAGTTTGTCATTGGAATACTATATACGGTACTGCATGGTCAGACACGGGCAGTGTGCACGATCTTGGTCTTCAAGATCACATTATTTTAAAGATTTGTTCTTGATTGTGAAGATCAAGATCACTTTCATTCTTAAATCTCGCGTTGGGTAAGCATCGCCGAGGCCAGTTTATGTGATAGTTGAAGCTATTTCATGGCTCCGACACGCAGTCGAGTCTAAACTGTAGAAAGTATTCCGCTTGGCCGTGGTACAAACAGGACAGGTACGAATCAGTACGGCAGTACTTAACCTGCTAACTTGAGGAGAAAATTAATCACAAATCAGCTTCGTTAACAGCGGAATGTTTGCAAGCTCGTTGCATCCTAGCGACAGACTGGATACGATCTTGATCTTCAAGATCACCAGAAGGTGGTGATCTTGCCCTTCTTTGTGCATAGTCTCGAAAGCTAAACTCTCGGACAGTGCTGTCGTCCTAAACAAATAAGTGGGTAGGCTTAGCCAACAATATTGACTAAGAGTGGTTTTGTAGCGTCCAAAGTAAAACGGTGTGTTCAAAATTTTGTTGCATTTTTTCTCAATATTAGGTGAACACAAAAAAATAGTACAAAAGGTCTTCGCCGAAATTTCGTTGCAAATTTCCGTTTGTCTGTGTATGGGACCATCAACTGGTATTAATAATAAGTTAAATGGGGCTAGACAGCGAGTCTACCTGAGCTTACCCTGGCGAAAATGTAGGTTGGCCGAGCCTACCCTCGACAGTAGCACTGCTCTATGGTAGTGAAGACGAAAGCGAAGCCCAATTTGCTGGTAAAAATAAATTTTCTGCAGTTTTTTTGAAATGGCTGAGAATTCAGTTATGGGTTTGTCTTAGGTCAATATATAATAAACTACCTAGTATATCTTTTCATTTTTGTTGGATAGACGATAGTTAGGTAAAATTGGGATTGCTTAAAATCCTGAACTACCGGCAGTTACTACCTGTGATTAATCTTTGGCAAGGCTTTGTTTTCAGTCTAATGAACCTCGTATTTATAAGTTCAAGCTTGACAATTTTTGACCTAAACGGATCAGCGAGAATGATAAAGAGGTAGGCTACTGTGAAGTTCGGTTTCATTGAAGAAGTATTACTTTAAGTAGGTAATAAAATGGTGCCCAAACCTTGTTTCACTTTCCCCTTAATCACGAAAATAAATTTTGTCCGTTTGACACCGTGCTATTGGCAATCCTATAAAATTTGTTTTGATAATGTTTTACTTGCTCTTTATACAACAAGATGTTTGCCTTTGTGAATCATTTTAATTGACTTTAACTGAGTGTATTGTGGTGCCTTGCTACTGCACGACTTTCTAACGTAAATAGAGCTTTTTTTGTTTGTTTGTAAATAAAAATTGCAGAGGTGGAGTCGAGGACACAAAGCTCGAGGCCAAGGCCTAGGACACAAAAACAATCCGAGGCCAAGGACAGACACTCTCGAGGCCAAGGACACAAGCGCAAGTGCTCTCCAAAAAAAAGGTCTTCACAAAAATTTTTCAGGCGATCTCCACGAAAAAACGTTTCCAAAAAATTTTTCAAGCGCTCCACAAAATTTTAACAATTCAAAAAATAGCGCTGTCCTCGAGCCGAGGACTGGCCAATTTTCGAGGACTTGAGGCCTCAAGGCCAAGGACTTCAAAATGTGTCCTCGAGGACTCCACCTCTGAAAAATTGTATTGTTTTCTGTTAGTGTCCTAATTTTTCCGGTGTTATGCAACCTCGTTCTGATGGGAATATATGTATGAAACCTCGATCTGGTTCAGCGAAAGATGTGAACTTGTTTGGCCAAGATTTTCTAAATTCCATCTCGTAACTTTAAACTTTGTAATTTTATTCATGAGAGTAGAAGTAGACTTGAAAACTCCTTTGGTCACTTCGCTTCTTCCCTATTGCCAGTAAATATTGTCGTCAACATGCTTTGCTTGTGGTGTAATTGTGATTTTAAAGTTCGCTGGCTTTGAAATAAACTACTACTCTAAAGTTTGTGACATCATAAAAATATGTCTGCAAATTTTGTCGCTGAACAAGCAACGCGATGTTCAATTTCTTGCGGAATAAGCAACGCGATGTTCGAATAAGCACGGCGATATTCGACAAGCCGACAATGGATGATAATTCAGTAGTCTGAGTTGATATCTTATCCAGTTACATTCTTAGATCAGGCGTAAACCCAGCATTCTACCAATCAACCAAATCAAGGTACACTAATAACCATAGATGGGCACAAGTCCGTTAATAACGAAGCTAACTTTTTCTTGAACTCGTTAATCCGTTAAAAAGTTTTTTCATGTTAACGGACTAAATTAACTTCCGTTAAGTGCTGTTAACGGACTAAAGTAACTTCCGTTAAGTTCTGTTAACTTCCGTTAAGGTTTTTATCGTTAATATCTTGCAGCTGTGTTGTGCATTTGAACTTGTTTTTATCTTGAAATTAGATTAGACTGTAAAATGTAACTTCCAAAACACAAAAAGACCACCATAGCTATAAATATTTCCTTACAATCAGCTCAACAGCGTCAATACGTGTTCTAGAAGCGAGTGAATAAAACGAAATGCAAATTACGCGCAAAATGTTAACGGATTAACGGACTTTATTAACTTCCGTTAATTAAAGCTGAAAATAACGGATTAACGTTAACGGAGGTGTGAAGTTTGTTAACGGACTAGTGGTTAACGAAGCTAACGTTTTGCATTAACTTGCCCATCTATGCTAATAACTTACAATCATTTTCTCACTACCATCCACAGGTCTTTGGCGGCAGTTGCTGGAATTGACTTCTAAAAATTAGTTGTTTGTTCTTTGAACCGAAACTCAAAATCGGGGTTGATAAGAGAATGACTATTGATAGATTGCAGCTACGTCGTAGCTTTTTCCCGCCAAAACGATTGGACGTTACCACAAATCAATGTATAATTCTTTCAGTGGGGATGTTTAATGAATGTGATTGTAAAGTAATACTTTTATAGATAACCTGGCCTTAATTGAAAGTTACCAAGAGCGATTTATGCTGTTTACATAGCTCAGCGGGTCTTGAAAGTTATGCCTTTTGTGAATTCTCATCGTCCATTGCCTGACATTGTCCACTTTTACCGGCGTTTAACTTTGGTTCACATCGTAAATTCGTCCGTATTCTGAAATACTTAAAATTCTACGTCGCAGCTGTAACGCATGGCAGATTAATGTTTAGTTTGAGCACTATTTATGAACTAGATGGGAGTTTGCCAGCAAACCCAGTGAACGACCGACGCACAGCTAATGCTGTGACGCTCAAAAGTACTTTTTGTCTACCGTAAAATCAGCAATTATTCAAAAATATCTGATTATAAAACCTCCAGAAAAGTAGAGTCAAAATATTTGTCAGTTAAATATCTCCTGAAATCATAAAACACTTGGCACCCTAGCTTGAGTCGTTCAAAAACTGATTTTTGGGGGTCCCTGGGGGGTGGCACCCCCAAACTATGTCAAAATATTTGTTTGTTAAATATCTGCTGATATCAAAACAGACTGGCACCAAGTTGAGCTATTTAAAAAATTGATTTTTGGGGGGTCCGCAGGGGGGTAGCATCCCCAAACTATGTCAAAATATTTGTCTGTTAAATATCTGCTGATATCATAAAACACTGGCACTCTAAGTTAAGCCGTTCAAAAAATTAATTTTTGGGGGGTCCATTTGGGGGGGTTCCCGGGGGGGGGGGTATCCCCAAACTATGTCAAAATATTTGTCTGTTGAATATCTACTGATATCAAAAAAAAGTAGAACTCTACCTTGAGTCGTTAAAAAAATTGATTTTGGGGGGTCCATTTGGGGGAGTCCCCAGGGGGGTGGTACCCCCAAACTATGTCAAAATATTTGTCTGTTAAATATCTGCTGATATCATAAAACACTGGCACTCTAAATTAAGCCGTTCAAAAAGTTGATTTTTTGGGGGGTCGCCGGGGGGGTGGCACCCCCAAACTATGTCAAAATATTTGTCTGTTGAATATCTGCTGATATCAAAAAAAAGTAGAACTCTACCTAGAGCCGTTCAAAAAATTGATTTTTGGGGCCCCGTTTAGGGGGTTCCCGGGGAGTTGTCCCAAAAAGTTTCGGGAGAAAAAATTGCGTTTGCAGCTCAACAACTTTACACAAAAATTAGATTTCGATATGTTGTGGATTACGAGAAGAAGAGCGTACAAAAATTAGGAAGAAAAAAAAGGAAAAAACAGGAAAAAAAAGGAAAAAAAAAAGAAATAAACGTGGGTTGGTTGGGATGAAAGGGTATCTTGAGACATACAACCCTATGAAATATTTTTTGCCGTACTTAAGCCGTTTTTGACTGAGACCGCTTTTTACGCCAAACTTGCAGGGCGGTTTTCGGGTTCTAAAACCGAAGTCACGTGACCTATTGCCTCGAAATTGTGTACAAACATACAACTCATTAATCTCAAACTGCTGTCAAAATTTCATGAAGCTAGACCCAACCGTTCTTGAGTTATATGCAAAAGTCCGAAACTTCGCACTGGTTAGTTGGAAAATGGCCAAGTAAAAACAGAGGAACAAGCGACGCTAGCGTCGGTCGTTCCAATAATATTTAACATCACGAGCGCAAGTCGAAATACATGCAAATCAAGGCTCCATCAAAGTTACGCTGAGGCCAGTTAAATATTATTAGTTTAAACTTTAAATGACATCTCTACGAAATAATTCAATGAAAACAACTGCTTTCGCGTTTTAACTCCTTGCAACCAATAACCATAGCGGTAAGCCCCTAATGACAACACGAAATGCAAAAATCACCAAGATACTGCAAAATAGACTAATGAAATTACAGAAGTTTGAAAGTAAGCTAATTTTATCACAAACAAAGAGATACAACAGATTAAAAGTACGCTAATTTTGTCACAAAGAAGTCAATAGTAAGCGTTGATTTTTACAGTATAACCGAAACTAGCTACCACCGTTTATATTTTGTGATTCCAATGAGTTTCTTAACAGCAAGTCGGATTCAGGTCCTGAAAAAAAAGCATAAAAAAACCAAATTCTTACTAATTAAGATCTTTTTCAGTTTTTACAGCTTTTATCTAGCATTTAACTTTAAAGGCGGTGAATCATCCAGCCAATTCCGGTGGTGTACAATAGCTAAAATTGAACTTTAATTTTTGATATTTTTTGTTTTAATTTCGGGACTGCGGTTGCAAAGATATTCAACAAATGCAAAAAGATGTCCCCCCGAAAAAAGTATTTGGAAACTCTGAGTTTTGATCTTCCCGCCATTACCACAGTAGGCCTAATGGTTTAGAGAACTGTGGTAGGCCTAATAGTTTAGAGATAGTTTATTTCTAAATAGTTTAGGCCTAACTGTCTCTAAACTATTAGGCCTAATGGTTTAGAGATAATTAGGCCTAATAGTTTAATAAGATTACAGTAGGCCAAATAGTTTAGAGAACTGTGGTTTTGGCGGGAAGATCAGAACTCAGAGTTTCCAAAAACTTTTTTCGGGGGGACATCTTTTAGTATTTGTTGAATGTCTTTGCAAACGCAATCTCAAAATCAAAACAAAAAACATCAAACATTATAGTTCAATTTTAGCTATAGTAAACCACTGGAATTGGCTGGATGATTCACCGCCTTTAATGTTACAAAGAATCAACTCGTTTAGAGCCTGAAAATACGCTCTATAATCTTTCCTATCAGTGTTTTTGCTTACATTTACTTAGCGCCAAACGCGATTTTGACGTCCAGCGGCTTGGCTAGCAGCGCGATGACGTTACGTGTAATCCATCAATAAATGGTAAATACTAGTGCACTGTGGTTCGCTTTGTTATATTATGAAGAGTATGAGGGTGGCCGAAAGGGTAAAGGCATTGTTTTTACGACGACCCTGATCGCAAGATCTGGGTTCAACCCGCACCCTGGTCACGTTGTTGCATCCTTGAATAAGACGCTTTGCTATGATTATTTCTGCTTGAAGGCTACGAATAAACAGCAAATTCAGTGGACAAAAATTCGAAGAAATCCGTAGGAAGATTGGATCACTGAAAACTCCTCAGCAGGTGCGGATTCCTCCAACCACAAAGTAATCATTGCAATGAAAAGTGTGCGGATAGTCCAATGTTTAGTGTCTGACACCACAGAGCTGACACTGTCCGGTAAAAGGAGGAAAAAAATGTGCCACAACTGAATAGAGCTAGGAGTGGAATTGGTTGGAAACAAAATTTATCTTCACGATGTCACGGCTGAATGATTTCAAAATCAGTTGAACCGCCAAGTCAAAAAAACAACTAAGACATATGCCTACCCGTAGTGTAGTCAAGTCGTTAGTCACCGAGAATGTTGTAGGCTACTTACGGTGTAGTAACACTATAGTTTCAAACTTTAGTAGGCGATTTTGAAACCAAATGCAAGGCATTTTTTGTTGGAGCTGCAAAGACTTTCAGGCTGTGAAATATCTTAAAATACGGTACCCGGTACTAGGCCTAACTAGTAACTGTTTTTACCTGTAATTAGCGATACCATAGGCTAACCCACTGACCTACATGATAGAAACTTCACCCGTCAGACACTGTTTTCATCGCAATCACAGTCATGTTTAGAAACAGTTAAAACTTGTAACTGAGATTTTCAGTTTTGTAACTACTGTGTTAAAGCAATATCCTAGGCTTGTGCAACCCTTCAGCCCTTCCAGTAGACCTACTGAGTACCGGTAGGCTTAGGGTACTGTTTACTCATGAGCTACCCTAGGTTACTCAACTCGCATTTTAAGTCCTAAGCTAGATTACTCAACTCACATCAGACATACCGACAACAGATTAAGCCTACCAGGATACATACCGGTATCGGTTCCGGTAGGCCTAGTTACCGTACACTTTACAGCATCTGGCATAGAATAAATGGAGACGATGATGGTGGTGCCAGAATAACTAAGTACATCCCATTCGATTCAGCATTTCTCAGTTCTGTGTTGTGACCATTCGCTTGCAGCAACAAAGGTTAAATTCAATTTCAACTTTCAGTTCAAAACAGAAGTTATTGTGGCAGACCTACAGATCACTATCAACCATGAAGTTTATCTCTAGGCTGGTAGGTATTCTCCAATTGTGAAATCATGAAATCCAACTTAGTACTTACCTTTAAGAAAACCTAAAGCGTAATTTGAATAATATATTACAAAACTGTAGAACTGAGGACAGGAGGAGATGACAGCAGGTGTGCACTCAGAATTTTTTAAAGGGGAGGGTTTCAATTTTTCAAAAGCACCCAGTACGCAATTGTATTTTCGGTATCGGTAATTCATTTTACCATTAATGAAAATGCATGCTATTAGTTTAACAGGCGGTTTCACAGTAATACTAATAGTTGTGTTTTGTTAAATTTTTATTCAGAAAACCTGTAATTCTAATAACGATTTTAAAAGTTAGGCAGTGTCTGCTGCACCAGCCCGGTTTCCAACATCTAATCACTGCTGCACTGGCGGCGGCAGTCGTTTTATTTTGCTGTTCAATTTACTATCTCTCAAGCTGGCATCGCTGCCCCAACCCTAACTCCAATAATAAGATTTTAAAGAAAAAAAAAGGATGTTGTAGCGTTTTAACTCTCAAGCGCTATTTTGGGTAAGCGTGTCCAGTGCGACTCGATACCTCAACCCTCGGCATTGCAGCCAAGCGTACTAACCACTACCCCATCACGGCTTCAAATTCAAAGGGTCAAAGTGCTGTATTTAAATCGAATCAATGAAAAAAACGCAATTTAATAGGCTTCCGGTGCACCAGCGATTTGATGTTCGAAACCGGACCGGTGCAGTAGACACTTCCTAAAAGAAATTGGTTGTGAAGTTTGTGTGAGATAGAACAAGTTACCACTATGGGACCCTTACCTCTACGAAGACCCCAGCCACTGGGCAATTTTTGCAATTGTTTGGGGAAAAAATAGCCATTTTAATGCATTTGGTTGACGTTTTGGATGTTTTTAGAGCAGTCAAAAAAAGCTAAACTACTCAGATTTGGAAGAGTTTGAAAGAATGTATTTTGCTCAGTTTAATCAGCCCCAGCACACTTACTGGTCTAGTCCAAAATATGTTTAAACGCTGAAAGATGATGTATTTAGCATAACCTTTTAAGTGAATATTGGTATGTTTTTAAATTCAAAAACCTTGTTAGTGAAACAGAATTTCAAAATAGCTTTTAGTAGTGTCAGAGCTATCATTTACACTCATTGAGAAAAGGATTGACTTGAAAAAGGCTGTTTTGGATTGAATGTTTTCATCCAGCTCTCTTCATGAATCTATGCAGGAATTTAAAAAACACTAAAATGCGGTGGTATCTATAGAGGTTGATAAAGTTGAAATAGGCAGTGGTTGTTACCATGACTTTTGATGCTGCAAAAATCACCTAAAATATTGTAAAACTAATGGAAAAATCTAGAAAAATTATTTGAAAATGATAGCTTTGGCAGTATTAAAAGGTGTTTTTAAATTCCTGAATACATATGCGTAATAAAAATCTCAACATTTGAATATAATTTACTAGTGGCTTTCATCTTCAAACAGCGGATTTGTTTGCTTTTTTTTGTGCAAAAGTGCATTTGGATTAGTAGCGGTAGTTTTTTTTTACAAAGGGCAACTTTTTTTCACTAAATGGCCGTCTGTCTCTTTTCAGTGTCAAGCTCTGTTCTGCTCAGAAGTTTATGATTGGATATAATGTAACCATTATTCTATATCCATGGATATACTAAATACACAATTACACATACTTACACAACGTTTCTGTCAGCAATATTGTAGGTGAAACAAATGCAAAAATCTCAATTGCTCGGTAAATATATTGCAGGATCAAATTATAGCTCTAACACAACATCTAAAGTGATTAACAAGAACTTTATTTAGTGAATAGTAAATAGCGCAAAGTGTTACAAACTGCGTTATATCCAGTTTTCCCACTAAGCCGGTTTTTTTCAGCAAATCGACGATTTGCTGCAGCAAGGACAAGTAATTTTTGGCAATATAGTAAACATAGCTTTAGAAAATTCGATAAATTTGTGGAAATATAACATTGGGTATACTTTAATCCTGGATTGGTACAAAATTTAGGGCACATAAATGTCTTTTTAGAGCTGACTGCACAATTGTTTAAAGAAAATTTGGGCACTCGCCGATTAGCCATGAAGTTAGAGGGAACACAGGTTATATCTATAAAAATTGTTGTTTTTTTTAGTTCCAAAAAGGGAAATTGACTCCCACCCCCCCTGGGTGCGCCACTTGGTGACAGGTTTGGCTTATTTGTTATGTATCAGTGGGTACCGGTACGCTACGTTACGCTTCCTATTCAATGTTTTTTTAACCTAATGATTTAGCAATACCATATAATATAGATATTGATTTTTGAATTAAAACTTTATTGTATTCGTAGTAGTCTGGTTCAATAGAATATTTTAACAAAATGCCCAGAGCAGTAAGTTGTTCTTCAAAGCACAAGCCCTCATTGACGTTGATGGAAATGCCTGAAAATGGTCCAGTTCATGAGTATGGTGCTCCCGTTTTTAAAAGTGCCAATCCTTGCATCGTAAAGCCAGTGACGTCATTAAACAAGAATGAAAAATGGGTAAGCATTGAACATGCTGTTTGTCAGCTGAACTTATTATATTGTATTTCAGTGCTTGGTATTGAAATGGGTCCACGACAACTGACCGCGACAAACTGACCACGAACAAACTAATCGCAAACAACGTCGATTGGCTGAGAAGGGTGATCCTAAATATATTTTTACTATCCCCAGAGCCATCTTGCCCAATCCCTCACTTTGTGACGAAATCACTGTAACAAAACCATTGGTTCGCGGTCAGTTTGTTCGCGGTCAGTTGACTTGGCTCGTATTGAAATAGCCAATGAAGCTGATTGCCAAATTCGAAAATTTTAATAAACTCTGCACTGCGCTGTAATTTTGGGCCAACCAACACTTACTTTGAATGCCATGTCGAAAAAAATAGATGAGCATGTCAATTACAAAGGATAAAATGTGCCGCCAAAATTCTTGTTTTGCAACTTGTCCTTTGAAAAAAAAGGTTTTCACCCTCCAAGTTTCGCCAATATTGGGAAAATTCCCACCCTCCACACTTTTGTTTACTCTGTTAGACAAGTTTTGTGCTGCTGTCTAAGCTGTGTTTCCATTTTCTATGCCGAATTGGCGCAGTATTTTGTGATTCTCTGAGACGCAACATGCAAACTTTTCAATAGGAATAATATCGATCGTAGTACTCTGTGATGGATATGTAAAGAGTTTTGTCAATGATCTAAATTGTTTTACTGGAATGCTCTATTTAGGAAACTTTTTTTTCTAGTTCTGACTCAAATCTAACCTAAACCCTAATTTTGATCCTCAAAATGCAAATAAAGAAGTATGTACAGATGGATATTCCTTATTTTCATTTTATTCTCTATAACTTAAACGATTTTCTGGTAAAATAGTCTCTCCTTAGTTTCAAGCAGTGACACGAGTATGTCTTCCTAATATTGTATGTCTTTCAAAATTAGGCTGTGTTTAGTGGGAAAACAACTATTTTTTTGCCATAGACCTAACAAATAAAGTGACTTTTTGTCATGCATGTTTCAGATTATTAAACTTGTATAGAGACCCACAGTGCAGCAAAGGGGGTAGGAGGTTGGGGGGACCAGTCCCCACCTTTTAAAAGTGCACAATTTCACAAAAATTATTCAAAAAAAGATGAAATGTCAAAAAACTAATTTAAAAATGCTCAACTCAAGCATAATTCTACCCTGAGTTGCAAGGAAGCAATGTTAAAACTTTTGTATTGTTTGAAGCATTAGTTTTTCTATCTTTCACAAACCCTTTCACCCCTCTCGTTAGTATTGTTTATGAGATATTTAATTTGAAAAAAAGGTTTGCAGCAAAATGGTAAAGTGATTCATTGTTAATTTAGGTAGCAATGGAAATGAGTTACAATTAGGCCTTGTTACGCTGTCAAAATAGTGTTGTCTCATGATGCCCATCGAGGTACCTCCTGAAAAACTGTTTACAGATAGATTTTTAACTCCTGATTAATGATTGAAATGTCTTTGGTTGCAATCGATGCCGTATTTTAGGTATACTGCTTTTAATCGATCGCAAAGGAATATTTTAAAATCATGCACTTGAATAATTTTTTGTACAATTAGTGTTGCTGTTAAATATCTAATTCACAAATTACAACAAGAATATTTTTAATCCTTTCTTTGAATCTAAAAATTTAAAATGCAACAAATTCAAACTAAATAATCTATCAAGGGTTAGGTTTTTGTTTAAATGTTTGCATATTCAGTGTTATAGCTTAAATTTTTTTGCGTTGGATTCTGAAACAAGAAAACATGATTGAAAGTCACGTGACCATTGTCGCTTGGCAGCTGATTATTATGAATGCAAAACTTTGAAACAAGTTTTCAAGATAATACCGGTAACTATAAATAAGGAAAATATTAGTGGAAAGTCGAAAAACAAATGAACTACCTCATGAATTACACCACATGTTTGTTATGATGATAGCCTACCCACAAAAAGCAGTCTAACACAATAACTGCTTCGAGGAATATCGATAGCTTATGACAGGGTGTACCGCTAATCATTCCATCAAGTTTATTCCGATCGAAACAAAGCATAATTTATTCAATTCTAATAATTTATTCAGCTACAATTTTTTAACCCTACAGTGGTTTACTGTGAAGTTTCAGCATACAGCAATAGATTTCGCAAATATTGCAAAATAAGGCTTGAATGAACTGTGCTCCATTTCAGTAGTATCATGAGAGCCATCTCTTATTTTGGGTTATTATTTGGTTTAACTCCGGTGATTGTTTCATGTGCTTAAGTGTAGCACAACAGACATTCGAGAGTAGATAAGCCAGCCAGCTAGGGCTAGGCTAGTTGGTTTCGAGGAGTGAAAGCCTAACGGTATTCTCGAAGTAAGTATTGTATTAGGCTGCTTTTTGTGGGCAGGCTATCATCATAAGTTCATAACAGACATGTGGTGTAATTCATGAGGTACTTCATTTGTTTTTTGACTTTCTGCAAGAAATAACTTCCTTTTTAATTAGCAGGGTTACCGGTATTTTATCTTAAAAAATTGCTTTGACGTTTTACATTCATAACGATCAGCTGCCAAGCGACAATGGTCACGTGACTTCCAATCATGTTTCCATGTTTTAGAATTCAACACACGAAAATTCAAGCTAAAAAAACACTAAATACGCACACTTTTTACCAAAAACATAATCCTTGGTTAATTATTTAACTTAACATTATAGTTTGTTCAATTTTTATATTTGAAGAAGGATCAAAAATATCCTTGCTGTTTAACGGCAACATTGATTGTACAAAAAATTATTCAAGTGTATGATTTTAAAATATTCATCCGCGATCGATTAAAAGCGTATATCTTAAAAACGGCACCAGATTGCAACCGAAGACATTTCAATCATTAATCAGGCGTTGAAAATCTATCTGTAAAAAGTTTTTCAGGAGGTACCTCAATAGGCATCACAAGATCTCTTCTTTAGACGTTTTTTCTGCTAGCGTAGGAAGACCTACAATCAAAAATCATTTTAGGTAAATATGATTGAAAAAGTTATCTATTATGTCGCATTAAGAAAACAAGCGCGCTTAAAAACTTGATTTTATTGAAACAAGAATTTAGCCACGTTGTCTTTTTGCTACACAGGGTAGAAACAAAACTCGTATAGAGCTAACACGCTTGTATGGTGAGTGTTGATATTTAGTGAAAATGTTCAGATCATTGCGTAGCCCGTATCACGCTGTCTTGGAATGATAATGTCTCGTCAGCATACCGCATTGTTTTTGCGGAAGAAAGCGAACGAAGCAGAAAAGAGCGCGATTTCGCACCAAAAAACGAAATCCATTTTATTTCAAAACTTATCATTTTCCAAAGTGGAACAAGTAGAATCAGATACCGGTAGAATTTGGGGCAACCAAGATCTGACGTGTATCAGTCCACGAATTAAATGTCAACACAGTCAAATCGTATTTCGACCCCAATAAATTTCGATGATATTGTAATTGAAAAAATTCGAAAAAAAGCACTAATTGCTGAGGAAAGCAAATCTCTGCTAAGAGAATGACTTTTGATATGTCTTGAACGTCGCAATCGATTTTTTATTATATTGTAGGTACAGTAGGTCCCGCTTATTATGACCACGGACATTATGAGTTGGTCGAGCGGTAACGCGTTCGTCTCTGGTGCGGGAGGTCTGAGGTTCAAATCTTAGGCTGGTCAAATCGGACATAGTGTTGCCAACGGTTCGCCACCGCTGCGACATTTCTTTGAAAGGAGCTGTGTTGTCCGGGCTCAATGACTTGAAGATAGGCCCCGCAAACTCGTTACACGCTTCAGCGTAATACAGCAAGCTTAATGAAAGATTTGATTTGATATTATGACCAGTAGGGTTTGGTCCGGAATTTCTCCATTTAAAATTTTCCGTTTTATATGACCTAATTTCAGATAATATGACGAACATTTTTTCTATCTCTCTTATTGCAATCAGAGGTGGGCAGCGCAAGTCATAAAAGTTGCGCCGCAAGCGCACGCGCAACTACTCTGAAAATCTTGCGCCGTAAGCGTTTCCGCAAGCTTAAAAACATAATTGCGCCGCAAGCGCAAGTGTGACGTTTTGAAAAGTATAATTCTGATTGACTCACTGCTCAAACCTCACTAAAGGTTATGGTGCGAAGCCAATATTCAAAACAAAGTATGCACGGATTGCACGCTACCAAATTAGAAAACAAAAAATTATCGATTTTCTGTAAAAAATAAAAGCAATTAAAAATGGGCATCGCTTAACTCTTTGGGCGAAGAACGTCGTTATACCTAACGAAAAAATACTATCAAGTCTCAACTAGGGTTGGATCCATTCATTTTGTTTTTAATTTTTAAATTCAAATTCATTGACTTTTAAAAAAATAAATTCAAAATCAAATTCATTCACTTTGAAAAAACTAAATTCGAATTTAAATTCATTAACTTTGCAAAAACTGAATTCAAATTTAAATTCATTGGCTTTGCAAAAGTCGAATTCAAATTCATCAATAACTCGTGAGCGAATTCAAATTCAATCCAACTATACTCTCAATACCAGGACTTGAAAGAACCGGGATGTTAAAAAATACCACTAGTAAAGTCTTCATGTTGTGGTAAGCGAACGACTTCGGAGTCACTGTTTTTTTCTTATGGCTTGTCGAGGAAATCCTTTACAAGCTTCGATACATATTTTGTGCTTCTGGAACAATTAGCATTACTCTCTGACGAATGGAGGACGCTAAAAAAATCATGTATTTTGTTTAAAGAAAATGAACCATCTAAGTATTACTTGTAAGAGGTATACCAATGCTGTCACTTCTGTTTGCAATATCTTTCAAGATTTTCCAGACTAGCAAAAAGGTTGTAATTAATAGTTTTTGTTGTTTCTTGTTTTTGAATTAAGGTAAAAAAGTCAGCCTGTTGCGAGTAACGCGTTTAATGTCCAAGCAAATTTAAGATTTTAGAAACAAGTAGCGTATTTTTAGAAAGACAATTACAAAAATAATTTTTCTGTTAAAAATTTGGTTTTAAAACCATTCTTTAAATTACTCAGCTGAATTTTTTTTTTTTTTTTGAAAACACTGCAAACGAGAGAAACGTTTCAGCAAAAGAAGACCCCTGCTGTGAAGCTAATAGAAGTTTTGTAAGTAGTGGACGAATGGAATTTCGCATGACGAGGCTTTTATGAATCTACCTCGTCATTGGCGTAGTCAAGAAAAAGGGGGGGCAAGATGCTCGCCCCTTCCAATGGAAATGTCATCAATGACAAAAACAACGAAGTTTTCGTTTTTTTTAATTTCTTTTTTTTTTGGCATTTTCTCGTACAACAGACTAGTATTAATATTGATGACCAAGTGGCCTGAGCCCCTCAAATCAAATTTTAGCCATCCAATTAAATGTATAATGGGGGAGAAATTCCGGGTTTTTCTCCTAAAAGTTGCAACCTCACGCCCTCATTTAATCAATTTGTGAACTTAATGCAATAACATGACTACTTAGTAACCATTTCAATAGTAAGTCAATTAAGATGTTTTTGACGTTTGCTGGCCAGAGTTTTAAATGTTTAATCGTTTTGCGTGCTTCTGTCCTAAGGCTACCAGCGCGCAAGCCTAGGGAAGAGACACCAGAACAGCGACTACTTAAAACAAGCAATGCGAAAAAATTGTGTTCCCGCAGAAATCGAACTTGCAGCCTTTGGATTACCGGTCCACTGCTCTGGACAGTGGGCCGGTAATCCAAATTACCATCCATAACCATCCATTGCAACAATGTCGAATAACATTCCATCTCGCCTTTGCCAGTTTTTACGCGGTAAAATAATTTTGACAAAAAAAAGCTAGGGAAAATGCTTGTTGAACAAATTATTGAAATTGAATTGAGGGGGCCTGAGCCCCCTAGTCGTACATATACTACTAACACTGGATTGGATATTTTCGTGACAAAACACATATCTCCAAGGCAAATACTCGAGTGATTATTTTCTGCCAAAAATATTGCTGGAGGCAATGTACTGTGCTTCTCCCACCTGGGCCACGTCACTTACAAAATTTAACCTCGAAATTCAAGATTTTGAATTTGTTTTGGACTTGATTTGTAACTAAAGGGAAGACTCCAAATTTGATTTTTTCAATTGGCCTTCAAATCTAAAAAAGATTATTAATTTCAAATGGCTCTAAAAATGTGGGAAATGTGACCGAAATGGCAGTAAAATAGCCATTTTTTTCCAAAAAAAATTTAAAAAAATTGCCCAGCGGCCAGCCCCCAGACCCCCGTCTGTGATACGTTTGGGTTAAACTAGTTTGCGTACCACGCCGCCCAATTTAGACAATTTTCGAAACCTCTTTAACTTTTGATTTAAGTCCTTTCTCTTCAGCAAAATCCAGGTTGCATGCCAACCAAGGCTGCAGCTTCTGATCCTCCATAAAAAATCCCTTTTTTTGAAAAATTTTGATGACGTCATTGCGTGGGATTTGCAGTTTGGCCCTCCCCTGAATCAAAAATCCTGGCTACGCCTATGCACCTCATCAATGTTTTTCTTAACTTTAATCGCATATGATTGAAAAACAGTTATTCCTCATCTAAAGTATTTGAATTGCGCTTGCGCAATTGTGCTTAAAATAGCTAAAATACTTGCGGCGCAAGCGCATGCATTTCGCCAGTTTTTCTTCTGCATTTTTATTGAAAAAGATATCAGGCATAATTGGTTTAAACCGCTTTATGTAGGCCAACATTTAGACCAGGGGTCGGCTATCTATGGCCCGCGGCCGGATGCGGCCCGCCAAGGCATTTTACCCGGCCCGCGACCTTTTATTGTCATCCGGCCCGCGACCTTTTTTCTTTTTTCAATGATAGATATGCCGAAGTGATTCTCATCTGGCGAAAACCTTTTTTTGTGTGTCTTCGCCACCGATTTGTCTTTTTTTGGTCTTCGCCATCAATTCGGCCTAAAAAGGCCTGAATTTCTTGCGAAGACCTTTCTCTTTTGGTCCGCTGGAATGGTGGCGGCCCGCTGAAACCTTTTTAGGACTGAATGTGGCCCACTAGTTCAAACAGTTGCCGACCCCTGGTTTAAACCAACAGCCTAGAGAGCTCGTTTACTTGAAAAATGGCGGAATCAATATAATATTGCTCAAGAAGTTTTTGTCGTTTACCAAAAGCGTAACTACGATGACAGCTTGATCCTTTTAATTTTATTTTTGGCTGGTATTGGGAGAACGGGCAATCGGATGGATTAATCTTAAAACTCAAACTGCGGAATGTCAAATGTTTATTACGGTAAATAGTACGCTCATTTATTTTTTGGAATTTTTTTTCGATAAAGTTTAATGTCCGCATATTACACCGTAGCTGTGTTCATTTATAGCAGTGTTCTCGTAGCCTATCAGAGCAGCGAGTCCGTTGACGTTATCCAAATTATGTTGAAGTCGAAATGGAGCGCGCTGATTGGTTGCGAACAAAAAGTCGCGCGCAGACGCCGTCCGCCTAATCTCGACCTACAATTTGCGTAAAATTGTAAGTTATGGAGCGCCGTTTGTGTACCCTAATTTGTGCAGTGTTTTTTTGCATATTTAATTAAATTGTCATTTTAATTAAATATACAAAAATAAATATACAGAAAAAACTAGTGCAAAAATAAATATGCAATATTTTTTGTGCAGACTTTTTTTGACTTTATTTTTGCAATAAGAAAAAACTGCCGCAGAATAAACTGTTGCAAAAGTAAATAGTCAAAAAAACTGCGCGCAAAATAGACCGTTGCAAAAATACATCGTCAAAAAAACTTCGCACAAAATACAGCGTTGCAAAAGTGCGCTGCAGACATTTTTGTATATTTGTTAGTGGAGCGTGGCAAAGCGCTCTCGGCTGCTCATAGAGCGCATTAAAGAAGAGCCGATAGCGCATCAAAGAGCCGCCGAGAGCGCTTTGCCACGCTCCACTAACAAATATACAAAAATGTCTGCTGCGCATTTTTGCAACGCTTTATTTTGTGCGCAGTTTTTTTGACAATTTATTTTTACAACGGTTTATTTTGCGCGCAGTTTTTTTGACTATTTACTTTTGCAACAGTTTATTCTGCGGCAGTTTTTTTTATTGCAAAAATAGTCAAAAAAGTCTGCACAAAAAATTTTTGCATATTTATTTTTGCACTAGTTTTTTTTGTATATTTTTGTATATTTAATTAAAATGACTATTTAATTAAATATGCAAAAAAACACTGCACAAATTAGGGTACACAAACGGCGCCCCATAGTAAGTGCAAAAGCTCGCCTTAAGTTTATTTTAAACCGAAACTCGGTACGCCCGACGTGTCGCCTAAACCGCGTACATGCAGCCAGTTGTTTCAAACAAACTAACGATACACCCGTACGTTCATGGTTTTACGCACAGCGTAGGCTGGGCGGTGGGTCTAAAAATTCCTTTTGGAAGCATTCTACGCAGTTTTCGGCGCGAACAAATTTCGTTCGCCGTCGTGCTGTATAAATAAAACCATAGTATTTCATTATGATCCTTTTTACTCGAATGCCGCGTTCAGATTCGCATCATTTGATTAAGACAATTAACCGCACGTAAGGAATGGTCAAACGCTATCGCATTATTCTTGCTTCATGCACTTAGGTCCCTATTTCCTACCAACAATATTAATAACAGTGCAGTAATCAATTAACGAAACTTTATATTGGCAAATCACAATACAGCGCATTTTTTTTCTGTTTGAAAGCAGCAAGCAGTATGTGGTGTCAATTATAAGATAAATGATGAGAGGGAGCACTTACTTTTTTAAAAACCAATCATTTTCAGGTGTAGGCGGTTTGCGAATTGTACATCTCATTTGTTCTTAATTTGTTTCAATACATATACTGCATTTGAAAGTTGAAATATTATGCCAGCTGGTCTGAATAATAACAGCAATCTGCAATTTTCTCGTATGGCCTACAAAAAAACGCGTTTTTGCGTCCGCTGTTGCATCGTCAAATAAAGTAAAAATCGTAAAACCAGGTGAAACCACTGTAATTCTATTCCCTTTCATTGGCATAAACGACTGCAGGACTACTGCCTATTATCGCTAAAACTTTGTAGATTTTGCATTTTTCCTAAATTAAAACTTTCTGATTTGCACATACGTTAATCGTAACAAAGAATTTTGTCCCCCCTTTTTTCTTTATTTCTGACTGCGCCAGTGGAGATACCAGCAATAGGTTTGGTAGCAAACAACAATTATTTAAAATGTAAACATGCTACTGTTTGCTACCAAAGTGCGTGCATCCTTAATTTCACATCAATATTGTACCATTTTTTACCAACGCTTTGCTGTTTTATTTTTTATTTTAATTGCCCAATCAGCTAAGTCACTTCACTAAAAATAATATCTGATATGTTAATCGCACTGAAATATTGCAAATCAAAATATAAGCACCACAGGCTAACAAGTTTTGTTTTAATCTTAGTCTATTTGTGAGTATATTGCAACTGCTGGTAGTGGTGGTGGCGGTGGTACTGCCCGATCCCTTCCGAGGGATGGGGGCGCGGAGGAACTCTGCGGAGACCCAACAGTCGGGCCACACCCCAAGGTCTGGACCATAGGTCAAGAATAGAAAGAGAGGAGCCAAAGATAGATTTACGAAGAGGTTCAGAGGCAGGACAGTTGAGGAGATGATTGAGGTCCTGTAGAGGGTGTCCACAGGCACTACAAGCAGAATTCTCCTTTCGACTGATCCTGTGAAGATATGAAGATAAAAGAAGACTGTGACCATGGCAGCGAAGACGGGAAAGCTCACAGCGAATAGGGCGAGAAAGGAGCAGTTCCTCCGTAGAGACTTTGGGGACTTGGTAGTTAAGATAGGAGTGGGAGATGTGACGTCTCCAATTGTGGTACTGGAGGTAACAGATTTTGGCAATGACTGGGGGGAGAGGGCATGGGATCGCGTCAGTGGGCAGGGAGGCACCAGTTTTGGCAAGTAAATCCGCATTTTCATTACCGCGGAGACCAGCGTGACCGGGGACCCATTGGAAGTTTAAGGTGATGTTGTTGGAGAGGGAGGAGGCGAGGGACCAAACATTCCAGAGGGACTCAGGCAGGAGATAAGAGGGGGCTGAAGAAAGGATTGAGAGGGCCGATTGGGAGTCAGTTAGGAAAAGGACTGACTGGAATTTGCAGGTCAACAAATGGTTAGTACACCGATCGAGACCTTGCTTGAGGAGGCAATTGGACCAGAAGAAAAGGACAGGGAATGGGATGTGTTGCATTTGGAGCATGTGACATACACTCCAGCACCACTGGGACCAAAAAGGGAAGGGACAGAACCATCAGTCCATACTTAGATATCAGAAGGGGGGAGGGAGGATAGTCTGTTTGAAGCAGACTGTAATCGAGCTGTACTGTTGCCTGTGCAGTCGGGAATGAAGGGGGAAACAGTAAAGTGGGTTGCAGTCCATGGGGGGAAATGGGGGCACATGATTAGAGTCTCACGTGGGGATGGGAGTGATTGTGTGGCCGAAGAACAGAATGATCTCCAGGAGGGTTTCTTTAATCGACAGGGCACGTTTCTAGTTGCCAGGGATTTGAGGCTGGAGAAGTCTGCGGGGAGACGCAGAGCACGTTCGAAGGAGTAAAGGGCCTAATGTTCTAAAATTAGCTTTAGAGGAGGGAGTTTGGCCTCAAGAAGGAATAGGGGGTGGAAGAGAGGCACCCAATAATAACCCTGCATGCAGCTCTATGTAGGACTTCCAAGTGATTGGTTGCGGTGTCGCAGAGGAATGGGAACCATCCAGGAGAGGCATACGTGAGCAGCACCGGTCGCACAAAGGCTTTGTAAAGCAGGGAGAGAGATTCTTTCGTGGGACCCCAGAAGGCAGTAGCTATGGAGCGAAGGGCTTTGTGGCGTCGATAGAATTTGGAACACAGGGATTGGACGTGGGGCCCAAAGGATAGAGTCCGATCAAAGGTTACACCAAGGAATTTAGGAGTGGGATTGAACGAGAGAGGGATGCCCAGAAGATTCAGCAGGGGCTGGAAAGTGGCTTGATGGCGGTCTGTAGAGAAAAAGGAGGACTCACACTTCTTTGGATTGAGTGGAAGTCTCCCCAAGTTGGACCATGTTTCTAGGACATTGAGGGAGGATTGGACAACAGAAGATGCTTTGAGCGCAGATGCTAGAGGTGAGAGAAATGGGGCGGAAGGAGGACGAAGAGGAAGTGGGTTTTCCATGTTTGTGAATGGGGATGATAGTAGTAGGTTTCCAACAAGAGGGGAAAGTATGAGAAAATCAGGACCTGTTGAAAAGAGAAAGAAGGAAAGTTGGTGGCTCAGGCAAATGCTTTAGTAAAGGATAGGCAATCTGGTCAGGGCCAGATGCAGTGGAAAAGGAGAGTTTGCAAATGGCAGTGGAGAGTTCAGCCAAGGAGAATGGGGGAACAGAATGAATTGTGTAGGGAAGAAGCATCCTCACAGCTAGCTTTCCGAAGTTCATTCATGAACTGTCGTTCGGCTCTGCGTTAGGTACGGGGTGTCGCTTGAGATAGATGTGAGCGAAGATAAGAGGCATAGTGATTGGCGGTGTCAAGAGGGGAAGTGCAACCGGGAAAAGAAGGGTCTTGGGAGGTGTTCTTTTTGTTCGAGATGGCATTGAGAAGCCTCAAGACAGCACGAGGATCAGAACGGGGGGACAGATTAGAACAGGTGGCTTGCCAGGTTGCGGATTTGGCTCTAGAAATGACTGAGGACGCTCTACGAGAAGCATCTATGTATCTAAGGCGGTGAGCCTAAGACTGGTGTGCCTCGGAGCGGGCCCTCCGTCGTTCCCGCACTGCAGATTCCGCTTCCTGGGACCACCAGGCTTTAGGGGAACGACCAAGGCGGCCAAAGGGGATAGAGGCCTTGGCAGCTTCGACTAAGAAGAGGGAAAAGGAGCGGGCAGCCTGGTGGATGTTGACTGCGTCAACATCAAAAGAGGGGAGATGCTCAACAATATATGATTGGTAAACATCCCAACGGCCTTTTTTGTAGTTAAATTTGGCGGGACTAGTGCTGGGATGACGAACTGGAGAGGAGGGGAGGACAATCTCTATGGGGAGATGGTCAGAGCCAAGTCCAGGGAGAGTGCGCCACTCACAGTGGGGAGCTAACGAAATATCGGGGGATGAGCGACTTCCAGTGGAATGATGGAGGAGCGTGGGAGGCGGGGTCGTTCAGGATTTCCTGACCGGAGGAAGTGATCCAGCGAAACAGGTCATTTCCGGGCGGGTCAGGAAAGATGAGAGTGTCCCAGGTTGGGTGGTGAGCGTTAAAGTCTCCAAGTATAAAGGTGTCAGGGGAGTTAGGAAGGATGTCAGGAGAGAAGGTCCTAGTGTGAGAATCAGAAGGAGTGCTTCTGATTGGAGGGGAGTAGAGGTTAAGGAATTGTAGAGGAGAGTGGTTGGAGAGAAGAACTTTAGCACAGATGTAGTCTGAGTAGGGGTCCTGGGAAGAAAGATAGGAGACAGAAACAGGAGAGAAGGCCAGGTCAGAGTGGATAAGAGTGAGGACACCACCACCGGTGTTATGAGTACCGGAGGAAACAGGGCCCTGTCTGGCGAATGTCCGATCCGTACGAAGAGTAGAATATCCAGGGATTTGAAACTTCTTGGTTGCCGAAAGATGGGTTTCTCGGAGGAGAATAAGGTCATACTGATTGTTGGAAAGAAAGGCGATTAGTTCAGCACGACGTGAAGGGGAAAAGACCGCCAGCATTCCATTGTAGAATTCTAAGGTTTTGAGGGGGCATGGAGTTCATTGAGGGTGTGGCGGCGAGTTGTTGATTGGTTGTGTGCTTGTGGAAGGTAAAGTGAAAGCAGAAAGAGGGTAAGTGTTGAGGAGGGGAGGGTGTGAAGGGAGAGGTAGAGATGAATCCAGTACAACTTAACATGTTGGTGGGGGGGTGTGGGAGAGACGGGGTGGGAGAGGCACGGTCCCCATTGAGACAAGCAGGGCAATTCCAACGCATGGTGGAGCCAGCCGCGCAGATTTTGCGACAGTTAGCCCGGGTCAGGGAGAAGCAGAAGTGTACCCACTTGGAACAGGTGGAGCACTTTAGTGAATCCTTTCCTACCTCATGAGAGCACAAGGAACAGGGGTAACGTGGGGGGCCCTGAGGGGACGCAGTTTATAAAAGCCAGGTGGTAGTGCGGGGAACCCTGGGGGAGGGGACGCAGGCGTTATAACGAGGAAATTGGTCTGAGTAGGGGGCCAGTTTTCCTTTGGGGGCAGCACGCCGGGCAACGCCAACCCACTGCAGTGCCAGTTGCACAGATTGTGCGGAAGTCAGCACGGGTGAGGGAGGAGCAGCGGAAGTGTACCCACTTGAGGCAAGTAGTACACTGAAGGGAGTCTCTGCTCACATCTAGGTGACAGATGGAACAGGGGTACCTGGGGCGAGAACTGTTACGGACGTGGACCGGGTTTGGATGGACATTGCCACTAATTAGGAGCGAAGCCAGGATTAGGAGACGTTGAAAGGGACTCCAGTCAATTAGAAGAGGAGCCGCCCAGTTGTGACCGGTCAACGGGCAGCCCAGCGAAAAAACAGTTCAAGACAATGGGGGCGACCTTTTGGTCGAGCCCCTCGGGAGATCTGTCTTGCCATGTCGACCCATCCCCATTGGGGAGGGGACTGCACCACGACGGTGAGGCAGCAAGACGTAGGTGCAGACTGCAGGCTGCTTGCATGCTATGACGTCCGGATGTATTTTTTCCAACTTTTTGGCAATATCTAATCTCCCAAAATACAAGTGTAAATTTTAGAATTTGTTGCGTTGTTTGTTAAATTTAAAAGCAAAATTTTTAGGATAAAATTTTATGAAATTGTTTTGAAAAAGTTCTTTGTTTTCAGTTTTCTCCAGATGGAAGTTTGTCAAACAATTCAGATGAGTCACAAAAAATGCCCAAGAAAAAGAAAGTAACTTCAACAAAAGCTAAAAGCGGAAATTCACCATCTGCTCAAAGTTGTAGCAAAACTCGAAGTCGTCGCTATGTCAAACTAGATTTTGTTGAAAGCGGTTCAGCGTACTCAAGCGATGACAACAAAGAAAACATAAAACCTGGACATAAACATGTTCCTATTTCACAAGCTACATCTTCCAAAGCTGAGAAAACAAAAACATCAAATTCAAAAACTTGTTTTGCTGAGCGTTCGCATCGAACAAACTTGATTTGAACACGATTCGACGATGTTCAATGCGACTAGAACGAACAAAGGTCATTCGATTTTCCCAATTTGTCGAGCCTTTTCTTTGAAAAATCAAATGTTTGCTTAGACCAGATGGATATTATTGTGCAGTATTTTTTTATGTATTGTGTGTAGTTTTTGCGTGCTACTGTGATATATACCAAGTTTATGCTAAGTTAAGCTAATGCTAAGTTTTTCAAAATTCTTGGTTTCGTTTAGCTGGATCTGCTGTGTTGTATGGTGAATCTAGTGTACTCATTAGTTGGAAGACAGTTTTCAGTTTCGTTGAATGGATTGCAACCAATGGATGTGAATTGCAATTGGGTGAGATTAACAGTTAGTTCTGTAGTTTTTTCCAGTAAGATGGAGTGAAATAACATGGTTCAGATTGTTTCGCTCGGGTGCCGACTACTAGGCACCGTTATATTCGATTTTCCTGAAATGGTGGCCATGCTATTCGGCGAAAATCTTCGCTAACTGAATTCTTTAACGAATTTTTTTTCTCGAAATCGTTAGATTATATCGGTAACTTTGAGCTGCTTTTGTGCTGAATTTTTATGTCATACTACCAGGGATGTATATCTAAAGCTAAAAAAAAATTGCAGATTCAGAATCGATAAAATCAGAAAATTAGTACAAATACCTTCCCGTATACTTGCAACAATCTCCGCAGTAAAGCAAAATAGAAATTAACGGTTTTCGACGAGTTCAACCACGAACTGTTAATGCAACTTGATTCATAGCACAAATCAGTAAAATAACGTTGCACTTTATTAATGAAAAAGGAAGGTGTTTTATGTTTGTTGTACGCAAGTTAATGTTGGTCTAAGCTTTTTGTGTATTAGCGGCTTAAATGCAGAATATCTGAGAAGGGATTTGACTAGGGGATGTTTATTTGGTAGTTTTATTGCCCACGTGATCCAGCCTGCCTACAGGGTCTGTACTTGAGACTGGACCACCATATGCTGTTGCAGTTTTCTATAACTTCGTTCGCTTCAGCAGAATAGACGGTTGTCTGGAGGCCAAAACATCCCATGTTTCATCGTTTTTTTATCAAAGTGAATTTGATCTAATTTTCGATACGATGCACTGCTGCATGTTATTTATTTAACGTATTTTACAACTTACTGAAATATCAAACATTTTTCAGCACCGCAAATAACGAAAGCAGAAGAAAGCTAAGCGATTTTTACTCTTAATTGAACTATTAGGCAATATGTACTTAAAATACATTGGTAAAAATATGCTATGCTGCTGTAGTTACTAATTAAAAATGCTTTTTCTAACCGAGCCTTACTTCGCGCTTTAAAAGGAATTAAGATGTATAAACATTAATCACAAATACAAAAATGAGCATGGAAACATTGGAAGAATAATATTAGTAACGACAGAAGCGACTCATTTTAAGAAAAATAACGATCGTATTTTATTATTTAATACTGATGTAATTTCGCTCGAAGATAAGGGCAATGAGTATTGTGTTGGTGCCACCTTTGGCTAGGCTGCGGTTTTGCTGATACTGTTATAAAGCAGCAATCGTTCGAACATCAAAACTCTTTATTCACATTAGCCAGGCAGTGGTTAAGACGAGCAATGAACAAGACGCCATGTAATCGCTTCTACTAAGCACTGTTACGAAGCGAACAATGCTACAAAGCTATCTATTGAAGTTGCTAGCTTGGAAGCAAGGCCGTATGAAAGAGGATTTGTCCCGGTTCCTCGTTAAAGACGCTCTAATCGTTATAAAGTTACACAGTAATGATTACAAAGTTTTCATTTTTTTTAATTTTCGAGCAAACGGTTTGGTAACATGCCTTAAAGCATCAGACTAGCTACGTTCGAGTGTAACAAGTATGCTACATATTTTTATGTTCAAGCTAAATAAATGCAGGTTTTTTGGTAGTAGTGGTAATTTACAAACAAGTTCAAATATTTTCATAAGTTTGAGCAAAAGCGTTGATAAACACGGTCATAATTTAGTGAAAAAATTAGTACCAAAGGGTTGATGCCTTTTTACAGCCCTGCTTGGACGAAAATCGGATATTTTTCTGAAATAAAAAATTAACCGCAATAGAAAATCCTTTCAAATTAGGCCACACACAAAGCAAAAGCAGCAATAGGCAAGGTATGAATAGGTTTTAAGGCCGTGTATGATTACGTAGAAAAACACACCGCGGTTTTTGCTGCCACTATAAGTGGTAAGTTTTGTGTTGAGAAGCAAACAGTAAACAATAGGATGTTTCAAAATTTCACCTTTTTTCAAATTAAAAATGCTTGGGGTCTCATCAGATCGGATTTCGGCCACAATGAAGAAATAAAAAATTTTTTTTTCGATTACTCGCTGTTTTGAGGGCGTCCCGCCCCCCCAAAGTTTGATATTTTTGGACGCGGGAAACATTTTTTGACTAGTGCGATATCTCCTTAACGAAACGAGATAGAGAGTAATGTTTGGTATCAAAATTTACAGAATGGTCGACTTCCTATCTGCAGTCAATACATTTATAATCCCTAGCTCCAACAGAAACGAAGTTATTTACGAAAAACTGTTTTTTGCCACTTTTTTTTACTTTTCAAGACTGCAATAGTGTGAAATCCTAAAGTTATGATATCATAGAACTTCTTCTCATTAAGAATAGTTATCTACTGTCCGTCTGTAACGTCGTAATAGTTTGGTCGTTATAAATGCTTTGCCACGTGTTAGTTAACTCCTTTTGGAATAAGACAATGTCAGCTACAAGATCTAAATTTGGCAAGTTTTTGATAAGCTGCGAAAAGTTTGCCAATAATATGTTACCAAGCAATAGAAATGTTGTTAATCACTACGAATTCTTACGCAAAACCTTATGAAGTACAGACCCCAAATTCTTCAAGAAATTGCCAGTTTTTACGGATGTTAAACAGGAGCTGGTAAACAATGTGCGTGAAATTTGGCTGAAAGCTGGTCTTACTGTAATGACTAAATGTAAAGAACTAATTGACAAACACGAAAAAGGAATTGCTGGTTAGCGACGAATGGTGGGATTTAGTTTTTGATATTTCCAAATGCAAATGCCCAATAGCTCCTAATCCTCCAATGCACAACGGCAAGATGTTCTGCTCGTGTTGTTGGGAAGACATGATTCCACAAGAAGAAATCGAATTTTTTGAAAGACCAAAGAACCCACAGAAAAATGTACATGTCTTCATCCCTGGATAAAGTTTATGCGAATAAAATCCAAAACCGGCTGAAGCATCAAGCTACGCCACGCATGCAGTTAGACGAACCATCCTGCTCTTACTCAGTTGCTCAGTCGAGTAACTGTTCATCAGGCCTCACACTGGAAAGCAAGTTAAGACCAAAGGATAAAGCAGCATCTGACTCAACTCTGCTGGATGAGGACATCCAAACTACCGATTCAGATGATCCTAGTTTCTTTCCTAAACCTATCGCCGGAGGAAAGAAATACACAAAAAAGCGGAAACTCTCTATTAACACAAACAGTTGTACTTTGGCAGATAGACGCCATACATCTATACGTCAACAATCTGACCAAATTTTAGCTGTTGTTGGTGAAAGTATAGCTGCATCTCCTGCCACTGTCTACAGACATAGAGAGGAAGCAAGATTGTTCTCATTAAGAGTGTGAGTCTGCAATAAGTGAATCAGAGTTTCTGCAGTTACATCATGACAGCAGGAAAATCATTGGAATGGAAAGGTATGTGTTTATGGTACAATTTTACAGCAAATTAACAAGGAAAAAAGTAGAGAAGGTAGTTGGGGTAAAATCATACTTGCCGGAAACATCTGTAAACAGTGAAGCGGTGTTCCATACAATTGTTAATGAAACTTGTGGCAGAATACTGAGCAAAATTTATTCTGTTATGAGCGATACATGCAGAGTGAATACTGGTCAAAAGACTGGCATCAACAAACGCCTTCAAGATTACATTGCTGAAAATTTTAAACATGATATACATTCGTTAGAGTGTATGTTTCACATAAATAAAATTTATCTATCTCACGTTATTGATGAGGTTGAAGGTAAAAGCAAAGGTCCAAATACATTGGTAGAAGGCGCTCTTTTAAACAAAATCAAGTCTATCACCAGTGGTTCTCCGGAGACTTTGATTGACAGAGAAGCTCTAGATGTACGCATTACCCCCATTGCTAAGCTACATCTTCAAAACAAACTTTGCTGGTTTTCTGAACCAAAAAGTATGAGAAACAGCGCTGATGCAGGCTTTCGCAGCGACCAGATGTGCTTACTGGTTTTGTCTTGTCAGTTTTTTATGGATATACCAGCCAATCTCAAAAGTTTGCTATGGTATAAACAAGAAGAGGTTAGTCACTCCCGTTGGTTAACTACAGCAAATGGTTATCTGCGAATGCTTTTATTTCACTCTTCCGATCATACTACTGTAGAGAAGACAAAACTCTCAAAGCTTGTGTCATATATTGTTTCTGTGTATTTGCCTTCATTTCTGATGATTCACCTTAAACCACATGCATGTGAGGGTCCTTTTGTGACATTGTTTCAAAGGGATCTCTTATTAGCTTTTGAAGCAGTCGATTCGGACGTGTGTAAAGTAGTGAACCGATACTTTTTGCAGCATGCAAAGAGTTGGCTTTCGCCACATAATATTGCTTTAAGTGTCTACTCTGAAAATCTACCAACGACCAAGGAAGTTTTGACATCTCTTACTTCGCTGCCGGAAGAAGTGGCAATTGAAGATTTGCTTTTGACGAGACGAGCCAAACTAAGAGACTTTTTTACCTTTTCCAGTAAAACCGCGCCATGCATCTCGTTTGGCTCAGCCGAATTTTGGAAATCTATCGAAAATCATAATCGCTGCAATGAAAGGGAAATAGGCAAGCTGAAAGATTTGTTGCATCGCAAGAAGATTCGAGACAATTCTTCACGAAGAAACCAGACAGATATTCGTCTACGTTCATACTTATGTAGTAGCTCCAGTTGATGTGTTTTTTGTTTTGTTACTGTACTCGTTTCGTTGTTTTTGTTTCTCTAATCGTCCACGGGAGGTAAAAAACTTTGTTGCAGGCTCAAAAATTTTAGCCATTTTAAAACTCTGTATCGACGTACCCGTACCTTTAGGAGCCAAAGAGCATCCCCAAATGGACCTCTCGAGCAGTATAAATGCAAGGCAGCGTGTTATGAGATGTCCCATTTGTTGTTTTCGTTCTAAAACTGTTTGATTTTTTTCTTTTTGCATCTGACTGTTTTGCAGTTTGATTTGCTTTGTATGCCAAGTCGGTACTGACTTGATATTACCTTATCTTCAGCTTTACTGAGTGCTAAAACAGTTTTTCGTAAATAACTTCGTTTCTGTTGGAGTTAGCGATTACGAATGTATTGACTACAGATAGGAAGTCGACCATTCTGTAAATTTTGATACCAAACATTACTCTCTATCTCGTTTCGTTAAGGAGATATCGCACTAGTCAAAAAATGTTTCCCGCGTCCAAAAATATCAAACTTTGGGGGGGCGGGACGCCCTCAAAACAGCAAGTAATCGAAAAAAAATTTTTTATTTCTTCATTGTGGCCGAAATCCGATCTGATGAGACCCCAAGCATTTTTAATTTCAAAAAAGGTGAAATTATGAAACATCCTAGTAAACAAGTAAGTACTGAGCTATCCGCAAAAAAAATGGAAAAAGAAAAAAATGATACCGTAACACCAAGTTACTATACAGAAATAATTGCAAAGCTACAAAAATCCTAATTCCACTGCTGTTCGAAAAAAGACACAACTAGCCCAGAAACACTCAAGTCGGGGCTGAAATTCTGGCTTCTGCTTGGTTTTAATCGGCATTTTACTGCTGCTTGCATTCTTGTGGTGTGTCTTTAGCCTTTGGATCTTTCTGCAATCACAAAACAAAATTTACGTAACAAATGGACAAAAATTGACTTGATGAATGAAATGTAAGGTATCGATGAGATTAATATTAGATAGCCTTTGGGTCGGATCAAATCGACGATTTTGAACTTCATCTATCTTCGTTTCTTTATATTAGAGTTTCCAGCTTTTCTGCGAGTCGTTCAACATTTAAAAAGATAGTGAGGAATGTAGACTAGAACGTGTAGCCTACTCATGTTGAAAAGGTAGACAGTAATAATTTCGTTTGTTGCTGACTTTCTGTTTTGTATTGTACACAGTAACTTTCGTCTACTCAGCATTTACACAGCGGCAATACTTGTTTCACAATGGACTTTATCATTTTGTGTGACCGGCTATATAGAGATAATATAAATTGAGCACTCTTAACCTTACTTACGTTATTGCTTTACTTTACAGTGATATCGTTACTTTTTGAGGTACTTTTACTACTTCAGCAATCTCTTTTCTTACCTCGGGGTCATAATCAGAGTCGTTAGCACCTTCTGAGTCATCCGAGTCTCCCATATCGTTCAACTAAAAACACGCAGTTTAGTCTATTAAATGAGGTATGAAATCTAATATTAGCGTCAAACGTTAATACAACGAGACCGAACGATTACAAAGATATTAAGACAGCATTACTCTCACCTCTTCAAATAGCAGATTAGCCGAAACAGTTAAGTAAAAACTCAAGAAGTAGGTCTCAAAATTGTACAAAATTTCAAAAACTTTCAACCGGTTCAGTGGTGGAACCAGGGGGAGGGACTGAGGCTGAAGCCTCTCTAAGCAAAACCATTCAAAAATTTAACCCAAATGTGCATTTATGCATGATGCAATCTTTTTAAAAACGTGCTGGGTAAGTAGTGGGCCTGGAAGGGCTAAGTCTTCATATCAGAGCAATTTAACTCCGAAGTGAATTGAATACTACGTCTCGGTTTACTAAAAGCAGCAATTGTTGGATACACTTTTCGCACACAGCAATTTTATATGTTGTTAGGTCCTTCCCTACTTTAGTAAATGCAGGTTGCATACCTCTCATAATTTAATAGGCGAAAAGCAACCTAACTATTCCACAAAGGTTAAAATTCGCAGTTAAAAGCATCATTTAATGATGCATGTATTTGAACGTTCCCTTACAAGACAAAATTGACATGCACTTTTACTACATCATTAATACGCGAGTTTAGTTTATGTTCCAACATCTCTACAGCGAATGGCGAAGCCTTAGTTGTAATCAGACTCTTAAAATCACGTAAATAAATCAAGATCTGACAGGTGTAAAGATAACAACCGGATATAGTCCAGTAGGTCATTAATTTTTCATGATAATTGCGGTAATAACCGCGAAAGTGAGGGTATAAACAAATCCCTGAAAAATCTGTTCAAACATTTTGGCTACCTTGAGCTTACTGATTTAATTAGAAAGCAAATAAGAGACCAGAATGAGTATTCGATCTTAATCCTTCTCTATAACATGTTTCTGTGTCGCCGTTACGTCTTAGTAAAGCCAGATTAAGGCAACATTTTACAAGACTGTAAAATTTGAGGTGACTGCCAAATGAATACAGCATAACGTTGATCACTGTGGTGTTTATGAAGTTCTCTTCATGCGACCCCAAGCTAGCAGCCGTGGGCTTCGCATTCTGTAGTTCAAAATTTATTGCTCTGAAACTTTCTGAAGCAATTTTATAATGCGTGAGAAAACTTTGGGTGACAACAGTGGATTGCTAAAAATGGTGACACTCGGGGCGCAATTTCGTGGTGTCACCCAACATAATGTATAGTAGGCTGCAAAAGGTTATATTTGAAAGCATAGGTGGGCACAGCTAACAAAAAAATTAGCTCCGCTAACAGCTGTTCCGTTAATTGAAAAAATTAACTTCGCTAACGCGAATCCAGTAACACAAAATTTTCGTTACCGGAAGCTAACGCTAATCCGCTAATTAACCGTTACAGTACAACATGCGACGGAAAAAACGAACTTAAATTTCATAACTTGTACCAATCATTGTGGTTCTCACTAACTCCATGAAAATTATCCCAAGTCAACTCCAAATCTCGGCTGAAAATCGGCACTACAAAATGGCAAACACTTCTTTTTAGTTTCTTTTGTCATCGCTTAAAATTGACCAAAAAATGACACAACGAATCGCGGAGAACTTTTTTTTCTTTTATGGTCTTCACCTAAATTCGGCCGGAGAATACCTCAACGACACGGCGAAGATTTTTTTTAGGTTTGGTCTTTACCTAAAAAATTAGGTTATTTGCATACGGCTCCTAGCAAACTCAAGGTTGAAAATTAGGCACTGTAATTAAAAACGGTTGAGAACCACAGTTCTAAACAGTAAATAACGGTAGACGCGTAACCGGAATTTTGCTGGGGAAGAAGCGGATTAAACCATAAGATTTTTTCATTCTAAAAATGCTTCAATTGGGCAGTGTGCTTAACAGACTAGTGCAACTCAAGTGCATCAAAAACGTCCTGTTTTTGTCATTTTTCCGGAAAAATAGCAATGTCAACGCTATTAGGATCATATTTTGCTTGTTTTTAGAGCCGTTTGGAAGATTTGGTTTGCAATTTGGAAGCCAGTTAAAGAATTAAATTGCCCAGCACCTTCAATTTCCCTCTTACTCAAAGATCAAATCTAAAACACGTTTGAACTCGTGCAGTGTTAGGTAAAATTTTCCAAGTCACTTGGCTAAGGGAAAGAGGGGTGGTTATCTCCCTCCCTGGTTGAGTCACAAATTAGTGCGAAGGACCTATTCACTAACAAGTGGGTAGGCTTCAGGCCAGCAGCACATCAGAAATTTGTTGCACTTTCTGCAACCTTCAACTTTAGTAGCTTTTTTGTCAATTTTAGCAAAGACAGTTTATACTGACTGAACTATTGGAGCTAACGACTACCTGAGCTTACCCTGAAAAATAACAGATAAAGTAGGCCGAGCCTACCCCCTACGGCAGCACTGCCTTTGATAATCCTTCATAAACTACACGTGATTGCGTTATAGGCGATGTTTACCTGTAAGTTCTTTTAATAGTTCAGAGTTTGGATTCAGTTTAATTGGTTTGTTCCTATGGAAAATGCATTTGCCCACCACCCTTATTGCACTCTTCTCATCAGTCAGACTACTTAGAACCAACCACAACGGGTAGGTATAGCCTACCGCTCGGCCTCAAAAACCTAGGCAATCCGGCAACGTACTGTAGCTGGCTTTAACTCCACCTTTGTCTTCAGATACAATATTTTAATCTTCTTGCTTCTTTCTAAATGCTCGCAATGCATGAAAGTTGAAAGAGCTTTCTAAATCCGTCGGGGGCGGCAGCCCGCTGGCCAACACAAAACTGACTGAAGTTCGATATGACACGAGCAATTTTAATCGTGCCTTTTCGAAATGCTGGTTTCGAAATTTTGACCTCGCATTGGCTCGCGATTGCGCAAGGCCAGCATTATGATGTCATAGACTGTAGTGATTACCAACGCGAGAAAAGCATTACAATATCGAAGCACGATATTTGCGGCAATAATTACTGATCTAAAAACGCCTTACATCGTATACTTGAAGTACATATTTCTCCGCCAGGCAAAAACAGCTACAGCAGGCCGTTTGCTGTAAATTCTAGCGTTCACCTTGTAAAAAAATTTGAGTGGCAACTTATTTTTTACTTAAATACATTGATTTTCATCTCACAAACTCACATGCAAAAGTTCTCCACTTATTTTCCTGCAGTATTTTTTTAATTTGACCTGAAAGTTGGCTTCTAAAATGCGGATGAATACAATCAGACAACCGGAATTGACCAATCATAAAATAGAATAACTTGGGGACTTTCCCTTTAACGAATTTTTAAAAACTGCTTTGGATCAGGTCCTGAGGTAGGCTACACTGATTTAACGGTTAGTTTTCTTACTATGTTAGCTTAAATTGGGTTAAGTGGGTGCAATAGTTGGATTTTGTTCTTAAATTTGTTTTAAAAAGAAATTTTTGGCAAATTACTAGCAATAAATACTGGTATCCATAATGAAACCATGATGAAACATCGCTTTAAAGTAGACCTAGGTCTACACAGTATAGATAGCCAGGTACTTGGTAACCAAAAGTGATATGACGTGCCAGGCAGAAATTATGAAGCATTGTTTCAAAATAGTACTTTAAAATAGCCTACAGTTACTGGTACAGAGATAATAAAGTTATATGACCTGCCAAGCAAAACATCGTCGCAAACTGCTGTGTTCAGGTATCAGTGGTAATTTTATGACATTGCTGCGAAAATGGTCGAGACTTTTAGATTTGAAAATGCACAAAACGTGAAGACCTTGCATTGTTTCTCAAACAACTAGGCCTAATGTAGATTTGTATTTGTAGATCTAGCATAGTTGTGCAGGCTTTTAGATAAAATAGAGTAGATTTGTACTTCTAGACCCAATTCCCATGAAGACACTGCGACTTGTCATTTGAGATTTTGTTCAACGCTCTCTCAATTTTAGCCAAGTAGCACTCTGTTTAACAAAGTTTAAATCAGAGGCGGAGTCCTCGAGGACACATTTTGAAGTCCATGGCCTCGAAGCTCACGTCCTCGGCTTTGAAGCCTACAAGCATGGGCGCAGTAGCTCAAAAGGATTTATGGGAGCACCAAACTTTTGCTCGAAAAATGATATTGAATTCTGCCCGGAAAGTGATCGGTTTTTCTGTCCAAATCAGGTGACCTCCAAAAAAAAAGGTCTTCACTGAAATTGAGACGGTTTGATGAATATTATATTGCCCAAAATTTTGACGCAAACTTGCCCGAAAAATATGAAATTGCCCAAAATTTTAATACAATATTGCCCAAATAATATAAAATTGCCCAAAATTTCGACACTTTAAAACCAAGCGGGGGGGGGCCAGTGCCCCCCGGACCCCTCGCCTCCTACGCCACTGCCTACAAGTCCTCGAAAATGTCCTGTTCTCGGCTCGAGGACAGCATTATTTTTTGATTGGTTGAAAAGGAAAATAACCAAACAAAAAATAATCAAAAATTCTAGCCTTTCAATTCATTTTTTTTCCTTATTTGAAAAATATCATAAATTGTGATTGCCAAGTCATAGTAAACCTTATTTTAAATGGCATTGTGTGAAAGCTTTAATCAGAGAATGAGGGACAAAAGGCAGTGTAGTATTGTTATTCTTATTTCTGCTAATATTTTCGGTGCGAGTGGTACAAACCGCAAAGCCTTAAAACCATCAAGAGCCATAACAAGGGATCCGGGGTCCTGACGCAAACATTTTTGAGTTGCTAATGCTAACTCATGACCGTGCTTATCTGAGATGGACTCGGAAAAAAGTATATGTGCGTGATAATGAAATGTAATACAGTTACCACGGCAGTAGCGTAGCCAGGGGGGAAGCGGGGGGTGGGGGGCCTATAGCCTCCCCCATTGGCCTGTCAACCAAAACGCAGAATAAGAAAAATACCGCGTTTTTAGGTCTTTTGAGGCTGTTTTTTGCGCTGGAATGGAATGAAATCTTTTTTTGCATTCCTGTCCTAGGCCTCGAGAAGTCAGCCCTTGGCCTTGATCTCGGATTTTTTTGTATCATTGGCCTAGGCTTCGAACGTTGTGTCCTCGACTCCACCTGTGTCCTCGACTCCACCTCTGTCCTCGACAAATAATAAACTATACTGTATCAGAAAAAAGCGCTACATGTGGAGTTAAAAATGAGAGCATGAAATTAAATATAACTATAATTGTTTGAATGGCTGGAAACAGTCGCGTAGCCAGGATTTCGCAAAGAAGGGGGGGGGGGGGCTTTTTTTGAAGTTTGATTCAACCGTAAACGAACTTGACCCGAATTTTCATTTGGTTTCAATTGGATTGAGGCAAATTCAGAGCGTTTTTCTGCCAAAATCGAGTGATCTCCAAAACAAAGTCTTCACCGAAATTCAGAGCGTTTTTCTGTCAACTGACACCTACTTCTATTTCTCATTTCACGATCTTTGGGGGGGCTATTTTCGTTTGGGGGGGCTATTTCCCGTTTTAGGGCAAAAACCAACCTCAAAACAGCTAAAAGCATGCTATTTTGCATACTGTTAAGGCCAATGGGAGGGGGGCTATAGCACCATTTGCCCCCCCTAGCTACGCTACTGGCTGGAAAGATGCGCGCTGCAGTCAATCAATTTTTCACACGACGTCATTAAGATGACGAGAAGCTCCCATGAAAAATTTGGGCCTTTTTCGAAAAAAATAATGGTTTATTATTTTTACGTTTCTACAATTGTGAGCTCTTCAGAGGGGGAGGGCAACCCCGGCCAAATTGCAAATCTCTTCAAGGCCTTCCTCCTTGATACAGCCCTGCTAAGATTCTCAAGTTATTTTTGCCATTAAGTAATTTATGTTAAATTTTACAAAGTGACGTTTGGCGGTAGAAACGCGTGCCCTCATTCATCGATAGGCAATTAATGAGCTATAGCAAGATATTATGTGTAATAAAACGTAAAAAAAGATTAATTAAAATTAGGAAAGGGGAAAATGTGATAAAACTAAAGTTTTTCAATCTAACTTTTACGTTACCGGTACTTTCTTTTTTAAAATTGCTTTGAAAATTTAATTGCTTCACCTCTTTCAAAAACACAAAAATTGTTTTTTTTTATTAAAAAAAAGTCACTAAAATTGTTCAACAGAGGCATGTGAACTTTGCCCTAGCCTCCAGACCCCGTTTTTTCCAAGGACGTGAGCTTGCACATACTGGATACGGTACCTTAATTCATTTTAAACACATAAATTATTATACTCTATTTTGCAATACTTTTAGATAATAATATCGTAGTCGCTATACAATGTTTGAAAACTATGATAACATTTTTAAAAATCTACAAAAAGAAGTCGTTCAAACAATAAAGGTTGTTTTGGAAAAAGTACTAAAACGGTGAGGATGAGAGATCCATAATCACTCAGAGGACGTTTATACTGGGGTTTTAACTGATAAAGTAAAGGTCTTAAAATTGACCGTTTCCATGTTCAGAAGTTAGTTACTCTCATTTCGCATAACGGTCTTAATTGTTTTATTACCACGATACCGCTATGGAACGTAATCAAAATTGCTGCTAACGCGTAAAACTTCAAAATAACATTTGTTATTTTTAGAAACTACCATTTTCAAATTATCATGAAAAACTTAACGAAATGCAATGTCTTACACTTTCGCGCTTAAAAACAGTCAAAGTTTGCCGACCATAGCTTTTTTTAAAATTTTGTCCGTGGTCTTTGGCTTTGGCCTCGACCAATTCTGCCCTTGGCCTCGAGAGAGTCTGTACTTGAAAAGCCGGTCCTTGGTTTTGGTCTCGGATTTTTTTTTCAGTTATTGGCCTCGAACATTGTGTCCTCGACTCCAGATCTGCTTCAAATATCGAACACGTAACGTGCAACTTGAATGTGATGATTGATGACCACGACAATGAAAATAATTTGTATTAATGTGATCGGTGATACTGAAGAAAAAGTTTTGATTTCTCCAAACATTGTTGAAGCTTAAGACATCATCGGCAACCAGCATATTTTGCTTTATTTTTTGCACTTTCCTAAGTAATCAAAAGTGCTCTAATTTATTCTTCAATTGTTACTTGCTTCGGATGCACCCTAAGGTTAGAATTCACCTAGCACACCCATCAAAAATTGATTTTTACCAAAAAATGCGATTTTGCTTTTCATCAACTCAAAAAGTATTGTGGTTTTGCAAAATTTTGACAAAAACTTCATATTGCAATTTATATTGTGACGTTTCATTCATTCGTTACGTTTTTTGTGGCGTCATCATTGACCGGTTACGTCATTTCAAAAGTACCCTCATCAAAAATCCTGTTTATAATTGTGCAGTTTTAAGTTGATATACTTATTTTAAATATTTAACAAACATTTGAAACATGTTTGCTTTTGTTGTTAATTTTATTGATTTTTGTTAACTGTTTTCTAGTCAAACTAGGCCCCAAAATAAATAAATTTTTAATTTTATCTGTAGCCCAATGCTTTCGGAAAAGTTTATGTCATTTTTGTACGTTCAAACAAATGAAGTAAACTCCTATCGATGGTTAATCACTGAAAAATTAAGGGGAAAATTATTAAAAGCTTAAATAAACACAAAAGAAACATTTCGCCGCTAGTAGTGCTAGAGAGCGCTAGGGAGGATTGCTTAATTTAACTTTAAAACCAAACTAGAAATTTGCGCATCTAAAAAATTGTCAAAATAAGCAAATAGAAATGATAAAAGGATTTAAATTTGCACATTATGCGGAAAATATGTAATTTTTAGTTTTGAAAACCCCCAATTTTACCCCCCATTTGCTCGAAAACTGCAGGGTAATTTTTGGAGAACTTTTTATATAAACCTCCTAGGATGAAATACAGTCTATCTGCATCAAAATTTTTTTGCCACTCAAACTTTTTTACAAACTCGATTTTTAAGCGTCCTAGAATTTACAGCAAACGGCCTACAGTTGGTGTATTTTAGAAAATGCTTTACAGAAACCACTGTTGCAACTATTTTTTTCTAGCGGATTAGCGGATAGGCTAAAAAATTAGCTTCGATAACCAGTCCGTTAACATTTTTGAACGGGAGCGGAACCGCTAATCCGTTAATAAAAACGTTAGCTTCGCTAATTAGCGGATTAGCGATTTGTGCCCACCTACAGTATGTTTGAAAGATAGCGGTACTACTTCATTACTGTAAATAGCGGTTGTTATTTGGCTAACTCAATAGCTTCTCATTGTAATAATCTAAAACTTGAAAGTATGAGCAACACACTAGTATCAGGTGCGTAACCAAAAATCTACAGTGGGGGAAGGAGCTGTGTTCGGGGATCCGGGACCTCTACCGGAGGCCATTGGGGGTTTAGGGGCAGAGCGCCCAGCACTCGAAAATTTTTATTTTTTCGCAAAAATAATTTAATTTTAGGCTCATTTTGAGAAAAATTAATGCTTTTCAAACGTGGCAACAAGAAGAACTCTGGAGGCATTGAAATTAGCAGTGCAAAAACATGATTACAGACTCAGGCGCGAAGCCAGAAATCTGCAATGAGGCGGGCTCTTTCGGGGGTCTGGAGGTGAAGCCCCCAACGTTCGAAAATTTTGTATTTTTTTTGCACAAATAACTTAATTTTAGGCCTATTTTGATAAAAATTATTGCTTTTTAAATATGGGATAGAAATTAGCAGTGCTGGCTGGACATTTGGGCAAGGCTATGTGGGAGGTGGCGAATGATAAAATTTCGATCAGCTTTCTTATTTACAAGCTGGTACGGTAAATCATAAAATTTTATTGTTCAATGAAACTAACAAGGAGTAAACCATTTCGTCAATATTTAATACAGAAAAATAATTGGTGGGGGGGGGGCGAATGGAACGATATTTGAGTCGAAGTTATTGGTAATTAACTACTGATAAGTAATTAACTAACAACATTTGAGCCACCACCACCACCCCAATTCCTGAGCTTAAATTTTTTTATGAAACCTATATTCAGCATGTTTCAACAAGCGATCAAATTTGATTGCTTAGTGTTGGCGATTTCTCAAAGTTTTTACTGATTTGTGATTTATATGTTTGACATGCCTTAAATCATTTTTTAGTCCATTCCAGCGTGCTAAACATTTGCAATGATGTTAACACATCGTTGTTGTTTTTTTTTGTTCGATTGGTATCATAAAATAGTGTCACCCCAAAATGGTGACACCCGGGGCGGGCCGCCGCCTCCCCCTTCTTAGAGACGCCACTGGGTGACAAGAATTTGCCAACCAAGTCAACTGAGAGCCGCAAACTGACCGCTAACATTACGGTTATCGTGCACCCAGAATTTGCGGCCTCAAACGACTAGCCTGAAAAGTGCCCCATAACAACGTGATAAGATAAGATAACATGACAAAGGCAATCAGTTAACAAGTGAAATATTAAAGGTAAAACTCCACTCACTCTATCTCCTTCTTCGTCCTCATCATCTTCGTCTTCCTCATCATCAAAGTCATCATCACCCGCCTCGCCAGTGAAGTAGAGGACTGCACGGGGGATGATGCGCTCGCGAAACATGTGACCAATCTCGAAGTCACTTGTTAGCAATGCCTCAGTGTCCGAATCCTAATAAGGAAATTTTATTACGTCACAAAATCGAAAATGAACAGAATTCCATTTGAATAAGATAACTAGGGTTAAAATCGATTTCACCGACGAAATACAAACTAGGCTTTAATAATTTCATTGAGGCTAGTTTCTTGGCTTTTTTGAAATTAATCTACTTGATGACACGACAACTGAGCTACTGGCTTCATTTCTATCGCTTCTATCTGGTTCTCTTGAAGTTGAGGGAGATTCAGTTTTTCAACATTCCTCAAAACGAACACTGAAAAGTGAACAATAGCAATACGATGATTTTTTCTTTCAGTTTATCAGTGTATCGCTGGGACCATACTGGGGGCATTTGGCCCCCCTGAGGGTTCAAGGGACACTAACCAGAAGGCCAATAGCGTAAGATTTATTAGTTGACGGTAATTAACCACTTATGGCAAGCGGACAGTTGACGCTTTCATGCGTTTTTATAGACTCTTGCAGAAAAACATGCTGCCAATTTCATGCGCTTGTAAACTAGGATGTTTCATTTTTTCATCAATTTCGAGAAAAGCTAAGTTTGGGCGATTTTATGACGGGGTTTTGGGTACAAGTAACGAATCGAGCGTTTTTTTTCGATTATGACGTCATTCACCGGTGGCACCGGCCGTTTGAAGTTTATGACGTCATATGAGGCGCCGAAATTAGCATATCTCGCGAACGGGTCGGGTTAGGAACCTCATATTGGTGTCAAACGACGCAAAATAGCCGGTTTCCTATCTGCTCTTAATACATTTCATACGTCTATCTGCTACTACAAACCGATAAATCAAGAAAAACCGTGTTTTTTAGAAAAATTTGAAATTTTTAACACTACACAGCAATTGCTACAGTTTTTGGTTAGTTGTAAGGATCTAGAAGTTTTTTTTTATATGGCTCAGAATCTTAGTTTTTGAGTTATGTTTCCGATCTTGTTTTGCAGACTTCTTTACTTACACCAGATTTTATTTAGCTCAAGTATCCAGCTCTTTCATGCTTAAGATACCGGTATTTTTAACATTTTTTATTACCGAAGTTCTAATTCACCTAAGAGATGATGGCTGACTAGCGTACCTCTTCTAAATCTTATAACAGGGTCATTCCATGTCAAGCGTCCTAAATTTTTGAAAGTGCCCAGCTCGACCCCTTTCAAATTTGCTCAAACTTTGTCAAAATGTTTTATAACATGATTGAGGCATACCTTGAAAATTTTAGCTCAATATCTTGAGTAGTTTTAACATTATGGGTCTTTGAAGTTTTTCGAACCCCCTCGCCATGTGACAATATGGCTTTTCGTGGCATTTTTGAGGATGCATACTACAAAATCTAAAGATACTAGAAAGCTAATTTTTGGTATGTTTGTACAACTTTTGGTATAGTTCACATATCAATTGCAAGGAAAAAATTATTTCTTAGTATAGGGGAGCAATGACTACTCAAAGTTGCCTCATTTTCATCCGAAAACCAATTTTCGATCATTTTTATCTGCTTATAACTTTTAAACTAAAAAGAGGAAGAATACCATATTTGATATAAATGATCCTTGTCTACTATACTACAACTTGGCTAAGTTTGATGAGGAACATTGCATTAATATGGTCGATATGGCTCATCAAAAAATGGCCCAAATTCAAAAATAGCAAAATGGCACCATCTTCTGGTGTCAAAATACCCCGGTGGACAGTTGTTTACAAAAAAGATTTTTTTACCACTGATAGAACATTTCTTCAAGAACTTATATAGCAAGTTTCAACTTTGTGACTCAACTATAAAGGGTTGGCATTGGGGTGAATTTATGCCCCATAAAATACAAAAATAGCACTTCGTCTAGATTTTGAACATGTCTGAAAGCATTAGACATAAACATATAAGTTGTAAACAATAACGAAAATGTGTTATGATATGTAAAAAAGCATATGGTATGATTCAACACTCTCGCAAAAGCATTTAAGAAAAGGACAGTGTCAAAGCCAATTCAAGATTTTTGAGAGGGGCAATTAATTAAGAGACCAGCTGGTTGAAAATTTTGCAATTTTTCAGCAAAGAGTATGAACCAGTTTTCGGATGTTGAATTAGATTTGTCGTTCAAAACATAAGTGTTACCACTTCCTCCCATGACAGGATAAAAGTGAAGCAATCAATCGATCAACGCTATCTACATTCAAAAATATGTGCACGTTTAAGAGTTGTGCAAAGCCACTATTCGCTGATATTCCTGTGCTGTAAGCTTGTATTGACGTCCACTGTGCCCTTGAAGTTGTGGGGCTGCAACAAGGCAGATGATATCTTGAAACGGGATCCAACATTCATTTTTGAGATCTTGAGGCCAAGATAACGTTTGCTTATTTCTTGCCATGAACTTTACATAAACATTTTTGTGTATTTCTGAACGTTGTGTTATAGCTCCGACATACCATTGCTGATCATACCGACAAGCCACATACTGACCAGGTTGTAGGAAATCATTTGTTTGTAGTTGTAACGAAACTGCTGCTTCCTTTTCCTTCAAAAAAACTTTTGATCCATTCTCATCTTTTGAAATTCGTTTCATTATCAATGATGACTCAGACATTGGTATGAAACAATGGTGAGATCGTGTCCCAGAAATCGTTTTACATTGCGAGTATCTGTTTTCCAATTGATATGAAATTATGTGATTTGAAACATCTTCATCACTGATATAAAAAAATTTAATTCCAGAGATATTGGTATTAGCCCATTCAAACATTTGTTTTGGTGATAAAATTTGGTACGTTTCAGTCGCTTGAAGGCTTGCTCTTGCAACCAAACGCTTAGTGGTGCCTCCTATTCCATCACAAGGTGACTTGCCATGGCTGCTTGCAAAGAAATGCCACTCTGCTTTTATGCCGTGATCCAATTCATGATGGCACAAATTGATAAAATTTTTGAAATTTTTATACTGGCTGGCAGCTCCGTCACTGAAATAAGTAACTTTGTTGATTAGAGGCAGATCATGTTTGATCAAATGCAATGCTTTTGTGGAAAAAGCATGGACAGTATTGGTATCATGCCTCATGCAATCTGAAATAACACACATGTTGAGACATTTAAGGTCTCCTGCTTCTTTGAAATACACACAGAATGGATGAAGAGTGGCCTGACTGTTATCCCAGTGATAACCCTGAACAGCATCTTGTACTAAGAAGCTGTAATTTTCGGCAAAATCTAGCAAAATTATGACTGCATCATCAGCGAGTGTATCCTTGGTAATTTGGAGAAATTCTGACTGTGATTTGGCTATGAAATGGTGATGTCGTAAAAGATCAAATTTTTCCAAAAGCAGATCCATATACTCATTATAAGGAAGATGTAAATCAACAAGCTTTGTTCCATCGGTATGTAGCCACTGTTTGTATTTACTTGATCTTCGCACTCAATATCATTTTCTTCAAGTAACTTTTGCAGCATGTTTCGTAATTGCTGTCTTCCAGGACAATCGCTGCAGTATTGCAACATACAGTTTCTCCTTGTTGTGTCACAAACCAATTCTGCCAAAAGATCTTTATCATTGAAAGGTCCTGGAAGAGCTGCTACCAGTAACTTTGCATTTTGGTGCTGCTCACATACACATACAGAATGCATGCCCTTGCTATTGACTGTTACACACCACTTGGGACGCAATTCGCAAAATTTTGAAAAGCCAATTTTATCTCCTGTTGCTTTTAGATATTCAATGTGTAGTTCTTTTAGATTGGTTAAAAGAAGACGCTTTTGCTGTTGGGTTTTTATCCCATCCACGCGAACAGAGATGTATTCTTTTTTTCCGGGGCACATTCTTGAGAATTCATCTGATTGGTAGAAGTTGATTACTTTTTGAGCAACCTCAGCATCAAGTGGCTTTCCTCTCTTTTGGTTTGGCTCTGCAAGAATCCCTTTACTCCTTTTTAACTCACGAGCTCTTTTAACCAATCTTTTTGATACCTCAAATTTCTTCATTGTTTCTTTAATCGTCCAACTTGATGGAATGAGGGTAAGCAGTTTAATTTTCTCTTGCTTTGTGGAAATGTCGCTTTTGGATTTTAAAGATGAAATCATTTCCTTGAAATCGTTATCATAATTGTTGCAGGATTGCCCACTTGTACTTGACATTTCCAATTCACTTGTTGTCAAATTTAGCAACTTTGCCACTTTAATCTTGGCAGCTCCTTCAATAGCCCTCATCTTTCTCTTTCCATATCCAGCTCTGTCTCTTGCACCTGCAGAAAGCTTCACAGGAGAACATCCTAGCATTGCCATACTTGAATTTAAAGAATCATGGGTAGAATTTAATGGCTCAAAAAGATCATCTTCATCAGTTGAGGATTCATAAAGATGAAGTTTGAGCTCTCGATCACATGTGGGACAAAGCTTTTGGCCAGGTTTTAAGTCATAAACTTTTGCAGTTTCTTCATTAACAGCTCGAAGAGATTCTGTTAAAACAAAAGTTTTTATGTTAATTACTCTTATATGTCTAGCTTAAAACTTCATAAAATTATGTTGGTTCAGAAGATGTTTGGTTTTCACACAGACCCAAAGCTGTGGCAACTGTCATCTTCAGTTTGTGAAAGTTTCTCCTAAGTCTTAACTGCTGTTGCAATAATGCTTGTTTTGTTATAATACAGTACTTGCCCAGGAATCGAAAGTCTTAAAAAATAAATTAGTTTGTAAAAATAACTAAATTGAAAAATATGTTGCTGTTAAATGAGTAGTGCAAAAACTGAACAAGCAAAATTACTAGTTACGTTATCGCCTAGCACTGGTTAGTTAACACAAACCACTTACTTGTAATTTTTCGTTTGTGGATATTCTTGGGATCACAGCAGTACTTCTGCAAACTTTCATATCTGGCCAAGTACATTTTCTCATGATGACAGCAAATTTTGCTGTCATCATCAATAGATAAACCAGTTCGCCATTCTAGCAACTTTCTTTGTTTTGTGCTGATGCTACTTGCTGATATTACTCCAACTGTTTTGCAATACACTTTTTTATGACATTCTTCATTTAGTTGAAGGCCAATTGTACATACAGCGTCACTACTAACTTCTGAGTTAGTACAATCATCCATTATGAATTGAGTTTACAAAATTCTATTGACAGCCAATGGTTACATAATCTGCTAATGTTAATATTACCCTATTTGATTGATATACAACAGAAACTATGATTCAACCTTAAGCAGAATTTGCTTGCCTATTCACTCTCTTGAAGAAAAACTGCATAACTGTACAACAAAATGCACCAAACTGCAACAGGATTAAGATTTTTTGCCTCGGCTCAGCCAAGTAGCTTTGGAGACCATGAAGTGACTTTGCGGTCTTCTAGTCAAGCTGCCACCTGTCTACCACTTTGGTGGAAAACTACACTGTCCCTTTGTAATGCTGAACTTCAAGCTGGAAAGCTATGAATATTAATTTTAAAGTCTTTGGTTTTACTAAACAAAGATTCGAACCCAGGGTCTAATGATTCAGAGGCAGACGTTCTAACCACTATGTTCTACTGGCAGCATCTGGAAACTGCACTTAATGGCTATCTTCTTGGCATTTAGACTCAGCTCTGTGCTCAACCTTTGCTTGAATTCATTCCTAGATTTAATGTGGCCCTTGAATTCATTCGCATTATCAAGTGAAAAGCTGTCCCAACAACATGAATAAGACTGATGTCATAAATAGCTACAACAATTATATTCCAGAATATCATCCAATAGTTGAGTGTTTATGATGTAAGAATCAAAACTAACAATTCCAATAAACTTTAGTGTTGCTTTTGCTTTTCCACCAAATTTGTGAAGATTTGGCAATTAAATATAGTGTGATTGCATAAAAATATGAGTACTGTTGTTCTAAGTAGGTAATTAGATAGGCAGCACAATGTTTAGTAAGTAAGGTAATGTTCATAGCTTATTACTTGTTTATAGATAGAACCTTGCATTGCCTCATTCTTACTTTCAAATAAACTTTAGGCAGCAAACTTTAGCTACCAGATGTTACTTGATCTTGAATCAAGGTATTTTTAGAAAAAAATGTGAGGTTCAAATGCAGCTTGATACCAACCTTTTATAGTTGAGTCACAAAGTTGAAACTTGCTATATAAGTTCTTGAAGAAATGTTCTATCAGTGGTAAAAAAATCTTTTTTGTAAACAACTGTCCACCGGGGTATTTTGACACCAGAAGATGGCGCCATTTTGCTATTTTTGAATTTGGGCCATTTTTTGATGTGCCATATCTACCATATTAATGCAATGTTCCTCATCAAACTTGGCCAAGTTGTAGTATAGTAGACAAGGATCATTTATATCAAATATGGTATTCTTCCTCTTTTTAGTTTAAAAGTTATAAGCAGATAAAAATGATCGAAAATTGGTTTTCGGATGAAAATGAGGCAACTTTGAGTAGTCATTGCTCCCCTGTACTAAGAAATAATTTTTTCCTTGCAATTGATATGTGAACTATACCAAAAGTTGTACAAACATACCAAAAATTAGCTTTCTAGTATCTTTAGATTTTGTGGTATACATCCTCAAAAATGCCACAAAAAGCCAGATTGTCACATGGCGAGGGGGTTCGAAAAACTTCAAAGACCCATAATGTTAAAACTACTCAAGATATTGAGCTAAAATTTTCAAGGTATGCCTCAATCATGTTATAAAACATTTTGACAAAGTTTGAGCAAATTCGAAAGGGGTCGAGCTGGGGACTGTAGGACGCTTGACATGGAATGACCCAACAAACAATTAGTAAGAGAACAATTTTTAATAGTAGATAACATTTAAACATAAAGCATAACACATCAAACAAAGACGGCAATGTGATTTTTAAAACCGCATTATTTTTGCAAATATTCCATTGCACATAAATATGCTCTAATCTTCACATCGACTAAACCACTTGCAGCATTGTCACTAATTTTACTCTGTACAATTGATCTCAATTTACCAATTCTTCGTTCAGTGGAACGGTTGTTGTTATCAATTGTTTTCCAAAAATTGGGACTAACTGAAGTCATGGTGATGCAGGGTGCATTTTTACTTGCGGAAGTGAAAAAATGACGAAGACGGGAGGTCCGATCTTGCAAAAGAGCTCGAGTATTGACCACATCTGGAAACAAGCAGTTTTTACAGCTTCCATGCAGTATGGTGGCACTTCAGAGAACACACTGAGGGAAACGTTTTTAGGTGAAAGCCAATGAACAGCATGATCCAAAAAATACTTGAAAACAACATCAGCAATTTCTCTATCAATTTCTTGGTAGGAATTCAACAAATCTCTCCTAAAGAGAGTTAACTGTGGTCCTTCAGCAGCTTGTGGTTTCAAATGCATCATTATGAAAGATGGAACATACACAGAAACAATGTAAGAAACCAATCGTTTCAGAGTCGTTTGCTGGTGGCGGTTTAGTTTATCATAGTAAAACAGCAGAAGTCGCAAATAGCCATTTGCGGTTGTTATCCACCTTGAACGACTAATAGATTCTTGCCGATAAGCAAGAAAATTGATAAGATTTTCCGGCACATCCATAATTAAAAAGCTTGCCAGAGTCAGCATCACCATTTGGTCACTGCGAAACTTGTCATCTGTTTTATGATCGGATTTTAATTGGCTAAACCATTCCACTTTTGACTTTATATGAAGAGAAGCAATTTGAGTGGTTCGGATGTCAAGTCTTTGTCTTGAAAGAAGATCTTTCATGTTTGGCTTGCCAATATTATGTATCAGATTCATAAGTGCATCACCTTCTAGCGAAGATGGACCCTTTGTAATTCCCTCAAGAGATTGAATGACATGCGACAAATATATCTCGTTCACATGGAACAAACACTCGAGTGTGTGAATGCCATGTCCTACCTTTTCTTGAAAGTACTTTTCTAAACGGACATTTACCCCTGACTTCTTGCCAGTATTAACAGCTGTAGTATCTGCCATTACCGATACAATCTTGTTTATGTAACCGCCACAAATTTGATCTACAATGGTTGCAAATATAGCTTCTCCAGTAACAGATGATGTTTTTGGAAAAGATTTAACACCCATAACATGCTCCGACTTGATGGTTTGATTGGAACCTACACCTTGACCTAGAAAAACGTACCTATCAACTTTATTGACTACTCGACCATCATAGCAAAGCTGTAGAGCTTCAGCTCTGTTCAAGGCAGCTTCACACTCTTCAAGGGCAGTTAATCTGAATTTCTGGCGCTTGCGAAATACAGTAGAAGCTGAAGCAGCAACAGCATCTTTTCCTACAACAGAAAGAATAGCATCCGACTGTTGACGAACAGATAACATGCGCTTGTCTGCACGCACGCAACTCTCATCCTTTAAGTGCAACGATTTTCGTTTTATGGATTTTTTTTCACCAACCCGTATATCTACTGGCGAATACTCTTTAGCATCGCCCTTATCTTCAGTTGGATCAGCATCATCGGGATCAACTGTAATATTAAATGTTGTAGCCAAAGATGAGGAAGTACAAGGTTCATCATCCTCCGAGCTGTTCTTGGGTTTATGAGCTAACCGTTTTAAAAACTGCTTTGTGTGAGTTAAGTCTTTACTGGCAGAAATCATCATTCTACGTTCACCTCGTTGATCCTTCGAGAAAGATGCTTCCTTTTCAGGTACACGATCTTCGAATGGGCAAGGGCACAGCACTTTTGTTTGATGGATCTTTGGATGATCGCTAATTTTACATTTGCACCTGCTCAAATCAAACAACTCAAATAACCATTTTTTACCTGATAAATCCTTTTCTTTAGTCTTTCTAACTCTTTTTAGAGCAAGGGTATACTTTTTAATGAGTTCCTTTAGTTTAGTTTCAACTCTTTTTGTGGAAATAATTGGAAGACTGGCTTTTCCCCACAACCCAATCACATCACTGATCAGTTGATTCTTGACGTCAGTAAAGTTTGGTAATTGCAGCAAAAATTTTGGATTGCTTTCGGATTCAGATCTCCTCAAAAAGTTATAAAAACCTAAGACTTCTGCTGCTAACGGCAAACGGTCACCTTTCAAATCCTCGTCTAATTTTTGGGTACTGGCTGCTTCGTGCCTAGTAACTGGCATTTTGGAAACTTTAGCTCATATTATATGTCACTCGAAAACTGATTTAGCAATTGATTGCGACCGAAATAATGAAATGTTCTATAATTTTATTATGTCGTAGTAACTAACATATTGTCCGCTAACAAAACTTATTGGGCAAGCTAATTGAACAAGTTTCAGAGCTGCCAATTGCAATAAAAAGACCAATATTTTGCTAAAAAAACGGTTTTTCTTGATTTATCGGTTTGTAGTAGCAGATAGACGTATGAAATGTATTAAGAGCAGATAGGAAACCGGCTATTTTGCGTCGTTTGACACCAATATGAGGTTCCTAACCCGACCCGTTCGCGAGATATGCTAATTTCGGCGCCTCATATGACGTCATAAACTTCAAACGGCCGGTGCCACCGGTGAATGACGTCATAATCGAAAAAACCCTCGATTCGTTACTTGTACCCAAAACCCCGTCATAAAATCGCCCAAACTAAGCTTTTCTCGAAATCGATGAAAAAATGAAACATCCTATTGTAAACACGTTGTCTTTTTTGTCTGCGACGACACAGAGCAAACTGAAGACTTGCTGCATACCTCTAGCCAGGGCCTGCGAGAGGGGGGTTCAGGGGGTACATTGTACCCGGGCCTAAGGGGGGCCGGGCTCAAGAGGCCTTGAAGAGCTCAGGTTTCCGCGTTAAGTTTTAGTATCGCACCATAACACCGTAATCAAACTTGCCACAGCAAAAATATCAGTCAGCCTATTCAGTACCGGTAATTGGTCGCTATTTTTGCTGCACAGCCTTTAGGGCATCCAATAGTGGCCGATTTGATTAAAAAAACAGAAAAATGTATCAAAAGCCATACACTTGCTCCGAAATTAACGTTTTGTTACATTTCTCTGACTTAAGAGCCCTAATTCTACAATTTAACAATGTACGAGGGCCCACATTTCCAGAGATCCAAAACCATTTCAACCTCAGAGAGCGGAGTCAAAGTTGACATACTATACTACTATCATTAAGTAACTCACTCTATCTGTATGAGTTTAATAGGTACTTGGGTTTGTGAAGTCTATGATTGCAGATAACTTCTTAAAACTTTTATCAGTAAAATATTTGGATTTGCAGTATTAAAGTCATTATATTGTATAGTATTTTGTCAATGTCATCATCCCCACTTCACATACTTTCTTTCATGTATATCACGTTTTCTGTTTGTCAATTTAAGCAAGTTTGATGCTGGGATGTTGATCAAATGCTGTATTTTACCCTCGAGAAACATAAAAAGTGCTAAAGCTTCCGGGGCTCTGCCCCCGACCCGCTGGGGGAGCTCACAGCGCTCCTCCAAACCCCCTAGCTGGATTTAAACCAATTTTATGACTAGCTGCGTTTTTCATAAGTCTTAACTGTATGCAAATATCGTTATCCTCTCACTTTTAAATGAAGATCTACACCCATCGGACAAAAAATGATTTAACGGCATGGGCTCCGATAAGGCTTGGGGGGCCAATAAAATTTGGGGGCCCAGTATCGACCTTCGTACCCCCTGGAAAATTTTCTCTCTGAGGCCCTGCCTGTAGCTACTACGAATTAAATATAGACAGAAAATTTTATTGCTGAGCAGGGTCCATTGGTGTTGAAAGTCTCTAGAAGGAGGCCACAAATCATAAAAGGTTGAGAACCACTTCTATAAAGTGTGCACTAACTGCACCATGCTTTCATCCGTATGAAAAATACGGGCACTTCCAAATTATAATGTAGCGTCAGCTCCAACGTAGCCACAAGCCAAAGATTAATTGGATATATGGATTATTAAGTCAACCCGGAAAGTAGCTCGTTAGGTTGTTTAACCGAGCCGGTCGACCGCATTGGGACGCGTCCTTTTGACAAAACGTTACAATGGCGAGCACGCCAGGACGTTGGAGTGGTGGACGCACTCCCTTGCGCTGGTTGGAGACGTGGATGAGCCGTGCCAGCGTAAAGGGAGGGGATGATGAAGCGTCAGCTCCAACGTAGCCACAAGTAAAAGTAAAACTGGATGTATGGATTAACAAGTCAACCCGGAGAGTAGCTCGATAGGTTGGGCAACCGAGCCGGTCCACCGCATTGGGACGCGTTCTTTTGACAAAAACGTTACAATAATTACCTTAGTCAATGATATCGCGAATTTGTCAAAACAATTTTGCGGCTTTTGTAAAGCCGAGCCCTGTTTTTCAGTATTTTTGAATTTTTAAAATGCATTGTCCTGAAAACAATGATTTGGCAATTTATAGCACTTTGATTGTTGGCATCTGCATAGCGGAAGGAAAAAGTCATTGTTAGTGAAAGGACAAAAGCACATTCAAATTTTACAACAAAACTGGATTAAAATTGCATGGAAATTAAAATTTGAGATTGGCAGACATATACCATAAAATTTTTGTCCATCACTATGACTTACCATCTCTTCATCTTCCTCTGGAACTGAAAATAAAGAGCGCGTTGGTCACATGAAGATAACACTTGATAAAGTATATCAACCAGCTTAAGTTTTTAACCACCGTAAAATTGAGGTCAGTAAAAGAAAATCTAATGGAAACGCAGAGAATAATAGCTGCGCTAACATCACTATTTTCAATAGTAGTTAAAAAAATGGCTTTGATTACATGATAAGCTTATAGAAGTTACTTTGAAGCATTTTATGACAGGAAAAATACTCATTTAGATCAAATAGATAAGTCGTAGAGTCTGCACTCTGCAGCAGAGTAAAAATTCAATTTAGGAAATTGCTGCTGATTTTTTTAAGAAAATTTTATATCAAAGTTTTGTATATATAGATTATATCACCGCTAACCACATTTAAACAAAAAGTGTTGCACTCCTACACCGGCCAAAAACTTGATTGTATTGTTATTACAATTCAGATACTAAGTCCTTTGTACAAATTTCGGGCATACTTTTTCGAAATATTCGTTAGAAAAAACAGCTAAGGTTTCAACTGCCTAAATTAAGTGTGATAAAAAAATATATATAAACAAAAACTGTAATATTTGTTAATTACGCACCATCTGGTGGAGTGAAAAAATTAAAGAAAGAATCATTGGGGACTTGCTTCGAGACTGTTCGCACCGTTCCTCTATTCTTGTGCTTCTGCTTCTTTTTAATTGTTTTCACGGTCACGTTTTTCCCTTTGACCCAATCAATTTTGCATCTAGAAATCAATAAAATTATTAAAAACTGCCACCGACCGTGTACTTGCTTATCTTAGTCAGTAAGTAGACCAAAAAATACACAAGCCGAGGCAAAAAAAGCATCGAAAAGTTTGATCGTTGATTAAATTAAAAGCCATCTTTTGTGTGAGCTCTGGTCTTTTTGATCGATTGTTTATTACTTATACACCTAATACTGGATATTACGTAACATAATGAAGGAGAAAATGGCCATAAACAAAATATAACCAAGAGGAGGTGAGATAGCACTGTTTTTAAGCTAATGCACTTAATCTATGAAATTTTCTAGGATTCTATACTAAGAAATGATTATATGAAACACCCACCCTAAGCATGCAATGATTTCTGGGCCTTCGAAGCTGAATGGATCTTTATCATCTGGTTGAGATTGGAGTTTATAGTGCTTCGTTAAAACTTTGTTTGTGAAATATGGATTTGAATCGAAAATGAACTCCAAAGTGAAGCTCTAAACAAAAAACATCGCCGAATTAAACATTAAACTCTCACACAGTCACACTGCTAAGTTTCTACGCAAAAATGTGGCTGGCTAAAGACTGCGCATATTGGCGGCAATTTTGTTTATAATCACATCTGGTAAGACAAAAGTATATCTGAGGAGAGCAATTTGTGCTTTGATATACACTTACGCTGAAATCAAAAATACTTGAAAGGAAGAATTAGTGAAATCGAATGCTCTTTTAATCTGCGCAGCAAAAGTGAAATCAAGCAATTAAACGGTACGGAACATTTATACTTTTACATCCCCTTTGTATGGTCTACCCACCAGCATTGGTGAGCAAAACGTATTGAGTAGAAAAGAAAGTGCTAGCTGCACTGATAAGAGGTGGTACCTCGAAGTGTGTTTGCAGATGAAGGGAAGAGATTATTAGATCAAGAATTTTGTAATCCATGACCAACAAGTAGTATAGTGTAGCGACCAAATATATCTATGAATATTTTAATGCTGCAAATGTTTTCAGTCAGCACATAAATGTTTCGTCAAAATTAAAAAGATAGTGATAGTGACAGTCGAACAGACCATTAAGTTCGTTGGTTACCAAAGGTCAGTTTCTGGCAGAAGCCGCCTATCGTGAAGTCCTTAAACGACAATATTTGAGAGGAAAGAAAACAGCGATATGACGCAAGGTCATGTCTGCACAACTCTTCACAGTTTTACAGTACTGCAATTGGCTGTTCAATTATTCAACAGAAATTTCTTAAGGTAAAATTGTTTATTTTGATAGAAAAAGCTAATTTTCATTTCGCATTAATTAAGAGCGTAATGTCGTATGAGGATTCAAACTCTACAATTAAAGTAATCTTAATACTGTAGTATGCAGAATATGATACCAAGGAAAAAAGCGTTCACAATCAGATTTGAAAACGCAAATCAGCTTATTAGCCGATCAATAAAAGTACCGAGAGAAGATTGTGCAATCACTTTTTTCCTCAAGGGACAAATGGCATACGGGCAAAACTGCAATATACATACGCTTAACCTATAATAGCACTAAAAGCCAACCACGACTATAGCCAATTATGGCACTTTTTAGTACTGCCGAAGTGTTGAAGAACTCAAATGTTAAGAAACCGGAATTTGCCAGGTTTCTTTATTTACAAGGTTGCCAGTGAAAAGTGACGGGACCTTGAACAAATCCAAATTGGGTTCGGGTATTTGTCTCGCACAAAACAGTTCATGCTCTTTCTTTTATAGTAATGCTTAAACTCAAGTAGAGAAGCTATGAATACCTACTTAATCTTAAAGCATTTCATTAACTGACATTTTGCCTACTCGGCCAACTGACCAACTTGACCAGTGGTTTTCAACCAGGAGGCAAATGGCGTAGTTTGCAATGGGTCACAAGTTTTGGCAGAAACAAAAAAAAACAACAATTAAATACAGTAAACAGCTTGCCTTCAAACAAGCGCATAACTGCAACCTTATAATTAGGCTTTCGTCCATTATGCACCACTGCGCAAAAATTTTGCCAAAAACATCCCAGCATGGACCAAGCAAACACCATTTTTCTTCGAATCTAGTACGCCAGGAGTAACAAGATTGAGAAGTTTTAGGTTGTAAACATTATGAAAGAGATATAGTTGGACTGGTTTTAGTGTTGTTTTGCGTCTATAGTTGCGTCATTGACTGAACCCAATTTGCAATGTGCACTGTGTATAAAAAAAATACAAAACTGGAACAGTTGGTTTACCATTTGCTCACCAGGAGGTGAGAACGTAACTTTAATATCTTGTAGCTTGGCAAGAATTGGTTCATCGTGTTCTTGGACCATCTCCTGAAAGAGAGGAACGTTTTTCAAGATAGTCAACCAGAACTCCGGAATGCCTTTGGCATCTTCTCCAACAGCTAAAAACAAACAAAGCATTTTTGAAAAAAAAAAGTTCTTTGACTTTATTAATAAATCATAAACATTAAGTAGAAAAAGAAAACATTGATGTTACATGCTGTACAAAAAAACAAAAAAGAAACAAAAAATGACAAAACTAAAAGTTTATAGAGAAAGTAAAAATTATTAACACTCTGGGAACATTTGATATTTACTTTGCGTAACAATCATATCAATCGAACAACAAAGGAAACACAATATCATTACAATAAAGAATAATAACCAATAATAATATTAAGATAGTAATAAAATAAAAATAAAAACCAACAATAATAAGATTAGAGGTCGAAACAGTACAGCGTCTGCTACTAAAACGGTAAACTCGGGTTTGATGCCAGGTCGGGTCAAACCAAAGAGCAAATACTATAAAAATTGATATTTTTAGCTTCCTGCAGAACGTTCAGCATTAAGAGAGAGAGTGTGAAACCGCGACTGTGTGTGGTACACAGGTGAACAGTTAGTAACTAGACCAAGACCAAAATGATACGTTTGCTGTTTCGTAGCCTAAGCAACTTGGTTAATATCAAAGATGCAATTACAATTACAAGAAGTTACAAAGTCATCAAGTTCAGCTGCAAGTAGAAAACCCTATTACTGCCTAATCATAGTTCGACATACCTTCCTCTCCATAATTAAAAACATGTTACAAAGAATTTGAAGTATACATATTTAAGCTTGACAGTACTACATAATCAAGTCGGCTACGATTGAGCAGGGAGTGATCACTGCAAACCAATTCGTTGACATGCAATGCTACAATACCTAGACTGGTTGATGGGTTATTTTTGTAAAAGCTGCAGTAGTGCAAATAAACGTTTCCGTTCACACTTTTATTATAGATATGGATTCTGTACAGAAACAAAAAATTTGAAAACACTAACTTGTACTATCCTCAATCTTGGCAGATTCATTCAATTTTTCCTGCAAAAGCAAAAATATTTGTGAGACAAAACAGCAGTGTACAACACAAAGATCACGAAATACTGTGAAAATTCAATAAATAATAATCAGACGTGTTGTTCCATCAATTCGTTGTTTTATTCATTGCAAAAATACGTATATCACCACTTCCTTTTTGATATATATATTCGACAATAAACAAATTCGTATATGCAACGTAATGCAACTACTGCATGTAGCATCTATAGTACATATATACATTATGCAGGAAAATCATAAAAAAAGAATATTTTTCACTTAAAATCATAAAACTCTACAATTTACAGCTTTAATCACGGCAGTGTTTGGAACCAGAAATATATACCACTGATCGCTTAAAAAGCAGATGACTTTTTCAGTGACCAAACCAACCTATAAACAAAATGAAAAAAAACAGGCGTCTTCTTTGTGAGTACACATGATTAGGTAGGTAGATTGTAGAAGTAAGCAATTAAACTGGCTGATTCATCATATTTGCTGTATCATGCTGAAGCGTGTAAAGAGTTTGCACGGGGCAATCTCCGCATCATCGTGCCCGTGAGGAGCAACCTCCTTTCCTTGAAATGTGCCAGCGATGGTGAGGAGATGACAATACTGAGTTTGATTTGACCGGTCTGAGCTTTGAACCACAGTTTTCCCGATTCAGAAACGAACGCGTTACTTATTGGTTTGGGAAATCAATGGTTATAAATAAAAAGATAGAAACACAAAAGTTTTAACACTAATGGTATTGGTAACATTGTACGATCACGGCAAACTGAACGTACAGTGATGTCATTAACCTCTTTGTTATTTTCTTCTTTCTTTTCACCGTCTTCCTCTTCTTCTTCGGATTCACTGTGCCATTCACACTCCTCATCGTTCGGTTCATAGGATCCAACAATAATGGTTTTTCGCTGAAAAACCACAATCATTAAAAAATTGGCCTAATGAAAATGTGTACCATTGAACAGCTTAAATTTTTGCAATGTAGAATTTCTACTAACTTTTCCACAGAGTAAATGCAGCAAGAAGCACATGTACAACGTCGTTTTAAAGAAACTATGTAAAAACACCTGCAAACGCGTAAAGAATCACAAAACAAAAGCAAAAATATAACAATGTATTACTGAAAATCCCATTATAAGATGATGGTTATTTTTCGGTGTCTTTTTCGTCCAATCGTCATTAGTTAAAGACTAAATTGATCCGACTACAGAATGGACAAAACATCATCTCCGCAATTGTAACAAAGATCTTTGTTTTTAAAAATGAATTTGCCTTATTCTACTCCAAAAATCTTTAATATTGAAACTTCATGACTAATATGCTGGAACACGGTGCAAAATTTCCAAAATTATTCGAATACTTAAAGCGTATTGTAGCAAGCATCGCACCTTATCAAAAAGAGGCTTATACATATCAGAGTATTTCCTCTCTAATTCATGAACTTCTTCATAAAATTTAGCTTCCAACTTGGTGGTTTCTACTTGCAAGTTCTTTAATGCGTGGATTCTTCGTTTTATTGTTTTAGGCAAGCTGTAACATTAAACACAGTTCAATCAACATATCATTCTAAGCTGATGCATATTGCATATTACCAATGCCATATTTTGCTTTCCCACATTTGCCTTAGCCAGCAGTAGGTTAAGATAACTTGTGGTTTTCCAGCAAAGCCTATAACTGTGTATATAACATACCGGTAGGCAGAAAAGAGATTTCGAATTATCCCTTTTCTGTTTCTTAATATCGAAAAGGAAAGCTGGAAATATCAATTCAAGACAGGGAGGTCCACGACTGAGAACATGAAGGGCCAACACAAAATTTGGCAAAAACCTTGAGAGATGCGCAACATAATTCTATTTGAACCAATCCAAAAATATTAACACTTAGCTGAATGTTGTCATAAAATGCTTGCTGGCAACATGCTTTAATAAAAATTCCACACTCTTGTATGCTATCCACATGACAGAACATTGCCTTCTTTACCACAAGGTGCACATCCAGAATGAGTCATAAAATATTAAAATAATAAAAGAACCTAAAATGAGCTTACTTGCAGTCTTGCACACAATATAATTGCTAATTTGGTGACAAAAAATCGCTTAACAAATGCCATAAATCTCATAACTAAAAATGTTTTTGCAAAAATGTACTGAAGATTTAGCAGATGTTCACAAAAAATTAACGAAGTATAGAAAAGTAAAATTAAATTTAAAAAAGTGTTGAAAAAAATGCAAGTTTAGTGTTAGAAGTTATTTAACATACTTTGTTATTTAACATTGATTTAAATCTAGAAAAACTAGACTTGGAGTGATCTGTTTTTTCACTTTAAATCTACTAAGTTTACAATTTCAGTGCTAAATTATATATCCACTACAATGCATAGTAAGAATGTTTAATTAATAGCTAAAAAGTAAAAAGAATATAATTTTAATCGCATACTATGTACCGTAAAACCCCTATACTTTGGCATGGTTTTGAACATTTATTGGTAAAGTTTTAAAAGTTAGATTTTTGCTTGATGTTTTGGGCTTGACTGAGACTCAGTACAGATGGCATCAAGTCCTAGTTCTAAAAACAGTGCCAGATGATTTGGCCTGATTTTTTAAAACACTTTTTACTGTACCAAAATGTTTGCAAAAAATGCTTAACATTGGTACACACTGGATTTTCTGCTTAAAAGCTATACTTAACTTTGGTACTTGTAGAAGTGTTCAAAAAAAATAAAAAAATTTGATAATTGTAACTGGTAATATACATTCAAAACATAGGGGCTGGCAAAAGTGACTCACTTCTTTGTTGTCACTATATATTATTGGATCATAGTGGTTGTGAACTTGATGCAAAAGCACTGCAGCAAACTTTTAAGACTGCACAGTTTACAGTGTACACAGTCATTAGGAAATAAGAAAACTATGTTTTTGTACTGGTAACTAAGAACAACGGTAAACGAATAGCAATACCTGATTATTTCAGAGGCTAAAAAGCTTCAAGGCGACTTTTACAGAATAGTAAAAATTTGTATCACACATTTAGTGATAAAATAGTTAGTTGTGCTTATAAAAAAAAATAAAACAACCAAGCTATAATTATTATTTTCCAATAAAAATGTGTTTTGATAAAGGCCGTCAAGTCATTGAATTAAAAAAAGATGAATAAAAAATGATTGCTAAACATAAAATAATGACAAATTATGACAATCTTCAAGTATAAATAATGACAATTTTCAAGTGTATTATAATATTTTTTAGACAGAAAACCGGGACAGTCCAAGAGATCCAAAAAACTGAACTGAAGACCAGTCAAAAATGTTTTCGAGTAGTTTTTGCGAGATTTTTTAGGTGATCTCCAAAAAAAAAAAGGTCTTCCTTTCAATGACTGACAACTTATTACAATTATCGAGTGATCTCAAAAAATATTAGTAGATTATTCAGAAAATAATGAAATAATGGCAACGGTACCAAAATAATAAAATTGAAAAAAATAATGAAAAAAATGAAATAATGACACACTTGATATCCAGCAAATAGTTGCTTGTTCAGTAAAACTGCCCACCACAAAATGTTATTGTGCTGATTGGTTGAAACTAATAAGTAAATTAAGCTTACTTTCAGAATAGGCACAACAATCTCGTGGAGCCATCAGAAGTACAATCTCCAAGTAACTACCAGTTTTAAACCTAACATGCTTACTGTATAGAAGCAAAATACTTTTCCTAATATCTTTAAAAGGTGAATTTATGTGTACCAAAGTTTCTTTCTTTTAACTGCAAACTTGACTCCTCAACAAAAAATTTACCCTACTTTGCCCCCCAACAAAATTTTTTTCAATTCTGTTGAGATTACCAGCTAGTGGATACGTAGATATTTTCAAGAGTTATTTTGGCACTTTTAATGTAGCTCGTTTTTGAACACTGAGGCATAGCAGGCAACTTTTGTAAAAAGTGCCTTTTTACCTCCAACAAAAATTGTAAATTTGCCTACTATAAAGAAATGCCCAAATCCCCTTGAGTACATGAAAATATTGTACATACCTACCATCTATGCAACTTTAGCTAACATAAATTATAAAGTGGTTGAATTAGTACCTACATTCGATAAAAATTGTTTTTTGGTTTTGTACCAAAGTTACCCCCCATAGCAAAGATATAGGACTTCACGGTATAATAATTGCACTTTGAGATTCAATTTCCCTAGTATCATGGTCAATAATTAAGTTATCTTTGAAAAAGTTGAAAATAAAAACTGTGGATAAAGTATTCCACATAAACATTTTAACTTCAAAATACAGATTTAACAAGTATTAAATTAAACGGCAAAAAAGCATTAAAGGAAAAAATTTCACACAACTGTCAAACCATTTGTTCATATTTACAAATATCATTCACTTCAATAAATTTATGATTTTCTGGGTAGTATATAAACTTTTCGGTAATTCAAGTATTTTACGTCAAGGATAAACCTACTTTTCTATATATCCTGACGGAGTTCCAACAATGCTGTCTAACCTCTGCTGAAGTGCTGCTAACACTTGGGGGTTCTGCATCATTTCAGATGTTATTTGGCTTGCTGTAAACATTAAACAAATAAAAAATTGCTAAATGACAAAAAATAATAAATTTTGGATATAAAAATAAGTGTAAGTATACTGATATTGACCACAATAAGAGTTCCATCACTTGCTACTGCCTTGAGTTGTTTAGCAGAACGCTAGTCAAACTGAACCTAAGTTAATAAGTACTATAGACTGCAACAGTGATCTCAGCAATAAAAATTGGGGGACATGACGACAAGTTTAAAGTGAAAAATCTATGGAACAACTGAGTTACGGTACGAGTAAAGTTAAAAGAGCATTTAGGTTGGTAATGTTTTTGCTTAGGTTTTCTCTTATAGATCAGAAGTCAGTAAGTAATTATTTATTTTGTTCAATTCGACCAGGTAATCAAAAACAATATCACTATCAAATAGAAAAAAAAAGAACACAGTCAAGCAGTAAGAAGGCAGTCGAGTAAATTGTAACAAAAAGCTGCAAAGGCACCTCTCGGTCACAGTGTCGAGCACTACCTAGTTAGTCAGTCAAGAGTGCAGGGTGCTCTACTATCAAGTGTTGATTTTCAATGGAGGGGTAGGGTGGACGATGAGTGAAATTGACTTCAACGAGGACAATAGGTAAAATCAATGGGGTATTTAAAGTCAGCAAATTGTTTTAAACTGCATTGGTGTTGACTTCATTTTTTTGATCAAGACATTTCAAAGATATTCTACTTTAAGCACGACGTAGACTCTAAAAATGCTATAATTTTTATTGGAACCCTGCCGTTGATAGCCTTAGCCTCGTTAGTGACGCCATCCCAGTTCTAACCTAAAGCAATGCTGCTATTAGGCTACTGCATTGAGTCGTTTAGCTGCACAGTAATTAGTTTGATGTTGTCAGTGCAACCGATACAAGCTGGTAAATGAGTAGACTGTTTGGTAGCCTAGTGATCTCCGTAAAAATCAAACTGTCAGATACATTTTAGTCTAAATTGTAGCCTGGCCTAGCAATAAGGCTTTTATTACTAGGCTACGAAGTACAAACACATACCTGATAATAAGACTAAAAGTACTTAAGTACGCCTATTGTATTTGCTAACAGTATTTTGTGACCCTAAAATAAACTTTTCCAACTAAGCTGCAAAAACAATGGCCTACTACTCTACTATCCTTACTTTCACTCGTTCTTAGATATTTGTTATCTAGGCTATCGTACAGTCTACTCTTTTTTCCAGCTTGCATCTGTTGTGCTGACAAGATCAAACTGATTAGTGCCCAGCAAAATGACTTAATGCAGTAGCCTAATAGTGGCATTACTTTAGGTTTAAACTGGGATGGCGTAGCGAATGACGTTAAGGCTATCAACTTCAGGTTGCCAATAAAAATTATAATGTTAAGAGTCACCGACGTCTCATTTGTAGAATTCTCTGGATCGGCTGGGTCAAGAACGAAAGAGTCAGCACCAATCTAGTCTAATGCGATTGGCCTAATTTTAAATACCCCCATTGATTTTGCCTTTAGTCATTGGTTAAGATTAACGATATAGTTTTATGACAGCAAATAAAGCTAGAGCAATAATTTAAAGATAATCACTAGTAATTAGACATTAAGTGTAGTTTAAATCAAATTTAAAGAGTCAAATGACAATATTTTCATATCACATGGTACAGAATTTCAAATGCTGAATCACTGATATTTAAAGAATCTTTGCAATTGTTTAGTTCAAATCAATGGAATATAGAGATCTAGACTGGAAGATCCCAAACAGGCGGTTTATGTGAGTATTACATTTATTGTAGGAAAAGCTGTTGGGTAGTCTATTTTGAGTAAATTTATTTATGTATGCTGTTGCATCATCAAGATATTGTCCTCCAGCAATTACTTTAACAGCTTTGGTTTGGAGAGATTTTAGTCTTTTTAAATGGATTATTTATGTAACTATTTCCCCAAATAGTAACACCATATACAAGATATTGGTGGATCATAGAGTAATCTGGCAGCAGAGTTTTTCACCATAAAATTTGCTTGAGCTTTATTATAGAACTCAAACACCAAAATCTTTTTCTTGCCGAAGAAATAACTCATCGAAATTTAATATTGTGTCAATTGCGCCCCTCAATTGACAGAATCTTCGAAGTGACTGAATTACTACTAAAGTGGAGTTGAATGTCAGTGATTGGAGTGGTAGTTTTTGAGAGTATTATTAGAGCTAGGGATGTCCATTTCAAAATAATTATGTATTCTAGAATAATTCCAAATCTTTTTTCCAAATCAAGAATTACGAATCCTCAACCAAATCCTAAATCTATAAAGTGGCTCTAAGTACTATTTTGACATCAATTCAGCACTTAACTGCTCAACTACGGCAAAACAAAAGAACTTCAACATTTTGTTTCATTTGTAATGAATGTATAGCCAGTACTACGATTACAGCACTATAAATCACATGATTCTCATTCAGCAATGCTTCATCAGTTTCTCTGAATTTTTTGTTTTCAATTTAACTGTCATTTCTAGTTGTTTTCAGGAAAAGGAAACAGGTCCACTACCAGGGGGGTTTAGCCCTCCAAGAGAAAATCACGCCATTGTAACATCCAGGTCAAAAAAATGCGTCCCAATGGGGTCGACTGGCTAAGTTGAATAAATCTATCACTTGCAATTTTTCTTCACAACTAAACCGAATCCTAGAAACAGAACCCGTTCCAAACAGGATCCATAGAGTTCGGTATTCTGAAATGGACATCCCTAATTAGAGCAAGGCTTTTTGAGGGTTTACAGTAATTTCGTTTGCTACAGTCCAATCATGTACATTTGCTAATTTAGAATTGATGTTTTCAACTAATGTGGAAGCATTAGAAGAGTGAATTACTGTACCAAACAGGGGTCCAAAACATAAAATACTTATAAGTAAAGAGTTGTTTTCAGAAGGAAGTTACTAAAATTGCAATTTTTCTTCCAAAATAATTAAAGTTTAGTAACAGTACAACCATCAATAACATGCTAAACACCTGAAGGCATTGTTCCAATTTCTTCTACACTATCAAGTTTTTCGTCTCCTTCATCTTTAGCACCAGGTAGCTGTGATTCTCCATCTCCAGCATACGACATTGTTGGATGACGATAAAAACAAGGATAATAGTTATAAACACAAACTTAAAATATTTAACCAGCAAACGTTGAGCTAAACAATTAAAATTGGTAGTGACTATTTCACCGAAAATTTTCAAGTGAAAGATAATAAAATGAAAATGAGAAATATTCATCCACGCTTTTTTAGGGGTTGAGATTAAGGTTAAGTTAGTGTTTGGGTTAGGGTTCTATTTGGGGATAGTTTTGCAGGAAGCATTTGAGTTTGGGTTAGATTTGAGTGAGAAATAATACAAAAGTAGATAAAAATTTCCGGTGATATATAGCCTTCCATTAAAATTTGTGCCGTAACAGATAAGTATTGATCAACCACTATCTTAGTAAATGTATTCAGAAAAATGCTATTTCTACAAAAACTTTAATTTCTTTTTTTTTCTTTTTATCTACTTTATATTTATTTTGACTCAAATCTAAACCAATCTCAAATCGCTACTCGAAAACCAACCCCAAACCTAACCTTAACCTACACTCTAACTCAAAACCTAATATTAACCTTGAAAAAGCAAACAAAAAATGTGTGTATGAATTATGCACATTTTCCTTTTACTCTGTTTAACTGAAAATCGTTTAGTGAAATAGTCACTCCCATGCATTAATCGATGAATGATGACAATTCTGAATCAAAACTTTCAATAACGATTCATTCATGTTTGATATCAAATATAGTTTGCTGTGAGTGTTCTCACAAACTCAACTTATTTTTTGATAATGATTCAATATATTCCACAATACTTTAGAAAGGATGACAAATTTGTTGAAATAGGACTTCCAGTAATCTTCAAAAGATCAGTACCAAAACAAACTTTTAGATACCGGTACATTAACATATTTTTACAGCTTTGAATACTATAGCATGGAAAAAATTTGGGCACCAGCATCTCAGGTAAGTAGCCTACAGATAATAAAAAAAAACTGGATATGGTGTGTTTGTTTAGTGAGTTGACAGTTTATCTAAGTTTGAATTGTGAAACATCAAGTATTTTAAAGTTGAACAACAAGTCTTTCCCAGTTTTAGAATGTTATGTATTTCAGATTTAGAAGTCATTTACAAAAGACAAAATTCAAATTGGATGCTACTAGCTGCTTTGTTGATCAGAAAATGTGAATTCAAATGTGAATGCGAGCTATGTTATTGCTACACTGGATGTAGCATTGATTCGCATTAATACGGTTCTACTAAACAAACAAAAAAGCAATTTAATATAAGAGACCAGTGATGTCGACTTTGGGTGGGTGGCAACTCCCTTAGGTCTGACACTGGAGGAGGCAAAATATGTCAGGTCCCCTCAGCTTTTTGGCAAGTAATGCCCACTTGGCACTAAAAGAGTGTAGAAAAAATATTTTTAACAAGACGTTTTTAAGACTGCAATAACTTACACGTAAGTGATGATCTAAAAAGAATGTTGCAAAAAATTGCCCTTTAATGTTGGCAAAACATAACCAGCGCTCAACTTCCAACTGCAGTATGAGTACTTGTAAACCTCAGCAAAGCAAAACCGTTTCAACTGAAATTAAGTCTAACCAAACTTTGCAAAAAAAATTTCGCCCTCTCAGAATTAGCTCAAACAACAAATCGACGCCTATGGAAGAGACATATAAGCAATACAATAAAAATTCCATAAAATAGCATAACACAAATTAAAATTTAATTAACAAAACTAAATGAACCAAAAGACAAAATAAATTGTGTATGCACCAACAAATCAGAGTTGATCAAAATTATGATGTAAAAAAATTAATAAATCGATTTTTTTTTTAAAGGATTTTCTAAGGGTTTTTTTATCCCTAATTGTTTTAAGAAGTGGGATAAGTCAATATTTAGTAGTTTGCTTACTTAGCAAGAGAGATGTTTTATTGTTTACATATTGGTTACAGTAAGAATCTAAATCAAACAAAAATTAGATTTAAACTGTAGGCTATGCTACAGTACTTCCGATCTGCAGTACAGTAGTTCTTATAAAGAAAATGATACAAAACACTGCACTAATTAGTGGTAATACTAATAAGTTTTTTTTGCTATAATAAATAGCTTGGACACATTTGAACCTGTCTAAAAATTATCAAGTTAATATCAGCAAAAAACAACTGTTTCAGAACAATGAAGTTTCTTTTCTATCCCAAACTTTTTGAAATATACTATACTACTCAGTCGGGTTCAATCCAAGAATACTACCATCCTAATATACTCTGAGTCATAGTATTCTGCAATGCAAAAACCTGTAGCAGATTATGATTAGCTCAAATTTAATACATAATGGAATGGATGCACTCTACCAAGCTTAGTTCTTGTCCTGGTTGATTTTTATACAGCTGGAATTAGTAGAACATGTCTACTTAGGGGCATCTTTAGGGCTACCCTACATCGGCACATCCACTGCAAAGCGTAAAATGTATCTGCGACAAATATAAAATTTCTGCACTTTTTCAATGTGCATGCAAAATAATGACTTTATCTATTTACATTTTCTCAAAAAAACATCAGATACCAACAGTTTAAGGAGGAGAAATTGTAGCGAAGGGATCATTTATCTCACAAAGGAGAATGAATTTGTTTTAGAAATCTCAATTTTTGCTGATTTAATTCATAACGTTTTTCTCTTTATGACCAAAGACAAACTGATGCAATAAATTCTTATTGGAGAGTGAGATTTTCCATGCAACCAAAAAGAAAAAGGTTTGGCAACATGAAGGAAACAGTATATCGATGCAGTATGAAATCTACTGTTTGAACAAAACACTGAAGATGCCTTAATTTTTTTGAAGTAAACGAGCCAACTAGCACATATACAAAACTGGTCCCAATCCGATAACATAAACCTGCACCCATTCAGGAACCAAAACGTGATATGAAGCCAAAACCAGGCCCAAAAACCCTGACTTCGACTCTGTGCTGCTTAATCTTTAGACTTTCAGTGAAAAATAACAATCGTAATTTGTAATGAATAAAAATGAATGTGCCTCAACTGGAGTAAGTGGCCATTCTAAAAAAGTATTTGAAAAGTCATCATAATATTAATTTGGTTGATAGCAAGTTATCATTAATTAGCAGCGGTACAAATGTGCATGCATATATGCTAGCTTTGGGTATAAGTACCATCACTATGAACTTGTTACAAGTACAGATACCTGTAGCTTGGTCTAAAGAAATATAACTAGCTGTACCGGGAATAGTTTATTTCTGCATATGCTTGAAAAGTGATTGCAACTAGCAAAGTAGGATTTAATGAGGAAAATATAACTATATTTTACTTTATGAGAAATCAAGAAGACCACATCTATCTTCGGCAGTTAATTAAACAGTTTGTTTAAATTATCACTTACTGTTAGGTATGCACGATCTTAATAGGAGTTCAAATCTCACAAACAGGAAGCACAAGACTGATGACGTCTCTGTACAGATCAATCACTGCTTTGGCAATATTTTATTAATTAACAGAAAATAATAATTTGATATATGGGATTTGGTGATTGTCTATATATACATGTTTCCGCAATGACGGGTCAAAGCAACCTTTTGTAACTGGCCCTAGAATTGCATTACCTTGATTTTGCAGTCCGTCTATAAACCTCCCGAAGTTTGAATTACGTTTCAACCTTTTCAGCATAACCCATGGGTTCAGTCCATGCTTCATGCTATGTCGAAGCTTGTGATCAATCCATGCAAAAGCTACCAGTTCATCAAGAACTTCTGGCTAATTACATGGCTAAAAGATTTCCAGGTTCCTGAACCATTCTAATCATAGCTTATTCTTAGCCTTGTTGAACATGCAACTAACTCTAGCTCTATATATGCAACTCAAATAAAGTAAAACAACTTTAGTTAAAAAAATAATTTTCCTACACTTCAAATTTAATTTACTATACCTTAATTATATATTAAGCAAGCACGCTAAATACATAGGATTTGCAGGTTTCATTTCTGATTTAACAATTCAAAATTTAAATTTGAACAACAATCAACAACGCAAATAACAGACAGATCGAAAAAAAACAACTTAATCAATGCAACTGGGATCAAATCCCAATCACAATAACTTGGTGAAATCAAAACCACTTCTATATAAGAAAGTACAAATCATCTCGGCCCCACAGTTCCAGGATTGAGCATCACCAAGCTCAAAGCCTAGCACAAAAATCTGGCACCTTATTGCGTCAACTACATTTGTTTGTTTTTTTGTTCTGTTTTACGATATTGCATGGTAACTATCTAACAATGTAGTTCCACTTATCTGTAAAGCCAAACACGAGTAGATAAACATATTTTCTGCAGCGAATACTTGCATATTAAAGTCAATTCAAAAAATAATCTTAATTGGGTAGAAGGATTTCTTCTGAGAAAAAAGAAAACATTCAACACCAACAAAAAGCCTAAAAAAAAACAAAAAACAGTAACAGTGTCGCAATTAGGACTGCGAACTCGATTGATCTTTATTTGAGTTAAAATTTTGCAAAAATATCATGTTTTTCGAGTACGAGTTCAGGATGACAAAAATACTGTTATCTATCAATTAAATTACACATAGTTAAACGGCTTAAACCAAACCAACAAAAATATTTCTTTTCGAAAGTTTTTTTACTTTTTAATTAAATTTCTTGTTAATAAACTCGAACAGTTTTATTTGAGTTCGAGTTAAAAAAATTATTTTTTGAGTTCAGCAACACAATCGAGTTTTTTTTAGTACGAGTTTGCAGCCCTGGTTGCAATAACCAAATCTGCTCCTTTGAAAAACAATTTGAAAGAGCGCTGTCACAGTTTGTGGTTCGGTGAAACCTTGAGGTAGGACATGATCAGGTTCAGACTTGACTGGGTTTTAATGTTTGTTTAGCGCTAAATCGTTCATTTTTTTTAAGTGACTTGGCGAATGGAACACGCGCAGTTAAATAAACCAAGATTCCAGTGATGTCACTCGTTTTTGGGACTTTTTATTTTGATTATTACACTTATACGTTTGGATTAGGGTTTAGGTTAGGCTTTGGGTTAGGGCTAGGATTAGGGTTAGGGCATAGGGTTATTTTTTTTAGGCTTTATTTCAAAATGTCTGCGCGAATGAAACATTTGCCAAGACTCTTCCTTTTTTTTTTATTAATTTTAAATTTTTTAACAGTAATTTCACAATTTTAGTACGGTATTTCACAAATAGCTAAAACTGTTTTATTGCCACATTAACTTAACAACACATCTTTGCCATTTCTCAAATTTTTGTTTTTTGAGCTAATTCCCTACCTCGATCGTAAAACTGAATTTATTAATTTAACAACCCGACAAAAAAAAGAATTTCCCACACAGATTTTTCCATTAGTCCCCAAACAGTCTCTTGAAATAAAAAAACATAGTAGACAATGCAAGGGCTTTGCCAACTATGTTGATTTGTGAGGTAATCGTAGGATACCATGACATTGAATACAGTATATACACTACAATACTCGTGGTAAACTACGATATCGTAGTAGTCTCCAGTTGAACTCAACTGTACTACAGTTTTCACATTAAATTTTGTTAACTTCAAGCTATCTTTATTGATTAAATCCCTTGATTGAAATTGTTTGTAATTTAGAGAAAGCATTACTCATCAGTCAGCAGTTAAGGTTAGCATGTTAGTCTTTATTGCTGCATACTGCATAGAAGCTAGTTCAACTTTCATTAGCCTACCTTAAAATGTCCCACACAGATCAAAGGAAGTTCAAGTTATAGTGGCCAACTCTGGTACTGTTATAGTGTTACTGGTAACATTTAAGAGCAACCCACTACTTACCAGTACTTGGTAGTCATGGTGTGAGGTTATGTGATTATGATTGATAACTGACTTGTGCAGTGTGAAACACGTTAGACCTTCAAGACAGAGTAGCTGAAAATGATGGAAGTCTAGCAAATGTCATCCACAATCTGAGAATGCAAACTTAACTTCATAACCTCTTCTGTCTTACACAGTTACAGTATTCCTAAGCTCAGAGTTGAGCCTAATCAGTAACCTTCCACTGTGGGTAGCCTGTTAGTGTTACTAACAGTCTATGTTTCCTCTAACTTTATGGCTAGTCGGCGAGTGCCCAAATTATCTTAAAACAATTGTGCCCAAAGCTCTGAAAAGACGTTTATGTGCCCTAAATTTTGTACCAATCCAGCATTAAACTTTGCCAAATGTCATATTTCCACAAATTAGTAGGCTTTTCTATAGCTTTGTTTACTATATTGCCAAAAATTATTTGCCCTTACTCCAACAAATCGCCGATTCGCTGAAAAAAATCGGCTTAGTGGGAACACTGCTAACAGTGTTACTTGTTAAACTGGCCTACATCTCAGCAGTACATATGTTAACAGGTGAATGCTAAATTAGCAGATTAGGACTAGAAAGAATTTTCTTGGACTGTTATGTCAGATGTCCTAGTCTATTGCAGTGACTTTGATTGAATGTAATTTGTAAAACAACCAGGCCTAACCTAGATCAGTGGTGTCAGCAAGGGCTCTTCCAAAATCAACCACACAGCAAATTTCCACCTGAAATAGGCCTATCCCAACAGATGTGAAATTGGACTAAAGACCTTTTTCTTTTGGAGATCAACCTATTTCCAACCATTTTCAAAAAATTGAGTGAAGACCTTTTTTGTTTTTTCTTCTTTTTCGGAGATCAACGTTTTCCAATCCAGAACCATTTCTAATTTTTCCAGGCCAAAGACGATTTAAGTGAAGAGATCTTTTTTTGGGTAGGCTACCGTACCGCTACCAAGCTACCTTGGATTATCGTACATTAGGCTACGCAATGTTCATAAAAGAGAACAAAACCAAAAGAGCAAAAAGTGAGCACTCATTTATTACTCATGGATACTATTGTATTTTTGAATTATAGTTAGGGTAGGGTTTGGCTGAGCTGGTTAGATTTTGAGTTTGGGTTACATTACTGGTTAGTGGTTAGGATTAATGTTAAGGTTACAGCTAAGGTTAGACTTTGGGTTAGGTCTAAATAGCGATTTTCTTATTGGCAGTGGCTATTTTGCCTCTGCCAGTCTGCAGGCAAAATAGCCCCATGTTATTTTGCCATTTGGAGGCAAAATAGTCCTAACGGCTATTTTGCCGCTAGCGCAGAGTGCCAAAATAGCCCCAAGCCTAATGCTAACCCAAACCTTAACCCAAACTCTAACCCTAATCCTAACCCTAATCCTAACCCAAACAGAGGAAAAACTGAAAAACACTATTTTGCCTCTAGAGGCAAAGTAGCCACTTCCTTTCTTATTCTTACGTAACCAACCAGCAAACTCTACGGGTACCTGTTTTTTTTTGAGATCACCCCATTTCCAAGGCTAACCTAATTTGCCAAGTTTATATCTGACATCAGATATTAATCGAAAACATCAGATTTGCTCCTGAAAGCAAATTACGTCAGATTTCCATCAACACCATCAGACATACCGGTAATATAGCAAGTCAAGAACATCAGAGCTAACTTTAATAAAACATCAAATCTGGCATTACTTACCTAGATTAACTTTTTTTACTCTACTGCTGCCATGCTAAGAATGTGTGTAATGGTGATTGTATCCTAAGGTTTGTTAGCTAAGTATGGGAGTTTAAAGATGAACTCCTACACTGTATAATATCAAAAACAGCACAAATCGTTACCATGCCACTATGCCAGCTTCTATCTCAGTATCTGGGTACAAGTTGTGTTTAATAATTCAATGCCAAATTTGTGCTAATTCTTTGCTATGATCTCCACTCTGACAATGGTCACACACCATCAGTGGTTTCCTCAAATGATCATTATGAATTAATTGAACAGATACTGATCTAAGATAAATGGTTGGACTTGTACTAGCAAAGTAGATAGATGACTTACCGTACTAGTAAAGTCAACAGCAAATGTGACCCAACGTAAATGGTAGCGGTTAGCAACCACATCAATAGTCGTTAGGGTTTAACTAACATGTGAGTAGTTTTTAAAAAAATATTGGTTGTTATTTTGCTCTACGTAAACAGAGATGCCCTCAAACTTTATTCCTATGTATATTCATTCTACTGCATGACCCATGTGCTTCAAGATGAGCTTCAACAATTATTACGCAAAAGCGGAATATTGAATGTTATATTTGGTCGAATCCACTCCTACTTAGAGTGTTTTTTTTGTCATTTTCGTCCAGGGCTGAAAGGTGAAGCGACTCGAGTCGCATTTTTTAATGACTCAGTTTCCACTCATAGGCGTATCCAGGGAACACATCCCCCACCCCCTTCCCCCAATTGCAATGTTACCGATGATAAAAATGTCACAAAAATCTATTGTTTCTTCAGTTTCAGTTTCTTTTAGCATCTTTGCGTGCAACAGTACACAAGTACAACAGTAATTAGCAATAATATTGATCCAGGGGCCCGGGCCGCTCAATTTAATTTTTACCAACCAATTTGAATGGGCCCCCTACAATAATATTTAAATGGGCCCCCAACAATAACACTGATCCACCCAGGGCTCCTTCAATTTAATTTTTTAACCAATTTAAAAATGCCCCCTACAATAATATTTAAATGGCCTCCACTTTAAACGGGCCCCCAACAATAATATTGTTTTAGTGGGGCCGGGCCATCCCTGGGCCGGGCCCCTTCAATGTAATCTTTGCCAACCAATCTAAAGGTATAACCCGAGTGAAATTAAGGATTTTTTATCCTAAAAGTTGCTAACTGAGGCCCAGCTCATCTAACCTCCTTTTTATGAACGTAATGTAATAACCAGGGACGGATTTAACATATGGCACAGTGCCAGGGTCCCAGCGCTCAGATTATACTTTTTGTTTGGTTTTCACCTGTATTTGGCAGGAAAATGTTGCGAAAATCCCAAAGTGCCAAGGGCCCAACTCAATGTAAATCCGGCTCGGGCAGTAATATGGTTTGTAGGCATAACTATTTATTGTACATTTTTCAATAACAATTCACCTCCACCTCGCCAGTTTTTGTGCGACAAAATACTTTTGAAAAGAATTAGGTAGGCAGTAATGGGAATGCTCATTGAGGAAATTTTTGAATTAAAAGGGCCTGGGGCCCCCTGGTCGTATATGTACTCCTATAACTGTTTTCATGACAAGACAATAATGAAAATCTTCGAGTGGATTGTTATTTAGGCCGACTGCTATAATATTGCAGAAGGCAATGTACTTTATTTTCCCCTACCTGGGCCAAATCATTTAAAAAATTTAACCCCAAAATGCAAGATTTTAAACGTGTTTTGGACTTTAATTGCAAGCAAAACGACAACTAAACAACAATTTTTTCAAATGGCTTTCAAATGTTAAAAATCTAGTACTTTTAAATGGCTCTGAATGCGTGCAAAATGTGATCCAATGGTATTAAAATAGCTTTTTTCCACAAAATTACGAAAAATCGCCCAGCGGCTGGGGGCTTCGCCCGCAGACCCCTCCTGGCCTCCGGCGGGTTTGAATTACAGTACACTCAGTAGCGTAGCCAAGGGGGCGGGGGGGGCTCGAACCCCCCCATTGGCTTGTGAAGTAGCCTATGCAAAATCGCATGATTTCTGTGCTTTTGACGCCGATTTTATGTGAAAAACGGAAAATAGCCCCCCCCCCCATTCGAAAACAGCCCCCCTCAAACGTCTGAATTTGCGAAATTGGACGAAATACCAGTCTCAATTTTGGTGAAGACCTTTTTTCTTTTTTTTTTTGGAGAACACCTAATTTTGGACGGAAAAAACCTTTGAATTTCGGATTTCGGCCGAAAAATCACTCCAAATTTCGGTGAAGATCTTTTTTTTTTTTTTTTTTTGAGATCACCTAATTTTGGGCGGAAAAAACCTTTCAATTTCCGAGCTTTCCAAGACATTTCGTCTCAAATTTCGGACAAACCGTCTGCAACTGATTCAAGATCAATGAAAATTCGAATCAAGGTCGTTTGCACACTTCTCACTCTTTCAAAATAGCCCCCCCCCCTTTTCCAAATCCTGGCTACGCGCCTGAGTACACTTCTTTACTCAATCACGTCTCCCAATTTAGACATTTTCGCACGTTAACTTTAGGTTTAAGCCCTCTCCCTTGAACGAGTTCTTAGTTACGTGCGAACGCCAGGCCACGGCTTCTGATCTTCCATTCTACGATATCTTTGACCCCACAAAAAATTCTTTTTTCGAAGTTTATGATGATGTCATTGCATGTAATTTGTGGTTTGGGCCCCCTCCTCCCAATCAAAAACTCTGGCTACGCCCATCAGTGGCGGATCCAGAAAATTTTTGTGGGGAGGGATGATAAAAATTTTAAGCACAAAACCTCAAAAATTCGAATGTGTTGTAACCAGGCGCGTAGTCAGAAATTTGTAATAGAGCGGCTGTTTTAGGGGTCTGGGGGTGAAACCCCCAGCGCTCAAAAATTTTGCATTTTTGTGCAAAAATAATTTAATGTTAGAGCTAGTTTGATAAAATAATGCTTTTAAAATGCGGCATAGAAGTTGGCAGTGCAAACATGATTCAACTGGTTCATAAATGATCTATGTGAGAGGTGGTTAGTGGTAAAGTTTTAGTTCTCTTATTTGGATGCTGGTAAATCATAAGCATAAAATCAAAAATCGTATAGTTCAATAAAACTCACACGGAGCAGTGCCGTCGCAAGAGCAAACGTAGTGAGGGGGCACTAGCTGAAAGTGGGGAGGGGGCACTAAAATAAACTGAACCTTTGCATATAAAAACTGATCTTCAAATCTTGTACGGCTACCAATATGCACAATTTTAACAATTCTGTAATCATGTCTAAAAAAAGAGAGATCTGTAAGGCCGGCAGCGTTTCTTAGCTTGTTTCGTCAGCGGCCCACAACCGCCTGAAAAATCTATCTACAGCAGTGAATGCTACCAGACACGCAACCAGGATTTTGCTAATAGGGGTGAACAAAAAGTAAATTTTTTGCACAAAAACTGTCTGATTTAGGCTTCGTGCTAAACAAACTGATGCAACTCAAACGTGTCACAAATGGGGACATAGTCATTAAATACAAAGTAACTATGGACGGGGGGCCTGGGGGCGCAGCCGCCAGCCGCTGGGCGATTTTTGTGATTTTGACGCAAAAAAGAAGCAATTTTTACGTCATTTTAATCGCACTTCGCACGTTTTAAAAGCCATACGAATAACTACATTGCTAAAATTCAGAAGTTATTTCAAAGAAGAATTAAATTTCTTCGCCCCTTCAGCTCCCCCTTACTTCAGATCAAGTCTAAAATACGTTTAAACGCTCATATTTTGAGGTTAAATTTCTACGTGACTTGGCTTAGGGAGCTTAAGCCCCTTCACCCTGGTTGCACCACAGACCGCGACCTCCAAATCTTGAGTGTACTTTAAAAATCAAAACAGCTGGTCTTTGAAAAAAATGTTTTCACGTAGGCTATTGTTTTATGTCATGATCACTAACGAAGTACCGGTAACGATTCTGCAGGCTTACTTCTCTCTTCCGCGACACATCCGTGAAGGTATGTTAATAAGATGAATTATTACGTCAGATTTATGTACAGCAGTTGGTTGCCAGCAATTTTGTAACGAATCAAGAAAACTTCAAAGGAGAATCATGTTTGAACGTAATTACTCCTTTTACCAACATTCTTGTTGTCTTGCACTTACGTGGTGTTCCAAAAACAGTAATTTGAGTACACCAAAATGGGGGGCACAAGCAGTCGTTAGGGGGGGCAAGGCCCCCTTTGCCCCCCCGTAGCGACAGCACTGACGCGGAGTAATTTGTTTCATCTGTATATTTATAGAGAAAAATAATTGGAGAGGGGCTAATGGAAAGAGAATTGAGACCAGTGATTAGTAATTAACCAATACTGAATAGCCTCTCTGCTCCATTTCTGAGTTTAGGCCTATAATGTATTTGTTGATGAAACCCGTGTTCAAGTTTTTTATACTACCGATCAAATTTTATTGCTTATTTTTGGTCATTTTTTAAAGTTTTTTTTTGATTTGTGTGTTTTATTTTTGACAAATTAGCCCCCCTTAAGCATATGTTTCAAAAAATGCTTTAAATCACTTTTTGGTTTATTTCAGTGCGAAAAACAGTCTCAAAAGTGCTAAAAACGTGATATTGTTTTATTTTGCATTTTGGTTGACAGGCCAATGGAAGGGCTATAGCCCCCCACCCGCCCCCCTGGCTACACCACTGCTTAGGATTAATGTTTTTAGGTTCTTGACCTCGCTTAATGCGCACTTTTTACAAGCCTAATATGTCACTTAAGAAATGATTTGCATTGTGTAGGCTTTATCGCTGAAAAGTGCAAGTTGTAAAATTTTGCTAACTTGGCGCTTTCAAATCAATTGGACCCCTAAAGGACTAATTTCTGTTTTGTAAAAACTTCGCTGTAAATATTACATTTTTCGGTCCCTCCCCTCACAGGGCTTTAGAAATTATATCACAGTCACATGGCCTATCGAAAATTCACTGATTGCTTTTTTTAAAATAAGTTAAATATTCATATGCACGCAGTAGCGTAGCCAGAGGGGGGCGGGGGGGCTCGAGCCCCCCCATTGGCTTGTGAAGTATGCAAAATCGCACGTTTTGGTGCTTTTGAGGCCGATTTTTTGTGAAAAATTGAAAATAGCCCCCCCCCCCATAGGAAAGCAGCCCCCCCTCAAATGTTTGAATTTCCGAATTTGGCCGAAAAATCAGACTTAATTTCGGGAAAGACCTTTTTTTTTTGGAGACCACCTGATTTTGGACGGAAAAAACGTTTGAATTTCCGATTTCGGCCGAAAAATCAGTCTCAATTTCGGTGAAGACCTTTTTTTTGAAGACCACCTGAATTTGGGCGGAAAAAACCTTTGAATTTCTGAGCTTTCCGAGAAATTTCGTCTCAATTTTCGGACAAACCGTGTGAAACTGATTCAAGAACAATGAAAATTCGGGTCAAGGTCGTTTGCACTTTTCTCACTCTTTCAAAAAAGCCCCCCCTTTTCCAAATCCTGGCTACGCGCCTGTATGCATGTTATGTTTACGCTGGTGGGAGATGTATCCCCCATCCGCCCCCATAACTCCGCCACTGGTTGTGCTCCTATACCTTTATCGCTGAAAAGTGCACGTTGCGAGTTTTGCTGATTTGGCACCTTCAAATCAATCGGACCCGAAAAAGACTAATTTCTGTTTGGTAAAAACTTCGCTCCACAAATACTATTTCCTTGCACCCCCCTCCCCTGGGCTTTTGAAATCATATCACAGTCACACGGGCTAACGACTATTCACTATTTGCTTTTTTTAAATAAGTTAAGTGTTATTCATATGCACGTTATGTTTAGGCTGGTGGGGGGGATGCATCCCCCCACCCCCCCCCTAAATCCGCCACTGATGCCCATGTTTCCACTCGAATCATTTTCGCTATGATTCGACTCGAATTCATTTTTAGAATCTTTTTTTTTAATTTTTACTTCTATTTTTTGATACGATTACGGATAGCCTATACATTGTTTTTTTTTTATTATGTGGTTGTAACTAATTAAATGAGCTTTGCTCTTTCGCTGCACCCATGGTGAGGGACTTTGGTATGCACTGTAACTGGAACAAGTTGCAGCTTATATTGTGTGCTTCCATTTTTTATGCTAAAATAAACAATCTATCTATCTATCTATCAATCCATCTATCTATTTATCTATTTTGTCCTAATGCCTAAATTAAGTTATGTTTTAGAAATTGCTTGTAGACTAATTATTAGGAATCAACAACAATTATTATGCTTCTTGTTGTGAAATACGTGTTTATAGTTTCATTTATGTGTCAAAGTGAATTCACTTTTGGAAGTGGTTTAGTTGCAGTAAAGGGAGTTCTGAATAGGGTTGGATTATGTGAATTGCGGTTAGCCGATTAAACGGGATTTTTTACCAGTGTTGGGCATTAACTCGTTGATTCGTTAATTCGTTAATAACGAAGTTGAATTTTTCACTAACAAGATAAAAAGTTAAAAATGCTTTTGTGAGTTAACTTATTAACTTTAACTTTCGTTAAACTACTTTAATGTAGCCAGTAGCGTACGCAGGATTTAAAAAAAAAAGGTGGGGGTCTAGGAACTTCAGAAAATTTGAGAAGAACAAAGATCAGAATAAGAAATTGTTCCTCCCAAAATCAGTCCAACTTTTTGCCCAAAATTAGGTGAAGAGCAAAAAAAAAAGGAAAAAAAGGTCTTCACTCAAATTTAGTCCGATTTTTTGCCCAAACTTGGGTGCAAGCCTAAAACAAACGTATAAAACAGATCTATTGTGTGATCAAAGCTAAATAATACTATGGCCCAATGCCCCCCTCCAAAATAGCCCCTGATGTTTACATTAGTCCGTTAAAGCTCTAAACTACACCATGCGTCGTAATGCCTTAATAATCGAAATAAAAAAATAATATAAAAAAAAGGCTTCCACTGTGTCTATCTTTATTAGAATAATAAATACCATAGTAACAGAAATCAGAATGAGTAATTTTTCTCTCGTATGGAAATAGAATCATTTTATTGGGCATCAACTGCAGGTTAATATTGAATTTTTTTTACAAATTAACGAATTAACTTTTAACTTTAACTTCCGTTACTTTTGTTTTTCAGTTAACTACCGGTACTTAACTTTAACTGAGTTAAAAAAATTGCTTGAAAATTCTGAGCGAATTAACTCTTAACGAAGTTAACGTTTCTCATTAACTTGCCCAACACTGTTTTTTTACTATCCGATTCTGAGGATATTGGGGTAAAAAGAATATCATTGCTAATGCGCTTTGTCACGATTTTAGGCATTGTAGTAAGCTTGATCTTTGTTTGTAACGTGGAGACTGATTCCCGCTGAGTGGAATTAAAGGAACATTGAGGTCTAATTTTAACTCATTCATTGCCAAACAAAACAAAATTGTATCTTTTTTTAATTTTTGGGGCTGATTTCAGAATTCTTTGTCTTCTACATTGAAAAATATTTCCATTTCTTTTTTCCGCTAGTTGTAACCAATCTTGGAATTTTTTAAATAAATTTTGAATCAACCATTAGATGTCGCTTCCATGAAAGCTGCAATAATGCTAGGAAAGCATAATTACTATTACTTATAACCAGGCGCGTCGATTCCCAGGGGGGTCGGGGGGGTCCGGGCCCCCAAAGATATGCATTGGGGGGGTCGAAAGAGTAAAGGACCTCCCAATAAAAATAAACATGTCTGCTATTTATCATGGATACTAACAAAATAAAATTTCTATCTTGACAGATTTTTCTTGCTCAATATCTTGAAAACTGCATATCACAGCGCTAGGCCTAGATTTTATGGCAATAATCGCAATACGAGTAGGTTTATCACCAAGCCAATATATTGCACAAGTTCTATTTCTGTACGTCACAAACTCATTATTGTGACTGTGTGTCTGTCAGTGAAGTCTAGATGAGGAAAGTCCTCACTGTTACAACAGGGCACTGAGGAGCGAGGGCATACTGATACTCGCAGCGTCAGAGCAAATCAGCATAGTCACTCAATATTACAATGGTGCCATCCGAGCGGGGACTTAATGGACGGTGCCATCACAGGCGAGCCAGAATTTTTCATTGAGGGGGCCCAAATCACATGCAATGACGTCTTCAAACATTTTTTAAATGAGGCTCTTTTTACGGGACAACGATATCGCAAAATGGAAGATCAGAAGCCGTGGCCTGGTTTGGCACGCAACTAGGATTTTGCTGAAGGGGTAGAGTTTGAAGTAAATGTTTAAAAGTTAAAATGTCTAAATTGGGAGACATGATGAGTAATCTAGTGTAACTCAAACGTATCACAGACGGGGGTGTGGGGGCGAAGCTCCCAACCGCTGTGCAACTTTTTGTAATTTTTTGAAAAAAATAGCTATTTTAATGCCATCGGATCACATTTCGCGCGTTTTTACAGTGATTCGAAGAAACCAGATTTTTAACGTTTAGAAACATAGTTTTAAGTCGGGCCGGGCTTTTCGGGTCGGGTTCGGGCCTAAAGTTGACAAAAATTTCGGGCTTAATTCGAGACGTGCTTTTTGTCTTAGATGTCCCAAAATAAAATCAAAATAACAAGATTGCTAAATTTTTCACACTTAACTAAACTTTCGTTTTTTTTCGGACACGATTTGTGCTTCAAATTAGTTTTCGAATGCGGGCTTAAATTGTCGGGTTCGGGCCTGAACTAGTCGGCCCGTTCACAACCCTGCTTAGAAAGCCAATTGAAAAATTAAATTGTTCACTTCTCTTTTTACCTACAATTCAAGTCCAAAACACGTTTAAAATCTTGCAGTTTGGGGTTAAATTTTGTAAGTGATTTGGCCCTGGTAGGCGGAAGTACGGTACATTGCCTTCTAAAATGTTGAGCTGTAGGTCATGAAAATAACCAATTGTAGGAGTACATGTAATGACTTAGGGCTCCAGGCCCCCTTAATTTAAATTCAATAATTTGTTGAATGCGCATTTTTGCTTGCCAATTTTTTTTTAAGCATTTTATCGTGTAAAAACTGGCGAGTTGGAGGTGAATTGTTATTGAAAGTTAATTGACAGAAAAGAAGGTTATTGGTAAGGCCTATAACTAATCGTGTTTTTGCCCACGCTGGATTTACATTGCGCGGGGCCCCTAGCCCTTTAGAGATTTCCGCTGCAATTTCCAGTCAATATAGGTGAGACAAAAAAAACTCTTAGGCCCACCATTTAAACGCGGGACCCCATGGCACTGCACCATTTGGTAAATCCGCTCGTGTTTATTGTATTACGTTCATATAAAAAGGTTAGCTAAGTGCCTGAGGTTGCAATTTTTAAGACAAAACTCTTCCATTCTCCCGGGCTATACACTTAAATTGGTTGGCAAAATTTTGAATTGAGGGGGATCGGGTTCCTTGAAGATCCATGTTAAAATCATTGCTAATTACAGTTGAACGCGTGCACTTTTGTACGGAGAAATGCTAAAAGAAACTGAAGAAACAGTAGACTTTGTTTTAATATTTTTATCATTGAGGGCATTTTAATTTGAAGGGGGGGGGGGGCTGTCGCCCTCTTGGCCACGCCTATCTGTGTCATCCCTTAACGTAGTATAGACAGGCTTGGCGGAACAATTTTCAAAGTTTTCAAAGTCGTAACATTGGAATTAACGTCCAAAAAACGCCCCAAAAGTTTGGCGTGAAAGAGGTCGCATTTAAAAAATGCCGCAAAAATATTTCACACAGTTATATATCCCAAGATACTCTTTCATCCCTACCAACCCACTTTTGGCCGCGTTGAGTTTTTTTTTTTTCCTTTTTCTTCCAAAATACCGTACGCTTATTTCCTAATCGGCTCAACACCGACAAAAAAAAACTGCATCAAATGTGCTATTGCGACGTACGAACATTGGAAACAAAGTCTACGATGTACAAACAATGCAAACAAAATTCGCGAAATTTCGCCAAAAAAGTTCTGGTTATTAAGTTGGACCCCCCCAAAGATTTCGACAAATTGACGCGCCTGCTTATAACTTTAAGAATGCATACACTATCCCAAAACTAACCCTAATCTAAACCCTTAAAAAAGTAAATAATGAAAAACGCGCGAATAGCTTTTCTCTATTTTCGTTTTATTTTCTTTAAGGTAAAGTTTTTGGTGAATAGGCCAGTCACTACCTATCTGCAATAGCCCCGCCACAAAGTCTAGCTCCTAGGTCTATTCTAGCCTACCATTAGTTAATAGTAGTGTTGGGCAAGTTAATAAGAAACGTTAACTTCGTTAAGAGTTAATTCGCAAAGAATTTTCAAGCAATTTTTAACTCAGTTTAAGTTAAGTAGTTAAAGGCGGTGAATCATCCAGCCAATTCCAGTGGTTTACAATAGCTAAAACTGAACTATAATTTTTGAAATTTTTTTTTTTAATTTTGGGACTGCGGTTGCAAAGATATTCAACAAATACAAAAAGATGTCCCCCCGAAAAAAGTTTTTGGAAACTCTGAGTTTTGTTCTTCCCGCCAAAACCACCGTAAGCCTAATGGTTTAGAGAACTGTGGTAGGCCTAATAGTTTAGAGCTAGTTTATTTCTAAATAGTTTATTTCTAAATAGCTTAGGCCTAATTAGGCCTAACTATCTCTAAACTATTAGGCCTAATAGTTTAGAGATAGTTAGGCCTAATAGTTTAATAAGATTACAGTAGACCTAATAGTTTAGAGAACTGTGGTTTTGGCGGGAAGATCAAAACTCAGAGTTTCCAAAAACTTTTTTCGGGGGGACATCTTTTTGTATTTGTAGAATATCTTTGCAAACGCAGCCCCGAAATCAGAACAAAAAATATCAAAAATTATAGTTCAATTTTAGCTATTGTAAACCACCGGAATTGGCTGGATGATTCACCGCCTTTAACTGAAAAACAAAAGCAACGCAAGGTATAGTTAAAAGTTAATTCGTTAATTGAAAAAAAAAAATTCAATATTAACCTGCAGTTGATGCCCAATGATATGATTCCATTTCCATACGAGATAAAATTACTCATTTTAATTTCTGGTGTACTTTATGGGTAATGGAAATCACTATACAGAGTAAAATTATCACGGCACTATACTTGATTGCAAACAATTATCATTATTTTGGCATTAGGATGCAGTAGCGTAGCCAGGGGGGGCGAGGGGGGCTATAGCCCCCCCATTGGCCTGTCAACCAAAATGCAGAATAAGGAAAATACCACGTTTTTAGCTCTTCTGAGACTGTTGTTTGTGCTGGAATGGACTAAAAAGTGATTTAAAGCATCTTTTGAAACATATATTCAGGAGGGGGGCTAATTTGTCAAAAATAAAAGTCACAAATCAATGAAAACTTTGAAAAATGCCCAAAAATAAGCAATCAAATTTGATTGCTAATGTAAAAATGCCAAACACAAGTTTTATCAACAAATATATTATAAAATCAGGAATAAGGGGGGAGGGGGCTATTCAGTATTAGTCAACCACCCATCACTTCTCTCAAATATCTTTCCATTAGCCCCCCCCCCCCCCCCCCCAGTAGCGTACGCAGGATTTTGAAAATGAGGGGGCCAAAAATTTCAGAAAATTTGGTAAGAACAAAGATCTGAATCAGAAATTGTTTCTCCCAAATATAGCCCGAATTTTCGCCCAAAATCAGATGAAAAGCAAAAAAAAAAAAAAAAAAAAAAGGTCTTCACTCAAATTTGGTCCGAATTTTAGCCCAATGCCTAGAAGAAACGCACAGAACATGCCCTTTGTGTGATCAAACCTCATGCCCAACTTGCAAAGGGGGGGGGGGTATGCCTCAATTTCGCTTACTTTTCTATGCAATTTTACAACCCTGACGACCCAAAGGGGGGGCAATGGCACAATGGCCCCCCCTAAATACGCCCCTGGTTGCTCCCTTTGAACTGAACTGCAATAGTAATAATAATAATAATAATTGCAATTTAGATCCCCCTTGAGATAACACCAGCAAGTGTCAACACATCTGACTTAAGGGCCATAATAACATTCAAATCAGAGATGGAACAGGTCAGGATTTTCTCGACCCGACCCGGCCGGTAAATTTCAAAATCATCGCCGGTTGACCGGCCGGTCGACCGGTTTCTGACAGCCCGGTCGAGCGGTTTTTTTACAGAAAGTTTTTGTTCACTGTTCAATGTATCTAATGAAAAATTTTGAAAAGGGGGGGCATGGGTGAGATGTTAAAATTTGTGACTTTGGACGGGGGTCTCAGAAAAAAACGCAAAAAAATTTGCGTTTTTTGCAAAAATGACTCAATTTTAAGACCTTTAAGACCGAGCAGCAAACACTAAACTTTTTTTCGGCAGTGCTGCCTTTGCGGTTACAAAAAGATAATGAGAAAAAAAAAATAACAGCAGAAGATAGGTAACAGTAAAAACACACGAACATCACAATACTTATACTATTGTACCCAAAAACATTAAAATGATGGAGCAATAACATTATATGATATCGAAAATTATGTCACTAACAGCGTGAAAAAAATTAATTATATTCATAACAACTAGGCTGCTTCACTGACAGTTTGAGAAAGTATGAAAAGGATCTATTGCAAAACATTATACTGGAACAGCTTTTTAACTCCACAGAGATTTTTATACGGACGGAACAATAAATTTTAATCTCTGTGGAGCTAAAAAGCTGTTCCAGTACATAATGTTTTGCAATAGATTCTTTTCATACTTTCTCAAACTGTTAGTGAAGCAGCCTAGTTGGTTTGAATATTATTAATTTTTTTCACGCTGTTAGTGACATAATTTTTCGGTATTACTTTTTTCACGCTGTTAGTGACATTATTTTCAATATTATATAATGTGATTGTTCCATCATTTTAATGTTTTTGGGTATAATAGTACAAGTATTGTGATGTTTGTATGTTTTTACTGTTACCTATCTTCTGCTGTTATTTTTTTCTCTTTTATCTTTTTGTAACAGCAAAGGCAGCACTGCCGAAAATTGTTCTGAAGAAGCTTCCCGGTTTGGGAAGCGAAACGTCAAACCAATAAATAAACTCATCGGTAGTACCAAAATTGTTCCACCCAAAATCAGTTGGATTTTCTGCTCAAAATTAGGTAAAGAGCAAAAAAAAAGGTCTTCACTGAAATTTAGTCCGATTTTCTGCCCAAATTTAGGTGAAGAGCAAAAAAAGAAAAGGTCTTCACTCAAATTTAGTACAATTTTCTGCCCAAAATTGGGTGCAGGCCTAAATCACACGTCTAAAACATAGCCTTTGTGTGCTCAAACCTTCTGCCCAACTTTCAAAGGGGGGCCATGGCGCAATTTTGCATATTATTCTATGCTAATTACACTATCCTGGCGACCCAAAGGGAGGGGAGCATGGCCCAATGCCCCCCCCCTCCCCTAAATACGCCCCTGCCCCCCCAATTATTTTTCTTTATAAAATATAAACGAAATGGATTACTCCATGTGAGTTTTATTGAATAACACAATTTTGTCATTTACCAGTATGTAAACAAGAATACTACAATGGTATCATTAGCCACCTCCCACATAGCCCATTAATGCAACCAGTTGAATCATGCTACGCTGCCAATTTCTATGCAACGTTTTAAAAACATTATATTTTGTCAAACTAGCCCTAAAATTAAACTATTTTTTCAAAAAAATGCAAAATTTTCGAGCGCTGGGGGCTCCGCCCCCAGACCCCCAAATTAGCCCCGTCTATTGCGAATTTCTGGCTATGCGCCTGATAAGACGCAAGGTGTACTTGGTGTAGCATAAAAATTCAACGGATTAACGTAAACGTTAAAATAATTTAACGAAAGTTAAAGTTAATAAGTTAACTCACGAAAGCATTTTTAAGTTTAAACTCGTTAATGAATTTAAAGTTAAAAATGCTTTTGTGAGTTAACTTATTAACTTAAACTAGTTTTTAACTTTAAACTCATTTTTAACTTTAAATTCGTTATTAACAAACTAACGAGTTAATGCTCAACACTGGTTAATAAATAGCCTACCAGTTGATTCTAAAAAGATGTAAAGTCTAATCGAGCTTCTGTCTTTTCAAACCGAGCTTTACTCTAATAATTACAAAGAACAATTATGTAGTAATTAATGTAGACCTATAATACAATGGTCAAAATTATCAAAATTACTCGATCAGCCTAGACTAGAGATGGCGCGGATAACAAAAAATGCATCCGCATGCTGCGCTGCATCCGCAAACCTTATCCGCATGCTGCGCCGCACCACATCCAAACACAACTAAGTGCATGCTGCACCGCGCCGCACCGCAAATTAAATATCCTTTAAATTTCCACTAATATCAGAAAAAAATTAGCTCTCCAGCTTATGACATATAAAAAAATTGATTTTAGGGGTATTATTTTGGAGAGTTTTCAAAAGGGTAGCTCTCTCAAACCATCTCAAAATATTTGTTTTTTAAACATTTGCCGATATAAAAAAAAGTAATGCCCTAGCTTGAGCCATTCAAAAAACTAATTTTTGGGGAGTCCATTTGGGGGCACCTGGAGGGGGGTGGTACCTCGGTACTATGTCAAGTTATTTGTTGCTTAAATATCTACCAATATAAGCAAATAACTATCATCCTAGCTTGAGCAATTAAAAAAATTATTTTTCTAGGGCCCCATTTTGGGGGGGTTCTGGGGAGAAGCCTCAAAAAATTTCAGGAGACAAAATTGCATTTGCAGCTAAACAAACTTACACAAAAATTAGATGTCGATGTTGTGTGGTTTAGGAGAAGAAGAGTGCACAAAATTTAGAAAGCAAAAAATGAAAAAAGAAAAAAAACTCAATGCGGCTAAAAGTGTATATGGAGATGAAAAAGTATTTTATGACATAAAACCATGTGAAACATTTTTTGCCGTACTTAATCCGTTTTTGAATAAGACCGCTTTTTACACCAAAATTTTGAAGTAGTTTTTGGGTCTTAAACCTCAAGTTACGGGACTCATTGCCTTGAAATTTGGCACACACAAATAACTTATGCATCTCAAACTGCTGTCAATATTTCATGAAGCTAGACCAAACCATTAGCCTATCGAGTTATAAGTAAAAGTTTGAAACTTTGCACTCGTTAATTTTGAAAATGGCCGAGTAAAAACTATAAAACATGCAACATGAGATCAGTCGTTTCAATTGTAGGCCTTCAGGTTTATTCCGCCTTGTGTGTGTTTTCTATCAGTTTTTTGGCACCATGTTTTGATAATCAAAAACAATCTACCAGTCTACCTGATGATTCCATGCAACTACTGTACTAATCCTGAGCCAGTAGCTCAAATAATGAAATAAATGGTATCACGTGCTCTGCATGCTGTCACAAGCTACTACACCTGTATGAAACTACCCTATGTATTATACCTTTGCCGTTTGCATGTGTGTTTGATTGTGGAATAAATTTTGCTACAACGTAGGCTATTCTGTCATTGGAAATTTGTGTAGCCTAGTCTTCGTACTCTACTACAGAGGCCTACCAGATCTGAGATAGGCTACAGACATAGGACCGAAAGCCTAATTCTTGATGCCATGACCTGTTGAGGAATAGGCTACACAGAACTAACTCTGTTACTCTGAAATGCAAGCGCATGTGTAGTAGAAACTGTTATCTAGCCTTGGGCTTGTACCAATACCATAGGCCTACTGCGTTCAGGGTGGGTGTGTCGCTAGGCTTTGTTTTGTGCCTCTACTCTGATGATTGTTTCCCACAAACCTGTTTCTTCTACATTTGTCTGCTTTTGTTTCATCTTCTCACCGAACGTCCTAAACCTGTCCTAGTCTTGCCTACCAAAACCAAAATCTTTTTGTTGGTGTCAAAAAAACACGTTCAGCCAATCAAAACTAAGTTTCTAGTACCAAAATAGCCGATTCTAGGATGCTCCGAATTCTGAAAAAATAAACTTGAAGCGAAGGCACCTTTTACTGTTTTGATAATAGTAGCATGCATTGAATAGTAGCATGCATTGTCTTCAATTCATATAACACTGTAGTTACATCCAGACTAACCATTGCTGTTCATAAAAAGAAAATCACCAGCAATAATTGTAAAAAAAATGTAAAAAAATTATTGTACGCGGCGCTGCGCTGACGCTGTGACGTAATTCATATTTTAGTTGCCACGCTGCGCGGCGCGGTGCGCCAACAACAGCGCGCGGCCGCGTACGCTGCGCTGTTGCCATCTCTAGCCTAGACCTATTTTTCAAGTTTCTTTCTAATTGCACCAAATCGAATATCAAAGTGCTAAAGGAAGAAAATTTGAATCAATGAACCTTAATTTACTTTTAAAAACACACCTTTTCGTCAAAACCACAGCAGAAACCAGGCAAAAACCCATTCTAACCCATCCACATTAGGGACGGGCATTTCAGAATACCGAATCCAGAAGCATCCGAACAGGGCCGCCGAGAGGGGGGGCAAGGGGAGACAATGACCCCAGACAAGGACAAAGGGACCATGGACTTTAGGGGCATGAAGACCGTTTGCTTCCGTGGGCCCATGAGCTCGAGAGGGGGACCATTGAAATGACACTGATAAACCAGCATGTGAAGTCTGAAGACCTTTTTTTTTTTTTTTTTTTGGAGATCACCTATTTTCGACCGGAAAAACCGTTTGAATTTCGGTGAAGACCTTTTTTTTTGGAGATCACATCATTTTTCGGACCAAACTGCAGCATTTTCTCCGTCTGTTTTGGACTTCACAAAACCGGAAATCCGTCATATTTGAGCTGGACCCCGGGCCCACTTTTGGTCCCCGGCGGCACTGGATCCGAAATCCAAATTGACATAAAAACCGGATAATTCGAACCGGTTTTAAATCAACTTAATATCACGAAGGTAAAAATTGTTTGCAGTTAATTCTCACATCATAGTGAAGTGAGCCATTTGATCTGTAATAGGAACTTCGCATGAGTGCGTTGTGCTTTTGTTTTTGTTCACGAATTTTGGCATACGAGGATTGATTTGCTTATGACTTAGCTTAGCATACGGTTAAACCTAGAAAGTTCAATTGAAATTTGGACTCAATATAAGAATTAACAAAAGAGTCAAGTGTGTTAATTTTGGTGATCCTAAATACCGTGATCGCGAACTGAAACACAAAAACTATACAAAAACGCCAATTATTGGATTGAAAATTTATTAATTCCTCTATAACTCAAAAACCACTCGATGTGCTAAGCTGAAATTTAAACACAATGTGGGTGCTTAAAAATTCTTAACGCAAACCGAGTTTGGGGGCGCCCGATCTCGTGACCGAAATTTTACAGACCAAAAATGGCAAAAAGTTGACGAATTTGAACCGATATATCTCGGTAATAACCGTAATAATGAAAAACGGTTTGTCATTTTTGACCACACTATCAACCACCTCTCTTTTGGTTGTGTTTGTTTACTCCAATTTGAATACTATTTTTCTTGTTTTGCATCTTTTTTCTTCCTTTTTTTTTCTTTTTCTTTTACCGCTATCTACGTTTAAACCGCTAAACCAGTAATTCCCAACCTTTTTCTCACCGTGGCCTATTTTGATTTTGAAAATTTTCCATGGCCCACTCCATAGGCGTAGCCAAGATTTTTAATTGGGGGGGGGGGGGGGCGCAAACCACAAATCACATGCAATGACGTCATCAGAATTTTCAAAAAGAACTTTTTGTGGGGCAAAGATATCATAAAATGGAAGATCAGAAGCTGTAGCCTATTGTCACTTAACCAGAATTTTGGTAAAGGGAGAGGACGAAAACTAATCGTTAGAAAATGCAAATGTCTAACTTGGGAGACGTGTTGAGTAAATTAGTGTATTCAAACGTATCACAGACGGGAGTCTGGGGGCGGAGCCCCCAGCCGCCCGTGGCTATGGGGGTCTGGGGGCAAAGCCCCCAGCCGCTGGACAATTTTTGAAATTTTGAAAAAAAAAAGCTATTTTAATCCCATTGGATCACATTTTGCACGTGTTCACAGCCATTTGAAAAAACTAGATTTTTAACATTTCAAAGCCAATCGAAAAAATTTGACTGCTCAATCCTTCTTTTACTTGCAATTAAAGTCCAAAACACGTTTAAAATCTTGCATTATGGTGTAAAATTTTAATTGTAAGTGATTTGGTCCATGTAGGGGTAAGTAAGGCACATTGCCTCCTGCAATATTTTAGCAGTAATAGTAATCCACTCGTAGATTTTCCTTCAAAATTTTTATTTTGTCATGAAGTCAACCAGCTACAGGAGTACATGTACGGCCAGGGGGCCCAGGCCTCCTCACTTGAAATTCAATAATTTGTTTAATGAGCATTTTCCCTGGCTATTTTGTTAAAGTATTTAGTCCGTAAAAACTGGCGAGGTGGAGTTGAATCGTTATTGAAAAATGGTACAATAGATTATTGAATATTGAAAAATGGTTACGCTTACTAAACATGTTATTCCTGGGCTGGATTTACATTGCGCTGGGCCTTCGGCACTTCGAGGATTTTTGCAACATCTTCCTGCCAAATATAAGTGAAGACCAAAAAAAGTGCGACCATCTGAGCACTGGGTTCTGGCACTGTGCCATACGGCAAATACGGCGCTGGTTATTGCATTACGATCATAAAAAGTTTAGATGAGGGCCTGAGGTAGCAACTTTCAGGACGAAGCCCTTGATTTCACCCTGGTTATACGTTAAAATTGGTTGAAAAGAATTGAATTAAGGGGGTGCGCCGGGCCTCCTGGTCGTCAATACTATTTATTGTTAATTACTGCTGTACGCGTGTACTGTTCAACGGTAAGATGCTAAAAGAAACTGAAAATGAAGAAACAAGTTTTTTTTGTTAAATTTTTGTCATTGGTGGCATTTCAATTGAGGGGGCCCGTGCCCCCTGGGCCACCACCCCTGGCTACGCCTATGATTTTGAGATAAGATCGCGCCCCTAAGTTCTTTCATAAAAAATACATTTAAAGCAAAATTAAAATAACTTTTTTTCCAAAACGTGGAGGACTCGATCCAAGTCATTTGACAGTTTTTTGAAACCTCTAGGAATTGCATGACATTCTTATGACGTGGACATGTGGTCATCATTATTGTTACTTACTTTTGTACGGGTAAATCCTAAATTAAACAAACTGCAATTCCGGACAAGAACAACATACTAGCTATGCTCTCATTATATTTATCATTGGTAGTATTTCAACTGGGGGTTTGCATTACCGCCTGTGTTATAGCATTTAGTTTATAATAACGTTAAACGAGGGCCTGGGGTTGCAACTTTTAGCACAAAACTCTTAGATTTTTCACAGGTTTTGCATATAGTACACATATACCACTCTAAAATATTAAAAACTATCTAAAACCCGACAGACTGTTTCACCTATAAAAGGATCATCAGGGGTCTAAAAATAAAAACATACACTGTGATAAAAACTGATACTGATAAAAGTCATAAATATAACGCTGTACTGCTGAACTCTGGTAAAATACAGTTATGCTAAGTCAAGTGAGCAAAAATTACGCGCGCGAGGTCAAGGTGAAAAAACAATTAAGACTGCGTGATGGTGAGAACAAACAAGTGTCGGAGTATGAGGTGTGAGTTCGGTACCCGCTGCAGAAGAACTGCAAATACGGAACTTATTTATGGGATAGGTTTAAACTGTTTCAATTTGTATTTGTTTTTGTGACGGCACTTGTTAACCAATTCAGTTCTTTTATTAAGGGTAGTACTTCTGTTTGAGGTCAAAATGTAATATTTTTCTGCAAGACAAAGATTGCATTGTCGATTGCATTGTGCAGTCGTTCAGACACCGGGAGAAGAGCAAGGCGACTGAACTTTCGAAATACATCTGGGCATGCAAGGACTCTGGTTTGAACCCAACCATCTCATGGAAAATCATCTGTAAGGCCAAACCATACCAACATGGAAGTCGACAATGCAATCTTTGTCTTGCAGAAAAATATTACATTTTGACCTCAAACAGAAGTACTACCCTTAATAAAAGAACTGAATTGGTTAACAAGTGCCGTCACAAAAACAAATACAAATTGAAACAGTTTAAACCTATCCCATAAATAAGTTCCGTATTTGCAGTTCTTCTGCAGCGGGTACCGAACTCACACCTCATACTCCGACACTTGTTTGTTCTCACCATCACGCAGTCTTAATTGTTTTTTCACCTTGACCTCGCGCGCGTAATTTTTGCTCACTTGACTTAGCATAACTGTATTTTACCAGAGTTCAGCAGTACAGCGTTATATTTATGACTTTTATCAGTATCAGTTTTTATCACAGTGTATGTTTTTATTTTTAGACCCCTGATAATCCTTTTATAGGTGAAACAGTCTGTCGGGTTTTAGATAGTTTTTAATATTTTAGAGTGGTATATGTGTACTGTAATCAAGCTCTAACTTTGAACCAGTTATTGAGCACTTTCTGTAACAGGCTGATACCTACTACTACTTTGGTTTTGCATATAAATTGTTAAAAATTTGAATTACGGGGCCCCTGCCCGCGAACATTGGTCATCAGTTTGAGCCCCCAGGGATCCCTGGTTATCAATTAGGGGTTCCTGGGCCTTTCGGTTGTCGGTTAGGGGCCCTGGGGCACCCTGGCTGTTAGTAAGGGGCCCTGGGGCCCCTAGTTGTCAGTTAGATCCCTGGGTTGTCATTTAGACACTCCAGGGCCCCCTGGTTGTTAGTTACGGTCCCTGAGGGCCCCTAGTTGTCAAATTAGGGACCCCGGGGCCCCTGTTTGTCAGTTAGGGGCCAAGGGCGCTCTGGTTGTCGGTTAGGGGCCCGTGGTCCCTGTTTGTCAGTTAGATACACTGGGGCCCCCTGGTTGTCAATTAGATGCCCCTGTTTGTCAGTTTGCGGTCCTGGGGCCCCCATTTGTCAGTAAGGGCCCCGGGGTCCTGTTTGTCAGTTAGGGGCCCCTGGGCCCCCTGGTCGTTAGTTGGGGGCCCTGGGACCGCCTGGTCGTTAGTTAGGGGCTCTGGGGCCCCCGGTTGTCGGTTAGGGGGCGCGAGGCCGTTTGGTTGTTAGTTGGGGCAACCGGGGCTCCCTCGTTTTCCGTAACTGCAACTAAACATCGCTAGGCTATGTCGTCATAATTTTTTACCATTGGTGGTATTTTGATTGGGGGGCCAGGCCCCTTGGCCCCCCCCTGGCTACGTCAATGGCCCACTCTCAAATTATTGCTTAACAACTTGACCCAAATTCACCAAAAATCAAGCGGTTTTTCCGGCCGAAAACAGATGATCTCCAAATCTCAAAAAAAAAGGTCTTCACCGAAATTCAAGTGTTTTTCCAGCCGAAAACAGGTGATCTCCAAAAGAAAAATTCAAGCACGACTTTTTAAAATACGACTTTAACCAAAATGCTCTGTGGCCCACAGGTTGAAAAGCACTGCGCTAAACGCACTGTAATTAAAGTTTGCGCGATTGAAGATACCAGGGAGGACTTTTGTGCGACAGAAATCGGGGGTGCCAATTTGGATGATTCTTCTCAATCGGGTCCTCCAAATTTTTGAACTTTTAAACCGTTAGAGCTAAATGGATCAAATTTTTGGAATGGGAAGATATTAAAAATAAACTAAACCTAACAAAAATTGGGGGTGCTAAGATGGGGGTTTCCCCCAAACGGGCCTTCAAAAATTTAAACTTTATCTTTCTACGCTAGACACATGAAAATTTTAAGAATCGAAAATATAAAGAAAAGGTAAAATTAGACAAAATTTGGGGAAACCAAAATGGGTGCCCCCCAAACGGGGCAGCCAAAATTTAAAATTTTTAACAAATCATGCTAGGCACACAAAATTTTCAGGGTAGACAAATATGAAGAAAAATTCTGCCCAAACAGTGCCCTTCTAAGTTCAAACTTTGAGCCTTTCAAGCTAGACAAATGAAATGGTGGTCCACAAATTCTCAACTTCCTAATTTGAAGCAACTTACTTTAAAATAAGTTTGCATTTTGCAACATCAGCTTCTTCCGAACGGTATTTCTCCCGTGCAGCTTAATTGTGAGCGAATTTAGAACGCAAATAAGTGATGAACATTTAGAAGCACTCAATGCGATGCTCTGCAATAAAGTGCTGCTTTAATTAAGCAAATCGTGGAATAAATTTTTTTCTGGATATCGATGGTAGTTGATTGGTTGTTCACTTTTTCAGCAAATTAAGTTAGTTTAAACCAGAATAGGATTTGTTTTTCTGGATTAGGTTTCAGCTATTCGCAATAATTCTGAAACAGCCAACTATTCTGAAATCCCTAATCCAGATTGAACCATTAAGTCGGTTTGAAACCGCGCATGCAAATTTGATGCTGTTGTGTTGTCACAGCCAAATTTTTTTCCTGTGAAGTCAAAATGTTTTCTTTTAAAGCGATTTAATGTCAAACAATGAAAAAAAGGAACAAAAACGTTAACCCTTTGCGGTCGAAGGGCGAATATAGGTCGCCCAAACAAAAAAGGTCGTTGCGGTCGAACGGCGACTATAGGTCGCCTTCAAATAATGCTGTGTTATGGCAAGTTGTATTGCCAAATTAGCGCAGTCGTTGGGCAATCGTTATTCACCTAGCGTAAATGATGCCAAGTATGTGTTACTGTGATGGTTACAGCGCGGCAAAATGACGTCACAAAGAATTTGGCGCGAAATTGCATGCCAGTTTGTGGAATGTTTCTTTGTAATGCTTTTTCAGTTAGCAAGAGCCAGTGCGAAAGGCAGTTGCCTGTCAAATGTTACAGAATTAAGCCGAGTACGAAATTTTGGTGTGAGGAAGCATTTGCAATGCAGTAGTGTGCCAAGGGGTAGTTTTGGGGCCGCATAGGTGGTGGAAAGGGGAAAGAATGATCATGAGGTCTGTCAGTTGATGCAGTGATCAGTCGATGGCTACGATAGCTTCTGGCCAGCAAATAAGGGATACACTAGTGCAGTCATCACGATGACAATCAGAAGCAGTGGCAAATCAAGTGGTACTTTTAGGGCCTCAAATTAGGAAATGCAATCATCATGGTGTCCTTTCGAGTGGGACACATGGCCTACGTTACAGGGAAAACACTTTTTTGAATGTTTTTTATGGAGTAATAAGAAGACTTTTTTGTTTTCAAGTATTTCTAGAAACTTTACAGTGTTGTATGTGGTAATTTTTTGTAGCTATGGCAAGGAAATATGTACTAACAGATGATAAAATTTTGCACTTACTCGATTCAAGTGATGAGGAAGAATCTGACCAGAAAGATGTGGACTTTGAACTAGACTTGACGGAAAATATGAGTGTAAGCTCAAGTACACATGAGCTAAGCTCCTTTGAAGAAGAAGAAATGGAAGTTGATAATCGTGATGATAACGTAACTGCGAATGCTGGTGATGTTTCTAATAATGCTGAAAGTGATGCAGATTCTGATAACAGTTTGGTAGCTTCAATTTCCTGTACTTCAAGCAGTGCTTGGAAGCAATATACTCCGACTGACCGGGATTTATTGAAGATACCTTTTACTGTCAATAGTCCAGGGATAAAGCTACCTGCCAGTGGACAATATGATAATGAACTTAGCTTTTTTCAATTGTTTTTTTCGGATGAGTGTATGATGGATTTTGTTCAAGAAACAAACAGGTACGCAAAGGAAAAAATTCAAAAAACTCAACCATTACCAAACCGTTCCATATGGAAAAATTGGAAAGACACCACACTCGAGGAAATGAAGGCTTTCTTAGGAGTTGTGCTGAATATGGGTTTCATGGAAGATCTGACATGAAAGAATACTTCTCAAGAGCATGGACAAAGAGAATGCCATTTTTTGTAGATGTTTTTTCTCGTGAAAGGTTTTTTCAAATTTATTAGATGCTGCATTTGCAACAAACAGATGGTGAAAGATTTCGTGGCGACAAGGTTCAAAATTTGGTGGACCATATGAATTTGAAATGTCGAGAATATTTTGTACCAAATGAAAACATTTCTATTGATGAAAGCACTATTGGATTCAAAGGAAGAGTTTTGTGGAAATGCTATAACCCCAACAAACCAACGAAATGGGGTCTCCGTGTGTACACTATGTGTGAGAGCGTGTCTGCTTATGTGGTGGGATTTGTTCCATACTATGGCAAGTTTACCACAGACAGATTGGTTCGACCTGATTTGCCTTTCACAAGCAGAATTGTACTGCAATTGCGCAACATGCTACTTTCTAGTGTCAATGAATCAGGTTATCACATCTTCACTGACCGCTTTTATACAAGTCCCATATTGTGTGAAGAGTTGAGGAAAATGAATTTTCATTTAACAGGAACAGTCAAGGTAAGCAGAAAAGGTATGCCGGAGAATTTCTCAAAAAAGAGTGGATCAAAACTAAAACTGCATGAAGTTGTGGCTTTCAGAAAAGATGATGACATGATGGCTCTGCAATGGAAAGACAAGCGTGTGGTAACGATGCTGTCATCTGTGTACAACATGCAATGTGAAGACATTGATCGTGTGTTGCACAACGCCGAGAAGGAAACAGTAGCAAAACCTGTTGTAATATCTCAGTACACAAAGAACATGGGCGGGGTTGACCGGGCTGATCAATATTGTGGAAGTTACGCATTTTTGAGAAAAACAGTAAAGTGGTGGCGTAAAATGTTCTTTTGGTTGTTAGAAGTAGCTATTGTCAACAGCTTTATCTTGTACAATCTCAACAGGAAACATCAGGGTCTTAGTGAGATCACGCACAAAAAGTTTCGTGAAAATCTTCTCCACCAGTTAGTGGGAAGAATTCGAAATAAAAATGCAAAAAGACGTTCAAGAAATTGCAATACAGAACACGAACGTCTGCATGGGAGGCACTTCATTGCTAAAATTCCATCTGGCAGAAAGAAGGATTGTATGGTCTGCAGTGATAGAAAAGTGAAGCGCAAGCAAGCGGTTTATCATTGTGAAACGTGTGAAGGAAACCCCGGACTCCATCCTGATAAATGCTTCAAAAATTTTCACACTGAAACAGAATACAAATGACTGCTGTTGTTTTGGGGCATTTTCTCAACTAACTTTGTAACATTGATGGTTGAATGACACTTCTTTTGATGAACTATTTTACGCAATTGAATGGGACTTTGTTTACGCTTTTTCAATTAAATAATGATAATAACAAAAATCACTCAACTCTGCAGTAAGATCTACTTTCAACAGTCGTAACAAATTTATCAAAAAATAATTGTTTGCAAACAAGAACCAGTATGCAAAACTAGGGCGATTTTACGCTGAAGCAGAATTTTTCTACACTTTTGTAAATAGTTGTAAGTTTTTCAAAAAACAAAAATAATGGCAACATCGCAGTTGCTATGGATACGCACCACCAAATCTGAGGCAAAACTAGCCTGGTGTTTTGGCTAGTTTTTGACTAAACTTCTTCCAAATAGTACGAGATAAATGTAAACATTACAAAAATTCCTAAATTTTACTGAAGTTTTGAGCATTTAGGCTCATCTTTACCAGCAAGATGCTTTATGATTTTTTCCATTAACAAACTAGTCCTTTAGGCAAAAACTTATTGATCATTTTGATACCAAAATTGTCAAAATTGGTTGAGAACTGACTATTTAAACAAACAAATAGCAACAATTGTTGTCTTGAGCTAATAAAAACGATACAACGTGCCGATTGTAAAACGACCAGTTGGAGACAAAATGGAAAATTCATTACGACCGCAAAGGGTTAAATCCATTTTTTTAAAATTTATTTAGCGTCAAAAATCAAAAGTTAGGGTGCAATGCCACTTGAAGTCTTGTTCAATGTTCACATTTCTATTGGCTTATAATTACACTTTCAACATTGCTAGTAAATGCAAGAACTTTATAAAAACAAAGTAAAGGTGCGTTTAGACTGGACGCGAAGCAACGCGAAGCGAAGGTTGGCGACCTTCGCGAGTGGTCGATTACGTCACTTGCGAAGGTTGCCAACCTTCGCGAGTCTTCGCGAGTGGTTGCTAATCTTCGCGACTGGTCGCTTCATAGGCTAATTTTAATAACTTACTTTTAAAATATATTCAATGAGCAGAAAGCTTTGTGTACATTATTGAAGCGCTATTATAGTACTGTAATCACAGGTTCTGTTTCGTCATAGCGCGCTGAAATAACGGGTAAAACGAAGATTGAGTTTATATTATGTTATCACGCAATAATCGTGAAGAAGAGTCTAGACTAATAGCTCAGGTAACAAAACAATCTTGAGAAAAAAATTTGTAAAGTATAAATGAAAAACGAAGTACAGTAGATCGAATTTGGAAATGAAAAGACTAATCATTTCTTCAAAAACGTAGTAGTACCATAGTGCTTAGCCTATTTACCAGCTATCAATGATTTGTTCAGATCCTTCCACTGAAAACTTGCCATAATCTGTTTTGACGATGACAGTTTTGGGTTTTAATGCAGAAACGCAAAAAGCTGGAAGCAGATGTCAAAAGTTCTCTTTAGGCGTTTACTCAGTTAACAAATCCCTAAATGCTTTCACCATCCATGTCTCATTATGGAACTGGTAGATCTATTTTGTAGAGTGTAGACCAATAGGCTAGTCTACAGGTACATTTAAAGCATAAACTATGTTGTTTTTTTGATGTGATTTTTCTTTTTCAGGCAATCATGTTATGATCAGGGTGTCGAACCGTTTCAAATAACGGTTCGGGTTCAGGTTTAGCTCCTGCTCCAAATATTTTAGCGGTTCAGGTTTGGTTTGGGTTCACTTGAGCATTATTTTCGAGGTTCAGGTTTGGTTCATGTTCGCTCAAGAAAAATATTACTGGTTCAGGTTCGGTTCGGGTTCATTGACTTAAAATTTAACTATCGTTACTCGTTTCGTCCAGACAAAAAAAAAGGAGAAATTGCTGATCCTGCTGATGATCACCACTGCTCTTATTGTGCGTGTACCAGCGCCAGCGGCATCCCGATATGGAAAAATATATTCTTACTTTTGTTAGGGGTTCAGGTTCGGTTTGGGTTCACTTGAGCACAATTTTGAGGGTTCAGGTTTGGTTTAGGTTCACTGAAGTAAAATTTTGCAGGTTCAGGTGCGGTTCGGGCTCACCAAAATGAAACGGTTCATTCGGGTTTACGGTTCGGGTTCAGGTTCGGTTCGACACCCTGGTTATGATACCTGTAGTAAGCTTAAACAGTTGTTTGTGTTTGTTATTTTGTGCTGTTTATGAAGACTCCCAATGTTAATGCTATGAGTGAAACTGAAAGCTGGATTTGTCATCAGTTTGTAGTGGATTTTTTGCTTATTGTGCAATGGATTGCTGTGTTGATTTGCTGGAGAAAGCAAAAAAACATTGCAGTTTTTGCATGATTTGACACTATCATCGAAGGACAAGAATTTAGCACAGTAATACCAGCAGTTGCTTTGAGGAAAAGTCAGCTTCTAAAACTAAGTTTGGTGTTTTACTCGCTAGCGGAGCGCTTCTCGATGTTTAGTGCGAAGTTAAATGCTTTTGAGAGCATTTTATTAGTTTGCATTTTCTTGCGGTACCAGTAGGCTACGTTGCGACGGTCGCGTTTACCTCAAAGGGCTTCGCTCCAAACCACCCTTTGTAAGATACAAACTTATAGCTGCAAGGTCAAGCCCTCTCTTGGCAAGTTTTTGCTTATGCCCCTGATAAAAAAAAACATCTAGATTTTTTTATGTGAAAATTGTTACTCAAGCTTCTGAACAAAAGTGTTGTTAGTTCTCACATTTTTATGTCAGTGCGCTTCCTTCCCCAGTCCAATTATTTTAATTATATATGCTTTATCAAGTTTTTTGTTTAGTGGTGACTAATGAGAATGGAACAATTTTAATGAACTTGCTTGGCGGGTACTTCTCTATCAATAATAGTAACCTCACAAAAAATAGAACTCACTTTCTACTGGTTAGATATATATTGGCTTTCTAGTTCATCTAAATACACTGACTGTAATTGCAATGATTAAACTTCAGACTTGAAATTGTTTACTTTGTCACTTTATTCATCATGTAAAGCAGTAAAAATTTTAGGAGACAGTAAAAATGTTTTGAAATTCACAAACAACTAAATTCAGATATTACACAAACACACAGTAAATGAATATTTAACGCACTTGACACTTCTATTTTCATCACATAGGACTGGAGTGAAAAATCACTACCAGACTACAATATTCAAGATTATAAAACTTGGGGTAGTCCAAAACCAATGCTTCCAGTTCATCTTGATCACGGTTACAAACCTTCAGAAACAAGAAGACTTTTAAGAGGACATTCAGAAGAAAAAATTCCATGTTTGTAGCTATTCAAAGAAGTAACAACTAATTAGGCCAATCCAAAAGTTCATAGAAATTTTCGGTTTTTTGTCTAGCTGTTGTATGTAGCAATGTAGCTTGAAACCAATTCTAAATACAGTTTCATTCACCAAGTTGGCTTGGTCAAGGAGACAGTGAAAAAACTTTTGCGAGTTTTCCAGTATTCAAGGAATTGTTCAATTGTGGTTACTTTTAAAACAACAAGCTAACAAACAACGGGTAAAAACACTATCAACACATTCAAAACTAGCCTGTTGGTGGGTTGTTTTATATTCTGAAAAAAACAACAACACCATGTCAGTTTAAGTTTACTTTAAGACAAAAAAGCAAAAGCTGCTCCGCCAAAAGACTGATACAATAGCTTCTGCTATGCTGCACAGAATAAAAAGTTTTGTTTTAAAAGCTAGATGTCGTGGGGATAGGCCTACTGCTTTGGTGTATTCATTATAATGAAGCTCTGAGATCAAGCATAGCTATGAAAAATCACTCTAGGATTTACAGCCTTAGCTGTCTAGATCCAAATTAACTTGGCTAGCCTAGGGCTATCGCGAATCTAACTTTGCTAACAACCTATTCTTTGGACTGATAAATAGGCGCTAAACCATACAAATATACTTTTTACATTATTTTCTAGCAAACTGCGATTGTAAAAATCCGATCAGTGATTTAGTAGGTTATCTTACCACAGCCTGCAAGCAAGCGATGTTGCGCAACTGCTCGCGAAGGTTGCGAGCGGTTGCAACCTTTCGCGAGCTGTCGATGACATCAAATTTAGGTTGCTTCGCGTTGCTTCGAGTCCAGTCTAAACGCACCTTAAAGGTAATGATTGTTTTAATACAAGACCGCATTCGCATAGCTAGGTCAAGTCTGTAAAGCAAACGTTGGAAACCCATGTCTAATAATAAGTCTTATAAACAATAAGTCTTATAATATGTCTAACAATAAGTTGGAAACCTATGTCTAATAACATTCTATTTGAATAAGGCCTATAGTATTTGTTGCTTAAACTAAAATTAAAAATTAATCTGTTGCACAAGAAATGGGATCTAAAAAGAACTCGGAAGAAATGAAAAATATCCAAGAAAGTTTGAAAGCAATACGCCAAGAAATGCAAAAGATCTCGCAGTCCATGGAATCTAAACCAGAAAATGTGTTGACTGAATTAACAGAGATCAAGCATAGCCAAGAATTTGTATCAGCGTCCTTTGATGACATGAAAAACAAAATCAAAGATCTAGAAGGTGAAGTAAAAACAACAAAACAAGGGAATACTGAATTAAAAGAAAGAGCAAAATTTCTTGAAAAGTTTTCAATATTGAATGCTGAAGCTTTGAATGACTTGGCCCAGTATTTAAGAAGGGACTGCCTCGAAATAAAAGGAGTGAGGCATGAACAAAATGAATGCACTGACAAACTGGTTATCACGGTTGCCCAAAAGTGTGGCATACAAACAAATGAAAATGACATCAGTGTTTCGCACCGAATCACAACTCCAACACCAGCTAAGCCAAATCCAAGCATTATTGTAAAATTTGTTTCTAGAAAAACAAGAGATATGATCTACAACAGTCGTCAAGTTCTTCACAAGCTAAATCAAGCTACTAAAAAATCTAATAGTATTTTGGACAACGTGCAGCTTAGTACCAGGAAAGGTCTTGCTGGTACTAATCCAGACGAAATTTCTTTTGTCAATGAAAGTTTTACTGACATGAATGCTACTGAAACATTGCCAAAAGATAAAATCTATATAAATGAAAGCTTAACTTACACTAACCGACAGAGGTTCGACAAATGCTTGCAGTTTAAAAAGCTAAACAATTGGGCATATATTTGGACCCAAAATGGAGCCACCCTATTTAAGAAAAATTCGGAATCTGATATTGTAGCTATTAAAAGCGATTTAGATCTGCACAAGATAAAATAATAATTAAACAAATATCTTGCATAATATTATTTAAACCAAACAAGTGATATTTACGTAAGCCTAGATATAGTCCAGCATAATTTCACCCAACTCAAATTCATGTTTTGCATAAGCTAAGTGGAGCTGATAATGCCACAAAAATGGCAACCAATAAAAGACAAACCAAATGCAGTTCAACATGTCTAAAAACTTCGCAAAAAAAATCAAAAAATTCTTAATTGCACTCTTTGCGGTACATTTCATCATTTTAATTGTGTTAATTTAAACAAAAATCTAAACAGTCAATTTTATAAGAACTGGTTACGTTAAATATGCGCTGATAGCACTTTTCCCTTCCAAACTGTAAGTGACAGTGAACTAGATAAGTTATTTTCATTTGATCTTGACTTCCCTAATCTTAATCCTACTTTAAATGATGTTTTTAAAAATGCTGATGATAATGGTGATGAGCTGAATATTAATGACACGTACATAGACACAAATGAGGCTAAAGTAATTTTAAGGCAAAATAGGACCAAACAGTTTTCCTCACTATGTGTTAATGCTCGATCGTTAGTAAATCCAACTAATTTTGCAAAATTTCAATGTCTGGTTGCATCATTAAATTTTGAGCCAGATGTCATAGCAGTAAATGAAACGTGGGAAAAACCTGGCAGTTCTGGTCAATACAAATCCTTGCAGGGATAAAACTATGTCTCCAATGCGAGTTCAATCAGCAAAGGAGGTGGTGTAGCAATGTATGTAAAGAAAAGCATTTCTTATCAACTCTGCAGTGACCTAACTAAAATGAATGAAAAATATTTTGAATCTCTTTTTATTCTTTTGAAAGTTGAGTGTTGTGAAGTTGTATGTGGCACCATATATAGATCACCAAATTATTCTTCTAACGCTTTTGATGTATTAGCTAATAATTTAAGCACAACTTCAGCTTTATTAAAAAAACGAAATAGCATAAATTACGTAATGGGTGACTTTAATTTCAATCTATTAAACTCTAATGATAAACCGACTGAAAATTTTGTAGACACGATGTTTGACCATGGATACTATCCCCTTATCAATAAACCCACTCGAATTACAACAAAAAGTAGTGAAACAATTGATCACATTTGGACCAATGCAAAATGTAGTGAGCAAATTTTGAGCCATATAATTACTTTTCAAATAGCAGACCACCTAGCAGTCATGCAAAGTTCAGCTATAGGAAAACCTTCAATAAAGCCCCTCTTACGCAATAGAGTAATAAATGAAACAAATTTAGAAAAATTTCACCAGACTTTAAATAGTGCAGATTTTAGTGATGTCTTACTCAAGACAGGCACCAACGATAGTTTCACCACATTCTTTGGCATTATTAACAATGCGTTTAATCATCATTTCCCATAGGTTACAAGCAAATTTAAATCCAATAATTTTAAATGGTATCATAATGATTTAAAATCCCTTCATCGGAAAAAGAGCAAACTTTTCTAAAAAATACATTGCTAATAAATCTCCAGATTCTCTCTTTTCCTATCATCAAATTAGAAATAAATATTTTCACTTAGTCAGTCAAAAGAAAAACAGATATTACAAAAATGAGTTCAAAAAATACAAAAGAAATGTGAAAAGAACTTGGAAAACTATAAATAACCTTTCAGGTAAAGGAGTTAAAAGCTCACAAATTACCTCACTACTCTATGAAAACAAAACTTTATCAGATGCTACATCTATAGCAAATGCTTTTAATGATTATTTTTCTAATGTTGCTGAAAAACTAACAAACAAACTTTATGCAAGTCCAAACAATTTTCGAAAATATTTTACAGCTTCATGCCAATCCTCCCTATACATGCATGCTACTACACCAACTGAACTTCGCTACATCATAAAAACTTTCAAGGCTAAAGTGAGTGCTGGACTTGATAACATTCCCTCCATAATTCTAAAATATCTACCCGACACTGCAATAATTGCCCTAAGCCATATATTTAATCTTTCACTTAAAAGTGGTGATTTTATCACTCACTTTAAACATGCCAAGGTGATTCCAGTGCATAAGAAAGAAAATGCTACACTTACAGAAAACTATAGACCTATCAGTCTGCTACCATGCTTGTCTAAACTCCTTGAAAAGATTGTCTATAATAGATTGTTTTCCTTTCTAAAACACACCAAACAATTATCTAGCACTCAATTTTGTTTTGGACAGGGACACTCCACCAGTCATGCAGTATCATTATTAATAGAAAAAATAACAAATGCTTTTGAAGAAAAGAAACAAATTATGGGAATATTTATTGATTTATGTAAAGCACTTGATACTATAAATCATAGCATCTTGCTTCAAAAACTACAACATTTTGGGGTACGAGGAGTAGCACTAAACTGGTTTATGAACTATCTCAAGGGGAGAACACAGCAAGTTTCATATTTGGGAGTTTCCTCATCTAATTCAAATGACATCACCACATCAATTCCACAAGGGTCCATTCTTGGACCATTGTTGTTTATTTTGCATATGAATGACTTCAACAATTGCTTGCAATTCAGTTCTAGTATTTCCTTTGCAGATGACATTAATGTATTCATTTCAGGAATTAATTCTAAGGAAATCTTTGACAAAGCAAATTTAGAATTGACTAACATACATAAGTGAATGACAGCAAATAAATTAACTATTAACAAAACTAAAACAAAATATATTTTGTTTAATCCTGGTAATAACAGAAAATATGACCAAAGCTTATCAATAAAAATTGGTGATCAATAAATAAAAAGAGTTTCCTACATTCAACTTCTGGGGGTCAAAATTCAAGAAACTTTATCATGGAAACAGCAAATGCTTGATCTAATACGTAAATTGCAAGCCGGTTATGGGACAGCAGTAAGAATAAAACCTTATCTCAGTCGCGAGGCGCTACTGTTGCTCTACCATACTCTGATTGAAAGCCACCTTCGTTACTGCATGGCTAACTGGTGTTTCGGAAACAAAACTTTAGTAATGAAATTGCAAGCTAAATGTAATAAATTTATACGTTAATATTTAACTTAAGACGCACAAACAATGTGAAACATATAATGATTAAATATAATTTACTAACCATCAGCCAAATTTATGAACTAGAATTAGCAGATTTAATGTACAAATATCACAAAAATATACTACCTCATCAACTACAGAACATATTTAAAATGAACAATTCTCAAATCAAAACTAGAAGTCATAGTAAGATCATAATGAACTATTGTAAATTCACTACTTCACAGCAGTCTATTAAATTTGCAGGTCCAAAGCTCTGGCTTAAGGTACCCACAAACATTAAGAAAAGCACTTCCACCAAAATATTCTTTGTCACTACCAGCAACCAGTGTCACCATACAAAACTACATAAATAATTTGTATAATTTACGTATAATCGATAAATCATCAAACTTTCAAAAAAACTAATGTTCAAATCCCTAAGCCCAAATGTTCAACTTCAAACCCCAAAAACTTTTTATAGTATTTTCTACAATACAATAATCAAAGCTTAGATGACTGACTACATAACTCTTCGGAATTTGAAAAGTGCTTGTCAGTCATTTAAACAATTCAAAACATTTCCATCTTTAAATGTTGCTTAATTAAAGTCATTAGTATAAAGAGTTATTTCTTTTATTTTATTTCACTTGATCAAAAGTTTAATTGACGGCTGGTAGCATTATTATCTTTGTTTTATTGGCAATCAATTTTTGCATCAAAATTGTATTATTTTGGGACGGTAAACAATTATCAAAATTGTTTGACACTGCAAATTGTGGCAAATATTTGACTATTCTGATTCTTATTGCAGCAGATGCTTAAGATGTTTTGACGTTTGCAGGTATGATTTTTAATGTTTAATCGTTTTGCGTGCTTCTGGCCTAAAGGCTACCAGCGCGGAAGCCTAGGGAAGAGCCACCAGAACGGCGACTACTTAAAACAAACAATGCGATAAAATTGTCTTCCTACAGCAATCAAACCTTTTTTCGCATTGTTTGTTTTAAGTAGTCGCCGTTCTGGTGGCTCTTCCCTAGGCTTCCGCGCTGGTAGCCTTTAGGCCAGAAGCACGCAAAACGATTAAACCTATATGGCTCACCAGCCACATCTGGCTCTTTTGATGACGGCATCTGGCTCTCAAACAAATTTAAGGTGACTATGCTGCCACATTCCAAACTCTTTTATACAGTCAAATTATCCAAAAAAAAAATGTTCAATAAAAAAAATTATCATTTTATTATTTTTATAATTACAGCCAAATTATCCAAAAAAATTGTTCGATAAACAAAATTATCATTCTATTATTTTTATAATGTTAGTTAATTAGTTTAAACTTGAAAGAATTTTGTAAGCAACCAATTTTTTTAAGTTCACCACTCATACGCATGAGTTTTACAGTATAAGGAATGCGTTGCATAAACAGCTAGCATTCAGTAGCGTACGCAGGAATTTGAAAAAGAGCGGGGGTGGACAGAAACTTCAGAAAATTTGAGAACAAAGATCGAATGAAAATTGTTTCACCCAAACTCAGTCCGATTTTCCTGTCCAAAATTGGGTGAAGACCAAAAAAAAAGGTCTTCCCTAAAATTTAGTCCGATTTTTCGCCCAGGTCAAATGGTCTAAAGGTCAAATGTCAAATGGTAAAAATAAACAAAGGTCTTCGCCTACCCTTTGTGTGCTCAAAGCTTCTGCTCAACTTACAAAGGGGGGAACCATGCCGCAATTTTGCTTACTATTCTATGCTGATTATACTATCTTGGCGACCCAAAAGGAGGGCCATGGCCCAATGCCCTCCCCCCCCATAAATATGCCCCTGCCAACATTCTATCTGTGTGATTTTTTATATTTACTCGAGCTGCGCATGTGCGTATATGCACAAAAAAACTGCGTACTGATTTTTTAAGCAAATCTCGTGAAACGATTGTCTAACTATTAGCGGACATTTTCAGGTTAGCTGGTAAGATAAATTGCTTATTATACGGCCATATCCGTTATCCGGATAGTCTAAATAATTGATATCCGAACTAACCCTATAGTTTTAACGTCAGCAAAAGTTTTGGTTTTTAATTTTATTTTTGATTTGTTACTTTTTTTTTTATCAATGAAACTCAACTCGAGTCGCTTTTTTCAGTGACTCGAATCGAATCTTTTTCTCTTTTTCCGAAAATTACTGTGGTTACTTTTGTTTAAAAAACTCTACTTGAGTTGATATACCCAAGTGACTCGTCCCAAGTTTTCGTCAACTCTGTTTTCGTCTTCGACAAGCATAGGTGGGCAAGTTAATGCAAAACGTTAGCTTCGTTAACCACTACTCCGTTAACAAACTTCATACCTCCGTTAAAGTTAATTCGTTATTTTCAGCTTTAATTAACGGAAGTTAATGAAGTCTGTTAATTCGTTAATATTTTGAGTGTAATTTATATTTCTCACTCACTTCTGGAACATGTAATGACCGTTGAGCTGATTGTAAGGAAAAATTTATTGCTACGGTGGGCTTTTTGTGATTTGGACAAGGATGGCAGTACGGTACGGTAAGTTCAGAATTTGCGTACTACGTACCTCGCACCTTGAAGCGTACCATACCGGCCTACCGTACTTCAGTTCAATTTTTGAAGCGTACCGTACCAACGTACCGTACCCGTAACAAAACAAAAAAGGCGTATCGTACCAGCGTACCGAACTTCTTAGCAAAAATTGAGGCGTACCGTACCTACGTACCTTACCGTATTGCAATCCTTGGTTTTGGAGGTTACATTTTACAGTATAATATAATTTCAATATAAAAATAGGTTCAAACCTACACAAACGAAGCTGCAATCGGAAAATCTTCGGAAATTGCGAACAGCGATAATTGATAGACCTATGAAGCTGCTGCGTATTATTTGCCACAAAAAAAGTTCCTTTCTTCGATTTTTCTTGTATAAAACTCGTACTAATATGTTACAAGTGTTACCAGAGCAAACTGGTTTGTACCGGTACGATGAATGAATGGTACGAGATATTAACGATAAAAACCTTAACGGAAGTTGACAAAACTTAACGGAAGTTAATTTAGTCCAGTAACATAAGCAAACTTTTCAACGAATTAATGAGTTAATGAAAAAGTCAGCTTCGTCATTAACGGATTTACGATTAACGGATTTGTGCCAACCTATACCTACATGGCTTTAGGAGTTTGCCTGTGGTCACGGGGGGTGTTATTCAACTGGTTCGCGCGAACCGATTACCAAAGCTAGAGAACCGGTTGCGAATGAGAAACTGCGTAAATTTTCGATAATTTAACCTAAGCGAAACTGGGTGCTGGAATAAGCTAACCGGTCTTCTTTGGTACCTAGTTTTGGTCCACAGTACATTACAACCAGTACTTGAATTGTAAAATTTTGCATGGGGGGACGCTTTTGCAGCCTTGACCAAACTTCAGTGGAAATTATGTAATTCCGTCCCCGCAATTGAATGAAGACCAAAAAAAAAGGTCTTCGCCGAAAAATTTAAGTGTTTTTTTCCCAAAATCAGGTGAAGACCAAAAAATAAAAAAAAGTCTTCACCGCAATTTGGGATTGTATTCGGCCGTAATTTGTAGGATTTATTTGTGCTGGCTGGCTCTTGTTCGTTTCATCATCCAGCGCTCAAATCTCGATGGGTGGACGTCAAAATCTCTATGGGGGGACGCAAAATCTCGATGGGGGGACGCTAACTCTCGATGGGGGGATGCGTCCCCCCTACAATTTAAGTACTAATTCCAACCATAGTTATCAATAAATACTGAATTAGTGATATCGGTACAACTTGAAGACCTTTCTTTTATATCGGTTCTTTTTTTTTTTTAATATCACGCAATATTTTGGCCGAACGGTAACGCGTTCGTCGCTGAAGCAGGAGGTCAAAGGATCAAATCTCGTGCCTGTCAAATTAGACACAGAGTTGCTAATAGCTCGCCACCGCTGCGACATTTCTTCGAAAGGAGCTGTATTGTCCGGGCGCAATGACATGAAGGTGGGCTCCACCAACAATTCGTAACACGCTTCGGCATATTACAGCGAGTATAATAAAAAATTTTGATTTGATTTGATAACACAATGCTGTTGAAATCTTTTTGAGGCAAAATGTGAGAGGGAAACACACAAAAACTTTTGGGTGGGATCGCGCAATTCTTTTGTCAAAGCAACGCGCATGTCGCAAATTGTCGCATAGCTTTTGAGTGGTTGAGGAATACTTTTTTATGTTTTTTTTCAGTTTTTTTTTCTTTTTTTTGTTTTTGAGATCACGTCATACTTGAGACAATACCTCTGCGGTATATCTAGCAAAAGTTAGATCAACTAACCATATCTGGCAAAAGTCAAAAGAACACAGAGACCTTTTTTGGGTCTTCAAGCAAAGCACGGCGTAGATTGCATCCAGGCAATCAAACCAGGGGCGTATTTAGGGGGGGCATTGTGCCATGACCCCCCCTTTGGGTCGCCAGGACTGTAAAATTGCACAGAAAAGCGAACAAAATTGAGTCATGGCCCCCCTCCCCCTTTGCAAGTTGGGCATAAGGTTTGATCACACAAAGGGTGTGTTCCGTGGTTTGGGCTTAAAATCGAACTAAATCTGAGTGAAGACCCTTTTTTTTTGCTCTTCACTTAATTTCGGGCGAAAAATCGGACTAAATTTGAGTGGAACAATTTCTTATTCAGATCTTTGTTCTTCTCAAATTTTCTGAAATTCCTGGCCCCCTCCTTTTCAGAATCCTGCGTACGCTACTGAATCAAACAGAGAACCGATAGCTTTTTTTTTGAATTTTGAAACAGAACCGGTTCTAACCAAATTCAAAAAAAACTAACGTGTATTATATTTGATTAGAAGCAGCGGTCAACTTCTTTGGCCTACAGAACCAATGTTGATTTCTACGGTCATTTTGTGTCGGTTCAATTCTAGTAGGTATTTGAGAGCGGCCCTTTTTTTATTTTTTGCCATCATAATCAGTTACCAAAAGAGCCTAAAATTTATTCCAGCTAATTTTTTTTTTACTTTGGACCTGGCTGGAACTAATAGAATCCAATCCTGGTGGAACGCGTCCAAAAAATAGTCTTTTAATTCAAAATTGGAAAGGAACACTATTTTGTTTTAAGACACATGATTATTGCTCCCGTTCAGCTTATATAGATTTCTTAATTCTTCAAGTTTGTTGTCTATTTCTTTTGAGTGTTTTAATTACTGTATTTACATTTTAGTCCGATTTCAAGCGGCTACATAAAAGCCACATAACACAGTACTTCAAAGTTGCTTTAAACGCTCCAAATAGAAAATACAGTATAATTTCTAAAAATACAATTCATGCACCAGAGTTTATGGTATTTGCTGCCCTTTTATGGTTTAATAGTTTGATAACTTTTCATCTCATTAAAAATGCATTAAAAATTAAAATCTTTTAAGTTATATTAGCTTTTAAAATATATTTGTTGTTTTCGTCATTGTTAAATATTGTTGGTTCGTTTGTTTCAATACAAAAAATACCAACCTAAGCCCAGTAGCGTAGCCAGCGGGGGGGGCTAAGACCCCCATTGGCATGTCGACCAAAATGCAGAATGAGAAAAACACTACGTTTTTAGCACTTTTGAGACCGTCAAATGCACTAGAGTGGACTAAATAGTGATTAAAAACATCTTTTGAAACATATATTTAGGGGGGCTAATTTTTCAAAAATAAAACTAACAAATAAATGAAAGCTTTAAAAAATGGTCAAAAATACGCAATCAAATTTGATCGCAAGTGTAAAAATGCTAAACATAGGTGTCATCAACAAATATGCTACGAACTAAGGAATAGGGGAGGGGGGCTATTTAGTATTGTTAATTAACAATTTCTCTCAAATTTCTTTTCATTAGCCCCCCCCAATTATTTTTCTCTATAAACTGTATACGAAATAGATTACTCCGTGTGAGCTTTATTGAATTATTCGATTTTATAATTTACCAGCATCTAAATAAGAGAACTAACATTTTACCATTAGCCACCTCCCAAATAGCACATTTATGAAACCAGTTTAATCATGTTTGCACTACCAATTTCTAAGCCACGTTTTAAAAGCATTATTTTTTTTATCAAAATAGCCCTAAAATGAAGCTATTTTTGGAAAAAAATGCCAAATTTTCGAGCGCTGGGGGCTCCGCCCCCATCCCCCAAAACAACCCTCCCCCATTGCGAATTTCTGGCTACGTGCCTGCCTACGCCTAACTATAGTTTTCAACAATACAGAATTTCAATACCAAGGTCCAAGGAAGTCTTTAAAAAGGACCATATACTATAGCCCTATTTTTGTCTGGTTACATCTGTTCAGAGCCTTGGTACTTCTGACTCGCTGAAAAGATGAGACTTTCAGAGCCGAAATGTTTCGCCAGATTTTCGTTGCATTTATCTGCGAAACAAAAGAGAAGACGTAAAAAAAGGTCTCAGCTACATTTTCCTTGCAATTGTACCAGCAAAGCACAGGGCCCCTGGCACTGTGCCAAAGTGCTATATGGTAAATCCGCCCTGCACTATTCATATTGTATGTTCGACAGGTTTACTGTAGAGTCTGCTTGGATGAATTATTATTGTTGTCACTAAAGAAATGATAAAAAACTATATCAATTTTATACTGCTGCTAAAAATCTAACTTCTGAAGGCAAAAGTTTTCATAGCCATATATGGGCAACGTAAACTTGTGTTCTGGATATGTTTAGGTCTAAGCTATTGTAATCGCGAATAGAACTTTTTGTGTTCGGTTTTCAGTTGCTTTGTTTTCGTTAACTATTCTGTATTTTTTTTAATGAATGAAGAACCAAAATTATCAATGTGACCATGGTGCGAGTTGAACCCACACCATTCGGTCAGAGTCGTCGCAAAAACGACGTCTTTGCCCTTTCGGCCACGATATATTACGATGGTTAGCTCTGCTTGATAGCTTTGAACAAGCAGCAATTTTAATCTACAAGAACTCAAAAAAATCCCAAAATTGGATCACGAGAAACTCCTAAGCAGGTGCGGATTCCTCCAACCAAGAAGTAGTTATTGCAATGAAAAGTGTGCAGATTATCTAAAAATATAAGCGTTTGACGCCGTCCGGTAATAGAAAGATAACTCGTGAACTACAATAATGACAATGTCTTTATGGAAATTTGATGGTTTCAAATTGCAGTGTTATACTATAAAGAGGTAAATTTTATTGCATTTGACCTTTACCAAATTTATGCAAAACTTCTAACATTGTTTTTTTATAAAACAGCAAATTTTTTTCCGATATTCTCGCTTGCAAAATATCATTTTTGAGTCATTGTTAAGAGATTTTTGCAAGCTTTACAAAAATTATTTTGTACTTTGGCAATCAATTTTGCTTTTATTCTGTACGTTGCACGTCAAAAAAACGAACGGAAGTGATTTACAAAAAAATTGCGCGCTGCGTATTGGTTTACCAATTGCGTGAAAAATCTCGTAATCACAATTTGAATTGTTTGTTCACGCGTACTTGACACGTCATTAAAGTTGTTTTATTTGTAAAAAAAAAAAAACGACAAATGCAAAATTACATCATTACCGCAGGACGTACAAATGTGAACACAAAAATAAGATTGAGAAATCATAGTTTCTTGTCAAAAAAGAAACTTTGGAATGACATTAACCAACAGGAAGTAAAAGGCGAACGTTTGAACGGAATTACGAAAAAAGCGAAACGATTTTGAATCGAGAGCTTCCTGTGTCAGTATGGATTTTTTCTGATTGATCTTTAATTAATCATTAAGCATTTTCTCCAAAGATTTGCATTTGCTACGTCATCTAATAATGACGTAAACGCAGCAAAAGCAAAAGTTAATTCACGCTTCGGATAATGGGTATAAAAACGAAGGAATTAGGACGATTACTTCAATATGAGCTTTTCTTGCATAATAAGCAGTTAATTCAAAAGTTCTCAATGAAAACTCGGCGAAATGAGTCTGCAAGCTTTTGTTAGACCCAGTTCAAGTGATCATCGTTTCAAAACCAAAAAACTAATGAGTTTAATTATAACTGCGTGATGCACTTAGGAGTTTTTATTCAATGTTAGTTTATTGGCACCAAGCCCGAGCTAACATTGCTTTTTCTTGCAGCAATTTATTATTATAAATGCAAATTTTTCAAATTTAGTTTGATAATTTAAAAAAATATAAAGCACGCAAAAATTTCGTAAAGAAGAAAAAGCTTTCAAGTTTATTATACGTCATGAAGTATATTCTTGCGATTTTATTTTCATTTGGTATTGCAAACGCTCAACCTAACAGTAAGTGTTTATGTTGTTTATGTTTATTTTGAGAAGTATTATTACCTATAAATTGATGAATTATGCAAAAAGGCTGCTATATAATATAAAACTAGCGTAGTGTGATAGCACTGATAGGGAGGTACCGCGCAGATTGTAAAAAAGATGCATAATAGGTATTCAAAAGGACATCAATAACAATCGGAATCACTTTTTTATGCTTTTGAATTACATGGCTTTTAAGTAACCACTGTTCGTTTTTTGGAAAGTTGCGTAGACTTTATTCAAAAAAGTATCAAAAATAATTTTTTGGGGTCTGAGGATAGTGAAAAGTATATGAGTTATTTTACATACACTTACACGTTGAGTATATTTTTAAGTTTTCCAAAGATTTAAAAGAAAAACTTCTTAATATGTAGTACATGGTAGTGATTTGAAAAGTTGTTTGTTTATTTATTCATTTTTTGTTTGCGATGTTTAGCATGGCTGAATCTACATTCGTGCAATTCGTGCTTTGGACCTGGTTTATGCTTTAGTGAAAGCGACAATTTATCTCCAAATTGCACCAGTTGCATCACCAACAGTTGTGGTAAGTGATTTGAGAAAAAAGATGTTTTATTTACGAATGGATTGATATACATTACTTGTGCAACGATTAGCCAAACGATATATTGCAATAAAAGATCTTTTTTTTTTCTGCGGAAAAGTCTTCTATATCCAAAATTGCCCACTGCAGCAAATTGCAGTTTTGCACGAGGGCTTAATGTATTTTATTTGACCTAGAACAAAAGAGCCCAAAAAGGTGGTATTTATAAACAAACGTTTCGACTATCCGCTTAAATCATTATCAAGATTTTTCAACAGTATCATTTTGTATTTTTATAATCGTAGCTTGTACTTTTCATAATTAAAAAAAAAACAAAAAAAAAAACATGAGTTTGTGACTATTGGATGTATGCTAAGATTAGATTTGCATTGGAATTTTTTTATACAGGTGATGAATTGGACGTACCAACATTGGCTACAGTGGGACTGTCTTGTATGCAACGTGTTTGGAACGATCCAAATCAGTGTCAGAGTGTGTGCCCTCAATTCACAATCTTTGATTACGTCAGAATGCATCATTGCTCACTTTGTCTCCATCCATGCATCGGTAAAAATTGATTTGCTAGTTAGTTTATAATGCGACAATATCGCACTATTGGTAAGGTACTTTATTGTTATACAATTTAGAAATATGAAGTAAATTGGACAGATTATAAATGGCTTTTCAAAGCTGTAATGACTAATCGTTTTCTGTTACTAAACTTTGTATGTTTCACACTTATTAATTGCTGCAATTTTGCTAATTTTTACTTTTAAATTGCTAATTTTGCGAAACTGAAAAGATTTAACGGGAAATATTGGAAGCAACATGTTAACTCAATTAATTAGCCAAAATTTGATCATTATTGACTGTGTCTTTTCTATTGTATATCCATTTATATCTAATTTTATGAAGGTTAAAACACATGTTTAGTCGTGTTACATCAGTAAAATATTGTGCACGATATCACAAAAATGTCTGCACTAATTTGATCAAAAATTGCCGTTTTGCAAAATGTTAGCTTATGACAATTTTGCTAAAGTGGAGTCGGTCGACCACGATAAACGTCAGGCTTTTTTAGTTTCAAACGTGCGTTTTCTTGAAATTATGATGTTTGCTACAAACCGAGTCAACAACAAGCAACTATCATAAAGAATAATCATGTAAATTCATCATAAAGAACTTAATATCGGCAAACGCTTAGGTAAATCGTAATTAAGTAATCATAAATAAATCTAAATAATATTTTTCAACAGGAACGGTGCTTGATCAAGGAGCTGGCCAATGTGAAATTATGACCAGTAGCCTGGACAATCCTTGTGTGGGGGAGTCGACTAAACCTTGTGGGACTTGTTTCCGAGCAAACAGATGCTTCTCAGAGCAAGAATTTGAAAATTTAGGGGGAATTTGCAAAGGATTTCTGAAATTGAAATGCACAGACAGTGAGTAAATTAATTGTTTCTTACTGCTTACTACCCTAACTAACGTATTTATTTTAAAGTATTTGTATTAGTAGAGAGCTATTTTTACTGTTTAGGTAATATTGCCATTATATCTCTACAAATATATATATATATATATTTTTTTTTTCTGGTAATATTATTGCTCTATGCTAATGTATAGAATCCAAGATGTGTATCTTTTAGCGAAAATAACTTGTAACATAAAGTAATAATTTTAATTTGAACATATCGCTTTTATTTGGGTTTTGGCGAATACAAGAGTGCTATCGAAACTCAATTATTTTTCAGTGTCAAATATCACTTGCCTGGAAGAAGCTTTCAACGAACCCTGTTCTACTTGCCCACGGACTTCACAAACTGACGGAAGATTTCAAGCTTGCAAGCTTTGCATGGATCAATGTGAAGGTAATGAAATATCCTAAAATAATAGCATTTACTGTATTACAGAACAACTTTGAAAAGTACGTCATCAATTATTCTATTGGTAGTACAGTAACTTTAATTAACCGTTCAGTGGTCGAGTGGATGGAGTGTCTGCTACTGAAACGGTAGACTTTCCTACTTGAAGGTCAGAAATAAAATAAAAAAAGGGCAGTGTGAAGCCTCCACCGTTTGTGGTAGATAGGTGGGCAGGTGACAACTTGACTCAAAGGCTGAATGGTCTCTTAGCTGTCTTTTGACCAAGGCAACTTGGTGAATTACTGTAAGATGTAATTACAGTTTCAAAGATTTGCAGATTCTTTTAAAGTTGCAAGAAACATTGATTTTTTCCCACATCTTTTATCAATTTATGTTGTTAGGATTATGTTTTTTTAATTGCAGTAAAGAAAGCCTGTGTTGATGAATGCAAAGCAAATGTAGCAAGGTATCCAGAAGGCGTATCTTGTCCTCTTTGCAGAGCTTTTTGCGCAGGTATGTAAAAGTGTTTTCCGAAGTATAAAACTACACAGAAGTTTTTATCCAAGTTTTGAAGAATTAATGCTAAGGTTCTTTTCAATTTTTTTTTCAATCCTATTTTCGATTTTCAAAGATTGCAAAGGCGAAATCTCAAGCCTAAGTTGCCTTTATCAAGATTAAGCCAGCCACCTCACAACTTCAAAAGCCAGCTGGCAAACCGTCCGTGCAGCAGTAATGCAGGGGCGTATTTAGGGGGGGGCATGGTTCCATGGCTGTTTCTGAGTGAAGACCTTTTTCTAGTGGTCTTCATTATTCTCAAATTTCCTGCCCCCCCCCTTTCGAAAATCCTGCTTACGCTAGTGCAGTAATGGTACACTATCTATCATTCCAAGTTCGGAAGCATTTTTTTCTTCTTGTAAAACTTAATTGGGAGCTGTCAAGACCTTGCTCTCAATAACTAAATCAGAATTTTACGTTATCAAACTGCAAATTTTTGATATTAAATCTTTTTGATTTTCAGTTAATCCTTCTGTGCCTGATTGCGTAGAAACTCACTGCAAGCAATGTTCAACATGTGATGATTGCTACGAAAAATGTACAAATCTTCCAGGTAATATTAAAGGCACTCAGAGGCGTTGCTAAGGATGGTGGCGACCGGGTCCGGATTTCGTGAGGTCATCCTTTGTGATGTTACAACCTTTATGAAAATTATGTCTAAAAGTAGGTGAAGTACAAAAAAACAAGGTCTTCGCCAAAAATTAGGTGGGTTTTTCGTACAAAAGTAAGTGAGGACCAAAAAGAATAGGTCTTTCCCGGAAATTGAGCGCGTTTTTGGTCCAAATGAGAATTGGAACCAGATGAAATAATCAAAAAAAAGTCTTCATCACAAATTAGTGGAGTTATGGTTTCGCATCATAAAAAGGTGTCACTCCAAATGGTGTCACCCCAAAATGGTGACATCCGGGGCGAGCCGCCCCCCTCCCCCTAGCGACGCTACTGATGGCACATCTATTTAGTAACATTCATCATTGCTTGAAGTTACACAGCTTCTATTCTCGTCAGGAAAATTATGCAACCATTACTATCAGCATCATTACCTGATAATAACCTGATTTTATATCAGGTTGGATAGGTGGATACTATATTTGCTCTTTATCTTATCCTATTCTGTATGTCGCTCATTGATAAGTTGGATCTTATATGTCTATTGATATCGTTATGCTTTTTTTATCTGCTTAGGAACTTAGACTTTATCTAATTAATTTCGTTGTGGTTAAGACACACCATTGTGGAGTAACGCCATAACTACATAAAATAACCAAGCAGAGTGACATGATGCGCAAACGGTTGATAAATTTTGCAGGGGACAATTTCAATCTGTTCAACCCATGCAAATGTTTAAATGATCAAGAAAACGCGCCTGTTATCATGCAAGAAGTAGAAGGAAAAATTCTTGGTAAGATTCTGTGTTGATTATTTTCATATTATAAGTTGTAAATTGAGCAGAGGTCATTTTGCCAAGTTTCATCATGGGTTCCTCGATGCATGAAATTCTCTAAAATAAAGAAAAACTTTTATGACTTGAACTAGACTGATTATTTAGTACTGTCGCAGAAATTTCAATTCAAAACCTTTTAAGTTAAGTCGAGTTTGATGGGTTAAATTTTGTCAAATACATGACATGCACTCGTCTTGGTTCTCATAATAGACACTTTTAAGCAGAAAATCATTAATTGCAGATTTCCTGGTTCATACGAATTAATAAATAATGATAGCAGTTTTCAGTTCCCAGTTCGAATGGAGCTCGCGTTTGGACTTCAAAACATCAAAAAAATTTTAGAAATGCATTAAATTTTGGGTGTATTTAATAGACGCTCAAATTCTTTTCTGCTTTTGCCGTTGTTAAAACTGTCGATGTTTGTGGTTACCGCCGAAATTGTCCATAAATTTTAAATTCGATATTACTAATTGTTATTTCCACTCAAAAATGCCAATTGGCCGCTAAGCATGCGGTGACTAACAACGTATTTTCTCCGAAAATTTGAGTAGTTTTATTTTTTCGATTAAAAAATGAGTATTGCATTGTTGTTTTTTTGTATATATTCAAAATTTGTTTTATGGAAGTTGGCGCTTTATATAATCATTTGATAATGATTCATGTTTTCAACAGAAATAGGCTATAATGTTAAGAAGAGGCTGTTGAAAAAAGAATATTAAAAAATAAGGGTGAATTCTGGGAGAATCTTGAAAACTTGTCTGTGGTAAGCGCGATACGGCTTATTGAGTGCTCCCTAACCAGACACTCTGCAATCTGCATGAGTTTGAAGCATAAGAAAAAGTCAAGCGGATCGACTGTGCTTCATTTTGAACTCAATTTTTTCCCCTGTTTGGTGATGGCGTGACAAATTGTTTCTATGACGCGATCTGAAAATGAAAGCAGCAAAAAACTCCATAAAAATTCTTTTTTTCCTTTGACAACTTTTTTTATGGAGAAATACGGAATTATTTATAAATGACATACATTATACGAAACTGACGTCATTGAAAGCTGATCGGAATGACTTGTGAAAACACAGAGAATCCTCGATACGGGCACAAATGCATTATACCATAAAAATACAGAACGACCATATTTGTGCATTTTTTCCAAAAATTGCAATGCAAGAAATAAAATTTTAGATTTTGTCACTGTCGATGATTACTGAGACAAAAATTGTACTTGTGTGCTGACATTTAGCATATTTAAATAGACAGAATTTAGTTATTTTTCCACTTCAAATTTACATTTTAACTTAGATTATTATGGAATAAAAAGAACGAAGCAGCAAAAAATAGAAAGAGCTACTCTTATTTGGTGCCAGAATAAAAAAGTTTTTATTATCTTCATCAGATAATTATTAATATGCAAAAAATTAATAGTATCAAACGATTTAATCAAGTCGAGAAACATTCATCAAGTTTTTTTTCGTGTAGGAGGAAGTTCGTCTTGCGAGGGTGATTGGCCCTGGGTAGCTTATATCTTCATAAGGTCATCCAACCCAGTGGATGGTGGGATCTGTGGAGGAACCCTCTTCAATAACAAATGGATCATCACAGCAGCCCACTGCATTGAGACGTAAGATTCTGTTTTGATTATTATGCTACCTGCATTTTTTCCAAAATAATCTAAAGGTGTTCAAAAAAAAATAAAAACACGGTTTTTTGTTAGTGTGCTTGATCTTGTAAAAACAATCACAGTTTATGTAAAAATCTATCAACACATTTTGATTTATCCCACAGGACCATACAGGTTTATTTTTGCTAATATTTTTAACTGTATATCGAATCAATATGTAAGAATTTGCCTCTTCATGTAATTGATGAATAATGAAAGCATATCGCAGAGTTGAAACATTGTAACATTACAAATTTGCTAATTTTGAACATAAGATCTTATTGCTATCAATGCTTTGCCACATTGTTGTAAATTGAAAGACTTGGTTGTGTTGATGATGAAGTTAGATGATGATGAATGTTGATGATGAAGTTAGATGATGATGAATGTTCATGATGAAGTTGTTGATGTTGATGATGAAGTTGTGATGATGATGAAGTTAGATCAAATATATTACGATAACCAACCAAAAAATGCTAAATTTAGTCCAAGTGCATACAAACAAATCCTTTCGTTATTAATTTTTGCAGTAATTTATTTACAATTGAGCGTTTTTGATTTCAGAAATGACCCTGACATTTATGGCGTGATTTTGGGTGAACACGATTTGTCAGTTACATCAGGCCGAGAAGTTTTCCGAAACGTTACTCGAATAGAAAAACATCCTTTCTTCGATGCATTAACGTTTGATTATGACGTTGCCGTTCTCGAGGTAAAATAAATGATGATTTGTTTTGTGTTACCAGAAATTGAAACGTCGTTTTGCTTTCTTATTTTTAAATTTCAGACGTTTTACTTTCTGCAACAATTATATAATCCGTATTACGCTTAACCGGATGTTACTGTCGATTCTTTTCTCATTGCGTTACTATTATCGAAACAATTAAAGTACTAACTATTTTACGGAAATTTTTTGTTTGAAACAAATCGTATTTATTCTGAGAAAACTCTTTTTTTTAAATAAACAATTTTCAAAGAAAAAGTGTTGTTGCAGTAATTAAATTCATAGACTATAGAGGATAGCCTGCTTTTGAATACCGTTGTTATTGCCGATTTTCCTCGAAAATAGATATTTCTTTTTCACGAAATACATTCGGTGTCATTTAACTGTAACTGTTTATGTTTTTAGCTTAATAAGCCAGTTACCTTCAACAATTACATCCGACCCCTAGCGATTGCCGCCCCTGGCACCCCCACTGACAACACAATTCCCCCTTCATTTGCTGGTCATCTTTGCACAACAGTGGGATGGGGTTTAACATGTAAGTTGCATTACTGCTGCTGGTGTATGTTAATTAATCTCACAGAGCTTTTAAAGTATGTCATTAACTAAACCTTTTTTATATTGATTTTTTTGTAAAGTCCAAGTCTTTGTTCGTTTGTTTTGTTTTTTTTTTCTGTATGAAAACAATCTTTCAATTCTTATTGGCTGAAATATTCTTTTTTGCTTTAGTTGCCTTAATATATAAAGGGTTGCTTTCCAAATATCGGTGCTGTAAAAGTTTTTGATTTAATCTATAACGTCCTGTCAGCCAAAATACAAATACGATTGAAGCTGGCGATAACGGCACAAAAGAAAGTACAAACTTAAGTAAAATTAAAATCCGTATCAGCCTGTTTAGATTACATACTAAAACCTGTTTTGTAACGGGGTCCCGTTATAATTGTTTCAAATTTTAACATCAATCTGTTTTGTTCCTCAGCTTCTCCTTTTGGTAGCACAAGCAGTAAGTTGATGGAACTTAATCTCCGAATCACTCCCCGTGTGCTGTGCGAGATTCAGACCCTACAAGGATATGATCAAGGGCCAGTGATCGGAGGTGCCCCAAAATTTTGTGCTGGCGCCGTTGCTGGAGAAGATACTTGCGAAGTAGGTTTTTGCTTTTTGTTTTGTAGCGTTTCAAGTGTTTTTTGAATCACTAAATTGTCACAAAATTTTATGTGAGTACATAACCAACATACGTACGAAATAAATCCGTCGAAATGGACTATATCATATTTGATGTTGCATAAATACAATCAAAAAGAAAGAAAATCGAACTCAATAAATGCCTATTGAATAGATATATCACGTTTTGGCTGAATCTGAATTTTTGTACTTTGTCGTCAAAATCGGAAATTCCGTTCTTGAGATTTTTAGCTTAAAATAGGCATCACTTTTGCAGAATGCATGGTGCCAATTAATGTAATTAAACAAGGGAAAGAAAACGAATTAATTTCAGCGTCTCGTTCAACTACAATCTAAAAATAATCTACGTTGTAGACTACTCTCATTAGAATTAGCACAAATGAGGAAAAACGAAAATTCGAATTTACGTTTGAGCTAAAATTGTAATTGTTTTTAGGGCGACAGTGGTGGACCACTCGTTTGCTTGCAAATGGATGGAACGTATTTACTGCACGGAATCACATCATATGGCACTCCGGTGTGTGGACAAAATGGTCATCCAGGAATATACACTAAAGTATGCATATCATTAACTGTCTGTGAAGTTTTGCATTTTGAAGTTTTTAAGCACTTTAAAAAATTATGCTTTAAAAATTATGGCATGATTATTACAATAAGAGTTATTGTAATCGCATAATTATCGTTTATTGTTTGGATACGGTCAGATATTTTTGCGGAGAGAGTTGCTTGGCATAATACGTATATGATGGCAAACAAACAATTTCTCACCGTTAGCATTTTTACGGAATAGACGATGGGACTATTAAACATTTAGTTGAGGTTGTCCAATTGCTAAATCACTCAAATGTTAGTTGCAAAGCAGCAGAGTTAAATTTTTAAATACAATTTCAAATCTGCAAGTTGTAGTTCAAGCTTGATCCTGAACCTTTGCTAGACTTACCTAATTTATTTGAGATTTGGTAAAATTAAAACCTAAAGTAGAGCAAAAAGTGCTGTTTATCTGTATCTCAATTAGGTATACTTCGGTGTCAAAACGATGAATTCTTTTTTAAAAAGACAATAAATACAAGGAATTTTGAATACTGATCTTATCGGCTTATTGATTTTCACTGAGTTTGAGCTCGTAATCGCTTTTCCGGCTCTTGCTTTGAAAGTTTGAGGCTCTTGCTTTGAAAGTTTGAGCTCGTAATCGCTTTTCCGGCTCTTGCTTTGAAACTAACATCTGATTTTTTTTGTTTTAGGTTGGTGACGTCAGTACGTGGATCAATTTGTGCATTTCAGCAAATCGTTGCACATTGTAAATCAATTTTTTTATTACAGTACATTTTTATATTTTAGAAAATTTTTTATTCTGTTTCAAGTGACTGAGTGTTTTTGTATGTTTTATTATAGTTTATTAAAAATTTGCATTTGTAAACTTCAATATTTTGTCGTTTTTGCTTTTTTAATAATATGGAAATAAAATGGAGCGTAACGTAAAATGAGAATTTGTTAAATAATTGTTTATAAAAATACTGCACAGTTCTAGCAGTTTAGTATAGCATAGGTACAGTTTCCTGCTCTGAATGCAAACTGTTTTATGGGACAGTGCTTGCTTAGCACATATAACATTGTCTGCACTTTGCACTCTAGTTTAACTTTTTGCAAGCATTACCGACCATTGACCATTTGACCAATGATTGGACCACGATACTGCTCGCTTTAATGGTATATCAAACGTGTAAATATCTTTCGACAAAAAGCAAGTCTAACCGAAACACATCTTAAATAATCTATACTGAAACGACCTATATACGCTCGCGTTGCGTGTTTCTTCGTTTTTATTTGTCCATTTTGCTACCAACGAATGCGAAATTTCAAACTTTAGCTTATACTCGCAACCAGGGGTGCCGAAACCTGGGGGGATGGGGGGTATATCTCCCCATTAATTTCACTGTATCCCCCCAATAATTTGAGTGTGGTCTACATCTACATCCCCTCGAATAATTTGACTCTGGTGTGTATCTGAGCGCAGGTCTCCACCTGATTTCGGGGAAAAAAAGTGCGTCATTCAGTAGCGTAGCCAGGAGGGGCGGGAGGCTATAGCCTTTCCCCATTGGCCTGTCAACCAAAATGCAGAATAAGGAAAATACCAGGTTTTTATCTTTTCTGAGACTGTTGTTTGTACTGGAAAGGACTAAAAAGTGATTTAAAGCAACTTTTGAAACATATATTTAGGGGTGTTACCAACAATAAAGTCTTTCTAACCCGGTCTTGCGATATCTGCCAGTTTGCCAAATTGTTTCTCATTAAAGCTTATTTCTTAAATTTGAATATTTGCCAAGACTTGCCAATCCGAACCGTTTTGTGTTTTCTGTACGGCGACGATGAGGACTATTATAACCAACTTCAATAACGTGTAGGAGAGCTATGCCAAACTCTCCCAATCCCTTTCTCCTTCTCACAACTGAGCACTTGATTTTTTTGATTTTTAATGGAATTTATTATTATATTGAATAAAGAAAAATACAGAAAAAACAAAGTAGTCTCAAAATACGATGTAAGGGCCAATTCAGGGCCTTTCTTCCAATCTACTAGACTGTCCCCTCACAGTCAATAGTCAAATCCATAAAACAAGAATGAAGAGGAAGAGAAGGGAAGGGATCGCAAAACGCAATTTACCCAAGTTAAGCAGCATTTAACATGTATCACCAAGAACTGACACTGTTCACTTCACTCATTTTTGTCACTACTGAGTTCTCAGGCTCCAAGCAGGTTTAAACAGTTCCAAGTCGTAAAAACACGTGGCATTGCCTATTGTCTAGCATCAAAGGCCAGAAATTAACAAACAAAGGCTTTTAGCTGCCAGTCTACAGCTGCCAGTTTTCACAATAATGCCAAAAAGAACATTCTGAACACAACGATTCTAAATACGGTCTAATTAGCCTTTGAAGGTCTTTGAAGATGCGCCTTTGAAGATGTGCTAATTAGCAGCTTATTTCTAACAAAGGATAATAATTACTGATTAATTTAACTTAAACACGATTAGACAATGACAAACAATCCGTTCGATTTAAGTCACAAGATTGCAAAACCAAGATTAATCAGACACAAATGCACAAACAAAGATTTAAATTGGGTCTTCAGCCATTAGTTGAAAGCAGTGCAGATTATTTTTAATGATTTTAACAAGAGTGGGGGGGGGGGGGCTAATTTGTCAAAAATAAAAGTCACAAATCAATAAAAACTTCAAAAAATGCCCAAAAATAAGCAATCAAATTTGATCGCAAATGTAAAAATAACGAACATAAGTTTTATCAACAAATTAATATATTATAAACTCAGAAATAAGGGGGAAGGGAGGAGGGCTATTCAATATTAATTAATTACCCATCACTTCTCTCAAATATCTTTCCGTTAACCCCCTCCCCCGCAATTATTTTTCTTTATAAAATATAAACGAAATACATTACTCCGAGTGAGTTTTATTTAATAACAGAATTTTGTGATTTACCAGCATCTAAACAAGAAAACTACCATGGTATCATTAGCCAACTCCCACATAGCCCATTAATGCAACCAGTTGAATCATGTTACGCTGCCAACTTCTATGCTACGTTTAAAAAACATTATTTTTTATTAAAATAGCTCTAAAATTAAGCTATTTTTGCAAAAAAATGCAAAATTTTCGAGCGCTGGGGGCTCCGCCCCCAGACCCAAAAATTAGCCCCCCCCATTGCGAGTTTCTGGCTATGCGCCTGGTTGCATTTTTGGTGAAGATCTTTTTATGGTCTTCACCTGAATTCGGGGAAAAAAGTGTTCCATTTTTGGTGAAGACCTTTTTTTTGCTCTTCACTTAATTTGCTCACCTGAAAAAATGGTGGTCGAGGTTCATCCCCCCCAATGTTGAAAATAGGGCAAAATTGGGATAAAATTGCAAATTTTTTCCCCCCAATGCTCAACAAAGATTTGCAACCCTGCTTGCTACTCAAGAACGGTCAGGTAAGGTTTTACTGCATGAAATTCAGGCACCAGTTTGATTAGATTAAACAGAATAATAAGATGTATGTTTGTATTAAATTTTGATGTAGTAAGTGTAAGTGTATTACATTTTATTCACCAAGTTGCCTTGGCCAGGAGACAGAGAACGGACCTTTCGGTCTTTTAGTCAAGCTTCCACCTGCCCCCCTGTCTACCACACACCGGCGGAGGCTTCACACTGTGTCTTTAACAGCTGAACGTCAAGCATGGAAGCTGTGAACACCAATTTTTATAGTCTTTGGTTTGACTCGACTGGGAATCGAACCCGAGTCTTCGTGACCCCGGTTTTAGGGTAAGAAAACCGCTTGGAATTTCGCCGTAAAAGATAGCCTCATTCAAAAACGGTTAAAAGTACGGAAAAAATATTTTGCATGGCTATATATCTTAAGATACTCTTTTATCCCTACCAACCGACTTTTGGCGGCATGAGTTTTTATCTTTTTTTTTCCAAATCTTGTACGCTCTTTTTCCATGCAGCAAACCACTAAAATGTAATTTTTGTGTGAAGTAGTTTAGCCACTGTACAAACGCAGTTTTGTTTTAAAAATTCTTAGAGGCACCCCTCCCCAAAATGCACCTCTCAAAAAACAGTTTTTTTGACGACTTAAGCTAGAAAGTGAATTGTATTTGATATCAGTAGATATCTAAGAGACAGGTATTTTTGATTTCGTTTGAGGTTGCGACTGCCACCCTTCTGAAAACTCCCCAAAAAGGTTCTCCAAAAATCAATTTTTTGAATGATAGCTTAAGCTAAAGTGACTATTTTTTTTTTTTAGTTGAGTTTGAAGAAACAAATATTTGCCTCCTCCCCGGGAGCCCCCCTAATGGACTTCCCAAAATCAATTTTATGACCAGCTTAAAGAGATACTGTTTTAAATTGGTTTCGTTAAAGAAAGGAGAACTACTAATTTGAGGCAATACAGAGGAGTCCCAAACCTTGTTCTACTATTCCCCTTGTCCACAAAAATAAATTTAATCCGTTTCTCTTCGTACCATAGGCAAACTTACGTTTCGAAATCCGTGAAATTAGAGAAGGATGACTTCGCAAAATTTCTTGCAGAATAAGGAAAGGAATTTTCGATCATCAAGAATGTTCGATTTCCATTTTTGCAACTTGGCAATTTCTTATAGAATACCGTGAGCAAAGCGATGTTCGATTGTCGAAATTTTGCAAAGTCATTCTTTTCTGATGTCACGAAATTTTAAACGTATGGTTACCAAACGCAAGGAGTCAAACGCATTAAATTCATATTTGCAAACAAGGTAAATAGTGGAACAAGGTTTGGAACGTCTTTTTGTTATCTCAAATAGTTCTCATTTTTTCAATAAAACGAATTTCAAGCAGTATCTCTTTAAGCGAGAGAGCTAATTTAGTAATTTTTCCTATAATGATGATTATTCAAGAGACAAATATATTGACATAGTTTAGGAGTGCTACTCTTCAAGAACTTCCCGAATGGACCCAAATTTTCTTCTACTTTTAGCTAAAACATTTTTATAAAAATACTTGAAAGACAATATTTTTAGCAATCTTTTCGAGATACAAGCTTAGAATTGCTGTTATTAACAAAAAAATAGACTTGGAACCAATATAAAGTGTTTTCGTGAGAATAATTTGACGTTATAGCAATGGCCTTGCATCGTTGTGTGTATTTTTATGGTCAAACAGCCAAGCAGACATTCTGCATGTCTTAACAAATATTGTTTTACTGCTTCTACCTTTTTCTTGACCCTTGTTTTTATGTGTGATGTTTTTAATGAACGTGAGGTCATGAAATAAACCAACTGAACTGAACTGAGATTTTAAATTTAGTTGGATATATTAATTTACAGTGCAAAAAGATCAATAGCGCCATCCCGCGACATGTAGCTAATGAAAAATACAACCAAAAGAAGCAGCTTTAAACAATAAACAATTCCACACTCGCCTGCTGTAAGAGTGTACGTTGACCAATAGCATTCTTAGAGGTACATAAACAAGCAAGAATGGAACGACTTGAATCGCATTTTTTAAGGATTCGAATTCGACTCATTTTTGTTCTTTTGGAAAATGACTCTGAGTCGAGTCACATGTATATAAAAGACCTCGACTCGACTTGAATTTGTCCCAATGACTCAAGTTAATATTTTAGAATTTATCCATAGTTAGGATTGTAGAACACTTGTTTACAGTTCATTTATGTTATGTAAATTTAATTTTGGATGTGGTTTAAATCCCAGAACGTGGAGTCTTTTTTATATGCGTTTGAAGAAATTGTACGAAGAGTCCAGTGTCTTGAAGAAATAAAGTTATCGCATTTTTTGTTTTATTTTTTGTTTTGATGAGTCGAATTGTTTTTTTAGTGACTCGATACGAGTCCTTTTTTTCCTTTTCCGAAAATTATTTGAGTCGCCTCGTAATCGCTCAAAAGACTCGACTCGAATCGACATACCAGACTTGAGTTATTGAAAAAGGGCCTCGTTCAAACTCTGAATATACTGTAAGTACTCCATTACTAAGTGGTCAACCATCCTTGGTACAACTACTAAAATTACAAGATTTTATAGGATTCGAGTCAGGAATTTTTACTGTTCAGAATCCACCCAAAATACTGTTCTTCTAAAAAAAAAAGCTACAAAGGTTTCTCACCGGCACGTCCGAAAAAAACTCAAGATAAAACTGCATGAAACTTAACCCCACCTCGTATTTTAATGAACCGGTAGAGCAGATCTAACATTCGCACAATAATCTGGGACTTCTTGAAATTAAACATATCTTCCTGCTCGAAGTAGCTAAAGTTATCCACGAAACAAAATCAAAAACACAATCAAAAACTTTCTCAACTTTTTGAAAAATGTTTGATTCTCATAAAAAATATTCATAATTAGGTATTTTGCAGTAGCTAATAGCAACAATACCAAACTATATTTTACCTTTTCAAGCAATACTGCCAAATCCTCTTTTTTATGAAAAAACTAAAATTGGGAATGACACAGCAACTAATCGGAAAAAATATTCATAGCATAAATTTTGTTACATTCTAAAAATATTCAAAGGTGGTAAAACATCCAGCCCATTCCGATGGTTTACAATAGCTAAAATTGAAGCAAAAATTTTTGAATTCTATTCTCATTTTGGGGCTGTAGTTGCAAAGACATTCGATAAATTCAAAAAGATATCTTTCTAAATATAAGAGTTTGGAAATCCTGAGTTTATTCTCCCAGCCTGAATTTCCAGAAAAAGAGAGGGTTTTACCAATATTGGACAGGTCATATAGTGTTATAAAGGGGAAGTATTATTTAGTCCCAGTATTAAATTGTAGAGGGGACGCGGGGGGACGCGTCCCTTCATCGAGATTTAGAGTCCCCCAATCGAAATTTAGACGTCCACCCATCGAGATTTGAGCGCTTGATGATGAAACAATCAAGAGCCAGCCAGCACAAATAAATCCTACAAATTCCGGCCGAATATAGTCCCAAATCGCAGTGAAGACGTTTTTTTTTTTGGTCTTCACTTGATGTTAGGGAGAAAACACTTCAATTTTCGGCAAAGACTTTTTTTTTTTTAGTCTTCACCTGGTTTCGGGGAAAAAACACTTCAATTGCGGGGACGGAATTACATGCTTTCCACTAAAGTTTGGTCAAGGCTGCAAAAGCGTCCCCCCATGCAAAATTTTACAATTTAAGTACTGTTTAGTCCCTCTATTTTCCTGAAAATTCAGGCTGAGAAAACAGATTAAGGGTTTCCAAAAACTTTCTTAGGAGGATATCTTTTTGTATTTATTGAGTATTTTTGCAACCGCAGCTCGAAAATAAGGAAAAAACATTTCAAAATTTTTGGAAGATAAAAATTGGTCTTGAGAAACAGTTTCACTAAGAATAAAAGAGCCAAAGCTATCGTAAGCATTTTATTTGAAAAGAGACATTTCATCAATCTTATTCAAATAAAATAAACTATTTGTATAATTCTACTTGAGTAAAATTGATAATAAATTAAATAATCATAATTAAATAAAATGTTTACGACAGTTTTGGTCTATTATTTCAAAAATATTATATTTTGATGTTGTAGCTATTGTAAACTACCGAAATTGGCTGGATACTTCATCCCCTTTAATTGATTAAAATACAATTTATTTAAGTGAACTGCAAAGTTCTAAATTTGTCAATGAATTTTACAGCGAATGCAAATGGCAGGTTCTTATTAAACTACACTTTAACAGTGATACTTCAAGTCGTTTCAAGAACGTACCAATTACCGGCATCAAATTTATATTGGGTGGGTCAGTTTATTTAGTACTATAGTGTTTTTAAATTAATTTTGCATGCATTGATTTTTTTCTTGTATTTGTTATGTGTCTGTGTTTTTGTTTATTTTTAATTGGCCTATTTCTTCTCCACCGACTTAATCTAAATAAGTACCTACAACAAAATGATAATTTTTTTAACGTGCTGCAAATACAAGACGAATACTGTACTCTTTTCCTGCGCAAGTGTCCACTTTAAATAGTGATATTGAAATGCTTTTCGTCGCTGTAATTATTGACACATACAAACGAACGATTATGATTTTGAGGCATGCTACCAGTATAGCTGATACTGCATTTACCGTGGAAAATATTAGCAGATTAATTTGAATCAAGTGTAACGTTTGTGTCAAAAGGACGCGTCCCAATGCGGTCGACCGGCTCGGTTGAACAACCTATCGAGTTACTCTCCGGGTTTACTTATTGATCCATATGTCCAATTAATCTTTCACTTGTGACTACGTTGGAGCTGACGCTACATCATCCCCCTCCCTTTACGCTGGCGACGGCACTCCATCGTCTCCAACCAGCGCAAGGGAGAGCGTCCACCACTCCAACGTCCTGTCGTGCTCGCCATTGTAACGTACGCGTCAAAAGGACGCGTCCCAATGCGGTCGACCGGCTCGGTTGAACAACCTATCGAGCTACTCTCCGGGTTTACTTATTAATCCATATGTCCAATTAATCTTTCACTTGTGACTACGTTGGAGCTGACGCTACACAACCATGGACTCCTGAATAAAAAGTCTTTAGATCAATCCAAAGACCCAAAATCCGTAAAAAACAGAGTTTGAAGTTAAGCACAGACCATTGTCTTACGGACCTTTGAATTTAGATCAATCAATTAAGAATCTAGGACCAACAATAAAAACCCATATTTCTTTTGGAAACACTTTTATTTCCACGTTGCAATGATTGACAGATCAGCTTAACTGTTGATTCGATAAAATAGCAACTCCACGTTGATATTTTATGGTAGTTACTCATGCATGAAAGTTTAGAAATTCTCTGCAATCAGAGCAGGCTTTTTAGAAAATCGATTTGGTAGGAATTTGAGTGTGATGTTAGAGTTTATTGGCTAAATGGTTAGGCTAATACCGGTAAGTCCAGCTAACATGGTTTGATTTGTATGTGGCTGCTGGTGCACCTGCTGGGCCAAGGATAAAAAGTATGTGGACTTGCAGTAGCCTACTCTACCAGTAGTTTTTTTGATTCCTAATGAGTAATGATTATGCTAAACCAGCAGGCTAGCTTAAGGCAGCAGCATGCAATTAGGCTATACATACAGCTGACGTTGAAATATCACTGTCAGATGTTACTGTGTTGTTTGTCAATTAATACAGTAGTTAATAGTTTTCAGGGTTTAACCAAACTGTTTTAGGTTTAGCCACGACTTGCTAAAGAGCAACAAAGATTAAAATACTGAAAGAGCAATAGACTCATTTTGTAGCCTTGTTTAGAGGTTTAGTTACGCTCACAGGTCAGTTAGCTTAGTCTAAGTCTGTTTTTGCTGTAATGTGATAGGTCTAGCATATCTCAGTTACTCTACCTGGGCTAATGCTGCTAGATATTGTAGACTGCCAGATACTGTAGTCACCTTGTTCAGTGTTTAAGTTGAGTATTAAACAGTTACAAACAAAAGCAGAAAGGGACAGTGCGGGAAGACAGTTTCCACCAATTGTGTGTTGGGCAATGTACTGGTACAGAGGCAGCAGCTTGAATCTTAGGCTTTGATTAAAGTGCCACTTTAGGGTCCTCTTTCATGAGAAAGCATTTATTCTTTCATAAATTCACACCTGCTTCAAAGTTTTCTGGGTGATGTTTGACTTCTTTCCATGTAAATTTGCTGCTTGTTTAAAGCTGCTCTGCAGAGATAATCATCATTAACAAAAGCTTATCCAGGAATGCAACCACATAGCCTACTGGTAACCAGGATAATTGTAATTACATTTTATTTGCGTCGTTGCCTTAACCAGGAGTCAGCAAAGCAACCTTTCTGTCTTCAAGTCAGGGTGCTGGTTGAACTCAGATCATGTCGATATGTGATTAGGGTCATTGTCATTTTACTTTTATAAATATACCATATTTTATCATAATTAATCAAACTAAAAGATGGTCTTGAGCAACTTTTAATAAAGTTAATGATTTTAAGCTTCTTCTAGCTTCTGATTTTGCTTCTGATTTACTGCAGTATGGTACCTTATCTGTTGTTACATGATTAGTGGTCTAGTGATTAAAGTGTTTGCCACTGAAATGGCAAACTTGGGTTTGATTCCCTGTTGGTTCAAACCAAAAACTTGAAAAATTAATAGCTTACCTGCTTTTGGTATTCAACATTATCGAGACAGTGTGAAGTTTCACTGTGCATGGCAAAAAGGTGAGCAGGTGACAGCTTGACTTGAAGACCGAAAAATCCCTTTGCTGTCTCCTGGTCAAGGCAATTTGGTTAATAGAGTAATTATAATTAAATGGTTTCTAGATGTTTCTGGGTTCTATTATTAGTCCTGCTGAAGTCTTTTGATTATTGAAAATATCTAAAATGAGATTCTAGCTTAAAATACTGATTATCTTATTTAAATATAAAGAAATATTGCTGGGCTGTGAGTAATAGGGTGTTGGAAAACTTTTCTTCAAGTAAATACAGATTTGGCTCTTGGCTAAGCTTGTAATTTTACTAAGTGGCTTGGTGCAAGGAATGTGCAGAGTTAAATAGAGAAAGATTTCAGTGATATTACTCAATTTTTGGAAATTTTTATTTTAGTTACCGGTATTACAGTTATTTAAATTAGGTTTAGGGTTGGGTTTTTTAGGTTTTATTACAGAGTGTCTGCATGCACAGAACGTGCACCAAGCCTTTTTCTTAATTTTATGTAAATTGGATAGTGAAACAAAAAATTCGTTAAAGCATTTTATGAGTTCGTTGTTTGATCACTGTTTTTTTGTTCAGATTTGTAGAGATTATTTCTCTGATTTTGAGTAAAATTATTTAGTTCAGAGTTCAATTATTTGAGAATTCCTACATTCATAAAATTGCTTGGGTCCAAATTTTGAGAGTTAAAGAATGTTTCCAAATAGACCACCGGTAAGCTACTGTTGGTTATTAATAACTTAGTTGTGCTTTTGTCTACTTTAATGCCTGCTTTTGCTATTAAGCACTTTGCAGAGTGGTCAAAAAGTTTATTTTTAAGACCTCTTTGTTTTCACTCATGTATTTCAACGCCATCCATGGTTACATTGCTTGCTTCAATAAGTTCTTTACAATGGTTACATCTGTTTGCTGCACAATAATTATCTTGAGTTTGGTGGTTTCAAATTGCAGCAAATATAAGTTGGAGAATATCAAACAATAAAGGTAAAAGCATAGAATGTAGAAAATTCTTAATATGCATGCTCATATTCAGTCATATGTGTAAAATAGCACCTCTCACGCGAAAATGCTATTAAATCAATCAAAACAGCTGTGAAATAGGCTTATGCTAGATATCAGTCAAAGTTGGTAAAAGAAAGAATGCCTCCTAATGTTCAGCTAGCATCGACACCCCTGATTCTGGTTGATCATCAACCAATTTTTTAATATTGGTGTAAATGTTGCTATTTACCAAAGATTAGTTTTTTTGATATCAAATGATTAATTAATGAGTATTATATTATATTAATTACCAATAATGTTGTAACCTAATCTTTGCTTTAAGAATTAATTAGACTGGGTATACTTATGCTATAATTCTGTGATTCACCTAAAAAACATTGGTCTGAACTTCTCTGTCCTAGGGTTTTGCTCGGCACTTTTTTCAGCAATTATTTAATTTTTATGAAGTGACTTGGTGCACAGAACATGTGCAGTTAGATAAAAATTCTGGTGACATCACTCATTTTTGGAAATTTTTATTATTACAGTTATAGGTTTGGGTTAGGGTAAGAGTTAGAGGTTAGGTTTTTTAGGTTTTATTATGAAGTGTCTGTGCACACGTAATGTGCTCCAAACCTTTTCCTAATTTGAGGCAAGGTTGGAAATAAAAATAAGAATTAATGCTGAATTCCTATTTCCTGTTGCAAAAAAATTCTGATTTAAAAATCATATTTAATCATGTCGATTACTTAATAGCATTTTGCGAATGTAAAGCAAGGTGAATATTTTTCTTTGCTTTTATGATCTTTTGAATTGTGTTTAGTCTTGCTTTTTTACAATTTTGGTATCATCACTGCCTTTGTTTGTTTGTGTAAAGTTCCAAGCAATTGAGACTTTTTTTATTGAGTTGTATTTTCTAAGTTGCACGAATTAGTATGAGAGTTACTGTTTGGCATAAATTTGCTTTAAAAAGCTGATCTTACCAGTACCCGACTCCAGTACTAGTTTGTAGTTTTTGTTTCAAAGTTCTCGCTGTTAGAATTTCAGTTGATTATTGTTTTGCCGTTGTAGATGTAATGCAATGTAATGACTAAATGAGCCTGTTTTGTATACCAGCACATACTTGATAATTTTTTCTAGTGATGACATGCCAGCTACGCTTAATGAAACTTGCGTTTTAGCACATCTCCTTGGTAGTTACCCAGCCCAACCACTGTTATATAATTGAAGAATTTGTGGCAAACCATTCCAATTTTTTTTTTTTTGTTGTTGAATCTGAATTTTGAGTAATTATCTATTTGTGTTTTTTTTCCAGATCTTTTAATGTTAACTGCATCATTCTCGAGAGTCTTGTACCAGGTGCATGTTGGAATTGTTTCCAGTTGTTATCATTTAACTTCCCAATTTAAGTCAAATCTTTCATTATACTCGCTGCAATATACAAAAGCCTGTAATTAGTTGGTGCGGCCCATCTCGCGTCATTGTGCCCAACCGCAACTGTGTCCGACTGGCCTGAGATTTAAAGCTTGATTATAATTGTAAAATAGTGTAGCCACAAGCTTATCAGGTATATACAAAATCAGTCGTAAATTATATACTGCTATGTTTCATTTACTAAAATCGATTTCACCCCAGTAGGGCATCATCAGTTAAGCTAAAAACAATCAGAGTATGCTTTAAAACCAAAATCATAAAATCTAAACTGACTATTACAGCAACCAAATTGAAAATAAAATAAAACGGACTCCAATAAACAGTGACATGAAAGAAAATATAATACCGTATGTAGTAAAACTTCTTGTAGTACAAATACATTAAAAACCTTGTTTTATCTAAGCCACCGCACCATCAGAAAAGAAAACTATACAAAAAAGTTATTTAAAATAATAAACCCCAACAAAAAAGTTACTTTGATTGTTTTGCGTGCTTCTGGCCTAAAGGCTACCAGCGCGGAAGCCTAGGGAAGAGCCACCAAATAATCCAAAGTCTGCTGGTTCGATTCCTATGGCAAGACAATTTTTTGGCATTGTTTGTTTTAAGTAGTCGCCGTTCTGGTGGCTCTTCCCTAGGCTTCCGCGCTGGTAGCCTTTAGGCCAGAAGCACGCAAAACGATGAAACGTTAAAACTCTGGCCTGCAAACGTCAAAAACATCTTAATTGACTTGTTAAAAAAATTAGTTTTAAAATACGTTACTAAGCAACAAAATAGGAAACATATCTCCAAAACCTTAAAATGTATAAATCTTTATAAACTTAACAACAACCATTAGTTTTTTAAGGTATTTACATTTTAAGGTTAAAAAACTTGAAAACAAAACCATTGTCTTCGAGCGTGTTTTTTTTTTCTAGTCTAATTTCAGAAATCGTTTGACTTGAAGACTTCGCGTTCCTTTACGATTCCTTGTCCCATCGTCGTAATTTTTTCTTGTAGTCTTCGGTGATGGTGAATTTTGTTTCACTTTGTGTATTTTTTGTGATGTTGACTAAACAAACAAATTCTGTTCTGCTAAGAAAACTTAATTTTTTTTTTTAAATTAGGTGGAATTGGCAAAGAACACATTACTAAACTCTTACCTTGGTCGGCAAATCCATAAGTATTGAGAAAAAGACCTTAAATACTAACTTCTCACTATACTGCTAAAACTTTGATGAGATGCCTAACCAAAGAGAAATAAACCTATGCTTTTTTTAGGTTCAAGATTAAAAACCCGCTAAACTAAACCATGGGCTAGCGTTACATGACAGAGCAAAGAACATAACCCGGCCTCACCATTTAACTCTTAAGAAGACAGCCTGACCGTGTCCCACTAGCAAAGTACATGGCGCAAGTAGGAAGAATCTCGCAAACTAATCATCTTCTCTACATCCTAACAAATCAGATGATCAAAATCAAAACAGCTCATTGTAGTAAAATGAGACCCTATAACGTAACAAAACCAACATCTCTTGTCATAAAATTAAGCAAAATAGGTTTGGCATGAATAGCTTATTACATCAGATCATAATGAAAATATACCTGGAAAACATTAGGCCGATGCAAAATTAGTGGTATTTCTGTAAAACTGTTTTATTGATGTTAATTTCAGCAATAAGTTTATTTATCCACGTACTTTCCAAAATATCACGCTTTTGTTGTTCTCTAGGTTCTTGGAGAAAAATTGCTTTAAAGCAATCGGAAATATCGGGCAGAGAATTCATCTTATGCCAAGATTGGTAATGAATCAGATGGGTTGTTCTATCGCTATGTTGTTCTTTAGCGTTGCTGTTGTTCCAAAAGGCAAATGTCCAGATCAACGAGTAGAAAAGTGATTTTTCGTTTGACCAACGTAGATTTTTTTGACAAATTTTGCATTGGGCTGCGTAAATTTTGTACTTGGAGCATGTGAGATTTTCCTTGAGCAGTCTTGATATGCTTAACTGGATGGACCATCGATTTGCCATTGTAGTTTCTAAAGTTTTCACATAATACACGTTTTTTGCAGGGTTAAAAAAATTACTGCGATGCAACAAGGAATCGTAATGGGACGCGAAGTCTTCAAGTCAAACTACAGTATTTCTGAAATAAATTGGACTAGAAAAAAAACAAAAACGCTCAAAGTCAATGGTTTTTAAGTTTTTTTAAAAGTTTTTAAGGTTTTTAACCTTAAAAATGTAAAAACCTTAAAAACCTAATAGTTTTTAAAGTTTTTTAAGATTTTTACATTTTAAGGTTTAGGAGATATGTTTACTATTGTGGTTGCTTAGTTACAAATTTTGTGATTACTTTTTTTGCGTGGGTTTATTGGTTTAAATAATTTTTTTATGTAGTTTTCTTTTCTGATGGTGTGGTGGTTTGATAAAACAAGGTTTTTAATGTATTTGTACTACAAAGAGGTTTTACTATATACAGTATTATATTTTCTTTCATGTCACTGTTTATTGGAGTCCGTTTTATTTTATTTTCAATTTGGTTGCCATAATAGTCTGCTTAGGTTTAATAATTTTGGCTTTTAAGTATACACTGATTGTTTTTAGCTTAACTGCTGGGGTGAAATCGATTTCAGTAAATGAAATATAGTAGTATATAATGTACGACTGATTTTGTATATGCCCCATAAGCTTGTGGCTATATTATTTTACTGATCTCTAAATGCGGACTTCCTTCTCTTGCTGGTGAGTTTCATCCAAAACATGGCCTTAAACAATTGATTACAATTGAGATGGAGTAGGAAATGTATTGGGTAGACTATCAGATGAGCAGCAAACAAATTGGGTTTCGTGAAGTTGAGTTGGAATGGAGAAACTGTATAACATGGATTAGCGAGCTTGTTTGTCTTGCTTTTTTCTTTAAAGTAACGTAGTTCAGGTTTGTTACAGTGCACCTCCTACGAGTAGAATCATTTTAACATAGGAAAAGAAAGCGCTTTGCTTTCTGCGCTTATGTACCATCACTTTTTGTTGGAGGCTATTTGTATTTTACTTGCTATTAAAGAAAGAGAACAGGACGTAATGGCGAGTTACAGTATATTTTAGTAAGGCTTTTGTTTGCTTTACTCTGCTCTTAGATGGTTAATATTTGTAGATCCAGTCAAAATGTGATCAAACATATAAAACAATCTTTCGGCAGCTCTAGCGATTGTATGAAATTAAAGGGCTTCCAAATCACAGTGTGTGCTTTACCTCTACCACTTTGTTTGGGCAGCATATACTCTCCAGGCAACTAATTCCAGGTTTTGTTTGGTTAGAATACTCCTGGTTTTTGATAATCCACCTAGCGCTGTTGTAACATCAAACTCTGTTAACGTAAGCTACATGTTGTTTATCGTCTTGTACGATAAATTGATAAATCCTTAATGCCTCAGGATTTTTGCAGTCGAATATAGCAAAAATTCACCAGCGGAATAAGAAGCCAGTTTGTTTCAAAGTATTTGATTTTTAAGCAAATTTTTGGCAACAGGTTATGTTTTAGATTAACAAATTTTGTTCCACAAGGTAAAAGGTTTTTTGATTCTTGGCTCCGTTAGTCGATAACATGCGAAAGCAGCATTTTTAAGGACGATTGAACCTTTTTGCTAGGTTGTGTACTTTTATTTTAAGCGTAGCAGGATAAAGCTGCAATGCTAATAAGTGGGCAATCATGCAGAAAAAAGTGGTTAATCAATAAATGCGTTGACTGAAGAATTGTGCTATCGAAAAGAATTTATTTGATTGGGACATTCTGTGTTGTAGTTGATTGTTTAAGATTGGTTGGATATGTGTTTAGGATTTCCAAGTAATTGCAGGTGGCATTTGCTAATCCTTTTATCCCAAATCATCACTTAACACCTTTTCAATAACCACAATCTGTTGTTCTAATATGACGTGGTGCTCGTACTGCAACATCGTCAATCAAGGTTGTTTGCACGAGGCCACGGTTGCGTGCCCTTAAGGCGTTGGCTAAGCAGGAATGAGAGTTCTGATTCACAATATGGAATTTTTAAGTATTTTTTGTTGATTATGTAGTCCCGATAACTGATAGTTAAATTCAAGTTTATTATGTCCTCCTCCCCCGTAATTTTTCAACTTGGCGCATTTTCAAAAAGTTGCCACTGAGCGTTTGGAACCTCCGAGTTTTTGTTATCGGGTCGTCGTATACTATAACTTGACCAAGTGACTGTCCCTGTCCGGTTGTGAGTAAACACATGACAGTTTAATTTGTGTGCTGTTTGGTGCGTGACTTTCAGTTGCTCGGTGTATTAGTACACACACAGTGTCTAATAGCAAACAGATTGTGTAAATACCTACTATGCTGTGCTTGTGATTAGTAGCTGTTTGCTGATTGGCCAATATTGAAGATTGTCATTTGTAAACTATTACTCTCTCCGCTACAACCTGAACCTGTAATTAAGCAATAAGTGAACTATGTGATATGTCACAAACGCCGCTCCGTGTTGAACGTTTATGTTTTGACTTGTAATGTGAATGCATAAATCAAAATACCATAAAACACATTTATAACAATAGTTTTTAACAGCTGTTTAGACTAACGCTGATTAATAGACAAAAACTGACTAATTGAAGAAGTTTTTTGGGGGAGTGGAAGAGGGGTTTACATGCTTTATCTGCGATGGTGGATGCGTTTGTTTGGTTTAAGGAAAGCTGATCCACCCTTCTAGTCAACAAAGACAAATTCCTGTTCCACTAAAGCTAAATGTAGTGACGCCATCTTTATCATCATTCGTTAAGAGTACGGTACTTTTACCGTTTATTAAATTTTGGAGTGTCGGACATCGGTACCGACAGCCAAACTGCGTGGCAGTGATTACAGTTGCTACTTTTGAACGAACTTAATAGCTTTTTTTTTCAGTTCTCGAGCGAATTAATATATGTTGCCATGCATTAAGTATTGAAGTCCACGTTTTGCGAGACTGCATGCTCAAGTAAAATTGATCTGGTGAAATTGTTGCACGCTAACACAAGTTGATGTAAAGCTAGTATACAATAGAATAGATTAAATCGATTGCCTTGCGCTCTTAGCAGTCACTTACTCATTCATTTTAATCTTGCAGGGCCCAGCCGCCACTCAGCATTTTAAGTCGATTCCTGAGATGTGTGATCGAATCAAGGAGGATTTCAACTACATGCAAGCTCACAACCACAAGTAAATGTTATAATTGCTACGTATTTTGTCGCTCGAAAGTTTTTTTACGTGTTGCTGCAAGAGCCTTGATGGCCATTGTCGTTGAAGTTGTAACCTTAGATTTAACACCAGCACTGTTCAGAAGTAAACACATGAACTTTGTTTTATGCAGCTTAAAAATGGAATGTGAGAAGCTTGTTGCTGAAAAGACTGAAATGCAACGACAATATGTGATGGTGAGTTTGTTTGAAGGTTAACCTTCTTGATTGCATCAGAACGTTGTACCCCCCGATTTGAATTTTAAATTGTGTAGTAAATTTGTAGTCGTGTTACCAAAACATTATTCACTTTCACCGATAGGTGACAAAGTGTTGACAGTTTTGCCATGAGCATTGTTCAATTTTCTTATGGGCATTTGGCAATGTTCTGGAGTGTTTTCATTTTCAGATCACGCTCATAGAATACTAAAATTGTTACGCAAAGTTTTTCAAGCACTAATACGCAACTATTTGGCGTATCTTTGACTGGAAGAGACGTGGATGAATTTTATGGTAAATTGTGCCCACGAAACTGCTTTCACATCGAAGATGGTCTGTCATTCTTGTTGAAACGGTCATCAAATATAACCCGAGGTCTAAACGATCGGCGGTAACTATTTTTATATGACTGCAAACGTGATTTTAAAAATATCGATTTAACCGGAAGTTGTCAATGACAACCTTGAATCGTAGTAAACTTTACACTACAGTAATGTTTTTCGGCTAAGGCAGTCTACCGATGGCGTTAGGTGGTCAAATTGCTATATATGCTTTTGTCCGTTTACTTAGTGTCCAGTACTCGAGTTTGGAACGGAGAGGTGGTGTATTGCTAGGAATGTCTAAAATTTATTCTGCCATAGCCACTTGATTTCTGTGAAGCACTTTAAAGTCCCAGATGCTCTTCATGACAAATATCAATAATAGCCGCTTCAACTAACGTCGAACTCGATTTCACTATCTGTGGGATTCGTCTTTCAATTAATTGTGAACTTAATGCAAAATCTTAAGCTTCAATCGCGCTCAAAAGCAATATGCATTTGAAGTCGATTTCGTAGACTTACATTAGGGAAGGGTTTTACAATGATGCTTTAAATCTCTCGTTGAAATGGGCTCTTCACTAAGCAAACCTATGTAAAGTGGCAATTGACACTGTGAAATTGATTTTTGTTTCCATTGGTCACTGAATATTACTTCGTTTCTTTCGTACACTTATTAACTTTTAAGGTTAAAATGGATTTTTTAGAGGAAAACTTCATTTCACTGGAATTTTCTATCAACTTTTTTATTAATTCTGATTGAAATCTTACCCAAACGTAAATCCTTAGTCTAAAATTGACACCAAATCTAACCCAGACCTTAAATACCTTGACCCTGGAAAATGCGCGTATGAGTTTTTTTTCGTTGTTGCTTTACTCTCTGTAACGTAAAATTTTCCGTTAAGGTAGTCACTCCCTTTTTTGTCAGCCTATAGTCCTAAAATCGAATCCATAACCAAATATCCATGCGATTTCAGACCATAGGTTATTAGTTTACCACCCATTTCACCGAAAGCAAAAAAGGTCTGTTTTGCTGCAGGAAAGATAATAATCACTCTCTGTCAATGCATGGGTATTTTTGGCCATCCAATTTAGAACAAATTATGCAATAACGCAACAGAAGCAAGAAAATCGATATGAACTTGTCAGTAGCGACGATAAAACACGAAGATAAAATCATCTACGTTCTGCTTCTGTTGCATTATTTATCGTTTCAATCACAATTTACAACAGAGATAAGCTAGACAAAGAAATTTAAAATTGCTCCTAACACCGACCATAAGGATCTTTTCTGGCTTATTTCTAATGATCGCACGATGCGATTTTTACGGGTCCACGACAACTGACCGCAGCAAACTGACCGCGAACAAACTGACCGCGAACCAACTGACCGCTGAACATACTCACCTCCAGACGAAGTGATCGCGAACCAACTGACCGCCGAAAGTGCTAATAGCGCTTGTTGCGCTAAGAGCAATAGGAGTTATAGCGTTAATCTCCGAGAGCAAAAGATCATTAAAAAAATAGTCAAGCTTCCAAAAAATTAAAATAAGTGTACCACTAAATTAAAATAATTGTCGTTGCTTTTTTTTCGGTTCGCGCTGTTTTCAATCCACAAAAATTTTTGGCCATAATTATTTTGTAAGGTTTCATTTGTCTCCGTGAGACTGTGACACTGCGAATTCTGTTGCATGTGACTCAAACGATTAATAACTAATATTGCATGTTCTTAATTTTTTTTCAGCCGTTAAATAGCTCTTAACGATGGTTGATTCAAGGATTTTTTTTGTTTGAAAACGTCAACAAAAACATTTTAATAGAAGCATAAAAAGATGTGCTTGAATTGGACATGACCATTTAAATGTGATGCGTTGTAAAATAAAACATAAAGAAGGAGTAACCACATCAAATTGGCGGAGCCATAACACGGAGATCAAAAATAAACTTGTCATTCAATTTCAAAAACAACGTTGCAGTGCATTGTACAGTATAATATATTAAACATTCTCAAAGGGGGACTGCGAAACGACCAATTTATAACGGTCTTTTGCCAGTATTCTCGTCTTGTATAATCTCCGTAAACTATGCTTTTTCAAATCAAAGCAAGTGCAGTAAAACGTATTGCGTGAACGCTACTGATAAGAGGTATGAGTTTAAATTTGTAATTCATATACCTTTAGCTTGTAAGTTGCTCCTAATGTAATAACAGAATCAATACTTGCAACGTAAATAATGCTTTTGTCGAATACTGAGTACATAAATGCAATTCCCACACAATTTGCTTAATCATTTATTTCACTATTGTATTTAATAACTAAAAGTATACATCCTGTTGATTGCATGTGACGTATAGAATTTGATTACCGCCGTAGCAAATCGTTTTAATTCCGATAAAAGTTACGATTTCCATATTTTGTATAAATTAATTTTCTATACTTGCCGGACGCTACGGAAAAAACGAACAATTATTTTAATTCCGAGGCGAGTTATGAATTCCGTATTTTCTATTAATCAATTTTTTGTACTTGCCATACAAAAGAAAACAGAGTGAATCGTAAAAAACAAACAATTAATTCAATTTAATGGCGTACTTATTATCTATTGTACTTAGCGCGAGAACCATCTGTGAGAACCATCTATTGTTCTTAGCGCGACTAGCGCTATAGCACCTTCGGCGGTCAGTTGGTTCGTGGTCACTTGATCTGGAGGTGAGTTTGTTCAGCGGTCAGTTGGTTCGCGGTCAGTTTGTTCGCGGTCAGTTTGCGGCGGTCAGTTGACCTGGTTCGATTTTTACAGTGCTGAAGTTAGGATTTTGAGTACCGTATCGTTAGCCAATGAACATTATCAGTGTTCTCTACTAGTTTTGGTAAGTCTGTTTAGCGGCCAAAAAGATTGGTGATTTTCCTAATAAACAATGGAAATTTTAAGAAATGGGTCTACGTCTGCCCAATAAAAACACTGAATCGCTGACACAATACGGTTAATGGTTACTTGTTATCGTATTCGTTTACCAATTTGCTCTAAACTAAAAGTCGGTTTTCGAGTGCAGAATATCAAGCAAGACAGCTGTAAATATCAATTGTGAAGTCTTTGTTCTAACTCCACTCGGGAATCGAACCCAAGATCACCGCCTAAGTAGCAGAAGCTCTATCTGTTTAAACCAATTTATGGGTTTAATAGTGCTCTTAATGCTATAAAATTGTCTTAATTTCTACTAGGAAAACTGTAAGAGCAGCTTCTCGGCGAATATAGACAGTATCCGTTTTTCGTCCATTTTTGTACCTTTTTTCTCTTCAAAAAAGTACGGTAGGCCCTATGTGCTTTTTCGGCCGCATTTTTATATGCCCATATCCGCACTAAGCAGACTATCGCGTACTAGACAAAAGTTTTCCAAACGATTTTTTTTTTCTAAAGGGTTTCCGAGTTGTAGGATGACCCGACTTTTCGGATTGGGTTCGCGCTCGTACGTATACTTTACAACTCTAAAAGGGTTGCAGCTCTATTTTGAAATATCGCCCACACTGTTCATACATCAAATTCTTGAAGGAAATTTTTGCCAATATGTAACAGTCTACTTAGTGCGGAAATGGACTTATGAAAATGGGGGCGAAAAGTTTTTCCAAGGAGAAGCAAAAGCGGACAAAAAACGAATACTGTGTAAATCCGCCTTGAATTTGCATTACAGAAGGAACAATGCAGCAGTCTGGATTCATTGCCAAATAAACAGAACTTTAATACTCATACATGCAAATCAAAGATTAATGAGAAGGGTCAGGCTATTATTCACTACTATTCAGCGGCATTGCATAGCGGAGCAGCGGCTTTGAAAAGACTTTTAAGTGCTTCCTGCTAAACATCTAAGCTGCATGAACAGCAGCTGTTAAATTCTATTGAAACGTCTTAACATTAAGCGATTTGGCAGTACGATGAAGTTGCTACTTCCTTTCTCGGTCAAGTTTTCCTTTTCTGTTTAACCAATCGAGCCAAAAAGTTAAGAGTGAACATTTACCGAACGGTTTTGCGCTATTGCAAAATTTAGATCATGACTTGGATGAAAAACTCAAGTTGGCTAGGCTACAAAAAATTCTACCAAAAAATGCGCAACATGACTTACACCCTTACACCTATATAACCCTCTAAGCTGACATATTTCAGCAAATTAGCAGTTTTTTGGGCGCAAGCTGAATAATTTTTGACTTCGTAATATTTACTACATCACAGGAATATCACTGATTTTTGAGCTTAAACAGTATTATTAAAACCATGGTCGCAACTTGAGAGGGTCGCACTGCCCCAGTTAAACTCTGGTTTATGTGTTTAATTTAGAAATCAGAATTAAGTTTCAGATTTCTGACTGTATTCGAGTTCAAGGTCTAACGTAGTATTGTGCTCTACGCACTGGTTCAAATGCTAGTACTAACTTTAAGTTACTGTATTTTTGGTGCATAAATAAGTACTCAATTAAGTTTATGTTTCTCTTGTTTGCAGTACTACGAAATGTCGTACGGAATGAACATTGAAATGCATAAGCAGGTGAATTTAGAACTTTCTAATAAAATAAATCACAAAGTCAACATTTGAGCGAACATTTTTGAAAACGTTTCGACGCATTTTCTTTTCATCATCGTGCAGTTAAATGACTTTGAAGCAGAGGTGGGCACAAATAACATTATATCAAAAGCGCAGCGCAACAAAGCGCAACGATCTTTTTAACCAGTGAAAGCGCAGCGCAAAATGCGAAATTTAATTTTTTTGCTTTCTGAAGCGCAGCGCAACTTCCGCAACGAACTTTTTGTTCCAGTTGAAGCGCAACGCAATTTCGCAATTGCGGAACGGCATTTTTGTACCAAGTTAAAGCGCAACCCAACTTGCGCAATGGAAATTTCACAACACAATGCAAATACCGCATTTTTTGCAATTTTGGACTAAAAAAGGGTAAATAATTTGCTAAACAAGCCCGACATTTATCAATATTACGATCGAAATGGAGCAAAATTAAGTTCAATGTATAGAATTGCGCTTTTACCCGAAAAAAATTTTGAAAGCGCAACGCAATTAAAGCGCAACAAATTTTAAAGGCTTTATTCCGCAACGCAACTTCCGCAATGATTCAAAATAAAAAATTAAAGCGCAACGCAACTTACGCAATTGCGGAGGTTGCGGAAGTTGCGCTTTGCGCTTCTAATTGCGCTTTGCCCTCCTCTGCTTTGAAGGCACTAAACCATACCTGATGATGAAACGAGTTATGACACGAAATGCTCAGCATATGTATTTGCTCAAATTTTGACTCTTTACTTTACAGTATTTTAAAATCATTCTAATCTTATGCAATATGTTTCAAACTTTGATGCAATACCTCAACGGCGATCCATGAGCTGCAAGGGTAACTTGAAATGCAATTAGCTGCCTTGCGTTCCATTAGTGTGCAAGACTTATTGTTGAACCTAATTCGCAGCCATTATTACTTTAATTGACTTTAAATAGCCTATCTTCAAATAATCTAGGGTTATTAATATATGTACCATATGCATCACGATAGACCAGTAACGGCATTATTAGTTTCGAATATAATGCCAATTGTTACACCTATTCCACCATATGCAAAGCACGTTTTTTTTCAATAAATAATAAATGCTATTCGCAGAATTTTAGTTTGTGAAATTTTAATAATGCAAAGGCAAAAAGATAAGCCAATTGCTGTAAAATACCGGCTTATTTCGATTTATTTTTTGTCTTTGACCAGAGATGAGAAAAATTCGGATTTTTACAATTTATAGTTGTGCATTAAGGTTCGTATGACATTCTCATTTTGCTACTGCATTATTGACCACCGTCGCGTTATTTCACTTTGGCATCATCAATTATTCAGCAACATCTTCGGCCTTGGTTTGTCATTAAAGCTTCGACGTAGCAGCTTTTTGATAACTTTTGTAACTTCATGTTCTGCGATATGATACTAATTTATTCTGAAAGTAATGACATCTTTTCCCAAAGTGTCCATATACGAATTCGGGCTAAATGTTTCAACAAATAGTAAAGTAGGATGTCCATTGCACTAAATAGTAGTAGAGCATTTTTCAATTTATTGGTACATTGTCATGATTTTCATAATATCTCTTGTGGCTTAAATGGTAAGCTCTTACTTGACCGAAGCAGTTTTTAGTTATCAATTTTAATTCTAATCACGAACTAACGTAACGAAAAAAAATCTAACGTAACGAAAAGGTTATGTCGACTCTGAAGTCTAGAGTTTAGTTTAGTCGCTTTTACTCTCAGCACTGATCTTGATAGTGATCGAAATGTTCGATTATCCTCGATTTCGATTCGTACAAGCATTTAGCCTGACTGGGAAGTTTTTAATAATCTATTGGCATATCTCATTTGGATTTTCGTAATATACTGTGTAGTCGTTTTTAGTTCCTGAGCAGTTTGGGACTTGTTTTTGCAAACATTTTTCTCTGCGTAACCTCACAAGAAAAGTCCAAAGTGTTCACGTCAAGTAAGCGAGGATCCTTTAGACATCAATTTTTCTTTTATTTTGAATACGTTTTTTGGTGTAATTTTTTTCGCAATAAAACAGTCACGTATTGTATGGATTGATTCATTGAGTTTATCTTACGGAGGCATGAAGAAGTTGCGACGGCAAACCGTACTGGAGTATAATTTTGAGTGAAATCATTGCGTGGAAAAGTTTTGGTCTGACGTATTTTATGCTTAGATTGGATTTTAATTCATTTTATGTAATTGATCTGTGCGTAAATGTTATTTAGAAATATCTAAAACACTTAAGACTCACTTGAAGAATATATTTTATGAACCAACTACTAAGCCCTCTATTAGAAGCATTGAATTGTGAATTTCTCAAATTCTTATTCGGAGCTTGTTTGAATCACCAACTGCTGTGTTTTCCTCAGCTTCGAAATTTTAGCTCCTCAGTATTTTGTTCCTTAAATCTTACCACTCTTGCAGAAATTAAACAAAAATCTTAAACATCAAAGATAAAAAGTATAGCCAATATGCAGAAATATATTTAATAACTGATGTTTCGCTAAACACTTGTAGCATCGTCAAAGCTTAAAAAGACGCACGTACGAAACGTCAGTTATAAATGTATTCCGGCATTTTGGCTGTATACTTTTTTATTCTTTTAAACATCACAGCTTTTAAGTTTCGACTTTCAACGAAAGCCATTGTTTAATACGAGATCTCAAATAAAGTCGGTGCCCTTGACAAACGGGTTTAGTAAATCAAACTGTTAGAAGCAATAAATAATAAGAAGAAATATTTCACCGGAAAATTTCTATCTAGTTTTTTTAGTAATTTTGACCCAAATCTAACCCAGACTCAAATCCTGATTCTAAAACTAACTCCAAATCTAACCCAAACCCTAATCTTACCCTTAAAAAGTAAATAAATAATGCGCGAATGGTTATTCCTCATTTTCACTTAATTTTCTTTAACATGAAAATTTTCGGTGAAATAATATTTCAAGACGCACAGAGCTGGACAGCGCTGTTTCGAGCTTTTAGCTCTCATCGGCAGCCCTCAGCTTCTCTAACAAAGTTATTCCCTAGTGGGGAGGACGTCAAACTTGTCGGTTATAATATTTCAATGCGGTTGATATTGAAATTATTATCCACATTTACATCACAATGGTATTGGAATACGGATTTGCTAGCTTGCTCTTTGTAGACACAGTATCACTTAAATTGTAGGCTAGTCAAAGTAACTCGATGATAGTAGCAATATACTGCAGTGAAATGTGAAAAGGGTGGCAGATTTTTTCGTATAAACTCACAATGGACACTGTCACTTGAATCAATTTGCTGCAGATGAAATTAAAAATTAATTCTTAGTGTTTCTGGTACCCTTTAAATTTTTGTGCTTAAGCCAATTGAAATTTTCCCTCTAAAACTAGTTGCTTTTTGTTTTTTTTAATCTAAAATTCTAAGCAAATAATTTACTGAGAAAATTTAAGAGGTTAGTGAATGCTAATGGGTTAATTCGCATCGTAAAACAATCCTCTATTTATCGAAGCTCATTCGGTCTATTCAAAACTCTTGAAAACTACCGAATTCATAATATACAGTAGTGTTTGCTCAACAAGCTGGTGAAGTAGTTTCAAATTGTCGTGATTTCAAAGGCGATGCGCAAGAACTTCAAACTTAGAAAATGTTACCTGATTCTTAGTCTACGTTGGTCGATCAAAAAAAACAGTTGTGTGATTACCATAAATACGTTGTTATAGCCGAAAAGCTCTGGTTAATGTTTATCGATCTGGTCCAATGTGAGTACTGCAAATACACATTCACTTAACAACTACCCAACGATTTTCTTGAAAAATACCACCAGCGCCTATGATGCCTTTCTTTCACGTTAGTTGTTTTCTTATGGTGCGAATTCCTTTTATTATGTAACAAAATAGGATATGATATATTTATATCAAACCTATTGCAGAAATTTGATTTCAAAAATAGAAGTGATTTTGAAATAAAAACGTGTTTGCACATCATCATCATTAATTCAGTTTTAATCCTTGGGGGTTCTTCCCCTTCAACGGAGTTGGCCGGATTTTTTATGGCCATTGACTTTACCATGCCTCGCTATTTGGTCGATCACATGCATCCTCTTCACCAGTCCATTTTTCTTCATTTCATCCTCTACTTGTTTTTTCCTCGTGTTCGTTTCGGTTGTCCTTTTTACTGCGTTAACTTGCATCTTAAATTTCAAGGCCCTTCACTAGAAAGTTTTCATCTTTCCATGTTGTCTACATCATATTGCTTGTAAATTGGAATTATTGGTGATTGCGAAATGTATTACGACTTAGAGAGCATAGTAATTGCCAACATATTTCCAAGTTTTTGTATACAAGGTGAATGAAGTGCTATGCAATTCCAAGCAATTGAAGTTTTAGAAAGTTTGTGCATTTTAAACAATTTTTGCGGAAAGAGAGGGGAAACATTTTGCGTCTATAAATCTTCCATTTGCCGGTGACGTTTTATTTCGGCAGAATGTTTGATTTTCAATCAATTTTCCTCACCACGCGAAGTTGATTCATTTTCTCGACTTTCTTAATTCACTTAAGGCTGACCAAAGAGCTTCTTTGAAAATTCGATCTTTATGCTGTGTTTTTCTTTCAAACATTAAATATTACAAATGTCAATATTTACCTAGGCAACGTCTAATCTCATTTACATCGGAATCAAAAAAAGAACACAATTAGCTAATTCCTAATTTTGAGGCTTTTACATCAACGAATCAACGCTCTTTTGTCAAAATTACTTTCTGTTATTGACTTTTTCTACAGTTTTGTTGTTGATTTAAAATCTTACGCCTATCGATTTTCCTTTTAGAAGGGCATTATGTTTCTTTGTAGTGTAAATTTTACTGCTTTTGCCTGTTTGGATCGAGTTTTAACGAAGTGTAGAATTCTTTGTTTATAGCGCTTGCTGCAAATCTTTTTTTAAAAATGTATCTCTTGTTACAAGTGTTAACAATCTAGTTTAATTGTGCATCTGTGACATACCGAATAATGAAGTTTAATTGTATGCTATTTATTGGCCAAGCTGTGTTGACCAGGAGACAGTAAAGGAGAGTTTCAGTAGAGTCAACTGCCATCTGCCCTTCTTTTGATTGCTTATCAGTCGAGGCTGACGCCCTACGTCATCCCGTTTTATTGGAGCGTCGGACGTAAAAGTATCGAGTTGCTGTTTTTAAGGTTATTGGTTTCACCCAGCTGGGAATCGAACCCAAATTTATTGCCCACCTTCAGTTCGTTATAGGCGATAATGGGGTACCTTCAAACCAGCGGCGACCTTTTGTATGGTGACGTATTGCATACTCTTTGAGTGGTGTAGAATTGACCACTATTCTTTCCCGGGTCCTCCTGCCTAGTTGAGGTTTTGTGGTGTAGTATTTGCGCTCCACTATGCTCTCATCTACAGGAAAAATCGTAGCAACTTCATCCAATCAACCGAAATATACTTGTATAAAGCAGACAGTCCATTTATAGAGACGTCTGCTTGCTATCAGAAAACGTTGGTTTTCTAGAATACTTTTTGTTTTGTTCTACCCGCGACCTCATTTAAACTTTATGAAGTAGTTTCAAACAAAACAAATATTGTAATCACATGGGATTATAAGTGCCGTCAACAGCCAACTAAAGGCAACATAATTGTTATTTTTACGCCTTTTTAAACGGTTTGCATTTAGATGTCCTTGTAAAATGCACCCTTTAAGTTGCTTTTTACGAACAAGTGAAAGTTGAAGCAGCTGGTATTTGCCTTGACCAGTTGGTGAATACATAAAATGAAGTGGTTTCTTTATTTTTTTTTTGATATCTTTCCAAGAAATTTAACCTGAAAATCTTAAAAAATGGTATTCTGGAGTAACTATATTTTAAAATTTTTATATTTATTTGAAAAGGTTGATTTTGGTCGCTTTTCGATCTTCCCTCTTGAAAGCAGTTTGATTTGAAGTCAGCTTTTTTGAATTTTGGTTTACCTCTCCTGTTTTATATTTCAGTTGGAGATAGCAAAGAGACTGAACATGATATGTACACAAATCCTGCCACAGATACCACAGGAGGTAAAGTTTACTTTTCACATGTAAAATGTCATTACATGGTAGTAAGATGTTCATTCGTTAAAGCATATTAAGGAAATTTCTTGAAGGACTTGTTACCGAAATGCAGAGGATGGCTCCTCTCCTTCCAGTTCAGGCCAAAGCGTATAGGCCATCTGTTCCCCGCGGTAAGTAGCTTTTTTAATATGAAAAGGTTCTTGATATACTAGTAAGTATCCTCAACGATTCATGGATTCAAAAAGTAAAGTAAATTCAAGAATTGTTTAATGTGGTTATTTAGTAGCATTAAAATTTGCTTTTGTTTCAACTGCTAACAAATAGAATTTTCCATTGTATTTTACAAATTCAATAGAAAATTTATTAGATTATTTTGTTATAAAGGTCATGTTCTTATATTTTAGCATCAGCAGAGCGTTGTGTCAGCCATCGAACGAGCGAAGCAGGTCACGGTGTCAGAGTTGAACCAGATAATGGGAGTAAGTGAATAATATCATATTATTTGCTTGTTTGACATTTGCAAGCGGTTTATATGCTTTTGTAAAATGCCATGATATGCATCATATCTACAGGGCTTGAACGTGTATTTAGGTTAAGATTAGGGCCAGGCTATCATAACATTGATTAGCTATTCACAAGCCAGCTCTGGCTTAAAATATAATATAGTCCTATGTAACCGTTAAACCGAATTTTATCAGCGTTTTTATTGGACACACATCGACTCGATTTTGGATTTTAGTTTTTTGGGGGCGGACGCCTACTCACCAAAACTTAAGAGGGAACACTGATATAGTCTATCGTATTTAAGTCAAATAAACAATGATGACACTAACTTTTGGTGGTAAAATACTCGGCCAAAAATAAAGCATTGTTTTTGTTGTGTTGCTTGATCATATGAGTAATGATTACGAATTGAAATTTTGAATCCATGTTTTTGATAAAACCTTTTCTTAGATTTATTGATTTCTGTTAGTTTTGGTGTAGTTTCATCAGTACTAAAATCAGTTTTATTTGTATTCGCACTGTGTTGTCATTGCAGTTTACTTGGTGTGGATCACAGACGATCCGAAGGGGCTAGTCTTGTTATCTGTACGCAGTAATGAAGAAAATCAAGCAGGGACAATCTTTAGGGTTTTTGGAGCTGACTGGCAGTCGAATTGTCGATTTAGGTTCAAAATTTGATGGCTCATTCGGGAGCAGGTGGCTCCCATCCTTCCGCCCACCCACCTATGGGACCTGCCATGGCTGCTGCGATCGCCGCAAACGGTTTAGTCCCTCCACTCCCTCCACATTCCGGATCCGGATTCACTCCTGGAGCACTCCCATCTACCTCTTCTTCCGCCGTGGCGAACGCCCACTTGCTGGCGCTCACTCAAAACGCCGGACTCCTTCAGACCCCTCCTCTTGCGCAACACATGTTTGGTATCCGTGGGATGGCTCCAGGAAATCTTGCGAGTGTAGCCCTGAGCAACCTGAACAGCAGGGACGAATCAAGGAGGTCCGGAGAAAGGTCTTCGTCAGGTGAAATGCACAAGATTATCTCTGAAAGCTTGCCTTCAAAACTTCCGTTTTTGAAATACTGGTCTTCGATTTTTTGCTTTTCCATGCCGGTTAGGCGATTTACATAAGGCGATACAGTAATATTAAATGGCATTTTTTACAATGCCATATCTCTCAGGGTTACATTCTACATCGACGAGTCTAAACAAGTTTTGAGAACACATAATGAGCGGATTATCGTACTTTTACTGAATAACTGCTCAAACTTTCAGTTAAATTCGGCACCAAAAGTCGTCGTCGACGATCGGTTTGTGGAAAAGCCTTTGATGCAATCCGGTACCGAAATTGAATATTTTGTAAACATAAATTTGTTAAAGGCGAGGGTTATAGTGCGCTATACAAAATTGATATTGCGAAAAAAATTGGTGCCGGTAATAATCGTTGACAAAGAAGGTTGTTTTAAACTTATCTAGTTAATAGCTTATTTAGCAAAGTGTACGCGGCTATATAGCAACTAATTGGTTGTTCTGCAAAATACTTTTTATGACCTAGACTGGTACTTTAAAGTCGAACCAAGTTAAAATGCGTCACTAAACTGACTCGTTGGAATCTTATAAGAGGCTTTCTTGATCATATTGTTGCCGAATTTTAACTAATTTTATTATTTCAGCTGCGGAACGAGAGCAGACAACAAGCAGACAGGTTAGTGCTTTTAAATGGACATTATGACGCGCTGAACGTAAAATTAGCATGAGAGCATGGTGCAGCTTAAATAATTGCTGCAGCACAGAACCCTAGCTGGGTTGGAGAACTAAGGTTCTGTGCAGTAGCAATTTCCACACCCCTCGAACAGTGAGAACCCCATCAACATACAAGAAGTCTATGCTGACGGGCACCTATTGGTCACTGTGTGGTCATTTCACTATAATTCTGCCTCTAATAAATTGCAGTCTCGAGAGATGGATCGCCCGTCTAAATATACACAATTCAGTTACATCACCACTACAGCAATTATAGATGTTTATGATACGTTTAATAAACCAAACTATTCAGTTTATGTTAATTCTTAAATGCCGAACGTCCATGCAAAAGTTGGTACCAAATGAATAATGCAAAGAATGAAAAACGTGTTTAATAGTCTCAATATTTTCAAGTTTTGTCACTTTTTGTTGTTGGCGTTACGCAAGACCTTCCAGTCTCATCTATCGGTTTGCGTGTGATTCGAAATTTTAAATGCTTATTGCTTACCCATCGTAATGTCGCTCAATCAATTGTTCGATAATACCCGGGAGAATCTTGAAATCGATCTGATTTTGTTCTCATGCCTGTCGTGATGAATTTTTCCGCGCATTCTCTGCCTTTTCGAAAATTTTGGATTACTTGTAAATAATGATCAAATACTTTATCAAATTTTGTTCTATCGTAACTCCGAACAATCTCGTTTAATGACCAAACTTGGACTGCGTTCTTCGGGAGTAGGTTATCATTTTTTCTCCCTCTCGGTTTCGTTCAATATCGGTTTTGCCAGTCTCAAACCATTTCTTTCAAGTTTCAAACCAGTCTTGAATCTTTTGTTTGAAAAATTTTCCAACCACATGTCACTATCTCTAGATTTGTAGATTCTTGCGCTTGACCACTTGGTAAAAACGATAACTTATTCGTCAAAAGAGAAAATTCATACAGTGAATTCATCACGTGTCATGGGTAAGAAAATAGAAGACATTAAGTACCAACCTCAACCTGGATCAGTCTCCGGTCGCAGAAAAAAAAGACTACAGATGGAAATAAAGTTTTTTTTCTGATTATTATCTGATCTATGGTGCAAATATCGAAATAATGAAAAAAATACTTTCACAAATTTATTTAATGGGATATTTTACTGTAATTCACTTGTGACCCTCAACCATGAGTACGAATATAAACGAGATTTTTATCGCCTCTTTTGCCCATTTTACGCTAATTCTTTCATGAATACTCATGTGGAAGGCTTAAGATGCAAATTGCAAGCCATACACGTCGCACAACCGTGCTTGCATTTTGCATTGCACTTAAACCGTTATGTAATATCGCTTTAATAACAACTCGCTTGTCTCAGTTTTGCTCTTTTACACTCGATCACGATAAATCGAACTCAAACAAAAGCAAAATATTCCAAAATAATACTGCATTTGAAAATAGCACGCAGTTTGGGCTTGCTGTTTGCTTCGGCTCTTTTGGTAAAATCTTCTTGGTAAATTGGCCCGTTTTTTATGAAATCTCTCGAATCTCATCCGATCGGACAAAACAATAGTTATGTGGGTGAGAACATTACATATTACGAATAACGAGAGGACTGATACGGTTGGAGTTTTTAAGGTCGAGATTGGTTTTTGTTCACTTTGTATCTATCTATCGTCATTTTTCTGATGCTATCGATTCAAAAATGTTGAAATTTTCCATGCGGATTAGCTTGTTATACCCTGATAAGGTCTGTTAGCATGAACTGACGAAACGTCGACGATAGTCCTTAGTACAAACTAATTAAGCCAAATCAGAAAGTTTTGAAGCATACTAGATGACTTTGACTTTAGTTTTTAGAAAATTTTGAGTTCATTCTGATCTAAAATTTTGAGTTCATTCTGAACTAATTTCAGACACGATCATCGGTTTTGCTTTCCATACATGCAGAGAAAGTTGGTTGCATTTTGCTGCATAACATTGGGTTAACCCCGACTGAGAATTGCTGCAAAGACGAAACTGAAATTCCAGAGTGTTGTTTGCAACAAATTTGCAACATTTCAAGTATCGAAAAATGACCTGACCTTACGCAATCTTAGCTCTCATTTTAAGAAGTCGAAAATCACCTAAGAAATTGAAACACAAAAAGCTAAGTGCAATGCACGAATTTAGAATGTACCGCAAATAAAACATAAAATTACATGAAAATACATAAAGTAAGCAGAATCGATTTCAACTGTGCAGTGTACCAACATGAGTGCACAACTGCCATAAAAAGTCCACTGAAAGAATAGATTAAGCTTATTCCTGCAAATAGTTCCATTTTCGCAAAGCCTATTGTATTTTTTCACTGCAAGTTTGTAAAGTTCGTATAAAGCTATGCTTGATGTCGTTTTAGAATCCTTAACTATTTGTACGATTTTGTCTAGTGGGAGCTGGCAATTGATTTTTAAACGTCAACAAGAAACAATTAAATGACTTAAAATCCAAAAAACTACGGACCAGAAGCCTCTAAAAAGCTTATTCTGTTGCTGGTGAAAAATTGCGTAGCTTATTTAATTCTCCAGATTTTCCGGATTCCCACTTAGCGATTCATATTAGACTCTCGTGCTCAAGTGGAATAGTAAACGGTTCGTGTGTTAACTACGTTAAGGGAAAACATGCAAGTCTTTGAGTAGCTTTTAACAATATATATAAAGAGTAAAGCATCAAGTGGCACATTAAATTATTCATTTCAACGTGTAAATTACGAGATCGTACTCATGAAAAATTTATTGGTCTTGCATTATCTATGCTTTTTCTTGCAGCTTTAGGGCCTGTTGAATAATTCAAAGATCAGCTTCTGTTTTGCCTAGTTTGTTTTGATCGCTTTTGCTTTCAATTTTCGTAAAAGGGTTTTATTAGAATCTCAGAATAATTCAATAGTTTTTGAATTTAAAATTTTGTTTGTCATTGCTCTTATTTGATTGGTCGATTTAATTGCAATTCAATGTAAATGCAATATTCTCGATTATTACAGTGTAAATTTTGTTTTTATTTTTGTCCCCTCTTTCAAGCGGTTGCTAATTGGTTGGTCCGATATTGACTTGCCTTAGCGATATAATGATATGATGTGACTGAACTCGTGTATGAAGTCAAACAACGAAAACGTTTCATCTCCGAAACTAGATAATGAAGTTTTGGTCATGAGGGGATCTAATTTAACGCAGTCTTTACTTTACCTTTATCTACCCTGGATAATTTTCAAAAATATATCATCTTTGTCTATCCTGTATAGTTTAATAGGTAAAATTTGCCATAACAGTAGCAGATGCTTGTTTTAGCTGTCGAATATTGTTGCAGTTTTAGGAAGTTGCTGAAGAAGATATTATAGGCTTTGGTCATATACATCTACCAACGTACGTTCATAACATTGCAAACTAAATTTAGAAATCAGATATTTCAATTTTGAGTAGCTAACATAAAGATTTGAACTCTATTCCGTTATTTAATAGTAGAGGGATGTTTTGAAGCATTGGGTTAAAAACGAAAATTTTGGTTATTAATGTAAGAAATGACTAAATTTCTTTCAGACTACCTTTTACTAGCAGTCATGAAATTTTCTAGTCAAGTTGTAGACATAAAAAGATTGCATTTTTGTAATTTTTATAGATATACTTGAAATAATAACTGATTTTTTTTCACTGTTGCAACAAAATCGCTTTTTTTTTGCTGAAATTTTACCAACGGAAGTGGAAAAAATGCAAAAATTTCACTTTTGTTTCCAGATTAAGGCAGTTGATGGAATCTAAACTTTTACTTTCAAATAATGTCTTTTCCGCAGGGGAAAGACAACGAATGAACGTCATTTTGCAGTTCCATGTTTCAAAAAAAGAAAACGTTGTTTTAATGTTGAAGCGAAACTTTAATCAAAGCTTAATTGGTCGTAATATGGCGTCGCCTTAAGGTTTAAAATTCGCCTTTTTGCAACTTTGATCTTAGCCGGCGGTCTGTAGTCACGCCTAGCTGTCAACAGTTTGAAAATCCGTTCTGTTTCTTGAACTTGGCTTCTTTAATTCGCTCGTGTTTAAACTAGGGTTTAACTATCACAAACACCCGCAAAGTGACGATTGAATCTTGATTGTGTTTGAGAAACTCTGTAGGAAGTACGTAAAGTAGAAAGCTCTCGAATAGCTACAAATGTCAAAGAATGTTTTCAAGTACTGGTACGTTTTCATTATGTAAAAATGAGTTTTGAAGTTGTACAATACCACGTCTCTTAGCTTGACAAATGTAAATGAAACAAGTTAATTACAATGACATTTTGGCTTAACTATTACGAATGATTAGAGCTCATTCACGTTAATCATAATGTTTAGTTTATGCATTAAGATTTGCTAGAACTTGCACTACACAAGAGCATATTGTTAAGATAGATTCGAAACCCGATTGAAGAGCGCAAGGCATTAGGGCCACAAGACATAAGGGTGCAAGACATAAGTCGCTGGGACATAAGGGCTTAGAGACGTAAATCTACAATCTGAGCTAACATTTTCGTGCTTACAATAGAACGAGAAAATGAAAGATTTCATCTGATTTTGCTTCGCAGCGAAACAAAAGACTAATTATAATTTTTTGCTTAACGGATTAAATACAACTGTTACTGACTGCGTTGAAAACAGTTAGATGATTGCAGCGCTGGATACGGTTAATTTTGTCTGTAATTATTGAAAAAGTTGATTCTAATTTAAGTGACGCAACTTGATATAATGCAGACTCTGATAAGTTGTGTAAAATCGATGAATAAAAATGTTCTCTACAGTATTTTCGAAAGAGAATCTTAGTGTCCTTCTGTCTTAAAAAAAATACTCAGCGGAAATCGTGAAACATTAGGCTCATAGGCTATTTGCTATAAAATACAGAATCGAAAAATTTTACACTAGCCCATCTTAAAGAAAAGTGCTGCAAAGCAGAGTATAAAAAAATTTCTGTTTCAAAGCGCTAAATACGCAGAGATTTTCAATTGAAGTTGCAAGAAATTTGATTTAAGGTTTGTTTGCTTTTTGCTTAATGTTGTTTTAGTCATTTTAGCAATATAACTATGTCAATGTAGTGGCGACGTAGCGACAGGATTAAATGTATTTTTGCTGTCCTTTTTGTTTACTTTCTTCCTAAGCCTGTGTTTGGATTAGGCAAAGTAAACTTTTCAAATTTCATATAATACACACTGCCTGTGCATTTTTTAAGCTACCGTTACCACATTATCCAACTTTGTATTTGCGTTTTTGGCTACTGTTACATGTTAGCGTCACCTTGTTGGTTTTAAATGTTGAAAACTAGGCTTATCCTGTTTTTGAGACGGAAAAACGGGACGGCCGTAGAAAACCAGAATTTTTGTCCAAACAATTTGCGAAATGTGAGGTGAAGACCAAAAACGAGATCTTCACAATGGGATCCCACAAATATCCGCGGGTTTGGTCAGTTAGACGTTTCAGTACTCCAAGACAATCTCTTATCGTTATGCGGTACATAATGTTTACCGGGCGGGACTAAGGCCTAAAAACGGGATGTATGGTAACCCTATTGAAAACGGCTAATTCAACGAAAATATAAGCGTTATTGTTTTGAAGGGTGTAAAGCTTGAGGCCTCTATTTTGTGTTTTATTCTCGTCGATCTTGAAGTTGCTTAGATGCGGTTGCACAGAATTTCTGATTGAAAAATTATACCCATCAGTGTTTTGGCTGGATTGTGCTATTGATATAGTTTCCAAACAAAATACGGGTGCATTATAATTTCTTGCTGTTCTGTTCTATTTATGAGGATTGGAGAAACGTAGGTTGTCATGCATAATCTGTGAATGGACTGAACATGCTTTTGGTCATATTTGGGATATCCCTGCATTTAAGTCCTTATGAAATTTACATCTTCGAAACTTCACTTTTGAATCTAGAGTCTACAGCAGTACTTTAGTTCATGCCCTAGCGGCGGCGGCGGCGGCGGCGGCTCGTATACTAGATCCCATGCGGAGTTGATCCACATCCCCACTGCCATCCGGTGGAAGAAATCGGGTATTATTAAGCCAAAACGATTTTTATGGGTATATCTCTGATATTATACCCGACTTCATGTTTTTAGTCTATAATACTTTCCCTTTTCAAACATTGTCGCTTAATCCAGTGGTTCTCAAACTTTTGAAAAAAATTACTTTGCGTTCCTCTAATAATTTTTTGACCACTCTTGGTCCCATGTAAGAAAAAGCTATAGTCTAGCTATAAAGATATTTAACTTAAAATGCTATGTGTATTAGGCAAACAGCTAGTAGCTAGTACTTATTCCAAAAAAAAAGCAAATTTTAGTCAACAGTTTTACAAGCACAGTTCAATCGAATGGGTGCACTTGCTTGTCTTTCAGCAATTCCTCTGTGTTGGGTTGTGGGTTGGCTAGGATTAGGTTTGGGTTTAGGTTTAGATTAAGAATTTGAGTTTGGCTTTGAATTGAATCAGAATTAATAAAAGAGTAAAGCTCTTCCTAACAGATTACTACGCAACATCGATTTATAGATCCAGTTAAATTTCTTACCTTGATTCAAGCTGCCATGCAGTTTATATTGGGCGTATCAGAGACCTCTTCGCGGTCCCCTTGAAATTGCATCGCGAACCCCAGTTTGAGAATTACCGGTTTAATCTATTCAAACAGAGTGTTGCATTTCACGATGAAAAGATATAAACTGATCCAATTAGCAAGGGTTTTGCGTTTTTGTGCTTATGTAATCAGCTTACACTGGGCATAAGGTATTATGTGCGATTCGAAAGCTTTCGTGATTTAATTACTTTTCGCAACAAAAGATATTTGCTACTTTAGTCCTCAGAGAATCGATTGGATGGAATTAATTTCATTTTAAACGAGCGAGAATGCACGCTGTTCGTTTGTTAAAGGAGCACGCTTGAACAGTTGTCGTATTTCAATTTGGTCGCTTAATCAGCTGTTAAATGAGTTTCTTTTGAAATCGATTCAAGGCATTCTAAGTTTAATTATAAAGCCCGAATTTACGCGGCCATCGATTTAATTAGATTTATTTAGCCGCTCAAGTGTTTGGCGACGTTTTGAACTGGCTGTCTGAGGCGTGCGCCAAAGCAGCGGATTTCCTGCACTCCCGATGCTTCATCGCACGGATTTGAAGCAAGTCGATGCCAACTTTCTGCTTTCTGCAAAAAGTTCCATGCAGATTGTTGTTATTTTTGAACCGCTAAGCTTTTTGTATCAACAAACCGAAATTGTGAGTGAGTTGGCAAAGTCATTTAATTCTTGGCTTGAAAAATCGCAATAAGGCCTTTTTTAAAATCGATTTTAATTTTGACCCAAACCGTAAATCGCTTTCAAAAGAGGTCATATTTTACAGTTCAAGCTGATTTCAAGGCCACTTGAGTCGATAATTTTCCTTGTCGCTGATAACTTTTAAGTTCTTAGTTTTGCCACTTGGTCGCCTACTTATCACCCCACTTGATGACGTCACAATAGCATTCAAGGGTCTCCTGAGCACAGTTTGCCTTTCAATCGATGTCACTCTTTCACCGTTCAATTTCCAACCAACAAAATTTTTCAGTTTTGCAGCAAAACAAAGCCTCTGATTTTGGCGTAAGAGCCGTGGCATTAAAATTCCATTAAGTGCTGTTTTGCAAGTCCGGGTTCGTTAATGAAAGGGCTCACTTGACAATTTTTTGGTTTGGACAAGAACCTTCTAATCACTTCATTCACTAAAGCACTTGTTGTTATAAGTACAAATAGGCCATGTTTGGATGTTGAAGTGTTTTATTCAACTTAACTATATCTCGTCACGGAAAAACTAGAAAAAACTGACACGACTTGTAATACGCTTAAGGATGTGACTTTCCCAAATCAACAAGTTAACGCTTTAAGCTTGATCGTAAAGCTTATTCGTGAAAAATGTTATTTAAGTTTTTTCTAAACGTTGAAATCTGTGATTTTAAGGTTTAATGTTTGCTTTATTTAGATATTTTCAAAATAAGAGAATTTTGCTTTGTGATAGAATTCTACATCATCACCTGCGATTACGTCGTCAGAAAAGCATCGTTTATCTGACCAAGGTAGATCGTCCAGCAAGCGACAAAAAGGAGACTCGGAAAAAACCACCAAGGTGAGATATACACATATTTTTTTACTCTTGAGAGAGTAAATAAATGTCTAATACAAACAGAAATTTCCAGGAGGACCCTCATGGATGCAATCTCCTTTTTTTTGGTTACACGGGTTACCATGACTTCGTTGATTGTTGGAAACAACGAAAAAACAGCACTTTTGATGCTTGAAAGGGGAGCCTAGCTGATGAGAGCTAATATTTCTTGACGCAGTAGCTGTGTTAGGCTGCTAGTATCGTGGATAGACTATCATACCAGATAGCGTGTTACTGCATTGCTGCAGCCATTCTGTTAAAAATTAGCCATTTTAGTCCAACTGCGATGCTTCTTTAAAAGTACGGTAATTTCAATTAATTGTTAGATGCTGCAAATGCAAAACCACGTTTATAGTTCAATCTACGGTAATTGAGCCAACTTATCGATATTTTCTCGATTGTTGGTTCTTGTTTAGGATGGGAGCGATCAAAGTGACAAGGATGTAGTTGTGGATGACGACATGTCACCTGATGACGCTGCTACTGCGAGATCAACATCTCCAACTCCCCGCTCCATAGCTGCTGAAGATAGAAGGTGACTTTTCTTTGTCTATATTTTGGATTAGGTATCCTTTTAAAGACGATTACTTGCCTTGTCACTCTTTATAAGACTTCACCTTGCCGTGGCTTAGTAGTTTTACCATGCTTGAATACTTTAGTTTCCGATTTGTCTTCTCAGATCACCGAGAGAGAATTTGGTGTCATCAACTACTCAAGCGGGCAGCAAAAATGGCAGCAGTTCAAGCAGCACTCCTACTACAAGCATATCAAACACTGCTTTCAACAGCGTCAAGAAGGAAGTTTCTTCAACTACTAGCCGCCCCAAAGACCCTTCTAATTCTGTAAGTATCTCTGTGTTAATCAAAATGCTGTTTGTATATAGGCAGGTTTGTTAATGATTTGCATAGGCCAAAAATTTATGTCTTGCAACAAGCCCCGCATTAATTTGTTATTAATATTCATTCAATGTAATGAATTTTCAACCTTGTCTGTATGTGAATTTGCTGAATTTCTCTTGCGAAATTAAGAACATTTCTTGCGTCCTGATTTGAAAAGCCTTTTTACCATTTTTTTATGTAGAGAAAAAAGGCAATTTTGTGTTTGCCACAGGGTGACAAACCAGGAAGTCCGCATTCAAAAGCATCCGGGAGTCCTCTAACAACAGCCAATCACATGCACCAACGATCGCTTAGTCCAAGGCTGCAGCCTATTTTAGCTGGTAGAACTGGTGAAGACGGTAAGTTCACCTTGGATCGGATTCTGTTTTGACTGTTAAAGAAGATGACCTGTAAGTTGGTATGCGAGATCATTGCGTTTTTTTTTTCGGTGGTTGGAATTTTTTTAATCTTACAGTATGTTTGATCTTACCGTCTGTGTCATGCCTATTTAGATCATGACCATGCTGAAAAGAGTTTTCGAAGCAATTTGCAAGAATTTTGATGAACCGGAGCTAAACTTAAATGCGCAGACACTAATTTTTGTTTAGGTTGTAAATGCATTTTTTACAACCAACTTTTTGTTCCTCTTTGTTAGCTTCGTATATCATCTAATTTTATTGTCTAACTGAAAAATGACTTGTTCGCGGCACGTTGCACTTTTTTGGTTAATTTCGCTAATTTAGTAAAGCCTTTGAACGCAAGACATTTTCGATATGACACATTATTTGTTCCCAATGCAAAATTCAGCAACACTGCAAATATAGCAAGCCTTTCCAATTTGGACAGTTTTTGCAAATGTGCATTGCAAATGTCGCACGGCATTATATCTAATGCATTTTGAAAAATTTGCCTAAAAAAAATATTTCCATAAGCTGAGCGCAAAACAGGTTTTCGGTTGAAGAAGCTTCCACAATTTAACGGAAAAAATCTTTTTCCAGCTCTTCCTTTTCGTACCAGCGCCGGCTATCCTCATCTTCCGTTTGCTTCGTTTGCACCTGGCAGTGACCATGGGGCACTCTTGGGACTTCACCATGGGCCACACAGTGCCTACCAAGTAGCAGCTGCCCTAGCATCTCGAGGCCATCCTCCTGGACTTGGTTTTGAGCTCAATCCCCAAATGAGGTTAGAACTTGTGAAATGTTTAAATTTTATTTTTCCGACTAGTACTTGCTGAAGTACTTATTTATCATGAAAATGAATGGATAAATAGCGGTCTATCCGCAATCATAGAAACCGTAAATAGTCATAGTTCAATGAAAAATTTATTAAAACGATTTTTGGAGCTTTATTCTATGTTTTCGACAAAAAAGGCGTTTTTCGTAATCATTAGATAGTTTAACTGGTCCAGCTGAAAATTCTAAACTTTACCTCCGCGACGGTATTGGTTGGCTGAAATAATTAGCTTATTGCCGTGTGAGATCCTGCACCCTCCGTAAAAGTCCCACATCGAACCTTAAAGAGAGCGTTTTTTGTCTGCGAGAATATTTGCAAAATAATGCCTTATGTGATGTCACAAAATTGCAAAATGCAGAGTTGCCAATGGTACGGAGTCAAACGGATTAAATCGTATTTTCGCGAATGAAGGGAATTCTGGACAAAGGTTTGGGGCACCTCTTTATTACCTCAAATAGTTTTCTTTTCTTCAATAACACTGCTTTCGAGCGGTATCTCTTTAACAATGTACTGGGGTGCCCGTAAAAAAGAAGCGCCTATTCCACAATACTCGTTAGTGTTTATCGCGCTGGTGACACTGATGATCGCTTCCACAGTCGCTTCTTAGATCTGCTTGGCCGATTACTTTTCTATTTCTCTGCAAAGCACTGGGAGTATAGCCAAATGTCCATTGACTCAATCGGTTAATATCTTGATGTGATCAAGGAGTTTACCACTTTAGATACCCTGTGTTGATTAACAGTAAAACAATTTTTGCTCTACTCTGAAATCTTTTAATAACGCTTAATATTTACTATTCAGTATGGCTGTTGGCTAATGTTTTTATTTTTGCAGAACGTACTCGTACCACTTAAGTGCAGACGGACAAACTCCGAAACCGGTTCAATTTCCTTCCGAAGCTCTCCGAGGAGTTCCGAGAAAAGCCCAGCCCGTGCTTAGTCTCTTGCACGGTGAAGTGGTGTGTGCGGTCGCAGTTAGTAGCTCGTCCAGACTGATTTACACCGGCGGTAAAGGCTGCGTCAAAATATGGGACATGAACATTGTGAACGGAATAGCTGGAAGCAACCCAGCTGTGAAAGAGAAACCTCTGTCACAGTTTGAATGTCTTCAAAAAGAGAGCTACATTCGTTCTTGCAAGCTGCTACCTGATCGCAGGTCTATTTTAGTCGGTGGCGAATCAAATACCCTCAGTTTATGGGACATAAGCACTGCTCCGAAGTTAAAGGTAAGATGATGAGTCGACGAAACTCGCAATGAAGGAAAAATAAAACATTTATAATAGTGAATTAAAACCAAATGACAGACGCTTGGGGAACTAACGGTGTAGCCCTGTAGTCGGGTGGTTGCATTCTCATAAGGTAATTATCCAGGGTCATCATGGTGCATTTAATTTTCTTAGTCGATGAATTGTGTAACTTTGTCGAACTTTTAACATTTGAACCGACATGAAATTGTAGATACTCAAACGATAGACTGCTGTTCGAGTCCAGGTCGGGTTAATTTTAAGACTTTGAAGTAGGTATTCACCGCTTTACTGATAGACTTTCAGTCAAAAGGACCGTGTAAACTCTTCATAATGAGAGGTGGTCATTAAATTAGTGGGCAGATGGTAACTCGACCCCAAGACTGTAAATTTCCTTTCGCCCTGTTCTGACCAGGGCAACTTGGTAAGGAAAGATGTAATTTAATTTCTTGCTTTAGGCTGAACTTGAATGCAAAGCTCCAGCCTGTTACGCTCTAGCCATAAGCGCGGACTCGAAGCTGTGCTTTAGTTGTTGCAGTGATGGAAACATAGCTGTGTGGGATTTGCACAACCAAAAGACGGTTCTGTAAGTTCTATAGGCTAATAGGATCTATTTTGTCTCGTTAGCTTACCGACTACGTCGTAGAAAGCAACGATGGAGTAAAGTAATGGGAGCAGCAGTGGGTGCCGGTTCCCACTGCTCACTCTTTTGCAGGTGCTAAAACACTTGGCAATTAATTATCTTAGTCAATTGTGTTTCTTTGTTTAGAATCCGCGGCTCTTATTTTTAAGTTAAAGTTGGTAAAGTCGGGAACTCGATGAAGAACTCAAATCAACCAGCCATTGGTTTAGTGATGATAAACTAAGCTTCGTAGTTTGCAGCGTTTACTAGGCTTCACTGTTTTTGTATCAGTTTTTGTATTGGTTTGGTGATGATAAAGTAAGCTTCGTAGTTTGCAGTGTTTATTAGGCTTCACTATTTTTGTATCAACTCTTAATATTTGACAATGAGTGCTTTTCTCTGCTTAGGGAGTTCCGAGGCCACTCGGACGGTGCAAGTTGCATTGATATTTCACCGGACGGTTCGAAGTTGTGGACTGGTGGCCTGGACAATACGGTAAGATCGTGGGACTTCGTGGCGGGAAAGGAACTGAAACACTTCGACTTCGGATCTCAAGTCTTTTCACTTGGATATTGCCCCACTGGAGACTGGATAGCAGTAGGGTAAGCCAAGTAACTTTGTTCGCATATGAGTCATCTCGGTGCGAATTGTGGCGCTACGTTGAATTAGTTGCAAAATCACCAATCTATTTTCATCCGCCGTATTATGGACTGGATTTTGTGAATAACAAATCTAGAATGCGAAAGAGAGCGGGAATGGCACAAATGGCTTACTTCGAGTACGTGATTTAATTGATTGCATTTTTCTCCTGTCACTGTCACGAGAAAGGGACTCTGGTGCTATTTGGACGAGTTGACTATTAGTTAATTTTTTTTCACTTGCTTTTGATTTCTTTTCAATTAAATTTGCTGCGTGTTTGAAATAGCCAAGCAGAGATAATTGCCGTGGAAGTGCGTTATCCAAAGGACTAGGCGACATAACCTGGGCTTGGGTTAAACCGAGATTACACGATCATGGTCGTCGTGAAAACAGCTCTTTAATCCCCACTGCAGCTTTTTTCCCGTAATCAGTTTTCGGTTTACCGTTTATTTAATTCATTTGAGGACGGCTTTTACATGTGCTTTATCGTAAAAACATTCTGAAGCACCCAAATTGGATAAAGAAAAGTTATTGTTGTCCAGGATGGAAAATAGCAATGTGGAAGTGCTGCATGATACAAAGCCAGAGAAATACCAGCTTCATCTGCACGAAAGCTGCGTTCTTTCACTCAAATTCGCTCATTCGGGAAAATGGTTTGTGACCACCGGAAAAGATCACTTGTTAAACGCTTGGCGATCTCCGTACGGAGCAAGTATATTCCAGGTAAGGAAAAGATGTAGCGTAGTTTGAACATCTAAAAACAGTTTCAATTGCGCATTAAAGAAAACTGATTCCTTCCGACGTTTGATATTAATTTTGATTCGGAGTTTAGTCATATTATGACGTCATCTTGTCTAGGTGTTGAGCAGGGGTGGGCAAACTTGTTCAAAGAAAGAGCCTCTTGCGGAAAACCATAAACACCAGCGAGTCGAAAAATTGGTTTACACAAAATAACATAACAGCAATAGAAACACCAGGCGCGTAGCCAGGAATTCGCAATGGAGGGATGTTTCGGGGGCCTGGGGGCGAAATTTCAAGCCGCCGCTGGAGGCACGGGGGTCTGGGGGCGGAACCCCAAGCCCAAAAAAAACTTTGCACTTTTTTGCAAAAATAACGTAATTTTAGGGATATTTTCATAAAAATTATTGTTTTTAAAACGTGGCATAGAAATTGGCTGTGCAAACATAATTAAACATGGATGGTTAATGGTAAAATTCTAGTTCTCTTGTTTTCATACTGGTAAATCATAAAATTTAATAGTTTCATAAAACTCACACGGAATAGTCTATGTTTTATAGAGAAAAATAATAGGGGGGATCTAATGGAAATATGTTTGAGTGAAGTGATTGGTAATTAACTAATAATACTGAATAGCCCCCCCTTCCTTTCAGAGTTTATAATATATTTATTGACGAAACCTATGTTCAACATTTTTACACTAACGATCAAATTTGATTGCTTATTTTTGGCCATTTTTCAAAGTTTTTATTGATTTATGAGTTTTGCTTTTGACAAATTACCCCCCCCCCCCCCCCGAATATATGTTTCAAAAGATGCTTTAAATCACTTTTTGTCCATTCCAGTGGAAAAAAACGGTCTCAGAAGTGCTAAAAACGTGGTATTTTCCTTATTCTGGATGTTGGTCCACAGGCCAAATGGGGGGGAAGGGGCTACAGCCTCCCTCCCTGTCTACGCTACTGAAAAACAATGACAACATTCACACTTGATTGCGCTCTTTGAAGTGTTTTACAATTCCGGAAAAATGATTCTACCTTGATTTCTTGAAGTGTTTATTCTGCAATTCGTCATCACAGTTGGTATAATCTTGGTTGACAGCGCTACGAAAACAATTTCAAACACGAGATAACATATTAATAAGTATAATCTTAATTTTTTTGTCTAATATTACGATTCAATACAAGAGCCACAAAATTTACGTCCGAGAGCCGCAGTTTGCCCATCGTTGGTCTTGAGTGTTATTTGTAAATGAAGTTTTTGAATATCTACACTGCTCCTGAACGGTTGAGCATACGTGGAAAGTTGAATAAATTTTACGGGGCCATTTGGTATTTATGTATGAATTATGATAGATTTGCTTTCTGTTTGCAAACAAAACAAATTATTCAAAGAAAAAGTTCGTCAAGCTTGTGCAATGTACATTGAATAATTTTCACTGCACACTTGCACACTGCACAGCCTAGTAACTAGTATTTCCTTCAAACATCTAAAAGAAAACGTTTTCCTTCGGATGTGTAGTTTTCTAAACCAAAAAACGAATTTAACACTTGCAGGAAAATTACAAAGCAGCTTTTGCCCATTCTGCAAGAATCGATGTATTGCTGACTAAAATGACAAATAATTTAACTCGATTTTCAGCATAAAGAAAACAATTCCGTTTTGACGTGCGACGTTTCGTCTGACGACAAATTTGTCGTGACCGGTTCAGGAGATAAAAAAGCTACATTGTACGAGATTGCATAACCGAATTACCAAAGTTGGATTCTGAGACAAGACTGGGTCTCGTGAGAGAGAGACAAAAACGCTTGCGAAAAACTTGTGCATGTATAGTTGTTACGTTGTCACGTTCAAAGACGTTTTAGCTGCGGATAGAAATTTGCTGAATTTTTCATCATCCACTGATTTTTACGTGTTTCCGATGTTTTTGTTTTTAACTTGTTTTATCCATATGGAATTTACGTAGACGTTGATTACTTTATTCCGAAATTTTTGTGCGTTCTGTCTTCAGTCTTCATGTTTTGTTTTTTTGCATATCGTGCATTATTATGTTATACAGTCTCATCTAGCCAAAAAAGCTACTTTTAATTTAATACATGAACTTCAAATATTGACGTTTTTCGCAAAATATTTCAGCCGTTTTAAAGATTTTTCGATTGCATTTTCGTTTTTAAGCTCATTTTTAGAGTCTGGAATAGTTCAGGTTTTTTGTTAAAGGTGTTCCAAATATTATGTCGATAAACTCGTACTTATGATAAATTTCACTCCCCAGTTTCACATGGTATCGACTATCAGTTTGCTTGTTGCGTACGGATTTTATTTAAGGCTAATTGAATAAATATAAGTTATAAATGATAATTGTTTATGCTATTTAAAATTATTTTCTTTCGTCAAAGATATCTTAGAATTATTTTTTAGTCGTCGTTTAAATCTTGTTCTTCATTTGTGTTGTAAATTTGCACTGAATCGTGTAATTTTGCCATTTTAATCGAAGGCAAACTGTGGTAGATGCAATACTCACGGGACTTCGCAACTTCTTTCCTCTCTTTGCTACCGCGATTTGTTTAGTACGGTGTTTAGCAAAATGTGTTTTGTTAGCATATTTTGGTGCGAAAATCAAGCCGAATTACCAACGTACTCTATTTGAACTTTTTTCTTTTGAGACGTCACGACTATTGTAAACTTAACATTACTCTTCCTGCCCCAAACATGCATTTTCCTATTGTTGCGGTACCGCTCTTGGTTCATTTGAGGTTTTTCGTTAAACACTGTAATTTAAAATGGCTATATCAGTGACTGTTTGCTTAATTTCTGCAAAGCTACTCGCCTAGTAATTTACAGAGACCATTACGTTAAGGTACCGTGTGGAAATATGCTTTTTATCACAATTGTTTTTTATAATACTAGAAGTTGTAACACTTCTCGGTTTACTTTTTGGCTTCTGTGGTAACTTTAGCTGTTAGGCTAAATTTTAATTTTGGTCAAATATTTAAATGAACTCGATGAATAAACTTGGTTAAGAACCGCTGCAATATTATTGCTGACGGTAATGTTCCGGACTCAAATCCTTGGTCTAAAACTAATTCCAAATCTAGCCCTAATCCTAACCTTTATCTTAACTCTAAAAAAATCAAATGGTAAGTAAAATTTTTCGGTAAAACAGTCACTCTCTTTCAACTACCTGCTACGTAACGTATTGGTCCAACGTTAGCGAAGCTAATATTTTTGATAACGGAACATCTACTAACATAATTGAATTCTGAATTGCCTTGTCCGTAACCATTTATTCCTAAAATACGACTGCATTAGGTTATACCCACGAAGTTACGATAGCACAACAATTAGTTGTGGTTCTTACTTGTGGTTTACTAGCTACGCTTTGTTTCTTACTGTTAATTGATTGTGTATTTGTTCAAACATATTGTTAATGTAGCTGTATGGTGTAGTGTGTGATTTGTAGCTGTTGTTTGCAGTAAAGATATATTGAATTTCAAGAACCGTTGTTAGTCTTAATATTGCAGACAGCATTATTCTGCGACAAAGGGTGCCTGTATGACCCACGAATTCACTATCTTTTATTTGCTTTTTGCATTGAAATCACAGAATTGCTTTGGCAACCACTGATAAATTTTGGGCTGAACGAGCGAGTCTTAAAGTCGTATTCTAACAATAATGAAACCGAGGTGGAATATACTAATGTCACTGCGACAGAAAATGACTGTTGACATATTGTGCGATATTTTATCTTGGAGACGTCACATCTCCCACTCCTATCTTAACTGCCAAGTCCCCAAAGTTTCTTCGGAGGAACTGCTCCTTTCTGGCCCTATTCGCTGTGAGCTTTCCCGTCTTCGCTGCCGTGGTCAGAGTCTTTTATATTCATATCTTCACAGGATCAGTCGGAAGGAGAATTCTGCGTGTAGTGCCTGTGGACACCCTCTACAGGACCTCAATCATCTCCTCGACTGTCTTGCCTCTGAAACTCTTCGTAAATCTATCTTTGGCTCCTCTCTCTCTATTCATTACCTATGGTCCAGACCTTTGGGTGTGGCCCGACTGTTGGGTCTCCGTGCCCCCATCCCTCGAAAGGGGTCGGGTAGTACCACCACCACAACCATATTTTATCTTAGCTCTGGGACAGACTGAAGATCCAGCAATCGATGGCATCTTGTGTTTTGTCAGGTAGATAGCTTTCAGATTCGAAGCAAAACACGCGCTGATTTGTAAATTTTTTTTAGAATACTGGCCGTGGGGTCAATTGGATGGCCATCCGTGTTTTACCCATGTAAAGTTCAGAGAGACTTTCGATTAAGTTTTTTCAGTACTATGTCATTCTCCCCGATGACAAAATTTGATGTTGCACTTAAACTTAGTTCCACTTCGACAGTTTGTTTTGGTCTTCCTCTACTACCACTCTCTTCAAATTCCAAAGCCTTCACTATCACATTTTCATCTTCTTTCCTCAAAACATGACCGTACCACCAGGCCCGGCGGATGGATAGCGTGACTGGAGGGGTACAAGAAGTTTATTTATGTGAATTCGAGAGGGGAACGGGAAATTTATCCCAGTCTGGATCAAATGAACACGGTGAAGACCAAAAATTCAGAGGGATTTTTCGGCCGAAATCAGAAATTCAAACGGTTTTTCCGGCCGAAAACAGGTGATCTCCAAAAAAATAGGTCTTATCTGAAATTCAGAGGGATTTTCCGGCCGAAATCCTGAAATTCAAACAGTTTTTCCAGCCGAAAACATGTGATCTCCAAAAAAAAAAGATCATCTCAAAAATGTCATGAAATCCGGTGTCAGTCCACAAAAACTACAAAAATACCGCTGGCAAACACCAATTTGGGCCTCGATTGGCACTCCAGTAGCCCCGAGCCTGTTAATTTCTTCGGGGCATAGTCCTCGCTTGTGGGGGGGGCACAATATTCATTTGGGGGGGCATAAGCAGTCGATTGAGGGGGCAAGGCCCCGGAATGCCCACCCGTGGCGCCGGGCCTGCGCACCACCGTATACTGCTTGCTTTAGGCATCCTATCTAAAGACTCCTTTATGCCCAACATGTCCATTAGGGTGGAGTGAAAAAAATTTTTTTTGGAAATTCAAAAAAGTGTAGTTTGGAAATCCTGGCAAATGGTCTAAAAATAGAAAAAAATTGACTTGAGCCAGTTGCCACCTACCATGGGCTGGCTACCCCCCAAAAATTGGTCGCAGGGGTAAAATGGCCATAAAATCATGTTACTTGATAACCGCTAGTCGTAGAGACCTGATTTATAGCTCAAAAGTTGCAGAATCATCATGTTTCTATGAGTGCTAAGAGGACTTTTTTGTCTATTTCAATCATAAAAAAAGTTACAGTCAAGAAACCGGTTTTTCATGCTAAAATTGCATCATAGAGAATTGTGATTCACTACTAGTTAACATGAACTCTTGCAATTCGTAACTTGCTAAGAAATTTGATTTTAGGGGTATGTCGTAGAACGTATTACTGTAGTAATGCGAAGTGCACAACAAAAGTGAGTGCGAGGCTGGCAAACATAGATGTGTTATCAACAGTCAACACAACATAAAAACATTTTACGAAAATTGCATTTTAGTGTCAAACTTTTTTAACAATTTGCGAGATCTAATTTTTTGGCGAATAAGTCCGTCTCTTCTTTCAAATCCAGTGACTTGTGGTGATGCTTCCGTTACCAATTTGACATGTCTTTCGACAGTTTGATTGTGGCATGGATGGTGTAAAATTAAGGGTTTCATTCGACAGTCTTCAATTTCAGAATCGGACAAATGTCTAATAGCTGGAGGTTGTTGCTGACAAATTTCCAAATCAGCCAACTCATAGTATGTGTCTGCTTCCAAGTTTAAAGTAGGAAGGTGAAATAAACGAACTGAGGTGTCGTTCTTGCGAAGTGAAAGAACGTGATTCACGCCCTTGTCTCGAACAGCTTGATCGTCATCTCCTAACATTGCGATCAAAATGCTTTCTGGATGGCCAAAATATCCATTTCTTTGAACAACATTTTGAGCTACTTGTCGAAGATCTTGATTTGTCAGACTGTTAATTCTTTTGATCAAGTTGAAAAAAATTTTAGAACCATGTGTTAGTTGGTTGTATAACTTGATTTCAAACCAAAAGGGAAAATAAACAGTCAAACAAAAGTTGACTAAAATTTCCAAGTTCTGAGGTGGTTCATCAAGTGACACGTAATACCACAAAATTCTACAACCCAAAGTCAACCATCTCGAATGCACCACTGGGCCAACTTCCAAATATTGTAGATCATCATCACAATTACCAGTTATAATTGCCAAACAGGTTTTGTAAGCGTAGTATTGATCTGTACTCAGGTCATCAATGACATGAGGTGGAAGTTTTGGAAAAGAAGAAATAGGGGCGAACACTTAAACTGAGTAACTGGCCAACTTGATACAGGACCCTGTATTTTTTTACCTTTTGGTCCGGCAAATGTATCTGGACCACTTGTTGCCCCATTCAAAGCAGCAAACACATGTCGCAATGGAAGTTCATTGGTGTGTAGTAAACACACAACCTACTGAAGAGGTCTGTGTAATAATTTTTCTAAACTTCGAATGCATCCATTGTGTTTGCCGGTCATAGAAGCAGTACCGTCAGTGCCAACTATTGCAAGCTTGCCTTCCAATTCCGTACCACTGAAAGAATCAAACAACTTTGGGGCAATTGTTCTACCTTTGCCATCATCAGGAGAAAAGTTAGTAAGGTAATAACTTCCTGGCTCACCAACTACTGTATAATGTTCATCCAGTTGAACAGACCGACAATGCTTCTCATTTGGACCTTGTGCAACAATTTGGGTTGCATCTTTGCGGCCATCCAAATACACTGCGTTCACCAATCCAAAGTTTTGTTGCTCTTCGCTCCGGATTTCGTTTCGGCATCTTTCACGCTCTCTTCGTAGTTTACTACGATCAATGATGCGTGTTTTATCATCTTCAGTAACTAAACCAACATCCACTAGGACACTGTTAGCAACTGCAGCAGCTGCTCTATCCGATAGCTGGTAGCGTTCACAAATTCTGGCAAGGTTTGGCCATTTTTTGCGATTTTGAATGGATGGATTTGGCATTTCCGCTAAGAACTGAGAAACTGCAGATGATTGTGATGTGTCTGTGCTTGTTGATGCCAAAGATTCGGACTCCGAGACATAATCAGTAGTTGACAGAGTAATAATTTCATTTTGGCATTGTGAAGTTGGGGCATTGACATGTGATTCTGAACGTCGTATAAATTTTTGGTCAGATGAGGTCAAAGGCAAAGCTACATCTAAACATTTTCCAATACGCCGACTCTTTTGATCTTCATAAAATACAAAATCTTCATCAGTCATTCGCAACTTGTGGTCTTTTTCCAAACGTCTTCGTTGTTCATTGTCATTGCAAAACACGTCGAACAACTTATCTATATCTGACAAGAACTCCGCTTCTTTTTCCAAAAAAGATGCTCCACGTTTTTTCTTGGGATACCGATCAAGTTTGCTGAAAGCTACCACCAGTGCCTGTACTTTTTTAGATATAGGTAAGTAATGTAATGGATAAACATTACACCACACCCATCTGTCATGTATTTCTTTAGCAATATCATTTGCAACGTCCACAGTTCTAAAATTTTCGAATTGGATGATCCTCTCTAAAACTTGACATTTGGTGGGTAGTATACCGGATGGAAAGCTTTTACTTCCACTGAAAGTGTATCCACTTTGTAAAACTTTAACGTTGCATGCACTTCGCCTGGTTGTCATAGCTATAAACTACGGTGGTTATCAAGTTATTTCATTAATAGTACTAAGCACCTAATTACTTATCTACAAAGAAAAAAAATCTTTAAAAATTTGTAAGGATTAAGTAGACGTAAGCCTACGTCTACCTAATCCTTAAAAAAAGCTATGTTACACCTGCCAAAACTAGTTTTTTGACTGTATCTTTTTTATGATTGAAATAGACAAAAAAGTCCTCTTAGCACTCATAGAAACATGATGATTCTGCAACTTTTGAGCTATAAATCAGGTCTCTACGACTAGCGGTTATCAAGTAACATGATTTTATGGCCATTTTACCCCCGCGACCAATTTTTGGGGGGGGGGTAGCCAGCCCATGGTAGGTGGCAACTGGCTCAAGTCGATTTTTTTTCTATTTTTAGACCATTTGCCAGGATTTCCAAACTACACTTTTTTGAATTTCCAAAAAAAATTTTTTTCACTCCACCCTAATGTCCATCAACTCCTCGCTGTTTCTTCGATCTAATAGCTTCACACCACACATCGCTCGAATCATAGCTCTTTCTGTTCTTCTCAAAATTGCCATCTCTTTTTCTCTCAAGCACCATGCTTCACTTCCATGCAACGTAGCTGATCTTACACAACTTTTGTAAATCTTTCCTTTCATTTTTCATCAAAACCTTTTGCCTTAAGTATTTCGCTGCATTCCCTGAACTTCACCCAACCAATTCTTGATCTAGCTGTTACAGCCGTTTCGAACCCACCAGTTGCATTCAATCTGTCACGTAGATAAGTGAACTTGCTTACAGTTTCCACACCATTACACAATTTAACTGGTGATAATTTCAGCGAGGCATTGCATTTGGTTTTTGTAAAGACTAACGATAGTAAAATATCGTAGCAACTCGGCCAAATTAACTTGGCTAGCCTGGGGCTGTCCCGCATCTAACCTTGCCAACAGCGTACTCTTTGGACTGACAATGGGCGCTAAACCATGCAAATATAACAACATGTAACATATCAAAGCCCGGCAACAGCCAGTGATGCTATACAATATCAAGCAAGCTGGTGGGCTCAAGGCTAGTTCAATATATACTATTTACATTATTTCCAAGCAAACTGTGATCGTAAAAATCCTATCAGAGATTTTGCAGGTTATCTACAGTACTACAGCCTACAAGCAAGCGATGTTGCGCAACTGCTCGCGAAGGTTGCGACCGGTCGCAAGCTGTGGATGACGTCAAATTTTGGTTGTTTCGAGTTGCTTTGCGTTGCTTCGCCTCCAGTCTAAACGCACCTTAATACACATTCTGATAAAACGTTACCATTTACCTTTTGGGCTTGATTTTCCTCCACCGCAACCCATCTCTGATTGTGTTTCTTGTTTGGTAGAATATACACAGTAATTTGGTGGTATATGGCAATAAAGTTATAGTTCATCCAGTGGCGTAGCGCAACATTTCAGATAAGGCATGCAATTATGATGACGTCATCAGATTTGATTGACGTCATTGGTGATTAGGCAGTGAAATAAAACAACAACTTACACTGATAAATGTCTAGCATTGCAACTAGGTCTCCTCTCCCCAGTGCACATTAGTGTGTACATTTACTGACCAAGTACAAGTCTTTCTTGTTTCGCGACAGACAGTGACAGGTCTAGCAGTTTTATATGTGCCAGTACCATACTGGTACTAAGCTAACACTAAGAGTAAAGTACCTATGCTTAATAACGTTAACGTAAAAAGACTAAAAACATTAATTGTAGAACTAAGCTGAGCCAACTTGCTAAATAGCAAATGCATAGCCTACTTCTATAACCTCTTTTCCTCATGTCATTATAACATATCATAGCCTGGCAACAGCCATAGTGATGTTACACAATATCAAGCAAGCTGGTGGGCTCAAGGCTAGTTTAATGCATGTATGGTTAGGCCTGGCCTTGTTTAGTAACAATCCGTAAAGCACCAACTATGCAGTCCTAAATTATATAGTATGTCCTAATTTATATAGTATATGTGGAGATATTAATGTAAACTACTTTGCGAAAGACACCGAAAAAATTGCTGATTACATGAATAATTTAGCTATGATTGGGTGCAAAATGAAGATAAATAATCACACCAGATTCGGCGAAAACTGTAGGCCTTCATTGCTAGATCATATATATACCAACATCGACAACACACGCACAATCAGTGGGATAGCGATATTTGAGTTGTCAGATCATTTACCTACATTTTTTATCGTAAAAAACTCCAAATTTATGTTAATAATGATACCAAATTGATACGCTGCATGAAGCATTTTGTTCTTGAAGACTTTTTAACTGATTTAAGTGCTAAAATGCCTGAAATCAAATTAAATTACTCAGCAACTAACGTTAATACGGATGTATCTAATATTACACTTACTTTTAAGTCAGTGCTAGACAAACACCCCCCTTTGAGACCGCAGACGCGAAAAGAAAAAAAACTGAACACAAACCCCTGGATTACGTCTGGTCTCCTTAAGTCCATAAAAACTAAAAATAAGTTGTTCAAAAAACTTTTTAAAAGCAATAATCTTAAGGAAAATGCGTTTTACAAAAAAATATCTGAATAAACTAACGCATGTAAAATATGCTGCAAAACGTAATTACTACGAAAACTTAATTAAAACCAACTCTAGAAACTCTTCTCAAACATGGTCTGCTATTAGAGAGATTATTGATTGCAAGCATTCATCTAACAAAATTAAATTGCCCTCTACCATATCAATTGAAAATCAGTTCTATAAAACAGATTCAAAACCCTTTTTGGACCAACTCTGTGATTATTTTGCCACTATTGGTGCCTCTTTGTCCGAAAACATCGCACCAAGAAATAATTCTTCGTTCAAAATTCACAGTAAAAGCTGCTTGAATTCTTTTGTTTTTCATAAAATTACTGAACATGATGTAAGTGCTTGTATTAATAACATCAAAACTAACTCTGCGCAAGGCATTGATGAAATTCCTTCTAAATTTGTAAAAATGTCTAACTGTCTTTTATCCCCTGTACTAACAAAATTGTTCTACAAATGCATAATACTAGAAACCTATCCAGATTCATTTAAGATGGCATATGTTGTTCCAGTAGCCAAAGTTTCATTCCCCAGGTCACTAGGCGATTTTTGACCGATTTCTCTCCTCTCTGTTTTCTCTAAAGTGTTTGAAAAAATTATTGAAACAAATATGACAAAATTTGTGAATAAAAATAACATTTTAACATCTTCACAGTTTGGTTTTATGGAAAACAGCTCCACTGATCTAATTATTACAACATTTTATGACAAATTACTAAATAATATCAATGACGGAAAAATTACATGTTCCATCTTTCTTGATTTAAAGAAAGCCTTTGATTCAGTAGATATAACCATCTTATTAAAAAAGCTTCGCCATTATGGATTTCGAGGCCCTGCATTTAATCTATTGCAATCCTATCTTACAGGACGTAAAATCTGCACGAAAGTTGGGTGCAACATATCCAAATTATGCAAGATAGAACATGAAGTTCCGCAAGGTTCGGTATTAGGCCCGCTATTATTCTCAATATATGTCAATGACCTGCCCAATGCTTCTCATGTAGAAACTACACTGTTTGCAGATGATACCAACTTACATATTTCTCATAACAACATCAAAAATCTACAATCTGTGGTAACAAATAAAATAAAAAAAAAATTGACTCATGGATGAAACTCAACAAATTAACCATCAACTACAAAAAAAGCTGCTATATGCTGGTTGGTAAAAAACGTACAAAACTGACGAATTTCAAATTGTTCGTTAATCATTATCCAATTGAATTGAAACATAGCATAAGTATTTAGGAATTCACTTAGATAGGGAAATATCGTGAAAAACTTACATTGACTATCTGGCTAAAAAGCTTTCTAAAGTTTGCGGAATGATCTATAAATTACGTCACTACGTTCCTTTATCAACTCTTCGAATAGTTTATTATAGCATGTTTCACTCACATTTTCAATACTCTTCAATAAATTGGGGGAGAGCTGCTAAAAACCATTATCACAAACTTTCAATTCTGCAAACCAAAATTTACTAGCCTGTCTTTTTCGTCCCCGTTGTTATGAAACGAATTTATTATACTCCAGGTTTAGAGTTTTGAAGCTCGAAGATATGATCAAAATGGAGTTCGCCAAATTTATGTTTAAGTACAGCAATAACATGTTACCAAATTCTTTCAACAATCATTTTATCAAACTCGAAAACATACATAACAACAATACTAGACAAAACACAAGAAATTAGCACTTTCAAACTTTTTTCGGCACCGAAACAGGGAAAAAAACGTTGCATCATCTCGGTTTGAACAAATGGAAAAGTATTTCGCAAGAATATCGTCAATATTCTTTCATAAAATTTAAAAATTTTTATAAAAATAAGCTATTACACTGACAGGTACGATTGATGTGCTTTACTACGAGAAATATCTGGCTGTCACTAGTTTTGCGATATTGTTGACATTATTGTTATTTTTGTGCTTCCATTGTATCTGCTGTACTTTTCATGTGTATGTAACTATACAGACAGTACATCTATACTAAACAAATTGAGCTTTTTTCTATTTTTTATTTTCATTTTTTTATTATTATTATTTTTTTTTAATTATTATTATTTTTTTTTATTTATTTTGGAGGTTCCATGACTAAGTTAAGTTTATGCCTATAACTGTAAAGTATTGTTAAAAGGTGCAGTTGACCTGGATGACCGCTTGGTCTTATCGGTATTTCCTGCCTGCGTACTTTTAAGCGTGTGGTGAAATAAACTTGACTTGACTTAAACAACCTAGCGATAATTTATTGTTAGTCTTAAAAACTTTTTGGCAAGTCTAGTGCAAACTCTACACCTAGCCTAAGCCTACTAAGTACTAACGGAACCAATTGCCGGTAACTCCCTGTTTAAATGGATTTCCCATCGTGCTTTAAGTCTTATAGCTCGATGTGTAGCCTAAATAGTGCGAACAGTACCATATCAAAAACTCACTCTGACTTACATTACCTAATGCCAATACCTACCGGCTATCACGGCTTGGTCTCGCTACTGAGTTATTCGCTTTTAGCATATCGCTAAATCACACAAAATAAATGGCAACAGACATGCAATGCTGAAAATTTCATGCTTTAATGCATAGCTTGTGGCCTGTTTTAAGCTAATTTACTGCTACAAATCTAAAATAAAAATAGAGACAATATTTTACGAAAACAAGAAACTAGACGTATAAAAGAACTTTTGCAGCAAACAATGCGCCAGTCAAAGGTTTCAAACCTATTTAATTTTATTCGTAATCTTATCGAAACAGCGATCTCTTGAGCCGTTGAAGGCAATTTAAAAATTGCATGCGTGTTGCCATTATTTTTTGTAATTTAGCGATATGCTGAAAACAGGCTAAAACTGAAATCAATAAATTAAGCGAGACTATTTATGGCAACTTTGGCTTGAAAATGAATACGTGTAACTGTCGCAACTTAGTTTGATTTTGTTTTAAGTTTTTAAATGTACTTGTTTGAATTATTATCATCTTTTTCGGCTAAATGACTAGGCATGCAATGCATGCATGAAAAATACGCCCCTGAGTAGATCCTTAGAACATTTTTGAAATTACCTTTTCTCTAAGGATGTGTGCTTGAGAAACTCATTTTGTTTACCTCCTTTCTATAGTAAAAGTGCCTTGTGGGTATTTTTTGGTAAACTACTCTGGTAGATCTGCTTTAGAAATGCTAAAAATTTTATTTTTGTTTTAGTAAGTTTACTTTCTGAGCGCTTCTGTAGTGATACCAGGCTCCTGCTGTCGCTGCAGAAGTACAGGCTTGCTTTTGAATTTCAACCAAGAATTTTAAAATCCACAGCAATTTGTATAAATATTTGTGTTCTTCAATAAATTTTGTTATGGTGGTATTAAACCACCGCAGTTATAAAGCACCGATGTTCACGACAATAATAAATAAAACAAAGAATTCGATTTGCAACTTAAAAACAGTTGGTCTTTCGTTAGTTGTGACCTTGGTTTCAGAGGCGTTGCTAAGAATGGTGACACCCGGGGCAAGATTTCGTGGTGTCACGCTTTATGATGTGACACCCTTAATGAAAATTATGTCTAAAAGTAGTTGAAGACCAAAAAAAAAAAAACAGAAATAAAGGTCTTCGCCGGAAATGGAGTGCATTTTCGGTCCAAATAAATAATGGGGGCCAAATAAAGTAACCAAATGATGACACCGGGGGCGCCCCCCCCCCCCGCCCCCCAGCGACGCCACTGCTTGGTTTAATAATAAGAAGCAAAGTTTTTAGTTCTATAGTTTTAAGTTCTGAAAATCATAGGTGGAGTCGAGGACACAAGGCTCGAGGCCAAGGCCATGGACACAAAAAAAATCCGAGGCCAAGGCCAAGGACAGCCTTTCCGAGGACAGAACCTCTCGAGGCCAAGGACAGGAATGCTCCAGGCCAAGGCCAAGGACCAAGGACACAGGCGCAAGCGTTCTCCAAAAAACAAAGGTCTTCAAAAATTTTTTTCAGGCGATCTCCAATTCATTGGCGTACACAGAAGTGTGATTGGGGGAGGCCTAAACCACAAATCACATGAAATGACGTCATCAAACTTTTTCCAAAGAGGAAGTTTTTGTGGGACAAAGATATCGTAGGGTTGAAGATCTGAAATCGTTGTTGCCTGTTTGCACGTAACCAGGATTTTGCAAAGGAAGAGGGCTTAAACTAATAGTTGAAAAATGCAAATATCTAACTTTGGGAACGTGTTGAGAAAGCTTGTGTAACTCAAATGTATCACAGACGGGGGTTTGGGGGCGGAGCCCCAGCCGCCGGAGGCTTTGGGCATTTTTTGCAATTTTTTGGAAAAAAAGCTATTTTTTCATTGGATCACATTTCGCTAGTGAAAGCACAAGATTTTTGACATTTGAAAGCCAATTGAAAAAATCAAATTGTTTAATCCTCCTTTTACTTGCAATTTAAGTCCAAAACACGTTTAACATCTTGCATTTTGGAGTTAAATTATAATTGTAAGTGATTTGGTCCAGGTAGGAGAAAGTAAGGTGCATTGTCTCTGGCTACATTTTAGCAGTAAATAATAATCCAGTCAAAGATTTTCCTAAGAGATTTTTGTTTTGTCATAAAAATAACCAGTTATCGGAGAACACGTTCGCCAGGGGGCCCATTCCCCCTCAATTGAAGTTCAATACTTCGTTTAATCAGCATTTTCCATGGCTAATATTTTTAAAAAGTACTTTGTGCGTAAAAACCGACGAGGTTGGAGGTGAAATACTGAATTGTTATTGAAAAATGGTACAATTAATGGTTACGTCTACTACGCATGTTATTGCCAGGCCGAATTTACATCGCGCTAGGCCCCTGGCACTTTGAGATTTTCGCAACATCTTTCTGCCAAATATAGGTGAAGACCAAAAATAAATCTTACGATTTCAGCTCGGGGTCCCTAGCTGGTACTGTGTTATATTATAGAAAATCCGGCCCTTATTAATGCATTACTTTAACAAAAAGGCTAGATGTGGGCCTGAGATAGCAACTTTTAGGACAAAAACTCTCCATTTTCTCCGGGTTATACGTTTAAATTGGGTGGCAACAATTGAATCGAGGGGGGCCCGGCGCCCTTGGTCTTCAATATTGTTGATTAGTTATACTGTTGTCAGCGAAAAATGCTGAAAAGAAACTGAAACTGAAGAAACAATAGGCTTTTTTGTCACATTTTTGTCATTGGTGAAATTTCAATTGAGGGAGGGACCCTGCCCCCTCCCCTTGCCTATGCCTGTGCTCCAAGTGAGGAAAACAAAAAAGGTGTTCGCAAATTTTCTTTGAGGTTTCTGGCGTTTTCCAACGAAATTTCAACTGTTCAAAAAATAGTGCTGTCCTCGAGCCAAGGACAGGGCAATTTTCGAGGACTTGAGGCTTCGAGGCCAAGGCCAAGGCCAAGGACTTCAAGTTGTGTCCTCGAGGACTCCACCTCTGCTGAAAATAAACTAAGTCAATCAGCGACAGCATTTATGAACAAACGTTTTGAACGATAGTGATTTACTCAAGCGATTTATTTACGAATAATGACAAATATTTGCAAACAGTATTTGAGGAGAGTATGCGATCTTTTGCCAATTAGTTTGCTTAGCTTGCTAAAACTTCACATTGCAGTGCACGAAGTTGTAAGCCAACTGTTGCGTCCTAGATAACTAAGAGTAAATAACAAAGAGCTACGTAGCTCTTTGTTATTTACATCAGAGACATCAGAACAGTACTGAAACAGTTTTAGATCAAGTTTTTTAAATCACACTAACACTTTGCGCCATACTTAATAAAAATTGCAGTAAAAAGTTGCATTTAAAAAAGCAAAAAGTTGCAATCTAAAATTCCTAAAAACAGCTCAAAGCATTGTGCTACATAAATTCTTAGTATTTAGGAAGCTGTAAAAAAAAGTTGCAAAAACTTGTGCTAGTAATCAGCAAAGGTTTTTTGGCTTTTTCTACATTGATATTGCAGATTTATCTGAAGAGTGAAAACTATTTGAATAATCATGATTAATAACAAAACATAACAAACTTTTAACCAATCAAGAACGAATTTGTGTCCACAGGTGAAGTTCTCAAAGACGTCCTTGGCCTCGAGGACACATATTGAAATCCTTGGCCTTGGCATCGAAGTTCAAGTCCTTGGCCTTGAAGCCTACAAGTCCTAGAAAATGTCCTGTCCTCGGCCCGAGGACAGCATTACTGTACTTCATGATTGGATGAAAAGGAAAATAACCAGACAAAAACTAATCTAAACTTCTTAAAGCATGTCATTTCGTTTCATTTCTTTATTATTTTAAGAAATAATGTAGTCATAATAAACTGTATAATTGTCCGAATGCCTGAAAAGATGCACGCTGCACTTAAAATCAAATTTTCACTCGACGTCATGAAGATAAGGAGGCGAAGCTTCCACAAAAAAACTTGGACATTTTTAGAAAAAATAATGATTTATTATTTTTACGTTTCTACAAATTGTGAGCCTTTTGAAGAAGGACCGAGGGAAAAATCCCTAATGTTTTCAATGCCTTTCTTAATTCAGACCAGTAGGAAAAAGGGATCTTCAGGTTACTTTTTGCATTCAAATACCTTATGTTAAATCATGTCTATGGTTAAATTCTATGAAGTGTATTTTGGCTGGCGAAACGTTTTTGCTTATTCATTGACAAGCCAAAGGCGTTAGATGCGAGAATATGGAGATTAGGGAGACATCACGTGCACTGAAGCGTTAAGAAAAGATTGGCTTAAAATTTGGATTGGAAAATTGTGGGAAAACTTAAGTTTTTCCAATTTAACTTTTACGGTATTTTCTTTTTTCGAATTGCTTTCAAATTCTATTGAGTAATATATTTGAAAAGCCAGTAAACTGGCTATTTTCTGAAAAAACAAACAAACAAAAAAAACAAATAACTAAAATTGTTCAACGGAAGCATGGGGACTTAGCCCTCTATCCAAAACCTCGTTATTTTTTTCGAAGGACTTGAACTTGCGAATACCGGGCACTGTGCCTCAAATCATTTTAAGAACATTAATTTACAGTATTTTGCAATACTATTAGATAATAGTATCATATTCACTAATCACTTTGTAATACTTAAAAACTATGGCAATATTTTTTTGAAAATTCTGTGAAAAGAAGTCGTTTAATCAAACATTAGGATTTGTGTTGAGGAAACTACAAAAAAGTGGGGATCTATAATCATTAATCAGTGAACGTTTGCACTGGGGTCCTAATTGATAAAGTTAAGTAAGGCCCATAGGCATAGCCAGGGAGGGGGGGGCCCAGGGAGCCCGGGCCCCCCCCCAATCAAAATACCACCAACGATAAAAAATTATGACAACATAGCCTAGCGATGTTTAGTTGCAGTTTTTCTTCAGTAATTACGCACATCACAGTAATTAACGATGATATTAATGACGACAAGGGAGTCCCGGGGCCCCTAACTAACAACCAGAGCGCCACTACTAACAACTACGGGGTCTTGGGAGCCCCAAACCGACAACCAGGGGGCCCCGGAACCCCTAACTGAAAACCAGGGGGCCCATAACTGACGAACAAGAGGCCCCTAGGCACCTAACTAACGACCAAGGAGCCCCAGAGCCCCTAACCAACAACCAGGAGGCCCTTAACTGACAACTAGGGGGTCCCTTACTGACAAACAGCGGGCCTCGGAGCCATTAACTGATTAAACAACCAGGGGGCCCAGGGGCCCCTAACCGACAACCAGGGAGACCTAATGAACGACCAGGGGGCCGTGCGGCCCCTAACCAAGAATCAAGAGGCCCCGGAGCCCTTAACTGGTGACCAGGAGGCCCCGTAGCCCTTAACTGACGACCAGGGGACCCGGAGCCCTTAACTGACAACCAGGGGGCCCCGGAGCCCTTAACTGACGACCAGGGGACCCCGGGGCCTCTAACTGGAAATCAGGGAGCCCCAGGGCCCCTGACTAACGACCAAGGTTTCCGGGCATGGGCCCCTTAATTCAAATTTTTAACAATTTGTATGCAAAACCTGTGAGAAATCTAAGAGTTTTGTCCTAAATTTGCAACCCCAGGCCCTCGTTTAACGTTATTATGAACTTAATTCTATAATACAGGCGGTAATGCAAACCCCCAATTGAAATACTACCAATGATAGATATAATGAGAGCATAGCCAGTATGTTGTCCTAGTCCGGAATTGCAGTTTCTTTAATTTAGGATTTACGCGTACAAAAGTAAGCAATAATAATGACGATCACATGTCCACGTCATAATAATGTCATGCAATTCTTGGACGTTTCAAAAAACTGTCAAGTGACTTGACTCAACTTCTCCACGTTTTGGAAAATAAGTTATTTTAATTTTGATTTAAATTTTTTTTTATGAAAGAACTTAATGGAGCGATCTTGTCTCAAAATCATTGGCGTAGCCAGGGGGTGGCCGAGGGAACCCGGGCCTCCTCAATGAAAATGCCACCAATGGCAAAAATTTGTCAAAAAAGCCTTGTTTCGTCATTTTCAGTTTCTTTTAGCATCTTAGCGTACAACCATAGGTGGGCAAGTTAATGCAAAACGTTAGCTTCGTTAACCACTAGTCCGTTAACAAACTTCACACCTCCGTTAACGTTAATCCGTTATTTTCAGCTCTAATTAACGGAAGTTAATAAAATCCGTTAATTCGTTAATATTTTGTGTGTAATTTACATTTCTTTTTATTCACTCGCTTCTAGAGCACGTATTGACGCTGTTGAGCTGATTGTAAGGAAATATTTGTTGCTGTGGTGGTATTGTTGTGTTTTGGAAGTTACGTTTTACAGTGTAATATACTTTCAGGATAAAACTAAGTTCAATGCACTAACGAAGCTGCGATCGGAAAACCTTCGGAAATTGTGAACAGCGATAATTAGACTTAAGAGGCTGCAGCTTATTATTTGTCACAAAAAAGAGCTCGTTTCTTCGTTCTCTTCAATAAAACTCGTGCTAATACGCAACAAGTGTTACCATGCAAACTGGTTTGTACCGGTAAAATAAATAAATGGTGCAAGATATTAACGATAAAAACCTTAACGGAAGTTAACAGAACTTAACGGAAGTTAATTTAGTCCGTTAACATGAAAAAACTTTTTAACGGATTAACGAGTTAATGAAATAGTTAGCTTCGTTATTAACGGATTAACGATTAACGGACTTGTGCCCACCTATGCGTACAACAGTACCCGCCTTCAACAGTAATTGACAATAAATAATATTGACGACCAGGGGGCACGACGCACCCCCTTAATTCAATTTTTTCCGACCAATTTAAACGTATAACCAGGGTGAAATTAAGGGTTTTTGTCCGAAAAGTTGCTACCTCAGGCCCTCATCTAAACTTTTTCTGAGCGTAATGCAATAACCAGCGCCGTATGTGCCATATGGCTCAGTGCCAGGGCCCTGCCCTCAGATAGTAGGACTTTTTTGGTCTTCACTTATATTTGGCAGGAAGATGTTGCAAAAATCCCCTAAGTGGCAGGGGCCTCACGCAATGTAAATCCGGCCGGGGAATAACATGTTCAGCAAGCGTAACCATCTATTGTACCATTTTTCAATAAAGATTCACCTCCACCTCGCCAGCAGTTTTTACGTACAAAATACTTTAAAAAATAACTACAGGAAAAATGCTCATTGAGCAAATTACTGAATTTCAATTAAAGGGGCCTGGGCCTTTTGGCCGTACATGTACTTCTATAGCTGGTTAACTTCATGATTAAACAAAAATCTCTAAGAAAAATCTTCGAGTGGATTATTATTTACTGCTAAAGTATTGCAGGATGCAATGTGCCTTACTTCCCCCTATGGACCAAATCACTTATAATTAAAATTTTACACCGTAATGTAAGATTCTAAACGCGTTTTGAGATTTAATTGCAAAAGTAGGATTGAACAATTAAATTTTTTCGATTGGCTTTGAAATGTTAAAAATCTAGTTCTTTGAAATGGCAGTGAACTCGTGCGAAATGTGACCCAATGGGATTAAACTGGCTTTTCTTTTCCAAAAACTTACAAAAATCGCCAAGCGGCTCGAGGCTCCGCCCCCAGACCCCCGTCTGTGAAACGTTTGAGTACACTAGCTTACTCACACACGTCTCCTAAGTTAGACATTTGCACTTTTTAACTGTTAGTTTTTGCCCTCTCCCTTTACCAAAATCCTGGGTAAGTACCATTAGTTTTTGCCCTCTCCATTTACCAAAATCCTGGGTAAGTGCCATCAGGCTACGGCTTCTGATCTTCCATTCTACGATATCTTTGCCCCACAAAAAGTTCCTTTTCTGAAAATTTCTGATGACGTCATTGCATATGATTTGTGGTTTAGGCCCCCCCAATCAAAAATCCTGGCTACGCCTATGGTAAGCCCTTTGACCGTTTAGACGTTTGGACTTTAGTTATTCCCAGCATTGACGAGTTACGACCCTAATTGTTTCATTGCCAAGAAACATAACCAACATTGCTGGTAACGAGTAAAACTCCAAAATAACATTCGCTTTTTTTAGGAAAATACTATTTTCGAATTGTCATTAAAAACTTAACGAAATGCAATTATCGCGAATACTTTCGCGCTAAAAACTGATAAAAAAATTGCCGACCGCAATTAAAAAGATTTACCGACCATTGAAAAAATTGTGTCATCGGTCCTTAGCCAAGGCCTCGAGCATTCCTGTCCTTGGCCTCGAGAGGATCTATCCTCGAAAACTTGGTCCTTGGTTTTGGCCTCGAACAATGGGTCCTCGACTCCATTTATGTTTGTGTCACTTTTATAAATTTAACTCACTAAATGAAATTTAAGAACAAATAAGGCTGGAAATTTAAAGAAAGTTAAGAATAGCCAGCCTCAACTCAAAATTTATTGGTTCTTAAACACAGTACACTCACAAAAATGAGTAACCAAAGAGCTTTCATTGATTAGATATTCTTACATAGCAGTCCCCAAATTCCTTTTAAATTATTATCAATGCATGAACTTTCAACAACGGTGACCCCGCCCAGCCGCCTACCCAAAAAAAGAGTTTGTACAAGATTAAGAAACCTCATCGGGATTGCTCCATAAGTCAAGAAAGGATCGAAGAATTTGGCGAGAGAAAGGAAGAATTTGAAGGCAGCGAAACGAGTTTAAAATGTCGTTTTTTGGTAGCCCTAACTCTACAGCCATTTTGCGAATTTAGCCTATATTTCATATATCCTAAATTTAGCCTATATTTCATAATAACTTTATTTAGTAACGACGTATATACTGCCAAGGCCTTATAGTCTAGATCTTTTGAATCCAGCCATGAAGATCGAGTTTCAAAAAATTTCACCTTATCTGACAATTAAAGAGATACTGCTCGAAATCGATTTTATTGAAGAAATGAAAATCATTTGAAGTAATTACAGAGTTGCACCAAACCTTGCGTTCAAAACGATATTGTCTCAACTTACTAACTTTTGGCCTACAGGAACTCAAAAGCCTTGCCGGGCTGGTTTACTAAAAAAACGTCAAACTAAAACCAGATTCCAGAAAAACTTAAATTTAGTGGCAAATAAATGATAAAAGAAAAACCAGGCGGCATAATCTAACTGAAGGTTAGATTACTTTAACAAAAATAAAAAAGAATTCTTTTGCCTCCGAATCTCTTGTATGCCAAATGAAAAGTGACTTAAAAATTTTAAGTGAAGTCGAAAGGCCAACAACGTTAAAACAGAAAAACAATTAGGGTTGCCAACTTGCTAACAAAAAACGAAGAATTTTGATTAATCATTCGCCAATAGCCTTATATGTAAATTTGGTAAAAGAAGTGCGACGTGAAAGGTCAACTAAAGTTAGCAACAGCACAAGATGAGCAATTTGTAAAATAGGAAAAGAATAAGATCGATTCCAAAGTCCGCCAACTTATGAAAAATGAAACAAATAAAACAGCTTGCGTTAACACCTTGTTCCACAATCACCCTTATCCGCGAAAACAGATTTAATTCGTTTGACTCCGTACCAATGGCACCTTGCGTTTCGAAATTCCTGACATCAAAAAAGGATAGCATTGCAAAATTTTTAGCAGAATATGCAACTAAACAATCAAACATTGCGTTGCATGCTCTGTAAGAAATTTTGCAAAGTTATCCTTTTCAGATGTCACAAAACTATGAAATGCGCTCTTTGCACTTTGATCAGAGTTGCGCAAAAAACAAACAATTAGTTCAAATACCACTTTGGAGCAAAAATCTGATGCAGTGCATTTGAACTTCCAACTTTCCGCCAGCTTAGAAAGTTCAGATACACTGCGCCAGATTTTCGCACCAACCTAAAACCTTCATAAGTTATTTGCCTCGCTAAACGAAGTGCGAGAAACTCGGCGATTTCGACGGATAAAATTTGCTTTGAGAAATGTTGGCGATCTCCCAACCTAGCGACTTAATTTATATAAACAAAAAAGATAAATAATGGCTTTCACTTCTGGGGTACCATGAATTTTGAAGGTATTTTTGTCGTTCATGCTATATTTTACGTTAATAAAAGTTTTGGCGCTGCGCCAAAGCTATTTTGCGTTTTCTGCGCCAATTTGGCGCAAGATTTTGTGATGATGTGCAAAATCCGGCACATCAGGAGAATTTTCCAATGGAGCAACCTGGCACTCCTGATTCCTGAAGTCCTGAGCGTGCCTTAGTCCTGACCAGTGACTCCAGCAGTCCTGCTTTAAAATGCTGGTACCATAAAGATAAGCTGATTAAAAAGACTAAGCTGTTACTTTGAAGAGTTGTACAGTAGCAGAGTTACCGGTATTGTGTAAAACGATAGCCTAGACCTAATCTGTAATTATATAACTGTAGTTTCCAGGTTGCACAATATTTTTCATATATTTCTGTGTTTTTAAGGTTAATATTGTGTAGAATTCACTTACTGCTACATACATATTATATACAGAAGAGCTGAAGAAATAGGCTGCCAACTACATTCAAACAAAACATTTTAATAATCAAAATACTGTACCGAAACTCGAAATTTAGCCTACTGATACATGTTTCAGCATGGATGATGCAGATTATGATTACGATTGCATGATGGAAGACAGTGATGATGAATACGATTTGGTAAGTAGGCTACATTAATCAAAGATAAATAATTCTTAGTACTGGATAGTGCACTGGTAGTAGTCTACAAGTTAAAAAGATTCTTGGGACGTTGTTAAGTATAAGCCGTCTGCTTTTTTTTTGATTATCTGAGACTCGTGTATGAGTGCGTGCTTGCTCCCTTCATGCATGCAGCCATTCACTCATTAGCGTTAGGGCTAGATTTGGGAAATAGTGTGGATCAGAGAGAAAGAGAGAGCGCACCAGCGCTCATATACTGTACACGAGCTGCAGAGCTTCAAAAAAAAAAAAAAAGCGAGAGCTCAAACTTTGCAATACTCGACTTTTATCTACCGGTAGGTTATTTTATAAAAATTTCCTCCAGTATGTATCATTTTTAAAATTCCAACTTAAATTCTAATTGTAGGACTAGCCGTTAGTCAAAACCTACCGTACCGGTACTCTGATATTCACCCCTTAAGAGATAAAAAGACATAAATACAGAATAGAAATTGTACAAATGAATATTCTTTTTGTTTTACTCTCTTATATGTTGAAATTTTTTGGTAAAATAGTCACTTCCTGTAATTTACTGCACTATCAACTTTCAGCTTTAGCTCAATAAAACCCAACATAAGGGTGAAGGACATTTGGGCACCGAGACGTAAACAAATCTGTAATCTGCACTAACATTTTTGTGGTTCGGAAAATAATTATGTAATCAAAGAAGCAAACTTGATTAAATCAGCATTTTATTTTTAATAATGATAATAATAATTGACTGCTTTATACTGTTTAACATGTACTGCATGCATTAGTTAAAAACTATTACAGACAGTTGCCTAAAGCAGTTGAAAAAAACAATTAAAAGTAATGCATCTACAAAAATCAAATCAAAATTTCATCAATACAAAATTCAAAAAATTGATATCGACAATTCTCACGCAGTAGGTATGGTAATGCAATCTCACAGGTGCAGGTAAAAATCAATATTATAAAATCAGAAAAGTATAAAACTCAAATATGTTTTGAAAGAAAGTTTTTCAAATTCACTTCCTGCCTTCAATTCTCAGTAAATTTCACATACAAATCGCAACAACTAAAAATTTCAAATCAAAAAATGATAAATTTCTATAAACTCTGGATAATGACTAGTACAGTTAGTACACATGCATGTGATTAGGCATGGATTAGGAAGCGGTTTTGCTTTGCAGCAAGACAAAAGACTATTAGTTGTTACGGTATATTAGGCCTATTGGTTGCTCTACAGATTAACTACAACCATTAAATGATTGCATTTGAAAACAACGGCTGATGTTTGTCGGTTACGTAAAGCAAATAAAATCATTAAGAAATAAACATTTCTTCTTAAATGTTCTTCAAGATTGGTGCTTGCCGACCTAGAAGCAGTTTAAGGGTACCAGTAGTGCTTTGTGCAATAATTGAGATTGAAGACAAGAAGCGAATTCGAAAAAACTCTTTTAAAACTTGACTTTCAAAAATTAAATAAAATACTCATAATCACATTCGTTTCTTTGAGTACATAATTATTTCCAAAGTACGAAAAATGTTAGTGCGAATTGTAGATTTGGGCCTCTACGCCCGTATGTTCTTGCACCCTTATGTCCCTGCAACCCTTATTTCTATGGCTCTACTTCCTTATGCCGTTGATCGTTAATGCAATAACAGTATGTGAAAACTGCATTTTACTACTTGATACTGTACTTGAATGATGTACTACAATGCTAGTGTATATTCAAGACTTTCGTATACATATTTGATTGCAAGAAATATATATGCTCATTACCTTTGAAATATATATGTACATTAGGTAGTTTTTAGTTTAAAACTGGCTGTTAAATTTGTTCTGTAAAATGTAAAGTCTTGAGTGCTCATTTTTACCCTGCTACGGTACCTTTACAATTAATTTCAAATGCTTGCAATTTCAGAGTTTAATTTGGTAATGACATCAGCATTTCAGATTTGACCCATAATGTCAGATTTTTTTATTTACTTAACTGTAAAGCACAAATTATTATCAAAGCTAAGTTTTGCTTATGCCTTATTAAGTCTTGCTTTGGCAAGGTGACAGGGATTAGTGAGGGGTCGTTTTTAGTTTATGTGGTAAGCTTCTCTCTTGACCAATTGCTTACCGTCAAAAAAAAGGAAGTTCACACTATCCCCTTTTACAGTACTGGTAATGGTAATGCATTGGTACTCTAGTAAAACTACACCGAATTGAAACTAGAAAAGCTGTGATTACTAATATGAAGTCTTTATTTGTAAGAGTTTGTTTGGAGTTGGTTCAGTTTTGAGTTTTCAATTATGCATCAATTAAATTTTTGATGAAGCACTGATTTAGTATACATGAACTGCTAAAGTTTTTATTTACAAGTTTTTCACCGAATAAGCATTTGTAAGTGTTGTGAGATTTTTTGTTGACCTTGTACAATATTCCAATCTTTGTAAATTAATTGTGGTTAAATAACTGAAGTAGCTCAACATCATTCTCCCAATCTTAAAATTGTTCCTACAAAAGCTCTGAATCTCTGAAACAAAATGCTTCATGATAATACAGTTTTCAAGCCGTTTGTTGCCATGACATTGCCTTTATTTTATATAACTCTCTTATGGCTAATCTTAATGACGTTTTTAGAACATAATTGTTGTCCTCTAAATGTTGTGATGCGTAACAGTTAGTTTAGATGTGTAATCAAACATTGAAATCTGATATGATTCAGAGATCTGTCATTCTCTTTTACTGAAATTTTACTTCGTGGCTATTAGAAAACTCATTGCTTTTATAGCTTGCATTAAGTAATATGTGGTAAGTAGATGACATTGTTCATTTTGCCTGATTTATTTGTAGGGTTTAGTAGAATCACAGTCATCAATAGTTTGTATTAATTTAGGAATATTCAGAAGATGATGGATCAGAACCTGATGTAGACTTAGAAAATCAATATTACAATTCCAAGGCTCTCAAAGAAGAAGATGCAAGGCTTGCATTGGAAAGTTTTGAAAGAGTATGAGAAAGCTGTTTTCTTGAAGTATTTTAAGTGCATATGAAAAATAAGAAAGTACTACTTGTATTGCTTGTGCTTGCAATTTCTTTAGAAACTGTCAAATCCTATGATCTGTTATGCAATTAGTGGTTGAAAAAATAGCAGTGTTCAAGTGTTTTTGCTTCCTGAAATATCTTAACGTTTTTTAAATGGTTTAACTACCCACAACATTGTTTCAGCAAAATTTCATCAGGTTGTTATAGGCTTATTTAAATTACTATTACTTTTTGGACTCTAAGGCGCACTATCAATGAATGACCTTTATTGCTTTTATTTCCTTATATAAGGTGCACGAAATGAAATACAACTTAAAAAGCTCTAAAAACTGTAAACAGCTCTAAATAGCTCGCAATTAAATCGTGAAGAGAAAAAAATATCATCTTATCTATATATAAGGCGCACCTTCAGTTTTTTGAATTCTTTTTTTTAGTGCGCCTTAAGGTCCGAAAAAACGGTAGAAGATTCACTTGATTAAGATTATATTCAAATAAGACTTAAACCTTTCAATAAATTGGTGGAAATGGTGCTCTGGTTTCGACTTTTTTCTTTGTAGGCTGAACTTGCTTTTAGCACAGCGTTCAAGTTAAGTTTTTACTGTTAACCGAAATATTGAGAAAAGCATAAAATGCATTTTCACTGAATTTAAATTTTTTACGTCTTGCCATATTCATTTTTCAACTTATTGCAGTTTAAAGTATCAGTCTTTTTCTTACTTCACTGTTTTGCCATTTTGTTTGTATTGTGACAGAAAATTAAGTTTTGGAAATTTGTCTTGAAATTTACTTGAAAAGCAACTAATTTAAAATTCTGACCCTTTACTTTGGTTTAGTAACAACACTGTCATATACACTTACTGAGCATTATGAACATGCAGTGACTTTTTGAAATTTTGTAGCTGGTAACCCTCGCAAAATGTCTAAGGGGAAATCTAAGATGTTATAGCTTGGGAACAAAATGTTGTAGAAAGCTCAAATTTGGTGAAATTAGTCTTCAGATCTGTCAAAATTTTTTGAAAGAAAACCGCACGATTTTTTTCAACTTGAATGCTCTTTTAAGCTCCCTAATTCACTAAGTTTATTCAGTGATTTAATACCAGTGCCATAGTTTGCTTGCTTGTAAGAAGCTGTTAAACCTGTGTCAGGGTATCAGTTTCATGTTTGCATATTTGCAGGTTTTAGGTTTGGAGGAACAAAAAGGAGAATGGGGATTTAAAGCATTGAAGCAGATGATCAAAATCAACTTCAAACTGGGAAGACTAGATGAGATGATGAGCAAGTACAAGCTACTTCTCACTTACATCAAGGTTAGTATGGATGTGCAAGCATTTACGGAAGGCATTTTATTATTTTTAAGCGAAATTTATTTTTCATTCATTTTCTTAAAAAAATTGAGCAGTCATCTGACACAGCACTTGGTCTTAGAAATTAAGCTAATTATTTTTAGCGCACTGATGGTGATTATTGAGAGTATCTTTGTCTCTTATACTTTCAGTTAAAAGAGTTGCATTTATAGACAAAACCATAGCATTGTGATGCTTTCATTTGAAAGAGTTTTACGCATTATTTTTTTAATGGTATTTTGCAGGTTTTACTTAGAGTCAGTCATTGCATTTTTTTTCCAGAGTGCTGTAACACGGAACTACTCCGAGAAATCAATTAACTCCATCCTTGACTACATTTCTACCTCCAAACAAATGGACTTACTGCAGGATTTTTATGAAACTACCCTCGAAGCATTGAAAGGTACACTACTTTTTGCAAGGAACACCACTAGGCACAATATTCAAAAGTTTTCGATGTCATGTGGATTTTAAAATCGTTTAACAGCAATTAGGCTGTGAATGCATGATTTAGTTTCTTGAGCAGTTCTGTGTTCTTCTCTGGAGCGGGAGGTCTGAGGTTCAAATCTTGGTTCAGTCAAATTGAACACAGTGTTGCCAACAGCTCGTCACCGCCGCGACATGTCTTCAAATAAGCTGTGTTGCCTGGGCGCTACGACACGGCGATGGACTCTGCAAATTCGTTACACGCTTCAGCGTAATACAGCGAGTATATATAATGAAAGATGAGATTCTTGATTTAGTTGTGCCTGATGTTTTTTTGATATTTAAGCTCGCTCTATTCTGGGTCATTAGTAGCTTGCTAATCTAGTTTTATTTGCAGATTCCAAAAATGATCGTCTCTGGTTCAAAACAAATACAAAACTCGGAAAACTCTACTATGACCGCCAAGAGTTCAACAAACTCTCCAAGATTTTACGACAGCTTCACCAGTCGTGTCAGGTGGGGTAACCCTCTTGTTAAAACATAAAGCTTTGCTCAATAAAAAAGCTTAGAATTTAGCCAGAACACAGCTCTCATCAGTCTCATGGAATATGTTGCTTTAAATTTTTTCTTTACGAAGATTTTACATTTAGGATATTTTAACTAGGTTTGCGATTAATTGTTTGTAAGCTGCTAGATTTGTCGTACTCGACTCGTGACTGAATACTATGAATTTGGCTTATTAATGTATGTTTTTGTTACATTTTGGGGAGAATTTGCGCAATGCACATGAAATGTTAATATAATTTTTCTACCATTACTGATTTTTTTATCATTCACAAATTAACGATTTGTGATATCAAAAAAAGTAAAAAACTACTGGTGGAAATTTGCTCGAATGAATGTAGGTAGAGCTGCAATGTATCTCATAACTAAAAATATTGTATTTGAGGAATCTGCTTAATCTGTGGAACTAAATGTGTATGGAAAGGAATAGTTTTAAATCGATACTACTAAAATATGCAGGACCACAAGGACTGCAAAAATCAGGGTTGGAGTTTGGGTTAGATTTAGAGTTAAAGTTCTTTTGCTGTAATTGTGATTTTTTCAGCCCCTTTGGTTCTTGTGCTTCTGTATGTTTTAGTACGACCCTTTTAAATTGTTGCAATGAAAAAAATTTTAATGCTGTTTTTAAGACTCAAGACGGTGGTGATGATATGAAAAAAGGTACACAGTTGTTGGAGGTTTATGCTCTCGAAATTCAAATGTACACTGTACAGAAAAACAATAAGAAGCTCAAGCATATTTATGAACAATCCTTAAGGATCAAGTCTGCTATTCCTCATCCCTTCACAATGGGTGTCATTCGAGGCAAGTAAATTGCAACTTTATCATGCTATGATTTTTCATTATATCTCATTCAGCATTTGTCGATAAAAAGGGATCATATTATGATTATTAGTCGTATTAGTCGTCCATTGGTCCTATCACGCAAGTCCTTATTTTTAAATTTTGGAAGCAAGGAGTAGGCATCTTAAAGCACCGATTTTTTGTTGTTGCGTGTGCTTGGAAGGGGGGAGGGGTACGTATGCCAAAAAAAAAAAGACTATTTAAGTTTTTGTTTTTTTTCAGGTATAGATTTTCTTGAATGATGATTTTTTTGTTTTTGATGTTTTTGCAGTTTCTCATTGGTGGGCTTAAAACCGAGATCTCAGATAGGCTGTTAATGCAGCGTCACAATACAACTAATCACTCAGTCTCACTCTTCCCTTGATTTTTTTTTGGTATCGCAGCACGTTTAAATCTCGGATGGTCTTCCTGACGAAAGCTGAAAGTGTCGTAGAGAAAAATCAAACCCGGTCTCACAATCAGAAGATTCGAATTCGATCTCATAATCATTTTGTTTTGACTTAAACAGACTTTATATTTTTTCAGAATGCGGTGGTAAAATGCATTTGCGCGAGGGGGAATATGACAAAGCTCACACAGACTTCTTCGAAGCTTTTAAAGTAAGTACGCCAAGCACAACATCCGAAACTTAAATGATACTTTGAGCGTTAAAACGCGTTGTTCATTTTTCAACCAATGACAATTGTTTAGAATTACGACGAATCTGGTAGCTTACGACGAATTACCTGTCTCAAATATCTGGTGCTAGCAAATATGCTCATGAAATCTGGAATAAACCCGTTCGATTCTCAAGAAGCAAAAGCGTACAAGAATGATCCTGACATTTTAGCAATGACTAACCTTGTAAAGTAAGTAGCATGTATGCTTAAGTGAATTAATTATGATATAAAATTATGAGGCAATGTAGCCGCTTTTGTACAGAAATAGTTATTATCACATTACGCCAGCGTGCGATCAATTGGTGAGCTTAACGTGCTTTAGTGTTAGACAGCAATTAGTCGTCTTTACTCGTCATCTCCTAAGATCACAAATGAAAAGAAAACAACCTCAAAGCAAAAAACCTCGTTAAGACCTGCTGGTACGATTTTCGGGGGTTAGAAGAAATTTCTGGGCAATCAATGGTGCTATTCGTTTCTAAGGAAACTTGCAATTATTAAAGTTGGTTTCGATCATTTTTTCATTTCGCAAATGTAAAGTGCATGACTAAGCTTCTTTTTGAGTTGGTTTCAGAACAAGTTTACTTATAAACCACCTGCCTGTCTCTCCCTTAGTCCCTTTAGTTTGGAGGTTAAACTTGTTTTATGTTTTTTAGTGCTTACCAAAGCAACGATATCAATGAGTTTGAATCAATCGTGGCAGCAAATCGAGCAAGTATTATGCAAGATCCTTTCATACGAGAACATATTGAAGATTTGCTTCGTAACGTTCGCACACAAGTTTTGTGCAAACTTATCAAACCATATTCGAGAATTAGAATACCTTTCATATCAAAAGTAAGCAATGAAAAATTGCTGTGAAAATCAAAAAAAAAGCGTTCGGTACTGATTGCACGGCAGTTTTGCCTAATTTGATTAAAAACAATAAAGCCTTGTTTAAAGAAGTAAAAGTTTTAAACGTTTAGGACTCAGCTACGTCCATCATCAGTAAAAAATAAAAATTTGATTCAAATAGAATTCAAATCTTATTCTATTTAAAACGTTTTAATATTATACTGAGATTTAAATGAGGCTGTACTGTTTGCAATCAAATTGAAGAAAAACAACTTTGCAGCACATTTAATTTTGTGCAATCCGACTTCACCTGCAGTTGTTCGAGCGGTTAGCGTGCTTGCCTTGAGAACAAAAGGTCTGGGTTGAATTCCCAGGCTGCTAAAATTGAACTCTGTGTTGTTACCAGCTTGTAAACGTTCCAACGAAGCCAATTTTTGTCTGCGGACCAGCGGTTTATTGGATGAAAGACAAATAATTTTTGGTAATATGATAGACATACCTTTAGAGAAGTCGACAAAAATGTGGAAATATTACCTCTAGTACATACTTACACTTTAATACTGGATTGGTGCAAAATTTAAGGGACATAAACGTATTAGTATTATTACAGCTTTGGGCACGATTGTTAGATTGGTAAAATTTGGACACACGCCAGTTATGCAAAAAGTGAGAGGGAACATCGGAAGCTTAGATGGGGTATCGCAAGCTTGTTATACCTTTCGGTGGAGTACATAATTTTAAGTTTGTTTTAGTGTTGCAGTTTAACTCTAATAACCGTTTTATTTAAATCCAGTTTTTCATCATTGCAGGAGTTAAAGATCGATTCAGACGAAGTGGAAAGCTTACTAGTATCGTGTATATTGGATGGGTAAGTTATTGTTTTGCTTTTGAATTAGTTTTATTTGTCGAAACTGTGGTTTTAAAACGAGCCTTATTTTGTTGCTTAAAAGTTATCTGAAAGACACAGTGTAATTTTATTTTTGCCAGTTTGCAAAATTATATAACTCTGGCTTGTTTTAAAAAGTACTACACCAGTCACTTGATTATCGAAGTAATTTGTTCTAAAGATTTTCGTAAAAGGATTGGTGAACGCAGTTACATTGGGTTAAGATTGCCGTCGAATTGGATGTGTATGAAATTGTAATATACTTTATAACGCTGGTTCCAAGTTGCAATGGTTAGGGGAGACATTCAATTGATTCTGGTGGAGAGCCCGCCACTCCACACTATTCAGTTTAAACTAACCCTTTTAAAACAGAATTTCAAGCATTGTTTAGTAGTAGACAAAAACAATCTATCCACTAGATCAGGCAAACATGTGTTTTAGCACTGTCAAAGGGAAAATCAATCAAGTAGAACAACTTTTGGTGATCGACCAACAAAACGCTGCTCGAAACACCCGCTATAACGCATTGGACAGATGGACTGAACAATTAGTACCTCTATATCAAGCAATTACCAGTCGCCTATTGTGATTACTAAGTTGTGTTAATTCGTACCAACAAAACGCTGTTGTCCTTCAGAGACTCAGTGCCAATCAAGGGCTAGAGCCCTGTTGCCTAGCGACAAAATCCATATTTCGAAACTGAACTGCACAATGCTCATTCCACTTCTAACTGAATATTTCTGCTGACATCAAGCGACTTGATATGTTATTGTTTATTTTTTTAAATTGTACTTTTTTGCTTGTCAAGTATACACTACACAGTGAATGCATTATGCAACTTAATTGAGCATCAACGAGCTTGAAACTGAAAGAATGTAGCAGAATTGTTTTGACGTTCAGTCCTCCACTATGCTGCTTCAGTAGCTCAACCACAGAGTCAGATAGAAAATTTATTCCAAATGTTCATGCTTTTAAACTGGTTTAAAACTTGACCAGTATGTAAAGGGGGAGGGCTGAAGGGGCCGAATATTTAATTCCGTGAAAAGGCTTCTAAATCTTAGCAGTATGCCTTTCGAATAGCTGTACAATAGGGTGTTCAGGTTTTTCACTTTTTGCTTAAATCTTTTTCTTCATACGATTTTATGGGTACAAATTAACATGAAAAAAGATCGCGATAGTTTTTTTGAAAAAAATTTTTATCTTCATACCCTGGGGGAGTATGAAAGGTTTTTGGGGGGCGCATATGGCTAATATCGCATAATTCAAAAACTACTGCACCTAGAAAGACAATTTTTACATCAATCGATTCAGAAACACGTTTCCTATCTGTGTTCAATACATTATGTGGCTTTAACTGCGCTATTTTTCGAGTTATTTTCGAAAAGCTGTTTTTTTGCCACTTTTTGCTTGCCATTTCGCTTTGAATTAAAGATATTTTGTCGAGACCGCATAGATGACCAATTGGTGGACGCACCTGACCTAAAGCCTTCATGAAGCGAGAAATCTAATTTAATTTCTGGGTGGATACCACCTTAACACAAGTTACTAATGAGTCAACGATCACCACTACTGCTACACTGCACTGCATGGATGAATGCAAGGCATAGAAATAACTACTCCTGCTCACTCCCTATCACTTTAAAAGTTACTACTGCAAGTCTAATAAAGATGTAATTTTCTATTCTGCACTATACTCGACAATTCTGCACTATACACTCGACAAGTGCGATTATTGGACGGTTTTTCACTCTTGACTTTTGTTTTCACTTTATTAAGAAACATCGAACATTTTCAGACACCATTTTCTTTTTCAGCCACTCATTCATTTTCGTCTTTGCTTCCGTGACAAATAAATCCTCTGATTCTAATATAAACTTGTCGTTTTTCTTCGGCTTCACGAAAATCTTTCATTCTTCCTTCACTCAGGCAGCGCGGCATAAGACCAATATATCTCTCACAAGAGCGGTCATGATTGTCGATCGAATTCCAAAAAACTTTGTCGTCAATCTGGAGACAAGGTGCTGCTTTACTGCTGGATTCGAAGTACGTGCTGATAGGTGCTCGCTTCCATGCAAGTTGTGTGGTGTCAACATCACCAGGAAGTTGCTGATCGGGATCTTTTAGGTGTTTTGCTTGGAATGCAGGATTTTTTGAATGAACATTTAGGGTCACATTGATTAGGTTCATCCAAGAGCAGAAGTATTTTACAAACACAGGTTTTAAGCAATGATCAACCAGATTCGTATGTTGTTGGCGAAAATCCAGCTCTAAATCACGAAGAAATATCATGCTTGTTGGTCCTTCTGGCGCGCGTGGATTCAAATGAATTTTCACAAACATTGGCACGTAAACCGATATGATGTAGCTTGTGATTTGGAGAAGTTTGCTCTTTTTGAGTGTCGGTCATTTTGGTGTCAAATAGAAGAAGCCTCATGCAGCCATTCGCAGTTGTTAACCACCTGTTACGATAGATCTGTAATCAGTAAAGTCAGATGCAAAGCAAAGATGACCAAAATATGCAGCACTTACCTTGCAAACGAAATGCTTTCTTGTTTGTAAGACAAAAGTCGCTGAAACTTCGATGGAATCTCTATCCCAACTGGACAACAAGCTAAGATCAACATACAAGCCTGATCATCTCGAAATTCTGCATCTACAGCAAATAATCAAGTGACTAGTAAAATACTTCTTAACGCTGCAACTTTTCCTGCTCTCTTGTTATTTTACCTTGGACATCTGAAAACCATGACAGTGAACTTTTCAAACAATTCATCGCTCTTGGAGTGACCCATACGGTGCTGCTAAGATTATGACTGGTTGATCTTGTGGGGTTACATTGCTTGATTAGATTGTAGACCTAATCTGCTTCCATGCGGTTTGGTGGTGGTGTAGGTTTGCCATCAACGTGTTTAATGAGGTGGTTCACTGTAATCTCGTTGATATGAAAATGACACTCCAGCAAATGGATGTCATGGCCGACTTTTTCCTTGAAATAAACAGAGCGGCGGTTGTTGATTCCATTTGGTTATCTGGTGTTCACACTTGTAGTATCAGCCATGACAGATTGCATTTTCCCCAGCTGATTTGAGCCCAGCATCTTAATAATGGAGGAATAAACTCAGCATTTACGGAGTCAATTTTCTCGAATGAATGCACGTTTATGGCACTCTTGCACCTGCTACATAGTATTTAATTTAGTGCAACATAATTTCTACGAAGTACCGTTGCACTTCGTAGAAACTTGCCGTTCACCAGTAGCGTAATTTCACCTTGCATTTCTTCCTTCATCAAAATATTGTGTTACAAAAGAAACCGCTCACGACCATTAACTTTTTTCCATCATGCGTTAATTGAAATTGTCCCGCTTGATGAAATCTCTCATCCACTCTCTTTATGGTTTCAATTCTAACAACCAGGTCAATTAACACTATAGCCCTATACTTGAGTGACTAATAGCCAACTTGTGTGTCAGACTTCATTTCTGGTATTTTACTGTTTCTTACCTCCTCTTAATCCGATTGTCATATACTGCCGTCTTACTTATTTTAGCTCTTTCTATTCCCATTGCCCTCAATGTGTTTTGAATGACAAGATGTTGTTGTCCAATGCTCACTCCTATTCTGTCAGCATCCACACAATTGCTGCGTGTCATTATGTTTGGTTGCTGTGCTTAGGAGGTGGGTAGATCTCACTCTCATCTTCAGAACTCTCAGATTCCACTATTGTTGAATTTAAAGATTTGGTATGGCGTGGTTGCAGAACTGAAGCTACATTGAGGTTCTCTAAATAACATTTTGAATAGCACCACATCAGAAACTTACTACTTTTGCAGTTGAACAGAACAATTCTTGGTTTAAACCAACTTATACTTGCGCACTTGTAATTTGCGAAGTACATGAACGTTGCTACATTTTACTTCGTATGTAGGCCTACTCATTGTACTGCTCTGCATTACCTTTCTGCAGTTGTTGTAGCATTACTTTCTGAAAACTAGAATGATCTCTTTACGTTCTTTCAGCATTGAGTCTTGCAATGACATACCGAAATGTACCGCTACTGTCTACGTTCCAATTGCATTAGCCTAGCAGATCTTTGATCCACCAAAAACGAATATTCTACCAAAATAATTGACTTTGATTGTTAAGAGTAATGTGGTATGTAACTAGGATGAAACTTTCCTTGATATGGAACTCTCTTCTCGGCAGGGCATTTACAGCAGACTTTTCCTCATCTCTCCACTACATCCTTTATGTCGCATTTACAAGAGATATCAAATAGAGTATCCATTTGGAGCGATTCTAATTCATTTTTAACTGTTTTTGCAGAAGCGTACTGATGGATGAGTTTCTTCAATTTAGTTTCTATAGACGTGTTGTTTATGGTTGGGAGACAATTCTAACTACCTATAAACTCAATTTTGCTTAACACTGCTGGCTTGCATATATTAAACGGTGGCCTTTTTTTGAAACATATTGCATCACTGCACATAATCCAATTCCGGACGTGATAGTAATATCCAATAACATCCTTTCTAGTCGGTAAAACATATTCTTTCATCTCTTGAGCAAATGGACATTTTTCTGTCACAAATATTTTACCCTCGCTTGCTATTTACTACCTTCAGTCAATGCAGCACCTGTCCACACCTTCCGCAATCAACACTAACTTGACTCAGCTGCTCTCCTGAAATCTAGGTTGTGACGCCACAATACGAGTGTTTCGTCGCAATACTGTGCAATACATGATCAGTAGGGCAAGTTTTTGTTGCACTAAAATTCTGAAAAAGTTGCATTTATTTTTAACAAAAGTTGCTCTAAAAAGTTGCCTTTATTTTGAACGAAAGTTGCGGTATAAAGTTGGATTTAGGCCTAGCACAACGAGTTTAAACAACACTGATTTTGTAGCTACTCACTAGTTATCACAGTTATACTTTTCAAATGACCTTGGTTTGGTCAAAATAAAGGAACAAAACACAAACCGCTTTTCTACCATCAAATCCAACGAAAGAAAAACATGCATACAAGTATTGCCATCAAGCGATATGGAAAACCATTAAACTGAAAAAGGGGCAATCTCTATAGTTTAATTATTCAAGAGATTTATTTACATGTAATGCTAGATACTTCCAAACATTGTCTGGAGAGAAATAGCGATCGTTTGACAACAGTTTCCGTAGCATGCTGAAACTTTGCTCCACAGAGCTTGAAGATGCTTGGCAGTGTAATAATTTCGCATAAAGTTCGGGGCTAATGTTTGGCCGGGTCATTTCTGTAGTGGCTCCACAGCCCTGGTTCTGACACTATGGTACTAGTACTTCTACAATTGTAGCTGAACCATGGCGCTCTTAACAACAGGCCATGTCATCGCGCAAGCGCCAATATTTTGTGGGGGCCTACTCAAAATCAAACATTGCAGAAGTATAATAACATAAATAGGGCGTATTACATAAGCTCAACGGATTTTTCCTAACTGGCGTTGACATAGGCTAAGATATAATAACATAAAACACGCTTACAGTCTGTTTCACCCTTTATCTAGGTTCACTATCTATGCTTGTATTGTAACGAAATTGGCCGGAACATTTTAGGTATAAAATATCAACGCTTAAACAATGAAAAGTCCCCAAAAAAGTATGGTACAAAAGCATAAAATACTACCATTGAAAACCATCACAAAATACACATTACACAGTCAAGCACACGCGCTCGAACGTCCTAACGCGCAAATCCCATGCATAAAACTATAGGCAACCTCACAGTCATAAAATAGATAAATAATAACACTAACACAACGATAAGCATAATATAATACCTGTTGGCGGTTGTATTATATAGGATCTTATATTTGGTCGTAGTTTCCCTCCTTTGGCTTTAATCTTTTCGTAATCTTCAGGCCAATGCAACTCACAAATGACAGTGTTTTGGTTTACTGTTAGGTTGTCATTTGGAATGACTTTAATCCAGTTTTGTTTCTCTTCCTTTTCCCTGGGAAAGCGGTATACTGGTATTTTCTTACTGGCCTCACTTTTACTTCTTTCACTTGCATAATTAGTGTGACATGCAAACACACAACATTTTTTTGGCATAACTGGCTATATCCGGTAGCTCCTAAGGATAGTGTTTAGCTGACTGATTTGTTTATCTGACTGAATTACACCAAAGCTTTCTTATCGGAATTAGTTACCGCCAAACATTCTGTAAATGTAGAAAGTAGAATTAGCTACGTTTTCTGCTTAAACACAGTGTGAAACAAAAATAATCATCTTTGCACCTGCAGCAGTGGAATCATAAATGCTAATTTCAATTTATGTGGAGAATTTAGACATTGATTTTTTTGATTATATCTACAAGATATCCATAAATTCTGGACACATGAGTAAAAATTAGGCACAGGTACAGAAAAACTGAGATAAAAATAAAATATAGGTGTGCGGAGGTTGGGGTGATTTAGGGAGCTTTGGGGAGAAGTTGGAAGCCCTCCAGTCTCTTATATCCTACCAGGCCCCCAATCACTCTCTCCAAACCAGATGTGACCTCTCGTTGTAGAACTCTTATTCATTCGTGATTCCAACCTCCTCTAATGCCCCTCTAGGCTCAGTCCTGCATCCCTAACCACCCATCTCCCAGCAACAACCTTGAAAGATATGCATTCAAACTTTGTAGGTTAGCATCTATAGATTAGTCGAAATTATTCAGCTTATAAGGCTAAGGCTTTTTCTACATAAACTTTCTTTAAAAGTTCCCATTAGAAACCAGCAGGTAAAAAAAATCTTGTTGACTACCCATAACAAAAAAACATGCAACACTTGCACGACTTGCGAATAGGTGAGCAAAGTGAAATCAGGAATAAAATTATTAGGCTAGTAACCAAATTTGCGTAATCAGCTATCTCAGTAAATTAGTGAAAGTTAAAATAAGATACCATGATTAATTCCTTTGTTTGCCTGCCAGTAGTCTAATGCTCAAACCTAGTACTCAATATATACTTACAACAGCTTTCCTTTACAGTTTTGTGTTAAGCTGATTGTCACTTCGATTAGGCTACACTCATTGCTTTGAGTAAAAACTTTAAAGATTTTCTTCAAAATAGGCCAGCATTAAAAGCAACTAGACCTAGCTCCTCTTGGTTCAGTGTTGCGAAGTAAAATTTGGCTACAGTTTTGCTGGGTCGAAGCCTTACAGTTTCTTATATAATTAAAAAACAAAAATAAAACAACTAAAGACAATCTGTTACTCTGTTCTGCTTACATAATTGGCACCAGGGGCGTATTAGCTGCAACCTACAAAAAACGCTGAAAATTATATTAACTTTATAGACGTTCTTGAGTTTCTTCCTCAGAGTCTGTTCCTTAGCCTAGCACTAGCCTTGACAACTCTTTCTATTGTGGTTAGCCTAATGTTACCAAATTTAGTGCTGCAACCTCCGAAATACGCTGAAAATTGTATTAATTTTATAGACTTTCTTGAGTTTCTTCCTCAGAGTCTGTTCCTTAGCCTAGCACTAGCCTTGACAACTCTTTCTATTGTGGTTAGCCTAATGCTACCAAATTTAGTGCTGCAACCTCCGAAATACGCTGAAAATTGTATTAATTTTATAGACTTTCTTGAGTTTCTTCCTCAGAGTCTGTTCCTTAGCCTAGCACTAGCCTTGACAACTCTTTCTATTGTGGTTAGCCTAATGCTACCAAATTTAGTGCTGCAACCTCCGAAATACGCTGAAAATTATATTAATTTTATAGACTTTCTTGAGTTTCTTCCTCAGAGTCTGTTCCTTAGCCTAGCACTAGCCTTGACAACTCTTTCTATTGTGGTTAGCCTAATGCTACCAAATTTAGTGCTGCAACCTCCGAAATACGCTGAAAATTATATTAATTTTATAGACTTTCTTGAGTTTCTTCCTCAGAGTCTGTTCCTTAGCCTAGCACTAGCCTTGACAACTCTTTCTATTGTGGTTAGCCTAATGCTACCAAATTTAGTGCTGCAACCTCCGAAATACGCTGAAAATTGTATTAATTTTATAGACTTTCTTGAGTTTCTTCCTCAGAGTCTGTTCCTTAGCCTAGCACTAGCCTTGACAACTCTTTCTATTGTGGTTAGCCTAATGCTACCAAATTTAGTGCTGCAACCTCCGAAATACGCTGAAAATTATATTAATTTTATAGACTTTCTTGAGTTTCTTCCTCAGAGTCTGTTCCTTAGCCTAGCACTAGCCTTGACAACTCTTTCTATTGTGGTTAGCCTAATGCTACCAAATTTAGTGCTGCAACCTCCGAAATACGCTGAAAATTATATTAATTTTATAGACTTTCTTGAGTTTCTTCCTCAGAGTCTGTTCCTTAGCCTAGCACTAGCCTTGACAACTCTTTCTATTGTGGTTAGCCTAATGCTACCAAATTTGGTGCTGCAACCTCCGAAATACGCTGAAAATTATATCAATTTAAATTTTACTTTCTTAATTCTAATCATGACTAAAGCATTAATTTGCTGCTTTTTCCGTTAGCCTACACCGCTTCTCACTGACAGACTTCAGCAGACTGCAGACACTACGATACCGTTTTCACAGCTGATAGGCCCCCACAAAATATTGGCGCTGGCGCGATGACATGGCCTGTTGTTAAGAGCGCCATGAGCTGAACCTATTTGTGCAAACCAACTGTTGCATCATAGAAAGCATTGAGACGAAGGCAATACGTCACAAAGCTCGTTGTTACACAGTTCAAAGACAATACCAGAATTAAACTGAAATACTGTAGTTTCAAAGCATATTTTTCAAAACACACCTTTTACATTTTGCGCAAAAATTGATAAAAGTTGCCGTAAAAAGTTGCAAGTAAAATCGAAAAAAGTTGCAAAATAAAATTTATAGAAACAACTTAAAACATTGCACTATCTAAAGTCTGACTGTATCGTGAACACTGCGTGATAATTTGTCGCCCTTGAAGAATATTGAGCCAAAAGAAGCAAAAAAACAACAACAGTTTTTTCGAAAATAACTCGCAAAATAGAGCAGTTAAAGCCACATAATGTATTGAACACAGATAGGAAACCTGTGTTTCTGAATCAATTGATGTAAAAATTGTCTTTCTAGGTGCAGTAGTTCTTGAGTTACGCGATATTAGTCATACGCACCCCCCTAAAAAACCTTTCATACTCCCCCAGGGTATAAAGATAAAAAAATTTTTTCAAAAAAACTATCACGATCTTTTTTCATGTTAATTTGTACCCTCAAAATCGTATAAAGAAAAAGATTTCAGCAAAAAGTGAAAACCCCAAACACCCTATACTGTACAAGCGTAGAAAATGCCGTCCAAATGACGTTAGAATGCCATTTTCGCAATGTATGAGTGCTCGGCCTTGGACCCCTGTCTAGTGTCCATGATGGTCAAAAACGACATGAGCCCGACGAAGTGCTCAAGCCTTGCTCTGCTCTCTAAAAAACTTCACTTGTTGGTACTTGATTAAGGAAACCGTTGTCAAGGATACAGTCGTCCTGTTTTATTCAGTTGTATCACAGTTACAGTAGTATTGCAGTAAAAATTCGTAAGTCAAATTTAATATCCAAAATTTAAAAAAGCAATGCCAATTTAACCGAAGTTCTCTGCTTAAAGTGAAAAATTGAAAGGTCTTTCTTGGAACGCAAAATTAACAAACTCAATGTGCTAGAAAAAATTTCAAAAAGCCACGAAAGATTACGTGCAAAACTGCAGCTGAAAAAAGCTATTTGTAATTGGTTGCCTTGAGCAGCTGCAACTAAAACAAATCAAGCGACAAAATAAATGTGAACAAAAGGCCAAGAGTTCGCGTTCAGCATACGACAAAAAATAAATAACTATATGATCTAAAACTACACAAACTTTTTCAAGACCGATGCTGAAACACATGGTACGCAGACAATTTTTACGTTTGGGTTCACGCCTTTCCCTTTGCAAAATCCTGGCTGCGTACCTTCGCTGTTTTGAAATCTTTGGACAATGGCAGCTTTATTTGCTGTGCTCTTCACAATCCAATTGTCACCTTTAATTTGCACTCGCTTTATACCAAGGAAACTCGCCTTTTTTGTATATCAAAAATATCTGCATATTTTAAAAGAGATACTGCTCGAAATCGGTTTTATTGAAGAAATGAGATCTACTTAGGGTAATAAGGAGGTGCCCCGAAACTTTTCCCCTAATACCCCTTATTCACGAAAATACGTTTTAATCTGTTGCACTCCGCGACATTGGCAACCCTGCGTTTCGCAATTTTGTGATATCACAAAAGGCGTTCTGTAGATCAGTACTGGTGGCCTAGGTCTACAGGTTCCGGTAGCAGAAGCCAAATTTTCAAATTTGGTTACAGGCCACTTACTGCTACCAGTTGGTAATAGTTTCTTTGGGAGAATTTCTGCAAAAATTATGCTTTTTGTGATGTCACAAAATTGCGAAATGTAGGGTTGCCGCTGTTACGGAGTGAAACGGATTAAATCGTACTTTCGCGAATACAGGGAATTGTGGAAAAAGGTTTGTGGTGCCTTTTCTTCACCTATAGTAGTTCTCGTTTCTTCAATAAAACCGATTTCAAGCAGTGTCTCCAAATACAATGGTTTTTGCTCTAGCCAATGATGCGCTGCATTACGTGTTTGCCTAATGAAAACCGTTTGTGCGTGTTGAGCATTGTGCCAAGACAAGTTTTTATAGACTTTCCCATTATTTTCAATCTTGAGCCAGGGCCGTAGCCTGTCATGTTATTTTGGGGAGCTCAACAAAACAAACGTAGTTGCCACTTGCAGCTACACTATTACAGCAGAACTAAGCAGAAATTTTATGCTGCTGCTCTGTAATTGGCTCTTTCATAATTGGTTCGACAGATAATTTGGTGAAGCCTTGTTTATTTGGGGTCAATCGCGATTGCTTTTGTGGTACTTCTCCAATCGCCCATTGACTGCCAATAGGCACCCGTAGCTTGTGGGACGTGGGCAACTGAGTATCTTGCACTGTCACGTGACCTTCCTTGCAATGTTATTTAAACACTTAACTTTGAGCTGTGGCCGTCATAACCAGTAATCGCTTAAAGCGGGTGCCACAGAAATAATATAAATTTTCCTCTTTACAATGCAATGAACATGTAGCCTACTAGGAAGATTTGTAGCAGAAGTATCGGACGAAAAGACCGCAGAAATTCGAAATAATTTTGGCTCTTTTTTCGGTATTAGTCTGCATTTTGTTCTTGACCAAGTTTTTGTTTGCAGCTTCAAACTCTATTTGTTCTGGTTTATGACAGATCATTTATGTAACCCATCACAAATTTTAGTCTATGAACTGAATTCAGGATCATTGTGATAACAAGAACAAGATAAACTTGTTTTTTTTATGCTTGTTTGCAATATAGCTAGCAATACTAGATTTGGATATTATAAATGCTGTATGAATGTTATGTATTTCAAACCGCGTGCTTTTCATTTGTCCTGTCTTCGAAAAACAAATAAATTATTCCATTTGAATCACTGTGCTTTTGCGATTATTTTGCATGTTAAGACGGTAATGCAGTAATTATACATTCAGTAACGCCAGTCAAGAGCCCTTAAAAGGGCATCCAGACCGAAAACATTTTGCCCGATTTTCTCTCAAAAAAAAACTCACAAAATTTGAGATTTCTACAACCTTCCGTTTCCGAGATATAACATTAGATTTCCCTTTAGAAAGGCTTTTTCCCCTTCGAAGTTTTGCTAGGGTTGCCAATTAGAAACAAAAATTCGAAAAGTTAATGCATGTAAAATTTCAAAAATTACTGCTTGTTCCTGATTCTCGAAAAATGTTTTGCGGCTGCGTTATTGTAAAGGTTCAGCTAGAACCGCAAAATTAGTCTAGCTAATTTTCAACAAATGTAAAGCAGCTTTCCAAAAGTTAATCTTCTGTCACAATACTGACAAAATGGCAGCCCTAAAATAAAAGAAAAATTGCTAATTTTGAACCGCAATATCTTGAGAATGGCAAGACCTAGAAAGTTAAAAATTTGGTGAGAATGCATTTTAGGCTTATCCTAACATTTTGATTTTTGGTCAACAATGAAAAACAACTTTAATGCCCTTTTAATATGTCTCCGGGAGAAGAAAAGTTACCGAAGCCAGCAAAATGTTCTTTATCGCTAGAGGAAAGCAAAATTAAACTTGCCATTTGATATATTTTGCTCTTTATGATGATTTTGTTATGCAGTAGAATTCGTCTCATTCATCATCCTTTATACCGCCAGTTCGCTTAATTCGTCACATTTTCGTCAGTCCCGGCAAAATTCTTGTCTTTTACATGCATTCAGTGTCGTCTAATTTGTCAGTTTGCTTAATTCGTCACATTTTTGTATCCCCGAGAAACTTGTTGTCAGCTTATTCGTCATTTGCAGATCCGATCCAATGTTCAAGCGATATTTACGGTTTTGTTTGTAGCTGCATGATGGGATTGATTCAAGCAGTCTCAGTGGTTAGTTCAACACGTGTGAAATTTCAAACAAACAAACAGTCCTAATCAAATTAATAGTCTACAGGAAAATCTCGCTGCAGCAACAGAAAAGGACGAAATGCAAAGTGCGTTTTAACTACAGAACATTAACTATCAGTTGAGAGTCTAGAAGAGTTTAAACGGCACACAGTAATTATTATGGAGCGCCGTTTGTGTACCCTAATTTGTACAATGTTTTTTTGCCTATTTAATTAAATAGTCATTTTAATTAAATGTACAAAAATAAGTATACAAAAAAAACACGTGCAAAAATAAATAAGCAAAAATTTTCGCGCATTTATTACACCATAATTTATGCAACGTTTTTTTGCATATTTAATTAAATAGTCATTTTAATTTAATACACAAAAATATATGCCGCAGAATAAACCGTTGCAAAAATAAATAGCCAAAAAATTTTGACACAAAATTGTTGTTGCAAAAATAAGTCCACAAAATCTTTGTGGTTTTATTTTTGCAAGATCATTTTTTGCATCAAAATGGTTTGCATCACAATTGTTTGTGTCATTTGTACATTTATTTTACTTGTACATTATTGTACATTTATTTTTGAAAGCAAAGAAACAACGTACGCCGAAATAAATGAGCAAAATTTTGTGACGCTAAAAATGTTGATGCAAAATTTCTTTTCACAAAAAAACTCGTGCAAAAATAAATCATCAAAAATATTTGACTTTTTAGTTCGTGTCCATAATAATAAACGGTTGAAATTATGCCGGTGGGAAGGTGTGGGTGAATGAACCTTTATTTCCCAGCCCAACTAGAGGTCTCATAAGCGGGCTAGTACCTTACTATAGGCTGCCGTACATCCCGAAGCTTTCGTCTTGAAGTTCCAGTTTTATACCTTGCCGGTACCTTTCCGCCCGCATAATTCCAAACTTTTATCATTATGGACACGAACTAAATAGTCAAATATTTTTGACAATTTATTTTTGCACGCGTTTTTTTGCGGCAAAAAATTTTGCATCAACATTTTTTGCGGCAAAAAATTTTGCACATTTATTTCGGCGTGTGTTGTTTCTTTGCTATCAAAAATAAATGTACAAGTATTTGTGACACAAACAATTGTAATGCAAACCATTTTGATGCAAAAAATGATGTTGCAAAAATAAAACCACAAAAATTTTTGTGGATTTATTTTTGCAACAACAGTTTTTGTGTCAAAAATTTTTGCGCAAAAAATTTTTGTGTAACAATATTTTGTCTATTTATTTTTGCAACGGTTTATTCTGCGGCATATATTTTTGTACATTCAATTAAAATGACTATTTAATTAAAAATGCAAAAAAACGTTGCGCAAATTATGGTGAAATTAATATTCAAAAATTTTTGCTTATTTAGTTTTGTACGTGTTTTTTTTCGTATATCTATTACTGTACATTTAATTGAAATGACTATTTAATTAAATAGGCAAAAAAACATTGCACAAATTGGGGTACACAAACGGCGCCCCATAAATTACAGAGATGAGGTATAGGGCGCCGTTTGGAAAAAAATAATTTATTTTGTAATGCCTCGTTTTTGAGCTAATTTACAATAAAATTTGTCCGAATTATATCGGAAATTTCCGACTTAGAATGTAGGATACGACAAAATACACTCTAAGTTGGTAAAAAAAAGCCTACTAACTATATTATAAATTTTCGATATATATCGGAAGTTTTGGATATATATAGGACAAAATGCATTCTAAGTTGGAACAAAAAAACGCTTACAAATTAAGTGCAAAATTTCCGATATATATCGGAAGTTTTCAATACATATATACAAGAAAATGCACTCTACGTTGGAACAAAAAACGCTTACAAAATAAGTCGGGTATTTCCGACTTATTTTGCTGGCTTTTTTGTTCCAACTTACAGCGTATTTGTCGCGAGATGTTAAAAATTTTTTTTTTCCTAACGGCGCCCTGCACACGCCGTTTGGAAAAATATTCTTTATTTTGTTACACTTCGCGACAAATGCACTGTAAGTTGGAACAAAAAAGTTTGCAAAATAAGACAAAAATTTCCTATAGGTTTTTTTGTTCCAACTTACAGTGTATTTGTCGCGAAGTGTAACAAAATAAACAATATTTTTCCAAACAGCGTGTGGGGCGCCGTTTGAGAAAAAATCATTTTTTTTGTAACACTTCACGACAAATATACAACACTGTTAGTTAGAACAAAAAAGCCTGCAAAATAAGTCGGAAATTTCTAACTTGTTTGAAAGCGTTTTTTGTTCCAACTTAGAGTGCATGTTGTCGTATACATGTATATCGGAAACTTCCGATATATATCGGAAATTTACGATGTATTTTGTTGGCTTTTTTGTTGCAACTTTAGAGTGTGTTTTGTCGTATAATATAAATTGGACAAATTTTGTTGTAAGCTTGAATCGTTTTATATTCAGCAATAAACCTGCATTATATTCAACAATATACGTAACAAACTTCGTTAACAGCAAAATAAGAGCCAAGTCAACAAGCCGCTTTGGAGTTTTTACCTCTTCGTCTAATTAGTCAGTTCGCCTAATTTATCACTTTTTTCGAATCTCCTTAAGGTGACGAATTACGCGAACTCTACTGAACAATTTTTAACACTTGGCGTAATTTAAGGTGCCAGAAAACAAAGCTGAGTCTACGGATATTAGTGATGTAGTCGAGACCCTGATGGTCGAGACCGAGACCAAGACCGAGACTTGGAAAAAATTCGAGTCCAAGACCCGAGACCAAGACTTGAAAAAATTTTCGAGACCGAGATCGAGACTCGGTGAGTTTTTTGAGACCGAGACGAGACTTCGAGACCCGAGATTTTAGAAGCAAAACTTATTTGTATTGACTATTGACAACCCTTTTCATGGTTTTTCTTTAAACAAACGGCCAATCGCAATACAGTAGAACGACCATAAACCAAAAAACGAACTTTGGCCACGTGCTATTCACAAGCACATGAAGAGGTGACGGCCTACCTCTACTGTCAAGCGCCCGACCTTAAAGTAGAGAAATTGCCGTTCGATGCCAACTGAAACTGGGCAATGCGTTCCTGTGTTCAAACTATCGCAGTGGTCCAGCTTGCACTAACTACAGATTAGTAACAGAGCCAAAAAATCTTGAATGGCATATTATTGCAAGCAAAAATAATCACGAAACACAACGGAAAAAATTAATGCAACCGTAAAAAGTAAGCCTATACCAAAATCAAACAATAAAATTGTGATTGCATTTTAACGCAACCAGCATTTCTAGATTAACTGAAGAAAACCGAGATCGATGAGGTCTCATGATCAAACCTCCGGTACTAAAAATACGCTCCACAGGAGCCGATGACGCTGGCACAAAAAGAACTTGCATCGCGAGTTTGTATAAGGCAGGTAGTTGGTTTTCCATGGTTTCCCAAAATTCGAAAATATTTTCGTTAAAATGTTCACCATTGTTGGTGATTTCGAGATACTTTAGCAACTGCCACCGAATACTTGTTGATCTTTTGGAAGTTGCTTTATTTGGAATTTTCGAATATTTGCTGAAAAGACGTGGAATGTTTCTTAGCTGAGCCGTTTCTTCCTCCGAGCGTCCACGATTCGCCAACTCAGATGTGCTTCCTTCCACGTCCATATCATCTATTAAATTTTCGGCCGCTCGGATAATCTTTTCTGCAAAAAATATATAGCCTTTTTACAATTCAATTTCAATAATGACATAAAATGCGTCGATTTAACTGTTATCTTGTTGCATTCTATACACAGACGGACGTAAGCTGAGGAAGACCACTTGCAGCCGTCATGGATTTCGAGTCGCTTAGCATGCACAAGCCCACAGCTAGAAGCCGCTACTTAGTGCTTTCGATCTATATCAAATTTCACTTGCGATTTCTTATTCATTGGGCTTCGAATCACATTAGTTTCCGGCTTTTTATTTTTGTGTTTGGGCCTGAACTACAGTTGTTGACCCGTTTGCAGCTCCTGGCCGAGAGCAAAGTTGTAAAAATTGATATAAAAGTTTACTCGCAATTAAAAAATTTTACAACCTGGGTCGATGCAATATATATAGCTGTACATTGTAAGTTGTTGTCAGTAGCGTACCCAGGGGGGGGGGCGGGGGGGGGCTATAGCCCCCCATTGGTCTGCCGACCAAAATGCTGAATAAGGAAAATACCACGTTTTTAGCACTTCTAAGACTCTCTTTTGCACTGGATTAGACTAAAAAATGATTTAAAGCATAGTTTGAAACGTTATTTGGGGGGGGGGGGGGCTAATGGACTGCCGACAAAAAAGGCAGAATAAGGAAAATACCACGTTTTCGCATTTCTAAGACTGTCTTTTGCACTGGATTAGACTATTTTGAAACGTTTATTTAGGGGGGGGGGGGCTAATGAACTGCCAACCAAAATGCAGAATTAGGAAAATACCACGTTTTTAGCCGGGGGGGGGGGCCGGGGGGCTATAATCCCCCCCCCCCCATTGACATGTCGACCAAAATGCAGAATGGGAAAAACACTACATTTTTAGCACTTTGAGACTGTTTTATGCACTGGAGTGGACTAAATAGTGATTTAAAACATCTTTTGAAACATCTGTTCAGGGGGGGGGGCTAATTTGTCAAAAATAAAACTAACAAATAAATGAAACCTTTGATAAATGGTAAGAAATAAGCAATCAAATTTGATCGCAAGCGTAAAAATGCTGAACATAGGTGTCATCAACAAATATACTATAAACTAAGGAATAGGGGGGGGGGCTATTCAGTGTTAATTACCAATCATTTCTCTCAAATCTCTTTTCATTAGCCTCCCCCAATTATTTTTCTCTATAAACTGTATACGAAATAGATTACTCCGTGTGAGTTTTATTGCACTATTCCATTTTATAATTTAACAGCATCTAAACAAGAGAACTAATATTTTACCATTAGCCACCTCCCAAATAGCCCATTTATGCTACCAGTTTAATCTTGTTTGTACTGTCAATTTCTAAGCCACGTTTTAAAAGCATTATTTTTTAATCAAAATAGCCCTAAAATGAAGATATTTTTGCAAAAAACTGCAAAATTTTCGAGCGCTGGGGGCTTTGCCCCCAAACCCCCAGCCTCCGGCAGCTGGGGGCTTCGCCCCCAGACCCCCATTGGCCTCCGGCGGCTGGGGGCTCCACCCCCAGACCCCCGAAACAGCTCCCCCCATTGCGAATTTCTGGCTACGCGCCTGGTTGTTGTTGAGTTACACGTCGCTGATGGGGGTTACGGGTATTTGTTATCTTCTAGAATTTTTTACAACAGCAAAAGAAACTGAAGTGGTGATACTTTAAATAGCACCCTCCAGTGCCGGGTTAATAATTCAAGAACTTGGAATGCAAAATGCCATCAGGTTGAGACGTGCAGTACATTAATTTAGCTTCGATTTGGAGAGCGTTTCATAATTAAACTTGTTCACTTTGGCACACAGCCGTTAAAAATATTAATAAATAACATACAAAAACACACAATTATTATCCACTATTACAACCTAACAAAGTTAGTGCATTAAATCATTCCTTCAAAAATAATGCAATAGCTTACCGTGACTTGTGGCATTTCTTCAAACGAAGAGGTTGTGCCTGAACGATCAGAGATTGTTGTCGATGTTGGGCAAAACTTGCATTTTGCAGAATGTATTTAATCTCCTGCTTTTTCATCGTCGTACTCTTTATGATGACTATACCCAAATTTTATTAAGGCCGAATTACGAGACATAATGCAAATTGTTTCAACGTAAAAAATGAAATAATACTTTATAACGAATTAACTCAAACTAAACACAACTGTCACTCGTATTACAAAGATATTCTTACAATATGTATTACAAAGATATTTCTTATAAAATGCATCTTAAATTTGCTGAAGTTTCATTACCAAATTGATCGTTGACCAATCTAGAGGAATTCGATTTCGAAGCGAGTTGCTAAATCAATTCAAAATAAAAGCTTTCATAAACTCGCGGCTTAGTATGGAGCGCCGTTTGTGTACCCGAATTTGTGCAATGTTTTTTTGCATATTTAATTAAATAGTCATTTTAATTAAATATACAACAATAAATATACGGAAAAAAACTTGTGCAAAAACAAATACGCAAAAATTTTTTGTGCGGACTTTTTTTGACTATTTATTTTTGCAATAAGAAAAAACTGCGCAAAATATACCTTCGCAAAAGTAAACAGTCAAAAAAACTGCGCACAAAATAAAGCGTTGCAAAAATAAATCGTTAAACAACTGCGCACAAAATAAAGCGTTGCAAAAATGCGCTGCAGACATTTTTGTATATTTGTTAGCGGAGCGAGGCAAAGCTGCTCTTTGATGCGCTATCGGCTGTTCTTTAATGCACTCTGTGAGCAGCCGAGAGCGCTTTGCCACGCTCCACTAACAAATATACAAAAATGTCTGCTGCGCATTTTTGCAACGCTTTATTTTGTGCGCAGTTTTTTTGACGATTTATTTTTGCAACAGTTTATTCTGCGGCAGTTTTTTCTTATCGCAAAAATAAATAGTCAAAAAAAGTCCGCACAAAAAATTTTTGCATATTTATTTTTGCACTAGTTTTTTCTGTATATTTATTTTTGTATATTTAATTAAAATGACTATTTAATTAAATATGCAAAAAAAACACTGCACAAATTTGGGTACACAAACGGCGCCCCATAGCTTAGTGCACGGGCATTGAGCAAATCAACAACACTGTACCAAAGAAACATCGCAGCGGGGCGAGACGTTAGCGACACTGCGTCCAATTTTGACCGGACCAAGAATCAAAACGCAGACCTCACGCTCCGATGGCAGTGTCTTTAACTACTAACGCTGACCAGTCGTTTAAATCTAAAAAAAGTGGGCTCGCTAAAGCAGTTGCATTCTGATAGTTATTTTAATGACAAGAAGGCTATGGCGGAATGCGCAATTGTGTTTTCATAAACAAGACATCAAGATGAATGATTCAGTAACCTAGTGGTCCTAGTACACGGCAAACACCTTAATGTATAACAAATATCTGAGTTACGCAATTATTTTTTATCAAGACTTTATTTCTCCGATACCGCCCTGAAAATCTTTTGGGGTCACGCGTCTTCCCCATTCGGTGGCCCATGTTTATACCTCAGATTTATACCTCAAGCTATTTTAATCTTCACTGGACCTAATTGTTGCTTCTAACGTTTGATATTTACAAAAAAGCAGTGGTAAAGTAGACCTAAGTTCATCATTCTAAGTCTGCAGTCTTAACTGTATCATACTACGAAAGATCTGTTTAACAGAATGAGACTGAAAATAATCACTTTGAGGGCTGAGCTGTCCTGATTAACCTTCCTTGACCAAACCTCATCGCATTGCCATGCTACCACCTCAAACTCGGTCCACGTGCAAGGAACCTGAACGAGAAAAAGGTTCAGAGCGTTTACTACCAGAAAGCAAAAATGTAGACAGCGGCAATTAGCACCTTCAACAAAGATCAACATCAAATAATACCGCTAAAGCGGCTTCTTCCCCTCCAGACTGTTTTACATCACACCTTTCATAAGTAAATAACAAAGATAATAATGAATAACAGGTCGAGCAGTTTTCTCCCACGGCTCTACCTGAGTTTTTTCGAAACTCAAGTATCTCCCACTGAGTAGCCAATTATCAAAAATTGAGCTTTTATTGCAAAACTTTGTTTCTCACGATCTCAGTTTAAAAACATTGACGGAAATAAATGAAAATTGACCGAAATGAATAAATAAAGGAGATTGTTTGAAAGCAATTAAAAAGGTGTTAAGACCTAGAAAGTCAATCGAATCTTTGTTTGCGTTGCTTGCATTAAATAATTAAATTCAAAATTTTACTCCTACGCCTAACCAAGATTTTGAGTCTCGAGACTTCTCATATTTCGAGACCATGACTTTTCGAGACCAAGACTCGAGATCGAGACTTGAAGTTCAAATCCGAGGCGAGACCGAGACGAGACTTTCAAAAATGTGTCTCGAGACAGTCTCGAGAACCGAGACCGGTCTCGAGAACTACATCACTAACGGATATATATATCCTGTGTAGCCAATCAAAACACCTTGCTTTAAACTATGGAGTACAGCTATTTTAATTCAGGATTTTTTAAAACTTTTTCTTGGATCGAGAGGGTATAGGCTGTAGCGTAATACAGCGAGTACAATGAATGATTTGATTTTAGTTCGTTTTTTCCGAAACACCACGACTTAAACTTACTTCCTCGTTGTTTATTGGCAGATAAAAGTCATTCTACAATTACTGTAAAGGTGAATTTACACAGTATCCGTTTTTCGTCCGTTTTTCTACATTTTTGCTTCTCCGGGAAAAAGTATGCGCTTTTTCATCCGCATTTTTGTAAGTTCATATCCGCACTACGCAGCCTATTGCATATAGAAAAAATTTTGTTTAAAAATTTTGTCTATGAACGATAAGAGCGATATTTCAAAATAGAGCTACTTTTTCGGAAAACGTTTGTCCAGTATGTGACTCTTTGGCAGAGGTGGAGTCGAGGACACAAGGCTCGAGGCCAAAGCCAAGGACTCAAAAAAATCCGAGGCCAAGGCCTAGGACAGCCTTTCCGAGGACAGAACCTCTCGAGGCCAAGGACAGGAATGCTCGAGGCCAAGGCCAAGGACCAAGGACACAGGCACAAATAATCTCCAAAAAAAAAAGTCTTAAAAATTTTTTTCAGGCAATCTCCAATTCATTGCTGGCGTACCCAGAATTTTTGATTGGGGGAGGCCTAAACCACAAATTACATGAAATGACGTCATCAAAATTTTTCCAAAGAGGTAATTTTTGTAGAACAAAGATGTCGTAGAATGGAAGATCTGAAATCGCTGCCTGTTGGCACGTAACCAGGATTTTGCAAAGGGAGAGGGCTTAAACTAATAGTTCAAAAACGCAAATATTTAACTTTGTAAAGGTGTTGAGAAAGCTAGTGTAACTCAAGGGTATCACAGACGGGGGGTCATAGGGCGGGGTCCCCAGCCGCCGGAGGCTTTGGAAGTCTGGGGGAGAAGCCCCAAGCCGTTGGGCGATTTTTTGTAATTTTTTGGAAAAAAAGCTATTTTAGTGCTTTTGAATCACATTTCGCAAGTGTTCAGAGCTATCTGAAAGCACCAGATTTTTTAAATTTGAAAGCCAATTGAAAAAATCAAATTGTTTAATCCTCCTTTTACTTGCAATTTAAGTCTAAAACACGTGTAATATCTTGCATTTTGGAGTTAAATTTAATTTTAAGTGATCTGGTCCAGGTAGGAGAAAGTAAGGTGCATTGTCTCTTGCAACATTTTAGCAGTAAATAATTAATAATTCACTTGAAGATTTTCCTTAGAGATTTTTGTTTTGTCATAAAAATAGCCAGTTATAGGACTACATGTTCGGCTAGGGGGCCCAGACCCCCTCAATTGAAGTGCAATGATTCGCTCAATCAGCTTTTTCCATGGCTATTTTTTTAAAAGTATTTTGTGCGTAAAAACCGGCGAGATTGGAGGTGAAATACTGAATTGATATTGAAAAATGGTAAAATAGATGGTTACGTCAACTAACCATGTTATTGCCGGGGCGGATTTACATCGCGCTAGGCCTTTGGCACTTTGGAGATTTTCGCAACATCTTTCTGCCAAATATAGGTGAAGACCAAAAAAAGTCTTACGATTTTAGCTCGGGGCCCCTAGCTGGTACTCAGGTGCGTAGCCAGAAATTCGGAATGGGGGGGGGCTGTTTTGGGGGTCTGGGGGCGGAGCCTCCAGCGCTCGAAAGTTTTGCTTTTTTTGCAAAATGAACTTAATTTTAGAGCTATTTTAATAGAAAATAATGCTTTTAAAACGTGGCATAGAAATTGGCTGCCCAACATGATTCAACTGATTGCATTATTGGGATATATGGGAAGTGGCTAATGATAACATTGCAGTTCTCTTGTTTACTTGCTGGTAAATCATAAAATCCTATTATTCAATAAAACTCACTCGGAGTAATCTATTTTGTCTATATTTTATAAAGAAAAATAATTGGGGAAGGGCTAATGGAAAGGTATTTGAGAGAAGTGATTGGTAATTAACTAACATTGAATAGTCCCCCTCCTCCCCTTAAGTTTATGATATATTTGTTGATAAAACCTATGTTTGGCGTTTTCACATTAGCGATCAAATTTGATTGTTTATTTTGGGGCATTTTTTCAAAGTTTGCATTGATTTGTGACTTTAATTTTTGACAATTAGCCCCCCCCAGAATATATGTTTCAAAAGATGCTTTAAATCACTTCTAGTCAATTCCAGCGCAAAAAACAGTCTCATAAGAGTAAAAAACGTGGTATTTTTCTAACTCTGCCTTTTGGTTGACAGGCCAATGGGGGGGGGGGGGGGGAAGCTATAGCCCCCGCCTTCCCCATGGCTACGCTATTGCTGGTACTGCGTCATATTATGGTAAATCCGGCCCTGATTAATGCATTACGTTCACAAAAAGCTAGATGTGGGCCTGAGATAGCAACTTTAAGGACAAAAACTCTCCGTTTTCTTCGGGTTATACGTTTAAATTGGTTTGCAAAAATTGAAATGAGGGGGACCCGGAGCCCCTGGTCCTCAATATTGTTGTTAGTTATACTGTTGTCAGCGAAAAATGCTAAAAAGAAACTTAAACTGAAGAAACTATAGGCTTTTTGTCACATTTTTGTCATTGGTGAAATTTCAATTGGGGAGGGGGTGGACCCCCTGCTCCCCTCCCTTTGACTACGCCTATGCTCCAAGTGAGGAAAACGAAAAAGGTGTTCGCAAATTTTCTGTGAGGTTTCTGGCGTTTTCCAACGAAATTTCAACTGTTCAAAAAATAGTGCTGTCCTCGAGCCGAGGACAGGGCAATTTTCGAGGACTAGAGGCTTCGAGGCAAGGCCAAGGACTTGAGGCTTCGAGGCCAAGGCCAAGGACTTCAAAATGTGTTCTGGAGGACGTCCTCGAGGCCAAGGACGTCCTCGAGGACTCCACCTCTGCTATTTGGTTAGTGCGGATATTGACTTATAAAAATGCGGATGAAAAAGCGCATACTTTTTCAAGAAGCAGCAAAAACGCAAAAAAACGGACGAAAACGGATCTTGATACACTGTGTAAATTTGCCTTAAGTCCTTACAGAACAACGACAATTTCCAAAACGGGACAACACGCTGTTAATTTTGATATCAATATCACATTTTGCAACAAATCAAATGGTAAAAATCCGCAGGATTTGCAAGATTTTAATCAGCGCGTTAAACGAAATGCTGTGGCTACGCGCTGAAAAGAATTCCGCACAAACTAGGTCAGGTGCCACGAGGGGTATTTGGGAGCCGTGCCACCCAAATCATTGCTTGTGCCCTCCCAGCGAGAAATGATATAGGCTACCAACAACATCCAAGCCTTGAAATTATAAAGAAATGGATGTAGACTAAATAAAAATCAATCTCAAGTTTTTGTAGAAATTACATTTGCAGGAAGCTGATGACGATGTAATTTAGCATTTTTTGCGGCAAAGAATTGCAAAATTAGCAAAGCAGCAAAATTAGCAAAGCAGCAAAGTTTTGCCCCAAAACAGATCACTATGAAAAAACTCTTCCATAGAACAGCAAGATAGATCTAATTAAGTTGCTTCAAGTATAGAGTAGCCTAACAATATCGTAATTATTATTCTTGATGAAACGTCCATCCATTTAGTTCACACAATGTGCCCCCCAAACACACTACTGTGACGCCAGGCCTGACACAAACACGAAGGACCCGGATTCAAAACAGCGTAGCAGAGTCACTACAACTGCTTGGCTTCAATGGGCAATGTGCGTAATTTGTTTCCCGATGACAAAACGCCGTATTACGGGATCGAGAACCGAACCGGGAGCCGGCAAGCTTTTGATCATAAATGAATAAACCCAACAGCCGACGCTCACTCAACGAAAATGAGCTATCGTTGAGTCATTCACTGCGCTGCTCTTATACAACTGCGCTGCTCTTATACATCCTCCTATACAACCAGAATTGCCAATTGTTTTCAAGAACATGGCGTTTTGATGCTTGCGAAGTTTTTTTCTTTTTTGCCCTAATTGGGTGCTCTCTTTGTCCCCATTAGTTGCGCCCTCGCCATCAGCTTTCAAAGAAATTAAAGTTTCTTTGGAATGGTACACACTCCGTTTTATTTCATCAGACCTGCTGCGACTCCGTTCTAAGGTATTCTGCTTGAGTATATAGCTTAATAGACCTATGGTTAGCAGGCTCAGCACTCAGCGCACCCAATCGGCCAAGGCTTTAGTTATAACAGATAAGGTTAAACAATAACATCTAGATCGATTAAAATTCTCTCGAATAGAAGAGCGTACCTAGGACTCTCAAGTAAGTATATTTAGTTTAGAATTTATCAATTAGGCTGATGCGTTTGTTGAAAGAAAGGTTTAAGACGGTGTAAGTACCGGTAGCCTACCCTTAGTTTTCTAGCTGTGTATCGAAAGGTACCGGTACCGTAAGTTGTAGTCGTGTCACCTACGCCTCTAGTAGGCCTAGGCCTACTTTATACGGTACAAAGTAGGCCTAGGCCTACTTTGTTTGATAATGGCACAGTATTGGTTCAGAAGTGACATTGCTTGACTATAGCCAATAGCGTGGAACTGTACGGTACCGGCAGACCGGTAGGCTACATAATCAGGCTAAACTACTGGTAGGCCTAACTAAATACCGGTAAGTTTTGTCTAGAAAGGCCTACTTTGAATTTGCCATTGGCAACCATTTTAATAAGCTTGTAGGTACGCTACCGGTATTAGTAGATCATGATAGGCCGTGAGATATCTAATACCAGTAAGTATATTATTGGCCTTGGTTACTTTGGTAGGCTAAGCTTTCTGGTACCGCGCCTTTCACCTAAGAGCCTATTTGTGACCTTATCATGCTGGGAAAATTTTTCAGCTGACCTAGTGGACTTTATTGGTTTGTATGCAAGCCAGCAAATTATTACGGTATTGTTTAATGGTTTAGCCTACCTCAGTATGAAACAAATCATTGGCAGCAAAACTTGTATCTAGTTTGTTGGGCCAATGACATAAAACTAGATGATACGCAACTCTTTTTCCTCTTTGTTTCTTTATTGTGTGGATTTTTACTCTGTCTTTGCCCGCGCTGATCTGCTAATAGTGACGGTTTTGTACAGCCTTTGCCTTGCTCAACTTACAACAGGGTAGCAATTGTAACAAATATTGTTGTCTCTGAAAGTTGTGGCTTTGCGTAATTTACGTAAAGTTTTGTCAACTACTAAATTACCCCCAAAATCCAATTTTCGAGTAAGTTTTGCATAAAATACATGAGTATCAATGTGTTGTCACAACTTAATGTTACGACATTACTTTAACGTAAATATGAAAAGTGTTCTTTTTTTTGGTTATTGTTGTGGTTTCTCATTTCTTCTGCTTTTCTGAGTCAAAATATGTTAAATGTTTCACACCGAATTGATTGAACTACTCTAAATATCAGAGGTGGAAAGTCCTCCAGGACGTCCTCGAGGGCACATTTTGAAGTCCTTGGCCTTGGCCTCGAAGCCTCAAGTCCTCAAAAATTGCCCTGTCCTCGGCTCGAGGACAGCACTATTTTTTGAACTGTTGAAATTTCGTTGTTAAACGCCAGAAACCTTGCGAAAAATCTGCAAAGACCTTCTTTTTGGTTTCCTCAAGTAGAGATCGCCTGAAAAAAAATTTTGAGGACCTTTTTTTTTGAGAACACTTGCGTCTGTGTTCTTGGCTTCGAGAGGGTCTCTCCTTGGCCTCGAAGTTTTTTTGTGTCCTTGGCCTCGAGCTTTGTTTCCTGAACTCCACCTCTGCTAAATATGTAAGTGTCAGTTTGATGTTTCATTTTGTGCTGTTTACCTAGCATTGAAGTTTGAGGAGTCACGAGAGCAGAGGTGCCCGCAGAAATTTTTCCAGGGGGAGGGGGGGCAAGCAACGTATCCAGTATCTACCGGATCAAATAAATCCTTACAGCTGCAACTAGGATTTTGGAAAGGGGCTTGGAACCAACAGCCAAACAATCCTGCTCAAAAAATGTTGCAATTGGGCAGCATGTTGAACAAACTGATGCAATTCAAGTGTATTATTGACAGGGGTCTGGGGGCAAAGCCCCCAGTCGCTGGGCAATTTTCACAATTTCTTGAAAAAACTAACCGTTTTACCGTCATTTGGATCACAATTTGAACGTTTTTTAGGCCATTCAAAAGAACAAAGTTGCTGAGATTAGGAATCTACTTGAAATTCTTAAATTGCCCAGCCCTTTCAGTCCTCTTTATTCCCAGATCAAATTCAAACCACGTTTAAACACTTGCATAATTATGTGAGTCAAGTTTTCCAAGTGACTTGGATAAGGAGAAGGGGAGGCTAAGCTTCCTTAGCTTCCTCGGTTGCTACACTGACTGCAAACTGAATTTTGCTAAGGGGATGATGGGGCTTGATTTACCTAAATATTGAGAGTTTTTGCTTCAAAAATGCCTTTAAAATAGCATACAGGTGCAACTTAAGCATATCACAAACCAGGGTCTAGGGGCAAAACCCTAACTGATGGGCACTTTTTGTGATATTTCAGAAAAAAAATAGCCATTTTAACGTTATTTGAATCAAATGTCGAATCTTTTCAGAGCCATTAAAAAAACTACATAAATACAATTTAAAAGTCATTTAAAAGATTTGAATTGCTCAGCCTCTTCAACCCCCTACTTTATTCATAGGTCAAGTCCAAAACTTGTTGTAACTAAGTAGATTAAATGCTGAATAGCCAACCCCCCCATACTCTTTTTTTTAGAAGCTTACGTTAAGCATTTTGTATTAATCAATAAATTTTGACTGCTTATTTTTAGCCAGTTTTGAAGTTTTCGTCAATGAATTTGGAAGCGGTATTTTTGAAAAATAAGTTAATACGCCTCCTCCCCAAAAATAATAATGATAATAAATGTTTCAAAAGTAGCTTTAAACCACTTTAGAGACCACATTACTGCAAAAAACTGCCTATGAAGGGCAAAAGTTGTGGTATTTTCTTATCGTGCACTTTGGGCTACAGGTCAATCCAAGGGGGCACAGCCCTCTTGACTACGCTACTGATTACAAGTTTGGTTTTGATTTCGGTTTCTGAGCAAAATTAATTTAATGGCGGGGTAATTATTATTTTAGTGTTTATATAAGCACAGCTTAAATTTGAAATATCAAACGCTGTATTGTATTTAGATCGTGATAAGAGCTCAATGACATGGGCGGGTAGCCAGAAATTCGCAATGGGGTCTGGGGGCGGAGCCCCTATTTCTTTCTTGTCAGATTTCTGTCTTGTTAGATTGTCTTGTCAGATTTTTCTTTCTCAAAATCTTGAAAACCGCCTATCACAGCGCTAGGCCAAGGTTTCATAATAATAATCACAATACGAGTATGTGTATATCACTTAGCCATTATATTGCTCAATTTTTATTTGTGTACGTCACTCACTCATCATTGTGACTGTGTGTCTGTCACTAAAGCTAACGAAGTCAAGATGAGAAAAGTCCTGACTGTCATACAGTAGCAGGACACTAAGGGCGAGGGAAGGCTGAGACTTGCAGCGTCGGAGGAAGGCAGGCTAAAGAACGCTTTCCCGTTTTTGTTTTGCGCGTAGTAGAAAGTTAGTTGGCTAACTGTTGTAACAAAACCAAAAAGCTTTTCGATTGAAGAAAACAAAATTAATGGTCCGTTGGACCAGTGCCGTTGCTACGGGGGGTGGGAGGGCGTGCTCCCCTCCCCATTTTAATTTATCCAGAACAAGTTTTTGGAGCATCACTTAACGACAAGACAACACGCAATAATGGAAAAAGAAATAATAGCGTTCAAACTTAATTCTCATTAGTAAGTTTTTCGATTCTTTTCGAAATTGCTGGAAACCAACTGCGATACAAAAATGTGACGCAATAATCCGTCTTATTAACGGATGTGTCGCGGAATAAGGATGTACTCGTAAGTCTAAAGAATCGGTACCGGTACTTTGTTAGTGATTATGACCTAAAACCATTCGTGAAAACATTTTTTTTTCAGAACAGCTGTTTTCGATTTTTTAGAGCTTACTCAAAATATTTTTAGATCGCAGTTAGTAGCGCAACCAGAAAGAAGGGGCTAAGGGGGATTCAACGTCCTTTAGCCGAGTCATTTAGAAGATTGAACCCCAAAATACAATCGTTTAAACTTGTTTTGGATTTGATTTGAAGTATAAGGGGGGCAGAATAGGCAAGGCAAGTTAAATCTTTTAATATCTTCTGAATTTTAGCAATTTACTGCAGGTATTCATATAGCTTCAAAAACGTGCGGTATATGATTGAAATGGCGTTAAAATCGCTATTTTTGCCGCAAAATTTACAAAAATCACCCAGCGGCCGAAGTCTCTGCCTCCCTCTGTGATACGCTTGAGTTGCATTGGTTTGTTCAGTACGAAGCCTAAATTAGACAATTTTTTTGCAAAAAAAATTTTCTATTTGGTTTAAGCCCCTTCCCTCTTAGCAAAATCGTGGTTGCGCTTTTGGTCGCCTTCACTACTGCAGACAGATTTTTCAAGCAATTACATGGCCGGATCTGAAACGGCTAAGAAGCGCTGCCTACCTTATACGTCTCTTTTTTTTAGCATCAGTACACAACGTTAAAATAGCACATAATTTTGTAGTCGCAAAATATCAGTTTTTATGTGCAACAGTTCGGTTTATTTTAGTGCCCTCCCACTTTCCGCTAGCGCTCTCTTACTTCGGTTGCTCTGGTGATGGCACTACGTTGGAGCATTAAGGACAAAATAGACTAAACAATATTTGTTTGAAAAACGATTAGTTTCAGTTACCCTAGTTGATTATTTAGTTTAGTCGTGGACAGGGCTGTAGGTCTCGAGACCAATTTTTTGTGGTCTCGGTCTCGGTCTTGGTCTCGGCTGTTTTGTACCGGTCTTGGTCTTGGTCTCGAACCGTTGTGGTCTTGGTCTCGTAGCTCAAAAATTGGTCTCGAGACCGGGTAATTTTTGTAAGTAAAAAAAAATAGCTAATTTTGTAATTTTGGTAGGAAAAATAAAATAGCGAGATTGTGTAAATTTTGTAAGTAAAATGTAGTTTTGTAAGAAGCTAACGAAGCGGTTACATTATCGGTTGGACAAAGAGATTTTGCACTTGGAGATTAAGATTGTCGCGTTTTTACATGAGAAAACACGTCATTCACACATAGCGGTTTTGATGACGAGGAACGAAACTAGAGTCCAAGCAAAACTACAGAGTTCTTGCCCAATTCGAGCCCTGCAGATGTTTTTGCGACTTTTTTAATCCCCATGTAATAGAAGTTTTTGTGTCAAAGGATGTACACAATGCTACTTTTGAGATTATACAGTGCTGCACAAATAACTGAGAAATTTTTTGGCAGTCGTTTAGGCAGTTGTTGAAAAAAGTTCGCCTTTTCGCTTTTGCAATTTTACGACGCTGCTAAAGAAGCAAAAACCTCAACTCAAAGTAGACAAAGCTATAGGAATTAAACTGTTTTACCAGCATAGTCGCTAAAATTGACGTCGATGCTCTCAAAATTTAAGAACAAATCAAAAAACAAATGAGGCTGAAAACCGGCAAAAAATTAGAAACAGCCAGTCAAAATTCAAAATTTACTGATTCTTATCAAAAAAGAGTGAATACATTGTGTACATATTACTTTATTGTTGATTGCAGTCGCGTAGCCAGGATTTCGCAAGGGGGGAGGAGGGGCTTTTTTGGAAGTTTGATACAACCGAAAGGGAACTTGACCCAAATTTTTATTAGTCTTAGATTGAGGTGGTTTTTCTGTCAAAATTAGGTGATCTCCAAAAAAAAAAGAAAAAAAAGGTCTTCACCGAAATTCAAAAGATTTTTCCGGCCGAAATAAGAAATTCAAGGTTTTTTCCCGGCCGATTATAGATGATCTCCAAAACAAAAAGGTCTTCACCGAAATTCAAAGGGTTTTTCCGGCCGAAATCAGAAACTCAAGGGTTTTTTTCGGCCGAATGCAGGTGATCTCCAATAAAAAAAAGGTCTTCACCGAAATGTAAAGGGTTTTTCCGGCCGCAATTAGAAATTCAAAGGGTTTTTCGGGCCGAAATTTGGTGATCTCAAAAAAAAAAAGGTCTTCACCGACTTTGAGTGAGCTCCAGAACCAAAAAAATCCACCATTCTGGTCCAAACAACGGCAAGTTCTTCACAACTTCTGCTCCCAAATCCATTTGGGGGGGGCTGTTTTCATTTTTGGAGCAAAAATCGGCCTTAAATGCACTAAAAACGTGCTATTTTGCATATTTTTTAGGCCAATGGGGAAGTTTGAGCTACCCCCACCCCCCGCTGGCTACGCTACTGGTCGATTGTAGACAACAGTGATATACTAACCTACAGTATATATTTTGTCTCTTTGTCAACAGCGAACAAACCCACTACTTTAAAATTGGCAAATTTTGTTTGTTCATGATGTATAGGCCAAAGCTAAATGTAAAATGACAAATGACGCAAACCGGAGGGCAAAGTGGGCTGCAGCTCTCCTCTTTTCAGTCATATCACTTACAAAATTTGATTCATGAATGCAAGCACTTAAACGTGTCATGGATTTGACCTGTACAGGTAAAGAAGAGGGGCTAAAGTGGTTGAGCAATTTAATTCTTTCAAACGACTTCCGAATCTTAGCAATTAAATTCTTAGCGATTTTAGCAATTAAGTAGTTCTAAAAACGTGCGAAATATGATTCAAATGGTAATTTTTGCGAAAAATGACAAAAATTGTCTAGCGACTGGGGCAAACCTCTGGATGAGATACGATTAAGTAACAAAAGTTTGCTCAGCGCGACGACAAGACAGTGCTGCGGACTCGAACTTGAACTCGAAAAAACTTGGTATTTTTGCCGAACTCGCTTTGGAAAAAAGAATAATTTTGCTGACCTCAAACTTGAACTCGAATAAAACTGGCCGAGGTCGTAGAACGAAATTTAAAGATTAAAAAATCCTTTGAAATCTTTATGTTGATCAAGCTTTGAAAATTGAGATTGTGATTTTCCCAACAGTGCATGTTTTTCACTTTTTATGCTTAGGCGACCTAGAAAAACAGCTAGGAGTATAAAAAAAGAAACGATTAAGGTGGAAAAGCGACGCAACGTTTTATCTTGAGTAAATTAAGTGATAAGAAATTTGTCTCTTATATAGCGAAACCTTTACTATCATTGCGTTAACAGTTATCTACTCCCATGATTCTCAACCTATGGGTCGCTTAAAAATTTTTTAAGGTTTTTTTTTTTGTAAACATCTTCAAAGAGTGAAACTTGCAGAAAGCAATACAGTAATAAAATAAACGCATATACGTAGTAGTCAACCCTAGTTGCATTTTTGTAACAAAAAACTCCAGCAGAGAAATTTTGAGTTTCTCAAGATCGCAAAGGCGTAAAACGCTTAGAAGTGGTAAACGATATATTTTCAAATTAAATCTTTCATTATGCTCGCTGTAATACGCCGAAGCGTGTTACAAGTTTACTGGGCCTATCTCCGCGTCATTGCGCCCTGGCAACACAGCTCTTTTCGGAGAAATATCGCAGCGGTGGCGAGCCGTTGGCAACACTGTGTCCGATTTGATCGGCCCGAGATTTGAATCTCAGACCTCCCGCTCCAGAGACGAACGCGTTACCGCTCGACCAACTAGCATAGCATTCACGCAGTGAAGAAGCTTTGAGCTCGGGGAGACTAGAAATCAAAGGTCATGTATGTCAGACTACGTAAGGACGTTATTGGTAAGGATATTGAAAGCTAAATAGCAAATATTCATAAACATTTCAGTGAAAACTCCTTTGTACGATTTTTAACACAGTTCTGTCATCATGAAAAGTTTTTTTTTTCTACATAGCTTTTAATTTAAACTATGTATCAGAATATACATGGCCCACAAAATTTTTCACCACTGATTTTTTCAATAAACTGAAGTCGCTTTGAAAAAAGGTTGAGAACCAATGGTCTGCTCTACAGTTTGTAAAAAAAGTACGAAACTTGGATAGTATTTGCAGCTCAGTGGAATAAATCTGCGAGTTTAATTTTTGACAAAAAATGAGCAATTATAAGAAATGAGTTTGAGATTGAAAAGATTCACGATATATGAAATAAGTCGCGGCGGTTAATTATTGCAATAAAATTAATTTTGGTTACACAATTTTCGAATTGAAAGCTTTATACAAAATTTTGTATTAAATAGGCTAGCACAACGCAAAAGTGTGAAGTCTTAGTGAAAATAGCTTTTAAGCAAATTAGTGCGGTCTATTTGTGACAGAAAAGTACGTTGTTTATCGTATTTGATGAATTCAAAAATCTATATTTTACTTTTAACAGAATATTTAACAACATATGATAGTCCTTGAATTATCATTTATTGTTTCATTAGTTTTGTAGTGGCAAATATTCATAGCATAGAGCCATTGATATTTTTATCGAACTTAAACTCGAAAAAATTTAATTTTCAAAATAGACCGAACTTAAACTTGAACTCAAATAAACATCGATCGAGTTTGCAACCCTGCAACAAAATATTTTTCGGGTAGAAATTGTATTGTTTTGTTTAAGCCTTCTCTTAGCATTGTTTCATTAGTTTTGTAGTGGCAAATATTCATAGCATAGAACCATTGATATTTTTATCGAACTTAAACTCGAAAAAATTTAATTTTCAAAATAGACCGAACTTAAACTTGAACTCAAATAAACATCGATCGAGTTTGCAACCCTGCAACAAAATATTTTTCGGGTAAAAATTGTATTGTTTTGTTTAAGCCTTCTCTTAGCATGGTTTTGTTTAAGCCTTCTCGTAGTTACACGCTTAGAAATCCCCCCCCACCTCCTAATTGAAACTCCTGGCTGCGTTTTTGCAGCTATACCTTTAATACGGTACTTCAAATATACAAATAGCTTTTTACAATTTTTTTGTAATTTTATTTCATTAAGTTTGCATTCAGTTTTATTGACCCGTAATTTCTGACAAAAACAAAAGCGACAAGGCTTCGAGCTTTGAATAAGAGGCATTAAGTTTAGTTTAAGGATCTCTTTTTTTGGTGAAAATCCGCATAAAATGATCTGTTTAGGTGTTTTGATGAAGTAATCGTCACTTGGACTAAAGCACTTTGTCATCTGAATCAATTTATATAATCATAAAACCAACTTATGAGCAAATATGAGCTCCAAAAACTTTTTTTCAAAAAATCGAAAAAGCTATTGATGACGTCATTTTTTTGGTCTCGGTCTTGGTCTCGAACTTTGCCGGTCTCGGTCTCGAAGCCAAAATTGAGATCGAGACCGGTCTTGGTCTCGGTCTTGGTCTCGGAAAAATTTCGTGGTCTCGGTCTCGGTCTTGGTCTCGGACGAGTCGGTCTCGACTGCAGCCCTGGTCGTGGAAGTTGCATCGCGAACAAATACGGGACGACAGTGGCGTAGCTAGAAATGGTGCCATCCGGACTGGGATTAAATGGATGGTGTCATCCCTTAAAGTGGTACGGAGAGCCTGGGCGGAACGATTTTGAAAGTGGGGAACCTGGCACACAAGCGCATCGAGACATTTGAACCAACTGCGGCCCCTTTCAGAAGATATCGGGGATACAGAGCAAAACCAGGTGCTGAAAATTTTGAATAATTTTTGAAACAAAAGTAACATTAATTGCAATACATTGGTATCGATGCATTTTTGTGTATAATTGTTTTTTTTACTAAGGTGTCTTGGAAAATTGTATTTTTTGTTCAAACGACGTTTTCACGACGATTTAAAAGTTTACTTTTTTACAGAGTTGCAAAATGAATTCAGAGAGTTTATATGAATTGGCTGTTATAGAAATTTAACTACTATTTTACGAATTTTTCATCAAAATTTTGATTATTTCATTACAAAAAGGTGTCACCCTAAAATGGTGTCACCTGAAGCGGGCCACCCACCCCCCTAGCTACGCCACTGCGGAACAGTAGAGCGGAAAAAAAAACAAATATTTTTAGTGAAAAAGTTACTGCAGTTTCAGAATAACAAGATGTTTGCTTGTACCAAATTTCGACGCAAATGTTCACGAGACATAGGTTTTAGGGCCCGGAAACCGCCCCAAAAGTTTGGTGTGAAAGAGGTCGCATTCAAAAAGTACCCCAAAAAATATTTTACACGGTTATGTATATCAAGATATTCTTTTATCCCCACCAATCCATGGGCAGCGCTGAGAATTTTTTTCTTTTTCCAAAATATCGTACGCTCTTCTCCTGAACGGCATACCACCAAAAACAACAAAACAAAACTGCATCATATGTGCTACTGCGACGTCCAAACAATGCAAGCAAAATTCGCAAGATTTTGCCAAAAAAAGCTCTAGTTATTAAAGTGGACCCCCAAAGATTTGGAGAAATCGATGCGCCTGATCCGCCCTCAGGCCCTATCCGCATTCACTTAATATTTAGTATATATGTCCGTTTGTGACACGTTTAAGTTGCATCAGCGTGTTCAGCACGGGGGCTAAATCAGGCATTTTTTGTGTAAAAAAAATTTACTTTTGGTTCACCTCTCTTAGTAAAATTCTGGTCGCACGTTTGGTAGCATTCACTGCTGTAGATAGATTTTTCAAGCGATTATTGGCCATGGAAGAAACGAGCTAAGAAACGCTGACGTCCTTATTTTAAAATTGCACATAATTGTAGCCGTACAAGATTCGAAGATCAGTTTTTATAAGCAAATTTTAGTGCCCCCCACTTTTGGCTGGTACCCCCTCACGTCGTTTGCTCTGGCAAGGGCACTGTATCTAATTCTGGATTCAAGCGACTTGAGTTGTTGGTCTATTACGCACCTGTGATGCGCTAATACACATCTGCGACTACAAGACTGCGACTTGCTAGGTGCAAATTGCAAAATCCTCTTTGAATCTTTGGTGTGAAAATTGGGAATGGATTGAATTTGAATTTTGAATTTGAATTTGAATTTGAATCCGCTCACGAGTTATTGATGAATTTGAATTCGACTTTTGCAAAGTCAATGAATTTGAATTTAGTTTTTTTAAAGTCAATGAATTTGAATTTAAAAATTACAAAAAAAATGAATGGATCCAACCCTGGTTGCAATTTTGCTCGCAAATACTAGAAAATCACTGAAATTTTATCGTTTTGAATCAGTACAGAATTTAGTTTCTTTTATTAATTTGGATTTTTTTCTTTTTTGTTTGTCCTTAATTTATTTTTGCTGCTTAGGCTGGAATTTTTCTTAATTTGTTCTTTAATTTTGAGCAAAAATGAGCCTAGTGTTCTTATAAAATTGTTCTAGAAAAGGAGGTATATGGTTTGTCAGTTTGTGCGTTTTTGATTTCTTTTTTTTAAGATATGTTATCCAGTGGTGAATTATATCTTTATAAAAAAGATTAACTTCTATTTTGGAATGCGGAGTCTTTGCCGCTGAAAAATCTTGCTTTTTTTTTTACAAAAAAGATTGATTTTAGAGGGTCGTCGTTCAAGAAATTTTTGCTTTTTTTCATTGAGAAAATCGTCGATTTTGAGACGTTTTAGTGAAAAAAATTTGAATTCATTAAAATACTTTAGTGAAAAATCACGGGTGTGTTTTGAAATTGATCGCAGAGAAACTCCAAAGCAGATGCGGTTTGTCGAATACACAGCGCCACCGTTGTTTCGTGACAGCAGGATAAAGCAAAAATAAATCATCAGCTACAGCATACGATCAAAACTCTAAATGGCGTCGGATGTCTTACTTGAACCTCTCTACCTTTGAAGATTCAGATATTTTGCCAACTTCTTGCAAAAAAGCGTCAACGCACCTTTTTTTCAGAGTTAGTGACTGCAATACGTCCTGGTGTCTTTGGGAAAGACACTTGACGCATATTTCCCATTAGGACCAAGCAGTTTTCCCGCAGTGGAGGCCCAACCAGAGGAAAGACTTGCAAACGGAACCCAAAAAAGTGCTCGGCGTCATAGGCGTAGCTAGGATTTTTGATTAGTGGAGCCCAAACCGCAAAGCAATGACGTCATCAGTTTTCAAAAGGAATTTTTAATCGGACAACGATACCGTAAAATGGAGGATCAGAAGCAGAAGCCTGGGTTACCATGTAACCAGAATTTTGCTAAAGGGGGTCAGGACTTGAACCAAAACTTGAACAGTTTTCAAAAAATTGTAAATTGGGAGAGATAACGAGTAAACTAGTTTAACTTAAACGTATCACAGACTAGGGTTTGGCAACAAAGCCCCCCGCTGCTGGGCGATTTTTTGTAATGTTCTAGAAAAAACTGCAATTTTAAGGCCATTCGAATCACATTTCGCACGTTTGTAGATCCATTTAAAATCACTAAATTTTTAAGATTTGAAAGCCAACTGAAAAAATTAAAATTTTCTATCTTCCATTTACTTGCAGGTCAAGTCCAAAACATGTTTAAAATCTTACATTTTTGGGTTAAATTTTGCAAGTGACTTGGCTAAGGTGAAGGAAAGCAAGATGCATTGCCTTCTGCAATATTTTCAGCAGAAAATAGTAATTCACTCAAAGATTTTGCTAGGTTTTTGTTTTCTCATGAAAATATTCGGTTTTAGGAATACTTGTACGACCAAGAGGGCAGGACCACGGATGACAGTACGGTACGGTACGTTCAAAATTTGAACATGGCGTACTTCAAAAATTTACCGTACTATACTAAAAAAGTAAAAAAAATTTGCATGTGTACCATACTTACGTACTTTTCATTGGATTGTACGCTCTAAACGTACCGTACTTAAAAGGTATGGCTCGTAGGTCAATCAAAGCTCGAAACGTACCGTACTTGAGAGATACAGTACGTAGATAAAAAAATTTCCAAGGTTTTGCCGAAGTTCTCGTTTTTGGCGCTTTAAAAAAAGGTTTAATTGCATATATATTCTAAGATGGAATTCATGAATATCAGTTTTGTGAAGTTTGGAGCTTTTCAAATCCTGCGATGCCTTTTGGTTTTAGTTCTTGGGGAAGAAAGGGGAGGAGAACAAACCAGTAGAACTCAGAACACGAGTCATAAATATTTTAAAGACGCGTAACAATGCACCATATCAACAGAAATGCAAAACTTAGCGACGTAAGCGAGATGCAAACTTTGTTACGTAACGTGCTTGTATGGTACGGTACGTTAGTACCTTTAGTACGCACATTCGAACAGCGTACCAACGTACCGTACCTTCACAAAAAATACGTACCGTACTTACATACCGCACCGTACTGCCATCCTTGCCCAGGAACCCTCAATTCAAATGCAATAATTTTTCAAAAAGCATTTCTCCTAACTAATTTTTTCCAAAAATATTTCGTTGCGTGAAAACTGGTGAGGTGAATTATTGTTTGAAGTTGGCGCAATAGACGGTTACTTCTTTATTGCCCGCTTTTCCGTGAGGGTTGCGGGGGCAACGGCTTGAGATTTAGCTGCCACACTTCAAGGTCTTCCATCACATCCATCTTTTCGCTTGGGTGAAGTCCCAAGCGTTGTTTTTGGTTTACCTCGACGAGTCTAACGCATGGGCAAGCGAAGAGAAAAAAGAAGCCCTCGATGCAAAGCGAAGGCGAGCAAACGAGAAGCTGCTCTCCGGCGACGGGTGCGATCTGGGACTCAGAGAGAAATTTTTCCAGGAGGTACGAAGATCGATGCCGGGCCTCCAAAATCAGGCGAGGAGTAAAAAAAAAAGGTCACTCAAATTTGGTCCTACTTTTTGCCCAAAATTAGGTGAAGACCAAAAAGAAAAGGTCTTCACTCGAATTTGGTCCTACTTTTTGCCCAAAATTAGGTGTAGACCAAAAAAAAGGTCTCCACTCGAATTTGGTCCTATTTTTTGCCCAAAATTAGGTGAAGACCAAATAAAAAAAGGTCTTAATTCAATTTGGGTTCCTCACTCAAATTTGGTCCAAAACTTAACGCGGCAACCTCAACTCTTCCGGGCCCCCCTACCCTTTGAACCCCCCTCTCGTAGGCCCTGGGTGCGAGCCGGATCAAAAGTGGGGTCGCGTCAATGACGTCGCCAGAGCAACCGTAGTGAGGGGGGCACTAAAATAATCTGAACTTTTGCATTTAATGGAGGTAGCACCTTGACTAAAATACTTCCGGGTTCGTTCGGTGCTTCTTGACCTGATTGTTAGGCTTATTGTGCGATATCTTTATTGTATTATCGATCAGGCGAAATAATAAACGAACATAAATACTGATCTTCAGATCTTGTATGGCTACCAATATGCGTAATTTTAACAATTCTGTTTTCATATCTAAAAAAGGAGAGACCTATAACGCCGGCAGCGTTTCTTAGGTTGTTTCGTCTGCGGCCCACAACCGCCTGAAAAATCTATCTACAGCAGTGAATGCTACCAGACACGCAACCAGGATTTCGCTAAGAGGGGTGAACGAAAAGTAAATTTTTTCCGCAAAAATTGTCTGATTTAGGCTCTGTGCTAAACAAACTGATACAACTCAAGCGTGTCACAAATGGGGGCATAGTCATTAAATATATAGTAACTGTGGACAGCAGCCTGAGGGCAGAGCCCCTAGCTACTGGGCGATTTTGTGATTTTGCAACGAAAAGAAGCGAATTTTACGTCATTTTAATCGCACTTCGCACATTTCAATGCCATACGAATCACTAAATTGCTAAAATTCAGAAGTTATGTTAAAGAAGAATTAAACTTTTTAGCTTCTTTAGCTCCCCCTTACTTCAGATCAAGTCTAAAATACGTTTAAACGCTCGTAATTTGAGGTTAAATTTCTTAGTGACTTGGCTTAGGGAGCTTAAGCCCCTAACCCTGGTTGCGCCACAGACCGCGACCTCAAAATCTTCAGTGTACTGTAAAAATCAAAACAGCTGGTCTTTGAAAAAATGTTTTCAAATATTGTTTAATGTCATGATCACTAACGAAGTACCGGCAAGGAGTCTGTAGGCTTTCTCTCTTCCAGGACACATCCGTAAAGGTATGATAGTAAGATGGATTATTATGTCAGATTTATGTACAGCAGTTGGTTGCCAGCAATTTTGCAAAAAATCAAGAAAACTTCAGAGGAGAATTATGTTAGGACTTAATTACTCCTTTTACCATCATTATTGTTGTCTTGCAGTTACGTGTTGTTCCAAAAACAGTAATTTGAGTAAACCAAAGTGGGGGAGCACTAGCAGTCGTTAGGGGGGGGGGGGGGGGCACGGCCCCCCGTAGCAACGGCACTGGGTCGCGTACTGACCGCTCATCGGAGCGGCGACAAGGCGCTGCTCGAACCGAAGTTCATTTGCAAGGACCCGAAAGACGGTGAACTACACTCGGGCTGGCCGAAGCAGGACTTAAGTCCGGTGCAAGGCCGCCGCGATTCTGATGTGCAAATTGATCGTTTGGCCTGAGCACAAGGGCGAAAGATCAATCGAATCTTCGAGTGGCTGGTTCTCGCCCAAGCTTTCCTCAGGATTGCTGGCGAGGAAGTTTGAATTTGTCTCTGGTAAAGCGAACGATTGGATGATTTCTAATGATGTTATTGTACTAAAGTTTATGAACGGATTAGTTGAGGGCCTGAGGTTGCAACGTTTAGGACCAAAACCCCGATTTTCTCTCGGGTTATACTGTACTTTTGAATTAGTTGTCGATATTAATATTATTGTTAATTACTGTTGTACACGAAAATGCTAAAAGAAACTGAAGAGATTATAGGCTTTGTTGTCATCGTTTGTATCATTGGTGGCAATTCAGTTGGGGGAGGGGTCCTTGCTACGCCTATGGTTGTAGGCAGGCGCGTAGCCAGAAATTCGCAATGGGGTGGCTGTTTTGGGGGCAGCCCCCGTAGGCACGGGGGTCTGGGGGCGGAGCCTCCAGCGCTCGAAAATTTTGCTTTTTTTGCAAGAATAACTTAATTATAGAGTTATTTAAAAAAAAAATAATGCTTTTAAAACGTGGCATAGTATTTGGCAGCGCAGCAACTGGTTGCATTAATGGGCTATATGGGAAGTGGCTAATGATAACATTGCAGTTCTCTTGTTTACTTGCTGGTAAATCATAAAATCCTATTATTCAATAAAACTTACACGGAGTAATCTATTTCGTCTATGTGTTATAAAGAGAAATAATTGGGAGGGGTGGCTAATGGAAAGATATTTGAGAGAAGTGATTGGTAATTAACTAACACTGAATAGCCCCCCTCCCCTTATCCTGAATTTATAATATATTTGTTGATAAAACCTATGTTTGGCGTTTTCACATTAGCGATCAAATTTGATTGTTTATTTTCGGGCAGTTTTTACAGTTTGCATTGATTTGTGACTTTAATTTTTGACAATTAGCCCCCCCCCGAATATATGTTTCAAAAGATGCTTTAAATCACTTCTAGTCAATTCCAGCGCAAAAAAACAGTCTCATAAGAGCTAAAAACGTGATATTTTCCTTATTCTGCATTTTGGTTGAAAGGCCAGTGGGGGGGCTATAGCTTTCCCCCGCCCTCCCATGGCTACGCTACTGGTTGTAGGCCCCTACGTTCTGCGCCAAGAAAAGAAAGCACTATACTACCGACATCATACTGGATTAATTTGGTCCTGTTTGTGTTTCTGTTATTTTATAATTATTTATTTAGCGGTAAGATTTGATAAATCGCCTTGATCCAATTAATTGAAATATGGTTTCTTGCACGTTAAGAGTTTCCAGCATTTTGCCTTGACAAAACATTACGCTATTTTCGTTTTCCACCGATAACCTCGTTTTGACAATATTTGGATAAAAGAACATACATATTTACAAACGCTTTCAAAGAAATCTCGAAAGTTATCATTACTTCCGGTTTTTGGATTATGTTTACTTTTTCACATTGTGACCGATTTGTTGATTATTATCGACACACGGCGGTATGCGGTAGATGCTATTAGAGTTGTAATGCGGGCTGGGCTTTTCGAGTCGGGGTCAGGTTCGGGCTTAAGATTGACAAAATGTCGGACTTAACATAGGCCTACGTATTTGCCGTGTGTTTTAGACTTTTAGGTGCTGCAAAAGCGTTATTAAAAAACCTTCGGAACACGGAATGACGACTTCGTTGAAGCATCAATACGATTATTACTACACAATTATCGGTATTGTGTCACCATTGACAGAAAAAATCTATTTCATCAAATTGCGTGGCATATTTAAGAGCTTTAAGTAAAAGCAATTATGGAACTGCGTGAATTTCGATCACACTTCCTCGAAACAAGCTTGGATAAAATTGTATTTTTGACCGCGAGGTGCCAGAAAAGCTCAGATATTTTCATACTTTTAACAAGCGTTCGCTCAAATTGACTCATATAGCGCAAATTTATGACTGACTGGTGTAAAAGTACGAGTATATGACTGACTGGTGTAATCATATAGCGAAAATTTATGACTGACTGACTGGTGTAAAAGTACCCGTATCATAACAAAAACAAAAAAGTCACAAAAAGGTTGCGTAGCGACATAAAAAATAAAACTGTGGAACATAAAATCATTTGTGGTTTGAAAACCAAGATGGCTGCGTGCAAAACGATAGGGAGAAATTGTAACTACGAGTATGAAAAAATTAGCGGTCGTCTAACCCGGATGATCGGCAATCGGAGTTCCACTACGTTTTATTCGATTTTTTAGAATATGGATCCCAATGAAATAGATCTGGAAAACATTATTCAAGAAACCGAAAGTCTAATGGAGGAACTGCATTCGAAGCAAGTACGGAACTTTTTAAAAGCGCTTATTCCAAATAGAGGTGAAATTTAAAACGAAATATTGGTCGAACTGTACTGGCCAATGCTGAAAATAGAATTTTCATCAGACGCTTTTAAATTGTCATGCCAGTCGCGATGGAAAAATAAACATCACACACTACTTTGCATCATAACTAACTACCGGTATAATAATTATTAACGCCCACTTTAATTTTGAATTACAGTACGTCAAGTAATGGATTTGAGTGCCTTATATGTGTTCAGCCGCACCCTGCGCAGGTTGTTGCGTCCTTGGATTAGCTTCTTTACAATGATTATCTCTGCGTGGTGGCTTTGAACAAGAAGCAAATTCATTGTTTAAGAACTTAAAGTAATCCACCGTAATATTGGAACGCTGGAAACTCCTAAGCAGGTTTGGATTCCTCCAAACACGAAGCACTTATCGCAAAGAAAAGAATGCGGATCATTATCCAGTAGCCAGCGTCTGTCGCTGTCCGGTGACAGGAACTCAGGAGCGTAAATTGTTATTGCATTTTATTCTCCAAGTTGCCTTGGCCAGGAAAGGAATCTTTCGGTCTTTGAGTCAAGCTGCCACCTGCCCACTTGTCTTCCACACACGGCGGAGGCTTCACACTGTCCCTTTAATTGTTAAACGTCAAACAGGCAACCTGTGAATACCAATTTTTCTAGTCTTTGGTTTGACCCGACCGGGAATCGCACCCGAGTCTACCGCTTCAATAGCAGACGCTTTATCCACTCGACCACTGATAGAGCAATGAGCAACTATAACAATCTGCACCATCTAGAATATTTTGGAAACAATTTCTTTTTTTTTTTTAATTTTGTGCTGTAACTTTAAATTTTTAAATAACCCTGCAGTACATTGCGTTGAGATATCATTCGAACTGTTTACATGCGATTTTTGTTCGTCTCTGAAGTCTGGTTGGTACGGAATGCAGATATTAACATACAGTTGCGGTGACACTACAAATGCTTTAATTTTACGGACGGAAAAAAGTGGATGCTAAGCAAAGCCGTCTTTATTACAACTTGCGGTTAAGTTAACTGATTTGCCTACGTACGGAAGTATGAAGGAGGGCAAGACAAGAATTGTAAAAGTTAAAAAAAAAATCATTCTACGGAGAGCAAAGCGATATAGTTGCGTGTTTCGTCAGTTGGTAATGACCTCGTTTCTTCTCTGCCATGTTCTAGTCTGAACGTACTTCAACTTTCTGTTTCAGTACACAAGTTTGCAAAAATGATAATATTCTTTGTTCCTTTTTGGTACGATTGTTTCAAGAATATTTGCTTTCCAGAGACTGGTTACCGAATTGTTGATCAAAGCAAAGCAAACTGAAGTGGATCTGGTTATTAAAGTAACTCGTCCAGATCAAGAGGCATACAAGAAATTTCTTACGATTGCGGATGCAGCTAGACACAGGACAAAAGAAATAATGGAGGAGTTTACAACCGAGTAAGTTGTTGGCGTTCTCGAGTTAACTTGAAATGCTCTTGACGTAGCTCGTTTGCTAGTTATCGGCTGTAAAAAAGTTTTTAACCAATACTGTAACAGCTTTGTGTGACTAACAAGCGATAAGAGTGATCGCTTTTTTGTCTTCAGAACTTAAATCCGATGCGCTTTTGCCTTCGGCCTAAGTGCTCGATAAAGCACCATTGCTTTTGGTCAAATCATACTTTTGCTCAAATTCTTCAGTTTTTTTTATGTAAACTACAGCAACTTTTGAAGATTTTTCAGCAGTTTTGTATCGGAATGGTTCTGTTAAAGTTTCTGGGAACATAAAACCAGACACAAAAGCACGTCTTGTATAACTTCAGCAACAGCATCACTGCAAAACTAATAGAATTTTTGTCATTGCTATTAACTTCACTGCTACGTATACAGTATGTAATACCTTTAACGCTACGAGTTGGTGCAACTGTTGTCACGTATGAATTTGTGAGATGTGACCAATGGACAGATTACACGACTTCACAATGTAATATTGATGCGTACGCAGCACAGCAGTAAAAACAAAGCGAAATAGTACCGCTTAAAAAATTCATTAAATGCTAAATTATCTGACAATTGTCAGACATAATCGTAGCATATTCAGAGAAGAAAGTCAAGAGAGTAGTTGTAGCTCTTTGTCTTCTTCATGCTAAAAACCATTCGGATTCCAACCACTTTGCTCCAACGAAAGTTTTGATTTTCCGCTCGCTTATCAAATTAGGCTCAGATTCAGTTCCCGTTGCCAATGAGTCCGATTTGCATTCATAGCAAATTTGGTAATTGGTTGTGGAGAGAAATAAGTTAACCACCGAGTGCGATTCCATTACATGACAACTTCGTAAACAGTAGCTCTTTTCTTACCAGACCCGGTAAGAATATAGCGATCATCTTTTGATATGTCGCAACTTAATACCGAATCCGTTTCTTTTTGCTGCAGAAACAAAATAATTCTTTTATAATCACACCCTACTCTTGTTTCACTGCATAATAGATTCAAAATTAAAACAACAACAACAAATGTTTAATATACCAAGTCTCCGAACTGACGATTATTAAATGCGAACAATGTTGTATTGAACGAAAATAAAATTAATAAATTAATACCCTGTAGGGCAGGGATTCTAAACTGGGGGTAATATTAGCCTACCAAGGGGGTAAATTTACTGAATTATAAACTAAAGCGAACTTCAATTTTCAGTATTGAAAAAAAGTTCGTGTTGCACTGGATTGCCGTTCGCCATATCTTCATTTCCCAAAAAGAGAACAGCCCCGAAAGTGTAATAGCATGCCGACCAAACCCGCAAAAAATAGTGGGTCTCCGGCCTGAAGACCTTTTTTTTTGAGATTACCCCGAGAAACGCAAAAAGTGGTGGCGGCCCGGACTGGAGACTTTTTTTTAGATTACCGCAAGACTTCCAGAAATTTGTGGAAGTCTAAGAAAATGGGGGTAAATTATACAGTTTTCATTTGGCAAGGGTTAAACGAGACAAAAAAGGTTATAGATGGGGGTAAATTACACTTTCTTTATTTGGCAAGGGCTAAACGAGACAAAAAAGTTTAAGAACCCTTGCTGTAGGGGTTGTTAAACTATTACATTGGTTTATAAACCAAAGTATTGTATCGGACACAAACTGGTTATCTGAAGCAAGGCAGCACCAATTTTTGATTCTACTTAATCCAAGAGAATCTCAGGGCTTTTATATCTTTGTGCTTTCCAAAACAATAGGTATTTCCAATAAAGTAGCGCAGTCTAGTCGATATTTATGCTTATTTCAAGCTGAAACTGCTTTGTACATTATTGTTCTTTTTTGAACAGTAAAATTTTTCAAATATGGTTAGTTGGTTACTTACATGAAAAATGTTTGCTCCGTATGGAGTTCGCCAGGCGTTTAGAGCGTGGTCTTTTCCAGTACTGATAAACCATTTTCCAGAATGAGCGAATTTTAATGAGAGAACACAGTTGTCGTGAAGATGTAATTGATATTTTTCTGGCTTCGTGTCATGAAGCACTTCAATGTTATAGTTTTCCATCCTGCGGAAACGCAAATACAGATAGTCATACGATATGTCAATGTAATCAAGCGTTTTGGTCGAATATGGTATCCCAGCGTTTGATAGGTAGTTGAATGACGAGTTTGTAATTCGATCATCAATCATTGCGCAATATACTTTTTACATAATGCAAACCACTCACTGTCAGAAATTGATTAGAGTGAAAATTCATGCTTTCTCACCACAAATAATTTGCTGATCAAGTACCGGTAACAAATCAAGCTCATATTGGTCACTCTCATAGCTGAACAGAAGTGTTTTAAGTTCAAGTTTATTAGTTCCCACAGCACATAGCAAAAATTACCAGTGCAAAATACACTGTATGGCTTTCGAGACTGCGAGTGGACGATGGTCTTTCAAAACTGCAGCGACCCCAACTTTGGCAACTGATCTACCGAGAACACTCCACACCACACGAGACGATGTTAACAATTCAACTTCTGCTGTATCCTTTTGTTTTATCTAGATTACTGTTATAATAAGGTATGTTGTCAAGGTGAAATGAACGTCAAGGTGAGAATAAATACGCTTAATCGGTAATGCGCACTTGCGAAAGCGTAAAATGTCAGTTTTGTTAGCAAGTTGTTGCTTGAATTAATTCTAAACTTACCCTACTGTGAACCATTCCCCGGTGGGACAGTAGCCCAAAGAAAATATCTGCGTTGAGAAGTCATATTGATTCAGTTGCTTTCCGGCTCCAATATCCCATAATCGTACCGTGCTGTCCAATCCACCAGTCCAAAGCTTGGTACCATCTGGCGAAATGTCAATGCAACTGGCACCATCAGTGTGGCCCGCAAAGGTCCTTGAAACGATTAAAAATCCATTAATCATCAAGTTCATGTGAACGTGTTTCGACACAGCTTTTTCAGATTCAGTCTTGCAATTTAGGAAATTACTTATTACAACAACGCACTTATAGGTAAGTGACATTTTTTGGCTTACAATTGATCTACGTAATGACGATTGTAACTTGCCAAAACTCGCAGTTTTAAACGTTCTTTTAAGTTTAGATTGTTTATGTTTTATAATACCACATTTTTGTGTTACATATAAAAAATGAATTGGCATCCACGGTCTTTTTTTCCTCTTAAAATTTCGTAATTTCCAGTATGAGTAACCCGTGAGGCATATTGTGGCAACGGTTAGAATAATCCAAAAGTTTTTAAATAGGTAGTCATTAGTGTTGAACGTGCGAATTCGCAAAATGAACGTAACGTCAATGCGATGACGCAATATTCTTTTTTTGGCATTGGAAGTCATCCTCAAAAGAGCCGAGTATTTTTTCATAAAGTTCGCTTAATTGGTCAGAAAATGGGCACATTGTTCATTTGCCAAGAAGCAGAGGTAATCAGGAAATGCTACGTTGGATCGATTTCTGCGATTTACTTACCCAACGACCTTGCGATTATGCACATCCCATACTTGAATTTTGCCTTCACTGCAACAACTAAAGCACAGTTTCGAATCGTGGCTAATTGCAAGAGCATAACATGCTGAAGAACAAGCTACCACCTCATCCTGAAAACAATAATCATGTTGATTAGCTTCGGTCAGAGTTACCGTTAGAATACGGCAAAGTAAAATTTCAATTTTGCAGTGTACGGGGGCCTACATTTCATGTGCATCTTTGATTGGTTCGTTACACATTAGAATTACATACAGAATGTATTGTCTGTTAGTGGTTTTGATTGGATTCGCTTTTCGGTACCAAGACTCAAAATCTTTAACTACGTCTACCACGTCAACAAACAGTATTCAAAATTCGTCTTTGTTCTTGCTGAAAATTATTTTTGAAACTGTTAAATGGTTGCTGTCACGAAGGTCTGTCAGAAACAAACGCAGTTGTTCGTTCGTAAAATAAACGCGTTGAAGGATTGAAAACTTTTGCTTACAATACCTTCTTAGTAGGAGCTGATCCGGAAAGATCCCAAATTGAAATCGTGTTTGATTCACCACCGACAATAAGCGTGCTTCCGTCCGGCGTAAGCTTGCACGACCGAACGTAGCTTTCTGGTCGCAGACATTCTAACTCCGATATCGGCGAGTGTTTTACAGTTGGACTGGTAGTAATTCCGTTAGCGTTCGACATGTCCCAAATCTTGACACATCCTCTTCCGCCAGTAAAAATGTGCTTTGTTGGATTGGTTATGGTTAGGGCACATACAACTTCTCCATGTTCAAGCGAAAGAACAGGTTTCACTGCTTTTGGTATTCCTGGTCCTAGGAGTGCATCTGGTGGAAATTGGACTGGCTGTGGTGGTTGCCCTTCCCCACTAAAGTGCAATGAATATCCCCTGTAAAGAACAAATAAAAGTCATCACATCATCGAACTGTCACACTTAAGGCCAATGCTCGCTATGCGAGTGACGAGCGCATGAGCTTGTTGGCTGATAATCTACTTGAAGTAAGAATCAATACAAGATTAGTTCTACAACGATATTGCAGAAGTCCATCTACCTTTCTTGTTTAGCTTTTTACTTGGATACCTGTGGATGGTAGGATGGTGCGTAAGAAAAAAATACTGGGGTTTTATGAGTTGTTTATCAGTAAAACGGACACTGAATAGACATTAGCATTTATAGAGCTTGATTTGCAGTGTGCTTAACAACGATTAGATTTGATCTCAATCCCTAGCTATAAAGTGGCGTGATGATAGTAGTTTTTATGAGACCTACTTCAAACCTAAATTATTTAAATTAAAATATTTACTTCATATTTAACGACAAAACTTACATTTTTCCTATCCCTGATAATCCGTGAGGCAAAGAGGAGCGCATTTGTGAGTCAAGCGGACTCATGGAACTTCTGAAAACACGATTCAATGCTATAAACTATACCTTATTAATGGAAGATGGCTGCTTACTAATTGGTAAACGGTATATGTACCGCAAATGAAGTAATGGCTAACGTGTGGAACTGTGCTTTTAAATGTATGTCTTATTTGGGCATCCACTGTGCCACTGGAGTTACTTTCATGGCATTAGCTTAAAATATACAAGATTTTTAATTTACGGATTCAGTAACATTCTTTGTCCAGACATGAGCCATTAGAACCGATTCAATTTTGACATTAGAAAGATATTATGGCTTAATTCTCTGCAATTCGAGACTTCAACAGCCAATCCAATTCATTAAACAGACTTGAGTGCGGTTGATTAGTTTTCAAAGAAAACATTGCTCAGTCGAAAAGAAGTGGATGAATTTTTTTATTTTTTATTTTCTGCGTTATACGTGCTTTTAAAGGCTGTTGTGTTGTGTACAATAATTTGTAAGATAAATTCATTGCTGCGGAAAGTAAGTTTTGACACCATAGAACGAATCGCACCTGAAATGCTGCATTGCCGGATTTATTCCCGGTGGAATATTGTGAAGGTTTTCATAAAATGCTTGAACGGGAATATTGGAATGCATCATTGCTGAATAGCCTGGCATTCCCGGAAAATTCATCACCGGCGCAGTGCTCTTGGCTAAAAAAAAGATTAATTATCTGTTACAAATAAATAGCTTTTGTTTATCTGTTTTCGTTCACTAACAGTTGGTACAAGCCAGAGATCTGTTTATGCTGACGTCCACTTTTCTCGTAATTGATGAGTCCAAGAAAGAAAGATGCAGGAAAGCTCGTTTGTTCGAGTGTTAGTTATCGAAAGGTTGTTGGATCTCGATTCGATTCCCGAACTGACAATGTATTGCTGTGTCCTTGGAAAAGATATTCATTCGTTCATTCATTCATTTTTGCTTGAATGACACATTCATTCATTTATTCTTGACCACCGCAATGTCAGCGAAAATGATAGCTCACAAAAAGCATACGCAGTCTGGAAGTCGTCTATTTTCTGTTGAAGCCAAACAGTCTCGTCAAGACGAAAAGTCACAAAAAAATAAACACAAGAAAGAGTGTTCTGCGTTGATGTGATCAGATAAACAAGAGGTTGCTGTTTCAAATGTGAATAAAAAATAGAAAATTAAAGAATCATGCTATTCAAAGTTTCAAACTCCAGGAATACATGATAGACTCAAGCCCTCGTCGAGCTAGAATAGACAGAGCAAACCTTAGTCACTTACGTGCCGACTCCGACCCTGAACGTTCGGGGTTGCGACGTAGTTGTTGCCGTTGCGAATTAGGACTTTCTGAGTTGCTGTTTAGGCTGGATGGTCGCAATTGCGGACTTGATGATTTTGAAGGAGTTTCGCGATTATTGGGACCAGGCTCTGCGTAGTAACTGGAAAACACCGTTAATTTATAATTTGAAATGTGGATTACGGTTGTTTATCATCTTGTTAAATGTTTGGCGACAGCGCTATTATATGTGTTGCTTATTACGTTCATTGTTTATACAAAGCCAGAAATCCTGAAAAGATTCGAACTTGAAGAACGTTTAACTTTTCTATTTTCTTAAATAGTCTGCAATGATGTATCTGTGGTTATAGTCGACTTCATTTTTTAACGGTAAGGACCTTTACTTCTATTTTGCGTGCATCAAATGCTCAATGTTAAAATTTCAATCAATATTCAAAGTTTGGTTACAAACATACAGTATTTCGATTACCTAACCGTTCTGTCAAGTATAGAAAATCTGCATATACAGAAAGTTTACAAAAAAAAAGACCAAAAGACATCGACTATTTGTGAAAATTCATCTCAAAGCTTAGTAGCCATAGTTAGTCGTATATTAGTCTTATTTTCGACCGAACGGAACAGTAACGCTTTAAACAAGTAGGTGTATTGATAGAAAATAAGATTGAAATATTGCTCTAGATATGGTCAGGGATCTTTGCACTTGGTCAACTGAATCAAAAAAACAAGCCATCACTCAGTGCTAGCACAATATGCATTTAATTTAAATGGCTAAAAAGCACATCTTCATACCTTCGACGCTAATCCGTAATGATTATACAGCAGACAAATGGTTATGAGCCAGTATAAATATATAATGACAATAAAAACCCCACCCAAACACCAATTTATGCGACGAAGTGATAAATTTGGCAGGTAAGAGATGCATTGAAAAGATATCAAACATCAATTACGCATCAAAAAGATGGCAAAAATTGATTGTCAACCTTTTCTTTTGATAATGAGTAGCAAAGGCCTAAAGGGGTTTCTTTATATGAAGTTTGCCGAATCAAAAACGGTTGTGTTCGAGATTTTCATTAATGCTTAATTTTTTCTTACATACAAAGACTTTTCTCAGATTGATACTCATCAACGTTTCATTTATCAAACCGAAACTATACTCAGTACAACGACTGCGAAATTTTTTTAAGCTTGTTGTTCAATATACTTGAAATGAATACACATTACAGGAAACTTGAGCAGTGGAAATTACAAAGACAATAAAAGGTTTAGTTCGGTATGGCAATATCATACTATGTCAGATTAAGTAATAACTTCGACCATTACGCTTCGATAATAATTGCTCCTATCTCGGCCAACAACTCTAAAAGTCTTCAAGTTTTCAGCTTATTGCCAACAGAGAGTATGTGTAATTGAGTATATGGCACATTGAGTTGAATGCCAATTGGCCTTTAGTGAAAAGCGTTTTTGGTATTATTTTGCATCGCTTTTTCAGGGCCTACCTTTTATGCAACTCTCTTTTTCAAACTCATAGTGAAGTCTTTTCCAGCTCGGAAAATTGAAAGATCAGTGTTTTTACGACGAAGAGCAGAGTGAAATGTGAGGATTTTTCGAAGTTTCAAAATGCTTCAGAGTACAACACAAAATGTAAGCGCGGTAAAAGCACTACATTCTTACTGGTGCTTCTTTGTAGAGGTATTGCTCGACGATGCTTCCGAAGCTGGACTTGCTGTTCCGCCGCTTGAAGGCTTTTTCTTGGTTGCTGGAAACTGCCGGGATGACAGAGGCACATTTGATAACGAATTTGCTCTTTGTTCGTCCGAAAAGCGTTGACTAGGTGAATTCTCATCGACGTTTAGGGGGCTGTTACGATCCTGGAAAAAGCTTAACGATCAAAATCCTGCGGTGTGCTAAAAAAAATGAAGAGATTCGGCTAGCTGCAGTGCGAGTGCAGAGGGAGGTGGGGGTGTTTGAACAAAGACCGCATAATACAACGTATTGTAATAAGTAATGTTGTCGTAGTTGATGCATTTCATGAGTGTTTCACGCTATGACATAGCACAAACCCACTTTTAAGTTTAAGGTATTATGAAATATATCATCAAGACAATGGCTACATAAATTAGTACACTACCCGATCATGAATGTCCAAATAAGATTGTGTGGATCAACGTTATCAACGATTTGCGAAAAGTCACATGATACAACAGCAATTTTGATTTATTCTGTATCAATTAATTAATGGAAAAACGTCTGCGAGTTTCTTTCTAAAAGGCTCCGATTTGCGACCGATTTATCAAGCGTATAATTTGATAATCCCGTGGGACTCTTGGAAACAACAAAACACAATCGTAATCCTTCTACAGAAGACTCTTTGACTGAAGTGCATTTGTTTATTCTCAAATCCATTGGGGGTTTACACAAGAGTGACAGACCGTGCTGACCTATTGTTTCATCAACGAAGATTAATCGTGTCGAAGGCTTTATTGATACAAGAACATGTTTCCTTGAAAAGCAATTTCTTTCATACACGCTTTGCTTTTGTTGTTATCTAAGACAAAACCAACTTGCTTCCAATGTTTGCAAACAGTTTTAGATTTTCACAAGGCTATTAGGTTTTGAGCGAAGAAATACGATCTTTGATACAACTTGGCTTTTTGACATTTGTGTTGATGGCAATATTTACAAGTACAATAGCAAGCTAATGGAAAAATGTTTTTGTTCAGTTAGGAATTTTTAAAATTGTTAAAACTCTAATTACAGCATATTGCACCAATCATCAATAAATTCTGCAGACTATCAAAAAGCTTACTTAACGAATAAATAACCATTTAAGGACGGATTGATGGCCTGCAAAATTCCTATGTAATTTAATATAAGATGCAAATTTTCTTTTTTTAAGTATGAAATATATTTTGTACGCTTAAGCTATGCGGTTTTGATGCCTAACTATGAATGTAGTCACTTATAATTAAATGGGATCGTTTGCCCCGGATAAGTTCATTAAAGCAATAAAGTTGGTGCAATTGCTCTATATAATTTCATTCTTTCTCAAACCTAAAATTCCCACTTGAAAATAGGCAGATAGGGAAGCGTTAGCATTGAGTGTAAATAAATAAGATTTTGGCATCGCTCAATATAATTTTATTCTTTACCGAACCTAAAACTCCAACTTGAAAATTGGCCGAGATTACTAAGCGCAAGCTTTTGAATGCAAATACACAAAATTTTGGTATACCGACAATTTTTGAGTATGGGCGTCAATCTCTGTGCATGGTACTTATCGCTAAACATGATTCATAATCGAAAGCGATAGCTTAACTTCAACCTTTATTTCTCGAATTAGCGTGATTAATGAATAAGTATTTCAAGAGTTTTGGGTTTGCACTCTGCATTATCAGCAAAGGGACGAAAATATCATGCTGCGTTTTCTTACTCTTACCTTAGTGGAGCGTTTACACTGTACGCGAAGCGAAGGTCGGCAACGTTTGCGGGAGGTCGCTTGCGCCACTTCTCAAAATAGGCCAACCACTCAACAACCGTTTCGTCTTAAGTGAAGGTAAGCAACCGCTCGCGAAGTTTGCGACCGGTTGCAACCTTTTGCAAGTTGTCGATGACGTCAAATTTTGGTTGCTTCCCGTCGCTTTGCATCCAGTGTAAACGTACCTTCACCAAAGTGAGCATTGAGCACCAGACGAATTAGGACTTGTTTCATTGTGTGTTGTAGCATCAGTGTACAACTAGAATGCAGAAAAAATTGAGATACCTAATCACACAGCCTCATCCATAGTACTGGCGTTGGTTAATGTTTATGTGTCGTTGTTACTCTGATCAAAGTTTCATGAATTTGGGTGTTTTCTGTTCAAATAATTTTCCGTTGGTATCCAATCAAGATTTGATTTGGGAGCGTAAAATTTCTTCATTATTTCGATCTTAAGTCGGTATTCTGCTAATGTTGCAGTGCAGTGCATTATCACACCTACTACAAGCAAGCTTTTGTTGGAAAAGTGATAATATTTGAGCGCTCGTATCTGCTACTTATTGGCAATCAGGGGTGCACGGTGACGAAATTACAGAATGTGCAAGAAACTGCTACATGCATTATTGCTAGCTGTTGTAATACTTTTTTTGGAAACGAAATAATGTAACTGTTTTCAATATCGAAATCTCCATAGACAGGTACCGTGGAATCTTTCCGTTTCCGATTCATCTCAAGAGAGTTTAAGGATATTTCATTAAAATGGCTTTTACTAATTGCAACTTGCTATATTTTATACTACGCCTTTGATGCCAGGAAAGCAATGCTTTTCAACTCTTGAGATGCAAAAAATAAGAAAGAAATAATAATTTACGTTTAAACATTTAAACATCCGTGGGTAGAGCAGAGCAGAAATGTTGCTCAGTATGATTGATAGCCATGCTGGCTCAAAACCGATTGTTTGGTCTTCAAGAGGAGAACCAGTATAGTTTCTTGCGTTTATACAGTGTTAGATGTCTTTTAAAAAGTGTTCAATTTTGCCAACCGTAGTTGCATTTAATGAAAGTGAATAAATGAATATGGCATTGTGCTATTTTGATAAGCATTGTCTTTTAGCTGCAACGGCATTTAAGAAATGGTTGAGAATAGATTTATCTGACATCCAAAACTCCTATTTGTAATTAGAAAGTTTTTGCTCTTAACCTTATGCGCTTTTTCGTCAGCCCAATACTACTATACTCGGGACAGTTTTTTGGATTAACTTACATCGTTTGAGACATCCACAATCAGATCTCGGTCGCTCTTATCTCCATCTGAATCCTGAAACAAAGCAAAGCAATGGAAATAACAAACATTTGACAACCCTTGCAAAATAAATTATATTTTGCTATTGCTGGATAGTTTTTAGCTTCTCCGCTTGAAAAATGTTCTCGAGAGAGAATGACGTAGTCATTTGCTTATCCAGACCTCTACCCCCCAAAAACACTATTTTCTTGTCGGCGCAAGAGCAGTATACAAATCTTCAATCGGCAATACATAACATAGCTTGAGCAATAAGCATAAATGGGTTAGAAATTAGTACAAATCAAGAAAATATGTTTGACAGCTGAAATGAGTTTGATTAGGTTTGAGGTAGAAGATAGGAATGATTCGCTGTCTACTGGAACACATTTACAGCTGTTTGCAGAAAGTTTTTTTTTTGGATTTAGATGGAGCAGCTTCCCTATCAATTGCAGGGGTAGCCATTTCTGGCCGTACTATGTATCCAATTCAGCTAAGCGTGATTATTGTATTAAACTAGTCGTCGTATTTTTTATACAAATTTTAAGTAAATCTTAATGTTGTGATCAGGGATGTGTAAGCGGAAGCTGTTAAAGGGTACCGCTTCCTCTTTCACCATTCATATCGAACGTCAAAACTTGAATGTAGCGCAATTTAAAAAATATATACGACGAAAAGTGAATGTTTAATCGATCATCATTTGCAAAGAAACATTTTAAAGGCTTGTGGCTCACTTAGATCCGGGGCAACCCGCACCCAATCAACTCAAAGATGAATCACGTAGCTAACCAGCTTATTTTTAAAATTATAAGTGTTCAAAAATTCTCTAGTTTAGTCCTAAAATGTAAAGATTTTCTCAAAAATATTTTTAAATGGGGCCGTACTCGGGCCTTACTAATATAAAGAAAATCTGGGGCCATACTCGTATAAAACAGCATTCCCCAACATAAACATAGTTTCCAGTTCCAGCATTTTAATTTCTTTCTCTGCGGTTACATATTCTTGAAAAGCAAACATAGGAGAGCATCATAACGTCTCTCAAACAAAGTTTATAATTGTATGACTTTTAAACATGATGTTATAACAGGGGTCGGCAACCTTTTGGTGCTGCCGGGCCAAAATCAAGCTCAATAATTGGCCGCGGGCCATAAACAAGGTTTCCACTAAATCTGGACGAAAAACTACACAAAAATGTTTATGTTGTCGAGTCAAGTCAACGAGGCTGTTGATGTTGTGTTTGCTATTGAAAGTTTAGCTAAGGTAAGAAGTCAAAAACTTAACTACTTGTGAAGAAATGAAAATGCGCGACAACACTCATTTACTGTTACTGTCATAACTTTAATAAGGTGTTGATCTGAACAGAGGCGTTCCTAAAGATGGTGGCACCAGGGGCGGAATTTCGTGGTGGCACCCTTTTTCGGTCTAAAAATAGGTGAAGACCAAATAAAAGGTCATCGCTGCAAAATGAGTGGGTTTTCAGTCCAAAAAGGTCTTCGCCTAACAATCAGTGGGTTTTCGGTCTAAATGAGGGTATTCACCACAAATCGGTGGAGTTATGGTTTCACCCCAAAATGGTGACACCCGGGGTGGGGCACTCTCCCCCCCTCGCGACGCCACTGGATCTGAAAAATTTATTATGGTCACGGACGCCAAAAACATAAAAACAAACTCGTGAAGAAATTAAAAAGCATTCTTTATTGAGAGCAATAGCTTCGGTGAAAATCAAACAAGTAGGTCTTCCAAAGTGATTTACAAAAACGAAATGTTTTCCCACTCTACTTTAAAAGCTCTGAATTTCTCATCAACTTTTTACGTTTTGACAACATTTTAAGATTGCTAAAATAAATTACATTAGCTATGTTTTCTAGCTCTTAACCAAACACAAAATAGAAATTCTGTTATTATTAAAGCAAACTGCTCAGTGGAAAAGAAATAGATTAGAAAGCATGTAACTGCAATTCCTGCAAAAACTATTGCTCTCCGTGTTTTCATTGGTCAAGGTGCGATCTTTTTTCGCCGGTCTTCAACAGAATAAAACACGAAAATGCGTCCGGTCAACTCTATTGCGTCAAGCAGTTGTTTAGAAGCGTGGTTTCAGCTTAAGTAAATAGTGATCACCAAACGTCTGTTTGCTACACAAATTGTCATAGTTACGTAAAAAGGTCGCGGGCCGGATAAATACACCATTTCAAAAAGAGGCCGCGGGCCGGATAAAATGAGTCGGCGGGCCGGATTTGGCCCGCGGGCCGCAGGTTGCCGACCCCTGTGTTATAACTTAATGCTTGTCTTAATGATTGCTAAGGAAGAATGGCAGTACGGTACGTAAGTATGGTTCGGTGCGCCTCAATTTTTGCTAAAAAGTACGGTACGCGTTTTTTGGAAAGGTACGAGTACGGTACTTTGGTACGCTGTTGGAATGCACGTACTAAACGTACTAACGTACCGTACCATGCAAGTCCGTTACATAACGACATTTGCAATTCGATGACGACGGTATATATCGTACTTGTGTTAGTATGATACGTTGTTAGGCGTCTGTAAATCGTTTATGACACGTGTTCTGACTTCTGATTATTTGTTCTCCTCCCCTACCTTCTCCAAGAACTAAGGACAAAAGGCGTCACATGAGTTGAAAAGCTCCAAACGTGGCAAAACTGATTTTCATGAATTCCATTTTAGAATATAATTAAACCTTTATTTTTAAAGCGTGGAAAACGAGAACTTTGAAAACCCTTGGCAATTTTTTTATTTACGTACCATACCTCTCAACTACGGTACGTTTAGAGCTTTGATCGACCTATGTATCGTACCTTTCACGTACTCTGCGTTTAGAGCGTACCATCCAATGAAAAGTACGTGGGTACGGTACACACCCAAAAAATTTTTTTTGGTACGTTACGTTAGTACGGCACGGTAAATTTTTGAAGTACGCCATGTTCAAATTTTGAACCCACCATACCTTACTGCCTAGAGGCGTCGCTAAGAATGGTGGCACCCGGGGCGGGATTTCGTGGTGCCACCCTTTATTGGCCAAAAAATAGGTGAAGACCAAAACAACAAAAAAAAGGTCTTCGCTGCAAAACGAGTTGGTTTTCAGTCCGAACGTGTGTGATGACCTAAAAAAAAAGGTCTTTGCATACCAATCAGTGGATTTTCGGTCTCAAAAGAAAAAAAACAACAAATGGTGTCACCCCAAAATGGTGACACCTGGGGCGGGCCGCCCCCCCGAACCCCCCCTCCCCTAGCAACGCCACTATTATACTGCCATCCTTGTTGCTAAGTACCGTTTGCGACAAGAATTATTTTAATATGGTGCTGTGCAATGTGCATAACTGCTGCAATGTTTTTTTTTATTTTGCTGTCCTAAAAATACACATTGCCAGCAAAATTTCGGAGCCAACCACATGCACAAACAAGTTATTAAAAAAAAATTCTGCGAATGTGGAAGCTTCGCCCCACGGCTGCCTAATTATGCATAACAGCGCAGATGGAGTTGAAGTAAGTCATTATCCAGAGTGCTTTAAAATCCGTCACCAGACCAAAATAATCGCTCATTATTTTAAACTTCTGGGTAAACGTTCAGAGAAATTTGCATCAGTTGAAACTTAACGACCTTGTGATTAGTTGGACTTTTCGCTTCAGGGTCGCTCCAAATCCGAATTCCTGACTACGCCCATGAGCAGATTCTTGCGATGACAAAAAAAATTACGTCATTAAGTGGTGGAAGCGAAAGCGATTCAAAAATTGCCGCTTCCACATCCCTGGTTGTGATACTGGGTACATCTTAGAAAATGTTGTTGCAGGCAATGCGATGAATAAGCAAATCTTACTTCATTTTCCAGCTTGCGCTTTTTTGAGGAAAAATTGTCACTAGCTGTGCTGTAATTGGTTGGTAAATGTCCATTAGGTATTTGTTTTTCGGGGACTGATAAATTAGACGCTGATGCACCTGTGGGTAGATGACGAGCAGATCCATTCACTGCTGCAGGTGAGCTGGCAGCCTGCAAATATAAACCATGCACAACCACTGATTTGAGAAGAACGTGTCATTCATTGGCTTCTAAATAAGGTATTTAGGTTTCTGTCATCATTATTGCATTAAGCCTTGGTTAAGAGAAATAAAATAGGTTTCAATAGCTACCTAGAAGAGTGTACCTTAATATATTTTGTAATGTTCTTAAGTAAATATACAGCTATTGATCAACAGTGTTTCAAGTAGTTTTTTTTAATGGTATACACTTCATTTAAAGTCATATAGAATTCCTGTTACTTGAGCAAGTAATGTGAAGTGTTTTGAAACGTGCTGCTTAGAACGTAAAAAAATTCAAGCTATTAATACGGTGACTGCTGTATACTTAGCCCACCCTATATGCTGCGTTTGAGATTAAGATTTTAGAATTTCTGAAAGCTTTCAAACAGTGAGTTGCGGATAAACATTCGTTTTGATACAGTAATTTGTAAATATGCTAAGTGAATACATCCAAATATGAATCAAAAAGTTTATGAAAAATAAACGATATCGCAGAAAAAAAATTAACAAAATAAGGACCAACTTGGTCCCATTTGAGAGGCTAAAGTCACATATTGCACATTTTATGGGTGTGTTTAGAAAGATACGGGAAGTTTTTCAATCAGCAGTTAGTTATTAGTGATTTTCGATGAGTTTATGGTTATGCTAATAAATGATTAGTGATTCAAGTTTGCTACCACGGGTAAAACGCAACTGGATCGTTCGACCAATAACAAAACGTTTTTAAAACCAAATCATCGTTCAAACAAACTCAACTTGCAACATAGCTATGTGACTATATTATTATCGATGAGCGATGATTAAACATTACCTAAATCAAACAAATTAAAAAAAAGTAAACAAAATTTTTAATAGTATAGTATCTTTTAAACTAGGGTTAAAAGTAAGTATTTGCACTGTGCCAATAAACGTATGCCATCATTTTCAGCTACAAGAAAAGCTGATCAAAACCGCAAAACCCCCCTTTTGTACTTCGATAATTCTCCTAACTTCAAAGTAGTTAAGTAATGTGATGGGATGAAAGAGGCAGTTAAGCGTAACCACCATTATGACATAATTTTGATTAAGCATCACTTATCAGTAGACAGTGGCTTGGTAATGATGCTTAATTACTAATGTTTTGAAAATGCTGCTCATTTTTTGAAGTAGCTTAGTTCAGCACCTTAGGAAAGGTTTTACGAGACACTGGTTTGATTTTCTTACGTAGCCAGCGCTGGGTAGACCAAACATTCAAATTTTTAACTGCAATGATCGGTAACTATGTTGTTTCGGTATGTTTCAGACATTTTTATAGTTTTACAACACTACAAGTTGTTCAAAATCTTTGAATTTACTTTCGAGTATTTTGACCTATGCAATAATGTCGGTCATTAACGAAAACTATGGTCAACAATCACCAAAACAACTCGGTGACAAATTTCAAGTTTTTCAAGCCAAGTAGTCAGAAACTGCTAATGAAAAGTTAGGACTGAAGGTGAAGTGCAAGTGTGTGATAAAACAATTAGTCAATCAATCTTGAATTTTGCACTGAGCACGGATTTCTACCAAGTTTGTGAACATTGATTCATTCATTCATGCGAAGAAACCACGTCTTACTACATCAACGGGGAGCAGCCTTTTTTGGATTCTGTTTTCAAGCCTTTTGTCAGGCTGGACTATCGCGACGGGTAGACTGCTTGGCCCCATAGGAAATAAGTGTAAAATGTTTTTTCCTGGGACACAACTATGCACGATCACTGATCAGTTTTGATGGCCATCCGGAGGCCAGCAACATTTTAATCACCAACTGACGCTCTTTCACTGATAGTCGCTGAGGTAAAATCGAATCAATGGAGAAAGCGAACGAGAAAGTGAAAAAGCGTTAAATGCATTCATTTAACCGTTCTAGACCAAAACATTTGTTATGTACTGATTGTTGACTATTTTTCTCACCGATTCTTCGATATTTTTGCAGTCGATATATTGTTTTTTTCTCACTGATTCATTGTGGGTCCGATTCCGCAATTATTTAAGTTCGTAGTAAATTTACTATTTATTCGCTTCTGATTGACGATTAAGTAGCATAAAGCTGACAGTTTTTACCTTGTATGGATTATCATGCAGCTAGGTAGCGATATACATCGATCTTTCAAAATTAAAATCAATTCAAGTGCACGCCAGAAAATTGATTATTTTCGCTGGCGTGCACAACAATCCTATCATTAAGATTTTGATCAGATTGAAAAGACTTTCTTCCAAACGATTTTAGGATTTAGCTGTAGCGGAAAATAACATACAAACTAATATTTTTGATAAGATTTTTGGTAGCTTGCTTTGAACCGCACGTATCATAATTTTGCCTTAATTTAGAAGCAGATTAAAATTGATGTAGGGCGTGTTTAGGTTTAGCTCAAGGATACAATTATGTTACCAAGATCTCTTTGGCATTGGAATGAATCTTTACCATACGTATTTGCTCCCCAGTAAAAAATCAAAGAATGTTGAAAAAGATGACAGCCTTCATTTAGATTATGTACTAATGTGTAACCAAAGCCCTTCACCTTCACCAGTTTGTGTAAACAGATAAATCAGGATATATTTCTTGTTATGAGCTTTCTGAACGTTGCCAGTATTAACGTCGTTCTCTTCAACACCTAGAATTGTCGAACAATGTATGGCTTAAACAGTGCGAGAATGAATATTAACGTTTTCTTTTCACATACCCAGCCTTTGTGAATATTATACTGGACACTTCTGCGAACATTTTATCGTCCCCCCCGCAAAAAAAAATTGTGCAAAAGCAAGTCTTTAGGCCTAAACTTGGGTAGAGTTGTTTCAATCATGGTATTCCAAATGCAATTTTTGAGGGTACCCAACTCTTGGTACCTTGTTGGCAAGCGGTAATACGTATTCGAAGAATGTCCATTTACCATTCGGAAAATTATCGAAACCCGAAAATTTGTTTCGCATCTCGGACAGAGTGGATTTCAAAAAATTTATGATAATTGAATGAAATTTTGTTTCCATTGTATCACCAAACAATCTTATTAACATATCATTCAGTTGGAGACACCACGCATTGATTTTTGAAACTAGTAGGCCTACTCGTAAGCAGTACTTACAAGTCGATTTTCTCGTTCTTTTGCGGCCGCCAAGTGATACGAAGTCGCTGCCACTAAAAGCAAGTTTAGAAGTTAAAGTTTTTACAGAGTCTCATTAAAAATGTATGTAATGTGATGATTTTATAAATTTTAGGATAACTTTAGTTTATCACTTTTTCTGTATAGCCAAGAGACAAGAACAAATAAACCTTCAACACGAAAATAAGTTTACTTTTTCGGACGTACTGTACGACTCGCTTGGTTTCAAAAATTTACACTAAAAATCGTTCAACAAAGCATAAACTAAGTGTTTGGCTGTCACTTGCTTAAAAGAACCCATAACGAACGCAATAAGCGCTAAAGCGATTCTAATGAAGAACAAATTAGATTTAGATCAGTTTTGCTATTTCTGAAATCGATAGTACTGTATAGATTTGCAATTTCGCATTGCCAAGCCTAAGCCAGTGAAGTACTTTTAGCGATAGACTTGTAATCACGAAATCTAGAAAATTTCTTTCATTGTTGGCGATGCATTTTGAAGGGATACAAATTTTCGCGATGTTAGTTTCGACTTTCAAATATAGTCGATGTTCTGGTGGCTCTTTCCGAAACTGCCACGCTGGTAGGCTTTAGGATCGAAAGCACTACGGAAGTTCTGCACACACTTAAAATCAATTAAATAACGAATGTACAAAATTGAAGAAATTTCAAATATTGTGCTCACTCTTCCACCGTGTATGGTAGACAAGTGGACAGCTTGACTCGAAAACCAAAAAGGTCTCTTAGCTGTCTCCTGGCAAGGCAACTTGGTAACTTAAAATGTAATTGCAATTACTTTCGCTGTTTCTGAATTCTTCCTTTGCTGCAGCTTGAACCAGATTTGCATTTAGAGGATGCGGAGGTTGGGGTGCTCCAAAAGCAGCATGTGACAACGCTAGCAAACTTGCAGCAGATGAGGAAGTAGGGAGAAGTGGAGGAGCTCCCGCGGGATGAGGAGGTATTCCTGGTATTTGAGATGGAAGTGCGTGAGGCATTGGAAATTGTCCAGGCACCTGTTAATAGTTCACATGATTCTTTTAAACATATTTCTCTAAAATTTCTGTATCCACTTTATTGCCAATTATTTCAGCTGATTAAAACTTTCGACCAGCTTGCTTTAAGCGGTTCCTCCTTACGTCACAAAATCTTCTTGATTTGATTTTACTGAAGTTAATTTATGACAGTTCGAGAACCTAAACTTGTTTGAGCATTCATGTTGCGAAGGAGTTCAGTTATTGGTAGTTTTTTTATGCAAAAAGTAGTACTTACTTGACTGAGATCTGCAGAAGTTACTTGCTTGGCTCGTTCTAATGCGGATGCAACCTGTTGCTGTTGCTGTAAATCAATTAGAACAATAATGTAGAAATTGTCAATATTACTGCAAATCTTGACTTTTTATTATTTCGCGCTACTTTGTTCTCTGTCCGATCGGCTTTACTGTCGTGGTCTCCAAGTTATTGCGTATTGTCCACTGGTAGGAATTCGTTTTAGCAAGCATTTTCGATCAACATTCTATATTGATTTTCATTGTTCAAAGAGTAATTTATCGATTTTTGCAAGTCTTCTGGGATTTTTTGTGTTATTACTTGACAATTTCGTGCTCAGACGCATTTGGAGTCAAAATAACGTTGATAAAAGTTCGATATTTTTTGTTAATTGCCGACACTCTTGCTAAATTTCAAATGCCGCATTTATATTTGGTTTTAAAACTCAACATTTCGTCAGCCTACGCAGCTAAATTGAATGTCTTAGTTTAGAATTTTTTGCGTTAAATGCAGGGGATTTTTGCACAGAATGAAATAAGTATTTGCATGAATGAACATCAAAAACACTATTGGTTTGAAACGCTACGTTTCCATTTATTTAGTCAGTTTGAAAAAAGATAAAATTAATCCAGGAAAATGTCAGGGTCAGATCTGCTTGTTAAATCAACTGAAATCCGGATGAGCTATTTTACTGTTACATGCGAAGTAAGTGTAAACTTAAGCAGGTTGAGACGTTGTGTTTTATGCAGATGAAAAACTGCAGTACAACGAAATAGGTTTTAGCCGAACCTAATTACTGTATGAATTCGGTACGGCATAAACGAAATTGCGATTTTGTATGTTGATTAGGCGACATATGGTTCTCATCTGTTGCCGATAAATGCATATTGCTGTTCAGTTTGTCCCACGAGAACTGATGTTACGATACGCGAAATGTATGTGAGAACGCGCCTGAAATTGTAGCAATTTAAAATATGAAAATGCGTGTTTGTTTGATTGTTTATTTCAGTGGTTCTCAAACTGTGAGCCGCGGCACACTTCCAGGTGTGCAGCGTAGCTTTTTGCAGTTTTGGAAAATATGCTAGTATTTCATTTAGGCTCTTGGTCTTAATTATTGTTTTTGTAAACGTTGTAACGTAATCTACATTTATTATTTTTCATTATGTCTCAAAATTTTTGTTAAAATTGGACTGTAGTTACTGGTAGCTTAGTTTGTAGTTCCAAGACTTAACTCAACATTTATTGTGTCGAACTCACTAGCACTTATCACCCATAATTATTATTTGTGTAAACGTTGTGATATAGCAATTAGGATTTTTCATCTCGTTTCAAATATTTCCTGGTAAGATTGCAGTGTTGTTATTGGTAGGCTAGCTATAGCAGGTCTTCGAGATTTCTGATAATGTTGACTTTTCTGCCGAAGAAGAAGAGCAGCTCATAGAGTTACGAAATGACTAATTTTTTCAAGCAATGTTTCCCCCAAAAAGCTTGGACGAGTTTTGGCTATCTGTTTACAAATCTTATCCAATGATCGGTGTCAAACCATCAAAATAATGCTGCCATTTGCATTTTCATGGCTCTGCGAGAATGGATTTTCTGCTTGACAGAAATTAAAAGCAAAAAAACGAGAAAGACTTCTTGCTATTGACTATATGAAATGCGAACAGTAGCGTAGCCAGATGGGTATAGCCACTTCCCCCCTCCAATTGGTCTGTCGACCAAAATGCAGAATAAGAAAAATACCACGTTTTTGCACTACTGAGACTGTTTTTTTTGCACTGAAATGGACTAAAAAGTGATTTAAAGCAACTTTTGAAACTTATATTCTGGGAGGGGGGCTAATTTGTCAAAAACAAAACTTACAAATCAACGAAAACTTTGAAAAATGATCAAAAATAAGGAATCAAGTTTGATCGCTAGTGTAAAAATGCTGAACATAGGTTTCATCAATACATCTAACTTAGGAATAGGGGAAGGGAGCTATTCAGTATTAGTTAATTACCAATCACTTCTCTGAAATACATTTCCATTATCCCCTCCCAATTATTTTTCTCTATAAAATATACGCAAAATAGCTTACTCCGTTTGAGTTTTAATAAACTATAAGATTTTATGATTTACCAGCAAGTAAACAAGACAACTGCAATGTTACCATTAGCCACTTCCCACATAGCCCATTTATGAACCCAGTTTTATCATGTTGCACTGCCAATTTCTATGCCATGTTTTAAAAGCATTAATTTTTATCAAGATAGCCCTAAAATTGTTATTTTTGCAAAAAAACGCAAAATTTTCAAGCGCTGGGGGCTCCGCCCCCAGACCCCCAAAACGCTCCCCCCACTGCAAATTTCTGGCTATGCGCCTAAATGCGAGTTTATTTGACAATGACGAGACCTCGTTTCGACCTTATTTCTACCCAAAACACAGGCTCATCCATCGCATTGAAGTTTGCAGAATAAAGTTAAGTAAATTTTTTTATTTATTTTTTTCAGTTAGTGTACCGCGAATTTTTGAAAGGTTTTTAGTGTGCCGCACCATAAAAAAGTTTGAGAACCACCGGTTTATTTGCACAAAGGTAGGGTGCTGAAACCTAACAGATATAATAGGGAGAGTTCGCTTAAATTAGAGCTTCCATCGGCAACAAAATTCAAAAAAATATACTTCAAAAAGTTGGAGCATATAACAAAGAATACTTCGGTTATTGTTTTGAAAGGCGTGTTTGACCACAAAAATACAACGTGATAGAGGCACCTAATGACAAACACAACACGGTAGAAACGATTTGACTAAATCTTGATCCGGTAGAAACGATTTGACTAAATCTTGATCCATCTTAAGTCAAAATAAATTCGCAGTCAATATTAATTTCCTGTCGAACTTTGCGACCGTACTTAACCCATAAAGGCAATGAAAATCGTCTTGGCCTTGCCTGGTTTTAACCATGAGAAAAACTACAGTGTGGCAGCAGCTGTTGTCTGATTACACTTTTAACATAAACTGTAGCGCAATAAGGGCCTTATTGCTCTGTAATTATGAGCATTTCTACTTACTTCTTGAGTGAGGCAGCCCATCAACTGAATTATTATCTGATGGAGTCGCTTTGCAATCTCAGTCTGCAACAGCATCGTAAGAAAAATAATTGCTGTGATTATTTTAAGCCTATTTTACTGCAAGAAAGAGCAAAAAGGATAATCATCACAAAGCGGATAATTACGCCGCAAAAATCAAAAATTAATCTATACTGCAATACTTTACTAGACTAATACTACAGGGTCAGGCAAAATGATCCGACACATTCGAAGCTTGAATAAAAGCCAAATAAGGCAAAGAAACAAAAAAGTGTTTTTATTTTCGAAAATTACATTTAATGCCATTCTCTTTCATTAGGTTTTAAAAATTACATCAGTCATATCGGATATTGGGGCTCATTAAACCTACAAACGTGTCAAATCATTTTGCCTGACCCTGTAAAATACCTTTCTACCATGGTTTGCTGTTTTTTGTTTCCTTTTTAACCTCCATTTTTACTCTTTGTTTTATTTATTGTTCTTTTTTGCTTCTACGAGTACAGCTTGGTTAGATAGCTTCAGAGCTTTTCGGCTCTTTTTGGCGTCGTGAAAACGCTTTATTAATTGCTACGTTCATACAATGAATTGCAATGGGGTTTCTAAGTTTAGTGCAATGTTAGATTATAGTTACAGTGCTTTCACAGAGTGCACTAATCAGCAATGCATTACGATGGCACAGACATTAATCAACGACAGTGTTACAACTTACAACCAATATCGTCAAAGTTGCGCTATACTTGGAGGACACGTCAAACGACGAAGTGCTTTAAATAAAAAATCTTTGGCACTGCTGAATCAAAAAGATTGGAGTTGAAATTTTATAAACCCATTAATTTTGCATGCCGTTCTTTAAACCAAAGAACACACATGTTATGTTCTCCTGTCTTAGCCATTTGAGGCAGCATGAGCAAACTGCCCCACAATCGAAATCAACTTCTTTGTTCGTACAAATGTAGTTGATTAAAATTACAGCTAGTTTTACTTTACCGGATTTATCTTTATATAATAGTCAGATCTTACCTGCTTTTGCACTTCAACATTCATGCCGAAAGACATTTCGTAATACTAAAAAAAATTAACCAATAGCCAAAAAAATAATAAAACAATTGTATTTCCCAACATGTACTTACGATTGTACAATTTAGGACATTTTAGCGTCTTGAATTTTCAGGTAAGTTATTGGAATGATCAAATGTTACCATTATAATGGCAAAATTAGCTCTTTGGATGCTTATCAGTAGTCGAGTAGATAGAGTGTCAACTGCTGAAACGGTAAACTAGGGTTAGATTTCTGGAAAAATTAAAGACTGTAAAAGTTGGCATTTACAGCTTTCCTGCTTGAGGTTCAACAAAATGGGACAAAGTAAAATCCCCATTGTTAGCGGTAGACTGGTGGCAACTTGACTCGAAGACTACAGGGTCCTTTCCTCCTTCCTGGCAACTCCGTAAATTAAGACGTAATTACAATAATAATGGTTCTAAATATATAGCTACATTAGAGTACTGTAGTACCCTGAAAAAAAATTGTGATTTTAAGTCATTAACGTTTAATTTTAATTTTTCAGTTACGTTTTTGATTTGGCATCTCCAGCTTCTTTCTAAGCTTGACGCGACTAGTAAGCTAATATACTCGAGCTGCTGAATTGAATAACCGATTTTTAATCTAAAAAATTATTTCACCTGTAATGAACGTGGTTATGATAAAAATAGATTGCTGAAAAGAAGGAAATCTTACCATGACATAGTATCGTTGTATTTCTGCTTTTTCGGCTGCTACTTTTTCCAAATCCATTTTCAGTCTAAATATATTATCATGAGAGTATTTCCAAGTCATCATTTGGCTGAGCCAATGGTTCCGCTTAATTAAAACCTAAATTGACCATTTAGAATTTAAATTCTAAATTTTTCAGTTTAAGTAACGTTTGCAAGGTTACTTGTTCTTTACAGCTGGTAGAATTGACAATGGAGCCTGGTCAGTGGTCATTTATTTTCTCGTAGGGTTACTGTTTTCATAACAAATTTGGAAGATTGTACTAGTCAACGTAGGCCAGGAGATGAAATACCTTGCGCAGCTTCCAACGAGCTAGTATGACCAAACAAAAAAAATCAAATCTTTCATTATGCTCGCTGTATTACGCTGAAGCGTGTTACGAGCTTGCTGGGTCCATCTTTGCGCCGTTGCGCAGAGGCATCACAGCTCGCTTCCAAGAAGGGTCCGCAGCGGTGGCGAGCCGCTGGCAACACTGTGTCCGGTTTGATCAGCCGGGAGATTTGACCTCAGACCTCCCGCTCCAGAGAAGAACGGGTTACTCAGACCTCTAGACCAACTGGCCCTACAGTTTACTGCATCAATCCATTATCGGTTTTCAACATTAGTCTCCATATTCGAATGATTTGCTATAATGTCTATGCAAAACTTCCGCGCCGTTATTGATATCGACCACAGCGATATAATACATTTTTCTAGTGTACCTTTGAGTTTGGGTTTGTAAAAAATTGAATTCTTCTTTAATTCGATCACATGCTTCAGAAATACCTGCGTTGAATTGCTGACCTGCTGCGACAGCCGGAACCTAAGCGCGAATAATGAGGTTATTGCGATGTTCATTGAGTATTAGTACATCCTGATCAGGTGTAAAGCGATATGAATTTTTTAGTTGATAGCAAAAATCTTTTCAATACTGGATCAGTCGATGAATTACCGCGACATAAACGTACCAAAGATGACAGGGATGTCTCTTGATCTTGAGGCATGAACACCTGTATTTTATTATAGCCAATATCGAGTTTTGATGCAATCCTTCGCTAATGACTGGGCTTAGTACCCTTTTAGCGTTTGCAATAATCAATACTACAGCACTTGAAGACCTCTTGTTGCGTGATTTATAAAGTGCTTTTTCAAAGTCAATGGGGGATTTTTGATAGATCTTCCAAAAATACTTAGAATCTTAATCTTGGGGAGAATTAAAATAGATTAAGATTATTGCAGTGGAATGGATGAAAAATAATAATACGCCACACAATATGTTTTTATCCTATACTAGCTTATGCTATAAAATTTCTTAATGCAGGTACAATAAACGAATTGCACAAGTTTCACTAAGAATAAACATAAAATTGTTGTATTTGGAAGCCGTTTCGACTTGCTACTTAAGGCATCATCAATCTTATTCAATTGAAGTATCAACTTCATTTGATTTTTTACGACAGCTTTAGCGATGTTATTCTAAAAACTGTTCCTGAAGTCCAATTTTTATGCTCCATGGAATTGCGCAAAGTTTTGCGCTGTTTATCAAGCACAGTGTTATCAACACATCACTCGAGAACAGTAACTAATGACTAACTTACTGGTTGTCGCGTCGGAAACATGTTTATTCGTTTGTTTAAATTAATTTTTGTGGCTCATCACATCTCTAGCAGAATTACAAATATGTTTGTTAGCACTGAAAAAATGAAAAATAATTTTAGTGTGCGATCTGAGCCTTAACATTGCGTCGCCTAGAAAGTTTATTTGCGACGGTTTTTTTTATTCTTCAGCCAGGGCCGGATTAGGGCGTGAGTAGGCCTGACGCTGAAGAGAAAAGTGAGTTAACGTGATAAAATGAAGTTAAAAAAGTCTTCACTCAAAGCTAGGTTGATGGCATAGGCGTAGGAGGTGGGGGGGCCCGGGGGGCACTGGCCCTCCCCCCCCGGTTGGTGTAAGGTGTCCAAATTTCGGGCAAAATTTTGGGCTATTTCATATATTTTAGGCAATTTTGCGTCAAAATTTCGGGCAATTTCATATTTTTGGGCAATATTGCGTCAAAATTTTGGGCAATTTCATGTCGTTTGGGCAAGTTTGCCTCGTAAAATATTCCGAACGCTGGATAGAAAAAGCCCTCTCAAGGTGAGTGAAGACCTTTTTTTTTGTTTTTTGAAGGCCACCACAATTTGGACAGAAAAAGCGGCTCAATTTGAGTGAAGACCTTTGTTTTTTGTTTTTTTTGAGGTCACCTTAATTTGGACAGAAAAAACGATCGATTTGTCAGGCAACTTTCAAGTCATTTTTCGGGCAAAACTTTGGTGCCCCCCCAAATCATCTTGAGCTCCTACGCCCATGGGTGATGGCCAAAAATCTTCTTCACTTTCTTTTCAGGCCTATTTCAAGAATGGGCCTAATGCTGCAGCATCGGTAGCATCCACCTTAATCTGGTCCAATTTCCAGCGCTGCCCAGTATTTTTATTCCTGGTATCAGCGTTGCAAATGAATGAGGTTGGTAAATAATCAACCTTCTAAAGGCTTGGTCATTTTGCACTTTCGCCGAGTGCACCGGGTTTGGATCATTTTTAGTCTGACATCTCTCCGCAGCCGTCTCCACATGAGTGACCCTGGGCTGGCTTCGTGTGGCAGATTCGTCGGTACACGCTCTGCCTCACACGACAACATCATGACTCAAGACTTTGAAGAAATTTTACGCTGCCTGCCTAAAAACTTTTGAACTAGCGCGGTAACAGAATCTGAGAACGTTTGAAAATGTGATAAAGATATGTCTGAAGTTGTGGAGCTGTGTCCTCAGTGGCAAGGTAGCTCTGTTGAAGAGCTGAGACGGACGGGGACCCTCAGATAATTGCAAACGACTTGGGCCGACATCTAAACTGAAAATTACGCTACATCATGTGAAAAGCAGTTCTGCCTAGCACCTATCGTGGCAGCTTTACGCCTTTACAACGGCATTCAGACGTCATAGTCACGGTTTAACCTACAGGGCGTCATAATTGTACCTTTTGCATTGGAATATTTTGGCGACGGCGTAGTTCATTTGGAAAGCGTAGAATTGGTGATCGAAAGGTTACTGGCTCACTTTTCGTTGTAAAATGGTACTATGTTGTTGTGTGTTCGGGAAAGAAATTTAAACGCTTATTTTTCATCGGGACCAGTGGCGTCGCTAAGGATGGTGACACCCGGGACGAAATTTCGTGGTGTCACCCTTTATAATGATTAGTAATCTGCAAAAGTTTATATTTGAAAGATAGCGGTACTACTTCATTACTGTAGATAGCGGTTGTTATTTGACTATCTCAAAAACTTCTCATTGTAAGATTCTAAAACTAGGGAAGTATGAGCAGCATACGTCTCATTATATACACGCAACCAAAAATCAGCAATAAGGAAAGAGGCGTTTCGGGGGTTTGGGGCAGAGCCCCCCAGAACTAAAAAAATTTGTATTGTTTTGCAAAAATAACTTAATTTTAAGCTTATTTTGATAAAAATTAATGCTTTTAAAACATGGCATAGAAATTGGAAGTGCTAAAACATGATTAGATTCAGGCGCGCAGCCAGAAATGTACAATGGGGGGATGTTTCGGGGATCTGGGGTACATCCCCTATTTGCCGAAGACTGGAGGTTGGAGAATAACGCCTCCAGCGGTCGTAAGCACGGGGGTCTGGGGACGGAGTCCCCAGAGCTTAAAAATTTTGTATTTTTTTGGCAAAAATAACTAAATTTTGGGTCTATATTTTGACAAAAATTAATCCTTTTAAAACGTCGCACAGAACATAGCAGTGTAAAAACATGATTAAACTGGGTTGCATGAATGAGCACTGGCTATGTGGGAGGTGGCTAATGGTAAAATTTCAGTTATCTTATTTACAAGCAGTTAAATCATAAAATCTTACAGTTCAATGAAACTTGCAAAGAGTGATCCATTTCGTCCATATTTAATAGAGAAAGATAATTTGAGAAAGAGAGGAAGGGCTAAGGAAACGATATTTACGTCGAAGGGATAGGTAATCAACTAATATTAAATAGCCACCCCCATATTACTGAGCTCATATCTTTTTTTGATAAAACCTATATTCAGCATGTTTCAACAAGCAATCAAATTGATTGCTTGGTGTGGCATTTTTCAATGTTTCTATTAGTTTGTAGGTTATGTTTTTGGCAAATTAACGCCCCCCTCCCCCTCTAAATAAATGTTTCAAAAGTTGCTTAAAATCATTCTTTTGCCCATTCCGGTGTGCTAAACGTTTCCAGTGATATTAACGATAGTCTGATTTTCTTTTTTGTTTGGTATCATAAAATGGTGTCACCCCAAAATGGTGACACCCGGGGCGCCCCCCCCCTTAGCGACGCCACTGATTGGGTCCCATCAATCTACCCGTTGTGGTGGCCCACCTGACGAAAGATTCGCAAAAAGAACCCCAAAAAGGTACTTTGTGTTGGTGTGGTTAGATAGACTTTAAGCGCCTAGTTTATATGCATGAACAAAATCGGAGAATTTTGATTTCTAATTGTTGTGTTTAAGTGTCTCAACTCAGCCATAGCATTCTATAGTGTATCCTTGTTTCGGTACTCGGTACATAAGTGCTTCCATGATTTTGCTGCCGCGTTTTAAGACAACGTTGTCAAAATAATTTGAAGTCTAATTGTGATTGTTACTCGCGCTTTTACCGATCTACTTTTTCCTTTTTTTTAGAACAATTTTAACACAAGGCTCATTATGCTCTAAATTTAAACACAAATTAAGAACAATGCCAGCCTCGAAATGAACAAAATGATTAAGAACAAGGATCAACGTCAAAAACCAAGTAAGGAAATATCGGATAATAACCATGGCTAGTGAGCTGTTTTTGTTGTCCAAGTTTTAACAATCGACAAAACTTATACGCAGCACAACTCCTTACCACGACAGAATAAATTTGTGTCTTTTTTTTCTCCAATAAAATTTAGTAACCAATATGGCTGAAAATTCGTGAAAATTTAAGAATAGCCAGCCTCAACTTTAAATTTACTGGCTCTTATAAAAAAAGTATAGATGCTTGCCTTCTCACGACATTATGGTAAACAAAATTAAAACAAATTCGGATTTCGAGCGAGAACATAGACCCGTGCTAACTATGGCAATAACTCAAATTGTCAAAGCAAACTATTCTACGAAACTTTCAAATTTAGATTTGACACTGCCACTGCTAACCGCGCATTTATTAATATTATTTTTGGCTGCACAATTTCTATCAAATTTAAAATATCTAATATCAGTTAAAAACAAATTAATTATAAACTTGATTTGCAAATTTGTCGTTTTTAGCATAATAAATACAGTACCTATTTCGCGTTATGGTTTTGCAGAAATCATGAAAAATTGTAGTTTCATCACGAAATTTTTTTGCCATGTTTTGATCTCTACTCTAGCTTTCAATTATTCTCAATCTTAATCTGTTAGTGTTAATCTATCGGAACAACTCAAATTTAGTTCCGAAACTTAATTATTGCACGGCTAAATGCATATTTTCTGCTCCGAAGTTATGTCATATAAAAATTTCTGTTTTTAGCGTGGCTTCTTTTCGAAAATGAAAATCATATTTTCATCAAACTTTCTGCCGTGTACCGGTAGCATTTACTTGAGCGAAATGTACTCTTTTATTTTCAATCTATTGCTTTTTTCTCATTAACTCGAGTTAAATTCGATAGCGTCGTTTCCGTGGTGTATTGGTTAAGGCGCCCAGAGTTGTAAACGGGCCGACTAGTTCAGGCCCGAACCCGGCCCGAAAATATAAGCCCGAACCCGAAAACTAATTTGAAGCCCAAATCTTGCCCGAAAAAAACCGAAAGTTAAGTTAGGTCTGAAAAATTTAGCAATCTTGCTAAGTTATTTTGATTATACTTTTGTGCACCTAAGACAAAAAGTTCGTCTCAGGCCCGAATTAAGCCCGAAATTTTTGTCAACTTTAGGCCTGAACCCGGCCCGAACCCAAACCGAAAAGCCCGGCCCGACTTACAACTCTAAAGGCGCCTGCCAGACAAGTTTCCGGGTTCGATTCACGCTGCGCTTTATTATTCCTTTTCTTCAGGATCTTGCATTAGAGTTCGACCAGCGATACCAGACTGAGAGATTGTAAGTCGAGATGCAAAAACAGTGCACACTTCGAAATAATGCGTACCGACATGCAACCTCCTTCTCTGGCTTTCAACTGATCTACCTGCTTGGTGCTTTTGAATGTTGTAAACAAATTGGTTGGTTCTTCCACCATTGCTATTGAACCGCTTACTAACCTCGCGCTACACGAAGCGTTTTAGCAGAACCACGCCATATACGCCACGCTTCATTTCCTCCGTCTTTTTTTTTTTGTGTGTGTATCTTTCAACACCACGTTGTGCTTGCAAATGGACCAATCAGCTGCTTAGAAGCGCAAAACATTAGACGCGTCAATCAACTCAACGTGGTTACTTTTTTGACTGCTTTCTGCCAAGTTTACAACCGTTTCATGGAGTGTTTTTACTTGCTGCTTGACTACTACCCCTGGTTTATTTTGCAGAAGAGTCTGGTTCATGGAATAGAAAGTTATTTGCAGAAGTTATATAAAATCATTGCATTGTTTGTTAGTTTTAAATATGTAGTAGGGTTCAGTTCTGACTACAGTGGATTAGCCAATTAACCATCTACTAAAACTTTGGGAATAATGTCATGCAATGTTAATTCAATCAGTGAAGGTTGTAATTACTGGCATTGACCGTTCCTGCGCCGTGTAATTCAGCAAATTTTTAAATTTACGAAGAGCCAAGCTTGCTGGCATGATTGTAAATCCGTATCGGCTAGTTTCATTCCGCAGCACATAAGTTGGAATTTTGGCTTTAAGAGTATATGTGCAATGATTTGAACTGAATTCTTTTCATTTAGGGAGGTGCCATCTGCCATGCCAAGTGGGACCTCAAATACAGCCTCTCAGACACTGATATTCAAATGCTGGCCTAAAACAAGAACGAGGATATTTTCAAAACCGTTTTAAATACTTAGAGAGCAACATTTGAGAAATTTAATGTTGTCTCACAAAAGATTTTCAAACGTTATTTTGTAGTTTTGCGAGGTTCTAGTAATTAATTACTCGAAAAGCCGCTGTGTTCATGCGCTTTTCCTAAGCGTTGAACTTTCAATTTTTAGTAAAAAGTTGGAAAGTAAATTGCTAAATTACTTTTTAGCTATAAACGATTTGTTTTTTACCAGTGAAGAGTAGGTAGTGCACGCATAGGATTAAATTTATTTTCGGCTACCCACAACATAATTTTTCGATTTACCGCATGAACTTTTATGCTGGTTAAGGAACAACTTTTGCTGTTTTATGTTGCTATACAAATTTTTCAGTGGTTTATCTGATTCAAGTTGATGGTTGCTTTGCCGAACTAACCGCAAAACCGCGGAGAATTGTTGCGGAATCATAAAGCGATTTGTCAACTGCTTTGACCGCAAAATGCAACTGATCGAAAGTCATGATTGGTTGCTCGGTTTTATTCCCATTTTTAAGCAATTTAATAAAGCTAATACATATTTTCCACTGGAATGCACTCAATATTGCTGACTGCAGTTCCCGTCACATTTTACATTTGTTACCCACTAAAATCAGTCGAATTATTTTTTAAAAACAATGCATCGATATTCTTGTTATTGTAATTAAAATTCCAAACAAGGGCCTATAGCTCGTCAGTGTTTTTGTCATGCGTTTTTGCTTCGCTTCGTCGAAAGCTAATCGATCTGAAACGACAAACAAAAGAGTGCTCCTTGGCGAGCCTTTAAAACGGTAATTGGTGGTAATCAAGCAGTACACGGTGGGTCGTAAACAGCTGTTTACAAAAAGACACGTAATGAGCTCTGAAGGCGATGAACAGGATTAGCTACAAAGACTCGCTGAAATGAAAATGCTTTTTTTGTTTTCATTCAAGAGATAATTGCTTGTAACCCGACCTTATTCGACAGTCGTCTTTTTATTAGAATAACTTCTCTCAAAAAGATACCAGCTTGCAATCCAATCCCACTGAAATATATCAATATGCCTGCTATCGAGAGATTTTTTTAATTGACCTCGAAATTCACAGTATTGATCCGGCTTTTCATCTCAATTCGATTGCCCTATCGTCTGTTTAATTTCGGCCATCGATCTGTAGCAATTGATTGTGAATATACCATTGTATGTGATATTTCGTCGCATGATTTTTCAATGGCCTTGGTCCAACAGGTCGATGCCACTGAAATCACTGTTCTGATGCCATTGAAACAAAGGTTGACTTTGTTAGGGTCTATTTCACTATTGGTAATTTAACGACTAATACGTAGTAAATCAGCGTGAATATGTTAAGGTTTTTTGATGACCAGCGTAACTTTGTTTTGTGATTATTTGACTTTGACGTTTTTCTTCTAATTTTTCAGGTTCATAAATTTGTGAGCATTTCAGAGTTGTAAGTCGGGCCGGGCTTTTCGGGTCGGGTTCGGGCCTAAAGTTGACAAAAATGTCGGGCTTAATTCGGGCCTGAGACGTGCTTTTTGTCTTAAGTGTGCAAAAAAATAATCAAAATTACTTGGCAATATTGCTAAATTTTTCAGACCTAACTTAACTTTCGGTTTTTTTTCGGGCAAGATTTGGGCTTCAAATTAGTTTTCGGGTTCGGGCTTATAGTTTCGGGTTCGGCCCGGGTTCGGGCGTGAACCTGTCGGCCCGTTTACAACTCTGGAGCATTTTATTAAATTATTGTTTGATGCATGTCAGAAAGTGATATGGTTGTTCTTGGATCGCATTTTTTCACCAGCATCACCAACTACTAATCCATCATAATTTGAGAAGAAGCTGACATTCTATTCTTCCCGTATCCTGTTTATTTCTTGGAAATAGTGAAGCAATTCCCGTCAATGAAATAAAAGTAAACGTAGCGCAGTTAGCAGATACTGTATTTGCGTAATGTGGTTGGCGATTTATTACTCCATAGCGAAATCAAAGCTAATCATGAGGTAGTTATGGCTCAACAAAAACATCTTCTTATCTTGTGTGACCAGAGATCCGTTCTTCTTCGTCATATTCCATCATTTCGTATATTTGTCATCTCTGAAATGGTTTGGCATTTCATAATAGCGTTATTTAGATATTTTGAGCAGTGAAAAGCCTTACTATTTTCCCTCTCGGGTTGAAGTTTTTCAGTCGTTTTGATTTGAAAAGATTTTTGCTAATAGCCTGTTGAAAGTGACCTTAACTGGCAATTTCATGGTTCACGATTTCTGTATAATCTTAAGTCTTAACAACGTGTCCATCAACTAAATGTGTCCATCGTCCAACCATATTTGTAGCAAACGTTAAAGCTGCGATGTTTAAATTTTTCTCTCAGGTTTCCCACGGGCCACCTACCTCGAAATAGGCTGTGAGAAACCCCGTTTAAAAGCAATCATTTTATAACCAATCTTTGCCCATTGTTTGAAGCAAATTTGTGGCGTGTTTGCTAAAGAGATTACAATCCAATCGGTTTTGATGAAAAGCGATTTACAAAATCATCATCTGATCGGATTTCCGTATTGCATTTTTTTAGCAAAAAAAGGCAAAGTAAAAAAACACAAATAACATTTTATTACATTATCACATTCAATTTCTTAGGTAACTTCGCAGTTCATTCGATTTAACGATCCGTGTTTGACTACCTTACATTTCTGCATTCTTTTTCAACCAGTGCAGTCAATGTGCTTCGGAAAGACCAAAAACGAAGATGTTCAACGTAACGTAGAGATTGCGGCTATAGTTATGAAAAACACAAACTTTCTAAAATGGCCCCAAAACATTAAACATAAACGAACGTTTGACAGTATTTCCTGATAAGAATTGAAAACAGAATCGATAATGGAAAATTACTATTATCGAAGAACAAGATGTACAGAGCTGTAATTACATTTACTTTTACACTTAAAAAAAAGCAATTTTTAACTTGGTTGTTTTATACTGTTTTTGCCGCTGTGAAAGACCTCACCATGTGTTTTACTCCTTCCCTAAGTAATTTATTGTAGCGTCATCTAAGGTGCTAATCACAACAATTTGATGGGTTCTAGAATTCGGCACTGGCTTTTTTCGCTGCTTTGTATAGTAGAATAGAAGTTTTTAGAAATGGATGAAAGCCATTGGACTGTCAGTTTAAGTTTGCAGTTGGTGTTGATGCAACATATTGAAGCAATTGTCTGTTGTACAATGTAAACTTACGTAGTTAATGAGCAATTTTGAGCGCTTCTCGTAATCCTTGCAACCTCGTAATCAATTTTCAAAATCTTCTTATCTCATTGTCTTTGCGGTTCTGTAAATATTTGCGATATGATCTTGGCCGTGAAATGTTTAGAAATAAAGTAATATCAGGTTGAAGTACAACAAAGTACACTTACAAAACTAACAAATTCATTATAATCGGTCTCGGTTGTTTTCAGATGAAGCATATCTTTTCGGCGTGGAGTTTTAACAAGCTGGCGAGTCAAGCTAACTTGAGTTTTATTAGATTTAGGTTAATTTATATAGTTTGTATAAACTAACCGGCCAGTTGGTCGAGCGGTAACGCGTTCGTCTTTGAAACGAGAGGTCTGAGGTTCAAATCTCGGGCCTGTCAAATCGAACACAGTGTTGCCAACGGCTCGCCTCTGCTGCGACATTTCTTCGAAAAGAGCTGTGTTGCCCGGGCGCAATGACTCGGAGATGGGACCCCCAACTCGTAGCACGCTTTGGCGTAAGATAGCGATTATAATGCAAGATTTGATTAGATGAAGTATATTTTCATTGTCAAGATAAATAACATAAAACTGTTGGATGAAACGATTGATTTCGATGGCAGCATATTTACCATTTATAAGTTTTGAATTTAACTACATAATAAATAGTAGTAATGCAGCAAAGGCGTAGCCGGGGGGGTGATATCCCGGGTTCTCCCCCAATTGAAATGCCACCAATGATAAAAATGTGACAAATAACCCTATTGTTTCTTCAATTTCAGTTTCTTTTAGCATTTTTTTGCGTACAACATACACGCATACAAGACAATACTGACTACCAGGGGGCCCGGGCCCCCTCAATTCAATTTTTACCAACCAATTTATATGAGTAACCCGGATAAAATTAGGAGTTTGAATTTAACTACAAAATAAATAGTGGTAATACAGCATATAGGCGTAGCCAGGGGGGTGATATCCCGGGTTCTCCCCCAATTGAAATGCCACCAATGATAGAAATGTGACAAATAACCCTATTGTTTCTTCAGTTTCAGTTTCTTTTAGCATTTTTTTTGCGTACAACATACACGCAAACAACGATAATACTGACTACCACGGAGGCCCGGGCCCCCTCAATTCAATTTTACCAACCAATTTACATGAGTAACCCGGATAAAATTAGGAGTTTTGCCTTAAAAGTTGCTATTTCAGGCCCTCATCTAACCGTTTTATGAACGTAATGCTATAACCATGGGTGGATTGACCTTACGGCACAGTGCCAGGGGCCTAGCGCTTAAATGGCAAGACTTTTGTTTTTGGTCTTCACCTACATTTGGCAAGAAGATTTTACGAAATTCTTCAAAGTGCCAGGGGCCCCACGCAATGTAAATCCGTCCCGGTCAACAACATGTTTAGTAAGCGCTAGCATTTATTGTACCATTTTTCGATAACAATTCACCTCCACCTTGTCAGTGCTTACGAGACAATATACTTAAAAAATTAGCTAGGAGAAATGCTCATTGGACGAATTATTGAATTTTAATTGAAGAGGCCTGGGCCCCCTGGTCGTGCATGTACTCATACAACTGATTATTTTTATCTCAAAACAAAAATTTCTGAGGAATATCTTCTAGTGGATTATTTTACTCGTATTATTTACTGCTAAAATATTGCAGGAGGCAATGTACCTTATTTCCCCCTACCAGGGCCAAATCACTTACAAAATTTAATCCCAATTTCAAACTTTTTATGGTTTAAACTTTTTAAAAACGCAAGATTTTAAAACGTGTTTTGAACTTAAATTGTAAGTAAATGAAGAATTGAACATTTCAATTTTTTCATTTGGCTTTCAAATGTTGAAAATCTAGTTCTTTTAAATGGCTCTGAACACGTGCGGAATGTGATCCAATGGCATTAAAATAGCTTGTTTTTCCAAAAAATTGCCCAGCTTCTGGAGGTTCTGCTCCCAGACACGCAATGCCCCCGACGGCAGGGAACTCCGCCCCCAAGACCCCCGTCTATGGTTCATTTGAGTGACACTAGTTTACTCCACATGTCTCCCAATTTAGACATTTTCACTTTTTAACTTTGGTAAAAGACCGCGGCTTCTGGTCTTTCATTCTACGATATGCTTATCCCACAAAAAGATACTCTTTCAAAAATTTCTGATGATATCATTGCATGTGATTTTTGGTTTGGCCCTCCCCCCAATCAAAACTCCTGGCTTCGCCTATGTAATACAGTATTGCCGGAAATTCTGTACGCTTTAGTCGTGTTTTTCATGCGTATCATTTATTCGTTGTCATGGTTAGCGTATCATTGATCGTTTTTGAAGAATTCTTGTTTTTGTTTGTTTGTTTGTGAAGAGTTTCTTTTGGACTTTGTAATACTGCAAAGATTTTTGTTTTGTAAAGCGTGGCGAGGCTTCAAGGAGTGATATTGCGCTATAAACACTCTGTAATCTACATACACTCTGTTATTGTTGTTTTTTACATACAATTACTACATCACGTTTTGCATATGTACAATGATTGATTGATCATGTTAAAAAAGATCGAACCATTCAATATTCTTATATGATTAAATTCGATATAATCATAGAAAAATGAAAGCTTGAAAGTAGACAAAGCGTTTTCGGTTTCGCTTTTATCTTGAAGTTTAAGATTCTAAACTGCCTACCAGCCGTTACGGTAACTGCAAACAGTACCGGTTTTAAATATTTTTATTGGAACCACCCACGCTCGCGTCGTGTGTTCCTTTGTTTTAACTCGGCCGTTTTCCAACTAACGAGTGCCAAATTTCAGACTTTTGCTTATAACTCCAGAACGGTTTGGTCCAGCTACATGAATTTTGACAGCAGTTTGAGATTAATAAGTTATATGTTTGTACCAAATTTCGAGGCAATCGGTCACGTGACTTTGGTTTTAGAACCCAAAAACCGCCCCAAAAGTTTGGCATAAAAAGCGGTCTCAGTCAAAAACGGCTTAAGTACGGCAAAAAATATTTCATGTGGTTGTATGTCTTAAGATACCCTTTCATCCCAACCAACCCACTTTTGGCCGCGATGAGGTTTATTTCTTTTTTTTTCCTTTTTTTCTTGCTAAATATTGTACGCTCTTCTTCTCCTAAACCACAATATACCGAAATCTAATTTTTGTGTAAAGTTGTTGAGCTGCAAACGCAGTTTTTCTCCCGAAATTTTTTGGGGCAACTCCACCGGGAACACCCCCAAAAAATCAATTTTTTGAACGGCTCAAGCTAGAGTGTTACTTTTTTTTTGATATAAGTAGATATTTAACAGACAAATATTTTGACATAGTTTAGGGGTGCCACCACCCCCCCCCCCCGGAACCCCTTCAAATGGACCCACCAAAAATCAATTTTTTGAATGGCTTGACTTAGGGTGCCAGTTTGTTTTGATATCAGCAAATATTTAAGAGACAAATATTTTGGCGTAGTTTGGGCGTGCCACCCCCCCGGGAATCCCCCCAAATGGACCCCCAAAAATAAATTTTTTAAACGGCCTAAGCTAGGGTGCCAGTGTTTTATGATATCAGGAGATATTTAACTGACAAATATTTTGACTCTAGTTTTCTGGAGGTTCCATAATCAGATATTTTTGAATAATTGCTCATTTTACAGTAGACAAAAAGTACTTTTGAGCGTCACAGCATTAGCTACGCGTCGGTCGTTCACTGGGTTTGCTGGCAAACTCCCATCTAGTTACCGGTACTGTTTACAATGGAGTATCATTGATGTCTTGAAGAATTTGGTAAAAAAGGAGTTCCATAAATACAATTATTGTTTCATGCACTGCGGAGGCACACCGCCTTTAACACATATACATAATATATAATTGTAAAGGTTTGGTTTCGAAAAGTTTTTGTAGTTGTGACGCTGAGTAGTCTTGATCGCAATGTTTGCTAGGTTTTGTGGCTAAAATTCTAACAAAATTTTGATGATCACAGTTACAGCACATGAAGACATTACTCGTAAGGGGTCATTGAGCTGAAAAAAAAAAAAAAATCATAGGTGTTGCGATAGCTTCGACTCTCACAATTACCTTGTTCTTACAAAACTCAGTTAACGGACTTGTAATTAATTAAAACGCATCGTGGCGTAATGTCTAGTTATCTAATCTACATTATACCGTACCGGAATGTATCCTTCAAAGTCTTGTACGTCAGTGGTTTAACCGAGAGTCAAAAATTGCTCAGGGGTACCAAACCCTTCAAATTATTGATCTAGCTCTTGGGTACTTTCAATGGAAATCCAACAAATAAAAAATAAAATGCGGCAGAAATCTTATTTACTGCATGTATGCAATTCAACACAACCAATAAGTCTCCACGCGCGGGAATTAACGTTGCTTCGTTGTGCCCAATAGGCTAATGGTTTAACAACTAGTTAGATTTCTGTCATCCTTTCTTTTTCATTCCGCCGAAAGTTTGTTGATAGGGAATTTTCGATGTTTGCTGTTGTTGCTTGGGTGGAGCTGTATAATCTATTATCTTTTTGATTGAGTTAAACCAAACCAAACGAGCTGGCCAATATTGCCGTATAATATTTTTTGAACGAACAAATTCCGAAGAGCTAAATATGTACATTTCATTGCCCATGTTGATACGTGGTTGATTTCTGTTTGTCAGGCTCATTTAGCCAAAGATGTTCAAATATTTGGAGTCGCCACTGGCGTCGTGAATAAAAATATGTCAGAGAAATGTTTTGTGGCAATATTTGAAGACAAATATTTAAGCTTCATCTTTGAACAAAATACAAACCTTCAATCGATGTTTGGTGACTAGAACTACCATCCAATAGCACGAGCAACAAAACTGTCATATCCTTTTCATTACTTGTCACCGAGCTGTAAACGCGCCGACTAGTTCAGGCCTAACCCAAAAAGTAATTTCAAGCCCAAATCAGGCTCGAAAATCTCCAAAAGTGATCTTGATATTTAAATGAAGTTTACATGTAGTGTGAAATCATCATCATCTTATTTTGGATCCGGTGTTGTCCTTGTCCACGGAGTTGGCCGGATTTCGTATGGTGATAGTGGAAGACTATTGAAAACCTGAAAGGAGCGCCGCTTGATGTCGCGGCTTAAATGTATTTTGATTAATGTTTTCAAAGCGCCGACATAAGCATCTATATCAGGCCCGAATTAATCCCGAAAGTTTGTCAGCCTTAAGCCCGAACCCGATCCGAAAAGCCAGGCCTGATTCACAACTCTGACCAGTCATGGTTTAAAGGTTGCGTGTACCAGGGTTTGAAGAGCCACACATTGCGGTCTTTTATCAATTTATCTCGCTTGTGTGAAGTTTTATCATTTTGAGCGATATCAAGCGGCGCTCTTCTCAAGTTTTCAATGCAGAAAGATTGACTGACTATTCCCTTGGTTCCTGACAAAATGATATACAAGTTTCATTTTAAGCATAAACAATGTACAATACATAAACCACTAAAAGTATCATCAATTTCACAATTGATATCATACAAAAGTGGTGTAAACATTATTAACGTTATATAGGCCGTTTGCTGTAAATTCTAGGACGCTTAAAAATCGAGTTTGTAAAAAAGTTTGAGTGGCAAAAAAATTTTGATGCAGATAGACTGTATTTTATCCTAGGAGGTTTATATAAAAAGTTCTCCAAAAATTACCCTGCATTTTTCGAGTAAATGGGGGGTAAAGTTGGGGGTTTTCAAAACTAAAAATTACATATTTTCCGCATAATGAGCAAATTTAAATCCTTTTATCATTTCTATTTGCTTATTTTGACAATTTTTCAGATGCGCAAATGTCTAGTTTGGTTTTAAAGTTAAATGAAGCAATCCTCCTCAGCGCTCTCTGGCACTACTAGCGGCGAAATGTTTCTTTTGTATTTATTTAAGCTTTCAATAATTTTCCCCTTAATTTTTTAGTGATTAACCATCGATAGGAGTTTACTTCATTTGTTTGAACGTACAAAAATAATATAAACTTTTCCGAAAGCACTGGGCTACAGATAAAATTCAAAATACATTTATTTTGGAGCCTTGTTTGACGAGAAAACAGTTTACAAAAATCAATAAAATTAACTACAAAAGCAAACTTGTTTCAAATGCTTGTTAAATATTTAAAATAAGTATATCAACTTATAACTGCCAAGAAATAAACAGGATTTTTGATGAGGGTACTTTTGAAATGACGTAACCGGTCAATAATGACGTCACAAAATAACGTAACGAATGAATGAAACGTCACAATATAAATTGCAATATGAAGTTTTTGTCAAAATTTTGCAAAACCACAATACTTTTTGAGTTGATAAAAAGCAAAATCGCATTTTTTGGTAAAAATCAATTTTTGATGGGTATGCAAGGTGAATTCTAACCCTAGGGTGCATCCGAAGCTAGTAGCAATTGAAAAATAAATTAGAACCCTTTTGATTACTTAGGAAAGTGCAAATAATAAAGCAAAATATGCTGGTTGCCGGTGATGTCTAAAGCTTCAAAAATGTTTGGAGAAATCAAAACTTATTCTATAATATCACCGATCACATTAATACAAATTATTTTAATTGTCGTGGTCATCAATCATCACATTCAAGTTGCTCGTTACGTGTTCGATATTTGAAGCAGACCTAGAGTCGAGTACACAATGTTCGAGGCCAAGGACTGAAAAAAATTCGAGGCCAAAACCAAGGACCAACTTTCCAAGTACAGACCCTCTCGAGGCCAAGGACAGGATTGGTCGAGGCCGAAGCCAAGGACCAAGGACAAAATTTTAAAAAAAGCTATGGTCGGCAAACTTGAATGTTTTTAAGCGCGAAAGAGTAAGACATTGCATTTCGTTAAGTTTTTCATGATAATTTGACTAATTTCTAAAAATAATTTGTAAAATATAACGAATGTTATGTATTTTGAAATTTTAAAGTTTTTAAAAATAGTTTCTAAAAGTTTTAAAAATAACGAATGTTATTTTGAAGTTTTACGCGTTAGCAGCAATTTTGATTATGTTCCATAGCGGTATCGTGGTAATAAAACAATTAAGACCGTTATGCGAAATGAGAGTAACTAACTTCTGAACATGGAAACGGTCAATTTTAAGACCTTAACTTCATCAGTTAAAACCCCAGTGTAAACGTCCTCTAAGTGATTATGGATCTCTCATCCCCAACGTTTTAGTACTTTTTCCAAAACAACCTTTATTGTTTGAACGACTTCACTTTGCAGATTTTTAAAAATGTTATTATAGTTTTTAACCATTGTATAGCGACTACGATATTATTATCTAAAAGTATTGCAAAATAGAGTAAAATAATTTATGTTTTTAAAATGAATTAAGGTACCGTATCCAGTATTTGCAAGCTCACGTCCTTGGAAAAAACGAGGTCTGGGGGCGATGGCGAAGTCCACATGCCTCCGTTGAACAATTTTAGTGACTTTTTTTTAATAAAAAAACAATTTTTGTGATTTTGAAAGAGGTGAAACAATTAAATTTTCAAAGCAGTTTTAAAAAAGAAAGTACCGGTAACGTAAAAATTACATTGAAAAACTTTAGTTTTATCACATTTTCCCCAATCCTAATTTTAATGAAACTTTTTTTTACACATGATATCTTTCTATAGCTCATTAATTGCATATTGATGAATGAGGTCACGCGTTTCTGCTGCCAAACGTCACTTTGTAAAATTTAACATAAGGTATTTAATGGCAAAAATAACATGAGAATCTAAGCAGGGCTGTTATCGAGGAGGAAGGCCTTGAAGAGATTTGCAATTTGTCCGGGGTCGCCCTCCCCCTCTGAAGAGCTCACAATTGTAGAAACGTAAAAATAATACATCCTTATTTTTTTTCGAAAAAGGCCCAAATTTTTCATGGGAGCTTCTCCTCATCTTAATGACGTCGTGTGAAAAACTGATTGACTGCAGCGCGCATCTTTCCAGCCATTCAAACAATTATAGTTATGTATAATTTCACGCTCACATTTTTAACTACTCATGTAGCGTTTTTTTCTGATACAGTATAGTTTATTATTTGACGAGGACAGAGGTGGTCGGAGTCGAGGACACAACGTTCGAAGCCTAGGCCTATGATACAAAAAAATCCGAGACCAAGGCCAAGGACTGACTTCTCGAGGCCTAGGACAGGAATGCTTAAGGCCAAGGACACAAGGCGCAGGTGTTCTCCAAAACGAAAAAAAAGGTCTTCGCGCCAGGAAATGCCAATTTCCAAGATAAAGTGAAAAAAGCTCATGGCCATGGATCATTTTCAACAATTTAAAGTCCTCGGCCGAGAGCAGGGCATTTTCGAGGACTTGCAGGCTTTAAGGCCAAGGATTTGACCCTTGAGGCCAAAGCCAAGGACTTCAAAATGTGTCATCGAGGACCCGGCCTCTGTTGTTTGGGATTCTTAGCGGCGATTTTTAACGCAAAAATTGCTCAGCAAGAGTGGCTGTTTCCCAAATCACTTAACAGTGATTAGAGTGCTGTTCTTTCTTATTTCAAAAAAAATCTTCGCGATTTTTGCTCGCATACATTCAGAACAAGGTGGCTTTCTCAAGATAAGTTTTGTTAGTTATATCACGGATACACTAATATACTATGTTTAATATGCTATCCCTAGTACAGGCGCGTAGCCAGAAATTCGCAATAAAGAGGGGCTGTTTTGGGGGTCTGGGGACGGAGCGCCCAGCTGCTGGAGGTCTAATGGGATCTGGGGGCCAAGCCCCCAGCCGCCGGAGGCACGGGGGTCTGGGGGCATAGAGCCCCTAGTGCTCAATAATTTTGGATTTTTTTGCAAAAATAACTTAATTTTAGGGCTATCTTAATAAAAATAATGCTTTTAAAAAGTGGTATAGAAATTGGCAGTGCAACATGATTAAACTGGTTGCATTAATGGGCTATGTGGGCGGTGGCTAATGATAACATTGCAGTTCTCTTGTTTACATGCTGGTAAATCATAAAATCCTACTATTCAATAAAATTCACACGGAGTAATCTATTTCGTCTGTATTTTATAAAGGAAAATAATTGTGGGGAGGAGGGAGGCAAATGGAAAGAGATCTGAGAGAAATGATTGGTAATTAATCAACACTGAATAGCCCCCCTCTCCTTTATTTCTGAGTTTATAACATATTTGTTAATAAAACCTATGTTTGGCGTTTTTACGCTACGATCAAATTTGATTGTTTATTTTTGGGCATTTTTCAAAGTTTTTAGTGATTTTTGACTTTAATTTTTGACAAATTAGCCCCTCCTGAAGATATGTTTCAAAACATGCTCTAAATCACTTTTTAGTCCATTCCAGCGCAAAAAACAGTCCCAAAAGACCTAAAAACGTGGTATTTTTCTTATTCTGCGTTTTGGTTGACAGGCTAATGGGGGAGGCTATAGGCCCCACACCCCCCGCTTCCCCCCTGGCTACGCTACTGCTGTGGTAAATGTATTACATTTCATTATCACGCACATATACTTTTTTCCGAGTCCATACTCAGATTAGCACGGTCATGAGTTTGCATTAGCAACTCAAAATGATTTGCGTCAGGACCCCGGATCCCTTGTTAAGGCTCTTGATGGTTTTAAGGCTTTGCGGTTTGTACCACCCGCACCAGAAATATTAGCAGAAATAAGAATAACAATTCTACACTGCCTTTTGTCCCTCATTCTCCGATTAAAGCTTTCACACAATGCCATTTAAAATAAGGTTTACTATGACTTGGCAATCACACTATATGATATTTTTCAAATAAGGAAAAAAAATGAATTGAAAAGCTAGACTTTTTGGTTATTTTTTGTTTGGTTATTTTCCTTTTCAACCAATCAAAAAATAATGCTGTTCTTGAGCCAAGAACAGGACATTTTTGAGGACTTGTTGGCAGTGGCGTAGGAGGCAGGGGTCCGGGGGGGCACTGCCTCCCCCCCCCCCCCCCGCTTGGTTTCAAAGAGTTGAAATTTCGGGCAATTTTATATTATTTGGAAAATATTGCATCAAAATTTTGGGCAATTTCATATTTTTTGGGCAAGTTTGCGTCAAAATTTCGGGCAATTTAATATTCATTAAACCGTCTCAATTTCAGTGAAGACCTTTTTTTTTTGGAGATCACCTTAATATGGACAGAAAAACTGATCACTTTGCGGGCAAAATTCAATGTCATTTTTCGGGCAAAAGTTTGGTGCCCCCCCAAATCCTTTTGAGCTCCTACGCCCATGCTTGTAGGCTTCAAAGCCATGAACTTGAGCTTCGAGGCCAAGGACTTCAAAATGTGTCCGCGAGGACTCCACCTCTGATTTAAACTTTGTTAAACAGAGTGCTATTTGGCTAAAATTGAGATAGCGTTAAACAAAATCTCGAATGACAAGTCGCAGTGTCTTCATGGGAGTTGGGTCTAGAAGTACAAATCTATTCTATTTTATCTAGGAGCCTGCACAACAATGCTAAGTCTACAAATACAAATCTGCATTAGGCCTAGTTGTTTGAGAAACAATGCTAGGTCTACATGTTGAGTGCATTTTCAAATTTAAAAGTCTCAACCATTTTCGCAGCACTGTCATAAAATTACCACTGATACCTGTACACAGTACCGGTAGTTTGCGACTATGTTCTGCTTGGCAGGTCATATAACTTTATTATCTCTGTACCAGTAACTATAAGCTATTTTAAAGTACTGTTTTGAAACGATGCTTCATAATTTCTGCCTGGCACGTCATATCACTTTTGGTTATCAAGTAGCTGGCTATCTATACTGTGCAGACCTAGGTATACTTTAAAGCGATGTTTCATCATGGTTTCATCATGTATACTAGTATTTATTGCGAGTAATTTGCCAAAAATTTCTTTTTAAAACAAATTTAAAAACAAAATCCAACTATTGCACCTACTTAACCCAATTTAAGTTAACATAGTAAGAAAACTAACCGTTAAATCAGTGTGGCCTACCTCAGGACCTGATCTAAAGCAGTTTTTAAAAATTCATTAAAGGGAAAGTCCCCAAGTAATTCTATTTTATGATTGGTCGATTCCGGTTGTCTGATTGTGTTCATCCGCATTTTAGAAGCCAACTTTCAGGTCAAATTAAAAAAATACTGCAGGAAAATAAGTGGAGAACTTTTGCATGTGAGTTTGTGAGATGAAAATCAATGTATTTAAGCAAAAAATAAGCTGCCACTCAAATTTTTTTACAAGGTGAACGCTAGAATTTACAGCAAACGGCCTAATATGCGCAATCGTCATTTTAAGAGAGGTTTTTTACTCCGGATATAAATTTTGGAAAAACAATACGAATTTTGAAGGGAAAATAAAGTAGTAAATTTTGTTGTGTTCGTTTGTTTTTCGCAATTTTATGACGAAAAAGTTTGAAAAAATACGATTATACAAAAGTTAGAATATAAATTTTAACGCTTTAGTTTCCAATATAATTTTCAATAAGAATTTTCTAAAAACGCGAAATCAAATAAAAATGTTCGATTTGGCAACGATTTAAATATAAAATTGCCCGTTTGGCGTGTTTGCATAATTACACACCTCTTCAGTAAAGTACCAGACTGGCAATCTGTATTTATAACTTTCAAGCGTAATTGCTACATGCCCCAAGCCAATATAGTGAATTTTATGATATCATGCGTATTAATGCGTGAATGATGTCAAGTGCTTCAAGACAACAGCACTTGTAATCACTTGAGAGAAGTGCTTCCATAAGATGCAAAACAACCGTACGTAGGATTGAGGTAGCGAACTATTATGTTTCAAAATTTAACCGAACTATTTCCAGCTCGTTGTTGGTGAAGCACTTTTTGTTTAATTTTCCACGTTTTAATTCAAGAGATGCGAAAGCATCTAAATTTATTATACGCTCATTATACATCACGAACATTTTTTTATTTTTTTACTGCTCCAAGGCAACACGTTGTTTTACTGTATAATAGGTTTAAGATTTTTGAGTGGGTCGAATGTCAGGAATGTGGAAGACTATTTTATTTGTTTCTGCTTTGCTTTCCATGCATCTTTGTCTTTCCTATTTCTGCATTTGATATAAAAATGCATTTTATATAACAATTTCATCTAAAAATGCAAAAAGAAAAGGCATCTTTTTAAAAGATCTTTTTTAAAGTTTCGTAGAATGAGAATGATATTGTGTTATTTGGTGATCATACCATTGACTCATTTTGGTCTACGAATTAATTTTTTGTGGAATATTTTGCAAATAAATGATGCAATACTTGGTTAAGGCCTATGCACTGGCCCTCGTCCCAGTTCTACTGTATGTGACGGTCTGTACTGTATGACTATGACTGTCCATCTATGAGTTTTGTGGTAGTTATCATGACAGACATGTTGTGTAACTCAATAACTCATGGTGGTTCAAGTATTTTTTGACTTCTTATCTGCCGGCCCTGTCAACATGTAGGCAACTACTGTTCAATAGTAAAATCGCAGGCCTCAATGCCAATTACCTTTTCAATATCACGATATCAACAACTAATAAGAACAAACTAAAAAACTGATTCACAGTGCATTTTCATAGTCAGCAAGGCACAAGTAAAGAAAAAAACTTGATCACGCAGCTGTCTTGTGTTCCATTTTTGCTTCCAATTTTGTAAAGTTGAAGTGTGCAATTAGAGGCTTGGCTAATCTTTATTAGTACATAATTAAAAGTGATTACTAATGAGCAAAAAAAAAAACAACTTCGCATTTCCGATGTATTTGATCTGACTCAATTTAGAAGAATGTTTTCAAATTTATATTCCATGCTTTTTTGACGGTTTCATAAATACTGTATTTTGGAATCAATTTGAAACAATCCTAGCAAAAATTTGATTACATCGACAAAACCATACCGGTATGCTGACCGTATATCGGTATTAAGTTATTAATTCCTTTATTTAATACTGTGATAAACTGATAATTAATGTATGTTAATATTTCTCGCCTTTTATGTACTTTTTTCTATGTATTTAATAGCCATAGGCGTAGATTTTTTGTTAAAGAAACCAAATTCCATGGGGCGAGAATTATTTGATGAGATGTTTCTCGAAAGCGTATTTGCGGGAGTTGCAAATGCAGTGTTTGTGTTTTTTTGACGAGGTAGATTTTCGCAAATTTAAGTTCTCGCACCGTTTGTCGATCTGTTCGCAGCATTGCGATATTTTCACGGTGACGACGTTTACCGCAATCGTTTGTTCTGGCACTGCGCTAGCTTAATGCTAACAGTAGTCGTAGCAAATTTGTCCAGCGTTTTTTAATTGAACTGATCTAATCGATAATGCAACAATAATAGTTATGGTGCAATAATGCCGTTCAATTTTCATGAACTGAGTATTTCTAATAAAGCCCGTCTACACTTCAAACAGTGTTTAAAATCGTAAGCATAAACGAGCGTATTTTTAAATTAATATTTTAACCAACAAGCAGCTAGTACGCTAATAAGTTGTTATGCCGGCCGACCGGGCGTACCGAATTTTTGTTTAGAATAAGCTATAACAGTCAACTTACGATTTTACGCGTTGTAAAGACCGATCCTAAGCGCGGCAGCTATCACAGATTTTTCATAGGGAGCCACTGTGATAACTGCAAAGAGCATAACATGAAAACACCAACCAAAAATTTAAATGCTTTTACCAAATCATTTTGCGCACAAATGCACATCATATTTGAAAATCCTTAACATTATAATTAAACCAAGTTGCTGAGAATATGTAAAGTATGTGAAACCGACCTTACTAAACATTTCCTTGAACGCTTATTTGTCAAGTGGTGAATCGGTAATCCATAAATCGAACCCTGAAGAACAGTTTTGGTTTTATTCTTAACACGTAGTTGTCGCTGTAGGCCCGGCCTACACTTGGCTTACAAATTGTAAGCGCACGAGCGTATCCTGTGTTTCAAACATCTAGCACGCTAAATTAGTACTTGTAATTACACTTTATTCACCAAGTTACCTTGGTTAGGAGACAGCGAATTAAGAGACATTTCAGTCTTCCAAGTCAAGCTGCCACCTGCCCACCTGTCTACCACACACGGTGGAGGCTTCACACTGTACATTTTCAAAACTGCAGGTTAAAAAAAAATTTTTTTTTGAGGCGCAAAACTTTGGAATGAAATTGATGAAGACAATAAACGAAAAACGTTTAATTCCTTAAAGAGTGTTTTAAAGAAAAAATTGTATCACAACATTGACTTGGTTTTGATTATTTTGATGCTGTAACCAATTTGATTGAATCCGTTTTTAACTATGAGAATTTTGATTGCGTGTTTTCTTTTTTAAACTCTTAATGTGCAATTCAAGTATGTTTTTGATTCTTTCATGTTAGTTTTTTCTTTTGTTTTTCCTTTTCTGCTCTGCGTTAACAGCACAGCTCACATATTAATAATTTTATTTCAAAAACCAATAAATTTAGGTCGCAGTAGAAATGTAGAGAACGAGGAGCGCCTTGACTAGTATACCTATCAAGGCTGTTCGGCGCTCCCTGAACTCAGTTATTGTATAGGACAGAGGTGGAGTTGAGGACACAAGGCTCGAGGCCAAGGACACAAAAAAAGTCCGAGGCCAAGGCCAAGAACAGCCTTTTCGAGGACAGAACCTCTCGAAGCCAAGGACAGGAATGCTCGAGGCCAAGGCCAAGGACCAAGAACACAAGCGCAAGCGTTCTCCAAAAAAAAGTTTTCAAAAATTTTTTTCAAGCGATCTCCAATTTATTGGCGTACCCAGAATTTTTAATTGGGGGAGTCCTAAACTACAAATCACATGAAATGACGTCATCAAACTTTTTCCAAAGAGGAAGTTTTTGTGGGACAAAGATATCCTAGGATGGAAGATCTGAAATCGTTGTTGCCTGTTTGCACGTAACCAGGATTTTGCAAAGGAAGAGGGCTAATAGTTGAAAAACGCAAATATCTAACTTTGGAAACGTGTTGAGAAAGCTTGTGTAACTCAAATGTATCACAGACGGGGGTTTGGGGGCGGGGCCCCCAGCCGCCAGATGCTTTGGGGGTGTGGGGGCGAAGCCCCCAGCCGTTGGACGATTTTTCGAAATTTTTTGGAAAAAAAAACTATTTTAATACCATTGAATCACATTTTGCAAGTGTTCAGAGCCATTTGAAAAGCACTAGATTTTTGACATTTGAAAGCTAATTGAAAAAATCTAATTGTTTAATCCTCCTTTTACTTGCAATTTAAGTCCAAAACACGTTTAACGTCTTGCATTTTGGAGTTAAATTTTAATTGTAAGTGATTTGGTCCAGGTAGGGGGAAGTAAGGTGCATTGTCTCTGGCTACATTTTAGCAGTAAATCATAATCCACTCGAAGAGTTTCCTTAGAGATTTTTGTTTTGTCATGAAAATAACTAGTTATAGAAGTACACGTTCGCCAGGAGGCCCACGCCCCCTCAATTGAAGTTCAATGATTCATTCAATCAGCATTTTCCATGGCTAATTTTTTTTAAAAAGTATTTCGTGCGTAAAAACCGGCGAGGTTGAAGGTGAAATACTGAATTGTTTTTGAAAAATGGTAAAATAGATGGTTACGTCTTTTAATCACTTTACATCGCGCTAGGCCCCTGGTACTTTGGAGATTTTCGCAACATCTTTCTGCCAAATATAGTTGAAGATCAAAAAAAATCTTACGATTTCAGATCGGGGCTCCTAGCTGGCACTACCTCATGTTATGGTAATCCGGCCCGGCTTAATGCATTACGTTCACAAAAAGGCTAGATGAGGGCCTGAGATAGTTACTTTTAGAACAAAAACTCTCCGTTTTCTCCGGGTTATACGTTTAAATTGGCCGGCAAAAATTGAATTGAGGGGGACCCGGCGCCCTTGGTCTTCAATATTGTTAATTAGTTGTACTGTTGTCAGCGAAAAATGCTAAAAAAAAACTGAAACTGAAGAAACAGTAGGCTTTTTTGGCTCATTTTTGTCATTGGTGAAATTTCAATTGTGGGGGTCTGCCCCCTCCCCTTGCCTACGCCTATGTTCCAACTGAGGAAAACAAAAAAGGTGTTCGCAAATTTTCCGCGAGGTTTCTGGCGTTTTCCAACGAAATTTCAACTGTTAAAAAAATAGTTCTGTCCTCGAGCCCAGGACAGGGCACTTTTCGAGGACTTGAGGCTTTGAGGCCAAGGCCAAGGACTTGAGGCTTTGAGGCCAAGGCCAAGGACTTCAAAATGTGTTCTCAAGGACGTCCTCGAGGCCAAGGACGTCCTCGAGGACTCACCTCTGGTATAGGATACGTTTTAATTATATGATTTTTGATCGCATTATTTATACGCTTTATTTTATTCATTTTTTAATCGTATGTAACTGCATGAGTCCAAAAATAAATACCTTTAATTAGAACGTCAAGCAAGGAAGCTGTGAATACTAATTTATATAGTCTATAGTTTGAAGTTTCAGTTTAAAGTTGGACAAAATCGCACGCTCTAAATTACAAATTTACGCCAAGTGTAAACTTTGTCTTAACTATCTTTGTGAATTTAAGTTGAAATCGAAGCCAGATAGCACAAAAGTCTTAATAGGGTATGTTTTAATTCTGAAGTTTCTGTACTGCGCACCATAATAATACCTTCTTTAGTATTGCCAATCGAGGTGCATAGATATACTATTTAAGCTTGGTCAACACGTACTTGCTTAAAATACAGCATAATTTGTTATGTAACGAAATAAATTGATTATTTTAAAATATTAAGTTCATATGCCACAGTAACATTCGTTTTAAAAATGCGAGAACGCCATAAAAAGATTTCATTTGATTAATTAAGGTTTTGAGTTTAAATAGAAGTATCTGTGTAATTGTAAACAACTCAGCAACCTTCCCTTACCTGTCAATCTAGTTTTGCTTAATCCAATTCAGGTAAAGCTGGTTTAATTTCTTTGAAGAAATAGCGTGGAATCGTTATTTTCTTGGCATTAAAATGATCATAGTTTAGTTTTGTAATTCTTTGCTCTTTCGGTACGGCAAACATAGTCCAAGCTTTATTGTTTTAATTTTTTTTTTATTATGTTGTAAATTGTTTGTGTGATCCACTGATTGCCATTGCTTTCCATGCGTTTTTAGTAAGCTTTTAAATAGTAAAACTACTTGAACTTTTACGCTACAATTAGTATCCACGTTTGTTTAATTAATATTTTGAAATGCTACTGCGGTTGAAGTGTGACTGAAGATCAGCGAACTAGATTTTTCTTTGCAATACTTAAAAAAATACATCACCAACTCGCCACGTTCGTCATTTTCGCAACACTCTTCTGAAAGTTGTGTTTTATTGGCCTGCTCGATTACGTTTTGGCGAAAATATTAGATCCCGCAAACAAAGCAAACTTGAAATGTTTTTATCATTTGTAAACTAAATTACTTCTGGCATAACTTCTGATTTTTTAACTTGCTTGCGCAGTGCGTAAGCCATTCAGCAAAACAGAAGGACGAGAGACATTTCGCCCCCTTGAATGTGAGACCCGAAGGAGCACTGCCCCCCTGGCATGTTGCCAGGAGGCGAAACTAGACCTCTAGAATTTTGAAGTATTTTTGCTCCCAGTCAATTGTGGAATTTTCTATTTTTCTTGTAGTTCTTATATTAATGTTTCAAAAAGCGTTCTAAAGTGTTGTTTGAATGATTATCTTGATTTGAATGGCTATTGGTTGTAAACACTAAATTTTTTAACGAGTTTAAAAGTTTTGTTTTGGAATACTGATTTCTCAAACTACTCTTTTACTCCACCTACTGATATTGTTTTTGAAGGGCAGCAGATTGTTAAGTCAGCAGATGTCGTGATCGCGCTTCATCACGCTATTTTTTGATGTGAAAAATGCTACATTAGAAATCGGCATCAAGAGTTGTATTCTTGTTGTCAAGTTTGTTTTATTGTACAAGTTTAAATAGTCAGCTGTATGGCCGAAAGGATAAAGGCGTTGTTTTTACTACGACCATATTCGCATGATGTGGATTCAACTTGCACTCTGGTCGCATTGTTGCGTCCTTGAATAAAATGCTTTACGATGATTGTCTTTGCTTGGTGGCTTCGAACAAGCAGCAAGTTTGATTGACAAGAATTCGAAAATATCCACAGGAACGTTGAACCATCTGAAACTCGTAAGCAAGTATGGATTCTTCCAAGCACTTAGTATTTATTGCAATGAAAAGTATGCGGATCATCAATTTTACGTAAGTTAGTGTCTGATGCTGTCTTGTGACAGGAAGAAAAATATGCAACAACAACATACTAGTATCGATAGATTTGAGAAAATGAGTCTATCCTAAAATCAAATTTTGATAGTTAATCTGCCGCCAAAGCTCACAAAATAAATTCTGAAAAATAAATTTAAAAAATAAATTTTCAGCTGCGACTACAGATCCTCTTTGCAAAAAACAATGTTACATAATACATGCAATCTACTTTTACTCTAAAGAGAGCGTTATGCCAAAAAGTTGTGCTTTTAATTTGAACAAAATTAATGTTTTTTGATAAGCCCAATAAGTATTTAATTGGCTTATTTGCGATATGTGCTTCTTCAAATGAATCTCGATCAAAGCTTTCCTCATAGGTCCTATAGATTATTACTTCGAACGTTACAGGATTAGTTTTTCATTATTTTATCAGAAATCAGTGGCGGATCCAGAAAATTTTGGTGGGGGGGGATTTGAAGCACAAAACCTCAAAAATTCGGATGTCTTCACCAAAATTGAGACTGATTTTTCGGCCGAAATCGGAAATTCAAACGTTTTTTTCGCCCAAATTCAGGTGGTCTCCAAAAAAAAAAAAAAAAAAAAAAAAAAAAAGGTCTTCACCAAAATTGAGACTGATTTTTCGCCGGATTGGTTACGTTTAGGTCGGTGGGGGGGGATGCATCCCGAAATGGAGCCGATTTATTCGAAACAGAGGCTGATTTTTCGGCCAAAATCGTTACTTTTAGGCTGGTGGGGGGGGATGCATCCCCCCCATCCCCCCCCCTAAATCCGCCACTGTCAGAAATTAAAATAAGAAAACGCTGATCCCGAAACATTGCGTATGTTAATCCTGCTACATAGTTTTGCCACTTAAACACTCAATTCGTGCCATTCTACTGTGTACTTTTGCATGGAAAACTGACATTTAACATTAAGCATAAGTTTACAAAATTAGCTTAAGATATGCAATTACAGGCTCTGAAACACATCCTGTACTGGTAAACCAAGTCTGTACGAAGTATTGGGCACGAAATACCTCGTCACAAAATTTATCTCTATGATTGTGAAATCTACGCATTGGACAATGTACATGATAGTGTAATTCAATAATGATGCTAAATTCCTGATTGTGGAAATAAAATTAATGCATCTTCTCTTTCACGAAATGATTTTCAACTTTGCGGAAATAACCTCAAACTTACTTTTGAAGATTTCACAGAGGTCAAATTGGTTTTTAGAATGTTAAATTCTGCGACATACTTTTTTCTTGGAACACATTTGCGGATTACAATTTTATAAAAAATAAAGCAAAATGTTAACTTGATGTAACTTTACTCGTGCAATTTTACTTCAGTAAATTGCTTTTTGATTGTGACTTTTTGGTGTAAGGGCTGTTAATAGTTATGGTTTTCGTTGGGGTTGTGAAACAGATGATGATTGTTAATTTTTTGTCTTGAAACTTACCAAGCTTAACTGCCCATAATGCTCAGCTTTTTCGTAGGCAAGGGTAAGACTGCTCTGGATAGTGGGTATTCTCTACCGATGCACAATTGCACATATTCTTCAGATAGAGGAACGAAGGGATACTTAGTCGCAGCTCACAAGCTTACAGTTTTCCATCGCGTAGGTCTTTATGGTAGAATAACGAAGTGGGCTACTTAGAGTGATGCGCTAGAGACGACAAAAGCAGTGGTCGCATATAGAGTCTTTACTATATACCCAACTATCCATTGCAAATTTTTTCATTGGTTTGGAAATACAATGGCTATTTCCATTGGGTTCTCTTGCTATTTAGAGCTGCAACAAAAACTTTTGGTCGTCATCCCCGTCACGTGATTTACTAACTTACACATATGCCTTGTTGTTTTTTTTTTACACTCTTCCTTTATTTCAACCATATAACACATGAGTTAGATCGAATTAAGGACGTGAAATAATCTCAAATTTTTATTATATTCTCTGCTATGTACGCCGAAGTGTCTAGTGGGTCTGCGAGTTCAATCTCCGAGTCATTGTGCCTGGACAACACAGCTCCTTCGAAGAAATATCATTGGTCAGTTGCTCGAGCGGTAGCGCGTTAGTCTCTGGAACGGGACGTCTGGGGTCAATCTCCGCCTGATCAAATGGGACGTGCTGTTGATGTGGAATATGACGCTGCTATTAACTTGCAATTTTGTGCTGTTTAGGTCTGAAAATATGGAGGAAGAAATCGATTGAAGAGCTTCCGTATAGACGGCCTGTAAATATTCTCCAATAAGGTGTTTGTGAGATTTATTGGTAGTTATAGTTCTGCGGATTATTTATATTATTATTAACTTCAACTTAGGAATAATTAGATGCATTTTGTTTTTGATTAAAATAAACATTGTTAAAGGTCCAACACAGCTTGTTAAGTAGCGTTAACCACTATTTTTTTTAAACAAAATTCAACTTAGTTTGATAGACTGATTGCGAAAACACAAAAAAATTTTATTTATTTTTTCGCCGAACTGCAACAGCTGCACGTTGTTCGGTATACTTATTGTTTACTGATTAATAACTACAGGCCTCTATTGATAATGCAGGTGGGAGAACGTTGCTACATACACGATCTTCTTCTTTACTTCATTGCCCGCTTTTCCGTGAGGGTTCCGGGGGTAGTAGCTCAAGATTGCGCCGCCACACCTCACGGTCTTCCATCACCTCCATCATTTCGCTTGGGCAAAGTCCCAAGCGATTCCATCCAAGATCCTCAATATGTAGATCAATTCAGATCCAAATCAAATTTGTCATTGTACTCAGTGTATTACGCCAAAGCGTGTAATGAAACGAATTTGCGCGATCCATCTCCACGTCATTGCGCCCGCGAAACACAGCTCTTTTTCGAAGAAATCTCGCAGCAGTAGCAAGCCATTGGCAACACTGTGTTGGATTTGACTGGTCCGAGGTTTGAACTGCACACCAACCACTCCAGAGAGGAACGCGTTACTGCTCAACCGATTTGCCAATTTATGTATGAGTGCGATGCGTCCTTTAAATTTTAATTGCTGTGTTGAAAGCAATATATCACTCTGAACATACGTAACTGCGTTAAAGGCTGCGTTTTGAGAAGTTCGAGCAATTCTAGTGTTAATTTCGTTCGTATTTATTGTAATCCGAATGATTGAATTTTGAGAAATTCAAAGGTTTTTTTGCTAATTTTACTCGTACCTATAATGTGGATGACTGAATTTTGGGCAATTCAAGTACTGCATTTTTTGGAGTATTAGACGCACTGTTCATGAATGACCTGTTTTGCTATTATTTCTTAATATAAGGGGCATCGAAATATAATTCACACTAAATATAATACTTCAGTTGCTCTAAAAACTGCAAAAAAGTTCTAAATGAGTTCTGAAATAAATGGTGAAGAGAAAAAGAGTAAAGCCTGATCCATACATGAGGCGCATTTTGAGTTTTTTTGATATTTAGTATTTTAAGTGTGTCTTATGGTCTGAAAAATAGTGTAATTCTTTTTTTTTTTTTGATTTGAGCTGTGATGAAATGACTGCAATGCTTTTCATGATAGAAAAAGGAAGAAACAAAAAAATTGCCAATTGAATGAATGAAAGATAGCAGAGTTGTAAACGGGCCCGAATCCGAAAGCGTAAGCCCGAACCCAAAAAATCAGTTAAAGCCAAACCAGTCTCGAAAAAACCCGAAAGGTTAACGTCTAAACGAGTACTAAAGACAAACTCAATGAGGGTATCTAAAGTTAGGCCAATCGCATAAGATTATGGATTGGTTTGACTCCATCCTACTTGACCCAGCCGTTCCAGAAATATTGTACTTCAAACCTGACATAGGGTCTCTAATGTTATAATTTTATTTCAACCCTAAGGTCTTAGCGTCGTTAGCAACGCCATCCCAGTTCTAACCTAAAGCAACGCCGCTATTAGGCTACTGCATTGAGTCATTTCGCTGCACTTTAATCAGTTTGATCTTGTCAGCAGTACAGATCCAACTGGAAAACAGAGTAGAGTGTGCGATAGACTAGGTAACAAACGTCTAAGAACAAGCGAAAGTAAGGCAAATAGAGTAGTAGGCTATTGTTTGTATCTTAGTTTGAAAAGTTTATTCTAGCGTCACAAAATACTGCGAGCAAATACAATAGGCCCACTCAGGTACTGGTAGTCCTTTTATCAGGTATGAGTCTCATTATCCTGTGTTGTAACCTGGTTATAAAATCCTTATTGCAAGGCTATAATTTAGATTGAAAGTATCTGACAGCTTGATTTTTGCTGAAATCGCTGGGATACCAAACAATCTACTCTTTTCACCAGCTCGGATCGGTTGTGATGACATGATCAAACTGATTATTGCGCAGCTAAACGACTCAATGCAGTAGCCTAATAGCGGCATTGCCTAAGGTTAGAACTGGGATGGCGTCGCTAACGACGCTAAGGCTATCAACGTCAGGATTGCCAATAAAAAACATTAAAAGGCCTCTACGTCGTGTTTGAAGTAGATACCTCTGGAACGGCTGGGTCAAAAAGAACGGAGTCAACGCCAATCTAGTCTAATGGCGATTCATCTAACTTTAAATACCCGAATACCGCTGGAACGGCTGGGTCAAAAACAATGGAGTCAACGCCAATCTAGTCTTATGGCGATTCATCCAACTTTAAAAACCCGAATTGATTTTGCTGTTAGTTCTTGTTTAAGTTTTATCTAAAAAAGATGCATGGTTGTTGATCGCATGCAGATAAAATAAAACTACTTACAGCAGATCGATTGTGATGCAATAATATTAATTGTGTGATAATAATCGGATGACGCTTAAAACAAAGTCGACGTTTAAGGTTGCAAACTTATTTAAATTACGTTTTTGTAGCACCTAAAACTAAAAGACTAAAACTCTAGCTAGTATGTTAGTCATGCCCGAATTAAGCCCGACATTTTGTCTATTTCAAGCCCGAGCCCGACTCAAAAAGACTTGCAACTCTGGATCTAGGAATGAAGATGGCCGAATTGATCAAGGAATTAAAACCCGCTTACATGAACCAAAATTTCAAAATTACGTTAAAATTTTGAATTACAATATTTAACTTTTGAACTGGAAAAAAAAGATCTTTTTTTGTTGGCACATCTATGCGTTTTAGTTGCAACCAGGGCCTGCGAGAGGGGGGTTCAGGGGGGTACATCGTACCCGGGCCCAGGGGGCCCGGAAGAGTTGAGGTTTCTGCGTAAAGTTTTGGTATCACACCATAACGCCGTAATCAAACTTAACTACAGCAAAAATATTGGTCAGCCTATTCAGTACTGGTAATTGGTCGCTACTTTTGCTATACAGCCTTTAGGGCATCCAATTGTGGCTGATTTGATTAAAAAAACAGGAAAATGTATCAAAAGCCATACACTTGAACCGAAATTGACGTTTTGTTACGTTTCTCTGACTTGAGAGCCCTAATTCTACGGTATAACAATGTACGAGGGCTCACATTTCCAAAGATCCAAAAGCATTTCAACCTAAGAGAGTGAGTCAAAGTTGACATACTATTATACTACTATCATTAAGTAACTCACTCTATCTGTATGAGTTTAATAGATATTTGGGTTTGTGAAGTCTATGATTGCAGATGACTTCTTAAAACTTTTATTAGTAAAATATTTGAATTTGCAGTATTAAAGTCATTATATTGTATAATATTGTGCCATTGTCATCATCCCCCACTTCACATACTGTCTACATGTATATCACGTTTTCTGCTCGTCAATTTAAGCAAGTTTGGTGCTGGGATGTTGATCAAATGCTGTATTTTACCGTCGAGAAACATAGAAAGTGCTAAAGCTTCCGGGGCTCTGCCCCGGACCCGCTGGGGGAGCTCACAGCGCTCCCCCAGACTCCCTAGCTGGATTTAAACCAATTTTTGTCTAGTAGTGTTTTTCATAGGTCCTAACTGTATGCGAATATCGTTATCCCCTCGCTTTTAAATGAAGATCTACACCCATTGGACAAAAAATGATTTAACTGCATGGGCCCACCGATGACGCTTGGGGGGCCCAATAAGATTTGGGGGTCCGCTATCAACCTTCGTACCCCCTGGAAAATTTTCTCTCTGAGGCCCTGGTCGCAACCATATACTGCGTTTAGATTTTTGCATTTACTCATGCAGTTTTGACAGTCGGCAAAACTTTTACACAACACAACCACTGTTTACCGAGCATTAAGAATGAACTTGTATCACTGTATTCTCCATCGAAATTGAGAACAAATGAAAATTTGTGAAAATTTAAGAACAGCCAGCCTTAGCCCAAAACTTGCTAGTTCTTTTGTAGAAATATGAATTGCTTTGATCATAAAGTTCATGTCTTCGAAGCAGTTTTTCCTCTGACACTTGTCAAAAAAATCGTCAGAATGGAGAGCGCAGGAAAAGATCGAGTTACTCATAAGAAAAACCCGAGCAGTGATTAGCTGGAAAAAAACCAATGAAAGAGCGTCATTAGTGCACAATCTTTAAATTGAACTCTTAATTTTTTTTGTCGGCAGAGGGCGGGGCTTGAAGTTTTGTTGAAAGAATTGTAATTGTAATTGCATTTTATTCACCAAGTTGCCTTGGCTATGGAAACAGCGAAGGGAACTTTCGATCTTCGAGTCAAGCTGCCACCTTCCCACCTGTACATACGGTGGGGGCTTCACACTGCCCTTTTAATTGCTGAACGTCACGCAAGAAAGCTGTGAATACCAATTTTTATAGTCTTATTTGTTTTCAAGCTTGTTATGTTTGTTTTCCTGTAATGCTTTTCAGGCTTCTACCTGCCTTCGTATGTCGTGAAACAAAGTCAATTCAAAAAAATCCACAATAATTTTTATTACTGTAATTAATCCAAAAAAGGTTATCGCGAAATATAATGAAATAGCTATGGAGCATAACTTTTGGCGCACCCTGTACATGCAGTAGACTATACACTGATAAGACACGCCCAAAGTGCTTTTAAATTTTAGCCTAATTTAACATTCATGTACGTAGTGAATAAGTATTTGAGCAAAGATGCTGTGCCAGATGACTTTCCAGTCCCTTTGCATCCACCTTGTCACTACACTCAAATGTGTTAACTTATATGTTTTACGAAAATCATTTCTTCACAAATCTATAGAGCTATAGAAATCGATAGTAGCGCAATAAATTATATCATGTTATAAAATGATTCCATGTAAATTCTGCATAGCATGAATTTCAAATCTCGAAATCTTGGTGTTTTTTTTTGATTAATTATCTTGAATATAATAACAAAAAACTTGCAACAATTAATAATTTATGACTTCTTGACAGAATGAGGGGTTAGAAGACCAAGCGCTATGTGGCAGTGATGTGAAAGTAGTCGACCAGTATAGTCTGTCATATGTCGATTGACTAGTTTGTTTATTTTGCGCAAATACTTTTAGAAATACTTGCTCTTGAGTACTTTTAAAAAGACTTCGTAAAAAAGTGGTCGTTTTTACTCAATTAGTTTTTTTGGTTAGTACTTTGTATTTTACTTCAAGTAGTTTTTCGTCGGTAACGAAACTTTTACTTGATTACAATTTTCGAGCACTTTTTACCAGAGTTGGAGTGGAGGACACAAAGCTCGAGGCCTAGGCCAAGGGCACAAAACAAAATCCAAGGCCAAGGACAGCCCTTTCGAGAACAGACCCTCTCGAGGTGGAATGTTCGAGGCCAAGGACCAAGGCGCAAGTGTTCTCCCCCCAAAAAAAGTTCTTTAAACATTTTTTTCAGACGATCTCCAAAAGAAAAAAAAAGGTCTTCAAAATTTTTTTTCAGGCGAAAAACATCTTTAAAATTTTTTTTTCAGGCGATCTCCAATTGAGGTAAAAAAAAAGGTCTTCGAAAATTTTCTGCGAAGTTTCTGGCGTTTTTCAACAAATTTTCAACGGTTCAAAAAATAAAGCTGTCCTCGAGCCAAGGTCAGGGCAATTTTTGAGGACTTGAGGCTTCGCGGCCAAAGCCAACGACTTGACCTTCGAGACCAAGGTCAAGGACTTCAAAATGTGTCCTCGAGGCCAAGGACGTTCTCGAGGACCCCATCTCTGCTTTTTACACTGCTGGCTGCCACTAGGACTGGCTGGTGGAGGTTGCCGCTTATTTTTCGAACAAATTCATCTGAAAACTTTTACTCTCATAACTAAATGCACCCTTTTGCTTTTACATTGGCTATCATTTTCTCGTAGCTGCTACAAAAAATGCTTGAACGAAGGAAAATACTAGATAGGCAAATCAGATACGGTAATTGTGTTGCTGTGAAATCTTTCTGATGTTTTTGATCTTTGCAAAAATCGCTTTGAAAGACTAGTCAAGAACAATTGGCTTAGTCCTAATTATTATCCATTAGAAACCGACGTAGTGAACTTCAAAAAGTAACATGTTTCACTCATCATCATCAAGTGCTTTCTTTTAGTCGGAGGCTAGTTGTTGTCTCCACATGCCTCTGTCTTCAGTCTTTCTTTTGACTTCTTTCACGTTGGAAGAATCCGACCATACGTTTTACATCAGCTTCCATGTTCTTCTTTGCCTTCCTTAGTAAGCCGTTTTTTTTCCAGCATGTCTTCAGCAACCAGTGGTGCCAATTTATGTTGAGCATTGGGGGGGGGGGGGGGATAATTTGCACTTTTATCCCAATTTTGCCCTATACTCAACATTGGGGGGGATGAAGCTCGACCACTATTTTTTTTCACGTAAGCAAATCAAGCGAAGACCAAAAAAAAGGTCTTCCCCAAAAATTGAAGAGTTTTTGTTCCCGAATTTAAGTAAAGACAAAAAAAGTCCATAAAGATCATCAAGAGCTCAGATGCAGACCATAGTCAAATTATTGGGGGGGGGGATGCAGACCAAAGTCGAATTATTGAGGGGATATATCCCCCCGGGTTTCGGCACCCCTGTCAGTAACTAATTGTTGCAAACTACTAGGCGATCCTTTCAGTATATATATTGTACCAGGCTATTGATTAGCATTGAGTTTTCCCTAACCCGCATTTTGTGGGCGATTTTGGACACTCATTTTTTGCAAGCTATTCTAATCAACATGGTGGAATAAAATAACCAGCTTCTGGTAGATGCTCATTTTTTGCATTTTATGCCAGCTGTTTTAATCAATAGAGTGATTGTACATATCCCGCAATTTAGATTTTAAGAAAATTTACGATTATCTTTTCTTTTTTTTTGGGGGGGGGGAAAGAATGCCTGAAATCTCTCTGAAAATTTGCGGTTTCTTACGCCATGACCTTTTTTTTTGTTGAAAATGCCGGAAATTTTGTGGTTTCTTGCGCTCAAAAATAATCGGAAATTTGCAGACCTTAATTTGAAAGAATTGAGTCATTGGTCCTTGGCCTCGAGAGAGGTCTGTTCTCAAAAGGTCGTTCTTAGCCTCGGATTTTTTTTTTTTTGAGTCCTTGGCTTTAGATCCTCGACTCCACCTCTGTTGAATTTGCTTGAAAAGCAGCTAATTTATAATTCTGACCTTTTACTTTGTTTTGACAACATTTTTACTGCAAATCAATCATTGAGAGTTACAAACATGCAGTAAGTTTTCGAAATTTTGTTTGTTGTTGGCAACCCTGGCAAAATTTTTAAGGGGAAAAATCCTTTCTGAGGGGGAATCTATATTGTCATTTCTCGGGGACAGAAGATTGTAGAAAGCTCAAATTCGTTGAAATTAGTCTTCAGACTAGTCAAAATTTTTTTGAGAGAAAACCGAACAAAAATGTTTCAACCTGAATGCCCTGTTAAACCCTAAAGTAGATGTGGATTTCCCAGTTCTCATCGTTGAAACTTTTTTTAATTTTAAACACAGAACAAACATAAAGTCAAAAAGAATTACAAGACAGTTTTTTGCGCAGGTATTTTACTTTTAGCGTTCAGGTTCAACAGAGAATGTGTCCATAAATGCAATCGACCAACTCTGTTGAACAACCTCGGAGCAGAAGAGGCCAGATCCAAAAATATAAAGATCTGAATCCGCAAGTAAACAACACGAGGAGCTAGTCGTGCAAAACTTACGCAGGGAGCCGCACTCAAGCGTAACGGTACGTCGCTTTCGTAACAAAAAAGCTGCTGCCTCGTAATTGCTATCCCCTCAGGTTGGCATCGCTGTCCCAACCCTGACTGTAATGCAAGGTTTTTAAGCAAAAAAAGATAGCTTTGTGCATCTCCTTCCAAGTTCCTGCGTACTGTATCACACATGTACTACACAACCGAATCGAACCCCGGTGCGGAAGGTTGGATGCTTAGCATGCTAACCACTATACTGCCCACCTTGCAGCAATGCAGAAACAAAATGTCGTATTTAAACCAAATGTATGAGAAAAATGCAATGGCTTGTGCGTGAGCGTTTGCATGACTAGCTTCTACTGTAAGCAACTACCCTTTGTTCATGACAACGAAAACCAAAAGTAGTTCAAAGAAAAAAGATCCTCATTCAAACTTGAGCGATTTTTCTGTCCAAATTCAGGTGAAGACCAAACAAAAAAAATCTTCACCAAAAACCGGGGCGTTATTTTCTGCCTAAATGCAGGTGAAGACCAAACGAAAGAAAAAAAAGGTCTTCACTCAAAATTGGCTCATATTTTCTGCCACAATTCAGCTCAAGGCAAAAGATAACAAAAGTCTTTGAGGAATATAGTGCTGATTTTGTCCCCAAATTATTTGGGAGGGCAGAGCGAAATTCAGATCCGGATCCGCATTTTCTGATAAAACTGGGTCCGGATCTGAAAAAAAACATGGATATCCGGTCCGTTCCCGATCCGTTGGCACCTCTCCCTAGGAGTTGTTGAAATCAAGGCAATTTTAGTGCTATCGAAATGATTCATGTTTGATTTGCGGATTGATGTCATTTAAATGCAGCGGTTACAATCGAATTAACGTTGCATACTGTTGTGGAACCATGTCTACTACTTGTCTCGATTGTAATTACAATGCTCTTACTACTACTGCGCTATCGTATCGCTTTGTTTTCTGGGCTAGAGCTGCAGTCAGCCGTAGAGAGCAGACATAGATGTAGCGAATGTGCTTTCTCACTCGTATTACATTGCTGGTGATGTTCTGCTCTAGCCTACCGTAATAAGTGTGTTAGTACTGTAGTAGGCCTACTGGTATTTTACTGTTTAAGTGCTAACACTCATTCTATTTGAATATTAGTAAGACTAAGTATAGTATTACCAATAGCCTAGCTTATCAATAGATTCATTTCTTTGTCCTGAGTTTGTATTGAGCCTAAAGATAAAATACATACGGTATACGCAGTAGAGGAATTTACAACAGCAGGCAATCGAATCCTTGACCTTGTGATTTAGAGTCCAGTCTTCTAATTATTGCTCTATCTAATGCTGCTACTTTGATGCTTTGTTAACTCTGTAACTTTGCTGTTATAATAATAATAAATGAAGGGATACTGCATGCGGAAATTTTTTTACACTAAAGTATGCCAAGGTCAATCGTAAAATTGCTAAAACGATACAATATATACAAATTAGTTCTCCATAGCTGGCAGAAACTTATGCAACGCAAGATGAAGAATCCGCAAATGCGTCCGATAATGCAATCTGTAGACTTAGTAACCCTTATTTTTCTCATAAAGACAAGAATAAAGAAATGCCCTACATATCACAAATTTTACTCAAGATATGAAGTTTCAATACAATAAGAACACATTCTACATCATCAAACAAGAAAAACCAGTTTCAAAATAGGGCCACGTAGAATAAGCCATCACAAACACCACTGTCTGCATCAAGATTAAATTTAATCGGCGATCTTTTCAAAAACTTATTCAAGGCACTTTTGAAGGCATTTAGTGAAGGTAAGTGCCGTCGCTCCGGGGAGGCATGGGGGTCGTGTCCCCCCTAACGGATGCTTGTGCCCAGCCATTTCGGTTTCCTCAAAATACTGTTTATGGAACATCACGCCAGAGATGGAAACCGGTCGGGTCGACCAGCACCGGTCGGGTTGCCGGTCGGGTCGAGATTCTTCGACCGGCCGGTCAAGCCGGTTGAAAAACCGGTCGAATTCTCCTTTCTGGCAACTAAAAGTCATCTAAGCACCAACCGAAATATACCTATATATTTTATCATAAATAAAACTTTTTATAAAAGTCAATGTCAACAAACCACACCTTTCGAAAACACTTGTTGAGTGGTTTCAAGGAGTGACTAATATGCTGTGACCATTAAGATATGCACATCCAGGGACGTATTTAGGGTGGGAGTATTGTGCCGTGCCTCCCGACTTTGGGCCACGGCGCAAAGCAAAAAAGTGCAAAATATACGTTAAAATCGCGTAATCAGATTCTAATAAAGCATGCATGTGGAAGAGGCTTGCGCTACCTGGCATTTTAGCATCATTTTAATTAGCTTAAGGGTAAAAGTGGCGCAGATTTCAGATTTTTTAGAACATGCTAAAATCTTACCGCTTTGAAAAGCCTTTTTTAACTTAAATTTACCACACTCTACACTGGGCAAGAAAGACATAGATCTTTTTTTTATATCTAACTAACCATGGCTTGTTCTGAAGTAGCAGCATTTCTACAAACTGCTTGGGCACATTATATTTCGAATATTTTCTAGCCAATGTTATAACAGTTTAGTGTTTTTAATGAAAATAACGGACGCGTTGCGTTCATTGGGATAGTTATTCACAACGACTTCGTACTACCGATGAGTTTATTTATTGGTTTGACGTTTCGCTTCCCAAACCGGGAAGCTTCTTCAGAACAATTTTCGGCAGTGCTGCCTTTGCAGTTACAAAAAGATAAATGAGAAAAAAAATTAACAGCAGAAGATAGGCAATTAGTAAAAACATGCGAACATCACAATACTTGTACTATTATACCCAAAAACGTTAATATCATGGAGCGATAACATTATATAGTATTGAAAATTATGTCACTAAGAGCGTAAAAAAAGGAATACTGAAAAATTATGTCACTAACAGCGTGAAAAAAATTAATAATATTCGTAACAACTAGCTGCTTCACTAACAGTTGGAGAAAATATGAAAAGGATCTCTTGCAAAACATTATGTATTGGAAAAGGTTTTTCGCTCCACTGAGATTTATATTAACTGTTCCGTCCGTATACAAATCTCTGTGGAGCTAAAAACCTTTTCCAATACATAATGTTTTGCAATAGATCCTTTTCATACTTTCTCAAACTGTTAGTGAAGCAGCCTATTCCAGTGGGCACAAAACGTCTAAAAGACGTCTAAAACAAAAATTGGTCTAAATGTTGCCTATTTTGCAAAATGCACTGAGTTGAATAAACGTCTTTACAAAGACGTCAAAAATACGAAAAATTAAGCAACGTGTTAAGGTCTATAAGTTATGTAAATTGGACGTCGTTGTAAAGACGTCTTTTTAACTACATACATTTTTGCAAAATAGACAGCATTTAGACAAAAGTTAGACCATCTAAATTACGTCTGCTGCATAAATCTAGACCACGTTTAAACGTCTATTTGACTAATTTTGTGCCCACTGTGTATAGTTGTTATGAATATTATTAAGTTTTTTCAGGCTGTTAGTGACATAATTTTTAATATTCCTTTTTTTCACGCTGTTGATGACATAATTTTCAGTATTATATAATGCTATTGCTCCATCATTTAAATGTTTTTGGGTACAATAGTACAAGTATTGTGATATTCGTATGTTTTTGCTGTTACCTATCTTTTGCTGTTATTTTGTTTCACATCTTTTTGTAACTGCAAAGGCAGCACTGCCGAAAAAAAGTTTAGTGTTTGCTGCTCGGCAAATTGCAAAATAATAATCTGTCACCAATAGCTAAAAACTTGTAACTTCATTTTTTGGCCTTTTGCAAAATATCACAAGAAAGAACGTCTAATAATTTAGCTTGCGCCCTTCAGTGCTTTTTATGCTTATTTTGTGCACGTTTTGCGCTGCTCAAAACAGGTCATTCAAACCAAAACTTAACCAAAAAAGGTCTGAAAATTGAGTCATTTTTACAAAAAACGCAAAAATTTTTTTGCGTTTTTTTTCTGAGACCCCCGTCCAAAGTCACAAATTTTAACCCCTCACCCATGCCCCTCTTTGGAAAAATTTTCATTAGATACATAAAACTTTCTGTAAAAAAACCGGTCGACCGGGCCGGTCAGAAACCGGTCAACCGGCGATGATTTTGAAATTTACCGGTCGGGTCGGGTCGAGAAAATCCTGACCGGTTCCATCTCTGCATCACGCAACAACAACAGCCAATCATGGAAAAAGGAATAATTACGTTTAAGCATAATTCTCCTTTAAGGTTTAGTCGATTTTTTGTGAAATTGCTGGCAACCATCTGCTGTACATAAATCGGACGCATTATTCCATCTTACTAACTCCTTTACGGATATATCGCGGAAGAGACATGTAAGCCTGCAGAATCGTTACCGAGGTACTTCGTAAGTGATTATGACGCGAAACAATCAGTGAAAACATTTTTTTCAAAGACCAGCAGTTCTGATTTTTACAGCACACTTAAATTTTTGAGGTCGCAGTCAGTGACGCAACCAGAATGAAGGAGCTCGAGCCCCCTTAGCCAAATCGCTTTGAAAATTTGACCTCAAAATACGAGCGTTTAAAAGTGTTTTAGACTTGACCTGAAGTTGGGGGGGGCTGAAGGTGCTAAGCAATTTAGTTCTTTGAAATGACTTCTGAGTTTTAGCAATTTAGCTATTCGTATGGCTTCAAAAAGTGCGAAATGTGATTAAAATGGCGTTAAAATTGCTATTTTTTGTGCAAAATTGCAAAAATCGCCCAGCGCTGGGGGCTCCGCCCCCAGACCCCCGTCCTTGGTCGCTAAATATTTAGTGACTATACCCGTACGTAACAGGTTAGAGTTGCATCAGTTTGTTCAGCACCTGGGCTAAATTAGGCAGTTTTTGTGCAAAAAAAAGAAATGTTTTTGGTTCACCTCTCTTAGCAAAATCCTGGTTGCACGTCTGGTAGCATTCAATGCTGTAGATAAATTTTCAAGCGATTAGGAGCCGCAGATGAAACGAGCTAAGAAACGCTTCCAGCCTTATTTTAAAATTGCTCTTAATTGTAGCCGTACAAGATCTAAAGATCAGTTTTTATATGCAAATGTTAGTGCCACCATTTTTGGCTGGTGCCCCCTCACTTTGGTTGCTCTGGCGACGGCACTGGTGAAGGTGCAGTCACAAGTTTTTGAGGAAGAACATCACAACTATTAAAGAGATACTGCTCGAAATCGGTAAATATTTCTCCCCAATTCCCCTTATTCACGAAAATACAATTCACTCCGTACCGATTTGTGACGTCTGAACAGGCATGAGTTTGCAATATTTTTTTGCTGACTAAGAAACGCAATGTTCGATGAGGAAAGTTAAAAAGATTTTGCTTTAGACAGCGATTCTAATTCAAACTAAATTCATCGGTGGCATTATACGAGTGACACAATCTGTTGCATCAAACTTAAACCAGCTTTGTTGATGTTTTTTGTCTATGAATGATATAAAATTTGAAGCCAAAAATGAGCATACCGTAGATCAGTACTGGTAGTCTAGACTAGGTCTGCAGGAAGTCCAAATTAAATAGGCCTACTGTAAGCTGTTGCCAGGGCCGTTGAGAGCCAAGCCCGGGCCCGGCGCCAAAATTAAATCCGGGTCCCCCCCCCGCAAAGTGACAAAAAGGATGGTCCGCCAAAATGATAAACAAGATGATTCGCCAGAAGAAGCACTTTGTAATATCGAAATCAATTAACAACCAAACTAGGTCGACAAAACTCTTGACCAGTTGGTGCTTATTGTTTGGCAATCATAGTTGCAATTATAAAATATATATACACCACTTAGCTAACTTTCCGCGCATTGATATATTGTACCTTTGGTAGCCACTGTTGGTCCACAAAAAGTGATGGTAGTTGCCGGTGCATTTATGGTTTCTGTATCATGTAAAGATGAAGTAGAGTCAGCAGCGCTACTGGTACCTACAGTACGACTACTAATGTTGCTTGAAGTGGCACCGGTATTCGGTTTGGTCCAAGAATTGACGAATGTTTTGCATAATTTGATAAAAATTCTTTTTCTTTCTCAGACCTTTTTCTTTTCTTAGCCCCACTCTGATATTGATATGACATAGCTTATGCGTTTAACTGTTAAGATAAAATGATTTTTGGCAGGGCTGTGAAACTGAAAATAATCAGTAGCAGGTTATTGGCTTAATGCTTAGGTTGACAGAAGTTGTAATTCATATCGATAGGCCTAGCCAAATCCGGTAAAGTGTACAATTGTTCGTTGCTCACATTGTGTGACCGTTAGGAGTCAGGGGTTCAAAAGTGATGGACGATAGTCAAATTGTGTGATTGCGCAACGGTATAGTGACTGACAATTGTAAACTTTACCCGCCAAATCAATCACAGTGATAACAATAACAAATACGATTAAATTTTATAACAAGTGCAAGTCAATCATAAAAAAACAAAATTAGCCCAAGGGCCCTTAAAATCTTGTTGGATGAGATGGAAACCGATAATCTTTGATCTGCTGAAGTCAACTTGAAATAGCTGAAAAGCGATACTGAGAGTTGGGCATTATTAAGACCACACCGTATTCAATACTGCAAGGTGTTTGAATTACAGTAAGTAGTCTGAACATACACGAATTTTTATGGTTGATACCGGCAGGCATTGGCTACTTACTTCAGCTGTGATACTGACTGGGGGGGGTAGTAGTACCCCAGGTGTAAGTGAGGGGTAGAACTGCACTGGTAGGTGGTGGTGAGGGGTGACTCTGTCTGCTTTCAAGCAGTCTAGAGTTGCTCTTTCAAACTTGTATATCAATTGTTTTTCGAGTGGCATTTTTAAAATTCTGGGCCCCCCGAAAAATCCGGGCCCGGTGCCGAAGGTGCCCCTTGGACCCCCCTCTCAACGGACCTGGCTGTTGCATACTATAACAACCCTAAAAAAACTCCAACCTGGTCTACCAGTTTTATTCTTGCCAACTCTTTTTCACTAAGTTAAGGTAAGTTACCTTACCAATATTGTACAACCAGCAACAAGCAATTTCGTAAAATAACAGAATAGGTACCGGTACATGTGTACTCTCAATGTAGCCTAATTTCAGATCTGTGATCAGAAACTAGCGCAATAATACAGTAGGCTTAATCTATTACCAACTACTTACTAACTTGTAGCAGCAAGTTGCCTAACCAGATTTGAAAACTTTGCTACTGCTATTGGTACCTGCACACTAGAGATGGCGCGGATAACAAAAAATGCATCCGCATGCTGCGCTGCGTCCGCAAACCTTGTCCGCATGCTGCACCGCACCGCATTCAAACACAACTAAGTTCACGCTGCACCGCGCCACACCGCAAGTTAAATATCCATTAAATTTCCACTAACATCAGAAAAAAATTTGCTCTCTAGCTTATGACATATAAAAAAATTGATTTTAGGGGTATGATTTTGGAGAGTTTTCAAATGGGTCGCTCTCTCAAACCATGTCAAAATATTTGTTTTTTAAACATCTGCCGATAAAAAAAAGTAATGCCCTAGCTTGAGCCGTTCAAAAAACTAATTTCTGGGGAGTCCATTTGGGGGCCGTGGGGGGAGTGGTACCTCCATACTATGTCAAACTATTTGTTGCTTAAATATCTACCGATATAAACAAAAAAACTATCACCCTAGCTTGAACAATTAAAAAAATTAGTTTTTTAGGGTCCCATTTAGGGGAGTTTCTGGGGAGTAGCCTCATAAAATTTCAGGAGACAAAATTGCATTTGCAGCTCAACAAATTTACACAAAAATTAGATATCGATGTTGTGTGGTTTAGGAGAAGAAGAGTGCACAAATTTTAGCAAAAAATGAAAAAAGAAAAAAAACTTAATGCGGCAAAAAGTGTAGGTAGGGATGAAAAAGTATCTTATGACATATAACCACGTGAAATATTTTTTGCCGCACTTAAACCGTTTTTGAATAAGACCGCTTTTTATACCAAACTTTTGAAGTAGTTTTCGGGTCCTAAACCTGAAGTTACGGGACTGATTGCCTTGAAATTTGGCACACACAAATAACTTATGAATCTCAAACTGCTGTCAAAATTTCATGTAGCTAGACCAAACCATTATCGAGTTATAAGTAAAAGTCTAAAACTTCGCACTCGTTAACTTTGAAAATGGTCGAGTAAAAACTAAAAAACATGCGACGTTAGATTAGTAGTTTCAATTATAGACCTTCAGGTTTAATTTGCCTTGAGTGTGCTTTCTATCAGTTTTTCTGCACCATGTTTTGGCAATCAAAAACAATCTACCAGTCTACTGATGATTCCATGCAACTGCTGTAGTGTACTAATCCTCTTGAACCAGGGGCTCAAATAATGAAATATAAGGTATCACATGCTCTGAATGCTGTCACAATCTACTAAACTTGTATGAAACCACCATACGTATTATACCTTTTGCCGTTGGCATGTGTGTTTGATTGTGGAATAAATTTTGCTACTACGTACCGGTAGGGTATTCTGTCATTGGAAATTTGTGTAGCCTAGTCTTTGTACTCTACTACATAGGTCTAATTGATCTGAAATAAGCTACAGACATAGTACCGAAAGCCTAATTCTTGATGCCATGACCTGTTGACAAATAGGCTACACTGAACTAACTCTGCAACTCTGAAATGCAAGTGCATGTGTAGTAGAAACTGTTGTCTAGCCTTGGGCTTGTACCAATAGCATAGGCCTACTGCATACAGAGTGGGTGTGTCGCTAGGCTTTGTTTTGTGCCTTTACTCTGATGATTGTTCCCCACAAACCTGTTTCTTCCACATTTGTCTGCCTTTGTTTCATCCGCTCACCGAACGTCCTAAACCTTTCCTAGTCTAGCCTACCAAAAACAAAATCTTTTTGTTGGTGTCAAAAAACATGTTCAGCCAATCAAAACTAAGTTCTTTGTAGCCAAAAGAGCCGATTCTGGGATGCTCCGAATTTTGAAAATAAACTTGAACCGAAGGCACTTTTTACTGTTTTAGTAGAATGCATTGTAGAATGCATTGTAGAATTAATTGTAGAATTAATTGCATAGTCGATTTAGTAGAATTGAGGAAAAAATCACCAGCAATAATTGTAAAAAAAATGTAAAAAAATTATTGTACGCGGCGCTGCGCTTATGCTGTGACGTAATGCAGATTTTAGTTGCCACGCTGCGCGGCGCGGTGCACCACCAACAGCGCGCGGCCGCGTACGCTGCGCTGTTGCCATCTCTACTGCACACCTAGTCTAGACTACCATTACTGATCTACAGTATGATCGTTTTTGGTTTCAAATATTATATCATTTCTAAGCTAAAAATATCACCAAAGCTAGTCTAAGTTTGATACAACAGATTATATCACTCATATAATGCCACCGATGAATTTAGTTTGAATTAGAATCGCCGTCTAAAGCAAAATCCTTTTAACTTTCCTTATCAAACATAGCGTTCCTTAATCAGCAAAAAATATTGCAAACTCACGCCTGATGTGATATCAAAAATTGATACGGAGTGAATTGTATTTTCGCGAATAAGGGGAATTGGGAGGAAATGTTTAGGGCACCTCTTTATAACTTCAAGTAGTTCTAATTTCTTCAATGAAACCGATTTCGAGCAGTATCTCTTTAATGACCCGCGCAGCAAAATTTTTTTCGCTTTAGCATTATAATAAGATAGTTTATGAAGTTTGCAGTTATGATCTTTAGTGACTAACCAGTATATGGGTCACACCAACATCTACAGCTGTTATCTCTCACAAAAATGTGCTTTTGTGCTTATTAGCCAGAAGGCCCGGCGCCAGAGTAACGTGACTAGGGCGCATAAACAATAATTGGGGGACACAAAATAATTTTTTCCTCGAATTCGGGGTTGAAGGCCAAAAATAAAAAAAGGTTTTCATCCGGGCAAATTGCCTGCTTTTGGGGCACATTTTCACACGGGGGAAACAATCTTTGGCTGGTGGGGCACGACGGGATTCTGTGGTGCGCTTCTCGGTTGTTTTCCACAGAGTCAGGGGCGAAGACCAGAAAAAAAAAAGATCTCAATCGCGAAATCTAGCTCTTCGTCATAACTTTTCCTTGCAATCGGGACGAAAGACCAAAAAACAAAAAAGGTCTTCGTCGCGAATTCTACGTCTTCATCTTTACGTTCACTTGTGTTTTCGTCTTAGAACGAAACTGTACTCACGCTTGGGGGGCACAGGCCCCGAAATGCACTACAGTGGCACTTGGCCTATTTTGTTTGGGCACAATCCTCGATTGGGGGGGAGGGCATTTTTTGCTTGGGGGAACGGGGGGGCATATTTCTTGCTCGGGGGGAACAAGCAGTGATTTGGGGGGCACGGCCCCGAAATGCCTCCGGGGCCGGGCCAGTTAGCCACGCATTCTGCGTCGGTCAATAACGACGCCAACGAAGAATATCAATTTGGCTCTGGTTTTTAAGTGTTCAGTCAGACTGGACAACCACGAAGAGTAAACTGAGTAAGCCCAGCGCCACTGGGGGGCATTTCAGGGCAATGCCCCCCAAATCACTGCTCGTGTCCCCCCAAGCGAGAAGTGTGCCCCCAAGCGAGAATTGTTTTCCGAAAGAAAGTAACTGGCCAGATGCCACGTGAGTGCATGTCGGGGCCTGTGCCTTCCAAAAATACTGCGTGTGCTCCTCCAAGTGTGATTAAAATTTCGTTTCAAGACAAAAAACACGCGTGAACGCCAAGACTGAGCCTAAGATTTCGACCTTTTTTTTTGATCTTCACCGCTGAATTTGTGGGCTAAAAAGGGGATCCGCACCATTAGAATCCAACGCACTCCGTAGGGCAATGAATGTGCCCCCCAGAGCTAGACTTGTGCCCCGAAAGACGATAAACGGCCAGGATGAAGACCTTTTTTTATCTTCTCTCCAGAAGATGAGGGTAAAATTTATCTGTGCCACCAAATATTTTTTCAGCTCCCCAGTCACGCTACTCTGGCGCCGGGCCTGAAACTGAGTGTTTCTGGCAAGGATGTGACGACTCATAGCCATTTGTGATTTGTGGGATTGCAATACTAGTCAACAGCCTCTCGGCTACAAACCTGACGTTTTACCTACAATGAGCTACGCCGTTACCCATGCACTTGCTAACTCATTTGGATGTTTGAAGTAGAAAACTGAAATATTGTCATTCTTACTCATTTATTTACATACTATTGTATAATCTTGAGATGTTTCACAATCATTTGATGAGACGTAAACTGTTCATAATTACGCAGCACAGCTATAATAATTATAAATCTTTTATGTTCAAATCACTTTATTAAATTATACTGAAAGTCAACGTTCACTGCGTTTGATGCTGGACTTTGCTTGGTGAAGACCGCAAATCATTGCTCGTACATCACGACGAAAAGACTCATCCATAACGCTATATGCGATCACGTTCCAAAAACTAAAAAAATGCTGTACTGAAAATTCACGGGTAGACTATGAATTAGCTTTTTTCTTTTAATTTCGCACTATTCCTCGATTCCGGTTGCGGCGGTATCTCAAGTCAATAATCTTCTTTAGGAATTCAAAGGCCTTGTTATGACTAAGCACTTCTATTTGAGTTAGGCCTACGATCTTCTGACCTAAGTTTTTCTTTGCTAGAATTATGTAGCGCCGTTTGTGTACCCTAATTTGAGCAATGTTTTTTTTGCATATTTAATTAAATAGCCATTTTGATTAAATGTACAAAAATAAATATACAAAAAAAAAACACATGCAAAAATAAATATGCAAAAATTTTTGAACATTTATTGCACCATAATTTGGGCAACGTTTTTTTGCATGTTTAATTAAATAGTCATTTTAATTAAATATACAAAAATATATGCCGCAAAATAAACCGTTGCAAAAATAGATAGACAAAACATTGTTATACAAAAATTTTTCGAGCAAAAATTTTTGACACAAAAATTGTTGCAAAAATAAATCCACAAAAATTTTTGTAGTTTTATTTTTGCAAGATCGTTTTTTGCATTAAATTTTTTTGCATTACAATTGTTTGTGTCACAAATATTTGTACATTTATTTTTGATAGCAAAGAAACAACACTCGGCGAAATAAATGTGCAAAATTTTATGACGCAAAAAATGTTGATGCAAAATTTCTTGTCGCAAAAAAAACGTGTGCAAAAATAAATTGTCAAAAATATTTGACTATTTAGTTTGTGTCCACAATGATAAAAGTTTTGAATTATGCGGGCGAGAAGGTACTGGCAAGGTTTAAAACTGGAACTTCAAGACGAAAGCTTCGGGGTGTACGGCAGCCTATAGTAATAGGTACTAGCCCGCGTATGAGACCTCACGTTGAGCTGGGAAATGAAGGTTCATTCACCCGTACCTTCCCGCCCGCAACCCTCTATCATTATGGACACGAACTAAATAGTCAAACTTTTTTGGCAATTTATTTTGCACACGTTTTTTTTGCGACAAGAAATTTTGCATCAACATTTTTTGCGTCATAAAATTTTGCACATTTATTTCGCCGTGTGTTGTTTCTGTGCTATCAAAAATAAATGTACAAATATTTGTGACACAAACAATTGTAATGCAAAAAAATTTAATGTAAAAAACGATCTTGCAAAAATAAAACTACAAAAATTTTTGTGGATTTATTTTTGCAACAATTTTTGTGTCAAAAATTTTTGCTCGAAAAATTTTTGTATAACAATGTTTTGTCTATCTATTTTTGCAACGGTTTATTCTGCGGCATGTATTTTTGTATATTTAATTAAAATGACTATTTAATTAAATATGCAAAAAAATGTTGTGCAAATTATGGTGCAATAAATTATCAAAAATTTTTGCATATTTATTTTTGCATGTGTTTTTTTTTTGTATATTTATTTTTGTACATTTAATCAAAATGGCTATTTAATTAAATATGCAAAAAAACGTTGCGCAAATTATGGAGCAATAAATCTTCAAAAATTTTTGCATATTATTTTTCCACGTGTTTTTTTTGTATATTTATTTTTGTACATTTAATTAAAATGACTATTTAATTAAATATACAAAAAAACATTACACAAATTAGGGTAAACAATCAGCGCTCCATATAGAACTTTAAACATTGCAACTTTACGATGCATTGCATAGCGACTGCAAACATGCATGAAGAAAAAAGTAGGATAGGTATCTTTTTACCAATTCAAAAATTCTTGCTAGGAACGTCTGAAAGTTTTAGTGCTTTTTATTTAATTATGTAGGTCTTTCTTCCAATAGGCTATCAGCACGAAAGTCTAAGAAAGCGCCTATTTGAATTCTATAGGCGCCCCATTAGTGCAGTTAGGCTACATCTTTAATGCTATCTAAACCTCAATTTTGTTCATACCTTCCAGTTAGTTTCACATGCAGTCCAACCAGCAAGTATGTAGATAGAGTGGAACACGTAAAGTGTTGATAATATATCAAACCGATAACTGTCACCAACGGAACTAAAACAGAGAAATTTTTAATAATTGCGTGTTAGCGTACAGGCTTACTATGCAGCGCTAGAGCTTACAGGAAAAAGTCCTCATAATTATTTAACATAAAATTTTTTAAGCTTAATTCCTCAATCCACCTTGTTTTGCTAATCTTATGTGTCTCGTTTTTCGACTTTTTTGTTCGGAAAATGAAGAAAAGGCAGTCGGTCTCAGAATCTGCACTTCTTTCAGATTACACACGCCACCAGTAGCGTATTGGCACGGTAGTCCCAATTGTTACTGACGTAAATTTTTCTCCACGGCTACAGCTACCACGTGCTTTTAATGTATTCTTGAAAATGCTTTTTATAGAATTTGCTAGAACATTTCTAATAGCCGCCTTCTACACGCGTTGCAAACGTATCAATTATTTTTTGTCTGAGAAACGGTTGAAACAAAAGGTCTTTCCCTAAACCAGATAATTGTACTCCGTATGTCACAAAGAACCTAAATTATCCTATGAATTTTCTCACCGCTTAAATGTAGAAGACTTCCTGCAATATAAAACCTAATGCAGTGCTTTTTATATCATTTTTATTTTGAATCTCAAGAGTGTAGTTAAGCGTTTATATTTACAGCGGCAAAACGATAGAAAATGTAAAGTGTGGAGTAGGGGTGTTCAGATTTTGGACTTTTTAAAAAGTTCATGTTTTCGAAGCTTATATGGTGCACTGGACCTAAAAAACAACTACTGTGCAAAAAAATTTCGAAAATTTTATCTCTTAGCTATCGCTCATGGAGGTTAAAAAAGTCTTCCATAATTGCTCCAAGGGGAATCCCCTTATGACGTCATATTATCTAAAAACTAACGTAACTTTAGTTCTAGAGCAGATAGAAGTGCAAACTCAAGTAATTTCTCTTTCATTAAATGGTTGCCTTATTTTGAGCATAAAAAAGATGACGTCACTTAAGTGATGACGTCATAATTGCAACATAATTGTTAGATAACATAAGTAACCTAATTTCGGATGACATGTATTTAATTTATAAACGAATATTTAGGCTACTATAATAGTTTATGAAGCAGTATTAGTGCAATGTCAGAGCCTGCTCGAAAGAAAATCAAAACCCGTGCTTCAGCTGAATACTTCTTAATTGGACGAAGTGAAGACCACATTAGTGGAAACAAACTGCCCTTATTAGGGCAAATCCTTCGATATGTTTTACATTTGAAGGAAGTATCATCTATCGCTACCCCAGTGAGAAAGCATTTATCTGATGCTATTGATGAAGTTTTATTGATTTGGTCCAGAGCCGGAATCAAAACAATGACAAAAATTAATGCATTAAAAAGGTTAACTAAAGACTATGATACTTGGCTACAGCTTTGCAAAAATAAAACGCGTGCATCTGATCCTGGGAGAAAACGAGAAAAGTTTGCTCAAGCTCTATCTATTCTATGGGATATTGGGGCTCCAGATGCTGTTGAAACCATACAAAAAAACAAAATGTTGTCTTCGGAAAAAAAAGAAGAAGATATATACTTCTATGAAGACCAGCGAAATGCAAGAAAAGGCGTCATCGGAGGAAAAGATGCATTATTCCAGAAAAGCCTTCGCAAACTCCAAGAAAGAAGAGCTCACTTAACTGTTGCCCCAGTTTCCAGCAGTGATGAAAGTGAACGAGATATTGATTTATGCAGTCAAGTAAGCTCTTCTAGTTCACATTCTATTTCAAGTGCGGGCTATGAGTCAAACGAAAATGCTTCTCCGAGTTCTCAAAGCAATTTTGTAACACTAAATGTACCCAAGAATCTCATCAACAACCCTGAAATTACGGAAGTTTTGGATAGGCTTAAAATTTTGGACAACGCTGCTACTATGTTAGTAGCTTCGTTTATTAAAGCTTGCCAGGGAAATATTGACGACTTTTGTCTCTCACGCTCATCTACCCACAGAGCTCGCATAGCAAACAGACTGCAAATTTCCAATGAGATTACTACCGACATAACGGAAGCTCCTTCAGATTTTCTGGCACTTCATTGGGATGCAAAATTAACTAAGGACCGTTACGGTGATAAGCACGAAGTACTTTCTGTGCTGGTTTCAGGGATTTCTAATTATAAAGAAGGCAAACTTTTGGGAGTGCAGAAGCTAGACAGTGGAAGTGGAAAAGCTCAACCGAAGGCAAGTTATGATTTTCTCTAGCAACTAAATTTGAAGCAAGAAGTGAAATCTTTAGTTTTTGACACTACAGCAAGCAATTCTGGTTGGAAAAATGGAGCCGCCAAAATTTTGGAAAATCGTTTAGATCGCAAACTCTTCTATAATGCATGTCGTCATCACATTTATGAACTTGTTATTGGATCTGTGTACACTTGTTTGTTTGGCGATTCATCTGCTCCAGAAGATGCCCATTTCAAATCTTTTAAAATTAATTGGCTTAACATTGACAGGACTTAAAATTATCAAACTTTAAACATATCGTCAGATTGGCTGAAAGATCGTTCAAAACTTGTAATATGTGAATTGCAAGAGATTATTAGTAAAAAGAAAACTACCAAAGAAGTCTTCATAAGAGGTGACTACAAGCAATGTGCAGAAAATGCCCTGGCACTGCTAGGAGCTGCTCCCGGCAATTTTTTTTATCATAAGCCTGGACCAACTTCAAGCGCAAGATGGATGGGCCAAGTTTTGTATTGTCAAAAAATGTTTATGTGGGCCGATCAATTGTCTTACGACAGCGATTTTTTGGCAAAACTTCATCGGATTAATCTTTTTATCGCGCTCTTTTATGTACCTGCATGGCTGAAATGCAGTATTGGTTTGGATGCTCCAATGAACGATTTAACTTTTTTGCAAGATATGATCAGCTATAAAGAGGAAGACCCGGCTGTAGCTGACGCTGCTTTCAACAAGCTTTCTTCCCATCAATGGTATTTGACGGAAGAAATAGTGGCATTCTCGTTTTTTAGCCAGCATTCTTCGTTAACAAATGAAATTAGAGAGTCTATGGCATTGCGATTGCTTTCAACAGTACCGCCACAAAAGTATCGCCGAGGTGTTCCTCTTTTCAAAAGAAACATCGACAAGCATTCTCAACTTTTAGACTTTATTGGCCCAGAGACCTGGTTTATTTTGGAGACCCTAAAATTAGACACAGCTTGGCTTTATGATTTACCCGAGTTATGGCCCACTTATGATTCTTTCGTAAAAGGTCAAAAGTTTGCAGCTAATGTTAAAGTTGTAAACGATGTAGCAGAAAGAGGAGTCAAATTGTATTCAGATTATGCTGCCATATTAACTGATAATGAAGTACAACGAGAAAGTCTTTTGCAAGTGGTAGAAAAACACCGAAAACAATTTGCTGACTTTAAAAAATCGACTTTAGCTCATTCTTCCTCCTTGTAACTTGCAATACCGGTGCGAGTTGTGGTATTCACAATGCACTCGGGCAGAACATTGGTAGTTTGGGGCTTTCGTTCAATAGTAAAACTTCACCAAAAATGTGTTTGCATATAATTCGTTTCGCTTGAAGAGCCTTCGTAATGTCGTGCTACTGTGCGCTTTTAAAATGGGCAGGCAGCTTTTAGTTCAATATGATTCAATTCATTGATTGCACTGTACTTCCACGTGAATTAGGCTAACATTCTTAACAGTTTCATCGATACCACACAACACCATGATTCTTGTCCCAATCACAATAACCAATATTTGAATCGTAACTCACTATACATTGCAACGTTATTACTGGTAATCTGATGCAAAAATATGTCACCACAAGTAATACATGTAAACACTAATGATTTGCAAGCGAATCAGTTCCTAGAAATAGCTCAAAATTAATTATGACGTCATCAAACTTAAATGACGTAGGCTACTGGGTTTAAAATTTCCACAATTATTTTAAAGTATCATTGCAGCAGTAGCCTATCTAAATAATTCAATGTAGCAAATTATCTTGTTTACCACATTTGTTTAAACCTACTTACTTTAAATTGTGTGTTTTGCAATTATGACGTCATCACTTAAGTGACGTCATCTTTTTTATGCTCAAAATAAGGCAACCATTTAATGAAAGAGAAATTACTTGAGTTTGCACTTCTATCTGCTCTAGAACTAAAGTTACGTTAGTTTTTAGATAATATGACGTCATAAGGGGATTCCCCTTGGAGCAATTATGGAAGACTTTTTTAACCTCCATGAGCGATAGCTAAGAGATAAAATTTTCGAAATTTTTTTGCACAGTAGTTGTTTTTTAGGTCCAGTGCACCATATAAGCTTCGAAAACATGAACTTTTTAAAAAGTCCAAAATCTGAACACCCCTAGTGTGGAGTCACAAACAGTCATTAAGTGAAATTTACTATGTTCGTTTTTATAGTAATGACAGTTCAATTCTTAAATTTAGAGCGAGCGTTAATAAGTTTCTAGAAATAAAAATAACGTAAAATTTGTAATATTATGTGCTCACGTTAAAGTAACCACATCCGTTAAAGTAGAACAACAGATTACCGTACCGCTAGGTTTGCAACTGCCAAACTTGTAATATTAGTTATTAGTGATTCCTGTTGCCATGGACGTCGGCAAGGGGGGGGCAAGGGAGGGCCATGGCCCCCCTGGATTTTCACACACTTCTCTTAAACCTCCCGAATTTCAAAACTTCTTCCATTTTTAGTAGTTGATACTGGATTTATTCGTGTTGGCCCCCCCGAAAAATTTTCTACGGACGCCCTTGCTCGTTGCGTCTTATACATTGTCTTACTGATTGTTCTTCGCAACTTATCTACTCGCTTATAATTGAAAGTCTTTAGAATCATATTTAGCATAACTTGATCTAAAGAAATTATCTAGAATCTGTTTATTTGCGAGGCTACCTTACATCAGTATAATGTTGGCTGTTGGTCAGTAGCGTATTGGTTTTTATTAATGCATGTTCGACTATTTGTTTATTGCGTACTTTTGTTTTAGAAAACCTGTCCCAGTATGAAGATCAAATTTGGCTTATACATTTCATTAAATCTCAACTCAACGATTCAACGGATCGCTGATATCGCGCCTGGGTTTGCGCTGTTAAAGACTTTAAACACCAAAAGTTCCCAACCCGTATGGCTTTATAGCGGCTGCTACACCAACGCCTCATTTTGTCTGACTTTGGTTAGCATGAATAATGCTCATCCCGTTGTGTCTGATTTGACTCAAATTGGTTTAAACTATCAGAAAAATTGAGTGAAATCCAGCAATGCTCCCCCTTTGTCACACGCGCAAGCGTTAGTTTCGATTTCGTAGCAATCAGACTCCGCCAGATGAAGGGCTTTTGTTTTTTGGTCTTCATCTTAATTCGGGCCAAATAGTTATTAAACTCTGCTGAAATGACAACGAGATTGAAATGTAGACCTTTTTTGGTCTTCTTATTCGTCTTTACAGCTTATTAAATTCACTTCATCCATGCCGTTGCTGTACTATGCATCTCCCAACTCGTTTCAGTTTTAATTCTTGCCCCCCTCTCAGTGCAAAATTCTGCTTACGCCCCTGCACGTTACGAGTAATTGAATAGTGTGGTTCTATAGGGGTATACTCGGTATTGTCAGCTGGGTGGTTTGGGATGCGGCTTGCGCGGTTGTGGGCTTGCTATTGCCTGTGAATTTTGACTTGTCAAAATGATGCATTTTATTGCATATATTTGATAAATTAAAAATTTTAAAGGAACTCAAATCACTATTTCTCACTTCCCAGCCCGTCGGATGAGAAAAATTGCAATTGGACCCGAGAACACATTATCAGTTTACGGCAATGAGTTTTGAAAGCATTATCAAGTATTTGACATAAATGTTCTAACCCCTGATTCCGCAAGAAGGAGGTAGTTTAGATGTCATCCTCCGCCGTATTCACACATTCTTAAGCAAAAACATTAAAGTTGTAAATTTTATAGTCAGACATAGTTACTTGGTGGAATTGTGCAGCTCAAGAGCATCAGCGATAGCAGCTTGCACACGGAACAATTTTGAAGGTGCAAATAAAGCTGTTGTTTGCGTGTTGATTCATTATTTGACTCGCTTCTTGTTGATTTATCTTTTGTTACGTAGCTTCGATTTCGATTCAACGATTTTCGTTGTTGGTATAAAAAAACGCCATTGAAAATGATAGCAGCAGCCTGAAAATGAAGAAGTAAAGGCCAATTAAAGTTGTTGATCGCGTTTGAGTTTGTTGAAGCATCTTGAACAAGGTTGACCTGCTGATTTTTTTTCAAAATTATTTTTGTAAATGCAGCAGTGAGAAATTATTTTACAAGCTTTAAAAGTAAATCTGCTTCGTGCTTGTACAGTATGTAAACGCTTGTTTGAACAATTATTGCATTTGCATGCTGGTTCTGTTTCTATCATACGTTAGGAAATATGCTAAAACCCACGATAATAAGCTAATTTCAGAAGCATTGATCGTCTCATTTATTCAAATAATCCAACTAAAAACTTTGAGAAATGTAGACAGGAAGCACAACCAGTTACTTAAATCTCGGCTTTTTACACCACTGCAATCAAACTTCACGGCTCAAAATAATGTTTATTCACACAAGTGGAGTCCTTGAGGACGTTCTTGGCCTCGAGGACACATTTTGGTGTCCATGGCCTTGGCCTCGAAGTTCAAGTCCTTGGCCTCGAAGCCTACAAGTCCTCGAAAATGCTCTGTCCTTGGCTTGAGGACAGCACTATTTTTTGATTCATTAAAAAAGAAAATAACCAAACAAAAATTAACCTAAGCTTCTAGTCTGTCAACTCATTTCTTTTCTATTTTTAAAAAATAATACATTGCGATAGCCAAGAAGTCATATTAAACCTAATATTAAATGGCTTTGTGTGAAAGCCGCCCCTAATCGGAGAAGTAAGGGGCAAATACCTGGGTAGTATAGTTTTTTTTTGTTTCTGCTAATACCTCCGTTGCAGGAGGTTCAAACAGCAAAGCACTAAAACTATTCGGGACCTTAACAAGAGACGGGATCCGGACACAACCATTTTGGAGTTGCTAATGCTAAAACATAAGCTTGCCTATCTGAGCGTGGATTCAGAAGAAAGTATGTCTGTATGTGTGTGATAATGAATGTTATGCAGTTACCACGGATACCTTATTACATTAAAAATGTTAGTTTTTCTAACGTATCTCTAGAAGACCAACACTTGTTCTGAAATTACGCGAACGAATATTGCGAAGAATTTGTTATGAGATAAAAAAAAAGAACCACTCTAATCACTGGCAAGTGGTTTGGGGTCAAACCTATATCTGCTGAACGATTTTTGTGTTAAAAATTGCCGCTAAAAAAAAACAAAAAAACAACTATGCTATCGGAAAAAACGCTGTACGAAGAATTACTATAAAAGCGAATGTGAAATTAGGTACAACGGTAAATGTTCGAATGCCTGGAAAGATGCGCGCTGCATTTAATCAATTTTCATTCACGTCATGAAAATACGAGTAGACAAAATTCCCACGAAAAAATTGTGTATTTTAGAAAAAATTTATGATTAATTATTTTTGCGTTTTTACAATAGTGGGTATTTTGAAGGTGGGCCCCAGGGCAAATGTCTCCATTGCCTTTCTCCTTAAAATGGCCCTGCTGGGATCCCCAAGTTACTTTTTGCAGTTAAATGCCTTATGTTAAATTTTACAAAGTGTCTTTTGGCGGCCAAAACGTACTCGCTCACTCATTTATAGGAATTAGATGCGAAACTCTAGAGAGACATCACGTGCACAAAACCGTTAAGAAAAGATTGGCTTAAAATTGGGAAAGGAAAAATGTGGGAAAAGTTAAGTTTTTCTAATTTAACTTTTACTGTACCGGTATTTTCTTTCAAGTCGCTTTGAAAATTGTCTAATCTACTTTGAACGTCACAAAAATTCCCTTTTTTTATGAAAAAAAATCACTAAAATTGTTCAACAGAGGCATGGAAATTTTGCCCTTGTCCTTCTGAACCTGTTTTTTTCTAAAAACTATTGAGCTTGCACATACAGGTTACGGTACCTCAATTCAATTTAAAGGGATACTGCCCGAAATCGGTTTTATTGAAGAAATGAGAACTGCGTGAGGTAATAAAGATTTGTTCCAAACCTTTTTCCACAATTCTCTTTATACGCGAAAATACGATTTAATCCGTTTGACTCCGTACTAATGGCAACCCAGCATTTCGCAATTTTGTGACAGCTCAAAAAGCTTAATAATTTTGCAAAAATTTTCGCAGACCAAGAAATACGATTACCAACTGAAAGCACTGAGTAGCCTATAACTAAATCTGAAAAATTGGCTTCTGCTTGTGAAATCTGTAGACTTTAGGCTACCAATATTGACCTACAGTACGCATTTTGTGATGTCACGAAATTGCGAAATGCTGGGTTGCCAATGATACAAAGCCAAACGGATTAAATCGTATTTTCGCGAATAAGGGGAAATGTGGAAAAAGGTTTGGGGTACCTGTTTATTGCCTCAATCAGTTCTCATTTCTTCAATAAAACCGATTTCGAGCAGTATCTCCTTAAAAATAAAAATTTACAGTATCTTCCGATACTGTTAGATAATAATATCATAGTCGCTATGTAATATTTAGAAACTATAATTTATGATAATATTTCAAACAATTCTGTAAAAAATAGTCGTTTAACCAAACAATAAGATTTGTGTTTCAGAAACTCCTGAAAAAGTGGGGATCCACAATCAGTGGACGTTGCACTGGGGCCCTAACTGATGAAGCTAAGGCCTTAAAATTGACCGTTTTCACGTTTAGAATTTAGTTATTCCCATTTACGAGTTATACGGCCTGATTTCATTGTTACAATATTGCTATAGAACGTACGTTATTAACATTGCTGTAAACGCGTAAAACTTGAAAATTGACGTTCATGGTTTTTGGAAACTACTATTTTCGAATTATTATCAAAAACTTAGCAAAATGCAATATCTTAAGCACTTCGCGCTTAAAAATAATGGGAAATTTGTCGAGCATAGTTTAGAAACATTGTGTCCTTCGTCCTTGGCCTCGAGCATTCCTGTTCTTGCCCGCGAGCATTCCTGTTCTTATCCTCGAGAGGGTCTGTCCTCGAAAAGTCGGTCCTTGGTCTTGGTCCCGGATTTTTTTTTTTAGTCCTTGGCCTTGAGCGTTGGGTCCTAGACTTCACCTCTGTTCATTCAAGCTCAAATTTAAATACAGGTCAAATTGTTTTAAATACAAGCTGTTGTTACGTACTGTAAAATTCGTGTACTGCTGGCGGAAATACTAAATACTTACGGAGAGAAAATAGGCGACACCACCAAAAATCATAAGTAAAGTTATAGCAGCTGTAATTCCTGTTTTCATTTGCAAAGATCCAATTACCGCTGGGTAGAATAAAACCATAGAAGTACTGAAGCTGTATGTGAAAGCCGTAGAAAATATCACTGCAAAGTTGATACAATTATTAGTGTTAATGGTAATAGATGGCTTAATTTGCTATATAGAGTTATAGCGTCAGCTCTAACGTAGCCACAAGTAAAAGTGAAATTGGACATATGAATTAATAAGTCAACCCGGAGAGTAGCTCGATAGGTTGTGCAACCGAGCCGGTCGACCGCATTGGGACGCGCCCTTTTGACAAAACGTTACAATGGCGAGCACGCCAGGACGTTGGAGTGGTGGACGCACTCCCTTGCGCTGGTTGGAGACGATGGAGTGCCGTCGCCAGCGTAACGGGAGGGGAATGATGTAGCGTCAGCTCCAACGTAGCCACAAGTAAAAGTGAAACTGGACGTATGGATTAATAACTCAACCCGGAGAGTAGCTCGATAGGTTGTTCAACCGAGCCGGTCGACCGCATTGGGACGCGTCCTTTTGACACAAACGTTACAGAGTAAAGGATATAGTAAAAACAAAGATTTCTTAGCAATGATTCTTTAATTGGATAGAAAGCTGTAGGTTTGGTTTCTATGCCTCCTGACATGCTGTTGTGCTTCTTTAGTTTTATGATGAGATGCATGGTGCGGTGCGGGGTTGGAAAAATTACCTGTTTTGGCTTAAATGACAATATTGAAATTACAGCCTAAACTTTTCTATACATTTATCAAAATTTGGGCATCACAATTGTGTCGCTGATTCCAATTTTTTTCAATTACAATCGTAATTACATGCAGTTTTTACAACCCTGGAGGGGTGTTTCTTCTGCGATACAATCAGAGTCAGACAGCTGAGGCCATAAACTATCGTAACAAGCACATACAGTAAATCTCCACAGTATTTAAACTCTTAAGATTAAAACCAATCAAACCCAACAGTCTTTTTCACTCGTAAATGTGATTAGCTAGGCTGAAAAATATTTCATCCTTACTGCAGACCCCAGAACCACGTTAAACAAACGAACAAAGCTCATCAACAAGTGCCGCTACAAAAACAATATTCATTAAAAAACTGTAAATTTAAAACATAAGACACCCTGATGCAGTATAGCAAAAGCAGAATGCCTCAGAAAAGACTCCCCAAACAAGCTTTGCTTGCCTAAGCAAATGGGAAAAGACCTGTTGGACGATCTAGAACTAGATCGAGGACCTTGGGTGGAATCGCTTGGGACTTCATCCAAGCGAATTAATGGATATGATAGAAGACGGTGAAGTGTGGCGGCTTCATTTCTAGCTGCTGCCTCCGCAACTCTCACGGAAAAGCGGGCAATGAAGAAAAGAAGAAGATAAAAGGGTGAAACAAACTGTTGGGATTTGTAGGTTTTAATTATTAGTGTAACAATACTGTGGGAATCTACCGTTGAATTTGCTCTAAATTCTTCGTTTTCTAGCACTTTTTGAAACCCTGATATTAACCACAGGCTGAGTAACTTGCACTTACGTGGAATCGCTGCTGGAATAATGCATATCATCCAAACAATTGTTAAATGCTGGATCACCTTTGAACTCGCCATAAATTTATATTGTAAAGGTCGCTTCAGCGCATACACCCGAAGTAAACCCATATACATTAAATGATATATGGATGAAAAAAATCCAAACAAGAGTACAAATCCACCGGCGTAAGCTTGAAATGATCCTCTAAGCAGTAAATGGTTCAGATCAAGTTCAACTGAAGTGTTGTTGATGATCCAGGAAAAGTTATAAATTGTTGCTACCAAAAACTGAGCACCTAAAGAAAACTTGTTAGTTTAGTATAAAAAAGAAAAATTACATTCCTTAGAGGTTCTTGCATGCACTGCAGGTGCATAAACTTGATTCACACATCTACTGAAGATCTGGCAAAGCGTGTTGTGTCCTCGGAAAAGACACTTTACGCTTATTTTCCATTGGGACCAAGCAGTTTACCCGTTTTGGTGGCCCATCTTGACGTAAGGCTTGCAAACAAAACCCCCGAAAAGTGCTTTACGTGGTTAAACAAACTTAAAATATATACTTGGTTCATACGAACCAACATATGTAGTTTAGCGATTGCTATTGTCTAATATTTTTTGTTTAAACAATCTTTAAAGAAACAGCTTTGATCTTTCCAAAAACAAAACACTCTAAAATATTTAAACAAAAAACAAAGAATTTAAAATAGCAACCAAGAAAAATAGTAACCAATTTTTTCGATCAGTATACGTAAAGTATTTTATCATGAAATTACCTACAATAAAATCTGCGGTTGAAAATGATGCTTTGCAAATGTCCATCTTGTCCAGTGTACGATTTTGATGTCGACGAATAGACACTGCTATGACCATCAAATTTCCAACAATTATCAGAAGTCCTGTAACTAGGGTGAAAAATAGAAAAACTGACGCCCGAGTTACTCCACATTTGTCGCACTGGATCAACGACATATTTGAACAAGCACTGTAAGCATCATGAGTGCAAAATCCAGGAAAACCGCAAATTCTGGTTGAAAGTTCGAAAGCTTTATTTTCGTTACTAATAAATATTGTAGAGTTTTCCAAACTTTCTCGATCTGGGACCACTGCGCCAGGAGCTTGAAACCAGATCGCATCTTCTGGAGTCAGCGAAGATATATAAGCTTCCAGTTCGTATACAACTTTTGTTAATCTGTGAGTCACATCCATTTTAACTATTCTGAAGTAAACCACCAAGATTTTTAGTTAAAATAATTGATATCTTGAAATTAACATAAAGTGCAATAGCGTTACACTGCCGTGGGTACTTATCAGTGAAACTCGACATCGCTTTGATAATTCGACAAAATAAAAGAATATGCCATCTGTAGCTGAATTAATCTGAAATTTTTCTTCCTCTCTTTTGAGTTATCAATATGTGGTTGATACCACGTTTCATTATCAGTTGTTTTCATTTCATTTTTGGATGAAACATTGAAATAGGTTTTTAATTTTTAGTTCTGTGATTACTATTTTGAGTCATGTTTAAAAATTTTAATTTTATTGAAAAGCTGGTTGGTGGCGCAGAGTTTGAGAATTGCTATACAATGTTCATACCTTCAAAACTGGACGCATTGTTAAACTAAGCTTTAAAAATTTACTTGATTTTTCTGTTAAAACAAAAACTAAAAAGGAAACACCGTTTAAAAAGAACATTTCGCAATGTACTTTTTAAACGGTGTTCCCTTTTCAATTTTTGCCTTAATATGTGATTACTGCACCCTGCTCAGCTTGGATAGACTTCCTAATGCTACAACTTTGTTGTCCCTTTGCCCCTTTCTTTCGAATTTTTCTGTTATTGGCAGTACTTGAATAAAGGAGGGACGCGTCTCCCCATCGAGAATTGGCTTCCCCTTATCAAAACTTAGCCTTTTTTTGGTTTTGATCCGAATTTGGCGGTTAAAAATTGCAAAAAATGCAGAAAAATTTTACAAAAATGCGGTAAAAACCCTTTTTCTTTTTTGGTCGAAAAATCGCAACAAAAGGCGGAGACCTTATTTTTTTTTTTTCTGATTTCGGGACAACGTTTACGCTAAGTTGCCAACGCATTGCAAATGCTTCTGGTCACGCTACGTAAGCGTCCGCCCATGCGATATTTTACAGTTTAACTGCTGGTTATTGGTATTGCAGCATAATCATCTAAGAATATAATTTTTTCAAAATTTCAAATTGGGTTGTACAAATATAGCTGTTTGAGAATTCTCTGCCTTATTATGTTCAATTTCGAAAAAAAGGCATCAGAATAATATTGCAGTGTTTCAGCTTTCGGGGGTGGCTGCTTAACCTACAATGACCATTGACCATTCATAGCCTTTAAAGAGACTGCTCGAAATCGGTTTTATTGAAGAAATGAGAACTACTCGAGGTGATAAAGAGGTACCCCAAACCTTTTTTCACATTTCCCCTTGTTCGAAAAAATAGGATTTAATTATAAGTCAATTATGATGTTTTTGACGTTTGCGGGCCAGGGTTTTAATGTTTAATCGTTTACGTGCCATCTGGCGTATATAAAATACAATTTAATCCGTTTGAATCTGTACCATTAGCAACCCTGCATTTCGCAATTTTGTGACATCACAAAAGGCATAATTTTGCAAAAATTCTCGCAGACTAAAAAACATGAATACTGACTGGTAGCAGTGAGTTGTCTATGACCGAATCTAAAAAATTGGCAACTGCTGCTGGAACCTGTAGACCTAGACAAGTGGTTCTCAACCTTTTTTAGTTCCAGAGCCAAATTTGAAAGTTGTAAGAACCGCAATCAAACAACCCAATATTTTCAATTTGCTTTGCTCAACTGGCGTAGGTTTTTAAGTTACTGCGACATTTCACCAGCCCATAGTAACTGGCTTCATCAGGGCACTGTACTAAGCTAAACACAAAAAATAAAATATCACAATATCATAAAGGAACAAAGATCATATTGCAGCATTAGCCAAGGCGCGTAGCTGGATTTTACTAAGAAGGGGACTTGAACTCAAAATTATAATTTGTCTACGATTTACACAGATGTGGATCTGAGGGCAGAACCTCGAGCCGCTGGGCGATTTTTGTGATTTTTTGGATAAAAATAGCGTAACGGAATTTTGCTAAGAAAAGGGGTAAAAAGTAGGGCGATTTTTTCTGATTTGGGGGATAAAAAGTGCCTAAACGGATTTTGATTGGGATAATACTTGAACTAAAAGCTAGAATTTGTCTGCGTTATACACAGACGTGGGTCTAGGGGCAGAGCCCTCTACTGATGGGCAATTTTTGCATTTTTTTGGTTAAGATAAGGATTTTAACACAACTTAGATGACGCTTAGGATGTTTGTAGATTCATTGCTAAGATTTGCAGTCCTTTTGCCAGAATTAAAATAGTCAGCCCCTTCAGCGCCTTTTCTTCCAGTTCAAATTCAAAGCATTTTTTAAAGCATTCGGGTTAAGTTTTCTAAGTGACTTGGGTTAAGGGGAGCTTCAGCCCGCTCAGGCACCCCTAAAGTCTAACAACTGCCATAGCCTCTGAGTATTTTGCAACTTTGCAACCATCGAAAGACTGGGCTAAGACTCTCTTGCTATCTGTATAAATCAGAATAGAACTTCAAATCGAGAATGGGAACCAAGTTAGGAAATCAAGCTAATGCTACCATTAACATCCAATATAGCTCCTAATTAGAACTCTCTGCAGTATTATCATCAACTGTAAGTTGGCTAAAGGGATAATGACAACCAAGTAGTGAGAAATTTGACATAATTTGTTGCTTTAATAAATATTAGTTTACTATTGAAATGAAGAATGGTTTAATAAAGTTACATAAACAGTGCAAAACAGTTAATATTAAAAGTGATTAATTTTCAAAGGGTTAATGAGAGCCGTAGAAAGGATAGCCAAGAGCCGCGGTTGAGAACCACAGCTGACCTAGACTATCAGTACTGATCTACAGAATGCCTTTTGCGACGTCACAAAATTGCGAAACGCAGGGTTGCCAATGGTATGGAGTCAAACGAATTAAAACGTATTTTCGCGAGTAAGGGGAATTGTGGAACAGGGTTAGGCGCATCTCTTCATTACCTCGAGTATATCTCATTTCTCCATTAAAACTGATTTCAAGTAGTGTCATTAATGTCCTTTCCTGCCTTTTTTAAAAATATGAACAACGTATAACAATATTTTATTTCCATCTTTTGATATTATTACGATTGGTCATTGCACTATTAGGCTACAGTATCTCCCATAATAGTAGCTTTAAAAAACTGCACTTTCTACTTCTTAGAGGTAAACATTTGAAAAAAAAATGTTCCTAAAATTCCTAATCAGTAGCTTTAACGCACAGAAATAAAATTTCCGAAGAGGCCACGCTGACGCTTTTTGTATTTCCTGACTTCATTTTACACGCAATATAAAATTACACTACTCATCATGACCGATTTTGTACTGTTGTTTTGTTCTTCCTGCATATCACGCACGATTTGATCTAAATATATTTTTTTTCAATTGAAACTTTTATTGAGTGATATACTATATCATAAACTATAAAATTATGACATCAAATTGATAAATAATAATCATTGCAATTTATACACTCGTTGAGAACAAATAAGTGTCGATGAATCTGACTAAGGGGCCGTAGTAACATTCAAACAAAGTAGCTTATAGAAATAAACTTAGTACACAACAGAGATGTTAATTCTACAGCAATAAGCAGCAAACTACTGCCATCAAACACTGGTAACATTCTTAAGGGCTGAATTAGAATAATATGCCTTTAAACGTTTTTTGAAAAGAGACTAAGCTTCAATTTCACGTAGAGCCAGTGGCAACGAATTCCATAGCTTGGGTGATGCATACGAAACGTTGAATGAGATCTTGCAAAGTTTAATCTAGTTACCGCTTGAAGCAGCCAATTATCATCATTAACACGTAAGCTACAGTATATCTGATGACAGCTATTTAAAACGTCACAACCAGTTATACCAGCTACGCTTTAATAATGTCATGGTTTCGTCATCTCTAGCGTTAAATACCTTGGTGACACATCATGCTAGCTGGACACTAACCACAAAATATGCAAACTGTCGTCGGAGGAAAACGTTATTAAAGCTAATTCAACTTTTAATTATGTCACAGCTGTTAAACCTTTTACTTCTTCACGTGAAAGTACTGGTTGTACAGTTGTAAACGAGCCGATTAGTTCAAGCCTGAACCCGGCACGAACCCGAAAATATAAGCCCGAACACAAAACAGTGGCGTCGCTAGAGGGGGAAGGCGGGGGGGGGGGGGGCGGCCCGCCCCAGGTGTCACCATTTTGGGGTGACTCCATTTTGTAGTACCAGTCAAACAGAAAAGAAAACAACAATATGTTTAATATCATTGGAAATGCTTAGCACTCTAAAATTAACTAAAAAATGATTTAAAGCCCCTTTTGAAAAAATTATTTAGAGAGGCGAGCGCTAATTTGTACAAATATAACTCTCAAATTAATAAAAACCTTTAAAAATTGCCGAATCAGCAATTACATTTGATTGCTTGTTGAAACATGCTGAATGTAGGTTTCATGAAAAAATATATAAGCTCAGGAATATGGGAGGGGGTGGCTGTTCAGTATTAGTTAATTACCAAGCACTTCGACTCAAATATCGTTCCATTAGCCCCCCTACCCCATCATTTTTCTCTATTAAATATAGACGATATGGATTACTCCTTGAGAGTTTTATTGAATCTGTAGCGTTGCTAGGGGGGAATACAGCCTTTCCCTCGCCCCCATTGGCCAGCCGGCCAAAATGCAGAATAAAGAAAATACCTCGTTTTTAGCTCTTCAGAGACCATCTTTTGCATTGGAATTGACTCAAAAAATGATTTAAAGCTTATTTTGAAACATTTATTTACGAGTAAGAGCTAATTTATTAAAAACAAAACTCATAAATCAGAAAAAAAACACTTTGAAAATGGCCAAAAATTGTCTATTGATTTGATCGCTTATCGAAAAATGCTGTTGTTTCTACACATCCCTGAACATAGGTTTTATCAAAAAATGAAATATAAGATGAGAAATAGGGGAGAGGGGCTAGTCAGTATTAGTCAATTACCAATAACTTCTCTCAAACTTCCATCCATTATCCCCTTAATTATATCTTTCCCAATAAAATATAGACGAAAAAGAGTACTCCTTCAGAGTTTTGTTGAACTCTAGTATAGGATTTCATTATTTATCAGCTTGTAAATAAAAGAACTAAATTCTGGCAATAGCTACCACCCACATAGCTCATTTTTGCAACTAGTATTATCATGTTTTTACACTGCTAATTTGTAAGCCACGTTTCAATAGCATTAAGTTTTATCAAAATAGGCCTAAAATTAAGTTAGTTTTTGTCAAAAATAGACAAAATTTTCGAGCGCTGGGGGCTCCGCCCCCAGACCCCCGAAACCCCAGCCCATTGCAGATTTCTGGATACGCGCCTGAGTTTCATTATGTTTTTGCACTGCTAATTTTTATGCCTCGAGAGTTCTCCCTGATGCCAGATTTTGAAAGCATTAACTTTTATCAAAATAAGGCTAAAATTAAGTTATTTTTTGCAAAAAAATAATTTTTTTTGAGCGCTCTGGGCTCCGCACCCAGACCCCCAACGGTACCCGGCGGATAGGACGGAGCTTCCAGACCCCCGATACAGCCCCTCCCCAATGCAGATTTCTGGTTACTCGCCAGATATTAAACGAGTGATGTGCTATTAAACGCGCATACTTCCAAGTTGTAGAATCTTACAATGAGAAGTTTTTGAGCCTGCCAAATAACAACCGCTATTTACAGTAATAAAGTAGCACCGCCATCTTAAAAATATAACCTTTTGCGGCCTACTATACATCAATATACATTACTTACTATACATTCTTTAAAATATAACCTATGAAGGGTGACACCACGAAACTCCGCCCCGGGTGTCACCATCCTTAGCGACGCCACTGACACAAAAATCGAATGAAGTCTATATTCGGCCCCCAAAAAAAACGAAAGTTAGGTTAGGTAGAAAAAGCAAATACGGCAAATAACGGTTAAAACAAAACTGTTTTTTGATAAATTGTGATGCAATAATTCAATAATTAATTAATTTATTAATAATTTACATTAAATCGCTTCAAAATTTCGCACGCTTTTTTTTGCAAAATTTAGCCTTGTTTATTGTGTTTTGCAGATGAGTCATTTGCGCCATTTTTATTGATCTAATCTACTGTCAAGCCAAGATTCTTATTATCACAATAAACTGACCATTGAACCCCTTGCTTGTGACCCTTGCAAAGTAGTATACCCCTGACTTACAATAGGTTCGGTGTACACTGGTGCAAATATTCCTCGTTGAAGAGCACTGTTCCAGGCTTTACTCCCATCGGTAATTCAACTTATCATAAAGGAATGGCTAATATCTAGTTCTCTGATAAAATGCTCGCAATATAACAACCAAGCAGTAAAAAACTGCTAACAATGCTATCCAATCAGCAAGGAGTTAATTGAAAAATGAAGTGGGGTCCCACTGGCGAAAATTTGCTTGCAACAAGTTTCGGCAAGTAACCTGCAATAGTCTGCACTTTTGCCTGTCTGTTTCATTTCCAGATGTAACTGTCTCACCAAATAACATCGCACACCTTTGCGAAAGTAGTAAAATGTAGTGGTATAGTCTGCATTTTCCATAAAAAATAGTTTTGAAAATTTTCAAACCAACCAAATTAATCGCATCTTAGTGCAAGCTTGATAATAAACAGTCAAGAAAAGAAATAATTTCTGATAAGCAAATGTGAAGTTACACAGTATCCGTTTTTCGTCAGCTTTTTGTCCGTTTTTGTGCATTTTTTCTTCATGAAAAAGTATGTTTTTTTTTCGTATGCATTTTTGTATGTCCATATCCGCACTAACCAGACTGTCACATACTGGGCAAAAGTTTCCCGAAAAAATTTTTGTAAAGGGATACAGCCCTATTTTGAAATACCGCTCTAATTGTTCATACACAAATTGCTTGAACAAAATTTTTATCAAAATATAACGGTCGACTTAATGCGGATATGGACTTGTAAAAATGCGGATGAAAAAGCGCAGATACTCTTTCGCAGAGAAGCAAAAACGGGCGAAAAACAGATACTGTGTAAATTCAATCAATCGTATTAAAAGGGGATGTAGATTTACAGTTAATAAAAAATTAACAAAAAATTAACATTAAAAAAAATTACCATTTAGTTAACAAAAAATACAAATGTCAATTTTTAATTGGTCTTGGTTTGCATTTTTATAACTTAAACTGCAAAAAAATTGTTATAATTTTTAAGCTAGATTTTAACCTATATACGATGAATTTTGTGCATTACTTTATGGCATTCTTTAACTTGGCAAAAACCACAATAATCTTTGAGAAGGTTGCAACAAATTGTGAGGGGTGAATAAATGGGGTTCAATTAATCCATGAGTGCCAACAAAAATTTAGATCAGATACAACAATGTACGATTAAAAAAATTGAACTTTGTTGCAAGCAAAAAATCGCCACTTGTACACCACGATGGAAACTATATATTCTTTTCACTCCTTGTTTTTTAATGGATTCCGAAACACTTTATTGTAATGGCTGCTGTATTATGTTGTAGTTCCAGGATTTGTCCACAGGATTCTTACAGTAATGCAGCTGCTCTTCGATCTCAATAAGAAAGTGTCAAACTTCATTCAAAAGTTTTCAACTGTAAACTGCAAAAATATTCTGCAAAAATTAAGCTATTTATGAAACATAGTTCATTGCAAAATTGCATTGGCATAATAATAATATAGTTTTTTTGCTATTGCCTATCACTTTAACTTATCAGTAAATTTTCAATTAAATCTTTCATTATACTCGTTGTATTACGCTGAAACGTGGGCTGCGACATTTCTACGAAGTGAGCTGTGTTGCCCGGGCGCAATGACGCGGAGACGGGCCCCGCAAACTCGTTACACGCTTCGGCGTAATACAGCGAGTATAATGAAAGATTTCAAATCAAACTAATTTGAAATCTTTCAGCGCCCGAGAAACACAGCTCAATTCAAAGAAACGTCTCTGCATTGGCGAGCCATTGGCAATACTGTGTTCGATTTGACCGGCCCGAGATTTGAACCTCAGACCTTCCGCTCCAGAGACGAACGCATTACCGTTCGACCAACTGGCCGATTAAGTAAATTGTCAGTATTTCTAATTGCTTAATCTTCATCCAAGCGTACCTTTCGCAATAAATCTTTTTTTTTATTGCCTTGAAAAAATCTCCTTTTATAAACAGGGATTAAATGTAAGTTTGCTGTTTTATTGTACTGTAAACTTAATAGATTTAAGCCAACATGATTGGCTGATCATATATGCTCGGTTGCACTGCATTTCACGTAACGTTTTTTTAATGTTTGTACCGCATTTTTGTTATCAATTCAATTAACAAAATACTGGAAACTCGCAATAATCATCGCAAAAAGAGCAAAAAACAATCCACAAAACAGCACAATTGTTGTTCAAAAGGCTATATTATTATTCAGCAGCATTGGTGTCCATGAAAAAAAATACTCTGGTACCATTGGATTTTAATTCCTCTACATGTAAATTTTGGCGAGAAAATCCTTAACGTCTTGGCGAAACGAGATATCTCTTATGCTGTATATGATGAAATTCCAAAAGCTACAAAAGAAAAGATGTCATAATAGCTTTTAAGTTGACTAAGGCTTTAGAAATCAAAAAGTAAAAACATGTATCCCTTCAATTTACCTTTTTAGCATAACATATTTTATTGTGGTACTCGGTTCGAAATAAATAACTTAGAAGCAAATAAATAAATACAAAAATAGCACAGTTGAGGGTGGATGCGAAGAGACTGGGAAGTCCATCTTGTATGCCACACTGCAATAACAGTAGTGTATACATACTGTACAAGCACATAATGGTGAGAGACCAAAAAAAGTACGTAAATAAAAAACTAACAAATAAATAAAAAAATAAGCGCAATAACAAACAAAAAAGAGCAATGATCAACTTGTTTTTCGCGCACGTCCAAGTAATTAGTTATAGTCTCAAACTCGATGCGGATTTTCGTGACAAATGCTCAGTGAGATACCTCACTTGAAACCAAATCAATCGCGAAAAGGTTATGCTTCATTTTTCTTATGGTTGAGCCTGGCGTCATCATATCAGTTCTGCAGTAGTAACTTTTATGTTATATTTATGCGCAATTATTGCATACGCATTAAAGCGTAGAAGTTGAAGCAACCATACGAGTTCTTCAAATTCCAGGGGATGGTTACAGTAGTTCAGATTCTATTGATAACGTTTATCATCAGTACCAACTTTATCCATAGAAATTGATAAATTGGTATTATGTACATTCAAGTTTGAATAAAAACAAATGTATTATTTTCTAAAAGTTTGTTTGGTACTCTAAAGCATCTAAGTGATAATGCTGATGGAGAGTTTTTTTTTTTTTTTGGGGGGGGGGGGGTGACAGAGAGTACTGCAGTTTTTTTGTTTTCGTGAAGTGAAACATCTAACCAATGCGACATAAGGTTATATTAAGATGTACAGAAAAAAACGGGTAGTTTCAAAGCAACTCAAATAACATCTTACCTTGTTATTAAACTTAAATGAAACCCAATCAGCACAGGCGTTGAGTAGGATGAACAATCCAAAACCTCTCCATGGGTCAGCAGAGTAACAATCAACAGTGGAACTATGACAATGCAAATTATCTACTGTATATGTTCAAGGTTTTTTCGTGATAATTCATAGACATAACGTAAAAAGAAGTAAGTGACAGCGTCGACCAATTAACCACTCTTACCAGTCAGTTAACTACTTTAAAAAACTGTATCAAAACAAAACGTGACAGGCATTTAGTCATCTACTCGTTGTGTTACGATTTTGAAACTCAGATTTCATTAACAACTCTCAGAATTGAGAAAATGATAAGCTGATGTGGCGATAAGTGAGATATATTCCACTGGTTTATTGCCTTCTCCAGACCAACATTAATAGCATCAAATTATTAAGCCATGCATGAGCTGTTTAAATTTCCGTAGCTTAGATTTTTCTGCTTTTGAGTGAAGGTGCCAATTACTGTGATAAAGTCAGATTTTGCCCGGGGCTCACCACTCGTCAGTTTTCATTCCAAGAAATGAAATCACTAATGTCTTGGTTTTTTAAATTTTCAATTCATTGCATTTTTAATGGGACATTTTCCAATGTAATAGTCCTTACAAAAAAACTATATACAACGTAGCACTAGAACGTTTATTAGGATTTACTTGGAGGCAATACTGTTCCGAGAAACATTGTAGCGAGCGTTAACCACATTGACTTATCGTTTTGGGAAGAATTGTTGTGAACGCTTCCTGCAGACAGGCGTCGATTTTTCCATATTCGATGTGCGTACAGCTGTAACCCATTGTAGATGACCAATGCTAACTGCAAAATTTTTGGTCGGTTTGCAATTAGTAATTGCAATACGCGAGATCGTTTGTGACCTGGCAGGTTTACCACTTATTTATGTCTATGAACTATAAGCACTCGCATCTGTCCAACCACATACGCTGAGCGTCTTTTCGGTGGGATCCACGACAACTGACCGCGAAGAAACTGATCGCAATCGGCTGAGAAGGGCGGTCATAGAAATATTTTACTATCCCCAGAACTATCTTGCCCACACCCTCACTTTGTGACGAGATCACTGGTAACTGTTGGTTTGCGGTCGGTTTGTCGCGGTCAGTTAACTCGGCCCGTTGTTTGGCGCGTTCGTTTTGCGAGTCTTTCATCTCGCTGGGTCAACGCAAAAGGTAAGCTGCTTTGCCTAATGGAAAAATAAGCATGAAGTGCCTTTGCAAAGGACGTCACGAAGCATTAACAGTTCGGGTTATCAAACCAGGATCCAGCAATCTTTTGATCACTAACCCGACACTTTCCATTCGAGGTATTGCCGCTAGGTTTACTACTGATAAATTAAGACCACGTCTTGTTAAACATTGGTATTCATTTTACAAGCCAAATTGAAAAACTAAACTATTTGGTCCAATCCATGTTTTTAGTTTCTATTTTGCTTTACAGTATGAATTATCCAAGTTCTCGAAAGCAACAACATGTTTTGAAGGTTAATCTGAAAAGCTATACCTCTGATTTTAAAATTACAGTATTGTGGACTTCCTGGTTTTTCTTTGTTGATTTTTCAACCTAAATATCGGTCGCATATTCAACAAAAATAAATCGAATCTTTTACCTTTACAATGTTTTACAATGCTTACCGTTACAACGTAGGGTGTCAAAGCAAAGAGCAAGAAAATGCAGATCCCCACATATTTCTCAGCTGTTGAGTTCTTCAAAATAACAGGATAGTAAATCATGGCAGGTACACTGTAGCTGTATACAAACTGGCTTGGGAGAAAAGCTGAAAAATTGATGAAAATCATTTCAATCATGTTGTATTGAAATTGTAATTGTAATTACATTTTATTTACCAAGTTGCTTTGGCCAGGAGACAGCGAAGCCACCTTTCGGTCTTTGAGTCAAGCTCCCACCAAGCCGAAGAAATACAGTGCTATGACGCTGAAACTCGAATATCGAAAATATACTTGCCAGTTGTGCACCCCAACACGAAACAGAAAACTTTCGCGAAAGACTATTTTGAAGATTTTTTGATTCGCAACTTGGCATCATGATCACTTTACAGTCAAAAGCTTTCACAGTAGTTTGATAACGGAACTTCTTATTGAATTGAAGCAAGTTAAACCATGTATGAAAACTAGAATATGGTGAAGAATAAGAAAATACATTCTTTATGTATTTTTAATAATAGCAATAGTTGCACTTTAAGCGATTTGATCATAAAGCTCACATTGTCAGTAAATCAGAAATTGCTGTTACTTGATTTTGATAGATAGGTCTAACTTGATTAAGTACCAAAAACGAAACATTTATGCACATTTCTTACTTGGAGAAAATGCGGGAAACAATGCAAAAATCCAAACTATAATCAAATGTTTTGCGATGGCGGAACGTTTCAACATTTTGTATCGAAAAGGTTTCTTAATTGCAAGCGAACGGAGCACAGACATGTACGTAACATGGTAAATAGATGAAAGAAGACTAAATACAAGCGCTATCCCGCCAATGTAAGCTCTGAAAGATCCTCGCAGCAATAACTGGTTTAAGTTGAGTTCAATGCCAGTGCTATGTATGGTCCAGGAGAAATTGTATACTTGAACAACCAAAAACTGAAAACCTACAAAACAGTAAAAAGTATCAAAAATTTAAGTGTGTTTCTTTCAAGTTTTTCTGTGGAGTGATAAAATTAGTATTTCTTTGACGTCAAACCAAGGTTCCTTGACGCGATAAACGTTTATGCTCTTTCGCAACTTTCTTGACGTGCTTCAAAAACAAAAATGCCCTAGAAGTGTCATTTTATTGTGACTGACCAACCAAATAAAATTGTCTAGTGGCTGACGCTTGCCTAGGACCGAGACAGGTGAGGAGATTCCAATCCGATTAGGCGAAACATATCGGAAAGTTGAATACGCTTCCATACCGCTGAGCATTTACAGGAGCTACTGTATGTTGTCCATGCGCAGTAACGTGGAGGTGGATTCCAACCGCCCGTTATACCTCGTTGCATTCTTCGGCGAGATAACTGAAGTTTTATTTGTTCCAGGACACAAGTGTCTGATTTTGTTGGTGATATAATTATTGGCACTAAGTTTAAGCTCTCTGCTCTAATACGCGGTGTTTTAACTGCGGGTGGTTGCGTTGTCAAACATGGATCAACCTGAACTGATCGCATAATGTCGGTTCAACTCCCACCCTGGTTGCATTGTTACGCCCATGGATAATACGCTTTACGATGGTTAAGACAATTTGTCCTAAAAAAAGAAAGCGCCACCGAAGCTTCTTCGTGAAGAAGGATCATATAAATATTTGGGTGAATCAATGACAAGTGGAACGCAAAACTGACCGTTTTTAAGATCCTCTCTTACTTTACTTAGTGACCGTACATCCAATCACATACTACTTAAATTGTTGTGTTGAAGGTCTTCCCAAAGTTGCAGATACGGTAACTTTTAGAACAAATAGGGAAAAGCGTCTCTTAACATTATTTGAAAATTCTTTTGCCAAACACTCGAAAATAAGTTTAAAACTAAAACTTTGAATGTACAGTACTGTGCACGTACCTATGAAAAAGTCGGCTATGGCAAGGGATGTTCTACAAATGTGGATCTTCTCTATTTTCTTCTTGAGACGGTAGCGATGAATGGTAACCAATACCACTAGCAAATTAACTAAGAGAATGAACAAACCAGCCAAAATTGTTCCAATAAGAAAAATCGAAGCCCTGGCGGCACCACATCTTTCACAGTTGATCATCGTCGAGTTTATGCAATCATGATAGTCATCATGAACTCTACAAAATCCAGGCAATCCACATGCTCTTGTTGTAATCAGGAGTGAATTATTTTCCGCCAACGAAATATTTTTGCCTTCCACTAATATTCTATCTTTTAAAAATTCGGCTGGTCTTTGCAAAAGGTTTAGTTTTTCTTCGTTTATTGTTGTCAACTGACGAATTAAATCTTCGTTTACCATTATAGAAAAAGGAAAACTATACTCTTTTTTGTAAGTTTTTAAGTTCATATAAGAGTTGACACTTCGGAATTGTGATAAACTGAATAATGAAATTAATCTCTTGTATATTGGAGGTAGAATGACTAAAGAACATCAAAATAAGACGAATATCTTATCTAAGGAAAGTTTTGGTCTCAATGTATTTCATTTTTTCATCTAAAATTGGCCTAAGCCAGGGTTTGAAATTAACGCTTGCCCTAGGCAAGCTGAAATTACCTCGGGCAATTTATTTTTCGGCTTACTTTGCTCGACGGGCAAGCTAACAAAGTATAGCGAATCAAACAACATTAAACAAGATTATTTAGAGATGCAATTTAGGTTCGCTTTTGTTGCAATAAAATAAAATGTGAGTAGAGAAAGCTGTTGCTCGGTGCACGGTATTTTAGCATTTTGCAATCATCACCATGAATACTTTGTTTAATCGTACGCACATCATTAATCCCAATTAACACTTCTTTATCGTACGCAAATTTTTCGACCCTCAGACGCGCTTTGGAACTTTTGGCACAAAGTGCTACGTTTTCTGAAAAAAATTTCCCACCTTGTGGCGTTAAATCGCTGTTTCAAATATCACAAGTACTACTTTACCCTGCGCTGCATGAAGACAACGCCAAAATTTTTCCAATTTTTTTACTATAATAATTTAGTAGAGCTTTTAGCTGCTATAACTTGCGCAAAAAATTTCTACTTTCAAGCTGGTGTAGTTTCCAAAATATTTGCGATTGAAAATGCATTACGACCAAACAATCAATTTTTGCGTAATGCACCTGAAAAAAGTTATTTATTACATCACCTTACCATAGCAATCGCGTAAAAAAACTTAAATTCTCGAAATTGGATACACTCATTATGCAAAGTCAGTGTTTTTGCAAAGAAGTATATTTTGCAGGATTTTTTCCACAGGTAAACAGCCTTAAAACTTATTGTGCCTATTTTTTTGGGGGTAAGTTGAAATCTCCTCGGGCTAGTAAACATTGGATATCACTTGCCCGATGGGCAAGTTGTCAAAAAATTAAATATGACCCCTGCCTAAGCAGATGATTTCATACAAAATGAACATTTGATGCGCAATGTTGTAGGAAAATTATGGCTATTTTACTAGTCCATAGATTTTTTCTACGGTTCTAATTTAATCACATTTAGTGTGTTTATTGTACAAAAGGTTAAATACTCAAAAGCCGTTGATGATAGCTGCATAGCATCAAAAGCTAAAACAACTATTAGTTTCCGATACTACATATCTAAACTCAAGTTTTCAACTATGTTTTGCTATTCTAAAGTTTAAAATGAGTTTAACTTGCTCTGACGAAATGCTATCGATATAATTTTCTTGAAGTACAGTAAAATGAGTCACGTCTTTAGATCTAAAAAGTTAATACATGGTTGCTTCGGTTAATACCTAACTATCGGTAGCTTTCGTTTAAAAATCTTTTTTTTTAATTCGCTGAAGACTCTTATTTCCGGTAGCTTACTTTAAATAATCGTTGAAAGTACCATGACTGAGACGTACTATTACCATGTTTCACATTAATTTTGCGTGGCATATACTATGATTACAAACTTTTTAAAAGACTTCTTTTAGGTTGCCAAGTGAGAACGTAGATTAATAGTTGTCTTTGTAGCTGCAGTAAGTGCACTGATATTTGCCATCCTGTGTTTCTTAATCTGTAAGAGGTTCCGTTGCTTTTACACTAAATTTTATAAATTACTGCTGCTTTTTTTTTCTTTCTCAAAGTCAAAAGGCCTCCTTCAAAATATCGCGAAAGTAAGTTTTTCACTAGCCTTATTTTGTAAAACTGTTTGTAAAACTGTTCGTTTACTCCATAAAAAATAAAGTATTTAGCCAATTCCAGTTGTTTACAATACGTAGCTAAAGTTGAAATTTAATTTTTGAATTTTTTTCTCATTTTGGGGCTGCGGTTGCCAAGATATTCAACAAATACAAAGAGATATTCTGCCTAAAAAGTTTTTAGAAATTCTAAATCTGTTTTCTTAGCCTGAACTTCTAGGGAAAAACAGAGATTAAATAATACTTACTCTTTAAGTAACATCACAGCATGGCCCACCCAATTTTAGTAAACCCTCCCTTTTTCTGTAAATTCAGGTTTGCAGAACAAACTCAGGGTTTCCAAAACCTTTTTATGAGGATATATTTTTGTATTTGTTAATTGTCTTTGTAACTGCAGCCCCAAAATGAGAGAAAAAAATGTTTAAAAATTATGTTTCATCTTTAACTTTTACATATCCACAGAACTTGGCTGGATACTTTTCCCCGTTTAAGTAATTCCACTCTAGTAGACTTACGCATTCAAATATTGTTGGGTCTTCTTCATTATAGCCACCCTCAGCAATAATAACCTAAATTAACAATTTAGCAGTTTTTCTTTCCGGGCTAATAGGATACCAACTCGTAAGCCTAGATAAGAACCACCAGAACGGCAACTACTGAAAAATTTTTGCATTGCTTGTTTTAAAAAGGCAATCAGGTCGAAACAATTTTTGCTCAGATTTCTCTCAAAAAATTACTCTCGCTTTCATGCGTTTATTTACACGCAACACCCCCACGCGATTTTGCTCTCTTTTGCAAAAGGGCATCGATCGTAACTACTAGTAGGTAGAGTGCAGCAGCTATATGGGTCATGAAGATGTTGTATTCACAGTTTGGCTTTACCTTGAAACAAAAAAAGAGTTTTTGGCGGAAAGAAAGAGCGAGGTTTCTCCACTAATTTAGTGCAGCGCAGGAGTTATCTTTTGAGAACAAATTGTTATCCAAATATTTACGTTGCCCAAATTCTATTTTTTGTTGAAGAAGATATTGCAAAGATTCATCTTTCCAAAATTGTGGTAAGTGCTAAGTTATGCGCCTTGAAACTCTCAGCAAAACCTTTGGCTTCATTCCTTCATACATCGCTAAAGTTACATGTTATTTTTTGATTTTTTCAAGAAAACAAATCAAAACTCTCTGTAACATAATTTTGAAAAAGAGAAAAACGTTTCGGCTAATAACTCCAGAAAAAACAAAATCGGATTCTGTAATAGCGCTATCAGTCTTCTTCTGTTTGGATACGTTGTTGTTGTTGTAGCGCATATTTATCCTCCTGTCACCGGACAGCGTCACACGCTAAGTTGTTGGACGATCCGCACACTTTTCATTACTAGGACTACTTTGTGATTGGAGGAATCCGCACCTGCTTAGGAGTTTTCGATGATCCAATGTTCCTGTGGATTTCTTCGAATTCTTTTCCTCTGAATTTGCTGCTTGTTCGAAGCCACCAAGCAGAGATAATCATCGTAAAGCGTCTTATCCAAGGACGCAACAACGTGACTAGGGTGCGGGTTGAACCCAGATCATTCGATCAGGGTCGTCGTAAAAACGACGCCTTTACCTATTCGGCAACGCTGCCTACTGCGTAATTACATTTCTTAACCAAATTACAGTTCTTAACCAAAATGATATATACTGTGTCATACAGTAGACAGTAGACATACAGTCATACAGCGGCATAAAGTAGGCATTGTTTATTTGTAAGCAAAGTTCGACAGTTTGATGGATGATTCAATGAAATAAAACTACGACTGGACCTTTCAGTCTTCAACCAAGCAGCCACCTATTGGCTAAAAATTTCTAAAGAAAGTGTATTATACTGTTATTTCTGGCAAATAAAATTTTTGTTAAAAGTCAATTGTATTTATTCCAAAATTATTTTTCAAAGCCTATTTTAAATAAAGTTAGCGTTTTCAATTTAATGTCCGATAGTACCTCATTCCAAATTTTACACCATGATATTTGATGCTTCGTTGTAAAAGCGCAGTTGGATGTTTGGGAATGAGTATAATTATGGATAAGGTTGTTGCGTCAACTATTCAATTGTTTTAATTTATCCGTTTTTTTACAGTACAATATCTTACGTAAAACAATGCTCAACTATCTATTTGTCCTCAAAAACTCTCTTAAGTTTTGTTGTGAAATGCAGAGCACTGTAGTTCTGTAACATCTGCTTTAGAATACCAGGAGAATTAACTATGGTCCTTGCAGCAATGCAAGTATCACAACGCTGCTTTGTTTTTTGCAAAAATTGCTTGGCGATTTCACATTTTCACTATACACAGCATCATCAGCTTTCAGCCAAAATAAAAACACCACATTATCTTTTAGGAAAAATAGTAGGGAAATTTGCCAGGTTTCATTTAATGTTTAAAGTTGTCTCCTCGGCAGCAGTCGTAGGCAAAGTCCTGAAACTTTGAGAAGAAGTAGCATCTCAAGATTTTTCGAAAAATTTGTCGCGTTCGCGCGTAAATAAACGGTTGTTTAAAACAAACGCAAACTTAGATTTTGGCGACAATTTCACAATCGGTCGAGGTAGTCTGTGGCGTACCAATAAAAGCTGCTAGGAAACGTTTTTCTCCTTAGATGTATTGCCAGGGTTGCCAACTACAAACAATATTTCAAAAACTTACTGCATTTTTGTAACTCTCAATAAGTGCATTGCGGCATAGTTGTTGTCAAAACAAAGTAAAGGATCAGAATTGTAAATTAATTACATTTCAAGTAAATGCAAACCAACTTTCCAAAAGATAACAATACTGGCAAAATGGCTATACTTGATTTTGAGAAAAACGGCTTCAATATCTTGAAAACGACAAGGCGTAGAAACTTCAAATTTGGTGAGAATGGATTTTTAAGTTTTTCTCAACAGTTTATTCATGAATGAAAGACTTTACTTGAATGCCTTTTTTAGCAGTTTCTGTTTTGCTGGCTGTTGGCTATTCAAAGTCATAACTTAAAGTGAAATATAATAAATTACAAATAACTTGTCGCTGTGCAAAAATCTCTTTAAAAGATATCTGTTTGGATCAGGGTGCTTTAAGATTGAAACATTTTTGTAATTTCTAAAATGGTTAAAATAATTATCGTTTTAGTTAAGCAAGAAAATGACACGCATGTAAAACACATCAAAAATAACATGTCGATTTTTTGTCATTTAAAATCATCCGGTAGGTGACGCAACAGATTTATATCTCAGGCTTAATTGTTTATTTTACATACGCAGCAACTATGAGATACAAACATGCTTTAAAAATTCCGAAACTTAATTACTTTTTTCTTTTAGTGCTATGTAAAATAAACCGAAAGAAATATCGTATTTCGTAGTTAACTTTTTTTTGCAGATTCAGTTCCAACTAAGGCAAAGTTATTTTTTCAGTACAGATCTGACTCTATCACAGACAATTAAGGAAGCAAGTTTTTCTTGTCTAACAATTCAGGCAATAGCGAAAATTTCAGGCATACTAAATGTCGTTGACGAAGAGAATTTTAACAAAATAAAAAAGCAGAAAAACAGAAGTGTATTTGTCTCCACCAGCGTCAAAAAACTCACAAAAAGAAAGAGTCAAAATGATATGACATACATGAACGAGAATAGGAACTGGGTCTCTGCAAAGCGATCTTTTCGGTCGTCGAGTTAAGCAGCCACCCGATTTGCTTGTCAATAATTTGCATTAAAGTAACGCCAGAATGAATGCTGACCAATTTACTGCAAAATATTTGCAATGAAATTAATATACTTCTCTATGGATCAGTTTGCATCAACAGTGCTTTAAATGTTATTTTAAATGCTTGCTTCAGCAGTTTTTTAATTTCAACGGAAATTGAGTTCCAAACTTTTTAATCTTGATATTTGATACTTCGATGAATCCTGTTAGTATTATAGCGACTAGCGAGGAATAATAAATTGCTGAGGTTAAAGGAAGATCTTGTTGTACGAGCAGTAGACTTTATACTGACCTTCCAAAAAATATCAGAGAAGAATTGAAAAGGGTATTCTGCATAAATCTATGCGCAAATTTGGCAATTTCAACTTTTTACAAGTCAGTGCAATCGCCAGAGCAAACGAAGTGAGGCGGCACTAGCCGAGAGTGGCGGGCACTAAAGTAGACTGAACTTTTGCCCATAAAGCTGATATTTTACACTACAAATTATGCACAATTTTAAAAATTTTGTATTCATGTCTGAAAAAATAGACGTATAAGCCCAACAACGTTTATCAGCTCGTTTCGTATGTGGCTCATATAATCGCTTGAAAAATCTGTCTGCAGCAGTGCATGCGGCCAGAACCTCGACCAGGATTTTGATGAGAGGAAAGGGGCTTGAACCGAAAGTAATTTTTTTTGCTCTAAAATTGTCGAATTTAGTCTCCGTACTGAGCAAACGGATGCAACTCAAGCGGATCACAGAGAGGACCTGGGGTAGAGCCCCCAGCCACTGGGTAATTTTTGTGATTTTGCAAACAAAAATAGCGAATTTAACGCCATTTTAATCACATTTTGCGCGTTTTTGAAGCCATAATGCGACCAGAAGCGCAACCATGATTTCGCTAAAATGGAGGGCTTGAACCAAAGGTAAATTTTTTTTTGCATAAAAATTGCCTTAATTTATTACAGGCCACGTGCTGAGCAAACCGATGCAAATCAAGCGTATTTCAGAGGGGGCTGGGGGCAGAGCCCCCAGCCACTGGATGCTTTTTCGACAAAACTTAGCGATTTTAACGCCATTTCGATCACATTTTGCACGATTTTTAAGCCACATGCCTAGTTACTATAAATTACTAAAATTCAAAAGTTATTAAAAAAATTAAATTGCCTAATCCCTTCAGCCCCCTTATACTTCAGGTCAAGTCCAAAACACGTTTAAACGCTTGTTTTTGGGTTGCGTTTTCTAAATGACCAAACAATTTTTTAAAGTATTGTTTCAGGTCAAAACCACTCACAAAGTATCTGTAAAGATTCTAATGGCTACATCCCTATTCCACGGCACTATTCCGCAAAGGCGTGTTATTAAGACAGATTATTGCGTCACATTTATTTACAGCAGTTGGCGGCTAGCTATTTTGCGAAGAATCGAGAAAACTGCAAATGAGAATTATTTGGAATTTTATTATTCCTTTTTCCATTATTGCCTGTTGTTATGTCGTTACGTGATGCTCCAAAGAAATTTTGAGTAAACCGAATTGGGGGGCATAGGCAGTCGCTTGGGGGGCTCGGCCCCTCCTGCCCCCCGTAGTGACAGCACTAGTAAAAGGTGAAAAGTTTTGAAAAGCTTTAGCTTTGAATAAAATCGAGAAGCCCTATTAATGTAATTTTCCCGACCAATTAGCTTAACTGCTTTGCTTTAGAGTATGTTAAATTGTTAAGTTTATCCAAGTAGGAAGACGACTCCCAAGCAACTAAATACCGCGCAATAAATAAGATTTACCAGAGCTTAATATAATTTCAGGGATGAATTTCGTGGTAAAACTGGTTTTAATTTATGCAATGTATTGCCAAAGACGGAACGCTTATTTTTGATATGAGAGCAAATTTTCTGACTTAAGTCGATTAATTATGACTCCTAAATAAATAAACTAGGATTGAAAACAAAAGCAATGGAGGTATTTAAAGTTAGGACAATCGTATTAGAATGGCATTGACTCCATCCTTCTGGACCCAGCCGTTCCAGAGATATCTTACTTCATTCACAACGTAGGAACCTCTCTAATGATTTTTAATGGCAACCCTGGCGTTAATAACTTCGGTAACACCATCTTAGTTTTATCTTAAGGCAAAACCACGTAGAGGCCTCTCTAAAATAATTTTTATTGGCAATCCTGACGTTTCAATGCAGCAATCTAATCCACAGAGGCCTATATTAATCTGTATATAGATCAAAAACTCTTCTCTGGCTTAGATTAATTGGAGAGTTGCCTTGGGATAGTCCTAAGTCATCAACGTCAGGGTTGCCAAAAAATAAATGATTAGAGAGGCCCAGAGGCGAGGCAAGATCCTAGGGATCTTGAAACGAATTGCTTGGGACTTCCCCAAGCGAAATGATGGATGTAATGGAAGACCGTGAAGTGTGGCGACTTAATCTCGAGCTGCTGCCCCCGCAACCCTCGCGGAAAAGCGGGCAATGAAGAAAGAAGAAGAGATGCCCCGACGTCGCGTTTGAAGTAGAATTGGTATCTCATAAACGGTTGGGTCAAAGAGAATGAATTTAGTGCATGTCTGATGTAATACAATTGGCCTGGTTTTAGATCCCCCCATTGGTTTTTCCTTCAGTCCTCGATTAACACTATTTTCAGCATTTATAACCGTGCCATCAAGTTTAACAAAAAAAATCAGCTACATTTTAGTTTAATTTGGGAGAGATTGCAAGAACACGATGTTTTTGTGAATTGGTTTAGTTTGTTAGATTTACATCAGTCATTTAAGTTGAAACTAAAGACGGTTTAAGGTAAGGCTGAAAAGAACTGCATTAGTAGGAACTAAAGCATTAATTGAAAAATCTAAATCATTAATTGAAAAAATCACTTTGCAATTAGTTGGTACTAAAGAAGGCTTAAAGGAAGGCTTAAAAGAATTCCCAACGCTAAGCAGCTGCATTTAATATGATTAAGGTATGACGCAACTCATTCAATGGTAAGAAGTCTATCTGGCAATCTAATTTTGCTGGAGTTAGGTCTGATCATAATCTATGGTCTGATAAATAAAGCTGTAGTGAAGAAAGTTATGAACAAAAAACGAGAGTAGAAGTTTTTTGGAACGTAGTTTTTTATTATCTGCTTGTTCTTGATTATTTTTCTATATGAGAGCTTGTGTTGCAGTTTTAGTTCAGCTGTGCGGTTATGGATCACTCCAATAATGGTTCTAATGCTTACACTTACATCGTCAGAGATGAGCAATATGGTTTCAATAATCAGCACCAGTCAGATGATATTAGTTACATAGAAACTGAGCATTACGTCAATGAATCTGAACGTGGAAGTTTTATTGTAAACCGCTACCATAACCTATGCGGTCAACCAGGATTTTGTGACAATGATATTCATGAATTCTGCGTTACCACCCCGGTATACAATTGCGAGTCGTGCCATATTGAACTTGCGGTGATTTTCATTTTCTCCGTAATGTGTTTGGCCTTGGCGATTCTCGTCGGTAATATCTTGATCATCTTGGTTGGTTGTCGACGACGTAAGAGCGGCAAAAGTGATCACATGAATATCTGGAAAATCTCTCTTGCTCTTGCTGACTTGCTAACTGGTAAGAGATCCGTGTTTGCAATCTTTTTTTCTGGTCTGAAACATAGATTAATTATCAATAGAGAGAGAGAGAGAAAGAAAGATTTGATTAATTGTGACAATAAGTTCTGCGGTGCACTACAGAGTAGGGATGCGGAAGCGGTGGGAGCGGCAAATTTTCGTGGAAGCGAAAGCTGAAGCGGTTAAAGGGTATTGTTTTCACTTTGGCTATTCATATCGAACATCAAAAAATTGAATGTGGTACAAGTTTTTGTAAAATATTGGACAAAAACTGAATGTTTAATCGATCATGATTTGGACAGAAAAAATTTTGAAGGCTTGTTATGGTTCTAGATTCGGAATATCCCCCACCTCCATCAACTCAAAGATGTAGCCAACCAACTCATTTTTGAAATTATAAGTTTCAAAAATTATTTTTTTAAGTCTCAAAATTTAATTTTTTTTCAAAAATATTTTTAAATAGGGTTTTGGCCATTTTTTAAACATCTTGGGCCATACTCGTTTTCAGTTCCAGCATTTTAATGTTTATCACAGCGATAATTCTTGATAAGGAAACAGTGGAAAGCGTCATAACATCTCTCAAACAGAGTTTAATATTGTATGACTTTTTTCTTTATAACATATGATTCTATGTCTTGTCTTAATTATTGCTAATAAGTAAAGTACCGTTTGCTACAAGAATTATTCTATTATGGTACTATTGCGTATAACCGCATATTTTTTGCAGTGTTTTTTTTGCTGTCCTAGAAGTAGACGTTGCTAGCAAAAATTTGGAGCAAACCTCACAAACAAGTTATTAAAAAAAAATCTGAAAATGTGGAAGCTTCGCTCCACCTCTACCTAATTATAGTCAAGTAAAGATTTGCGCTTAACAGCGCAGATGCAATTGAAACAAGTTATTTTCCGAGAACCGGAAAATCTGTCCCCAGTTCTCAAATAATCGCTCATTATTTTAAACTTCTGGATGAACGCTTTCAGAAAAATTCGCATCAACTGAAGCAAAACTACCATGTGATTGTACTTTTCGTTTTAGGTCTGCTCCAAATACGAATTCCTGACTGCGCCCATGCGTAGATTCTTGCGATGACAAACCACTGAATAAAACTATATAAATTGGTTCTATATGATGTTTTTAAGATGATGATAACAAATTTGTTTTATTTCGACTCATTTGGAAAAAAATTTGCCAAAAAATTTTAGGATCAACAATTTTTAAGCAAGAATTGCGTCATCAAGTGGCGGAAGCGGTAGAAGCGGAAATGCTACGGGTGGAAGAGGAAGCGATCCAAAATTGCCGCTTCCACTTTCCTGCTACAGAGCTCACACACTTCAATAATGCAGCAACAATTAGTCACTTACGTATGGGCACGAAAGACCATCGGTTCGGTTCAAAGCTGGAAGGCAATCCCCATATTTTAGCATAAAATTAATCGGGTGTCACTTGTTTAATCTAAGGTGGTTGCATAGTGAACAAGGTTACCACTAAAGTGGTAGCTCTAGAACTCAACTTTCAGCCGGTCCGACCGAATCACACACAGCAACCGATGCTCTTCAGTCGGCTCGATCCGGTGCGTGCGAACCGATTTACAAAATTTGCGAATCAGCTGCTAGGGAGAAACACAATATATGTCTTTTGTTGTCGGAGAACCGGTAGTTTTAAAATTGAACCGGTTCTAATCCATTAAAAATAGCATCACTTACAAAAATATTTGATTAAAAACAGTAAAACGTAAAATAGTAAAATTTTTAAACGCTTCGGACTTGGCTATGTCCATCATCAGTAAAATAAAATCTAAAACAGTAAAAAATGTAAAAAAAAGGTCTCGAACGAAAGCAGCCGCACTGTCGTACAAGGTGTAACTTAGCGCTACAAATACGTAAAACCTGCTGATGTAAACAAGCTGCTGTGTCGCTGCCGCAAACACTGAGTATTCCAGCGATATAGCGCTGTGCACTGAACAAGAAAAGAGGAAAAAAACACAATATCACATGCATTGGCGTAGCAAAGGATTTTTGATTGGGGGGAGCCCAAACCACAAATCACATGCAATGACGTCATTAGAAGTTTTCAAAAGAGGGAGTTTTTGTGGAACAAAGATATTGCAGATTAGAAGACCAGAGGCCGTCGCCTGTGTGTTGGCTTATAACCAGGGTTTTGCTCTAGGGAGAGGGATCAAACCCCCCAAAAAGTGAAAATCGGAATGCATAATGAGCTGACTAATGTGCCTCAAACGTATCACTGACGGGAGTCTAAGGTGGAACCCCCAGCCGCCACAGGCTACGAGGAGTCTGGGGGCGAAGTCCCCAGCCGCTGGGCGATTTTTTGTCATTTTTTTGAAAAAACTAGCGATTTTAATGCCATAGGACCACAATTCGCACGTGTTTAGAATCATTTTAAAGAACTTATAGATTTTGAACATTTAAAAGCCAATTGAAAAAATTAAATCGTTCAATCCTCCTTTTACTAACAATTCAAGTTCAAACCACGCTTAAAATCTTGCATTTTGGGGTTAAATTTAGTCTACATTGCCTCGTGCAACATTTTAGCAGTAAATAATAATCCACTCGAAGATTTTCCTAAGCGATTTTTGTTTTGTCATAAAAATAAACTGTTGTAGGAGTACATATACGACCAGAGGGCCCAGGCCCCCTCAATTCAAATTCAATAATTAATATAACGAGCATTTTCCTCAGCTAATTTTTTTTCAAAGCGATTTTGCCGGGGGAAAACCTGGATAGTTGGAGATGGGTTGTTATTTAAAAATGGTACAATAGATAGTTACGCCTACTAACCATGTTATTGCTCGGGCCGGATTTACATTGCGCGGGGCTCTTAGCACTTAGGAGATTTTTTCAACCTCTTTCTACCAAAAGTAGGTGAAGACCAAAAAATTCTCACCCTCTGAGCGCGGGGCCCCTAGCAGCAGGTACTGTGCCATATTTTGTTAAATCCGGCCCTGGTTAATGCATTACGTTTATAAAAAGGTTAGATGAGGGCCTCAGATAGCAACTTTTAGGACAAAAACTCTCAATTTCTCCGGGGTTATACATTTGAATTGAGAGGCAAAAATTAAATTGAGGGGGGCCTGGGGCCCCTGAATGGTCGTCAATATTCTTATTAATTACTGTTGTAAGCGAAAAATGCTAAAAAAAACTGAAACTGAAAAACAATAGGCTTTTTTGTCACATTTTTGTAATTGGTGACATTTTAATTGGGGGGGGGGCTGACTCCTGGCTACGCTTATGGGGCTCTGTGCCATATGGTAAATCCAGCCCTGATTATTGCATTACGTTCATAAAAATGTTAGATGAGGGCCTAAGGTAGCAACTTTTGGACAAAAACCCTTAATTTTACCCGGATTATACATTTAAATTCGTTGGCAAATTTTGAATTTAGGGGCCCGGGCCCCTTGGTCGCCAATATTATTGTTAATTACTGCTGTACGCGAAGATGCTAAAAGAAACTGAAACAGAAGAAACAAGGATTTTTTGTCACATGTTTATCATTGGTGGTAGGTATTTCGATTGGAGGGGGGCCCGGACCCATTGCCCCCCCCCCCTGGCTAACGCCTATGATCACGAGTAGAATAAATACAAAGTTATTGATGACTGATCAACGTTTATTTCCGTTATCGATGACTGATAAATGTTGATCATCGATAACTTTTGTATTTTTTTAACACGTGATATTGTGGTTTCTTCCTCTTTTTTTGTTCAGTGCACGGCGGTAGTATCGTAGGAATACTCAAGTGTTTGTAGCAGTGGCACAGCAGCTTGTTTACAGGAGGTGGAGTCGAGAACACAAGGCTCGAGGTCAAGGCCAAGGACAGCCTTACGGAGGACAGAGCCTCTCGACGCCAAGGACAGGAATGCTCGAGGCCAAGGCCACGGACAAGGACACAACGCGGAAGTGATCTCCAAAAAAGACAAAAAAAGGTTTTCCTCCAAAAATTTGTAACTTTTCCGGAAAATTCAGGCATTCTCCAGGGAAAAAAATGCCTTCAAAATTTTTTCGCAATCTTTCTGGCGTTCTTCAAGACGAAACAAAATCGGTCATGACCTTAGCCTATTTCCAACAAGTCACAAAATAGTGCTGTCCTCGAGCCGAAAACGGGGCATTTTCGAGGACTTGCAGGCTTCGGGGCCAAGGCCAAGGACTTTAAATTGTGTCTTAGATGACTCCAAGTCTGTTGTTTACATCAGCTGGTTTTACGTATTTGCAGCGCTAAGTTACTGCTTGTGCTGGTGTGTGGCTACTTTCATTCGAGACCTGTTCTTAACATTTTTTCTGTTTCAGATTTTATTTTACTGATGATGGACATAGCCAATTCCGAAACCCTTAAAAATTTTACAATTTTAAATAAGGCTTTACTGTTTTTAGTCAAATTAAATAAAATTGCCGTGCAATCAGTCCCAACAAATATTTTTGGTTGCCTACTGTTCGCGTTGCTGTTGTGATTGTAGTTAAACGGTAATATTACATTTTGTTTACCAAGTTCCTTGGCCAACAAGAGACAGCAAAGGGACCTTTCGATCTTGGAGTCAAGCTACCACCTGTCTACCACACTCGGTTGAGGCTTCATACCGTTCTTTTAAATGCTCAACGTCAAGAAAGGAATCTGTGAATACTAATTTTTATACTCTTTGGTTTGACCCAACCGGGAATCGAACCCGAGTCTATCGTTTCAGTAGCAGATGCTCTATCCACTCGACCACTGATCAACCTGATATAAGAACTTGTGCACGGTAGTCGGGAATAATAATTGAATATAATGCTCGTAGGAGATATGAAATATATGGCTGTTAAGTTTTGGCATTTATATAGCGGTCAGTTTTTAGTTATTGTTCAATTTCGTTGTTTGTTTAGTTCATCAAAAACAAAGATTTTGTGCAGGAAAAAGATTATCAGTATAGACCTACTGCTTTTTAAACTATTTTATGAAAGAAACGAGTTTTTAAAAACCCCAAACAAAAGTATAAAATTAATCAGCTGCGGTTTACTTCTTTGAAAGTCTAACTCTAACAGATCGAGTCGTTTCGGTAAATGAAGTGCGCATGACATTATTCTTTTTAAAATACCATACTGCTCTTTAGTTGGCCTTGAATGTGAACATAACAACTTAAATCAAAAACTGACTTTGGTTAAGAACTAATCGAAACCTGATATACATTGTTAATGGCCTCAAGGTTTGAGCTCATTGTGATTGCATTGATGCATTACAATTTGTAAAGCAGCATCACTCCGTGTAGATTGCTAAGCATATCACCTGTTGGTTTCTTTGTATAGTAGTTTTTGCACGAAAAAGCACATTTAATTGCTGTTTTTACATCAAAATATGAATAACTGCTATATAATTACGTCAAATTACCATGCGCGTTTAATCTACAATGTCCCTTTGATTCTACAATGTCCCCGCCTCCAGACCCCCGTGCCTCCGGCAGCTGGGGGCTTTGCCCCCAGACCCCCATATTAGCCCCCCCATTGCGAATTTCTGGCTACGCGCCTGAATACCGTGTAGCATCATTTAATGAAAACTCTTGTAGTCTTGGTAATTTTTGACCTTGATTACTTTGGTTCTGAACTAATTAATTTTTTTTCGAAAACATGGTATCATGTCGTTACACAGTATTGTTGCACATAGATTTCTCTTAGCGCCTTATTCTTTAGTTTTTCAAAAATAAGTAAGTTTTACTGAAGGGAATCAAAATTATGCAAATATAGTTGAAAAAGAGGTCCTACTGCATAATGTGATTAACTGTATTGTTTTGCCAGGTATTCATATTATGACGGTGGTCGCTTACAATTTTAGTTGGTCTTTGAAAGCTACTCCAGAAGAACTCAGCGAATATGAGATGGAATCAAGAACAATGCCAGGGCCTTTTCTGGGTGGGGTTTTGTATTTGTTTGGATTTACGGCGTCAATTTATCACTTGTGTTACATGACTGGATTGCGATTTTTTGGAGTCGCTTGTCCATTGAAATACAAGTTCTTGGACACAAAGAAGGTTGTAATTAGTCTGATTGTTGTTTGGATTGTTTCTGCTGTTGCTGCAACCGCACCAGGTAATGATAATTAATCATCAGATTTTCAAAGTACTAAACCACTAAAAAATTGAAATCCTAGAACGTCCGACAGTTTGTTTCATCTGTAAATGGGATCATCTCAAATTTGAATAAAATATACCCCTACTAATATCATTTGTAGATGAAACAGACTATTGCGTTTTATAAGACTTTAATTTTTGAATGAACTTAACTGGTGTAGACACATTGAGAATATAGAAAGAAAACTATAGCTGCAGGTACGTTATTGAAATTAAGTAAATATCTCCTTCTTTGTGTACTAGCGCCCGTGTACTGTACGAACCGTTCAGTGTATTCTCGCTTGCAATACGCAATCATTAACTGGGGAAACTCCGCGAAATTCTGCATTCATAAATTACAAGTTAGACAAAATCGCATTGTAAATATAGTGTGTAAACGTTTTGGAAGAAAGACCAAATTAGTTTCTTTGTATAGAAACTTCAATTTTTACGAATTAATGAAGTTTATAAACTGAAATTAACAAAATTCATGATCAATGTCCATTCAAACAAACTTCCTGTTATGGGTGATGAGGAACTTAAATTTACGAAGGCCTCTTCAATCTAGTCGTATATCCACCCGAGTTGCAGTGCCTGAAAGTTATTACTTGCAACGGATTAAATTTGCCAAAACTCAACAATCAATCAAAACTTCTGGAGTTAAATTTTGAAATAACCTGCTCGATTCAACAAAAAAAAGCTGCCCTGATGCAACCATAAAAACTTTATCCAAAATTTTTAAACAATATTTTCTAAATTCCCAAAGTTATACGTAGTGGTTGGAAAAATTGGGACTGAATCGTATTACAAATTTTGTAAAGATTGTTATATCAAACGCTTCGCCAAGATTGTAGTAATGCAGTTATTCATCCTTTTTTTTACTTAATTGTTACGGATAAAAGCTTATTTCGAATTACTAGTAACTATTAATCAAACCCATGTTGTTTCATGGAGTGCTTAAATTAAAATTTCGTTTATTTTACAGGCCAACTGACTAAACCCATTTTGCACTTACCACTAATTTTTTACATTTACCTTCTGATTGTTCCGTAGCGAAATATTGCGTTGTTTTTTATTATTTTGTTTTGCTTTGTCTTTTCGCGTTTTCTCCTGCTTTTTTTTGTTTACTGAGGAGATGCAGACTCGGCGACGACGCTACTCCAATGGTTCCAACTCTGGTCCTTTGCTTCTCCTCATCAATGCGTGCTTTTTGATTTTTTACCTTTTTATTACCGCAACATAAGTGACAACAAAACATTTGAACTGATCTGTCGTCATTATCTTAATGTTTGTTTATCAGAGCTGTGATCGTTAACACGAGAGGCCGGATTTAATCTTGTTTTTTTCCATAGTACAGCAAATTGTACATTTTCCGCCATTTTGTACCATCAAAAGCATCCTCTTCCGGTGTAAAAAAAAAAAGTTGGGTACTTGGGGAGGAGGCTATAGTGTTTTCGGGTAATTTTTTATGACTGAGCAAGCTAAGCTCAGCAAAGTGGCAAAATATATCGCAGTAGCCAAAAAAGCTGTACTCTTTTACTGTCAACACACCTGCTTATTTAAGTAATCAAAATCTAAATCAGTAAAAAAAAGTAATAAATTGTTTAAAAGATTACTGTGTTACATCAAAAATAAGCACACAACCACAACTGATATTAACTAATTTATTTGCAAACTGCATGCGGAAAGCCAGTCAAAAATGTTTGGTAGCCCGAAGCAGATTCAACAATTATATCATAATTTTGGATAAGTAAAATTATATCTCGAACTAAAGTATACGCGCAGACTTTAAATGGATGTAGACTATGCATTCACAAAAGACATAGGCGTTGGTTGGCAAGATGTCGCGCCAAAGTTACAAAGCAAACGATACAGGGCCGATTGGAAAATCCTTAAACTTTGGAAAACAATGTTTAAAAATACTTTTGTTGACTAAACAAAAAAACAATTAAATGTAACTTCAAGCTAACGTCGAAGCTTGCAATACGTTCGATCCATTTATTATTCGATAACAAAAAATTCTGAGAGTATTTATTCAAATGTTCTCTTTTGGGGACAGACCTGCCTATTCCATTTGTTTTCAAGATTACTTTTTCGGTATTTTCTTTTTGCTTTTCAGCGGTGTCGTTGAGAATGGTGACACCCGGGGTGGAATTTCGTGGTGTCACCCCTTAAGATATATAATAGGCGACAAAAGCTTATATCTTAAAGATAGCGGTGTTACTTCTTTAGTGCAGATAGCGGTTGTTATTTGGCTAGCTCAATAACTTCTCTTTGTAAGACTCTAAAACTTGGAAGTATGAGCATCACACATTTAGTATCAGGTACATAACCAGAAATCTGCAAAAGAGGGGCTGTTTCAGGGGTCTGGGAGCTCCGCCCCCATCCTCCAGAGGCCATTGGTAATCTAGGGGCGAAGACCCCAGCACTCAAACAATTTAATTTTTTTTGCAAAAATAGATTAATTTTGGGCTTATTTTGATAAAACTTAATGATTTTTAAATGTGGCATCGGGAAGAAGTCTAGAGACATAAAAATTAGCAGTACAAAAACATCATTAGACTCAGACGCGAAGCCAGAAATCTGCAAAGGGGAGTTTTGGGGGTCTGGGACAGAGCCCCCATCGCTCGAAAATTTGTATTTCTTTTTTTGCAAAAATAACTTGATTTAGACCCATTTTGATAAAAATTGATGTTTTTAAAATGTGCTGGGATAGAAATTAGCAGCGCAAAACATGATTAAATTGGCTGCATAAATGAGCAATGGCTATGTGGGAGGTGTTTAATGGTAAAATTTTAGTTCTCTTATTTACAAGCTGGCACCGTAAATCATAAAATCCTATAGTTCAATGAAACTCGCAATGAGTAATCCATTTCGTCTTTATTTAGTAGAGAAAAATAATTTGTCGGGGGCTAATGGAACAATATTTGATTTCAAGTAATTGGCAATTAACTATATATTTTTATATGAAACCTGTTTTCAGCATGTTTCAAAAAGCGATCAAATTTGATTGCTTAGTTTTGGGCAATTTTGTAAAGTTTTTACTGATTTGTGAGTTAAATTTTTGAAAAACTAGCGCCGTACCTCTAAATAAATGTTTTAAAAAATGCTTTAAATAATTTTTTTAGTCCATTCCAGCGTGGTAAACATTTCTAATGATATTAAACATATTGTTTTTGTTTGTTTGTTTGTTTGATTGCTTTCGTAAAATGGTGTCATCCCGAATTGGTGACTCTCAGCGTGTGGCGCCCCCCCTTAGCAACGCCACTTGTGCTTTTAGACTTCTATTTTTTCATCCAACTATCCAGGGCCTCAGAGAGAAATCTTATCAGGGGTTACCGAGACTGATATTGGGTCCCTTTGCCAAGGCCAAAACCGGAAATTAGATGAAGACCATAAAAAAGAGCTTTATCGGTAATCCAGCCAGCTTTTCGTCAAAAATAGGGTGAAGACCAAGAACAGGTCTTCACCGGAAATCCGGTCAGCTTTTGCCTGCATGCACACCGAACTACGACTTAATGAGTGGCGGAGCAACTACATGAGTGACCGTGAACTTATAGGTCTTCCCTTAACCCTTACACCCGGGACCAGGTACAATGTACTCCTTGAACCATCCTCTTGCAGGCCCTGCAAATATCCATCCACAGTAGTACTTTTTCCAAGGTGTGGCCTCATTCTACTTTAATACTGACAAAAATAAACAATTTAGGCGAAGCATTTGCAGAAAAATTTTAATTCAAAATTAATCGTTAACTAAGCAATCTTTTTGTTTAGGTTGGTTCTCAGGTCAAGTGTCTTTTGCCTATCAAGTCTCTCTTTTATTGTATTTTCCAACATTGCATTCCGATAATTCTGCAGCTATTCCAATGGGAAAATTAGCTCTCTTCTATATTTTTCCTTATGCAATAATGGTAGGTATTAACTCTTCGTGCAACGCGTCGATTATCGTTTACTTTTATTTTGTTGAAGCGCCTCTTTCGCTGGAAAAGAAGCAGAAAAAGTAAAAATGCTAAAATGAGAAAAATTTATCGCTATTTGGGAAATGATTTTAAGGTTTAGGGCTTGAGTTATGGTTAGAATACAAGGTTATTGTTCATAAAAAAAACGTATGTAAATTTTCTGGAAAATGTATTTTATTTTGCTGTATTAATGCAGTTGGTCAGGCGCGTGACCAAAAATATCGGTACACAATGGGCATCTAATTTGAGTTTTTCCAGCCACCGGAGGCAAGAGGTCTAGAGACAGAGCTCTTTAGCACGATAAAATTTTTGCAAAAATAACAATTTCAGACCTACACGATTTTGTTAAAATTGCTGCTTGGTCAACGTCGCACATTTATAGCACAGCAAAAGCGTATTTGAACGGGCTACGTAAAAGAACAATATGTGGTTCAGGAGCTGTGGCAATTGTATTCATCGAAAAAAATTCTACTGGGTGCGCTGTGCAGTTAAAAAAACCTAATTTGGAAAAACTAGAATTTTATTCACAGTCAAATTTAGAAGCTTTATGGGTGAAACAGACTGTTAAGGGTTTTTTTGAATAAAATTATAATTTGCCCTGATCTTTGATGATTGAGCTTTCTTTTGTTGGAGATGCCAATTAAAAAGGATAGAATTTGGAAAAACTTGTATTTCACGTTTTAACCTAACAAGCTCAGTCAACATTTTTAAAGAAAAAAAAAAAGAATATAAGATGAGGGTCATTGGAGTGACTTTTGAGAGAAGTAATATTATTCATTCTTTTATGGAGATTGGTTACTACTGTACTTGTATGATACCGATGTATTGGGTTTGATAACCAGTTTGCGACAAGCAATTAAGTTTGATACCGGTAGTTATTTTTGATCATTTAAAAGTATTGTTGGCAAACATTATCACTCGCAAAACAATTGTTTCAAAAACAGCTTTAAACGACTTTGGAGTTTATGCACTGCAAAAGTCTGGTGCATGAGATTTAAAAATCTGTGTTTATTAATTTTTCACTGAGGTCTACAGACCAATGCAGTAGCTATCAGCCCCCGCCTTTTGGCTTTGCTAATAGTACATTTTGTATAACAAGTAAAAGAAAGTATAATACCATAGGTGGGCAAGTTTATGCAAAACGTTAGCTTCGTTAACCACTAGTCCGTTAACAAACTCCACACTTCCGTTAACGTTAATCCAATATTTTCAGCTTTAATTAACGGAAGTTAATGAAGTCCGTTATAATTTGTTAACAGTTTGTGTGTAATTTACATTTCCTTTTTTATTCACTCGCTTCTAGAACACGTATTAACGCTGTTGAGCTGATTGCAAGGAAATATTTATTGCTATGGTGGTCTTTTTGTGTTTTGGAAGTTACATTTTACAGTCTAATCTAATTTCAAGATAAAAATAAGTTCAAATGCACAACGAAGCTGCGATCGGAAACTTTTTGGAAATTGTGAACAGCGATAATTAATAGACCTACGAGGCTGCAGCTTATTATTTACCTCAAAAAAGACTCTTTTCCTCGCTTTCTTCTATAAAACTCGTGCTAATATGCAACAAGTGTTACCAGTGCAAACTGGTTTGTACCACTATGTTGAATGAATGGTGCAAGATATTAACAATAAAAACCTTACCAGAAGTAAACAGAACTTAACGGGAGTTACTTTAGTCCGTTAACATGAAAAAACTTTTTAACGGATTAACGACTTAAAAGGGCATTCAGGTCGAAAAAAATTTTGCATGATTTTCTCTCAAAAATTTTTGCCGAATCTAAAGACCAACTTCACCAAATTTGAGTTTTCTACGACCTTCCGTTTCCAAGATATGACAATTTAGATTTCCCCTTAGAAAGGCTTTTTACCCTTAGAAAATTTGCCAGGGTTGCCAACTACAAACTGAATTTCAAAAAGTTAGCGTATGTTTGTAACTCTCAACAAGTGCTTTTGGCAGCACTGTTGTCAAAACAAAGTAAACGGGTCAGAATTGTAAGTTAGTTTCTTTTCAAGTAAATTCAAGCCAGCTTTCCAAACGTTAAAACTTCTGTCACAATACTGGCAAAATGCCAACACTGAAGTAAGGGGAAAATTGTTAACTTTGAACTGCAATATCTCGAAAACGGCAAGACGTAGAAAGTTCAAATTTAGTGAAAATGCATTTTAGGCCTTTTCCAACATTTTGGTCCACAGTGAAAAACTTGACTTGAATGCCTTTTTAATGAAAAAGTTAGCTTCGTTATTAAGGGATGAACGATTAACGGACTTGTGCTCACCTACTGTATGTATTATACCATTCTACAACTTAACAGAACAGCAGTGCTGCCGTCGAAGATAAGCTCGGTAGGCTCAGCCTATCTATTTATTTTGGCTAAAATGAGGCTCAAGGCTTAACCCAATTTTTACCGGCTATTTTTTCACCCTATTTGTAACGGAGGGGGGCAAATTTGTCCTCCTATCTAAAAGTTGTCTGGTAAGGGATAGAAGTAAGATTTGTTGCTTGTTGAAGCTATTTTTTGTTAAATGTTTAAAAATAATTATTTTGAGGTTGTGACGTCACGAAAACGAAGTTGACATCATCAAAACCAGTAAATCTTTATAACAGCATGCAAATTATTTGTCCAAATGTTGCGAAATATTATTTTCAGCTTAAACTTTGGTTACTTCAAAGACACCTCTGATAAAGTTACCGCAGATGATGACGTCACAAGCATGATGACGTCATATCCACGATGACGTCATCCTTATTATATTGTGTTGATTATTATTTGTAATTTTTTGTAACTGAGATATACTATAATTTACGAAATTTTAGAATACTGCAGTATTATTTTCATTATATCACTCAGCAACTAATGAAAATAAATATTTTTTTATGCAAACGCAGTTTATTTCGAGAAACAGCAGAAAAAGCAATAGTTTTGAATTATGACGTCAACAATGACGTAATGATGATGCAATGCATTTATCACTAAATAAAATATTTTATTCCAGCTAAAGATTAGCATCGATAATGACTGCACAGTACAATGAATAGAATAAGCGCACTGATAAGCATGCATTGTGCTCAAAACTGTATGAAACTCCTTAGATGCCTCTGACAAACGCAAAAATGACGTCACTTCCGGTAATCCGGCTGGGCCCAAACTTTCTGAAAATGTGTGTTATTAAATTTGATTCAAAGTCAGGGTGCATCAAAGCAAAACTTTTTTTAATTTAGGAGCTATATTAAAATAACTAAGTTGGGGGGCAAATTTGTCCCCCCCGGTACAAATAGGGTTAAGCTTGCTCTCGCCTGCTGAGTCATCTGATTGCCTTAATTACTTGTCACTGATTGTTATCTTTGGGCCGCACCAAAATTCGGCCGAGTATTGGTCGAAATCTCGGTGAAGAGATTTTATTCTTTTTTGGTTTTTACCGTCCTATAATTTGGCCGAAAATTGGACCAAATCTCGGTGAAGACCTTTTTTTGGTCTTCAACTTCAATTCAGCCAAAAATCGTGAGATATTCCGGAGAGGACGGCAGCACTGTGCAACAGGTACATGTAGGGATGGATCAAATTAACACTGGACATTTGGAAGATCTAATTTGTTAATGAAAAACAAAAATACGAGGGGGGTAACACTCGAAAGCTTTCCCTTCAAGGTGCCGCATTCGTGAGTGATGTCTTTGCAATAATCTATAATTTTTCAAGTGCATAGTTAAAAGTAGTGGTCGGCAACCAGCGGTCCGTCGGGAGTTCGTTACCGGTCCGTATACTTTCCAGATTAAATACTTTGAAATATATTTGTAACATTTTCTGATAAAATAATTCCAGTATACAGGAAGTACTATAATAATTGAGCTTTGTGATCGTAACAATGTAAATATATCATTTACTAATTTACAGCGAACATTAGAATTTGCTGACGTTCCCCTTGGCAGCAGTGAGCAGACTAAAGTTTCCACCGCCAAACATTTGCGTTCTTGAAAGTCGATCCGAAAAAATTTTCCGTTTTAACCGCTTTGCAGCATAACAATGATTGCCGACCCCTGGTTAAAAGAAAAGTTGGCTAGCGTTTGCCCTTTGTGAGGCTTATCATGCGTTGCTTTACTTTTGTAATATGCTACACCAGAAAGTTAATTGCAATTGAAATCACAGATATAGACAAAGCGTGTGGTTTATATAAATATTTCTTTAAATATTTATAAAAATACACTTCATAGGCCTACAGTCTCTTGCTTCAAGGTGACTAACTGACCATAGAGAGCATTAGCTAGGTAATTATATTGATTTTCAGACTTCGCTTTCGGTCGCCGCAGCGATAGTAATAAAACAAAGCCAACGGAGGAAACGAAGCTTACAACTGTTACAAGCCATCTCCAAGAAAAACACCTCTGTGTTCGTAACAATACTGGTCATGCAGCTTGCATTTACATTAGCACTAAGTAAGATCTCATAATTAATAGAGTAGAAAGATAGGCAGAAGAGTGGGCCTCTACCTTGATTCCAGACACACTATTAACGCAATTGATCTACACCAACAAAGAAGCAGAGTTGTAAACGGGCCGACTAGTTCAGGCCCGAACCCGAAAACTAATTTGAGGCCCAAATCATGCTCGAAAAAAAACGAAAGTTAAGTTAGGTCTGGAAAACGTAAGCGGTATAATTGCTTCTTTCCTAAATAACTTTTGTTTGCAAACTGTGACTGTGGAAATAGTGAAATCAGCTTCTCAGCATGAAAACAAGTATGTCATTTTTTCATTGACGAAAAAGTTAGGAGTCTCTACCTGCTCTGGGGACGTAAGTGTTCGTCTTGTGGATATAGTCAACCCACAAGACGAAAAGTCCCGTTCTGATTGAGCGCTTGAGCACTGTGTTGCAAATAGTTTTCGTGCGACTTCGCCAGAATTTGCAACTTGCCTTTGTTCCAGAGCGTCAGAGGATCGGAATCATTAGCAATGTCTTTACGTTAAATAAAGAGTTTACTCAGCAATGTTACCAAGTTATTTTGATTATATTTTTGTTCACCTAAGATAAAAAGCACATCTCAGGCCCGAATTAGGCCCGAAATTTTGTCAACTTTAGGCCCGAATCCCACCGGAAAAGTCCGGCCCGATTTGCAACTCTGACCTACAGGAAAATGCTGATTGAGATAGAGCAAAAAGCAACATCATACCCGAGCCGTAAACGTCTTCAATTTAATCGAGTTAGAAGTTTAAAGGCGGTAAATCATCCAGCCAATTACGGTGGTTTACAAAAGCTAAAATTGAACTATAATTTTTGATATTTTTTGTTTGGATTTTGGGGCTGCGTTTGCAAAGATATTCAACAAATACAAAAAGATGTCCCCCTGAAAAAAGTTTTTGGAAACTCTGAGTTTTGATCTTCCCGCCAAAACCACAGCTCTCTAAACTACTAGGCCTACTGTAATCTCATTAAACTATTAGGCTTAACTATCTCTAAACTATTAGGCCTAATAGTTTAGAGATAGTTAGGCCTAATTAGGCCTAAACTATTCAGAAATAAAACTATCTCTAAACTATTAGGCCTACCACAGTTCTCTAAACCATTAGGCCTACTGTGGTTTTGGCGGGAAGAACAAAACTCAGAGTTTCCAAAAACTTTTTTCGGGGGGACATCTTTTTGTATTTGTTGAATATCTTTGCAACCGCAGTCCCAAAATTAAAACAAAAAATATCAAAAATTATAGTTCAATTTTAGCTATTGTAAACCACTGGAATTGGCTGGATGATTCACCGCCTTTAAATTTATTTATCGCTTTAGCAAGAATTAAAACACTTTATATCCTGAAACTACTAAAAAGTTTAACTACTTCGATGTTAACTTTAACTTCTGTTCAAACGTGAATTTTTGACATTTAATTGTGATGTTTTGACGTTTGCGGGCCAGAGTAAAGGCCAGAGTAATTGTGAAACCATGGTGAAACAACTTTGGCGATTTTTTAGAATTTTTTCGTTCCTATTTTGATTTTCTAAGGCTATTTTCTTGGGTTTCTAAGATAATCAATCGCAATTCTTTTTCCTCTTAGACGAAGAGAAATGCTTTCTTAACATTATTAAACCAAACGGAAGTACGTCAAAACCGTTCCAAACGACTGACGACAGCTGTTTAGGTAGTAAACCTATAAGAAAAATGTTAACTAAAATGCTTTACATTGAAGCTTGCAATTGCTTAATTAAGTGAAAAACTAACTGGCCTTCTGACCCAGTGGCGTCGCTAAGGATGGTGACCCTCGGGGCGGAGTTTAGTGGTGTCACCCTTCACAGGTTATATTTTAAAGAATGTGTAGTAAGGAATGTATATTAATGTATAGTAGGCCGCAAATGGTTATGTTTTAAAGATGGCGGTGCTACTTCATTACTGTAAATAGCGGTTGTTATTTGGCAGGCTCAAAAACTTCTCATTGTAAGATTCTACAACTTGGAAGTATGCGCGTTTAATATCACATCACACGTTGAATATCTGGCGAGTAACCAGAAATCTGCATTGGGGAGGGGCTCTTTCTGGGGTCTGGAAGCTCCGCCCATTCCTCCGGACACCATTGGGGGTTTGGGTGCGGAGCCCCTAGCGATCAAAAAATTTATTTTGCAAAAAATAACTTAATTTTAGCCTTATTTTGATAAAAGTTAATGCTTTCAAAATCTGGCATCAGGGAGAACTATGGAGGTATAAAAATTAGCAGTGCAAAAACATGATTAGATTCAGGCGGGTAGCCAAAAATCTGCAATGGGGTGGGTTTCGGGGGTCTGGGGGCGGAGCCCCCAGCGCTCGAAAATTTTGTCTATTTTTGACAAAAACTAACTTAATTTTAGGCCTATTTTGATAAAACTTAATGCTATTGAAACGTGGCATACAAATTAGCAGTGTAAAAACATGATAATACTAATCGCAAAAATGAGCTACAGTATGTGGGTGGTAGCTATTGCCAGAATTTCAGTTCTTTTATTTACAAGCTGATAAATCATGAAATCCTCTACTAGAATTCAACAAAACTCTGAAGGAGTACTCTTTTTCGTCTATATTTTATAGAGAAAGATATAATTAGGGGGATAATGGATGGAAGTTTGAGAGAAGTTATTGGTAATTGACTAATACTGACTAGCCCCTCTCCCCTATTTCTCATCTTAAATTTCATTTTTTGATAAAACCTATGTTCAGGAATGTATAGAAACAGCAGCATTTTTCGATAAGCGATCAAATCAATAGACAATTTTTGGCCATTTTCAAAGTTTTTTTTCTGATTTATGAGTCTTGTTTTTAATAAATTAGCTCTTACTCGTAAATAAATGTTTCAAAACAAGCTTTAAATCATTTTTTGAGTTTATTACAATGCAAAAGATTGTCTCAGAAGTCCTAAAAACGAGGTGTTTTCTTTATTCTGCATTTTGGCCGGCTGGCCAATGGGGGCGAGGGAAAGGCTGTATTCCCCTCTAGCAACGCTATACAGGTTCAATAAAACTCTCAAGGAGTAATCCATATCGTCTATATTTAATAGAAAACAATGATTGGGGAGGGGGGCTAATGGAACGATATTTGAGTTGAAGTGCTTGGTTATTAACTAATACTGAATAGACACTTCCTCCCACATTCCTGAGCTTATATATTTTTTCATGAAACCTACATTCGGCATGTTTCAACAAGCGATCAAATGTAATTGCTTATTTGGCAATTTTTAAAGGTTTTTATTAATTTGAGAGTTATATTTGTACAAATTAGCGCTCGCCTCTCTAAATAATTTTTTCAAAAGGGGCTTTAAATCATTTTTTAGTTAATTTTAGAGTGCTAAGCATTTCCAATGATATTAAACATATTGTTGTTTTCTTTTCTGTTTGACTGGTATTACAAAATAGAGTCACCCCAAAATGGTGACACCCGGGGCGGGCCGCCCCCCCCCCCCCCCCCGATCCCCTAGCGACGCCACTGTTCTGACCTTTAGGCCTAAACTAATTGCGCAATAATTGCATAAAACTTGTTGTCGTACTAAAAAGTGGAATCTTAGTCTAAGATGTAGACGGCTGCGACACTTCAACATGCAATCATTTCTTCAGATATGTTATCTATATAATAACCAATAGCCACAATAGGTCATAGGCTACTTCGCCTACAGCACTAAAACCTTATCTTGATTCCAAAAAATTTGCTAGCTCTTGGCGGCCAAAAGGCTTCAGGAAAACATCTTGCCTCTCTTGACTTCAAACTGCAGTTGTTCCACTAATTCATTTACCTATTTTTTCGGCACTCACCCAGTTCGAAGAAACCCGGTACTTGGCTTGACTCGAATAGAAGAAATTTACAAAACTGATTTATTGCGCAATCTGCGAGGAATTTTGGTTTTTTCCTCAGGCTTTCTTAACCTGATGGTTGCAAGAACTTCATTGCGGTCATGTGGGTAAACTTAATTTGTAAGATTTTTCCTCCGTTTATCAAAAATAGGGTTGAATGCCCTTTCAATGTTTTAATCTTTTGAGTGTTTTCTGGCCTATAAAAGCGCGTTTTGCTGGTTGAGATTCGGTGAGACGCCGTTTTTGATAATTTGATGTCAGGGATAAGTTTTCCTTAGTGGGAAAGCGAAGCAAAACAGTATCCAATATGATAAAAGTTTTTAGTATAAACGTTTTTGTTGGAGTGACGGTGCTGAGTTGAATGAAGCCAAAAATATTGTTGCTGAGATACCACATTCATATCTTCTTTCTCAAAGTAATCAATTGTCACTATTATTTCGTTTCATCCATCCTTTGTAACTAAGATTCTGGGCCATTTTTGAACAAAACGTTTGTTTATTTATTAAAACATATCCTAAAAACCACAGGTGGGCAAGTTAATGCAAAACGTTAGCTTCGTTAACCACTAGTCCTTTAACAAACTTCACACCTCCGTTAACGTTAATCCGTTATTTTCAGCTTTAATTAACGGAAGTTAATGAAGTCCGTTAATCCGTTAACAGTTTGCGTGTAATTTACATTTCCTTTTATTCACTCGCTTCTAGAACACGTATTGACACTGTTGAGTGATTGCAAGGAAATATTTGTTGCTATGGTGGTCTTTTTGTGTTTTGGAAGTTACATTTTACAGTCTAATCTAATTTCAAGATAAAAATAAGTTCAAATGCACAACGAAGCTGCAATCGGAAAATCTTTGGAAATTGTGAACAGCGATAATTAATAGACCTATGAGGCTAGGAGGCTGCAGGTTATTATTTGCCTCAATAATGAGCTCCCTTCTTCGCTTTCTTCTATAAAACTCGTGCTAATACGCAACAAGTGTTACCAGTGCAAACTGGTTTGTACCGGTCCGATGAATGAATGTTGCAAGATATTAACGATAAAAACCTTAATGGAAGTTAGCAGAACTTAACGGAAGTTACTTTAGTCCGCTAACAGAACTTAACGGATGTTAATTTAGTAAGTTAACCTGAAAAAAATTTTTAACGGATTAACAAGTTAATGAAAAAGTTAGCTTCGTTATTAACGGATTAACGGACTTGTGCCCACCTATGCTAAAAACGCATAAAAGCTTTTCTACTAGTAAGAAATCGAAATAAAATAAAAGTGGAAAAAGTGAATACTTTATGACGTGTTGAAGATAATGACGTCATACTCGTCTAGGTTTGTACGGAAGTTAGAGCAACTTAGACCAAAGGTTATACGTTTTTATTAGCTATATATCTCGTATTTAATTGAAATTTTCGAGTACAGTGTAATTATAAAGTTTTATTTTTTGTTGCAGTTCCTCACATCGTAGTCATAGCCTTATTCTACAAGAATATATTGGATTGCTCAACCATATCAATACCTTACATAACAAGCGCTTATTTTAGCATGACAAACAGGTCAGGATTAAAATAGAAGCATTGAATGCAGCAGATTTTGTAGTCCAAAAATAACTATCTTGAGGATTGTATGCACCAACCTGAATTTACTTTTATCCAAGGATTAACATTACTTTTGCAGAAAACTTCGGACAAATGGCCGGTCAAATTGCTATAATTAAAAAGTAGTTTAACGATTATTTCTCTGAACTTGCCAATTCAGTTTATTTAGAAGTTAAACCACGTTGTGGGTGCATACTACCTTTAAAGTATTCGGGTCATATGAAAACAGAGCACATTTTTGTGATCGCGCTAGCCGCTAAGTCATTGAATTTAATACTGTTTTGTTATGCCAACCTGGTCATAGTTTAGAAGCTTATAAGGCAGGGTGTTTCGGACTGTTGGTCTTGTTATTATTAGTATCTCAGAAATTTCTGGTATGATCGAAACCACACAAATGGAAGAATTAAACAGCTCCACTGTTAGATTGAGACCCTCTTTGGTCTTCTGAGGTATAATATTGAAACCGCTTACGCAACGGCGACCAATGGGCATTGAGTACATCGCAGTTGCCAACTGTTTTCTGATAAGATTCTACCTTTTGAGTGGTAAAAAAATGGTCATTTTTTTGCTTTTGGTGCTCCAGCTAAAAAGCACCCTCACTTTGCTATTTGAGCGGCTGACGTCATAGCGAAGAACTTGAAGTAATTTAAAAAACTCCAAAAATTTACCAATTTCAGTGCTAGTAAATTGAGGCGTTTTATCGCTGAAAAGCTCATTTGGGACCCCAAAGTACATCGCCGCCGTTCTGTTATATGAAATTCCGTTTCCCCATCCTCTCATGCACGGAAAACAACCGCGTATAGTTCCAAACAATTAACTAGCCCAGAGTTGTAAACAGGCCGATTAGAGCAGGCCCGCACCTGGCCAAAACCCGAAAGTATAAGCCCAAATTGAAGCACGTAGAGGCAAAAGTTGACATGGGACATTTTTCAAAAAATGAGTTTTTTATAGATTTCAAGGTATTCACTAAAAACAGTAGGTTTCCCTGAGAAAAAAATTATTTTAATTTTCAATCATTTTTTGGTAATAAATAGCTTAAAAGGGCATTCAACCCGAATTTTGAAAAATTGCGAAAAAATCTTAAAAAATATGTTGACCAACATGACCCCATTGCGATTCTTGCAACTCATCCGGTTAAGAAAGTCTGAAGAGAAAAAAATTTGTGTTTTCCCCTTAGAATCCAAATTTCGGCCATCTTGTTTCAAGAAGATTGCGCAATAAGTCAGTTTGTAACTTCTATTTCCGAGTCTTGCTAAGTACCGGGCTTCTTGGAACTAGATGAGTGCTGAAGGTATAGGTAAATAAATTAGTGGGACAGTTACTGTTTGAATTCAGAGAGGTTAGATGCTTTCCTAGCCTGCTTTGTCAGATAAGCAGGGCCTACGAGAGGGGATTCAGGGGTTACATCGTACCCGGGCCCGGGGGGGCCCGGAAGAGTTCAGGTGTCCGCGTTAAGTTTTGGTGTCGCATCCAGTGGTGTATCCATGGCGTATCTATGGGACTAAATTTGAATGAAGACCTTTTTTTTGCTCTTCACCTAATTTTGTCAGAAAATTGGACTAAATTTCAGTGAAGACCTTTGTTTTTTTTTGCTCTTCACCTAGTTTTGGGCAAAAAATCAGAACAAATTTTGCACAAGTTTGGTGCCCGAAGAGATTTGGGAGGCCCGGTATCGACCTTCGTACCCCCTGGAAAAATTTCTCTCTGAGGCCCTGCCGTCAAGTGCTAGCTAAGTAGTCGGAATAAGATAAGGCTTTAGTGCTTTATGCGTGGTAGCCTATAGCCTATTGCAGATTGTGACTATTCGTATAGATAACCTATCCGAAAAAATTATTGCCTGTTGATGGCTAAGGCATCGTAACTGACAAGATATTAGGCTAAGATTCTAGTTTTTAGTGAGCCAGTAAGTTTTATGCGATTATTGCGCAATTGGTGGCCTTAAGATCAGATAAGGCCAGTTAGTTTTTTACGTAAATATGAAATTGCAAACTTCAGTGCAAAGCATTTTAGTAAGCATTTCGTTTCGGTTTGTTACGGTTAACAGCAGGTTCCTACGAAGCCACTTCCTCCACAGCAGCTGCTAATGTAGTCAGTCATTTGGAACGATTTTGACCTACGTCTTTTCAGTTTGGTAATGCTCAGAAAGCGTTTCTCCTTAGTCTCAGGGAAAAAATAATTGCGAATATCTTACGATTTCTTGGCCGAAGAGAATCAAAATTGGTGCGAAAAAATTCTAATTGCCAAAGTTGTTTCACTATGGTTTCGCTGAAAAAAATTTTAAACAAAAACGTCCTGAATGCCCTTTTAATGTGTTGTACTTGATAACAAGCTCATATGGAAATTTAAAACTTTACCGTAATTTTCTGTAAACTGCGAAATGCGATTTATCAACTTTTGTCAAAACGTGCTTCAATTCGAAACGTAATTGGAAGCCAAAACCAGGCCCAAAAGAGTCCGAAAAATAAACGAGGACTAAAGGCATCTAAAGTTAGGGCAATCACACAAAACTAGATTGGCGTTGACTCTTTCTTTTTTGACCAATCCGTTCCAGAGATATTCTACTTCAAACCCGACGTAGGGGCCTCTATTGATGTTATAATTTATATTGCTAACCCTGACGTCGATAGCCTTAGCGTCGTTAGCGACGCCATCCCAGTTCTAATCTAAAGCAGCACCGCTATTTGACTACTGCATTGAGTCGTTTCACTGCGCATTAATCAGTTTGATCTTGTTAGCACACAAACCCGAGCTGAAAAAAAGAGGAGACTGTGTGATAGGCTAGGTAAGAAACGTCAAAGAACTTGCGAAAGGAAGGCTAGTAGAAAAGTACGCTATTGCTTGCCACTTAGTTTGAAAAGTTTATTCTAGGTCTCAAAATAGTGTAAGCAAATACAGTCGGCCTACTCAGGTACTAGTTGTTCTATTACCAGGTATGAGTTATTTGTACTTTGGTGCCTTGTAATAAAAGCCTTTTTGCTGGGCTAAATTATGATTTTTATACTAAAGTGTATCTGACGGCTTGATTTTTACTGAGATCGCTAGGCTACCAAACAGTCTACTCTTTTTACCAGCTCGGATCTGTTCTGCTGACAAGATCAAACCGATAAGTGCGCAGTGAAACGACTAAATGCAATAGCCTAATAGCGACGTTGCTTTAGATTAGAACTAGAATGCGTCGCTTTACGACGCTGAGACTATCAAGGTCAGGGTTGCCAATGAAAATAATTAAAATTATAATAGTAGAGGCCCCTACGTCGTGTTTAAAGTAGAATATCTCTGGAACGGCTGATTCAAAAAGAATGGAGTCAACGCCAATATAGTCTAATATGATTCGCCTAATTTCAGTGTTAAATTCCCCATTGATTTTGCGTTTAGTTTTAGTTTAAGTTATGTCCAAAAATGTGTACGGTTATTGCTCGTAAGCGGTTAAAATAAACTAGATATACTTATTGCTGATCAATTACGACGCAACCATAATAACTGTGTAGTAATAATTGAATGATGCTTAAGCAAAGTTGGTCATTCAGTGTTCCAAAGTTACTGCATTTTAATTACCTTTTTCTAGCTCTAAAAAGCTAAAACTATAGGTAAGTACGTATGTCAATCCCAAATTAAGCCCGACATTTTGTCAGTCTTAAGCCCAAACCCGACCTAAAAAACCCATTCCGACTTACAACTCTGAACCATCCAGTCTCACCACCACTTGAACATTCAAAAATCTTAATATCTTTGCAGCTTTGTCAACGTTATAATCTACAGCGTCCGCGAGAAAAGCTTTCGCCAAACTGCTAAAACGATTCTGCTGTCGTGCTATCCGAAATATCGATATTCCGAAACTTCACCGCTACAAACCAATCAACGCTTGTTAAATGTAAAACGAAGCAAGCACCAATGAATGCATAATGTGCTATGGATGGATAGGATACCAATGACGATTGATTCCCACGGCTGCTGAGAGGAGGACAAAGCAGGACGGAGTATCCAGGCCCACGTTTTTTTTTCGAGGAACGTGCTGGTTGAAGCAGGGTTAAAAACGCTTTCAGCGATTTAAATCAAGACCTTTTTTATGCCCGTTATCTTTAACGAGATCGGAGGCTTTTTTTTGGTCTTCGTCTTAACTCTTAAGTCCGAAAGATGAATTCGCCGTGCGGCAGAGAAGTACTCCTATTCGTTTTGGATCTGTCCCCGGGCCTGGAATTCCTTTCAACAGCCCTGTTTATATCAACGAGTTTGTTAACCGTTATTTGAAAGTGAATGCACTTTGATAGATATGCTGTCACTGCCAGTTTGCTTTTGAACATGGTCATGGCGTGCGGTACATGAATATTGGATATTCGATCTACAGCAAAGAAAAAAAATTTGGCTGTTTACCCCCAAGCGCATGCAGGGTCGTAGCCAGACGGGGATTTACCAATCTGAAAATGCTTGAGCCCTGTCTGGAACACTTTTCTCTCAGCATTACCGTAGTGATAAATGGCGTTTATAGGCATTAGACATGAAGTTCTGCTTGACAGTGGCTGAACCTCACCAGCATGTACAACTCGTTTGGCGACATCCTTCAGTGCATGTAGCCGTGAAATATTCGACCAGTGTTCCCAAATATTTTTTGACTGACTACATAGTGACTATTCGGTGTTTGAGTGGATAGGTCGTCTGCTACTGAAACGGTTTACTCGGTTCGATTCCCGGTCGAGTCAAACCAAAGACTATAAAAATTGGTATTCACAGCTTTCCTTCTTGACGTTCAGCAATCAAAAGGGACAGTGTGAAGCCTCCGTTGAGTGTGATAGACAGGTGGGCATCAGGCGGCAGTTTAACTTGAAGACCGAAAAAGTCATTTCACTGCCTCCTGGCCAAGGTAGGTTGGTGAACAAAGATGTAAATACAATTCATTAACCTTTAGTCCCCAAAAAAATCGTTCTCAAAAAACAATGTTGACAGGCTTGTGTAAGAATCCAACACAGCAATAACACGGTAAAGGCGACAATTTTTTAGCTAAATTTCAAGTATCTTTGAAATCGTAAAGGATACTACACAAAGATCTTCTGTTTTAATCGACTGAAGATGGCCACAGGCTGAAATCGATTTTAAATAACATAAATTTTAATGCAAAAAACTGTTTAAATTAATTTCAGTTTCAAGTGATTTTTATGTAATATCGATGGCATTGATTACCTCCCGCCCCAAAAAAGAAAAAAACTTGCAGGAAAACAAGCTTTTTGTCCAGTAAATCAAAATTAACACCGTTGATGCGATTGAAATGAGTGTTGATTACTGTACAAGCTGGTAAATTGTTAGTGCTGTGTTAGACTGTTAGATAATAATGGTCGATTAGGTTAGAATCTTTTAAAGAGGAGATTAGCGATTTAAGCTGTGCACCAAAATAATATTATTATCACTATTAAAACCAATACAAAATCTGCGCACTAAATGAAATTACCGTATGTAAGAAGTAGCATGAATCAAAATCGTACCAACGTCAACTAATGGCTGTCTTTAGATGTTGTCGCGTCAGCAGGAAGTATGTATGGTTTATAACGGAAATGACGTCATTTTTTCATACTATATGGATAAAAAAAAGGAAACCGTTTTATATTTAACAGATTACCACTAATCATTAACTATTCATCTTTTTCGGTAATGGTAGGTTTTTAAAGTAAAGCTGTTAAGTAAATCATTATCAGGAAACGAAATTCGACAAAGTCAAACTATATGCCACACTTAAATATATTTTATTTCAAAAACGCTTTGATCAATACTTGTAATATGCAATTTTCTGAAATACATTTCTATCGTAATTCAAATGCAAAATTGTATTCGAATAAAATTAGGAGCGACTGAAGATTACAATCGTCTTGGGAATAAAAATATGGTTCTCATTTTTGGTCGAGTTTTTACATCTGTTAAAACGATAATAAAAAGCTTTCAAAATTGTTGCACCTATACGAAATTTTGTATGAGGTATATTTTCTGCAAGAGCTTGTAAAATGTTTTATTTATTATAAAAAATCAACCATGAGGAATAAATACTTTTTAGTATCTATACTTAATTTGGATAATAATCAATAACGTGCATAAAACAAATACGTATTACAACCCAGTTAAAGTCACGTGAAAAAAAAAGCAAAGTTGAGGCTATAACAATAAATAAAAAGGGCATTTTTGACAAAGCACGGAAAAGTATTAATTCGACTAATGATGAGGTTTTTGTTAAATCTACAAGCTACTCGATAATTTTGTTCAAAATTTTCGTGGTGTAAAACCCAGAGGTGGAGTCGAGGACACAAGGCTCAAGGCCAAGGACACAAAAAAAATCCGAGGCCAAGACCAAGGACAGCCTTTCCGAGGACAGACACTCTCGAGGCCAAGGACAGGAATGCTCAAGGCCAAGGACCAAGGACACAAGCACAAGTGCTCTCCGAAAAAAAAAAAAAGATCTTCACAAAAATTTTCAGGCGATCTCCAAAAAAGAAAAAAGGTCTTCAAAGGTCTTCACAAAAATTTTTCAGGCGATCTCCACAAAAAAACGTTTTCCAAAAAATTTTTCAAGCGCCCCACAAAATTTTAACAATTCAAAAAATAGTGCTGTCCTCGAGCCGAGGACAGGCCAATTTTCGAGGATTTGAGGCCTCGAGGCCAAGGCCAAGGACTTGACCTTCGAGGCCAAGGCCAAGGACTTCAAAATGTGTCCTCGAGGACTCCACCTTGGTAAAACCTATTTAGTAATCACCCTACAACAATTAACTTTTTTCTTGAAATCATGGAAATAGTTAGTTTTTTTTTTAACACCCGAATTGTTCAGCTATATTCTATAATTTGTTGCATTTTGTGCTTAGAACAAATTATCCAGTATCGTATTTTTGGAGAAGAAAAATTACATTCACAGTAAATGATAAAATTTGTGCTGGGTCAAAGTGACATCAGGAAATGAAAACAAAGGATTTTGATGGGGTTATCTTTATATTTCCATAAAAATGCAATACATTAAAACTAAAATTACAAAAGATTAAAAGCACGTAGGTTTTAAAAATAAAAAATTTTTGTCATAGGCCTACATAGGAAGAGCAACATCTGATTAATAACTTTATCATAAGCGTCAAAATGTTCAAAACTGATACACTCAAAAGATGATACAACAATATTTACAGTGGCAATACATTATTTTTCGGCAGAAACTAAAAAAACAAAATTTGGGAAAAGTTGCGATTATGGTGTGATGGAATATACTTAAAAAGGTGTTAGTAAAGCTACAACTTTGACGCAGGCTGAGGTTTGAGATTACATTCGTTGCTTGATTCTCCGTGGTCTACCTTAGTAGTTTAGCAAAAAAAAAAAATTCGGTTTATTTTTAAAAAATATACAGGGTGTTCATAAAGTCCTGATACAATTTCAAAATGTTTTTATAAAGTCAATTCTCAAGCTATCTTGACCGGGTTGGTTTTATTTTAATTAGTGCTGCTTAAAGTTTTCATTTAAATTAAAATTTTGTGTTTCAGTTATGATTTTTATGTGTTTTACGAATGTGTGATATAAAACCTTATTAAATGGTTACTCCTCAGGAGACGGCACAATGTGTATTCTATTTCATTGAAACAAAATCGGACGTTCAGACTCAGCAAAGGTACACAACTAAGTACAGGACCAGGATACATGTTCAGACTCAGCGAAGCTATAGGACTAAGTATGCAAAAGATCCACCATCACGTTCTTCGATTCATCGCAGCAGAACTACTAAACGCTTGTCTTACACTCTCGATGTTTTCGGCGGATGTTCTTGGTCGCCCACTTCTCACTACATCCATCACTGACCTTGTCTCCATAAATTTCCTGTGCTATCGATGAATTGAAGAACGTGATGGTGGATTTTTTACATGCTTGCAGTAGTCCTGTACCTTTGATGAGTCTGAATGTCCGATTTTGTTTCAATGAACCAGGATACACATTGTGCGGTCTCTTCGAGGAGTAACCATTCATTAAGGGTTTATTTAACACATTCAAAAAACCCATAAAAATCATTTCTGAAACATAAAATTTTATTTTAAATCAAAACTTTAAGCAGCACTGATTGAAATAAAACCAACTTGGTTGAGATATTCTGAGAACTGACTTTACAAAAAAATTTAAAAAATGTATTAGGACTTTATAAACACCCTGTGTAATTTTAATTTGCTAAAACTGTGAGTGTTTTTTTTTGGCTCGTCAGCTTGCTCTATTACTATGAGCCACAAAAATGGGCATTAAATAAATGTCTTTCAAAAACACTCGTCGAGCCGGGAGCCAGAAATTTGTCGATTGCAAATGTGACGATTCAACCGAATGAAATAATGTAATCAGCACTGAAGTAGCATTGTTGATAATGATCTATCCGCAACTCAAAGATGTCCTATAACTGACAAATTAAAATTGATGCTCTTGGGTTTCGTTTGACAATTCGAGGTTATCTTTGGCTTTCAACTGATGAAGAAGCAATTTTGCTACGAGCAGGTTGAGTGCTTGATGAAAGTTCTGTCGAGTTGGTTGGTTTCGTAGCTCGAAGTGGAAAGCTGCTTGTTTTCGCGACAACCTCTCGCCAAAAATGTTCCGGAATGCAGCTGCAAAGCATCTTTTTGGTTGCTAAACGGAAGGTTTTTTCACGGATGTTGTAAATGAATACGTTGACCAAGCTAAACAAAAGAGTAATGTTAGTAAACTCAGCTATAGTTGGCAAATTTAGTGGTAATTTGTGCCTCTGCAGAATGTAGATACAGCAAAGTTACAATAATCATTATGGTTACTGGCCAGCTGGTCGAGCGGTAACGCGTTCGTCTGTGGAGCGGGAGTTCTGAGGTTCAAATCTCGGGCCGGTCAAATCGGTCACAGTGTTGCCAAAGGCTCGCCACCGCTGCAACGTTTCTTCGAAAGAAGCTGTGTTGCTGGGGTTCAATGACGTGGAGATGTGCGCGCCAACTCGTTACAAGCTTCGGCGTAATACAGCAAGTATAATGAAACACTTGAATTGTTTTGTTTTATCTTGCTGTTACGTAATTAATGCTTTGCAAATTGAGAGTAAGTATAACGCTCTATTAAAGCTTTAAATTACCCAAAAGTTGCTCTATTTAAGCTCTCTATAGCAAGTAATCAAACAGTGATAGACTGAAGCGGTAGACTCGGGTTCGATTCCCGGTCGAGTCAAACCAAAGACTAGAAAAATTAATATTCACAGTTTCCCTGCTTGACGTTTAGCAATTAAAGAGACAGTGTAAAGTCTCCGCCGTGTGGGATAAACAGGTGGGCATGTGGCAGCTTGACTCGAAGACCGAAAGATCCCTTCGCTGTCTCCTGGCCAAGGCAACTTGGTGAATTGTAAATACAATTACAATTAACGTGTTACATTGTACACGAAGTGACCAGCATTGCGTGCTGGACTAGCAAAAGCAAAACGTTTTGAAAAATATAAGATTTATTTCAAAAGTTTTTTACAACTGTGAGGTAGCACTTCACTCACTTATCTGCTCTCCCATTATCCCATATTTCAAACTTGTTTGTTATCGCTAGGCGTACATCACTGTGTAAATGCCTACTACAAATTTTGAATCCAAAGAGCCAAAATCAGTCCACTTATATAGGACAAAAAAATTACCATACAGAATGCCAGTCAACGTACATATTTCATTTTTTTGTATGTGCTTTGAAAATTCTAAAGTTATATAGCAGATTTCTTTTAACTTCAAAAGTTTGCCTAAACAATTATCGATTGATTCGACAATCGCTTTTGAATTGTGATAAGCAGCAAAACTAGGAACAATAGAATGAGAAAATTAGCATCATTTTTCACAAAGCCCACCTGATGAGATCACGTGATCAGAAATTTTTTATCTTATTGCTTTTAACAATGTTACATTTAGTGCGAAAAAGTTAAATATTTTGCACGATACGTAGGTAATGAAAATAGTACTGCCAATTGCAATTTATCAGTTTTATCTACATTCTACAACTGATCAGATACATCAATAAATAAGCTTATACACCAATAGAAGTTGTCAACCAACATCTACGGTACCGGTAAGCAGAGTATGACCGATACGAGTACATCGCATTCCGCAAAATTACCTGTTGGTCATGCTGAAGTAAGCTGCTACAATGTATGGAGTGGTGAGTGTGTTGCATTGCAAAATTTCGGCGTAGAATAAGGCAACCACCAAAATGGTCGGAACTAAATAAAGTAAAGGAATATCATCATTATAAACCAAACGCATATTGGGATCTAATTCGTAAATGGTTGGAGATTAAAGCAATCACAATAATATTGCAGATTACTTGTATAAAAGTGCTTCTTTATGACCTTTCCTTCTGTTTTCCCTATGATAAAGATCTCGACTACACTAGAGCAGATTTCTGTTGCTAAATTTCTTATAATGCTATTCCGCAAAAGCACAATAGGCTTGTGCTGTATGACTCGATCTTTTAAGTGGTCATGAAATCTTTTTGAAAGTCTTTTCTGAAAAATGTCGTTATGCCTTGGGTAATGCAGTAGAATAGAATCGGTGTTACAATCAACCAAATAGCGTTTCGTTTGGGTGTTATCGAAAAGTGGTGGTGGAAAAAACTTATTAACCTTGAAAAGATTCTTAACAAAGTCTCTGACAACATAATAGTTGCATTAAGGACAGCGTTTAGATATCTTTTTTTATTGAGTAACAAAAAATTGTGCAAAATATTTCTTTTTCTATTTAAGAAATATGTTAAAAACAATCTTTGTTCAGCAAATAGCTATTTCATTTACATCAATCATTACAAAAGTTATATTGCGAATTAATGTACAATTGAAAAGAAAAGGATGGCAAAATTTAGCTTTCTCCATGCAATGTTGTTTTTTTGTTTTTTTTTAGTAAGAACCAGTAAATTTTGGATTGAGGCTGGTTGTTTTTAAACTTTCACAAATTATCAGCCTCATTTGTTCTTAAACTTCATTAAAAAACAATCTAACACAATTTCGTCAATTCTTGCATTTTTAAAAGTTATCTTGTGGTATTGAACATGATGAAAAAGTCTTCCCAAAAATCAGCAATGGCAATATGGAAAAGGCCAAGAAAGCTCTGCTTATTGCGTACAAATGCATTTTACTGATCCCTGTTTTTAAAGTATTTTTCATGTCGTGTCTGGCATTGTTTTTAAATTTTAAGCAAAAATTTGCCTCATATTCTTATAATAGTTGCTCTTGTAAAAAAAATTAGTATTCAATTTAGCACCACCAGCAGTACGCCCGCTCAGTGTCCGAAGGATTTGGTAGTGTTGGTTCCCCGTTTTAAGTAATGTAGAATTGATATCAATCTTTGAAGACCCTCCAAGAAAGAGTAAAATATATGATATATTACAGTATTCTATGCAGAATTAGATGAATTATTCTGTAATCAGCAGCAGAATTTTCTGGTGGTAATCGACTATCAGACAAATTTTGCATCACAACACTTTTCATAAAGTAAGCACATGTAAGTTACAATGCGTTGTCAGGGGATAAATAATCAGCATATAAAAGACATCTGCTGGTTTATTGAAATGCTTGTAATTGAATTGTCTAATCACTGATTTCAGTAGATATTTAAAGGATGATGCCTTATTTAGCATGGGCTAGCGCTTCTTCCTCGTGATATTATTCTGAGAAAACGAATTATCTATCAAACTAAAAAAGCAGAAACATTACCCATATTACGGTTTTAACTACGTAGACCATTGTTGGACTTTGGCTAGATCGGATTTTGCAAAATTTAGCATTTAGCTCGCTGAGAAATTACGAACCTCATTTCACGCTAAGTATTTGATATTTCCATGTACTGTACAACACGTAAATAATTATGTGCGCTGTGCGCTCGCAAATTTCTTAACAAAATTGTGCTTTGCGGACTGCCCTACGAAAAAGAATCGAGCATAATTATTGTTATCTTTGGTGTTCTTTAAAATCTATCCTTTTTCTTTAAGTGCAAAATGCACATAATTTACCAATAGTAGTGACTATTTTACCAAAAATTCAAGTAAAGAGATTAAAATGAAAATAGAAACATTGATTCGCGCATTTTTTGTTTTCTTTTTTAAGGTTATAAGATTACGGTTTGTGTTAGAGCTATAGATTTGGAGTTGGTTTTAAAGAAAGGATTTGAGTTGTATTAGATTTGGGTAAAAATAAACTGTTATTTTGGATGGGGGAACTTTCGCAGCCACAATCGGACTCATACTGAAATGAAAACGCTTCAGGGCAAAAAACAAAATTTTCACGCTCATAAAAACTAAATAAAGTCTTCACGTCCGAATTTGCCAGGACGCTTTTTTTTCTACTGGGGACTCTAATTCAAAATAGGGAAACACGTCCCATAGCCTTAGACAAAATTTTTGATTGGGGGAGAGCCAAACCACTAATCATATGCAATGACGTTATCAGAAATTTGTAAAAAGAGAAATTTTTATTAGGCAAAGATATCGTAAAAAGGAATATCAGAGGATGTGGCCTGTGTGTTGGCACTAAAGCAGGATTTTGCAGAAGGAAGAAGGCTTAAACGAAGAGTTTGAAAGCGGAAATGTCTAACTTGGGAGACGTGTTGAGTAAATTAGTGTTACTCAAACGTATCACAGATGGAACCCCCAGCCGCCGGAGGCTGTGGGGGTCTGGGGGCTAAGCCCCCAGCCCCTAAGCGATTTTTTGTAACTTTTTGGAAAAAAAGCGATTTTGATGTCATTGGATCACATTTCGCTCGTGTTCAGAGCCATTTGAAACAACTAGATTTTTAACATTTGAAAGACAATTGAAAAAACTAAATAATGTTCAATCCTCCTTTTACTTGCAATTTAAGTCCAAAAAACGCTTAAAATCTTGCATTTTCATGTTAAATTTTGTAAATGATTTAGCCCAGTAAGATAAGTAAGGTGCACTGCCTCCTGCAATATTTTAGCAGTAAATAATAATCCATTAGAAGATTTTCCTTAGAGATTTTTGTATTGTCATGAAATTAACCAGTTGTAGGAGTACATGTACAGCCATAGGACCCAGGCCCCCTCAATTCAAATTCAGTAATTGGTTCAACGAGCATATCTCCTAGCTATTTTTTTTCAAAAGTATTTTGTGACGTAAAAACTGGCAAGGTGGAGGTGAATTGTTATTAAAAAATAGTACAATAGATGGTTACAACAACTAACCATGTTATTCCGGGGCCGGATTTACATTGCGCGGGGCCCCTGGTACTTCGGAGATTTTCGCAACATCTTCCTGCCAAATTTAGGTGAAGACCAAAAAAAGGCTTATCATCTGAGCGCGGGGCCCTTGGCATCATTGTGCCACAAGAAACGGTATATCTGTCCCTGGTTATTGCATTACGTTCATAAAAAGGTTGGATGAGGGCCTGGGTTAACAACTTTTAAGACATTAACCCTTAATTTCACCGGGGTTATTCATTTAAATTGGTTGACAAAAATTGAATTTAGGGAGACCGAGCCCCCTGATTGTCAATATTCTTGTTAATTATTGGTGTACGCGTGCACTGTTGTACGCAAAGATGCTACAAAAAAAAACACTGAAACTGAAGAAAAATGGCTTTTTTGTCACATTTTCATCATTGGTGGCATTTCGATTGAGGGGGGAAGCCGCCCCCCCCCCCCCCCTGGCTACGCCTATGACACGTCCTCCAACAATTTATGTACTGTATTTGGGTCAGAATTCATAAAAAAAAGTTGATAGTAATTTTCGGTAAAGCATAGTTTTTATTTTTGCAATTTATTGATAATGCCTATGCAACTCCATCTACAAACAAACCGGAACTATTATACAATCATATTTGCAATAATAACATTCACACTGCAAAATAATGAATTGAAAAGATGCTCAGTATTACAAAAAAAATTATTATGAATATTTTGAACATATTTATCTAGATTCTGTTTGAACAAAGGTTAAAAATGGTTAAAATATAAACCAAAACATCTGTCGTAAAAGATTGTATTCAAAATGTCTCTGGCTATTTTGCCCCAATAACATTGAATTAAATAATTTGTCCATGCAAATCTTCAAATGCAATGTTTTAAACGTTGCCATTGCTTATGATAATGAGTGAATTTGATTTTGTGTTTGTTTATCACTTTACTTCCCGTAATGCAACAAAAATGCTGCATTTTTCTGCTTCATAAATTTTAACTTTAGTTTAGTGAAATAAATTTTTAGTTTAAAAACCGTATCAGCACGGCAAACTAGATCTAAAAGCGCAGCAAATATAATTCACCTAAAAGGCATCCTCGGGGGCGACACTATTTTATTAGCTCATAGACTCTCTATTTTGTAGACCAGAAGCAGACGCGCGGAGAAAAAGAGAAGAGCCTTGAAGAAAAAAGGTTTGCTCTTGTTGGCAAAGTTTTTTTTTGCGGTCACGCGTAATTGACTGATTTTTTTTTTTTTTGAAAAAACACAAGATTTGATTGGACATATTCTCAGCGCAAGTGAACCGAGAAGAAAAACGTCATGCTGAAAGTCGCTCTGATTGGACAAATCGGCATATTCCACAAAAATGAACGGTGAAGAAAAAAGACAAAATTTATTGTTTCCAGTCTACTAATAAAGTGTCTATGACTAGACAACGTTGTACCGCTTCACCCAGTTTTTTAAACTGTGGTTTAAACTCGCTGCTGGTTCTGGCCAAATACGCTCATTATGCTACCATAGGAATTTGACATTAGGTTCGTCAGAAAAATAAAAATGCACCTACTTATTGCAATTGTAAATGCAAATTGCATTATCACTATAGTCAATAAAACGGCCAGCTCGTCCTTGGCAACAAATTGCGCTGTCTTCTGGGCCGGTTGATTTGAAAATAGCTTCTGTTTGCTACGTTGACGATAACGAATCGCAATGCCCGTTGCTACAGATAGCAATGTCTGAAATTCAAAAAACAAATTTTCGCTTTATTGGCTTGAAATTTTTTGGAAGGGAGGCTGACAATGATGTCATCGTTTATACACGTTGAGAAATCTTTTTTTGCTTTATAGCAAGCAATTAATCAAAACTTAGCGTTACGATTTGAAGGGTCCAGGTGCATAATGATCAAACTCCATTTTTTGCGATTTCTGTTTTTTTGCACAAATTGATACAGTTTTTTCTGTAGTTTCATATGAATTATCGTTCCAGCGGAAAAACGATCTATATCGCTCAAAAAACGGCATTGAAAAATGCGTATGCAGCGATAAAACGATCAAACTCCACTTTTTTGTGAAAAAACGATCAATGTTTAGCAAAATCAATGAAGTGTGAAAGTTTATTTGTCTCGATTGAAATCTAGGCGCTGCTCTGTGTTTAAATTAAGTTGGTAGATTTAGTAGGCCAAGGCTATAAAAAAACAGAAATGTGTGTTAAGAACAATAATTATCATCAAAATGGCTACAGTAGTAGATTAGTACATAATCACGGGCAATTTTTTCGCTGGGGTGCTGTCAGTCTGTAGCCTATCATAGTGCTAAGTATTAGATCTCACTTGCGTAAAAATTGCCAGGCTATAAACCTGAGTAATCTTTTGCTCTCAGTATTTTTGCAACTTGGTTATTTACATAGATTAAAACCATATTGAGAATGGTGAATTGTCAGTTGACTAAGCCAATGAAAGGCTGCATAATGGGTATAGGACAGTATAGCGTAGGGTGAGAGTTGAACTCGTGTACCGTATTGTGCACAATGAATGACGCATGGTCCGAGTTTTGTAATTCATTTCATGGATGGCTGAGTCGAGTGTCGGTATGATTTTGTGTATGCGTGTTACAGTGATAATGTTTTATTTTTGATGTGTTGTTTACAACATGGTATTGAACATTAAAACTGCTGTTTTTTTAGAGTTTGAGAAGATGTTAGTAGTTGATAAAGTTGAATTTGCTGTAACGCAAAAAGAATTTAGTATTGTACTAACTGCAGATCAAGTCTCTTTTGGTTACCGGCATATGCCTAAGTCACATAATAGCTTACAAACAATAACGATCATACTCCACTTTGCTTGATAAAACGATCAAACTCCAGATTTGGTTTATTTTTTATAATTTTGATAAAGATGCTATTTTTGTAATTTGTTGAAATTGCAAATTTGCATTTTCTAACAATCCATGCACTTGAAAACACACTTTTCGCAACAATTATAGGTCTAAAATTTGGGTAATGCGGTTCTAAACTTTGTTTTTTTATTTTCTCAAAAACTTGATTTTGGTTGTTTGATCGTTATGCACCTGGGTCCTGGACCCTTCATTTGTAAGACTAATAATCATAAAAGCTATAGCTTTTTATACAAAATCAAATCAAAAGTTTTTAATACCATTGCTAACTTGGAATAAGGCTATTTCAAAAGTTAATATGTTGGTATTTTGGGTCAATATTATAGTAAATTCTGGAGAAGATTAATGAAACAAAACGATGTTGTTCTATTAGCAGACTACTCGAGAAATTTTAACCGATCATGTTTTGGTTGCTACGGTAGAACAAAAAATGACAAAGACTTAGAAATAATATTGTACTCGTGTAAACATAAAGCAGCAAATCTTCTGTCGCAAGACATAGTGCTAGCTTTTTCAAAACTTACCACGAGTATGTAGGGAATAATATAAAACATGGCAAGAATGCCCAAAGCAGGAGAAATATCAGCAATGGAGCCTGCTGTTGGGAAGAAAAGAAGAAGGGATACTTGATACGCAAAGAAAAGTTGTTCTGGAAACCAGCCTGCAAAAGATTAATTTGTTAACAAAAATGAATTTGAAACAATGGCGAAGCGCAATGAACTGAGTGTCAAATTGGTGATGTGAAGGTTGTTGGCTACCGGCTTGATTTCCTCCAACTGAAAATTTTATTCTTGGAAAAGCAATTCATGCTAATCATAGGGTGAACCAGCAGTGTTGGGTCATAAGTGGTCCATCCAGACAAACGAGTTTTTAGACTAAACCCAAAAATGCTGGGATTAGACCAACAATATTGAATAGTAACGTAATGGACGTAGGTTGCTTGGTTGAGGTATGAATGATAGAAAAGGATTAAAACCAACATAAGTCCTTTGATATTAGATAAATTAATTTCAATAAATTAAAAACTTTATATACAGTAAAATAAAGTCAAAGAACATATTTTAAATTTGCAATATATACAGTATCTGTCTGTTTATAAATCGAAAGAAATCGGTAAATTAATTCCGTAAATTATTTGTAAAGCTCTTTATAGGACAAATTGCAATTAGTCATCAGGAAATGTTACGAAATCGACCGAATGCATAACAAAATCAAAGAAGCTAGCCACCAATTTTTGGCTCGTTTAACTCCAGAAGCAATTAATAGTCTTTTTAATTACATGAGTTCTATATACTGTAAAATTTGTCAAAAAGTCAATTTTACTTTTATTTCTTTCATAATGGCTAGTTTGTTATGAAATGAACATCGTCTTATCATGAAAAAAAAAATCAAAAAATCGCCGACATTATGGTTTGCAAATTTTCCTGTACCCAATATTTACTCAAACAATATTTGAGATGACTGTTATGAAATACAAATGAACAACTCTGTACAGTGTACAGCCATGTTTGAAAATTGATTAATATACTGAACAGTGATTATTTGTTTCAAACAATAAACAACAATAAAGAAATAACAGAAAGCCTATTGAGTGTGTGCTTATTAGGAAATGATGACTTCAAGCCAGTGTGGGAACAATATTAAGCTCGCATGTAAAAATCAAAGTTAATCATCTAAACAAGCATTTGATAAATCATTTTAAGTCGATTCTGAATTTATCAGTAACTTAACAGATTTTAATTCGCTTCCTTTGCTCTTGCCAAGACGTACAGCTTTATTGAACAAACAAAAAACAAAACAGCTTTACGATTATTTCTTTATAAACAAAATAAACATAACTTACAGTTTCTTATCCGTGTAATAAAAATGAATGTTAAAAAAATATAGCCATTAGTAAGTTGAATAACATATAACCGTCAAAATATGCTTCAACCACTAGAATTTTTTAATATAATATCGTCCTGTATGCTTTTAATTCACAACTTTTGAATCGATTAGTTATCTATAAAAGCAATTAAGCTGCAACTTAATGTTTTTACTAAAAATGAAGCAAGGTTTTTATCAATTTCATGTCATCAAACCAAGCAAACGACTTTGATTTCAGTGGAAAAGCCTTCCTTGAAAACGTATAAATTACCTGGAGACGTGGCGGCAACGGCTGAAAGAACCCAGATAAGTACAAGAATATATCCAACCGTTCTATTTCGCATGAACTTGAACTGCAGCGGCTTTAGAACAGCAAAAAGACGTAGGGCAGCCATAAAACTCAGGTGATAAACAGAAGCGGTAAATCCAAAAAGATAAAACATTCCTCCAAAAAATGCTTCAGGAAGAGATCTGGATTCATGCTCATAGTCAATTAACTGGTTTGCAGTTGCATTAATGGTCCAGCTGAAGTTGTAGACGACAACTGTCAGAATATGGAAACCTAAAAACAAATTAGAAAACTATAGCTCCGGAATAATTTCTGAAGAAAGTTGAAGTAAGGCCAAATATGACGCAATTTAAATGACTAACTGCACATGCTTTATTATTTTATTTGCATGCAACTTTGATTTGTTATAAATAACAAACTTACTATCCAAAAAGTTGGCTTTCATAAAATGCTTGATGACGTCATATTGGTTGCTTTTGAACTCAAAATTTTAGAGCTATTTCAAAATAGTAACTTCGATCTACGATTTAGACATTCCTCTTTCCCAGTTAAAGTCATGTTGTATTTTAACTTTTTAAGGTAGGGTTCGGCAACCTTTTTAAACTGCGGACCGGTTAAAAACGGAAAAAATTTTCCGGACCCACTTTCAAAAATACAAATGTTTAGCAATGAAAATATAAATCTGCTGCTATGGGAAACGGCAACAAATTCAAATCTTCGCTGTTAATTAATGATATAATTGCATTGCTGCTGTAATAAAGCTGAATTGTTGTAGTACTATACCTGTAAACTAAAATAATTTTCTCACAAGACGTAAAAATATATCGCTCAGTATTAACCTGGAAAAGTAACGAACTCTGCAGAGACCGGAACCGATCCGTAAACCAGTGGTTGTCGACCACTGTTGAAGGATTTCTTGGAAAATGTTTCTCCAAGATTGCAAATGAAAACGTTTTTCTGTGTTTTTTTGTTATGTTTATTGGAGCTCGAACACGTTTAGCTCAACTAGCTGTTTAGGATACATTGTTTATCATGGATTACATGCATGTCTATAGAGTCCATGCGATTGTGCAATGGTACAAATTTTGCCAAGTCTTCTGTTGTTTTATAGTTCAAGTTTGTACGTCAAGCTCTTGCAAACTTTGCTTTTGGTATTTCTTTGTTGTTTAGTGTTCATTACGACGTTAAGATAACCTTTTCATTTCAGTTTTGAAGTAATATACAATCTTTTGTTTTGAAGTATAACGTACATATAATCTTTTTCATTTATTTGGTTGGATTTATTACATTTTCATACCTCGTAGTGCTTTCCACAGGTTTGTTTATGTTCTTAGGTAAAGGCTTGAAAACTATGAAGCTCAGTATTGTTTCTGATTATTTTTGAGTAATCATGTTGTTTTAACAGCCTTTTGAATACTCAAAAGCCAACTACAAATACCAATATATTTACCGGTCAGCATGTCAGCAAGGGCCAACGATATCTTGCAAAAGTCCATCTTATTTGCTTTTCCATTTTTGTGCCGTCGATAACTGATGAGGATAATGAGTAGGTTTCCCAGCATTATTGCCGATCCGAGAAAAATTGCGAAAAACAAAAACGTTGCTGCAAGTCCGACGTCGCATCTCTCGCAGTCGTTGATTGGTGTGTTGCCGCATTGCTGGTAGACGCCATTCTCGCAAAATCCAGGGTTTCCACACAAAATGGTGATTGTTCCTGAGACTTCAGAAGAGCTTTCCATGGCTGGAAAAGATGAGCTGTTTGACAGAATGGATTCTCTTCCACCAGGCATGTTGGGAATTGTTGAATTTCCAGTTATGGTCGGCAATATTGTAAATTGGTTTGGTATAAATCCAGCAATTTCAGGCTCAGTAGCATTTACCGAAGGTGGCAGAGTTGAAACTGGAGAAGGTGCTGGAATTGGAATAGGTATTGGGTTTATATTCGGTATAAATGGTAGCGTTTCTGGCTCCGGAGGGGTGGGAGGTTGAGCGGTAACTGTTGTAGGAGTAGTCGCGGTTGTTGGTACGCTAGTGATTGGTACGGATCCCTGAGTGGTTGGTGGTAACGAAATTATTATCGGGACGCGGTTTGGTACAAACGGTTGTGGGATTCCAAAAGGAGGTGGTGGTAATGAAATCGGGGTTGATGTAGTCGATGGTGTGGAGATTATTGGTATCGGTGGCGATGGTGTTTCCGGTAACACAGTATTGCCTAGTCCGTTTTCTGGCTGTGTTGATGTTGTCGTTGATATTGGCATCGCAGAGGGTGCAACAGGTACTGGTGCAGGCACATCTATTGTCCCAACAACAAAGTTAGGAAAATTTTGTCCTCCACCAAAATTAGTTAACCCAATAATTCTATCGATAAACTCAGAAGCATTCATCATTCAAATAAGTCCAAATTCCCAATATAAACGTGATAATGTGTAGTAAATCGTCACGAAAAAGTAATCCAGAAAAATAACCCGGCTTCAGCCAAATCTAAAAATGTACCGTGTTGTGTAGCTACTGTTCACATTAGCTGCTCAGCAACTTGAATTTCCAGCGTAAGCCTATTTAGATGCTTACCTACAGACTACAAGGCAGGAATAAGGGGCAATAAAGACAATTGCTTTTACACCTACCTCTTCCGCAACCCCCCCCCTTCTTTCTAAAAAAGTTAAGCTTTGGTCAGACCTGGTTCAAAAGGTAATCGTCAAATTGCAGTACATATTTTATATTGATTGCCAGATGGCTGACTTTTTATCAAAAAGTTTTTCTAAAAATCTTATTAAACAGCTCTACAAACATATAATTAACAATAATAAGGAGCATTTGACTCTAAATGTCAAATTCCGTCATTATTTTGCTTGCAATCGATATGTAGTATAGGAACAATACTATGGACTACAATCACTAACGGACAGTGCAGTTAATATTGCGTAAAACGCTTCCTTACTTTGCTAGCATACTGGAAATAAAACCTTAATCCAATGGAATTCTAGCTTGCACATAATGTCCGTAAAATACATATTAGAAATCGTATACATAATTAATATATTAATACATCGTATACATAATAGTATACATATTGGAAATGCTAATCTGAATATTTTTCTAATTGGTTTTTGATCTTTCATAATTTTTCTCTATAACCTCATCGCATATTCTTGTTACTATACCATCTCGTAGCACAACCTGAACTCGTGATTTCAAAGTTCTCCCACTATTCAACACGTTTGAGACGTACGTCAAGACGAAAAAAGCATATCTACGTCATACTTCATCTAATTTGAGTAATTGTCGAAACAAACTGGCTTACTAAAGCCGATGCGTCATTCGACATTATCGTACGCCAAAAATCAAAGGCTTGACTTTACAATTTTCAGACGCAATATGGGTATCAAATGATTATTTTCCGATACATTAGATGAAGTCATAGGTCGTGAAATGACTTTCCTAAAATACCTGCTTCATTTTAGATTCATACATTGTTTACTGCAGCAACACAGAGACGAAAATCCCAGTCAACCTTATGACGTCTGTTCTGCAATAATATCCATAGTATGACGTACTGACTTACGATCACAGAGTTGTAAGTCGGGCTGGACTTCTCGGGTCGAGTTTAGGTTCGACCGGGTTCGGGCCTAAAGTTGACAAAATTTTGGGCCTGATTCGGGCCTGAGACGTGCTTTTTGTCTTAGGTGCACAAAAATATAATCAAAACAACTTGGCAACATTGCTAAATTTTTCAGATTTAACCTAATTAAGTTTCGTTTTTTTTTCGGTCATAATTTGGACTTCAAACTATTTTTCGGGTTCGGACCTGAACTAGTTGGCCGTTTACAGCTCTGTACAACCAGGCACACAAATCGAACAACCAAGATTTTGCAAAGGAAGGGGTTTAAACGAAAAGCAAAAGCTTTTCTGTTTCAATATCGTAACTAGCCTTTAGGGTGCCAAGTGGCACATCCTCTAATGTGTCGTAACCAGGCGTCTGAAGGCAGATTCCTTAGTCTACAACGCATGGGTGTTTGAGGGCAAAGCTCCATACTGGTTGGAGAGTTTTGCAATTTGAAAAAATAGTCTTTTACATAATATTTTAAAAAAATTTGCACTCTTGAAAGCCATTTAAAAAGAACTAAAATGATATAGTATTTGAAAGAATTGAGGTGCTAAGCCTTTTCAGGCCCATATCATTTTTGGCTAAGTACAAAAGACGCTTAAAAGCTTGCGTATTTGGGTTAAACCTTTTATATGGCTTAGCTAAAGGAGGTCAATCAATCATATTTTATTTTTGTTAAACGATTAAAACATATCATTACGCAAAAAAGAATGATGAAGTTACTCGATATAAACTAAAAGGGCTGCGACATGACCTGCCGTTCTTTGAGTCAAGCTGCCACTTACAGTATTTTTTGATTGATTAATAGTTGTGGAAAGATAACTATTATCTCGTTCTTTTACGTTCAAAATTATGTCCAATTTTTCCGAATAAATTTTTTCCGCTACTATGGTACCGGTAACTTAAGTTTAAGAATGAATATAGGCAACTTAAAAACTCTACAAAAATCGTGCCGCTTGTAGAATTAAAAGGTCCATCCAATCCTCGACATTAATAAAATCTAGCAGTGTCTATGGTGTCAAAACAAAGAAATTTGTGCATTAGTAGCAAAATTAAGTTTTTATGAAAAACCTTTAAATGTCATTCGGGTACAAGATTACGTAAAACACGAAAGATAAACGCAATTTATAATCTGACTTCCTTGCAAAAGCACTCTTTCATTTAAACGAAATGTTGAGGAAACTACGTCATTAATAGCTAACTAAGTCATTTAGAAAGGTAAAATGAATGCCTTATTTTCCTTTAGAAGTTCATGTGTAGTCGGTCCCAGGGCCCCAAACTGGGACTAACGGGGGGATTTAAAAACAATCCCGATGTGTTGCAGCAATGCTATAAGGGTCACAAAGTCATCCTTTATCACAAAGTATATAATCTGTAATGTGGTATATAAGATTGGTGCAAATAATCACAACGAGAAGCTGATATCATCTCACTGTGTATAATTTTAATCACTTCAAATTAAGCTAATTTTGAGTTTTTGAAATATTAAGGCTTATTTGGAATTATTTGTTTATAGTACTACGTGTGTTCAATCATGTGTAAACATCAACAGTCACAAACTTGTTATATTGTTCTTGTTTTTTTCTTTTGAATGATGGTTGTACTGTATGTTGATTACTATTAGACAGTGATTATGATTAACTAATCCTTTTACTGCAGTAATAACATGTATCGCTGCAGTATTTGCAGTTCAGCACAGAGTTATAAACAGGCCAACTAGTTCAGGCCCGAACGCGGCCCGAAACTTGCCCGAACCCGAAAACTAATTCGAAGCCCAAATCATGCCCGAAAAAACCCGAAAGTTAAGTTAGGTTTGGGAAATTTAGCAATGTTGCCAAATTTTGATTATATTTTTATGCACCTAAGAAAAAAAGCACGTCTCAGGCCCGAATTAAGCCCGAAATTTTTGTCAATTTTAGGCCCGAACCCGGCCAGAATCCGGCCCAAACCCGGCCCAAAAAGCCCAGTCTGACTTACAACTCTGGTTCAGCACTTGCGGATGGCGTAGCGGAAGGAATCGGGCTTAAACTCGCAAGGCCGAAGGTTTGGTTTCCTGCGTTGCAAGTTCCTCAAGATCTTGTAAATAACTGTTTATTTTCTAGCTGCTGTGTTATTTAAAAGTTTCTGATCGTTCTGTTTTTTAAGTATTTCCAGTTCAGCTAAAGAATAGCTGTGGTGTTATGGTATGCTTTTTTTGGCAAATTGAAAATGCAGAATTATTTTTGATTCAAATGTAACCGGCCAGTTGATCGAGCGGTAGCGCGTTTGTCTCGGGAACGGCAGATCTGAGATTTAAATCTCGGGTTGGTCAAATCGGATAGTATTGCCAACGGCTCGCCACCTCTGCAACATTTCTTCGAAAGCAGCTGTATTGCCCTGGCGCAATGACGCGGAGATGGGCCACCACAAACTCGTTGCACGCTTTGGCGCAATATACCTGGTATAATGTAAGATTTGATTTGAGATAGTTGCAGCCTTATGCCTTTCTGTTTATGTTCAGCAAGAGATTTTTTGGCCATGTTACTTTGGTCCTAGATTATTCCAATACTTTAACATAATTGAAAAATAATTGCAATGTCTTTCTCACTTTCTCTCTCTCTAGCTGACCAAGGCAACTTGGCGAACTAAATGTAACTACAATCACTACAATTACTCAACGGATAAAAACTTTTTTTTCAATTATTTAATAAAATCTCTCAAATACTGAAACGTTTTTACCAGCATAGTCTTTCACGTACCATACATCGATTTACTTTTCAAGCAGTGTACTTGAATACTGTTGTCGGCCTTGCCTCCTAATCTTTTAATATTTTTCATCATCATTTTATTTTGTTCCATTAAAAAAAATAAATAAATAAAGCAATATACAAGTCTCATGGACACACATAGACACAAACAAATAGAACAGGACTCTGCGATGAAATGATCTCGTGGTCATCGAGCCAAGCAGCCACCCCCCAAAATATTCATTTCAAGCTACTGGGCGTGTCAGTTTTTCATGTTGATTTGAATGTGTTGCATGTAGATTAAACTTGAGCTTTGGTTAATTTTAATTAATTTCAAAGAATTGTGAATCACGTGTAATTTACCATAATTATTTTTTCTATTTTAATTTAAAATCATCAAATGGTAATTTTTTGAATTCATATAGAGGGTAAATAATTATTGTGATAAAGTCCAAATTTTGGCTCCTTGATACTTAAAACTTTTTTGTAATTTTTGTATTCTGTACCTTGATAAATACAAATTATGTTTAAATAAAGCGAGGCCCGTTGTTGGTATGAGTATCGCTCCGACGCATAATTAGTCTCTTGGTTTTTTATTGCTTTATCATTGTTTTATCTACTCATTTTATCAAGATAGTGTACAATTACTTAAAGATCTTTACTAAACGTAGATCATTGGATCAATTTAATGATGCCTGCCACTAATTATAAGATCTTTTGTATAGAAGGGGTCTAGTTGTAACCAGCATTTCAAAACATTCAAATTTGCCAACCGAAAATACTCAGTTAACCCAGTAATGAAAATGCTATATACAGAAATCTAAAATTGAAGTGTATTAGAAAAAATTTTGAAAGTGAACACACAAAGATAGATTTTTATGAAGATAAACACCTTTTTCTACTGTGGGAATTATTAAAATATTGCTAATTTTTTAGCTTAAGGTTAAAAGTTACGGGACTAGTCCACTTGAAAGACTTTTTCAATGTCGAGAGCAAAATTAAATATTTAAATTCGTTTTCTGCACGAGGGCGCTACAAGTTATTTGAAGTTAATTCGATCATGTTTTTCTATTCATAGTCGGAATGTTACTAACCACTAGTGAAGTATTACTTTATACTGCAATGGTCTGTCTCTCTGGAAAAAATTGGCAAAAAAAAACAAAACAAAAACAAGAATAACATAAGCACTATGCAAAATGGGTAGTTTGTGATATTAATAAATATTAAAATTGTTTGAAAACATGCTCAAAAATATTACATATGTTATTTGTTTGCGTTACGTATATGTATGTTTCTTTGCTTATTTTTTATGTTGCGTAATGTATATTGTACAATATAAAAATAAAAAAATAGACACATAAATAAAAGTTGTTCTATTTACATAACTGTAATAAATGGACACAAAATTTGAATCTTTATAACTTACTGTGTTAGATTAAAGTTACTTTAATTTTCCGAGTATACTTCATGTTTCAATCTTGTTATCCTTTTCTGCAAACATGAATTCTTAAAAACGATCCTTTTTGACTAAATTAAATGTTTTTGAAAACTCTGTAACTCAATTAACTATTTAAAAAATTTCGAGAGCGTTTTTTTAATTTGACAAAAATCTTCATTTTTTCTCCGAAAAAGCTATAGATTTGACTTCGCCACAACCCAGTCGACATCGTTGTGCAGGATTCATTTAATATCTGTTGTCACCAGGCTATGGAGCTGTTTTATGTTAGGTGACTTTTCCAGTGCGGAAGTCTCTCGAATTTATACGTGGGTATGAAACCATAAAAATAAAATTTGTGATGGCCTGTAAAGCCAAAATGGTTGGAACTCTCAGTTATAAATGTTGCAAGCATCAGTTATGTGGGATTAGGGTATTTTAGGAAATACTGTAGCTGTGCAAGTTTCTGCAAAGTTCTAACGGTGCTGCCGTCGAGATTATGGACTTGGCCTATATCTAGTTCTTTTGGCAGACAGAAGCGCCCACAGAAATTTTTTCAGGGGTGGGCAAGCGACATATCCATTATCACTTGGATGAAATAAAACCTTACATCTGCAAACAGGATTTTGCTAAGGGGCTTGAACTAAAATTTAAAATGATTCAGCTAAAAAAATGTTGCAATTGAGCGGCATGTTGAGCAAACTGATGCAGTTCAAGCGTATTATTGACTGGGATCTGGGGGCAAAACCCCTAGTCGCTGGGCAATTTTCGCAATTTCTTGAAAAAAAAAACATTTTACCGTCATTTGGATCACATTTCGAACGTTTTTTAGGCCTTTGGAAAGAACAAAGTCGCTGAGATTAGGAATCTACTTGAAAATCTTAAATTGCCCGGCCATTTCAGCTCTCTTTATTTGCAGATCAAATTTAAACCACGTTTAAACGATCGCATAATTATGTGAGTTAAGTTTTCCACGTAACTTGGATAAGGAGAAGGGGAGGCCAAGCTCCCTCAGCTTCTTCGGCTGCTCCACTGACTGCAACCTGAATTTTACTAAGGGGGTTTGATTAACATAAAGATTGAGAGTTTTTGCTTAAAAAAATACCGCAATTCGGAAGCGTGTCTAGCAAACAAGTGCAACTAAAGCAAATCACAAACCTGGGTCTGGGAGCAAAACTCTAACGGCTGGGCAATTTTTGTGATGATTCAGACAAAAAATAGCCATTTTGACGTTATTTGAATCAATTTTCGCATCTTTTTAGAGCCATTTAAAAAAGTAAATAGGTACGATTTAAAAGCCATTTCAAAGAACTGAATAGCTCTACTCCTTCAACTCCCACTTTACTCACAGGTCAAGTCCAAAACTAATAAAATAAATTAACTGCTGAATAGCTCTCCTCAATACTCTTTGTTTTATGAACTTACTTTAAGCATTTTGCATTTAGCAAACCATTTTGACTGCTTATTTTTAGCCTTGTTTTGAAGTTTATATCGATTAATTTGTAAGCTGTAGTTTTGACAAATAAGGTAATACTCCCCCTAAAAACATAATAATGATAATAAATGTTTTGAAAGTGGCTTTGAACCACTGTAAAAGCCATATCACTGAAAAACACTGCCTCTGAAGGGTTGTTGTGGTATTTTGCTTATCGTGCACTTTGGTCCACAAGTCAATGCAAGGGGGCGCAGTCCCTGTGGCTACGCTATTGCTTACAAGTTTGGTTTTGAGTTCGGTTTCTGAGCAAAATTAATTTAACGGCAGAGTAATTATTATTTTAGTGTTTATATAAACACAGCGTAACTTTGAAATATCATACCCCAGTGGGGCACAAAACGTCTAAGAGACGTCAGAAACGAAAATTGGTCTAAATTTGGTCTATTTTGCAAAATGCACAAAGTTAAATAGACATCTTTACAAAGACGTCGAAAATACGCAAAATTAAACAACGTGTCAAGGTCTATGAGCTACGTTCATTCGACGTCTTTGTGAAGACGTCTTTTCAACTACATGCATTTTTGCAAAATAGACAACATTTAGACGAAAATTAAACCATCTAAATTACGTCTTCTGCATAAATCTAGACATTTAACTAATTTTGTGCCCACGGGGTACGCTGTATTGTATTTAGATCCTGATAAGAGCTCAATGACACAGGTGCATAGCCAAAAATCCGCAATGGGGGGCTGTTTTGAAGGTTTGGGAGCGGAGCCCCCGTGCTAAAAAATTTTGCATTTTTTTGCAAAAAGAACTTAATTTTAGGACTATTTTGATAAAAAAATAATGCTGTTAAAACGTGGCATAAAAATTGGCCGTGCAAACATGATTAAATTTGTTTCATAAATGGACTATGTGGAGGTGGCTAATGATAAATTTTTAGTTCTCTTATTTAGATGCTGGTAAATCGTAAAATCGTATAGCTCAATAAAACTCACACTGAATAATTTATTTCGTATATATTTTACACAGAAAAATAATAGGGGGAGACTAATGGAAAGAGATTTGAGAGAAGTAATTGGTAATTAACTGCTTCTAAATAGCTCCAACCCCCCCGGAAAATATCTTTCAAATGATGCTTTAAATCATTTTTGAGTCCGTTCCACAGCAAATGACTGACTCAGAAGCACTATAAACGTGGATTTTCCTTATTCTGCATTTTGTTCGACAGGCCAGTAGGTGGGTGGCTCTAGCCTCTCCTCTTCTGGCTACACTACTCTAATGACTAATGCCGAAACGTTTGATATTGATTGTTTAATCAAACGATTTAATGCTTAATCCTAGGATGTTACATGCGCTCGTTTTTAAGAAAATGTTGTATGATAATTCACGTAAAATGTTCAATCCTGTTCCTTCTGCCCTCGCCCTCTGCACCAAGGAAAAAATAATAAAAAAGCTCCACAAAGGGTAGTTTTCTTGGTTTAGATAGATATGTTTACATTTAGTAAAAAGCTGTAGACAATATACAGAGTCTTGTAGGCACAATCAAACCTTTAATTAACAGCCTAAGACATACTGTTTCGGAATCGACATTCGTCTTTTGTTCCTCGTCAGTATAGCTAGGACTACAGGTATGAACATGAGCATAGAAAGACAAAGAATCGCAAATTAACCAGATCATGACACACTTTTTTTTCTCCAAAAACGTTAAGTAATCACATAATTACAAGAGATAATTCTAATCGTTCAATTTGAAATAATTTATTTATTGCTATTAGAAATTATTTCAAATTGAACGATTAGACTTATCTCTTGTAATTATGTGATTACTTAACGTTTTTGGTGAAAAAAAAGTGTGTCATGATCTGGTTAATTTGCGATTCTTTGTCTTTCTACGCTCATGTTCATACCTGTAGTCCTAGCTATACTGACGAAGAATAAAAGACGAATGTCGATCCCGAAACAGTATGTCTTAAGCTGTCAAAGGTTTGATTGTGCCTATAAGACTCTGTATACTGTCTATAGCTTTTCACTAATTGTCTCAGTATATTGTTCTTAATAAATGTTTACATTTTTTTGCAAATTTAGACATAAAAAAATACTTGACATTTTAATTTCCAGGGAAGGTGGGCAAATGCCCCTCTTGTCCCCCTCTGTTGGCAGGGTTGGCTTGATTAGGCTGTCGCCTCGGATACTCCACGCTTTCTTCTATACCTGTCACTGATTAACGAGGGAAACACACTCAAACTCTGCTAAAATTGGTCCAAATACCTTGAAGTCTTTTATATTTTTTGGCCATTACCTAAATTTTGGCCAAATATTGGTTCAAATCTCTGCAAAGACCGTTTTTTTCTTGGTGTTTACCTATATTCTGGTCAAAATTTGAGACGTATTGCGGAGCCGTCCCTGTGCGGAGCTTACCCAAAAGTTTTCGAAACCGACCTATATTAACAGTTTCAGAGCCTATACCCACTTATTTGGTTTGGACGGTCGCCCTTGGACTAAAAGTCCAAGCCTGTCCTGCGAAGTTTATACAATATAATTAATGCACTGCGACGTTTATACAATACTAATTAAGGCACAAAAAAAGCAAATTTTTTATCAAACACATAGGACTGCGTGACGACTAAAACAATATGACAAACTTCTAAACTGTTAGTCCGTTAAATTTAAGCCTTTTTTACAGCTTGATTCCCCCTTTTATATCCTAACTTGTAAATTGCGGACGCTACATGTTACTATCTACCTGAAAAAAAACAAAAAACGCAGAATGTGCGGAACCACGCCTTAAGTGCAATTTGTACAGCATGCAGGTTACGGTAACAGTGAACACTGTTTATGATCTTTCGACCACCATTATAACTGGTTATCTGTCGAGGAAGACAGAATTTTGGACCGGGTGTTGTTGTTTTGAGAGTTTGGTGGCGCATTTGCAGATTTGCCTGGATTGGTCGACCCCGGTGAATGGCTGCTGGTTGACACCGTATGCTGGCGGAGACGTTCCGGAATGCAAGACCAAAGTAGCTTCTTCGTCTCAGCTCGAAACGCTTTCTCGCGAATGTTGTAAATAAACACGTTGATTAAGCTAAATGAAAAGCATACTCATTTTACTTTTTAGTTTAAAGCATATATTCCAGTCAAAATGCGTTTTTTAAGCTATAGAATAAAAGACGACTGCAACCTGGTAGTCATAGGCTATCCATGACTGCAACTTAGAATATTGGTAACAATAATTTTTTAATTTTATTTCAAAGATTTTTTGATATAGATTTTTTAATATTTTATTTCTTATTTCAAAGATGGCGAATAAAATTTTTAAAGACTCTGTGGATCTGATCTCATTACCGCTATTATCAAATTATGTAAGGTTTTTGGGTCATGGCAATAAAACTTTAAAAAAATCAAGAATTCAGTAAAAATAACTTTGCAAATTTTGTTAAATTTATGCCGTTCTCACCCGTTGGCGACTTTGACTGCGACTCCACTGCGAATAATGGAGACTCCACGGCGATTCTACAGAGACTGCGCTGATACTGCACTGCGAATTGATACGCAGTGGAGTCGCGAAAGTGTGAGAGCGGCATTAAAAATTCAAATCGTTTTAGAGCCTAACGATAAATTTAATTAAATATACTGGATTTAATCAAACATACGGCATTAAAAATTCAAATCGTTTTAGAGCCTAACGATAAATTTAAAGTTGTATTATAATGTACTGGTATATATTGTACTGGTACCGGTATATAATATGCTGTAAACACGAAGTTATTGTCTAGCCTCTCAAAAGCTTTAATTCTGTCGTTATTTTTAGTTAAAGCTTCGGACATTAATACAAAATCACCAATCATATGTATAATATAACACAGATGTATCCGTAAACATTCATGGTAATAACCAGAGTTGGGCATTAACTCGTTAATTCGTTAAATCGTTAATAACGAAGTTAAGTTTTTCATTAACAAGTTAAAAAGCTTTTGTTAGTTAACTTATTAACTATAACTTTCGTTAAACTACTTTAGTGTTTACGTTAATCCGTTAAATTTCTAGCCCACACTATGCGTCTTTGTGCCATAATAATAATAATTGTTTGCAATCGAGTATAGTTCCGTAATAATTTTACTCTGTAAAATGATTACCATTACGCATAAATTGCTGCAGAAATCAGAATGAGTAATTTTTTTCTCGTATAGAAATGGAATCATTTTATTGGGCATCAGCTGCAGGTTATTATTGATTTTTTTTATTAACAAATTAACTTTTTTAAAACTATAACTTGCGTTTCTGTTGTTTTTCAATTAACTACTTAACTTTAACCGAGTTAAAAAATTGCTTGAAAATTCTTGGCAAAATAACTCTTTACGAAGTTAACGTTTCTCATTAACATGCCCAACACTGCAATAATAACTTAGACAACATTGTAATGGGCTGAGCTAACAGAAAATTAATAAATCAGACTTGCAGTCATATGAACGATTTACGGATTTATACTAAATAGTACCTGTTGGTCATGCTGAAGTAGATAGATACAACATAAGGTGTAGCAAGTGTGTCGCATTGCAAATTTCCGGCGTAGAATAACGCAACCACTACAATTGTTGGGACTAAAAACAAGCAAAATTGGTAGGTGTCAAAAATAAACAAGATAACATTTCAGAAAGAAAGTTTCATCGATTTAATGCAGATTACTTCCAAAAATAAGAGCAAATACTGTAAACAAATTTTAGCCGAATGATTAAAGTGAATGTGAATTGCTTTTTCGGTTTAAAAAAGACGTAAGCACCAAACAATAGTGGCCAGAACATTGAAATGTATACACTCATGATTTTAGTCCACTTTCGAGATATTAACGATATTTTGAGCTTGCTTATCACTCCAACTGTGACGTCCCTTTTCTTGATTGTCAAATGCCGCTAAATGGACTCGTAAGCTGGAGGATTAGAAAACAAAGCGACTAAGCTCTGTAATTACAAACGTTCGAGGGATTCATTGCATAATATTGTGCAAAAACTTTATGGGCGTGAAATGACGTAAAAAAGTTAAAAAAAGCTTAGCGAAATGAAGGCTCCTGGTTGTGACATCATTGTTAAATTACTAACAAACAATCAGATACCCCCACTCTCACATAGCAAAACCCCTGGTAAAACAGGTAATCGTTCCGACGACAATTTGGTTCACAACAGACCATTTTACAATCATTTTAAAGTTAAAGCAAAATGGTTAAATATGAAAATTAATAGCGAAATATAATCTCAAAGTGTTTTGGCGATGTTTTTTACTTGTTAAATGCAATGTTCTTTTCCTAAATTGCAAGAGCTTTAACGAAAAAAAAAACAAAAAAAACAAGAACTCAGTTTATTACTTGCAAAATTGGAATTGAGTTTCACCATGTTCATGTCATTGGTTACTTGAAAACTGTAATCGACAAAAGCTAGTACTAACCAAATATAAACGCGCTACAGCCGGTCAAAGTTTCGATCATAATGGCGTTTCAGTTTTAAATGAAAAAGCAACACTATATTTATCCAAATATATTGCATTAATTTACAAAAGAATGGAAGTTTTCGGTTATTTTTGTTCAGAATAAATGCAAAAGCCCTCGTTTGTGGCAATTTTTTTTCTTTAAAAGGCAATGCCTCCGCTTAAAGATTGCTAATTTTTGCCAGGACTTTTATTATTTTTTAATTATGTTATTTATTTTATTTTGTTCAAAGTTCATGCTTGAACTGGCGCCAAAAACAAAAGCTTATGTTATGACCTAAATTTCTGGAAGTTTTTAAAATTTAATACGGAAATTTCCTTAAAAAAATTACTCCTGCACACAGTAAACTCAAATCTATACTTAAGTTTTGGTTTGGATGAATAAAAAAGACTCTTCTTTAGGGTGAAAATTGCCAACAAAAATTGTGATAATTATCAGTTCAACAGTTAGGCTCAGAGATGGAAACCGGTCGGGTCGACCGGCCAGTCAGGTTACTGATCGGGTCAAGATTCTTCGACCGGCCGGTCAAGCCGGTTGAAACACCAGTCAAGTTCTCCTTTCTTGCAACTAAAAGACATCTAAGCACCAACCGAAATATACATCTATATTTTACTATACATAAATTTGGTATCCGGACACTAGTCCTAAAAACACGAGCCCTAAAAGACACCAGTCCTAAAAACACAATCCCTAATGGACATGAGTCCTAAAGTACACAAGCCCTAACGGACACGAGTTCTAAAGGACACGAGTCCTAATGAACACAAGCCCCAACGGACACGAGTCCTAAAAAACACAAGTCCTAAAGACACTAGTCCTAAGGGACCCCAGTCCTAATGAACAGGAGTCCTAATGGACACCAGTCCAAAAGAACACAAGTTCTAACGTACACAAGCCCTAACGGACACGAGCCCTAAAAAACACGATTCCTAAAGACACAAGTCCTAATGGACATGAGTCCTAAAGGACACAAGTCCTAAAGGACATGAGTCCTTCAAGACACGAGCCCTAAAAGACACGAGTCCTAAAGGTATTAACAAATCACATCTTTTTAAAACACTTGTTGAATGATTTCAAGCTGTGACTAATATGCTGTGACTATTAAGGCATGCATATTCAGGGGCGTATTTATGGGGGGTAGTGTGCCATGCCCCCCCCACTTTAGGCCACAGCACAAAACAAAAAAGTGCAAAATATACGTTAAAATCGCGTAATCAGATGATAATAAACCATGCATGTGATAGAGGCTTACGCTGCCTGGCATTTTAGCATCATTTTAATCAGCTTGAGAGTAGAAGTAGCGAAGATTTTAGATTTTTTAGTACATGCAAAAATTTTGCCGCTTTGAAAAGCTTTTTTAATTTATATTTACCACATTCTACACCAGGCATGGAAAAATTATCATTGTAATTTACAAAATTGTTGTTAATTACACGATTTTGCTGTAATTGTAAAGTAATTGAAGATTTTTAAAAATCGATAATTGTAAATGTAATTGTAATTGAAAAATTTTCTGCTAATTTTGAATTACAATTACTCTATAATTCTCTGAGATAGATGATAACGAAATGTGTTTGAACAATATCAAGTTCCCTCGGGGTGCAAATCAATATCGATATTTTCTACCGGTTGCAATCACATCTGACGTCAAAAATCGAACATCAAAGTAGATTAAGGATAGTCAGAGTTAGTTTTAGAGATAGGGTTAAACATATTCATAACCTAAACTTAGAACCTGCTCTAATCATAACTAGAACTAACTCTAACCCAAAAAATAGCCCAACATAGAATTAGCTTATGACGTCAGATGTGACTGTAACCGTTTGGTAACAACCATTATAACTTGAATGCTATTTGTGATCTTAAGATTTTGTGTGCTTTTTTGCTTGTTTGCCCTTGTGTGCATGTCAAAGCAACACCAATGGTTCTATTTTGTATGACCATGCTACATACTGTATGTGATATTATTGATAAAAGTTAAAATAGTGTTTAATACAGAGGTGAAGTTCTCGACGACGTCCTTGGTCTCGAGGACACATTATGAAGTCTTTGGTTTTGTCTCAAAGCTCAAAATCCTTGGCCTCGAAGCCTGCAAGTCCTCGAAATGTCCTGTCCTCGGCTCGAGGACAGCATTATTTCTTGATTGGATGAAAGGAAAATAACCAGACAAAAAATAATCTAAACTTTTGGCTTGTCAGTTCCTTTCATTTTTTTATTAATTTAAAAAATAATATACTGTGATAGCCGAGTCATAATAAATTTTGTTTTAAATGGCCTTGTGTGAAAGCTCTAATTGGAGAATGAGGTGGCAAAGGCAGTGTAAAATCTTTTTTTTTCCCAATGCAGGTCGTATCACCAGCAAAGCACTAAAACCGTTCAGTGTCATAACAAGAGATCCGGGGGTCCAGACACAAGCATTTTTGAAATGCTAAAGCAAAAACATGATCGTGCCTATCTGAGTGCGGATTCAGAAGAAAGTATCTACGTGATAATGAAATGTAACACAGTAACCTCTTATACTAAATACGTTAGTTTATCCCTGATGTAACTAACAAGACGTATCTTGAGAACGTCTTGATCTGAAAATACGTGAGCGAATATTGCGAAGAATTTATTTGAGATAAAGAGCTATTCTATAACCACACACAAGCGGTCTGGGCGCAAAGTGTATTATGGCAGGCGAAACGTGATCGCTCATTTAGATAATAAGCATTAGAAGCGAGAATATAGAGAGACATCACGTAAACTGAAGCGTAAAGAAAAGATTGGCTTAAAGATGGTTTAAAATTTAAAAAAATAGGAAAAATGGAGGGAAACTTATATGTTTTCTAACTTAACTTTTATGGTATTTTCTTTTTTCAAATTGCTTTTACATTCTAATTCAGTAATTTATTTTAAAAGTCACTAAAATTAACTATTTTCTGAAAACATATCACTAAAATTGTTCAACAGAGGCATGGGGACTTTACCTTTTTTCCCAGAACCCCCCTGCTTTTTTCGAAGAACTAGAGCTTGCAAATACCAGGTACGGTACCTCAATTCATTTTGAAAACATAAATTTACCGTATTTTGCAATATTTTTAGATAAAAATATCACATTCACTAATCACTGTGTAATGTTCCAAAACTATGGCAATACTTTTGAAAAATTCTGTAAAAAGTAGTCGTTCAATCAAACAATAAGGTTTGTGTTAGAGAAACCACAAAAAATGGGGATCTATAATTATCAATCAGTGGACGTTTTCACAGGGGTTTTAACTGATGAAGTTAAGGCCTTAAAATTGACCATTTAGCGATTTAGATCATAGTTATTCCGATTCACGAGTTATGCCCTTAGTTGTTTCATTGCCATGATGCCGCTACGGAAGATAATCAACATTGCTGCTAATGCGTAAACTTCAAAATAAAGTTCGTTGTTTTTTTAAAACTACTATTTTCGAATTATCATCAAAAACTTAACGAAATGCAATTATCGCTAATACTTTCCAGCTAAAAAATAATAGAAAATTTGCCAACTGTACTTAAAGAAATTGTGTTTTCGGTCCTTGGCTCAACCATTCCTGTCCTTGGCTTCGAGAGGGTCTGTTCTCGAAAAGTCGGTCCTTAGCCTTGGCCTTGGATTTTTTTGAAGTCCTTTGCGTTGGCCTCGAAGGTTGTTTCCTCGACACCACCTCTGGTTAGATAGTAGTTGTAACTTGAAGTTACAACGTACACAATTTCAACTTTTTTACAATTTTTGATTGTGTTAACACTTTTTTTTTTCACAAATAATTGCTGTATGATATCATGGTTTAGCTAAAACCAGCATAGTGTTGCTGGAAGCGATATGAATTCAATAACATACTTGAAAATTGCTTACAAACGAAATTATGCATTGCAAACATTAAAGTTAAACAAAGATTGATGGAAGAACAAGAATAGAGAGAAATGGGGCTTTGATAGGTCTGGTATAGAAATACAAAACAAATTCACAGTGTTGCAATAAGTAATACTCGAGGCTTCGTTTGTAAGTAAATTGATTGCAATGTTTTGAGAATCTTTTTATTGTAATTGTAATTGAAATTGTAGTTGAATTACAATTACTTGAACTTGAATAATTGTATCGTAATTGAAAATTTTAGGTTTTAATTGTAATTGTAATTAAAACAAAACCAAGTAATTTTTTCAACCCTGTTCTACACTGGGCAAGAAAGACATAACTCTTATTTTTTTATATCTAACTAGCCATGGCTTGTTCTTAAGTAGTAGCATTTCTGCAAACTGCTGGGGCACATTAAATTTCGAATATTTTCCAGCCAATGTCATAAAAGTTAGTGTTTGCTGCTCGGCAAATCGCAAATAATTGGTCACCAATAGCTAAAAAATTTTAACTTTGTTTCTTGGATATTAATACGCATAATATCAGGAGAAAGAAGTCTAATAATTTAGCTTGTGCCCTCTAGTTCTTTTTATGCTTATTTTGTGCACGTTGTAAGCTGCTTAAAACAGGCCTTTCAAACCGAAATTTTAACAAAAAATGTCTTAAAATTGAGTTATTTTTGCAAAAACGGAAACATTTTTTGCGTTTTTTTTCTGAGAACCCCGTCTGAAGTCACAAATTTTAACACCTCACCCATGCCTCCCCTTTTTGAAAATTTTTTCATTAGGTACATTGAACAGTGAACAAAAACCTTCCGTAAAAAATCGGTCGACCGTGCGGTCAACCGATGTAGATTTTGAAATTTACAGGTCGGGTCGGGTCGAGAAAATCCTGACCAGTTCCATCTCTGGTTAAGCTATTTTGTACACTGTTGATCTTATTTGCAAAAAAAAATAGATTAAATCGAATTCATAAGTTGAAGTAATAATTTGAATTCATAGATTTTGAGGTAAACTTTGACCATTAGTTTTTAATCAAAACAATAATTTGTGTGGACATTTGGTTAAACATGCTCTAATAACTTTTGTAAATCCATGAAATAAAATTAATTTATATAGCTGGATTTGAATCTTAGTTTAGGAAAGTTTATCTCATGCACAATTATTACCGATAGTACCCCAAATTTAACGCATAGTGAAAAAAACGTTAAAAATCTTTTACATAAAACTCTATGCGTTTGTACGGTGCTATGTAAGAAAGTATTGACCTGCAAGTAACCTACAAAAACTAGAACTTTAAAAGGGAATTGAGATTTACGCTAATTACAGTAGATATAGAAAGTGGCGGGATAAGTTTTTTTTATTATTTAGTTTAAACAAAGTATTTTCAGAAATGCTCACGTACTTATCCGATATTTTCACAAGCACATTAAATTTTTAAAAATTTTCTAGTTCCTAAAAATTACCATTATAAAAAATGCATCACGCGTAAACTTACAATATGATTATGGTTGTTACTAATAACAAATCAATTGTGATGTTTTTAACGTATGTGGGCCAGAGTTTTAATGTTTAATCGTTTACGTGCCATTTGGTCTAAAGGCTACCAGCGCGGAAGCCCAGGGAAGAGCAAACCGGTGGCTCTTTCCTGGACTTTCGCGCTGGTTGCCTTTAGGCCAAATGGCACGTAAGCGATTAAATATGGTTGTTGTAGTCCATATTTATTCTCCTGTCTCCGAACAGCTGCTTAAGGCGCTAACTGTTGGACGACCTTCACACTTTCATTGCAATGAGTAAAATGACTAGGGCCCGCAAACGTCAAAAAAGCCAAAAGTTTTTCAGAGCTTTGTTACATTATCAAAAGTATACCAGCCTTGGTTTCGGGTGCTATGGAACCAGTTTAGTTAGATTTTATAGGTCAAAATAATATCAAAGTTTTGGGTTTGGTCAAAATTTGTCAAATATGTATGTGATTAAAAATTCTTTTTCAAAAGCAAACAAAACTTTTTCTTAAAATATTCTGGATATTTGAAAACCACTAAAACGTTATGAGCAATTATTTTATACATGTTTGAATGAAGTTTTGCTTTTCGAGCTTCTGCAAGTAGTTGCAATATGCCACAATACAATTGCCTGGTTAACTTCTTTATAAAAATAATTTTATAATAACGCGAAACTCATTTTTTAAATTAAAAAGAAACTAAGAATGCCAGCCTCGACATGAATAAAATAACTAAGAACACTACATGTCCAAATTCAAAAATCAAAAAGTCAATTTTTATTATACAGTACCGTATATCACAACAAATTAGCCAGATTTTTGAAACCTTAGGACTCTGCTGTTTTGCTTTCACAGCTTTAGCAATCGACAAAACTTTTACACAATGCACCTTTTTACCAAGCAAGATTGAAATTGTGTCAATTTATTTTCCAATAAAAATTTAAGAACAAATGAGGCCGATAATTCGTGAAAATCTAAGAAGAGCAAATTTCAATCAAAAATTTAGTGGTTGTTAACAAATGTGTAATTGACATGGAAATGTGTGCAGATTCTTAAATCTTTGTTCTGCAGCGATTAGTTACTTTGATCACAAGACTGACTGATTGATATTTCTTTCTAAATGCTGTTAATGAAAAGTGAAGAAGGTTACCTGCTTCAAAGTTACGTGAATTGCGAATGACAAAACTTTTTTGCTATTCAAAATTTGGAGTTCAATAAGGCCAAAACGGTTTAGGTCAAAATAAAGTCAAAGTTTAGTTAAAATAAGTCAAAATTAAATTTTTTTAGGTCAAAATAAAAATGGTCCTAGTAATGACTAAGGATAATATTTGTGCTTATGGGAGAATCCGCACTTGCTTAGGAGTTTTCAGTAATTCAATGTTCCTGTGAATTTCTTTGAATTCCTGTCCAATGAATTTGCTACTTGTTCGAAGCCATTAAGTAGAGATAGCATTATGGCTTATCCAAGGACGCAACAGGGTAGCCAGGGTGCGGTTAAACACAGATCATGCAATCAAGGTTGTCGCAAAAGCGAAGCCTTTGCCATTTCGGCCACTCTGCCGCTACCGCCCGAAAGGGGAAGTGGTTTAATTTTGCGGTTTCAGTTTGCGCTTTCACATTTCTTCGTAGTACTTAGCCCTATTTTACATTGGGGTATTTGACCAACGTATTTCGCACGAGGGGGGAGGCAAAATTGCCCCCTATCTAACTCGTAAAGCAAAAATAATGGAAACACCAAACTTGGCATGCAGCTTGGTGTTCACCGAAAGTTTTTGGAAAAATTGGTGTTGAGTTGATGACATCGTGATTGTGACGTTATGGTAATATGTTCGAAAAATGACGCCATTTCTGTAATGACTTCCCAAGCGGGTCAAATTTTGTACATAGTTGTTTTTTTGGTACTAAGTCTTGAAGAACCAGTATCTAAGTCAAATTAATTAAGGCACAAAAACGTTTTTTATTTTTGGCCAAAAATGCTCAGATTTCGGAAAATGACTTCGGCAAATCTTAAAATGGGAAAACTTTCCGTGACCTTAGCAACTTCAAGTTTTTAGGAACTATTTGTTATGATATTTCACTTAAATTCAAGTAGATTAAAAAAAAAATTGTTGAAAAAATCATGAAGAAATAACCGAGAGGGAAGCAAAAATGCCCCCTCTCCCGAGTAAAATAGGGTTACATAATCGACTTACTTATAACAAGGGTAAATGCAACCTGCATAATCAGAACTGTGAAAAAAACAAAGAGTTCTTTTTTGGCAGCAAGTTGTGTCTTTTTTTGTGAGGAAAATGCTTTGCTTTTGCTATTTTGACGGCATCGTATTGCAATGGCTGTCGCAATCGAAAATGATGTCTGCATAATATAAATGTAAACTGAATTAAAATCTTCACAAATCCAAACTGTTCTTTTCTAGTCCAAGATCTTATAATCAGTAAGTTCAAAAATTTATCGCAAGGTCATTTAATTAGAGGTTTCCAAGAGATATCCTGATGCAGAATATGTACTGTTGTATTAAAGGAGAATCTGCCAACCAGTAAAACCAGCAAACACCTTTTTAAAATAATAATTGAAAACGAATTTAAAAAGGTTTTTAAAATAAAAAAAAACCTTCTAATTGAAACGAACTACATTTAAAAAGCAATTACGAAAGCAAACGAACAAACATCAAAATTCACAGAAAATATTACCAAAACTAGAAATTTTTTTGTCTGGTTTTAGGAAATGTTTTCTGTTAATTTCGATCCTGTTTCAATTACCTTCTTAATGTACCTTTTAAATGTGTTTTTTTTTTTCAAATTTGTTTCAATACATGATTACTTTACCACTCAACTTGGATGGATTTCCTAATGCCACAACTTTGTTGTTCCTTTCTTTTAAAAGCCATTTTCAAAATAATTTATTTACGTACAGTAAAAATATCGATTTTGCCTGGGTTGCCATCTTCACAGATAAGATTTAACTCCCAAAATCACACCAGATGTAGAATTTTGTATGTAATTTGAAATTGGCTTCACCTCAGTTCTTGGCTTAAAAATAATCAAGTTTGTAATTGTCTTTTGATTACAGAAAAAGACAAATTTTAATTGCATTATTTGCTAGTGCTCATCTGTTCGTCATTGGCAGGATTAAATGACTCTTCACTCACGAACAATTGTTATTGAGCATTAGTAAAAAATTAATACAGTACAACTAAATTTATCTTTTCAAAATTTGGCCAGAAATATTACTTTGAAATGAAGTCAAAGCATACTGCACAATCACATCTCTTTGGACTTCTTTTTATACAGTAATTATTATAGGTAGCAAACAAAGCTTTCCAAAATTTTTCAATTTTTGAAATCGAAACTCTCACCATCATCACGTATGGAAAAATGTAAAACACCGTCAAGATTCCCAATGCGCTCGACAAATCAGCTTCATCGTTAACTGACGGGAAGAAAAGCAGGATCGAAACTTGATATAAGAAAAATACTTGCTCCGATAACCAGCCTAAAAGGAACAAAAACTGCTTAGATCATGTTTAGCTTTCTTAATTGTTTTATAATTGTTGTTTTGACAAGTTTTAATCCATAAAAGCCCATTAGTTCAAATTCCCAGAAAAAGAAAATTGACTTTCTTAGAATTAAGAATTGAGTATGAGTAAATGAGGGTTTGTTTGTATAGCATGTTTATTTGTCTGTCACCGAACAACGTCAGACCCAAACAGTTGAACTTTCTGCATACTTTTCCTTGGTAAGAAGTACTGCGTGTTTGCAAGAATCCTTCTGTTTAATTTTGTATAGCGCAGTATTCTCCAAGTGTCAAAAATGGCAAAAAACATACAATGTTTAGTCCTTTAAATAGCCAGGATTGTTTCGGCTTCGATCATGGGTTACCAGTACTGTGGTTTACGCCAGCCCAGCTTGCAGGCTTTAGAATTAAGCGAAACTCTATTCCAGGGCAGTGCTTTGGAAAAATTGCCCCCGGCTTGCTTGGTTCAAGTTTGCCTAATCCCATGATCGGTTGGTTGGAGGGCCTGCTTGATGTGCTTTATTGCATGTTGTGGAGGAACAACATTTCTGCCACCCTTTGCTGTATTCACAAAGCAGTTAGTAGTGTAGTTAGTCAGGCAATTTGTTATCACCATTTTTTTATCCAGTACAATCTTGTTCGGTTTCAACAACTTTAGCGTAAATATCAACGCAAGATCATGTAACTTGACATCGGGAAAAAAGCTGCGAACGCGAAAAAGACGAAAGTATTTTATACAATACCTGGTGAAGTTGCAGCTACAGCTGACATAATCCAAACAAGTCCGAGAAAGCAGCCGAGCGTCTTGTTTCGCATGAACTTGAACTGCAGCGGCAGTAGAACAGCGGAAAGACGAAAACCAGCCATTAGGCTTAAATGAAAAACTGACGCGGTAAAGCCAAATAGGTACAAAACACCTCCAAAAAAAGCTGCTGGTGTTCTTGATGATTCCATTACATATTGCTGTAGTTCACTTGAAGTCGCGTGGATGGTCCAGCTGAAGTTGTACACAATAACCGTCAATATGTTAACCCCTAAAAGAATACAAAATGGACGCTTTATAAAAATGCGTATATTGCTTGTAAAAAAATCGATAGAAGAATAATTTACGTTGCACTCCGTTCTTGTGAGGCCCAAAGATGTAGCTTAAGTAAGCATTAAACTTACAATTTTTGGAGACGGTGAAGCATCCAGCCAATTTTAGTAGTTTATTATAGCTAATATCGTAATATAATTTTTGAAATTTTTTGTTTTTTCTTTGGGGCTGCGTTTGCAAAGATATTCAACAAAATGTAAAAAGATACCCCCATATAAAGTTTTTGGAAACTCTGGAGTTTGTTTTCCCAGCCAGAATTTTCAGAAAAACGGAGGAACATCAAATTTGGATTGCTGATCAGAGGATGTTATTGAAAGTAAAAGTTTTATTCAGTCTATTTTTTTCTCAAAGTCCAGGCAGAGAGAACAGATTTAGGGTTTCCAAAATCTTTTTAGGGGGGATATCCAGTGGCGTACGCAGGATTTTTCAATAGGGGGGGGGGTTTCAAAAGTGACATCAAAAATTTGTTCGCGATCTATACTTTGGCGAATAAATAACTTAGCGTAATGTGACAAGATGGAGTCAAAGCCACACAGAGCGTAATGCAAATAAAACTTTTCAAACAAAAAACAATTAAGCATTAAACATACATCTGTAGTTAACATCAAAAGGTTTGCAACTGAATGATGAAGAAAAAGTTGTTCAAAACAAAAGCTACGAAACCTCACACGATTATACACAGTGCAAAGTGTGGGCGGCACATAGCCCGAAATTCGCAATTGCGGGTGCTGTTTTGGGGGTCTGAGGGCGGAGCCCCCAGCCGCCAGAGGCTACTGGGGGTCTGGGAGCCAAGCCCCCAGCCGCCGTAGGCACGGGGGTCTGGAGGCGAAGCCCTCAGCGCTTGAAAATTTTGCATTTTTTTTCAATAATAACTTAATTTTAGGGCTATATTGATAAAAAATAATGCTTTTAAAACGTGCCATAGAAATTAGTAGTGCAAACCTGATTAAACTGTTTGCATAAATGGGCTATGTGGAAGGTGGCTAATGGTAAAATTTTAGCTCTCTTGTTTACATGCTGGTAAACCATAAAATCCCAGTTCAAGAAAACTCTCACAGAGTAATCTATTTCGTCTATATTTTATAGAGAAAAAGAACTAATACTAAGTAGCTCCTCCCTCCCCCCTATTCCTAAGTTTATGATATGTTTGTTGATGAAACCTGTGTTTAGCCTTTTTACACTAGCGATCAAATCTGATTGCTTGTTTTTGGCCATTTTCCAAAGTTTTCATTGATTTGTGGGCTTTATTTTTGACAAATTAGCCCCCTCCCCCATAAATTTACTGTATCTTTTAAAAGATGTTTTAAATCACTATTTAGTCCATTCCAGTGCAAAAAACAGTCTCAGAAGTGCAAAAAACATGGTAGTTTTCTTATTCTGCATTTTGGTTTACAGGCCAATGGGGGGTTTATAAACCCCCCTCCCCTCCGCCTACGCTACTTGAAGTTACTCCGACTCATAACACGACATTCCAGAGTTTCAGTATTACACTTAGTCGCTTACAATGTTGCATTAAATAACAAAAAAGTTATTTACCATAATTAAATATTCGTATTAATATGAGAGTAAAAAAGGAGCTTGCTTGTTTTGCGCAATAAGGCGATATTTCGAATGATATACGTCAGATCAATAGGGAGGATGGTTTAAACCACCACCCTCCTTTATACGCCTTTGCGCATAAGTGAGCTATGAGGGCGGTGGCTAATGGTAACATTTTAGTCCTTTAATTTACAAGCCGGTAAATCATAAAATCATAATTTGAAAATACTCACAAGCATTTATATTCTGTAGTTTATAGAGTGAGACAGTTGGAGAAAGGGGGGTGGAGGGGGAAATGAAACGAGATTTGAGTGGATTAATAATTAACTACTACTGAAACTCCATTTCTATGTTTTTGATGAAGCCGATGTTAAGCTTTTTTGGCGGTTAAATTTGCTAAATTTGGCAATTTTGTGAAGTTATTATTGATTTATAAGCCATATCTTTGACAAATTAACCCCCCCCTAAGAAACTCTAAATGCTTCAAAAGTTGCTTTAAATCATGTTGGAGTCCGTGTCATTGCAAAAAAACAGGCTCAGAAGTGCCAAAAACGTGATATTTTTTTTACTGTGCATTTTAGTTGACAGACCAATGGGGGGGGGGGGTTTGAACCCCCAACCCCCCTGCGTACGCCCTTGGGGATATCTGTTGGTATTTGTTGAATATCGTTTCAACCGCATTCCCCAAATGGGAACAAAACATTTCAAAAATCATATTTCGATATTAGCAATTGCTGTAAACTACCGGGATTGGCAGCTGGATGCTTCACTTCCTTTACAAATTCTAAGCGTTATTGCGATCATAAGGCGAGTCGATCATAGGTTATTTTAAGTAAACAGAATTGTTTAATGTCTTCCGGGTATTCTATTTTTGTTCAAGTCGAATCTTATGGGTGATTGCGGTGACCTTTGAGAATTCATTATCTGAAGTGTGTTGAATGAGTGTTAGTTCTTAGTCGTATAATTTTTTACATTTTTAACTTAATCTATGTTACGTAAAAGTACGGTATAATTAGTAGCTAAATTTTGTTTAAAAGTTTTTGAACCGGTAACTTGGTTTTAAATCTACCATAAAAATATCTATGAAAACTTTGACTTAATAACATATGATCAGGTAGCAGTATTTGAGGAGTTTTCCTGCGTTTTTCTCGTACAGAAATAGTCTATAAATTTATTACTTTCTGTTGCTTTGTTAATTAATTTTCTAGTGAGAATTTCGGGGCAGGCTGGAAACACAATAGCTCTGTACCCTGATTACACAGGTTACTGCTGGCGAAAAACAAAAGCTTAGAAAATAATTGGAAAATACTCCTAGTAAAGAATTGGAAGTTGCATTGATTATTTTATTGATTGAAATCAAGCACAGATATTTCAGCTTGCATTTTACACAGTTAATTTCCAAAATTCCATTAGGGTTTTTGAACACTTTGTTCTAGAAATACTGCTTTAGTATAGTGTAAATACTCATAGGCGTAGCCATGGGGGGCCCGCACCCCCTCCAATCGAAATGTCACCAATCACAAAAATGTGACAAAAAAGCCTATTAGTTTCTGCAGCTTGTTTTGGCATCAACAGTAATTAACAACAATTTTGACGACCAGGGGCCCCGCGGCTCTCTCAATTCAATTTTTTCCAACCAACTGAAAGGTATAATCCGGAAGAAATTGAGAGTTTTTATTCTAAAAGTTGTTATTTTAGGCACTCATCTAATCTTTTTATGAACGTAATGCAATACCCAAAGCCAGATTTACCATAATACGGCACAATGTCAGTTAGGGGCCCCCCTCTCAGATGGTGAGACTTTTTTAGTCTTTACGTATATTTGGCAAGAAGATGTTGTGAAAATCTCCAAACTGCCAAGAACCCCGAGCAATGTAAATCCGGACCGGGCAATAACATGGTTAGTAGGCGTAACCGTTTATTGTACCATTTTGAATAACAATCCTCCTTCACCTGGCCAGTTTTTCCGCGACAAAATACTTTGAAAAAAATTAACCAGGGGAAATGCTAATTGACCAAATTATTGAATTTCAATTGACAGGGCCTGGGCCCTTTGGAGGATCCTATATATCTTCCCAAAAAACACTTGGTCGAAAGTACATTATCCCGAATGTACATTTCCCTGAACGTACACTTTCCAAAATGTTCATTTGGCCGAATGGACATTTCCCCGAAAGCCTATTTTCCAGAATTGACACTGGCCAAAATGTGCAATTGATACTAGCAATTATTATACAAGAAGACGAAATAAAACTCTTTTGTTCAGTAAGCCGGGTAAATATATGTTTTATATCAGGTTTAGTTTTACTGCTTGTACGGTAGTAAATTTCTGCATGGTTTTTCGAGAATCCCATCACTGGAAAAAAACTTGCCTATATTATTGGATTGATCCTTGGATAAGCCTAACATAATACAGGAACTGCATAATAATTCAGGATAGAGACCGTTTCAAGTCTTTTGGGTTCTCGAAGAAGAAATTGCTGAAAAGTAAACTGTTTAATTGATAAAAATCTTGATTGTCTCAATCAGAGGTGGAGTCGAGGACACAAGGCTCGAGGCCAAGGCCAAGGATCAAGGACACAAAGCGCAAGTGCTCTCCAAAAAAAAAAAAAAAAAAAAGGTCTTCACAAAAATTTTTCAGGCGATCTCCAAAACAAAAAAAAAAAAAAAGTCTTCACAAAAATTTTTCAAGCGATCTCCACTAAAAAACGTTTTCCAAAAAATTTTTCAACCGCTCCACAAAATTTTAACATTCCAAAAAATAGTGCTGTCCTCGAGCCGAGGACAGGCCAATTTTCGAGGACTTGAGGCCTCGAGGCCAAGGCCAAGGACTTGACCTTCGAGGCCAAGGCCAAGGACTTCAAAATGTGTCCTCGAGGACTCCACCTCTGGTCTCAATCATGAATTATTGCAATCTTTTCCTGTTTACCCGATAAAATATGTTTATCTGAAACTGATATCAAGCATTCCATTCTAACTTATATAATTTTACCTGGATTTGAACCTGCTGCTTCGTTAACAAATGCAGGTGGCGTTGGTGTTTATGTTGCTAACAAATTCTCAGTAAATGTCTTGAACAAAAACGAATTGAACTCTGAATGTGAAGATATTTGGCTAGAAATTTCTGACAGAAACACGCAAGAAACATTTATCTTGGGTGTAATATATCGACATCCAGGTACTGATATCAAAAATTTTATTGCTGCTTTTAATGTTAAGTTGTCTAAATTGAATCCTAAGCATTGATGTTAATTATATCGTGGGTGACATTAATATTAATGTCAGCAACACGAGTAGTACCAATTCTAAAGATTCTGATGCTTATCTGAATATGTTAACTAGAAATGGAGCATTTTTACTATTGGATAAGACCACACGAGTAACTAATACTGCTAGTTCAAATATCGATCATATCATTACTAACGACAACAATAACATTCTATATCCATGTATTTTTCGAAGTGGTTTAACTGATCATTTTCCCGTGGCATGTTTTGTTGCTAAAGAGTCTCGAAATCTCGAAAAAGATGTATGCAGGAATTTAGAACAACCAATTTTATACCGAGATAAGAGCCATTTTGATCGTACTTTATATTCTGATGATTTGACGGCATCACTTTGCGAATTGCTTCAATCAATTCCATTAGATTCATCTAAATCAACTAATAATTTTTTTGCGGAATTTTTTAGGGCTGTCACTTCTTGCATTGATCGTCATGCTCCCTTAACATTTGCTTTGCGAAGAAAATGTAAGTTAATTAAAAAACCATGGATTACAAAGGGAATTTTTACTTCAATTACACGAAAGCAAAAACTGTATGTCTCTCACTTTCTTAATGGGTCTGATGAGCATCAACGTTTCAACAAAATATATGCTAACAAGCAGAGGTGGAGTCGAGGACCCAAGGCTCGAGGCCAAGGCCAAGAACACAAAAAAAAATCCGAGGCCAAAGCCAAGGACAGCCTTTTCGAGGACAGGCCTTCTCGGGTCAAGGACAGGAATGCTCGAGGCCAAGGACCAAGGACACAGGCGCAAGTTAGTGTTCTTTAAAAAAAAGGTCTTCAAAATTTTTTTTCAGGCGATCTCCAATTCATTGGCGTACCCAGAATTTTTGATTGGGGGAGGCCTAAACTACAAATCACGTGCAATGATGTCATCAAAATTTTTCCAAAGAGGAAGTTTTTGTGGGACAAAAATATTTTAGGATAGAAGACCTGAAACCTTTGCCTGTTGGCACGTAACCAGGATTTTGCAAAGGGAGAGAGCCTAAACTAATAGTTGAAAAGTGTAAATATCTAACTTTGGAAACGTGTTGAGAAAGCTAGTGTAACTCAAAGATATCACAGACGGGGGTCTGGGGGCGACGCCGGAGGCTTTGGGGGTCTGGGGGCGAAGCCCTCAACCGTTGGGCAATTTTTTGTAATTTTGTGATAAAAAAACTGTTTTAATGCCATTGAATCACATTTTGCAAGTGTTCAGAGCCATTTGAAAGCACTAGATTTTTGACATGTGAAGGCCAATTGAAAAAATCAAATTGTTTAATCCTCTTTTTATTAGCAATTTAAGTTCATAACACGTTTTACATCTTGTATTTTGAGATTAATTTTGATTGTCAATGATTTGGTCCAGGTAGGGGGATCGTTTCTTGCAACATTTTAGCAGTAAATAATAATTCACTCGAAGATTTTCCTTGGAGATTTTTGCTTTGTCATGAAAATAACCAGTTATAGGAGTACATGTTCGGCCTGGGGGCCCAGGCCCCCTCAACTGAAGTTCAATGATTCGTTCAATGAGCATTTTCCATGGCTAATTTTTTTTTATTTTGTGAGTAAAAACCGGCGAGGTTGGAGGTGAATTACTGAATTGTTATTGAAAAATGGTACAATGGATGGTTACTCATACTAACCATGTTGTTGTCGGGCCGGATTTACATAGCGCTGGGCCCCTGGCACTTTGGAGATTTTCACAACATCTTTTTGCCAAATATAAGTAAAGACCAAAAAAGTCTTACAATTTCAGCGTGCGGCCTCTAGCTGGTACTGCGCCATGTTATGGTAAATCCGGCCCTGATTAATGCATTACGTTCATGAAAAGGCTAGATGTGGGCCTGAGATAGCAACTTTTAGGACAAAAACTCTCCATTTCTTTCGGGTTATACGTTTAAATTGACTGGCAACAATTGAATTGAGGGGGGCCCCGGGGCCCGTGGTTTTCAACATTGTTGTTAGTTAGTGTTGCAAGCGAAAAACGCTAAAAAGAAGCTGAAACTGAAGAAACAAAAGGCGTTTTTGTTGAAATTTCAATTGGGGGGGCCGGACCCCCTGGTTCCCCTTGGCTACGTCTATGCTCCAAGTGAGGTAAACAAAAAAGGTGTCAGCAAATTTTCCGCGAGGTTTCTAGCGTTTTCCAACAAAATTTCAATTGTTCAAAAAATAGTGCTGTCCTCGAGCCGAGGACAGGGCAATTTTCGAGGACTTGAGGCTTCAAGGCCAAGGACTTGACCTTCGAGGCCAAGGACTTCAAAACGTGTCATCGAGGACTCCACCTCTGCTAACAAGCTAACTAAAAAAAAACTTTAGCAATAAAACTGTATTTTCAAAATGAAATTCTAAATTCCAGAAATGACATAAGCAAATTTTGGGGAGTAATTAACTCTCTTACCCCTCAAAATGCTAAACCTAACTATCCTTCAACTATTATTGTTGGCAACTCCGTTCTAAAAACTCCTGCTGAAATAGCAGACAAATTTAATAAGCATTTCTGTAGTATCGGCAAGAAATTGTCTGATGAGGGCGAGGCTAATATTGCCAACCCGTCTGATTTTAACCAGTTCCTTTGTAATAAAGTTTGCTCTTTAATGTTTTTACGTCAAACAACTGTTTTTGAAATTTTTAATCTGATTAAGCAGTTAAATTGTAACAAAAGCAGTGGAGCAGATGGAGTTTATGATTTTTTTTGTAAAAACTGGAGGGATGGTGATCGCTCCTATATATTGTCTGTTCTTTATAATGCATGCTTTAAATTCAGTGTATTTCCCTCAAATCTTAAAATAGAAAATTATTCCTGTCTTTAAATCTGGAGTTAAAAGCCAAGTAACTAATTATAGGCCCATTTCCATATTATCGCGCTTTTCAAACATTTTAGAAAAAGCCGTATATGATCGAACTATTAATTTCTTAAATGACCGTTCAGTGCTAAGTTCAACGCAATATGGTTTTAGGTCTAATTTTTCAACAGAGCATGCTGTTCTTGATATAGTGAATACTTGTTACGATGATATTGAAAGGAAGGTGTACTCTGGCTTCATAGGCGTAGCAGGATTTTTGATTGGGGGGGGGCCCAAATCTCAAATTACATGCAATGACGTCATCAGAAACTTCGAAAGACGAATTTTTTGTGAGGGCAAAGCTTTCGTAGAATGGAAGATCAGAAGCCGTGGCCTGGTGTTGGTACAAAACTTGGAACTCGTTGAAGGAGAAGGCCTAAACCAATACTGAAGACCTCAAGATGCAAAAATGTCAAAAATGGGAGACGTGTTTGAGTAAAAAAGTGTACTGTAATTCAAACGTATCACAGACGGGGTGTGGGGGCGGAGAACACAGCCGCCGGAAGCTATGGTGGTCTGGGGGCGAAGCCCTCAGCCGCTGGGCGATTTTTCGTAATTTTTAGAAAAAAAAAGCTATTCTAATATCATTGGATCACATTTCGCACGTATTCAGAGCCATTTAAAAGTGCTAAATTTTTAACATTTGAAAGCCAATTGAAAAAATTAAATTGCTCTGTCCTCTTTTTGCACGCAATTTAAGCCTAAAACACGTTTAAAATTTTGCATTTTGGGGTTAAATTTTGTAAGTGATTTGGCCCAGGTAGGGTAAGTAAAGTACATTGCCTCCTGCAATATTTTAGCAGTAAATAACAATTCAGTCGAATATTTTCCTTAGAGATTATTGTTTTGTGATGAAAACAACTAGTTGTAGGAGTACTTATACAGCCAGAGGGTACCGGCTCTCTCAATTCAAAAATTTGTTTAATGAGCATTCGCCTTACTGTAGCTAATTTTTTTCAAAATTCCTTTGTTACATAAAAACTGGCGAGGTGGAGGTGAATTGTTATTGAAAAATGTACAATGAATAATTACGCCTACAAACCATGTGATTGCCCGGACCGGAGTTACATTGAGTCGGGCCGCTGGCACTTTGGGATTTTTGCAATATTTTCCTGCCAAAGACAGATGAAGACCAAAAAAAAGTCTTACCATTTGAGCGCGGGGCCCCTGGCATTGTGCCATTCGTTAAATCCGGCCCTGGTATTGCATTACGTTCATAAAAAGGTTAGATGAGGGCCTCAGTGAGCAACTTTTAGGATAAAAACCCTTAATTTCACTCAAGTTATACGTTTAAATTGGTTGGCAAACATTAAATTGAAGGGATCCGGGCCCCCTGGATCAATATTATTGTTGGGGGCCCATTTAAATATTATTGCAGGGGGCATTTTTAAATTGGTTGGCAAAAATTAAATTGAGAAGGCCCGGGCCTTTTGAATGAAATACTATTTGGGGGCCTATTTAAATGTGATTGTAGGGGCCTATTTAAATTGGTTGGCAAAAATTAAATTGAGGGGGCCCGGGCCCCTTGGATCAATGTTATCATTGGAGGCCGATTTAAATTGGGGGCCATTTAAATATTATTCTAGAGGGCCCGTTTAAATTGGTTGGAAAAAATTAAATTGAAGGGCCCGGGCCCACTGTATCAATATTATTGTTGGGGGCCCATTTAAACTGGGGGTTATTCAAATATTATTGTAGGGGGCTCATTTAAATTTGTTGGTAAAAATTAAATTGAGGGGGTCTTGGCCCCCTGGATCAATATTATTGTTAATTACTGCTATACGCGTGTTCTGTAGTACATGAAGATGCTAAAAAAAAACTGAAACTGAAAAACCAATAGTCTTTTTTGTAAAATTTTTATCATTAGTAGCATTTCAATTGGGGGGGTGGGCGGTTTCCCTGGGCCCCCCTGGCTACGCCTACGGTTGGAACCCTGGCACTTTGGAATTTTTGCAATATTTTCTTGCCAAATATAGGTGAAGATCAAAAAAGTCTTATATGAGCGCGGAGTCCATGGCACTGTGCCATTTTTTACCTATGTCCCTGGTTATTGCATTACGTTCATAAAAAGGTTGCATGAGGGCCTGAATTAGCAACTTTTAAAAGATAAAACCCTTAAGGATAAAAACCCTAAATTTCACTCAGGTTATACGTTTAAATTGGTTGGCAAATATTAAATTGAGGGGCCCGGGCCCCTTAAATCAATATTATTGTTGGTGGCCCACTTAAATTTGGAGCCATTTAAATATTATTGTAGAGGGCCCATTTGAATTGGTTGGCAAAAATTAAATCGAGGGGCCCGGGCCCCCTGGATCAATATTAATGTTGGGGGCCATTTAGATATTGTTGTATGGGGCCCATTTAAATTAGTTGGCAAAAATTAAATTGAAGGGGCCCGGGCGCCCAGGATCAATATTATTGTTGGGGCCCATTTAAATTGGGGACCATTTAATTAAATATTGTTGTAGAGTGCCCAATTAAATTGGTTGGTAAACATTAAATCGAAGAGGCCCGGGCCCCCTGAATCAATATTATTGTTGGGGGCCTTTTAAATTGGGAGCCATTTAGATATTGTTGTAAGTGGTCCATTTGAATTGATTGGCAAAAATTAAATTCAGGGGCTCGGGCCCCCTGGATCAATATTGTTGTTAATTACTGTTGTATGCGAAGATTCTAAAAGAAACTAAAACAGAAAAAACAATAGTTTTTTTTGTAACATTTTTATCATTGGTAGCATTTGAATTGGGGAAGGGGCTCGGGCTCCCTGGGCCCTCTGGCTACGCCAATGTCTGGCTTGGTGTTTCTCAATTTCGCTAAAGCTTTTGACACTGTTGATCATCATATTTTGCTCCAGAAACTTGAGCATTATGGAATTAGAGGGATAGTTCTACAACTTTACCAATCTTTTTAGAAAACAGAAAGAAATTTGTGTGCATCAATAAATTTTGTTTTACTTTACGTGACATTAACATTGAGGCTCTTCAGGGCTCAACCCTTGGTCCGCTGCTTTTCTTTTTATACAGGGTTGGCTAAAAAAAAAATTGCACCCTTGGACAAAGTGTCATAACTTTTTTTGGGAATGAGATAACATTTTAAAATTTTTACCATTTTTTTACGACAATATATTGCGTAGCTGTGTAAAATTTTGTTAAAAATTTTCATAAAATAACAAAATTACAGGTGTTTAAGTAGTGAGTATCACAAACTGTATTTGCATGATAATTAACACGGCACAAATAGTAAGCGATTGTTCATTCGTTCAATATTTTTCGATGTGTAGTCCGTTTTCTGCAATCACCAACCGCACAGGAGATCAAAACCCATCGATGGCGTTATTGATTACCGTATGGAGCAATGCTTCCCACTCCTGAAGAATGGTTTCTTTCAATTCTGTGTAGTTTTCAAATCTTCTTCCGCGGTAAACATTTCGCTCCAGAGCGCTCCAAACGCAATAATCGACTGGATTAAGATCTCTTTAAGATAAGACTAAAATCTTTAAGATAAGATAATTTCAAACTTATTATCATTTGAAAAAAGATTTGTTAGCATTCAGGCATTGTTACGTCGCAATAAGTATAGAAAGGCCAATTATAAAAAAAAAAATTATGTTACCTGCAAAAATACCTTTGAACGCACTTTGTGAAAAGAGATTGCAGTCTTCAATGTTTAAATGAACGTCATTTTATAACTTCTTGGAATTTCGATGTAAAATTTTAAACAGCTACGCAATATTTCGTTGTAAAAAAATGGTAAAAATTTTAAATTGTTCTCTTCATGCAAAAAAAAGTTATGGCACTGTGTCCAAGGGTGCAATTTTTTTTGGCCAACCCTGTATAATAATGACCTTCCTAATAGTGTTAATAGTGTACTTCGCTTGTTTGCAGATGCTACTTGGTTACTTGTTAATTCCTCTTCGATAGACCATTTAGGAAGCAAATTAACTATCGAACTAAGTAATGTTAATGAGTGGATATTAGCTAATAAGTTAACTTTAAATGCTAAGAAATCAAATTTACTTATAATCAACCCCAAATTAAACTCTCCTCCTGTTAAAATGAACATAACCTGCCCTGCTGGATCAATCAAATCTGTTAACAAAGCCAAATACTTACAGTAGGTATATATCTTGACTACAAACTAAATCTTTTGGATCATATTGAAGTAGTTGAAACTAAAGTGGCACGCTCAACTGGAATTTTATATAAGCAAAAATATGTTTTACCAAAAGATGCTTTATTGCAACTTTACCATTCTTTAGTGCATTCATACTTCATTTACGGGCTTACTGCGTGGGGCAATACATTTCCAACTTATATTTCTAAACCACGTAGGTTGCAAAATAAAGCATTAAAATTGTTAGTGGAAGTAGTTGGAATGGAACTGCTACTCCTCTTTATAAAGCTTTAAAAATTTAGCCATTACCATTATTATTACACTTTTCAACTGTTAAATTTGTGTATATCCATAATAGATTGCGTTTTCCTCTGCAATTCGATAACTACTTCACTCTAACTCAACGTGTACACTCACGCAATACCATATTCTCTTCTAACAACCAATTCATTATTCCATTATTCAAAACTCAAAGGAGATAAGTTGTGGAACCCCATACCAGAATACTTAAGAAACTATTCCTTTCCAAAGTTTAAAATTGAGTACAAAAACTTTTTACTGTACTGTGCGGATTGAAATTTTTTGTCGTCTCTCTCCTATAGCTCTATGTAGATATTTAGGAGAAAGTGTTTCTAACCTGCCTTTGCTTTGATGTGCCCTTTCGTAATTGCTCCGTTTTCAGTTTGTTTGTTTTGTTTTGTTATTTTGTTTGCAGGTAATGTATCGAGACCGTACGTCCAGTTGCTATTGAATTACTTATGTCACTAACGTGACAATAGGGTGGTTGCTGACTTGAAGCCCTTACGGTCCCTTCGCAGCCACCCTGTCGCAGCAATTGCACACTGATTTTTTCCCTCAATTTAAAATTTTACGTTTATTATTATGATTGCGACAAATAAAATAACTTAAACAAATAAATAAAAATTGAACAAATAAATTTTTAAGTGCTCGCCTTAACCTAAATGCATCAAAAAATGTATATTTCAAAATTCCATTAACAAAATTTAGCTACTGCGCCGTCTGCAAAAACAACATCAATTCTTTTTCCCAAAACTGCAAAATAGTGGCGGCTCGTGACCGTTTTGAAAGGGTAAGGTACAAATTATATAAAAACATTTGGGCCCTAAAAAGTCAACGTCGTAGATAAATTGAACTACGATAAAAAAGTGTACACGTATTACCAAAACTGAGCTTTTTAGGTCAACAGTAGTCTATTTTGCTGTTAACTTTGTAATTATTTGAAATTTATGCCTCATCTATTGTAATGTCTCAAATGCAAAAGTGGCGCGCCGAGGACCGGGCACGGACAAGAAAAACTAGTTTAGATTGGTATCACTGACGTCGAAAGTTCGATTCAAGATTCGGCCGTCGTTACCGGCGCGCGACTGAAGTCATGTTTCAAAACCTTATGGATAGACATTATTTCTCCTTAAACATTAATTCTTTATTTAAATATGCGTTAAGCCATTGTTTATCATAACATCGCTCGAAGCAGCCTGGCAGTTTTAATCGTTAATTGTTTTAATGATTGGAATTCTTTAAGAAAGCAAAAATGCCTATGTAAAAACTTATCTGATCTTATATGCCTATGTAAAAACTTATCTGATTTCCTCCTTGTGAGTTTCATTGAACTATAAGATTTTATGATTTAGGGTACTGTATGTTACAATAATAAATTGTATATCATATATTATAATAAATTAAATTGTATATTATATATTATAATCATATATTATAATAAATTGTTACAATAATAATAGATTTAGGGTACTGTATGTTACAATAATTGTATGTTAAAATAATAATAAATTGTATAATAAACTGTATGTTAAAATAATAATAAATTGTATATAATAAATTGTATAATAAATTGTATGCTATAATAATAAATTGTATAGATGAATAACTTATGCTTCTAAATGCTACCCGTGAAGATGGCCTAAGTTACTGGTCGAAACACGAAAATCTATAGTTTTAGGTTGACAATCATTGAATGAAATTTTAATGATTCTAATTATCTGATCTAATTAAACAAAAATTCCCGAAACATAATAAGTACACTTCTATAGTTTAATCCTTACGTCAGGTATTTTAACCACGAAGCAATATTGATCTGCAATATTAATAAGACCAAAGATGCTATAAATGGCTTTGGCTGTACAATTATTGAGTTGACGTTGCTTGATTATTATTTTCAACTTTTCGAAACATTTAAATATTTAAAGAAAATAACCAGAAGCTGTTAAAGTTAGTGAAAAAAATTTGAAAGAGGCGCATTTAAATTATTTATCTGACTATCAACGACCACATATTAACAAATTCATGTAACGCAATTGGGTCGCAATTTAAAAGCATAATAAAGTTCAGTCAAATTTGGATATTGTAGCGAGATCGCCGGATATCACTTGCGATGTTTGGTTCTAGTTTAGCATATATCCTTCCACAAATCTACAGTTTATACTAACCGCAGTATCCGACAACAGTACAAGATGTAATATCAGTGGCGCCGCTAAGAATGGTGATGCCCGGGGCGAAATTTTGTGGTGTCCCCCTTCATAATGTATAGAAGGCTGCCAAAGTTATATTTTAAAGATAGCGGTACCACTTCATTACTGTAGATGGCGGTTAATATTTGCCTAGCTCGATAACTTCTCATTGAAAGATTCTCAAATTTGGAAGTACAGTATGAGCAAAACACGTCTAGTATCAGGCGTGTAATCAAAAATCTGCACTTGGGGGAGGGGCTGTGTTCGAGGTTCTGGAAGTTCCGCCAGAAGCCATTGGGGGTCTGGGGGCGAAGCACCCAGAACTCGAAAAATTTTGGTTTTTTTTAAATAACTTAGTTTTAGGCTTTTTTTTTGATAAAAATTACTGCTTTTTAGAATTTTTGATAAAAATTAGGCTTATTAGAAATCTGGCGGCATAGAAATTAGCAGTGCAAAAGCACGATTAGACTCAGGCTCGCAGTCAGAAATCTGCAATGAAGGAGAATGTTTCGGGGGTCTGGAGGCGGGACCCCTAGCGCTTGAAAATTTGTTGTTGTTTTTTTTGTAAAATTAACTTAATTTTAGACCAATTTTGATAAAATTAATGCTTTTGAAATGTGGCATAGAAATTAGCAGTACAAAAGCACGATTAAACTAGTCACATAAATGGGCAATGGCTACGTGGGAGGTGGCTTATGGTAAAATTTCAGATCTCTTATTTAGAACTTGGTACCCTTAATCATAAAATCTTATAGTTCAATGAAACTCACAAGGAGGAAACCATTTCGTCAAAATTTAATAGAGCAAAATAATAGGTGGGGGGGGGGAATGGAACAATATTTGAGTCGAAGTGTTTGGTAATTAGCTAATACTGAATTGCCCCCCGTCCTACACCTGAGCCTATATATTTCTTTTGTATGAAACGTATATTCAGCATGTTTCAGCAAGTGATCAAATTTGATTGCTTAGTGTAGGCAATTTTCAAAGTTTTTACTAGTTTGTGATTTATATTTTTCACAAATTAACGACCCTCTTGTAAATAAATGTTTCAAAAGATACTTAAAACCATTTTTTAGTCCATTTCAGTGTGATAAACATTTTCAATGATGTTAAACATACTCGTATTGTTGTTTCCTTTTTTGTTCGATTGGTATTATAAAATGGTATCACCCCAAAATGGTGACACCCAAGGCGGGCCGCCCTCCCTTCCCCCCTTAACAACGCCACTGTGTGATATGTTCAATAGTTTAATGCTTGCTATCCAGAAACACATTTTTACATTTCAGCTTATTTTTGTCCATTTATCACGACGGAGAGTGAAGAAAGACTATAGCTGTGACGTCACCGCGTACAATTTCAATGCGTTATAAAAGCTGCTGAGTGAACAACTTTTCTCAAGAGTTTTCAAAAATTTTTTATTATTAAAATAGTTACAAAAATGCAATAATTTTCTAATTTTTGTGGTCGAGAGGGAGAGGGGGGGGGGGTAAAGGTGATTAATTATTTACTGGTCGCCAAAGCAATTCTAAAAATCTCCAAAATAAACGTTGAAAATATTAATAAAAAAAGAAAAAAGAGCAAACAATGTAGGGTATGCTGCAGCTTTTTCAGCTTCCATTACAAGCCGCCCCTGCCGCAAAAATATTTAAACCCGGGTCAAAGTAATCTTATTCCTTAATGAATATGATAAGTGCGTCATTTGTTTGACTGTGCCCATTATTTATACAGTCCATGCAGCCATCTTTACGTTAATACAATAATCATCGAGATAGATCAGTCTCTTTTCACCTTGGGCCGGATTTTGTCGACAAATAATGATATGATCAACGGTTTGACTTTTCGTTACCAGTAAAGAATGGCTGAGATGTCCCCACAAATATAAGTACAAGTTTAAACTTCCAAATCCTGCCCTAAAGCGACTCACGATGATCGGGTCGCTTAGCTGAAGAATTAAAAAATACAGATGATTTGCAGGCGAAATGCCAAACTAGAATAATCGCCGTCAAATACAAGATAACATGCTTTCATCGATTTTTAATTTCTATGCCCACTACGTTTGAAGCATGTAGATGATTGTAGAAAAGATGACCAATTCGGGAAATAACTCTTATTTAATAGGAAAACTGTTACAGTATTGCACTAAGATTTACCGGTAAACAAAAGTCAATATTGGTTATTGAAAATAAAAAAATGGACATTTTTATTATTTTTCTCAATATATATTTTCTCAAAAATAGTTTTCGAGGAAGTGAAATTTTATTCTGGAAAATAGGTTTTCGGGGAAATGTCCATTCGGCCAAATGTACATTCTGGAAAGCGTAAGTTCAGAGAAATGTTTTTCTGGCAAGTGTTTTTCAGGGAAATGTTTTTCCGGGAGGTGTAAGAATACCTCCCATGGCCGTACATATAATCTTTAACTGGTTATTTTTATGATAAAGCAAAAATCTCTACAGGAAATCTTCACGTGGATTATTATTTACTGCTAAAATATTGCACGAGGCAACGTACCTTGATTTCCCTTATCTGGGCCAAATCTCTTACAAAATTTAACCCCAAAATGCAAGATTTTAGGGTGTTTTGGACTTAAATTGTAAGTAAAGAAGGATTAACTAATCTATAATTTTTTCAATTGGCTTTCAAATGCTAAAATCTAGTTGTTTCAAATGGCTCTAAACACGTGCGAGTTGTGATCCAATGGCATTAAAATAACTAGTTTTTTCAAAAAATTTCAAAAAATTGTCTTGCGGCTGGGGGTCTTCGCCCCCAGACCCTCGTCTGTGATACGTTTGAGTTACACTACTTTGCTCAATTCGTCTCCCAATTTACACTTTTGGGGGAGGTTTAAATTCTATCCCTTTAATAAAATCCTGGTTATGTGCCAACACACAGGCCACGGCTTCTGATCTTCCGAACTACAATATCTTTGTCCCACAAGAACTCCCTCTTTCGAAAATTTCTGATGACGTCATTGCACGTGATTTGTGGTTTGGGCCCTCCCTCAGTCAAAAATTCTGACTACGCCTATATGAAAATAGTGCAAGTAAATTCTATATTTTGAATAATCAAAAGTGTTCAGCTATACACAGCTTTAGAGGTGAACAATTACTGGCTACAGAAACTTGTGTAACTACGAGTATATAATAACTTCATTAATAACTTTAACTTGATTATTTTTTGGAAATGTATGCGGAACAAACTGCATCTCTTAAAAATGTTGTTTGACACGATAACTTTCAATTTCGTTTGTTAACGATTCACTGTGAACAAAGATTGTTACAAAAACAGAGTTCTTTGACTGAAACATGCACAGACATCATGGTACAAATGTACAACTTTCATTAAAAAACATTCAATTTATTCCTATTTTCTGCTAGCAATCAACGAAGCGAGTTTTTAATCACGATAAAATTTTCACGAATCACAATTAAGTTTTACAGAAAAAAATTTCAGCTTGTTTGGGTAAGATAAGAGGACAAAATGTCTCCAGTAAATGAGTTTTATAAACTAACTTGCCCATCTCTGATCACTTACTTACCAGTCAGCATGTCCGCAAGTGCTAATGAGAGCTTGCAGTAATCCATTTTGTCCGCTTTTCCTCTTTTATGACGTCGATAACTAACCAAAATTATCAGCAAGTTTCCCAAAATGATCGCCAATCCCAGGCAAACAAAAAAAAACAAAAACGTTGCAGCAAGACCGACGTCACATCTTTCACAGTCGCTGATTGATACGTTGCCGCATTCTTGGTAAACGCCGTTTGTGCAAAACGCAGGTTTTCCACACAAAATAGTACGTGATTCATCTTGTAAGGGTTTGGAAAAGGTTTTATTATCTAAAAAATAAGAATGTTCAAGGAACGGTTTTCCCTCCAGAATATAGGCCTATTTGTTGATCACGAAATAAGAGCATTTAATCATGGTTAATGGTTATTTTAAAATGTTATGAAAAATTACGGCCAAAACACTTCACAGTTTAGTTGAAGAGGCATCATAATTAATAATTATTAATTATAATTAGTTTATAACTATAATCCAATAAATAATCATAAAAACACCTACAAAAACGTTAAAACAACGTCCCCAACAGTCTGTTTTGCCGATAGGCTCTTCATTTTCATTTTCTCCTGAATTCGACCTCATCAATTGCTCTTTTTCCTGAAGTCGAGCTCTCTCACTGCGCAATCGACCAAGCACCTACCATAAACAGGCTCTGACCTAGCGTATTCGAGCTCTCTGTTTGGTTTAAAACAAAAACCCCTATACTCCAGTAAATATATATAAATCGAATGGCTTACTTGGCTGAGTAGAGTTTTCAATCGATATTGTTTGGGACGGCACAGGTTTCAATGTCGCTAAAGCTGGAAAAATCCCATTTGGCGGAAAAAAAAGATTTGGATCAGGAGGTGAAAGAGTGGATGGTGACATTGAAGAGAAAAGGAATGGAGGAATCTTTGTCAAGCCTCTTTGTGGCTTTAATGTTGTTGTGGTAGGACTGGTTTTTCTTGGGAGATCAGGAATTTCTTGGAACCCAGGAAAGAAAAATATAAAGTTACTCATATTTGCAGTTTTGAAGTTTCGATTTGAATAAATGCTTGTGTTTGCATAAAAATTTTAAAGTTTTTGCTCGCTCCACACAACCTGAAATCAAACGATATGTTATATTTAAAGCAAAGTGGAATTTGCTTTTGCGATCACCAAAAAAATCAATATAACAATTTTTGATTTAATCAAAAACAATACAGCCAAAATATTGTTGAACATTATTTATTGAGACGTTTCGGTTAATTTCTTTAAACCATTTTCAATCTAGAACATAAAAAATAAAATCACAGCTGACTCTTAAGGGAAAATCGCAGACTTAACGAGTAAAATTAGAGTTTTTGTGATTACAAAACATGTACTATACATGATGTCTGGATAGGTACGCGGAAAACACATATGTTTATTAAGGCGTGAATTTTTTTTGTGCTGCCCCACCTCCTATTCCCATTCGTCCCTACCGTGCTCAATATGAACGGTACTAGCGAGTAAAAAATCCAAAATTTTTTGATTAATATAGCCCGATTACAAAACTTACCGTAAGTAAAGAGGAATTGAAGTTTTCCGCATAACGTGTCCGACTAAATTGCACTAAACAATGGCGGGACTTAACAAACAAGGCAAAATATGAAATTTTATTTTTTATTTTCTAGATTGACAATGGTTTAAAGAAATTAACCGAAACGTTTCAATTAATATGTTCTACAGTATTTTGGCTGCATTGTTTTTGATTAAATTATTCAAGAAGTTCATTTATCATGTTCCTAAATTTTTGATTGATTGTAGCAACAATGGTTAACTGTGATTACTGCACTTATCTTTTTTTAAGTTGATTTCAACACTTGATTCTATATACTGTATTTCTTTGTATTATCCATTCACACAATCCAACGTCTGTTAGATCTTACTTTTATTAACCCTTTGAGTAGATGCTATAATCAACTTCTATTGCATATTAAAGTTTTTTAAACCAGCTACCGCTATATTTATCCGTTTCTTTAGATCTCTCAATCTATTAATACGCCATTTCAACAAGGAAGGCTTTATTTCACTTGAAAATTTGACTCGAAGACGTTATTTCTTAAAGGCTTTATATTTCTCAAAGGCTTAAAATTTTGACTCGAAGGCTTTCACTTAAAATTTTAACTAATTTTTTTTTAATTTTGACATGAATCTAACCCAAATTTAAATGTTTAAACTCCTAAACTAACCTCAAATCTAAACCAAACTCTACCTCAAACTCTACTCTTGACTCTTCAATGAAAAAAAAAGGAGAAAATGCCAAGATAAATATTCCTCATTTGTGCTTTATACTCCTGGCTAAAAAATTTTCGTGAAATGGTAACTCAATTTTGACAAACGAACAGTGTTGTTTGGCACTGTGGCGTAATAATAGTAAAGCGCGAGCTTGACAAATCTCGCGCACTTGTTCGATTCGCATTGCTTTCGTAAGTTTTATTTGCTGAACCTTGCATAAAAGTTCGGATTGGAGCAGCGCTGTCTGCTTAAAAAATAGCTAAGCAATGTGCTGATAAAAGATACAAAACCTATTATACTAGTTCCGAAAATTTATCGATTCCGAACCAGTCTAGCATGGAAACCAAACCTTCCGAACCCAAAATTACCTTATTAACTACTTCAACAACCAACCCTTGGTTACTAAATTTTTTTGGAGAGTAAAAATACTCGTACTGAATTATTGTTGCTTTCGGAAGGTCTAATTGTATAGTTGATGTTTTCCCATCAAAACTTGGAAATTTACACGAAACTTTATCTTCGAAATATCTGGCGTTGACGCCGTTCATGGAATGACTCACAGCCCGTTGCAAGACATAGCATGATACATTTTTTTGCTCTATCTAACAGATTATGTACTTCGTTATACAATAATATGAGCTAAAGTTTTGCATTGCAGTAAATGGTATAAAGACAGTTGATTGTGTTGTCATCTGCTGACACGTGTTTGTAACATCATCCTTGCAACGGGCCGGGCCAATTGAGGTTTACGGAATGTGTAAATGGATTTTACCTTAACAGTAGCAGATTCGCTTGCACTGCTGCCCATTAATAATAATAATAATATTATCCTCAATCAGTGAGTAGGCAGAATTCAGAACCCAATGTTTAAATAGGGACTTCATGTAAAATGAAAAACTTATTTAACAATATAGGGCAATCGTATTACATTCGATTGTAGTTTACTCCATCCTTCATGACCTAACCGTTACAGAGATATTCAAACACAACCCAGAGTTCTCCTTTTTCTCTAAAATATTTTGCCGATTTAAAAAAAGTTTTCAATTGAGTATTTCACAAATGGTTGTAAAATCAAATTTTAAACAAAAAATCAGTTTTGTAAAAGCCTTTCTAGAAATACGCATTAAGCGGCTTTTACCGAACATGCGTATTTACGCATAAGCGTAAAAATACGCGTATGTGCATAAAATTTTTGCGCGTGAAGGCTTGTGTTACATATTGCCGTTTACTGAACACACGTATTTCAGGAAGCGTGTTTCAGTGCGGTTATTTTTTTACGCTATACAAACTATAAAATACGCCTAGGGTACGCGTTTTTTCAGTCATTTATAAACAAAAGTTTTGAGGAGTGACGTCGCCAGGTTGCTTGGTCAAGCGGTGAATATACTTACCATTGAAATTTTACACATGGGTTCGGTTCTCACCAACCTCAAAGCATTAAATTTCTTTCATACGCAGTAATGTTTTTTGCTATTAATTTTTGGGGCTGTTGTTTGGGATTTTTGACAAGTTTTCTAAAACTAGGCCTAACTACCACCTTGATTAATCGAAGTTTGTTTTTTAGTCTTTCGCTTCTTATCAAATTAATGGTTCATTCTCGCCGTAATACGCCAAAGCGTGTAACGAGTTGGCGGGGCCCATCTCCGCTTCATTGCGCCAGCGCAACACAGCTTCTGTCGAAGAAATGTCGCAGCGGTGAGGAACCGTTGGCAACACTCACTGTCTGATTTGAGCGGCCCGAAATTTGAACCGCAGACCTCCAGCTCCTGAAACGAACACGTTACCGCTCGATCAACGGAACGGTCGCTCCTTCTCGTCGTGTTAAATATTGTTTTTAAACGTTTGCTGAATTTGTGTGTTATCTATTTCTGGCAATAAGAGGTTACTACTGTAGTATTCTAACCACCGTAGTTTTGCTAGCAAATCAAACTGAAGACTGCAGAAGCAACTCGGTCGAACTTTTGATTTTTTTTTCACAAGTAACCTGATAACTCAATTCACTAGTGTGCTTTATAGTAAATTGTTGCTCAATGAAAGCATTTTGACAGAGATAGAAGTATTTACCTCGTATTTGGACTGTTATTTAGGGATTTTTATGAACATTAACTAAACGCTTTATTATTTGACTTGCTAATGAAACAAGTTTTTGAGATACGCTAATTTTTGAAATAAGAGAAAGTTGCAAACCACGTAGACCTTTCCAAGTTTTGGTTGTTTAACGAACCACAATTAAATTTTCCAGAATTTTTATTAAAATATAATCATTGAGTTTGTAAATATCCTTTGCTGTTGCAAACATTTAAAATACGTGATTGTGCCCTGTAATTGGAAATGGTTCGAATGGACGGAAGGTTAAATAATGCTAATTTGAACTTGATTTTGTTCTGGTTTGTGTCTTTGGGTTCTTTTTTTTCAAATATGATTTATTCTATTACTATCTCACGTCTTAAGTTTGTCAGAAAGCCATAATCACGCTATTAGATATTACAGTATATCAGCGACATTTTAACAAACAAATCAAACTTATTATCAAACTCACAAGTCATTCATTTATTTCATGCTTTTCATGCTTCCATCTTCGCATACGCGTATAAAATACGCGTGTTCCGTAAAAGCCGCTTTTCTTACATTTTACCGTAATTCAAAAACAAAAAACAGCAAAAACTAATAATAGCAATTTTTTGCTGGTCCGCGTAGACTTTAAAGATATTGCAAACAGGAGTGACAGCATCGATAGCTCTTACTTAAAACTTAGATGGTTCAATTTTTTTAAACAAAGATTATAACAATTTTTTTAGCAAGCTCCATTCATCAGAGAGTAAAGCTAATTCCTCCAAAAGCACAAATGCATCGAAAGTAGTAACCGATTTTCTTGGCGAGCCATTAGAAAAGAACAATGACTCAGAAGTCATTCGCTTGCCACCACATAAAAATTTTATTACGGGAATTTTTTAACACCCTGATCCTGTTAAATGCGGGTGTTGAGAGTTTTTTTTCATTAGGTCTAAACAAGTTCTTCACCCAAAGGGGTTAAACGACGAGAGCGGTGTTAAGCGATGCACCTTTCCAAATGCTTGTATTTTTTAAAGAAAATCAACATTTTTTTTTTACTGAGTGGTACGGTAAATAACTTGGTTTGAATATTGGTTTCGCGCTATAGCCTATTTCAGTTTAAGCAGTGAGTTAATTATAAAACTATATTTCCAAACGTCACACTTGCGCATAAGCTTTCGGTTGCGTTTGCAGAGCAATTAGTTTTCGGGGCTTGCGGAAACGCTTGCGGTGAAAGAATTTTTAAAGTAGTTGCGCTTGCGGCGTCATTTTTATGACTTGCGCTGCCTACTTCTGCAATCATATATACAAGGAAGTCATTTTTTATGCAACTAGATAGCGCCTCTTCGTAGCCAAGAAAAAAGTCTACAAGTTTCCTAATCAATATCCTTTTTGGTAGACGAACCGGGTCATCGTAACAATGACCACTGTTGAGCCATATAGGTTAGAAGTTAGAAGGCATTAGACATCTGATTTAATTTAAAAAATCATGTAACGATACAACACAATAACAATGACTTAGCAACAGGAACTGCTCTTGTGTGTTTGTCGTAGTAAAAGGTTTTCATTAAACTAATTGTAACGAAAAGATCAGCCTAGCTGTTCACGAAAATTTTAGGGTCTGAGTAGAGTACAAAATTAAACCTGAGTTCAGGCGCGTAGCCAGGATTTCGAAAAGGGGGGGCGGCTTTTTTGGAAGTTTGATGTAACTGTAAACGAACTTGACCCAAATTTTCATTAGTCTCAAACGAGATTGAAGCGGTTTTTCTGTCAAATTTAAATGATCTCCAAAAAAAAAGGTCTTCACTAACTTTGGATGGGCTCCAGAACCTAAAAACTCCACTATTCTGGTCCACATAACGGCTACTCCTTCACAACTTCCGCTCCCAAATGCCGATGGGGGAGCTATTTTCGGTTTTGGAGCAAAAATCCCCCCCCCCCCCCCGCTATGTTACTGCCTGAGTTTTTTGTTATTTTAGGCCTTTCAATTCCGACACGATAGATTCTCCACGTAGCTAAATCCACGTGGATTTTCTCGGAGTTAGTAATTATATTTTTACTTGCGATGTTTTCGGCGTTTAAAAGAGCGATTACACTAGACGCAAAGAGAAGGTTGGCAACTTTTGAGAGTCCTCGCTTGAGTCACTCGCTCAAAATAGACCAATCACTCATCACCAGTTTTGTCTAAGTGAAGGTAAAACGGTATTCAAGTCAAGTTTTTTACTCTTGACCAAAATGTTGGGATAAGCCTAAAATGCATTTTTACCAAATTTGAAGTTTTTACACCTTTCCATTTTCAAGATTATTCCATTTCATAATTGACAACTTTCCTCTTACTCAGGAGTCGAAATGAACTTTTTCAACAAGTGATTTCTAATGTCTACGTACCTGAAAAAATTTCAGCTTGCCCGAAAAAATATAGGTACATTAAGTTTTGAGGCTGTTTTTTTGGAAGAAAATTTGTAAAATGGCAAAAACACTGAATTTACATATTACGTGTATCGTATTTCGAGTCAAATTTTTGTACGCTTTTGCTGTGGTAAGATGTCGTGATAAATAACTTTTTCCAAATGCATTACGCAAAAATTGATTTTTTTTATTTGTACTACATTTTTAATCGCGAATATTTTGGAAACTACATTAGCCAGAGAGCCGAAATTTTTTGCAAAAGTTATTGGAGCTAAAATATCTTCAAAATAATCATAACAAAAAGATGGCAAAATTCTTGACGTTGTCTTCATGCAGCGGAGGGTATAATAACTGCACGTGTGATATATGAAACAGCGGTTAAGGCGGCAAGCGTGGGAAATTTTTTTCGGAAAACGTAGCACTTTATGCCCAAAAGTTGCAAAGTGCGTCTGAGAATCGAAAAATTTGCGAGCGATTAAAAAGGGTTACTTGCGATCAAACAAAGTTTTCATTGTGATGATTGTAAAGTGCAAAAATAAAAAAGCAACAGCTTTCTCAACTTTCATTTTATGTTATTGCAACGAAAGCCGACCTAAATTGCATTTCTAAATAATCTTGTTTGATGTTGTTTAATACGCTGTATTTTTTTAGCTTGCCCGTAGGGGAAGTTAGCCGAAAAATAACTTGCGCGAGGAGATTTCAGCTTAATTCGGGCAAGCGGGCAAGCGGGCAAGCGTTAATTTCGAACCCTGCTCTTATAACTGCCATTTTATCAGTATTGTGGCAGTAGATTAACTTTGGGAAAGCTGGTTATAGTTTCTGAAAAGAAGCTAAATTTTGCACTTCCAAACCTTTACTTTGTTGTACAATTACCTAGCCGCAAAACATTTTATGAGAATCAGAAACATGCAGTAAGTTTTTGAGATATTGTTTCTATAACTGGCAACCCTGGCAAAATTTCTAAGAGGAAAACGCCTTTCTAATAGAAAACAAAACCTGTTATATCTCAAAAAGGAAAGGTTGTAGAAAGCTTAAATTTGGTGAAGTTGGTCTTCAGATCTGTTACATTTTTTTAAGAGAAAATTGAGCAAGCCAATTTCCGACCTTAATGTCTTTTTAAAGCAACTGCTCGCGAAGTTTGGGATTGGTGAAATCTTTTACAAGCTGTCGATTACGTCAAATTTTGGTTGCTTCGCATCCTGTGTAAACGCACCTTTACTTTAAAGTGAGCGTGGGTGGTGCTGTGCTCAGTCTGTAACAGTTTACTTGATAATAAAGCCATGACGAATTCCATAACTTTTTTAGTCTAGAGTCATAACTTAATCTGCAATTCTTGTATCTTAAAGCATTATTAAATTACTCAAGATCACGAAAACTTTGTTTCATATTTATGCAGTAGTGTTTTTATTGATAATAGTGAGTACAGTTTTATATACACCGGATTTCAAATTGTAAAAGTAACGGCAAAAGGTTAAAATCACATAGTCCGTTTTGCATATAAACTCACCAAGACCTTAGGACAAAACAGACTGTTGCGCTACGAATTAACTTTTTGCTGTGAATTTTATAGTTGTATTTTGCTTTTATTTATGTACTGCGTGTCATCGAGCACTGTTCAGAAGATCGAATATGTCAATAATTTTCTATACCTGATTTCTTTAGATAATTATAGAACTTAAGAACTAATTAAAGGACTACTGTGTGATTGCAGTTATATCTTTATTTGCCAAATTGCCTTGGCCAGAGACAGCAAAGGGAACCTTTGCCCTCTTCGAGTCTAGCTGCTACCTGTTTACCACAAACAGTGAATGCTTCACACTGTCCGTTTTATTGCTTGACATCAAGCAAGGAAGTTGTGGATATCAATTTGTATAGTCTTGTAGTTTGAGCTGACCGAGAATCAAACATGGTATACTGTTTTAGTAGCTAACGCTTTATGCAGTCGTTACATTCATCGTGTATTATAGACTAAATGATTAAGCAATCTACGATACGTAAAATGATTAGTCTATACGTATCAGAGATATTCAGCCATTTCAGAGATATTCTACTTCAAGCTCAACGTAGAGTCTTCCCCAATTATAATTTTTACTGGCAACACTGACGTTTCAGTGCAGTAGAGTAGACTAGACCAAAGAAATTTATATTACCCCATGTATATTGCATAGGTTAAAAGACCTTTGTGGCGTTGCCGTAGGATATTATAAAACGCCGATGTTATAAACGATGTTATAACGACGATGTTATAAACGCCAGCGTTGCCAATAAAAGTTGATAGAGAAGCTTCCACGTCGTGTTTGAAGTAGAATAGTTCGGAAACGGCTGGTCAAGAAGGACCATCAATAGAGTCAACATCAATCTAATTTACTGCAATACGATTGCCCTAACTTTGGATCCCCACATTGATTTTGCGTTCAGTCCTCGTTTAACCCTTTATTACTCAACTGTAGGGCTACTGATGTCTCTATTCGTTACAAAACAGTAATTATTCAAAGTTGGTTTGCAATAAAAACCTGAATTTTACTGACTTTTCCTGTTTGTTTTTGCCAATTATCATGATGCTATTTTTGTTTATGCAACTTTAAGGGTTGAAGAGTAAAATGCTTTTTTTTTTGAAATATTGCCAATTCTGGTTTTCGGTATAAAATTTTAATTTCACGCTAAATGTTTCTGATAGAGATTATGAGAATTAGAATAAATTGGTGTTCGGGATTAAATTGATTACAATAATAATAAGCGTGACTGTTTGGCGACCGAAATCCTACTACGCCAGAGGTAACAAACGATTATTATTAGGGTTGTCTGTTTTTACTGGAAACGATTCCTATTTGTTTCACATGAAAAAGTTTTAATTAGTTTGAATACGTGTAGGCGTAATTTAGTGCTTCACTCCCTAAAACGGACAGATCACTATAAATTTGACACTTTAGAATCCAAAGCAGTCATTCTTTTATATAATATGAGCAAATCAGCAGCATTTGATCGAACTCAGTAATAAAATAAATCTTTTGGTATGGTGTAAATTGTTTTAGCAAATCAAAAAAAAACGAAAAAACTAGCATAGTTTCCAAGTTATGGTCAGATGGACATCAACCGCATTTTAAATTTTGTGTACGAAGTAAAAACACTGTAAAATATTGTAAACGGAACCACAATAGCCGTCATTATAGCCAAATATTATGCTAGTTTGTTGCTGCAAACATTTTGTTTAAAAGGTTTCAAATATTAGTAAAATGCGATATTATAGCAATACGCCAAAATTTAAGTAAATAAGGTAACTTTGCAGTTTATCGCGGTATTCTTGTAGCCAGCAAACTTGTGCGTTTATGAAAAAGACAGAATACTGCATGTGGTTTTGCGACAACTCTGTTGTACGTTGTCTGAAAGTTCACCGAGTTATCATTGTATGTGCAGTCAGTAGCATAGGCAGGATTTTGAAAAGAGGGGGGGGGGGGCGACGAACTTCAGAAAATTGGAGAAGAACAATTATCAGAATAAAAAATTGCTCCACCCAAAATCAGTCCAATTTTCCTGTCCAAAATTAGGTGAAGAGCAAAAAAAAAAAAAAAGATCTTCACTCAAATTTAGTCCCATTATTTGCCCGAAGTTGGGTGCAGGCCAAAAACAAACGTCTTCGCCTACCCTTTGTGTGCACTAATCTTCTGCCCAACTTACAAAGGAAGGCCATGCCGCAATTTTGCATACTATTCTATGCTGATTATACTATTCTGGCTACCCAAAGGGAGGGGGGGGCATGGCCCAATGGCCCCTCCCTAAATACGCCCTTACGTGCAGTTATTCACCCAAAATATAATTTAATTAATTTGTTGTACTGTGGGGCACTTTTTGTCCTCAATCATGAAGAAATTAATACAAATTTGCAAGATATATCAATTCACACTACGCATGAATAAAGCTTATCATACGTCGTATAACAATTCTACATCACCATAACAGTTCAAATAATTAAAAATTTCCGGAAGTTTTGCGATGTCTGAATAATTTTGTCGACCCGCAATACAAGCGTATTGAGTACGTCGTTTGCTTAATTACGACCGTTCATTAAGACGGCGTATAATATTTCTTAGCACAATTGGTACAGCACTGGTGGAGTATAAAGAGAACCTCCAAGAGAGAATTTTGAAATTATCAATTACCTCCGCCCACGTCCACAGTATAATAGCAATGTGCCTAATATTTTCTCGTTGTTTGAACTCACTAACTTTTTCTTTGCATTACACCACCACAAACCCTTCATGTTTGTAAAAGTAAAATTTGTAAATGTTGCAGCGTCGAAAAAAACAAAGACCTAGAAAATCATCCAAAACCATAAAAAATAACATTTTTTCCTTATAGTAAAGAACAGCCTTTTATTTAAACGTAGAGTTTAAAATTACATTTGACAGCAGCGTATCTAACGACTTCACAAAACAACTGTGCTAACTTTTTAAAGAAAGCTAATTTGCAAGATCAATGGTTTGTATATATCCACACGTTTTTCAAAATTTCGCCACCCCCAATTTACTAATTTTACTGACTCGTTTTTTACGCATCCTAGGATTTACAGCAAATGACCAAACTGACAATTTTTGTGGCTCGAATGACAATGCCATATTATATTGTGGCTCCTCAGAGTGGCTGCAGACTCGAAGACTTGCGGTCCTTTCGCCATCACTCAGGCGCTGCTTCCTTTAATCATACCTTTATACGTACTCTATTTCTTCTGTTTTTGTTTATTTAGTGGCGTCAATAAGCAAACTTAAACATGACAATAGCCGACGAAATATAATTAAGATATTGCGACAAACGAAAAATTGTATTTATGTATAAGTACCGGTACACATTTTTTCTTTCTTAAAATGTCGCGTTAAATTATCAATAGTAACTTTTTCTTTCTTCTCGCTGCTAAAGTTAAAAAGTAAAACAAAACCAACATCAGTTTTATGAGTTTCTGGTTTGAGAGATGAAAACATTATTCAAGTAGAATTTTTTGAACTTGCTTCTCAATCTTCTCTCTTGGGTAGATGGCAGAAATTTTGAGAATGCGAGTATGTTATATAACAACAATTTTCTAGTACAGCCAGTTCAACGATCACACTTTACAACAATGATGCACACCGTATAAATACTACAAGAAATGAGTATGCATTGTTAAAAAAAGCAATATTAGCAATGTAAAAATTCAAAACAGTGTTAACGAGTTATATACGGTAAAAATCACTCCAGCAGCCCAGACAGAAGTGCTGTAAGCAGCGTTTTAAAACTACATTTGAAACGCTTTTCGGATGTTTGATTTTATGAAGATAAAAATAATTTTAACAGCTAAAAATAAAAGCCTACGTTTGCATTTTGAGATTTAATTCTAATTCGTAGCTTAAGCTAATGTTTTCTGTTTGAAGGTGCAGAGTTGTAAACGGGCCAACTAGTTCACAGCCGAGCCCGGTCAGAACCCGAAAACATAAGCCCGAACCCGGTCCGAACCCAAAAACTAACTTGAAGCCCAAATCATGCCCGGAAAAAAACGAAAGTTAAGTTAGGTTTGAAAACTTTAGCAATGTTGCGAAGTTAATTTGATTATATTTTTGTGCACTTAAGACAAAAAGTACGTCTCAGGCTCGACTTAAGCCCGAAGTTTTTGTCAACTTTAGGCCCGAACCCGAGCTTGACCCAAAAAGATCGGCCCCACTTACAACTCTGTGAAGGTGTATGCTTCGGGTTCAGCAAATGGATAATGTAAAAAAACAAAAAAAAAAATCGGTGAAGGATAAGGTTCTTACATCCTGTGAATTATGGCACGTTTTTGTTGCCTGACAGTAAACGGAAGATTAAGGTAAAAAATTATAACTTGCAAAACTCGTTACAGGAAGCAGAAGAATTTATCATTTAACTGATTTTAGTTTAACACGCGAAACTTATTGTTGTCTTGTTACGAAAAATGATCAACAAAATCATCCTTTGGTTTTGAAAACAAGTACTGCGTAAAACTTCATAACTATGCAATAGCCTTTGACAAAATGCCAAGAAGAGAGCGATCAATCCTATCAGTCCTTTATTCTGCAACGATAACCCCAAACACGCAATTGCAGTGGGTCATCGGTTTAGTCAGCATGCAAAAGTGATTCGCGCATAGCAACATTTTTATTTTGAATCAATCAGCTATACTTAATTTACAGAGATGTCCAAACGACGATAAGCTAATCTGTAGATTAATATTGTTTCACTATTCACAGTCATGCTGATGAATTGATATGGTGAAAAATAAAGGAAGAGGCTATTTCACCGCAAATTTTTATCTACTTTTTTTTTATTTATTCTGAACCAAGTTAAAACGAAACTCAAATTCTTGTCTAACAATAATCCTATATCTATTCTTAAATGGAGTGCCAAGATACTTTCAATTAAACTTGCATTGTCTGCATGTATAGGACGTTCATCAATGCAATGTCAGCCAAGAATGGACGCATGGTCCGGTGTTACGCAACGTCAACAGCTAGAAAAAAAAAGGAAAATTTGCGCGAAATGCATTGCCCTTACCAGCCAAAATCTCAAAGAGCAATAAAAAACCCGAGGTCTCGTTACCCATAGTAAATCCGTTTTGTTGTACTAATTTAACAACCAAAATACATTGTTAAAGCAGACCATGCAAGCAAAGTATTGTAATGCAACATTAACTAGTGATACAATATTACACAGCCAAAATCTCAAAGAGCAAAAAAAAAACCCATGTCTCATTACCTATAGTAAATTCTTTTGTTACACTAATTTAGCCTGCAATACATTACCAGGCATGGACAAGTCGATAAGCTTTCGATTTGGAGAAAACTGATTTGCAATGTTACGTATTCATAAAAAGCACTCGCTTTTTTTCATCACCGTTACCATCGCTGTCAATAAAAAAGGTTTAGGTTGCTACGTCAATTGATCAATTTGGAACAAATCATATACCTTTACGGGGACTTTATTTTTTTACGTTACAGTGGAGTAAGGCTGCTTAGCACAAACCATTAGAGGTGTTACTTAGGCATGATTGAATGAGTTACGACAAAAAAATAAATAAATAAACACAACTTTTGTACGTGGTATAACATTCGTTTTTAAACATTTAAAATTAGTAGCAAAGATTATACAATGTGCATCATTTTTTAAATTACTTTCGTATATTTTACGCAAATTACTACAAAATCGAAAGTGCTTTGGTTTAGCAAAAACATAAAGTGTCCTTGTTGCTCTGCTTCCCCTACATCTTTTATTACCTATTTACAGGAAATAAAATCGCAGGTTCAACCTTATCTACAGCTACAAACCTTCATTTATCACTACCAAATCAACTTGGTAGCATTTCCTACAACTGTAATAATATACCAAAGATAAAACAACAAACTAAATGCATAAAAAAAATGTGCTCCACATAGCAGCGCATGTATAAATTAACATTCGCACAATGATATTTTCTCAGAGTACGTTCAACGACAACTATGTAGCTTTAAATAAATAATTTCTTCGCACAAAATCATGAAAATATGCTGGTTTCAAGCGCAACCAGAACTTTGCTAAGGAGCAAGGGAAAGGAGGAGGGGCCAAAACAGAAAATTAATTTTTTTGCTTGAAGAAATGTCTCTTTTGGGCAAAGTGCAGAGCAAACTTGTGCATTGTGCAACTTATAAAGATATCACAGACGAGGTTCTGAGAACAGAGCCTCACGTCGCCAAAAACCTCAGCGATCTTGGAGCAAAGCTCCCAATCGTCGGACAATTTTTGTTATTTTTTCAAATAAAGAAAAATTGCCGATTTAACGCCATTCAGATCAAATTTCACACATTTTCAGAGCCATTTGAAAGAACTACGTTGCAAAGCTTTTTAGCCAGTTGAAGAATGCAACTGCTTACCCCCTTCAGCTTATTTTTTACCTACAGGTTAGGTCTAAATTATATTTAAATGTTTGCGTTTTGGGGTTAAGTCCAAATTATATTTAAACGTTTGCGTTTTGGGGTTAATTTTTTTTTTAATCTTAGCTCAGACTCTGAATCTCCTTAAATTCCCCCCTCCCGCCTGAATGGTTGCACTTTGGTTGTTCTCGTTTCAAAAGTATCTGAAGTTGTATCTTCTTTCTTCATTGCCCGCTTTTCTGTGAGGGTTGCGGGGGCAGCAGCTCGAGATTGAGCTGCCACAATTCACGGTCTTCCATCACATCCATTATTTTGCTTGGGTAAAATCCCCAGCAATTCCGTCCAAGATCCTTTAGGTAATTGGTCCATCTAGTTCTGAGTTGTTCAAATGGTCTTCTTCTCCCATTTGCTTTGGCGAGTAAAGCTTGTTTGCGGAGTCTTTCCTGAGGCATTCTGCAACTGAACTCTTTTGACCAGAAAAGTGTCAAGTGTACCTTAAGGTCCCGTCGATAGGCTTAGCTTCTCAGCAATTAGAACATCACATTAAAAGTGCTGAGCAAAATTGCTACAGAGCTGTATCACCACGCTTGGTTTTTTTAAGCCAAATGAAGTATCGTTATTTAAAATTGCGTAAGCCACTGTGATAGTCGGTACGTAGGTCGCACAACCCAAAGGTTTCAGGAACGCATTAAGCACCATGTTCCAAAAACAATAAGGCAAAAAACCACTCCTATTCAGCAGCAGGGACCCTACCGATCCCAACCAACCAGAACAAAGCCAAATGGAAAATACAAAGCAAAAAGTAAGACTCAATTGGAACCAGAGAGCGATTCAGCCTTTGGCCAACATTTGTTGGAATCCAATCAGTGCGTACGCAACTATTCTGATTCGTGGTTTAAAATCCTAACCATAGCTCGTTTTCAATTTCACTTGAACCTGTTAAAAGCGATGTATATTTTAGGGAAAAAAACAGATTTATTTCGATAAGATCAGAGCCTGCTGTCACTATATAGATTGCATTTCCCTTTATTATCGATAAAGTCATCTCCTATAAAGAATGTATTTCTCCTTACAGTAGACTTCATTTTCCTTCAATGCATTTGGTCTATAAAAAAATCCTTTTCACCACATACTAGACCAGACAGAGATCGCAACTGAAGAGTTCTGTCCGAAAAGCTTACCGTAAAAGCTTAAATGAAATTGACTTTATTGAAAGTCATAATCAAATTCTGCTCCACCTCAAAATTGTTCATTTACTTCTTTGTCCTTCAAAGCCTCCAATTTCATCCGGTAATTCCCAAACGATCTGTTGGATTTCCTGTTTGGTCAAAGTTTCGAAAGTCGCAAGTAACATACACCAGATGGTGATCAGTTGGCCATTCAGCACTTCGCTTCACTCGAACGTCCAGCACATCAGAAAACATATCTGATGAAACTATGCAAAAATCTACAAAAGATTTTTGATCCATGCTAGGCCAATACCATTTATATTTGTGAACCTCTCTGTGCCGTAAAACGGTATTCTTGATGCGGAGTCCGTTGCTACAACAGAGCTGCAATAAATATTTTTCGTTCTCATTCAGTCCAGTAACTCCATGTTTTGCAATCATACTCTTCCACATATATGTGTCTGTTCCAACATGTGCGTTAAAATCCCCCATAAAGACTCTAGATTCAGTAGGTGATACTCGGAGAAGAGCATGATTTACTTCATTCACGAAAGCCTGATATTCACTCGTAGCATTGTGGGCATATACTTGCAATAGGCACAATAACCGATCCAATACCTTGAGCTTCAACACGCATACCCGTGATCCCAAAGGAATCCAATCTGACACACAGTCAGACTACCGCGGGCTTATTAGAATTCCCACACCCGCTTGGGCAGACATACTAGGATCAGCACCAGAATAGAAGAGTTTCCATCCGCCATTCGAATCCGCAGTTCCAGAGCCACGTATTTTGGTTGAAGAAACTCTGATAATATCGACATGATAATGCTTTGCTTTCTCAACCAATTCTAGCTCTTTTCCTGTAAGGGTGAGGATATATTCCAATTGCCCAACAGCAGTTGGTGATGGTTGACGCATGAGTGTGCCAGATTATCTCGAGTATGAATACTCTGCGCTGCCTCCATTCGCCTCTTCAAACGTGTAGCGGGCACATTGGTGAGCTGCCACTAGGGCTGGCTGGTGGAGATTGTCGCTTATTTTTCGAACAAGCCCCTCTGCCGAAGACTTGAACGCCATAGGGGTTTTGCTGAGTGACGACCTGGGAATCCCTAGCGCTCTCCTGCCGGACGAGGTTCTGCTTGAAAAGGTGAACCCATTACTGTAACGTAGTTCAGGTAATTTTCATTATTTGTACTAATCATGATTTTTTTCTTTGCAGTTTAATCTAACTGTAGAGAAGTTTTATTTTAGAGTTGTCCTTCTCCTATGTTATTTGGTTGTGGGCATAACCCCGCTGATGGGCATAAGCAATCCAGGTTCAAGTTTTTCCAACTTATTTGATCTGAATTATACTTCGTCTGGCTTCTACCATCAGACCTATCTGGCATAGGTGGCCCTGAAGTTGTTTGAAAATTAATAAAACACCTGCATTACCTGTAGTTTTGGCCTATCAAAGCATATTATACGACTATCAAATCTATTTTCCTACAACCCGTGAAGGCTGGGGCAAAGTTTCCGTATGCAATTTTAGAATTTTCTAAAAAACAGATTAACCCTTAACCCTACTTTGTATACACGCCTACAACGTCATTTTTTCCAAAAAATGACGCATGATGTGGTTATAATGACGTCATCAACTCAAAATCTTTTTTTTTTAAATTGGTGAACAACAACCCGCATACCAAATCGTGTTCACGCAATATCCCGTGTAAAATAACGTTAATAATGATTAAAATTTTATTCAATGATCATTAACGTAGAATAAAATTTTAATGATTCTAAATTGCTGGTAATTTTTAGTTAACGTTAATAGTATTTCATTTTTTATGATTAAGGCGATATGATCCCTTTGGTGGTAGCAACTTTGAGGGCCCCAATGCACTTTAGCATGAGAAACTTGATGTTGTCATGACCAAAATATGTCACAACGTAAAAATGAATATTTGATGCTGTTTTAGGCTTAAAAGTTTACATACTGTAAGTCCAGTGGTAATTTGGATATAGTAAAAGCATAACAGCTTGGAAATTTATAATAATTTAATTCTGATGTTTTAACGTTTGCAGGCCAGAGTTATATCATTTAATTGTTTTGCGTGCTTCTGGCCTACGGCTACAAGCGCGGAATCCTAGGGATGAGTCACCAGATTGGCGACTACTTAAAACAAGCAATGCGAAAAAACTATCCTCCCACAGGATACGAACCTGCAGCCTTTGCATTACCGGTCCTCACTCTCACAATTAAATCATTCTCATCATCATGGTACTAGCCGGGTTTAAATAGCCAAAATTGAGCAGGCGAGAAGACATCCTATCTAGCTCAAGTGGTAGAGCAGTGAATCGGTAATCCAAAGGCTGCAGACTTGAATCCTGTGGAGGATAATTTTTTTGCGTCGCTTGTTTTAAGTAATCGCCGTTCTGGTGGCTCTTCCCTACACTACCGCGATGGTAGCCTTTAGACCAGAAGCACGCAAAACGATTAAGCTTGGAAATTGCTATAGTCTTGCTCTTAGTGACCTTCATTGCTGAATAGTTTGCACGCTAAATACTGCCAAACATTGATTGCCACCGTACTTTTTTGTGGCATGCTTGTTTTTATGCAAAACATTTTAAAATGTATCAAGCATTAATATTTTACTTTTGTTTCGTGCTCCACTTGCAATACAGTTCAATATTGCTACAAAAGTGTTACAATTCGCAACGTTTGCATACCTCTTTTTTTGGCGGGTCGGATTCGGCTCGTGAGCCATAGGTTGCCGAACCCATGATCTGGTGTTGATAGTGGATCTAGGTGTTAAAACTCTATCGTGCTGTTCTATTTCAAGCCTATTCTGTGGGTAAGCATGTACGCTACCGGTAATTAATTAAATTAGCTTAGTTTTTTTGCAATTATTTTTCAAAATAGTTCGTTAAATTTTTTATAAAAAATCAAGCCCACATTATTTGCTTTGGAAATTAATCTCCCAATATTTCGGAACGATATGACTTGAAGTTTCAATTGCAAACAGTCACCTTGTTGCTGGAATTGTAATAAATTCTTTCTGTGACGTAATAAAGATTGAAGTTCAATATTATCAAATCACTTCAAGTTCGATATTTTCAGATTTTTTCCATCTCAAAAACTACAAGCTTTAAAACTTCGTTTTTTTAGCAAAAGATAAAAAAAAAATCATAAAAAGAAAAATGATGAAAAAAACTTTTTTTGACGAAAAAAACTCAAAGTTCGATACTTTCAAATCACGGAAGATTTGGTCATTACTGGTGCTTATTGCAAATAAAAAGATAAAACTATTCACTGATGCAGGCGGTTAATAATGATGCCTGAATTATTTCGTCGACCAGCAATAGGCGTATTGTGTACGTCTTTGTCTAAATTACTACCGTTACCGCTACTCATGGCGAAGCAACCGTAATCGCATTTTAAGCGATTACGGTTGCTTCGCCATGAGTAGCGGTATAAGCATAAGCAGCACAACCATTATAAATCCCTTTTAACGCTTATTAAGTAAGCGTATATGATCAGAAACTTGACCACCTAAACTAAAGTCATATTTTATTAACTTTTGGGAATAAATTTCCAAGTTGGTTTTGCCATATTGAAAATTGAATAAATGATCTATCATGCAGTGAATTTTTGAAGTTTCTAACTTGTGTAGTTTTCAAGTTATTATCAAAACCATTGTGGTTTCAGAAGCTCTGCCCTTGAGGAGTCATTACCTCGAAAAAGGTTGAGTAACACAGCGTTAAAGCGAGTTTGAATTGCCATTCTAGAAATCAAAAATTTTCACGTTAATGTATGGTGTACCCAAAACTTAAATTGTAAAATTTTGCATGAGAGGACGCTTTTGCAGCCTTGGCCAAACTTCAGTGGAAATTATGTAATTCCGTCTCCGCAATTGAATGAATACCAAAAAAAAGGTTTTCGTCGAAAATTGAAGTCTTTTTTCCCTGAAATCGGGTGAAGACCAAAAAAAGAAAGGTTTTCACCGCAATTTTGGACTATATTCAGCCGGAATTTGTAAGATTTATTACGCGTCCCCCACGTCCCCCCAACAAATTATGTTTTGGGTGTACTCATATTATTGCACTGAAAACATAAAAATTCTTTTGTTCTGATTCATCTGAGCAAAAAATTTCCGTGGCTGAGTAAAAGAAAATTATAGCGAACGAAATGCGGAAGTTTGAGTTTCAGAAGTGTCAGCAAAGCTAAATTTCAGTAACAGTGTTTGTTAATTGTTTAAGGTACGCTGTCATGTTTTTTTGTTTTTCTTTTTCTATAATGTACTCGTATACACCAACAGTGTTAGCTATACAGCGCATTGTTCAAGTGAAACCTAATGTGCCTGATGGCTACTGCCCGTTGCAAATCTACAGAATGTGAACGAGGATATTGCGTAGCACTATACTGTGTATCTTTCTCTTTAACTTATTAAACGATATTCAGACCGTTAATTTTTGTTTTGTATATGAAACTGGTCTCTGATTGAAATACGTGACGGAGAGTGCTAGCAGGCTTAAGGTGTGTAGTAGTAGCCTATTCGGGTACAGCGACCGTGCCATTATACATACCCGCAAGTTTGTCTATAATACATTTTGCATGATTTACTGTAAAATATGACGTTGGGCCACTTCTTCCTTTTCCTGACTCTGTATGCTATCGATTAATGGCTTATTACTTATCCGCTTGCAGGGCAGGATATATTGTACATTGCATGGAGTCAATGGCATTTTTGGGATATTCGCACATTTTTCTGGCAAATAAAGGTGATGATTAAAAAAAGGTCTTACCGTCCAAGCGTGGGGTCCCTGGAACCGTGCCATTGTGTCATCTGGTAAATTCTGTCCCGATTCGTTGTCGTGGTGATCAACGGTCGTAGAATCCATCAAAGGTATGCAAACCAAAACAATTTTTTACTAGCTGCATTGAACAAAATGTTCAATTAGTTGGCAAACCCATTCTGCCTATTGTTTCAATTGTGGGTATTCAAAAGAACGTTGCAGGGGTAGCAATGTGTGGAAACATAGCGTCTAATTTGACAAGTCTTGAGATTGAATCTCAAATCTTTCGTTTCAGAAGCAAATGTTATCACTTATCACCTCTGAGCGCCATTTAGCCAGTTAGCATCCAAATTATGCATTTTTTACTGTTTAAAAAAATAATACATTTAAAGTTTGGTATTAGTCTATTAGATTCATATCAATCATCCGTAATTCTTAATTGTACTTATAAACTATTGGTAGTACAACTAAGTAATATATCTCTGTGGAACAACAGGGCGGTGGTACAGCTTCGCTGGTAAAGCGTTGGGCTGGTGATTAAAAGATTGTTGACAACCGGTTCGATTCTCGAGTTGGTAATGGGCCGAGTTGTCCATGCTGTTCAAGACAAATTTAACGCTGTTTCTCTTGAAGGCAAAAGCATTCAACACGTTGTAGCGGGCCAGCGTGATGAAAGACTTTCCAACGGAACCCAAAAAGCGTTCTTTACGTCAGTGTGGTTCGACAGACGCAGAGCTTTTAGTTCATACGCATTAATGTATGGGGCGCCGTTTGTCTAAAATATTTGTCTAAAATACTTTGCGATTTACAGCTACAAAATAATTTTTACTACTGTGTTGTAATGATCAATTGAACAACGTCGCATGTTGAAAGCAAACGTTATAAAAAACTAACTTAATAGATCGGCCATGACCGAATAAAAAAAAAAGTGAATCTTAAAAGTACTTGAAAATTGAGGTATTTCAGAACTCTTTTTTATGCTGGACTCTTTTTGTATTCAGCATATATCAGTGAGCACATCCAGACGCGAAGCTAGGATTTTGCTAAGATAAGGCTCGAACTCTACGCTAAAAGTTTTTTATAAAGGAAAATGCATCAAGAGGGAAATTGTTGAGGAAACTGTTAAGTCACTAGTGTGTCACTTACCGGTATACCATCTGTAGGTAAGCGTTGGGAGATTTCTGTGACTTTGCGGGAAAATATACGTTTTAACGTCATTCGGATTGCCTTTATCGCACGTTTTTAAAACTTTTCTGAAAGAACACATTTGTAAAAATTTGAAAACCATGTGAAAGAATTAAATTATTTAGCTCCTTCAGTCTCTAACATTACACATTCGTCAATTCAAAACACGTTTAAAATAATGCACATTTAAATTAAATTTTCTAAGTGACTTGGCTAAGGGAAAGTGAACGACCATATCGTCACACAGTAATTTTAATTCTGCAATGTTCTAAGAAAAGTCATTACTCATAATATTCATAAATACCCTATCTTCAAAAACAATCTGGAGATAAAAACACTTGTTTTAAATGATACATGAACAAGAACATACTAGGTCGTCTTGGAAGGAAGGTTGTATTTTGTTTTCCTTAATTTTTATCGCTGGCATTCGACCAGGTTTAAAAACATTGTTGATAAATTCAGCATTCAACAATAATTTAAAAACAAATTGAGTGAGATAGGCATAGACAAAAACGAACCTGAACAAAACAACAAGCAACACATGCTTACGTTACAACCGTTTTTGGTTTTTACATTGAAGAAAGTGTGGCTCGTCTATGGAGACTGCGGGACTGCAGCCCCTCCAAATAATTTTGTGTTTTCTGTCATTGGAATAGCAACAAAAATTTAAAAAATAAATTTACTTTTAGATTCAATTTTTATTGAAAAGTATATGCGATTACCGCATTTGATGAGCCAGTTAAACGCTTTGCTTTCGTAATGCCAAAGAAGCAATTTTTGTATCACGAGTTAAATACAGCGATTTCTGCCGACACGAGTCTTCACAAATTGCAATCCGAATCGCCAGCTTAGTCGACATATTTCAACGAGTTTAACTAATTTTTTCTTTTAGTATCACGAGCTATTCAGCCGCCTGGAATGCAGTCTGTGCAGTTCATAAAGCTACAGTCAATTCACGTTAATCGGATCCTCTATAATCGGACACCCTCGACATCGGACGAAAATATTGTCATGGAACGGATTTTCCGCATCGTAACGTACTGTGTTTTACCTCTATAATCGGATAACCTCGCTATCCGCCTATGACAGCAAGATTCTAGGTACAAAAGTGCAAAATGCATTAAAAAATTTCCCGTTAATCGGACATAACAATTAGACCTCGTCGTTTGCCCAAGAGTGCATTACCAAATAATAGTAAATAATTACGAGGAGTGGATGAAAAGTTTGTATGCTGACAATGATGGAATTATGATAGAGCAATGAAAATTGGCATATGACAACTTCAAACGTTTGTGGTGTTAACTGCATTGCATATTGCTACGTAGATTCACATTGTTATGAAAATTACACGCAATAAAGATAAGTACTAAACAGATTTTGTGAGATCGATAAAATCTTTGTCATTGTGGTGATTGAGGTCATCTGCTTTAAAGTTGTGCAGTTTTGCTCTGTTTTGCAGTTTTTGCTTTTAATCGTTGCAGTTTTGCTTGCAAACTGGAAAATCACAAAAATTACATCGTTTTGAGCAGGTACAGATTTTTAGTTTCTTTTAGACTTGAAATTAATTTTTTTTATTTTCGTTTATTTTTAATTTTTTTTTACCGATGAAGTTAACATTGTTTTTAATTTGTTCTTAAATTTTAAGCAAAATGAGCCTCGAGTTTGCATAAAATTGTTCTCACGTAAAAACAAGTAAAACTACACTACGTCACTACAACAGAATTGTAAGACGGGCTGGGCTTTTCGAGTCGGGTTTGGGCTTAAAATTGACCAAATATTGGGCTTGATAATCGTACTTGCCTTGTGTTCTAGTGATAGTTTTAGTTTTTAACCGATTAGTGGTGGAGTGGATAGACCGTCTGCTACCAAAGCGGTAGACTCGGGTTCGATTCCCGGTCGGATCAAACCAAAAACTATAAAAATTGGAATTCACAGCTTTCCTACTTGACGTTCAGTAATTAAAGGGACAGTGTGAAGCCTCCGCCGCGTGTCGTAGACAAGTAGGCAGGTGGCAGCTTGACTCAAAGACCGAAAGGTTCCTTCATTGTCACCTGGTCAAGGCAAGCTGGTGAATAAAATGTAATTACAATTACAATTAGACTTTCAGATGCTATGAAGTGTTATTAAAATAGATTTGCAACACAAAATGATGACTTCCTTTAGGCATCAATACTATTATTACTACACAATTATTATAGTGTCATGATTAATCAACAATAAGTAACTGTGTTTTATCCGCATAGGGTCAATCGAGAATACATTTTTTTGACCAGGGACGCCCAAACTTTTTGAGGAATGGGTCACAGTGACTTTGAGCTGGCCGCACAATCAGTGCCGGCTTCAACCAAAAAATGGTTTCTAGTGAGATTTGATGTAAAAACTGGCTGAAATTTAAATTGAGACCAATACCAAAACAAAAAAAGGTTTTTAAAGTGATTTTTGTTGGGATTTTTGTGGTAACCAATTGAAACGAAAGAGATTTTGATTTGGTTTATTGTAAAATTTCGCTACTGGTTCATATCGAATACCTACGGCACACGAAGCGGGGTTTGAGCAGTCCTGCTTTAGTCGAAAGTTAACTAACTTTGGGGCTTCAAATCACTTTTCGAGTTCGGGCCAGATTTAGGCTTATGCTTTCGGGTTCGGGCCTGTATTAGTCGGCCCATTTAGAACTCTGCACTACAATATCATTTAAAAAAAAAATTTGTGATTAGCATTCTAAGTGAAATAACCTCATGGCGGTTATCAAGAGTGGTTTTATTTTTTATTGTTGATATTTTATTAAGGTATTCATTTTCGTTGTTCAGTGAACTGCCTATTACTACTTTTCTTGCTTTGCATGTATTTGCCAAGTTTAGCAAAAAAAAATCATAATTTTAGGCTTATGAGGAAACATGGAAAGTATTTCCAAAATCAGTCTATAATTCCAAGAAAATACTAAAATTTATTCAAACCATCACATAAGTACAAAACCGATTTCGGCCTCAAAGGACCATCGCCAGGGATCGGTTTAGTCATTTTGTAGAATTTTGAATAACTTTCAGTATTATTTAAGAATTATTGACTGGTTTTGGGAATGTACTCCATGTTTTATCATTAATGAACTGTTTTCACTAAATTTTCATTTTGTTCTTTTTTGGTCTGAGTTTGATTCTCTGGCTCTCTCCATCAATAATTTCAGACTTATTCGTAAACAAACGCTACAAGTTACGGCAACGAAGCACCGTAGCAAACGTTAAAATAAGTTAATAAAAAGCTAAAAGCTAACATATAGGTTTAGGCCTACCAGAAATAGTTTAATTTCGTACATTCGTACGAAAGACGCAAACAGGCTCTGTGCAATATTACGAAACAAAAACATTTACAGCCCTCCCGTTTCATATAGGCACAAGCCACCATTGCACTGAAGGAAATATAGTCACTGATCTTCTACCACAGTATAGAAATAACACGTTTACACGTTTATGCTGTAGGCTACACGATGTTGCTAATGTTCTTCCCAACAGATTTTCCTAATAATCACTTGCTGGAAAAATGCATAATTTCATAAGAATATGGTGTCAGAACAAATGATTTTTGTTAGCCTGAAACGAATATAATACTCAGATTTAAAAAACTGTTCTAACGCATTTGTCTCTGAAAATGAAGGTCTGAGGTTCAAATCTTGGGCCGGTCAAATTGGACACAGTGTTGCCAACGGCTTGCCACCGCTGCAACATTTCTTCGAATGAAGCTGTGTTGCCCGGGCGCAATGACGCATAGACGGGCACCGTCAACTCGTTGCACGTTTTGGAGTAATACAGCGAGTAAAATGAAAAGATTTGATTCGCCGTGATTTGATTTGATTAAAGAAACTGTTCTTGTCTGAAACTGTTGGAACGACTAACAAAACAATATTCGTAAATACAACGTCACAAACACATAAGAACTTATTCGATAAGAAAATTTAAAAAATGCTCTTAAGGTCCGGTCTAAACTGGGCCTAAAATTGTAAGAGTTCAAACCTATCTTTAGTATCTTTATTACCAACTGGCTGCTTCTACGCTGGTAAGACGGTACGCCCAGCGCACCGAATTTCTGTTTAAAATGTAGAAAAAATACGCTCGTACGCTCATGATTTTACGCCCAGTGTAGTAGACCGGGCCTAAATTTACCAAACTACAGGATCAATATGATCGTTGAAGCATAATTGTTGCATTATTTTACGCAGTTGTGTAAAAAGTAGTAAGAAATAATTGTCAAGTAAAAGTGATGTTACTGGCAATCAAATGTAGTGCAAGTCGTGTAGAAAGTAATGAACCATTTAACTAAGCAAGTGAAAGTACAAAGTCAACAGGTTTTTAAACAACCCAAGTAGAAAATTTTTTCGACAAGACCCCCTTGTTGTCTGCATGCTGGTCTATGAATGTTGCTAAATACCTTGCATAAGTATGCGATATCGCGCTAATAAAAGCCTAAACAAACTATGACTACCAAGAGTTGGTGATTTTTGAGTACGTAGACGTAGTAGCAGTAGTTCAGTGCTATAAACGGCTCCATCGTTTATCGTTCAAAAAGCAAAAATGTGGTACAGCAGTTCAATAGTAACATTAAATAATAGCAGTAACACTATATGGTTAGTCGGGTACTGAAACTAATTACCAAGCTGTATCCTGCCCTCGCTGGATTATTGCGATGTCGTTGTATATGAAACCTGTGCAATTTATTCAGCAAACACAAAAGAATAGTCAAGCCAAGTTTATTTTTCCAAACGCTAAAAGTACACAGGAAGGAATCACTGAAAAAAACATGCGGTCATCTTAGTCAACTGCTCCTAATAGCAATGCTTAACAGTAACAGGTGTAAACTTAAGCTTGGCAATAAATAATAATACAAAGTAACGCCAAGTAGGGGAAGCACTTAAACAACGCAATCTCCCTTCCCACAGACACATCCAACGCCACAGGCAGAACAACTCAACAAACCTAATTTTGGTTAAAGTTACCCACTCAGCCTAATAATTATACCAACCTCAATCAATAACAGCCCAGTCCGAGGCGAGCCTGCGACGTCAAATGTTGCTGTAGGCGGGAAAAAAATTCACAACCAAACGTCCATCCCAACTACTACAACAAGCAATCTTGTTAACTGAACAACGTTTTCGTAAAAAAATATTTACATTAAAGAAAAAAAGGCACTGGCAAGCTACAAATCGGTCCCATTAAAGAATCACTAACGGCTTAACGTCGAAACACTGTGGAACACCAAATGAATTTAAAAGTTTAAAACACTAGCATACCACTGAAACCATTTAAAGCTAAAACAATGGACACCCATTAATTCGATTACCACTTATTACAAAAACACATTACGTAAAACATGTTAACATTTTCTGTTAGCTCATATCAGATGTAACAACAATTGACTACTGAAAGTGTGGGAGATTTAGCTAAATTTTAAGGTTATTTAAATACATGGTCCAAATGACCTCCATTCCATCTCAGACATTCTTGACTGTTGCACTTTCTTCTCTTTTAATTTCACAAATGTTCTGCGTAATGACCAATTTTAATTCAGCGATAGTTTTGGAATTATTCCAATAAACTCTATCTTTTAGCAAAATCCACAGGTAAAAGTTTGGACGACTCTAGTCGGGGGAATGTGGCAACCATTCTGTATCATGCTGCCTGCTAATCAAACCATCAGAGTATTGTTGGTCAAGGTGATATTTCCTGTATGTGGAGTAGCTCCATCTTGTTGGAACCACTGCAAATTTCGGTTTATTACCGGCTGTGTTTCAAGGTCCATCCACTCATCCAGAACACATTATTTTTATAATAGGGCACAGCATAGGCGTAGCCAGGGTTTTTGATTGAGGGGGTAGCCCAAACTACAAATCACATGCAATGACGTCATCAAAAATTTTCGAAAAAAGAGCTTTTTGTGGGGCAAAAATATTGTAGAATAGAATATCTGAAGTCATAGCCTATTGGTTCTTAACCAGGATTTTGGTAGAGAGGGCGAAAACTAATACTTAGAAAGTGCAAACGTCTAACTTAGGAGACGTGTGAAGTAAGCTAGTGCGCTCAAACGTATCACAGACGGGGGTCTGGGGGCGGAGCCCCCAGTCGCCGGTGGCTATAGGGGTCTGGGGGCAAAGCCCCCAGATGCTGGGCAAAGCCCCCAACCGCTGGGAGATTTTTGTAAGTTTTTGGAAGAAAAAGCTATTTTAATCCCTTTGGATCACATTTTGCACGTGTTCACAGCCATCTAAAAGAACTAGATTTTTGACATTTGAAAGCCAAACGAAAAAAATAATTGTTCAATCCTTCTTCTACGTGTAATTTAAGTCCAAAACACGTTTAAAATCTTGCAATATGGTGTAAAGTTTTAATTATAAGTGATTTGGTTCATGTAGGGAAAATGTTGCACATTGCCTCCTTTAATATTTTAGCCGTGAATAATAATACACTCGTAAATTTTCCTTCAAGATTTTTGTTTTTTTATGAAGTTAAGCAGTTATAGGAATACATTTACGGCCAGGAGGCCCAGGCCCCTTCAACTAAAATTCAATAACTTGTTCAAAGAGCATTTTCCCTAGCTATTTTCTTCAAAGTATTTTGTGCATAAAAACTGGCGAGGTGGAGGTGAATCGTTATTGAAAAATGGTACAATAGATGGTTACACTTGCTAAACATGTTATTCCTGGGCCGGATTTACATTGCGCGAGGCCCCTGGCACTTAAGGGATTTTTGAAACATCTTCCAGCCTATTATTAATAAATGAAGATCAAAAAAATCCTGCTATCTGAGCGTGGAGCCCTGAAACTGTACCATATGGCAAATACGGCGCTGGTTATTGCATTAGGTTAAAAAAAGTTTAGATGAGGGCCTGAGGTAGCAACTTTTTGGACAAAAACCCTTGATTTCACCCTGGTTATACGTTTAAATTGGTTGAAAACATTAAATTAAGGAGATGCGCCTGGCTCCCTTATCATCATTATTATTTGTTGTTAATTACTGTTGCACGCAAAGATGCTAAAAGAAACTGAAAATGAAGAAACAAGGCTTTTTTGTCAAATTTTTGTCATTGGTACATTTCGATTGAGGGGGCCCAGGCCCTCAGGATCCCCCCCCCCGGCTACGAGTATGATTTTGAGATAAGATCGCACCCTTAAGTTCTTTCATAAAAAAAAACATTTAAAGCAAAATTAAAATAACTTTTTTTCCAAAATGTGGAGGACTCGAGTCAAGTCATTTGACAGTTTTTTGAAACCTGCAATAATTGCATGACATTATTATAACGTGGACACGTGGTCGTCATTATTATTACTTACTTTTGTCCGCGCAAACCCAAAATTCAAGAAACTGCAATTCCGCACAAGGACAACATACTAGCTATGATCTCATTATATTTATCATTGGTAGTATTTCAATAGGGGGATTTGCATTATCGCCTGTGTTATAGCATAACGTTAAACGAGAGCCTGGGGTTGCAACTTTTAGGACAAAACTCTTAAATTTCTCACAGGTTTTGCATATAAATTGTTAAAAATTTGAATTAATAGGCCCCTGGATCGGGACCCTTGGTCGTCAGTTAGGGCCGCTTGGTTGTTAATTAGGGGTGCTGAAGCCCTCTGGTCACCAGTTTGGGGCCCCGGTACTCCTGGTTGTCAGCTAAGGCCCTGGGGCCCCTTGGTAGTTAATTAGGGACCCTGGGGCTCCCTTGTCGTCAGTTTTGGGACCTGGAGCCCCTTGGTCGTCAGTTAGGGGCCTCGGGACTCCCTCGTTGTCAGTTAAAACCATGGGTCCCCTGGTTGTCAGTTTGGGGCTCCTGGGCTCCTTGTTTGTCGGTTAGGGGCTTTAAAGCCCCCTGGTCGTCAGTCGGGGGCCCCTTGATTTTCGGTTAGGAGCCCCGGGTTCCTTGGTTGTTAGATAGGTGCCTTGGGGCCCCCTGGTTGTTAGTTAGAAGCTCCAGGGCTCCCTCGTTGTCATTAATATTATTGTTAATTACTGTTTCACTAAAAAATTACTGATTACTGAATAAAATAATTACTGAGAAAAATTTCGGTGGTTTTTGTTCAGTAATCAGTAATTTTTGAAACTTACTGAAAAAAAACAAAAAAACTGCCACTAAATATCGTTTGGCTGAGTTGTCTTAATTTTTTATCATTGGTAGTATTTTAATTGTAGTATTTTAATTAATTTTAATTGGCTTGCCCCCCACCCCCTCGTTGACTACGCCTATGGGGCACATTTCGTATATTTTGTTTACCGTTGCCAATTAAAAAAGATAAATAAGCCCTATGAAGTGCACAAACGGCTTTCAACGTAAATGTAAGCAAGTAGCGTTATGTTCTGCAAATGTTGAAGGTGAATTCACGCAGTAGGTTATTCGTTTTTTGTCCTTTTTGTCCGTTTTTTTAGTTTTTGCTTCTTCTTGAAAAAATATGCACTTTTTCATCCGCATTTTTATAAGTCCATATCTGCACAAACCAGACAGTCACATACTGGACACAAGTTTTCCGAAAAAAATTTTTTGTAAAGAGGCACAGCTCTATTTTGAAATATCGCTCTGATTGTTTATACACAAAATTTTTTAACAAAATTTTCATCTATATACAACATTCTGCTTTATGCGGATATGGACTTACAAAAATGCTAATGAAAAAGTGCATACTTTTTCCAAGAAGAAGCAAAAACGTAAAAAAACGGACGAAAACGCAGACGAAAAACGGATACTGTGTAAATTCACCTTAATAAAGTAAAAGTAGAAAGTGTCCAAAAATGTAATTACTTAAAAAGTGATCGTTACTGACAAATTCTACTTGGTTAGGCTACGTAAGTATAGAGCTATGCTTTTGTTACTTTACACCTTTGATTTTATGGGTACAGCTTTAATGATAAACCATAGTAAAAGGATAAGGTTGTATTTTTCAAGCTATTGTTGCATAAATTGTTAAAAATTAGGTCAGCTGTGATGTTTATAAAACAATTGGTTCACCAATCTCAGCCCTATTTTTAAAGAATATCGGTAACGAATGTTTTCATTCAAGCAAAACGCAATGCATTTAATTTTATATACACCTGTACCAGAGCTGCAGATTGGGCCGGGTTTTTCGAGTTGGGTTCGGGCAGTGGTGTAAAGTAACGAAATACTTTTACTTCACTACATTACTCAAGTACTTTTTTGCGGAAACGAGTACTTTTTGAGTAGTTTTTTTGTAACTTTTTGCTTAGTTACTTTTAGAGTAAAGTAACGCTACTTAAATAGCATTTTGATTTAGAAAAGTACAAAGTACTGTAATTGTAAATTTGAACCACAAATTTGTTGGAATGGTCGACTTTTTTACCGACAGTTGCTCAATTCGGTTCAGTTAGTTGTCTTTTCCTCCTTTTTCGGCTGACAACTCTTGCGTCAGAGGTTAGACCACCTCCGCAACTGCAGCAATGCTTTTTTTCTACGTGTGCGAGTAGTGATGTAAATAAAAAAAAACGAAGCTTGTTTTTAAAAAAAAAAACGTTTTTTTTGCTTGTTTTTTTGGTTTCAAAAAAAACTTTGTTTTTTTTTTTTGTTTTTTTTTGTTTTTAATTGTTATTTTTAAATAATATCACATTGTTGTTTTGTAACACCCTTTAGCGAGCCGGTCCTGAAAACTGTGAAAATCTTTAACAGGTTAAAAGCCTAAAAAAAGACATCAAAACTAATATTTCCTTATTGATGGATTGCACGTGACATCATCACGCTGCTAGTCAAACCGCTGGACGTCAAAATTGCGCATCGGCCCTATGTAAATGCATGCAAAAACAGTGATAGTTAAGATATAGGGCGTATTTTCAGGCTTTAAATCAGTTGACTCTTAGTAACATCAAAGTTGAATAGCAGATAAAAGCTTGCAAAAACTGAAAAAGAATTTATTTAGCCAGAATTCGGTTTTTGTTTGCTTTTTTCAGTGATGTAAAATCGTCTTGCTGTCTAGTAACCACGAGAATTATGTAATTAAGATGGTGATAATTATCTTCGGTTATCAAATCATGATCAAATTCGAGGTTATTATTGACGGCGCTGAAATAGAATAGTTGTATCTCCTTTATTTGTGACAAAATTAGCACTTCTTTAAACTTTTGTAATTTTATAAGTATATTTTGCAGGATCTATGGTGATTTTTTGGATTTAGTGTTGTTATTAACGGCTAGCGCTACGGTTGCTTATAAGTCAAAACGCATAAACTGTTGTTTTCATTGAGTTATATTTCGTAGGTATGTCATTTAAGTTTAAACTAATGATTTAACTGCCCTCAGTGTAATGTTTTTCGAGCCTTAATTGGATCTATTTCGACTTTAATTAGTGGTGTTAAGAATTATTCGTAATTAGTGCTTGATTTAAACGTTAATCTATCGCATGGTATTGCTGTGGCGTAAAATTTTATGCATTTTAGGACATGGCTAAATTTACGGTGTGAACCAAAGCCAAAAACCGGGCAAAGTAGACAATAGCAGGCACAATGGACGGAGATTTCACAAAAGGCATCACTTTCTAGATCGGTTAAGTTATTTAAGCTGCTTAAATTGCTCCTGGTAAATTTCAACTAAAGCCGGCTACGTACAAAAGTTTAAATTTTAAAATCAAATGCTTTAAATATGCCCACTGAACAAATTAAACATTGGTTTTTACCTTTAGTCACTTTTCATATAGCCACTGCCCATGTATGCAACCAGTTTAATGATGTTTTTCACCGCTAATTTCTTTGCCACATTTCAAAAGCATCAATTTTTATCAAAATAGGCCTAAAATTAAGTTATTTTTGCAAAAAAATACAAAATTTTTGAGCGCTGGGCTCCGCCCCCATACTCGCAGAACAGCCCCATTGCAGATTTCTGGTTAAGAGTCTAACCATGTTTTTGCTCATTTTTATGCCACCAGAATTCTCCCTGATGCCACGTTTTAAAAGCATTTTATCAAAATAAGCCTAAAATTAAGTTATTTTTGTAAAAAAAAAATTTAAATTTTTTGAGTGCTCGGGGCTCTACGCCCAGACCACAAATGGCCTCCGGCAGAGCTTACAGACCCCCAAAACAGCTTCTACCCCATTGCAGATTTCTAGTTACACGCCTGAATACAAACGGGCGCTGCCACGGTGCTGCTCATACTCCTAAGTTACCGAATCTTACAATGAGAATTTATTGAGCTAGCCAAATAGCAACCACTATCTATGGAAATGAAGTAGTACCGTTGTCTTTAAAATAACACCTTTTGCAGCTTGCTATACATTATAAAGGGTGACACCACAAAATTCCATCCCGAGTGTCACTCTCCTTAGCGACGCCACTGCGAATTGTTGTGAAATAAACCAATCAGTGAGTAAGATAGTAGCAGAGTTGCCATTCCATCTTAACTACCGAAACTTCCGCATTTTATTCTCTCAGCAAGCAATTGTTAGGTCTATGTAGCTCAAAAGAAGCACAGTACCTAACCAAATCTTCAAAAACCATTTAAATATTCTCAATCATCTAAAAACTACAATCACACATAAAAAAAACAGAAAAAACAGAAAAAACGACAAAAAAACAAAAAAAACAAGGTAAAAAGAACGCCCTTTAAAAAAAAACGTTTTTTTTACATCACTATGTGCGAGTACGTATCAGATTCAGTCTGGGGAATAGCAGTTGAAGATGGTTTTGGTTTCATGGTCGTTGTTTGGTGTCTGCCTTTTGCCGTATACTGGCATGGATGTTTATTCTAGTTCAAGAAAATCATGAAAAAAGAAAACAGACATAAAAATTTGTCAAAAGCGTGTCCTATGATTACAGCACGTTTCTATTGCTACATTTTGCACAGTGAGCCAAAAATCACCACCGCATATATACAATAAAAATTATTGCACAGTACTGTAATTTATTGCGCAATGCATCTACAAAATGTTTTCAATACGATATTCAATTTCGTTCCAGCAAAGACCCAGACTATTTATTATCTAAATGGGCTATGTACAATAATTTTTTGTGATTATAGTGACGTAATGTTTTTTAGGCTTCAGTCTGCGTTGACATGTCGTAAAATAAATTCAATTCAAAAAATCCACAAAAATTTTTATTAATTAATCCAAAAAAGGTTATCGCAGAATATCGTAAAATAGTTATGGTGCAAAACTTTTGGCCCACCCTGCGGATACAGTAGACCGGGTGTTCTCAAACTTTTGGTGTTATGAAGCCCATGAACAAGGTGACCTTTATTTACGGAGCCTCGCGATAAATTTATAAAATAAAAACAAAAAAGTAAACAAATAGCTTGCGGAGCCTCTAGGTTTCTTTAGCGTAGCCCTGGGGCTGCGCATGGAGCACTAAGAGAACCTATGCAACAGACTATACCCTAATGAAACACTTCCACTGTGTTTTTAAATTTTAGCATAGTTTAAGAATGAAAGTGAATGAGTAATTGAGTATTTGAGCAAAGATGTTATAAAACGATTTTATTTAGATTCTAAATGGCATGATTTTCATATCTCGAAGTCTTGATGTTGCACTTCTTTTTGATTAATTGTCTTGAATAAAATAACAAAAAACTTGCAACAATTAATAATTCATGACTTCTTGAATGAATGAGGAGTTAAAAGATCAAGCGCTGTGTGGCAGTGACGTGAAGGCAGTCGACCAGTTATCTGCCATACGTCGATAAATAATTTGTATTTTTGCTTGAATACTTTCAGAAATACTAGTGCTTGCGTACTTTTAAAATGACTACTTTTTTACTTTTTCTGAGGTACTTCTTTTGGCCAGTACTTTATACATTACTTTAAGTGTTTTTTTTTGTCAGTAACGAAATTTTTCCTTGATTACAATTTTTGAGTACTTTTTACACAACAGGGTTCGTGCTCAAAATTAGCAAAGTGATACTTGTATTTGTCTTATGTTATCGCCTTGTAGATGCTATAAAACAGCAATCAAAGTAACTTTGCGACACTGAATGACGGCTTTGTTTTAGCATCAATGCAATTATTATTTCACCATTTTTTTTTGTCATCATTTTTCAGCAATAAGTGGTATTATAACTGCATATGCGGGCAATAGTAACAGTATACTTTTTTCAATTTCAACCTATTGTTCAGGAGTTCTAGGGCCTGGTTTTGGCTGGAAATTACTTTTTGGGTTCGTGCTTATGTTTTCGGATTCGGGCCTGCAATTATCTCGCCCGTTACAGCCTACACAGATTAATCGCAAAAAAACATTAGTTTGTCGTGATGAAGGGGCAACCCTTCTTACGATTTATGAATGTTTGGAGTAATGACAAAACAATAAAACGCAATTACAATTACACAGTTTTACATCAGAGTCACTCGTTAACACCACCATTAAAGCTTTCAAGGAAAGTCTATATAGCCAAATCGCAGCATACGGACATGGATTAGTCGTTTGGCAGCATCTTACAACCTTCAGCAAAAAAATGTGACTGCAACCCTCACACCAGGATTTCCGTATAATTCGATTATGCCGAAATTAAACCAAAATACAGAAAATTCTAACTTATAAGCTCAAAAATTACTTAAAGGTGAGAAAATAACATAACTTTGGACAATTCTATAAAGACAAATGACCATACAGTTTGATGAATTGCTGGCAAACAATGTGCTTAGCTAAACTTGAAAGTGTGTTGTAAAAATTTGAAAAAATTTTTCATACAACGCAGTTGTATGATTTACATTGTCTATATAGCAGATATACAGCATATATACATTGTCATATATACGAGTCGCCGGGTCTTTTCACCTTCCTTGGAATGCCACCAATGATAAAAACGTCACAGCATAGCCTATTGTTTCTTCAGTTTCGGTTTCTTTTAGCATTTTCGTCAATAACAGTACACGCGTACAATAGTAATTAACAATATTGAAAACCAGGAGGCTCAGGCCCCCTGAATTCAAATTTCTGCCAACCAATTTAAATAAATAAATCGGGAAAATTAATTGCTTTTATCTCAAAATTTGCAACTTTAGACCGATATCTAACATTTTTATCACTGTAATCCAATAACTAGGGCGGACTTTCCACATGGCACAGTGCCAAAGGCCCCGCGCTTAAATGGTAAGACTTTTTTTTTGGTCTTCATCTATATTTGGCAGAATATGTAGCAAAAATCCCCATAGTGCCAGAAGCCCTGTGTAATGTAAATTTGACTAGAGTAAGAACATACTGTAATTAACTTGCAAATTTAACATCGTGCCAGATGCTCTTTCACGTGCGCATTGTGCTACGGTAGTACTACTGTTAATGCTTTGTATAGAATTCACGTCGATCTGTGCCAACTTGGCATAACCAGGATGTATCATTACGTAAGACTTCGCAACTTGCCCTACTCGTTGGACGATGTGAAACGAATGACCGAAGGCTTGTTCGATATGCTGTATGAGATCAAACCCAGGTTTTACAAATCCCTGGCCGGTAAATCTAAATAAAAGTTCTCAGCCTTTCGAACGATTAAGTATGGCCTTTGAATGTCCTCTGCATTTGACCACCAAAAATCATTAGTTGATGAATTTTCGAGGTTTCTGTTTGTATTTTTTTTGCAGTGATGTTAGCTCGCGTACTGTAATTTCATGCTTAAACTCGTTATTTAGCTGATGTGGTTTTCCAGGCCTTGTGCATAGTGATAACGCTAAATATTTTGTGTCTAAAGAAATTAAATTATTTCTTAATAAAAGGGGAATTACGAGTATATTTCCTTGCGTGTACAACCCTCGTGGCAATTCTCAATGTGAACGTTTTAATGGCATAATTTGGAATACCATAAAGCTTGCACTTTGTATGAGAGGCTTGAAAACTTCTCAGTGGTAAATAGAATTCCAGAATCTTTACATGCTTTACGGTAATTGTTGTGCACAGCCACAAACGAAGTTTCGCCATGGTAGATTTTTTAAGTTTACCCGCCGTTTGATGTTTGGTACTACTGCTCTTTCGTTGATGTCAGAACCTGAGCCGGTGTATGTACGCAAGTATGTGCGTGACAAATATAATCCAAAAGTGGGTGAGATGGATTTGCTTCATGCTAATCAAAACCATGCGGTCGCGAGAAATCCAGAAAGCCGTGAAGTTACCTTTTCAGCCCATGATGTTGCTTTTACAGCAACATCGTCTAGCCATGGAGACGTGGGAGACCCATTTCCACTTCTGGTTCAAGTTCAACCGGCATCGGTTGGAGTTAGACGTACGGGGCCTGGAACATGTAATGATCCTGAAACTGAATTGCAGACCCCGTTAAATTGGACTCAACTCTTCAAAAAAGCTTCCGATCGGCTAGCTTATAATACTTGAATTTTTAAATTTTGATATGTGCAGAATTCTTTAGAGGGGGTGAATGTCGTATTTAAACTAGTTGTCGCGATCGTTGATACTTGGCTAGAGTACAACCTTTAATCTCTAGAATCGTCCACGTCGACTGAAACTAGAGAATGACTGAGATGTCAATTGATGAATCGAAAATGGCAGTTGATAGTTCCTTTAGCTTCTTAAATCTCAGAAAACAGCACACCAATCTTAAATTAAAACCTCTACCTAAGATTGAAACACGAAACCACTCTCACTGAGCAAAATCGCTCCACTAAACTTCTTACGATCGACCAGATTCAGATCGAAAAATACCTAACCACGACCGATCAGGTTCAGGTCGCCACTACACACTATCGAGATCAACCAATTCGGATCGCCAACTATACGGCTACACAAACCAACTACAGATATACAAACTCGGCAAAAACTGCCTATGAAACTAATACTAAAAATCACCCACTTTTAGAACATTAAAATCTTAGAGTATTAGAATGAAAAACGACCCGCCTCTTTATACAACGGCAAAAGCTATGGAATCGTATATCAAAACAATCCCTGATACGTCACAATAGAAAAATACACAAGCTTACGATAAACAAATTATGACGTCACAAATTTCAAGTCTAAATATAGCAATTAAGACATATAAACAACTAATTATTTCGGTGACTAATAGAAAACAGTAGAATATACTAGAAAGGAATCATCTCGAATATTCCAAATCAGAAAAGCGGGAAAACAAAGAGACAGTCACGTACGCATTAAAACACAGCAAATAATTATATCTCAGGCATTCAAAATTATTATTTGTGACACTAGTGTAATAAAATTGCTGATAGTGTACGCTTTTTCTAGTGATTGCATGTAGGGGAAGTGTGGGACCTATGAACCGTTTCTGTTTTTTTTGCAATGTGTGCCTACTCTTCAAGTATAATGTCTGTGAAGTGTGGTCAAAAATAAACTTTAAGCTTGATCAAATTTGTGTAGCCGAAACCGCAATCCATTCCTTACGTCTTCCTTACAAAAATTGCTGCTAAAAATTGCCACTTTTTTGGTCCATTGGTCCCCAAGAAATAGGTTCATTGGACCACTCTAGAGGGACCTTTAGACCACTTGTCTAAAAGTTACGCAAATAGCCTCTTTTATTCAGTAAAATAATTGCAAACGAACAAGAAAGAGCAAAAAGCCTTTGTATGACCAATTGACCATAACTGCATCTCTCTCTTTTTTTTGCAGAGGAGATGCAGACTAAGAGACTGGGCAACTCTAATGGTTGCAACTCTTGTCTTTTACATCTCCTCATACTGCGTGCTTTTTGCTTTTCTACCTTTTTTTTGCTCCCGCTTATTAATAATATTGGCAATAAAACATTGAACGGAATTACATACAATACTACAATACAAAGCACGGTGGATACGGACTGAATAGATATGGATGGATGGATACGGAACAAGGCCACATCAAACGAATAAAAACGAAGAACAGGGCCTGGTCGGTTCTGATGAATAACAGAGTTTACTCACACAATATTGCTATATATTCTGCAGAAACCGAGCTCCACATGGAAATTTAACAATTTAGCAACGGCGTTTTGTACTCGCCTCTGGGGATAGAAAAGAAAGCGCCTTTATTACGTCAGTTGGCGCGGGCTATGTCACCTCTTCGGATTAAAAAAGGCATTTTTAATTCTTCATGAAGCTTTTATAAACTTGACTTCATAATCACCATTTTCATCCTGTTCATCAGTAATACGACCAATAAAATAGCGAAATGTATTCGTTGCTGAAAAGACCTTGACCAGCACATAGTCTCCCACATTTTTTTCTTTAGCTATCGGTGCATTATCTAGGACTTCTACATCACCAGTTGTATCCTAAGGGGCAGAATCAAAAACATTCGATGAATCAGAAGGAGAAAAGATTTTGTTGAAACTCTCGCTGCTGCTTATTGAATCTTTTCTTGACACAGTCTGATTTTGAATTTTATTCTTTTTGCTTTGCGGTTGTAAAAGGAGTCTATTCTTTTTTTGGAGTGATGGTTATCACCGCTGATTTTAGTTTGTTTTTCATCGCCTCGTCGCGGGGCCTGCATTAGCTTTAGGATATGATCGCATGTCTTCAAGTAAACTGATCTCATTATCACATCAGGTTTGGGGTTGAATTGAAGTTGAAGCATTCAGATTCACAGATGATATGTCTGGACCAGGCTCGTCAGCAGCGTTTACCTTTGAAGGGAGATCAGAAATTCATCTTTGGAAAACATATGTGGGTTAAACAGATAAATACTTGTTGTTTTAAATCCAGCTGTTATGTTTTTTATAGTAAATGCGTTCCCGCAAGCCTTTCCAAACATTTCTGCAATATTGTCCTCTAGGGTGCAAAAAGAAAAATAAAACCGCTTGAATGGGCCATAAACCGTTATGTCTAAAGGCTGCATTTTATGACTGCATTTTGGTGGAAAAGTAATCATGTAAACTCCTTTTTTCTTGCCTATGAAACTGCTTCAATGGAACGATGACTGATGTGGATGTCTAGGAAAAGAACAGAAAGGTTTTCTGGAGTCGCATTTATAAATTTGAAAAAATGCGCAAAAGTTTATATGGGAAAACATCGCTATTCATCCATCCGCTGCGACAGCCTACCCCAAAACTTTGCAGTGATGCTCCTTTAAGCACTGGTTTAAACTTGGGAACCTTAAGCCACCGGTCTAAAAGTCCCTGCCTTATCTGATCCATTGGTCGCTGAAAGCGAAGTTGAAGATAATGCATTTTTCAAATAACTTGCACTGCATCATAACTAAGCTGCTACCTACTATCGCAAAACTCATTTATTGTTCTCTGATGTCGCCACACTTTCTAAAAGTTAAACCACCAAATATTTATTCTAAGTTACTTTTAGTGCATTAAAAGCGACTTGCTAAACTGCTATCTTAACCTGCTTCACTTCGCCCTTCTTTTTTTACTCAATGTTGCCATGTTCAAAAAAGGAATATTTTAATTCTAATTCGGATCTTAAATTGATTTTAGTTTTTGAGGCAAGTGTTATGATCCGAGGATCCCGGGGGTCTAAAGGTACACATCTCCTCTACTGCGTCACGCATGATTTGTAACGTACGAATCGCTGTCTCTGTTGAGTGTCTACAGGCATTATGCTGTGGCGTGTTGGTTGAAACAGTGTAAGTTGTCAAAAGTTTACATTTAAGTATATGCAGTACTGTAGCCTTTTGCAGTGACTTATTTTATTCATCTATGTAATTAGGATATGTGTTGTTAGGTTAAATAATGCAAACATACTGTATGATTAGTCAAGACACCATGGGCATAGCCAGGGGGGGCCAAGGGGCCCGCCCCCCCCCAATTGAAATGCTACTAATGATAAAAATGTTACAAAAAAGACTATTGTGTCTTCAGTTTTAGTTTCTTTTAGCATCATCGCGTACAACAATACACGTGTACGACATCAATTAACAATAATGTTGATCAAGGGGGCAAGGGCCCTTTTAATTTAATTTATACCAACCAATTTAAATCGGCCCCCTACAATAATATTTAAATAGCCCTCAACTTAAATGGGCCCCCAACAATAATATTAATACAGGGGGCCCGGGCCTCTCAATTTATTGTTTGCCAACAAATTTAAATGGCCCTCCTACAATAATATTTATAACTGTGCCCAAATTTAAATGGGTCCCAACAATAATATTGCTCCAGGGTAGCCCGACCCCCCTCAATTTAATTTTTGCCAACCAATTTAAAAATGCCCCCTACAATAATATTTAAATAGTCCCCAATTTAAATGGGCCTCCAACAATAATATTGATCCAGGAGGCCCGGGCCCCTCAATTTAATTTTTGCCAGCCAATCTAAAAATGCCACCTACAATAGTAATTAAATGACCCCTCAAGAACAGAGGACCCTGGCCCCTCAGTTTAATGTATGACAACCAATTTAAACGTATAACCCGAGTAAAATTAAGGCTTTTTATCCTAAAAGTAGCTAATAACTGAGGCCCTCATCTAATCTTGTTATGAACGTAATTCAATAACCATTAATCAGAGACGGATTTAACCAATGGCTCAGTGCCAGGGGCCCCGCACTTAGACAAGATCTTTTTTTGGTCTTCACCTGTATTTGGCAGAAAAATATTGCAAAAATTCCAAAGTGCCTGGGGCTCAACTCAATGTAAATCCGGCCCGGGCAATAACATGGTTTGTAGGCGTAACTATCTACCGTACATTTTTCAATAGCAATTCATCTCCACCTCGCCAGTTTTTCCACTACAAAAGAATTTTGAAAAAATTAGCTACAGTAAGGTGAATGCTCATTGAACAAATTTTTGAATTGAGAGGGCCTGGGCCCCATGGCCGTATAAGTACTCCTATAACTGGTTGTTTTCATGACAAAACAATTATCTCTATGGAAATATTCGACTGGATTGTTATTTACTGGTAAATATTGCAGGAGGCAATGTACTTTACTTTCCCCTACCTGGGCCAAATCACTTACAAAATTTAACCCCAAAATGCAAAATTTTAAACGTGTTTTGGACTTAAATTGCAAGCAAAAGGAGGACTGAACAACTTAATTTTTTCAATTGGCTTTTCAATGTTAAAAATAATCTAGTACTTTCAAATGGCTCTGAATACGTGCAAAATGTGATCAAATTGTATTAAAATAGCTTTTTTTCCAAAAACTTACGAAAAATCGCCCAGCGGCTGGGGGCTCAACCACAGACCTCCATAGCCTCCGGCGGCTGGAAGCTCCGCCCCCACACCCCGTCTGTGATACGTTTGAATTACAGTACACTTTTTTACTCAAACACGTCCCCAATTTAGACATTTTCGCATTTTAACTTTTGGTTTAAGCCTTCTCCCCTTGACCGAGTTCCTAGTTACGTGCCTACACCACGCCACGGTTTCTGATCTTTCATTCTACGATATCTTTGCTCCCACAAAAAATTCCTCTTTCGAAGTTTCTGATGACGTCATTACATGTGATTTGTAGTTTTGGCGTCCCCCAATCAAAAATCCTGGCTTCGTGTATGCACGACACTAACCATTTTGTACAATTTTCTAGTTACAATTCATCTCACTTCGCTAATTTTTAGACAACAAAATATTTTTGAAAAATAATTTAACTAGACGAAATGCTCATAAAACAAATTATTGAATTTGAATTGAGAAGGCCCAGCCCCTTGATCGTACATGCACTTGTTTTTTGTCATGCTTTGTCATTGTTGCAACTGGTTATTGTCGTGACAAAACAAAAATCTCTTAAGGCAAATCTTCGAGTGCATTATTGAGTACTGCAAAAATTTGCAGAAGCAATGTACTTTACTTGACCTACTTGGGCTAAATTACTTACAAGATTTTAACAGTGTTTTGGACTTAAATTGTACGTCAACGGAAAATTGAACAATTTAACTTCTTCGATTGGCTTTCACATGTTAAAAACCTAGTTTTTTTCAATTTCCAAAATGTGTAAAATGTGATCCAGTTAATACGGCATTAAAAAAGCTATTTTTAACAAAAAATTGCAAAAAATTGCCTTGTGGCTGGGGGGTTTTACCCCCACACCCCCATAGTCTCCGGTGGTTGACGGCTCCACCACAGACCCTCGTCTTTGGTACGTTAGAGTTACACTAGTTTGCTCATCAAGTCTCCCAATTTATACATTTTCACTTTTTAACTTTTGGTTCAAGACCTCTCCCTTCAGCAAAATTCTATACTTACGCACCAAATCAGGTCATGGCTCCCAAGCTTCCATTCTACGATATCTTTGTCCCATTACCAAGATCTCTTTCGAAATTTTTAATAAGGTCATTAAATGTGATTTTTAATTTGGGTCCCCCCAATCAAAAATCCTGGCTACGCCTATGTTGTTATAACTAAATTACAACACGATTAATGTGCATGAACGAAAAGAGCAACACAAAAAATTACATCGGCACATAGCGTATAGATGGTGAGTATATTAGCAAAAATAGTACAAAATAATTGAGCAAGACTTCATACAGTTTTCATATTTGATTGCTCGGTAGTTAAAATGCTTAACCTAAACTTTGTAATTAATTCTATTTCTTATATCTATTTATTATTTCTTCCGTATTTCTTAACTTGGAAAAAATAATTTGAGGAAAGGGGACTATTGAACAAAATTTGAGAAAAATGATGGGTATTCAACTGAATTAAACACTAAATAGCCGGTAGCGCAACCAGGATAAAATAAAAGAGCTTCAATCCCTTATACGCCTGTAGCCAAGTCAATCACTAAATCTAAACCAAAAATCAAGCGTTAACGTGTTTTGAACGACTTGTAAGTAAAGAGGTAGGCTGAAGGGGTTGAGCAATTTAATTTTTTCAAATTAGTTTTTTCCAAATGGTGCTACAAACGCGCAAAATGTGATCCAAATAATCGCGTTAAAATGACTATTTTTTCTTAAAAATCAAAAAACGCTGCCCAGCGATTGGAGGTTCGCCCCCAGACCCCCGACTGTGGTACCCTTGAGTTGCACCAGTTTGTTTAACACGCTACCCAATTGAAACATTTTTGGGACAAAAACGTGATGAAAGACCATGAAGTGTGGCGCTTAATCTCGAGCATCTGCCCCAGCTAACCTAACGGAAAAACGGGCAATGAAGAAAGAAGAAGAACTTTTAGTTTAAGCCCTCCATCCTTAGCAAAATCCTAATTGTGAGTCTGTGAATGGTTCACCCTTATCACTAGAAATGTTTTTTGGTGAAGGTTGCCTTAATCAATTTGAATAAAGCGATCCAATTTGACTAATCATTTTTAGTCATTTGCAAAGTTTTTAATTATATGTAATTGTAATTACGTTTTATTCACCAAGTTGCCTTGGGCAGGATACAGCGAAGGAACCTTTCGGTCTTCGAGTCAAGCTGCCCTCTGCCCACCTGTCTACGACACGCGGCGGAGGCTTCACACTGTCCTTTTAATTATTGAACGTCAAGTAGGAAAGCTGTGAATACCAATTTTTATAGTTTTTGGTTTGATCCGACCGGGAATCGAAACCGATTCTACCGCTTCACTTTCTAGCGCTCTGACTTTCTAACAATTCTTCACTTTCTAACGATCCGACCGGGAATCGAAACCGATTCTAGCGCTCTATCCACTTGACCACTGATCGGTTGTGTAAGACTTTCTTTAAAATTAGCCCCCTACTCAAACATAAATGTTTCAAAAGTGCCTTTAACCATCTTAGAGTCTATATCACTGCAAAAACTGTCTCAGAAGTGCAAAAAACGTGGCATTTTCTTTATTTTGTATTTTAGTCGACAGTCCAACGGGCAGCTGGGCACTGCACAAACTGTCTCAGAAGTGCAAAAAACGTGGCATTTTCTTTATTTTGTAGTTTAGTCGACAGTCCAACGGGCAGCTGGCTACCTAAAGTCGTCTCGAAAAACAAACAATGTATAAGACCTTCAAACACAAGGTAGTATTCTTAAAAGACGGCCTTTGTAGAAACGTTAATTAACAGCTTTCTTTTAACAAAGGATAAAAATTATCCAGTTGTTTGACTAAAGCGCTGATTAAACACTGACAAATAATTTGTCTGTCTAAGTCACAGAATTGCGAAAAACAATAAATAATCAGACACAAATCTAAAAGATTAGATTGAAGTTGAGTCTTCAGTCACGAGCTAACATGCAGGGAAGGTTTTTTTTATGATTAAAGAGGCGGTAGGCCGGTTTCAGTGCCGTCGCCAGAGCAAACGAAAAGGGAGCACTGGCCAGAAGTGGGGAGAGGGCACTAAAATAGACCGAACTTTTCCACACAAAAACTGATATTTTAAGGCTCCAAATTGCAGTATACGCTATTTTGAAAAATTTGTTTTCACGTCTGAAAAAAGAGACGCATAAAGCCCGCAGCGTTTCTTAGCTCGTTTTGTATGCAGCCCATATAATTGCTTAAAAAATCTGTCTGCAGCAGGGAATGCAACCAGAAGCGCAACCAGAATTTTGCTGAAAGGGAGGGGGCTTGAACCAAAAGCAAAAATTTTTTTGCACAGAAATTTTTTAATTTAGGCCCCGTGCTAAACAAACTGATGCAACTCAGAAGTGTGTCATAAAGGGAGGTCTGGGGGGTCAGATCCCCATGCAGCCGCGGAGCGATTTTTGCAATTTTGCGGCAAAAATAGCAATTTTAACGCCATTTCAATCATATTTCGCACGGTTTTGAAGCCTTATGAATAACTACAGTAAATTGATAAAATTCAGAATTCATTAAAAGAATTAAATTGGGTGGCCACTTTAGCCCCCGTTGTACCCAAGATCAAATCCAAAACACGTTTAAACGCTTGTATTTTTGGGTTGAATTTTCTAAATAACTTGGCCAAAGGGGGGGGGGGGGGGTGAAGCCGCCTTAGCTCCTTTTCCCTGGTTGCGCAACTGACTGCGATCTAAAAAAAGATTGAGTGTGCTCCAAAAAAACAAAAACAGCTGGTCTTTTAAAACATGCTTTCACGTGTTGCTTCGGGTCATCATCACTAACGAAGTTCTAACGACAAACACAAACGATTCTACAGGCTTACATTCCTATTCCGCGACACATTCGTAAAGGCGTATTAATAAGACTGTTTATTGCATCACATTTATGTACAGCAGTTTGTGGCCAGCAATTTCGCCAAGAATGAAGAAAACTTCAAATGAGAATTATGTTTGAACATTATTATTCCTTTTTCTATTATTGCCTGTTGTCTTATCGTTACGCGATGTTTCAAAAACGTATTTCGTGTAAACCAAAATGGGGGGCATATGCAGTTGTTAGGGGGGGCACGGCCCCCCCAGGCCACCAGTTGCGACAGCACTGGCCGGCGTACAGAATTTCTGTTTCAACAAAACTAAGAATACGCTCGTACTCTCATGATGTTACGCACGGTGAGGACCGAACCGAATTAGAGTTAATTCATTTACACTTTTATATAAACAAAAGTACAAGTTCAGATGATAGTTTGAGTATATTTGATAATAATCTGCGTATACAAATTAACAAAAAGTTAGAAATACGAAACAGATGTAAATGAAATTACAATTTATACTGTAATACTAATTAATTGCAAACAAAATCCCCGATACAAAAACCTTTCCGGCCAAAAAAATCGGCAACATGATGCATGTATTGTACACTGCACAGCCACCAATCACTATTCAAACTTGTTTTAGCAGCGTGAAGCATACTTCTTGACTTGGACAAAAATACTACTATGTTCTTTCGTTAATAAACTCAAAAAACAAGCATACGCACTACACACAGGTCCATAAAATATATTCAAGCAATTCAATTATTTCGAGGCAAATCGAGTTTGCACTAAGTGTGATCAGAGATAGAAGAACTAATATAAATGAAAAATATTTAAATTAAAAACGTTTCTGTTCATTTCTAAACCATTATCAATAACTTATGGATTGATAATGGTTTCGTAACACACCAAAATGTTTCTAGTTCAAACATGTTTCATATCTCAATGGCTTAAATATTTGTGATCTAGCTACTATATTTAATTATTCTTTTATTGTTTTTCTTTACACAACAGTCCCAAAAATTGTATTTTATAAGTATTATGATATAAAATATTAATCTGAAAACATATCAAAATAATATTTGTACAAAAGTAAATAATACAAACAAATTCTTCAAAAAGATCACCATAACATTTGACAGAAGGAAATATTGTTTTTTAATTGTATTTTTTACTGGATCAAAATAGTGGGCATTATGGGCAAGTTATGACAATATGCGGTATAGAGTAATTTTACTCCACGTTCAAAACGAAATATTTTCAAGTTCAGTATATATTCGAATGAAGGCTTTGAAATGTATGGCTACATTTTTAAGTTAAGATTGTTTTTTGAGTCATCTTAGTGGAAAAGCAAAATGTTGAATTTAAAGTTAAATACTTATGTTTTAATTTATGAGGCAATCAAGATGTTGGTTTCTGTGTGTCAACATCACATTCGTGAGCATTTTCTTTTTCTGTTTGAAGTACAAGACCATCGGATTCAGTGTCAAACGAGACAAACTTGTTGGTTGCACAATGGCATAAGATTTTTGTAGCATCACTACTTTGATCAGAGCGAGTAAAATGAAAAGCTTTTAGGTCTTCCGAATTAAATGTATTTCCGGTAGGACTGGGCGTTGGTGAAGAAAGTTCCAGACCATCTTGATTAGAGTTACTACGAACAAACTGATATTCCTGCGTGGAAATCTCACCATTTTCGAGTATCCGTGGGCTTCCAAACATATATAGGGTTGAAGGAGTATTTGTATCGGAATCTGTATTCGGGATTTTCCACTGACGAAAGTCTGATCCAGAGTCGCTTAGCTTAATTTTACCTCCAACACCAATGGTCCACTTATTCCCGACTTCGTGCGTCCATATATTTGCTGACCTGCTATCCCTTGACCAAATTTTCGAGCTTGTAGTCATTGACTCGGGAGAAGAATTGGATCCATTGTTGATTGTTGAATTGTTTTGATCACCCATAGTTTAAATTTCTTGACTTGGATATCCAACGTTATGTGAATCGTTACTCAAAAATTTAACAACACTTTCTGCAAAAACATCCGTAATTGTATACTGATTTGAGGCTTGATTAGGTAGAGTGGCAATAATAGAGCCAATAGATTTATAAGCAAAAAGCTTTGCATTTTAGACTTTTGGGCCTCATTTTTGGTTATGATTTTTTGAACCTAAAAACATAGTGTGATATTAGATCAATGCCTTCTGCCCCACAACCAGCTACAAACCTTTGATAGAAACAGGTGTTAAATTTCATATGACGAAAAAACAAAAAAGTTATAGTATATGTAAGTGTATAATGTAATATGAAACACGATCTTGATGACTAGATATTTTGATTGATTGATTGACCATATTCATTGTTCACTCAAGAAGAAGCAACGGCGGCGCTTATATTTTGGACATCCTCAGTTACCTTATTTCAAGCTTTCCAGTTGACATTTGACTTCTTCCCACCCAAATTTGCTGCTTGTTTGAAGCCACCGAGCAGAGATAATCATCGTAAAGCATCTTATTCAAGATCGCGAAAACGTGGCCGGGGTGCGGGGTGAGCCCCGATCATCTGATCAGAGTCGTCGTAGAAACGACGCCTTTCCCCTCTCGGCCACGCTGCGGATATATCCAAATTAAGTCCCCAAAAAGCTAATGTGCTGGGTCAAAGGCAGAGATGGAACCGGTCAGGATTTTCTCGACCTGACCCGACCTGTAAATTTCAAAATCATCGCCGGTTGACCGGCCGGTCGACCGGTTTCTGACTGGCCCGGTCGACCGGTTTTTTACAGAAGGTTTTTGTTCACTGTTCAATATATCTAACGAAAAATTTTCAAATAGGGGGGCATGGGTGAGGTGTTAAAATTTGTGACTTTGGACGGGGGTCTCAGAAAAAAAAACGCAAAAAAACTTTTGCGTTTTTTGCAAAAATAACTCAATTCTAAGACGTTTTGTGGTTAAGTTCGGTTTGAATGCCCTGTTTTGAGCAGCTCACAACGTGCACAAAATAAGCTTAAAAAGCACTGGAGGGCACAAGCTAAATTACTTGACTTTCTTTCTAATAATGTTTTAAGAAAGGTTAAAAAAAAAAGCTACAATTTTTTAGCTATTGATGACAGATTATTTGCAATTTGCCGAGCAGCAAACACAAAACTTTTTTTTCGGCAGTGCTGCCTTTGCAGTTACAAAAAGATAAATGAGAAAAAAAATAACAGCAGAAGATAGGTAACAGTAAAAACATACGAACATCACAATACTTGTACCCAAAATCATTAAAATGATGGCGCAATAACATTACATGATATTGAAAAATTATGTCATTAACAGCGTGAAAAAATTAATAATATTCATAACAACTACTCTAGGCTGCTTCACTAACAGTTTGAGAAAGTATGAAAAAGATCTATTGCAAAACATTATGTACTGGAAAAGGTTTTTAGCTCCACAGAAATTCATCTACGGACGAAACAATTAATATAAATTTCTGTGGAGCTAAAAACCTTTTCCAGTACATAATGTTTTGCAATAGATCCTTTTCACATTTTTTGAAACTGTTAGTGAAGCAGCTTAGTTGTTATGAATATCATTAATTTTTTTCACGCTTTTAGTGACATAATTTTTCAATATTTTTTTTCACGCTGTTAATGACATGATTTTCAATATCATGTAATGTTATTGCTCCATCATTTTAATGATTTTGGGTACAATAGTACAAGTATTGTGATGTTCGTATGTTTTTGCTGTTACTTATCTTCTGCTGTTGTTATTTTTTTCCTATTTATCTTTTTGTCACTGCAAAGTAAAATAATATAGCCACAAGCTTATCGGGCATATACGAAATTAGCCGTAAATTGTATGCTACTATTTTATCTATTAAAATCGATTTCACCCCAGCGGGTCATCATCAGTTAGCTCTTATTCAAATAGATAAGTTAGATTTGACTGGATCTATTTGAATAAGATCTAACTGATGATGCCCAGCTGGGGTGCAATCGATTTTAATAAATAAAATAGTATATAATTTACGACTGATTTCGTATATGCCCGATAAGCTTGTGGCTATATTAATTTACTGATCCCTAAATGCGAAGTCGTCATAGTTTCTTCTTCTCTTGTGTGTGATTTTCATCCAAAACATGGCCTCAAACAATTCTGTAACTGTAAAGGCAGCACTGCCAAAAATTGTTCTGAAGAAGCTTTTCGGTTTGGAAACGAAACGTGAAACCAATAAATAAACTCATCGGCAGTACGAAGTCGTTGTGAATAACTATCCCGATGGACGCAACGCGTCCGTTATTTTCATTAAAAACACTAAACTGTTATGACATTTTCTAGAAAACATTCGAAATATAATGTGCCCCAGCAGTAGATATACTGCTACTTCAGAACAAGTCATGTTTATTGGTTAGTTAGATATAACAAAATAAGAGCTATGTCTTTCTTGCCCAGTGTAGAGTATGGTAAATTTAAGTTGAAACAAGCTTTTTAAAGCGGCAAGATTTTAGCATGTACTAAAAAATCTAAAATCTGCGCCACTTCTACTCTTAAGCTGATTACAATTATGCTAAAATGCCAGGTAGCGCAAGCCTCTTCCACATGCATGCTTTATTAGAATCTGATTACGCGATTTTAACGTATGTTTTGCACTTTTTTGCTTTGTGCCGTGGCCCAAAGTCGGGAGGCATGGCACAATACTCCCATCCTAAATACGTCCCTGGATGTGCACGTCTTAATGGTCGCAACATATTGGTCACAGCTTGAAACCATTCAACAAGTGTTTTTGAAAGGTGTGGTTTGTTAATATACTGATTTTTTATAAAAAGTTTTATTTATGATAAAACATATAACTACATTTCGATTGGTACTTAGATGTCTTTTGGTTGCCAGAAAGGAGATTTTGACCGGTTTTTCAACCGACTTGACCAGCCGGTCGAAGAATCTCTACCCGACCGGCAACCCGACCGGCCGGTCGACACGACCGGTGCCGGTCGACCCGACCGGTTTCCATCTCTGGTCTGAGGGCAAAGCCAACTAAAGCTTTATTTTGGGAAATAAAGAAAATAATATTGTGTTTTACGGCAAATGACGACGTGAGTCACTTGACTAAAGTAAAGTTGATAAAGCAATTTGCGATACTTGACTAAAGCTGATAAAACACTTGACCAAATGGATCAAGCAATATAGGGCTTTCGGTTCGATTTGCGAATTAAACATGCGTCGTTGCTGTGGACATGTGACTGCTCTTGAGAAAGACACTAAATTGTTATTTTTCGTTAGGACTAAGAAGTTTACCCGTCGCCGTACCCAACTCATCAAATGACTCGCAAACTGTCCCAGATAAACAGAGGTGTTCGGCGTCAATAAGGTAAAACAAACGCAGAGAGTGCGGATGTTTGTTTCAGCAAACGTATGCCTACCATAGTTTTGTTACCCAAAAACACGACAGGTTTCGGCCGTAAATAAAATCCAAATGGGATAAAAACATACCTCTAGGCTTTATTCAGCAAATATTAGAGTAAAAAAATAGACACCAAAGCAAGAAAAATCGAATTTAATTTTCAGATTCAGCCCATGAACATTGTGCGGTTTCCTTATAATTTTTTTCAATAAGGAAAAATCAGCTTTAACGTTATCATAAAATTGCTTACACAAAATACAATTGCAATTGTACTCAATTTTTATAAGATGTGAGAAACGGACTCGACTAAGAGGCTGTCTCTTTCTTCGCACCACTGCGGAATAGTAAACGGGCGGACAAGTAAAGGCCCGATCCGGAAAATATAAGCCCGAACCCCGCCCGAACCCGAAAAGTAACTTGAAATCAAAACCAGGCCCGAAAAATAGGTTAGATCAAAAAAATGCTACTGGTTATTGTTCGCATACGATTACACTACAACTACTCAATGCTGATAAATTGTGACGTAATCATAATAATTGTGCAATAATAATGACATTGGTACTTACGCGAAGTCGTTATTCAGTGTATAGTAGTAATCTCAATAATTACTCTTAAATAGCATCTATTTAACGCACGAAAGCATAAGGAAAATACGTTTATCAAGCCCGAATTAAGCCCGACATTTTGTCGATTTTAAACCGGAACTCGGCCATAATAGCTCGGCTCGACTTAGAACTCTGGGCTGCATCACAGGAATTATGCGTTAGAAATTTTTTTTTATTAACCATAATCCAGCAGAATTGAGTGATTTTTGACAAATTACTATGAAATTCTACTCTACAGAGATTGAAATATTCTGCCCGATAACCAAAGAATTTTGGTTTGAAAACACTCGCTTAATTTTCAAATCTACACGCTAGATCCATAATTACTGCTGAATAAAACTCTCACAACTAAACTCATTTATATCTGACTAGCGAAAGTTACTCGTAAAAACTTAAGTCTATTAATACGTTTGTGATGTAACAACAGAATGAACAATACCTTATCAGGGTTGCGGCTTTGCAACGGAGCAGAGCAGTTGGACAATTATAAGAAGTAAAAGCCTAAATGGCCAAAATGAGAACATTTGACTACTTTTGAGTGGCCTCGGAGGACTTTTATTTACAGGGTGTTCCAAAATGGTTGACCCCATTAATTTATAAATACCCATATCTCGGAAACTACTTGATGGATCATAATGAAACTAAATACATTTTATGTTGAAGTTCATAAGTTTTAGTGGTAAAATTTACAAAGAAAAGTACTCATATTTGTTGGTTCTCTGACAGATTTTCATAAATGTTCAATATGAGCGTCGCTTGTGACTGCACTTTATTCGAGCTCGTGCCAAACTCGCTGTAGCATGTCTTTGGTAGCAGATTCACCACGATCACCCGACCTTTCTCCGTGTGATTTTTTCCTCAGGGGTTATGTGGAAGGACTTGTCTTCGTACCTCTTCTTCCAGCAAACAAAGAAGAAATGAAACAGAGAATTACACCTGCACTGGAAACTGCTACCAAAGACATGCTACAGCGAGTTTGGCACGAGCTCGAATAAAGTGCAGAGTCATAGGCGGCGCTCATATTGAGCATTTATGAAAATCTGTCAGAGAACCAACAAATATGTGTACTTTTCTTTGTAAATTTAAGCACTAAAAGTTATGACTTTCAACATAAAATGTATTTAGTTTTATTATGATCCATCAAGTAGTTTCCGAGATGTGGGTATTTATAATGAGGTCAACCATTTTGGAACACCCAGTATTTATTTGTTTTGGAAGAGAAGGATAAAATCCTTTTAAAAGAGGACTATCCCTAAGCCAGTGTTGGGCATTAACTCGTTAATAACGAAGTTAAGTTTTTCATTAACGAGTTATAAAGTTAAAAAGCTTTTTTGAGTAAACTTATTAACTATAACTTTCGTTAAACTGCTTTAAGGTTTATGTTACTCCGTTAAATTTCAAGGCTGCATCATGCGTCCCAATGCCAAAACAAAAGAAATAAAAAAATAAAATATAAAAGGCTTTCTCTCTGTTTATCTTTAGTACAACAGTAAACAGGGGCGGCTCGACTATGGAGACTGCGGGACTGCAGCCCCCCACCAAATAATTTTGTGTTTTCTGTCATTGGCATTGCAACAAAAAATTGAAAATATTTTTACTTTTATATTCAATTTATATTGAAAAGTTTTTGCGAATGCCTCATTTGATGAGCCAATTGAATGCTTTGCTTTCGTAATGCCAAGGAAACAATTTTTGTATCACGCGTTAAATACACCTTCGTGCCCACTCGAGACTGCAAAAGTTGCAGTCCAGCTCGCCAGCTTAATTCACATATCTTCGTGACGTCAACTCAATCGAGACATTTTTTCTGTTTCTATCGCGAGCTACTCAGCCGACTGGACTGCAGTCTCCGCACTCCCAAAAATCTTTTTTCTTCAACAAACGAAATCGAATAGAGCATTGTTTGCGGCAAGGGTTGTTGCAACAGTTCAAATGGTAGCCCTTCTTTTTAAGTCGTCAAGGCTTTCCGTTAAGAAAGAAATGATTAAAAAGCATTGATGGCTTCAACGAAAGAGTCATCGACCATTATTCACGATAAAAAAGCGTCGAATGAACTTTTTATTTTAAGAACAATGTACTTGAAATTATGGATACGCTATAAACAGTACCACAGTCTTAGAAGCTCAATCAAACCTATAATAAATAAAATATTGTAAACTTCTTGTATTCTGTTATAATCTGATTAATTTGCGATAGTTTGCCTTTCTACGCCCATGTTGACACTTGTAGTCCTAGCTATACTGACGAGGAACAAAAGACGAATGTCGATTCCGAAACAGAATGTCTTGTCTATTCCGAAACTTTATTTTCAAGTACACTTTTTTTTACAAGAACCAGTAAATTTTATCGTAAAATTGCAAAAGCGCGATTTGAACAACAACCAAAAGTTTCTCAAATGCCTTCACAATGCGCAATTAGCAATCTATAATCTTTGAATCGTCGCAATTTTGCTTACAAACTGGGAAATCACTAAAATTTCATCGTTTTGAATCGGCACAAAATTTTAAGTTTTTTTCAGATTTGAAATTTCTTCTTTTTAGTTTGTTTTAAATTTTTAGAGTTAAGGATGGCATAGATCCTAATTTACATTTAAATTTTGAGCAAAAATGAACCTCGGGTTCGTGCAGAACTGCTCTTACAAAAAATAAGTGTAACTACACTACGTCACTACAACCTAATTGCAAGTCGGGCCGGGATTTTTGAGTCGGATTCGGGCTTAAATTGACATCGGGCTTGATATTCGTACTTGCCTTGTGTTTTAGACTTTTAGGTGCTATGAAACATAATTGAAATAACTTTGCAGCATAGAATGAGGACTTCGTTTAAGCATCAATACGATTATTACGACACATTTGTTAAAGCGTCATAATTGATCAGCAATAAGTAACTTTATTTTATCCGCATTGGGGCAATCACGTATTCAAATTTTCAGACCAGGGACGCCCAAACTTTTTGAGGAACGAGTTACAGTGACTTTGAGCTGATCGCACAATCAGTGGATGAAAAACTGGCGGAAATTTAGATGAAAACCAAAACAAAAAAGGTTTTTATCGCATTTTAATGCAATTTTTGTCGGGATTTTAGATGGTGGCCAATCGAGACGAAAGAGGTTTGATTTGTTTTCTCGTAAAATTTGTCTGCTAGTTCATATCGAAACCTACGGCTCCGGGGTTTGGGCAGTTGTGTTTTAGACGAAACTTAACTAACTTTCTGGCTGTTTCGGGCCTGTTTTTGGCTTCAAATCACTTGTCGGGTTCGGGCTTACGCTTTCGGGTTCGGGCGTGAGCCCGGCCTCAAAGGACCATTGTCAGGGATCGGTTTTATCATTTTATGGAATTTTGAATAACTTTTGGTAGTTTTTAAGCAATATTGACTGATTCTGGGAATGCACTCCATGTTTCATCATTATTCAATGAACTGTCTCCACTAAATCGTCATTTTGTCCTTCTGTGGTCTGGGTTGGATTCTTTGGATCTCCCAATCAACAATTTTAGACTTATTCGTAAAGGAGCGCTACAATCATGTTACCGTAACGATCAAGCACCGTAGCAAACGCAAAAATAGGTTGATATGAAGCGAAAAGTTCATAGATTGGCCTTGGCCTACTAAAAATAATTTCATTTTGTAGATTAGTACGAAAGACGCAAACAAGCTTTGTACAATATCACGAAAAAAAATATTTGCAGCACTCCCGTTTCAAATAGGCACGAGCCGCCACTGACAGTAAATACCATAGTAACAGAAATCAGAATGAGTATTTTTTTCTCGTATGGAAATGGAATCATTTAATATCATCAGCATAAGCATCAACGGCTGGTTAAATTGAATTAAAAAAAAAAATAACGAAATAACTTCTAACTTTAACTTGCGTTACTTTTGTTTTTCAGTTAACTACAGTATTTAACTTTAACTGAGTTAAAAAATTGCTTGAAAATTCTTAGCGAATTAACTCTTAACAAAGTTAACGTTTCTCATTAACTTGCCCAACACTGCCCTAAGCAAATAGAATGATTTAAAAACTTCGCTATCTCTTCTCACCCTTACACCTGTACGTAGCATAGTGGTATTCTTAGGTTTATTCTCAGAGCCGAATTTACATTGCGCATCGGCACTTCTGACTCTCAGGAAAGATGAAACCTCAATGAAAAGCAAAAAAACCTTCGCCAGATTTTTGTTGCAGCATTATCCTACCAAATAAAGGTGAAGACCAAAAAGAAGTTTTTTGTCTTCTAAGGCTTTTGTAGCATATTTTTAGCCAATAAGCGCAAGGCCTCTGACATTGTGTCATATACAGTGGTCACCGCTCAATGGAGCATCGGTTTATAGAGAAACCCGCTTTTTGGAGCAGTTTCTGATGACAAGAAATAGTTTCTAACTTTTTTTGTTGTAATATTCTCCGTTTAGCAGAGCAAGCCATCGCTTTTAAGAGCAGCTTTGTTGTGTAAAGTCACTATCGTTTCCGCGATCATGCATGACAAATCGAAAAAAGGTCAAAACTTGACGAGTTAGAGTCCCGCATGCCTGACGCGTACTCACACCGTGTTAGCGCGCGATAATCTTGAAACCTGGCAAGGCGTCACCGAAAAGGATGTTCTCAACGATGTCAGGCGAATGTACTGCTCGGACAATAGCGATGAGCATGAGACAGATGTAGGGTTTTTTTTAGGAAGCAAACGGGGAGGTGATCCCTCCATCTCCTCGTGATAATGCTTGCAATGCAAACTTTAAGAAAAGGATAGCTTTTTCGCAATGCTGACCAGTGGTCATTGTTGTGTAAGCGTGACGATGCTGTAGAGCAAGCTACAAAACATGAAACAATTAAAAATTGAGCAGTTCTTCTGAGCTGCTGAAGCTGAAGAGCAGCAATAGTAAACATGTTTAACTTGTACTGTACCGGTACTGCAAACTTTTTATGTTGCTTTGCACTCAGTGCAAGATCTTAAAACGCAATAAAATACAGTGCCCTGATATTGGCATGTGTGTTGGTGAACTCTCTAGTGCAAATGACACTCTATGTTCATGGCCAAAACGTTCTTATCTGATTATAGAGCCACCGCTTTTTAAAACAGGTTTTGCAATTCCCGAACATGCTCCAATAAGCGGTGACCATTGTAATGAATTCGGTTCTGTTTAAACTCTTATCGGTTAATGTTGTTCATTCTTAAATCAAAATGGTGCAGAATAGATTGTCATTTTAGTGAACACTTTTCCGACAAATTAAAATACACAGTTATAACTTAATATCGCTTTTAACAGGAATTTGATGAAACAATAACAGTTTGCAGATATCAAATTTCCAGCAGGAGCTGAGTGCATTTATACATTGTATTTCTTTTAAGCTTTGCTTTGGTTAATTTCAATGAGAAAACTACGTTGCATAGGAAGTTCAGTGAACACTACTCTGATAGTATGAAACTGAAGCATTTTAGCACCAATTTTTTGTGGAGAATTAATGACACGAAACTAATAAAATATTTTATTAGAATCCAATCCGTAGTAATTTTTTTATGAGGCTGATCTAGATGGCGACTTTGTGTCTTTTATTTTTTAGAATGGTGTATAAATATGAGATCGCCTCATTTTATGGCTGCACTGAGTTTTGTTCAGTCACAACCCTGTTTTGATCCTCGTGCTGTTCCAGTGACAAGAGCATGAGTTTGTTGACCTACATTTTACTCGACGAGATGCCACAACACTGTCTCAAGCACTTCGGCTAAATGTAAAAATTTTAGCAGTATTATAAACCATCCTTGATCGATAGTGATTTTAACAATTATTGTTTCAATAATTACTGACTATAACTGCAGTAGAATTGCTTAAAATTAGCGAATGTGTTAACGCTATAACAGAGTCACGACAACATTGATGACATCAGAACAGCGACTCGACAACTTTAAGTGGATATAAAACTCTTAGCTGCACCGGAGAAAGATTTTAGTGTACCGACCTTGCATCAATTTACAGTCGGTAATTGCACTGGAATTGCTTGAAATTTGCAATTTTGTCAGGATAATAGAGTCACGACTACTTCAAAGGTGTTTCAAGCCGATTTACCTCTTACAAGTTCGTTGTTATTCAGTAGCCAAAGCTGGCAATAAAAGCTATCACTGAAAAAAATCAACGTCAACACATGAAATACTTTAGCACTTCCTAGCGTAAAAATATTGCTTGGTTTGTTTACACTAAAAGCCACTAGGGATTTACGATAGCGATTTACGATTGCGATTTACGACTGCGATTTACGATTGCGATTTACAATTGCATTTTACGATAGCGATTTACGATTGCGATTTACAACTTACACTTACAATAAGTTATGAATATAGTCTCTGTGGATAAGAGTATCCATCTACTTTATGATTTACGGTTTAACAATTTACAATAAACCCAATTTGATAAACATAAATCAAATTCAAATTTCATAAACCCAAGTCGATATACAAGCATAAAATTCAATTTCCATGAACACTGTTTAATTTGGTAAAAAATCAAATTCAATTTGCATATTTCAATACCGTATATTCTGTTTGACTCGGCACCATTGGCAACGCAGCATTTCCTAATTTTGTAACATCACAAATGGCAGATTTCGAAAAATTTCTCGCAAATTGACAGACGCGATGTTCGATGAGAATTATTAGGGTGTTCCTTGTTTGGGGTCAAATTTTAAAATATATATCTTTGTGTGTCTGACCCTCTCAAAAGTTTCCATAGAACCAAAAACTGCCTCATACAAAGTTTTGTTGCAAAAGTTTGATTTTTTGAGGTGGTGCAGTGATCTCAAAGTTGGCTTAATAAACACTAATATATACTCGTAGGCAGTTCACTAATCAGTACGATACTTATGTTCACAGAAAAGTTATTGCTGCATAAAAGTAGATTTCTTCATATTAGGAACATTTGCCTGGTTATTTTCAACAATCTGTAAAGCATGCTGCATTGTTTTTTATTTTTTTAAACGGCTTGGCTGAGTTGTGGTGATACCCAACTCCATTCGAGAGATGGGGAAGCAAAAGAACTTCGCAGAGACCCAACAGTTGAGCCACACGCCAGGGTTCCAACTACCTAGCCAAAGATAGATTTGCATTGAGGCCCAGATGGATACTCTTGTCCACAGAGACTATATTCAGCGACAGATTTGTTTTTAACTGTGAATCACGCAAGGAATTGATGAGACCGAACTCACAAAGCGCTTTAAGCGATCGGATGATGCTTATTTCTAAATGTTGACTGATATTCTGGTTTGAGTGTTTTTGTATCCCTCTTATGAAAAATGCATGACTCCTCTTGGCTTTGTGGAAGAAATTTCTTTAGAAAAAAAGCTTTTGATTCAAGCCAAATTGAATTTAAAGTACTCAAGCCTATTCCCAATATCCTCTAAACATTTGAAGTCGCTTGGATAAAAAGAAGTTTCCCCATTTGAGGTTTGCCATTGCTCTTCCATCAAATTTGGTCACTTGTTGGCTTTATTTATCTTAAATGACATTGTGATGACCGAGTGAATATAATTTAATATTTGTTCTTATATAAATGTCTGCTGTATCTGATTATTTGCACATATCGTTCATTGTTATGGGTGGTATTGCATAACGAACGGATATCGCAAGACAAAAGGAATTTAATTAATGTTGTTTTTGTTCTCGCTTTTCTTTGTTTACTCGCTGTATATATATTACTGCTTCAATTTATTGTTATTATTAGATTATTAAATTCTACTTGTTGGTATTAAAAGCATTACGTCTTGAGACTCATTGCGTGCCGACTCCCTAAAACATCATACAAAACGCTCTTACGAGGTAATAGGCATTTTATAATTCATATTTAACAAACAAACGTACTTGTATTACATAGTGTTTAAATTCATCTATAAACTACAGCATTAATAAACTTTTTTTCAATCCTTGATTAGTACCGACCCTTGAATAAACCTAATGTTGAGGAGTATTAGGGGTCCATATGACACTTTAATCGTTCCGATTATGGTGGGATGCACATGTACCACAACATGAAGAGCTAAGTCTTTTGGGTTAATAGGGACCCAAAACGCATATGCAAATTTTGTTTTCCGTCTTATTAAACAAATTTGTTTCTTTCTATGCTCTACAGGCTATACCAACCTTATATAAATGGTCCTGATATTTCGTTTCGTAACTTTATCAGGGGGCACATGACAGAAATTTCCTCGTTCGCTTTAATAACGAGTTTTTTTTTAAGAGGCGCTAACGAACGAAATACTCGCTAAACGTAAGAAGTCATTTTTGCACGTGTATGTAAAGCCTTGCGAAAGCCGTTAAGTCATTCTTTCTCGCTAAATTTCTTCGAGCGATTGCGGAAAGCAGTTCGAGTAAAAAAACGTCACATTTTCCTCGTCAACTTAAAGAGGATCTTGAGGCACTCTTTAAGCGTGCGAGAAATCTTTTTGGTTCAGAAATTTAATGGCGAAAATTAATGTTGAAAACTTCTAACTCATGCGAATTTTTGCTGAAAATTAATTCAAATCGTCTCCATGATTGCTATTAGACTGCTAAAAAAAAGCAAATTGCGTTGAGAACCATTTGCTGTTTCGATTGATAAGGAAATGCTAAGTAGTGCAAGCAAGTTGACAAAAATAGTACCACAATCCTTTTATAAGAACGATTTTCGAAAACACGAGGCTCATTTTTGCTCAAAATTTAAGAACAAATTAAAAACACTGCCAGCCTCGGCAGCATAACAAACCAAAAACAAACAAAAAAATTCAACCTAATTAAAGAAACTAAAATTCGTGCTGATTCAAAACGATAAAATCTCAGTGATTTTCTTGTGTTTGCAAGCAAAATTGCAACTATTCAAGGTTTGCTGCTCTGCGCAAGTAATTGAGAAATTTTTTTGGCAGTTGTTAAACTTGAAAAAAGCTTGCTTTTTGCTTTTGCAATTTTATGATGCTGCAAAAGCAAGAAAAAAGCCTTCACTTAAGTCTTAAGCAGACAGAGCTATAGAAATTAAACAGTGCTTTAAACATGCCCGCTGAAATTGACATCGATGCTCTCAAAATTTTTACAAAATCAAGAATAAATGAGACTGAATATTATCAAAAAATTAAAAACAGCCAGTCTAAACTCAAGATTTACCGGTTCTAAAAAGGAAGAGTACTTTCACTTGCTCACTTTTGAAAAATTTTGAAACCTTAAGACCTAAAGTTACTGTTAACATATGAGTTTACCTATCATCAACCTCAAGGGCGCTTTGCTTCATTTAAAAATTTTAGTATGGAAAAAGTTGTTCTTATTTTACATTGATCCAAAAATATAATTAAATTCTGTCGTTCATTTACTAATTGTTATCAGTTGAAGAATTTGCTTGCGTAGAATAATCACGCAGAGCTTAAAGTATCTTTTTCCACAACAATGTAGTACATACAATACGCTTGAACGCATTATTTTGAAGTAGAAATGCATCTGACGTCACAATGAGGTATTTATTACGTACTAACACAAGTTACGAACATCTCGCAAAGAAATTCGAGCGAACCGTTTCAACGTGTGTTGGGCGAGACGGCTCAGAAATGGCAGTTAATCTACGAAGATTTTTTGCTTGTTAGCGCTGTTTAGCGAGCGAAAATGGCCTTCACGAGCTCGCTAGCATGTTCTGTCACGTCGCCCCAGATTATCTGTTTAAAGCGCTTGATTTCAAGTGTATTGCCAGGCTTATCAGGTTTGTTTTATGGATCTTTGTTTGTTTTTGGGTTTCTTTTTTTTTTATCCTGTTTACGTTAACATGTGAACTTTGTGCCTTGTTTCTTGAATTCTTGAATTACCGTACGGATAGCCTAAATTGTTTTTTTGATTATGTGAATGTAATTGATCAAGTGAGCTTTGCTCTTTCGCTGCATCCACAGAGTGGGACTTTGGCGTGCAGTTTATATAGCTTATACTGTAATATGTTGCAGCTGATATTGTGTACTTCAATGTCTTATGCTGCAAAAAACAATCTATCTTACAAATATTTTGTAGCTAAATGACAGCAGGGATTAATAAAAATCCAAGTATTTTCGGGCTGAGCTAATTTGAGCAAAAACAGCTACCGCAGATTTTTTGCAAGGTTTATGAAATGTTGTTTAGAATGGGTTTGCTAATTCCCAAATTACCTCGACAAAGTTTGTTTGTTGTAAAGAGTTGACTACTAATATAATTAGTTAGAATCAGTTACTTGTGGTTCATATTTGTACAACTATAGGCATTTTGCTATTACTGCATTTGGAATTTTGCGTTAGGATTTGAACACTATTTCTGGGCTGCTAAGGGTCCTTTTTTGGTTGATATCAATTAAAACGCAAACTTTCGCAGCATCTGTTTTAAGTGTTCCACAATAAAACAAACCAGAAAAAAAATCATCATGGCATATTTGTAGCATACCTACAATATTATTAGGACGAAAAAATAAATGAAACATTTTACGGTAAACCTAAAACAAAATCCTACTCGAAAACGAAATCCTAAAATATATAACGCCCCACAATTAGGAGGAAAATGACTAGTGCTATCCTCCCTTTTCAACGATGAATGATCTTGCGTTTTTTTTTACAATACTACAATACTTTCTGTATTCCAGTAGCATATTGCATCATGGCTGTAAGATATACGGTATTTAGTTCTACCAACGATAAAAATAGCTCAAGCCTTTTTTATCACACTTATAAAAAGTATAATGAAGCTTTGGGACCTATGTCTTATGAAACGATTTCTTTAAACTGATGTGTAGCCAAATCTTAATTTAGCGATAAAATAACATGCAACTGGAATGCAAAATGATACACTCAATGGTAAATAGGCCTATTCATTTCTTCATTTTTGAGGTGAAACAAGTTGTAATTCATAAACTTTCTTTCATTCTTGACAGAAAGAGTAACACAAGACAACCAGTCCTTTTCATTATTGAAGGCCATGATCATAGGCGTGGCTATCGGGAGTGGGGCAGGGGGCTCGGTTCCGTAGGCGTAACCAGGATTTTCGATTGGGGCAGGCCCAAACCAGAAATCACATAGGTGAAGACAAAAACAAATAAGAGTTTTCACAGTTCGATTTAAGATTTGAGATTGGGGGGGGGGGCAAAATTTAGTAGGAGACCAATTATTGATTGGGAGGGGCCCAAATTTCAAGATACAGAGTTGGGACCAACTTAAAAAACACCTGAAGTAAAGATCTGCTCAAGCTGAAAAGCCTATTTTGTCCCAAAAATTAAGGGAAGACCAAAAAAAGTTCTTCGCTGTCTGACAAGCCTATTTTTTCCCCGAGAATTAAGTGAAGACCAAAAAAAAGGTCTTCAAAATCTGCGGTAAACCTACAAACCAAACTTACAACGAAAACTGACAACTCATTAAACAATGTGAAACAAATTACTGAAGGCTTGTTCGATATGTTGTATGAGATCAAACCCAGGTTTTGCAAACGCCGGCCGGCAAATCTACATAGAAGTTCTCAGCCTTTCGAACGATCAACTATGGACTTTAAAGGTCCTCTGCATTCGAGTTCGACCACCAAAAATCATTACCTTTTAACTGTTGTTGATGAATTTTCGAGGTTTCTGTTTGTATTTTTTTTGCAGTGACGTTAGCTCGCGTACTGTAGTTTCATGCTTAAACTCATTATTTAGCTTATTTGGTTTTCCAGGCGTTGTGCATAGTGATAACGCGAAATGTTTTGTGTGTAAAGAAATTAAGCTGTTTCATTGTGAAAGGAAAATTACGATCATATTTTCTTGCGTGTACAACCCTCGTGGCAATACTCAATGTGAACGCTTTAATGGCATAATTTGGAATGCCATAAAGCTTGCACTTAGTACGAGAGGCTTGAAAACTTCTCAGTGATAAATGGAATTCCAGAATCTTTACATGCTTTACGGTCATTGTTGTGCACAGCCACAAACGCAGTTTCCCAATGATAAATTTTTTCAGCTTACACGCCGTTTAATGTTTGGTACTATTGCTCTTTCGTGGATATCAGAACTTGAACCAGTGTATGTACGCAAGTACGTGCGTGACAAATATGATCCAAAAGTGGGTGAGATGGATTTGCTTCATGCTAATCAAAACCATGCTGTCGTGAGATGTCCAGAAAGTCGTGAAGTTACCGTTTCAGCCCGAGATGTTGCTCCCACAGCACCAACACCTAACAATGGAGACCTGAGAGACCGTTTTTCATCTCTGGTTCAAGTTCAACCTGCATTGGTAGGGGATAGACGTGCTACCACAAGTGCTGGGCCTGAAACGTGTAACAAGCTTGAAACTGAATTGCAGACACCGTTAAATTCAGTTCAACTCGCCAAAGAAAAGCTCCCAATCGGCTTGCTGGTAATAGTTATTATTTTTTTAAATTTTGATGTGTGCAGAATTCTTTAGAGGGGGTAAATGGCGTACAGTGTAATGAAATTGCTGGTAGTGTACGCTTTTGCTAGTGATTGCATGTACTGCGTCACGCGCGATTTGTAGTGTACAAATCGGTGTCTCTGTTGAGTGTCGATAAGCACTGTGCTGTAGCTTCTTGGTTGAAACACTGTAGTAGAGCTGTCGAAAGTTTACATTTAAGTGTATACTGTAGCCTTTTGCAGTGACTTATTTTATTTATCCATTTATTAAGGATATGTGTTATTAAGTTTAACAATCAATGCAAGTATGTACATTTTTTTACGACTTTTTTTTTACGACATTCTGTTATATTATAGATCCTTGAGTGTACGTGGTATGTATTGTAATCGTTATTGCACTGTTTCATAATATTTTCTATTTATTTTTGGTTTTGTAACAGACTCCATGACCTTGTTAGAATAGGATCAGACAATGTAAATCCTTCATCGCTTCTACTAGTAACATAGTCATGACCTTCTGCTATACGAGTATAGCTGCTGCATCCTTAAACTGTAAATAGTGTATTTAGTCTTTTTTTTTCTTTTCTTTTTTTTAGTCTTTTTTTGCTTTGGAATAATTGCTTGTATTTTTAGTAGGCTTGATCAAATTCAAAGCTTTCCAAATTTGAAATTCTTGCGTACAAAAAACTACGCTACGAATTCCGAAATTCAATTTTGCTAATATTAAATTTAAGTTACATTTCACATCGAATTTTAGAAAAAACATTTTTCTTTTTAAGTCATATTTCAAATTTCTTAATTGATCCAGCAAAAGATCCAACCCTACTGCTTTTCAGGAATTGGTCAATCTACAGATCATAACAGTAACGATACCAGACCTATATTTTGAGACGGAAGTGCAGGTGATGGTTGACTCGATGACATTTAGTCCTTCGCCATCACCTCATCAAGAACTGTGTCTAATGTACATAATTTATCTCGAAACTGTATAACTGCTTGTGTGATGCGCATAATTCAGTCGCTGTGCTTGATGAAAAAAATAAATAAATGGTAAATGGTAATAATAGTATTACAGATTTACAGCATAATTAATCACGACACTAACCATCTTGTACAATTTCTCAAAAACAATTCACCTCCACTTCGCCAATTTTTAGCCGACAAAGTATTTTTGAAAAATAATTTAACTAGCCGAAATGCTCACTAAACAAATTATTGAATTTAAATTGAGAAGGCCTAGCCCCCTGATCCTACATGCACTCGTTTTTTGTCATGTTTTGTCATTGTTGCAACTGGTTATTGTCATGACAAAACAAAAATCTCTTAAGGCAAATCTTCGAGTGGATTATTAAGCGCTGCAAAAATATTGCAGGAGCAATGTACTTAACTTGCCCTACTTGGGCCAAATCACTTACAAGATTTTAAATGTGTTTTGGACTTAAAATGTAAGTGAAAGGAAGATTGAACAATTTAACTTCTTTGATTGGCTTTCAAATGTTAAAATTCTAGTTTTTTTTAATTGGCTCTAAAAACGTGCAAATTGTGATCCGATTGATATGGCATTAAAAACGCGATTTTTTCCAAAACATTGCAAAAAACCGCCTTGTGGCTGGGGGGTTTTACCCCCAAACCCCCATAGTCTCGGGCGGTTGACGGCTCCGCCCCCAAACCCCCGTCTTTGGTACGTTCGAGTTACACGAGTTTGCTCATCAAGTCTCCCAATTTATACATTTTCACTTTTGCTTTCAGGACTCTCATTTCAGCAAAATCCTATACTTACGCACCAAATCAGGTCATGGCTTCCAATCTTCCATTCTATGATATCTTTGTCCCACTATAAAGTTCTCTTTCCAAATTTTTAATATCATCATTGCATATGATTTGTGGTTTGAGTCCCCCTCCCAATCAAACTTCCTGGCTACGCCTATGTTTTTATTACTAAATTCCAACATGACTGATGTGCATGAACGAAAAGAGCAACACAAAACATTACATCGGCACATAACGTATAGATGGTGAGTATATTAGCAAAAATAGTACAAAATAATTGAGCAAGACTTCATACAGTTTTCATATTTGATTGCTCGGTAGTTAAAATGCTTAACCTAAACTTTGTAATTAATTCTATTTCTTATATCTATTTATTATTTCTTCCGTATTTCTTAACTTGGAAAAATAATTGAGGAAAGGGGATAATGGAACAAAATTTGAGAAAAATGATTGGTATTCAACTGAATTAAACACTAAATAGTCGGAAGCGCAACCAGGAAAAAAATGAAAGGTTTTCAGTCCCTTATACGCCTAGCCAAGTCAATTACAAAACCTAAACCAAAAATCAAGCGTTTAAACGTGTTTTGGACGACCTGTAAGTAAAGAGGGGGGCTGAAGGGGTTGAGCAATTTAATTTTTTCAAATTAGTTTTTTCCAAATGGTGCTACAAACGCGCAAAATGTGATCCAAATAATCGCGTTAAAATGACTATTTTTTCTTAAAAATCAAAAAACGCTGTCCAGCGATTGGAGGTTCGCCCCCAGACCCCCGATTGTGGTACCCTTGAGTTGCACCAGTTTGTTTAACACGCTACCCAATTGAAACATTTTTGGTGCAAAAACGTGATGAAAGACCGTGAAGTGTGGCGCTTAATTTCGAGCTTAATCTGCCCCCACAACCCTAACGGAAAAACGGGCAATGAAGAAAGAAGAAGAACTTCTAGTTTAAGCCCTCCATCCGCAGCAAAATCATAATTGTGAGACTGTGAATGGTTGACCCTTATCACTAGAAATGTTTTTTGATGAAGTTTGCCTGCATTTTGCATCAAGCGATCCAATTTGACTGCTCATTTTCAGTCATTTTCAAAGTTTTTAATCACTTGTAGGGGTAATTGTAATTGCATTTTATCCACCAAGTTGTCTTGGCCAGAAGACAGCGAAGGAATCTCTTGGTTTTCGAGTCAAGCTGCCATCTGTTCACTACACACGACAAAGGCTGCTTACTGTTTCTTTAATTGCTTAACGTCAAGCAGGAAAGCTGTAAATTTCAATTTTATAATCTTTGGTTTGATTCGACCGGGAATCGAACCCGAGTCTACTGCTTTAGCTGTCGGGGCTCTATCCACTCGACCACAGATTGGTTGTGTAAGATTTTCTTGACAAAAGTAGACCCCGATACAAACATAAATGTTTCAAAGTGCCTTTAACCACCTTGGAGTCCATATTATTGCAAAAACTGCCTCAGAAGTGCAAAAAAAGTGCATTTTCTTTATTGTGCATTTTAGTCGACAGTCCAATGGGCAGCTGGCAATCTAAAGTCGTCTCGAAAAACATATAATGCATAAGACCTTCACACACAAGGCAGCAATTCTTAAAAGAGGGCCTTTGTAGATGCACTAATTACCAGCTTATTTTTAACTAAGGATAATAATTATCCAGTTGTTTTGACTTAAGGGCTGATTAGACACTGACCAATAACACTGCGTAACAAAAGAAATTTTGTTTGTAACCAGGTTCTAATTAATATTTTTCAATTGGCTACACCTAGAAACTAACACAAATAAATATAACGTGATCTAAACTTTGCTTTTGTAGGAGCGAAATTTTGCGATCACACAATATACATTGAGATATAGCAGCCCATAGTATTTAAATAGCATATGGGAAGTTGTTGTATCCACTTTTTAGCAACGGTTGTGCACAGTACCGTACGTTTTTAATTCTTGTTTGTGTGCAGGTTAGTTTTTACCATTACATATTTTTATTATTAAGCTTATTTCTTGAAAACACTCATCCTCTGCCTGGTATTTGTTGTTGAAAATGTCTAAGAGGGGTAACTGCAGGCATTCTTCCGATGCATTTTGTTTCATATGCGGAGAATTTATCAAGACCAGAGCAAGAAAACACTCTGTTCTAGCACCTGCAAAGATGTGTCTAGCTTATAATTTTTATTTTAGTATGCCTGTTGGCAGTGCTTAAAATGTAAAATTTTGCATGGGGGGACGCTTTTGCAGCCTTGACCAAACGCATTCGGAATGCAAAAGTACTTTAGTGGAAATTATGACTTTCCGTCCCCGAAATCGAGTGAACACAAAAAAAAAATAGAAAAAAAAGTTCTTCACCGAAAATTGAAGTGTGCTTGTCCACGAAATCAAGTGAAGACGCAATAAGAAAAAAAAAAGGTCTTCTCCGAAATTGACGAGGTTTTGTCCGCGAAATCAAGTGAACACCAAATAAAAAAAATGGTCTCCACCGCAATTTGGGACTAAATTCGGCCGGAATTTGTGGGATTTATTAGTGCTGCTAGGCCCTTTTTCGTCTGTTCAACCAGCGCTCAAACCTCGAAGGGGGGACGCTAAATCTCGTTGAGGGCACGTTAAATCTCGATGGGGTGACGCTAAATCTCGATGGGGGGACGCTACCTCACGATGGGGGAACGCTTCCCCCTTACAATTTAAGTACTGCCTGTTGGAGACCAAGACAGGACTTGGGCTCCACATTTTGCCTGTGACTACAGCAAAAAAACTCTAGAAGGTAAGTTATGTTAATATTCTGGTATTGAATTTGAACCGTTGTGTGTTTACTGTTTATGATAAAAAGCCAAAACTTAACTAGTAACAACAGTATTTCTTTTCAGGGTGGTATCGAGGAAAAAATGAGCAATGAAATTTGCCATTCCAAGAACATGCCGTGAACCAACTAACCACACAAATGATTGCTGCTTTTGTATGGTTGATCCGTCTAAACGTCGAGCTGGAAAGAATGCTCCTTCAATTGTTTATCCCAGTATTCCTTCCTCAATTGCTCCTGTGCCACATTCCACTGCCAGAACCCATTCCTACTCGTTGTCAAGACCTTGTTTCATAGGCGTAGCCAGGATTTTTGATTGGGGGGGGCCCAAACCACAAATCACATGCAATGACGTCATCAGAAATTTTCGAAAAAGTAATTTTTTGTGGGGCAAAGATATCGTAGAATGGAAGATCTGAAGCCGCAGCCTGATGGCACTTTGCCAGGATTTTGGTAAAGGGAGAGGGCAAAAACTAATTGTTAAAAAGTGTAAAAGTCTAACTTGGAAGACGTGTTGAGTAAGCTAGTGTACTCAAACGTATCAGAGACGGGGGTCTGGGGGCAGAGCCTCCAGCCGCCGATGGCTATGGGGGTCTGGGGGCAAAGCCCCCAGCCGCTGGGCGATTTTTGTAAGTTTTTGGAAAAAAAAGCTATTTAAATCCCAATGGATCACATTTTGCACGAGTTCAGAGCCATTTCAAACAACTAGATTTTTAACATTTCCAAGCCAATCGAAAAAATTTAGTTGTTCAATCCTCTTTTTGCAATTAAATCCCAAAACACGCTTAGAATCTTGCATTATGGTGTAAAATTTTAATTGTAAGTGATTTGGTCTATAGGGGGAAGTAACGAACATTGCCTCCTGCAATACTTTAGCAGTAAATAATTAAGTTCATCATAACGTTAAACGAGGGCCTGGGGTAGCAACTTTTAGGTCAAAACTCTTAGATTTCTCACAGGTTCTGCATATAAATTGATAAAAATTTGCATTAAGAGGCCCCTATTTCGGGAACCTTGGTCGTCAGTCAAGTCAAGGGCCCTTGGGCTCCCTGGTTGCCAGTTAGAGGCCCCGTAGCCCCTTGCTTGTCGGTTAGGAGCCCAGGCACCCTGGTTGTTAATTAGGGGCCCTGGGGTTTCCTGGTCGTGAGTTAGAGGCCCCGGGGCCACCTGGTTGTCAGTTAGGGACTCCAGGACCCCCTGGTTGTTGGTTAGGGGCCCTGGGGCCCCCTGGTTGTCAGTTAGGAGGGCCCCGGGGTCCCTCGTTGTTGGTTAGGGGCCCCTGGCCCCCTGGTTGTTGGTTAATTAGGGGCCCCCTGGTTGTTAGTTAGGGGCTCTGGGGCTCCCTGGTTGTGAGTTAGGGCTCCGGGGTCCCCTGGTTGTTGATTAGGGGCCCCCTGGTTGTTGGTTAGGAGCCCCGGGCCCCCCTGGTCGTCAGTTAGGCACTCCGGGGCCCCCTGGTTGTTGGTAAGGGGCCCTGGGGCCCCCTGGTTGTCGGTTAGGGGCCTGGGGCCCCCTGGTTGTCAGTTAAAGGGCCCCCTGGTTGTTGGTTAAGGGTCCTTTGGTTGTCAGTTAGGGGCCCTGGGGCCCCCTGGTCGTCAATTATGGCCCCCTGGTTTTCAGTTAGGGGTCCCAGATTCCTGATTGTCGGTTTAGGATTCCAGGGCCCCCTAGTTGTTACTAAGGGCCCCCTGGTTGTTAGTTGGGGGCCCCGGGACTCACTTGTTGTCACTAATATTATTGTTAATTACTGTTATGTGCGTAATTACTGAAAAAAAACTGCAAATAAACATCGCCAGGCTATGTTGTCATAACTTTTCGTCGTTAGTGGTATTTTGATTGGGGGGGCCCGCGCCCCCTGGGCCCCCCCCCCCTGGCTACGCCTATGCCTTGTTTCAGCTGATGAATCCATTATTGATCAGAATGATATAACAATCATGACTATATCCTAAATTCTAACTTAGAAGAGAAAAAACATTATCCCAATCAGAAAGATCTCAATGATTTGATCAGAGATCTCGGTTTGACCAAATCTAATGCAGAGTTGATAACGTCACGACTTAAGCAGTGGAATTTGCTTGATGACTCTGTTCAAATTACTGAGCAACGTAAACGGCACCAAAGTTTTTCCAGTTTTTTCACCATGCAAAATGCAATTTGTTTTTGCAACAATGTTAGTGGGCTTTTTTACTCAATTGGAATTCCTTTTTATTGCTAGTGAATGGCGTCTTTTCATTAACAGTTCATCAAAAAGTCTCAAGGCAGTTCTACTCCATAATGGCAACAAATACCCATCTCCTCCTCCAGCTCATTCAGTCAATCTTAAAGAAACTTACAAAAATGTAAAAACTGTGCTGAACGTATTGAAATATGACTAATATAACTGGGAAGTTATTGGTGATTTTAAAATGATAGCTTTTTGGATGGGAATGCAGGGGGGTTACACAAAATATTCCTGCTACCTTTGTCTTTGGGATAGCAGAGATACCAAAGCCCACTTTTAAAAGCAAGTATGGCCAAAACGTGAGGAATTTGTTGTTGGAGAGAAAAATGTCAAAAATATTCCACTAATTAACCCAAAGAAAGTTCTGTTGCCGCCACTTCACATTAAACTTGGTCTAATAAAGCAATTTGTAAAAGCGTTGGACAAAGATGGTGCTGCTTTTAAGGATCTCTTGGACCTGTTTTCCAAACTTTCAGAGTCCAAAGTTAAAGGTGGCATATTTATTGGATCCCAAGTAAAATTGATTCTAAAGTCTGATGAGTTTCACGAAACACTAAGTGCTGTTGAGAGGGATGCTTGGATATGTTTTGCTGCTGTTGTACAAGGGTTCTTGGGAAATAACAAAGAGGAAAACCAGTACTTAAATTGTAGGAGGGACGCGGCGGGATGCGTCCCCCCATCGAGAGTCAGAGTCCCCCCATCGAGATATAGCTTCTCCCTATCGAAATTTCAGCGCTGGATGATTTGACAAAAAACTGCCTGTTAGCACAAATGAATCCTACCAGTTCCGGCCGAATATTGTGTTAAATTGCGGTAAAGACCGTTTGTTTTTGGTCTTCACCCGATACAAGGAATAAATATCCTTTGTTTTTGGTCTTCACTCGATTTAGGGGAAAGAAGTACAACTTAAATTATAATTTTCACTAAATTTCATTCGCATTCCGAATGCGTTTGGACAAGACTGCAAAAGCGTCCCCCATGCAAAATTTTACAGTTTAAGTACTGAGGACAACTACTGTATACCAAGCTTGTTGCCAACTTGATGAATTCATATGGTAACATGGGACGTAGAATGTCAATGAAGGTCCACGTGTTCGATGCCGTTTTAGATGAGTTTAAAGAAAACTTGGGTGCATATTCTGAAGATCATGGTGAACGGTTTCATTAGGACATTAAAAATTTGGAGAGCCGATATCAAGGCCAATATAACGAAAACATTATGAGAGATTACATTCTGGGATTGATTCGGGAAAGTGATTTGGAGTATAGACGAAAAAGCAGAAAAACAATACACTTTTAACTAAATTGTACACAGTATTTCCCACAAGAACCGTGGTCTGTGCTACGTGGATATTTTGATGCAGAAAATTATTTTTAACACCAGGTTTAAGTTTGGGATTATGTTAGGGTTTGGTTTAGAGTAAGGGCCAAAGCGTCTGGCCTGGCAATAAAACCTCTGCGTCAAAAGGTCGCCTACCCCATCAAACAAAATGTAAAAATGTCAAGAAAAATTTGTAACAGAGAGAGAAATCTATAACACAAGGTTATGCCGACCGAATTTTTCAAAATTGATTAACCTTAACTTGAATCATACTCATTAAATACATATTTAGTGACTATGCTTGAATTACAGTGTATACATCAAAAACGCTCCTTTGTATAACTAGGCCTATAACTTGAAATGTTACATTCGACATTAATGACCTTCCATAAAATTAATTTTCATTAATATTACTAGTTCTTGATATTGCACAAGTGTAATCTCAGTTTGGTTTTTCTATTCCTTGACTCCCTCCTCTCCGCACCCCATCTACACTTAGTGTGCTGCTAGTTGTAATTGCATGTGCTAAGATCTTGTACTTTGTGTGTCATTTCGTTTAAAAAATAACCGTCCTATTGCACTAAAACCGTCCTATTGCACCAAATAGTCGGCAGCGTGGCCGAATGGGTAAAGGCGTCGTTTTAACGACGACCCTGATCGAATGGTCTGGGTTCAACCCGCACCCTAGTCACGTTGTTGCGTCCTTGGATAAGACGCTTTACGATGATTATCTCTGCTTGGTGGCTTCGAACAAGCAGCAAATTCAGTGGACAAGAATTCGAAGAAATCCACAGGAACATTGGATCATCGGAAACTCCTAAGCTGGTGCGGATTCCCCCAATCACGAAGTAGTCCTGGTAATGAAAAGTGTGCGGATCGTCCAACAACTTAGCGTCTGACGCTGTCCAGTGACAGGAGGATAAATATGCGCTACAACAACAACAACAACAACAATTTCATGGTCAGCTGTTAGGCAACATGCCGAGCAATTACATAGTAATCAGAGCAATTTTGAATAAATCGCTCTTCTGACAACAAAATCAAAGTTTAGATCAAATTATGTTGATATTTCGTAGTTTTTATGAGTGAAACCAATCAGGAAATATCAATTAGAACCCGGGAACAAAAATTGTGTTACACGGTGTAATTTTTTCTATCCAAGTCACAAGGTTGCGAAAAACCAATAATTAATCAGACACAAATCACAAAGATTATATTGAAGATGAGTTGTCAGTCACGAGTTAACATGAAAGGCAGATTATTGTTTTTATGATTTTAACAGGCGGTAGGCCGGCCTACAGAATTTCTGTTTAAACTAAACTAGGAATACGTTTGTGCTTTTACGATATTACGTACAGTGCGGACCGAACCTAATTAAAATTATTTCATTTACACTTTTATGTAAACAAAAGTACAACTTCAAACAATAATTTGAGTATATTTGATAATAATCTGCGTTTACAAATTAACAAAAAGTTAGAAATTCGAAATAAATGTAAATGAAATCACAATTCATACTGTAATAATAATTAATCGGAAAAGTCCCAGATACAAAAACCTTTTCCGGCCAAAAAGATCGGCAACATGATGCATGTATTGGACACTGCACAGCCAATAATCATAACTGAACTTGTTTTAGCAGCGCGAAGCATACTTTTTGATTTGGACAAAAATACTAATACTGTGTTCTTTCGTTAATAAACTAAAAAAACAAGCATACGCACTACACACACGTCCACAAGAGATAATAAGGCAGCAATTCAATTATTTTGTGGCAAATCGAGTTTTGCACTAAGTGTGATCAGAGATAGTAGAGCTAATATAAATGAAACATAACTAAAAACGTTTCGGTTGATTTCTAAACCATTATCAATAACTTATGGATTGATAATGGTTTAGGAATAAACGAAACGTATCTAGTTCAAGCATGCTTCATATCACAAGGCTCAACTATTTGTGATCAAGCTAAATTCCATTATTCTTTTCTGTTTTTCTTTAAACAACAACACTAAAAATTGTATTTTAACAGGATTATTGTATAAAATATTAGTCTAAAAACATCAATAAATCAAAATAATAGTTTGTACAAAAGTAAATAATACAAACCAATTCTTCAAAAAGATCACCTTATAATTTGACAAAAGGGAACATTGTCTTTTATTTGTATTATTTACTTGATCAAAATAGTGGGCATTATGGGCAAGTTATGACGATATGCAGTGTAAAGTAATTTACTCCACGTTCAAAACGAAATATTTTCAAGTTCAGTTTATTTTCGAATGCAGGCTTTGAAATGTATGGCTACATTTTTAAGTTAAGATTGTTTTTTGAGTCATCTTAGTGGAAAAGCAAAATGTTGAATTCAAAATTAAATACTTATGTTTTAATTTATGAGGCAATCAAGGTAAAGGTTTCTGTGAGTCAACAGTCAACATCACATTCGTGAGCATTTTCTTTTTCTGTTTGAAGTACAAGACCATCGGATTCAGTGTCAAACGAGACAAACTTGTTGGTTGCACAATGGCATAAGATTTTTGTAGCATCACTACTTTGATCAGAGCGAGTAAAATGAAAAGCTTTTAGGTCTTCCGAATTAAATGTATTTCCGGTAGGACTGGGCGTTGGTGAAGAAAGTTCCAGACCATCTTGATTAGAGTTACTACGAACAAACTGATATTCCTGCGTGGAAATCTCACCATTTTCGAGTATCCGTGGGCTTCCAAACATATATAGGGTTGAAGGAGTATTTGTATCGGAATCTGTATTCGGGATTTTCCACTGACGAAAGTCTGATCCAGGGTCGCTTAGCTTAATTTTACCTCCAACACCAATGGTCCACTTATTCCCGACTTCGTGCGTCCATATATTTGCTGACCTGCTATCCCTTGACCAAATTTTCGAGCTTGTAGTCATTGACTCGGGAGAAGAATTGGATCCATTGTTGATTGTTGAATTGTTTTGATCACCCATAGTTTAAATTTCTTGACTTGGATATCCAACGTTATGTGAATCGTTACTCAAAAATTTAACAACACTTTCTGCAAAAACATCCGTAATTGTATACTGATTTGAGGCTTGATTAGGTAGAGTGGCAATAATAGAGCCAATAGATTTATAAGCAAAAAGCTTTGCATTTTAGACTTTTGGGCCTCATTTTTGGTTATGATTTTTCGAACCTAAAAACATAGTGTGATATTAGATCAATGCCTTCTGCCCCACAACCAGCTACAAACCTTTGATGGAAACAGGTGTTAAATTTCATATGACGAAAAAACAAAAAAGTTATAGTACGTAAGTGTATAATGCATTATGAAACACGATCCAGATGACTTAATATTTATATTGATTGATTGATTGATTGACCATATTCATTGTTCACTCAAGAAGAAGCAACGGCGGCGCTTATATTTTGGACATCCTCAGTTACCTTATTTCAAGCTTTCCAGTTGACATTTGACTTCTTCCCACCCAAATTTGCTGCTTGTTTGAAGCCACCGAGCAGAGATAATCATCGTAAAGCATCTTATTCAAGATCGCAAAAACGTGGCCGGGGTGCGGGGTGAGCCCCGATCATCTGATCAGAGTCGTCGTAGAAACGACGCCTTTCCCCTCTCGGCTACGCTGCGGATATATCCAAATTAAGTCCCCAAAAAGCTAATGTGCTGGGTCAGAGGCAGAGATGGAACCGGTCAGGATTTTCTCGACCTGACCCGACCTGTAAATTTCAAAATCATCGCCGGTTGACCGGCCGGTCGACCGGTTTCTGACTGGCCCGGTCGACCGGTTTTTTACAGAAGGTTTTTGTTCACTGTTCAATATATCTAATGAAAAATTTTCAAATAGGGGGGCATGGGTGAGGTGTTAAAATTTGTGACTTTGGACGGGGGTCTCAGAAAAAAAAACGCAAAAAAACTTTTGCATTTTTTGCAAAAATAACTCAATTCTAAGACCTTTTGTGGTTAAGTTTCGGTTTGAATGCCCTGTTTTGAGCAGCTCACAACGTGCACAAAATAAGCTTAAAAAGCACTGGAGGGCACAAGCTAAATTACTTGACTTTCTTTCTAATAATGTTTTAAGAAAGGTTAAAAAAAAAAGCTACAATTTTTTAGCTATTGATGACAGATTATTTGCAATTTGCCGAGCAGCAAACACAAAACTTTTTTTTCGGCAGTGCTGCCTTTGCAGTTACAAAAAGATAAATGAGAAAAAAAATAATAGCAGAAGATAGGTAACAGTAAAAACATACGAACATCACAATACTTGTACTATTGTACCCAAAATCATTAAAATGATGGCGCAATAACATTACATGATATTGAAAAATTATGTCATTAACAGCGTGAAAAAATTAATAATATTCATAACAACTACTCTAGGCTGCTTCACTAACAGTTTGAGAAAGTATGAAAAAGATCTATTGCAAAACATTATGTACTGGAAAAGGTTTTTAGCTCCACAGAAATTCATCTACGGACGAAACAATTAATATAAATTTCTGTGGAGCTAAAAACCTTTTCCAGTACATAATGTTTTGCAATAGATCCTTTTCACATTTTTTGAAACTGTTAGTGAAGCAGCCTAGTTGTTATGAATATTATTAATTTTTTTCACGCTTTTAGTGACATAATTTTTCATTATTTTTTTCACGCTGTTAATGACATGATTTTCAATATCATGTAATGTTATTGCTCCATCATTTTAATGATTTTGGGTACAATAGTACAAGTATTGTGATGTTCGTATGTTCTTGCTGTTACTTATCTTCTGCTGTTGTTTTTTTTTTCCTATTTATCTTTTTGTAACAGCAAAGTAAAATAATATAGCCACAAGCTTATCGGGCATATACGAAATTAGCCATAAATTATATGCTACTATTTTATCTATTAAAATCGATTTCACCCCAGCGGGTCATCATCAGTTAGCTCTTATTCAAATAGATAAGTTAGATTTGACTGGATCTATTTGAATAAGATCTAACTGATGATGCCCAGCTGGGGTGCAATCGATTTTAATAAATAAAATAGTATATAATTTACGACTGATTTCGTATATGCCCGATAAGCTTGTGGCTATATTAATTTACTGATCCCTAAATGCGAAGTCGTCATAGTTTCTTCTTCTCTTGTGTGTGATTTTCATCCAAAACATGGCCTCAAACAATTCTGTAACTGTAAAGGCAGCACTGCCAAAAATTGTTCTGAAGAAGCTTTTCGGTTTGGGAAACGAAACGTCAAACCAATAAATAAACTTATCGGCAGTACGAAGCCGTTGTGAATAACTATCCCGATGGACGCAACGCGTCCGTTATTTTCATTAAAAACACTAAACTGTTATGACATTTTCTAGAAAACATTCGAAATATAATGTGCCCCAGCAGTAGATATACTGCTACTTCAGAACAAGTCATGGTTATTGGTTAGTTAAATATAACAAAATAAGAGCTATGTCTTTCTTGCCCAGTGTAGAGTATGGTAAATTTAAGTTGAAACAAGCTTTTTAAAGCGGCAAGATTTTAGCATGTACTAAAAAATCTAAAATCTGCGCCACTTCTACTCTTAAGCTGATTACAATTATGCTAAAATGCCAGGTAGCGCAAGCCTCTTCCACATGCATGCTTTATTAGAATCTGATTACGCGATTTTAACGTATGTTTTGCACTTTTTTGCTTTGTGCCGTGGCCCAAAGTCGGGAGGCATGGCACAATACTCCCATCCTAAATACGTCCCTGGATGTGCACGTCTTAATGGTTGCAACATATTGGTCACAGCTTGAAACCATTCAACAAGTGTTTTTGAAAGGTGTGGTTTGTTAATATACTGATTTTTTATAAAAAGTTTTATTTATGATAAAATATATAACTACATTTCGATTGGTACTTAGATGTCTTTTGGTTGCCAGAAAGGAGATTTTGACCGGTTTTTCAACCGACTTGACCAACCGGTCGAAGAATCTCTACTCGACCGGCAACCCGACCGGCCGGTCGACACGATCGGTGCCGGTCGACCCGACCGGTTTCCATCTCTGGTCTGAGGGCAAAGCCAACTAAAGCTTTATTTTGGGAAATAAAGAAAATAATATTGTGTTTTACGGCAAATGACGACGTGAGTCACTTGACTAAAGTAAAGTTGATAAAGCAATTTGCGATACTTGACTAAAGCTGATAAAACACTTGACCAAATGGATCAAGCAATATAGGGCTTTCGGTTCGATTTGCGAATTAAACATGCTTCGTTGCTGTGGACATGTGACTGCTCTTGAGAAAGACACTAAATTGTTATTTTTCGTTGGGACTAAGAAGTTTACCCGTCGCCGTATCCAACTCATCAAATGACTCGCAAACTGTCCCAGATAAACAGAGGTGTTCGGCGTTGATAAGGTAAAACAAACGCAGAGAGTGCGGATGTTTGTTTCAGCAAACGTATGCCTACCATAGTTTTGTTACCCAAAAAGACGACAGGTTTCGGCCGTAAATAAAATGCAAATAGGATAAAAACATACCTCTAGGCTATTATCTGCAAATATTAGAGTAAAAAAATAGACACCAAAGCAAGAAAAACCGAATTTTATTTTCAGATTCGGCCCATGAATATTATGCGGTTTCGTTATAATTTTTTTCAATAAGATTGCTTGCACGAAATATAATTGCAAATTGTACTCAATTTTTATAAGATGTGAGAAACGGACTCAACTAAGAGGCTGTCTTTTTCTTTGCACCACTGCGGTTGCATCAGAATTGTAAACGGGCCGACAAGTAAAGGCCGGAACCGGCAAATATTAGCCCTAACCCCAACCGAACCCGGGGGGTCATTTCATGCTCATTCGTACGAACTTTCGGGTTCATGTTCGGCAGAGACGGTTGTGTTCGGCATTCTGATCTCCCGAATAAGAACACGAACGTTCGGCAGAGGTATTCCATGCTCTGCTCGTTTTCGGTATTTGGGTTGGCATTAGCACAAAACTTTCTATACCCACTAGGTAGATAATCAACCTCAATGAGGACATAATACTTTGTTAACTTTGTTGCATCCAAGCGTGTACCGCACATTACAGAACATCAGCCATTTTTATTTACCGGTACAAAATTTTTTATCAAAATGCCAAGAAGGTGGAGGGAGGAGGAAACTAAGCTTTTAGTGGATTTAGTTGCAAAAGATTATAAGTTTCTAACTGGACCACTAAACAACTCTAAAACGAAATCAATGGTGGACAAAAAATGGGCTGAATTAACCAACAGCATAAATATTATTGGGGCTGGGCCAATTCTTGAAGTAGTACAAGCCAGAAAAAATAGTTTGATAATAAATCCCTAGCAAAAAAAGCAGTAGTGGAATATCAGAAAGAGTGTAGCAAAACAGGTGGTGAAGTTAATACAGCAGCAACCCCATCGGAATTGCAATTTAAGATTGCCAGCTTGATTGGTCCAATTTTTACTGCTGGGATTCCGAATACTGAAGGCTGCGATACAACGGAAGCGTCTAGTTCTTCCAGTAATGATGCACCTTTGTCTGTCCAGCCAAGAGATAATAGTGTGGAAAATCTAGGAGCAGGTTCAGTGGTGGTAAGGGTGCCATCGCAGGTTAGCTTATGTGCACACTCGCCGGATACACCAGCTGCAAAAGATCTAAAATGAAATTTGTTTTGATTGACGTAAGGGAATTCATCTTCATGCGGAGCAACCAGGCGCGTAGCCAGAAATTCGCAATGGGAAGGGGGCTGTGTTTGGGGGTGTGGGGGCAAAGCCCCCTGCCGCCGGAAGCCAGTGGGGGTGTGGGGGCAAAGCCCCCAGCTGCCTGAAGCTGGGGGTGTGGGGGCAAAGCCTAAACTGGTTGCATTAGCGCTCGAAAATTTTGCATTTTTTTGCAAAAATAACTTACTTTTAGAGCTATTTCAATAAAAAATAGTGCTTTTAAAACGTGGCATAGAAATTGGCAGTGCAACATGATTCAACTGGTTGCATTAACGGGCTATGTGGGAAGTGGCTAATGATAACATTGCAGTTTACATGGTGGTAAATCATAAAATCCTATTAATCATTAAAACTCTCACGGAGTATTTTATTTTGTTTATATTTTATAAAGAAAAATGATTGGAGGGGGCTATTGGAAAGATATTTCAGAGAAGTAATTGGCAATTAACTAACACTAAATAGCCCCCCTTATTCCTGAGTTTATAATATATTTGTTGATGAAACCTATGTTTGGCGTTTTTAAACTAGCGATCAAGTTTGATTGCTTATTTTGCGGCATTTTAAAAAGTTTTCATTGATTTGTGACTTTAATTTTTGACAAATTAGCCCCCCCCCCCCCTGAATATATGTTTAAAAGATGATTTAAATCACTGTTAGGCAATTCCAGCGCAAAAAAACAGTCTCAGAAGAGCTAAAAACGTGGTGTTTTTCTTATTCTGCATTTTTGGTTGACAGGCCAATGGGGGGGGGGGCTACAGCCCCCCCCCCCCGCCTCCATCCGCCCCCCCCCCCCCCCTGGCTACGCTACTGGGAGCAACTATAGGAATGTGACTGCCATCAATACAACCAATTACGCCAGGAAACCCAGCGACTTCATAAAAATTATGCTTGGTTTCAAAAATATCGGCACATGTTGGAGGCATAAAGATGAACGTAGGAGCCAGCTTGACCATGGAATCTGAAATTGAGGTAAGGATTTTGCTTACACTAGGCTGAGACACTTGGACAAAATCTTTACTAAAGTTTTGAAAACTTCCTGACCCCAAAGTTTTCAAACAAATCAAAACTTTTTCTTCTAGCGTAATGTCATTAGAGCGACTACCCAACGGAGCCATATCATCTTTCACCAAAGATCAAACGTATTTTATTTCTTGTTTGCTCATTCTAAACTCTGCAATAACTTCTTCATCCTTTCAATCAGAGAAGACATTCATTTGGTTTCTTTTCCGGCTTGTTGGTGCTCTTCCAGACATATTGTTCATAAAATAATACCTTGCAGCCATTACTAGGCTATTTTTTTATTTCATTACTCAAATTAGCTTATTTACAAAGATGCTGGTGTTCAACTGTCTAAACGCGTCTTAACTTCTACATACAAGCTGCTACTGGTAATAACTTTATTCGGCATTTCTCCCGAATGGTTTTTACTGTTTGGGAGAAATGCCGAATATTCTTGTTTTCTCCCAAAGATTTTCGCTCGGCATTCGTATGATCAGAGCATGGAATACCAACATTCGGAAACAAGCCGAATCCCGAAGATTTTTGTTCGTACGAACAGCATGGAATGACCCCCCAGAAAAGTGACTCCAAATCAAAAGCAGGCCCTAAAAATAGGTTTGATCAAAAAAAATGCTTCTGGCTATTGCTCGCATATGATTACACTACAACTACTCAATGCTGATAAATTGTGACGTAATCATAATATTGTGCAATAATAATGGCATTGGTACTTATACGAAGACGTCATTCAGTGTATAGTAGTTATCTTAACAATTACTCTTAAATAGCATCTATTTAACACGCGAAAACACAAGGAAAATACGTTTATCAAGCCCGAATTTAGCCCGACATTTTGTCGATTTTGAGCCGGGACCCGGCCCAAATCCGACTCGAAAAGCTCGGCTCGCCTTTTTAACTTACGACACATTTAAACATTTAACTTACGACATCAAAGTTTGTCAAAACCGAATCTGACTTGGATACTGTACCCGTACGTAAAAAACCTTTGCAGAATTTCGAAATAAAATGTCTGTATGCAACTATGCATTGCAAATGATTCATTGCTCATTGCTCACACAAATATTGTGAGTCTGCAAAAAAATATTGACAACTTACTGTAAATACATTTTTAACTCAATCTGCAAAACCTGTTGATGTTATTTGTCTCAGGGAAACACGACTAAATGATCACAATCTGAGTTATTGCAAGTTATCTGGATATATATGGTGTGCGAAATGTAAAATCAGTTAAATCTGCAAGATATCATTATATCTATTTGCTTGTTGTGTTGATATATAAATCTACATGCAATGCAATTATATCTACATGCTTGTTGTGTTGATTTATATATCTACATGCAATGTAATTATATCTACATGCTTGTTGTGTTGATATATAAATCTACATGCAATATATGCTTGTTGTGTTGATATCTAAATCTACATGCTGAAATATGCATAAAAAACATCGATTGCAATTTTACAATCAGCCGCCTCTTGCGGTTTGTAAATGTAGATATCGCTAAATCTGCAAGAAAAGCAGTGTTGTGAACTTGCAATTTTACAAATCTTCCTTTTTTTCTTAATAACGTGCGAATTCGCCACTTCGGTCTGCAATGTCTGTGGCAAACTGGGTAGAGCACTATGAAACAGTGAAAGTCCTTCGGTACGATTCGCATAGTAGGCTAATCCCTTTTTTTTAAACTTAACTTTTTTTTTCTGCAAAACCTTGCATTGTCTTTTTTTTAGAATCTTTGCATTGTTTAGTTCGGGCAGCATTACCAGTCTTAAAAATGCTTAATAAACCGATCAAAAATACGCTTCTAGCCGTCACTGCTTTCAGTTTCAGTTCAATTTGAACTTAAATGAAGTCACAAAGTTAGAACATTATTGATTCGTTTGGGTCAGAAGCAAAAAACTAGCTAAGAAAAGAGGTAGTTCAGGTAGCTGGTTTTGTAGCTAGCTTGGTATCGGCCAGTGGCGTTGCTAGGAGGGGGGGCCCGTCCCGGATATCACCATTTTGGGGTGATACCATTTGGTTTTTGTTTTTCTTTTGAGACCGAAAACCTACTGATCGGTAGGCAAAGACGTTTTTTTTTTTTTTTTGGTCAACACATACTTTCGGACTAAAAACCAACTCGTTTTGCAGCGAAGCCTTTTTTTTGGTCTTCACCTATGTTTTGGCCGATAAAGGATGCCACCACGAAATCCCGCCCCAGGTGGCACCGTTCTTAGCGACGCCTCTGGTATCGGCTGCCTAGTTACAAGTGAATTGTTTGGGTTATGCTACCGCATTTGTTATCGTAGTGCTTAACGAAATATACCTGAGCTTCAACTTCTGTTATCGTTGGCGACTTTGAGTTAGTTTGAATTGAACTGAAGCATCAAACAGCGACGGCGAGAAGAATTTTCCCAAGTGTACCATTCTTCTTAATAAAAGAAGATTCTTAATAAAAGCATCAAACTGAAGCATCAAACAGTTTGATGAACTGAAGCATCAAACAGCGACGGCGAGAAGAATTTTCCCAAGTGTACCATTCTTCTTAATAAAAGAAGATTCTTAATAAAAGAAGAATGGTACACTTGGGAAAATTCTTCTCGCCGTCGCTGTTTGATGCTTCAGTTCAATTCAAACTAACGCAAAGTTGCCAACGATAACAGAAGTTGAAGCTCAGGTATATTTCGTTAAGCACTACGATAACAAATACGGTAGCATAACCCAAACAATTCACTCGTTACTAGGCAGCCGATACCAAGCTAGCTACAAAACCAGCTACCTAAACTACCTCTTTTCTTAGCTAGTTTTTTGCTTCTGACCCAAACGAATCAATAATGTTCTAACTTTGTGACTTCATTCAAATTCAAATTGAACTGAAAGTGAAAGCAATGACGGCTGGAAGCGTATTTTTGATCGGTTTATTATGCATTTTTAAGGCTGGTAATGCTGCCCGAACTAAATAACGTAAAGATTCTAAAAAAAAGACAATGCAAGGTTTTGCAGAAAAAAAAGTAAGGTTTTGAGGAAAAAAAGTGACTTCTGTGAGAATCGAACTGAAGGACATTCACTGCTGCTAAGCGCTCTACCCAGTTTGCCTATCTAGGTGGCCTTGGTTTGCCACATACATTGCATACCGAAACGGTAAATTTGCACGTTATTAAAAAAAGAGAAAAAAAGGCGATGCGCCGAGCTAAATCTCATGAGTGTTATATCTACATTTGGAAGTTCGCAACACTGCTTTTCTTGCAGATTTAGCGATATCTACATTTACAAACCGCAAGAGGCGGCTGATTGTAAAATTGCAATCGATGTTTTTTATGCATATTTCAGCATGTAGATTTAGATATCAACACAACAAGCATATAGATACAATTGCATTGCATGTAGATTTATAAATCAATACAACAAGCATGTAGATATAATTGCATTGCATGTAGATTTAAATATCAACACAATAAGCAAATAGATATAATGATATATTTTTGAATTGCAGATTTAACTGATTTTACATTTCGCACACCATAGATATAGCATATTTTACTGCAATTCAAAAACCTAAGCTGGAGGAACAGCTATTTTTGTAGCAGTTAGACTTAAGTGTTTTCAAATTACCAACATAAAACTCAAATCAAATTCGTGTAAAGACGTCTGGGTTGAAATTGGTTTCGATAAAAATGAATTTTTTTTTGTTGGATGTATTTACAGACACCCATCATATGATCTTAAATGTTTTGAAGAATCCTACGTAAATATACTTAAATTGTTTAAAAGTAGCCAAAAGTATGTGATTTGGGGGATTTTAACATGAAATATGATAAAATTAATAAATTGTCCGGTATAACCGATTACGCTCACCACGTGCAAAGCGTTAGGTGCACACAACTGATCGACAAGCCCACTCGTATTTTCGAATCATGTAGCAGCATCATTGATCACATTTATACAAACTTGGTTCACACCGGGCAGGTAACCCCAACTATAATTTACGGCGATATCTAGGATCATATGCCGATTTGTGCTGAAATTAAGGGCAAGCTTCCACATAAATCAATTGCACGCCCCTTAGTCCGACGCTTGGCACGAGCAAACATGGAATTATTTTTAGATGATCTAGATCAATCGTTGCATAACTTTACTTATTGTAACAATACCGACTTAAATGCCAGTATTTCATTGATGAACGATTTAACCGATCGCCATTTTCCTAAAAAAAGGTTAAGTCGCAAACAATACAAAACATCCAAAAATCCATTGATTACTCCGCAGATCCTAGCATCTATTAAGCAAAAACACAAATTGTATACTAGATACATAATAACAAAAAGTCCCTTATCTCTGGCAAATTATAAAAAAAAATTAGAAGCAAAGTTACCGGTGATAAAGAAGTGGCCAAAAAAGCTCATTTTGAAAATTTATTCAATAATACTAGCAATTTGACAGACACATGGAAACTAATTAATCGACTTCTTTGAAAACATACACCAAAGGCTGAAATACCTCAACAGTTAAAAGTTAACAAAAAGACAATCACAAATCCTCTAAAAATCTGCAACGTAATAAGCACTTTGTTGAGATCGGCGAAAAATTAAGCACTTTGTTGAGATCGGCGAAAAATTAAGCGCTAAGGTTCCTATGCTTAACAATGATAAACAATCATTTAGAAGGTTCCTCGGAAAGCGGCAATCTTCGTCCATTGTTTTACAATCTACGGATGAACACAAAATAATGGAAATAATTGCTGGCCTTAACTGCCGTATATCTACAGGATACATTGATATTCCTACAGCTTTGTTTAAAGAATCTAAATTCTTGATTTCTAAACATCTTGCAAGAGTATTTAATAAATGCCTGGAAACAGGCTCTTACCCAGACATACTTAAAGTAGCAAAAATCATCCCTTTACACAAAAAAGGTTCAAATGTGATGTAGGCAACTATAGACCGATTTCAATACTTTCTCCAGTGAATTAAGAGTTTGAAATTTTACTACACAGACGCTTGATTGATTTCTGGAACAAATACAACCATTTTACTGAAAAGCAATTTGGTTTTCGAAAACAACGCTCCACCAACCTTGCATTAACGTTTCTTTACGAATATATACTAAAACAACGAGATAACAATAACTTTGTTTGTGGTATTTTTGTGGATTTTGCCAAAGCATTTGATTCTGTAAATCATCGAATTTTATTGAGTAAACTTGAACATTATGGTGTAAGAGGGAACGCAATTCGCTTGTTAGAATCCTATAACTAATAAAATGCAATACAGAGAGAGCAATGAGCAAACTTCAAAGATGTTACCAATTACCAATTGGAGTACCGCAAGGTAGCATGTCAAAGCCGTTTCTGTTTTTAGTAAATATAAATGACTTGCCAAATTCTTGTGAAACAGAGGTACTGCTTCATGCTGATGATGGAGCAGCCCTGTTATGCCAGGACAAAACTTACGATGGGCTGAAATCCAAGAGTGAAAAAGAAATTCAAAAAATTGAAAGTTGGGTCATTTCTAATAAACCAACAATTAATTACACTAAAACTAAATGTGTATTTTTTCTACAATCAAGCAAAAAATACCGATAAAGCAAAAATACCGATAGCAAAAAATCATGCATCCGTGTACTCAAATGGAAATATGACTGAACAAAATGTAGTTAAATATTTAGGAGTATATGTAGGTAAGCAACTTTCATTGCAACATCACACACAAAGCGTAGTAATAAAATTAACCACAGCTAGAGGTATCATCAGCAAATTAAGGCACTATGCTCCTCCATCTATTTTGAGAAACGTTTATTTTAGTATTGCGTATTCACATTTACAATATGGTACTGTATTACTATATGGGGAAATTCTGCCGCAAAGTCTGTCAACAAAATTCAAGTGCAACAAAGCCAAATTGTTAAAATACGTAATTACCAAAACTTCTTTTTTCAAAACAAAACTTAGCCCACTATATGATGAATTAAAGTTGCTAAAACTAAACAATATTTATAAACTAGAAATCTCGAAAATAATGTGTAAATTTAAATCCAAATCACTCCCAAATTGTTTCAATGAATATTTCGTTTTGCCTTCTAAAGTGCGCTCCTATTCTATCAGATTTGTTACTGGCGACAATTACTCTTTAACTCGCTTTAACAAATCAAACTCTCAACGTTCAGTTTGCTATCAAGGACCAAAAATTTGGAACGAATTACCAGCTGATATCAAAAATATTGCTCAAAAGAACAAACGTGTTTTTATCAAAAAAAATCAAAGAATTTCTCCATGTAAATCAAAAATAACCTATCAAACATTTAAATTTACGTTTTTTTTTGTTTTTTTTTTGTCTTTTTTTTATATGCAAGTTATATAAATTGCAGTATGATTTACAGCTTATTTGTCTTTGTTTCATGCATGTTGTACTTTTGTCATGTGTGTTGTGCTTTTGCGGTGTGTATTTACTTTTTTGGTGTTTTCGTAATTCCGGTTGGAGTCTTCTCTACCTGTGCTGTTCGTTTTTGCGTTTTTTACAATTTCGTATTTACTAATTGATAATATCGTGTACCATTTTGGTTGACAACGTGGCGTTGTGAGAGGCTGCAGACTCGACGACCGCGCCTATTCCATTGGAACTGAACTTGAGATTATTTCGCTGCCTCTCATCGTAAAGGTGTGCCGATGTATTTGTGAATGAAGATTGTTGTGCTGAAGTATCGTCTTTTCAAACAAAAATAAATTAAGTTGAAATTAAAATCGAATCCGACCCAAATAGCTCGGCTCGACTTAAAACTCTGGGCTACATCACAGGAATTATGCGTTCTAAATGATTTTTATTGACCATAATCCAGCAGAACTGAGTGATTTTTGGCAGTTTACAATGAAATTTTACTCTACAGTGTTTGAAATATTCTGTTCGATAAGTAAAACATTTTGGTTTGAAAACACTCCCTTAATTTTCAAACCTACACGCTATATCCACAGTCACTGCTGAATAAAACTCTCCCAACTAAACTCATTTATCAGAGGTGGAGTCCTCGAGAACGTCCTTGGCCTCGAGGACGTCCTCGAGGACACATTTTCAAGTCCTTGGCCTTGGCCTCGAAGCCTTAGATCCTCAAAAATTGCCCTGTCCTCGACTCGAGAACAGCACTATTTTTTGAACCGTTTAAATTTTGTTGGAAAACGCCAGAAACATCGCGGAAAGTTTGCAAATACCTTTTTTGTTTTCCGCAATTGGAGCATAGGCTTAGCCATCAAGCGGGCCTCCCCCATTCCCCCCAACTGAAATTTCACCTGTGACAAAAATGTGACAATAAAGCCCATAATTGTTTCTTCAGTTTCAGTTTTTTTTAGCATTTTTCGCTTACACCAGTAGCGAACAACAATATTGAAGACCAGGGACCCCGAGACTCCCTCAAATCGATTTTTGCCAGCCAATTTAAACGTAAACCTGGAAGAAATGGATAGTTTTTGTCCTAAAAGTTGCTATCTCAAGATCACATCCAGCCTTTTTATGAACGTAATGCATTAACCAAGGTCAGATTTACCACAATATGGCGCAGTACCAGCTAAAGGCCCTACGCTCAAATCTTAAGAATTTTTATGGTCTTCACCTACATTTGGCAGAAAGATGTTGCGAAAATCTCCAAAGTGCCAGGGGCCCAGTGCGATATAAATCCGGCCCGGCAATAACATGGTTAGTAAGCGTAACCATCTATTTTTCAATAACAATTCATTAATTCACCTCCACCCCGCCAGTTTTTACGCACGAAATACTTTGGAAAATACTGATTGAACAAATCGTTGAACTTCAATTGAGGAGGCCTAACATGCACTTCTGTTACTGGTTAGTTTCGTGACAAAACGAAAATCTCTAAGGAAAATCTTCGAGTGGGTTTTCATTTACCGCTAAAATGTTGCACGAGACAATGCACCTTACTTACCCCTACCTGGAGCAAATCACGTACAATTAAACTTTAACACCAAAATTCAAGATGTTAAACGTGTTTTGGACTTAAATTGCAACTAGAATTAGGATTAAACAATTTAATTTTTTTAATTGGCTTTCAAATGTCAAAAATCTAGTACTTTCAAATGGCTCTAAACATGTGCGAAATGTAATTCAATGGCATTAAAATAGCTTTTTTTTTCCAAAAAATTACAAAAAATCACCCAACAGCTGGGGGCTTCGCCCTCAGACCCCCGTCTGTGATACGTTTGAGTTACACTGGCTTTCTCAAAACGTCTCCAAAGTTACGTATTTGCATTTTTCAACAATATTAGTTTAAGCCCTCTCCCTTGGCAAAATCCTGGTTAAGTGCCAACAGGCAAATTCTTGATGACGTCATTGCATGTGATTTGTGGTTTAGGCCTCCCCAATCAAAAATTCTGGCTACGCCTTTAAATTAGAGAGTGCCTGAAAAACTTTTTTGAGGACCTTTTTTTTTTGAGAACACTTGCAGCTGTGTCCTTGGTCCTTGGCCTTGGCCTCGAGAGGTTCTGTCCTCGGAAAGGCTGTCCTTGGCCTCGGCCTCGGATTTTTTTTGTGTCCTTGGCCTCGAGCCTTGTGTCCTCGACTCCACCTTTGTCATTTATATCTGACTAGCGAAAATTACTCGTAAAAACTTTAGTCAATTAACACGTTTTTCATGTAATAACAAAATGAACAATACCTTATCGATGTTGCGGCTTTGCAACGGAGCAGAGCAGTTGGACAATTATAAGAGGTAAAAACCTAAATAGCTAAAATGAGGACATTTGACTACAGTGTCCTCAGAGGACCATTTATTTATTTATTTGTTTTTGGAAAAGGAAAAAATCTTTTTAAAAGAGGATGTATGCCTAAGCAAATGAAAGATTTAAAAACTTAGATACGTCTATTCACCCTTACACCTGTACGTAGCATAATGGTAATCTTAGGTTGAATATCAGGGCCGAATTTACATTGCGCATTGGCACTTCTGACTCTCGGAAAGATAAAACCTCAATGAAAAGCCAAAAACCTTCGCCAGATTTTTGTTAAGGCATTAGGGGTTAATTTTTGGAGAAAGCAGCAGCACTTTGGTTTAAGAAATCGGAAACGAACTCGGAAACGGATGATTTTTGAACGAACTAAAACTGGAAGCAATTCTGAAAAAAATGTGCTTCCGCTTCCCACAAACTGGCTATTGGTTATACCACAAGTTTTAAAATAAAATGAGCTACTTACTAACTAAAGGTGAGCGTAGGTTAAACAACAAGCTGCTTTAAATTGATGGCCATGGTAATTTAGATATCAGATTTTTGGCCAACTTTTCTTAGATATCAATGTCTTGGATGCTTTCCATTAAGAGACTATGAATGTTCAAATCAAGTATGTCAAAAATGGTCAACACTTTTCGTAAGATGGCTTACTTTGATCATTTTAAGTATTTTTGGCTTAATGATCAACAGCAATTCGTTCAAAACTAATTGCACAAATATTAAAGAGATACAGCTTGAAATCAGTTTTATTGAAGAAATGAGAACTACTTGAGATAATGAAAAGGAGTTCAAACGTTTTTTCACAATTCTCCTTATTGGCAAAATAACAATTTAATTTGTTTGACTCTGTGTCATTGGCAATCTTGAATTTCGCAAATTTGTGACATCGCAAAAAGCATAATTTTGCAAAAATTCTCGCTCACTAAGTAACGTGATTACGTCTAGAGTGCGCCTTTTGTGATGTCACAAAATTGCATAATGCAATAGTGCAAATGGTACGGAGTCAAACGGATTAATTCGCATATTCTCGAAAAAAGGAAATTGTGTAAAAAGTTTGGGGCTCCTCATTATTACCCCAAGTAGTTCTCATTTCTTCAATAAAATTGATTTCTAGCAGTATCTCTTTAAAGCAACCGAGAAGACAACTTAACGATCAAGCGCCAAGCTAAATTTGCCATTTTAGTTTTTAAAGCTACGTCAAAAAAAGTTGATCAGCTACAACATTTAGAGGTTTATTGTGATTAAAAAGTCGTTTTGGCTAGCGAAAACTCAAAATTGCGATTTTTATCTTCTGTGAGATTGACGTCATCAACAAACAAGGCAGCCGTAAACCATGGCCTTACCGCAATTAACACGTGATGTTTCAGTCAGCTTTTGTATTTCGAAATACTGTCACTATTCGCCTTTCCGCTGCTAAACATTACAACTTTGTAATATTTAACATTCATGTGAAGCAAGCAATCTTGTTTTTCAAAAAAAAAAACAATTTTTATTTTTTCCAAAAAAAATTTTTTTTCGAAAAACAATTTTCGTTTCAAATAGTACGTAGTATTTTTTTCAAAAAAAGTTGTTAAAAATTTTGTTTTGAGATAAGAGTATTTTCGAAAAAAGCTTTATCTAAAAAAATTTTTTGAAAACTGTTGTTTTAAAAACAAAAAGTGTTATTTAGAACAAAAAGTTTTTTTTGGAAAAAATACTTTTTTCGAAAAAAAGTTTTTTTGAAAAAAAAGTTTTTGAAATTTTTTTGATAAAAGTGTTTTCTTCAAAAATTTTGTTTTTCAAAAATTTGTGGTGGCCCAGTCTAATGAAAAACTTGCAAAAAGAACTAAATAAAGGTGTATCTGCTTTGGTGTAGTTACACAGACGCAAAGTGTCTGGTTCATACAAACAAGCGAGTGGAATAAAAAAATTTTAACTCTCGTTTTATCAATATGAACCCCCAGCAATTTCAACCATTGAAAGTTTCTCATAAAGTGAAGCAAGCTGCGTTGCGTCCTAACCTTACACTGTTGCAGCGTAATTATACTTATGCACTCTGCCAAAAGTTAATCTGGTTTATCAGACCAGAAGTTCTTAGAGTACTAGTAATTACTTGACCAAAATAATTTGCTACTACGGAACATAGTATAGGCTATTATCATAAACCACGATCGCAAAGCTGATAGATACGTAACACACTGTCTAGTGTCTGATCCTAGGTGATGGCTTTGTCTGTAAGTAGCTTTATTTTATGCTTAGCAATAACTGTTTTAGCATTAACTCTCACAGCTAACAGCTTTGATTAACTCTCACAAAACTTGGCAAGAAATTTGATCTATATCATTGCCATTAAGCTTATCTGTAATTTTTTAAAGCATCAACAATCGGAGAACCCGCTGGTTACATAGGATCTACGAATGATTAGCTGATTGTATGTACGCAAATGACGTCATTCCACGATTGGCAAGTTTTTGCGCATAGCGTCTTTCACACTGTAATATCTTCGCCGATTTGGCATAAATTAACCCAAAATTTTGAAAACTTCTTAGTTAACCATTGTACTATCTAGCAATAACCAGAAAATTTGGGTCGCATTTCTCTTGTCGCTTGATCTTTAAGGAGCTGAAGCTTTTCTTTGCAAAGTCACCTAAACAACTTTCTGATAATTATACGCAAGTTTTAAACATATTTTAGATGTCAGAATCTGCGGAGGAAATCTGCGGAGATTCAATAGGTATAGAAACTGATGGGCTGCTGTTGATGAAAGCTTACTCTGCTTTGTTTTAATACATCAAAACGCTGCAAATCCTAAACCATATGCCTTGGGAGCTGTAAGCTCCTACCCAGACCCCGTAATTTACAGCACTTTTCCTAAACCTCTTAGCTAATTTCCTGGGCTTAATACACGAATATCACTTAAGAAACGGTTTTTCTCAACCTTTTTTTCCCAGTTTTCTTTTTACTTGTAGCTCTCATTTGCATTATTGTTCTCCTGAATAAGCCTACGCGTTAAATGTGAAATACATACGTCACAATTAGTCAAATAAATTTCAAAAATGGTTAATTTTTTACTTCTCCCCTTCCACAGGTTGTTGGCAATTAACTTATCCTGATTCAACCTTTCTTTTAAAATGTTTATTTTTCTGGTTTGTTCTATTTCTCGATTTTTTTCTGCTGTGATTTTGAAATTCTGTTTCGGAAATTACCCACAATAAAAAAAATACGAAAATATCACAGCGGTTTCTGGATACTGGACAGGTAACTTTCAAAAATTGACTGAGTTTCAGTTTCATGGAAAAATAGGTAGCTTAGTTATAATTAGGCGCGTAGCCAGAAATCTGCAATGAGGGGGGCTGCTTTTGTAATCAAATTCATTTGAAGATCAAAAAAAAGCGAAATTTCTGTCCTTACTAAGTTGAAAATCAAAAAAAAAAGTCTTCACCTTAAATTGCAGCGAATTTCGTGTCAAAATTAAGCTGAAGACCACAAAAAAGGAAAAGATGACTTCGCCTAAACGTGAAATTGCCAATGGAGGAAGCTATTTTCTATTCCAGCGCAAAAATCAGTCTCAATAGTGCTAAAAACATGCTATTTTCCATATTCTGCGTGCCAATGGAGAAGGCTACAGCCCCCCGCCCCCTGGCTACGCTACTGGTTACAGTTACCATTTTCAAAAACCTTCAGTTACCAAAGTTACAGCCAAGATCGTTGAGAGAAATTTGGTTCCGAGCAACGAACCAAAACAGAAAGAAGTACTTCTCTATCCTTCGGATTTCGGGTAAACACCAAAAAAGCTTTTTACTTAATTTTGGGCCCGTTTTTTTCCCAACTTTAGGTGAATACAAAAAAATTCTCCACCTCTAATTGGCCATACGTTACGCAGCCAGGTCGCATTTCTCAACATTTAACGATATTTGTAATTTGTAGTAAGTATCAAGTTTTAGCTCGTACGGGCCCCTAAATTAGCGTGGAACCCCCAAAAGACAAGCTTGTTACTTTATACTCCTTTGCTCGTTCTCCCTCAACGGCCCTCGTTACAACAATTACTAATTGCATATCCCGTTTTACTTGTTGGTCGAGCGGTAACCCGTTCGTCACTGGAGCGGAAGGTCTGACCGTTCAAATCTCGGGCCGGTCAAATCGAACACAGTGCTGCCAACGGCTCGCCACCGCTGCAACATTTCTTCAACGCAGAGCTGTGGTAACCGAGCGCAGTGACGCGGAGATCGGTACCGCAAACTCGTTACACGTTTCGGCGTAATACAGCGAGTGCAATGAAAGATTTGATTTGACTCTTATAAGTATCACAGTCAATCAAACAAAACTTAGTTTTTTCGCTTGAAGTTCTGTGACTTGAAAAATTTGCTTTGCGTGATAAAAAAATGTTTAAGCTTACTAACCGCTAGAAAAGAGAAATTCGAGTATGTCTCCGTTACGTAGTTTGTACTACTCGTGGGGAATCTGTTAATGTAAAAACTCAGTCAAAAAGGTTGGGTTTAAACAGTTAACTTTAGATTTGGGATAAAAGCCCTAATTTAGTAACTTCCGACCAATGTCGATGCGTTTTCAAGCAAATAATTAATCTCAATAACAAAGCAATTAGTTACAATAATTTTTATTGCCCTTCTCTAGGCATTTGAAACAAGTATCCGGGTCCTAAAATTGTTACACCAAACGAGAAATCGAAGTTATTTCCAAAGCTTAATACTCATGCCTAATTGATAACTTTTTATGTAAAATATGATTAGTTACGTTGTTATTGCAAAATTTTGTTTCCCGGCATTACTAATACCTAAAAGTTAAAGAAGTCATCGATTCCAAATTTGCTCTATTGCCTACCCAACAAAAATAAGAGTAACAAATCAAACCCAGTGTTCCCAGCGAGAACGCCTTAAAAAACATTAGATTTTAAGAAAAGAAAAAAACATCGAAGCTGTGCATTTTCGGCAGATCGTAAACATCAAAAAACCGGTGTTACAATGGCTTGGAAACGTTTTTTTGTTGATTACATCTTTCTTCCACTGTTTTTTGAGAAGAATTTAAATAGAGACCTTTTTTTGAGATCACCTTCTTTTTCAACCTCTTTTTTCACTTGCTCTTTTAATTCTGTAATTTCCATCAGATTTTCATTAAAACATCAGATTTGCCCCCCCAAAACAATTTTAATCATATCTGCAACAAACATCAGACATCAGATCATAAGTCAAAAACATCATGCATGATGTAATTACATCAACACTGAGAACACTGACTGAACTTAACCGCAACTGCAGATCTGTTATACCGTTTCCAACTTCGGAAAGTTACACTCTTTTGAAAAAAAGGTAGATGAATGACTCATGCCATCCAAGTTGACGATACGAAACCAGCAAAGCTTTAAGCGGCAGGATAATGTCATGCTTTCTTTTTTTGTAAAAAATTCAGTATATTTTTGACTGAGGCTCGCTGTTCCTAAATTTTTACAAATTTAGGCCACGGCTTCTGTTCTTGCATTTCACGATATCTTTACCCCGTAAAAAGTTTCGTTTTGGAAAAATTTCGGATGACGTCATTGGATAGGATTTGTGGTTTGGGCCCCCTCAATCAAAAATCCTGGCTACGCTTATGACCTCATAGATCGGAGCCGACGATGCACCTTGCAGGTCGGAGTTGACGTTGTACCTCTGAAATGGGAGTCGACATCGTACCACAATTCAAAAGTTTGGCTTAGCAAAATCTGCGTATCAATGGTTCGATTTGCTTTAAATCTGCATTGAAAGTCGTGTCTCCTGTAAAGCTAGTCAACGATTGTTGGCCATTTTTGAAAACACGGTTGTTCCAAGCCGCCGAGCAGAAATAGTCTTTGTAAACAGTTTATCCATAAGCAGTTAAGCACTCAACAATGCTGCAACGATATTTATTTGGGTTGAACCCTTTTGCAAAACTGACGCCTTTAATCTTTTCGTCACGCAGGCGACTACCGTAAATATTTGTTTGCTTTGGGTTTCGACATTTGACTGAACAAATGTAATCACTTGCATTGTTCTGCGTTGCATTTGCATCACTAGGTTTTCTCGATATCTTTACATCACTAGGCTCCACCGAAAACATTTTCTAAATTTTTGTCGTGAGGAAATTACAAAGCAATAAGTTTGGAGATTCAGCTGGAATTTTCTACCAAAGCATGCAATCATCTTCCGAATTAACCGGCTCCAAACAGCATGATAGATAGCGGCGTAAGCAGAAACATTTTGATGGGGTACGATGATACAGTATGACTATTTTTCCTTGCTTGTCAAAGTAATACATAAATGCCGCGAATTAAGTTGCAAACCAAAATCCCGGAAAGTAGATAGTATTTAGGTAAAATCATTTTATTTGTGATACAGTATTGCTTTATCAAGTCAAGGAAATCACCAACGGTTTTACGGTATTGCCTCAAAAGCATTATGATTTGTGGCGTTTTGATCTTCTAAAACATAAAATTCCAAGCTTTCACCAACAGCGGCCATCAATTTTTAAAAAGGCTGAGAAAGTTTATCAATCTCACTCAATCAAAATTTATCAATGTTTATCAGTCAAAGCAGGGGTGCCGAAATTCGGAGAGGATGGGGGATATATCTCCCCCAATAATTTGACTATACTCCCCCAATAATTTGACTCTGGTGTGCATCTGAGCGTAGGTGTCCGCTTGAATTCGGGGGAAAAAAGTTCCATTTTTGGTGAAGAGGTTTTTTTTTGGTCTTCACCTGAATTTGGGGAAAAAGTGTTCCATTTTTGGTGAAGACCTTTTTTGTGTTCACTTAATTTGCTCACCTGAACAAACTCGTGGTCGAGGGTCATCCCCCCAATGTTAAAAATGGGGCAAAGTTGAAGTAAAATTGTAAATTATCCCCCCCAATGCTCAACAAAGATCGGCACCCCTGAATCAAAGTTTATCAATCTCAAAGTGAAAACTGTAAACTACTACGACGACTATAATAATATTACGAATAGAAAGAATATTTGAAGCACGTTTTGGCAAAAATGAATATTTTGAGAATATTTACTAAATATATTCCCCCCCCCCCCCCGAGAAAAAAATTTTTTTCAGTTTCAGTCATAGTTTTCGGTAATAGATAGCTTTTATAAATTTTTGTCTCTGAAAGCTGCTGAAGCAGAATTGTATAATGTGACGGACTTATGCTGAAGCCGACTACTTAGAATGTTGGAAGAAACATCACATAAGAAGCTTTTTGGTAGGAAAATGTTGCCATTTTTGCTGTCGTGGCTTGAACCGAAACAATGATTGATTACCTTAGATAACAGAACACCGCACTCGTTAGCAAAATTGTAACTCATTTTAAGGTAACTATTAGCAAGCTTTGGATTATTTGATAGGTATTTTTGCTGTTTATTAAGATTGATTTTTTCAATGTGCGTAACTTCAAAAAGTTTTCAAAAGTTTTTTTCTCATTATTTTTCAAAGAATTTTTTTTTTGCAATGTAAGTTCTTATGAATCAAAATAGTAATTTATTTTTGTAAAATGCGGTACAACCTTAATTTACCAGTACTGTACAAAGTGTACTTGAATATACGTTGCGGCGATTCATAGACTGAACTTCCGAAGTGTTGAAAAACGGAAGAAGTTGCAGACTAACGATTTTACAAAGTTATTCGGTTGGGCTCTGTCTTGCTACAGCATGGATCCCGTACACGAGCCCTAAAATACACGACCCTAAAAACACGAGCCCTAAAAACACGAGTCATAAAGGACCCGAGCCCTAAAATACAAGAGTCCTAAAGGACACGAGCCCTAAAAGACACGAGACCTAAAGTATGACTCATATAACATACGAGTCATTACTTACACGAGTTCTAAAAAAAAGGATCCGTTTGGAGATGCGGCTAAGTATCAATTTCTTTTGACCAACCGATTCAACCACGTATCAAAATATTTGGATAGTTTTGGTGGTCAGAGTTCAGTATTTCCTCTAGCAAAGCACGCTAGAAGGACGTGAGAAAAAATTTTGCTATTTTTTATTGAAAGTTTATTGTGATTGGAGAGTGTCTGCCACTAAAACGGTAGACTCGGGTTCAAGTTCCAACAGCTGGACAAATCCAAAAACTTAAACATGGTGATCACTGTTTTCTACTTCTGACGTAAGGTCACGGTTTGTTGCTAACTGTCTAGTGCAATAATCATCAACGTGGAAGTGAAATAATTATTTAGGACATGTTAATTATTTAGGGCATGTTAATTGTTTAGGGCAAGTGTGCCCCCAATAATTGACTTTTAAATGACTTAACCAAGATAGATGTTTTTATAAGTTCAGTCACTATAAAGTTGTTAAATAAATTTTGACGTCGTTTGCAATTCCAATATTAGAAATGTGTGGAAAAAATATTTTGACATAATTTAGGAATACCATCCCACCAAATTAAACCTCCCAGTAGTCAATTTTTTGAATAACCTAATTGTTTTTGATATCCGCAGGTCTTTCAAAATTCTTTGACGTGGTTTGGGGGTGCTACCTCCTCGGTAACCCCCTAAATAGATTCCCCAATTTTTTTTTAATTTTGAGCTTAAATAACGTTTTTTTGATTTCAGTCGGTACTTAAAAGTTAAAAAAATAGAAATATAATTAGACGTCTATTCGAGATACGACGTTTAAAATTGCTGTTATTAACGTAAAAAAATAAATCCTTGAACGAACTTAGTTTCGAAATCGCCGTGCGTATGCTAAAACAATGACTCGCACTCTCAGAGTGTTATTATAACGCTGTACTTGCGACGACGTTGTGAATGCATTGCGGAAAAACCATCCATCACGTCGGCTGCATTATTTTCAGTCGCAATCATCATTAGGCGATTTGCTCTCGATCTGTTAATCGAACACTAACTTTTAGCTTCTTGTCGTGCTGTTCATGCAAACAGGTTTCCTCATCACATGAATTAAAATTACAATCATTTCTCAGAGTTTTAAACCACCCACCATTGTTTTGAAATAGCGTATTTGAAAGTTTTCCCTTGTTCCAATTTGAAAAATTCAACCGATCTGATGTTTTATCACAGACAATTTATTACAATGACTTCAAACGTTTTCGCTAATTAATGAGTTTTAAAACCGCAAGAAAAAAAAATATTTGCATTTTGTTTTTTTTTCTTTGTATGGCAGAAGATTTTACAACATTCATATTCATTTTACATAAAAAAGTAAAAATTCATTCGTTTTAGGATTAATTTTTACGTTCAATTTTTGCTGAAGAACTTGCTTTTTAACAAACCTCGAATAACAGAAATTTAAAAACCATCAATAATTTCGTCAACTTGAACTGAAAAAGTCAAACAACTTTTATGAAAACGCAGTAGAGTTCATATCACTCATTCATGGATTAGACTCTTGTTTCTTCAATGTTTTCAATACACACTATGTTTTGATTGCAAAATTACTTTTTTCGTTGATCTTAATATTTTCTGCACTACCTTATTTGCGTATAAGATACTGCAAAGCATACAAAATATAATTTTAAAAAATTGTTTTTTCACTATGTCATATTTTATGCTTGTGGCAAGATAAAGTAATAATTTCTGATAATGTAATCAAGTGACGGCATGATTTTTCGAAGCACAAAAATGTTAGCACAGATCGTAGGATCACGTGTCTCTTTGTTCTTTTGTTTGCGCTCTTGCGCCGTAGATCGTTTTCATGTAAGTTGGTGATTTCAAAAATATCTATTAATCTTTCTTAAAATGAAAGAAAGAGCAGAATGTTCAGCATAAAGCAGTGTTTCTCAACCCCGAATCCGCGGACTCAAATGATTCCGCGGAAGGTCCTGGATGAATCCGCGAGCACAGTTGCTTTTGCTAGTAGTCAGTTTATATTGTATTATAAATAAAACGTAAAATACTCCTATTTCACCAACTCTATCTTTGTGATGTCATAGCATAGATATTTAATGCGGTTTCCTTATCAGCCTGAGTGTGTAGATCAGTGTAGTAGCACAACATTCATTTGCTCCTCAAGCATCAAAGTACGGTAAGTTATAGGGTTAACTTACCGTACTTTGTGCTGGTCAATTCGTTTTTGTACCATGCTGTTTTGCCTGAGGAAGTGTGCATCATACCCACGAAAGCTCGCGAAGTTTGAATAGAATTAGTTAGTCTTAAAAGTACCACTGATTTTCTTTCAGACATTGATTAGTGTAGTTACTTAAAATGGCTAAAAGAAAGCAAATTTTTACATATAGTGATGAATACTTGAAACTTGGATTTACTTCGATTGAGGTAAATGGCGAAGTGAGGCCGCAGTGTGTGTTGTGCTTAACAGTCTTAGCTCACAGCTCTCTAAATGAAGCAAAACTTCGTCGGCACCTAGAATCAAACCATGGAAATTTTGTTAACAAATCTCTTGAAGTGTTTAAAGAAAAAGAGCATCAGGTGAAGCGAAGTTGCATTGATCGCCCAAATGCTTGGGGAGGAATAATATATTCTCACAGTCATGCAGTGCGTGCTTCTTTTGCGGTTGCATGGAAAATCGCTCGTGCAAAAGCACCTCACACAGCTGGAGAAAATTTGATTAAACCAGCATCTGTTGAAATGGCCAGGATAATGTGTGCTGATGCTGTTGCTAACAAATTGAAAATGGTTCCTTTGTCAACGACACCATGAAGCGGCGTATCACAGAACTTTCAAGAAATGTTCTGCAACAAACAATCGTTGCCATAAAACGCTGTGAAAGATTTAGTTAGCAACTGGATGAGACAACAGATATCGGAAGTGATGCACAGCTCATGGTGTTTGTGCGATATTTTGACACAAATGATTTCGTAGAGCAGTTTTTGTTTTGCCGTCCACTTGCTAAAAATACCACAGGAGAAGAAATATTCAAGAAAGTGGATTTCTTCTTTGAAGAACATCAGCTGGAGTGGTCTAATTGCGTGTCTGTTAGTGCTGATGGTGCTCCAGCCATGATGGGAAGTAAGAAAGGCTTCATGAGTTTCGTGAAAAAGAAAAACAATAACATTTCAGTTGTTCATTGTCTTCTCCACAGAGAGAATCTGGCAACAAAAGAAATACAAGAAAATCTTGCCATAGTTTTCAAGGAGGTTGTTTCTGTGGTGAATTATATTAAATCTCGTCCTTTGAACACTCGCTTATTTCGTGCTTTGTGTGATGAAATGGGAGCGGAACTCAGTGGGCTTCTATTCCATTCAACTGTTCGTTGGTTGTCACGAGGTAAGGTGCTTGAAAGAGTGGTTACTCTTAGAGATGAAACTCATGCTTTTTTAAAAGAGCAAAAGCATGAACTTGCTGATCGCTTTCGTAATGATGAATGGATTGCGAAGTTGCTATTTTTGGCCGATGTTTTCAGCCATGTAAACCAACTGAATAGTTCTATGCAAGGAAAAGAGAAACTATTTTTTGATGTTTTGGAAAGTATTGATGCATTCAAAGGTAAAATAAAGCTGTGGATCCATCGAATGAAAAGTGGGAGGTTAGCTGCTTTCCCAGGATTGAACTTATTCGTGGAAGAGAATGATATCAATTTGGGCGTCATTCTTCCCATCTTTCTTGAGCACCTCAACACACTTCTTTCTGAATTGGATCGTTATATTCCTTCCAACGATTATTGCAGAATCTTTAATTGGGTTCGGAATCCTTTTCAGGCGTCAGCGCTAGAAGTTCATTCAGATATGGACTGCATTGCTGAACAGTTGCTTGAATTGCAAAGTCGACAGATGTGGAAAGACAAGTTTAAAAACGCTTCTTTGACTCAATTTTGGGCAAATGTGCAGTCAATGGAGCCTAGTCTTTCAGATCTTTGCAAGCAAGCTGCAACGGCTCTTTTGCCATTTCCAACCACATACCTGTGTGAATCTGGCTTTTCAACACTGACGATGATCAAAACGAAGTATCGCAATAGACTTCAACCAGAAGATGACATCAGATGTGCATTGGCAACCATAATTCCGGAATTCGATAAACTTGTCAAGCAAGTTCAAGGACAAGGCTCTCATTGAGTGTGTTTTGAGTGAAAAACAGTGCTTGCTTTTTTTCGTTGATACCGTATTAAGTTCTCTTATTTTGTGAAATACAGTGCTTGCTTGGTTTTCCTCTTAGTTTGCGCCTCGCACTGTTTGGATTTCGACACCCTTCGCCAAGAGGTTTTCGTCTTGGATAGAAATCAAAAACCTATTTTTTATCAATATGGCTTGAGTCCGCGGTTATATAGACGAGCTTGAGAATAGTCCTTGGGTCAAAAAGGTTGAGAACCACTGGCATAAAGTGTAAGTTACGTTGGGTTCGCATTTTTACAAATATCTCAAGAAAAATTGTTCTGCGCTAATATTAAACTCTCTTTATTGATTTTTTATTTCTTACAATTAAAAAAATTTTCTTTCTATTTCTTACAAATAAATTGTTTTAAAAATTTAATCACAATGCTCCATCGAAAATTAAAAAATGCTGTTTTCTCAAGTTTACTGCGCTTTGGCAGTTTCAATTCTTTCAAACAAATTTCTTTAGTCACAATATTCTTTATTGGATTTATTGCAAACCAAGAAACTTTAGTTTTTTTTCATTATTGGATTTGTTGCAAACAACGTTCCCTCTCAGAGCTTGCTTGGTGTGCGCGGAATAAAATGCCGTTTGAGCTCCAAAAAAAAGGTCTTCGCCGCAACCTGGTTCTCTTTCAGTCTGGAATTTTGTAATTTTAGTACCAAATTTAGGTGAAGTTCACAAATTTTAGTCCGGAATTTCAGAATTTTGCCCCTCAAATTTAAGTGAAGACTGAAAAAAAAAAAAAAAGTCTTCGCCGCATTCTGGTTCCATTTTAGTCCGCAATTTCGGATTTGTTGTTTAGATCATGCATTTGTAAAATAATTTTATGAAATCTAAATTATGGTCTTGCTTCCGATTGAAAGCACGTATTACCCTTGTCTTATCAACACTTATGCAGCAGAGGTGGAGTCCTCGAGGACGTCCTTGGCCTCGAGGACGTCCTCGAGGACACATTTTGAAGTCCTTGGCCTTGGCCTCGAAGGTCAAGTCCTTGGCCTTGGCCTCGAGGCCTTAAGTCCTCAAAAATTGGCCTGTCCTCGGCTCGACGACAGCACTATTTTTTGAATTGTTAAAATTTTGTGGAGCGCTTGAAAACTTTTTTGGAAAACGTTTTTTTGTGGAGATCGCCTGAAAAATTTTTGTGAAGACCTTTTTTTTTGGAGAGCACTTGCGCTTGTGTCCTTCGTCCTTGGCCTTGGCCTCGAGCATTCCTGTCCTTGGCCTCGAGATTGTCTGTTCTCGGAAAGGCTGTCCTTGGCCTTGGCCTCGGATTTTTTTTGCGTCCTTGGCCTTGGCCTCGAGCCTTGTGTCCTCGACTCCACCTCTGTAATGCAGTGCGCGGCAGAACTGAAGTACAGCGCAGTGGTTCAAGGCTATCTGCGCGGCCGCGTAGCTTAGATGGAATATAGACTGCAAACAAACTTTAATTTTCAGACAGTCTGTGCGCGTTCATTTTTGTCAAAAAGAACTTGGATGGTTTGTAATTAATTCAATGATGAAATTAAACAAGATTTATGAAAAGTTGATGCAAATTGTTACATTTTCTAACATCAGGGAAACATTGTACTCTATATTTAGTGCTTTGGTGTGCAGGTCAATCAGGCTGCCCTATTTTTAAGAACTTTGGCATATTTTGGAATTGTTTCAAATTTAAGATTTTGTCCAATTTGGGATTTTAAACAGGATCTGTATTTAACTAAATAATTAGGGCAATCGTTAGCATTAAGTATTCTAAGGTAGGGCCGGAGGACCAGCAGTAGGGGTGTTCAGATTTTGGACTTTTTTAAAAAGTTCATGTTTTCGAAGCTTATATGGTGCACTGGACCTAAAAAACAACTACTGTGCAAAAAAAATTCGAAAATTTTATCTCTTAGCTATCGCTCATGGAGGTTAAAAAAGTCTTCCATAATTGCTCCAAGGGGAATCCCCTTATGACGTCATATTATCTAAAAACTAACGTAACTTTAGTTCTAGAGCAGATAGAAGTGCAAACTCAAGTAATTTCTCTTTCATTAAATGGTTGCCTTATTTTGAGCATAAAAAGATGACATCACTTAAGTGATGACGTCATAATTGCAAAACACACAATTTAAAGTAAGTAGGTTTAAACAAATGTGGTAAACAAGATAATTTGCTACATTGAATTATTTAGATAGGCTACTGCTGCAATGATACTTTAAAATAATTGTGGAAATTTTAAACCCAGTAGCCTACGTCATTTAAGTTTGATGACGTCATAATTAATTTTGAGCTATTTCTAGGAACTGATTCGCTTGCAAATCATTAGTGTTTACATGTATTACTTGTGGTGACATATTTTTGCACCAGATTACCAGTAATAACGTTGCAATGTATAATGAGTTACGATTCAAATATTGGTTATTGTGATTGGGACAAGAATCATGGTGTTGTGTGGTATCGATGAAACTGTTAAGAATGTTAGCCTAATACACGTGGAAGTACAGTGCAATCAATGAATTGAATCATATTGAACTAAAAACTGCCTGCCCATTTTAAAAGCGCACAGTAGCACGACATTACGAAGGCTCTTCAAGCGAAACGAATTATATGCAAACACATTTTTGGTGAAGTTTTACCATTGAACGAAAGCCCCAAACTACCAATGTTCTGCCCGAGTGCATTGTGAATACCACAACTCGCACCGGTATTGCAAGTTACAAGGAGGAAGAATGAGCTAAAGTCGATTTTTTAAAGTCAGCAAATTGTTTTCGGTGTTTTTCTACCACTTGCAAAAGACTTTCTCGTTGTACTTCATTATCAGTTAATATGGCAGCATAATCTGAATACAATTTGACTCCTCTTTCTGCTACATCGTTTACAACTTTAACATTAGCTGCAAACTTTTGACCTTTTACGAAAGAATCATAAGTGGGCCATAACTCGGGTAAATCATAAAGCCAAGCTGTGTCTAATTTTAGGGTCTCCAAAATAAACCAGGTCTCTGGGCCAATAAAGTCTAAAAGTTGAGAATGCTTGTCGATGTTTCTTTTGAAAAGAGGAACACCTCGGCGATACTTTTGTGGCGGTACTATTGAAAGCAATCGCAATGCCATAGACTCTCTAATTTCATTTGTTAACGAAGAATGCTGGCTAAAAAACGAGAATGCCACTATTTCTTCCGTCAAATACCATTGATGGGAAGAAAGCTTGTTGAAAGCAGCGTCAGCTACAGCCGGGTCTTCCTCTTTATAGCTGATCATATCTTGCAAAAAAGTTAAATCGTTTATTGGAGCATCCAAACCAATACTGCATTTCAGCCATGCAGGTACATAAAAGAGCGCGATAAAAAGATTAATCCGATGAAGTTTTGCCAAAAAATCACTGTCGTAAGACAATTGATCGGCCCACATAAACATTTTTTGACAATACAAAACTTGGCCCATCCATCTTGCGCTTGAAGTTGGTCCAGGCTTATGATAAAAAAAATTGCCGGGAGCAGCTCCTAGCAGTGCCAGGGCATTTTCTGCACATTGCTTGTAGTCACCTCTTATGAAGACTTCTTTGGTAGTTTTCTTTTTACTAATAATCTCTTGCAATTCACATATTACAAGTTTTGAACGATCTTTCAGCCAATCTGACGATATGTTTAAAGTTTGATAATTTTGAGTCCTGTCAATGTTAAGCCAATTAATTTTAAAAGATTTGAAATGGGCATCTTCTGGAACAGATGAATCGCCAAACAAACAAGTGTACACAGATCCAATAACAAGTTCATAAATGTGATGACGACATGCATTATAGAAGAGTTTGCGATCTAAACGATTTTCCAAAATTTTGGCGGCTCCATTTTTCCAACCAGAATTGCTTGCTGTAGTGTCAAAAACTAAAGATTTCACTTCTTGCTTCAAATTTAGTTGCTAGAGAAAATCATAACTTGCCTTCGCTTGAGCTTTTCCACTTCCACTGTCTAGCTTCTGCACTCCCAAAAATGTGTCCTTCTTTATAATTAGAAATCCCTGAAACCAGCACAGAAAGTACTTCGTGCTTATCACCGTAACGGTCCTTAGTTAATTTTGCATCCCAATGAAGTGCCAGAAAATCTGAAGGAGCTTCCGTTATGTCGGTAGTAATCTCATTGGAAATTTGCAGTCTGTTTGCTTGGCGAGCTTTGTGGGTAGATGAGCGTGAGAGACAAAAGTCGTCAATATTTCCCTGGCAAGCTTTAATAAACGAAGCTACTAACATAGTAGCAGCGTTGTCCAAAATTTTAAGCTTATCCAAAACTTCCGTAATTTCAGGGTTGTTGATGAGATTCTTGGGTACATTTAGTGTTACAAAATTGCTTTGAGAACTCGGAGAAGCATTTTCGTTTGACTCATAGCCCGCACTTGAAATAGAATGTGAACTAGAAGAGCTTACTTGACTGCATAAATCAATATCTCGTTCACTTTCATCACTGCTGGAAACTGGGGCAACAGTTAAGTGAGCTCTTCTTTCTTGGCGTTTGCGAAGGCTTTTCTGGAATAATGCATCTTTTCCTCCGATGACGCCTTTTCTTGCATTTCGCTGGTCTTCATAGAAGTATATATCTTCTTCTTTTTTTTCCGAAGACAACATTTTGTTTTTTTGTTTGGTTTCAACAGCATCTGGAGCCCCAATATCCCATAGAATAGATAGAGCTTGAGCAAACTTTTTTCGTTTTCTCCCAGGATCAGATGCACGCGTTTTATTTTTGCAAAGCTGTAGCCAAGTATCATAGTCTTTAGTTAACCTTTTTAATGCATTAATTTTTGTCATTGTTTTGATTCCGGCTCTGGACCAAATCAATAAAACTTCATCAATAGCATCAGATAAATGCTTTCTCACTGGGGTAGCGATAGATGATACTTCCTTCAAATGTAAAACATATCGAAGGATTTGCCCTAATAAGGGCAGTTTGTTTCCACTAATGTGGTCTTCACTTCGTCCAATTAAGAAGTATTCAGCTGAAGCACGGGTTTTGATTTTCTTTCGAGCAGGCTCTGACATTGCACTAATACTGCTTCATAAACTATTATAGTAGCCTAAATATTGTATCTGCGAAAATTCGTTTATAAATTAAATACATGTCATTCGAAATTAGGTTACTTATGTTATCTAACAATTATGTTGCAATTATGACGTCATCACTTGAGTGACGTCATCTTTTTTATGCTCAAAATAAGGCAACCATTTAATGAAAGAGAAATTACTTGAGTTTGCACTTCTATCTGCTCTAGAACTAAAGTTACGTTAGTTTTTAGATAATATGACGTCATAAGGGGATTCCCCTTGGAGCAATTATGGAAGACTTTTTTAACCTCCATGAGCGATAGCTAAGAGATAAAATTTTCGAATTTTTTTTGCACAGTAGTTGTTTTTTAGGTCCAGTGCATCATATAAGCTTCGAAAACATGAACTTTTTAAAAAAGTCCAAAATCTGAACACCCCTAACCAGCAGCTTGCTGCATTTCGGAGCCGTTGGTCTTTGATTTCATACGATCGTCTCCGTTCGCTTGCTGGCTCGCCGTGATTTATTTTAATAAGCTCCACATGTCGTTGAGCTTCATCTTTTCTGCCACAATACAAATAAAACTTAAGGTGAGACATTTAAAAACTACCGTATACGAAAAGCCATATCTTTTGATGTTCAAAGCCGTACAAAATCAATTAAACAATAAATTTATTGTTTTTAAAGCAAAAAAAATTTTAATGGCGTAATTTTTGGTCGCAAAATCGAAATGTTTACTTACTAAAGGCGAATTTACACAAAATCCGTTTTTGTCCGTTTTGTTTTTGGTTTTTGCTTCTTCGTGAAAAAGTATGCTCTTTTTCGTGCGTATTTTTATAAGTCCTTATGTGCATTATGTAGAGTGTTATTATTGTACATATGGATAAAAATTTTGTTCAAAAATTTTGTGTATAAACAACATAGGCGTAGCCTGGGGTAGGAGAGAAGGAAGCCCGCCCTCCCCAGAGCCAGCAATGATAAATTTGTGACCAAAACGGCTATTCTTTCATCAGTTTCTCTTTCTTGGTTTGTGTTTATCTTGACACAAGACCGTGAAGACCTTTTCGTTTTTTTCTTTCTCTTCACCTTTTTTCGAAAAAAATTCAGCTCTTCAGACCGTAAAACCTGTTCTTGTTGTTTTTTTGTTTTGGTCTTCACTGTATAAGTTGTGGTTTGGTCCCCCCCCCAATCCTAAATTGGTCTCCAACAAAATTTCGGCTCCCCCCCAAATCAAAACTCTTAAGTCGGACGATAAAGACTTTTTTTTCTTAGTGTTCACCTATGTGATTTGTGGCTTAGGCCGCCTCCAATCAAAAATCCTGGCTACGCCTATGATAAACGATGAGAGCGATATTTCAAAATAGGGCTGTTTAACCCTTCGTAAAAAACGTTTTTTGAAAAAAGTTTTGTCCAGTACGTGACTGTCTAGTTAGTGTGGACAAGGACATACGTATAAAAATGCTTACCAAAAAGAACATTACCTTTTTATGAAGAAGAAAAGCGTAAAAAAAACGACAAAAGCGGATGAAAAACGGACACTGCATGAATCGAACTTAATTAGAATACTGGCCATGCACTGACCGATACGATTTTACTTTTCAGTCAAGTTCATGTACTGTTACTGAATAAAAAATTAATGAAAGAAATTCTATATGCAGTGATTGCGAGTATGCTCATTAATGATAACTTTTTTGAGGGAGACCATCGAGAAATCAAGACGAACTGTTCATCAGTATTGCAAACGGCTTTGAATAAGAAATAAGTGTTTATCAACGTTAATCAGTAATGCAGTGAAGTGGTGTTGCGCAGTTAGCGAACTTTTCTGAATCTAACGTTTACCGCATTATTTATCAGATAAAACTTTGAGAATACGAAACAACTAAAACAATCTCAAGTTAATTGAAATTCCTGTTTTTTTAAGAAAAGAGAAATAGCTTTGCTATGGAATTTAATATCGTTAACTAGTTGTTACCTATTTTGCAAGCTATCAACATCAATAACAGTGAAAATGCCCTTGAAAATTAAATTCGGCACATGACGCTGTAATAAATGATGTCCTTTTGCGAGTGCGACAAAAACTAAAATGACACAATAAATTAAAACATTATTCAGAAAAATTTTCAAGCATTTTGTACGTAGAAAGAAAATTTTTATCAGCCCAATATCGTAAAGAATTTACAAACGACATCCATTATGAACTGCCAAACTACAGCCACAACTGATCTTTAATATTGCGATGAATTATCAATAAGGAGACAAGTTTTCGCGTTCTAAAACCGCAAAGAGCGGATTATGTCATCGTTTTAATTAAGGAACCTGGAGCATCAACTGCCGTTTTTCAACAAGTTCATTAATCTGCGTTCAGATCAACGACGACTTGTTTGCAGTTGGTACTGTACTTCCAATCACCAATACCTTCTAATTTTTATTGATGGATTGCAGCTACGTCATAGTTTTTCCGCGCCAAAACGATTGGACGTCAAAATGCCATTAAAAAGCATCGAACCTTACCGTAAATCAATATTTAATTCCTTCAGTGGGCGTATTTAAAGAATTTGAATATAAAGTCAAAACTTTTGTAGATAGCCTATAGCTTAGTTAAAAGTTACCAGGATCAGTTTAGAGCTAATACAACTCAGCGGGTCTAGAAAGTTACGCCTTTTGTGAAATCTCATTGTCCACTGTGCCTGATATTGTCCATTTTGCCCGGTTTTTAACTTTGTTTCACACCGTAAATTCGGCCATTTCCTAAAATACATAAAATTCCACGCCTCAGCAATAGCACATAGCAGATTAACGTTTAATTTAAGCACTATTTATGAATAATAATTTACACCACTAGTTCAAGTCGAAATAGATGTAAATTAAGGCTCGATCAACATAATACTGAGGGCAGTTAAATCAATGGTTTAAAATTTAAATGACATCTCTACGAAATACTTCAATGAAAACAACTGCTTCTGCGTTTTAACTCCTAGCAACCGTAGCGGTAAGCCGCTAATAACAACAGCAAATGCAAAATACTGTAAACCTATAAAATTACAAAAGTTTGAAAATGTGTTAATTTGTCACGAATGAAGGAGATGCAACCGTTCTATTTCAGGGCCGTCAATAGTAAACGTTGCATTTGATAACCGAAGCTAGCTACCACCATGTATATTTCAAGATTTTCATAGATTACTTGACGGCAAGCCGAATCTATGTCATTGAAAAAAGCAAACAAAAACCCTGAATTCTTACTAATCAAATCTTTTTCAGTATTTACCGACTTTTATGTAGCATTTCACTTTAATGTTTTTTAGGACTCGTGTCTTTCAGGACTCGTGTACTTTAGGACTCGTGTCTTTTAGGGCTCGTGTCCTTTAGGGCTCATATCTTTTAGGACTCGTTATTTTAGGGCTCGTGTCCTTTAGGACTTGTGTCCTTTAGGACTTGTGTCTTTCAGGACTCGTGTCTTTTAGAACTCGTGTCTTTTAGGACTTGTGTCCTTTAAGACTCGAGTCCGTTAGGATTCATGTCCATTAGGGCTTGTGTCTTTAGGACTCGTGTTTTTTAGGGCTCGTGTCCGTTAGGGCTTGTGTACGCTAGAACTCGTGTTCTTTTGAACTGGTGTCCATTAGGACTCCTGTTCATTAGGACTGGTGTCCTTAGGACTCGTGTTTTTTGGGACTAGTGTCCGTTAGGGCTTGTGTTCATTAGGAATCGTGTCCTTTAGAACTCGTGTCCGTTAGGGTTTGTGTACTTTAGGACTCATGTCCATTAGGGATTGTGTTTTTAGGACTCGTGTCCGGATACCCTACAGTATACATCGGTTTTGGTGTTGGAATAAACCCATATTTTACTGTGGACAGGCTAATGTAATAATCTTAATCAAAAGTTTTAAAATACAGGAAAAAATTAGTATATTGCTTGATGCGGGCGATTTGTTTAAATATTATTATCAGTACTAATTTTTACAAAGGAAAGACACTAATTGACCAGTGCCGTCGCTAGAGCTAACGAAGTGAAGAGGCACTAGTCAAAAGTGGGGGTGGGGCAGTAGAATTTGCTCATAAAAACTGATATTCAGATCTTGTACGGCTACAATTAAACGTAATTTTAAAATAAGGCTGGCAGTTTGAAAAAATCTATCTATAACTGTGAATGCTACCTGACGTGAAACCAGGATTTTGCTAAGAGACGTGAACCAAACGTAAACTTTTTTGCAAAAAAACTACCTGATTTACGTAGCCCCCCCAACCAGACAAACTGATGCAAGTCAAGCGTGTCACAGACGATGGGAATAGTCACGACAGAGATGGAACCGGTCAGTATTTTCTCGAACCGACCGGTAAATTTCAAAATCTACGCCGGTTGAACGGCCGGCAGCAGGTTTCTGGTTTGAGCAACGCAAAACGTGCACAAAACAAGCATAAAAAGAACCGGAGGGCACAAGCTTAATTATTAGACGTTCTTGCTAATGATATTATGAGTAAGGCCAAGAAAAGAAGTTGAAATTTTTTAGCTATTGGTGACAGGTTATTTGCAATTTGCTGAGCAACAAGCACAAAACTGTTATGACATTGGCTAGAAAATATTCGAAATATAATGTGCCCCAGCAGTTTGTAGAAATGCTGCTACTTTAGAACAAGCCAGGGCTAGTTAGATATAAAAATAAGAGCTATGGCTTTCTTGCCCAGTGTAGAATGTGATAAATTTAAGTTGAAAAAAGCTTTTCAAAGCGGCAAGATTTTAGCATGTAGTAAAAAATCTGAATACTGCGCCACTTCTACTCTCAAGCTGATTAAAATGATGCTAAAATGCCAGGTAGCCTAAGCCTCTTCCTCATGCATGCTTTATTACAATCTGGTTACGCAATGTTAACGTATATTTTGCACTTTTTTGCTTTGTGCCGTGGCCCAAAGGGGAGGGCGCCGCACAATGCTCTCCCTCCTAAATACGCCCCTGGATGTGCATGTCTTAATGGTCACAGCATATTAGTCACAGCTTGAAACCATTCAACAAGTGTTTTGAAAGGTGTGGTTTGTTAATACTGTTTTTTTTTTGTAAAGTTTTATTTATAAACAAATATATATCTATGATTCGGTTGGTACTTAATTGTCTTTCAGTTGCAAGAAAGGAGAATTTGACCAGTGTTTCAACCGGCTTGACCGGTCGGTCGAAGAATCTCGACCCGACAGGTTTCCATCTCTGAGTCACGATATGTTTAGTGACTGTAAATGGGTGCCTGGGGCGGAGCCCCCAGCCGCTGGGCAATTTTGCAATTTCGCAGCAAAAAAACAACGATCTTAACGCCATTTTGATCACATTTTGCACTTTTTGAAACTACGCGAATAACTAAATTGCTAAAATCGAAAAGTCATTTCAAAGAATTAAATGGCTTAGCACCTTCAGTCTCCTCCCTCCTCACTTCAGGTGAAGTTTAAAATACGTTTAAAGGCTGGTATTGGGAGGTTAAACTTTCTAAGTGGCTTGGCTAAGGAGGCTTAAGCCACTTCGCCCTGATTGTGCCACTGACAGTGACCTCAAAATCTTGTGTTGTACTAAAAATCAAAACAGCTGGTCTCTGAAAAAAAATGTTTTCACGTTTTGTGTAATGTCCATGGCGCTCTTAACAACAGGCCATGTCATCGCGCAAGCGCCAATATTTTGTGGGGGCCTACTCAAAATCAAACATTGCAGAAGTATAATAACATAAATTGCGCGTATTACATAAGCTCAACGGATTTTTCCTAACTGGCGTTGACATAGGCTAAGATATAATAACATAAAACACGCTTACAGTCTGTTTCACCCTTTATCTAGGTTCACTATCTATGCTTGTATTGTAACGAAATTGGCCGGAACATTTTAGGTATATAATATCAACGCTTAAACAATGAAAAGTCCCAAAAAAAGTATGGTACAAAAGCATAAAATGCTACCATTGAAAACCATCACAAAATACACATTACACTGTCAAGCACACGCGCTCGAACGTCCTAACGCGCAAATCCCATGCATAAAACTATAGGCAACCTCACAGTCATAAAATAGATAAATAATAACACTAACACAACGATAAGCATAATATAATACCTGTTGGCAGTTGTATTATATAGGATCTAAGCTGCAGTTCACAAATACTTTTCATTCTTACACCAGAGTAGCAAGTAAATGCAACTATAGCGCAGTGATAAACTAAGCTAGAACCACACTGCAGACTCGTAAGGATTTTCATGATTGCACAAGACAACTTGCAAAAGAAGCAGTGCTGGTGTCTGGACTATGTATGCTTGTATTCTAAAAGAAAAGCAAATAAACCTAGTTTAAGAGCTCGCAATCATGTAGCAATTCAACAGTCTAATTACGTTAACCTCTTCAGTGTCACAATTCAGTAGTCAGTTTTGTGTAAAAATTTGCATAAAACTTAAACAGCTGTATTGAAGAAAATTACGTAAAAAGGAGCTAACTTTGAAAAAAAATGGTAAGGCGTTGGCTTCATAAATCTACAGCGTTTCACAATTAAAAATTAGGACAATTTTAAAATTTTAACAGCAGGTTCTTTTCCGGATCTTGGCGTTGTTTGAATACACTGCTTGTTTAAAAAAATATTACTTAAAATGTTGCAATGACACTTCGTAACACTAAAATCATAAAATTCGACTATATGTCCAAAAACCTTACTAAGGGAATTCCTGCACACATGGTTTTTCACGGCGTGAAACATCACGAAGCAAAAAAAAGCTCATTGACATGTTTCATCTGTGGGTACTTTAAGTCCTCCACGATCCAGAGATTTGGTGTAATGACCATATTTTTCATAATACAAAAAAGTATGACCAAGAAGTTCACCTTCACTTATTGCATCATCGTTTCTGGTCACGTATCCTGCTATGTAAACCAGCGATATTTTTACGTCCTCTGGGATAAAAATCTCCAGGTCTGCTAAGCCATCGAAAATCTCTGAATCTTCTTCTGAGAATTTATATACACAAGAGGAGCACTGATGGCCAGAATGGACAAAAAATTCTTCAATATCTACATCTAATTTTAGCAAGAGAGATGCTTGATTGATGGACAACTTCTCAAGAATTTGCTGCACTGTTAAAAAATAAGTTCCACCACAACCTTGTCGCAACTTTCCAAATTCCTTCTCTAAATGATCTGAAGTAAACTGACCAAGAAGGACATATTTATGCGAGCTGCTTAATAAATTTCGACAAAGATCAACTAAACCATTGCATGTGTGATAGATAGCGTTAGCTGTATCTTTCGAGAATTGTTTAATCCGCTTTCCTTGAGTACCCGCCATTTCCAGAGCCATGTCACCAAATTCCAGTAAGTAATCTAACCGTTTGTCATGTGGGTCACTTATAGCTGCTTGCAAAGGGTCATTGTGACGCACATCCGCTCCCAGAGCTTTTACATTGACAATCTTCCACAAAGTTATGACTTTCTTCAGAAATATAGCAGTATCTTGCACTTCTTCAGCAGCTAAAGATGGATGTGTTATAAGAGCACTGTGTGTTTTCTCAGAAAACACACGAAGGCATGTAGACACCCGCTGCCTCTCAATCGGTTTCGGAGCAATTGACACTTCATTTAAATCCGATAGTTTTACCACGTTTTTGCATTCCAAATCAAACAGCTTTTTCAAAACGGCCCATTTTGCAATTCTGGCGATTCCACTATCAAAAAACTTTATTTCTCCTGTTTTCTCGGTTAACCATTGATTTCGAATATTTTTCAACAAGTGAACGAAATCAAACAATAAGTATTTCCCGTCAACGGCCAGCCATGGTTTGTCTGGAACCGTTTTGCACATGCGAAAGAAGGATTGATTAATTCTGTTTCCATCACACACTATTGCCTTTACTACAACTCCAGCTGCATCCATGCATTGGCTAGTTGTGTTAACAGCCGCAAATAAAAAGTCAGCATGCAGTTTGGAAACTGGTAATAACTTGGTTAGAACTTTAGGACCGCCATTCAAAAAGAAAATCATGACTACTAACATTGTTTTTGCTAATGCGGAGGGATCATCTGCCGATCTACCAAAAATCGTTCCTCCATGATAAAGTAGCATTTTTTTAATGTATATTTCATCATGAAATATCACACTAACTTTTTGATGGTCTGGTAAATGCTGGCAAACTGAAGAAATAAACTCCTCTTCATTTACCTTTGAAACTTTGGAGGTAATTCTTGTCAGTGTTCTGGTAGATGGAAGTTGGTAATCAGCTCTAAGCCGATTATACAAGGCGCGAGATGTTGCAAAATATACAAAAGCTCGAACAATCATTTCTGTGGAATAAACTTTCTTTCCAACAGTTCTCGGTCCCATTGCTGTAACATGTTCAAGAATGGTTTCTTTTTTGTGATCAATATCCCGCGTGCTCAAAAAACGAATTATTTCATCAAGGATGGACCAGCAGTTAACAGTTATTACTCAATTAGTCGAAAGGCTATCTATGTTGCACTGGACTCCCAAATGAAAGGCTTCAAAGTGGAAGTCTTCGGAAACTTTTACAACAAAAAATGGAATACCATGATGAAACTCAAGGGACTGAATTATGATTGTTTTATCTGCCATATATGATATATATAGTTGGTTTCTGAAGCTGCCTTTTTTAGCTATTAGTTCATTTTCTAAAGTTGCAAAAGATGATATTTTGTCTGCAGCCAAAAATGTTTGAATTTGATCCTTCTTTGAATTTCTTATGCTGCTGGATGCTCGTTAAGTCAAGCGTGCAGGGGCTGGTATCGTAGGAATTTGAGATGACGGGATTCCTGGCCAAACTGATGGAGGATGCTTTGGTCGTAGTTTCCCTCCTTTGGCTTTAATCTTTTCGTAATCTTCAGGCCAATGCAACTCACAAATGACAGTGTTTTGATTTACTTTTAGGTTGTCATTTGGAATGACTTTAATCCAGTTTTGTTTCTCTTCCTCTTCCCTGGAAAAGCGGTATACTGGTATTTTCTTGCTGGCCCCACTTTTACTTCTTTCACTTGCATAATTAGTGCGACATGCAAACACACAACATTTTTTTGGCATAACTGGCTATATCCGGTAGCTCCTAAGGATAGTGTTTAGCTGACAGATTTGTTTATCTGACTGAATTACACCAAAGCTTACTTATTGGAATTAGTTACCGCCAAACATTCTGTAAATGCAGAAAGTAGAATTAGCTACGTTTTCTGCTTAAACACAGTGTGAAACAAAAATAATCATCTTTGCACCTGCAGCAGTGGAATCATAAATGCTAATTTCAATTTATGTGGAGAATTTAGACATTGATTTTTTTGGATTATATTTACAAGATATCCAAAAATTCTGGACACATGAGTAAAAATTAGGCACAGGTACAGAAAAACTGATGTAAAAATAAAATATAGGTGTGCGGAGGTTGGGGTGAATTAGGGAGCTTTGGGGAGAAGTTGGAAGCCCTCCAATCTCTTATATCCTCCCAGGCCCCCAATCACTCTCTCCAAACCAGATGCGACCTCTCGTTGTAGTACTCTTATTCATTCGTGATTCCAACCTCCTCTAAAGCCCCTCTAGGTTCAGTCCTGCATCCCTAACCACCCATCTCCCAGCAACAACCTTGAAAGATATGCATTCAAACTTTGTAGGTTAGCATCTATAGATTAGTCGAAATTATTCAGCTTATAAGGCTAAGGCTTTTTCTACATAAACTTTCTTTAAAAGTTCCCATTAGAAACCAGCAGGCAGTGGCGGATCCAGAAAATTTTGGTGGGGGGGGATTTGAAGCACAAAACCTCAAAAATTCGGATGTCTTCACCAAAATTGAGAGTGATTTTTCGGCCGAAATCGGAAATTCAAACGTTTTTTTCGCCCGAATTCAGGTGGTCTCCAAAAAAAAAAAAAAAAAAAAAAAAAAAAAAAAAGGTATACACCAAAATTGAGACTGATTTTTCGCCGGATTAGTTACGTTTAGGTCGGTGGGGGGGGATGCATTCCGAAATGGAGCCGAATTATTCGAAACAGAGGCTGATTTTTCGGCCAAAATCGTTACTTTTAGGCTGGTGGGGGGGGATGCATCCCCCCCATCCCCCCCCCTAAATCCGCCACTGCCAGCAGGTAAAAAAAAATCTTGTTGACTACCCATAACAAAAAAACATGCAACACTTGCACGACTTGTGAATAGGTGAGCAAAGTGAAATCAGAAATAAAATTATTAGGCTAGTAACCAAATTTACGTAATCAGCTATCTCAGTAAATTAGTGAAAGTTAAAATAAGATACCATGATTAATTCCTTTGTTTGCCTGCCAGTAGTCTAATGCTCAAACCTAGTACTCAAATATACTTGCAACAGCTTTCTTTTACAGTTTTGTGTTAAGCTGATTGTCACTTTGATTAGGCTACACTCATTGCTTTGAGTAAAAACTTTTAAAATTTTCTTCAAAATAGGCCTGCATTAAAAGCAACTAGACCTAGCTCCTCTTGGTTCAGTGTTGCGAAGTAAAATTTGGCTACAGTTTTGCTGGGTCGAAGCCTTACAGTTTCTTACATAGTTAAAAAACAAAAATAAAACAACTAAAGACAATCTGTTACTCTGTTCTGCTTACATAATTGGCACCGGAGGCGTATTCTCCATAGGTGCGGAGTGTGCGGCGTATTAGCTGCAACCTACAAAAAACGCTGAAAATTATATCAATTTTATAGACTTTCTTGAGTTTCTTCCTCAGAGTCTGTTCCTTAGCCTAGCACTAGCCTTGACAACTCTTTCTATTGTGGTTAGCCTAATGCTACCAAATTTAGTGCTGCAACCTCCGAAATACGCTGAAAATTATATCAATTTAAATTTTACTTTCTTAATTCTAATCATGACTAAAGCATTAATTTGCTGCTTTTTCCGTTAGCCTACACCGCTTCTCACTGACAGACTTCAGCAGACTGCAGGCACAACGATACCGTTTTCACAGCTGATAGGCCCCCACAAAATATTGGCGCTGGCGCGATGACATGGCCTGTTGTTAAGAGCGCCATTATATATTAGTATACTGTGGCCATGGTAATGTCATAATCACGAAGTACCGATAACGATTCTGCTGGCTTAAGGCGGGTTCACACAGAAGCCGTCAACGTTACCGTTCCGTCGCAGTTACGTCTAACGTCAAGGTGTTCACACAGAAAATTTTAGCGGTTACGGAAGTGGTTTTCTTGATTTCATCCGTCTTACGTTGAGTTAAAATAATTTTAACTTTACGTAAGTAACGTAAGCGATTTCGAGCATTTTTTTGGTGGTTGGGGCAAACTTTGAGCCACAAAAACTGAAAATCTTGAAAAAATAATACAGGTCTACAAAATTTGATCGAGGTTAAGAAACAAGAATGGGAACCATCCTTTCTGGCTAATTTTGGGCTGCTGATTTCGAATCTGACGTCTGTTTTGCTGTATTAGGTCACATTTCTCAAAAATTTTGATTATAATTTTTTACTGCTGCTCACCACAATAGAATCAATTATTGTGAAGCTGTGAAAACAAAAGCTCATATTAAGCGATAGATTTGGCATTTATTTAGCACCGGGAAGAAAATCACAAACTTAAACAAAATCTTAAGGCAATAGCTTCCTTCTTTTTGATTGACGGGAATGTTCAAATTCTGAATTTTCACGCATCAAACTCCAGCAATAGTCCGCTATCATACTGATGTTCCATCTTCCTTGATACCTTTTTTCTGTCACTTTTATGTCTTGGTGAAATCTTTCACCCTGCTCTTCACTGAAAGCCCCTAAGTTCTCTGGAAAATAGTCCAAATGGCTATGCAGGAAATGCACTTTAACGCTCATGATACACTGTAGGTTGCGAAAAGCCTGTAACAAGGTTTCAACAAGTTCCTTGAACTTTTGAGATTTTATGTTGCCAAGTAAGTTCTTCACTACATCTGAGAATGCTTTCCATGCTAGCAGTTCTTCTCTTTTCATTGTGGAGATAAACACTTGATCCTTCAGCAAATGCCTTATTTGAGGTCCATCAAAAATTCCTGCTTTGACTTTTTCATAACTTAGACGAGAAAACTTAGTGCATAAGTATTTGAAGCACTCTCCCTCTTTGTTTAAAGCCTTGACGAATTGCTTCATTAGTCCTAACTTTATGTGTAATGGAGGTAAAAGCACTTTTTCTCTGTTCACTAATGGAACATTCACGATATTTTTCTCTCCAGTAACGAACACCTCTCTACTTGGCCAATCTCTTTTTATCCAGTGGTCTTGCTTTGCTCTGCTATCCCATAAACACAGGAAGCACGGGTATTTCGTGTACCCACTCTGTTGGCCAAGGAGCATGGATAGCACTTTCAAGTCTCTACATATTACCCAATCATGTTCGGCATATTTGATTCTGTCAAGAATGATTTTCATTATTTCGTAGGTTTCCTTCATTTGCACAGAATGACCGATTGGTATGGAAGCAAGTTTATTACCATTGTGTAGCAGAACACATTTAAGACTTCTTTTAGAACTGTCTATAAACAGTCTCCATTCTGATGGAAAATAGGAAGTTCCCATTGCTGTAATGAGTCCATCCATGTTGTCACAAAACAGCAAGTTTTCTTCCATTTTAAAGAATTCTATGAGACCTTTTTCCGTGTAACGATAGAAACTGACCTTTGTTTCAGGAGCCAACAGGTTCTTTTCTTTTAGTCGTGATCCTAGCAGTTCAGCAGAAGATTTCGGAAGATCAAGCTCTCTCACTAAATCATTCAACTCTGCTTGAGTAAACAATTGTGGCTCATTACTCTGACTGGAGACTTTAAAATCTTCACATCGGTCATTTTCCTCACTTGAAGATGCTAGGTCACTTTCACTCAGCTGACAACTGTTGAAATTTGGTACCGGAAGTTCATCACTATGAGGAACTGGCTGAATTGCTGATGGCAAACTGGGATATTTGATAGATGACCGTGTTTTAGATTTTAAATCAGTAACTCTGACAGCACAAAAGTAGCAGTCATTCAGATGATTTTGTGGCTCTCGCCACACCATGGGAACTCCAAAAGAGAAATGCTTCTGTCCTTTCATCCACAAGCTGAACGTTGAGACACAGGTTATACATACTTTGCTTGGGGCCCAGTATTTATCTTGGTCGCCCAGCTTTACACCAAAGTAAGCATGGTATGCATTCTTTATGAATGGAGTAATATTTCGTCTGTCCTTTGTCCTTGTGAAGCGACCACAAACGTAACAGAAAAGATCAGGATTATTTGCACAGCCTCTACGACTTGATGTCATGCTTTGGCACTCAAACACTAAAATGAAATATTTTGATAACTTTCTGCAAAACGAAATTTATTACATGAATTTCAGCAGTATTAGCGCCATCTAGCTGCTATAACACAGCATCCCTTCAGTCTAAGCTCAACCCTACTGAGTTGTGGATGTGATTTTCCTAGGTGACGCTCAGCTTATTAGGTAACATGCTCTCACTGGCCAATACCTTGCTGCTTATAACACACTGAGGTTTTTCTTTGCCATTCTGCAGAATAAACGTGAATCCAAAATCTAAATAATTGTCGATATACCTGGGAGATTTCTTTTCAGGTCTGTAACTGTCATCTTCAAACGTAGATTTACGCTTCCTATCTGCATTCATTTTACTTATCTGTACTGACTGCTGCATCTTTTATTTATTCGAGCAAGATGAATATTGTGCAATGCTTTTGTTAGTAACCAATTACTATAGTTGCGTAACAATGACTTTAAATACAAAACCAAGAGTAAAGCAAAAATTTATTGTTTTATCATAATAGATAGATAAACAGATAGAGTGATGGTACGGCACGGAAATATAACTTTTACCTACCTTAATTTGAGAAATTTTAGCTTATAGGGGAGGGTTGATAACAGAGGATTACTAAAATTTGAGACCTAATACAAAAAAACCAACATCATATTCGAAATGAGCGCACCCAAATTAATCAAGGGGGCATGTTCTTTTCTTTGTTTCAAAGTTTGTGTAGACCAGTGATAATTGGTTTTTGTTGAAAAGTAGCTTTCAGCAGGCAATGTTAAGTGCTTAGAGCTGTATGTAGTAGGCTAGGTCTAGTCATGTACCGATACTTTGTAGTAAAGGTAGTGTACAGTAGCAGTGATACTGATATTTAGCCTAGCGGTACTTCACACTGGATTACTTTTTTTCTGCTTGGGAAAAGAAGAGAGAATGAGATATTGAAACTACCGGTAATTGGTGCAGGGTAGGCATGTTAAATCTGAGTTGGTTGCTAGCAGCCAGTTGAGAAAACCAATTCAATTTGGCTTTCCTTGCTCTTGTTTTGGTACAATTGGCTAAAGTTCAATTTTGAACTTCAATTGACTTGACTCTTGAAAGCTGAAATTATAAACTACTGGAAGCAATCAATTTCTACAGTAGAGACCTTTCTCATGTCTGAAAGTGGCTATTTTGCCTCTAGAGGCAAAATAGTGTTTTTCCTTTGTTTGGGTTAGGGTTTGAGTTTGGGTTGGGGCTAGGGTTGGGATTAGGGATAGGATTAGTGTTAGACTTTGGGTTAGGGTTTGGGTTAGCATGAGGCTTACGGCTAATTTGGCATTTGCGGCAAAATAGCCGTTAGGACTATTTTGCCTCCAAATTGCAAAATAACATGGGGCTATTTTGCCCCTAGAAGCAAAATAGCCACTGCCTTTAAATAAAGTGGCCACTTTTGACCATTTTGGACGCTGTATCATCAATAGGCCTAGTCATGATCATATACCGTAGTGCACCGGTACTTAGTACCAGTACCGATACTGGTCTGTGGTCATAATTATTGCCATGATGCATATAAATACTGACCAGTGATTGCTTAGCTACCAATACCATAGACTCTTAACTTTTGTTTATTTTTAGGAACTCATATCGGTAAGCCTATCTATTTGTTGATTAAATAATAGTCAGGTAGAGGCTACTGGTGGTTGTTGTATCTGTATACTCTGCAGTTTGTTTTGTGTGAACGCTGAACAGTCACTGAAATGAAATTGTATGATGTTAGAATCATCTTGTATTCTTAGCAGTGGATCACTAGATGCCAAAAAAATAGCTGGTTTACTTAAACAGTGTTGGTACAACGCACATACAAAGTTGGCTGTGGTTTTGAATTGCATTGAGCTTTATTTGTTTTAAGCTCAATGTGGTTTGGGGTTATAGCTACTTTAGAAAATCAACGAACCAGTACCATACAATCAAATTGGAGTGCAGAAAACATACTGTACACTGGTACAGTACTGCACAAATCAAGAGTTGAGTAGTGATAGTTTCCGTACAGTTCAATTGTCGCTGCACTTCACGCATATGCTAGTACTGTACCAGTTTGTGATAGCCTACCAGTAAAGTAGACCATCACTTCGCAATATAACGGATGCCGATTACGCGAGATCGATTTCTGATAGTGCACTTATACCTACGGTACATAGTGGTACTGAGCCTGGACCGCATGGGTTTGGGTTAGGTTTTTGTGCTGCTGCACTTATGATTCTGTATGTTCTAGTACTAGTAGTATGCCATATGACAGATAACAAGTGTATGATATCGGTTACCGAAACACTTCGCGATACGGTAGCGTACAAAAAATAGACTTCTTTAAGCGTACACATACTGTAATTGCAATTTTCGATTTGCTTGCGCGATAACGATTTCTGATAATCAATGCCGTAACAAACTGCATGTGCTGCATTAGATATCTTTTTCCTCACTTTTTGACCTGCTAACTGTTGTTATCGATGTTAGTCAAAAATTGCAATCACATCAGATATTGAGAGTTGAAACATTTCAAAAAACTCAAACACTGATTTACCGCAATTTTGAGTATAAAAATTTTTAGTTCTGCAGGTTTTACCAGTACTTTTCAGTTTTTGAAGTAATTTCTGTCAGTACGTTCAGCTTTTTAAAGTCTTCTACTTCTTACATTACTCACTATTGCAGTAAGCCTACTGATTGACCAAGCAAATCTGCCAAAATCAAATTCCACTTCAGTACGGTACCAACCTATATCTTATCTACAGATTATTTCTGAAAAACAAAATCTAGTGATTAGGCTATTTGAATTCATATCATATTGCTTACAGTAAATTTAAATTTAAGTTCTACACCACCTTAAAATTGTTCATGCAAATCTAATTTAAATGATATACAGGGTGGGCCTTAAGTAGGAATACAGCCATCACTCAAAAGTGCTCCAAATTTTTTTTTTCCATTACGGTTTTTACTTGATTTTAAGTCATATTACAGTTCCTAGGGCTGAGCAAGTAATGCGAAGTCTTTTGGAATGTGCTGCTTATTAGAAGTAAAAAGAAATTTAAAGTATTTATATTGTGATTGCTGTATACCTACTTTTGGTCCACCCTGTACTCTAAATGCAATTACCGGTACTTACTAATCACTTTTTTACTTTTGCAAAATAGACTTAAAATCTGTGATCATATCAGTATTTGACTGTTAAAGAAATTTAATTATTTAATAGAAATTCAACAAATATGTATGCTGTCACTTAAAAAAAAATCTCAGCAATTTTTTACCCAGCAGCAGTACCATGAAAAAAATTACTTGAGCAGTACCACTGTACAACTAAAAAAAACTAAAGTTAAAACTCATCACTTGTTTCCACAATTATCACTGATACTTGATAAATGTTTGTTGATGATTTTGGCAAGCACTTCAAAACCAAAAAGTTTACCCCACAGGATAAAGTGCATTAAATAGCCTGCACATATTATCAGTAGCTCTCAATTTAAGCATAGTTTGATGGTGTAGTGATTACTGATTACAAAACCCAAACTTGACAGGCCTATTGGTTTATTAACAAAACTGCTATGCAAGCATTACAACCAGTTACAGGTTCTTTGTAATACGTAACGGTGACAGATCAGTGTGAACCTCTCACGTTCAGGTTACCGTCACCGCCAAATAACGGCGAAATGGTGGCGTAAACGTCAACGGCTTCTGTGTGAACCCGCCTTTACACGTCTCTTCCGCGACACATCTGTAAAGGCGTGTTAATAAGACGGATTACTGCGTCAGATTTATGTACAGCAGTTGGTTGCCAGTAATTTCGCAAAGAATCGAGAAAACGTCAAAGGAGAAATATGTTTAAACGTAATTATTCCTCTTTCCATCATTGTCCGTTGTCTTGTCGTTGCGTGCTGTTCTAAAAACAGTATTTTGAATAAGCCGAAATGGGGGCCACAAGCAGCCGTTAGGGGGGCGCGGCCCCCTGGATCCCCCGTAGCGACGGTGCTGCTCTTGACGCTTATTTTTTATTGGACCAAAAAGTCTACCCGTTGCGGTGGCCCAGCCTGGCGAAAGACTTGCAAACAGAACCCAAAAAAAGTGCTCTATACGTTGATGGTTGGACAGGTGCAAAGTGTCTGATTCATACTACATACGAAAGAACGAAGTATTAATTTTATAATACGTAACTCGTATTGCTATAATTATTTCTATTAGCAGTTTAGTATTTTTATTAATAGCATTTTTTATTACAGTGTTGTAATTTTCATTGCTAAAAGCAATAATAATCCAAAAAATGAAGAAGTTTCAAAGCTGTTTGTTTTTCGTCGAAGCGAAAGCGCAATCTTGCAAGATTTTATTAAAGTGGAAACGGAGCTAATCAAAAATATCATGGTTTGCCTCATACCACAGCAGCTTTGTTTTATCTTTGAAGAACAAAAAAAAACTGCATTCGTAAATAGATTAACATTTATTGATTAAGTCCAAATGCTACTAAGAACTCTCTGTTTCGGACAAATCGTAAACCTACAGCATAGTTGTTTTGGTGCTTTAGTCTTTTATCTTTAAAAATTAATCGAATAAAAGTTGCCCAATTATGAGTTACTCAAATTTGATAAGTACGGTCAAATCATAGACTATGGTCAAATACTATCGTAATGATGACAAAGTGAACACGCCTAGTATTTTGCAATCATATTATTGTCTACCTTGTAACCTAAAAGTTCTGTAACAGCTGTTTTGTTATGAGGTTCTCTGTACTCGCGCTACCCTGCGTGGATGACGGGTGCCTATTGCGTCACTACTCCATCGTAGTATTAATTTTGCTGGCTTGGTTCACACTATTTAGGATAGAAAAGCGATTCAGTTACAAAGCGTAAGTGCAGATAAGTTTTGCAATGCAATATATTTCGTTTGATTCTTGTTTTGTGTATACTCTTTTTTTAAGAACGATTATGTAAGAATGCGAGTTTTATTCTTGCTCAATATTTAAAAACAAAGTACTAGAGAACAATGTCAGTCTCAGCAATAACAAAAATTAACTTTATTGAGATCAAACGAAAAAGATTAAATTCCACATCTAAAAAGAAACTGAATTCTTTACTGATTCAAAAAGATGATAGTTTAGTAATTTGCCAGTACAGTATTAGCAATGGTTTCGAGACCACAAAGTTATTGTAGCGCATTGTGCAGGCAATTGAGAAAAATTTAAAAATTTTGCTGAAATTACAAACATTCGCTTTTTTGCTTTTGCAATTTTTATGATGTCGCAAAACCAAGAAAAAATAAAATCGTTTACTCAAGCTGACAGAGTTTTGCAAACATAGTCGCTAAATTTGACATCGACGCTCTCAAATTTAAGAACAAATAACAACAAATGAGGCTGAAAACTGGCAAAAAATTAAGAGCTGTCAGGCTCCGATCAAATTTTACTGGCTATTACAAAAAAAAAGAGTATAGGGCCTACCTATTTCGCTAAGTCTTTCCAAAAGTTTTTATTTCTACAGTCCGTTGGTTTAGACTAAAATGATAAAAATGATGGTGGTTTCTGGCGTAACACCAACGTTTGTTCGCTTTTGAAAGATGTGGCACTTTTGTTGCTTTTAATTTCAAGGGTGTAAGGGCTAGCTCAGAAAATAAATGAAAAATATGGATAATAATAATTGTAGCTCCAGCAAATAGAGCGACTTTAATTTTGCTTGGAGGCGAAAATATCCATTATTTTGTCCCTCGAACTATTAGACTAATAGACTATACACTTTGCTTGAAAATGAAGCTTGGAGGAGCTCGTTTAATTTTAATTTTGCAATACGAAATGCGTTACTGTTCTGATGATGCTCCCGGACTGGAGAGTGAAACGTCAAGTTAAATAAAGATGCATCGCACGCAGTTCGTTGTTGCAAATAAAAGAACGATACGCTGTTTTGTTAAAACAATTTCAAAAGAACACGTGGCTTATATTTGGACAAAGTTAAAAATTAAGAACTAAGAACTATCAGAGGTGGAGTCGAGGACACAAGACTCGAGGCCAAGGCCAAGGACGCAAAAAAAAAAAAAAAAATCCGAGGCCAAGGCCAGCCTTTCCGAGGAGAGGACCGACCTTTTCGAGGCCAAGGACAGAAATGCTCGAGGCCAAGGAACAAGAACACAGTCGCAGGTGTTCTACAAAAAAAGAAAAAAAGTTTTTAACCAATTCATAAGCGTAGCTAGAATTTTTGATTGGGGGGGGTCAAAACCACAAATCACATGCAATGACGTTATCAAAAATTTTTAATAGAGGATATTTTTACGGAGCAAAGATATCGTAGATGGAAAATCTGAAATCGCTGCCTGTTGGCCCTTAATCAGGACTTTGCAAAGGGAGAGGGCTTAAACTAATAGTTGAAATGCGCAAATATCTAACTTCGAAGACGTGTTGAGAAAGCTAGTATAACTCAAACGTATCACAGACGGGGGTCGAGACCCCCAGTTGCCGGAGGCTATGGGCGATTTTCTTTTTGTAAATTTTTTTTTCGGTTGGGCGAAAGCTATTTTAATGCCATCAAATCGCAATTTGCACGTGTTCAGAGCCATATGAAAGCACTAGATTTTTGAAATTTGAAAGCCAATTGAAATTCTTTAATGCTCCTTTTACTTGTAATTTAAGTCTAAAACACATTTAACATTTTGCATTTTTGTGTTAAATTTTTATTGTAAGTGATTTGGTCCACGTAGGGAGAAGTAAAGATGCATTGTTTCTTGCAACATTCTAGCAGAACATAATAATCCACTCGAAGATTTTTTTTAGAGATTTTTGTTTTGTCATGAAAATAACCAGTTATAGAGTATATATTCGGCTAGGGGGCCCAGGCCCCTCAATTGAAGTTCAATGGTTTGTTCAATCAGCATTTTTCATGGCTAATTTTTTTTTAAGTGTTTTGTGCGTAAAAACTGGCGAAGTGGAGGTGAATTACTGAATTGTTATTGAAAAATGGTACAATAGTTGGTTACGACTACTAAACATGTTATTGCCAGGCCAGATTTACATTGCGTTGGGCACCTGGCACTTTGGGGATTTTTGCAAGATCTTCCTGCCAAATATGGTGAAGATCAAAAAAGTCTCACCATCTGAAAGTGGGGTCCTGGCAATGTGCCATTGGATAAATCCTGCCCTGGTCGTTGCATTACGTTCATAAAAAGGTTAGATGGGGGCTTAGGTAGCTAGCAACTTTTAACAGAAAAAAACCTTAATTTCACCCGGTTATACATTTAATTTGGTTGGAAAAAATTGAATTGGGGGGGGGCCTGGTCTTCAACATTGTTGTTAGTTACTGTTGTAAGCGAAAAATTCTAAAAACAAACTGAAACTGAAGAAACAATAAGCGTTTTTGTCACATTTTTGTCATTAGTGAAATTTTAATTTGGGGGGCCCGGGCCCCCTAGCCCCCTTGGCTACGCCAATGTTTCAATTGAGGAAAACAAAAAATATGTTCGCAAATGTTCCGCGAGATTTCTGGTCTTTTCCAACAAAGTTTCAACGGTTCAAAAAATAGTGCTGTCCTCGAGCCAAGGACAGGGCAATTTTTGAGGACTTGAGAATTCGAGGCCAAGGCCTAGGACTTGACCTTCGAAGCCAAAACTAAGAACTTCAGAATGTGTCCTCGAGGACGTTGTCGAGGTCAAGGACATCCTCGAGAACTCCACCTCTGAGAACTATGCAGCCTTTACAGCAAAAAAAAAATTGACGACAAACAAAAAAAAAAAAAATTAAAGCAAAATAGAAACTGTACTTAATTCCGTACTAATTAAAAGCGATGAGATTTTTGCGTAATTTTCCAGTATTTACAAGCAAAATTTTACCGATTTCAAATTATTGAGACTGCGCAGACACTTGAAAAAATTTTTGATTGACGTTCAAGTTAGGAGATTCTGCTTTCCCAATTTGCTTATGCTTTAAAAGCAAGGATGTTTAAAAAGTTTTTACTCAGCAGACAGACCATTGGCAATTAAACACTTTAACAAACACGGTCGCTAAAATTGACATCGATGTTCTCAAATTTAGTAAAAAATAAAAAACAAATGAGGATGAAAATTAGCAAAAAACTAAGAAAAGCCATTCTCAACTCGAAATTTGCTGTTTCTTGTGAACAAAAAATAGTGTAATACGAGTTCTTAACGGGGGTTTTAGTAATGACGAAGATTTTGCGGTAGGATTTTGGTAGCCAACAAAATATAAAAGTATTGGTCGCGACTTTACTGGCAAGAAATTGAAATATTGCAGTTTTAAAGGTTTTGTTACAAGAATTTTGCGTAACGTTGCCCAGTCAAACCAATACAACAAGTTCAGTAGTAAATTCAGTTCCGTAACTATATTACAAATTGATCTGCGTTGACCATCCACTAAATTAATTGTTTGAAAGTTCTTTTTGTTGTCTTTCGACATTCGTCAAGAATTACAGTTATACTTTAAAGCGTTACTTTTACATCTGCGCAATTTCACATTCTGTGCATGATGTTTTACCAAGAATTTCCCAAACGTTTTGCTCTGCGAATATTTCAGTACAAAAATTGCAAAATCTTTGGAAAACTTTGACAAAGTTTGCTTGGGAATTTTTGCGCAGAAAAAGATTTGGGAAACTGTTTGTATAAGGCCTGATGCAGTTCAGACTTCTTAATGTTTCGATTCAGAAATATATTTTTCTGTTTTCCTTAAAAAACTAAATCAGCGATGATTAATTTTCCGTTTTCAAGTTTTTCAGCAAAGTAAAGAAAATAACGTGTACAGGTTAACTTCCAAAATGTTTATACACTATATACAGCATAGGGTGGTCCTTATTTCAACGGGAACCGGGTTAAATTTGTTGGTTTTCGATCAAAACTGTATCTGTAAAATTACGTAGAAAAAAAAAAAAATTTACTAGTTGCACGTGAACAGCGAAAATTGCACGTGAACAGTAATCATATATATATTTTTTTACTTGCTTTCTCCTGTAGTTGGGAGTTGTTTGCCTAATAAGTTTGACTGGAATCATTTAAGTTGCCAAGTGTTAATTTCTGGATAAATTTCTAACCTCATACACTGCAAAACAATATTGTGTTACTCAGGTTCTTGGATAGTTATTCAATTTGTTAAAATAGCGAATTTGTAAGGCTACCACAAGTCCCAAAAAAGATGGCCGAAATATTTTTTTGATGCGGTTTGAACAAATCTCTGATCCATAAACCCTCATGACAAAGATACCAAAATTTTTTCTGGCTCAAAAGGGAATGTAAGCGAATACTGTAGAACCATTCAGAACAGTAGACGTAGGAGTGGCAACTGGCAAGTCCAAAATAATAAACTGTGCAAAGATTTCGAAAATCATCTTAAGAAAATAATAGCCAGTAATATTCTGAACATATTCTATTTTTTACAAAAAGCTTCGATTAATGACTTGAACCACTTTCAATCTTATTTAATTTTTATTCTCACAAGTTGATCGCCTGCCTATCATCACCTCTGGCATCTGCATAAAACATCTGCTCAAGATTGCCCCAATTTCCTATGGGACCAGTTAGTCTCAAGCAAATGGCATTGTTTGAGCATTAAAAGAGTGCGAATTGGCTGAGAAACTTTTTGCTACAGGGTAATATATTTTTTGACATGAATGTCTTCATTACTGAAAGTAAGAATCTGGTGTTTGCATCTCCATTAAAGCAAAACTTGAAAAAAATCAGAAATTGGTTAGGAGCACCAGAATTTTTTACATACGATAGTTTTAGCCTGAGAGAAACACATTTACTTCGGTACCTATGATAAATTTTATTGTTAACTCTTTGCCATGTATTTAAGGACCACCATACTATACAGTGCTGTTATTGTCATACTCCAGAAAGAACTGGTCGCACTGCAGTCAGGAAAATAACTATACGCATGATTCAATCCAGTTACTATATTTTGCTCTGACTATTTGCGCCCATTCCGAAAAAGTGGGTCAATATGATAAGAAAACTATTTTGGAGTAGGTGTTTTCAACTTAGATATAATTAGATACTTGATGAGTGGAGTTTAAATTCAACCGATTCAAAAAAAGTCCTCGACAGCGTAGGCCAGAGCAAGAAAATAGAATTCTTTTTCAATAACACACCCCTGATGATGGTTTAAATAACACGATTAAAACAGACTGGAGGATTTTAAAAGTTGTTAATTTTTGACGTATTTTGTGCTGTAATTAAATGCTTGAAAACATAATGCAGCTGTAGTAAAGAAAATATCATGGTGTAATACAACTGTATGAAAACGAAAACGCAATCATATTTTAATTTCATTATTTACGACAATTAATGTTGAAAAAGTTTATTTATGAAAATATAACTTTTAGTTATTGGAATACAGTCAGTAGTTAATGCGTAGATAAATATGGCTAAAAGAAACTTGCGTTTCGACAAGTTATGTGAAAGTACAACTACTGAAATAAATGGCTGAAATCTTGCAAAAAATGGATGAAGATGATTGCAAGAGTTCCGATAATGAACTTTTAAGTCCCGACTCTCTTCCTCACCACTCGTTTTCGCTGTTTTCCCCAAATCGCTTTTCAAAGCCAAGATCTTCAAACTTTCACCTTTCATCTCTATCTTCCTGTCCATCAAATTTAAATAATACAGACAACACCCCACCGGAAAACAATTCAGTACATGATGAACCTTTTGTACCGGAAGCTTTGAAAACTGAGCTTCCGTCTTCTTTATCTCTTACTCTTCTCCCTGTTCCAAACAACCAATCTTCAGCATCCTATAATTCAGCATCTTTTGACGCCCAAGCGCTGGAAAATAAATCATCATCCAATGTTTCAGCACCTTTTGACGCTCCAGCGCTGGAACATGAATCTTTACTATCCAATATTTCATTATCTTTTCACGCCCCAGCGCTGGAAAATGATTATTTTTTCAGTTCACTGTCTTTCGATGATCCAACGCTGGAAAATAACTTATCACCATGCAATACTTCAGCATTTTTTGACGCACCAGCGCTGGAAAATGAATCATCACCATTGAATAGTTCAGCATCTTTTTACGCCCAAGCGCTGCAAAATAAATATTCACTATGCAATATTTCTGTATTCTTTGACGCCCCATCGCTGGAAAATGAATGTTTGAGATCCAGTTCATTAATTTCCCATCACACTCCTGCGCTGGTGTTTTCACTAAACTCGCAAAACTCACAATCTGCTTGGATGTCAAGCAATGAATCTTCATCCACCTTTTCGTCGTCGTTAGTTTTAGCATCAGAAAACAATCCTTCGTTTAGATGATCTTTTTTGTACGAACCATTATTATGCAGTGAATCAATGTCTTTACGGGAGTCATTGTCCGCACAGCCACCTGAAAGTGTATCTTTTTCCAGTTTAGTGGAATGTTTGCCAGTCTTAGAGTCGGCAAATAGATCAAAGTCAAGTTCTAAGGTTTTCAACGAAGCACGCTGGAATTCCTCAGCTCTATCGCCATGCACACCATTTACAAACGCTTTACAAACCCAACAGTCTACTACAACGTCAACAGAAATCTCAAGCCCTTGTTTTTTATTTAAGCTAAACAAGCTGTTAAAGAGAAACCAATTGAAAAAAACAAATTTTGGGTAAGTAAGTTGCATTATTTTTGTTCGTCTTTGTCACAGCATAATATTGTAGAACGTACTTTATTACATTAACGATCATTTGAGACTTTTCTATTGCTTTTGTGCAAAAATTACACATTCATTTTCGAACGGCCTATATTGAATAGGGAATATAACTGCTAAGAATATTGTATTGTAGATGAGTTGTGCTGTGATCGTGAGCAAAAACACATTTAGAATTTAATAAATTCGAAATTTTTGAAACTTGAAATTTATATTAATTTTGTTCTTTTCAAATCAAAATTAATATTTTTTTTTTTTTAAACCCAAATTTCCAATAAAGTTCATTAAATTCAAGCTTTTAAAATTGAAATTCTGCAAGTTTAAATTTAATGCAATTTTATTCTGTACTCTTTATCTTGCATAAAGGGTATTTGAAATAGTTGCTGTCGTCATTTGCAGTATATAAACTGAAACATCGTAATAAAAAACGGTTGGAAATATTCAAAGTTTTTCAGAATTAAAAATTTCGATTTAAACTAAACGATTTCAAAAGTTTAAATCCGAATTTGTGGAAATAAGTTGAGTGGATTTAGATTTAAATATTTATCTAATCAAACCCCAGTCCCACCCAAAACTACTGAAAATGTTGTTCGATGATGAAAGAAACATTTGTATGGTGTTGTCGCGTTGACAATGTACAGTATAGTTCTTTCTCCTCCGAATTCAATTAAAATCGCGAAACATACTTTTCATTGAAAGAAGTTGAAAATAAATGTACCGATCCGGGTCGTCAGGGGCGGTTCGTACTGGAAGCTAAAAAAGCTGCAGCTGTTCGTTTTTCTTCTTGATTCACATGTTTTTTTTTTTTTTGAGGGAATTCTTAGAATTGCTGATGCGGCCGTAAATTAATTTATCAAGCTTACCCCCCTCCCCACCTGACCGCGAAAATTACAAAATTATTGCATTTTTATTACTAAACCTTAATTTAATAAAAAAAGATTGAAAACTTTTGGGAAAAGCGGTTCACTTCCCAGCTTTTCTAAAGCATTTAAATTGTACTACATGACGTCACAGCTAGTCTTTCTTTACTCTATGCTCTGATAAATGGATAAACATAAGCTGCGCGTTGGCTTGTTGAAAAATATAAAAATGTGTTTGCTGGCGTTGGCATTGAACATATCATATCTGGTATTGTGGCAGAATACTGCAGTTGGTGCAGAGTCTTGGAAGGATATATGTTAAACTACAGCAGAATGGAACATTGTAAACGACGGTATATAAAACGACAGACTTCGCGACAGTATATAACTTTTACTGAACTTCATTAAGCTTTAAAATAGCGATCTGATAGTGTTAAATAAATTTCTAAGTATATGGTAGTTGATAGTCAAATGAGTGATTTAAATGCGTCTCTTTCAGATTTTGTTTCACCAACTTTAAAAGCTTCTGGTTATTTGCTTTCAATATTCTAAGTGTCTCGAAAAGTTGAAATAATGAAGTAACTTCATTTAAATAACTTGACAGCCAAAGTCATTTACACCATCCTTGGTCTAGTGAATATTGCAGATCAGTAATTCTTCAAGCTTGAAATACCTGTCGCTGTGCCGCATACATTAGACTAGTGTACTCATTATGTTTCGGCAATTTAGGTTTAATTAAATCAGATCGAAGTTTTTACATCGTTTTTTTTTGTTTTTTTAAAGAACTTCATCATCAAAGCAGCGATTAAAACTGCCAGGCTGCAACGAGGGATGTTATGTTAAGAGCACATTCAAATAAAGATTTAATGGGTAAGGAAGTAATGTGTATAATGGTTTTGAAACATTTTCATGCTTTAGAAAATGATTACCAAATCAAAAAAGCTTTCTCAGACATGTACCAAAGCCGACCAGAGCATTTTTTCATTATGATTGCCCACTGCTTTTGTCAATGTGGTTTGACATTTTTTTGTTAAATCCAAGATGTTTTCCGCATTTTGGCAAGTTTAGAGCAGATACAAGAAAGGACGCTGTGGTTAAAGCTCACCGTAATCAGTTTACCATGCAGCACAGAGCAGAGTTAAAATGGGCCGACTAATCCAGGCCCGAACCCGAAAATATAAGCCCGAACCAGAAAACTAATTAGAAGCCCAAATCATTCCCGAAATAGCGCGAAAGTTAAGTAAGGTATGAAAATTTTAGCTATGTTGCCTAACTATTTTGATTATATTTTTGTGTGTCTGAGACAAAAAGTACGTCTCAGGCCCGAATTAAGCCCGAAGTTGTTGTCAACTTTAGGCCCGAACCCAAATCCGACTCCAAAAGCCCGGCCCGACTTACAACTCTGACACAGAGCTCATTGCTTATGTGTCTTATAAAAACTTCTAAAAACTTCTGATGAAACTCTAATACAGATGAAACTCTGATGAAACTCTAATATGATGACGCAAAGCAAAATATGAACTTTGGATCTAGTTTAAGTTTGAAAAAGAAAAGGTAACAAAAATCTGGCTCCTCAATCTACGTTTGGGAGTATCGTAAGCCAAGTGCTCGATCCTCTAAAATGAACAGATCACCACCATCCTTTAAAATTCTGGTGCTCCTAACCAATTTCTGATTTTTTTCAAGTTTTGCTTTAATGGAGATGCAAACACCAGATTCTTACTTTCAGTAATGAAGACATTCATGTCAAAAAATATATTACCCTGTAGCAAAAAGTTTCTCAGCCAATTCGCACTCTTTTAATGCTCAAACAATGCCATTTGCTTGAGACTAACTGGTCCCATAGGAAATTGGGGCAATCTTGAGCAGATGTTTTATGCAGATGCCAGAGGTGATGATAGGCAGGCGATCAACTTGTGAGAATAAAAATTAAATAAGATTGAAAGTGGTTCAAGTCATTAATCGAAGCTTTTTGTAAAAAATAGAATATGTTCAGAATATTACTGGCTATTATTTTCTTAAGATGATTTTCGAAATCTTTGCACAGTTTATTATTTTGGACTTGCCAGTTGCCACTCCTACGTCTACTGTTCTGAATGGTTCTACAGTATTCGCTTACATTCCCTTTTGAGCCAGAAAAAATTTTGGTATCTTTGTCATGAGGGTTTATGGATCAGAGATTTGTTCAAACCGCATCAAAAAAATATTTCGGCCATCTTTTTTGGGACTTGTGGTAGCCTTACAAATTCGCTATTTTAACAAATTGAATAACTATCCAAGAACCTGAGTAACACAATATTGTTTTGCAGTGTATGAGGTTAGAAATTTATCCAGAAATTAACACTTGGCAACTTAAATGATTCCAGTCAAACTTATTAGGCAAACAACTCCCAACTACAGGAGAAAGCAAGTAAAAAAATATATATATGATTACTGTTCACGTGCAATTTTCGCTGTTCACGTGCAACTAGTAAATTTTTTTTTTTTCTACGTAATTTTACAGATACAGTTTTGATCGAAAACCAACAAATTTAACCCGGTTCCCGTTGAAATAAGGACCACCCTATGCTGTATATAGTGTATAAACATTTTGGAAGTTAACCTGTACACGTTATTTTCTTTACTTTGCTGAAAAACTTGAAAACGGAAAATTAATCATCGCTGATTTAGTTTTTTAAGGAAAACAGAAAAATATATTTCTGAATCGAAACATTAAGAAGTCTGAACTGCATCAGGCCTTATACAAACAGTTTCCCAAATCTTTTTCTGCGCAAAAATTCCCAAGCAAACTTTGTCAAAGTTTTCCAAAGATTTTGCAATTTTTGTACTGAAATATTCGCAGAGCAAAACGTTTGGGAAATTCTTGGTAAAACATCATGCACAGAATGTGAAATTGCGCAGATGTAAAAGTAACGCTTTAAAGTATAACTGTAATTCTTGACGAATGTCGAAAGACAACAAAAAGAACTTTCAAACAATTAATTTAGTGGATGGTCAACGCAGATCAATTTGTAATATAGTTACGGAACTGAATTTACTACTGAACTTGTTGTATTGGTTTGACTGGGCAACGTTACGCAAAATTCTTGTAACAAAACCTTTAAAACTGCAATATTTCAATTTCTTGCCAGTAAAGTCGCGACCAATACTTTTATATTTTGTTGGCTACCAAAATCCTACCGCAAAATCTTCGTCATTACTAAAACCCCCGTTAAGAACTCGTATTACACTATTTTTTGTTCACAAGAAACAGCAAATTTCGAGTTGAGAATGGCTTTTCTTAGTTTTTTGCTAATTTTCATCCTCATTTGTTTTTTATTTTTTACTAAATTTGAGAACATCGATGTCAATTTTAGCGACCGTGTTTGTTAAAGTGTTTAATTGCCAATGGTCTGTCTGCTGAGTAAAAACTTTTTAAACATCCTTGCTTTTAAAGCATAAGCAAATTGGGAAAGCAGAATCTCCTAACTTGAACGTCAATCAAAAATTTTTTCAAGTGTCTGCGCAGTCTCAATAATTTGAAATCGGTAAAATTTTGCTTGTAAATACTGGAAAATTACGCAAAAATCTCATCGCTTTTAATTAGTACGGAATTAAGTACAGTTTCTATTTTGCTTTAATTTTTTTTTTTTGTTTGTCGTCAATTTTTTTTTTGCTGTAAAGGCTGCATAGTTCTCAGAGGTGGAGTTCTCGAGGATGTCCTTGACCTCGACAACGTCCTCGAGGACACATTCTGAAGTTCTTAGTTTTGGCTTCGAAGGTCAAGTCCTAGGCCTTGGCCTCGAATTCTCAAGTCCTCAAAAATTGCCCTGTCCTTGGCTCGAGGACAGCACTATTTTTTGAACCGTTGAAACTTTGTTGGAAAAGACCAGAAATCTCGCGGAACATTTGCGAACATATTTTTTGTTTTCCTCAATTGAAACATTGGCGTAGCCAAGGGGGCTAGGGGGCCCGGGCCCCCCAAATTAAAATTTCACTAATGACAAAAATGTGACAAAAACGCTTATTGTTTCTTCAGTTTCAGTTTGTTTTTAGAATTTTTCGCTTACAACAGTAACTAACAACAATGTTGAAGACCAGGCCCCCCCCCAATTCAATTTTTTCCAACCAAATTAAATGTATAACCGGGTGAAATTAAGGTTTTTTTCTGTTAAAAGTTGCTAGCTACCTAAGCCCCCATCTAACCTTTTTATGAACGTAATGCAACGACCAGGGCAGGATTTATCCAATGGCACATTGCCAGGACCCCACTTTCAGATGGTGAGACTTTTTTGATCTTCACCATATTTGGCAGGAAGATCTTGCAAAAATCCCCAAAGTGCCAGGTGCCCAACGCAATGTAAATCTGGCCTGGCAATAACATGTTTAGTAGTCGTAACCAACTATTGTACCATTTTTCAATAACAATTCAGTAATTCACCTCCACTTCGCCAGTTTTTACGCACAAAACACTTAAAAAAAAATTAGCCATGAAAAATGCTGATTGAACAAACCATTGAACTTCAATTGAGGGGCCTGGGCCCCCTAGCCGAATATATACTCTATAACTGGTTATTTTCATGACAAAACAAAAATCTCTAAAAAAAATCTTCGAGTGGATTATTATGTTCTGCTAGAATGTTGCAAGAAACAATGCATCTTTACTTCTCCCTACGTGGACCAAATCACTTACAATAAAAATTTAACACAAAAATGCAAAATGTTAAATGTGTTTTAGACTTAAATTACAAGTAAAAGGAGCATTAAAGAATTTCAATTGGCTTTCAAATTTCAAAAATCTAGTGCTTTCATATGGCTCTGAACACGTGCAAATTGCGATTTGATGGCATTAAAATAGCTTTCGCCCAACCGAAAAAAAAATTTACAAAAAGAAAATCGCCCATAGCCTCCGGCAACTGGGGGTCTCGACCCCCGTCTGTGATACGTTTGAGTTATACTAGCTTTCTCAACACGTCTTCGAAGTTAGATATTTGCGCATTTCAACTATTAGTTTAAGCCCTCTCCCTTTGCAAAGTCCTGATTAAGGGCCAACAGGCAGCGATTTCAGATTTTCCATCTACGATATCTTTGCTCCGTAAAAATATCCTCTATTAAAAATTTTTGATAACGTCATTGCATGTGATTTGTGGTTTTGACCCCCCCCAATCAAAAATTCTAGCTACGCTTATGAATTGGTTAAAAACTTTTTTTCTTTTTTTGTAGAACACCTGCGACTGTGTTCTTGTTCCTTGGCCTCGAGCATTTCTGTCCTTGGCCTCGAAAAGGTCGGTCCTCTCCTCGGAAAGGCTGGCCTTGGCCTCGGATTTTTTTTTTTTTTTTTTGCGTCCTTGGCCTTGGCCTCGAGTCTTGTGTCCTCGACTCCACCTCTGATAGTTCTTAGTTCTTAATTTTTAACTTTGTCCAAATATAAGCCACGTGTTCTTTTGAAATTGTTTTAACAAAACAGCGTATCGTTCTTTTATTTGCAACAACGAACTGCGTGCGATGCATCTTTATTTAACTTGACGTTTCACTCTCCAGTCCGGGAGCATCATCAGAACAGTAACGCATTTCGTATTGCAAAATTAAAATTAAACGAGCTCCTCCAAGCTTCATTTTCAAGCAAAGTGTATAGTCTATTAGTCTAATAGTTCGAGGGACAAAATAATGGATATTTTCGCCTCCAAGCAAAATTAAAGTCGCTCTATTTGCTGGAGCTACAATTATTATTATCCATATTTTTCATTTATTTTCTGAGCTAGCCCTTACACCCTTGAAATTAAAAGCAACAAAAGTGCCACATCTTTCAAAAGCGAACAAACGTTGGTGTTACGCCAGAAACCACCATCATTTTTATCATTTTAGTCTAAACCAACGGACTGTAGAAATAAAAACTTTTGGAAAGACTTAGCGAAATAGGTAGGCCCTATACTCTTTTTTTTTGTAATAGCCAGTAAAATTTGATCGGAGCCTGACAGCTCTTAATTTTTTGCCAGTTTTCAGCCTCATTTGTTGTTATTTGTTCTTAAATTTGAGAGCGTCGATGTCAAATTTAGCGACTATGTTTGCAAAACTCTGTCAGCTTGAGTAAACGATTTTATTTTTTCTTGGTTTTGCGACATCATAAAAATTGCAAAAGCAAAAAAGCGAATGTTTGTAATTTCAGCAAAATTTTTAAATTTTTCTCAATTGCCTGCACAATGCGCTACAATAACTTTGTGGTCTCGAAATCATTGCTAATACTGTACTGGCAAATTACTAAACTATCATCTTTTTGAATCAGTAAAGAATTCAGTTTCTTTTTAGATGTGGAATTTAATCTTTTTCGTTTGATCTCAATAAAGTTAATTTTTGTTATTGCTGAGACTGACATTGTTCTCTAGTACTTTGTTTTTAAATATTGAGCAAGAATAAAACTCGCATTCTTACATAATCGTTCTTAAAAAAAGAGTATACACAAAACAAGAATCAAACGAAATATATTGCATTGCAAAACTTATCTGCACTTACGCTTTGTAACTGAATCGCTTTTCTATCCTAAATAGTGTGAACCAAGCCAGCAAAAACTAGATGGGAGATAGCAAACAAACCTAGGAAACGACCGACGCGTAGCTAATGCTGTGACGTTCAAAAGTACTTTTCTTCTACCGTAAAATCAGCAATTATTCAAAAATATTTGATTATGGGAACTCCAGAAAAGTAGAAATATCAAACAATGTCAAAAAATATCAACGTCATCCTTTCTGATTCTAAAAAATTAATCTGTCAGGTTAAGCCAGCGTTTCTCAAAGCATGAGTCGCGACCCAAATGTGGGTCGCCAAAACTTTATGAATGCGTTGCTGACACAAGTAGAGCCCTCAGTACTTTGATTATCTTTAATTCATAGTTAAGCAAGCGAATATCCAATATTCTATGAAGCCTAAAAAATTATCATTTTTCTTCATAGAATTGTCCAAAGTTTTGTTTTTTGCCTTAAAGAGATATTGCTCGAAATTGATTTTATTAAAAGAAATGTGAACTACTTGAGGTAATAAAGAAGTGCTCAAATCTTTTTCCACAATTCTCTTTATTTGCGAACATACGATTTAATCCGTTTGACTCCGTACCATCGGCAACTCTGCATTTCGTAATTTCGTGAAAAAAAAAAGCATAACTAAGCAAAAATTCTCGCAAACTAAGAAACACAATCACTAACCGGTAGCAGTGAGTAGGATAAAACCAAATCTAAAAATATGGCTACTTTTACTTGCATTTCGCAAATCTCGTGAAAAAAAAAGCATAACTAAATCTGCATTTCGCAATTTCGTGAAAAAAAAAGCATAACTTTGCAAAAATTCTCGCAAACTAAGAAACACAATCACTAACCGGTAGCAGTGAGTAGGATAAAACCAAATCTAAAACTATGGCTACTTTTACTCGAACTTGCAGGGGCTCCCAGTACTGATGTACAGCACATCTTTTGTGATGCCACAAAATTGCAACATGCAGGGTTGCCAATGGTACGGAGTCAAACGGATTAAAACGTATTTTTGCACATAAAAAGAATTGTGGAAAAAGTTGTGGGGTACCTCTTTGATTCCTCAAGTAGTTGTCATTTCCGTAACTAACCGATTTTGAGCAGTATATTTTCAAATGCTTTTTTGAACTTATGAGTTAAAACTTTCTATATTTTGGTTGGATTTCGACATAATCGAATGTGCAGAAATTCGGAATGTTAGGTTTGAAGTCACATTTTTCATGATTTTCTAGGATTGCAAAATACTGCCAAAACGACTTATCCTATCCGTATGCTGCAATCGTGCTATAGGCTGTTCTTGAAACCTTTTTGTGTTGATATGTGTCTCGGATGTAAAATTGTGTGATTATATTTGTTTTGTCATTACTCCAAACCAGGTCCAGATTAATGGGTGGGCAAAGGGTCTGGTCCCCGTGGCCCCCACCATTCACCACAAATAGTAGCGTGTGTATTTGTGAGGTATTGGGCAAAATAGACATGTCTTGAAACTTTTCTGTCTTGTAGAAAACTAGTTTTGTCAAATTTTCCACTTTTCTTTCGAAATAGGTTAATCTTTGCATTTTGGTGCGAAATCACACATAAGGGCGCAGAGAAAAGATCGCAGGACATTGGGATGCAGACATAAGGGCGCAGATACATCAGGGAGCAGAGACGTAAATCTACAATCTGCGCCAACATTTTTGTGCTTGCACGTTTTCGGCGTAATAGAGCGAGAAAATGAAAGGTTTGATTTGATTTTGCTTTGCAGCGGTACAAAAGACTATTTATAATTGTTTGCCTAACGGATTAAGTACAACCCGCGTTTGAAAACAGTGTTAAATGATAGCGTTTGAAAAGAACCGTTGACTTGTTACGAAAAGCAAATAAACTCATTAAAACTAAAAAATTTCTTTTAAAATGTTTTTTCTAGATTAGTGCAATGCGACCTAAAAACAGTTTAGGGGTAGTGCTTTGTGCGATAATTGAGAACTGAAAGCAGAAAGCGAATTAAAAAAAAATTCTTTCAAAACTTAACTTTTAAAAATGAAATAAAATACTGATTAATCAAGTTAGTTTCATTGATTACATAATTATTTCCGAAGCACGAAAAAGTTGGCGCAGATTGCAGATTAACGTCTCTACGCATTTATGTACCTGTGTTCTTTTGTCCCTGCGCCCTTGTGTATGCGACCTTAGGTCGTCGCCCGTTTGTCTGCGCCCTTATGTTGCAGATCGATTTTGATGTCATACAGACGCATCTTTAAATCAAAAGCAAGAAGCGGGTCGGCATGAAATAATGTCATTATCAGCACAAGGTAACAATCATTTTTCTTTCGCTGCTTATGCCGACGACCAAATGGCGCAACCAGGGGGTCACTTCTCTCCTTAGCCAAGTCCTTTAAAAAATTTAATTCAAAACTGTAAGCGTTTCAGCAAGGGAGGAGCGCGAAGAAATGAAGAATATGAGCATTTTAACTCTTCAACTGGTATTTAAATCTTAGCAATTTAGTTTTTTCCAATGCTTCTAAGAAAGAACGTCCGTACGAAATTTAATCCAAATAGAGTTGAAATAGCTTTTTTTTTAATCAGAAAAATTGCCCAGCGGCTCGAGGCTTTGCTTCCAGACCTCACAGTCTCCGGTGGCTGGGGGCTTCGCCACCAGAGCACGTCTGTGATACGCGCGAGTTGCATCATTTTTCAGCACGCTATTGAGACATTTTTCAAGTAAAGCAATTTGACCTTTGGAGTCAAGCCCGCCCCACTTCTTGATTAAATCCTAATTGTGCGCGTGTTACGACAAACCTTTCAAGTACTTTGTTGAAAAAAATTAGATTTAATTTTTGCACCATCAAAAAATGAAATTCCCACCAAACTTGGGCCCCCTCGGCACTCCACCGCGTAAATCCGGCACTGACTTCAACTATTCATAAACCGTAAGAGTAAGAGGGTCGCCCTTTCAGCATGACAAACTAATGTTTTCTTGCGATCAGTAAAGATGTATTTGAAATTGAATGCATTGCGGTTTGCTTTCATGAGAGTGTTCCTTACCGATATACATTAAAAATAGGGCTAAGAATTGTGAACCGATTTTTTCAAAAGTACCATGGTTAATATCATTTTGAATGCTGTATGCAACAACGTCCGAAATACAACCTTATCCTTGCAATAAACTTTTTGGTTAAAGGTATACTTAAAAAGAGTCCAACATTTCTGCTTCAACAATCATAATGTTTCTATAATTCGGTACATTTAGGCGCATTTTTTCAAACTTGTATTTTCGAAGAAATTACATATGTTCGTGTCGCGATTACAATTACTTACTACTACAGTTTTGGACGTGACTAATTTTTTGAATCTGAATATTATGTTCATTTCAGGTTACAAAATCAGTTGCTCTGATTTGATATTAATATTATGAAATCATGCATTTTGTCTAGTAAATCATCGTTAGGGAAACTATGTTGGATTCGCATTAATAATATTGCGTACTGTGCATAGCCGTAGCCAGGTGGCCAGGAGGCCCGCCCCCTAAATGAAATGCCACCAATGATAAAAATGTGACATTAAAGCTTTTGGTTTCTTCATACAGTTTCGGTTCCTTTTAGCATTTTCGCTTACAGTAGCACTCGCTTACAACATTAACGAACAATAAAATATTGACAATGACAACCAGGGGGCGGCCCAGGCCCCCTCGATTCAAATTTTTGTGAACCATTTAAAATATATAACCCGGAAAAAATCAAGGGTTTTTGTTTCTAAAAGTTGCAACCTCAGGCCATCATCTAATGTTTTTATGAACGTAGTACAATAACCAGGGACGGATTTAGCGTATGGCACAGTGCCAGGGGCCCCGCGCTCAGATGGCAAGACTTTTTTTTGTTCTTGATCTATATTTGGCTGGAAGATGTAGCAAAAATCCAAAAGGTGCCTGGGCCCTGCGCAATGTAAATCCGGCTTAGGCAATAACTTGATTAGTAGGCCTAACCATCTATTGTATCATTTTTCAATAACAATTTATTTCCACGTCGCCAGTTTTTACGCCACAAAATACTTTGAAAAAAATTAGCCAGGGGAAATGCGTATTGAACAAATTATTGAATTTAAAATTAGGGGGCCTAGGCTCGATATTCGTACATGGATTCCTACAACTGGTAATTTTCATGACAAAATAAAAATCTTTAAGGCCAATCTTCAAGTGGATTATTATTCACTGCTAGAATATTGCAGAAGGCAATGTACCTTACTTCCCCTACCTGGGTCAAATCACTCACAAATTTAATCCCAAACTGCAAGATTTTTAATTTGTCTTTGACTTCAATTTTAAGTAGAAGGAAGTTTAAACGATTTAATTTTTTCAATTGGTTTTCAAATGTTAAAACTTAAGTTCTTTCAAATGGCTCAAAAAACGTGCAAAATGTGATTTAATGGCATAAAAATAGCTATTTTTTCAAAAAAAAAATTACCCAGCGGCTGAAGGCTTTGCCCCCAGACCCCCGTTTGTGATACGTTTCAGTTATATTGGTTTACTCAAGGCGTCTCCCAATTTACACATTTTAATTTTTGGTTCGAGTCCTTTCCTTTCAGCAAAACCTTGGTTACGTGAAAAACCAGGTTACAACTTCTGATCTTCTATTTTGCAATATCTTTGTCAATAAAAAGTCCTCTTTCAAAAGTTTCTGATGACTCATTGCAAGTGATTGGTGCTAAAATCCTGGCGGCACTTATTGTACTATGTACACTATATACCGTATAAAGTTACCGGCATTTATTTCCTCCAGTATAGAAAACCGAAACGGTTGTAACGTAAATATAACGGTTGCTTACAGTTTTGAATGGCATTTTTTCACATTCATTTTATATTTTTTTTAAGCCGTCTTATTCAGTTTATTTTTGATTTATTTTTCATTGCTGAATTTATCCTCAATGTTTTTGAAGCTGAGCCCCAGTCAGAAAATTTATCGTCTGGCCAATAATGTTTTATCATTGCGATATGATTCGCCATTAATGGCAAGCTAATGAAATTCCAACTTAAACTCAACAATAATATCATTGTCGTATGACCGCAACTTTGACACATCTTCATTATTGGGCCAATGATGATTGATAAACAATAAGCCAACTATTAAATAATATGTTACCCCAATGTTGGAACATCCGTGGCTACCTAACCAAATGACAATATCGGCATATGACGGGAAATGAAACGTCGGCTCAATAGTGGGCCAACAATAATCAATAAACTAAGCCCCAACAGTAATACAACGATAAGACAATATTGGCTAGCCAATAGTATACTAACCTAAATTCAATATTGGCGTATGAAATTTAATTACACTCGGCTCAGTATTGGGCCAATGATATTGAACCAACTAAGCGTATTGTAGTACAATGATATCCCAATAATGGCAATTCATTGGGCACCCAAGCAGAGGTGGAGTCGAGGGCACAAGGCACGATGTCAAGGCCAAGGACAGCCCTTCCTAGGACAGACCCTCTCGAGGCCAAGGACAGCAATGCTCGAGGCCAAGGACCAAGAACACAGGCGCAAGTGTTTTCCAAAAAAAAAGATCTTCAAAAATTTTTTTCGGGTGTTCTCCAAAAAAAAGGTCTACAAAAAATTTTTCAGTTGATCTAGAAAATTTCAACAATGCAAAATATAGTGCTGTCCTCGAGCCGAGGACAGGGCAAATTTCGAGAACTTGAGGCTTCGAGGCCAAGGCCAAGGACTTGAGCTTCGAGGCCAAGGACGTTCTCGAGGACTCCACCTCTGCACCCAAGCTTAATTCAATATATAGGCTCAATGATATTAATTAAGTAGAAAGCCAAATATAATCCAATAAAATCCTAATGACATTTGCGCATTACTTTATCGTCTGTTATAACCGGGTCATTATTGCTTCAATGATATGCCAAAGATATGGCCCAATGATATTCACGCAGTAATTGAATAACAGCTGCTGCTTTATTGCTCCAGTAAAACGCCAAAAATACAATAAAAAAATCTGCATAATAACACTGCAAAAGCAGGGTCAAAAATGCAATCAATAATGATTTCGTAACACTATAGCAGTATAGTGTTTAACTGAACAGTGCAATCCATATACCGAAGTGTAGTAAAGTATTTTTAATGGATGCTAATATAATGATCCTACAAGGCAATCAATCTATACTCTGGTGTGACTTTACTGCAACAGATACCGGTATAACTAATCCAGTAATCCAACAACCAAATAGTTCTACTCAGTAGCGTACGCAGGATTTTGAAAATGGGGGCCAGGATTTTCAGAAAATTTGAGAAGAACAAAGATCCGAATCAGACATTGTTCCACTCAAATTTAGTCCGATGTTCCGCCTAAAATTAGGTGAAGAGCAAAAAAAAGTCTTCACTCAAATTTCCTCCGATTTTTAGCTCAAAGCTTAGAAGAAACGCACAGAACATACCCTTTGTGTGATCAAACCTTATGCCCAACTTGCAAAAAGGGGGGCATGCCTCAATTTTGCTTACTTTTCTATGCAATTTTACAATCCTGGCGACCCAAAGGGGGGGGGCCATGGCACAGTGGCCCCCCTCCCTAAATACGCCCCTGGTTCTACTTCGCACCAAAAACTAAGACGTTCTTTTCCAACAACCGTGATCGCACAATCTGGTGCAAAGCCCACCATGATCGCGTTATTGCATTCTTCGCTAAAACGCATTACAATAATTACAGTATTTTTACCCCTGGTATCCTCGAGCAAGCACAAAAACTCAAAGAATTTCACAGATGAATTGAACCACTGAAAACTCCTAAATAGGTTCGGACTCGTGCAAAAACTTGGTAATTATCGCAATAAAAGAGAGTACGGATTATTTAATTGTTTGCGCCTAACACAGTCCAGTGACAGGAAGCTATGTATATGCAACTGCAAAAACAACAATAATGCGACAATGCTGAACAAGCATAAAAAATCGACAATTTTGTGAATATCGGAATAAGAAACTACAGTAAAGCAACGAATGCAAAAGATGTCAGCAAAATTTTTGAGGCAAAAGAAACAATTTTTGGCTTTTTGTGAACAAATAGTTGTTTGTGGTAACTAATTTGTTGTCTATGGTAATCAGGAGTATTATTTTGGGGGCTGTTGTACTGTAAGTTACTGCAATTGGCTGAGTTTATTTTAAAGAGCTGCTGTTTGTGAAAATAGGCCAGCGCCCAGCATACGCTTCAGCCCAGTTTGGTGTAATAACCAGGTACGGCCACTAGTAATTTAGATTCAAGCTTTTAAGAGTCAACAGCATAAACCTAGCCAGAATGGGGCCAAGAGGCCCGGGTCCCCCCGATTATTGAAATACCACCAATGATAAAAATGTGACAAAAAAGTCAAGGCTATTGTTTCTTCAGTTTCTTTCAGCATTTTTTGCGTACAACAGCAATTAACAATAATTTTGACGACCACATTATTTTGACTCCACGCCCCCTCAATTCAATTTTTGCCAATCAATTTAGACGTGTAACCCGGGTGAAGTTAAGGGTTTTTGTCCTGAAAATTGCTTCCTCAGGCCCTCATCCAACCTTTTTTTAAAAGTAATGCAATAACCAGGGCCGGATTTACCATAAGGCAGAGTGCCAGGAGCCCCGTGCCCACATGGCAAGGCTTTTTTTGGCCTTCACCTATATTAGGCAGGAAGATCTTGCTAAAATCCCCAAAGTGCCAAGGGCTGGCGCGATGTAAATCCAGCCCGGGCAATAACATGGTTAGTATAAACGTAACCATCGTTCTGTTGTACCATTTTCAATAACTATTTACCTCTACCTCGCCAGTTTTTACGCGACAAAATACTTTTGAAAAAATTAGCTAGGGGAAATGCTCATTGAACAAATTATTGATTTTAGAGGGGGCCTGTGCTCACTAGCCATTGGTGTCCCCTTCCCCAGCCTCAATTGAAATGTTATCTATGACAAAAATGTGGCAGAAAATCCTATTGTTTCTTCAGTTTTAGTTTCTTTTAGCATTTGCAAATAATATTGACGACCAGGTGCCCGGGCTTCCCCTCAATTTATTTTATGCCAACCAATTTAGAAGTATAACACGGGAAAAATTGAAAGTTTTTGTACAAAAATTTGCTATCTCAGGTCCTCATCTAACCTTAATTTTACAGACGTAATGCAATAACTAGGGCCAGATTTACCATAATGCAGCACAGTGCCAGAGACCCTGCGTTCAGATGGTTAGACAGTTTTTGGTCTTCACCTATATTAGCCAGAAAAATGTTGCGAAAATCTACAAAGTGCCAACGGGCCCCGCGCAATATAAATCCAGCCCGGGCAATAACATGGTTAGCAAGCCTAACTTTTTATTGTACCGTTTTTAAATAACAATTCACTTCCACCTAGCCAGTTTTTATGCGACAAAATAAGTTTCAAACAAAAATTAGCTAAGGGAAATGCTCATTGAACAAATCATAGAATTTGAATTGAAGGGGGCCTGAATCCCCTGGTCGTACATGTACTTCTACAACTTGTTGTTTTTATGAAAAAATAAAAACCATTAAGGAAGGTCTTCGAGTGGATTATTCTTTACTGGTAAAATTTTACACGAAGCAATGTACCTTGCTTTCCCTTACCTAGGCCAAATCACTTACTAAATTTAACCCTAAAATGCAAGATTTCAAACGTGCTTTGGACTCAAATTGTGAGTAAAAGGAGGATTGAACAATTTAATTTTTTCAATTGGTTTTCAAATGTAAAAAATCTAGTTCTTGCAAATGGCCTTAAACAGGTGCGAATTGTGATCCAACGGCACTAAAATAGCGACTTTTCTACAAAAAATTACGAAAAATCGCACAGCGGCTGGAGGTTAGCCCCCAGACCGCCTTCAGACCCCCGTCTGTGATGGGTTTGAGTTACACTAGTTTACTCATCACATCTCCCAATTTATACATTAGCACTTTTTAGTTTTGGTTTAAGTCCTCCCCCTATAGCAAAATCTTGGTTACGTGTAAACACAAAGGCTATGGTTTCTGATCTTCCAATCTACAATATCTTCGTTCCACATAACGTTCGTCTTTGAAAAATTGCTGATGACGTCATTACATGTGATTTGGTTCCCCCTATCCAATCAAAAATCCTGGCAACTCTTATTCCTCTGCTCGAGCGTGCACTCCTGCAATTGGTTATTTTCATGGCAAAACAAAAACCTCTAAGAAATTTCTTCCAGTGGATTATTATCTATTGCTATAATATAGCATGAGGCAATGAACCTTACTTCTCTCAACTTGAGCCAAAGCACTTATAAACTTTAATCTCAAAACGCAAGATTTTAAACGCGTTTTAGACTTAAAATATAAGTAAAAGAAGGATTGAACAATTTAATGTTTTCAACTGGCTTTTAAATGTAAAAAATCTAGTTCTTTGAAATGGCTCTCAACACGTGCAAAATGTAATTCAATGGCATTAAAATAGCTTTTTCACCCCAAATTTTCCAGCGGCTAGGAGCTTCGCTTCCAGTCTTCCATAGCCTCCGGAAGCTGGAGGGGCTCCGCCCCCAGACCACCGTCTTTAAAACGATTGAGTTATACTAACTTACTCAACACATCTCCCAATTTAGACATTTTCACTTTTTAACTTTTGGCAAACCAGGCCACGCTCCTGATTGACTTTGTTGCACAAAAAAGATCTATGGTATCTTTGTTCCACAAAAATTTCGTCTTGTAAGAATTTCTGATGACGTCATTGCATGTTTCACACGTCCGACCATCAGGTCATAAAAAGAAGAATGATTTGAAGAACGCTTGCCACCACAACCAAGAATCGCAAAGTTTGCCTTTCTAGAATGTAGTAATCCTTGGCTGTCTGTCGAATCTCAAAAACTTTTTCACGCGTCTTCAAGCAATTCAAACTTATATTGATATCCAGAAACAATCATTTACGAAGACGTAGATTAAGACGTAAAAGCAGACGGGACGTATGTTAAGACGTAGACGGTTTTCTATAAAGAACACAAACATTCACGTTGTCTAACAGTTTCAAGACTCGCAAACTACACTAATTTAGCTGCGACGTACGCCTAATCAAAAAACTTCAATTTAACAGTAACTAACTTAACGTTCAAATGCACAAATCATTCAATTAAAACACATTGTTAACTAAATTTATATCAACACAGTTTATCGTGAATATACTATAAATTATATCAGTAACAGTGAATACCAAACTTTAGATAAATGTCAATTTAGACCAAATCAATTTACCAGTTTATGATCAGGCCGCAGCCAAGAATTTCGGAACGTTGCAGACAAAAGGTCGCGGGTATAGAGCACCGCAAATAAACGCCGAAAATTAACAACTTACACATTACCGATTATTCAATTAACTCGAGATTAATTAATTCAACGTCAAAGCTACTTCAGGCATAGGTGGGCAAGGTAATGCAAAACGTTAGTTTCGTTAACCACTAGTCCGTTAACAAACTTCACACCTCCGTTAACGTTAATCTGTTATTTTCAGCTTTAATTAACGGAAGTTAATAAAGTCCGTTAATCCGTTAACATTTTGCGTGTAATTTACATTTCTTTTTATTCACTCGCTTCTAGAACACGTATTGACGCTGTTGAGGTGATTGTAAGGAAATATTTATTGCTATGGTGGTCTTTTTGTGTTTTGGAAGTTACATTTTGCAGTCTAATCTAATTTCAAGATAAAAATAAGTTCAAATGCACAACGAAGCTGCGATCGGCAAATCTTTGGAAATTGTGAACAGCGATAATCAATAGATCTATGAGGCTGCAGGTTATTATTTGCGTCAAAAAAGAGCTCCTTTCTTCGCTTTCTTCTATAAAACTCGTGCTTATATGCAACATGTGTTACCAGTGCAAACTGGTTTGTACCGGTGCGATGAATGAATGGTGCAAGATATTAATGATAAAAACCTTAACGGAAGTTAACAGAACTTAACAGAAGTTACTTAAGTCCGTTAACAGCACTTAACGGAAGTTAATTTAGTCGGTTAAGATGAAAAAACTTTTTAACGGATTAACGAGTTAATGAAAAAGTTAGCTTCGTTATTAACGGATTAACGATAAACGGACTTGTGCCCACCTATGTTAAGATATAAATATTTCTTCAGTGCTTCAATAATTTCCATATCACATGGCTGTTTCCAACAATAAAGCTTGGTGAGAGAACTCCACTTTAATGTTACCTCTTTTAATAGCGGGGAAATGACCTGTAGCATTGTCCAACATCAAAAGAACTGGTCAACAGCACATCCTGTTCCTTTTTTTTACCGCAGGACAGAGCACATCACCAAATTATGCGGTAATTCACTGACACGCATGGTGCTTACAGAACAATATTCAATCAGAAACTCTCGATTTGAACATACCTCGTAAATTGTTAAGTTTGCATCTACCGGTTAAGTTCGCAAAAGCTGCATAGATTCAAGTTGCGAACTAAAGCGGTAGGTTACTGTACCAAACGTTTGTATGTACAAAACGTTTAGAAAAGAAAAAACAGTGGAATTAGAACAGATTTCAAGGCCAGTTTTTATGTCATGAGCATTGAGTTGTGTACGTGTAGGCAGAGAATCGTCAACCACGAGTAAATCAAAAATACACTTAATGGCGCAATCAACAGGTACAGAAGTAAAAAGGCTCACAACATCAAACGACACCAAAATATCATCTTTTTCAATAACAACATCTTCAATGCGATCTATAAAATCAATTGAATTCTTGACACTGAAACGATTGGTCATAAAAGGTTTAATAATTATAGATAAAAATTTTTAAATATTGTACGTGGGAGAGTTGACAAAAGACACGATCGGACGAAGAGGAACATTTACTTTATGGATCTTCGGTAAGCCATAGAATCGAGGCATAACAGCTTTACTACAATGTAACCAAAAATATTTGTCCTGTTTAATCTTATTATCCAGCAAAAGCTGGTATACAAAATCATTTACATCTTTTGTGATATTGTTAAGTGGATTTCGTTTGGTTACCAATTTTGCTGTAAATATCGTTATCGTTTAACAGTGCGTTACTTTTTTGATCGTAGTCTGGCCTGTCCATTATAACAGTACAGTTACCTTTGTCAGCTTTGAGAATCACGATGTCTTTGTCCTCCTTTAACTCTTTCAAAGCTTGTTCTTCTTCTTTGTCGATATTTCTTTTGGGGGGTTGTGCAGTCTTCAATACTCCGGCTACTTTTGAACGAGCAGTAGAAACTGCAGCTGCATCAAACTGCAGCTGCATCATTTTTGAACGAGCGGTCATTTTAAAGCGCCTGATCATCAGGTCATGAAAAGAAGAATGATTTGAAGAACGCTTGCCATCAACCACAGGCATAGCCAGGGGGGGGCCAGGGGGCCCGGGCCCCCCCCAATTAAAATACCACCAATGATAAAAAATTATGTCAGCATAGCCTTGCGATGTTTAGTTGCAGTTACGGACGACGAGGGAGCCCCGGGGCTCCTAATCAAGAACCAGGGAGCCCCAAACTAACTACCAGGGGGCCCCTAACCAACAACCAGGGGACCCCGGGTCCCTAACTAACAACTAGTAGGTCCCTAACTAACAACTAGGGTGCTTCGGAACCCCTAATTGACAACCAGGTGGCACTGGGACCCCCAACTGACAAACAAAGGTTCCGGGGCCTTTAACTGATCAACAGAAGGCCCTGGGGCCCCTAATTTACAACCAGGGGCCCCAGGGCCCCTAACTAACAACTAGGGTGTTTCAGAACCCCTAACTGACAACCAGGGGGCTCTGGGACCCCCAACTGACAAACGGGAGTGCCGGGGCCTCTAACTGATCAACAGAAGGCCCCTAATTAACAACCAGGGGCCCCCAGAGCCCCTAACTAAAAACCAGAGGGCTTCGGGGCCCCTAATCAACAACCAGAGGGCCCTGGGGCCCCTAACTGACGACCATAACGACCAGAGGGCCCCTAAACAACAACCAGAGGGCCCCTAACTAACAACCAGGGGGCTCTGGATCCCCTAACCGACAACCAGGAGGCCCCGGTGCCCCTAACTGACGACCAGGGGGTTCCTAACTGATGACCAAGGGTCCCAGGCCAGGGGCCCCGTAATTCAACTATTTATATGCAAAACCTGTAAAAAATCTTAGAGTTTTGTGCTAAAACTTGCAATCCCAGGCCCTCATTTAACGTTATTATGAACTTAATGCTATAACACAGGCGGTAATGCAAACCCCCTATTGAAATACTAATAATGATGAATATAACGAGAGCACAGCCAGTATGTTGTCCTTGTCCGGAATTGCAGTTTCTTTAGTTTAGGATTTACGCGTACAAAAGTGAGTAATAATAATGACGACCACCTGTCCAAGTCATAATAATGTCATGTAATTCCTGGAGGTTTCAAAAAACTGTCCAGTGACGTAACTCGAGTTCTCCACGATTAGAAAAAAGTTATTTTATTTCTGCTTTGAATGTTTTTCTTTATGAAAGAACTTAAGGGCGCGATCTTATCTCAAAATCATAGGCGTAGCCAGGGGGTGGCCGAGGGGGCCCGGGCCCCCTCAATTGAAATGCCACCAATGACAAAAATTGAACAAAAAAACCTTGTTTCTTCATTTTCAGTTTCTTTTAGCATCTTTGCGTACAACAGTACACGCGTACGACAGTAATTAACAATAAATAATATTGACGACCATGGGGCCCGGCGCACCCCCTTAATTGAATTTTTTCCAATCAATTTAAACGTATAACCAGGCTGAAATCAAAGATTTTTGTCCTAAGAGTTGCTACCTCAGTCCCTCATCTAAACTTTTTATGAACGTAATGCAATAACCAGGGCCGTATTTGCCATATGGCACAGTGCCAGGGCCCAGCGCTCAGATAGTATGACTTTCTTTAGTCTTTGCTTACATTTGGCAGGAAGATGTTGCAAAAAATCCCCAAAGTGCCAGGGGCCCAGCGCAATGTAAATCCGGCCCAGAAATAACATGTTTAGTAAGCGTAACCATCTATTGTACCATTTTTCTATAACGATTCACCGCCACTTCGCCAGTTTTTACGCACAAAATACTTTAAAAAAAAATAGCTAGAGAATATGCTCATTAAACAAATTATTGAATTTCAATAGAGGGGCCTGGGCCCCCTGGCCGTACATGTACTCTTATAACTGGTAAACTTCATGACAAAACAAAAATCTTGAAGGAAAATCTTCGAGTGGATTACTATTTATTGCTAAAATATTGCAGGTGGCAATGTGCTTTACTTCCTCCTATACATGTAACAAATCACTTGCAATTAAATTTACACCATAATGCAAGATTTTAAACGTGTTTTGGACTTTAATGGCTAGTAAACGGAGGATTAAACAGTTAAATTTTTTGGATTGGCTTTGAAATGTTAAAAATCTAGTTCTTTCAAATGGCTTTGAAGTCGTGCGAAATGTGATCCAATGGGATTAAAATAGCTTTTTTTTCCAAAAACTTACAAAAATCGCTCAGCGGCTGGAGGCTTTGCCCCTAGACCCCCATAGCCTCTGGCGGCTCACCCCCGTCTGTGATACGTTTGAGTACACTTGCTTACTCAACACGTCTCCTAAGTTAGATTTGCACTTTCCAACTAGTAGTTTTCGCCCTTTCCATTTACCAAATTCCTGGTTAAGTGCCAACGGGCTAACAGCTTCAGATCTTCCATTCTACGATATCTTTGCCCCCAAAAAAGTTCTTTTTTTGAAAATTTCTGATGGCGTCATTGCATGTGATTTGTGGTTCGGGCCCCCCCCCCCCCCAATCAAAAATCCTGGCTACGCCTATGCCATCAGCACAGTCAAGAATCCCTAAGTTTGCCTTGTTTATGCGTTACGCACAATGAAAAAACAAGCTTAATTATATGCAAATTCAAACTGGCACAAGTTTCGACCTAAATTACAACAGCAGCAAAAATGCCTTGTAGATCGCGCTTTTCGCGTAAAGACAAACGAATCAAAAATTCGAAAATGCAATACAGCAAATCAGAATTTAATGCTATGACGTAGCAATCTGTTTTGTATTTGCCGATGTAAATTTATTAGTGCGCAAATTATTAATTAGACAGACGGTTTGTAAATCACAGCGAATTCCCCAATGTTGCAGAAGTTGTAACCTATTTGGAATTTCGATCTTGATCAATTTTGAGAATATTTAATTGAAGACGATATTTAAAAAGACAACACTAATTACCATGTGTAGAGCAACAATTTTTTTTTATTTAACGTCATTCAAGAGAAGAGCACAACTCAAGAGAACGTTGCTTTATGACTTTAACGTCATAACTAATTTTTTATCATGCTATGTTTTTTTGTCAGAACAATTTAATAAAGACTCGAGCCAAACCAAAAAAACAATTTCTATTTAAGTAAAATCATTTTAAGAAAACAGTATCTTATCGTAGCAAGACAAGACAAGACAAATTTAATTCCTCGCTTAGTATCTGCACGAAGTAGAAAATAATTATAATCAGCATTCGTAAAGGCAACAGGGAAGTTGCAAAAGACTTTACGTTATCGAGTCAAACAACCACCCTCTTGTCAGACAGGCAATGTACAATGTATATGCCAAGTATCATGGATGGTTTTCATCACTTTGTCTAAGTAACCTGCGACATTTTGACGATTTCAAAAAAAAAGTATCGACCCTTCATCAGCATGAACCTTTTTATAAGCATGAACTTTTTCATAAGTGGAAATCAGTTAAATTGTAGGGGGGACAGGGGGAAGCGTTCCCCCATCGAGCTTGAGCGTCCCCCCATCGAGATTGAGCGTCCCCCCACCGAGATTTAGGTGTCTATCCATCGAGATTTGAGCGCTGATTGATGAGAGGGAAAAGACCTACAAAGGCCGGTCGAATATAGCACCAAATTCCGCGGGAATAGTGATTCAGAAGAAAAAACATTTCAGGTTTCGGCGAAGACCTCTTTTTTTTTTTGACTTCACCTAATTTCCGGCAAAAATGCTCTTCAGTTTTTGGCGAAGACCTTTTTTTTGGTTTTCACCTAATTTCCGGCGAAAAAACACATCAGTTTTTGGACTCTCGGCGAAGACTTTTATCTTTTTTGGTGTTCATTCAATTTCGTCGACGAAATTATGTAATCTTAACTAAAGTTCAGTCAAGGCTGCAAAAGCGTCCCCCCATGCAAAACTTTACAATTTAAGTACTGGTGGTAATCAAGTTTTTGCAATCATAGCCACTACATGTACTAGAACAAAAAGCAATGTTTAACGTTAAATAAGAAAAAAATGAGCTTATGCCACTCCAATAAAATTTAAGAATAAACGAAATTAAAATTTGCGAAAGTTTAAAAATCGTTACCCTCTAACTTAATTTTTCTGATGATTCTTATACACAGAGAAAGAAGATCGTACCATAGGCGTAGCCAGGGGGGGCAGGGGGCCCGCCTCCCCCCCCCCCCAATCAAAATACTACCAATGATAAAAAATTATGACAACATAGCCTAGCGGTGTTTAGTAGCAGTTACAAACAACGAGGGAGCCGCGGGGTCACTAACTAACAACCAAAGGACCCCGGGGCCCCTAATCAACAACCAGGGGCCCTAACGGACAAATGGGGGCCCTGGGGCCCTTAACTAACAACCAGGGGGCTCCTAACTGACGACCAGGGGGCCCTGGGGCCCCTAACTGACAACCAGAGAGCCCCAGGGCCCCTAACGGACAAACGAGGGCCCTGGAGCCTCTAACTGACGAACAGGGGCCCCGGAACCCCAAACCAACAACTAGGGGGCCCCAGGGCCGCCAAATGACAATGGGGGCCCCGAGGCCTCTTACTGACGAACAGGGGGCCCTGGGGCCTCTAATTTGACAACCAGGGGCACTAGGGACCCTAACTAACAACCAGGGGTCCCGGATCCCCTAATTGACAACTAGGGGGCGCTGGGGCCCTAGATGACAACCAGGGGGCCCTGGAGCTCCTAACTGAACACCAGGGGGCCCCAGGGCCCTAACTGACGACCAGCGGGCCCTGGGACCCCTAGCTAACAACCAGGGTGCCCCATGACCCCTAACCGATAACCAGAAGGCCCAGGATCGCCTAATTGACAACCAGGAGCCCTGGAACCCCTAACTGATGACCAAGGGTACCGGACCAGGGGCCCCGTAATTCAAAATTTTAACAATTTATATGCAAATCCTGTGAGAAATCTAAGAGTTTTGTCTTATAACTTGCAACCCCAGGTCCTCGTTTAACGTTTTTATGAACTTAATGCTATAACACAGGCGGTAATGTAAACCCCCAATTGAAATACTACCAATGATAAATATAATGAGAGCAGAGCCAGTATGTTGTCCTTGTCCGGAATTGCAGTTTCTTTAAAAAGTAAGCAATAATATGACGACCACCTGTCCAAGTCATAATAATGTCATGAAATTCTTAGAGGTTTCAAAAAGCGCCGTATTTGCCATATGGCACAGTGCCAGGGCCCCGCTCTCAGATAGTATGACTTTTTTTGGTCTTCACTTATATTTGGCAGGAAGATGTTGCAAAAAATCCTCTAAGTGCCAGGGGCCCAGCGCAATGTAAATCCGGCCAGGGAATAACATGTTTAGTAAGTGTAACCATGTATTGCACCAATTTTCAATAACGATTCAACTCCATTTCGCCAGTTTTTACGCACAAAATACTTTTAAAAAAATACCAAGGAAAAATGCTCACTAAACAAATTATTGAATTTCAATTGAGGGGTCAGGGCCCCCTGGCCGTACATGTACTCTTATAACTGGTTAACTTCATGACAAAACAAAAATCTTGAAGGAAAATCTACGAGTGGACTACTATTTACTGCTAAACTATTGCAGGTGGCAAAGTGCCTTACTTACCCCTACATGAACCAAATCACTTACACTTAAAACTTTACACCACAATGTAAAATTTTAAACGTGTTTTGGACTTTAATTGCAAGTAAAAGAAGGATTAAACAGTTAAATTTTTTCGCTTGGATTTGAAATGTTAAAAATCTAGTTCTTTCAAATGGTTGTGAACACGCGCAAAATGTGATCCAATGGGATTAAAATAGCTTTTTTTTTCCCGAAAATTTATAAAAATTGCCCAGCGGCTGGAGGCTTTGCCCCCAGACCCCCGTCTGTGATACGTTTGAGTACACTTGCTTACTCAACACGTCTCCTGAGTTAGACATTTGCACTTTTTGACTATTAGTTTTTGCCCTTTCCTTTTACCAAATTCCTGGTAAAGTGCCAACTGGCTACAGCTTCAGATCTTCCATTCTACGATATCTTCGCCCCACAAAAAGTTCTTTTTTTGAAAATTTTTGATTGCGTCATTGCATGTGATTTGTGGTTTGGGCCCCCCCCCCCCCCCAATCAAAAATCCTAGCTACGCCTATGGATTGTACAGTATTACACATTATTGATATTTGGGTGTATTTATCTCAACACAAACAACAAAAATGATATCACGCGATAACAACGCTTGAAATCTTTTTGTATTTTCCATAACAGTAACAAAGATGTTAACATAATCGTTCAATTTTAATTTCAGCTTGAATAAAGGAGTAGTAAAAACGAGCTATCGGTCGGTTGAAATTAATTTGAAACTTTACGCAAAGTCCAATGTTTATTATTGCATCAAATAGTATGCCAATTACTTTTCAGAAAACCGTTTTGCATAAATTTCAAAGCTTTCATATATTTCCTGACATAGCTGCAGTGAATTACATTCATTTGTCTGTTAGCATATCACCAGTGCTGAGATTTACTGTAGCATACATGATGCCTTTGGTTAAACAGTTTGAGAGTGCTGATTGGTTAAACACAAAAGCTGATTGGTTGAACTAGATTGAGAGTGCTGATTGGTTAAACTAGCTGATTGGTTAAACTAGATAACTAGATTGAGAGTGCTGATTGGTTAAACACAACAGCAGTCGCGAAAGCCGCCTAAAATTTTGCTCAGGAGGCAGGGCCTAAGAGAGAAAATTTTCCAGGGGGTACGAAGGTTAATGCGGGGCCCCCAAATCTTATTGGGCCCCCAAGCCTTATCGGGGGCTCATGCCACTAAATCATTTTTTGTCCGCTGGGTGTAGATTTTCATTTAAAAGTGAGGGGATTAACGATATTCGCATACAGTTAGGACCTATGAAAAACACAACTAGACATAAAATTGGTTTAAATCCAGCTTGGGGGTCTGGGGGAGCGCTGTGAGCTACCCCAGCGGGGTCCGGGGCGGAGCCCCGGAAGCTTTAGCACTTTTTATGTTTCTCAAGGGTAAAATACAGCATTTAATCAACATCCCAGTACCAAACTTGCTTAAACTGACAAGCAGAAAACATGATATACTTGAAATAAAGTATGTGAAGTGGGGTATGATGACATTGACACAATATTATACAATACAATGACTTTAATACTGCAAATCCAAATATTTTACTGGTAAAAGCTTTAAGAAGTCATCTGCAATCATAGACTTCACAAACCAAAATACCTGTTAAACTCATACAGATAGGATGAGTTACTTAACGATAGTAGTATAGTATGTCAACTTCGACTCTGCTCTCTTAGGTTGAAATGCTTTTGGATCTTTGGAAATGTGGGCCCTCGTACATTGTTATACCGTAGAATTAGGGCTCTCAAGTCAGAAATGTAAAAAAACGCTAATTTCAGTGCAAGTGCATGGCTTTTGATATATTTTTCTCTTTTTTTAATCAAATCGGCCACTATTGGATGCCCTAAAGGCTATGTAGCTGTCACGAATAATAATTTTGAATGCCTGAGATACATAAGTGGGCAAGTTAACGCAAAACGTTAGCTTCGTTAACCACTAGTCCGTTAACAAACTTCACACCTCCGTTAACGTTAATCCGTTATTTTCAGTTTTAATTAACGGAAGTTAATAAAGTCCGTTAATTCGTTAACATTTTGCGTGTAATTTACATTGCTTTTTATTTACTCGCTTCTAGAACATGTATTTACGCTGTTGAGGTGATTGTAAGGAAATATTTATTGCTATGGTGGTCTTTTTGTGTTTTGGAAGTTACATTTTACAGTCTAATCTAATTTCAAGATAAAAATAAGTTCAAATGCACTAACGAAGCCGCGATCGGAAAATCTTTGGAAATTGTGAACAGCAATAATTAATAGATCTATGAGGCTGCAGGTTATTATTTACCACAAAAAAGAGCTCCTTTCTTCGCTTCTATAAAACTCGTGCTAATACGCAACAAGTGCAACCATTGCAAACTGGTTTGTACCGGTGCGATGAATGAATGGTGCAAGATATTAATGATAAAAACCTAAACGGAAGTTAACAGAACTTAACGGAAGTTACTTAAGTCCGTTAACAGCACTTAACGGAAGTTAATTTAGTCGGTTAAGATGAAAAAACTTTTTAACGGATTAATGAGTTTATAAAAAAGTTAGCTTCGTTATTAACGGATTAACGATAAACGGACTTGTGCCCACCTATGCTGAGATATGATTATTTGCTGTATTTTGACGTGTACGTGACTGATTTACTACTTTTGCCGCTTTTTTTGATTTAGAATAGTCGAGATAATTCCTTTCTAGTACATTCTGCTATTTTCTGCAGTTATCGAGTGTTTGGGTTGTTTAGGACTCTTAATTGCTATATTTAGACTTGATGTTTGTGACATCATAATTACGTCAAAATTTGTTTATGGTAAGCTCATGTATTTTTTCCACTGTGACATATCAAGGATTTTTCTGGGATATTTGATAGCTTTTGTCGTAGTATAAATAGGCTGGTGGGTCGTTTTTCATTCATGATTCTAATATTCTAAGAGTGGGTAATTTTTAGATATTAGTTTCGTAGGTAGTTTTGCCAAGTTTGTGCATATGTGGTTCGCTTGTGTAACCGTATAGTTAGGCGATCTAAATTGGACAATCGCGAGAGTGTGTAAGGTGCGACCTGAACCTGGTCGGTCGCGGTTAAGTCTTTACGATCTGAATTGGTCGGTCATAAGAGGTGTGAGTGGAACGATTTTGCTCAGTGAGAGTAGTTTTGTTTTTTAATCTTAAAGGGCATTGAAGTCTAATTTTTGAATTTTAACATTAAATTTATAAAAAATAATTGATTAGCAACGTTTTTGTCCCGTTTTTTTTTTGTTTGAAGTCAAATAGCTTCAAGGGATAAGATTTTGAAATAAGGGAAAAAATTTTGCAGGGGCAACACTACATCAAATTTACATAAGCGATTTCAAAACCAACTTTGCCAAATTATAGGTCTGGGAGTGACAATGTGCCTTTGGCAGGTTTTCTGCTGTCGCTTCGGTACTTAGATGAGTTTTCAAAAGTGGAATTCATCTTAGTAGTTTAAATTTGCATCTTTTAGTAGCCTACAAGCATATTTGATTTAGTGCACTTAGATGAAAAAATGAAAAGTAGGCCTATTTTTGGCCTAGTTGTTCTTTGTAGTTATTAGGATAAACCAACTTGTATAAATTGCTGTAGGTTAGACTAGACTTTACTGTTTTTTATAATTTCTTAATAGGCAAGGCTTACATACCGTAAGTAATGATTAATGTCAGCTAGCGTGTAGTAGCCCTAGTAACAGTAACAGCGACACCAAACGTAGACAAATTTTTAAAAAAGTGAAAGAAATTCTGGTACGAAATAAGGGAAAATATAAATGCAATAATCTTTTGGTATAGTAATCGTAGAATTCTGAAGTTGAACTCAAAAATTATTTTAAAAATACAAATTTTGTTTCAAATGCAATAAATTAATAAAAGTTAGGCTTCAATGCCCCTTTGAATAAAAGTTTTAATTTAAGATTAGTGTGCTGCTTTCTGAGATTCAGGAAGCTAAAGGAACTATCAACTGCCATTTTCGATTCGTCAATTAACATCTCAGTCGTTCTGTAGTTTCAGCCAACGTGGGCAATTCTAGAGATTAAAGGTTGTACTCTAGCCAAGAATCAACGATCGCGACAGTAGCAAAAATAGCGACCAATTACCAGTAATGAATAGGCTGACTGTTATTTTTGCTGTAGGCAAGTTTGATTACGGTGTTATGGTGCGATATCAAAACTTAACGCAGAAACCTAAACTCTTCCGGGCCCCTTAAGCCCGGGCTCCCCTAGGCCCGGGCCAGGGTACGATGTACCCACTGAACCCCCCCTCTCGCAGGTCCTGTCTGGAGGCAACCTACGCGGTTATTCGCGCGAAGTAAATTTTGTTCGTGCTCGTGCTCTGTATAAACGAGTTTATTTTATTTGATTATGACCTTCTTCCGCGAACAGTGCCTTCGTGTGCGCGCCGCTTACCGCGTTCGCGCAACTGTGTATGAACAAGTCTTAACATATCGTAAGCTGGCAACAGTCAGCAATGCCATGTAATATTGAGCAAGTTGATAGGTTCCAAACTAGTCCAAAGCAACTATGTCAGGCCCTGGTGGCCTTGTTTAGTTTACTTAACAACTAGTAAAACAAAAACGAGCAACCAATTAAACAACTCACCGGTAATTTATTGATAGCCTTGAAAACTTTTTTGCAAATCCGTACTGCGAGCTCTACAACTAGGCTTACAACAAGTACCAATTGGACCAGCATTTATTTCTTTGTAAATCCTTGTTTAATTGGATTTTATAGCTTGCTCTCACTCTCATAGGCTAACATTCAGCCTAGGTAATGCGAACAGTACCATATCAAATACTCACTCCGACTTACATTATCTAAAGCTAAGGCTTGCCGTGTACCACAGCTTCTTTTCACTGCTGAGTTATTTGCTTTGGCATATCGCTTAAATTGCATAAAATAAATGGCAACACGCATGCTATATTTAACTTTGTATGCCTTGGTTGATAGTGTGTGGCCTGCTTTAAGCCTAACTTACTGTTGCAAATCTTAAACAAAAATAAAGACTACGTTTTTCTAAAACAAGAAACTAAACTTATAAAAGAACTTTTACCGCGAACTATGCGCCAATTTTCAAAACTGCTTAATTTTGTTTGTCATCTCATCGAAACATGGCGATCTCTTGAACTGCTGAAAGCAATTTAAAAATTGAATGCGTGTTGCCATGTACTTTTTTGTAATTTAGCAATATGCTAAAACCAAGCTAAAAGTGAAATCAACGGTTTTAACGAGACTATTTTTATTGCTACTTTGACTTGAAAGCAAATGCCTGTAACCGTGACAACTTAGCTTGATGTTGTTTTAAATTTTTAAATGTATTGTGTTTGTTTAAATTAATATTTCTTTGGCTAAATGACTAGGCATGCAATGCATGCCTTGCATGCATGGAGAATACGCCTTACTGAAATGCACTTTTTTTACTGAGTTGTAAACAATGGCCTACAACTTTTATAATCCCACTAGCATTACTTTCTCTTGTTCTTAGACGTTTGTGACCTAGGCCAGGGGTTCTCAAGCTTTTGGTGTTATGGAGCCCGTAAAGAGGTTGACCATTATTACGGAGCCTATAATAAATTTCAAAAGTAAAAACATAAACAAAAAAGCACATTGCTAGTTACAATTGATGTTCGTGTGTAAATTGGAAGTGGTTAATTTAATGACTTGGGTACATTTGGTTCTTTGTATTAAGAAAATATTCAAATTGCAGTCCAATTGAAGTCACTTTTTTTCCAAGATATATCATGCTCCTCGAAAAAAGATTGAATCAGTAAAAATATATTTTCACCTTTTGGGTGAGTTTCTAAAGGTTTACAGAAAAATGGGTCCTCTTCAGTCGCAAAATTGTACATTTACCGGACAAATACCAGTAATACAGCTCAATCCTCAACGTCTGTAGATTCGTCCATTTGAAGAGAAAATGTCGGACTTTGCTTTACTCTCTTAATCACTTCTTTTTAACAATACTCTGCCATGTCGCTAAAACACCTTGAAACTGTACTGTTTGAGAGAGGCACAGCCTCTATATGTTGCGAACATACTGTATTTTTTGCCTATCATACTATCAGCTAAATCTTTTGCACACGGTTTTATGAAGCTTTCGGCTATTGTGTGAGCCTCTCCTTGTTGTGTTATCCTAAAACTACTTTTATAGGAAGAAATAAGAGCATTTTCGTGATCTTTTGGAAGAAATAAGTGCGTTGTCGCAATTACAAACTTTTTAAACACTTTTTTCCTTTTATTTAGGTCTTGGTTCTTTTTTTTTGAAATAATCAAAGTTGTTTTTTTTTTTTGAATTTAAGTTGAGAGTGCTTTGTTTCTAGTTGCCGTTTAAGTTTTGTTGGAAAAAGACTACCATGTGAAAGAACAGTTCCACATTCTATACACAAAGTCCATTTGGCTCTTCCTCATCACCAGTCTACCTGAAGCCAAAGCTTAAGATAACTTTCATCATAATTATTCTCTTTCTTAGAAGCTTTAGCAGTTTTCTTATTGTTAAGGTTCGACGACGAACACGATGTCATTGCAACGGGTTTCAGCAGCAGTTACACTTGAGTTATTTTCAGTCAACTTGCTTTCATTTACCTGACGGTTTTAGACCATTTATCCATTGTAACGGGATAATAGCAATGATCTTTTCACCCTCGAAATATAAGTAATCACGTTCCATATATCTATGCTTATGTTGTTAAATACAATCTACGAAAATGAAACTTGTTGCTGGAAATGCAACAGATACACACCTTGCAACAGGAACATAGCGAAAACACTGACTAACATACCGGTACGTGAATGATGATCCATCAGTTGCCAAATGCTTTCAACGGAAAATAGCCACAAGATTTGAAGAAATTAATCATTGCTACTTTACCCTTTTTTTGTATAGAAAGAAAAATGAAACAAAATTAAAATACTAAACTTTGCTTAATAAGGTTAATACAAACCTGACACATTTAAAAGTTTAATTTTATGTGTCAGGTCTTTTTCGCGTACCATTTACAAACTAGACTTAAATCTAACTTTCGCAGGAAAAGTATATTAACGCTGTGAATTTGACACTTAACGAGCAAGTTAATAAGGTAATGCTAAATTTCATTAATGCTGTTATTGCTTCTTTAAAAAGTTGCAAAATTAGCTAAATCAGTATTTTAATAAGTAAACGAATAGCTTGCCGAGCCCCTAGGTTGTTCCAGCGGAGCCCTGGGGCTCCGTACGGAGCACTTCGAGAACCTATGACCTAGGCTACTGTTCAGTCTACTCTTGTTTTCAGTTGGGATCTGTTGTGCCGACAAGATCAAACTGATTATAGAGCGCAGCAAAATGACTAATTGCATCATAGTCTAATAGCGGCGTTTTTTAGTTTTGAACTGGGAAGGCATCGTTAACGACGCAAAGGCTATCAAAGTCAGGATTGCCAATAAAAATTATTAAAATTTATAACATTTAAAGAGATTGCCAATGGTTAGTTTGAAGTAGAATTTTTCTGGAACGGCTGGATCAAGAAGCATGAATTTGACACCAATCTAGTCTTTTGCGATTGGCCCAACTTTAGATACCACTTTGACTTTGCCTTTACTTCTCGTTTAAGTTAAAGCATTTTTGCATATGCAATCTAATCTCGATTTATTTCTTAAAAATTGCTCTGTCTTTTGTTAATGCATTTTATTAATTAATAACACTAGGCAACAAATTTTTGTTTATCTCTTATTTTTGGTGTTTCTTGATGTTTTTAGGGTCACTGATGTCGATTTTGATGTTATTTTTTGCATACTGTCAACGGTTTTTAAAATATTTGCAAGAAATTGATGTTTGTATTTTACCAAATAATAATACAACATTAGCATTAAGTGACATTTATATTACTTTTCAATCTTGTTTTATTTCATTTATGGAATATTTTTTTTATCGTTTCTTCACTCTCTAGATGGTGCTAGAGAAGTAAATTAGCCAATTGTCATTCCCTATCACGTAATTGGACCTAATCTTGGCGGGTTTTTAATGCACATGTCTGAGCTGGTCCAGTGTCAGCAGTTTAGAGTTGGCTTATGAGAGGTGGATTGTTGAATTTGGTGCCAATACTGTACTTAGTTTAGCAATTATACAAATGGCAAGGTAGGCCTAATGAAGTGAAACTGCATATTTTAGAAATACGCTATATTTTATTCATTTTTGCGGGTTAGACATTAATGCTATTAATATTTTCAATACTTTAGTAAATGTAAGTGTTAAAAGACCTTGCAAAATTTCTTCAGACTGTTTCTGCTATGTTTGTGGCTATTACATCAATCCAAAGCAAAAGAAGCACAAAGTTATACCAGAAACCAAAATCTTCATAGCCTATGAGGCATATTTTGGCATGAAGATGGATGACCAAGATAAATCTTGGGCCCCACATTTTTGCTGTGGAAGTTGCAGATCTACATTAGAAGGATGGATGCGTGGAAGTCGTAAATGTATGCCATTTGCCATTCCCCGAATCTGGAGAGAACCAACCAATCATCATGATGACTGCTATTTCTGCATGGTGGACATTTCCAAATACAAAAACAAAAAGGACAGGAAAAATATTGTTTATCCAAGCATTTCTTCATCTATTGCGCCTGTCAACCATGGCCCAGAACTGCCTATTCCTCAACCTCCAACAACGTCTGCTATATCAGCAGGGATTTCTAGAACAACGGGATGCGCAACTCCGCATTTTCCGCTTTTTGTGCTGGACAACAGTAGGGCTAACTGAGTTTACCGAATTACCGCGGAAGTCGCAGCAAGAAGAAAGACTGTTAGCATATATAAAGAAAACTGTCGAGCTACCAGTTATTGAAAGCACCGAGTTAGGCACTGTAGGCTTGTAACATATTAATGAGTAAGAAGTAATAGTACTGCTGGAGTAATCATCATGCTTAGGCAGAATAAAACCCTAAGAATGTTAAAGTGTTGGCCTATACCGCTAGGGAACAGGTGTCAAATCTTGTACTGAATTTTTTTATCACTAATCAGGCCTAATAATAAAAACACTTAATTCAACCATAGAAAAATTAAACGATTGTTACTCACTAAACTTACGAATAGCCCACTGCTGTAGGCGTATAGCAGTCTAGCGTCATGAGTCATGCCATTACTCTTTGGTTTGCTGTAATTAGCGGTGGGATAGGCCAACTCATCTTGATAAGCTAATAATATCTAAGTGTATGGCCTCACAGCTCATATAGCAGCACGCCTCAAGAGTAGGCTATTGTAGTTTCTCAAGTCTAAGTTAATCCTAAAAACTTATTAGTTAACATTATACAGCTATTGACCCGTATATTAGGCAGATCTTGAGTTTCAAAAGCCTCTGCTAACTTCCAAATTAGCATAATAGGTTATACTAATAGCAGGGATGATAGGTCTAAATCTATTGCGGTTGTTCTGATTAGGCATAGTAGGTTAAGGTTGGCAGCGGTATTGCAGATTAGGGTGTGAGTACTAGGCCTATTCCCGTTTACAACCCAGCAGGTTGTTTGAAATACACATATAGTAGCCTAGGGTTAGGGTTTGGGTGTTTGTTGCCAATAATGCTACTATGCCTGTTTAGAATAACTTGGCATTATGTGGTACGTGTTGAGCAATGCTTCTTTTGAGCAAACGATTTTTGAGCCCCCATTTTTAAGTTAGAGATTATTACATTTTAGCTGGCTAAATGAATCTTGACTGCTTAAGCTGAAAATTTTGACAAGGTAAAGTTTTTTAATTTGCAGCTCATAGGCTTATCAATTAATTAGTTTTTACAGTTTAGTATTTAAAAAATATTTTTTGTCATGGAGTAGAATAGCTTCTCTTCAAGACTGGAATTCTGGAGTTTATTCTGTGCAATTTTTTGTGGTTACTTGATATATTAAAATGGTGTTTACTTGTTGTGTTCCTGGCTGTAACACAGGCTATCGATCCAATTCTTCCAAAGAAAAGGTATCTCTTTTTGTATTTCCCAAAGATAAAGACATGCGGCAAAAATGGATTCGAGCAATTCCTCGAAAAGATTGGACACCTAGTGATAGAACTCGTGTCTGTGCTAAGCATTTTCATGAGGATAATTTTACTGTTATTTCTACTGATAGCAAAGTTGATAGGAGGAAATCTCGTACAGTACAAACCTTACAGAGGAAGCGTTTAAAGCCTGGAGCAATACCTAGAATATTTTCAGGATTACCCACCTATCTATCATCAACTGGTGCAGCTGTAAGATCCACAAGCTCTTCTAGCTCAGCTCGTACAGCAAAAGAAAATGATTTGATACAAACAAACAACAGAGAGTTTCTAAAGCAAGATGATATTGAAAACCTTGAAATGTTAAAGAAAAAATTAAAGAATGAGATACTTCCAGAAGGATTTACTACAGTTATTCAAGAAGAAAACTTGCAGTTTCATTACATTAAATACAGTTTCAATACAAGAGAAGCACCTGAAATTCTAATATCAGTTACCATAACAAGTGATCTGAAAGTGCATGCATATGTACACAGAACCCAATTATCATGTGATACATACAAGGATTTAATACCAACTGGTAATATATCTAAAATATCACAGCTGTTAAATTTGCTTGCTTTATGCAAATCCATGATAATGGAACCTGGTAATCCTAATATTTGCTCCAGCTCTCAACAAAAATTAAAGCATATTTTAAGTCTGACAATTCAAATGCTGCATCGATTCCTAGATGAACACCTTGCTTCTCAAAATGCTGAAGCTTCTCAAGCAGAGCTGGTCAGGTTCATAATTGAGCAGTTGCAGCTGATGCAAATGGACAAGCATGGAAGAAGATACTCAACCAGCATGATGAAGACAGCGTTTTTATGGCAACTTACTAGTAGTTCCTTGTATAAAAAACTGAGAATGTTTTTTTCATTGCCATCAGTTCGGCGATTGCAAAGCTTATCTGCAGGCGCTTCTGTTGCAACTGGATCCATTGATTTGGGGTATTTGAAGGAGAGAATAAAAGACTTGTCAGCGCAGGAAAAGATGGTAACTCTTATTCTTGATGAAGTTTACATCGCTGAAAGAGTAGAGTACAGTAATGGGAGCTTTATTGGCTTAACAGAAGAAGGCGTTCCTGCCAAAACAGTTCTTGGCTTTATGGTTCAGTCCATTTGCTCAAAGTACAAAGATATTGTATGTCTGGTTCCAATTTCAAATTTGGATACTTCCATTCTGCAGAAATGGTTTTTAAAAGTGATGAAAGCCCTGCATGATCTGTTTATTGTCATCGCGGTATCTGCAGACAATCACATTTGCAACAGGTATATCCACTGTTAAAAATTTTAAATCACTGTTCAAAAACAACAATCTATATTGCTTATTAACCACACTATTTCTACAAAAATATTGGTAGTACGGTTTTATCCTGGGTGTGTTTTTTTAAGCAAAATCTACTGGCATAAGCTGTAGGCAATGGCATTGCTAGTTTTACATTTTAATTTAACCAATGTATTTTTTTGCAGAAAACTCTTTCTTAACTTGTGTGGTAATGAAAACCTGCAGTACAGTGTGGAGCACCCAACACGGCCAAATGAAAAGCTTTATTTAATATTTGATTTTACCCACAATTTTAAAAATATTTTCAACAACTTTATCGGAAGAGGAAGAATGAATATACCTACTGGAGGTTTTGAATCTATTTTGGGAAAGTCTTGCATTGCTCAGTTTGCACATATCAGAAGACTCTATGGCTTAGAAGAAGATAAAGTGCTAAAAATTGCATATGAATTAAAAAAAGTGTCACTGAATCCCAGTAGTCTTGCACGCACTTCACCACAACATGCCTTGGGTAAGCAAAATTTAAGCAAGTAATCCAAATTGATTGTTTGTTTTTTTTTTTTGGTGCTTTATGGAAGAATATAATTGTAATAATACCATGCAGTTTTGTAAGAAAGAAATTGTAGCAAAGCAAAACTTGACTGATTATGAGTTTTATTGTTTGTGAAACAAGCATGTTCTTTTTTCTGTTCAGCATAAATTTATTAAATAAACAGAAAAGCAGGCATTGTGATTTGTGAAGCTAACTTTGATAATGTTTAGGTGTGTTCAGCGAATCTACTCTGCGTGGGTTGCGATTTTACTCCGAGCAATTTCCCGACTTTAGTGGTACTGCTTCATTTGTTGCATTCATTGGAAATGTCTGGAAAGTCATGTCCTTAAAAACCCCTTCCAAAGGTATGTAAACTTTTTATGCAAAAGTATACTGTGTAAAATTTGTTGTTTCTGAACACAGCTTTTTCTAGACCATATTTTAAAAGTTTATTTCACTACTGATAGATGGTGCTTGCAAGTTCAGCCACTGTGACTGCTCCGTTTGCAAAAATCTTTAATTTTTAGAAATGATGCTATTTTTGAACCGGTTGTTGTGTTACTCAAATGCAGTATGTGATGAACTGCTGAAACTCATCTATACCTATTTGATATAATCTTTTAGCTCAACCTATGCAGCTAGCAAAAAAATAACAATGAACAAGGTTGTTATTCTAAAAAAATTTTAGGATTTTGAAAATGTGATGAATTCTGCAAGCCACTTAAAGTACAAGACAGCACTTCGCTTGACTTTTTAATTCAAGCAAAAGAGATCTTCATATCCTGGAGAGAAAGTGGAAATGCTGGTTTAACCAGAGAAACGTTTTTGGCTTGCATTCAGAGCATCGGGGTGATTATCGAACTTATGTCATATCTCCACTATCAACATGGGCTGCAGTACATTTTACCTGGAAAGCTCATGTCCGACCCGATTGAAGCAAGGTTTGGCTGGTATCGGCAAGCCAGTGGCGGCAACTTTTTTATGTCCGTAAGACAATTAATGCTGACAGAAAAGAAGATCCGCATCTTGAGCCTATTGCAACAGCGAGTCCTGCTTCAGGCAACAAGATTTTCTGCTGAGTCCATTTTAGTAGACTCAAGGGAGTCAAACTACACTGCCGCTGAACTACTTATTCTCGACGAATTCTTGGAACAGCAAGTTGACAATTTAGATGAACTATCACCAACAGATGCCAACCTGACATATTTTGTAAGTGGATATATTGGTCGAAGTATATGCCGCAGAAGAAAATGCTCTGAATGCAAGCACTTGCTGTTATCCGATAAGAGCAATGAACTTTCTGTAGATGATCACCTTCCAGAAGGGTGCAAAAAGCTATTTGAAGATGCTGATAGAGGAGGTCTTGTAGCTCCGTCAGAACTTTGCTTCGCAACAACTGCCCTAGCAGTTCAAAGTTACACTGCTGTTAATTTGAATGAAGACATGAAAAAGCGATTGATGGCTGCTGATAATCCTCGTTCGTTATTCGTGGCATCCCTATCACAGTCGGTTCAGTCAAGGCCATTGTTGGCCCAACTCGCTAATCAAAAATGTGCTAATGATCACAACAATTTTGAACTAATTATCCAGTGTGCATTCAATTGCTTTTCCAAAAATGAGTTAAAAAGGTTGAACGCCAGAAAAAATGAACCTCCAGCAAAAATGTGTCGCACTGCTCGTAAACTAACTAGCAAAACTACTTTGAGAAACAGTTCCAACTGAGCAACTGCTCTTTTTGGAACCACCGCTCTACCAATAAGAGTGCGTCTGTGTTTTGTATGGTAATTTTAATGTCAAGTGTTAGAAAGCTTACGATTTGTTCGATTTTTTGAGTTTTATTCTCTCTACAGTATCATTTATTTGCTTTCTTGTATTTAGTTTGGTTCGTTACGATACCTTTATCATTGAAAATTAACTACATAAAGCAATAAATTTAACAAAAGCTTTGCGACTAAACCTCATTTAGGTTGTACGCAATCAAGAACATAATAAATCTCTAGTTATTTGAGTAAATACCGATCTCAAAACCTATCCCTTGGCGTTTTTAACCCTAATTTACTCGGGGGTTGCCCCCTCTTGATTTTTTTGCTTTAACTTCTTTCAGAAAAAAGTTTTTTTTATTTCGAATTAACTTGACTTGGAGTCAAATTTTTACGCAAATAATTTCTAAAAATTTCAAGTTGTTAAGGTTACGGAAAGTTTCCCAATTTTGAGCTTTCCGGAAGTCACTTTCCGAAATCTAAGCATTTTTTTGGCCAAATTCTTAACTTAAATGACGTCAGCCAACTTGATTTAAACTTTTTATGATTCACTACTTCAAGTACAGTATTAAAAAACAAACCTATACTGTGCAAAATTTGAACTGCCTGTGACGTTTTTTCAAAAATGACTTAAATTTTGAAAAATACAACCCTGACGTCACTGTGATGATGTCATCAACTCAAAACCAATTTTTCTAAAAAATTTTGGTGAACAACAATCCGAATGCCAACTTTGGTGTTTTCATGATTTTTAAGAGTTGTTAAAGAGTTGGATAAGTAGAACATTTTTGCCCCCTTTCGTCTAAATTGCGTTGGTCAAATGCCCCATGTAAAACAGGAATAAGGTATTTCGGTCCAGTATTATGCTTTACCAAGCTGATATTAGTTTTCAAATTACCTCATCTGCATTGTGTACAAGAAAAAATACAAATTATGAGTTTTGTAATGCGTGATGTTCATAGCCCTACTATTGTCCACTCATAAAATGCAGTTTCGCATCCCGTTGTTCTAGAAATCCCTGTATATCAGAAACCTCATTGGAAGATAACGATGCTGATTTTGAGGATGACACTCAGTCTTCCAGCAAAGATCCTCATTTTCCAAATCAAAATGAATTGGATGATCCAACTAGAGACCTGGGTCTTACAAAGGCAAAAGCAGAGTTACTTTCTTCTCGTCTCAAGCAATGGAATTTGCTTGCTCCTTCGTGCAAGATTTCCAAGCCAAGAAAACGACATGTGACTTTTGCAAATTTCTATGCAATGTCCTCTGATTCTAATCATCCTTCACTTTGCTATTGTACTGGTATAAAGGGCTTGTTTCAAGAGATTGGTATTTCCTATTCACCTTCGGACTGGCGTTTATTCATTGACAGTTCTAAGCGAAGCTTGAAAGCAGTCCTTCTACATAATGGAAATGTGTATCCATCTATTCCAATAGCACATTCCGTTCAGATGAAGGAAGATCTTGAATCCGTAAAAATATTACTGGAATTAATTCAATATAATGATCACAATTGGGACATATGTGGAGATTTTAAAATGATTGCATTTATTTTAGGATTGCAAGAAGGTTATACAAAGCATTCTTGTTTTCTTTGTTTGTGGAATAGTAGAGCAGATAAGCAGCATTACTTGGTCAAAAACTGGCCAGCTTGCAAAGATCTCACACCAGGCTCTCATAATGTCGTAAACTCATCTCTTATTGAAAGGAGCAAAATTTTACTTCCTCCATTGCATATTAAACTCGGACTGGCCAAGCAGTTTGTTAAAGCTTTGAAACTGACAAGCCTTGCCTTCGCCATATTAGACAGATGTTCCCAAGCATATCTGAAGCAAAAATTTAAGGTGGTATATTTGTGGGGCCTCAAATAAGAAAAATGTTAGCATCTGAAGAGCTGGAGGAACAAATGTCTGATTTGGAGAGAAATGCTTGGCAAGCTTTTAAGATGATTGTGGAAGGATTTCTTGGAAATCATCGAAGAGACGACTATGCAGTGGTGGTGTCAAATTTGATTGAAAGTTATAAAAAGCTTGGTTGCCGCATGTCCTTGAAGTTGCATTTTTTGCATTCTTATTTGGATTTCTTTCGGGATAACATGGGGAATGTAAGCGAAGAGCATGGTGAAAGGTTTCACCAAGACATTCAAGTGATAGAAAAGCGCTATCAAGGGAGGTGGGACGAAGCCATGATGGGAGACTATGTATGGAATTTGGTGCGGAAATGCTACACCACATACAAGCGAAAAAATTATTCAGATGTCCATTTTTGATTAAAATGTTTTTTGGCTTATTTGCAATGTTATTAACAGTGCTTTTTTTGAATTACTCATATGTGATGCTTATAATTTTTCATGTAATATTAAAAATTACAAAACCATTATGTGCATTACACAAACTTGAAATCATAATTTCGTAAAATTTTAAATACCGGGAAAATCATTGACATTGCAAAATTTTTAATTTTATTTTTGAAATCAGCACCCTAAAAAACATAAAAAAACATCATAGTATTATGATAAACACAATTTGTCCAAAAATTTGTTGTCCAGTGTAATGATCACTGATCAGTGATCAGCAACAAACTAAGCAACAAACTACCTTAAACTAAGCTTTTAAATTTGCTCATAATGAGGATAAATCGCAACCGTTGTTGAATCTTCATGGAAATGAATATCATCAATTGTGAAACAATAAGGGATTTGGCAATTGGCCCTATCTAAGAAATTGTGAGGCAGACTTTTGAAAGTATAAATATCATCTTTTCTAAAACTCTAGTACAACTTTTTATTTTTCAAAACTACTGTATAACGTCATCAACATAGCCTCTACAAAGCGTATAGAACGATTTTTTACAACAAGCAAAAATTTATAAAACAATTTTTATATAAGTTAAAAAAATTTTGGGGTGATAATAAAAACCGAAACAGCAGTATGTATCCAAAATGTTTTCAGAATCAGATATGTATTGCTCAAGTCTCACTTTCACAGCTATAAAATTTTGCTACAGCTGCTATAGAATTTTTGTTAGTGCGGTGAAATTTCGTTCAATATTGGTCTTTTACGCAGAGATGTGAAAGCAGTCAATTTTTTAATGCTTCCACTTCCAGCTTCTCTTCAAGCGTCACGCTTCCGAGTTCGCTTTCTCTTCCTCACTCTCAGAATCTTTCGCTTCAGGCTACGGCTAAAAGCCATCGCTTCCGATCCCACCTCCGCTTTCAGCTCATTTTTTTCAAAACGCTTCCGCTTCTAAACAAATTTCACTCCTGCTTCCATTTTTGCTGAAATTTCAGTAATTGTATTCATCTAAGTTCTATAGCATGTTCCAGCAGCTCTAATGAAGAAGAAAAATTAAATATTGTAAAAAAACCGAGAAATTTACTTGTTTAGACAGCTGCGTATGCAGCACATTCTTTGGGACTTTAGTTTGTCTCTGGATCGGAAGGTCTGAGATCTGTTTCTGGAACGAGAGGTCTGAGATCCTTCTTTGCAAGGAATTGTGTTGCAAGCAGGCGCAATGACGCTGAGATCGGCCTCACATACTCGCGACAAGCTTTTTCGACTCATTACACGTTACGTAATACAACAAGTATAATGCAAGATTTGATTTGATTTAAAATTTTAGGTTTATTAATTTCTTTTTAGCCCTACCAGTATCGTAAAAAATGAACAATGTTTTTCTTCCATGAATCAATTTTTCGAATTTGAGTCTTTGAAACTATTTTAAAATGAAAACCCCAACAAGCCATATACAGTAATTATTTTAGTTTAACAGTCATTAGTTAATCACTTACTGTAAATTGTTAAATGCTGGCTAATTCTAAATTTGTTGTTAGATTAGTCTTGTCATGGCACTGGCCTTTCTATAGATGTTTTATTTTTTAAAGCTGATAAATTACATCAGTGACTTTTTAGTAAAGCCAAGTTGATCATAGTTCGGCATCTGTATGCGGCGTATACGCTATGTACTTAGGCAAAAAGTAAAAAAGCTAAGCAGTGGCACAAGCAGGGCCTGCGAGAGGGGGGTTCAGGGGGTACATCGTACCCAGGCCTAGGGGAGCCCAGGCTCAAGGGGCCCGTAAGAGTTTAGGTTTTAGCGTTAAGTTTTGGTATCGCACCATAGCACCCTAATCAAACTTGTCTACAGCAAAAATATCAGCTAGCCTATTCGGTAGTGGTAATTGGTCGTTATTTTTGCTACACAGCCTTTATTAGGGCATCCAATAGTGGCCAATTTGATTAAAAAAAGAAGAATATGTATCAAAAGCCATATACACCTGCACCGAAATTAACGTTTTATTACATTTCTGTGACTTGAGAGCCCTAATTCTACAGTATAACAATGTACGAGGGCCCACATTTCCAGAGATCCAAAAGCATTAGTTTTCAACCGTACTATACTACTATCCTTAAGTAACTCATTCTATCAGTATGATTTTATTAGGTATTTGGGTTTGTCAAGTCTATGATTGCAGATGACTTCTTAAAACTTTTATCAGTAAAATATTTGGATTTGCAGTATTAAAGTCATTATATTGTATAATATTGTGTCAATGTCATCATCCCCCACTTCACGTACTTTCTTTCATGTATATCACGTTTTCTGCTTGTCAATTTAAGCAAGTTTGGTGCTGGGATGTTGATCAAATGATGTATTTAACGCTTGAGAAACATAAAAAGTGCTAAAGCTTCCGGGGCTCCGCCCCGGACCCCGCTGGGGGAGCTCACAGCGCTCCCCCAGACCCCCTAGCTGGATTTAAACCAATTTTATGTCTGGTTGTGTTTTTCATAGGTCCTAACTGTATGCGAATATCGTTAAATCCACCACATTTAAATGAAGATTTACACCCATCGAGCAAATAATGATTTAACGATATGGGCCCCGATAAGGCTTGGGGACCCAATAAGATTTGGGGGCCCGGTATAGACCTTCGTACCCCCTGGAAAATTTCTCTCTGAGGCCTTGGGCACAAGCACGTTTTTTTGATCAGGGAAGCAACGTCAAAAACTACCCTTTGTCTGTTGTTCAGTCCCTTTTACTTTCGATCATAAGTTTAATCTCTAGCTCAGACCATGGGATGTGGCCAGACTGTTAAGTTTCTGCGGTGTTTCTTTGCGCCCCCCCACCCTCGGAAGGAGCGAGGAAGCATAAAGAACCACCGCCCCTCTTTGCTAAGAAATCATTATTTTCTTAAATGCTCTAATATTTGTGTTATTAGTTTTAAACAAATTGTTGTTGATTTTTAAGCCGAAAAAATAGGGCGGCGGTACAGCCAGTACTTAAATTGTAGGAAGGACGCGTCCCCCCATCGAGAGTGAGCGTCCCCCATAGAGATTTAGCGTCCCCCCATCGAGATTTAAGCGTCCTCCCATCGAGAGTTGAGCGCTGGATGACCAGAGGAAAAATAGCCAGCCAGGACTAAAAGATCTTGCAAATTTCCTGCCGAAAATGGTCGCAAATTGCGGCGAAGACCTTTTATTTTTTTTTGGTCTTCACCTGTTCGCGGAAAAATGACTTTAATTTCCGGCGAAGACGTTTTTTTTATTTGGTCTTTAATCAATTTCGGCAACGGAAATACATAATTTCCCCTAAACTTTTTGCAAAGTTGGTTAAGGCTGCCAAAGCGTCCCCCCATGCAAAGTTTTACAATTTAAGTCTTGGTTACAGTTGAGCTGGTAGTGCGTCGAGCAAGTGATCAAGAGATTGCTGACTAATCTCTCGATTTTCGAGTCGGCAAGTTGTTACTGTGTGCTTAAGAAAGACACTTTTAACGTTTCTTTTGAATTGGGGCCAAGCAGTCTATACAGGTTGTGGCGGACAAGTCTGACAAAAACTTTCCAACAGAACCCAAAAAGCGTTCTCTACGTAGGTGTGGTTAGACAAATGCAGGTGTTCGGTGCATGTGCATGCATAGGCGTAGCCAGGATTTTTGATTGGGGGGGGCCCAAACCCTCAAAAACTCGGCTGTCTTCACCGAAATTGAGAGTGAATTTTGGGCCGAAATCGGAAATTCGAGCGATTTTTCAGCCGAAAATCAGGTGATCTCAAAAAAAAAAAAAGGTCTTCACCGAAATTAAGAGTGATTTTTCAGCCGAAAATCAGGTGATCTCCAAAAAAAAAAAAAGGTCTTCACCGAAATTGAGAGTGGTTTTTCGGCCGAAACCGTTAGCTTTACTGTTACTTTACTGTTTAATTACTGTTATGTGCGCAATTACTGAAAAAAAACTGCAACTAAACATCGTCAGGCTATGTTGTCATAACTTTTTGTCGTTAGTGGAGTTTTGATTGGGGGGGGGCCCCCTGGGCCCCCCCCCCCTGGCTACGCCTATGTGTGCATGAACGAATGAATATGGAACGTGCACAAACATTACGTCTTTGGCTCAACTTGCTCCCCCTTTCAAAACTGCCGCATGTATCAGATGGATTATTACACCTCATAACTATCTATGTAACCAAGGTGCGAATTGAACTCAGACAACGTAATCAGAATGGTTATTAATACGACACTTTTTAAAAGTTTCACGATGCACAAAAAGTAATCAACTTGGTGAACCGATCAACCATGCAGTGATGGAGTGGATGGAGCGTCTGTTATTGCAACGATAGGCCCATGTTCAATTCCTGGTCTGGTCAAATCAAAAACTAATTAAACGTGGTAATCACAGGTTCCCTGCTTAACTTTCAGAAATCAAAAAGACAGTGTGAAGCAACGCCGTCGCTACGGGAGGGGGGTCAGGGGGGTCGTGCCCCCCTAACAACTGCTTGTACCCCCCATTTAGGCTTATTCAAAATACTTTTTTGAAGTATCACGTGACGACAAGACAACAGACAATAATGGAAAAAGGAATAATAACGCTCAAAGATAATTCTCGTTCGAAGTTTTCTCGATTCGTTGTAAGATTGCTGGCCACCAACTGCTGTACATAAATGGGACGCAATAATCCGTCTTATTAACACGCCTTTACAGATGTGTCGCGGAATAGGGATGTAAGCCTATAAAATCGTAATCGTACTTGGTTAGTGATTATAATCTGAAACAATACGTGAAAACAGTTTTGTAAAAGACCAGCTGTTTTTATCTTTTTAGAGCACACTCAAGATTTACTTTAGGTCGCAGTCAGTCGCTCAACAGGAGAAGGGGGCTAAGGGGGCATTAGCCCTCTTTAGTCAAGTCATTTAGACAATACGACCCCAAAATACAAGCGTTTAAACGTGTTTTGAACTTGACCTCAAGCATAAGAGGGGCTGAAGGGGTTAGGCAATTTAATTCTTCTAATGACTTCTGAAATTTAGCAATTTATTGCAATTATTCATATGGCTTAAAAACGTGCTAAACGGGATTGAATTGGGGTTAAAATTGCTATTTTTTGCCGCAAAAGCACAAAAATCACCCAGCGGCTGGGGGCTCTGCGCCCAGGCCGCATCTATTAACCTTTTTACTTGAGGTTTTGCAATAGTGATGATGAAAATTTTTAATACCATTTCGTCATAAATATTGGTTATTGCATCACAGAAGCTTGTATCACGAATAGTATTACCTTTTAAAAGTATTCATAACAACCGTGATACCTTTTATGACGAACTGGTGCTTATTTTGTTCATAAACACCATTGCAAAGCCTCACGTGAAAAAGTTGTGTGATACGCTTGAGTTGCATCAGTTTGTTCAGAACGGGGCCTAAATTGTACAGTTTTTGTACAAAAAAAATTTAGTTTTGGTTCAAGCCCCCTCTCTTTCAGCAAAATCCTGGTTGCGCTTCTGGTCGCATTCACTCGAGCAAACAGATTTTTCAAGTGATTATATGGGCCGCTAACGAAACGAAATAATAAACCCTGGCAAGCTTAAACGTCTCTTTTCGAACATGAATACCAAATTTCAAAACAGCGCATAATTTGTAGCCGTAAAATATCAGTTTTTATGTACAAAAGTTTGGTCTATTTTAGTGCCCCCCCCCCCCATTTTCGGCTAGTGCCCCTCACTTCGTCTACTCTGGCGACGGCAGTGGTGTGAAGCCTCAACCGTGTGAAGCCTCAACAGATCTTTTTTTGGTCTTCACCTAATTTACAAATATAAGTCATTTTCAAAAAGTGTGCAAACACACCTCAAAAAATTAGAGGGAATGTATCACGCATTGCTCCAATGTATCATGCATATGATCTGAAGGCAAAGTGTTGGGAGATTTTCTGATTTTTTTTTGGAATATTTGTTTTAACGTAACAAAAAGGTTGTAGACTTGTATTTTAGTAAAGTTATATCTCTTTCCTCAAGGCTGACTATACACGTCGAACAATCCTGCAGGCCTCTTAAGTCCGTAAATACCAAAAGTTCGGGTTGAAAAATGTCGGTTGAATCGCAGAATTTTGCCATGCGTTTACATGACATCACAATTCCAAGCCAACTGAATTGCAGTATCAGCCATACGTTTTATATAGCGGTTTCAAGACAACTGAATTGTAACACGCAAAAACAAATCCATGATCAATGAATTATTGTGACGTCAAAAAGGCAATTACGGATGATGCAACGGCAAGCAATCGACCGAGCTGCTACAAGGTGTACCGTACCAAAACTGGTTTCATTATTTCTCTAATACGCGAAATCCTATTTGATCCGTTTGACTGCTAACCATTCGCAACTCTGCGTTTGAAATTTTCGTGGCATCAGAAAAGAATGAGTTGGTAAAATTTTTTGCAGATTATCGAACAACAAGTTTTTTATGATTTTGAAAAAAATTTTGCAAAGCTATCCTTTTTCGATGTCACGAAATGTTGAAGCGCTGAGTTGCCAATAGTACGGAGTCCAACAGATTAAATCTATTTTTACGGATAGGAAAAATAGTGGAACAATTCAAAGGTTAGGGGCATTTCTTTATTAGCTCAAGAATTTCTCGTCATTTATTAAAACTGGTTTTGAGCAATATCTTTTTAACGTGATGGGGATTATCTTTTGCACGTTTTTAGAGCTTTTGTGAGAAAACTAAAATGCTAAGATTTGAAAACCGTGTGAAAGAGCAAATGGCTCAACCCCTTCATTCTCCATCCCTACACATTAGTCAAGTACGTTTAAAAGCTTGCACGTTGGGATTAAATTTTTTAAATGACTTGGCTAAAGTCTAAAGTGGGTACAGCCCTCATATAGCCTCTCTGGTTACGCCACTGACCATATCGTCATATAGTACTTTTTCAATGTTGAGAGAAAAGTCATAACACATTGCATTTAAAATTATTTCCACCTCCCAAAACACAATCTGGAGAAAAAAGCAAGCTTGTATCAAATAATGCATGAACATATTTCGTCTGGTAAGGATGGATGATTACTTTTGTTTTTATTTTGTTTTCCTTTTTTTTATCACAGGCATTCTATCAGCTTTAAAAACATTGAGGATAAATTCAGCTATGAAAAAAATAAATAAATAAATTGAATAAGCTGACTTAAAAAATATTCAATAAACGTGAAAAAATGCTATTCAAATCAGTAAGCAGCCGTATTTACGTCACAACCGTATTTGTTTTTTTACACTGGAGAAAATAATTGCCTCTAACTTTTACTGTACAGTGTACATAGAACCATAGGCACCAGAGGTGGAGTCGAGGACACAAGGCTCGAGGCCAAGGACACAAAAAAAATCCGAGGCTAAGGATAAGGCCAAGGACAGCCTTTCCGAGGACAGAACCTCTCGAGGCCAAGGACAGAAATGCTCGAGGCCAAGGCCAAGGACCAAGGACACAGCCGCAAATGTTCTCAAAAAAAAAAGGTCCTCAAAAAAGTTTTTCAGGCACTCTCCAATTTATAGGCATAGCCAGAATTTTTGATTGGGGAGGCCTAAACCACAAATCACATGCAATGACGTCATCAAGAATTTGCCTGTTGGCACTTAACCAGGATTTTGCCAAGGGAGAGGGCTTAAACTAATATTGTTAAAAAGTGCAAATACGTAACTTTGGAGACGTTTTGAGAAAGCCAGTGTAACTCAAACGTATCACAGATGGGGGGTTTGGGGGCGAAGCCCCCAGCTGCTGGGCGATTTTTTGTAATTTTTTGGAAAAAAAAAAGCTATTTTAATGCCATTGAATCACATTTCGCATGTGTTTAGAGCCATTTGAAAGCACTAGATTTTTGACATTTGAAAGCCAATTAAAAAAATTAAATCGTTTAATCCTCGTTCTAGTTGCGATTTAAGTCCAAAACACGTTAAACATCTTGAATTTTGGTGTTAAAGTTTAATTGTACGTGATTTGCTCCAGGTAGGGGGAAGTAAGGTGCATTGTCTCGTGCAACATTTTAGCAGTAAATGAAAACCCACGCGAAGATTTTCCTTAGAGATTTTTGTTTTGTCACGAAACTAACCAGTAATAGAAGTGCATGTTAGGCCTCCTCAATAGAAAAAAAAAAAATATTTGATCTTGTCTTTATAAGTCGCCCTGTTGTGTGGTCACATGCAATGCTGCATTTGTGCTTTTTAGCCCAACCCTTTACTCTGGCAAACTTGCCCGTATTTGGAGTTGTACTGCAAGTTTTGATGTAATTACTTATGCGCTTGAAAAAAAATTTTTTCCTTTGCTGTGCTTACCTGACTTTTTGGAGAGTTTCAGAGTTGTTTTTTTTTTTTTGCCTGATGAGACCCTTGAGCAAGGTCGAAACGCGTAGCAATAGCTCATTTGCAACTGTATAATCTATAAATTTGTACCAGTATAAACAATTTTTTTCGTGTCTGTGATTGCATTAAAATATGGAGCTGGTTTTTGACAAACCTGATAATTTACCTCCTCAATTGAAGTTCAACGATTTGTTCAATCAGCATTTTCCATGGCTATTTTTAAAAAAGTATTTCGTGCGTAAAAACTGGCGAGGCGGAGGTGAATTAATGAATTGTTATTGAAAAATAGATGATTACGCTTACTAACCATGTTATTGTCGGGCCGGATTTATATCGCACTGGGCCCCTGGCACTTTGGAGATTTTCGCAACATCTTTCTGCCAAATGTAGGTGAAGACCATAAAAAGTCTTAAGATTTGAGCGTAGGGCCCTTAGCTGGTACTGCACCATATTGTGGTAAATCCGACCTTGGTTAATGCATTACGTTCATAAAAAGGCTAGATGTGATCTTGAGACAGCAACTTTTAGGACGAAAACTATCCATTTCTTCTAGGTTTACGTTTAAATTGGCTGGCAAAAATCGATTTGATGGGGTCCCGGGGTCCCTGGTCTTCAATATTGTTGTTCGCTACTGGTGTAAGCGAAAAATGCTAAAAAGAAACTGAAACTGAAGAAACAATTATAGGCTTTATTGTCACATTTTTGTCATTGGTGAAATTTCAATTGGGGGGAATGGGGGAGGCCCGCTTGATGGCTAAGCGTATGCTCCAATTGCGGAAAACAAAAAAGGTATTTGCAAATTTTCCGCGAGGTTTCTGGCGTTTTCGAACAAAATTTAAACGGTTCAAAAAATAGCGCTGTTCTCGAGTCGAGGACAGGGCAATTTTCGAGGACCTAAGGCTTCGAGACCAAGGCCAAGGACTTGAAAATGTGTCCTCGAGGACGTCCTCGAGGCCAAGGACGTCCTCGAGGATTCCACCTCTGATAGGCACAGCCAGAATTCTTAATTGGTGGGAGGGGGCAAACTACAAATCACATGCACTGACGTCATCAGAAATTTTCCGAAGAGGAACTTTTTATGGGACAAAGATATCGTAAAGTGGAAGATCAGTAGCCGTAACCTGCTTTTTCACGTAACCAGAATTTTGTTGCCGAAGGGATAGAGCTTGAACAAAAAGTTAAAATGTCTGAATTGGGAGACGCGTTAAGTAAACCTCCATAATTGAAACGTATCATGGACAGGAGTTGCAATTTTTTGTAATTCTTTGGAAAATATAGCTATTTTTATGCCATTAAATCGCATTTTGCACGTTTTTAGAGCCAATGGAAAGAAATAAAGTTTTAACATTTGAAAACCAATTGAAAAAATTTAATTTTTCAAAATGCTCTTCTCGACGTATAGTTTCTCTAACGATCTTTTACTAGACAAAATGCATGATTTCATAATATGAATATGAAGTCAGAACAAATGCTTTTTGTTGCCTGAAATGAATATAGTATTCAGATTCAAGAAATAGTGATGTAGTCAAGACCCTGATGGTCGAGACCGAGACCAAGACCCGAGACCAAGACTTGAAAAAATTTTTGAGACCGAGATCGAGACTCGGCGAGTTTGTTCGAGACCGAGACGAGACTTCGAGACCCGAGATTTTAGAAGCAAAACGTATTCGTATTGACTATTGACAACCCTTTTCATGGTTTTTTCTTAAACAAACGGCCAATCGCAATACAGTAGAACGACCATAAACCAAAAAACGAACTTGGGCCATGAACGATCAGAGATTGTTGATGGTGTTGGGCAAAACTTGCTTTTCGCAGAATGTTCTTTATTTCCTGCTTTTTCATCGTCGTACTCTTTATGATCACTATACCCAAATTTTATTATGGCCGAATTACGAGACATAATGCAAATTGTTTCAACGTAAATAATGAAATAATACTTTATAACGAATTAACTCAAACTAAACATAACTGTCACTCGTATTACAAACATATTCTTACAATATGTATTACAAAGATAATCATATAAAATGCATCTTAAATTTGCTTAAGTTTCATTACCAAACTGCTCGTGGATCTAGTAGCGTAGCCAGGGGGAGGAGGGGGCGGGAGGGGCTATAGCCCCTCCCATTGGCCTGTCAACCAAAATGCAAAATAAGACAAATAACACGTTTTTAGCTCTTCTGAGACTGTTTTCTGCGCTGGAATGGACTAAAAAGTGATTTAAAGCATCTTTTGAAACATACAGTATATTCAGGGGAGGGGCTAATTTTTCGAAAATTAAAGTTACAAATCAATGAAAACTTTGAAAAATGCCCAAAAATAAACAATCAGATTTGATCGCTAGTGTAAAAACGCCAAATATAGGTTTATTATAAACTCAGAAATAAAACGGGGAGTGGGGGCTATTCAGTGTTAGTTAATTACCGATCACTTCTCTCAAATATCTTTCCATTAGCCCCCCACCCAATTATTTTTGTTTATAAAATATAGACGAAATCGATTACTGCAAGTGAGTTTTATTGTATGATAGGATTGTATGATTTTGAAGAGAACTGCGATCTATCATTATCCACTTCTCACATAGTCCGTTAATGCAACCAGTTGAATCATGTTGCGCTGCCGATTTCTATGCCACCTTTTAAAAGCATTAGTTTTTATTAAAATAGCTCTAAAATTAAGCTATTTTTGAAAAAAAATGCAGAATTTCGAGCGCTGGGGGCTCCGCCCCCAGACCCCCAATCAAGCCTCCCCATTGCGAATTTCTGGCTACGCGCCTGCGTGGATCAATCTAGAGGCATTTGATTTCGAAGCGAGTAGCTAAATCAAATTAAAATAAAAGCTTTCATAAACTCGCGGCTTAGTGCATGGCATTGAGCAACACTGCACCAAAGAAACATCGCAGCGGGGCGAGACGTTAGCAACACTGCGTCCGATTTTGACGGGACCAAGAATCGAAATGCAGACCTCACGCTCCGATCGCGGTGTCTTTAACTACTAACGCTGACCGGTCGGTTAATTCCAAAATAAAGCGGGCTTGTTAAAGCAGTTGCATTCAGATAGTTATTTTAATGACAAGAAGGCTGTGGTGGAATGTGCGATTGTGTTCATAAACAAGACATCAAGATGAATGATTCAGTAACCTAGTGGTCCTTGTATAAGGCAAACACCGCAATGTATAACAAATACCTGAGTTACGGTATTATTTCTTATCAAGACTTTATTTCTCCGATACCGCCCTGAAAATCTTTCGGGGTCACGCGTCTTCCCCATTCGGTGGCCCATGTTTATACCTCAGGTTTATACCTCAAGCTATTTTAATCTTCACTGGATCTAATTGTTACTCCTTATGTTTGATACTACAAAAAAGCAGTGGTAAAGTAGACTTAAGTTCAATATTCTGAGTCTGCAATCTTAACTGTATCATACTACGAAAGATCTGTTCAACAGAATGAGACTGAAAACAATCACTTTGAGGTCTGAGCTGTCCTGATTAACCTTCCTTGACCAAACCTCATCGCACTGCCATGCTGCCACCTCAAACTCGGTCCACGTGCAAGGAACTTGAACGAGAAAAAGGTTTAGAGCATTTACTAACAGAAAGTAAAAATGTAGACAGCGGCGATTAGCACCTTCAACAAAGATCAATATCAATTAATACTGCTTAAGCGGCTTCTTCCCCTCCAGACTGTTTTACATCACACCTTTCATAAGTAAATAACAAAGACAATAATGAATAACAGGTCAAGCAGTTTTCTCTCACGGCTCTACCTGAGTTTTTTCGAACCTCAAGTATCTCCCACTGAGTAGCCAATTATCAGAAATTGAGATTCTATTGCAAAACTTTGTTTCTCACGATCTCAGTTTAAAAACATTGACGGAAATAAATGAAAATTGACCGAAATGAATAAATAAAGTAGATTGTTGGAAAGCAATTAAAAAGGTGTTAAGAGTTAAGACCTAGAAAGTTAATCGAATCTTTGTTTGCGTTGCTTGTATTAAATAATTAAATTCAAAATTTTACTCCTACGCCTAACCAAGATTTTAAGTCTCAAGACTTCTCATATTTCGAGACCATGACTTTTCGAGACCAAGACTCGAGATCGGGACTTGAAGTTCAAGTCCGAGGCGAGACCGAGACGAGACTTTCAAAAATGTGTCTCGAGACCCGAGACCGGTCTCGAGAACTCCATCACTATCAAAAAATTAGTCACGTTCGAAACTGTTTTAGCAAGTAATCGTAAACGCGACAAGAACACATGTAATTTCTCCGAAAATACAAGTTTGAAAAATGCGCCTAAATGTACCAAACTACTGTATAGAAACATTACGATAGTTGAAGCAGAAATGCTTGACTATCTTTGGGTACAGCTTTAATAAAAAGTTTATTGCAAGGATAAGGTTGTATGTTGGACATTCTTGTTGCATACAGCATTTGAAATGATATCGATTGTGGTATTTTTAAAAAATCGGTTCACAATTCGTTGCCCTATTTTTAATGTAGGTATATCGGTTAGGAACACTTTCATGAAGGCAAAACGCAATGCATTCTAATGTAAATGCACTTGTATTGATCGCAAGGAAACAAAAGTTTGTCACGCTGAAAAGGCGACCCTCTTACGGTTTATGAATAGTTGGAGTATGTGCCGGATTTACGCGGTGAAGTGCCGTGGAGCCTATGGGTTTGGTGGGGACTTCTTTTTTTAATGGTGCAAACATCAACTCTAATTTCTTTCAAAGAAGCGCTTGAAAGGTTTGTCGTCGCATGCGCGCAACTAGGATTTAATCAAGAAGTGGTGCGGGCTTGACCCCCGTAGGTCAAATTGCTTTATTTGAAAAATGTCTCAATAGGACAGCGTGCTGAAAAAATGATGCAACTCATGCGTATCACTGATGGGGTCCGGTGGCGAAGCACCCAGCTGTCGGAGGCTATGAGGGCTGGGGGCAAAGCCCCGAGCCGCTGGGCAATTTTTCTAATTTTTTTTAAAAAAATGGCTATTTAAACGCTATTTGGATCAAATTTCGCACGGACGTTCCTGTTTAGAAACAAGCGTTTGAAAAAATAAATTGCTAAGCTTTGAAATCCGCGTAAAGAGTTAAAATGCTCATATTCTTTATTTCTTCGCGCTCCTTCCTTGTTGAAACGCTTACAATGTTGAATTGAATTTTTTAAAGGACTTGGCTAAGAAGAAAACTGAGCTCCCCTGGCTGCGCCACTGCGTCGTTGGCATAAGCAGGGAAAGAAAAAGATTGTTACTTTAAGCTGATTACGACATTATTCACGCCGACCCGCTTCTTGCTCTTGAAGTAAAGATGCGTCTGTATGACATCAAAATGCAAGAATTAACGTATTTTGAAAGAAAACTGGAAAATTTGACCAAATTAATAATAAGCTATAGATAGTATATATAGAGTTTTATAGGCACAATCAAACCTTCGATTTAACATCCTAAGACATATTGTTTCGGAATCGACATTCGTCTTCTATCCCTCGTCAGTATAGCTAGGACTACAGGTATGAACGTGAGCGTAAAAAGGCAAGGAGTCGCAAATTAGTACCAGATCATAACATGCAATTGGAAATTGCTATTGGCATGCTATTGAAAATTATTTTGAATTGAACTATTATAATTATCTCTTGTAACATTGTGATTACTTAATATTTTGGGGGAAAAAAAGATTGTGGTAAAATCTGGTATTAATTTGCGATTCCTTGCCTTTTTATGCTCATGTTTGTACCTGTTGACCAAACAGTTTCCTTCAAGACAGAAAATTTTAAAGATAATTATGTTTATTTTGTGCAATACCATACAAATACTCACGCCATTATAGAGGTGAATGGTGGAGGTTACGGTGACCGGGCCCCTTGCCCACCCATAAATCTGGCCCTGGTTTGGAGTAATGATAGTAATGATAACACTATTAAAAACAATTATAATTACACAATTTTACATAAGAATCATATGTCAACACATACAGGTTTCAAGAAAAACCTTTTGCGTGATCGCAGCATACGCATAAGCTTAGACGTTTTGGCAGTATTTTACAACCTTAGAAAATCAGGAAAATATGACTTCAAACCTACACTCCGAATTTCTGGACATTCGATTATGTTGAAGTCCAACCTAAATATAGAAATTTTTAACTTAAAAGCTCAAAAAGCATTTGAAAATATGCTGTTCGAAATTAGTTTTACTGAAGAAAGAAGAACTACTTGAGGAAACAAAGCGGTACCCCACAACTTTTTCGGCAATTTTCTTATTTGCTAAAATACGTTTTAATCCATTTAACTCCGTACCATTGGCAACCCTGCATTTCGCAATTTTGCGACATCACAAAAGATGTACTGTACATCAGTACTAGTAGCGTCTACAAGTTCCAGTAGAAGTAGCCAAATTTTTAGATTTGGTTTTACTCACTGCTACCGATTGGTAATTGTGTCTCTTAGTCTGCGAGAATTTTTGCAAAATCATGCCTTTTGTGATGTCTCAAAATTGCGAAATGCAGGGTTGCCGATGGTACGTAGTCAAACGGATTAAATGGTTTGTTCATAAATAAAGAAAATTAAGGAAAAAGATTTGGGCTCCTTTATATTACCTCTAGATAGTTCTCATCTCTTTCAATAAAATCAATTTCGAGTAATATCTCTTTAAAGCAAAAAACAAAACTTTGGACAATTCTATCAAGAAAAATGATCGTGCAGTTTAGTGAATTGCTGGTAAACGATGTGATGAGCTAAAATTGACAGCGCGCAGTGAAATTTTGAAAAAAAAATTTATACAACAGCTGCAGCTGCAGAACAGTATATTTTCATTGTCATAACTAAATTACAAGACTGTACACTGTACATGAACGAAAAAAGCCACACAAAAATTTACATCCGCATAATTATAGCATTGATGTTGAGTATATATCAGCAAAAATATTACAAAATTATTGAGCAAGATTGTAAAAGTTTTCATATTTGGTTGGTAGTTAAAATGCATAACCTAAACTTTGTAACACAAATAATATACAGCAGAATGAAGCAAAATGTTAGGAAGTAAATGACTCGAAAAAGCGTTTCATGAAGACATTCAAAATGAAAACCAACAAACACAACCACGGTGATAGGTTTGCACTCAAAACAACTAAAAATACAGATCACAAAAAGCATTCCACGTTCGTCACTTAAAAAGTTTGATTCTAAGTACTGTTGCAAGTGATCAACTATATACAGTGATGAACTGAATGGTTGAATAGATAGAGCGTCTGCTAATGAAGCGGTAGATGCAAGTTCGATTCCCGTCAAATGACTTTAGAACAAATAAACACGTTTCATGCTAAATCAAAGTAAATACACGCAAAATCTTTTTAAACATTGTACTGGTTTTTACGTTGAATAGCCGTTTTTTTTGTTTTTTTTTTCTAGAAAGTAGAAGATGCTGCTCCAGCTTTAGGTTATATTTAGTGATTTTTGTATAACCCCTATTTTACATATTCACACTAATTGATTTTGTTCAAAATTTTTTAAACTTACATTCACCCTTATCAAAATGAGATCATTTTTCATTGAAATAATGACTTATGGAAGAATCGAAAAAAGTTTGAATATTTAAAACGAAAAGCTACAACAATAAGAGGCAAAGTTTTCCTTGGGTCTGCTGTTGCTGCTGTAAAATAAATTCTTGCTATTCTTTAATTAAATCGACTTAACATTTGACAAAAAACGTACTGCTGATAGTAAGGGCTTAATTAAGTTTTTTATTTAAAGAAGTTAGAAGACGAATTTATGACATACGATAATATTTAGCAACTCCTCGCTACCATGTTCAAAACAATTTTTTCAAGAGCATCAGTGCTTTTAAAACAGACTTTTAAGTGTGCAAGACTACGTAACAGTAGTTTTTGTGCCAAGACCAGTTTTTGAGTCAAGTACAATAGTTTATAGATTAAAAACTGTAGGTCCTCAGTTTGAAATGTATAGTTTACGAAGAGTCTATTTCACCGGAAATTTTTATCAACCGTACTTGTTTATCAGTTCTAATTCAAAGCTAACCTAAGCCCAAATTTTTACTCTAAAACTAACCTCAAATCCAACGTTAACTCAAACCCTACCATTGACCCTTAAAATAAAGAAAAATGCATGAATAACTATATTCCTCTTTTTTTTCTCTTTTTAACTTAAAAATTTTTGGTGAAATAGTCACTTCCACAGTTTAATCGCTGTCACTATGAGAATCCTGATCGTTAATATAAGTGTGCCCTGCGTTCTCTTCCTTGCAATGAAGTACAATTTCGTCGTCGTCGTTAACTGCAACAAACTTGTTGCTTTGGCAATGGTGAAGAATTTCCCTGGAATCATCACTTTTGAAATTTGTCACTAAGTTAAATAATCGACGATCGTTTGCATTAATACGGTTAGGTAAAGGTCGTGGTGTAGAGAGTTCCAATCCGTCTTGGTCCGAGTTACTACGAACAAACTGAAAGTTCTGGTCGTCATCGTCGTCTCTCAAGGCAAATGCGCATAATGTTGAAGTGTTATCGGCACTTGTAACTGGTCGCTGCCACTGACAAAAGTGCCTGCCTTCGGCTTGAATCTCAATTTGCCTACTCCGAAGATTTTTTCCCCACTGATTTCCAGCTTCGGTTGTGGCTATAGTTTTCTTTCTGCTGTCTCTGGTGTTTAAACTTATAGAGAGTGATTCGTTTGTGGACGTACCGGTATCACAGTTTGTTGTTGAATCGTTGCAGCATGCCATAATCGCTTAAATTACACAAATAATGTTTAAAGCTATCTTATTGAACAAACCTGAAACTATTCAAAAAAGTTGGTCAAGCATAGTTACGCGTTTGTCTTAGGAGCAGAAGGTCTGACGTTCAAATCTCGGGCCGGTCAAATTGGACACAGTCTTGCCAACGGCTCGCCACTGCTGCAACAATTCTTCAAACAGCAAGTGCAATGAAAGATTTGATTTGACTCTTATAAGTGTCACAGCCAATCAAGCAAAACTTAAAATTTTTTGTTTGAAGTTCTGTGACTTGAAAAATTTTCTTTGCTTGATAAAGAAATTTTTAAGCCTACTGACCGCTGGAAAGAAGAAATTAAGATATGTGTCTCGTTGTGTTTTTTGTACTAATCGTGGGGATTTGTTAATTTAAATATTCAGTGAAAAACGTTGGGTTTAAACAATTAGCTTTGGATTTGGAATATACGTAATTTAGTAACTTTCTACCAATTTTGATTCGTTTTTAAGCAAATAATTAGACTTAATAACAAAGCAATTAGTTACATTAATTTCAATTGCCCATCTCCAGTCATTTGAAATAAATATGCCGGTCCTAAAACTGTTACACCTAACAGGGAATCGAATTTAATTCCAAAGCTTAATACTTCTGCTTATTTCATAACTTTTTATTTAGAATATGATCACTTACGGTTCTTTTGCGAAATTTTGTTTCCCAGCTTTACCTCTACGTAAATGTTTAAAGTCATCGATTTTCTCTTTCACCAACCCAAAATAATAAGAGTAACAAATTAAACCCAGTGTTCCCAGCGAGAGCGCCTTAAAAAAAATTTTTTTTATAGAGGAAAAACATCAAAGCTGCGCATTTTTGGCAAATTGTAAACATCAAAAACACAAAAAAACGGGTGTTACAATAGCTTGAAAACGTTTTTTATGGATAACACCTTTCTTCCACTTTTCTTCGAGTAGAATTTAAATGGAGACCTTTTTGTTTTGAGATCACAGTCTTCTTTTTTAACCTCTTTTTTCGCTTGCCCTTTTATTTCAGTAATTTCCATCAGATTTTCATCAAAACACGAGGTTTGCCCCCAAAACAATTTAAATTAAATCTTCAACAAACATCAGATCATAAGTCAAAAACATTATATATGATGCAATTACATCAACGCTGAGAACACTAATTTAACCCAACGGCAACTGCTGCACTTTTATATCGTTTCCAGACTCTGAAACTTACATATTTTTGAAAAAAGGGTAGGTGAATGAATCATAACGCCGTAGACAATACCAGCATAAACAATGTACGTGTTTCCGGCAGTGAAGTTTGCCCACAGAATTGACAATACGAAACCAACAACGCTTTAAGCGACAGGATGATGTTAAGCTTTCTTTTTTGTAAAAAATTCTGCATATTTTTGGCTGAGGCTGGCTGTTGTTAAATTTTTACAAATTTTTAGTTTCATTTGTTCTTAATTTTTTTTGAAGAATGAAGTCACACAAATTTATTTTTGCATGGTAAAAAGCTGTTTATTGTTCTAGATCATGATTGCCATTAAACAAATCAACAATGACAATACGAAAAAGCCAAGAAAACTCTGCTGATTGCTTACAAATACGTTGTACTAAATCGTGTTCATAGTTGTTGTTTTTTTTTGTACAGGCCGAGGCTGGCATTGTTCTTAAATTTTTAGCAAAAATAAGCCTCGTGTTCTTATACTATTGTTGTTATAAAAAAAGTGAATTTTGTCTTTATGTTTTTCTTACCGATAATTTTGCTCGCTCGTAAATTTTTACTGATAAACCTTTTTAAAAACCAAACTTTTGAATTCAAACCAACTTGAAATTGAGTTATATTTATTCAAAAATAACCTTTAAAAAACTAAAGATTTTGAGGTAAAAAGAAGTATTAAATTTTAAAGGAGCATTAAGGTCTACTTTTTGAGTTTTAACACTAGACATGTAAAAAATAATTGATTACCAATGTTTTTGTCTCGTTTTTCGTTGTTTAGTAATAAATAACTTTAGAGGGATAGATTTTGACTTTACGGGAAAAAATCGGCTCAGGCAACATGACAAGGTCAAATTGCAATTATGATTTTAAACGAGCTTTGTCAGATTGTAGGTCTCAGTTACGAAGAATCTGGGTTTCTGCTGTGACTTTAATGAGATAAACTGCTTTTAAAATCTAAAAATAGGCTGTCTTATTGGTTTGAGTTTGCTATTTTAGCTAAAACATGTGTGATTTGCTGCGCTAGGAAAGAAACGAAAAATAAGCCTAGGCTGGTTGGCTAGCATAGCCTACTTACAGTGGAGGGCAAATTACTGCACAAAAGTAATGAAAGTACTTCACTAAAAATTACTTAAAGTAATGAAATTACCGTAGTCGTTACTTCTCAGAAAAAGCAGTAAGTATTTTGTCGTTACAAATTACTTTGAATGAAACATTGAGCCAAAATGACAGTTGTCTGTGTTAACTTTTCTGATAAGGCCGTATGAGAGAAAATGTTGGGTCTTGTCTATGATTCAAGCACCATTACGATATGCATAAATTGCATATACAATGATCAGATAATGGCTTTCGTTAATCATTATGCTGCCTCTTCGACACGGTTCAGAGTTAAAGAATATCATTTTAATTATTCTACCTAAGTGAGTACAGAATTGTTTGAAAACTAAGTAGGTTTTGATCTTCGGATTATTTGTTTCCGCGATCAAAGATTATACCATATAAATCTTCGGCTTTTCGTGCGCTAAAGCTAGGCCTTCTACATCTACGTTATGAAGCAAAATCAAGCAATCAAAATTTAACAATTTTGGTTGATTCAGAAGCTGAAGTATTCTCTTCAACAGCAATTGCAGCATTACAACTCTCTGCAATTGGTCTGGAACTTAATTCTAGGCTTACTTGCATTATGGACACAAACTGATCCATTTTTTTGGGACAATCTTAAAATCACGCTTTTGGTAATTCCCTCATCGCAATTTTTTTTAACTTCTTATTTTAATAGTGATTACCAGTATTACTGTAATTTTTCGTTACTAACTAACTTACTAACTCTATGATAAAAAGTTTATAAAAGAAAGATGTCAGACGGACGTAATTGTAAGATTCTTATTGTTTTCTACACTTTTATCTTTTTGAAAAGTTGGTTGGTGGTACAGAACTTGAGAATTGCTTTGATTACAATTCAAAGATGTGAACATTTTAATCAAAGCAATATTTATATTTCTTTTTCTGATTTTGTTTGAATTATATTGCACGAAATGTTTTCCAATTTTTTGTTGTACAGTATATAGTTGGCTAGTTGGTATGACTAAAATTTTACTTATTGCAGCATAAATGGAACAATATATTGCTACTCAGTTAGTACCTTTATCTTTTCGCATGGATTTGGAATGTGACGCTACGCGGTTTTGGATAAATGCTAACTTGAAATACTCTAGGAACAGGCCTGCACAACTCGCTGCAGTACAAGAGCCACAACTACGCAAACATAGGCCAACTTGTCGCGGGCTGTGTGATCAGGGCCTCAGAGAGAAAATTTTTCCAGGTGATAAGAAGGTCTATACCGGGCCCCCAAATCTTGTTGGGCCCCCAAGCCTTATCGGGGCCCATACCGTTAAATCATTATTTGTCGGATGGATGTAAATCTTCATTTAAATGTGAGGGAATAATGATATTCGCATACAGTTAGGACCTATGAAAAACACAACAACATAACTGGACATAAAAATGGGTTTAAATCCAGCTAGGGGGTCTGGGGGAGCGCTGTGAGCTCCCCCAGCGGGGTCCGGGGCGGAGCCCCGGAAGCTTTAGCACTTTTAATGTTTCTCAAGGATAAAATACAGCATTTGATCAACATCCCAGTACCAGACTTGCTTACATTGACAAGCAGAAAACATGATATACTTGAAATAAAGTATGTGAAGTGGGGGATGATGACATTGACACAATATTATACAATACAATGACTTTAATACTGAAAATCCAAATATTTTACTGATAAAAGTTTTAAGAAATCATCTGCAATCATAGACTTCACAAACCCAAATACCTATTAAACTCATACAGATAGAGTGAGTTAGTAAATTACGGTAGTATAGTATGTCAACTTTGACTCCGCTCTCTGTGGTTGAAATGCTTTTGGATCTTTGGAAACGTGGGCCCTCGTACATTGTGATACTGCAGAATTAGGGCTCACAAGTCAGAGAAATGTAATAAAACGTTAATTTCGGTGCAAGTGTATGGCTTTTGATACATTTTCCTCTGTTTTTAATCAAACCGGCCACTATTGGATGCCCTAATAAAGGCTGTGTAGCAAAAATAGCCACCAATTAGCAGTACTGAATAGGCTGACTGATATTTTTGCCAGTGGCGGATTTAGGGGGGGGGGATGGGGGGGATGCATCCCCCCACCAGCCTAAAAGTTACGATTTTGGCCGAAAAATCAGCTCTATTTTGAATAATTCGGCTCCATTTCGGGATGCATCCCCCCCACCGACCTAAACGTAACGAATCCGGCCGAAAAATCAGTCTCAATTTTGGTGAAGACCCTTTTCTTTTTTTTTTTTTGGAGACCACCTGGTTTTGGGCGAAAAAAACGTTTGAATTTCCGATTTCGGCAGAAAAATCACTCTCAACTTTGGTGAAGACATCCGAATTTTTGAGGTTTTGTGCTTCAAATCCCCCCCCACCAAAATTTTCTGGATCCGCCACTGATTTTTGCTGTAGGCAAGTTTGATTAGGGTGTTATGGTGTGATACCAAAACTTAACACGGAAACCTGAACTCTTCCGGGCCCCTTGAGCCCGGGCCCCACTAGGCCCGGGCCCGGGTACGATGTACCCCCTGAATCCCCCTCTCGCAGGCCCTGCGTGTGATTTTGCTGTTGTAGCTACCCACCGTTACGGCGAAACGTCTTTTGATCGTGGAAAAGTAAAAGACTATCGTTACCTCTTTACCTGCATGCTAAAACACCTAATTGTAGTATTTTGGTAGGCAGTAGCTACAGTAACTCTGGTAGCAGTAGCACTTTCATTGATCGAAAGTTTAAAAAAATTTTGTTTGGAGAAAAGATTGGTAACTCAACTTTATGCTTTAAGTCTTTTTTCATTAGCATCTCGTTCAGCAAGATTCGGATGTTGTGTCTCAAAATAGCGTCTAAGATTATTTCTTTTGGAACTGAATCCACATTTCGGCAAACCAAACACAGTACTTTTGAGTTTACAACTGTAAACAAGACAGTATTCGTGTGTCCATTTTGAGTTCAGCACTCTGCCCTATCTTTTAATGTTTCTTTTCTTGTTTTCAGTTATTGTGGTATGCTACACAAGTAACACAGCTAACTGCTAGCTGACAAATAAACTGAAAATAAAAATGCTGGTTAAAAAAGCACACGCCATAGATTCTAGTTTTACTCACATGCACACAATTTCATCAGCTATCACATTACAATACGACAAATATGAATTGCTTGAAAGAGATTATGCTTGAGAACTCGTGAAATCATTTCGAGGACTGCAATGAAAGGTTTCGCAGGGCCGTATGTTGTGCAGGCCTGCTCTAGAAAGTATAAATTATTGAGATCGTTAGATCGATACCCGTTATTTACATGATTAATTTTATTCATCAGCGTGGCCGAGAGGGTGAAGGCGTCGTTTTTACGACGATCCTGATTGCATGATCTGGGTTCAACCCAAACCCTGGTCACATTGTTGCGTTCTTGAATGAGACGCTTTGCGATGATTATCTCTACTTGGTGACTTCGAACAAGCAGCAAATTCAGTGGACAAGAATTCGAAGAATTCCACAGGAACATTGGATCACTGTAAACTTCTAAGCAGATGCGTATTCCTCCAAGCACGAAGTAGTCATTGCAAAGAAGTAGCCATTGCAAAGAACGTCCAATATTTAGCGTCTGACGCTGTACGGTGACAGAAGAATAAACATGCGCTACAACAACCAAAACTTTTTTATCTGCACTATTGTGCATTTAACAGCACCTAATCTGTCAGTATTACACAAAAAAAAACTTTCGTAAATAAAACTACTACTTATTGTATTACACACGCAAACTGACACCAAAATATAACTGTGAAACTATAAAAGTTGACCGTGATTTTTCTAATGGTATTACGCTTGTGCTGCTTACTATCGAATTCATCGTCTTTTTTGATGCGGAGAGATATGCGGCCAATGACACGACCATGCATCTTCTCAGATACAAACTGTTTTGATTGGTTTGAAATCTAACATAAGCAGCAAGTCAAGTGTTACTCCTCGATAGCGCCAGAACGGCGACGTCATCACAAACTTGTAGCGAACTGATACGCAGCGCATTATTTCAACTGCAAACACTTTTTTGTGATCTACATCTTGTCTGCAACTAACATTTAAAAAGTAATTTGTAATTAGTAATTTTGACACCTCGAAAAAAGTAATAAAATTACCACAGAAATTACAGTGATGGCCAAAAGTTTAGAGCCTCTCCTGTGGCGGATCCAGAAAATTTTGGTGGGGGGGATTTGAAGCACAAAACCTCAAAAATTCGGATGTCTTCACCAAAATTGAGAGTGATTTTTCGGCCGAAGTCGGAAATTCAACCGTTGTTTTCGCCCAAATTCAGGTGGTCTCCAAAAAAAAAAAAAAAAAAAAAAGGTCTTCACCAAAATTGAGAGTGATTTTTCGGCCGAAATCGGAAATTCAAACGTTTTTTTCGCCCAAATTCAGGTGGTCTCCAAAAAAAAAAAAGGTCTTCACCAAAATTGGGACTGATTTTTCGGCCGGATTCGTTACGTTTAGGTCGGTGGGGGGGGATGCATCCCGAAATGGAGCCGAATTATTCGAAACAGAGGCTGATTTTTCGGCCAAAATCGTTACGTTTAGGCTGGTGGGGGGGGATGCATCCCCCCCATCCCCCCCCTAAATCCGCCACTGCTGACGTGTTATGTTATGATATCATAAAATGTTTTCAATGTCGTAGACGACGTTCTTGAAACATAATCAGTTTATTAAGAACAATGTACTAAGAAAATTAATAATAAGCTATAGACAGTATACAGAGTCTTATAGGCACAATCAAATCTATGATTAACAGCCTAAGACATACTGTTTCGGAATCGACATTCGTCTTTTGTTCCTCGTCAGTATAGCTAGGACTACAGGTATGAACATGAGCGTAGAAAGGCAAAAAATTGCAAATTAACCAGATCATGACACAATTTTTTTTTTTTTTTCCAAAAATATAAAGTGACCACAATACTACAAGAGATAATTCTAATAGTTCAATGCAAAATAATTTCCTATAGCATGCCTTAGACAGCTGTTTCGCCCAATCTCAGGGCTCATCAGTAAGGCTAGCAAGGCCAAAAAGGACAAATATCACCAGTGATAAAAATCTTCAAAACAAGCATCTTTACCAATTTACCAATCAATGAAAAAATCTTTACCGATTACGTTTGTAATAAATAAATCTTTACCCATCATTCCGTCAATTTTGCCAAAATAGATAAATCTTAGCTGAAAAATCCTTACTCAATAAAACTAGAGCTATTAATTAAATCTTTACCGAATGAAGCTATTGCAATAAATCAAATCGTTACCGACTAAAGTACAAATCTATCGCAGAAGAGCGATAGCCTAGCTAACAAAATAAATGAACCTTGACCGAAAAATTTTACCCAAAGAAACTAAAGCTATTAATTAAACTATTACCGAATGAAGCTATTGCTATAAATTAGATCTTTACCGACTAAAGTACAAATCTTACCTTACATCTCTCAGAAGAACGATAGGCTAGCTAACTCTCTACTCTCCTCATAGCTCGCCTTAAATGGCTACGTCTCCAGTAGGCTGAAAGGCTCAAAACTAGTGCCAAAATTCAGACTAGAGCTAAACTAGGCTAACAATCTATAGAAATGAAACGCTATCAATACCCTCTGCTCTCCTCGTAGCTCGCCTAAAATGGCTACGTCTCCAACAGGGCCGAGACGGATCTAAACTAGAACCAGTGACTCGCAGTAGTATGTACAGTGACTCAACAATGACAATTTATTAAGAACAATGTACTAAGAAAATTAATAATAAGCTATAGACAGTATACAGAGTCTTATAGGCACAATCAAATCTATGATTAACAGCCTAAGACATACTGTTTCGGAATCGACATTCGTCTTTTGTTCCTCGTCAGTATAGCTAGGACTACAGGTATGAACATGAGCGTAGAAAGGCAAAAAATTGCAAATTAACCAGATCATGACACAATTTTTTTTTTTTTTTTCCAAAAATATAAAGTGACCACAATACTACAAGAGATAATTCTAATAGTTCAATGCAAAATAATTTCCTATAGCATGCCTTAGACAGCTGTTTCGCCCAATCTCAGGGCTCATCAGTAAGGCTAGCAAGGCCAAAAAGGACAAATATCACCAGTGATAAAAATCTTCAAAACAAGCATCTTTACCAATTTACCAATCAATGAAAAAATCTTTACCGATTACGTTTGTAATAAATAAATCTTTACCCATCATTCCGTCAATTTTGCCAAAATAGATAAATCTTAGCTGAAAAATCCTTACTCAATAAAACTAGAGCTATTAATTAAATCTTTACCGAATGAAGCTATTGCAATAAATCAAATCGTTACCGACTAAAGTACAAATCTATCGCAGAAGAGCGATAGCCTAGCTAACAAAATAAATGAACCTTGACCGAAAAATTTTACCCAAAGAAACTAAAGCTATTAATTAAACTATTACCGAATGAAGCTATTGCTATAAATTAGATCTTTACCGACTAAAGTACAAATCTTACCTTACATCTCTCAGAAGAACGATAGGCTAGCTAACTCTCTACTCTCCTCATAGCTTAGGCGAGCTACGAGGAGAGCAGAGGGTATTGATAGCGTTTCATTTCTATAGATTGTTAGCCTAGTTTAGCTCTAGTCTGAATTTTGGCACTAGTTTTGAGCCTTTCAGCCTACTGGAGACGTAGCCATTTAAGGCAAGCTATGAGGAGAGTAGAGAGTTAGCTAGCCTATCGTTCTTCTGAGAGATGTAAGGTAAGATTTGTACTTTAGTCGGTAAAGATCTAATTTATAGCAATAGCTTCATTCGGTAATAGTTTAATTAATAGCTTTAGTTTCTTTGGGTAAAATTTTTCGGTCAAGGTTCATTTATTTTGTTAGCTAGGCTATCGCTCTTCTGCGATAGATTTGTACTTTAGTCGGTAACGATTTGATTTATTGCAATAGCTTCATTCGGTAAAGATTTAATTAATAGCTCTAGTTTTATTGAGTAAGGATTTTTCAGCTAAGATTTATCTATTTTGGCAAAATTGACGGAATGATGGGTAAAGATTTATTTATTACAAACGTAATCGGTAAAGATTTTTTCATTGATTGGTAAATTGGTAAAGATGCTTGTTTTGAAGATTTTTATCACTGGTGATATTTGTCCTTTTTGGCCTTGCTAGCCTTACTGATGAGCCCTGAGATTGGGCGAAACAGCTGTCTAAGGCATGCTATAGGAAATTATTTTGCATTGAACTATTAGAATTATCTCTTGTAGTATTGTGGTCACTTTATATTTTTGGAAAAAAAAAAAAAAATTGTGTCATGATCTGGTTAATTTGCAATTTTTTGCCTTTCTACGCTCATGTTCATACCTGTAGTCCTAGCTATACTGACGAGGAACAAAAGACGAATGTCGATTCCGAAACAGTATGTCTTAGGCTGTTAATCATAGATTTGATTGTGCCTATAAGACTCTGTATACTGTCTATAGCTTATTATTAATAATCAGTTTGATTTAAGCATTTCGCGATTTAGATGTAAAAAACAAACCCACGTGTAAAATTTGAAGTACTTTTGGGAGTTGAATTTCACTCACAGCGGCAATTTGGTAGAATTGCAAAAGCGACATTTTGGTAGACAAATTACCATATAAAAAAATTGTACCTTATTGCGCAGTTGCAGTGACCATGCAATTTATATATTTATTCACAGAATTATTTTCAGTTTAGTTACTGAAGATGACTAACCATCCCAAATCGATCTTGCTTTTTATTTTCAAGAAAGATCTGGTTTTACATTTTGGCAGATTCTCCGTCAAACCACCAATACTGTAAAATTGAACTACCGGTACGGCCTAATTTTAAAACTTAACTCTATGATGACTTCGCTAACTCAAATAAAATTTTTGCAAAGAATTTTGACAATCATCAACTCACATGTTTGATTTCATGCTTCCATAACCTATTACATCGTTTTCCTTTAAAATGCGTTAGAAAAGTAGTCCGTGTAAAATAGGATTAAGTTCAAACTGTTATGTACAGTATGTTATCCTAGTATGTTGACTCCTCAACAATTACGTTTTCATGGCGAAATTTCGTTTACCTCTGTAGCGCGCGGAAGAAATTTAATTGCCCATTGTCTGTGTTTCTAATACAAAAGTTTCCTTTTCTTGATTCTTCTTTCTTCCTTCAAATTAACAAATTCTTACTTGAAAGAAATTTGGAAAATTAGCAAACAACTGTAACTTAACGTAGCAATTTCTGTAAATCAAATTTTAATTCATCAAAGCACCAAACCAACACAAAAACTGAAGGTCGAGTTAAAACGAAATCCGGTTTTTAAAGCAATGCAAAATCAAAATGTACGCTTGCTTGATTAGTGCAAAGCGCACGTAGTGTAAATGAAACAAGAAATAACACTTCATGTGAATCTGCAAAAATAAAAAAAAACGAGTTCAAATCTAACCAAGAACACTTTATCTCCATCACCACTATCTGCAAAGTCAAAGATTCGATACCCAAGTTTACCCTGCTAGCAAGTACGAAACTTACTGAAGACTTTCATACTGTTTAACCTCTGAAAGCAAAACTTTTAACAAAGGCTGTCATAATAGCTCTTATCCACGGAGATTACATTCGGCGACAGTTTCGTTTCCGACAGTGTATTACGCAAGGAATTAATGACACGAAACTCACACAGCATTCTAAATCCTGTACGTAACTTGATGGTGTTTATTTTTAATTGTTGTTTGATACTCTGTTTTCATATCCTTGTTATGAATAATCATGGACACTTTTGGTATTTCGGGTTGAATATCTTAAGAAAAAACTTTTTAGTTCAAACTAACTGAATTTGAGGCATAGGCGTAGCCAGGATTTTTGATTGGGGGGAGCCCAAACCACAAATCACACGCAATGACATCATCAGAAATTTTCGAAAAAGTAATTTTTTGTGGGGCAAAGATATCGTAGAATGGAAGATCTGAAGCCGTAGACTGATGGCACTTTGCCAGGATTTTGGTAAAGAGAGAGGGCGAAAACTAATTGTTGAAAAGTGTAAAAGTCTAACTTGGAAGACGTGTTGAGTAAGCTAGTGTACTCAAACGCATCACAGACGGGGGTCTGGGGGTGGAGCCCCCAGCCGCCGGTGGCTATGGGGGTCTGGAGGCAAAGCCCCCAGCCGCTGGGCGATTTTTGTAAGTTTTTGGAAAAAAAAGCTATTTAAATCCCATTGGATCATATTTCGCACGAGTTCAGAGCCATTTCAAAGAACTAGATTTTTAACATTTCAAAGCCAATCGAAAAAATTTTAATTGTTCAATCCTCTTTTTGCAATTAAACCCCAAAACACTCTTAGAATCTTGCATTATGGTGTAAAATGTTAATTGTAGTTAAGTGATTTGGTCTACAGGGGGAAGTAACGAACATTGCCTCCTGCAATACTTTAGCAGTAAATAATTAAGTTCATAATAACGTTAAACGAGGGCCTGGGGTGGCAACCTTTAGGTCAAAACTCTTAGATTTCTCACAGGTTTTGCATATAAATTGTTAAAAATTTGCATTAAGGGACCCCTGGCCCGGGAACCTTGGTCGTCAGTCAGGGGCCCTTGGGCTCCCTGGTTGCCAGTTAGAGGCCCCGTAGCCCCTTGCTTGTCGGTTAGGGGCCCAGGTCCCATGGTTGTTAATTATGGGCCCTGGGGCTCCCTGGTCGTGAGTTAGGGGCCCCGGGGCCCCTGGTTGTCAGTTAGGGACTCCAGGACCCCTTGGTTGTTGGTTAGGGGCCCTGGGGCCCCTGATCGTCAGTTAGGAGGGCCCCGGGGCCCCTCATTGTCGGTTAGGGGGCTCCTGGCCCCCTGGTTGTTGGTTAGGGGCCCCCTAGTTGTTAGATAGGGGCCCTGGGGCTCCCTGGTTTTGAGTTAGGGGCCCCGGGACCCCCTGGTCGTTAGTTAGGCACTCCGGGGCCCCTGGTTGTTGGTTAGGGGCCCCCTGGTTGTCGTTTAGAGGCCCCATGGTTGTCGGTTAGGGGCCTGGGCCCCGCTGGTTGTCAGTTAAGGTGCCCCCTGGTTGTTGGTTAAGGGTTCCTTGGTTATTAGTTAGGGGCCCTGGGGCCCCTAGTCGTCAGTTATGGGCCCCCTGGTTTTCAGTTAGGGGTCCCGTACCCCCTGGTTGTCGGTTAAGGATTCAAGGGCTCCCTAGTTGTTAGTAAGGGCCCCCTGGTTGTTAGTTGGGGGCCCCGGGACTCACTTGTTGTCATTAATATTATTGTTAATTACTGTTATGTGCGTAATTACTGAAAAAAAAACTGCAACTAAACATCGCCAGGCTATGTTGTCATAACTTTTTGTCCTTAGTGGTATTTTGATTGGGGGGGGGCCGGGCCCCCTGGAGCCCCCCCTGGCTACGCCTGTGATTTGAGGTACTCAAACCAAATCCCAATAGCTGCTATAAAATTGAAGTCACTTGGGTTAGAGGAAGCTTCCCATTTTGAGATCTGCTTAAGCACTTTAACCAAATTTGGGCATTTTTTGCTCTATTTACCTTAAATGACATCATGCAAGACGTTTTTACGACGTAATCATTTTGACTCAACATTTCCTGATTCAAATTTTACAAACAAAGCTATACTTGTGTTGCAATGGGGTTAAAGCCATTTTCACACTAAATCACTTTTACCGGTGATGGTCGAGCGGAAACGTATTGGTCTCTGGAGCGGAAAGTTTGAAATTCAAAGTTTCGGTCGATCAAATCGGGCACAGTGTCGGCAACGGCTTACCATCGCTGCGACCTTTTTTTCGGAAGTGGCTGTTTTAGGTGGGCGCAATGGCGCAAACTCGTTGCAGGCTTTGATTTTTGATTTGATTCTTTTTTTAACTCATTGATTATTATCGACTGGTTGACCTAACTTAATGTTGAGGGGGAGAAATGGTTTGACATTTCGAAAACCCTTAATTATATGGCGTTTAACAACAAAAGGAAGATGACTTAATATAAAGCAAAGAGCCAAAACGTGAGCGAACATTTTTTACTGAACGTTTCAAGACATTACTAGTCTCATCATCAGCAGATAAATGATATAGGCAACAGCAACTTGTCACGAGCAAAGCACAGGAAAAAAAAACGGCAAAGCAATGACGCATAACAAAAAAGGAATCGAGCGTAAAATTAAAAGCAATAATTGCTTTTAATTTTACGCTCGATTCCTTTTTTGTTAATTGCTTTTAATTTTACGCTCGATTCCTTTTTTGTTATGCGTCATTGCTTTGCCGTTTTTTTTTTTCCTGTGCTTTGCTCGTGACAAGTTGCTGTTGCCTATATCATTTATCTGCTGATGATGAGATTAGTAATGTCTTGAAACGTTCAGTAAAAAATGTTCGCTCACGTTTTGGCTCTTTGCTTTATATTAAGATTACTTAAACGTTCCAATCATTATGCTCCGAAGATGACTTGTGTTATCCTTTCTTTTCAGCAATGAATGATTTTGCTTTTATTTAACAATGAATGAGTTTGTATATAGCGCATACTTTCTGTATCCCAGCAGTTGCATTTTACACCAGAGTTCTAAACGGGCCGACTAGTTCAGGCCTAAACCCGGCCCGAACCCGAAGACTAGTTAGAAGCCCAAATCATGCCCGAAAAAAAAACGAAAGTTAAGTTAGATCTGGAAAATTTAGCAATGTTGCAAAGTTATTTTGATTATATTTTTGTGCACCTAAGACAAAAAGCACGTCTCAGGCCCGAATTAAAGGCGGCGAATCATTCAGCCAATTCTGGTGGTTTATAATATCTAAAATTGAACTATAATTTTTGATTATTTTTGTTTTAATTTTGAGGCTGCGGTTGCAAAGATATTCAACAAATACAAAAAGATATCCCCCAAAAAAAGTTTTTGAAAACTCGTAGTTTTGTTCTTCCCGCCAAAACCAAAGTTCTCTAAACTAATAGGTTTACGGTGGTTTTTGCGGGAAGAACAAAACTACGAGTTTCCAAAAACTTTTTTCTGGGATATATTTTTGCATTTGTTGAATATCTTTGAAACTGCAGCCTCAAAATTAAAACAAAAAATATCAAAAATTATAGTTCAATTTTAGCTATTATAAACTACCGAAATCGGCTGGATGATTCACCGCCTTTAAGCCCGAAATTTTTGTCAACTTTAGGGTCGAACCCGACCCGAAAAGCCCGGCCCGACTTACAACTCTGTTTTACATTATTGCTTAATTTACACATATTTAGTTTTATCAATGATTCAAATAGCTCAAGCCATTTTTTCAAACTTGTAGAAAGTATAATGAAGCTCTGGGACCTATGTCTTATGAAACTGATTTTCTGAAGTGATGTATAGCCAAATCTTAAGTTAGCAATGAAGTAATATACATCTATAACGAACTGGGATGCAGAAATTTTGCACTAAACATTCATTTCTTCATTATTGAGTTGAAAAAAGTTCAAATTCCCTTGCCTTCTTTCATTGTTAAAAGGAAGAGTAAAACAAAAGTGTCATCTTTTTTTTAACGCCTTACTATGAGATTTTCAAAATGTGGTATCGTTCGACCGAGGAAATTGTCGGCAGCGTGGCCGAGAGGGTAAAGGCGTCGTTTTAACGACGATCCTGATCGCATGATCTGGGTTCAACCCGCACCTTAAATGAGACGCTTTACGATGATTATCTCTGCAAGGTGGCTTCGAACAAGCAGCAAATTCAGTGGACAAGAATTCGAAGAAATCCAAAGGAACATTGGATCACTGTAAACTTCTAAGCAGGTGCGTATTCCTCCAAGCACGAAGCAGACATTGCAATGAAAAGTGCACGGAACATCCAAGATTTAGCGTCTGACGTTGTCCGGTGGCAGGAGAATAAATATGCGCTACGACAACAACAACAACAACAATTCGATGCGGCCATAGGTTACCTAAATCAAGGGTTTGAAAAAAGAGTACAAGAAATTATACGTGCGTTACAAAGTCACCTTGTTTAGCTTCTAAAATCTATGACATTGTGATACAATTACGAACAGACTAGGAGCATAACCATTTCCTAATTTGCAGTTCAAATAAGTTTTAAAAATTGATAACGTTTTGTATTGCTGTTATTTTTTTCTATCTATCAAATCAAATCTTTTATTATACTCGTTGCATTACGCCGAAGTGTGTAACGATTTTGCGGGGCCCATTTCCGTGTCATTGCGCCTGGGCAAATTTCAAAGGAATGTTGCAGCGTTGGCGAGCTGTTTGCAAAACTGTGTCCGAATTAAACGGCTCGAGATTTGAACCGAAAAGTTTGACGTCCTTCGTGGTCGACTCCTAGGAAATCAGAACGACTTCCACTGGCAGTTAGGTGGCCAAATCAACCACCAACCCTGCAGCCGCAATGCAGCTCGAGTCACAAGATGCACAGAGCTGGAAAGCGCTGTTTCGAGCTTTTAGCTCTCATCGGCAGCCCTCAGCTTCTCTAATCAAAGGTATTCCCCAGCCGGACAAGACTCTAGGTCGAACTGGACAAACTTGAATGGCTTGCACAGTGGCAGAGGCTTTGTAGGGAATAAACGATTTTTCACTTGTGACTCGAGCTGCTTTGCGGCTGCAGGGTTGATGGTTGATTTGGCCACCGAACAGCCAGTGGAAGCCGGTCTGATTTCCCAGAAGTCGACCACGAAGGACGTCAAACTTTTCGGTTATGATTTCCATGGTCATACAGAGGGGAACCCTTGTAGTAGGGATAGCCTATGGCTGTCTTTACTACACGGGTCCAGCGATTTCTCACTTGTTTTTTTAAAGTACCACAAGTGAAAAATCGTTTATTCCCTACAAAACGTCTGCCACTGAGCAAGCCATTAAGGTTTGTCCTGTTCGGCCAAGAGTCTTGGCCAGCTGGGGAATATCTGTGATTAGAGAAGCTCAGGGCTGCTAATGAGAGCTAAAAGCTCAAAACAACGCTGTCCAGCTCTGTGCATCGCGTCTTGAACCTCAGACCTTCCGCTCCAGAGATGAACGCATTAACTTTCGACCAACTGGCCGGTTATGATATCAGGCGTTTAAGGCTATTTATATTTTTACTTTGCTTTTTTTGTTTTTCAAACTGGTCCATCCACCAAATAAAACAAGCGTTACTCCCCTAATTAATATCTGTAAATAGCTTCCAAAATTTTGTCTATTCCCTATGCCGTCCACAAAAAATATTGTGCGAGTCCAAGTACGGCACATAATAATGGGTCACGAATACCATTTTTAACTACAGTAATAACACTTTAATTCAGTTGTGGTTTTAAACACAAGAGTAAAAGTCATTTTGCCACTAGAAGCATTTACCCAGTAATAGTAAAAAAATTTGGTATGGACTTTAGCTAATTTACATGAACTCGGACTAGTGATGTAAATAAAAAAAACGAAGCTTGTTTTTTTTTTAAAAAACGGTTTTTTTGCTTGTTTTTTTGGTTTCAAAAAAAACATTGTTTTTTTTTATTTTAATTGTTATTTTCAAATAATATCACATTGTTGTTTTGTAACACTCTTTAGTGAGCCGGTCCTGAAAACCGTGAAAATCTTTAACAGGTTAAAAGTTTGAAAAAAAGACATCAAAACTAATAATTCCTTATTGATGGATTGCACGTGACGTCATCACGCTGCTAGTCAAACCGCTGAACGTCAAAATTGCGCATCGGCCCTATGTAAATGCATGCAAAAACAGTGATAGTTAAGATATAGGGCGTATTTTTTGGCTTTAAATCAGTTGATTCTTTGTAACATCAAAGTTAAATTGCAGATAAAAGCTTGCAAAAACTGAAAAAGAATTTAATTAGTCAGAATTCGGTTTTTGTTTGCTTTTTTCAGTGATGTAAATTCGGCTTGCTGTCTAGTAACCACGAGAATTATGTAATTAAGATGGTGGTATTTATCTTCGGTTATCAAATCATGATCAAATTCGAGGTTATTATTGACGGCGCTGAAATAGAACAGTTGTATCTCCTTCATTTGTGACAAAATTAGCACTTCTTTAAACTTTGGTAATTTTATAAGTCTATTTTGCAGGATCTATGTTGATTGTTTGGATTTAGTGTTGTTATTAACGGCTAGCGCTACGGTTGCTTATAAGTCAAAACGCATAAACTGTTGTTTTCATTGAGTTATATTTCGTAGGTATGTCATTTGATTTTAAACTAATGATTTAACTGCCCTCAGTGTAATGTTTTTCGAGCCTCAATTTGCATCTATTTCGACTTTAACTAGTGGTGTTAACAATTATTCGTAATTAGTGCTTGATTTAAACGTTAATCTATCGCATGGTATTGCTGTGGCGTAAAATTTTATGTATTTTAAGATATGGCTAAATTTACGGTGTGAACCAAAGCCAAAAACCGCGCAAAGTAGACAATAGCAGGCACAATGGACGAAGAGATTTCACAAAAGGCATAACTTTCTAGATCGGTTAAGTCATATAAGCTGCTTAAATTGCTCCTGGTAAATTTCAACTAAAGCCATCAGCTACCCACAAAAGTTTAAACTTTAAAATCAAATGCTTTAAATATGCCCACTGAACAAATTAAACATTGGTTTTTACCTTTAGTCACTTTCCATATAGCCACTGCCCATGTATGCAACCAGTTTAATGATGTTTTTCACCGCTAATTTCTTTGCCACATTTCAAAAGCATCAATTTTTATCAAAATAGGCCTAAAATTAAGTTATTTTTGCAAAAAAATACAAAATTTTTGAGCGCTGGGCTCCGCCCCAGTCAGAAAATTTGAGAGGAACATAGATCAGAATTTGAAATTGTCATACTCAAATTTTGTCCCATTTTTCTCTCAAAATCAGGTGAAGAGCAAAAAAATGCCCCCCCTAAATACGCCCCGGCTCCGGCCCCATACCCCAAGAACAGCCCTATTGCAGATTTCTGGTTCAGAGTCTAACCATGTTTTTGCTCATTTCTTTGCCACCAGAATTCTCCCTGATGCCACGTTTCAAAAGCATTTTATCAAAATAAGACCAAAATTAAGTTTTTTTTGCAAAAAAAATTTAAATTTTTCGAGTGCTCGGGGCTCTACACCGAGACCACCAATGGCCTCCGGCGGAGCTTACAGACCCCCAAAACAGCCTCTCCCCCATTGCAGATTTCTAGTTACTCGTCTGAATATAAACGAGTGCTGCCACGGTGCTGCTCATACTCCAAAGTTATCGAATCTTACAATGAGAATTTATTGAGCTAGCCAAATAACAACCGCTATCTACGGAAATGAAGTAGTACCGTTATCTTTAAAATAACACCTTTTGCAGCTTGCTATACATTATAAAGGGTGACACCACAAAATTCCATCCCGAGTGTCACTATCCTTAGCGACGCCACTGCGAATTGTTGTGAAATAAACCAGTCAGTGAGTAAGAAAGTAGCAGAGTTGCCATTCCACCTTAATTACCGAAACTTCCGCATTTTATTCTCTCAGCAAGCAATTGTTAAGTCTATGTAGCTCAAAAGAAGCAAAGTACCTAACCAAATCTTGAAAAACCATTTAAGTCTTATCAATCATCTAAAAACTACAATTACGTATAAAAAAAAAGAAAACGACAAAACAAAAAAACAAGGTAAAGAAACGCTCTTCAAAAAAAACCGTTTTTTTCAACACTATCTCGGACTCGTACAATCGCCCTTCAAGTACCTGGGTGAGAATCCTCAAAGTTTTTTCTTTTCTTCTCTTTTTTAAATTAGTTTTAGATTTCTCATAATGACTTAATTGACCCATACAAGTATACTGGTAGTTCCCAAAAGTTTTGTTTTTTTTTAATTTTTTAGTATGGGGAGCTTTCACCGATTACTAAAATCAAATATACAATGTCTGATAGGGACCTGCAACGGTTTTTACGTGCAAGATAGGTCTGTACTTCTGCGGGCGCAGCAAATTTGGACTTTATGCTGGATATCGGGTTATTTATTCACCTTTTTGCAAGTTCTGCTATGATTTATCCAGGCTTTTCGACGATTTTACGGGTCTAATTTGCAGGCCACATTCCAAGAAATACCAGTTATTTTCTTACGGTTTATTGCTAGCTAGAGGGAGTCAACTTATTCTACAACTGATGCTTATTTCAAAATGATTACAGCAATATGCACGATGCTAACATACTCCTGCGTTCCTTCATTTCAACCATTCCTATTTTCAACACATTTATACCGGATAAGGTGTCTCTCTGTGTTAACTGTTGAAAGTGTTTATACTGGCAATGGTTTATGTGTTTGACGCCCGACTGGATTTTCGCCTTGCTCTTCACTTCATAATACACAGCTAACAAACTTAGATTGACTTGATATTTAACAACTGGCATCATCTCTTTCTAGTATTGTGTGTTTACTTGGTCATCTTATTTAATGTATTTTGTTTAGACTACATTAAATTTTAGCCTCTTGGAGAGCCCGTACGGGCAAAACAGAGTGTTGGGGCATGATAAATTGTGGTGGTCAGCAACTATAGTTAACAAATACTTCGTTCTGATTTGTCATTAAGAATTTTATCTGGTTCTGTCGACCCCAATGCAAGCATTTTTTTCTTTTATTTCAAGAACTTTTCCACACGTTGCGCGTATTTTTTTTACGATGGAATGAATATACAAACTTTGACGTTTGTTTAAACTCATGGTTAATCGTGTTTCTGTGTAGTTACTACAAATTTACAAATAAGAATTTTACAAGATTTCTTCTTTATCGCACTACCTTGTTAACCTTTTTGTTCTGCAACCTTGTCTCAATTTTTCAACAGCCACGGCTCTTGGTTTTATTAAAGCACTCTTTTCCTTAAATAACAATAACCAGCAAGGATTTTACTTCGAACTAAGTTTTTCAACTTGCTCGAAATTACAACAGATCGCAGCGGTTGTTGAGTCTTCGCATAAAGGTAATTATCATCAATACTGTGAGCTGGTAAAACGGCACCTCCGGCGTACCGAATTTCTTTTTAAAATGAATTAAGAACACACTCCAACTTTTACGATTTTATGCACAGTGTGGAGCGAGTCTTTGCGTTATCTATCATTTTTACATGTCTAGGTAAACAAAAGTAAAACTTCCGATAATAAGTTGCATATCCAGCTTTTTCGTTGAACCTTGATTGTGTTCTATTTTGTAAGTATACCCAATTAATTAAAGTGACGTGCCAATGTGATACTTTATAAGAGTATAGATGAAGAGGTATACAACAAAGCATTCACCGCTCAATAGCATGAGTATGATTATTCTGTGGTGGTCGAAACGTCTACATCACACAATGAAGTCGTCAAAAGTGTCAAAAGCTGACGGTGTCCTAATACTATGTTCTCATGTTCACTATGGACCAGCAGTTTTGGGTAACTTTGGACCAGCTTTTGTTTTCAAAGATAAATAGCAAAAAAGTCTTATGCATTATGGAGGTAAAATACCTTTAAAATTAGGGTCTTATGTCATGGAAGAAGTTACCGTATTTTCCGGGATATAAGTCGAATTTTTGACTCCTAAAATTTTTGTTTAAATATCAGGGTCGACTTATACGCCAAGTAGACTTTCAGGGTACATTGAAAAATTATTTTTATTGAGAAATATTTATACATACACTCTACAATTAAAATTTATCGAATTCATTTATCTCATCATCTGATTTAAACAGTTCTAACGTTTCCTCATCGGTAAGTCCCGTCAGCACATCATCGCATGGCAACTACCGTACAGCAAATACTGTTACCGTAGTCTAGAAAAAATCTAACAGCAAATATCCTTAGTCTAGAAGAAAGGGGGTCGACTTACACGGCGAGTATACCTTGAAATTCTAGTTTTTAGGCCCAGAAATTTAGGTCAATTATATCCCGCATAGACTTGTACCCTTCAAAATACGGTATACACATGCACATTCCGCAATTTCGACCCCTGCTACATTGTTTTTAAACAACCCTAGTAGCCAAAGTTACCCCGCCATTGGGTTATTTTCTCCAAGTATGCAAAATGCATTAAATAGCAAAAATTAGACATCTCTAGGATTACTTTAGTCATTTCAAACAGCTTAAAAAATGTTTTAATAAAGATTAACCATCAAAAATCATACTCAACGCACATAAAAATGCGCTGTTTGGGCACACATACCATAAAAATGCAAAATACGATCAGCATGAATGCATTTTAAACGAAATCACATCTCCTGGAGCGTCAGTGTACTGGTACAAGATAGTTTAATAACATATCAAAAATGTTTGTACGAGCAGAGCTATGGTTTTAGGATCCCATTTAGGATGAGATCCAGAGACTGAAATCTCCTTTTTGCGTAACGCGGTAGAAGTTTCAGCAAGTAGGAGGTCTGATTGTTCTTAAAGATTGCAACGTTTTTCTCTATTTTGTCAATATACTGTAGGACTTAACCAGCATCATAATGTCTATACAGTGCCGCAACTAGAGCGTTGTTCTAGGGAGGGGAGGCAAACTTTTTTCTGGGGGGACCAAAAAATCGCAGTCTTTTTCTAGAATACAAGCATGCTGGGGGCCATAGACGTTACCAAAATTTTTGATTAGGGTGTCCTAACCTCATGCAATGATGTCATCAGAAATTTTCAAAAGAACTTTTTGTGGAACAAAAATATTGTAGATTTGAAGATCAGAAACAGTAGCCTGTGTGTTGGCACACAAACAGGATTTCGCTAAAGGTAGAGAGCTTAACCCCCCAAAAAAGTAAATTCTGAGACGGGTTGAGCAAACTAATGTAACTCAAACGTATCACAGTCGGGGTGTGGGGGCGAAGCCCCCAGCCGCCGGGCAATGTTTTGTAATTTTTTGGGAAAACTAGCTATTTTAATGCTATTGGATCATAATTCGCACGTGTTGAGAGCAATTCGAAAGCCAATTGAAAAAATCAAATTGTTTAATACTCCTTTTACTTTTTTTACTTACAATTTAAGTCCAAAACACGTTTAACATTATGCATATTGGAGTTTATTGCAAGTGATCTGGTCCACGTAGGGAAAGTAAGGTGCATTATCTCTTGCATCATTTTAACAGTAAATAATAATCCACTTGAAGATTTTCCTTTGAGATTTTTGTTTTATCGTGACAATAACCAGTTATAGGAGTACATGTTCGGCCAGGGGGCCCAAGCCCCCTCAATTGAAGTTCAATGATTCGTTCAATCAGCATTTTCCGTGGCTAATTTTTTATTTTAAGTATTTTGTGCATAAAAACCGGCGAGGTTGGAGGGGAATTGGTGAAATGTATTGAAAAATGGTAAAATAGATGGTTACATCAACTAACCATGTTATTGCCGGGCCGGATTTGCTTCGCGCTAGGCCCCTGGCACTTTGGGGATTTTCGCAACATCTTTCTGCCAAATATAGGTGAAAACCAAAAAGAGTCTTACGATTTTAGCTCGGGGCCCCTAGCTGGTACTCAGGCGCGTAGCCAGAAATTCGCAATGGGGGTCTGTTTTGGGGGTCTGGGGGCGGAGCCTCCAGCGCTCAAAAATTTTGCATTTTTTTGCAAAATGAACTTAGTTTTAGAGCTATTTTAATGGAAAATAATGCTTTTAAAACGTGGCATAGAAACTGGCAGCCCAACATGATCAACTGATTGCATTAATGGGCTATATGGGAAGTGGCTAATGATAACATTGCAGTTCTCTTGTTTACTTGCTGGAAAATCATAAAATCCTGTTATTCAATAAAACTCACACGGAGTAATCTATTTTGTCTACATTTTATAAAGAAAAATAATTGGGGGAAGGGCAAATGGGAAGATATTTGAGAGAAGTGACTGGTAATTAACTAACACTAAATAGCCACACCCTCCCCTTATTCCTGAGTTTATGATATATTTGTTGATAGAACCTACGTTTGGCGTTTTTATATTAGTGATCAAATTTGGTTGTTTATTTTCGGGCATTTTTTCAGAGTTTTCATTGTTTTGTGACTTAAATTTTTGACAATTAGCCCTCCCTGAGTATATGTTTTAAATGATGCTTTAAATCAATTTTTAGTCAATTCCAGCGCAAAAAGCAGTCTCAAAAGAGCTAAAAACGTGGTATTTTCCTTATTCTGCATTTTGGTTGACAGGCCAATGGGGGGGGGGGCTATAGCCCCCGCCAACCCCATGGCTATGCAATTGCTGGTACTGCGTCATATTATGGTAAATCCAGTCCTGATTAATGCATTATGTTCACAAAAAGGCTAGATGTGGGCCTGAGATAGCAACTTTTAGAACAAAAACTCTCCGTTTTCTTCGGGTTATACGTTTAAATTGGCTGGCAAAAATTGAATTGAGGGGGACCCGGAGCCCTTGGTATTCAATCTTGTTGTTAGTTATACTGTTGTAAGCGAAAATGCTAAAAAGAAACTGAAACTTAAGAAACTATAGGCTTTTTTGCCACAATTTTGTCATTGGTGAAATTTCAATTGGGGAGGGGGCGGACCCCATTCCCCCCTCCCTTTGGCTACGCCTATGCTCCAAGTGAGGAAAACAAAAAAGGTGTTCGCAAATTTTCCGCGAGGTTTCTAGCGTTTTCCAACGAAATTTCAACTGTTCAAAAAATAGTGCTGTCCTCGAGCCGAGGACAGGGCAATTTTCGAGGACTTGAGGCTTCGAGGCCAAGGCCATGGACGTCAAAATGTGTCCTAGGACTCCACCTCTGCTAATAACTCTACAAGGCTTATTTTTGCTTGTTCTTAGACGATTGTTACCTAGGCTATCGTACAGTCTATTCATTTTTCCAACTCGGATCTGTTCTGCTGACAAGATCAAACTGATTAGTGCGCAGCGAAACGAGTCAATGCAGTAGCCTAATTGTTGCTTTAGGATAAAACTGGAAAGGCGTCGCCAAGACGCTAATGCTTATCAACGACAGGGCTGCCAGTAAAATTTATTAAAATATATAACATTACAGCAGATTCACCGACCTTGTGTTTGAAGTAAAATATCTCTGCAACGGATTGGTCAAAAGGAATGGAGTCAACGCTAGTCTAGTCTTATGCAATTGGCCTGACTCTAGATACCCCCATTGATTTTGCCTTTTTTCCTCGTTTAACCTAGGCCGCTAGTTTTTTTGAAATTTGTTGATATTTGCGTCGTTCGTTCAAAGGGGTTGCTGCTAAACAAGCTCCCATCTAGTTACTGTTGTGAGCATATGCTAGAAGAAATTGAAAACTGAAGAAACAAGAGGCTTTTTTGTCGCATTTTTGTGATTGGTAACGTTTCCATTGGGGGGAGGGCGGGTTCCCTTGCTACGCTTATGTGCTGGGTAGTTTTGCCTTAGAAATGAAAAAGCTTTTAGCAACCTCTGAAGCTGAATTCAATTCATCGGTTGGTGCGGGTATGGGTTCGAAACCGTTTGGGACAAAAGCAGCGGTTATTTTTGTCTTTTGGGAATGAATTCAAGTTTGGACGTGAAGGAGCCAGAAGGTTAAGACATCCAGGGGCAAAAGAAGCATTTGCAGATAAGGAAGTGGAAGGAGTATTGGTAGCTTCAGAGAAAGCAGGATTCGGGCGGAGGCGAGGATCTCTAGTATTTATGGCAAACCTATCCATTACTGCCAAAAGACTCAAAAACGCAATGTACAACAGTTACTAAACGACTTTTTGGCCAAGGGAAAAGCGACCACGTGCACTCATTGCTAATGCCAGCGTGCTACCGCAACCGCACCTAACGTAAAATTTTTGTTTGTAAAATAGTTGGTATTGCATCACAAAAAATTTTGCAACATTCTTCAAAGATTTTACTTAGGCTACTAAACAATTTGTAGCTTGTCAGCTAAATCAAGCAAAGATTGCAATTATGTAATATGCATACCGGGTGCCATCACAATCAATGTACCGATTATAAAAGTTTTGCGAAACGTTATATTTCGCATCAGTTCAAATCGTTAATCAACAGCCTTACAATAGGCTACTTAACAATAGTTTTTCCTGTTGTCGCTTTGGGGTTTGGGGGGGACCAAATTTTTGTTTGGGGGTGCGCCGCCCCCTGTACCCCCTTGGTTGTGGCTATGTGTCTATACCATCAAACAGAAATCTCCAATCACCTGTAGCTAGTAAATGTTTGGCGATAGTTAATTATTTTTCTTCACTCTGTAATTATAATCGGGCAACCTAAAATTCAATTTCCACGAACCCATTTTAATTTGCATACACTAATTTCACTTAGCATTAATCAGCACGATATAATCTGCACCACTAGTAACCCTGCATTTCGCAATTTCACGAAATGCAGATTTTGCAAAATTTCTCGCTAACAAAGAAACGCAATGTTTGCTGAGTAGGTAATAGCATAGGCTTTGCTGTTACTAGCCAGCGATTCCAATTCGAACTACTTTTATCAGTGGCATTACACGAGTGATATAGTCTACTGTATTAAAATTAGGCCATATTTGATGATATCTTAGCCTATGCATGATTTAAACTTTGAAGCAAAAAACGATCATACTGTAAATCAGTTCTGGCAACCTAGGTTTACAGGCAGGGCCTTAGAGAAAATTTTTCCAGGGGGTACGAAGGTCGATACTGGGCCCCCAAATCTTATTGGGCCCCCCAAGCCTTATCGGGGCCCATGCCGTTAAATCATTTCAGTTAGGACCTATGAAAAACACCACTAGACACAAAATTGGTTTAAATCCAGCTAAGTGTTTGGGGGAGTGCTGTGAGCTTGATTGACATTGACACAATATTATACTATATAATGGCTTTAATAGGCTACTACAAATCCAAATATTTTACTAATAAAAGTTTTAAGAAATCATCTGCAATCATAGATTTCACAAACCCAAATACCAATTGAACTCATACAGATAGAGTGAGTTACTTAATGATAGTAGTATAATATGTCAACTTTGACTCCGCTTTCTGAGGTTGAAATGCTTTTGGATCTCTGGAAATGAAGGCCCTCGTACATTGTTATACCGCAGAATTAGGGCTCTCAAGTCAGAGAAATGTAACAAAACGTTAATTTTGGAGCAAGTGTATATGATTTTTGATACATTTTCCTCTTTTTTTAATCAAATCAGCCACTATTGGATGTCCTAAAGGCTGAAAAAATAGCAAAAATAGCGACCAATTTCTAGTACCGAATAGGCTGACAAATATTTTTGTTGTAGGCAAGTTTGATTACGGTGTTATGGTGCGATACCAAACTTACCGAGAAACCTGAACTCTTCCGGGGCCCGGGTACAATGTACCCCATGAACCCCCCTCTCGCAGGCCCTGTTTACAGGCACCATTAGTCGTAGCCAAATTTCAGATTTGGCTAGGCTATACTCCCTGTTACTTGTTGGAAATCGCATTCCTAATTCTGCAAGAAATTCAACAAAATCTGCCTTTTGTGATGTCACAAAATTGTGAAATGCTAGGTTGCCAATGGTATTGAAACAGACGGATGAAATCGCATTTTCGCGAATAAGTAAAATTGTTGAAAAAGGTTAGGAGGCACCTTTACATTACCTCAAGTAGTTCTCATTTCTAAAACCCAATTTTGAGCAGTGTCTCTTTAATTTTAAATTGTTAGTATACAGTATTTTATGTCGACTCCGCAATAATTATGGTTTCTGGCAAAATTTTGTTTCCCTGCAATTACGTTACCACCATCAGCAGCATTAAAGTTTCCAAACCCAAGTTCCTCTGTCACCAATCTACCGAAAACATGAAAAAAAGCATCTGTTTGCAAGAGCGAAACTTGCTGTACGTATATACTGTTTTTAACCACCATTAGTAAACCAATTTTGAACAAAAGCTGTGATTTACTCACATCCGCAGATACTATATTTAACGACAGATTTGTTTTTAACAGCGGATTACGCAACAAATTGATGACACGAAACTCACAAGGCGCTGAAAGCGATCAGAGAATGTTTATTTTTAACTGTTGTCAGATACTCTGTTTTGAGTGTTTTCGTATACCTCTTATGAATAAATATCACCAGTCTTGGGTTGGTGGGAGAAATTTCTTCAGACAAAAAAAAATTAAAAAATGTTGATTCAAACGAGCTTAAATTTAAAATACTCAAGCCTATTCCCAATTGCTGAGTAAAACAACATAAGGATAGTGGAGAATTTAATTAACAGAACGGTAAAAGCAAAATGCGGCACTTTAAATTTTTGCTGTAGTCTTCGTTTGTCAATTTCGTCCGTAAAATTTAGAATAAAATGGACGTCTAAGCATATAGCAACTATAAATTACTTATAAACTTAACGTGTGAACAAATTAGCTTTACACCTAAACTAGGCTTCAAGCCTATCACAAAGCACGAATTTGGACTAGCGTACTTAATTGGCTTCGATGCTATGCTAAATCAATAACATTGCAGTAGGCTAGAGAACTAGAATGAACTTAAAATCAATTTACATACTAAAATCTTCGCAGTAATGTCGCCACCGGCAACAAATATACTCCTCAGTCTCGTTCTTAGCAAATTAACACAACAGCTTACTGTAGGCTAACTAGGCTAGAAACTAGAGACCACGTTAAAGCATAGGTGGGCACAAGTCCGTTAATCGTTAATCCGTTAATAACGAAGCTAACTTTTTCATTAACTCGTTAATCCGTTAAAAAGTTTTTTCATGTTAACGGACTAAATTAACTTCCGTTAAGTGCTGTTAACGGACTAAAGTAACTTCCGTTAAGTTCTGTTTACTTCCGTTGAGGTTTTTATCGTTAATATCTTGCGCCATTCATTCATCGGACCGATACAAACCACTGAAACCAGTTTGGACTGGTAACACCTGTTGCGTATTAGCACGAGTTTTATAGAAGAAAGCGAAGAAAGGAGCTCTTTTTTGACGCAAATAATAACATGCAGCCTCATAGGTCTATTAATTATCGCTGTTCACAATTTCCAAAGATTTTCCGATCGCAGCTTCGTTGTGCATTTGAACTTGTTTTTATCTTGAAATAAAATTAGACTGAACAAAGTAACTTCCGAAACAAAAAAATACCACCATAGCAATAAATATTTCCTTCCAATCAGCTCAACAGCGTCAATACGTGTTCTAGAAGCGAGTGAATAAAACGAAATGTAAATTACACGCAAAATGTTAACGGATTAACGGACTTTATTAACTTCCGTTAATTAAAGCTGAAAATAACGGATTAACGTTAACGGAGGTGTGAAGTTTGTCAACGGACTAGTGGTTAACGAAGCTAACGTTTTGCGTTAACTTGCCCACCTATGCGTTAAAGTCATAAAACTTAGTGCATACCAATATTTCTCCGGCTTTTTTAAGACTTTGAATAAGCCGTTTTGAGCTCATTAATAAGTAACACCAAATCACTTTAACACATACTTTACATCTCAATCAAATAGAAAAGAGTTACTACTTCTCAAAATAACAATATAGCTGCTGTTTTAAGCAGTCGCAAACGTATAGCTGCCGCACAAACAAGGTAATCAGGCAAAAAGAACTATTAACAAATTATGACGAAACAAATCTGCTTTAACGTGAAAAACAAAGGAAAGGAGATTTTGAAATATACGACACCAATAACCTCAAAAAGTTTGCAGTCGCTTGGGTTAGAGGAAGTTTCCCAATTTGATGTTTGTGTATGCCCTTTTGCCAATTTCGGGCACTTTTTGTCTGCATTTATCTTAAACGACATCATGCAAGACGCTCTTACGAGGTAATCATAATGACTTATAGGCAAGTCATAATTCAAATTTAACAAACAAACTCATTCTCATTATTTATGTTTTTTCATCAAGCACAGCGACTGAATTACGCGCATTACGCAAGCAGTTACACAGTTTGGAGATAAATATGTATTTAGACACAGTTCTTGATGAGATGATGGCGAAGGACTAAAGGTCATCGAGTCAACCATCACCTGCACTTCCGCCTCAAAATATGGGTCCAGTATCGTTACTGTCATAACTTACAAACTTACGCGTATTACAATGGATTTAAGGTCATCTATACACTACAGCATACATTGACTCCCTTTCAACCCTTGATTAGTACTGACCCCTTGAGCCAACGTAATGTTGAGTGGAAGGGGTCCATGTGACACTTTGAAAACCCTAAAAGATATAACGCTAAACAATTAGGAGGAAGATGACTTGTGTTATCCTTCCTTTTTCAGCAATGAATGATCATGCTTCTTTTTCACAATGCTAAATGAACTCATATTGTGTAGTGTACTTTCTGTATCTCTGTTGCATATTACATCATTGCTATATTTAGTTTTATCAATGGTTACAATAGCTCAAGCCATTTTCATCGTCTTATAGAAAGTATAATGAAGTTTTGGGATCCTATGTCTTACGAAAATGTTTTTCTAAAGTGATATATAGTAGGGTGTACCCATTTTGGGTGAATGTCACCGATTTTCATAACTCTTCTAAAAAGTTGCCAAACCACCCAACTAAGGCTTTGGCGAAGTTTGAGAGTCACCGAATATCGTTTGACGGTGGTTCACCTCCAATTAAGAGGTTTTCACTTGCGCGCGGGGGGTTTTCTCCCTTTCTCCTTATCTATTGGTGGTGCAATGTTGTGTTATAGCTAATTTTTTCAATATTTTTGCGCAAAGGCCATGTTTGTATGAGTCTGTAATACATTTATAGGGTCTGAAAGCTTTTACTTTTTGAGGTAATTCGAAAAAAACTAAAGTTTTCAATATTTTTTCTATAATAAGTCAAAAACATTATAATCTTCAACACATTAAACATCAAAATACATCAATATGAAAACTCCAATTTGCTAAAGTGAGTAGAAGTAATTATTCACTAACATTCAGTAATATCTGGCAGTAAAACATTTAGCAACCAATCATTTATTAAAACTCCGATGGTCAAATTCACGGTTTGAAACGAGTAGTTCATTTGTTTCATTCACTTCTTTGAAAGTCCCATCTTCTCACCTATTTTCTTCACCCTAGATCTCAGCTCGGTAACTGCTTGGTAGAGATGGAATTTTTGTTCTTCTGATCTGGTTATTCTATCAATATGACAATCAGTTACCAGCCCGAGAGATCTCTTCGCGCACTATATAGCCAAATCTTAATTTTGCGATGAAGTAATACGCAACTGCAATGCAAAACTATACACTCAATGGTAAATATTCATTCCTTCATTTTTGAGTTGAAACAAGTTCTAATTCATAAACTTTCTTTCATTGTTGATACGAAGAGTAACACAAGACATACAGTCTTCTTCTTTTAATTATTATTGAACACCATCACATGGGACTCTCAATGTGTCATTTTGATTGACCCTTCAAAACTACACTCGCAAATTGATGCTGGCGAAAGGTTATTTGAGGGGTTTTAAAAAAGGTCATTACTAGACCCTTAAATGTGCGTCTACGAAGTGACCCTGTTTAGCTTTTAAAATCTATTACATTGTGATACAGTCAGGGTACTTGCAAAATCACTTTTAACTTACTGTTAAAACTATAAATACCGGTACTATTTTTGTGTTTGCCACAACTATTATTTTTTTCCAGAAGTTTCTGGATATAAAATTTCGGTGAAGAGGTATAAATTCTTTTAAACCACAAAGCGCATGTAAGCAGAAACTTGATCCCGATAGCATTTTTATTTTATCTGTAACGTTTTCGGCGCATTTTCTATATGGCCCTCTTCAGCAAATTAAAAAGCAGTTTACAGTAACTTTAAAATTTAGAAATGAAAGGTTATCAAAATATTATCGGCAAAACACAAATGTTACAATATAACAACCACTATAACTTCATACATTTGGTATTGTGACGTATACGTTATACCTTTTCCATAGAAAAATCAAGTAAGAAAAAAAAATAAATAAAAAATAAAGCAACACCATGAAATAACAATACTGTATTTGGTTCATTGTAGACAATTAGACACACACACACACGCATGAAAAAATGTTCAAAACACATTCAAAAGAAAAGAACAACCGTTGGCGTATAATTGTGAATTCAATCATGGTGTTAGCTTTTTGATCAATAATGCCTCCTGTATTTTGGTTTCATATTCATTGTGACAGTTTCTAATTACTTTAAACGAACTAACATCCAAATTTGAATTTTGACAAGTTTGGCAGGAAGAAATGTGTTGGCTTATGGCACTTTTGGCAGAGTTGGAGTTAAGCTGCAAATGTTCAATTATTTGTGCAAAAGAAAATAAGTTTTAACACAACTAAGGGCCGGTCTACACTGTGCGTAAAATCGTCAGCTTGCGAGCGTAACCTTAGTTTATTTTAAAGGAAAATCCCGTAAGCCCAGGCGTACCACCTTACGGGCGTAGCACCTTACAAGAGTAAAATTGCCAGCGAAAAAATTTGCTAAAAGAGCAAATTTTTTTCGCCGGTACGCTTGTTAGCTTGTAAGCTCACGATTTGCGTGAAATTCTAAAAACTGGTTTGCCAGGTCTTGGGGTAGGCTAAAATTAGGTTCATAAGTTTTGTTGAAAAAAAGTTGATTTTCAAAAGTGAAAGTATGCGTGTTGGTTTGAAATAGCTTTGTTCAACATGGAAATGGTCAACTTGCGGCTCTATGAGGAAAAACTTGCAAAAAAGAGGCCTAGGTCGATAGGCCCATAAGTGAATTATAAATTGTTTGTTGTTATGTAACATTTGGTTAGCCTATTCCAAGTAAAGAAATTTGAAAATTAAAACTGATGAGTGGTGTGGCGATGCAGATCTCAGTCCTGACCAGGGGGACTACATAGCTTAGGCCAAAACCAGTACATAGGCCTACCATAGGTGGGCAAGTTAACGCAAAACGTTAGCTTCGTTAACCACTAGTCCGTGGACAAACTTCACACCTCCGTTAACGTTAATCCGTTATTTTCAGCTTTAATTAACGGAAGTTAATAAAGTCCGTTAATCCGTTAACATTTTGCGTGTAATTTACATTTCGTTTTATTCACTCGCTTCTAGAACACGTATTGACGCTGTTGAGCTGATTGGAAGGAAATATTTATTGCTATGGTGGTATTTTTTTGTTTCGGAAGTTACTTTGTTCAGTCTAATTTTATTTCAAGATAAAAACAAGTTCAAATGCACAACGAAGCCGCAAGGTATTAACGATAAAACGTTAACGGAAGTTAACAGAACTTAACGGAAGTAACTTTAGTCCGTTAACAGCACTTAACGGAAGTTAATTTAGTCCGTTAACATGAAAAAACTTTTTAACGGATTAACGAGTTAATGAAAAAGTTAGCTTCGTTATTAACGGATTAACGATTAACGGGCTTGAGCCCACCTATGAGGCCTACCAGTATGGTACGGTAGGTCTATGTCTTGATAGTACTAGTACCTAGGGTGTAGTATACCACGTTGTTAAAGTAAACTAGTAATCTTAGCCTGATAGCTGCTGTAGGCTAGTTCAAAAGGTTTAACCTACTGGTGCACTTTGCAGGTGCAGTGATGCTGCATTATACCGGTACGAGATACCGGTAAACAAGCAACTTAATAGCCTAAGCTGCTGTCAAAAAATATGCAAATTTAAAAAATTAGTCTGCCGATAAAGTCTAGGCTTTGATTTTTTATATCAATGAAACTCAAAAGTATTAGAGCCTACACTATCAGTTAGCCTACAGCTACAGTAATAAAAGCAGAATTAAAATGCTATAATCTACCAGTAGGTGTACCCTGGTACTAGCCTACTGATATGATGGGCTGTGCAGTTACAGCTATATAGGCATGTAAAATTATTCTATTTCAAGATGTGCTCACTTATTACTCAGTAGCTACCATGTTTTAGACTTTTACTAATAGTTGAGTGGAATTACAGACACTGCCAAGCCAATAGGTTTGGCTTACTGTCATGTCAATGAGATAGTGAAATCAAAAGTTTTTCTATTCTGCAATTGCTTTTCAGAATTGTAAATTAAGACTCTATTAGCAAGTATTTATTGTAATGAACAAAATATAGTAACTGTAAGTGTTTGGAATTTAACAAATTTATCAATGATATAGTACTTAGTCCAGACTCTAAGAGACTTATTGATGAATTTATGAAACAATGTTGATCTTTAATGCTCAAAGATCTCTTCTTCTTCTTCTTTCTTCATTGCCCGCTTTTCCGTGAGGGTTGCGGGGGCAGTAGCTCAAGATTGAGCCGCCACACCTCACGGTCTTCCATCACCTCCATCATTTCGCTTGGGCGAAGTCCCAAGCGATTCCATCCAAGATCCTCAATGTAATCGGTCCATCTAGTTCTAGGTCGTCCGACTGGTCTTCTCCCATTTGCTTTGGCATGTAAAGCTTGTTTGGGGAGTCTTTCCTGAGGCATTCTGCTTACATGGCCATACCATCTAAGCTGAGATCTTTCAATTCGGAGAAGTAACGGCTCGATGTTAAGAGATTTTCGAATTTCAGAGCTACGCACCTTGTTAAACAGTGTAACTCCTTCGATTTTTCGTAAAAACCTTATTTCGGACGCTTGCACTTGTGATCGCATTCTTTCGGTCATTACCCAAGATTCATGACCATAAGTGAGAATGGGGACAAAAACTGTTCTGAAAATTGAGAGTTTTGCCTTTTTCGACAATTCTCGTTTCATGACAACCGAGTTGTGCAAAGCTCGCATTGCTGCACTAGCCTTGCCTATTCGGGTATCCAGTTCTTCATCTTGCCTTCCGTCACTCGTAAATGCAACCCCAAGATACTTGAACTTCTCTACCTGCTTCAGTGTCGCTCCATTCACTTGTAATACGCACTGATCAGGGTTTCTTGAAAGATGAAGTACCTCAGTTTTGGCCGTGTTTATTTTCATTCCGGCGGTGTTGCATGCATCTGCAAAGCTATTTAATGCGCGCTGGAGGCCAGATTCTGCGGAAGAAAGCAGAACCAAATCATCTGCGAATAGCAGACGACTAATTTTTGCAACTTCCAATCGTGGCACACTCATCAGCTTGGCTGTATTTGTCGATCCAATTCATGTAAACAATGAAAAGGAGAGGTGACAAAATGCATCCTTACCGGAGTCCAACGCCCACATGGAACGGCTTTGATTGCTTGCCATTTACCCGAACACAAACCTCCGGTCTGCAGTAGAATGACTTAATAGCGCGTAACAATTGACCATCAACGCCATACTCCTGCAAAACCATCCAAAGTTTATCCCAAGGAACTTGGTCATATGCTTTTTCAAGATCGATAAAGCATGCAAAGAGATCTTTGCCATACTCCCAAGATTTCTCGAAGATTTGCTTCAGAGTGAAGATTTGGTCCGTGGTGCTGCGACCCGGACGAAAACCGCACTGACCATCTTCCAGTTTTGATTCCACTATTTCTCGGCATTTCCGTTCAAGGCATTTGGCATATACTTTCCCTGGCAAACTAAGGAGTGATATCCCTCTGTAGTTTGTACATTGCTTGCGATCTCCTTTCTTGAATATCGGAATAATCACACCTGTTTGCCAATCTCTGGGAGTTTTGCCAAGCTTCCACGCAACTTGACACACTCGCGTTAACCAGAGAATTCCTTCTCCAGTCAGCGCTTTCAACATCTCGGGTCTGATTTCATCTTCACCAGCAGCTTTTCCAGATTTTATCCCTTTAATTGCAGTTGCCACTTCTGCTGCAGTGAAAACTTCGTCCTCCCCTAGATGTGTCCTCCCCTAGATGTGTCACTTCGTGTGTGTCACGAGTCGATGCCTTTACAGGATTCAAAAGATCTTCAAAGTATTCTCTCCATCGTGAAAGGATTTCATTCTCATCCGTTAGAATGTTACCGTCAGAATCCTTGATGGAGTACGTGATACTCGATCTTTTGCCACGTAAACGGCGGATGGTCTGCCAAAATACTTTGTTTGCCGAAAAATAGTTGGAATCCAACCGACGACTAAACTCTTCCCATGACTTCTCCTTGGATTTCTTTACTGCCGAAGTTGCCGCTTTTCGCGCCTCAGTGGACCGGGATTGCAAATCAGATGACGATCTGTCCTGTAGCCAGGCCTTGAACGCATCTTTCTTTGCTCGAATAGCTTCTTTAACCTCTTGGTTCCACCAAGGTGTTCTTTTCTCACTATCGCCCGCCATTCTAAGCCGTTTTCGCCCACAACTTTCAGCAGTTGATGAAATGATTGCTGATCTGAACAGCAGCCATTCCTTCTCGGTGTTGTCGGATACATCAGGAAGTTGTCTGAACTTAGATGATATACTGGATGCAAACTGTTTTCTTACTTCTTTGTCCTCCAAAGCCTCCCATTTGATCCGGTAAGTCACAGACGACCTGTTGGATCTCTTGTTTGGCCAAGGTTTCGAAAGTCGTAAGGAACATACTACCAGATGGTGATCAGTTGACAATTCAGCACACTTGAACGTCCAGCACATCAGAAAACAAATCTGACGAAACTATGCAAAAATCTATCAAAGATTTTTGATCCATACTAGGTCGATACCATGTATACTTATGAACCTCTCTGTGCTGGAAAAACGTATTCATGATGCAGAGTCCGTTGCTACCACAGAGCTGCAATAAATACCTTCCGTTCTCATTCAGTCCAGTGACTCCATGTTTTCCGATCACACCCTTCCAGTATCTGTGTCTGTTCCAACATGTGCGTTAAAATCCCCCATAAGGACTGTAGATTCAGTAGCTGATACTCGTAGAAGAGCATCATTTACTTCATCCACAAAAGTCTGATATTCACTCGTGGCATTGGGGGCATATACCTGCAATAGGCACAATGACCGATCCAATACCTTAAGCTTCAACATACAGACCAGTGATCCTAAAGGAATCCAATCTGACACACAGTCTGACAAACGGGGGCTTGTGAGAATCCCCACACCCGCTTGTGCAGACATACTAGGATCAGCACCAGAATAGAAGAGTTTCCATCCGCCATCCAGATCCACAGTTCCAGAGCCACGTCGTTTGGTTGAAGAAACTCCGATAATATCGAGATGATACCGCTTTGCTTCCTCAACCAATTCTAGCTCTTTTCCTGTGAGGGTGAGGATATTCCAATTGCCCAACAGCGGTTGGTGATGGTTGACCGGTGAGTGTGCGACATTATCTCGAGTACGAATACTCTGCGCTGCCTCCATTCGCCTCTCCAAACGTGTAGCGGGCACATTGGTGGAGCTGCCACTAGGGCTGGCTGGTGGAGATTGTCGCTTATTTTTCGAACGAGCCCCTCTGCCTAAGACTCGAACGCCATAGGGGTTTCGCTGAATGACGACCTGGGAGTCCCTAGGCGCTCCCCTGCCGGACGAGGTTCCACTTGTGAAGGTGGCCCCATTAACGTCGTTCACGTAATTTTCATTATTTGTGCTCATCATGATTTGTTTTGCAGTTTAATCTAACTGTGGAGAGGTTTTATATCAGAGTTGTCCTTCTCCTAGGTTATATGCTTACCACAGCTGATGGGCATAACCAACCCAGGTTTTAAGTTTTCCAACTATTTTGATTTGAACTATACTTCGTCTCGCTTCTACCATTCGACCTATCTGGCATGGGTAACCCTTTCAGGAGAATTGAATCTCCAGCCAGTACAGCTCTGCAGGTCATTGAGGCACATAGACTTTTCCACCTCGTTACGGTGATAGTTCATGGAAAAGCTATGCATTGTAGGTCTAATTGCCAAGCTATGTTATTCTATGCCTACTGTGCCATAATAAGCCAATTATATGTCATACTATGCCTACTGAGCTACGGTGCCCACTTTGGCCTACTATGCCTGTTGTGCCATAATAAGCCTACTGTATGCCATACTATGCCTACAAGGGTGCCATGTTATGCCTACAATGTCATACTAAAGCTGCAGCACCTACTGTGGCACACTATGCTTACTAATAGTATGCCTATTTTCCATAACAAGCCTCCTGTAAGTCATAATCTGCCTACTAAGGTGTAATGCTATCCCTACTATAATATACTACGCTGCAGTGCCTACTGTGGGATACTGTGCAATAATAAGCCAACTATGCCTACTGTGCCATAGTAAGCTACAGTGCCTACTGTGACATGCTATGCTTACTAGGGTGCCATAACAAGTCTACTTCATGTTACACTATGCCTACAATGCCATACTAAGCCTACTATGACATAGTACTCCTACTAACCTATGGTGCCAAAAGCCCACTACAGTATATTGTTGTTGTAGCGCATATTTATCCTCCAGTCACCAGACAGCATCAGACGCTAACTTATTGGACAATCCGCACATTTTTTTATTGCAGTGACTACTTCGTGATTGGAGAAATCCGCACCTGCTTAAGGAGTTTCCGATGATCCAACGTTCCTGTAGATTTCTTCAAATTCTTGCCCACCGAATTTGCTGCTTGTTCAAAGCCACCAACCAGAGATAATCATCGTAAAACGTCTTATCCAAGGACGCAACGGCGTGACCAGGGTGCGGGTTGAACCCAGATCATTCAATCAAGGTCGTCGTAAACAATTCGCCTTTACCCATTTGGCCAAGCAACCAACTATACTACACTCGAATGCTATAGGCCTGTTATGTCTACAATGTCATACTACGCCTACTATAACATACTAAGCTGTAGCGCCTACTGTGGGATACTATGCCTACTGTGCCATAATAAGCCAACTATATGTCATATTCTGATGTTGTACTATGCCTACTAAGCTACAGTGCCCACTGTGGCACACTATGCCTACTGTGCCATAATCAGCATAATATGTCTATTGTGCCATAATTAGCCTACAATATAGCATAACTATACCCATTGTACCATAATAAGCCTACGATATCTACAATGTCATACTAGCCTGTAGCGCCTACTATGGCTTTTAATAATATGCGTACTGTTCCATAACAAGCCCCCGATATGCCATACTCTGCCTAATAAGGTGTCCTTCTATCCCAACTAAGTATACTAACCTCCAGTGCCAACTGTGCCATATTAAGCCAACTATGCCACAGAGCCTACTGTGACATGCTATGCCTACTAGGGTGCCATAATAAGCCTACTTTATGTCATACTATGCCTAAAATGCCATACTAAGCCTTCTATGACATACTACGCCTACTGTAGTATACTATGCCTAATATGCCATAAGGCTACTACAGTATATGCCACACTATACTCGCATGCTATACTATGTCTACAATGCCATACTACGTTTGCTATGATATACTAACCTCCAGTGCCTACTGTGCCATATAAAGCCAATTATGCCACAGAGCCTACTGTGACATACTATGCCTACTAGAGTGCCATAATAAGCCTACAATATGTCATACTATGCATAAAATGCCATGTTAAGCCTCCTATGACATACTACGCCTACTGTGGTATACTATGCCTAATGTGCCAAAAGGCTACTACTGTACATGCCATGCTATACTCGCATGCTATACTATGTCTACAATGCCATACTACGTCTACTATGACATACTAAGCTGCAGTGCCTACTGTGCCATAATAAACCAACCATATGCCATACTATGCCTACAAAGCTACTGTGCGCACTGAGGTATACTATGCTTACTGTGCCATAATCAGCATACTATGTCTATTGTGCCATAATTAGCCTACAATATAGCATAACTATACCCATTGTACCATAATAAGCCTACGATATCTACAATGTCATACTAGCCGGTAGCGCCTACTATGGTTTTTAATAATATGCGTACTGTTCCATAACAAGCCCCCGATATGCCATACTCTGCCTCCTAAGGTGTCCTGCTATACCAACTATGATATACTAACCTCCAGTGCCATATAAAGCCAACTATGCCACAGAGCCTACTGTGACATGCTATGCCTACTAGGGTGCCACAATAAGCCTACTTCATGTCATACTATGCCTAAAATGCCATACTAAGCCTTCTATGACATACTACGCCTACTGTGGTATACTATGCCTAATGTGCCAAAAGGCTACTACTGTACATGCCATGCTATACTCGCATGCTATACTATGTCTACAATGCCATACTACGTCTACTATGACATACTAAGGTGCAGTGCCTACTGTACCATAACAAGCCAACCATATGCCATACTATGCCTTCAAAGCTACAGAGCTCACTGTGGCATACTATGCTTACTGTGCCATAATCAGCATACTATGTCTATTGTGCCAAAATTAGCCTACAATATGGCATAATATACCTATTGTGCCATAATAAGCCTACTATATACCATTCTATGCCTACGATATCGTACTAGCCTGTAGTGCATACGTGGCATATTATCCTTACTAATACTATGCCCACTGTTCCATAACAAGTCTATTATATGCAGTGGTGGGCAAGTTACTTTCTAAAAGTAACTAGTTACAAGTTACAGTTACTTGGCAAAAAAAGTAACTAAATTACAGTTACAGTTACAAATTTGAAAAAGTAACTAGTTACAGTTACAGTTACAAGTTACAGTTACTTTTAGTGATTAAAAATTTGGACTAAAAACAGGCCTGTCGGCACTTGCCAGATTACGTCTGTTTGTCTCAAAAGTATATTAAGACCAAACCAAGGATGTTTCTTTGTCAAAAAATTTAGTTTTGTCAAAGCGTTAAATTTCATACATTAATATCCAAAGTCGCATTTGTGTAAGAATGCAAAGGAAAAAGGACTAGCTAGATCTAAAAATATGCACTAATAGTTACAAAAATTTTGAAAACAGAAATCAGTTAATTGCCTTTCAAAAAGGCTAATATTTCAAAGTGTTCGTCACTGAGCCCACAGCGTTTTGGTTTTAAGATATCTTTACCCAAACTAAATAGTCTCTCCACTGCTGCACTAGATGGTAGGGTAGTATTATATTAAAATTGCAAACTAACACTGATTGCTAGTACACGTACAGCTGTGCAGTTGGCACACTCAGCTCTGAATCCCCAAACGGTTTCAATCACCAGAATGCGAAGTTGGAAAACTATTACTGTCTTCACTTTAACCAGCAATCTCATGTATAGTCCAGTGAACACGGTGAAAAAAATATGGATAAAAGATTATGGTAGATCAGACATGCGACTGTGCGTCCTGTGTTGCCAGTGTAATACCATTATTTTGAATGGAATTCATAAAAAAATCTGTAATTTGCTTCAAAGTATGCAGTACAAAAAGTAACTGTAACTGTAACTTTTTTTAGGGCTCTGAACTGGTAACTAGTTACAAATATCGTTACATCTGAAAAAAAGTAACGAAGTTACAGTTACTAAAAAAGTAACTAGTTACAGCAACTAGTTACAATTGTAACTAGTTACTGCCCACCACTGATTATATGCCATACTCTGCCAAACTAGGGTGTCATGTTATCCCTACTGTGACATACTAACCTCCAGTGCCTACTGGTCTATATTAAGCCAACTATGCCATACGCCTAGTGTTACACTATACTATGCCTACTGTGCCATAACGCGCCTACTTTATGGGTGTCACGCTACGCGTACAGGCGTGTCATGCTAAACCTATTAGAGTGTCATGCTATGCCTACAAGAATGTCGTGCTAAACCTATTAGGGTATCACGCTATGCTTACAATGCTGTGCTAAGCTGCGGCACCCACTGTGGCATGCTGTATGCCATACTAAGTCTACACTGCCATACTATGCCTATCGTGTCATACTAAGCCTACTACATGCTATACCATAAACAAAACCATAATTATTTACCTATACAGGATAAAACAAATCCACTCTGGAAACCAGCTTTGCAATTCATAGACTGGAGTCGCGGGGAAGTCGCATTTTGCACTTTTAGCAGAAACTAGAGTGCCATTGTCTAAATATCGGATTGGAGTGCTATCTTAACGTTAACATTGATCCATCAATATTCTTAGCCAACCGCTAATATTTTCAATCAATTTTTCCACCCAATGCCAACATGCAATAATCAACCTTCCTATACCAATGCTTAAATTTATCAATTAATTTTCCTGGTCTACTTCTAACATTTTTATAATCAATTTTCCTAGTCAAGTGTTAACAATTGTCAATCAATTTTCCTAGCCTAATGCTAGCGTTCATCAATTAATTTTTCCAGTTAAGAGCTAACAGTTGCCAATCAAATTTCCTAGCCTGATGCTAATATTTATACATCAATTTACTTAGTGTATTGCCAACAGCCAATAATCTACCTTCTCATGTCAATGCTTACAATTAATTTATCTTGTCTAATGCTGACATTTATCAGTTAATTTTCCTACTCCACAGCTAACTTTATCAAACAATTTTCCTAGTCTAATAATGGTAATATTAATTTTCTATCAATTTTCCTACTCTAATGTAATATTATCAATCAATTTTCCAAGCTTAATGCTTACATTTATCAATGAATTTCCTAATCTAATACTAACATTCATCAATCATCAATGCTAACCTTTATCCATCAATTTTCCTAGCCTAGCATAATGCTACGGTAACATTTATCAATCAATTTTCCTAGTCTAAAACTAACCATTTTAATGCTAACCTTTGGCATCAATTTTCCTTAAACTAGCGCAATGCTACAGCAACATTTATCCATCCATTTTCTTAGCCTAATACCAATATTTATCAATCAATTTTCCTGGCCTAGCTTAAAGCCAATACTTAGCACTCAATTTTTCTAGTCTAACAATGGTAATATTAATCAGTTTTCCTACTCTAATGTAATATTATCAATCAATTTTCCAAGCTTAATGCTTATGTAGCGTCAGCTCCAACGTAGCCACAAGTCAAAGATGAATTGGATATATGGATTATTAAGTCAACCTGGAGAGTAGCTCGTTAGGTTGTTCAACCGAGCCGGTCGACCGCATTGGAACGCGTCCTTTTGACATAAACGTTACACTTACATTTATCAATGAATTTCCTAATCTAATACTAACATTCATCAATCAATTATCCTAGTTTAAAGCTAACCTTTATCCGTCAATTTTCCTAGCCTAGCATAAAGCTACGGTAACATTTATCAATCAATTTTCCAAGTCTACTGCTAACATTAATCAAATAATTTTCCAAATCTAATGCCAACATCCCATAATTAACCTTCTTATACCAATGCTTACATTCATCAATCAATTTTCCTAGTCTAATGCTAACCTTTATCAATCGATTTTTCTAGCCTAATATCCATTCAGTTTGCTAGCGTAATATCCATCAATTTTTCTAGCCTAATGCTAGCATTTATCAATCATTTTCCTACTCTAATACAGACAATTATCAATCAATTTTCCTAGTCTAATACTAACATTTATCAATCAAATTTTTCTAGCCTAAAGGTGCGTTTAGACTGGACGCGAAGCAACGCGAAGCGACGCGAAGCAACCAAAATTTGACGTCATCGACAGCTCGCGAAAGGTTGCAACCGCTCGCAACCTTCGCGAGCAGTTGCGCAACAGCGCTTGCTTACAGGCTGTAGTAAGATAACCTACTAAATCACTGATTGGATTTTTACGATCGCAGTTTGCTAGAAAATAATGTAAATAGTATATTGGTGTGGTTTAACGCCTATTTATCAGTCCAAAGAGTAGGTTGTTGGCAAAGTTAGATTCGCGATAGCCCTAGGCTAGCCAAGTTAATTTGGATCTACATAGCTAAGGCTGTAAATCCTAGAGTGATTTTTCATAGCTATATGCTGGATCTCAGAGCTTCATTATAATGAATACACCAAAGCAGTAGGCCTAGCCCCACGACATCTAGCTTTTAAAACAAAGCTTTTTATTCTGTGCAGCATAGCAGAAGCTATTGTATCAGTCCAGTGTTGTTTTGGCTGAGCAGCTTTTGCTTTTTTGTCTTATGGTAAACTTAAACTAACATGGTGTTGTTGTTTTTTACAGAATATAAAATAACCCACCAACAGGCTAGTTTTGAATGTGTTGATAGTGTTTTTACCCATTGTTTGTTAGCTTGTTGTTTTAAAAGTAACCACAATTGAACAATTGCTTGAATACTGGAAAACTCGCAAAAGTTTTTTCACTATCTACTTGACCAAGCCAACTTGGTGAATAAAACTGTACTTAGAATTGGTTTCAAGCTACACTGCTACATACAAGAGCTAGATAGATACAAAAAATCGAAAAATTTCTGTGAAGTTTTGGATTGGCCTAATTCTTGAATTAGTAATCACTTCTTTGAATAGCAACAAACATGGAATTTTTTCTTCTGAATGTCCTCTTAAAAGTCTTCTTGTTTCTGAAGGTTTATGACCGTGATCAAGTTGAACAGGAAGCAATGGTTTTGGACTACCCCAAGTTTTATAATCATAAATAATGTAGTCTAGTGATTTTTCACTCCAGTCCTATGTGATGAAAATAGAAGTGTGAAGTGTGTTAAATATTCATGTACAGTGTCTTTCTGTAATATCTGAATTTAGTTGTTTGTGAATTTCAAAGCATTTTTACTGTCTTTTAACATTTTTACTGCTTTACATGGTGAATAAAGTGACAAAGTAAACAATTTTAAGTCTGAAGTTCAATCATTACAATTACAGTCAGTGTATTTAGATGAACTAGAAAGCCAATATATATCTAACCAGTAGAAAGTGAGTTCTGTTTTTTTGCTGAGGTGACTATTATTGATAGAGAAGTACCCGCCAAGCAAGTTCATTACTATTGTTCCATTCTCTAAACTAAACAAAAAACTTGATACAGCATTTATAATAAAAATAATTGGACTGGGGAAGGAAGCGTCAGTTACATAAAAATGTGAGAACTAACAACACTTTTATTCAAATGCTTGAGTAACAATTTTCAAATGAAAAAATCTAAATGTTTTTTTTATCAGGGGCATAACCAAAAACATGCTTAGAGGGGGCTTGACCTTACTGCTATAAATTTGTCTGTATCTTACAAACGGTGGTTAAAAGCGAAGCTCTTTGAGGTAAACGCAACCGTCGCAACATAGCCTACTGGTACCGCAAGAAAATGCAAACTAATAAAATGCTCTCGATAGCATTTAACTTCGCACTAAACGTCGATAAGCGCTCCGCTAGCAAATAAAACACCATACTTAGTTTTAGAGGCTGACTTTTCCTCAAAGCAACTGCTGGTATCAGGTATCACTGTGCTAAATTCTTGTCCTTCGATGATAGTGTCAAATCATGCAAAAACTGCAATGTTTTTTTGCTTTCTCCAGCAAATCAACACAGCAATCCATTGCACAATAAGCAAAAAATCCACTACATAACTGATGACAAATCCAGCTTTCAGTTTCACTCATAGCGTTAACATTGGGAGTCTTCATAAACAGCACTAAATAACAAATACAAACAACTGTTTAAGCTTACTACAGGTATCATAGCATGCTTGCCTGAAAAAGAAAAATCACATCAAAAAAACAACATAGTTTATGCTTTAAATGTACCTGTAGACTAGCCTATTGGTCTACACTCTACAAGATACCGGTAGATCTACCACTACCATAATGAGACATGAATGGTGAAAGCGTTTAAGGATTTGTTAACTGAGTAAACACCTAAAGAGAACTTTTGACATCTGCTTCCAGCTATTTTGCATTTCTGCATTAAAACCCAGAACTGTCATCGTCAAAACAGATTATGGCAAGTTTTCAGTGGAAGGATCTAAACAAATCGTTGATAGCTAGTAAATAGGCTAAGTACTACTATGTTTTTGAAGAAATGACTAGTCCTTTCATTTCCAAATTTGATCTACTGTAGTTCGTTTTTCACGTACACTTTACAAACTTTTTACTCAAGATTGTTTTGTTACCAAGGCTATTAGTCTAGACTCTTCTTCACGGTTATTGCGTGATAACATAATATAAACTCAATCTTCGTTTTATCGGTAATTCCAGCGCGCTATGACGAAACGAAACCTGTGATTACTATAATAGCGCTTCAATAATAAAGTACCCAAAGCTTTCTGCTCATTGATTACATTTTGAAAGTAAATTATTAAAATTAGCCTATGAAGCGACCAGTCGCGTAGATTAGCAATCACTTGCGAAGGTTGGCAACCTTCGCGAGTGACATAATCGACTACTCGCGAAGTGACATAATCGACTACCTTCGCTTCGCGCTGCTTCGCGTCCAGTCTAAACGCACCTTAAAGCTAACATTTATCAATCAATTTCCTAGTTTAATGCCAACCTTTAGCATCAATTTTCCTTAAACTAGCGCAATGCTGCAGTAACATTTATCCATCCATTTTCTTAGCCTAATACCAATATTTATCAATCAATTTTCCTGGCCTAGCTTAAAGCCAATACTTAGCACTCAATTTTTCTAGTCTAATAATGGTAATATTAATCGGTTTTCCTACTCTAATGTAATATTATCAATCAATTTTCCAAGCTTAATGCTTACATTTATCAATGAATTTCCTAATCTAATACTAACATTCATTAATCAATTATCAATGCTAACCTTTATCCATCAATTTTCCTAGCCTAGCATAATGCTACGGTAACATTTATCAAAATCAAAAATTTACTTGAGGCAAAAACTCATCCAGACTCAACTACATATATGAACTACCCGAAAAGTTTGACGTCCTTCGTGGTCGACTCCTGGGAAATCATAACGACTTCCACTGGCAGTTAGGTGGCCAGATCAACCACCAACCCTGCAACTACAAAGCAGCTCGTGTCATAAGAATGATATATAACCAATCTAACACTGGCATTATCAGGTTTTCAAGTTTAGTTATGTGTATTTCTAGATTGACAATCTTTATCAGTTATCTGAGCTGTTATTAAAAAAAAAGACTTCAAGCGTTTTCATAATGAAAATAAAAAAACAAATTTGGAAGTTTTATCTTAATCATTTGCTTTTAATTAAAATAATCATTAAAAATTAGCAGTGGACCAAAGAAAATTTGTCACTTTTGAAGTTTTTTGTAATGTGGTTGTGTGACAAGACAGTATTCACATCACTGCAACTTAACTACATAATTTCAAGTTTCTTGTAACATATGAGTAGCATTGCTTGTTTTTTCTTAGTTGCAACTAAGATTTTAAAAGTGTCATATTTTTTAAACCATAACGTGCACCAATGATACTTAAAGTTTTTAAGAAATCCAACTTGTGCCTTATACTCTGATGCATTTAATCTGTACTTCTGATTATGCTCTCTTACGGCCAGTTGATCAAGTGGTAATGCATTCGTCTCTAGAGTAGAGGTCTGAGAGTTAAATCAGCCTGGTCAAATCAAACACAGCATTGCAAGCGGCTTTGTATCGCTGCGACATGTCTTTCAAGGCAGCTATGTTGCTCGGGTGCGATGATGCTGTGGTGGGCCCTGCCAACTTTATGCGCTTCGATGTATTACAACATCTATAATCAAGACTTGATTTGATTCCATAATTTCATTCAGAGTTAAACTATTTAGATTTTTAAAAAGTTTTCTAGAGTTTAATAAATTTAATGTAATGTAGTGCATCTTATAGCTTGGCGCACATTGTGCCTAAAAACAAAAGCTATAGAAGCCATTTGGTGCGCTTTATGCTAGAAAATAATAATTATAGAAGCCATTTATCGATACTACGACAGCGCACCAATTAACAGTTGTATGTTCCAGTTTGCTGCACTTTATGGTTTAAAAAATGCTGTAGTGATATCTTCGCTATAATTAATTTTGATAGAATAAAGTATTCTTTGTTTAGTTTTAAAAAAGGTTGTTTTTTTTTGCTTTAATTTTGCTAACTTGATTTGATAGCTTTGTTCTGTAGTGTAGTATTGGCCTGTTTTTGAGATTTAATGTGACCGCTTTGATGCAAGAAAATTTGACACCGCAGCGATATGGTAGGGTTTTGCATCAAACATCTTTCGAGTCTGGTTCGGACTAAGATTAAAGTTGGCCTAGTCAATCGTCTTGTGTGAACTGGTTGCCTCTAAAAATTTTGGACTCATCTTGTCTGAATGCAACTGTTTTATGCATAATTTGTCTGTTTTTTTTGATATGTCTACTGCTGATGATTGTTTTGGACACTTAGCAGAATTCTAAACTTTTTTTGGTTGGAGTAATTATTATTTGTTTTACTCTAGGTCCTCCAACGAGTAGAAGATAATTGGAAAATTGTTGGAACTGCATGATTGAAAACCAGAAACAACATGCTTCATGGTCATCACAGCCTACTGGAAATTGATCGTGATTTGGATTAAGCACTGTTGACTAACAGTATGACATTTTCTCCTATAGTGATAAGAGTGAAAAGCAGAAGTAAAGTCATCAAATTTCATTAATGTTTGTTCTGTATTTCTTCAACATGCCTCATGGTCAACACACCATAATGAAAATTGCTCATGGCTTGGGTTAAGTGCTGTTGGCTGAACTTGTGACATTTTCTTCTTTTTCCACAATGAAATCAATCAAGCCGTAGATGATTATTAATGCTTCATAGAGTTGCTGCTTGACTTTTCCAGGATCCAGGCATTACTCATATTCAAGTTTTATAATCAAAATATTGGTCATGTATAATAAAATATCTGCTTTCTGAGACTGATTGGACATTGGCATCCTTTTTAATCCTGTGGTTATTTTTTCCTACAAGTTTTGATTAAACCTTTGAGACAGCTTTTGCTTTAAGCAAAAACTCTTGAGATGAACTTTCCTTTAAGTTTTGATTAAATCTCTGAGGTAGCTTTTGCTTTACACTTGTTTATATACAGTGGTGGGCAAGTTACTTTCTAAAAGTAACTAGTTACAAGTTACAGTTACTTGGCAAAAAAGTAACTAAGTTACAGTTACAGTTACAAATTTGAAAAAGTAACTAGTTACAGTTACAGTTACAAGTTACAGTTACTTTAGTGATTAAAAATTTGGACTAAAAACAGGCCTGACGGCTTTAACTTAAACTTTAACCAGCAACCACATGTATAGTCCAGTGAACACAGTGAAGAAAATATGGATAAAAGGTTATGGTTGATCAGACATGCGACTGTGCGTCCTGTGTTGGCTTTGTAATACAATTATTTTGAATGGAATTCATAAAAAAATCTGTAATTTGGTTCAAAGCATGTTGTACAAAAAGTAACTGTAACTGTAACTTTTTTTAGGGCTCTAAACTGGTAACTAGTTACAAATATCGTTACATCTGAAAAAAAGTAACGAAGTTACAGTTACTAAAAAAGTAACTAGTTACAGTAACTAATTACAATTGTAACTAGTTACTGCCCACCACTGTTTATATATCAATACTATCAATAATAATATGTGCTTGTCTAATCTGCGCTGATATCTACGTGAAGCGACAATCAGATGGAGGGTTCCTCACTTCCTCCGAAACATTACAATCGTAAGAGATGCCCGATGTGTTACTTTCTGAAATATTAACTGCTTTGCGCTTAAAATTTTGTACTTTTGCTTGCAACAAATTTAGTTCATTGAGTTTTTGAAAATATTGAATACAGTTGTATTACAAAAGTTGCAATATCTGTCTTATTGAGAGAATTCAAGAGTTCCTTCTCGGAGTACGGTAAACTTATTGAATGCTCTATTCGCACAATCAATTTTCTGCAGTTTCAGTGGCAATAATATTACTGCAGTATAGGCACAGTATAAATATCATATTTATAATATGATATTTATACTGTGGTATAGGGTAATTGAAATTTTTTAGCTACCATAGTTCGCTCTATTTTCATTTTATGTTTTATGAAAGTGCAAGTAGCTGGACATCAGTGAGATTTCTCTCAATCTTCGGCTGATGCTAGGGTAAGCATTTCTGCGAGTAAGTTTAGGTTTAGCGGGTGAGGGATTGAATCCCAAACTTTTATTAACAAATTCTTGTGCGTTACTGTGATACAAAACTACCAGAGTGGTAGTAAAAAAAAGCGTTCAGTAGAAGCGTTTGTGTGAAAAAAGAAAAGATGAATACTGCAATAATCTATGCTGATGATTTATGCTGCGAGTGCTGGAGGGCTACAAGATTTATTAGATGTGTGTAGTAATTATGCCAAATTACATGATATTGTTTTTAGTTGTAAAAAGACTGTTGGTATGATTTTTTCTTCAAAGGATATTTACACGTTTATGCCTTGAATTATGAATATTGATGGTCAGAAAATTAAGTTTGAGAATAATGTGGTATATCTTGGAGTTAGTATTAGCAGTGATTTATGTGATGATACTGATATTGCAAAACAAGCGAGATATTTATATTGTGCAGCCAATAAGCTCAATCTCGTTTTTTTTAATGTTCAATTGAGGTGAAAAACATTTTATTTCTTGCACACTGCATGTGTTTTTATGCTAGTCAACTATGATGTAACTACTCCACATCAGCTATAAATCGGTTAAAAGTTGCCTACAATGATGCGTATAGGATTCTGCATGGCATGACTCGCTATCACAGTGCCAGAGCAAGTCAAATATACTATAACATTGATTCGTTCTACGCTCTACAGCGTAAACTTACTTATAAATTTGTTTAACGCTGTCACTTATCTCAGAACCTTTGGCTTAAAATGTTAATGTCTTCTGATTGCTTCTATGATTCTATATACTATAATGATTATTGTGGCATTTTGTTTGTTAATGAATAGAAGATGATGTATGTTGCACCATTCAGGAAAAGAACAGCTCCTGCTGTACAGTGTTTCTTTATTTTTTTTTGTGTGTGTATAGTGCTTGCATATGGACTTCATGAGTCTGAAATAAACACTGAATAATAATAAGCATGTCACCAAAAATTTTAGTTATGAAATCACGAGTTAAAATGCAATTCAATCTGATTGGTTACGAGGAGTTAACTCAAACCGCTTTGGGGGAGGAGTCACTACAATAATGATAAAATGCGTGTTGTTTTTGCAGAAGGGATTAAATGCGGAAAAGATTGTAGTTTAATGTGTTCGCGCACTCAAACTGTTCGACAATTCGAGAGGATAACCTACACCTGCATGCTACGCATCACGCACCGTGTGTTGTGTTTCCAGGGGTGGACTGGATAAAGTTTATATAAAAGCTGATATGGGAGAGAGGCGATAGACGCTCAACATTTGGCTTAAACGGACACTCGACAGAGGTGGAGTTGAGGGCACAAGGCTCGAGGCCATGGACACAAAAAAATATCCGAGGCCAAAGACAGCCCTTTCGAGGACAGACCCTTTCTAGGGCAAGGGCACAGGCGCAAGTGTTCTCCAAAAAAAAATAATAATAATAAGGTCTTCAAAAAAATTTTGTTTCAGGTGGTCTCAAAAAAGGAAAATCAAAAAATCTCCAAAAAAACGTTTTTAAATTTAAATTGTCAAAAAAGTTTTTCTACAAAAAACGATCTACAAAATTTTAAGGATTCCAAAAATACTGCTGTTCTCGAGCCGAGGACAGGGCAATTTTCGAGGACTTGAAGCTTCGAGGCCAAGGACTTCAAAATGTGTCCTCGAGGACTCCACCTCTGTAAACGGAATGTATCAGTAGAACTGAAAAACAGTTGAAAGCTGAAAACAAATGGTACCCTGCAAAACATTTTGATCAGATCTTTCCATCGAGTCACTCTCCGCAAAGAGGAATTCAAAAGAGGAAGAACCAGACCTTTGAAACCAGCCTCTAGTGCCCATCAGTACAAGCCCGGCGCCACGAGGGGGCATTCCGGGGCCCTGCCTCGCCAAATGACTGCTTTTGTGCGCCAAGCGAGGACTGTGCTCCGAAGAAATTAACACGCTCGGGGCTACTGGAGTGCAAATCGAGGCCTAAGACTCCCAAATTGGTGCTTATCGCCCTAGAATTTGCGAGCAAGAACTGTTTTTCGTGGATTTTGTGGACTCACACCGGATTTCATGAAACTTTGGGGACGAAGACCTTTTTTTTTGGTCTTCGCTTTAGGATTCGTGAAAAATTGCAAAATTTTGAGATGAAAACCAGAGTTGGGAAAATTTTTGAACTGAAGACCTTTTTTTTACGTCTTCACCTTTTTCATTTGATCCACACTCTTAAATTCACGTAAATAAACTTCTCGTGCTCCCCCAAAATTCATTTCTGCCCCCCTAGTCACGCTATCCTATCGCCGGGCCGGCATCAGTGGCCTGTAAGTCAATTTTTGTAATTTTGTTGTATTCACCAAGTAGCTTTGGCCAGGAGACAGCAAAGAAACCTCTTGGCCATCGAGTTAAGCTGCCACGTTTTGTCTACCACACACTGTGGAGTCTTCACGGTGTCCCTTTTTATTGCTGAACGCTAAGTAAGGAATCGAACCCAGATCTAGCTTTTTGGTAACAGACGCTCGATCACTGATTGGCCGTACGTTATGTTTTTTTGTAAGGAAGGTAGAAAAAAAATTCACGTTCAAATTATCAAAAAGACAATGCTACTTCTCGTGATGCATAATCTGACCCAAATTTAACCGAAACAACAAAGAATTGTAATAAATCTTTGATTTCCGTCATCCAATTCAGCATAATATTATGGCCACCCACAGAATACGCTGTTAAGCTGTTACGCTCGTAAGCGCCGTTTTGTATAGTGTAGACACCCTCGACGTACGAGCGTAAAAAATTTTGAAGTTTTGTACGCACAGTGTAGACCGGCCCTAAAAATTGTAAAAAAGTTGAAATTGTGTACGTTACAAGTACCATTTAACTGTGGTTCGCTGACCAACTAAAACTTGGAAATGCCTAGTTTGCGATTTACCGTGAGAGCAAATACCTTATCTCAGAAATCAAAACAGCGACTGAGTTGTTTCCATAGAATTCAGTTTGATTTGCTTGCAAAAATACGGTGGTAAGAGGCTACTTGTAACCTTTTATGGTCAAACAGATGGGCCCCGCCAACTTGTTACACGCTTCGGCGTATTACAGCGAGAACGAGAGATATTATTTGATAAGGAGCTAAACACTTAAAAGAAAAACGTCGATCATTCAACTACTTTAGGCCTAGTTTTAGAAACTTTGTAAAAATTTCCAAACAAAAGATTCCAAAATTGATTGCAAAACAAGTTTATTTCGTTTGTGTAAAAACAAAAAGTTTAGATTTTGGTGAGAACCGATCCAAGATTAAAAGTTTCAAGGGCAAGTAGCAAAACAACTACACTAAGCAACCTTGTGACGTCCCTCACCAAAAAATTTCTTTATAAATACCTGAAAAATACGCATACCCTGTCCGTATTTTATTCTTTGCCTAGCGTAAAAACTACGCATGCTGAAAAATGCATGTTCGGTAAAAGGCAATACAAAACAAACCAACAAGAGTAAAAATTTTATACGCATATGCCTATTTTTTATATGCATATCCGTATTTTTTTACGCATATGCGTATATACGGACGTTTGGTAAAAGCCGCTTAAGGCTTTCAAAGTCAGGTTGCCAATAAAAATTATTAACATTAATGACATTAGAGGCCTCTACGTCGTGTTTGAAGTAGAATATCTCCAAAACAGTTGGGTCAAAAAGGAAAAAGTCGACGCCAATCTAATCAACTACAACCCGTCTAACTTTAATATTCGAATTGATCTTGCTTTCCAGAGTTGGGGTCCTCGAGGACACATTTTGAAGTCCTTGGCCTTGGCCTCGAAGGTCAATCCTTGGCCTTGGCTTCGAGGCCTCAAGTCCTCGAAAATTGGCCAGTCCTGGGCTCGAGGACAGCACTATTTTTGAATAGTTAAAATTTTGTGGAGCGCCTGAAAAATTTTTTGGAAGGACGTTTTTTTCTGGAGATCGCCTAAAATATTTTTGTGAAGACCTTTTTTCTTTTTTTTTTTTTGAGATCGCCTGAAAAAAATTTTTGAAGACCTTTTTTTTTTAAAGCACTTTTGCTTGTGTCCTTGGTCCTTGGTCTTGGCCTCGAGCATTCCTGTCCTTGGCCTCGAGAGTGTCTGTCCTCGGAAGGGCTGTCCTGGGCCTTGGCCTCGGATTTTTTTGTGTCCTTGGCCTTGAGCCTTACGTCCTATGTCCTCGACTCCACCTCTGTTGCTTACAGTATTCGTTTAACAGAAATTGATGTGAAAAAAACTGTACTGACTAAGATTGACCACAAGTTCAGACAAATGTCAAAGTGTGTATACTGTATAACACTGTGTTTTTATTTTGTTAAAAAAAATTGCTTGTAACCAGTCTTGGAAAAATTATAATTGTAATTGACAAAACTGTAACTAATTACACGATTGCTGCAAGTGTACTTGAAAAATTTTCTGCGTATTTTCAATTACAATTATTCTATTATTCACTAAGATAGATGATAACAAAATGTGTTTAAACAATATCAATTTTCGTCCGGTTGCAAATTGATATCGTTGTTTTCCACCGGTTGCAATTACGTCTGACCTCACAATTGGCCACGACGAGATGCTGGCTGTCAGGTCACCGCAGAGATTGGTCTACTAAGAGGCTACTGCTTTGGATGGACTCTGGGGAAATGGCCCAGACGCAACTGCGGCTGTCAGGTCACTACAAATGAACGCAGTCTTTGCCTCTGGCGAGAACTCCAGGAAAATGGGCGGCAACTGCTGTACAACAGCAGAAGCCAATCAGTATGGCTTTAAACAGGGGAAATGGATATTGAAGCGATGTCTGTTCCTTGCTGCAGGCTGTCTTCATTTCTGGCTTGTCTTTTACTGAAAGTTAAACCAAGAAAGCGGAGGACAAATGATAGTACCTCTCGCCCATGGATTACTTGACCAAATAAAGCCATACCGGTACCAATAAAAGCCTGAGATTGTTTTCGGTTTGAACAAAACTTCAGGTCTGAGCTCTAAATTTGGAATGAGCCAAAAAGAGCCCGACGGAAGTATATAAATAAGTAGGTAATTCCATGGGTTAGAGGTGATTACAAATCACGCATTAAAGAATTATTCGTCACACTAATTTGGGGGAAAACCGTTCAGACAATAGTGTAAACATTACTTGTGCTGGCAATTTTGTTACTGTCTTAAGCAGTGTGTTAGGTATCAATATGTTTTTAAGAAAATTTGCGACACATTAAACAAGTTTGGACACTTCAAAGGGAAATAGTTTGCTTCAGGTATGTCCTCGGTTGACCTGGAAAAATTGCGATAAAAAATGCCAAAAGCTGGAAAGTGTGACACGTTGCTCACAAAATCTAACAATTGGCAGTAAATTTATAACAATAGTAGTGGCGTTCGGACCTATAAGACCAAACATCAAAGTAGGTTAAGGATAGTTAAAGTTAGTTTTAGAGATAGGGTTAATCAAATTCATAACCTAAACTTAGCACCTACTCTAATCATAACTAGCAGAGGTGGAGTCGAAGACACAAGGCTCGAGGCCAAGGCCAAGAACAAAAAAAAATTTCGAGGCCAAGGCCAAATACAGGCCCTCTCGAGGCCAATGCCAAGGACCAAGGACAAAAACGCAACTGTTCTCAAAAAAAAAAAGGTTTTCAAATTTTTTTTTCAGGCGATCTCAAAAAAAAGGTCTTCAAAAAATTTTTTCAGGCGAAAAAGGTCTTCAAAATTTTTTTTTCTTGAGGAACTTGAGGAAACCAAAAAAAAGTCTTAGCAGATTTTCCGTAAGGTTTCTGGCGTTTTCCAACGAAATTTCAACGGTTCAAAAATAGGCTGTCCTCGAGCCGAGGACAGGCCAAATTTGGAGGACTTGAGGTTTCGAGGCCAAGGACTTCAAAATGTGTCCTCGAGGCCAAGGATGTCCTCAAGGACTCCACCTATAATAACTAGCTCTCACTCTAAGCCAAAACTAGCCTAACATAGAATTGGCGTATAACATCAGATGTGACTGTAACTGGTGGAAAGTAACCATAGTAACTTCTATGCTATTTGTGATATTAATATATTGTGTGTTTTTTTGCTTGTTTGCCCTTGTGTGCATGTCAAAGCGACACTAATGGTTCTATTTTGAATGATCATGCTAAATATGTGATATTATTGGTAAAAGTTAGAACAAAAGTGTTAAGCAGTAGTTGTAACGTACACAATTTCAACTTTTTTACAATTTTTAGATGCGTTGAAACTTATTTTCTTTTGCACAAATAATTGCTATATGATACCATGGTCTAGCTAAAACCATAATGTTGTTGAAAGCGATATGAATTCAATCACATACTTGACAATTGCTCACAAACGAAATTATGTATTGCAAAAATTGAAGTTAACCAAAGATTGATGAAAGAACAAGGGTAGAAAGAAATGAAGCCTTGATAGGTCTGGTATAGAAATACAAAAACAAATCCACTGTGTTGGCATTTCGGTAAGGAAAACTCGAGGCTTCGTATGTAAGTGAATTGCTTGCAATATTTTGAGAATCTTTTCATTGTAATTGTAATTGTAATTGAATTACAATTAGCTAAACATGAATAATTGTAATTGTAATTGAAAAATTTAAGTTATAGTTGTATTTGTAATTGTAATTAAAGCAAAAACAAGTAATTTTTCCAACCCTGCTTACAACATTTTAGGGACATTTTGAGGAAATAAAACATGATATAAAAACAAGCACAAAAAATCGCAAACTTATATCCAGAAACTTCTGGAAAAAAATAATAGTTGTGGCAAACACAAAAATAGTACCGGTATTTATAGTTTTAACAGTAAGTTAAAAGTGATTTTGCAAGTACCCTGACTGTATCACAATGTAATAGATTTTAAAAGCTAAACAGGGTCACTTCGTAGACGCACATTTAAGGGTCTAGTAATGACCTTTTTTAAAACCCCTCAAATAACCTTTCGCCAGCATCAATTTGCGAGTGTAGTTTTGAAGGGTCAATCAAAATGACACATTGAGAGTCCCATGTGATGGTGTTCAATAATAATTAAAAGAAGAAGACTGTATGTCTTGTGTTACTCTTCGTATCAACAATGAAAGAAAGTTTATGAATTAGAACTTGTTTCAACTCAAAAATGAAGGAATGAATATTTACCATTGAGTGTATAGTTTTGCATTGCAGTTGCGTATTACTTCATCGCAAAATTAAGATTTGGCTATATAGTGCGCGAAGAGATCTCTCGGGCTGGTAACTGATTGTCATATTGATAGAATAACCAGATCAGAAGAACAAAAATTCCATCTCTACCAAGCAGTTACCGAGCTGAGATCTAGGGTGAAGAAAATAGGTGAGAAGATGGGACTTTCAAAGAAGTGAATGAAACAAATGAACTACTCGTTTCAAACCGTGAATTTGACCATCGGAGTTTTAATAAATGATTGGTTGCTAAATGTTTTACTGCCAGATATTACTGAATGTTAGTGAATAATTACTTCTACTCACTTTAGCAAATTGGAGTTTTCATATTGATGTATTTTGATGTTTAATGTGTTGAAGATTATAATGTTTTTGACTTATTATAGAAAAAATATTGAAAACTTTAGTTTTTTTCGAATTACCTCAAAAAGTAAAAGCTTTCAGACCCTATAAATGTATTACAGACTCATACAAACATGGCCTTTGCGCAAAAATATTGAAAAAATTAGCTATAACACAACATTGCACCACCAATAGATAAGGAGAAAGGGAGAAAACCCCCCGCGCGCAAGTGAAAACCTCTTAATTGGAGGTGAACCACCGTCAAACGATATTCGGTGACTCTCAAACTTCGCCAAAGCCTTAGTTGGGTGGTTTGGCAACTTTTTAGAAGAGTTATGAAAATCGGTGACATTCACCCAAAATGGGTACACCCTACTATATATCACTTTAGAAAAACATTTTCGTAAGACATAGGATCCCAAAACTTCATTATACTTTCTATAAGACGATGAAAATGGCTTGAGCTATTGTAACCATTGATAAAACTAAATATAGCAATGATGTAATATGCAACAGAGATACAGAAAGTACACTACACAATATGAGTTCATTTAGCATTGTAAAAAAGAAGCATGATCATTCATTGCTGAAAAAGGAAGGATAACACAAGTCATCTTCCTCCTAATTGTTTAGCGTTATATCTTTTAGGGTTTTCAAAGTGTCACATGGACCCCTTCCACTCAACATTACGTTGGCTCAAGGGGTCAGTACTAATCAAGGGTTGAAAGGGAGTCAATGTATGCTGTAGTGTATAGATGACCTTAAATCCATTGTAATACGCGTAAGTTTGTAAGTTATGACAGTAACGATACTGGACCCATATTTTGAGGCGGAAGTGCAGGTGATGGTTGACTCGATGACCTTTAGTCCTTCGCCATCATCTCATCAAGAACTGTGTCTAAATACATATTTATCTCCAAACTGTGTAACTGCTTGCGTAATGCGCGTAATTCAGTCGCTGTGCTTGATGAAAAAACATAAATAATGAGAATGAGTTTGTTTGTTAAATTTGAATTATGACTTGCCTATAAGTCATTATGATTACCTCGTAAGAGCGTCTTGCATGATGTCGTTTAAGATAAATGCAGACAAAAAGTGCCCGAAATTGGCAAAAGGGCATACACAAACATCAAATTGGGAAACTTCCTCTAACCCAAGCGACTGCAAACTTTTTGAGGTTATTGGTGTCGTATATTTCAAAATCTCCTTTCCTTTGTTTTTCACGTTAAAGCTGATTTGTTTCGTCATAATTTGTTAATAGTTCTTTTTGCCTGATTACCTTGTTTGTGCGGCAGCTATACGTTTGCGACTGCTTAAAACAGCAGCTATATTGTTATTTTGAGAAGTAGTAACTCTTTTCTATTTGATTGAGATGTAAAGTATGTGTTAAAGTGATTTGGTGTTACTTATCAATGAGCTCAAAACGGCTTATTCAAAGTCTTAAAAAAGCCGGAGAAATATTGGTATGCACTAAGTTTTATGACTTTAACGCATAGGTGGGCAAGTTAACGCAAAACGTTAGCTTCGTTAACCACTAGTCCGTTGACAAACTTCACACCTCCGTTAACGTTAATCCGTTATTTTCAGCTTTAATTAACGGAAGTTAATAAAGTCCGTTAATCCGTTAACATTTTGCGTGTAATTTACATTTCGTTTTATTCACTCGCTTCTAGAACACGTATTGACGCTGTTGAGCTGATTGGAAGGAAATATTTATTGCTATGGTGGTATTTTTTTGTTTCGGAAGTTACTTTGTTCAGTCTAATTTTATTTCAAGATAAAAACAAGTTCAAATGCACAACGAAGCTGCGATCGGAAAATCTTTGGAAATTGTGAACAGCGATAATTAATAGACCTATGAGGCTGCATGTTATTATTTGCGTCAAAAAAGAGCTCCTTTCTTCGCTTTCTTCTATAAAACTCGTGCTAATACGCAACAGGTGTTACCAGTTCAAACTGGTTTCAGTGGTTTGTACCGGTCCGATGAATGAATGGCGCAAGATATTAACGATAAAAACCTCAACGGAAGTAAACAGAACTTAACGGAAGTTACTTTAGTCCGTTAACAGCACTTAGCGGGAGTTAATTTAGTCCGTTAACATGAAAAAACTTTTTAACGGATTAACGAGTTAATGAAAAAGTTAGCTTCGTTATTAACGGATTAACGATTAACGGACTTGTGCCCACCTATGCTTTAACGTGGTGTCTAGTTTCTGGCCTAGTTAGCCTACAGTAAGCTGTTGTGTTAATTTGCTAAGAACGAGACTGAGGAGTATATTTGTTGCCGGTGGCGACATTACTGCGAAGATTTTAGTATGTAAATTGATTTTAAGTTCATTCTAGTTCTCTAGCCTACTGCAATGTTATTGATTTAGCATAGCATCGAAGCTAATTAAGTACGCTAGTCCAAATTCGTGCTTTGAGAAAGGCTTGAAGCCTAGTTTAGGTGTAAAGCTAATTTGTTCACACGTTAAGTTTATAAGTAATTTATAGTTGCTATATGCTTAGACGTCCATTTTATTCTAAATTTTACGGACGAAATTGACAAACGAAGACTACAGCAAAAATTTAAAGTGCCGCATTTTGCTTTTACCGTTCTGTTAATTAAATTCTCCACTATCCTTATGTTGTTTTACTCAACAATTGGGAATAGGCTTGAGTATTTTAAATTTAAGCTCGTTTGAATCAACATTTTTTAATTTTTTTTTGTCTGAAGAAATTTCTCCCACCAACCCAAGACTGGTGATATTTATTCATAAGAGGTATACGAAAACACTCAAAACAGAGTATCTGACAACAGTTAAAAATAAACATTCTCTGATCGCTTTCAGCGCTTTGTGAGTTTCGTGTCATCAATTTGTTGCGTAATCCGCTGTTAAAAACAAATCTGTCGTTAAATATAGTATCTGCGGATGTGAGTAAATCACAGCTTTTGTTCAAAATTGGTTTACTAATGGTGGTTAAAAACAGTATATACGTACAGCAAGTTTCGCTCTTGCAAACAGATGCTTTTTTTCATGTTTTCGGTAGATTGGTGACAGAGGAACTTGGGTTTGGAAACTTTAATGCTGCTGATGGTGGTAACGTAATTGCAGGGAAACAAAATTTTGCCAGAAACCATAATTATTGCGGAGTCGACATAAAATACTGTATACTAACAATTTAAAAATAAAGAGACACTGCTCAAAATTGGGTTTTAGAAATAAGAAATTTATTACCTACTCAACAAACATCGCGTTTCTTCGTTTACGAGAAATTTTGCGAAACCGTGATGTCATAATATTGCGAAATGCAGGGTTGCCAATCAGGTGCGTAGCCAGAAATTCGCAATGGGGGGGGGCTGTTTGGGGGGTCTGGGGGCGGAGCCCCCAGCGCTCGAAAATTTTGCATTTTTTTGCAAAAATAACTTCATTTTAGGGCTATTTTGATTAAAAAATAATGATTTTAAAACGTGGCTTAGAAATTGGCATTGCAAACAAGATTAAACTGCTGGCATAAATGGGCTATTTGGGAGGTGGCTAAGTGTAAAATGTTAGTTCTCTTGTTTAGATGCTGGTAAATTATAAAATCGAATACTTCAATAAAACTCACACGGAGTAATCTATTTCGTATACAGTTTAAAGAGAAAAATAATTGGGGGGGGACTAATGAAAAGAGATTTGAGAGAAATGATTGGTAATTAACAAATACTGAATAGCCCCCCCCCCCCCTATTCTTTAGTTTATAGTATATTTGTTGATGACACCTATGTTTAGCATTTTTACACTTGCGATCAAATTTGATTGCTTATTTCTTACCATTTATCAAAGGCTTCATTTATTTGTTGGTTTTATTTTTGCCAAATTAGCCCCCCCCCCCTGGACATATGTTTCAAAAGATGTTTTAAATCACTATCTAGTCCACTCCAGTGCATAAAACAGTCTCAAAGTGCTAAAAATGTAGTGTTTTTCCCATTCTGCTTTTTGGTCGACATGTCAATGGGAGCTATAGCCCCCCCGCCCCCCCTGGCTACGCTACTGGCTAAAAACGTGGTATTTTCCTAATTCTGCATTTTGGTCGGCAGTTCATTAGCCCCCCCCCCCCCCCTAAATAAACGTTTCAAACTATGCTTTAAAGCATTTTTTAGTCTAATCCAGTGCAAAAGACAGTCTTAGAAATGCTAAAAACATGGTATTTTCCCTATTCTGCATTTTGGTCGGCAGTCTATTAGCCCCTCCCCCCCTAAATAAACGTTTCAAACTATGCTTTAAATCATTTTTTAGTCTAATGCAGTGCAAAAGAGAGTCTTAGAAGTGCTAAAAACATGATATTTTTTTATTCTGTATTTTGGTCGGCAGTTCATTAGCCCCCCCCCCCCCCCTTAAATAAACGTTTCAAAATAGTCTAATCCAGTGCAAAAGACAGTCTTAAAATGCTAAAAACGTGGTATTTTCCCTATTCAGCATTTTGGTCGGCAGTCTATTAGCCCCCCCCCCCCCCCCCCCCCAAATAAACGTTTCAAACTATGCTTTAAATCATTTTTTAGTCTGATCCAGTGCAAAAGAGAGTCTTAGAGAAGTGCTAAAAACGTGGTATTTTCCTTATTCTGCATTTTGGTCGGCAGGCCAATGGGGGGGGCTATAGCCCCCCCCCCCCTGGCTACGCTACTGTTGCCAATGGTGCAAATAATATTGCACTGATTTATCCAAATTGAAACTAGATGTTGATTTTCCCGGGGGAATATGATACGGGACTTTCGCCAGTTCCATTTCACCATCATTCTCCCCTCCATACTTTGAAGGTTACCGATATTTCTGTAAAACGCAATCGTATGCAATGCAAACAAACTAATTATATCTCATGAAACAAATAAATTTTGATTTAAAAAAAATCGTGTATAATATTTTTTGTTTTACACTAGATATGATCAGAGGCATCAGGTTTCATTCTCTGTGAAGACGTCCCAAAATTCAGCTTTTTAAGACCTCAAGCTAGCGCGCTAGTTTCTTTTGCTACAACTACAAATTTTAAAGACAAGAACATTTTGACGTACTTAGGAGGTAATCACCTACGCTCGTGTACTGCTGTGGCCGAATGGTTAAAGGCAACAGTGCTTAAACCTAAAACCTGGGTTCAGTACTGTGATTGGCCATTGCGTTTATCAAACAAGATTACATTGAATCTAGCTTATCATTATTTTTTTCGATTACGACAAAATCGCTTTGAACATTTTTTGCTTCACGCTAGATATGATCAGACGGTATCAAGTTTCATTCTCTGTGAGGACGTCCCAAAAATCAGCTTTTAATTACCTCAAGCTAGCGCGCTAATTTCTTTTGCTATCGCTAGAAATTTTAAAGACAAGAATATTTTGACGTACTTAGGAGGTAGTCACCTGCGCTCGTGTGCTGCCGTGGCCGAACGGTTAAAGTTGCCATTGCTTGAAACCTAACACCAGGGTTCAATTATCTACTTGGTCATTGCTTTTATCAAACCAAGATTATATTGAATCTAGCATATTAATTTTTTTTTTCGATTATGACAAAATCGCTTTGAATATTTGTTGTTTGACACTAGGTATGATCAGAGGGTATCAGGTTTCATTCTCTGTGAAGATGCCCCCGAAAGCACTTTCTTATTTTTTTGGGTGTTTGTAGACATTTTTAGGACAAAACTATTTTTACATAATTTGGGGGACCAACCCCCCAAATGAACCCAAACAAACATTAATTTTTTGACAGCTTAAGCTAGGGTGCTACATTTTTGATATCAAGAGACAATAAAGAAACAAATATCCTGAAATAGTTTGGGGGTACCACCCTCCCGGGAACCCCCCCAAGTGGCCACCCAAAATATCACATTTTTGCACGACTTAACATAGGGTGCCAGTGGTATTTGATGTCAGTAGATATTTATGAGAAAAATATTTTGACGTGGTTTGGGGGTACCCCGCCCCTCGGGAACCAAAATGGTCCTCCCAAAAATCTATTATTTCAATGACTTAAATTAAGGTGCCAGTGTATTTTGATATCAGTAGATATTTAGGAGAAAAATACTTTGACAAGGTTTGGGGGTACCAACCCCCTCTACAACCAAAAAGGACCCCGCAAAAATCAATTTTTTGAACGACTTATATTAAGGTACCAGTGTTTTTTGACATCAGCAGATATTTAGGCGAAAAATATTTTGATGTGGTTTGGGGGTACCACACCCTTCGGGGAACAAAATCAACCCCCCAAAAATCAATGTTTTGAACGACTTAATTTAAGGTGCCAGTGTTTCTTGATATCAGAAGATATTTTAGAGACAAATACTTTGGCGTGGTTTGGGGTAACACCTCCCCTTGGGGACCCCCGAAAAAATCAATTTTTGGTTGACTCAAGCTAGGGCAATAGTTTTTTTTAATATCAGCACATATCTAAGAGACGAATCTTTTGACATCGTTTGGGGGTATTACCCCTGAGGAACCCCCCAAAATTATTTTTTTGATTGGCTCAAACTAAGGTGCCAGTTTTTTTTTGTTGATAGCAACACCTACCTAACAGACAAACATTTCAACATAGTTTGGGGTGCCAACCCCCCCTTGAGGACCCCCCAAAAACCAAATTTTTGAATGATGTAATTTGCGGTGTATTTTCATATTGGTAGATACTGTATTTAGAGGCAAACATTTTGACAGAGTTTGGGAGTACCACCTCGCTGTCGCCCCCTTTCAAATGGACTCCCCAAAAACCAATTTTTTGAATGGCTCTAGCTAAGGTGCCAGTGTTTTTTGCTGTCAGGAGATATTTAAGATACAAACATTTTGACGTAGTTTGGGGGTATCGCCCCCCTTGGGGATCCTCCCAAATCAAATCTTTTGAACGACTTAATTTACGGTGCCAGTGTTTTTTGATACCAGCAGTAGATATTTTGGAGATGACTATTTTGAAACTATGCCGAAATGTTTGTCTGTTAAGTATGTGTTGATATCAAAAAAAACTGGCACCTTAGTTTGAGCCAATCAAAAAATTAATTTTTGGGATGTCCATTTTGGGGAGTCATTGGGGGTGATAACCCAAACAATGTCAAAAGATTTGTCTCTTAGATATGTGCTGATATCAAGAAAAACTAGTGCCCTAGCCCGAGCCAATTAAAAATTGATTTTTGGGGGTCACCGAGGGGGGATGGTACCCCCAAACCACGCCAAAGTATTTGTCTCTTAAATATCTACTGATATCAAAATACACCGGTACCTTAAATTAAATCATTCAAAAAATTGCTGGCGCCTTTAAGCACTAGGCCACAGTAGCACATGTGTATGCATGACGAAAATCAGTTATTAAAATCATGAATTAAACTTTGTTATTGTTTTTGGTGCATCTGCCTCAAACCAAGTGACGTTTAGCAACTCCAAAAATGCAGCTGCCCAACTTCATATATAGACTTATCATATCTCCAAAGTTCAAGTTTCTAGCTTTGATGGTTTCAGAATTTTTGTTAAATTTAGCTTTCAAAGAGTGATTTTTTGGATAGTTTTTGGGTACCCTTAGACTGTGTAAAAAAGTTTGTCTTTTAAACATCTACTGATATCCCAAAAAATCTTAGCGTTCTAGTTCAAGCTGTAAAAAATATTTTAATTTTGGAGTCCAATTAGGAAGGTTCCAGAGGGTTGGTACCCCCAAACTATGTCAATTTTTTGTCGCTTAAATACCTACTAATATCAAGAAGACTGAAGCCTAGATAAAGACACAGATCAAGTCATTCAAAAATTGATTTTTGTGGGTTCATTTGGGGATTTTCTGGGGTTGGCACTTTCAAAGTATGTCCTAGTATTTGTCTCTTCAGTGTTTCATAATATCAAATAAAAACTAGAACTCTAGCTCAAGCCGTTGAAAAAATTAATGTTTAGGGGGCCCGTTTGGGGGGTCGTCGGGGGAGTGATACCCCCCAAACTCTGTCAAAATGTTTGCCTCTGAAATATCTACTGATAACAAAAACACAAGCATCGTAAATTTGGTCGTGCAAAAAGTTGATTTTTGGGGTCGACCTTGAAGGGCTCCCCGGGGGGGTGGCACCCTCAAACTATGTCAAAATATTTGCCTGTTAAGTATCTGTTGATACCAAAAAAAAACTGCCACCCTAATTTGAGCCAAACAAAAAATTAATTTTTGATGGGTCCATTTGGGGGGGGTCCCCGGGGGGGTATTCCCAAATAATGTCAAAACATTCGTCTCTTAGATATGTAGTGATATTAAAAATAAACTATTGCCCTAGTTTGAGCCAATCAAAAAATTGATTTTTTGGGGGTCTATTTGAGGTGGTCCCCGAGGGGGTAGGCACCCCCAAACTGTGTCAAAATATTCATGTTTAAAATATCTACTGTTGATATCAAAAAACACTGGCACCGTAAATTAAGTCGTTCAAAAGATTGGGTTTGGGGGGATCCCCGAGGGGGGCGACACCCTCAAACCACATCAAAGCATTTGTATCTTAAATATCTACTGACAGCAAAAACCACTGGCACCTAAGCTTGAGCCATTCAAGAAATAGTTTTTTGGGTGTCTATTTGGAAGGGGGGCGTCAGGGAGATGGTATCCTCAAACTATGTCAAAATATTTGCCTCTAAACATCTATCGATATGAAAATACACCGTAAAATATGCTAAATATGTTTGACTGTAAATTATATTTATCTGTTAAATATCTGTTGATATCAAAAAAATAAAACTGGGGCCCTAGTTTGAGCCAAACCAAAATTAATATTTGGAGGGTCCATGTTGGGGGAGTCCCACGGGGGGTATTCCCAAATGATGTCAAAACATTCATCTCTTAGATATGTAGTGATATTTTAAAAAAACTCGTCCCCTTGCTTGAGCCATTCAAAAAACTGATTTTAGGGGGTCTGTTTGGGGGGTCACCAGGGGGGTGGCACCCCCTAACTACGTCAAAATTTTTGTCTCTAAATATCTACTGTTATGAAAATACACTGGCACCGTAAATTAGTTCGTTCAAGAAACTGGTTTTTAGGGGCCTATTTGGGGGGTCCCCAAGGGGTCGCCAAACTATGTTGAAATGATTGTCTGTTAAGTATGTGTTGATATAAAAAAAACTGGCACCTTAGTTTGAGTCAATCAAAAAATTAATCTTTGGGGGGGCTATTTTGGGGGGTCCTCGGGGGTGATAACCCAAACAATGTCAAAAGATTCGTCTCTTAGATATGTGCTGATATCAAAAAAACTAGTGCCCAAGCTCGAGCCAAATTAAAATTGATTTTTGGGGGTCACCGAGGAGGGATGGTACCTCCAAACCTCGTTGAAGTATTTGTCTCTTAAATATCTACTGATATCAAAAAATACTGGCACCTTAAATTAAGTCATTCAAAAATTTGATTTTTGGGGTGTCCACTTTGTTCCCCGGGGGGAGGGGGGGTACCCCCAAACCACGTCACAGTATTTTCCTCTTAAATATTGAGTGATATCAAAAAACACTGTCACCCTATATTAAGCAGTTCAAAAAATTGATGTTTGGGGTGGCCGTTTGGGGGATCCCCGGGAGGGTGGTACCCCCAAACTATGTCAAGGTATTCAAGGTATTTGTCTCTTTATTGTCTCTTGATATCAAAGATGTAGCACCCTAGCTTAAGCCGCCCAAAACACTGATATTTCTTTGGGTCCATTAGGGGGTTTTGGGGGTTTGTCCCCCCAAATTATGTAAAAATAGTTTTTTCCTAAAAAGTTCTTCTGACAACCAAAAAAAGTAGCGTGGTTGCTTATGGTGTTAAGAAAGTGTTTTGTGGAACGTCTTCACAGAGAATGAAACCTGATACCCTCCGGTCATACCTATAGTGTCAAACAGAAAATATTGAACGCGATTTTGTCGTAATCGAAAAAAAAATTAATATGCTAGATTCGATATAATGATGGTTTGATAAAAGTGATGGCCAAGCAGAGGTGGGCAGTACCGCGGTACAAAAGTACCGTGGTACTGTAACGCGGTACTTTTTTAGTACCGGTACCGTCGGTACTTTTTCAACATAGTACCGTTTTCGGTACCGTCGGTACTTTTTGAGCACGTTTACCGCGGTACTCGGTACTTTTGTGTGGAATGGAATTAAAATCATTCAAAAGGAGTTCAAATTACGGAGAAGCACTTTCAAACCTTGCCCACGTAATAAGGAGTGGTTAGTGGATGACTGACGGTTTACCGACGCTGCACTAAGTTGCTCTACAGAGCAAATCATAAAAGCTAGCTATATGGCGTTATGTTCTTCGCTTTTTTGTCTGCCCTGAAAAGTGAAGACCAGCCTTTTCTCTATGAAGTCATTTTGAACTGATATTCTTGTCCAAAAAATATTTTTTGCAGTGTATAATTTCGTAAGTTCATAAGGGGCTGTCCATAAAAGATGTCTGCAAAAATTGACCTTTTCCTCCTTGTCCGTAAAGCGTCCTCACTGCATCAAACCCCTGTCCGTTCGGACACATTAGAGAACTTACGAAATGTGGAAATGGCCACGGCAATTTCATTGCAGGATTATCAAGACACCAAAAACATGTTTTGAGACTATGGGCTAAGCCAAGGGGATGCCACCGATGATAAAAATGTGACAAAAAGTCTATGGTTTCTTCAGTTTCAGTTTCTTTTAGCATTTTTTTGCGTGCAATAGTAATTAACAATAAAATTAACAAGGGGGCCCGGGCCCCCTCAATTCAATTTTTGCCAGCCAACTTAAATGTATGATCCGGGTCAAATTAAGGGCTTTGTCCTAAAAGTTGCTATATCAGGCCCTCATCTAACCTTAATTTTTATGAACGTAATGCAATAACTAGAGAGGATTTACCATATGGCAGAGTACCTAGGGCCCCGTGCTCAGATGAAAAGACTTTTTTTGTTATATTTGGCAGGAAGATATTGCGAAAATCTCCAAAGTGCCAGGAGCCCCGCGCAATGTAAATCAGGCCCGGGTAATATGGTTAGTAGGCGAGACCAATTATGGTTAGTAAGCGAGACAAATTAGACATGGTTAGTAGGCGAGACCAATTATTGCACCACGTTTCACTAACAATTCATCTCCACCTCGCCGGTTTTACGCGACAGAGTGCTTTTGATAAAAAATTAGCCCGGGGAAATGCTCATAAAACAAATTATTGAATTTGAATTGAGGGGGCCTGGCCCCCTGACCGTACGTGTGCTCTACGACTGGTTATTTTCATGACAGAAGAAAAATCTGAAAGAAAAATCTTCGAATAGATTATTATTTACAGCTAAAATATTGCTGGAGGCAATGTACATTACTTTCCCTACTTGGACCGAATCACTTACAAAATTTAACCCCAAAATGCAAGATTTTAAACGTGTTTTGGATTTAAATTGCAAGTAAAAGGAGGATTGAACAATTTAATTTTTTCACTTGGCTTTGAAATGTTAAAAATCTAGTACATTCAAATTTTTTTGAGCAGGTGCAAAATGTAATCCAATGACAATAAATAGTATTTTTTTCCAAAGAATTACAAAAAATTGTCCAGCAGCTGGGGACTCCTTCCTCATAGCCTCCGGCGGCTGGGGATTCCGCCCCCAAAATCCTGTCTGTGATACGTTTGATTAACTCTAGTTTACTCAAAACGTATCGCAAATCAAGCGTTTTCACTTTTTAACTTTTGGTTCAAGCCCTCTTCCTTTAGCAAAATTCTGTTTAAGTGCCAAATCAGGCCACGGCTTCTTATCTTCCATTCTACGATATCTTTATCCCACAAAAAGTTCCACTTTCGAAAATTTCTGATGACGTCATTGCATGCGATTTGTGGTTTGCCCCCCCCCCCCCCCAGTTAAAAATCCTGGCTACGCCTGTGTTTGAGACTCTTCAAACATTAGTTTTATTGGCGGCACAACTGGTTAGGCTCCTGAGTCCAGGTTACCAAAATTTCAACAACAATTGCACTTTATTTCGTATTGAAACGCTTTAAAAACATGTTTTCAGAACGTTTAGGCATTATAGCTCATAAACCAAGAGTAAGGGACTAAGGGCTGGTATAAACTAACTAAAACTGTGTTAAAAACAACAGAATGGAAGTTTCAGAGCAACGAAGGCGACTGAATTTTCATGCTTTGTAATGAAGGAATGCGGATGTCCACAAAGCAGGAAACCCTCTCTCCCTTGGTCCGCAAAATGTCGGCACTGAACAACCACCCCTTACTGTGGAGTACGTCTTTTATGGACAGCCTCTAATAATATCTGTTAAGTAATTCTTCCACCGGCCACATAGCCTATATGCGGTAACGTGCTCTCAGCTTTGGTGCGGGAGGTCAGGGGTTCAAATCCTGGGCCGGTCAAATTGAACTCAGATTTGCCAATAGCTCGCCACCGATGCGACTTTTCTTCGAAAGGAACTGTGTTGCCCAAGCGCAATTGTCGTGGCGAAGGGCCAAGCAAACTCGTTACACGTTTGGGCGTAATACAGCTGGTATAATAAAGATTTGATTTTTTTGAAGTAGTCTTTTCGTAGATTTATTCACTGAGCATGCTGTATCAGTTACCACTATACGCAAATAAGAGACTCAATCATTGTTCAACGCATAAAATCACCGAAAATATTGTTTCCAAAATGTGCAAAATTTTTCTTTTAAAAAGTACCAAATAAAGGTACCGAGTACCGGTACCGTCGGTACTTTTTCAAAAATGTAACGAATAAAGTACCGCTGGTACTTTTTTAACAAAGTAACGGCAAAAGTACCGTCGGTACTTTTGAAGTACCGAGTGCCCACCTCTGTGGCCAAGTAGAGTATTAAACCCAAGTTTTAAGTTTCAAGCACTGGCGCCTTTAACTATTCGGCCACGGCAGCACGCGCGCGTAGGTGACTACCTCCTAAGTACGTCAAAATATTCTTGTCTTTAAAATTTCCAATGGTAGCAAAAAAAAAATTGGCGCGCTAGCTTGAGGTCTTAAAAATCTGATTTTTGGGACGTCTTCACAGTGAATGAAACCTGATACCCTCTGATCATATCTAGTGTCAAACAACAAATATTCAAAGCGATTTTGTCGTAATCGAAAAAAAATTAATATACTACATTCAATTCAATCTTAGTTTGATAAAAGAGATGGCCAATTAGATAATTGAACCCAGGTCTTATGTTTCAAGCAATGGCGCCTCAAACCATTTGGCCATAGCAGCATGCGCGCGTAGATGACTACTCCAAAGTAGGTCAAAATATCTTTGTCTTTTAAAATTGCAGTGATAGCAAAAGAAACTAGCGCGCTAGCTTGAGGTCTTAAACAGCTGATTTTTGGGACGTCTTCACAGAGAATGAAACCTGATACCCTCTGATCACATCTAGCCTGAAACAAAAAATATGATAAACGATTTTGTCATTATCGAAAAAAAAATTAATATGCTAGATTCAAGAGATGGCCAAGTAGATAAATGAACCCAGGTCTTAGGGATTTTAGCACTTGCGCCTTAAACCATTTGGCCACGGCAGCACGCGGGAGTACGTGACTAAAATCACTTAATAAACTTCGCTGTCATAAGTTAATGGTGCATATGCCCCAAACCACGTGACGTAGTGCCTCCAAAATTAGAGGGACGCAAGTTCATGTATAGACTTATCATCTGTCCAAATTTCGCGTTTCTAGTTTTGGTGTGACTAAAATCACTTTATAAACTTCGCTGTCACAAGTTTAAGGTGCATATGCCCCAAACCACGTAACGTAGCGCCTCCAAAATTGCAAGGACGCAAGTTCATGTATAAACTTGTCATCTGTCCAAACTTCAAGTTTCTAATTTTGGTGGTTTTTGAGTATTTATCTCCATAATGTGATTTGCTGAATAAATAAATAAATAAATAAAAAAGTGTCGTAATTGGCATAATTTATTTTTGAGAGCTGAAAGTGCATGCTCAGACGCTTCTGAATTCGAAACTTTTATCTCCAATTGCGATTAGTTTTCGAGATAGAGCTGTTTAAACCTATAATTGGACTTCCAGTTTTTGGCTCGGAAATCCGTATCACATGACTGATTACCCCCAAAATTTGCACTAAAAATGATTGATATGTGCCCCAGCTAAAATCGAAATTTAAAGTTTCTACCTTTAGCCGTTTCAAAGTTATAGCGTTTTTTATTTTAGTTTACGATTTCGTAAAATTTGCCGGAAAAAACATTAAGGACTTCCGACGCCAAACGTCGCAGAAGTCCCAAAAAAAAGTGTCGGTATCGTCATGGTTTATTTTTGAGAGCTGAAAGGGCATGCCCAGACGCTTTTTAACACGAAACTTTTATTCTCTTAGTCCCATTAGTTTTCGAGCTAGAGCTGTTTAAACCTGCAATTGGTATTTCATTTTTTGGCTCGGAAACCCGTGTTACAAGACCGATTGCCCCCCAAAAATGCAATAAGAATGATTGATATGTGCCCCAGCTAAGTTCGAAATTTCAAGTTTCCACCTTTAGCCGTTTTTAAGTTAGAGCGTTTTATAATTTGTTGCAGAATTCGTAATTTTTCACGGAAAAAACATAAGGACTTCTGACGCAAAGCATCGTGGAAGTCCAAAAGAATGATTTATATGTGCTCCAGCTAAGATTTAAATTTCAAGTTTCTACCTTTGGCTGTTTTTAAGTTAGAGCGTTTTTAAGCTTTGTTGCCGAATTCGTAATTTTTCACATTAATTTGTAATTCGTAATTTTTCACGGAAAAAAACATAGGGACTTCCGACGCAAAGCGTCGCGGTAGTCCCAATTAATTTATGCAAATTAAAATAGGTTCGTAGAAATTGAATTTTTGGTTGCCCGACTGTCAGAGTGAAGAAGAATAATTAACAATCGCCAGACATTTACCAGCTGCAGGCGATTGGGGATTTCTGTGATGGTATAGACATAGGGCCGCAACCAAGGGGGTTCAGGGGGCGGCGCACCCCCAAACAAAAATTTGGCCCCCCCCCCCAAACCCCAAAGCGACAACAGGAAAAAATATTGTTAAGTAGCCTATTGTAAGACTGTTGATTAATGATTTGAACTGATGCGAAATATAACGCTTCGCAAAACTTTTATAATCGGTACATTAATTGTGATGGCACCCGGTATGCATATTACATAATTGCAATCTTTGCTTGATTTAGCTGACAAGCTACAAATTGCTTAGTAGCCTAAGTAAAATCTTTGAAGAATGTTGCAAAATTTTTTGTGATGCAATAGCAACCATTTTACAAACGAAAATTTTACGTTAGGTGCGGTTGCGGTAGCACGCTGGCATTAGCGATCAGGGCACGTGGATGCTTTCACCTTGGCCAAAAAGTCGTTTAGTAACTGTTGTACGCTGCGTTTTGTTGAGTCTTTTGGTAGAAATAGATAGGTTTGGCATAAATATTAAAGATTCTCACTCCGGTCCGAATCCTGCTTTCTCTGAAGTTATCGATACTCCTTCCACTTCCTTATCTGCAAATGCTTCTTTTGCCCCTGGATATCTTAACCTTCTGGCTCCTTCACGTCCAAACTTGAATTCATTCCCAAAAGACAAAAATAACCGCTGCTTTTGTCCCAGATGGTTTCGAACCCATACCCGAATCGCCTGATGAACTAAATTTAGCTTCAGAGGTTGCTAAAAGCTTTCTCGTTTCTAAGGCAAAACTACCCAGCACATAAGCGTAGCAAAAGGACCCGCCCCCCCCCCCCCCCAATGGAAACGTTACCAATCACAAAAATGTGACAAAAAAGCCTCTTGTTTCTTCAGTTTTCAGTTTCTTCTAGCATATGCTCACAACAGTAACTAGATGGGAGGTTGCTTAGCAGCAACCCCTTTGAACGAACGACGCAAATATCAACAAATTTCAAAAAAACTAGCGGCCTAGGTTAAGCTGTTCAAAAAATTGATTTTTGGGGGTCATTTGGGGGGTTCTCCGGGGGTGGTACCCCTGAACTATGTCAAAATATTTTTCTGTAAAGTACCATCTGATATCAAAAAACACTGGCAACCTAGGTTAAGCCGTTCAAAAAAGTGATTTTTGGAGGGTGCTCATTGAATAAATTATCAAAATTAAATTGAGGGGGCTTGGGCCTCTTGGTCGTATATGTTCTCCTACAAATGGTTATTTTTGTGACAAAACAAAAACGTCTAGGAAGAACTTTCGAGTGGATTACAATTTCCTGCAAAAACATTGCACAAAACAATGCACCTTGCTTTCTCCTATCTGGGCCAAATCACTTTCAAAATTTAACCTCAAAATGCAAGATTTTAATCGTGTTTTGGACTTAAATTGCAAGTTAATGTAGAATTGAACAATTTGATTTTTTCAATTGGCTTTCGAATTGCTCTCAACACGTGCGAATTATGATCCAATAGCATTAAAATAGCTAGTTTTCCCAAAAAATTACAAAACATTGCCCGGCGGCTGGGGGCTTCGCCCCCACACCCCGACTGTGATACGTTTGAGTTACATTAGTTTGCTCAACCCGTCTCAGAATTTACTTTTTTGGGGGGGTTAAGCTCTCTACTTTTAGCGAAATCCTGTTTGTGTGCCAACACACAGGCTACTGTTTCTGATCTTCAAATCTACAATATTTTTGTTCCACAAAAAGTTCTTTTGAAAATTTCTGATGACGTCATTGCATGAGGTTAGGACACCCTAATCAAAAATTTTGGTAACGTCTATGGCCCCCAGCATGCTTGTATTCTAGAAAAAGACTGCGATTTTTTGGTCCCCCCAGAAAAAAGTTTGCCTCCCCTCCCTAGAACAACGCTCTAGTTGCGGCACTGTATAGACATTATGATGCTGGTTAAGTCCTACAGTATATTGACAAAATAGAGAAAAACGTTGCAATCTTTAAGAACAATCAGACCTCCTACTTGCTGAAACTTCTACCGCGTTACGCAAAAAGGAGATTTCAGTCTCTGGATCTCATCCTAAATGGGATCCTAAAACCATAGCTCTGCTCGTACAAACATTTTTGATATGTTATTAAACTATCATGTACCAGTACACTGACGCTCCAGGAGATGTGATTTCGTTTAAAATGCATTCATGCTGATCGTATTTTGCATTTTTATGGTATGTGTGCCCAAACAGCGCATTTTTATGTGCATTGAGTGTGATTTTTGATGGTTAATCTTTATTAAAACATTTTTTAAGCTGTTTGAAATGACTAAAGTAATCCTAGAGATGTCTAATTTTTGCTATTTAATGCATATTGCATACTTGGAGATAGTAACCTCATGCCGGGGTAACTTTGGCGACTAAGGTTGTTTAAAAACAAAGTATAGTAAAGGTCGAAATTGCGGAATGTGCATGTGTATAAATTCTTCCATGACATAAGGCCCTAATTTAAAAGGTATTTCACCTTTGTAATGCTATTTTTCTTTGAAAACAAAAGCTGGTCCAAAGTTACCCAAAACTGCTGGTCCATAGTGAACATGAGAACATAGTATTAGGACACCGTCAGCTTTTGACACTTTTGACGACTTCATTGTGTGATGTAGACGTTTCGACCACCACAGAATAATCATACTCATGCTATTGAGCGGTGAATGCTTTGTTGTATACCTCTTCATCTATACTCTTATAAAGTATCACATTGGCACGTCACTTAAATTAATAGGATATACTTACAAAATAGAACACAATCAAGGTTCAACGAAAAAGCTGGATATGCAACTTATCGGAAGTTTTACTTTTGTTTACCTAGACATGTAAAAATGATAGATAACACAAAGACTCGCTCCACACTGTGCATAAAATCGTAAAAGTTGGAGTGTGTTCTTAATTCATTTTGGAAATTCGGTACGCCGGAGGTGCCGTTTTACCAGCTCACAGTATTGATGATAATTACCTTTATGCGAAGATTCAACAACCGCTGCGATCTATTGTAATTTCGAGCAAGTTGAAGAACTTAGTTCGAAGTAAAATCCTTGCTGGTTATTGTTATTTAAGGAAAAGAGTGCTTTAATAAAACCAAGAGCCGTGGCTGTTAAAAAATTGAGACAAGGTTGCAGAACAAAAAGGTTAACAAGGTAGTGCGATAAAGAAGAAATCTTGTAAAATTCTTATTTGTAAATTTGTAGTAACTACACAGAAACACGATTAACCATGAGTTTAAACAAACGTCAAAGTTTGTATATTCATTCCATCGTAAAAAAAATACGCGCAACGTGTGGAAAAGTTCTCGAAAAAAAAGAAAAAAAATGCTTGCATTGGGGTCGACAGAACCAGATAAAATTCTTAATGACAAATCAGAACGAAGTATTTGTTAACTATAGTTGCTGACCACCACAATTTATCATGCCCAAAAACTCTGTTTTGCCCGTACGGGCTCTCCAAGAGGCTAAAATTTAATGTAGTCTAAACAAAATATATTAAATATGATGACCAAGTAAACACACAATACTAGAAAGAGATGATGCCAGTTGTTAAATATCAAGTCGATCTAAATTTGTTAGCTGTGTATTATAAAGAGAGTGGCTCGAGCAAGGCGAAAATCCAGCAGGGCGCCAAATACATAAACCATTGCCAGTGCAAACACTATAAACTGTTAACACAGAGGGACACCTTATCCGATATAAATGTGTTGAAAATAGGTATGGTTAGAATAAGGGAACGCAGGAGTATGTTAGCATCATGCATATTGCAGTTATCATTTTGAAACAAGCATCAATTGCGGAATAAGTTGATTTCCTCTAGCTAGCAATAAACCGGAAGAAAATAACTGGTATTTCTTGGAATGTGGCCTGCAAATTAAACCCGTAAAATTATGGTAAAGCCTAGATAAATCATAGCAAAACTTGCCAAAAAGTAAATAAATAACCCGATATCCAGCATAAAGTCCAAATTTGCAGCGCTCCCCAGAAGTACGGACCTATCTTGAACGTAAAAACGATTGCAGGTCCCTATCAGACATTGTATATTTGATTTTATTAATCGGTGAAAGCTCCCCACGCTAAAAAATTTTAAAAAAACAAAACTTGTAGGAACTACCAGTATACTTGTATGGGTCAGTTAAGTCATTATGAGAAATCTAAAACTAATTTGAAAAAGAGAAGAAAAGAAAAAACTTTAAAGGTATACACTCAGGCACTTGAAGGACGATTGTATGAGTCCGAGTTCATGCAAATTAGTTAAACTCCATACTAAATTTTTTTACTATACCTGGTAAATTCTTCTAGTGGCAAAATGACTCTCACTCTTGTGTTCAAAACCACAACTGAATTAAAGTGTTATTACTGTAAAATGGTATTTGTGACCCATTATTACGTGCCGTACTCGGACCCGCACAATATTTTTTGTGGACGGCATAGGGAGCGGATAAAATTTTGAAAGCTATTTACAGATATGATTTAGGGGAGTAATGTTTGTTTTATTTGACGGACCAGTTCAAAAAAAAACAAAGAAAAATTTAAATCGCATTAAACGCCTACTGTTATTAGCAGCCAGTTGGTCGAAAGGTAATGCGTTCATCTCTGGAGCGGAAGGTCTGAGGTTCAAATCTCGAGCCGTTTAATTCGACCACAGTGTTGCAAACAGCTCGCCACCGCTGCAACATTCCTTTGAAATTTGCCCAGGCGCAATGACACAGAAATGGGCACCGCAAACTCGTTACACACTTCGGCGTAATGCAGCTAGTATATTGAAAGATTTGATCGATAGAAAAAAATAACAGCAATACAAAACGTTATCAATTTTTTAAATTTGTTTGAACTGCAAATTAGGAAATGGTTATGCTCCTAGTCTGTTCGTAATTGTATCAAAATGTCATAGATTTTAGAAGCTAAACAAGGTGACTTTGTAACGCACATATAATTTCTTGTATTCTTTTTTCATAAACCCTTGAATTAACTAACCTATGGCCGCATCGAATTGTTGTTGTTGTTGTCGTAGCGCATATTTATCCTCCTGCCACCGGACAACGTCAGACGCTAAATCTTGGATGTTCCGTGCACTTTTCATTGCAATGACTGCTTCGTGCTTGGAGGAATCCGCACCTGCTTAGAAGTTTACAGTGATCTAATGTTCCTTTGGATTTCTTCGAATTCTTGTCCACTGAATTTGCTGCTTGTTCGAAGCCACCTAGCAGAGATAATCATCGTGAAACGTCTCATTCAAGGACGTAACAACATGACCAGGGTGCGGGTTGAACCCAGATCATGCGATCAAGATCGTCGTAAAAACGACGCCTTCACCCTCTCGGCCACGCTGCCGACAATTTCCTCGGTCAAACGATACCACAGTTTGAAAATCTCTTAGTATGGCATTCAAAAAAAAAGATGACACATCTGTGTTACTCTTCCTTTTAAAAACGAAAGAAGGCAAGTGAATTTGAACTTTTTTCAACTCAATAATGAAAAAATGAATGTTTAGTGCGAAATTTCTGCATCCTGGTTCGATATAGATGTATTGATTATAGATCCTTCATTGCTAACTTAAGATTTGGCTATACATCACTTCAGAAAATTAGTTTCATAAGACATAGGTCCCAGAGCTTCATTATACTTTCTACAAGTTTGAAAAAATGGCTTGAGCTACTTGAATCATTGATGAAACTAAATATATGTAAATCAAGCAATGATGTAAAGCAGAGTTGTAAGTCTGACCGGGCTTTTTGGGTCGGGTTCGGCCCTAAAGTTGACAAAAATTTCGGGCTTAGATCGGACCTGAAACGTGCTTTTTGTCTTAGGTGCACAAAAATATAATCAAAATAACTTGGAAACATTGCTGAATTATTCAGATTTAACTTTACTTTCGTTTTTTTTGGGCATGATTTGGGCTTCAAACTAGTTTTTGGGTTCGGGCTTATATTTTCGGGTTCGGCCGGGTTTAGGCCTGAACTAGTTGGCCCATTTATTAAATAAAAACAAGATCATTCATTGCTGAAAAAAAAGGATTACACAAGTCATTATCCTTTTGTTGTTGAACGCCATATAATTGAGGGTTTTCAAAATGTCAAACCAATTTCTCCCCCTCAACATTAAGTTAGTTCAACTAGTTGATAATATAATCAATGAGTTGAAAAGAGAATCAAATCAAAAACCAAAGCGTGCAACGAGTTTGCGCCATTGCTCCCAGCTAAACCGATCAGTGGTAGAGTGGATAGAGCGTCTGCTACTGAAGCGGTAGACTCGAATTCGATTCCCGGTCGGTTCAAACCAAAGACTATAAAAATTGGTATTCACAGCTTCCCTGCTTGACGTCCAGCAACTAAAGGGACAGTGTGAAGCCTCAGCCGTGTGTGGTAGACAGGTGGGCAGATGGCAGCTTGACTCGAACACCGAAAGGTCCCTTCGCTATCTCCTGGCCAAGGCAACTTGGTGAATAAAATGTTATTATATTACGTTACATTACATTAAAACAGCCACTTCCGAAAAAAAGGTCGCAGCGATGGTGAGCCGTTGGCAACTCTGTGTTTGATTTGATCGACCGAAACTTTGAATCTCAAACCTTCTGCTCCAGAGACCAATACGTTTCCGCTCGACCATTACCGGTAAAAGTAATTTAGTGTGAAAATGACCTTAAACCCATTGTAACACAAGTCTAGGTTTGTTTGTAAAATTTGAATTAGGAAATGTCTAAGTCAAAATGATTACGTCGTAAAAACGTCTTGCATGATGTCATTTAAGGTAAATAGAGCGAAAAATGCCCAAATTTGGTTAAGGTGGTTAGGCAGATCTCAAAATGAGAAGCTTCCTCTAACCCAAGTGACTTCAATTTTATAGCGGTTATTGGGAATTGGTTTGAGTATCTCAAATTCAGTTAGTTTGAGCTAAAAAGTTTTTTCTTAAGAGATTTAACCCGAAATATCAAAAGTGTCCATGATTATTCATAACAAGGATATGAAAACAGAGTATTAAACAACAACTAAAAATAAACACCATCAAGTCACGTACAGAATTTAGAATGCTGTGTGAGTTTCGTGTCATTAATTCCTTGCGTAATCCACTGTCGGAAACGAAACTGTCGCTAAATGTAATTTCCGTGGATAAGAGCTATTATGACAGCCTTTGTTAAAAGTTTTGCTTTCAGAGGTTAAATAGTATGAAAGTCTTCAGTAAGTTTCGTACTTGCAAGCAGGGTAAACTTGGGTATCAAAACTTTGACTTTGCAAATAGTGGTGATGGAGGTTAAGTGTTCTCGGTTAGATTTGAACCCGGTTTTTTTAATTTTTGCAGATTCATATAAAATGCTGTTTCTTGTTTTATTTACAGTACATGCGCTTTGCACTAATCAAGCAAGCGTACATTTTGATTTTGCATTGCTTTAAAAACCGGATTTCGTTTTAACTCGACCTTCAGTTTTTGTGTTGGTTTGGTGCTTTGATGAATTAAAATTTGATTTACAGAAATTGCTACGTTAAGTTTCAGTTGTTTGCTAATTTTCCAAATTACTTTCAAGTAAGAACTCGTTAATTTAAAAGAAGAATCAAGAAAAGGAAACTTTTGCACTAAAAACACAGACCTTGGGGAATTAAATTTTTCTCTGGCTCTACAGAGGGAAACGAAATTTTGCCATGAAATCATATTTGTTGAGGAGTCAACATTAGGGTGTTGCAGTTGCCCGGACTTCTTCCGATTTTTTTTTACCTTCTTAAAAATAGGAGGTTGCCAAAGAAAAGCAAGAATATAAAGTTTGAAAAAAAAATTGAGGTTTAGGGGTCGCACAGAGATCTTTTTTACCCAGGAATTGCTATTTGTTTTATTTTGTGCCGCTAGATGGTGCTATGTGAAATCTTTGTTAATAATGAGTCATTGCAAAATTGAACATTCACTTTTGGTCTTAGACATTCAAAAAAACTTCAGTACAACTTTTAAAACTGTTTACATTTATGTTTTTTGTTTGTTTTTTTCGGAATTAATGGTGGTCAATATTGATCACATTTATGTGCAAGAAAACTACAACAGAAACTCTGTTTGAGTTGGACCTACAGTATCTATTTTGGCTGGCTGGTAAAACAGAGTGAAACATAGCCTACAACAGAGGTGGAGTCCTCGAGGACAGATTTTGAAGTCCTTGGCCTTGGCTTCGAGGCCTCAAGTCCTCGAAAATTGGCCTGTCCTCGGCTCGAGGACAGCACGATTGTTTGAATTGTTAAAATTTTGTGGAGCGCTTGAAAAATTTTTTGGAAAACGTTTTTTTTTGGAGATCGCCTGAAAAATTTTTGGGAAGATCTTTTTTTTTTTGGAGAGCACTTGCGCTTGTGTCCTTGGTCCTTGGCCTTGGCCTCGAGCATTCCTGTCCTTGGCCTCGAGAGTGTCTGTCCTCGGAAAGGCTGTCCTTGGCCTCGGATTTTTTTTGTGTCCTTGGCCTTGGCCTCGAGCCTTGTGTCTTCGACTCCACCTCTGGCCTACAATGTTACGTTCACAAAGAATGACGGTGCAGACTATGCATTAGGGCACCCAGACTTTCAACATTTTTTTTTCACGTGTTTCGTGACTTTTCTTATGCAGTTTTTTGTGCTGATTCCGAAAATGTGCTTGAAAATGTGATCCGATCATCTTCCGAAAAGATATGGGGGGTTTTGATCCTCCACTTTTTCAAAATTTGGCTAAAATTTTGATTAGCGTTACCGGTTCTTAAGTTAGAACACTGGAAGTGGTTTTATTTGAAAAAACATTTAATTCTAAGCAATTAAAAAAAAAAATCAAATTCACCAAGAAGTTGGGAGATATCAAGCATTTTGTCATAGTTTTTTTGTTACGCTTAAGTGATTTTTGAAGCAAACTTATACTTACAGCTTAAAAACCACTGCGTTAAGCTTAACTTGAGATAAATAAGGTAAAACTGAGTAGATATGACTAAGAGGCTCAGTCTTCACAAGAATAAACATCAGAAATTTGTTGACTTACAACTCATATTTCGTTATGCATGAATGATTTTAGGCAAATAATTGACCCAAATTTTAAAGGCCACCTAATGTCCGCAAAGCAACGCCCTTAAAATAAAACAAAAAAATATTCTATTCGAATGCTCAAAACCCGGTTTAGATACGCCTTATCAGTTTCAAGAAAATGAATAGCCATTATTTACCTTTCGCGTTTCTAAAAAATGACATGACGTCATCAGACTCAGGAGTTTGGTGCACTTGCATAGTTTATCATTGCAGAGGATAGGCAATTTTTGGAAAGGCATGTGATAGCAGCTTGGTAGTCACAAAATATTGCGCAAAAAAGGGGTAATGAGCTCCAAGTAGTTTCGTTGCCAAGTAGTTGCTAAGTTCAGAAATGAATTACCCGTTGCAATCAGCTTTTACTACCAGTGATGAACAGCAGTTTTACAAGCGGTAATACCTCCAATGTCCATATCACTCTGAAATTCCAACTGTTCGAAGTTTTCGTATTCTATCTGGCATATCCGTACTCAATACCAGCAGGCTACAGTAGAGGATTATAATTATGTAAAAATAATTTTTTCCCCTCTGATACTAGTGAGGAGGCTACTGTTGTTTACTGCGTGGGATTAGGAATATAGACAGTGGTGGGCAAGTTACTTTCTAAAAGTAACTAGTTACAAGTTACAGTTACTTGGCAAAAAAAGTAACTAAGTTAAAGTTACAAATTTGAAAAAGTAACTACTTACAGTTACAAGTTACAGTTACTTTTAGTGATTAAAAATTGGTAGTGACTATTTCACCGAAAATTTTCAACTTAGAGAGAATAAAACGAGAATGAGAAATATTCATCCGCGCTTTTTTCATTTGCTTTTTTAGGGGTTAAGATTAGGGTTTAGGTTAGGGTTCGATTTGGGAATAGTTTTAGACTAAGCATTTGAGTTTGTGTTATATTTGAGTCAGAATTAATGAAAAACTAGATAAAAATTTCCGGTGAAATAAAGCCTTCCTTAAAAATTTGGACTAAAAACAAGCCTGTGGACACTTGCCAGATTACGTCTGTTGGTCTCAAAAGTATATTAAGACCAAACCAAGAATGTTCTTTGCCTCAAAATTTAGTTTTGTCAAAGCGTTAAATTTCATGCATCAACTTTCAAAGTCGCATTTGTGTAAGAATGCAAAGAAAAAAGTACTAGCTAGTTCTAAAAATATGCACTGACAGTTACAAAAATTTTGAAAACAGAAATCAGTTAATTGCCTTTCAAAAAGGCTAACATTTCAAAGTGTTCGTCACAGAGCCCACAGCGTTTTGGTTTCAAGATATCTTTACCCAAACTAAATAGTCTCCCCACTGCTGCACTAGATGGTAGGGTAGTATTATATTGAAATTGCAAACTAACACTGATTGCTAGTAAACGTACAGCTCTGCAGTCTGCCTACTCAGCACTAAATCCCCAAACGGTTTCAATCACCAGAAAGCGAAGTTGGAAAATTATCACTGTCTTCACTTTAACCAGCAACCATATGTATAGTCCAGTGAACACAGTAAAGAAAATATGGATAAAAGGTTATGGTTGATCAGACTTGCGACTGTGCGTCCTGTGTTGCCAGTGTAATACAATTGTTTCGAATGGAATTCATAAAAAATCTGTAATTTGCTTCAAAGCATGTAGTACAAAAAGTAACTGTAACTTTTTTAAGGATCTAAGCTGGTAAGTAGTTACAAATATCGTTACATCTGAAAAAAAGTAACGAAGTTACAGTTACAGTTACCAAAAAAGTAACTAGTTACAATTGTAACTAGTTACTGCCCACCACTGAATATAGACTGCAGGTACGAATACTGTACAGTAGAAATGATACCAGTATCAGATCAGAACTGTTAGCCTGGTTTGGTTTGGATTTCAGTGACTATTTTACTCCTGGCAATGTACTACGCTCCACTGATCTGCTAGGGTACAATAGTTCAGCGGTAGCAGACTAGGCTACCGGTATCTACTATCACAGATCAGATCCGTGTATTGATACCGTACCGGTGTCTCAGATCTGCACAGCCAGACAACTATCAGTGAGTGCAGGTAACTTATTACAAGTACCAGTACGTCTATTGTAAATATGAAATTGTAGTACAAAAATGCTGCCTGTAGTGGTAACATTTTAACCTACTTTACCTATGTAACATATCGGTTCAGGCGGTACTTACTTTCTTGCCACTGTTAGCCTATATTCAGTAGGCCTATTGTACCAAGCCTACTCCTCATTTTTTTAGGCTTTTGGGTATCCAACCCGTGCGTTACTTGAACAGCCTGTACTTGTTACTCAATACCCGTAATTGCAGACAAATCATTCACTGTAATAATTTATGATGCGGGTAAATCACAGCTATCAGTATCAATCTACTGATCTATCAGGCCTATACCAATACCCAGATTTCCTTCTATGATGCAAAATTTGATGCGGTTTTGGGGCAATTTTTCTAAAGTTATGAAATTAAAATTGGGCAATGGCATGTTGAATCTAATGTAAAAAGTTGGAAACTTTATTCTAAAGCAATTGCTAATTGTTTCAAAAACCAATTTTTATGAAAAATTTTTCTGAAGTCCTCAGTGGTAAAAACGGTTGGGCAAATGTTTGTTAAGATTTGCATTCGGGCAATGTTGAGGCTGTCATAGCCGATTCTTAGAGGGAACAGTGCCGGTACCAGTATAATTAGTATACACCGGAAGCCTACCTCACCATACTGGTATCAATATTATTCAATTGGCACTGTAGTGTGGAAAGTGGGACTATGGTCAATAGTGCACGGATCTGATTTGTGATAGTAGCATAATCCTTACATTACTATGATAGTAGATACTATGATTTGCATTCGGGCAATGTTGAGGCTGTCATAGCCGATTCTTAGAGGGAACAGCGCCGGTACCAGTATAATTAGTATATACCGGAAGCCTATCTCACCATACTGGTATCAATATTATTCAATTGGTACTGTAGTGTGGAAAGTGGGACTATGGTCAATAGGGCTATGATAGTAGATACCGGTAGCCTAGTCTGGTTCCGCTGCAGATTAGTGCAGCATAATACTTTGTCAGGAGTAAAATAGTTACTGAAACCCAAACCAAACCAGGCTAACAGTTCTGATCTGATACTGGTACCATTTCTACTGTACAGTATTCGTACCTGTAGTCTATATTCCTAATCCCACGCAGTAAACAACAGTAGCCTCCTCACTAGTATCAGAGGGGAAAAAATTATTTTTACATAATTATAATCCTCTACTGTAGCCTACTGATATTGAGTACGGATATGCCAGATAGAATACGAAAACTTCGAACAGTTGGAATTTCAGAGTGATATGGACATTGGAGGTATTACCGCTTGTAAAACTGCTATTCATCACTGGTAGTAAAAGCTGATTGCAACGGGTAATTCATTTCTGAACTTAGCAACGAAACTACTTGGAGCTCATTACCCCTTTTTTGCGCAATATTTTGTGACTACCAAGCTGCTATCACATGCCTTTCCAAAAATTGCCTATCCTCTGCAATGATAAACTATGCAAGTGCACCAAACTCCTGAGTCTGATGACGTCATGTCATTTTTTAGAAACGCGAAAGGTAAATAATGGCTATTCATTTTCTTGAAACTGATAAGGCGTATCTAAACCGGGTTTTGAGCATTCGAATAGAATATTTTTTTGTTTTATTTTAAGGGCGTTGCTTTGCGGACATTAGGTGGCCTTTAATATTAAGTTTTATACCCGGCAACAAGAATGGGCAAATTGGGTCAGTCCAAGAAAGTACATCAAAAATAATGTATTTTAAATTATTGCGACATTCTTTTAAACAGTAAACACATCAACTTTCTTGGAAAGAATGAAAATTTAGATTGCTTCATCAAGATTTAGCATGAAAAATTACTGATAAGAATGCGATGCAAAGTTTGTATGCATTTGAGCTTTTCCATTTTGGATTTTTTACGGTTGTTTTATTATTTTGACAATTCTCAATAGCAATCTTATTCTTGATCTTGACAAGATTGTTGAATGAATATTGCTTTGTAGGTTTCGAATGAATTTTTCGTGATAGCTCGACTTTTTGGAGAATAGCCTGTTTTCTTGTTTCATTTTTTGTAATTACACCAGTAAAGTCACTTCCAAGTTTTACTGTGAGCTCTGCAGCGTCGTTTACTGCAGGAATGGATGAAACAATCTAAGAAAGTTCGAGATAAGAAGCATTGTCTTGCCATTCATTTATAGACAGAGACAAAAATGTTGGCTCGATTCTCAAAAGCTTGAAGAACAATCAGGATTCACTGTTGACAAAACTTGAAAGTGTGGAGTCATGATAAATTTTCGGCTTTTCTGGTTTTCCAATATCAAGTAGAATGGGTGGGTTTTCTTTCATTGCAATGGTTATTGCAGTTTTACTTTCATCGCTGACTTGGCTTGAAAAAAGAGCCAATAGAATACTCCTTGGAGATAAATACCACGTGTGTAAATCCAACTTTTTTAAGCAAACCGCTGAAAGAGCTGGATTTCTTGCAGCCCACTTTTTCAAATCTTTCCACAACATTAGTGTCAGATGTGGTGCATCAGCTGAAACTGGAATTGAAAACCAGTAATATGAATACAAATAGACAATGAAAAATGCCATGTCTAAAAGACCATGCTCTTGGAAAGCATCGAGTCCAATTTTGTCCAGGCCAACAATCACCATTTTCAAAATGTATAGTGAGGCTCCCATCCATTTTGCGTGGTGAACCGCACCCACTTTCTTTGACCATTCAAGCTTTAGCTTTGAGGTTCCTCCAACAAGAAACTGAAAAGCAAAACAATCTTTTTAAATTTTAACGAATAATTGCAAACACAGTAGGCACCTTTACCACTATAAAAATGTACTGGTTAACGTAGGATTTTCAACTTTTCAAAAACTAAAATTAACTAATAATTAGCTTACCAACATTACTCTAGCCAATTCCAAATAATCTCCACGTTGAAATAAATGTTTGGTTTCAAAAATAGACGAAAAAAGTTTGTTTACCCTTTGATGAAATTCACTGGTCACTTTATCTTTTTGAGCCAATAATTTTACCTGTTCATTAGCATCTTCAAGGATATGTTTTTTTTTTTTCTTCTTCAGTTAAGTTGTTAAAGTGCTTCTCAAACTTTGTAAAACCTTTCTCTCTTGGGTCAGATGTCGGGCCCAGTTTTAATGTTATAGCTGCTCCCATAATGGTTTCCAGAATATGATGCAAACTTGCAAGCCAAAGAAGAGGTTTGTCCAAATATACTTGCAAGCATACATTTGCACCATTTTGCAAACCCGTATTAGCACTTGCTGTGTCGAAGCATATACCGTTGATGTTTTCAGTTATTTTCCAACTTTCAAGCATTTGATGGACAGTCGGTGCAATTTTCTTTCCTGTTCCATCAGAAACTGGCGCATCTCCAAGAATTGATCAGATTTGATTACCGATCCGGTTACACATATTGCCAAAAAATTCTAAATTTCTCCAAACTGGTTTTGGCGCTTTCCATCAAAATGAACTACCAAGTTTTTTGGAAAAATGTAATCACTTCGAATTGATTTGTCAATTTCTGTTTCCGTTTTCATACGCAGTTTTCTGATGGTCTTTGTGGAAATTTGAATCTGATTTAAATCGCCACCACCTGCTTGAATCGTTGCAGCACAGAATCTGAAAACATCTGCGTTTGACAGTTTTCCTCTATCATCATTGAGGAATTAGCTGCTTGATCCACTCATCCCTTGAAAGTTTCATCACAAACTCATCACCCAATGCTTTGTTTTGGCTGACTGATAATTCTGGGTTAAACTCTTCCTCAGAAGAAAGACTTTTCAACTCAGAGGCTGATGTGGATAATGCTGATGAACAAGATTGAAATTCAGATTTCCTCATCTAAAAAAGGCAAGAAGTATATATTTTTATGACATTTTTACCCTCTAGTAAATAGCTGCTATTCTGTAACGGTTGTCGGGTTTTCAAGACAGAACAACATAATTTTGAAGTAGCAGTGAACTGCGCAAGTACTGCTACTTATCAATTTCAATGTTAATTTCTGCATCCCAATACTTTTTTTTTTTTTACAGCAACTAATGACAGGAAGTTACCACAAGACAAAAACATAAAAAAGCGGAATAACTCGATTTATTCTAACTAACACATCAGAAAAAAAAAACTTTATTCTATTGTTCTAACCTTTTTTGACAATAGTCGAGCTTCTAGATCCGCCTTTTTTTTTATTCGCTTTGTTGTTTTTCTGTCTAGTGGGCCAAGAGATACGGGTAAATTCAGCTTCAGTCGCTCAACAAACTTTAGGTCTTCTTTTTCATCAGGCATCAGTGTTTTGTCTTTTGTGATAATATATTCTGTGTTTTTGGCTATAATCAAGAATTTCAGGAGTAACCTTTCTTTGAATTTGCTGATTTTGAGGTTTATGTTTTTCGCGCTTTTGTGTTTTTTGTATTCATTCACTAGCTTCATTATCTTTTTTTGAACATATATTTTCGTCATCAAAGGAATATAAGAAGGACGCCAAATTTTTATCACATTTTCGGCTGTTTCCCAAGCTGCTGCTTTCGCTTTGCGTTGGTTCTTTGGTTTAGATTGAAGTTGATAAAGATAATGACAAATCACGTCTTTGCAAGATGGAAACTGTGCCCCTCGAAATTCCAATGAAGTTGTAAAATTACCTAGTACGCTATTATCATTTTCTGATCCCTTACACAAGTCCATATTGTTGATCAACAACAGTTATATCTGATATTTTGAGTTAGCCTATCAAATAATAATTAGTACATCTGGAAAACAAACAAATGTTGTTATCTTCATAAGGTTAATCAACTTAAAATGACATGAGATTAACTTCTAAAATCATTCATGCATAACGAAATATGAGTAGTAAGTCAACAAATTTCTGATGTTTATTCTTGTGAAGTCTGAGCCTCCTACTCATATCTACTCAGTTTTGTCACATTATTTATCCCAAGTTAAGCCTAAGGCAGTGGTTTTTAAGCTGTAAGTAGCAAGTTTGCTTCAAAAATCACTTAAGCGTAACAAAAAAATAGTGGCAAAATGCTTGATATCTCCCAACTTCTTGATGAATTTGATTTTTTTTTTTAATTGCTTAGAATTGAATGTTTTTTCAAATAAAATCACTTCCAGTGTTCTAACTTAAGAACCGGTATTTTTAGCCAAATTTTGAAAAAGTGGAGGATCAAAACCCCCCACATCTTCTCGGAAGTTGATCGGATTACATTTTCAAGCACATTTTCGGAATCAGCACAAAAACTACATAAGAAAAGTCAAGAAAACACGTGAAAACAAAAAAAAAAGTTGAAAATCTGGGTGCTGTACTATGCATTAGGCCTAGTCATTAAAATCTATTAAACTGCTGTTCTTATTAAAATATAACTTCGTTACAGCAGCAGCTTACTAAAACCGTATTTGTTATGTTTTGCTGTGTAAGAAATGGAGTTTAATGCAATCTACTTGGTATAAGCTCTATAAAACATAGACACTTGTAAATCTACTGGCAATCTAGTATTACTAGATTTGTAAATTCTCGCAATTGGCTGCCAGGAACTATTTCTAGACACAGTGGTGCCGAAACCCGGGGAGGATGGTGGGGATATATCCTCCTCAATATTTTGGCTGTATCCCCCCCAATAGTTTGAGAATGGTCCACTTCTGCATTCCCCCCAATAATTTAAATGGGTGTACAGCCGAGCGTAAATTTGGGGAAAAAAATTGTTCTATTCTTGCTGTAGACCTTTTTTTGTTTTTTTTTTGGTCTTCACCTAAAATCGGGGAGAAAAGTGTTTTATTTTTGGAGAAGACCTTTTTTTTTTTGTTTTCACCTGAATTCGGGGAGAAAAAGAGTTCTGTTTGCATTTTTCTTTTGGTCTTCACTAAATTTCCACACCTGAACGAAATCGTGGTCAAGGTTCATCCCCCCCAATGTTGAAATTAGGGCAAAATTGGAGTAAAATTGCAAATTATTCCCCCAATGCTCAACAAAGATCGGCACCCCTGTCTAGACATGATGACAATGCTACTAAAAGCACATGTTTTCCCGCCACGAAGCTGGAATTCCTACAATTAAAATAATTGGGGAAGTAAAGAAGCTGGTAGATAAAATGAAAAAATTGTATAAATGCAACTTTAACAAAACAAACAGTAGAAAAGCAAACAAAACCATTTAAAAACTTCAAGAAAAATTCTCTCTCTCCTAATTGCCCTATTTCCTGTGAGGGTTGCGGGGGCAGCAGCTCAAGATTAAGCTACCACACTTCACGGCTTTCCATCATCCCCATTATTTTGCTTGGGTGAAGTCCCAAACAATTCCACCCAAGATCCTCAATGGAATCTTGATTCATCAACAGTAATTCTGGATCGTCCAACTGTATTTTTTTCCCATTTGCTTTGGCAAGTAAAGCTTGTTTGGAAGTTTTCCTGATGCATTCTGCTTACATTTTTTCAATGATGTAACTCCTTTGATTTTTTTGAGAAACCTCATCGTGGACGCTTGCACTTGCAATCGCACTCTTTCAATCATTACCGATTCTTCAGGACCATACAGAGATAGAGTAGGTAAGACGGGACAAAGACTGTTTCAAAAATTGAGAGCTTTGTTTCATTTTGACAATTTTCGTCTCACAACTACTGAATCGTCTCATAACTACTGAATAGTGTAAAGCTTTCATTATTGCAATTATCTTGCCAATTATGATACGTAGTTCTTTGTTTTGCCTTCCGTCACTCGTGAATGCGACACCAAGGTACTTGAACTTGTATGCTTGTTTCTGTGTCGCTCCATTCAGTAGCAACAAGCGCTGAATAGTGTTTCTTGAAACACGAAGCATTTCAGTTTTGAACGTACTTATTTTTATTCCTGCAGTGTTATAAGCAGCTGCAAACCTATGTAATGTGCACTGAAAGCCAAATTCTGCAGCAGCAGAATCAAATCATCAGCACATAGAAGGCAACTGATTTTTCAATTTCCTATGGTGGCAAACTCATCAGCTTGGTTGCGTTTGTCGATCCAATTCATGTAAACAATATAGAAGAGAAGAAACAAATCGCATTTTGGCCGGAGTTCAATGCCTATGTGAAAAGCTTTGATTGTCTTCCATTTACTCAACCACGGAACTCCAGTCGGCACCATAGAATGCCTTAATGGCATGTAACAACTGACCATCAACGCCATTCTTCTTCAGAACCCTCCAAACTAGATAGAAAGGCAATCATATTATATTTTTTCGAGATCGACAAAGATCTTTTCCATATTTCCAAGATTTCTCAAACATTGAAAAAAAATTGAATGCAACAATGAAATCTTGGTCATCAAACCAACGCCTTAACATAATTGGAAAATGAAGCAAAAACATTTTTGCCACAGCAGGATGTCCGATTAAAAAAAACAGAATCGAGAATATGGTAAAAACTTTGGTTGTAAAAGAAAAAAAACGGAAATTACAACAGCTTATAAATAAGATGCTTTTTGTTAACTCAGCTGTCTAGAATAAAAAGAAAGACTGACATTGGTTAGATAACAATATGGAGCACTTTTCAGATTAAAATCTGGGCCAGATGTGAAATTAATCACTAAATTAGAAAAATCTGCAATGATTCGGTATTAATTGTTCTTGTGGCAGTAGGTCTAAATTGCAACTTTTCATTACTTTGATTTAACAAGTTCTCTTGTTGGCTATATGCTAAACAACAACTCCCAAAAACAGGAGAAATGATCAAAAGGGGTCACAGGTTCGACTTATAGTCCAAAAACATTCAAAATGAAAAAAAAACATTTTTTTGAAATTGCCAAAATTTTGATGTCACTGTGCGACCCCTAAACATTGATAAATTTTTACGAAACTTTACCAAGAGGGTTTTTGTGCAAAGCCTCCAACTTGAGCTAAGGTAGAAGTTGCCACAATAAAATTTTCAAATTTATAGGGCGGCTGCAACACCCTAGTCAACGTACTAGGATAACATACCGTACATAACAGCTTGAACTTTACCCTATTTGACACGGACTATTTTTCTAACGCATTTTACAGGAAAACTGTGTAATAGGTTATGGAAGCATGAAATAAAACATGTGAGTTGATGATTGTCAAAATTTTTTGCTGAAATTTTATTTGAGTTGATAAAGTCATCATAGGCTTAAGTTTTTAAATTAGGACGTAGTTCAATTTTACAATTTACGTTGTTTTGACGGAGAATCTGCCAACATGTAAAACCAAATCTTTCTTGAAAATAATAAGCAAAATCAATTTGGGATGGTTGGTCATCTTCAGTAACTACACTAAAAATAACTCTGTGAATAAATAATTAAATAACATGGTTACTGTAACTGCGCATAAGATACAATTTTATTATACGGTAATTTGTCTACCAAAATGCCGCTTTTACAATTCCATGAAATTGCCGCTGTGAGTGAAATTTAACTCCCAAAGGTACTTCAAATTTTACACGTGGGTTTGTTTTATACATTTGAATCGCGAAATGCTTAAACCAAAATGATTATGTTTCAAGAAAGACGTCTATGAATGACATTGAAAACATTTCATAATATCATAACACGTGAATACACGTCTGGCCTACGCTGTCGAGCACTTAATTGAATCGGTTGAATTTAAACTCTACTCATCTTGATAACATTTTAGATTAATAGGGCCGAAAATGCCTAAATTTGGTGAAGTAGCTTTGGAAAATCTCACAGGAGCAGTAGCCTTTAATTTTGCGAAACTTCTGGAAGAGGCAAAAACTAAAAGTCAGAAACCCAGGAACAATTAAGATGGTGGAAGCTGCCTACACTAAACTCAAAGAACATCTTTGGTACTTGAGTAAACGTCTTGTGAGTTGTGACACTGGCTTTGTTTAGCGCCAGGGTAGCAGATTGTGATAAAAAGGAAATGGCAATTTCAATTCTAAAATATCAGAATCAAGCCCATCCTGATGACCAAGAAATGTCTGAAACAGAAGCTTTTGGGGCAAAACTTTTGAAACTTTTCGTTGAACCAGTCTCAATGACCTTTTTTAAATTGCTGCATGGGAAAGAACCGGCATTCTAAACGAAGAGGGTTTGAAATTGGTCTACTGAAGAATAATATATTTGTCGCTGAAGGAAGCAGTTGAGCCCATTAAGGTGGTTAATGGCTGCGCAGAGAGATCGCTCGGGCTGGTAACTGATTTTCATATCATAGGAAAGAATATTCAAATGAGAAGAACAAAAATTCCATCTCTACCAAGCAGTTACCAAACTGGGATCAAGTTTGAAGAAAATAGTTGAGAAGAAGGGACTTTCAAAGAAGTGAATGAAACAAATAAACTACTCGCTTTCAACCGTGAATTTGGCCATTGGTGTTTTAATGAATTGTTGGTTGCTAAATGTTTTGCTGCCAGATATTACTGAATGTTAGTGACTACTTACTTCTACTCACTTTAGCAAATTGGAGTTTTCCTTTTGATGTATTTTGATGTTTAATGTGTTGAAGATTTATTGTTTTTGACTTATTATAAGAAAATATTGAAAAGTTTAGTTTTTTCAAATTATCTCCAAAAGTACAGCTTTCAGACCTTATAAATGTATTATAAACTTGTATACACATTAGGGTTGTTCAAAAAAAACTTTTTTTTCAAACTTAACCCATCACCCCCGCAAATTGTTTGGTCGGTAATAGAAACGCTTCGTACCAAACTTCAGCTCATTCGGTTCACAGGGAGAGGAGGGCATGCAATTTAATATTTTAAATTTTCGTCGAAAAACATGGACTTTTTGCACACTTTAGCATTAATTTTTGCAGTTAAAATACCTGGCAACTAAGCTTCTTTTGATTTAATGCTGCTCAAATTACATATTAGTCCCAGTCTAAACCAGTTTCTAGTGTTTGTTTTGTAAATTTATTTCCAAAAAAATTTCCTGTGTTTTGCTATTTTGACTAAAATATGTTAAGGTGCTTACTATTTTCTAGCACCAATACTGCCCTACAAACCATGCATAAAATGAGAAAAAGACTGATTTTTACCTAGAAACCCATTTAACATTCCTCTTCAAATTCAAGCGATGATATACACCAAGTTATTGAAACTATGTTTGGCAAGTTCAACCCGTAAGAAATATGATTTATCATTGCAATCATAACTGCTATGATGCGAGTCAACCACCAGCAGTTGATAAAGTTTCAAACATTATTTTCTCGCGGTCCAGCATTTCTGTGTCGGTTGTTCTAATTCTCCGCAAGAACAATTTCATGACCGTCCCATTTTTTGACTCTTTGGTTTTTGAAGTTCAAATCGAAATGTTACAAAGTTTCATGTATCGGCTGACCGTTCTTCAGGCAATAATGTTGAAATTCTAACCTAGGTTGTTCCCGCCAATAAAGCTGGCCTCAGTAGCGCAGCCAGGGGGCGGAGAGGGGCTATATACCCCCCCCCCCCCCCATTTGCTTGTCAACCGAAATGCAGAATAAGGAAAATACTATGTTTTTAGCTCTTTTGAGGCTGTTTTTTTTTGCGCTGGGATTGACTAAAAAGTGATTTAAAGCATCTTTTGAAACATACATTCAGGGGGGGCTAATTCTCAAAAATTAAAGTCGCAAATCAATAAAAAGTTTAAAAAATTCCCAAAACTAAACAATCAAATTTGATCATCGTTAGTGTAAAAACGTCATACATAGGTTTTAGCAACAAATATATTATAAACTCAGTAATAAGGGGAGGGAGGGGGGCTATTCAGCGTCAGTTAATTACCAATCACTTCTATCAAATATCTTTCCATCAGCCCCTCCCCCCCAATTATTTTTCTTTATAAAATATAGACGAAATAGATTACTCCGTGTGAGTTTTATTGAACAATAGGATTTTATGATTTATCAGCATATAAACAAGAGAACTGCAATGTTATCATTAGCCACTTCCCGTATAGCTCATCAATGCAACCAGTTTAATCATGTTGCGCTGCCAATTTCTATGCCACGTTTTAAAAGCATTATTTGTTATTAAAATAGCTCTAAAATTAAGTGATTTTCGCCAAAAATGCAAAATTTTCGCACCCGTGCCTCCGGTGGCTGGGGGCTTCGCCCCCATGCCCCCCAAAATAGCCCCCCTCAGTTGCAAAATTCTGGCTATGCGCCTGGCTGGCCAGATACATCTTGTCGATGTTTTTGATGAATTGACAAACCATCACGTATGCACGATACGTGTTGTTTTGGTTTAGGGCATTCATTCTCCTCTGCCAATCAAGCTTGAGACGAGCGCAATAGCAGTAGTAGTTAGACCCGTTCAAATGCAGGGTTGACCATAAGTCGCACGCCAAAGAATCACATGGAGTTTGATGTGGAACAAAGTAAAATCTATAAAAGAACATGTCTTTTGTGCACGTTCTTAGGGTGTAAAGTACATGTTCTTTTTTCTAAAGCAGTGAAGCATTGTATGTATGTATCAGTTAATTAGCTAGTTAATCAAAACTGTTTTAAATGCTTTGGTGTAGAGTTATTGCCCACTCTGTTTTGAGCACATCATAGATAAAAAGCATTAAAAACCCTACTGTTTCACTCCTCTAACTTAACAAGATCTTCAGAGGTTAACTCCGGAAACGATTACAGCTTAGGGTAAAACAGACTAAAGGGTTTTCTATGCTTTATCTGTGGTATACTAAATATATGTTTTTGCTACCCGTTTAATCAGCCCAATAACCAACCTCTGGTGGCCTTCTTGTTCAAACAGTGCAGGATAGCAGTGGTAGCAGTGCTTTTCAAATGGGTGGCTATCAACGATATTATACAGAACAATTTTCAGTAAAATTTTGCCTAACACTTAATAGTGTTTTGGTTGCTAACATTCAAGTCACGAATATTGGTTAATGCTCTGTTGGCTTGAGAGGCTGCTTTTTGGATGAACAATACAATCGCATTAATAATATTATGTTCAGCCGCAAATGCTGCATTTGCCTTTTCAAAATGGGTACCCGACAAGGTCATAGAGTTGTTTCAAGATTGTGCAAGTGTACTTAGAGTTGCCATCTAATCAAAGAACAGTTTTATTTTTGTTGAAAAGCACTGTTACCACTCATTTATAAAGCGTTAGTTAGAACCAGAACAAAATAAGAGGTTCGTTTTTAAGCTGATTTTGCTATTATATCGCAAAACCAGTAACGCTAAAACAACGCAAAAACTAGGGTTTCCTGAATTTTTGCTAAACAAAATTATAGTATATAATCAATTAGTTTGGTAGATAATTTAGCGTTTGGTCATGAGACTTCAGTAGCGTAGCTAAGGGGGGGCGTAAAAAGTATTCAAATTAGCACGTTTTTAAGGCTTTTGAGGCCGATTTTTGCTCCAAAAATGAAAACAGCTCCCCAAAGGACTTGCTGTTATTTAGACCAAAAAAAGAAGTTTTTTTTCTGGAGCTCACCGAAAGTTGGTCAGGAAAAGGCAGTGAATTTTGGTGAAGACCTTTGTTATTTTTTGGAGATCACCTAATTTTTGCCGGAAAAACTGTTTGGATTTTGGTGAAGACCTTTTTTTTTTGGAGATCACCTGATTTTGACAGAAAAACCGCCTCAATCTGATGTAAGAATTATGAAAATTTGGGCCAAGTTCCTTTACTGTTGTTTCAAGCTTCCAAAAAAGCCCTACCCACTTTTCCGAAATTCTGGCTACGCGCCTGTGAGACTTTGTAACATTTCGCTATAAATCATTCCCACTTTCAACTTTGTAATATTTTACAGTACCTTGAAAAACCAAAGAGTCAAAAAATGGGACGGTCATGAAATTGTTCTTGCGGAGAATTAGAACAACCGACACAGAAATGCTGGACCGCGAGAAAATAATGTTTGAAACTTTATCAACTGCTGGTGGTTGACTAGCATCATAGCAGTTATGATTGCAATGATAAATCATATTTCTTACGGGTTGAACTTGCCAAACATCGTTTCAATAACTTGATGTATATCATCGCTTGAATTTGAAGAGGAATGTTAAATGGGTTTCTAGGTAAAAATCAGTCTTTTTCTCATTTTATGCATGGTTTGTAGGGCAGTATTGGTGCTAGAAAATAGTAAGCACCTTAACATATTTTAGTCAAAATAGCAAAACACAGGAAATTTTTTTGGAAATAAATTTACAAAACAAACACTAGAAACTGGTTTAGACTGGGACTAATATGTAATTTGAGCAGCATTAAATCAAAAGAAGCTTAGTTGCCAGGTATTTTAACTGCAAAAATTAATGCTAAAGTGTGCAAAAAGTCCATGTTTTTCGACGAAAATTTAAAATATTAAATTGCATGCCCTCCTCTCCCTGTGAACCGAATGAGCTGAAATTTGGTATGAAGGGTTTCTATTACCGACCAAACAATTTGCGGGGGTGATGGGTTAAGTTTGAAAAAAATAGTGTTTTTTAAACAACCCTAATACACTTGGTCTTTGCGCAGAGTTTGAGCTATAACTCATCAGTGTACTTTCAATAGATAAGGAGATACAAGCATAAAGGGGGTAAAACTCCCTGTGCGTTAGCGAAAACTTCTTAATTGGGGATGAACCACCGTCAAACGATATTCGGTTACTCTCAAACTTAACGTAAGCCTTAGTTGGGTGGTTTGGCAACTTTTTAGAAGATTTTATAAAAATTGGTAACATTCCCCAAAAATGGGTACACCCTAATGAACTGTGATGTTGCTGAGGATTGTGACACATGGGGCGAAATTTTGTTGATTCACCCTTTATAATGAAATTTTGTCAGCAGCATGACCGAGCTGAACTGCGCGCTGATTATTGCGTAAGCAATACTGCGACCCGAGTTCGATTACGGCTGCAGGCCGCCTGCTTCGTCACATACGTGGGTGGCTGGGTATCGAAGAGCGCGAGCTCGCTTCCCAGTCACCCTCATCTCTCCGTTCTTATTAAGTTCGTTGAGTTGTAAATCCTCAATAGATTTATTATTTTTATAACTATAGTTGGCTGCAAAGTTTATATTTTAAAGATTGCGGTACTATTTCAAATCCCGTAGATTGTGGTTGTTATTTGGCTAGTTCATAAGTTCAATAAAATTACTTCTCATAGAAGGATTTTAAAACTTAGAAGTATGAGCAGCATACGCTTAGTATCAGGCGCGTAACTAGAAATCTGCAATGGGAGAGGACTGTTTCTGTGGTCCGGGATCTTCATCCCCATCCGCCGAAGACAATAATAGGGGATCTTGGGGCGGGGCCTCCAACACTCGAAAAATTTTATTTTTTTTGCAAAAATAACTTAATATTAGGTTCCTTTTGATAAAAAATAATGCTTTTAAAACGCGACATCAGCGAGAATTCTGGTGGCATAGAAATTAGCAGTGAAAAAAGATGATTATACTAAGGAGTTCCATAAATTGTGCCCTTAAAAAATGAAAATATTAGAAATCGAATGCGAACCGATCCACCACCGTGTAAACGCTGTGGTTGTGTTCTGTTCGTACAACCAACTTAGCGTCGTATCGACGAACAAGTAACATTCTGGAAATCGGCAAAATAATTGGCTCGACATTTGGGTTTAGACTAAATACTGTTCAATAAGTGTGTAATATCAATTTCAGATGTTTTCAAGATATAATTGCCGAATTTGCTCGAGATAACAAGTGTATTCACAAATGACTTATCCTCTGGAGTAAATAGTGGTGGTAATGGTAAAATTTGGTAATGGTAAAATTTCAGTTTTCTTATTTACAAGCTGATACCGTAAGTCAAAGTTCACTCAAACTCACAAGGAGTAATCCATTTCGTCTATGCTTAATAGAGAAAAATAATTGGGAAGGGGGCTAATGGAACGATATTTGAGTCGAAGTGATTGGTAATTAACTGATATTTACTAGACCCCTCCCCCTATTCCTGTTCTTTTATATATTTTTTATGAAACTATGTTCAGCATGTTTCAACAAGCAATCAAATTTGATTGCCCAGTTTTGGCAATTTTTCAAAGCATGTACTGATTTGTGAGTTATGTTTTTGATAAATTAACGCCCCCTCTAAATAAATGTTTCAAAAGATGCTTTAAATTATATTTCAGTCCATTCCACCGTGGTAAACATTTCCAATGATTAGAAATTTCTGAAGTTCTTTTGGTGTTCTAGGCTAGCTTTGAGTAATCACTCAGGTGCTACTCAAACGACTAACTTTATTGGTAACGTTTCGCTAGTTAGAATCAACTAGCTTTATCAGAGCATTGCTATCAGTAGTGATAGCAAATTGCCATCAACATCTGATAGCAAAAAACAAAAAAACAGAAAACGATCCCTCACATTGCTGTAGGTGAATAACTAGCGAAAATAATTCAAAGCAAGGCTCTCAAAAAATTTTTATGCAAAAATTTTTTCGCAAGTTATTCTATTACAGCAATGAGTGGGATGGCTTTTCTGTTTTTTTACCATCAGAAGTAGATGGCGATTTGCTAATACTATTCATAGCAGTGCTTTGATGAAGCTAGTTGTAACTAGCGAGACATAAGCAATAAAGTTAGTCTTTTGAGTAGCACCTGAGCGATTTCTCAAAACTAACCTGGAACACCAGAAGAACTTTAAAAATTCTGATTTTAAATGCACGATGTACAGCTACATTACATTTCCAATGATATTAAACATTTTCTTGTTTTCTTTTTTGTTCCATTGGTATCATAAAATGGTTTCACCCCAAAATGGTGACAACCGGGCGGGCCGCCCCCCGCCCCTCCTATCTTGCGACGCTACTTCCGATAAAACTAGTTGTATTTCCCCCTGCTAGTCCACAGCGGTGAGCGTTGAGCGATATATTCGCTGAAAACTAAAACGTACCTTCACGAAATTTTACCTTTTTACGATTTGTCATGGCTCAGGTATATTATTTCACAATTAAAAACATTTCTCTTGCAGTGTTTCCAGTTAAAATGAACATTTTACAAATTGCACTACCCTATAACTTCGTTTAGTATTTTTTTTATTAGCACTTACCCATTGCTGAAGCTTTGCCAAAACACTTGTAAAAGCTGTAACTGTACCTTTCATATAATTTCATAAAAATGCAAATTTTAAATTGCAACACTGCACGAATGAAAAAATAAATCACTGAAGTGATATCAATGCCATGTGTTGAATAATGGTTATGGGGTTGATCCTGTCATCAACCCGGTTTGCAAAAACCGACATACTTGATCAGGGTTAAAATATTGCTAGGAAACAAGCGTAGCCCCCTTTTTGTCTGCTCGGTTGGAGTCAGCACAGATCGATTTGCCTGCGTAGCATTGGATTGATCCTCTACAGCTGCTTGATGCTGCAAAGATTTCTGTTGAAAAACAAAATTGGACAAGTAAAATTCAAAGACGTTGCCAGTAGCGTAAGATGATACTGTAAATCAAAATGACATAATGTTATGGTTTCCTAATTAGTTATCTGCGAACCTTACATACGTAGCAAATCTAAAAACAACATCGGCATTGTGAACATGAAATGTGCAGTAGAAGTTGTAAAATTTGCAAGCAATCTCGGTGCTAGGAAGAAGAGAAAAAAGCTTTTATTTTTTCAAGCCACGCAAACTGTGCAGCGTACAACTAGCATTTAAAATATGCCGTAGAAATAAAACAACGCAAGCTAAGAATGAAAGTAGCAAACAGGGTGTCGAACCGAACCTGGGGGCACATGACAGAAATTTCCTCGTTCGCTTTAATAACGAGTTTTTTTAAGAGGCGCTAACGAACGAAATACTCGCTAAACGTAAGAGGTCATTTTTGCACGTGTATGTAAAGCCTAGCGAAATCCGTTACGTCATTCTTTCGCGCTACATTTCTTCGAGCGATTGCGGAAAGCAGTTCGAGTGAAAAAACGTCACATTTTCCTCGCCAACTTAAAGAGGATCTTGAAGCACTCTTTAAGCGCGCGAGAAATCTTTTTGGTTTACAAATTCAATGGCGAAATGTTGAAAACTTCTAACTCATGTGAATTTTTGCTGAAAATTAATTCAAATCGTCGCCATGTTTGCTATTAGACTGCTAAAAAAAAGCGAATTGCATTGAGAACCATTTCCTGTTTCGATTGATAAAGAAATACTAAGTAGTGCAAGTTGACAAAAATAGTAACACACTCCTTTCATAAGAACGATTTTCTAAAACACGAGGCTCATTTTTGCTCAAAATTTAAGAACAACTTAAAAACACTGCCAGCCTCGGCAAGCAAAACAAACCAAAAAAAAAAAAATTCAAACTAATCAAAGAAACTAAAATTCGTGCTGATTCAAAACGATAAAATCTCAGTGATTTTTTTGTGTTTGCAAGCAAAATTGCAACTATTCAAGGTTATAAAGCTCTGTTGCTCTGCGCAAGCATTTGTGAAATTTTTTTGGCAGTTCTTCAACTTGAAAAAAGCTTGCTTTTTTGCTTTTGCAATTTTACGATGTTGCAAAAGCAAGAAAAAAGCCTTCACTTAAGTCTTAAGCAGACAGAGCTATAGGAATTAAACAGTGTTTCAAACATGCCCGCTGAAATTGACATCGATGCTCTCAAAATTTTTACAAAATCAAGAACAAATGAGACCGAATATTGGCAAAAAATTAAAAACAGCCAGTCTAAACTCAAGATTTACCAGTTCTAAAAAGGAAGTGTGCTTCGACTTGCTCACTTTTGAAAAATTTTGAAACCTTAAGACCTTTAGTTACTCTTAACATATGAGTTTACCCACCAACAACCTCAAGGGCGCTTTACTTCATTAAAAAAATTATAATATGGAAAAAGTTGTTCTTATTTTACATTGATCCAAAGATACAAATAAATTCTGTTGTTTATTTACTGATTGTTATCAGTTGAAGAATTTGCTTGCGTAGAATAATCACGTATAGCTTAAAGTATCTTTTTCCATAACAATGCAGTACATACAATACGCTTGAACGCATTATTTTGAAGTAGAAATGCATCTAACGTCACAATGAGATATTTATTACGTACTAACACAAGTTACAAACATCTCGCAAAGAAATTCGAACGAGCCGTTTTAACGTGTGTTGGGCGAGACGGCTCAGAAATGGCAGTTACTCTACGAAGATTATTTTTTGCTCGTTAGCGCTTTTTAGCGAGCGAGAATGGCCTTTACGAGCTCGCTAGCACGTTCTGTCATGTCGCCCCTGAACCCGAACCGTAAACCCGAATGAACCGTTTCATTTTGGTGAACCCGAACCGAACCTGAACCTGCAAAATTTTACTTCAGTGAACCTGAACCAAACCTGAACCCTCAAAATTGTGCTCAAGTGAACCCAAACCGAACCTGAACCCCTAACAAAAGTAAGTATATATTTTTCCATATCCGGATGCCGCTGGCGCTGGTACACGCACTATAAGAGCAGTGGTGATCATCAACAGGATCAGCAATTTCTCCTTTTTTTTCTGGACGAAACGAGTAATGACAGTTAAATTTTAAGTCAATGAACACGAACCGAACCTGAACCAGTAATATTTTACTTGAGTGAATCTGAACCGAACCTGAACCTCGAAAATGGTGCTCAAGTGAACCTGAACCAAACCTGAACCGCTAAAATATTTTGAGCAGGAGCTAAACCTGAACCTGAACCGTTATTTGAAACGGTTCGACACCCTGGTAGCAAAGGACCATCTGCAATGAAGTCATGAAGTCAGTCAGTCAGTCAAACTACAGACAAAGCGATATTTACTTGTTAACACGGAATTTTTGAATAGTTGTGCGATAATCCGTTTATTGCCATCCTTTTGTTATACCAGATGTATTTCATATTTACGTTTTTAAATGCGAGCCAATCATTGGTTGACTTAAAAAGATTCAATTGCATAAGCTAATCTTAGCTGTTGAATTATGAGGCCAAATTCGTGGTCACGTTGCTGAGTCCTTGAACAAAGCGCTTTACGATAATTAGCTCTGCTAGATGGATTCGAACAAGCAGCAAATTTATGTGGGAAAAAGTCAAGTTTCAACCGAAAAGCTTGAAAAACGTCAGTGTGTATGTCCAAAATATAAGAGCCGCCATAGCTTCAAGCCCGAAAATTTGTTAATGCTAAGCCTGAACCGAAACCCGACCAGAAAAGCCTGACCCGACTTACAACTCTGGTACAGGTGTATTTGAAACTGAATGTATTGCATTTTGCTTGAACGAAGTCACTCGTTACCAATAGGGCTGAGATTGGTGAACCGATTTTTTCATAAGTACGAATGCCGACGTAATTTTAAACGGTATATTGCAAAAATGGTTTGCAAAATGCAATCTTATACTTTTAATATTTTTCCTTGTTAAAGCCGTATCCATAAAATAATGCAGCATTCATGCTTCAACGATCACAACCAAGGTTTTAGGTCTTGAGACCGATTTTTTGTGATCTTGACCGCGGTGTTGGTCTCAGCTCTTTTGCACCGGTCTAATTAAACCTGTCGCGTTTACACATAACGGTTTTGATGACAAAAAACAAAGCCTTACGCATGTGTGAACGGTTAAAAGCAGCAAAAACTAGTTTTCAAATCTTCAATTTTCGAGGGTTTCAAACCTGAACTGAATTAAAAGATGTGCAATGAAAGAATGAAAAAAAAAGTCCAGGCAAAACTAAAAAGTTCTTGCCCAATTCGAGCTCCGCAGCTGTTTTCTCGACTCACCATAATTCCGCATCATATGTGCTCGGAGTTTTCGTACCAATGCGTTTACACAATGAAGTTTGAGAATTCGCGTCGCGAAAGAACCAGGAGTGAAAACTGCTAGAAAAATAAAGATACCAAACCTGGTTTCACGATGTACTGTAAAACTCGTTTACACATGCCTGATGAAGTTTCGGTCCTGATCGCTAAAACCGTTACGTGGAAACGCAGCCTAAGTGTTTTCTCGATTCGATACCGATACAAAACGGATTCTGTACTGATTCAAAACACACTAAATTTTGTATTGATTTAAAGCAATGAAATTTTGGTGATTTTCTTGTATTTTCAAGCAAACTTGCTACTGTTTTGAGATTATATAGAGCGCTGCACAAGTAACTGAGAATCTTTTTGGCAGTCGTTCAAGACAGTTGAAAAAAGCTCGCCGTTTTGCTTTTGCAGTTTTACTTACGATGCTGCAAAAGCAGCAAAAAAGCCATTACTCAAGCACACACAGCATTGGAATTTAAGCAGTTTTACAAACATGGTTGCTAAAATTTACGTCGATGATCTTAAAATTTAAGAGTAACTTAAAAACAAATGAGGCTGAAAATCGGCAAAAAATTGAGAAGAGTCAGTCACAACCCCAAATTTAGTGGTTCTTATAAAAAAGAGAGTGAAAATAATATGCATATTATTTTGTTGTCAATTGTCGATAACAGTGATAATAACCTCGTAGTTCACGATTTTAGCACAATTAATGAGCTGGTTCAAGTGCGTAAAAGAACGAACATGGAACGTGCACAAACATTACGCTTTATTATTCATTCTGATTAAATTTGCTAGTCCTTTCAAGACTCTGGAAAGTATCAGATGGGTTAGCCAAAGTGCGAATTGAATCCAGATATTGCAATCAAGATCGCTATTAGTATGCCGCTTTTCAAAAGTTTTAAATCAAATCTTCTTTTATACTCGCAGTACTCCGCCAAAGTGTGTAATGAGTTTGTGGGGCCCTTCTTCGCGTCATTGCGCCCGGGCATCACAGCTCCCTTTGAAAAAATATGTGGCAGCGGTGGCGAATCGTTAGCAACTCTGTTTCCGATTTGACGGCCTGAGATTTTAACCTCAGACCTCCCGTTTCAGAGACGATTTCGTTACCGCTCGACCAACAAAAGTCTTACCGCACAAAATCAACTTGACACAAGTAGCATTTATCATTTTATCTACATACAACGTCCTAAACAATGCATACATCAGCAGCTGCAAGGACAGGATTGCAAAAGTAATAAAGTAATAATGTTTACTTCATGATTTACAGTTACAAAATAATTTTTACTGCAGTGTTGCAATGATAAATTGAACAACGTCCAATGCTAAAACCAAATAAATAAAAAAAACAACAAATTGGTCGTAACTGAATCAAAAAAACTAAATTTAAACTTACTTAAACATTCAGGCATTTTAATCCTCTTTTTTTAAGTTCTCATTTTGGTACCGCTATATTCAGCATAATAGTGAACTTATTCAGGACCGCAACCAGGATTTTGCTAGAAAGGGGTTCAAACCGAAGCTAAAAGCTTTTTTTATTTGGAAAAAATTACACCTTGCGCAGAAGATGTTGGACAAACTGCTCAGCCTCAAATGTACCACGAATATAATCTGAAGGCGGAGCGCTGGAGGATGTTTGTGATTTTTGGAAAAATTTCCATTTTAGCGTCATTTGAATTGCCATTATTGAACGGTTTTGGAGCTTTTCTGAAAGTGCAATAATGCAAAGAATTGAAAACCATGTGAACGAGTTAAATTGCTCAGCTCCTTTAGTCACCACCTCTAAATATTCGCCAAATCAAAACACGTTTAAAAGCTTGAACATTCGAATAAAGTTTTCTAGATGATTTGGCTAAGGGTAAAAGCGTCCTTCAGCCCAGTCCCCCCTCCCCTTGGTAGCGCCACTGATCATATCGTGATATGGTACTTTGGCAATGTTGGGAGAATGCATAATTTTTTGAAAATATCCCCCACCCTCCCCAAAACAAAAACAATCTGGAGAAAAAAAGCAAGGTTGCTTCAGATGTTACATGAAGACGAACATACTTCGTCTTGTACGGAAAGATGATTACTTTTGTTTTGTATTTATATTCCTTTATTTCATCACAAGCATTCTCTTTACTTCAAAACATTGACAATCATCTAGCAATGAAAAATATACAAACATATATTGAATGAACTGAGAAGGCGTAGACAAATATACGATACAATAAACGTAAAAAATGCTATTAAATAACCTTATTTCGTCACAACCGTTTTTTTTTTTATTCACAATGGGAGATAATGGTCACTAATTTTACAGCTGCACTCAATATTATTAACGCTCTCCCTAACAGAATTTCCCTAACGATCACTTGCTGGACGAAATGCAAAATTTCATGGTTTGAATGTGAGGTCGGAACAATTATTGATTTTTGCGTAAAACAAATTTAATGATCAGATTTAGGAAATATTATTCTTGTCCGAAACTGTTGTAGTACGTAATTGCAAACGCGACAAGAACACATATACTGTAACTTATTGGAAAACACAACTTGAAAAAATGCGCTTAAATTTCTCTAACTACAGTATAAGAAGATTATGATCGTTTAAGTATAAAATTAATGTTTGATTATTTTGGGGTTCAACTTTAATAACAAAATACAGGAAAAGGATAAGGTTACGTTTTGCACGCTGCTGTTGCATTAACCGTAAAAGTGATATCAGCAGAGAGTGTATTTGAAAACATTGTTACACAATTCTTAAACTTATCTTCAAAGTATATCGGAAACGAATAGTTTCATTAGTGCACAACTCATAGGTGGGCACAAGTCCGTTAATCGTTAATCCGTTAATAACGAAGCTAACTTTTTCATTAACTCGTTAATCCGTTAAAAAGTTTTTTCATGTTAACGGACTAAATTAACTTCCGTTAAGTTCTGTTAACGGACTAAAGTAACTTCCGTTAAGTTCTGTTAACTTCTGTTAACGTTTTTATCGTTAATATCTTGCACCATTCATTCATCGTACCGGTACGAACTATTTTGCACTGGTAACACTTGTTGCGTATTAGCACGAGTTTTATCGAAAAAACGAAGAAAGGAGCTCTTTTTTGAGGCAAATAATAACCTGCAGCCTCATTGGTCTATTAAATATCGCTGTTCACAATTTCCAAAGATTTTCGGATCGCAGCTTCGTTGTGCATTTGAACTTGTTTTTATCTTGAAATTAGATTAAACTGTAAAATGTAACTTCCAAAACACTAAAAGACCACCATAGCAATGAATATTTCCTTACAATCAGCTCAACAGCGTCAATCCGTGTTCTAGAAGCGAGTGAATAAAAAGAAATGTAAATTACACGCAAAATGTTAACGGATTAACGGACTTAATTAACTTCCGTTAATTAATGCAGAAAATACCGGATTAACGTTAACGGAGGTGTGAAGTTTGTTAACGGACTAATGGTTAACGAAGCTAACGTTTTGCATTAACTTGCCCAACTATGGCAAAACGTAATGCATTCAACTTCGAATACACCTGTAACAAGTGTACAGCGTGATCCCAAGAAAAGATTTTAGTTTGTCATGCTGAAGGAACAATCCATCTTCTTACGATTAATGAATAGCTGGAGTAATGGCAAAACAATCAAAAACGATTATAATTACTTGATTTTACATCAGAGTCACATCAGCATTCTAACTTATGAGCTCAGTAAGCACTCAAGGTACAAAAAAAGCTTTGGATCATGCAGTTTGACGAATTGCTGGAAAGCGATGTGTTAAGCTCAAATTGAAAATGTGTTGTAAAAATTTGAAAATTTTTGTCATACAACGCAGCTGCAGGACGGTTTATATATACATAAATATGTTTTTTCATTTATTTGAAGAACTTTATCAAACGTAGTACCTTTTTTTTTAATAGAACGAATATACTGTACAAACTTTGACGTTGGTTTGAACTAATGATTAGTCGTGTTTATGTTTAGTCAGTACAAATTTACATTAAAAATTTTACTAGACTAATTGTTCTTTATCACAACAACCTGTTACGTTAGAGTCTTTTTGTTTTGCAACTTCAACTCTCGTTATTATCAGCCACGGCTCTGTCTTTTGGTGATGCTGTCTTATCAATCAATAACAATCAGCTTGCATTTTACCTCGAACTAATAAGTTTTTTTACTTGCTTAAAATTACAATGGATCGCATCTGCAGTTAAATCTTCATGGTAAGCTAGTAAGGCGGTTGGTCGGCGCACAGAATTTCTGTACCAAATTAGAAATACGCTGGTACTCTCGCGATTTTACCCACAATTTGGGCAGAGCCTATTATAGTTGTTTAGCATTTACACATGTATATTTAAACAACAGTACGACGTCAGATAATAAGTTGAGTATATTTGATAATAAGCTGCGTACATATATTAACAAAAAGTCGGAATTACGAAATAATCTAATTGTAAATAAACCACAATTTATACTGTAAACAAAAACCCAGATACAAAAATATTTTCAGACTAAAAAGATCTGCAACCAGATACATGTATTGTACACTGCCATGGCTACTCGAACATGTTTCAGCTATTCACTACTTGAACTTGTTTTAGCAGCGTGAACATTACCTCTTGATTTGAACGAAAGCATTACCGTGTTCTTTCGTTAATAAACTCAAAATAACATGCAAACACACTTCACAAGTCCATAAAATATATTAGACAATTCAACTTTTTCGTGGCAAATCAAGTTTTGCACTAAGTTTGATTAGAAATAATAGAGCTAATATAAATGAAACATATTTAAACAAAAACGTTTCGCTTTATTCTTAATAACCATTATAAATAATTTATGGATTGATAATCTTCGGCAAAGAGCTTGACTTTATCAGCCATATTGCAGCAACAGACAAAATTTTCAAAATAGATATCATTTTTATTACACGCTAAACGTTTTCGACCATTCTTCTGGTCCTCTTCCGAAACTATATTGCTTTTTTGAAAGTTGCTCATTTGCTAGTTTGTTCTTAAACTGTTAACATGTAATTATTTTGCTCTGAAGAGGACCAGAAGAATGGTCGAAAACGTTTAGCGTGTAATAAAAATGATATCTATTTTGAAAATTTTGTCTGTTGCTGCAATAGGATTGATAATCGTTTAGGAATAAGCAGAAACGTTTCTAGTTCGAACATGTTACATATTGCAATGGCTCAACTATTTTTGATAAAGTTAAATTCAATTATTCTTTTACTTGTTTGAAACTATTGTAACAAAATGTTGTTATCTTAAGAGTATCATTAAAAATATTAATCTAAAAACGTTAATTAATGAAAATAATTATAGTTTGTATGAAAGTAAATAATGCTAACAAATTCTTCAAAAAGATCGTCTCAACATTTGACAGTGAGGAACATTGTTTTGCTTTTACTTTATTTAATTGATCTAAGTACTGGGCAAGTTATAACAAAAGTTTACAAGTAATTTGCACAGCACCTACAAATTGCGCTCAATTCCAATAAAGCAGTGCTATTATTTAGGTGAAACTATTCAACGCGAACTATAATTGGCAACCATTGGTTTCATGTATATCATAATCATCCAGCACCTCAAATCTTTATTCAAATAAATTCAATATAAACGATATGCTGTATAGAGCAATAATTTTACTCGACGTTCAAAATGAAATATTTTCATGTTTAGAATATTTTTCAGTGAGTGCTTTGAAATGTCAGGCTATATTTTTCAGAGTGGGCACTCGGTACTTTTAAAGTACCAACAATAACGGCACAAATACTTTTCAAAAAAAGTACCGACGGTGCGATATTAGGTACTTTTTGAAAAAAATACCGACGATAACGGTACTCGGTAACCGGTCTCTGTACTTTTTAAAATTTGGTTCTTAAAATTGTAAAACATAGGTACTCATTTTTGAATAAAAATTTCTTTTTCCCTGTTTTTTTTGGGGGGGGGTAAATATTTCGGTTAATGTTATTGCTGCATTTGCTAATGAAACGTAGAATGGGTTGATGCTATGACATGTAAGTCGGCTGCGTGGTGCAGTGGGCAGGAGCGTCGTTTAAACGACGGCCGCGATCGCAAGGCCAGTGGTTTTACTCTCTTCGAAGCGTTGTTACTTGTTGCATCTTCGGATAAGATGCTTAACGACGATTAATTATCTCTGCTTAGTCGATCTTACGAGCAGCAACTTAACGAAGTAAGAATACAACCGGAAACCTCAAGAAGCCGACAACTCCTAAGCGAGTTTGGATTCGTCCTGTGTTTAGCCCCACCATCGCTGTCTCGTGACAGGAGGATAAATATGATGAACAAATCTTTTATGAACGGCCATGGGTTTTTGTTGTCATTATTGGATGAAGCATTACTGGCACTGGGACTAGATGTAGTTTCTTGTGATAAGATTTTAGAAGTTTCCTCTTCTTCCGAAATCTGGTACAGTAATTTGTGTGGTGCGCATTAATTGATTGCATTGTAGTGGTATCAGAAGACCCACTATCGACATCTACATTGGAGTCATTTGGCCTAGTTGTCAATGCCAACTCAAGAAATTTCTCCATAAGCCTATTTGCTTTTATAACTTTTCGATCAGTTTAGGTTCATATAACATTAGCTAAATTCTGAAATACAGAGTGTTTAATCGAAATATGTCACTTTAGAAAATCTCATATCTCAGTAACTAACAAAAGTAAATCAAATCTTTCATTATACTCGCTGCAACACGCCGAAGCGTGTAATGAGTTGGCGGGGCCCATCTCCGCGTCATTGCGCCCTGGCAACACAGCTCTTTTCGAAGAAATGTCGCAGCGGTGGCGAGCCGTTGGCAACACTGTGTCCGATTTGACCGGCCCGAGATTTGAACCTCAGACCTCCCGCTCCAGAGACGAACGCGTTACCGCTCGACCATCTGGCCGGTACTAACAAAAGTAGCAGGATAAAATTAGCTTCGTTGGAAAGCTAAAATCTCCAATTTTGTTGCTGCGATGGTTTCGCCAGACCATTGTTACGTCACAATCAAGATTTAAGCTTTTTGCATAAAATGCCGTTTCAAACGAGTTGCCTCTTGTTTGCTTAAACTGTCTTTTGCTGGAAAGGAGAAAGCGTTTTGTGTTTTGAAAGTTGATAAAAACAACTCATGGACATTGTATTTAACGTAAATTTCGGACTGGATTGTCAAAGACGTCACCAGACCGACCTACCATACAGAAATAGCACGAGAAATTTAATGAGGAGAGATGCTTGTGCTCCCGAAAAAGAATTGCTCCATCACCTTTAACTGAAACGATCGGAAGAGTTCAAAACATCTTTTAGCGTAGCCCCAGGAAGTCAATCAGAAGAGCTAGTCGTGAACTTCCCACGCCTTTAACAACCTTATAAACTGCATTTGATCCAGCATTTGAAAGACACCGACAAATCAGCTAGCAAAGACTTTCGAACCCAAATACAGGTGATGTTGGAAGAAGACGGTCTTGTATTCAGTGACGAAGCAACCAGTACTTAAATTTTAGGGGGGACGCGTCCCCCCATCAAGAGTTAGCGTCCCCCCATCAAGATTTAGCGTCCCCCCATCGAGATTTAGACGTCCACCCATCGAGATTTGAGCGCTGGATGATGAAACGATTACGAGCCAGCTAACACGAATAAATCCTACAAATTCCGGCCGAATATAGTCCCAAATCGCGGTGAAGACCTTTTTTTTGGTCTTCATTGGAGTGTCAGGGAAAAAACACTTCAATTTTTGACGAAGACCTTTTTTTTAGTCTTCACCTGGTATCGGGGAAAAAACACTTCAATTGCGGGGACGGAATTACATAATTTCTGCTGAAGTTTGGTCAAGGCTGCAAAAGCGTCCCCCCTGGCAAAATATTACAATTTAAGTACAGGAAGCAACCTTCCACGTAACTGGCAAAGTCAAGAAACACAACACACGTAAATGGGAAACCGAACATCCTCATGCAATATTGAAGAATGTGCGAGAATTTCCTAAGGTGAACGTGTTCTGCGCCATATAGAAGAAGTGTGTGTGTATGGGCCTTTTCTTTTTGTAGGAACAGCAGTCAACCGTGAAGCGTACCTTGCTATGTTGCTAAATTGGTTGATAGAACTTTTGTTTGAGGAAGCAGACTTTATTTTCCAATAGGATGGGGCACCACCTCACTGGAGTCTCAATGTAAGACAGTATCTGAACGCTACTTTGCGTAACAAATGAATCGGAGGTGCCGGAAAGGATGGTTGCGTGTTCCTGCATTCATAATCGTCAGCAAGAGAGGGTACGAGGGCCATGGCCTCCCTGGATTTTCACACGCTCTCTCTTTAACCTCCCAAAGCTCAAAAATAATTTCCATTTTTAGTAGTTGGCACTGCCTCTATTCTTATTGCCCACCCCTCCCCCCCCAAAGGAAACTTTCTGCCGACACCCTTGCCTGCATTGGCCCCTTAGATTTCCAGACCTAACCCCGTGTGACTTTTTTTTTCTGGGGCTATGTAAAAGCAAGGCTTGGTCTACGTTCCTCCTCTTCCAATGTAGGTGGAATGATATAAAGACTCGATAACTGAGGCTTTGAAACCCACCGATACGGATATGCTTGTTTGAGTTTTCCAAGAAATGAAATACCGTTTCGATGTGTGCCGTGTAACCAAAGGCTAGCATATTGAATATTTGAGAAAAGTTTAACAAAACGTTTATTTCTTTGATTTTTTAGCTCAAAATTTTTACTGCGAAAACTTAAGATCACTGGTTTTCGAAAAGAACCTTGGTTCTCAAATCTACATTTATTGAGACATAAGCTATCATAAAGTGACATATTAAGATGAAACACACTGTAGCCTACTTTAAGCAGTGTCACTATTAGCTGCTTGCGAAGTTGGCTTAGTCACGGCACTTGGACAGCAGTCTAAAGGTTGTGGATTTAATTCTCCATAGGGTCGAGTAGGATAGCCACCAATTCATATATCAGTGATGTTGTTGTTGTTGAAAATGGGAAACAGGCGTTACAAACAAGAAGGTTATGATTTTCTTTGTTCAAGAAGTGTATATATCTTTTAGCTCTAGCCTAACCTAAGAAATATGCAAAATAGTAACTGCCGTGTCCTGCCTAATCTAGTAACTAATTAACCAGTAACCACTAACCAGGTCCACTCGGCGATGTGCAAAAACCCACACTGGCTTGCGGCTACGATTAGGAATCCTTTGTGATGTCACAAAGTATTTTTCTATTGCTTCACATAATATAGTTGTACTTTTCGTCACACTGTAAACTGCTGTAGTGCCGCAGCCGCATGGACTGCATTACAACCACAAGTGAAGTGGGTCGACGATTGCCCTCACTTGTTCTCTACTTGATTTGTACGGAGCTTGAATAAATTAAGGCTCCATTCTGGACAAATCTCAAAAAAAGTACCGAGTAGCGAGTACCGACCAAAAAAGTATCGACGGTAACAAAAACGATACTTTTTTTAAAAAGTACCGACGGTACTGATAACGGTACTAAAACAGTACCGCGATGCACTACCACGGTACAAAAGTACAGCAGTACTGCCAGAGATGGGCATGATCACCACTTTTTGGTGATCTTGAAGATCAAGATCAGATCATCCAAAAAATGTGATCATCAAGATCAGGGGCGACATGACAGAACGTGCTAGCGAGCTCGTAAAGGCCATTCTCGCTCGCTAAAAAGCACTAACGAGCAAAAAATAATCTTCGTAGACTAACTGCCATTTCTGAGCCGTCTCGCCCAACACACGTTAAAACGGCTCGTTCGAATTTCTTTGCGAGATGTTTGCAACCTGTGTTAGTACGTAATAAATATCTCATTATGACGTTAGATGCATTTCTACTTCAAAATAATGCGTTCAAGCGTATTGTATGTACTGCATTGTTATGGAAAAAGATACTTTAAGCTATGCTTGATTATTCTACGCAAGCAAATTCTTCAACTGATAACAATCAGTAAATAAACAACAGAATTTATTTGTATTTTTGGATCAATGCAAAATAAGAACAACTTTTTCCATTCTACAATTTTTTAAATGAAATAAAGCGCCCTTGAGGTTGTTGATGGGTAAACTCCATAGGTGGGCAAGTTAATGCAAAACGTTAGATTCGTTAACCACTAGTCCGATAACAAACTTCACACCTTCGTTAACGTTATCCGTAATTTTCAGCTTTAATTAACGGAAGTTAATAAAGTCCGTTAATTCGTTGACATTTTGCCAGTAATTTACATTTCGTTTTATTCACTTGCTTCTAAAACACGTATTGACGCTGTTGAGCAGATTGTAAGGAAATATTTATTGCTATGGTCTTTTTGTGTTTTGTAAGTTACATTTTAAAGTCTAATCTAATTTCAAGATAGAAATCAGTTCAAATGCATTAACGAAGCTGCGATCGGATAATCTTTGGAAATTACGAACAGCGATAATTAATAGACCTATGAGGCTGCAGCTTAGTATTTGTCACAAAAAAGAGCTCCTTTCTTCGCTTTCTTCTATAAGATTCGTGCTAATACGCAACAAGTGCTGCCAGTGCAAATTGGTTTGTACGATACGATGAATGAATGGTGCTAAATATTAACGATAAAAACGTTAACAGAAGTTAACAGAACTTAACGGAAGTTACTTTAGTCCGTTAACGTGAAAAAACTTTTTAACCAATTAACGAGTTCAAGAAAAAGTTAGCTTCGTTATTAACGGATTAACGATTAACGGACTTGTGCCCACCTATGGTAAGCTCATATGTTAACAGTAACTAAAGGTCTTAAGGTTTCAAAATTTTTCAAAAGTGAGCAAGTCGAAGCACACTTCCTTTTTAGAACTGGTAAATCTTGAGTTTAGACTGGCTGTTTTTAATTTTTTGCCGATATTCAGTCTCATTTGTTCTTGATTTTGTAAAAATTTTGAGAGCATCGATGTCAATTTCAGCGGGCATGTTTGAAACACTGTTTAATTCCTATAGCTCTGTCTGCTTAAGACTTAAGTGAAGGCTTTTTTCTTGCTTTTGCAACATCGTAAAATTGCAAAAGCAAAAAAGCAAGCTTTTTTCAAGTTGAACGACTGCCAAAAAAATTTCTCAATTGCTTGCGCAGAGCAGCAAACCTTGAATAGTTGCCATTTTGCTTGCAAACACAAAAAAATCACTGAGATTTTATTGTTTTGAATCAGCACGAATTTTAGTTTCTTTGATTAGTTTGAATTTTTTTTTTTTGGTTTGTTATGCTGCCGAGGCTGGCAGTGTTTTTAATTTGTTCTTAAATTTTGAGCAAAAATGAGCCTCGTGTTTTAAAAAATCGTTCTTATGAAAGGAGTGTGTTACTATTTTTGTCAACTTGCACTACTTGGCATATCTTTATCAATCAAAACAGCAAATGGTTCTCAATGCAATTCGCTTTTTTTTAGCAGTCTAATAGCAAACATGGCGACGATTTGAATTAATTTTCAGCAAAAATTCACATTAGTTAGAAGTTTTCAACATTTCGCCATTGAATTTGTAAACCAAAAAGATTTCTCACGCGCTTAAAGAGTGCTTCAAGATCCTCTTTAAGTTGGCGAGGAAAATGTGAAGTTTTTTTACTCGAACTGCTTTCCGCAATCGCTCGAAGAAATTTAGCGAGAAAGAATGACGTAACGGATTTCGCTAGGCTTTACATACACGTACAAAAATGACCTCTTACGTTTAGCGAGTATTTCGTTCGTTAGCGCCTCTTAAAAAAAGCTCGTTATTAAAGCGAACGAGGAAATTTCTGTCATGTGCCCCCAGATCATTAAAATAATGTGATCTTGACGATCAAGATCGTGCCCATGTCTAACTATCAGCACTTGTTTTTTCAGTGTTAGTTCCTGGAGATTTTTTTCACTACTTGTAGTCTTTTAATGGTGAGCGAAAAAAGAGTGCTATTGTTGATGGGATGCCCCAAGCCTGCAAACATTCCGTTGTTAACAAAGCTGATTTGTGATTAATTTTCTCCTCAAGTAAGCAGGTTAGGTACTAATTTAGTAGTGATATTTTTTTACGTTTGCTGGCCAGAGCTTTTTGTATTTAATCGTTTGCGTGCTATCTGGCCCAAAGGCTACCAGCGCGAAAGCCTAGGGAAGAGCCACCAAAACGGCGACTACTTAAACACAAGCAATGCGAAAAAGTTGTCTTCACGCAGGAAAGACAACTCGATTCCAGCGATTGTTGATTGTTTGATTCCTGCGGGGAAACAGCTTTTTTGTTTTGCTTGTTTTTAAGTAGTCGCCGCTCTGGTGGCTCTTACCTAGGCTTTCGCGCTGGTAGCCTTTGGGCCAGATAGCACGCAAACGATTAAATAAAAAAGGTTAGGATCCCTGGTACTGCCTTACTGGTTCGTAGCTGTCTTGTCTAAACCACGCTAAATGCGGATTACTTTCTCCAGTTATACTCCATTTCTTGTCGGACCCATGAAACAGTTTCAGAATATCACATAATCTGGCCCCGGCGATGCTTACCCTACGCGACATTTAAAAATTAAATTAAAGCTCTTGATCTTCAAGATCAAGATCGCACAAAAAATGTGATCTTCAAGGTCAAGATAAGATCATTAAAAAAATGTAACCTTGAAGATCAAGATTGTGCCAATGTCTGGGTACTGCCCACCTTTGATATTCTTAAGTTAATATTGTTTCTTTTTTTAGTCATTTTTGTGGTAAAACATATTATTGAATTTAAATTTGAATATTATGTTATAATTTTTGAGGCAATCAGTATCTTGGTTTCGTGAGTCAGTACTCAAGTCTCCAATGAGTAGCATGCTCTTCTTCCGTTTGAAGTCGAAGCTCACGGGATTCAGTACCGGTAACTAACGTAACAAACTTGTTGGTTGCACAATGGCAAAAGATGGTTTTTCCATTTAGACTATTCTGTTTCAAATGAAAAACTTTGGTATCATCTTTCGGGTTACTATCGGTAGGAATGGGTTGTGGTTGAGAAAGTTCTAAACCATCTTGATTCAAGTTACTGCAAACAAACATGTACTTCTTACTACCACTCCGTTCTTCTTTTTTTCCAAACATATATAGGTTTGAAGCATCTACTACAGCTGAGACCCACCAATGATCAAATTCTGATCCACTCTGCTCTGCCGTAATTGTATTTGTGTTTTCATTAATGGTCCACTCATATGTCCCACTTTCGTGTACATCTGTCCATAATCTTACTTTCCTGGTATTGGTATTATCTGGCCAAGTTATTGAGCTTGTAGCCACTGAGCATGTGCGAGAAGAATCGGATGCATTTCTGATTGTTGAAGTATTCTCAGTACTCATAGTTCAAATTTTCTAGGTGCTTAATGTTTTATGATTTGCTACTAGAAAATTTACCAACACTTTCTGGAAGAAAGATCTCTAATTATTGTACACTATTTCAGAATGCATTAGGCAAAGTGATTGTAAAAGAGCCTGGAATTATTAGCAAAAACATAGTACCTCTCGCCCATGGACAACTTAACTGAATAAAGCCACGTCAATAAAGCCGCTAATCTTCAGATTTGAGCTCTGCTTTTACTTTCGAATAAACTGGAAAAGAACCCGACCGGACTATGTAAATGAACGCGGTTATTCCATGAGTTCAAGGCAATTACAAATCACACATCGAAGAACTTTTTGTCACACTAATTTGGGGAGAAAACGTTTAGACAGGAAACAATAGTTTCGCTGGCGATTCCCTAAATGTTCTAAACTGTATGATAAGCACCTATCAACATGTTTTTGAAGCAGCGTTTATTGGCGCGCGGCAGGCGACCGCGACCGATTGTCAAAACGTTGCCAAAATCAAAGTTTACGTTTGTTTTAAACAATCGTTTATTTACGCCCGACCGCGACAAATTTTTTTAATAATTTTGCGACGCGACATTTTCTCAAAGTTTCTAGATTTTTTAAAATTTGGAATAAAATGATCACGCAATTTATGCAAAAAGCAAAGCAGCGTTGCATTACCTGCAGTGCTGCGAGAGCTGATAATTATTTCTATTGGTATTTAAATGCAGGTATTTGCAGGATTATTGTGTTCTTGTATTTCACGAAAAACTTGAAGTCTTCTGAGGACGAGTAGATAGTTAAGCATTGTTTTACGAACGATAATGCACGCATAAATTAAAATAATAGTCGACGCCACAACCTCTCTCTTTGCACATTTCCAGGAAGTCGATTCGTGGTCGAAAAGTCGATTCTTAGTCTCTATTGTATTACGTTAATTAATTATGAGACTTCTATAAGTTTCATTTCATTGAACTATTCATCAAACTGTAGATCTGTGTCAGGAAATAAACAATGACTGTGACACAGTATATCATAGTTTTATCCTAGGGCAAGGCCGCCATTAGGATAAGCCACAAAGTCCTTTCAGCCTATGCAAAGGTTAATACATAGATAGGTTAATACTGTATAGTAGGGTGGAGTGAAAATATTTTTTGTTTTTCTTTTGGAACACAATAGTAATAAAAAGTTGCTCCGCTCCAATACTTTTAAAATGGTGCAAAAATTAATCAAAAATTTCAAAGTCTTCAGTTGCCCCCAAAGCTGTAAAAAATTGATTTTTTGTTGATTTTTTTCAAACTTTTGCATTCACGGAAATCGTAATAAACGCACTTGCCTCGAGCAGTTTTCGTAAGCAATCACCTTAAAAAGCCTTTTTTGCGATCTTTATTTGCATTAAAAGATTTTCATTCGTAAATCGATAACTTTCAGGTGTCCAAAAATCACCGAAAATTGGTCATTTTTTCTATATTTTGCATCAATTTTAGTTAAAATTTAACAGTGCAATAAAATAAGGATTTTTTTGCAATAAGGGTGTTTACATACTAAGCTTTAAAATCGTGCTTTGAAAAATCTTACTGCTTTTAGTCTACCTAAACATTGATGTCCGGTCTACTACACCGGACATAAAAATGTGATTGCATAAAAGGATATTTTTAGTCCATTTTACTGTAAATCAGAGTTCACCAAACTACGGACGACGGGCAAGCTGATTTCATCCGGCTCGCCACATCTTGCCCAAATAAAAGCTGAATTAAAAAAAATATGAAAAGTTTACTAACTTTTTTAAAAAGACTGACGTTCTTAAGCCACCCGCAATCTATTAATAATTTTTTGATTCTACCTCTTTTTGTGACCCTGCAAATTTTGTTGTTAAAAACACCATTGTTTCATTAGTACAATATCTCTGGTTTTAAGCAGACTTCAAACCATGAGCAGGATGATTGAGACAGTACTAGCTCTAATAAATAATTTACTTTTAGGTTGTGTTGTAATATTGTACTTTTTAAAGGACTAAAGTAAAAAAAAAAAGTATAGAAACTGATTGCCGGCTGTTTAATAAAAAATGGGAAGACCTGTATTTTTGTGGAAGCCAATGAGGGTACAGCTAGTTATGCTATTAAAGTGTTGCTGTTTTGAAATAGTATATTCTTTGTCGGCGCAATACAGTGACGTAATCAGGAGGCGCTGGCCAAATCACGTATAACATTTAACCCTAAAATACTAGTATTTAAACTATTTTATACTTGGCTTACATTTGGACTTGACCTGTAAGTAAGTGGGGTAGGAAGCTGAGAAAATTTAATTTTTCGAATAACGTTTGAATTTTAGTAATTTAGTTCTTTCAAATGGCTCCAAAAACGTGTGAAATGTGTTCCAAATGGCGCTAAATTGACTACTTTTTCCCCATAAATTATAAAAATTGCCAAGCGGAAAGGGATCCGCCCCTAGTCCCTTTAAAGTAATATGGTGTAGTTGCACCAGTTTGTTGAGCGTAGTGCCTGATACAATTTTTGAACAAACTATATTGTTTTTTAATTCAAGCCTCACTTCTCCTTAGGCACGCTTGGCAAACATCTGTTGAAATATTCAAATCGCTAGACGTGGTGTGTCTTTGGCTTTGTTTTTTGTATAATAGAAACTCCTTTCTTAAAATCGTTCGGTCTTAGTTTGTTGTTGATTTGTTGCTTGTTGAATTGGTATATTTCTTTTTCAGAAGGGAGCCTATAAGTTTTTTGTTTGCCATACATCAGAGGTAGATTGTCAAATGCTGTTTTCGTAGCATTAAGCCACCACAAATTGGGGCAGTATGAACCAAATATGAAAAAGGTGTAAAATGTGTTTTCGAAGAGCACTATCCCTTGTAGTGCAATACAGCTGGAGGAAAGCTATTCCATCAACTTAAAAGCGATTTCCATCACAAAGTTGCTATACTACCGCTGATTTTGTTATTTACATTTTACTGCGCTCAATTCAATTCAATGGAAAATCTGAATACTTGTTCATCTGATTGCAATTCGCACCCAGCGCAAAGCTGTTAATCTCGCAGTTATCCGCCCCTCAGAAAAAATGGTTTGGCGATCTTTGTGTTAAACAAAAAGTCAGTAAGTCAAGCGCACCGCCTTCCCATCGTGCAAGCTGCCGATTGGTTAAACTAAATTTTTAAAAGAACGTCACAAAAAACTTAAAAATTTTTCAAGTACAGTATTTTGCGACGTTCTCTTAAAAATATTGAAGAATTTACTTGTTACAGTGACAGCTTCCTGCATTTTCTGCAGGAAAATATTATTTTGATGGCAGGAAATATTTCACCATAGTGTGAAAAAAGATTAAACCGCTGGCAAGTTAGACCAGCAATTACTATAAAAGAACACATTTCACTTCGTTTTTGAGCCACGCTCTACATATTTTACTCACGTTGCTACCAAAAATAGTTCTAGTAAAAGAGCAAGAAAAGAATTACTCAAAGAACTGAAATCTAAATTGATTGAACTGCATTATAATCAAGTATTAGGATGCAATAAAACAACCGTAAATACTGAAGTAAAAAAGGAGTAATCCAAATACAAGAAACTAGCTCTTTGTCGTTGACTAGCGCATCATTTGTTAACAAATAAACTGCTTTTGCTTTATCTTTTTCTTTAGGTTGACAAGCAATAGAAAACCTTAATATATACAAGATTTATTTTAACAGAGCTTATCTATAATTGCTTATTTTAACCAAGTGACAGCTTGGACGGTGAAAGGCAGTGCGCCTGGCGTACCAACGTATTGTTTAAAATGGACTAAAAATATCCTTTTATACAATCACATTTTTATGTTCGGTGTAGTAGACCGGACATCAATGTTTAGGTAGACTAAAAGCAGTAAGATTTTTCAAAGCACGATTTTAAAGCTTAGTATGTAAACACCCTTATTGCAAAAAAATCCTTATTTTATTGTACTGTTAAATTTTAACTAAAATTGATGCAAAATATAGAAAAAATGACCAATTTTCGGTGATTTTTGGACACCTGAAAGTTATCGATTTACGAATGAAAATCTTTTAATGCAAATAAAGATCGCAAAAAAGGCTTTTTAAGGTGATTGCTTACGAAAACTGCTCGAGGCAAGTGCGTTTATTACGATTTCCGTGAATGCAAAAGTTTGAAAAAAATCAACAAAAAATCAATTTTTTACAGCTCTGGGGGCAACTGAAGACTTTGAAATTTTTGATTAATTTTTGCACCATTTTAAAAGTATTGGAGCGGAGCAACTTTTTATTACTATTGTGTTCCAAACGAAACACAAAAAATATTTTCACTCCACCCTACTGTATAGGTCTCTGTTGGCTAGTCTGCTGCATTGAAACGTCAGTGTTGACAATAAAAATTATAATTAGGGAGGGCCCTTATACGTGGTGTTTGAAGTAGAATATCTCTGAAACGCAAAGGGTACCAGTAGCGAGTGCAAAAGTACCGCGGTACTTTTTTAGTACCGATATCGGTACTGACGGTACTGAATTTAGTCGATTCCGTTTCCAGCTCATTTTTTCAAACACTTCCGATTCCAAACAAATTTTACTGTTTTCACCGTCCGCTTCCGTATTTGCTGAAATTACAGTAATTCTATTCATCTAAGTTATATTGTATGTTCCAGTATGCACAGAATGAAGCAGAAGCATTAAATAGTGTAAAGAAAAGCGGGAAAGTAACTGGTTTAGACAGCTGCGTTTATAGTACATTCTTTGGACATTAGTTCGTCTTTGGAACAGGAGATCTGAGGTTCAAATCTCGGGCCGTCAAAATTGGAGACAGTGTTGCCGACGGCTCGCCCCCGCTGACCTTTTCTTTGAAAGGAATCGTGTAGCCAGTAGACGTAATGACCCGAAGATGGCCCCCACAAACCCGTTGCAAGCTTCTTATACTGTTTACACGTTACATAATACAGCAAGAATGCAAGATTTGGTTTGATTTAAAATTTCAACTTTTTTAGTTTTTTTTTTTTTTGCCCTACAGGTACCATAAGAAACGAACAACGTTTTTCTTCGATGAATCAATTTTTCAAATTCGAGTCTTTGAAAGTATTTATTGAAATTGAAATTGAAAACCCCAACAAGCTATATACAATATAGTTATTTCGGTCGAAAGGTCATTAGTCGATTACATCCTGTAAATTGTTGAATGCTAACTCTAAATTTCTTGACAGATTGCATATGGCACTGGCCCTCCTATGAATGTGCTATGTTTTGAAGCTGCTACATCGCATCAGCGACCTTTTGGTAAAGTTAAGTTGCTCATAACCCTGCATTTGTAAGCAGGATCAGATACAGCATACGCTAAGTTAGGTAAAAAGCTAAAAATTTCGACAGTGCCACAAGAATTTTTTTGGCGAGCAGAGCAACTTCACACACTACCCTTTGTCTGTTGTCGAGCCCTTTGTTACTCTCAATCATAACTTTGACCTCTAGCTCAGCCTTAGAGTGAGGCCAGACTGTTGAGTCTCCGTGGTGTTTTCTTGCGCTCTCAACCCTTGAAAAGGGGGGAGAAATACAGCATAAACAACCACCGTTACCTCTTTGCTAAGTAATCTTTATTTTCTTTGATGCTCTATTATTTGTGTTGCCAGTTTTAAACAAGTTGTTGTTGATCTTTAAACCTAAAAATACTTAAAATGAGCCTTCTTACGAAACGTTTCGACACATTTTTGGCATATTTTTGACTATCCATAATCTATTATTTAGGGGGAGGCAACCAATTCCCGAAGATGGCCGAAAATTTGGTATTCTGCTTACTCTATGATGGCTATTAATTTAAGGAACTGTAAAGCAAATTGTAAACTTCAAAATTTAATTTGTTGTCAATGGGTATACCTAAACATTTTGCTCATTTAACTTCTGGGATTGACGCATTATTTATCATAGGATGCAACAGAAGACAATTTTCTTTTAAATTAGGAGAAATTACGAGGCATTGAAATTTCGAAGGGTTAATTGCTATCTTATTTTGCGTTGTCCAGTTGTAGACAATTTTCAATTCAGAATTTACTTTCTCTTCAAGCACATTAACGTTGTCGTTCAATATTATCAAACAAGTGCCATCCGCATTGAGCCTGGATATAGTGTTTAAGGAACAGATGGGAAGATCATCACTAAAAACCAAAAATAGTAAAGGCCCTAATTAAGATCGCTGGGGTACTCCACACTTTACTCGTATTCGGGGGACTGGTAATTATTCATGGCAACAAACTGTTTTCTATAAGTTAAATACGAATTCATTAAATGGTGAGGGATCTCTTGCACCCCGTATTTGTCAAGTTTCTTGAGAATAATTTGGTGATTTACAGAATCAAAAGGCTTTTTTAGGTCGAGCAAGATTAAAGTGGTACCGTATCCAGTCTATTATTTATATTATCGTATGCAGTAGTGATCAGGCGCGTAGCCAGAAATTCGCAATGGGGGGCTGTTTGGGGGGTCTGGGGGCGGAGCTCCCAGCCGCCAGAGGCCAATGGGGGTCTGGGGCAAAGCCCCAGCCGCCGGAGGCACGGGGGTTTTCTGGGGGCGGAGCCCCCAGCGCCCGAAAATTTTGCATTTTTTGGCAAAAATGACTTCATTTTAGGGCTATTTTGATTTTAAAATAATGCTTTTAAAACGTGGTTAGAAATTGGCAGAGCAAACAAGATTAAACTGGTGGCATAAATGGGCTATTTGGGAGGTGGCTAATAGTAAAATGTTAGTTCTCTTGTTTAGATGCTGGTAAATTATAAAATCGAATAGTTCAATAAAACTCACACGGAGTAATCTATTTCGTTTACAGTTTATAGAGAAAAATATTTGGGGGGGGGGCTAATGAAAAGATATTTGAGAGAAATAATTGGTAATTAACTAATACTGAATAGCCCCCCCCTCCCTATTCCTTAGTTTGTGGTATATTTGTTGATAACACCTATGTTTAGTAGTTCAGCATTTTTACACTTGCGATTAAATTTGATTGCTTATTTCTTACCGGTACCATTTTTCAAAGTTTTCATTTATTCGGTGGTTTTATTTTTGACAAATTAGCCCCCCCTGAACATATGTTTCAAAGGATATTTTAAATCACTATTTAGTCCACTCCAGTGCATAAAACAGTCTCAAAAGTGCTAAAAACGTAGTGTTTTTCCCTTTCTGCATTTTGGTCGACACGTCAATGGGGGGGCTATAGCCCCCCAGCCCCCTTTGGCTACGCTACTGGTAGTGATTACATCCAGGACAGCGTGCTGGTTGTGTAATTGGGTCGGAAACCTTACTAAGTAGGAGCCAATACTGAGTTGGTTTAAAAAAAAAAACGCTTCAAAAACAATCAATCAGCAATAAAACCTTTATCGGAACTAATCGGCCCTGATGTGATGGCGGCTGTCAGGTCAACACGGAGGTTAGGTATACCAAGGGGCTCCTGCTTGGCTGGACTCCTGAAAAATGGTCCTGACGCGGCTTGGCTGCCAGGTCACCGCAAATGCGGTCTTTGCCTCTGGCCGAAACTCTTTGGAAGGTGGCAGCAACTGTTGTGAAATAGTAGAAGCCAATCAGCGTGATTTAATGCGTGGAAATTGGAAGTTGAGGAGAATTTCTGCTTTGTAATACAGACTTAATCTCTGACTTATTTTTTATTCAAAGTTAATTTGAACTAGCGAAAGCTAAACATGTAGCGCCTCTTGCCCATGGAAAACTTAACTGAATAAAGCTACTTCAATAAAAGTCTGAGAATGCTCACGGCTTAAGGAATCTTCAGGTTTGAGCTCTGAATTTAGAATAAACTGGAAAACAGCGCGACAGGACTACATAAACGGATGGGGGTTACTCCACGGGTTAAAGGCAATTACAAATCACACATCAAAGAATTATTCGTCACTCTAATTTGGGGAGCAACCGTTCAGACAGTAAACAACAGCTTTTGCTGGCGATTTCCAAGCTGTCCTAAACAGTGTGGTATGAATCAATGAGCTACAAGCGACCGCAACCGATTGCAAAAATCTTGCCGATTTGTATTAATGGCACAAATTTAACGATAAAAGCAATACCGTACGGTGTCTCACAAGGGTCGACATTAGGTCCTTTACTATTTCTGTTATATAGAAAGAATTTTTCCAACGCTATCACCGGTGAATTAAGGTTGTTCGCCGATGATACCTGTTTTAGTTATAAGTGATAACATCAACCACGACGTTATTGGGACCTCGCGTCAGTACCAAACTGGTGCATTGTCAATAAATTAAGCCTTAATCCTGCTAAATCATCCTTTTTGATTATTCCACCTAAACTGAATATCCAGCAACCTTTTGTAAAGCTAAATCTAAATAATATTCCTCTATCTCCCGATAACAGTGTTAAATATTTCGGTATTTATATCGATGAACAATTAAACTTTAAGTGTCACGTAAGAAAACGTGAATATCTCTTTAAATGTCATGTTAGAAAACAAAAAATATACCGCACAGTCGGCATTCTCTCTAAACTAAAATCGTTTTTACCTCAGCCGGCTCTTCTAAAATTATATTACGCCTTTTTACTCTCTCATTTACTATGGTTTAGCTCTTTGGGGTTCCACATTTCCCTTATACCTGAACAAACTGGTTAAACAGCAAAACAAAACAGTGAAACTGTAATTTCATTTTATTCATGAAGTTGCGTTGACCAGGAGACAGCGAAGGGATCTTTTGGTCTTTGAGTCAAGCTACCACCTGTCCATCTGTCTACCACACACAGTGGAGGCTCATACTGCCTCTTTAATTGCTGAACGTCAAACAGGGAAGCTGTGAATACCACTTTTGCAATCTTTGGTTTGACCCAACCGGGATTGTAATTTGTAATTGCAATTACATACTGTTATTCATCAAAATGCCTTGGCCAGGAGACAGCGAAGGAACCTTTCGGTCTTCGATTCAAGCTGCAACCTGGCCACCTGTCTACCACGGCTGTCTACCACACACGGGAATCGAACCTGAGTCTACCGTTTTAGTAGCAGTCACTCTATCCACTCGACCACTGATCGGTGAATGGACGCTCTATCAAACTTGTTGCTGGTGGCAAATATCGAGATCACGTGACTCTTTTCTACTCTCAACTAAATGTACTCAAACTATTGGACTTGGTTAAATATAAAACCGCCAAAATTGTTTACTGCCACCTCTATTCCCATCTTCCTTCACTACTAGCGTCCCTCTTTATAAAGTTTAGTCAAATATCCACACGAATCGCCAGAGCAGTCAACTCCTCAATCAACCATACTCTTCAAATTTCTAGGTATTCCACTAATCAATTGCAAAGAAGTATAATGTATAGGGGAGTCAAAATCTGGAATAATATTCCTTTAGCTATTAAGTCTTTACCCAAAAAACGATTTCATTTGTTATGCAAAAAATTTCTAATTAGTTGTTATCAATTATTTGGTCGGCTTTCCAATGCTCCATACCTCAGTCACTATTGATTGCGCCATCGGTGTAAATGCCCCAATGACATCATTTATACAATAGATAGTTGCTTGACTCGAAGACCGCGAGGTTCATTCGCAGCCTCCTCTCTAGAGCTCTGATAATTCACTTTACGTACACTATGTTGCGACTTTTTTATATGTCTTTATAATACTTTCATGTTTCGAGTTCCTTGTACGTGCGCTACAACAACATGACTTTGTAAGGCTTTTTCTATTCTGAGTTACTTTTACTTAGTCAAATAAATTGTGTTGATTGATTGATTACCGAAATCAAAGTTTACGTTTGTTTTAAACCACCGTTTATTTGCGCGCGGCCGCGACAAATTTTTTAAATGATTTTGCGACGCGACATTTTCTCAAAGTTTCTGGACTTTACCAACGACTATTGACGAGGGCAACAATTTTAAATTTGGAATGAAACCTGGGGAATTTCTCTAGTATTTTCCCTAAAAGATGATGTTTATTATTATGACAATATCAAATGGTCAGGCAATTTATGCAAAAAGCACAGCAGCGTTGCATTACTTGCAATTACATGATAGTTAAGCATGGTTTTACAAAAGATACTGTATACTACAAAAGAAAACGAATAAATTAAAAGCATAGTCGACGCAACAACCTCTCCATTTGAACGTTTCCAGATATCCAACTGCCCATTCACAACGAAGCATCAAATATTGTGGTACTACCGATGAGTTTATTTATTGATTTGACGATTCGTCTCCCAAACCGGGAGGCTTCTTCAGAACAATTTTCGGCAATGCTGCTTTTGCTGAAAATTGTCCTAGAAACACTGCCGAAAATTGTTTTGAAGAAGCCTTCCGGTTTGGGAGGTAAAACGTCAAATCAATAAATAAACTCATCGGTGGTGCGAAATGGTTATGAATAACTATCCCAATGAACGCAACGTGTGCGTTTTTGTTTTTAAAAATCAAGGTATTGAAACTGAAAATGAGATACCATAGGACATCGAATGAAAAACGCGAACTTTAAATGCTCAAAAAATACTTTTTGAATAAATGCATCAATATTCAAAATCTTTATTAAAAACTATAGTTGTACCCGTGGCATAGCGTGACATTTCAGATAAGGCATGCAATTAGGATGACGTCATCAGTTTTGATGACGTCATTGGTTATCAGGCACAAAAATAAAAAAGCAACTTACACCGATAAATATCTAGTATTGCAACTTGGCTTCCTCTTCCTAGTACACATTTGTGTGTACATTTACTGTCCAAGTCAGAGATGGAAACCGGCCGGGTCGACCGGCCGGTCGGGTCGAGATTCTTCGACCGGCCGGTCAAGCCGATTGAAAAACCGGTGAAATTTTCCTTTCTGGCAACTAAAAGACATCTAAGCACTAACCGAAATATATATTTTATCATAAATAAAACTTTTCACAAAAAAAAAGTATTAACAAACCACATCTTTCGAAAACACTTTGTACAAGCTGGGACTAATATGCTCTGACCATAAAGACATGCACATTCAGGGACGTACTTAGGGTGAAAGTATTGTGCCATGCCCCCCCACTTTGCGCTACGGCACAAAGCAAAAAAGTGCAAAATATACGTCAAAATCGCGTAATCAGATTCTAATAAAGCATGCATATGTAAGAGGCTTGCGCTACCTGGCATTTTAGCGTCATTTTAATCAGCTTAAGAGTAGAAGTGGCGTAGATTTCAGATTTTTAGTACATGCTAAAATCTTGCCGCTTTGAAAAGCTTTTTTCAACTTAAATTTATCACACTCTACACTGGGCAAGAACGACATATAGCTCTTATTTTTTTATATCTGACGAGCCATGGCTTGTTCTGAAGTAGCAGAATTTCTACAAACTGCTGGGGCACATTATATTTCGAATGTTTTCTAGCCAATGTCATAACAGTTTAGTGTTTTCAATGAGAATAACGAATGCGTTGCGTTCATCGGGATAGTTATTCATAACCACTTTGTAGTACCGTTGAGTTTATTTATTGGTTTGACGTTTCGCTTCCAAACCGGGAAGCTTCTTCAGAACAATTTTTGGCAGTGCTGCTTTTGCAGTTACAAAAAGATAAATGAGAAAAAAATAACGGCAGAAGATAGGTAACAGTAAAAACATACGAATATCACAATACTTGTACTATTATACCCAAAAGCATTAAAGTGATGGAGCAATAACAGTATATAATATTGAAAATGATGTCACTAACAGCGTGAAAAAAATTAGTAATATTCATAACATCTAGGCTGCTTCACTAACAGTTTGAGAAAGCAAGAAAAGGATCTATTGCAAAACATTACGTACTGGGAAGGTTTTTAGCTCCACAGAGATTTATATACGGACGGAGCAATTAATATAAACCTTTGTGGAGCTAAAAACCTTTTCCAGTACATAATGTTTTGCAATAGATCCTTGTCTTACTTTCTCAAACTGTTAGTGAAGCAGCCTAAAAGTTGTAATGAATATTATTAATTTTTTTCACGCTGTTAGTGACATAATTTTTCAGTATTACTTTTTTCACGCTGTTAGTGACTTAATTTTTCAATATTCCTTTTTTTCACGCTGTTAGTGACATCATTTTCAATATTATATAATGTTATTGCTCCATCATTTTAATGTTTTTGAGTATAATAGTGCAAGTATTGTGATATTCGTATGTTTTTACTGTTACCTATCTTTTGCTGTTATTTTTTTTTCTCATTTATCTTTTTGTAACTGCAAAGGCAGCACTTCCGAAAAAAAGTTTAGTATATGCTGCCCGGCAAATAATTGTAAATCTGTCACCAATAGCTATTGTAACTTTATTTTTTGGCCTTTCGCTTAATATCATTAGATAAAACGTCTAAAATTTAGCTTGTGCCCTCCAGTGCTTTTGATGTTTATTTTGTGTACGTTTTGCGCTGCTCAAAACACGTCTTTCAAACCGAAACTTAACCGAAAAAGGTCTTAAACTTGAGTCATTTTTGCAAAAAACGCAAAAGTTTTTTTGCGTTTTTTTTCTGAGACCCCCGTTCAAAGTCACAAATTTTAGCACCTCAACCATGCCCCCCACTTTTTGAAAATTTTTCATTAGATACATTGAACAGTAAACAAAAACCTTCTGCAAAAGACCGGTCGACCAGGCCGGTCAGAAACCGGTCGACCGGCCGGTCAACCGGCGATGATTTTGAAATTTACGGTCAGGTCGAGTCGAGAAAATTCTGACCGGTTCCATCTCTGGTCCAAGTACAAGTCTTTCTTGAGTTACTACAGACAGTGACAGATCTAGCAGTTTTTTATGTGCCAGTAGCCAGCACCATACTAGGCTAACAGTAAAATAGGCTAAATAACTTTGCGGTAAAAAGATTAATTGTAGAACCAAGCTGAGCCAACTTTTTGAATAGCAAATACATAGCTTACTTTCATAGCCTATTTTCCTCATGCCATTATAATATATCGTAGTCTGGCAAAGGCAACAGCCAGCAATACTAGGCCTTTACAATTATAGCTCTCTTATAAATTATTGCTTTCACTCCTAAAGCTCAACATTTAGCCTGAATAGAGCGAACAGTACCATATCAAAAACTCACTCTGACTAGCATTGCCTAATGCCAATATCTACCGGCTATCACTGCTTGGTTTCGCCGCTGGCCGCTGAGTTTTTGGTTTTAGCATATCGCTAAATTACATAAAATAAATGGCAACACGCATGCAATATTTAAAATTGCGTGCTCTGGTGCATAGCCTGTGGCCTGTTTTAGGCTAATTTACTGTTAGAAATCTATAATGAAAATCGAGACTATATTTTACGAAAGCAAGAAACTAGGCGTATGAAAGAACTTTTGAAGCAAACAATGCGCCAATCAAGGTTTTCAAACCTATTTAATTTTGTTCGTAATGTTATCAAAACATAGCTATCACTTAAGCCGTTGCAGGGGTCGAAATCAACTTTTTCGACTACTTGCCCGGCGGGCAAGTGGTATCAAATGTCTACTTGCCCAAGAAGATTTGAACTTGCCCGAAAAAAAAAAAATAGGTACAATAAGTTTTGAAGTTACTTTGGAAAAAATTTGTGAAATGTACTTCTTAACAAAAAGCTCTGAATTTGCAAGATAAGCGTAGTCGCGTATCGTATTTCGAGAATCAAGTTTTTGTGCGCGATATTATGTCAGATGCTAATGTGACGTAGGGTAATAACTAACTTTTTTCAAACATGCATTACGCAAAATTTGATCATTTAATTCTTACTATTTCAATTGTTACATTACGGTTTGTTGCAGGCACATTTTTAATCGCGAATATTTTGGAAACTACACCAGCTAGAAAGCCGAAACTTTTGCAAAAGCTATAGGAGCTAAAAGATCTTCAAAATAATCATAACAAAAAATTGCAAAACTCTTGATGTTTTCATGCAGCGCAGGGTAGTACTTTTGATATCTGAAACAGCGGTTAACGCGACAAGCGTGTGGAAATTTTTCGCAGAAAAAATAGCATTTTGCTAAATGCGTCTGAGTATCAAAAAATCTGCGTGCGATTAAGAAGTGTTAATTGCGATTAATAATGTGCGTACGATTAAATTAGACAAAGTGTTGATTGTGATGATTACAAAGTGTTTAACCAAAATAAAGCAAGCAACAATTTTCTCTACTTACAGTACCTATTTTATTGCAACAAAAGCGGAGCTAAATTGCATCTCGAAATAATTTTGTTCGATGTTGTTTAATCCGCTCTATTTTGTTAGCTTGCCCTTCGGGCAAGTTAAGCCAAAAACTAACTTGCCCGAGGCGATTTCAGCTTGCCTTGGGCAAGCGGGCGAGCGTTAATTTCGAACCCTGCGTTGAATGCAGTTTAAAAACTGCATGCGTGTTGCCATTATTTTTTCAAGATTTAGAGATATGATGAAAACAGGCTAAAACTGAAATGAATGAATTAAGAGAGACTGTTAATTGCTAGTTTGACTTAAAAGAGAATACCTGTAACTGTGGCAACTTAGTTCGATTTTGCTTTAAATTTTTACATGTAGTTGTTTAAATTATTATTATCGTTTTTGGCTAAATGACTAGACATGCAATGCATGCCTCGCATGCATGGAGAATACGCCCCTGATTTGTCCTGCACTGTCCAAGTACATTTTTCAGAAATAACATTAAAATATCATGCTTTTGAAAACTCTTTTTAGCCTACAATAATACAGTTGCTGCACGACTTGAAGATTAGACAAATCAGTAAAATTTGAAACAGTGTTGCCAATGGCTCGCAACTGCTGCTACGATCTTTCTTCGAAAGAAGTTGGGTTGTTAGCAAGCGCAATGACGCAGAGATAGGCCCCATAAACCCGCGATAAGCTTTTGGTACTCGTTCATAGATGGGCACGTTAATGCAAAACGTTAACTTCGTTAACCACTAGTCCGTTAACAAACTTCACACCTCCGTTAACGTTATCCGTTATTTTCAGCTTTAATTAATGGAAGTTAATAAAGCCCGTTAATTCGTTAACATTTTGCGTGTAATTTACATTTCTTTTTATTCACTCGCTTCTAAAACACGTATTGACGCTGTTGAGCTAATTGCAAGGAAATATTCATTGCTGTAGTGGTCTTTTTGTGTTTTGTAAGTTACATTTTACAGTCTAATCTAATTTCAAGATAGGAATAAGTTCAAATGCATTAACGAAACTGCGATCGGATAATCCTTGGAAATTGTGAACAGCGATAATTAATAGACCTATGAGGCTGCAGCTTATTATTTGTCACAAAAAAGAGCTCTTTTCTTCGTTCGCTTCCATAAAACTCGTTCTAATACGCAACAAGTGTTACCAGTGCAAACTGGTTTGTACCGTTACGATGAATAAATGGTGCAAGATATTAACGATAAAAACGTTAACAGAAGTTAACAGAAGTTAACAGAACTTAACGGAAGTTACTTTAGTCCGTTAACAGAACTTAACGGAAGTTAATTTAGTCCGTTAACATGAAAAAACTTTTTAACGGATTAACGAGTTAATGAAAAAGTTAGCTTCGTTATTAACGGATTAACGATTAACGGACTTGTGCCCACCTATGCACTCGTTACATGTTGCGTAATACAGCAAGTACAGTATAATGCAAAGTTTGATTTAAAATTTCAACTTGATAAATCTCCTTTTTTGCCCTACCGGTACCTTATGAAATGAACAGCGCTTTTCTGACACGAATCAATTTTGAATTTGAGTCTTTGAAATTATTCAAAGCCGAAAATCCCATAGGTGGGCACAAGTCCGTTAATCGTTAATCTGTTAATAACAAGCTAACTTTTTCATTAACTCGTTAATCCGTTAAAAAGTGTTTTCATGTTAACGGACTAAATTAACTTTCGTTAAGTTCTGTCAATTTACGCTGACGTTTTTATTGTTAATATCTTGCACCATGCATTCATTGTACCGGTACAAACCAGTCTGCACTGGTAACACTTGTTGCATATTAGCACTAGTTTTATTAAAGAAAGCGAAGAAAGGAGCTCTTTTTTGTAGCAAATAAGCTGCAGCCTCTTAGGTCTATTAATTATAAATTATCGCTGTTCGCATTTTGCAAAGATTTTCCGATTGCAGCTTCGTTAGTTTCGCAACTTCGCAAATCGCAGCTTCGCAACTTATTTTTATCTTGAAATTAGATTAGACTGTAAAATCTAACTTCCAAAACACAAAAAGACTACCATAGCAATATGTTTTTCCTTACAATCAGCTCCACAACGTCAATACGTGTTTTGGAAGCGAGAGAATAAAAAGAAATGTAAATTATATACGCAAAGTATTAACGAATTAACGAACTTCATTAATTTTCCTTAATTAAAGCTGAAAATAAAGGATTAACGTTAACGGAGGTGTGAAGTTTGTCAACGGACTAGTGGTTAACGAAGTTAACGTTTTGCATTAACTTGCCCACCTATGGAAAATCCTTACAAGCTATATACAGTAATTATTTCAGTTTAAAGTGATAAGTCGATTATCTAGTGCAAATTGTTGAATGCTAACTTTAAATTTCTTGACAAATGGCATACACCTGTAATGGCACTGGCCCTTCTATAAATGTGTTATGTTGTAAAGCTGCTACATCACATCAGTGACCTTTCAGTAAAGCTAAGTTGCTCATAGTCCTGCGTCTGTAAGCAGCATCAGAAACAGTATACGCTAAGTTGGGTGAAAAGCTAAAAATTTAAGCGTTGGCACAAGAACTTTTTCTGGCAAGGGGAACAACTTCACAAACTACCCTTTGTCTGTTGTCGAGCCCCTCTGACTCTCGATCATAATTTGACCTCTAGCTCAGACCTTGGAGTGAAACCAGACTGTTGAGTCTCCGCGGTGTTTCCTCTGCGCCCTCAACCCTAGAAAGGGGGAGAGGTATAGCATAAAGAACAACCACCACCTCTTTGCTAAGTAATCTTTATTTTCTTTGATGCTCTTGATATTTGTTTTATCACTTTCAAACAACTAGTTGTTGATCTTAAAACCTAATACTTAAAATGACCCACTTTACAAAATGTTTCGACCCATTTTTTGCATATTTTTGACTATCCACAATCTATTAGTTAGGGGGGAAGCATCCAAGGCCGAAGATGGCCGAAATTTTGATATTCTGCTTATTATATCCATGAATTTAAGCCGACGTAGAACAAATTGCGCACTTCTAGTATTACTTGGTAGAAGTAATTACTATTATTGTTAAACTTTATTTCAAAACTTGTGGTTACCAGCATTCAGTTTTTAAAGGACGCTTAAGCACATTATTTTTTATTAATCGCTTCCGCTTTCAGCTCCTCCAAAACTCATACGCTTCCGAGTTCGCTTCCGCCTCCGACTTATTTTGCCAAAGTTCTTCCGCTTCCTCAAAAATTAACTACTTTCGCTGCCACATCCCTGAGCTGAAGTACGATGTCAAAATTCGACCATTTATCATTTTCCAGAGCTGTGCAGAATCGCGCAGAATTACGCTCCTTTTCCAAACGCAATAGCGGGAGCACATAGAATGCCATCCCAGTTGCGCAGCCATGCTTCTTAAAGAGGGTGAAGCATCCACCCAATTCCGGTAGTTTACAATAGCTAAAATCGAAGTATGATTTTTTTAATGTTTAGTTCTCATTTTGGGACTGCGGTTGCAAAGATATTCAACAGCACAAAGAGATAACTCCCTAAAAAGTTTACGGAAACCCTAAATCTGTTAATGCCCATTTGCTGGAATAAGACCCATTTGAATCCATGTGATAGCTTCTATAGAAACTTTTTTTTAAGTTGCATTATTTTGGACCCCTTTGATGCCTTGGAACGTATGATACGTCATCATGTTAAATGTTTGTTTGCTTTGGGCCAAGGCGCATTGCAAGAAAATAAGTATGAAACATTAGAATCAGTGTTTTTAAATCAAAATTGGGCATACCCATGGAAATGACTTTTGTTGCTTGGAATTTTTGCATCATTTTAATCAACATGAGGTTCGGAGTATAGGGTAAATATCGGAATTTTTATAGCAAATGCAAGTATTTTGCTGCCTTAAAAATCTTTTTTGAACAAGATCCCCACATCCTAAACTGTAAAAAAAGAAATAGTTCTATTTCATACCACAAAACGTGTTAAGTAGAAGGGAACTGTGCTCACCATTACCATTTGGGGCCGTAAAACAAACTGAGACTGAAAAACCTTGAGAACGGTAACACAAAAGGTTTTGGAAGGCTTTGTGCGTTGCCCTAATTCTCTCATCTGGGTCTTGACATATTCAAAAACGGCTGGTCATGTACAGGGAGAGGAATCTTAAGAGGTTGCTGGGGGCACGTTGTATTTCAGATGTTTTCTTGCCAATGCCAATAACAGTTTAGTGTTTGCTGCTTGGCAAGTTACAAATAACTAATCTGCCACCAATAGATACATAACCTTTACTTTTTTTCCTGGCCTAAATTATGTACTGCTAGTATCGGTAAAAAACGATAGCTAAGTAACTTGTGCATTCCAGTTGGTTTTATGCTTATTTTGTGCATGGTTATCAAAATTTACCATATAAAAATAGTCTTAAAATTGAGTTGTTTTTGTAAAAAAACGTATAAATCTTCGCCCCGGACGCTCATTGGCTTTTGGTTGCTGAGAGCTATGCCCCAGAACCCCTGACCTGTGTTACAAGCCCACAACTTTTAACCCATTGGTCTCGCTCTTTTCAGACTTCTGCCAACGCCACTTCTCGGTGCTGCCTCGTTCACTAGATATCACGCCAAACGTATCACGCCCCGCCTCGCTCGCCGTAGAAACACATTGGTATCGCTTTTTAATGTGATTTAATGTTGAGGAACACTGTAGCAAAAGAATTGATTAATTGGTTTATTACGAAATGTTGTAGGAAGTTAATTTTATGGGAAACGAACTAGCAAGCGCTAAAGGAAGTGAAGCATCCATCTTGAAATGGGACCCAAAAAAAATCTAAAACGCATAAACTTAACGAAGTTGGAAAGCGCGGTTTCAGATTGTTAATTCTCATCACAAACCAATGATGCCAGCGAGGGCGCTTCAAAAAACCTCAGATTACATCAAAACCACAAAGCCTGGCTTTTGCATCAAATTCCCAAAAGAAGCATCCACGAATAGAGGTGAATTTTTGAAGACCACCTTTCTTCAATGCATTTTTCTAGGAGAAATTGAGCGAAGAGCTTTTTTCTCTTTTTGGAGATCATCTCTTTTTCTACCGTTTTTTTTTCTCGGTGGAATATAATGGAGATTTTTTTGAGATAACCTCATTTTTAAAGCTGTTTATCAAATGAAGTAGGGCGAATTTAATCATAGTTCGTGAAAAAGTATGCGCTTTTTCGTTCGCATTTGTATAAGTCCAAATCCGCACTTACGTAGACTGTATTATTGATAAAAATTGAGAGCGATGTTTCTAAGGAGGGCCAGTACTTAAACTGTAAAGTTTTGCATGGGGAAACGCTTTTGCAGCCTTGACCCAACGCACTCGGAATGCGAAAGTACTTTAGCGGAAATTATGTCTTTCCGTCCCCGAAAACGAGTGAAAACCAAAAAAAAAGGTCTTCACCGAAAATTGAAGAGTTTTTGTCCTTGAAATCAAGTGAAGATTAAAAAAAAAAGAAAAAAAAAGGTCTTTACCGCAATTTGGGACTAAATTCTGCCGGAATTTGTGGTATTTTTTCGTGCTCACAGGCCCTTTTTCGTCTGATCAACCAGCGCTCAAATCTCGAAGGAGGGATGCTGAATCTCGATGGGGGTACGCGTCCCCCATCATCTCCCCTACAATTTAAGTACTGAGTAGGGTTGTATCTCTTTTACACAAAATTTTTCCGGAAAACTGTTTTTAGTATGTGACAGTCTGGTAAGTACGGATCAGATGTAGACACTTGCGGCGCTACTATTTCACTTGCGATAGCTCTTGCGCCGCAATTATTTTTAAACGGTTGCTTTGACGCTTGCCCCGCAAGTTTTTTAGCAATTTTGAGCGCAAGTCAAATACGATTATGAATGATTGATTTTCAATCAAATGTGGCAAAAGTAAACAAAAAAACATATACGAGGTACGTAAGCGTAGCCAGGATTTTTGATTGGGGGGATGGGAGGCCAAATCACAAATCACACTTTATGACGTCATCAAAATTTTTCAAAAAGCGGAACTTTTTACGGCACAAAGATATCGTAAAATGAAGGATCAAAAGCCGGAACCTGGGTTGGCATCTGGGTTTTGCTAAAGAAAAGGACTTGAACCTAAAGTTTAAAAGATATCCAAAGTTGTCTGAGTTGGGAGACGTGATGAGCAAACTAGTTTAGTCCAAACGTATCACAGACGAGGGTCTGGAGGCCGCCGCTGAGGGATTTTTTGGATTTTTTTGGGGGGAAAAATTGCTTTTTTAATGCCATTTGGATCACATTTCGCACGTTTTTAGAGCAATTAAAATGACTAAATCTTTAGGAATTGAAAGCCAATTGAAACAATCAAGTTGGTAAGTCTTCCATTTACTTACAGATCAAGTCCAGAACACGGTTAAAATCTTGAATTTGGGAGTTATATTTAGTAAGTGACTTGGCCCAGGTTGGAGAAGCAAAGTACATTGCCTTCTGCAATATTTTTAGCAGTAATTAATCAATCAAATATTTGCCGTGGGAAATTTTTGTTTTGTCATGAATACAGGTTATACATTTAAATTGGATGGCAAAAATTGATTTGAGGGGGCTCATGCCACCTACCTGGTTGTTAATATTAGTTTGTTGTACACGTATAATGTTGTACGCGGAAATGCTTAAAGAAACCGAAGAAAACATAGCGCCTTTGTTGTTTTTTGATTTTTATCAATTGTGGCATTTCAGTTGGGTAGGAGGACGGTTTTGCCCCCTCCCCCCCCCCCAACCGGCTACGCCTATGACGAGGTAAGATCATAAAAGCTTCGTCGTGGGAAATTTCATTCGTCTAATGCTGGCAATACTTCTATTCATAGGTGGTTACAATTTCCGTTAATCCGTTAATAACAAGCTAACTTTTTCATTAACTCGTTAATCCGTTAAAAAGTTTTTTCATGTTAACGGACTAAATTAATCTCCGTTAAGTTCTGTTAACTTTCGTTAAGGTTTTTATCGTTAATATCTCGCACCATTCATTCATCGTACCGGCACAAACCAGTTTGCACTGGCAACACTAGTTAGGTATTAGCACGAGTTTTATAAAAGAAAGCAAAGAAAGCAGCTCTTTTTTGTGGCAAGAATGAGTAACAGCCTCATAGGTCTATTAATTATCGCTGTTCACAATTTCCAAAGATTATCCGATTGCAGCTTTATTAGTGCATTTGAAGTTATTTTTATCTTGAAATTAGATTAGAATGTAAAATCTAACTTACAAAACACAAAAAGATCACCACAGCAATGAATATTTCCTTACAATCAGCTCAACAGCGTCAATACGTGTTTTAGAAGCAAGCGAATAAAAAGAAATGTAAATTACAGGCAAAATATTAACGAATTAACGGACTTTATTAACTTCCGTTAATTAAAGCTGAAAATAACGGATAACGTTAACGGAGGTGAGAAGTTTGTTAATGGACTAGTGGTTAACGAAGCTAACGTTTTGCATTAACTTGCCCACCTATGCTTTTAATGGATTTGCACCAGGAGTCATCTTTCGCTCAAACGTCTCTCTCTAAAACAGTTTTTGCCAATTAAAAAAAAAAATTTTAATTGAGTAAGTTAAAAAATAGTTGTAAAATCAAAATTTAAACAAAAAATTGTTTTTGTAACAATTTGTCTTCTAAGAAATACGCTAGTCGTTTTTAAACAATCTTAAACTTACTTTGGGCATTAACCGCGTTACTCGTGACAGTTTGTTTTTACCGTAATTGAAAAACAAAAAACAAAAACTATTGATCACAACTTTTTTGCTAGTCCAGGAAAACTTGAAAGATATTGCAAACAGGAGTGACTGCATTGCTAAAGCTCTTATAAGTACTACTTAGATAGTTCAATTTCTTTAAACAAAAACAGGATGAGTTTTTAGCGTGCTCCATATGTCATAGAACAGTACTTAAATTGTAAGGGACCACCCATCGCGAGTCTGCGTCCCCCATCGTGATTTAGCGTCCCCCATCGAGATTTCAGCGCTGGATGATCAGACAAAAAAATGAATGCCACGACGAATAAATCTCACTAGTTCCGACCAAACATGGTGTCAAATTGCGGTAAGTACCTTTTTGCTTTTTCGTTTTTTGGTCTTCTCCCGATTTAGGAAAAAGAAATACAACTTGAATCATAATTTCCACTAAATTTCATTCGCATTCCGAATTTGTTTGGTCAAGGCTGCAAAAACGTCTCCCCATGCAAAATTTTACAGTTTAAGTACCGTCAGAGAGTGATGCTAATGGCTCCAGAAGCACAAAATATCTATCGAAGCTTGTAAAGGATTCCCTTAAAGAGCCATTAGAAAAAAACAGTGACTCCGAAGTCGTTTGCTAACTTCGCTTACCACCACATGCAGACTTTAATAGTGGATTTTTTTAACACAGCGGTTCCTTGAGTACGAGTATTGAGAGTATTTTTTTGTTAGGTATAAAGCCGCATTTACACGGGCGACTTTTTCGCGTGCGATTTTTTGACAAAAATGGATCTGGCAAAGTTGCATTTTCTCAACGGTGGCTTTGATCATGATAATTGGGACCTTACTGATGGAAATAACTGTCTTAAGTTGGTTTCATACCAATATTGTTATAATTGAAAACTTTAGAACAGAATCGGTGATGCGATAAAAAATCGCAGTGAGATCAGCTCCGATTTTGCTTTAAAAAGGTTTAGAATATCACTATCGGAATGGAAACAACTTGAGAAAGTCATTTTCAGCAGTAAGGTAACTTTCATCACAATGAGAACCATTATTGAATATATGCAACTTTGCCACATCCATTTGTATCAAAAAATCGCACGCTAAAAAGTCGCCCGTGTAAATGCGGCTTAAAGATGATCTTCGCCCAAAGAGGATAAGCAATGCGGATTTTCAAATGCTTGCATTTTTTAAAGGAAATCGATAATTTTTTTGTTTTCTTATTTGGTGGCGTACATAATTTGTTTTGAACATTGGTTTCGCACCGTAACCTAGTGAGGTTTAAGCAGTGAGTCAATTAGAAGTGTACGTTTCAAAACGTCACACTTGCGCTTGCGGCGCAATTATTTTTTTCGGCTTGCGAAAACGCTTGCGGCACAAGATTTTCAGAGTGACTGCGCTTGCGTTTGCGGCGCAACTTTTATGACTTGCGCTGCCCACCTCTGGTGCGATATAGGCATATAAAAATGTGAACAAAAAATAGCATACTTTTTCATGGAAAAAAAAACCTGCAAAAACGGACAAAAGCGGAAGAAAAACCAATACTGTGTAAATTCACTTTGACTCAAGCAGACTGCGCACTGGAATTTAAACAATTTTACGAACATGGTTGCTAAAATTGACGTCGATGCTTTTAAAAGTCAAGAACAAATTAAAAACAAATGAAACTGAAAATTGGCAAAAATTAAGAACAGCCAGTCAAAACTCAAAATTTACTGGTTCTTATGAAAAAGAGAGTGAATAATGAATATTCCTCCTCCAAAACTCATACGCTTCCAAGTTCGCTTCCGCCTCCGACTTAGTTTGTCAAAGTTCTTACGCTTCCTCAAAAATTAACTACTTTTGCTGCCACATCACTGGGTTTAAGTGCGATCTCAAAATTCGATCATTTATCTATGGCATTTTCCAGAGCTGAGCAGAATCGCTCAGAATTGCGCTCCTTTTTCAAACGCGATAGCGGGAGCACATAGAATGCCATCCCAGTTGCGCAGCCAGGCTTCTTAAAGAGGGTGAAGCATCCAGACAATTCCGGTAGTTAACAATAGCTAAAATCGAAGTATGATTTTTTTAATGTTTAGTTCTCATTTTGGGACTGCGGTTGCAAAGATATTCAGCAGGACAAAAAAATATCTCCCTAAAAAGTTTATGGAAACCCTAAATCTGTTAATGCCCATTTGCTGGAATAAGACCCATTTGAATCCATGTTATAGCTTCTATAGAAGCTTTTTTTAAGTTGCATTATTTTGGACCCCTTTGATGCCTTGGGACGCATGATACATCATCATTTTAAATATTTGTTTTTGGAATAAATGCGATACTTGCAATACTGTATTTTGTTGTTTTGCGAAAGCATTTTTTTCACGCATTTATGGTGGTAAAAATTATGATGAAAATATTTCTAATTCTTGTTATCAAACCAACATGGCCATTTTCTCACTGTGTTGCTAGTTTAACATATAGAAGTTGTCAGCTATTTTCCGTGCTGTTTTTGTAAATTCATTCACGATAAATCTTCAAAAACAAAAATAAAACCTTCTTGCCAGCGTTACAACATATAACTTATCCCACAACATTTCAAGTTTTTTCTGATATTGTTACGTTTTGTTGTATGAATGAATATTCTACCTAATGTAGACCTTATCTAACTCAATCACCTGTTGAAAATTTGTAGATGCACAAACGATATGCAACAATATGTACAATGATTAGAATTGTAACCTACAACGTTATTTTCTGTCAATTCTAAACCAAAATAATATTACAGCATTGTAGTGTTAACCTTCATTGCAATAACAAAAAGCAAAGCTTGTAAGTTACACGTCTTCTAATCATCGTACATATAGGCACACCGTATGATTGCGCCCCCATCAAAATGCTTTTGTTTACGCCCCTATCTATCATGCTGTTTCGAGCGGGTAATTCCGGAGATCATCGCTTGCTTTGGTAGGAAATTTCAGCAAAATTTCCGATAATTATCACACTGGAATTTCCTTACGACGAAAATTTAGAAACTGTTTTCGGTGGAGCATCTTCTGCAAACAAAATAAGAAAACGTAGTAATGCAAAAGCAACACCAAACAGTGCAAGGTATTGTTTAGTCAAATGTTGAAACCCAAAAATAACTAAATATTCAAAATAGTCGGCTGCGTGGCCAAAAGTTTAAAGGCGTTGTTTTTGCAGTTGGGTTCAACCTAATTAATTCTTGATTTCTTATGGATAAAGTGCTTTGCAATGACTATTTCTGCGACTTGAAACAAACCGTGTTTTCAAAAATAGCCAACAATCGTGGACTAGATTTAGAAGAGACACTACGTTAAGTGGAAACTTAAACCGAATCGAACCAGTGATACGAAGATTCTACTAAGCCAAATTCTTGAACTGTGGTACGATGTCGAATGTGGTCTTTTAGGTACGACGTCGACTCCGACTTGCTAGGTATATGACGTCGGTCAACGATATTTGCTTAACTCTTAATTTTGTTGAAACTTTAGCAAAGATTTGATTCATTGGTTTTATTTCAAAATGCTATAGAAGTCGCGTTGTTCGGTTGTTCCTGATAGTCAAATGCCCGGTGAAAATTTACAAAATGTGAAAGTGCATTTTGCGTAGTACTACATTGTACAAGTGATTTGTCTTTAAATTATTAACCATTAATCAAACCGTTACTTATTGTTTAGTACATGCATTCTGTCCCTGAATGAAATGGGTGCCGATGAGTGCGAGCAGGTCTATTGTGTATAATATTTAGGTGTTAGCTACCTTGCAATGATGCGTACGATACAACATCCGCAAGTTTGTCTGTAATATATTTCCTATGATTTAAGACCTGACGTTGCGTTACTTCTTCCTTTTTCTGACTATGCATCCTATTAATTAATGTGTTGTGTTTTCACCTGTTTGCTGTCATTGCGGTGGTTAAGTATAAAAAATAGACTCGCTCTACGGTATGCAATTGAAATCAGTTTCTACTATAGCTGATGCATTCTACCGGAGTGTATGATGAGATGGCAAACCCATCCCGCTTCAGTTGTGGATATTCAAAATAACGTTGCAGGAGTGGCGATCTGTGGGAACACGGTGTTCAATAAGACAAGTCTTGAGATCGAATCTCAGGTCTCCCCCTACATAAGCAAATGGTCACCAATCGGAGCTATTAAGCCGGCTAGCATCCAAATTACACAATTCTTACTGATTTAAATATAATTGAAGTTAGTGGTATTAGTTCATTTGATACATACGAGCATCATACGTAATACGAGATACTCGTATGGTTATCTATTGATTGATATCCAATCAGTGTTCGAGTGCATGGAGCGTTTGCTACTGAAACGGTAGACTCGGGTGCGCTTTCCGGTCGGGTCAAAACAAAAACTATAAAAACTATAAAAATTATATATAAAAACTATAAAAAGACAGCTTCTCTGCTTGACCTTCTGCAATTAAAAAGGAGCAGTGTGAAGCCTCCACCGTATGTGGTAGACACAGGCGGGCAGGTGGCCTCTTGGCTTGAAGATCGAAAGATCTCTTTCACTGTCTCCTGGCCAAGGCAACTTGCTGAATAAAATGTAATAGCAATAACAATTAAAGTACTTACAAAATATTGGTAGTATAGGTAATACAGTAGGTATTACTATGTGGAACAACAGGGCGACGGTACAGCTGAGCTGGTATAGAACGTCGGGCTGATGATTAAAAAATTGCTGATTCTCGGTTCGATCCCTGAATTGGCAATGCGTTGTTTTGTCCTTGGGAAAGACACCTACCGCTTATTTTTTCTTTGGGGCGAAGCAGTCTACCCGTTGAGGTGAGCCAGCCTGAAAAAAGACTTTCCAACAGAACCCGAAAAGGGTTCACTACGTTGGTGTGGTTTGACAGACACGTTGGTGTGATTCGACAGACACAAGTGTTTGGTTCACGCGCATGAATAATCGAATGTGGAATGTGCACAAACATTATGCTTTTTTATTTATTTTGGTTGATCTTGCTTCTTTCAAAACTCCCGCAAGTATCAGATGGGTTTTGCACCTCATAGCTATGTTAACCAAAGAGCGAATTAAATCCAGATAACGCAATCAAGATCGTTATTAATATGACGCTTTTGTGAGTTTCACCACAAAATCAACTCGACACACGTAGCATTTATTAATTTATGTACGCAATGCTTCCTAAACAATGCATACATCTGTAGGCGTAGCCATGATTTTTGATTAGGGGGAGGCCCAAACCACAAATCACATGCAATGACGTCGTCAGAAATTTTCAAACGAGAAAGTTTTTGTGGGGCAGAGATATCGTAGAATGGAAGATCTGAAGCCGTAGCCTGTTGGCACTTCACCAGGATTTTGGTAAAGGGAGTAGACGAAAACTAACAGTTAAAAAGTGCAAATGTCTTACTTAGGAGACGTGTTGAGTAAGCTAGTGTAACTCAAACGTATCATAGACGGGTCTGGTGGCGGAGTCCCCACCCACCGGTAGCTATGGGGGTTTCTGGGAGCGAAACCTCCAGCCGCTGGACGACTTTTTTGTAAGTTCTTAGAAACAAAGCTACTATTTTAATACCATTGAATTACATTTTGCACGTGTTCAGAGCCATTTGAAGGAACTAGATTTTCAACATTTAAAAACCGATATTATTGCAAAAATTTATTTGTTCAATCCTCCTTTTACTTGCAATTAAAGTCCAAAACACGTTTAAAATCTTGCATTTTGGTGTAACGTTTTAATTGTAAGTGAGTTGGCCAGGTAGGGGGAAGTAACGCACATTGCCTCCTGCAATATTTTAGCAGCAAATTATAATCCACTCGAAGATTTTCCTCAGAGATTTTCGTTTTGTCATGAAAATAACCAGTTATAGTAGTACATGTACGGCCAGGGGGCCCAGGCCTCCTCAATTCAAATTCAATAAGTTGTTCAATGAGTATTTCCCCTAGCTAATTTTTTTTTAATTATTTTGTGCGTAAAAATTGGCGAGGTAAAGGTGAATTTTTATTGAAAATGGTAAAATATAAGATGGTTACGCTTACTAACCATGTTATTCCCGCGCTGAATTTATATTGCGCGGGGTCCCTGGTACTTTGGGAATTATCGCAACATCTTTCTGCCAAATATAAGTGAAGACCAAAAAAAGTCTTACCATCTGAGCGCGGGGCCTTGGCACTGCGCCATATTGTAAATCCGGCTCTGGTTATTGCATTACGTACATAAAAAAGGTTAGATGAAGGCTTAAGGTAGCAATTTTTAGCACAAAAACCCTGAATTTCACCCGAGTTATACATTTAAATTGGTTGGCAAAAACTGAATTAAGAGGGCGGGCCCCCTGGTTGTCAATATTGTTGTTAATTACTGTTGTAAGCGTGTACTGTTGTACGCAAAAATGCTAAAAGAGACTGAAACTGAAAAAAACAAGGCTTTTTTGTCACATGTTTGTCATTAGTGGCATTTCGATTGGGGGGCGCTCCCCCCTGGCTATGCTTATGCATACATCTGTAGCTGGAAGGACAGCACAGCAAAAGTAACTTTTACTTTACGATTTACAGGTACGAAATAATTTTTTAACACAGAGTTGCAATGATAAATTGAACATCGTCGCATGCTCAAATCAACTATTATAGAAAAAATATCTAAATGTGTTGGCCATGAGTTAATCAAAAAAACTAAATCTAAATTACTTAAACATTGAGGCATTTCAGTCCTTTTTTTTATTCCTCGTTTCAGCACTGCTATTTTCAGCATATCAGTTAAATTTTTAGAGTTACTTGGCTAAAGAGGAGTTCATCCTTCAGCCCTCTCAGCCCCCCTGTTAGCCTTATTTATTATATCGTTACGTGGTAGTTTTGCAATGTTGTAAGAAAAGTCATTATGCTTAATATTTAAATATACTCCCACCTCCCTCTCCTCCCAAAAAAAGTATTCTGGAGAACAAAGCGAGCTTGTTTCAAATGTTGCATGAACATACTTCGTCTTGTAAGAAAGGATGGTTACTTTTAATTTTTACATCTATTTTCCTTGATTTCATCACATGCATTCTTTCAGCTTTAAAAACATTGACAATAAATTCAGCAATGAAAAATAAACAAAATAAACTGAATAAATTAAGAAGGCATAGACGTGAAAATTTGCTATTCGAAGCACTTAGCAACCGTCCTTACGTTACAACCGTTTTTGTCTTTTGCACTCGAGGAAATAATGGTCACTAATTTTACACTCTACGTAATATGATTAATGCTCTTTCCAACAGAGCTTCTTCATCAATCACCTGCTGGACAAAATGTATACATTCGTAATATGAATGTGAGGTCAGAACAAAGGATTTTTGCCTGAAACAAACTTAATAATCAGATTTTGAAAATATATTATTCTTGTCCGAAACCGTTGTAAAAACTCATTTTCTCATTTCTCATTATTTATTTTTTTCATCAAGCACAGCAATTGATTTATGCGCATTACGCAAGCAGTTACACAGTTTCGAGATAAGGATGTACGTTAGACACAGTTTTTGATGAGGTGATGGCGAAGGACTGAATGTCATCGAGTCAACCATCACCTGCACTTCCGTCTCAAAATATGGGTCCGGTATCGTTGCTGTAATTATCTAGATTGGCCAATTCCTGAAAAGCAGCAGGGTTGGAACTTTTGTTAGATCAATTCAGAAACTTGAAATATGACTTTAAAAAAATTATTTCTAAAATTCGATATGAAATCTAACTTAAATTTACTATTAGCGAAATTGAATTTCGGAATTCGTACCGTATTTTTTGTTCGCAAGAATTTCAAACTTGGAAAGCTTTGAATTTGACCAACCCCTACCAAAAATATAAGCAATTATTCCAAAACAAAAGAAGACTAAAAGAAAAACAAAATATGTACACTATATACACTATTTACAGTTCAAGAATGCAGCAGCTATAGCAGAAGGTCATGACTTTGTTAGTAAAAGCGATGAGGGATTTACATTGCCTGATTCTATTCTAACAAGGTCATGGAGTCTGTTACAAAACCAGATATAAATAGAAAATATTATGAACAGAGCAATAATGATTACGTTATATACCACGTACAGTTCAAGGATCTATAATATAACAGAATGTCGCAAAAATGGCTGGCGTTTTATGCAAAATAAAAAATAAAAAAGAGAATAGCGATGACAGAAATGTATAGCCTAATGCTATTCAAGCAAAGACAGTGGCGCTTAAAGGCAAACCAAGAAACTGTTACAAAAGTGTGAATTCCCACTTTTACAATGAGTAGTTACAAAACATTTCAAAATAAACCGTATAGTAAGAATCTGGCAGCCACCAAAACTGTTTGGAAGATACAGTTTTGCAAAAATGTTGCCATTTTGTAATAGTTGTTAGCAATGTCAGGTTGCAGAATGGTACTTAGAAATTAGTTGATTTTTGAAAGTTTTCTTAAATGTTCGAAATGATAATTCCTTAACCTGTTTGTTAATACCATTCCATATTTTTGTTCCTGAAATGCTATTGTCATATTTTGACCTAATTTAGTTCTAACTCAAGGTAAGCAATAATTTCAGTTGTTTCTCAATCGTGTTCCGTGATCATGACATTGGCTAATTAACTGAAAATCGTTGGCTTTGGTTGAAGATATCATGTTATTATTTATTCTATACATTAACTTTGCCATTTCTAGCTTATAAATATCATTTAATTTTAAGCATTGCAACTGATGGAACAAAGGTTCAGCGTGTGCTCTATATTTACTTCCAGTTATTATTCTGATGTTTCTTTTTTGAATTATTTTCAGAGAATGTAACGAAGTTTCTGAAGCACTTCCCCTGTTATTTATACAATATTGAAGGTGAGAATACACTAGACTGTAGTACACCATTTTCATTGTCTGTTTATCGACGTAGTTTCTACTGTGATATAGAGCCCATGAACCTCTTGCAATTTTTGAGCAAGATTGTTTTACTTGATGTTTTTAATTTATCAAAGCAATAAGCAGCAACTTTGTTGGATTTAACATCTTTATTAAAAGCAAAACATATCGAACGTTTTCGGCTTAAAACAATTAAGCCCTCCTCAGGATATTATAAACAATAATACATAAACATTTGTAAAGGAAATAGAAGCATTACGGCAACATAAATTACGTATAGCTGACTAATAATATACATTATATGAGGAAATACCTAAAATTATTATCTAACAAAATAAAAATGCCTTTCCAGTTTTGGAGCAAAGCAATCATATTAAAATTACAGTCAAACAAGCAACAGCATAAAGTTTTTAGCGTGAAATAAACCAATTTAGTTAGAATAACTATTTATGTGATAGTCAAGGTGAATTGAATTAAAGAGAAAATCAAGTCAAATCAAGGTAAGAAGTAAGAACTAACCTTATGATATTATAACGTAACAGAAAATTTGGCAACTTAGAAAATACTTAGTAAGAAAGAGGCACCTATAGCGTAAAGTTGCTTATTTGACTTAGGATTTAGTTTTTTAATCAACAGAGCTTCTTGGATTTTAGTTTCATACTCAGTATGGCAACTTTTTATCTGGAAAGAGTTTACGGTGTACTTTTCCTCACAGCAAATGGCACATGCGCGTATGTGTTCTTTTATAGCGCTCTTTTGCGGTCCAGCTAAAACCAAATGCTCTTGCAACCAAATGTCGGGTAGTCATGCCTACGTAGGCAAGGTTCGTATCACACGAACATCGAAACTGGTACACAACATTGGAGCAGAGTATGGAGTGCCGTTTGTGTACCCGAATTTGTGCAATGTTTTTTTGCATATTTAATTAAATAGTCATTTTAATTAAATATACAAAAATAAATATACAAAAAAAACTAGTGCAAAAATAAATATGCAAAAATTTTTTGTGAGGACTTTTTTTGACTATTTATTTTTGCAATATGAAAAAACTGCGCAGAATATACCGTTGCAAAAGTAAATAGTCAAAAAAACTGCGCACAAAATAAACTGTTGCAAAAATAAATCGTCAAAAAAACTGCGCACAAAATAAAGCGTTGCAAAAATGCGCTGCAGACATTTTTGTATATTTGTCAGTGGAGCGTGGCAAAGCTGCTCTTTAATGCGCTATCGGTTGTTCTTTAATGCGCTCTATGAGCAGCCGAGAGCGCTTTGCCACGCTCCACTAACAACTATACAAAAATGTCTGCAGCGCATTTTTGCAACGCTTTATTTTGTGCGCAGTTATTTTGACGATTTATTTTTGCAACAGTTTATTTTGCGGCAGTTTTTTCTTATCGCAAAAATAAATGATCAAAAAAGTCCACACAAAAAATTTTTGCATATTTATGTTTGCACTAGTTTTTTTATATTTTTATTTTTGTATATTTAATTAAAATGACTATTTAATTAAATATGCAAAAAAACACTGCACAAATTAGGGTACACAAACGGCGCCCCATAGCAGAGAGCATGCGGTGTTTTTGTTTTCAGCTTGAAGTAGCTATTGATCTTAAATGTATCGTAAACTACCCTTAACTTTAAACCAAATTCCCGATAAACAAGTTCAGACAGACTTTTTGTAAATTGTTTGGATGCAGAACCTATATACGGAGCTTTAAAAAAGCATATAAATACGGAACTTTTAAAAAGTTTCCAATTTAGTTTGTCTTCTATCAATATACCTAAATATTTCACGAATGATTTTTGCTGTATTTTATTATCCTCAATAACTACAGTATTTCAAATTTATGTTTGAATTGTTTCTCTGTTATTATCATGAATTCTGATTTACTGTAATTTATTGAGAGTTTGTTAATTCTCATCCAGTTAATTATTTTTTGCATGTTTTCGTTTACTTTTTGTTGCAACATTTCAGGTTGGGAATGCGTCAATGAGAGATGAGTGTCATCTGCAAATAAATGCACTTTGAAATCAGAAGCCAGAGGTAAATCATTAATGTAAATTGTGAATAGCAGTGGGACTAGGGTGGATACCTGAGGAATACTGCAAAGAACTTTATTAGTAGCTGATTTAGTGCTGTTGATGGCAGTGCATTGTTGCCTATTCGTTAGGAAACTTTCTATTAAATGTAAGGGTACACCTCTTATACCATATTTCTCTAACTTTGCTATTAATATTCTGTGATCAATGGTATCATATGCTTTAGCCTAGTCTAGAAAAATGGAGCACGTTATTACTTCATTTTCTATGCTTTTAATGAGGTTGTTATATATGTCTACCACAGCATCTGAGGTTGAGCAATTATTTTGGAATCTGTATTGTTGGGAACTAATTAGTTCATTTTTGATAAAAAATTTGTTGAATTGTTCATGCAAACATTTTTCAAAAATTTTTGCAAACGGGCTCAATATTGAAATTGGTGGATAGTTGCAGCAATTTTCTCTGTTTTCTTTCTTAAATATTGGAACTATCTTTGCGATTTTTAATGCTTGAGGAAAATATCCTTTCTTTATGCAGATGTTGAACAGTTGCGTCAGTCTTGGAGTAATAACAGTAGCTGCCATTTTTATGTATTTTATAGGAATTCCATCGATGCCAGTACTCTTGGAGGAATCAAGTCCTCTAATGTGCATTCTTATTTCATCTTCTGCAATTGGTTGGATAAATATAGAGTTAATGATGTTATGTATCAACGACGTTATGTTGAAATTGCATTGCACTGGTTTAGAAATTTTAGCTGCCAGATTAATACCAACATTAGTGAAATAATTATTTAACATGTTGCTGACACATTGATTTCCATATGCATATAGTCTTCTGTGCCGGTGGTCATTTTATCGGGGATGTTATTACCGCGCTGTTTACTCACATTAAAAATATTGTATTTGATTTGATTTTGATTTGTTAATAGTTTTCCATAGCTTTGCCGTGTTTTGTTTATTTTTTCTGATCATATCTTGGTAATACAGTTTTTTGCACTATTTTTTAGATGAGTGAGCTTATTTCTGTACATCTTAAATTCGTTCCATTTAGCTGTGCACTTACTATTTACGCATTTTTTATACATGCAGTTTTTCGATGTATAGATTTTAGTAGTCCTTTTGTTATCCATGGTTTGGTTTTTAGTTTTAATTCCATCCTGCTTTGTTTTTAGTAAAGGTGCATGTTTATCGAGTATGAATTTAAAAATGTCAATAAGTTTGTCCGTGTATATATCAGTTTCATTTATATTGATCGGTAGGTTAGTTTCTCCCAGTAACTGCAAACTTTTCAACAGTTCTTCTAAAATAATTCTGCCTCAAAATTCTTTGTATCTCTCACATATGAAGCTTCATATTTTTTTGGATGTTTTAGTGATAAGTCTGAACATACTATTACAGGCATATGATCACTGATAACATCCAGTTGAATATAGCTGTGCGTTTCACCACTTATATTATTGATGTACACATGATCTAACAGTGATGATGAATTATCTGTAACTCTAGAAGGATGAGTAATGCATGGAATAGTTCCTAAGCTATATGTCATGTCAATGTATGCTTTCACTTTATTTTCATTTTGCAAAAAATTGATGCTGAAATCTCCATCGATGTAGTATGTAACATTTTTGCAGCTTAAAAGTTCTAAAACTTTTTCAAAAAACAAATGACACCTGTTTAGGTTTTGCTTGGGATGACGATAAATTACGCCAATTACACACTTTTTTCCATGCTCCAGTTCTATTTGCACCTATATATCCTCACAAACTAATCGTAAACACAACAAGAACATTAATTATGCTGCAACTTGCAGTATTTCAAAACACGAAAATGCGCATAAAGTACCAATTTACAGTATAAAAGCGTTATAATGGTTAAAGTATAGCATTAATGTTGGATTATTTTTATGATTATTCAACTTCAATAAGAAAGTATAGTGCAAGGATAAGGTTGCATTTTGCAGACTATTGTTTCATAGCCCGTTAAAAATAATATTAACTGTAGTATTTTCTGAAAAAACCGGTTCACAATTATCAGTCCTATTATGAAAGTATATCGGTAACTAACATTTTCATCAAAGCAAAACTCGAAGCATTTAATTTCAAACACACCTGAAACAAGCGTGCAGCTTGATCGCAAGAAAACATTATAGTTAGTCATGCTAAAGGAGCAACCCTTCATCTTACGATTAATGAATAGATGGAGTATTGACAAAGCAATAAAAAACGATTATAATTATATGATTTTACATCAGAGTCACACGTCAACAACACCAAAAAGCTTTTGAGGAAAACCTACAGACTGATCGAAGCATGCGGACATGGTCACATGGGTTAGCCATTGTGGCAACATCTCAAAACCTTAGAAAATCAGAAAAAAATATGACTTCAACCCTTACACTACCGGATCATTCGATTATGCCGAAATCCATTTCAAATACAGAAAATTCTAACTTAAGGTAAATACGCACTTAAGGTAAAAAAAAAAAAAAACTTTGGACATTTCCAAAAAGAAAAATGATCATGAAGTTTGATTAAGTGCTGGCAAACGATGCGCTAGGCTAAAATTGAAAATGTGTAGTGAAAATTCGAAAAATTTTGTCATACAACACAGGACAGTATTACATCCACTTGTAGCGAAGATGTTGAGTATATTAGCAAAAATAGTACAAAATAATTGAGCAAGATTGTATAACTTTAACATTTGATTGCTTGGTGGTTAAAATGATAAACCTAAACTTTGGAGTTATTTACATGACCTGAATCGTCAACATTTTCTAAGTTAGAAAAAGCAAATTTGAGGGAAATGGCTAATGAAAGGAAATTGATATTCAAGATTGATATTCAACTAAATTAAACATTGATATTCAACTAAAATAAACATTGATAAGAAAAAAGATTGATATTCAACTAAATTAAACATTGAATAGTCAGTGTAGCGACAGGTCCTGTATTTCTGCTTTAACGCGCTCTCCTTCCAATGTAAATCTGTATTATTGCTTCTCAGATATAGCGCCTAGCGGAGTGTGATTTTTAACAGTTTTAGCGAAAAGCTTCGAAACAGTTAGCTATATCACTACACACGTTATGTCCAGCATCTCAAAAACAGTACGTCCTACAGCATCTCAAAACAGTATGTTCAACAGTATCTCCATCAGTATGTCACTAACATAATTCTGTACAGTCCAGTAGGAAAAAGGCAAGCAATAAATTGCGCTGCAGAGCAAAACGCTTAAAGCATATTCTCTAGGCGCAGCAGAACCACGCTAGAGCGCAAAGCACACATCCGCTGTTTTTTTGTTGCTTTTTTCAACGCTAACTTGCTGTAACAGCCAGCAACGCAACCAGAAGATGATAGGGGGAATTCAGCCCCCATCCCTAGCCAAGCTACAAAATCTAATCCAAAATTTAAGGGTTTAAGGGTGTTTTAAAGGACCTGGAAGGAAAGAAAGTGCTGAAAGGGCTGGGCAATTTAATTTTTTCAACTTATTTTTTCCATATGGTGCTACAAACGTGCAAAATGTAATCCAAATGGCGTTAAAATGGCTATTTTTTTCTGATTTTTTAGAAAAAATGCACAGCGACGAGTGGTTTGTCCCCAGACCCCTGGCTCCGATACCCTTGAGCAGGCTTGGAAAAATTATAATTGTAATTGACAAAATTGTAATTAATTACACGATTTTGCTGTAGTGTAATTGAAAATTTTCAAAAGTCGATAATTGTAATTGAAAAATTTTCGGCTTATTTTAGTTACAATTACTTTATTATTCACTAAGATAGATGATAGCAAAATGTGTTTGAATAATATCAATTTTTCTCCGGTTGCAAATCGATATCGACATTTTTTACCGGTAGCAATCACATCTGATGTCACAAAGCGAACATCAAAGTACGTTAGGGATAATTAGAGTTAGTTTTAGAGATAAAGTTAGTCATATTCATAACCTAAACTTAGCACCTCAATCATAATTAGCACTAACTCTTAAGACAAAAAATAGCCTAACAGAGAACTGGCCTATGACGTCAGATGTGACTGTAACCGATGGTAACTAACCATTTGTAACCTTTGGTGTAGCCAGGATTTTGATTGGGGGTCGCCCAAACCATAAATTACATGCATTCACGTCATCAGAAATTTTCAAAAGAGGAACTTTTTGTGGGGCAAAGATTTTGTAGAATGAAAGATGCAAAGCCTTGCCTGTTGTTGGCAATTAACAAGAATTTTGCCAAAGAAATAGAGGTAAATTATTAGTTAAAAGGTGCGATTTTCTAACTTGGTAGACGTGTTGAGTAGGCTAATGTAACTCAAACCTATCGCAGACGTGGGTCTGGGGGCGAAGTTTTCAGCCGCCGGAGACTTTAGGGGTCTGGGGACGAGCCCCCTTGCCGCTGGGCGACTTTTGTAATTTTTTGAAATTAAAGGCTATTTTAATGCCATTGGAACACATTTCGCTCTCGTTTAGAGCCATTTAAAAGAACTAGATTTTAAACATTTGAAAGCCAATCGAAAAAATTAAATTGTTCAATCCTCCTTTTACTTGCAATTTAAGTTCAAAACACGTTAAAAATATTGCAATCTGTTCTTGAATTTTAATTGTAAGTGATTTATTTGACCCAGATAGGGGGAAGTAAGGAGCATTGCCTCCTGCAGTATTTTAGTGGTAAATAATAATTCACTCGAAGGTTTTCCTGAGAGATTTTTGTTTTTTCATAAAATTAACAAGTTAGTGGAGTACATGTACGGCCAAGGGGCCCAGGCCCCCCAATTCAAACTCAACATTTTGCTCCATGCTAGCTAATTTTTTTCTTCTAGCTAATTTTTTTTAAGCATTTTGTGCGTAAAAACTGACGAGGTGGAGATGAATTGTTCGTGAAAAATGGTACACTAGTTGGTTGCTCTTACTAACCATGTTATCCCCGGGCCGGATTTATATTGCACGGGACCCCTGGTACTTTGGAGATTATTGCAACATTTTCCTGCCAAATATATGTGAAGACCAAAAAAAGTCTTACCATCTGTGCGCGGGGCCTTGGCACTGTGCCATATAGTTACTCCGGCCCTGGTTATTGCATTACGTTCATAAAAAGGTAAATGAGGACCGCAGATAGCAACTTTCAGGACAAAATCCCTTAATAATCCAACCCAGGTTATACATTTAAACATAGGTGGGCACTAGTTCGTTAATCGTTAATCCGTTAATAACGAAGCTAACTTTTTCATTAATTTGTTAATCCGTTAAAAGGTTTTTTCATGTTAACGGACTAAATTAACTTCCGTTAAGTTCTGTTAACGGACTAAATTAACCTCCGTTAAGTTTTGTTAACTTCCGTTAAGGTTTTTATCGTTAATATCTTGCACCATTCATTCATCGTACCGGTACAAACCAATTTGCACTGGTAATACTTGTTGCGTATTAGCACCAGTTTTATAGAAGAAAGCGAAGAAAAGAGCTCTTTTTTGTGGCAAATAATAAGCTGCAGCCCATTAATTATCGCTGTTCACAATTTCCAAAGATTTGCCGATCGCAGCTTTGTTAGTGTATCCGAATTCATTTTATCTTGAAATTAGATTAGAATGCAAAATGTAACTTACAAAAAACAAAAAGACCACCACAGCAATGAATATTTCCTTATAATCAGCTCAACAGCGTCAATACGTGTTCTAGAAGCAAGCGAATAAAAAGAAATGTAAATTACACGCAAAATGTTAACGGATTAACGGACTTTATTAACTTCCATTAATAAAAATTAAAAATAACGGATTGACGTTAACGGAGGTGTGAAGGTTGTCAACGGACTAATGGTTAACGAAGCTAACGCTTTGCGTTAACTTGCCCACCTATGCATTTAAATTGGTTGGCCAAATCGATTTGCTGGGGCCCGGGCCTCCCGTCTGTCGATACTATTGGTAATAAGTGTTGTACGCGTGTACTGTTGTACGCGAAGATGCTAAAAAAAACTGAAAATGAAGAAACAAGACTTTTTTCTCACATTTTTAGCTTTGGTGGCATTTTGATTGGGGGGGACCCGGGTCTCCTGGGCCCCCCTACTGGCTACGCCTATGATTGTAAAAGAAGATCAGAAGCCGAGGCCTGGTTTGGCACGTAACCAGGATTTTGCTATAAAGGGAGAGGATTTGAACCAAATGTTAAAAAGTGAAAATGTCTAATTTGGAAGGCGTGGTGAGTAAACTACTGTAACTAAAACGTATCACATGCTGGAGTCTGAAGGCGAAGCTCCCAGCCGCTGGGCAATTTCTTGCATTATTGTGGAAAAATAGCTATTAACCTTACGTACGTTTTTATAGCCATTTAAAAGAACAAGACTTTAAAAAAACAGAACAAGACTTTTAACATTTTGAAGTCAACGGAAAAAACTAAATTGTTCAATATTCTTTTCACCTACAATTTAATTTCAAAACACGTTTAAAATCTTGCATTTTGGGGTTAAATTTTGTGTGTGATTGGACCCGTTAGGGGGAAATAAGGTACGTGCATTGTCTCTTGCAATATTTTTGCAGTAAATAAAAATCCACTCAAAGATTTGCATGTGAGATTTTTGTTTTGTTCTGAAAGTAACTAATTGTAGGAGTGCAAGTGCAGCTAGGGGCCCCAGGCCCCTTTCAATTCAAATTCAATAATTTTTTCAATGAGCAATTCTCCGAGCTAACTATTTTCAAAAGTATTTTGTCGCATAAAATAGTCAACTTTCAGACAAATTTTACCGCTTCTAGCTTCCACTTACACATTTGCCGAAATTACATGAAACTCAGACGATTTATCTAAATTATACTGTATGTTCCAGCATGCTTAGAATGAAGCAGAAAAATTAAATAGTGTAAAGAAAAGAGGGAAAGTTTCTTGTTTAGACAGCTGCGTTTACAGTACATTTTTGGGGACCTTAGTTTGTCTCTGGAACGAGAGGTGTGAGGTTCAAATCTTGGGCCGGTGAAACTGGACACAGTGTTACCAATGTCTCGCTACCGCTGCGACCATTCTTCAACAGGCGCAATGGCGCGGAGATGGGCCCCACAAACTCGTGACAAGCTTCTTACACTCGTTACACGTTACGTAATACAGCACGGCGTGTAATGCAAGATTTGATTTGATTTGAAATTTCAACTTTATTATATTTGTTTTGGTCCTTAAATGAACAATGCTTTTCTTCCATGAATCAATTTTTCGATTTTGAGTTTTTTTAAGTATTTGAAATTGAAAACTTCATCAAGTTTATATACAGTAATTGTTTCAGTTTAAAAGTGGTCTGTTAATTACCGACTGTAAATTGTTTAACGCTAACTCTAAATTTTTTGACAGATTGGCCGACACCTGTAATGGCACTGGCCCTCCTATAAATGTCTTATGTTTTAAAGTTGCTACATCACATCAGTGACCTTTTAGTAAAGCTACGTTGCTCAAAGCCCTGCGTTTGTAAGCAGCATTAGACACAGCATACGCCAAGGTACGTAAAAAGCTAAAAATTTAGGCAGTGGCAAAAGAACTTTTTTTGCGAAGAGAGCAACTTCAAAACCCTTTGTCTGTTGTCGAAATCCTCATACTCTCGCGATCATAACTTTGACTGGTTTTGTTATTTGAGTGAACAATATGCCCTGCTCTGTTTAGTGTTGGTTTTGCATCAATACGTTTTCTCAATATCTTTGTACGGGATGCATCACCAAAAATATTTTCTAATTTCGTTCTGAGAAAATCCTAGTGCGATAAGTATCGGAAATTTTGCTGGAATTCCCTATCAAAGCATACGATTATCTCACGAATTACCCACTCAAAACAGCATGATAGATAGGGGTATAAGCGGAAACATTTTGATAGGGGAGCGATGATACGGTATATGCCTATTTTTCCTCGCTTGTCAAAGTAACACAGTAATGCGAATGAAGTTGCAAACCACAATCTCGGAAATTAAATAAGATTTAAGTAAACTCATGATATTTGTGATACAGTATAATTGCTTTATCAAGCCTAGGATATCTGCTACGGTTCTACCGTTATACGGTATTGCCCCAAAAGCATAGGATTTGTAACGTTTTGATCTTCTAAAACAAACAAAACAAGCTTTCAACAACAGCGGCCATCAGTTTCTAAGAAGACTAAGAAAGTGTATCAACCTCACTCATAAAGCCTGAAATAGGATATATTTGCCTGATTCAAGAAGAGAGTTAGCACTGTTCTAAGAAATTATATAAAAACTAACACTTTCAAATTTTGTGACTATAGATGATAACAAGAATGTGAAATCGCCAGCAATATCAGGGGAGAGTCTCTTTGCCCAAACATTTGAACGACTCAACAAAGTGAAGACTCTAGGTTACAACGACGACTATAGTATTACGAATAATAAGAATATTTAACATTTTTCTAAAATGAACCTAGAGAAGGGTGTTTAACAATAGCAGTCCCCTTTCGTCTTACGCGATTGATAATGATTAGAATAGTTTTTCTGATTTTGGTGAGAAATTACTATGATTAACAATCACCAAAAATAGTCAGCAGGGTTGATATTTTAGTGAGTTTCGTATGCTTTTAATAATCCCCAAATGGAGTGAAATTAACTATAAAATAATAAATACAATCATCAAAAATAATCATAATATTTTTATTAGTTTCGTGTCAATAAATCTCTTTCAAAAATTTCATCCAAAATGTTTTAATTTCAGGAGATCGCCAGACTATTGTTCTCTGAACTTTCTATATAAATCTACCCAATGAAGTTTTCTCACTGAAATTAACGGAAGCGAAACTAAAAAAAGATAAACGATGTATAAGTTCACCTGCTTCTGCTGGAGAGCTGCCATTCGCAAACTGTCAATATTTTATCACATCCTTGTTAAACGTACTGTATGTAGCAGTATATTTTTGTTTGTCGGAAAGTGTCTGACTAAGATGATGATCTCATCATCATCATATTTATTTATTTATTTATTTATTTATTTACCAAGTGACGTTATATCACAAGAACAAAACTGCAACTTCCTCTTGGTCTATCACCAAAGCATTGAAATAAGCAATTCCTTCAAAACCAACGCACAAACTTGCAGAGTCAAAGCGATATTGAATCACTTGTTGAGGAGACAGCGAAGGGCCGAAAGGTCATCCAAGTCTACTGCCACCTCACCAAATTAAGGTTAAAAAAGCAGCTTTTAGATTTTCTCAGTCTGCTACTTTCTATGATAAAAAAATTTTATGCAAATTTAAAACAAAGTGTTCCAAATTTATTACGCATATGTTTTTCATATCAGTACATATTTTAGAGGCAAACATTTTGACAGAGTTTGGGGGTACCATCCCTCGACGACCCCCCAAACGAACCCCCTAAACATCAACTTTTTCAACGACTTGAGCTAGAGTTCTAGTTTTTATTTGATATCATGAAACAATCAAGAGACAAATTGGACCTACCTTCATAGCGCCACCCTCCGAAAATCCCCAAATAAACCTCACAAAAATCAATTTTTGAACGACTTAATCTAAGGCTTCAGTGTTCTTGATATTAGTAGATATTTAAATGACAAAAAATTGACATAGTTCGGAAGTACCACTCCTCCAGAACCTTCCCAAATGGACCCCAAAACTTAATTATATTGAACAGCTTGAACTAGAACGCTAAATTTTTTGGATATCAGTAGATATTTAACAAACTTTTTTACACAGTCTGGGGGTACCAAACATCTATCCTACAAATCACTTCATAAAAGCTAAATTTAAAAAAAACCTTAAAACCATCAAAGCTATAAACTTGAACTTTGGAGATACGATAAGTCCATATATGAAGTTGTGCACTTGCATTTTTGGAGTTGCTACGTCACGAGGTTTGTGCCAGACGCACCAAATACAATAACGAACTTTAATACATGATTTTAATAATTGATTTTCGTCATGCATACACATGTGCTTCTGTGGCCTAGTGGTTAAAGGCGCCAGCAAAGAAAACCATTGTGATTGAATAGAACTGGTTTCAATCATCTAGTTGGTCATCGGTTTTCTAGTTCCAAAATCATATTGAATCTACCACATCGTTTGATTAAAACAAAGTCGTTTTTAAATTGTTTATTTTGACATTAGATATGACCAAAGGGTATTTGGTCTTATTCTCTACAACCCCCCAAATCAATTTTTAACGGCTTAAGTTAGAGTGCTAGTTTTTTGATATCAGTAGATACTTAACTGACGAATATTTGAACATAGTTTGGGGAGTACTTCCCCTCCAAAACTCCCAAACTTCATTGCGCTGAATGGCTTAAACTAAAACTACAGTTTTTGGACATAATATGGGGGTACCAGATTCCCGGAAATCCCCACGTGAACCCCACAAAAATCAATTTGTTGAACTTAAGCTAAGGCTTCACTATTTTTACATCAAAAGATGTTTAAGAGACAAAATGTTTGACATAGTTTTGAGTACTCCCCTCCGGAACCTTCCAACTGGACCACATAAAATCAATTCTATTGAACGGCTTGAGCTAGGGCGATAGTTTTTTTGAACATCAGTAGATACAGTATCTAAAAGACAATTTTTTACATGGTTTGGGGGTACCAACTGCCAAATAAACTCTTTCAAAAACCACTTTTTAAAAGCTAAATTTAACAATTGATTTTAGTCAGTTGGGTTCATATGCTGAGCTGGCATAATGATTGAAAGCGCCAGGGTTTGAAATTGTCGTGAATGAACCGAGCTGGGTTCAAATACTTAATCGGACATCGCTTTTGCCCAAACCACAAAAAATTTAAAATCAACATTTATTTTTTTCGTGATACAAAATCAGTTTGATTGCATTGCATATGATTGAGTTTTAGAGAAATATTGGTAACCTTCAAAGTATGAAGGGGAGAATGACGGTGAAATGGAACTGGCGGAAGTCCCGTACTATTTTCCCCCGGGAAAATGACCATCTAGCTGTCAATGTTTTTAAACTTGCGCAAATGCCTGTGATAAAACTAAGGAAAACTCATACAAAAAAAAGGACCACCCTTCCTTACAAGACAATCGATGTAACATTTGAAACAAGTTGGCTTTTTTGTCCAGATTGTATTGTTTTTGTTTTTTTTTAGAAGGGAGGGTATTTTCAAATATTATGAGTTTTGAATTTTCCCAAAACATCACAAAATTAAAAATTACCATATGACGATATGATCTTTCGTTTTCCCTCCGCCAAGTCACTAAGAAAATTTAATGCAAATGTGCTAGACACTAAAAATGTGTTTTGATTTGACGAGTGTTAGGGTGATGACTAAAGCCGCTGCTGAGCAATTTTATTCTTTCCTATGGTTTTTAAATCTTCGCAAATCAGTTCTTTCAGAAAAGATCTAACGAGGAGCGAACGGTAATTCAAATGATGCTAAAACGGATATTTTCTCAAAAAATCACTAAAATCGCCCAACACTTTACTTTCGAACGGTATACCGGTAAATAATACAATGGTAACTCAGCAGTTTGCTCAACATTTTTCTCGAGCCTTTTCTTAGCAAAATGCTGGTTGTGCATCTAGATATGCTCACTAATAAGCTGAATACAAAAAGAGTCCAGCATAAAAAAAGGAGGACTAAAATGCCTCAATATTCAAGAAATTTCAGGGTTTTTTTTCATTTGCTCATGGCCAATCTTTTAAGTTATTTTTTCTATAACATTTGCATTTAGCATGCGACGTTGTTCAAATTATCATAGCAACAATACACAGTAAAAATTATTTAGTAACTGTAAATCGTAAAGTAGACGTAACTACGTTTGCAGTGCTGTCCTTGCAGCTACCGCACAGCGCACAGGTCATACATTGTACAGAACGCATAGGAAGTAAAGAAATAAATGCTGTTTTTGTCACGGTGAAATTTGGTATTGAAACCAAGGATTGCAGTACGGTACGGTACGTGGGTACGGTACGCCTCAATTTTTGCTAAGAAGTACGGTACGCTGGTACGGTACGCCTTTTTTGTAATGGTACTGGTACGGTACGCTTCAAAAATTGAACTGAAGTATACGGTACGCTGGTACGGTACGGTTGGAGGTGTGAGGTACGTAGTACGCAAATTCTGAACGTACCGTACTGCCATCCTTGATTGAAACAGTTAAAAAGTGTCTAATTAATAGTGATTTTGATTTCATTAACTGGGTTAAACTCGCAGCTTGGGTTCATGGCTATAATATGCAATTATCCATCTGATACTTGCGGGAATTTTGAAAATAGTAGCAAATTTAACCAAAATAAAAAAAGCATAATGCTTGTGTACTTTTATATTCATTCATTCATGCGGACAGGTAGTCAAGGGGGATCAGGGGGCAACTGCCTCCCAAAATTTTACTTTGCCCCCTCAAAAAATTTCAGTTAAACGTCATTTTTAACAAACTTTCTTGCATTTTAAGCTTAAATCCGTCATTTTGCCCCCCCCCCAAAAAAAATATTTTTTGTTCCCCAAAAAACTTCGTTCTGGATACGTGCCTGCATGCGGATAAACCAAACATCTGCTTCCGTCTATAACCACATCAAAGTAGAGAACCCTTTTTGGGTCCTGTGGGAAAGTTTTTTGTCAGGATGGCTCACCGCAACGGGTAAACTGCTTCGCCTTCGAAAGAAAATAAGCGTTAAATGTGACTTTCCCAGCATGGACAACCCGACACATTGCCAATTCGGGAATCGAACCGACAGAAAGCAATCTCTCAATCACTAGCCCAACGCTCTACCAGCATCATTAGCTGTACCGCCGCCCTGTTGTTCCACAGATATACATTAGTTACTTGTACTATCAAAATTTTATAAGTAACAACTAAGAATAGATCAACATATTACGGATTATATGCATCTAATAGGCTAATACCAAACTTCAGTTATGTTTTTTAATCAGCAAGAAATGCATAATTTGGATGCTAACTGGTTGAATAGTCCCAACGGGTGATGAAATTTGCTTCTGAAGTTGGATACTGGAGACTCAATCTCGAGACTGGTCAAATTAGGCGCTATGTTCCTTATCGCCACCGCTTCAACGATCTTTTGAATACTTAAAATTTAGTCAATGAGGCAGAATGGATTTGCCAACTCATCGCATATTTTGGTCGAATGCAGCTAGTAAAAATCGATTCGATTTGCACACTGTTGAGCGATTCTACGACCGTTGACCACCACGATAACGAATCAGGGTTGAATTTACCATATTGCAAAATGGCACTGTGCCTTGGGGCCCACGTTTGGACTGTAAGACCTTTTTTTGAACATCACCTTTATGTGCCCGAAAAATGTGGCAAATATACTATTAGTGCCAAAGGTCCCCGCGCAATGTTTATCCGTTCCTGCTGCGATTAGGTAATAAGACATTAATTGAAAGCATACAGAGTTAGGAAAAGGAAGAAGTGACCTACGTCAGATTTTAAATCATGCAAAACATATTTTTAGACAAACTTGGGAGTATGTGTAATTGCACGGTCGCTGCACCAAAATAGGCTATGTATTATACACTTTACAAGACCTGCTACAGTGCCCTTCGTCATGCATTTCATTCAAAGACACATTTTATGTGCAAGACAAAAACTAACGGTTTGAGTATTGTTTCATAATTTAAAGATGAAATATACAGAGTAATGCTACGCAATACGCACTTTCACATTCTGTAAATTTTCAAGGGGCATTAACCATCAGGCACAATAAGGTTCACCTGAGCAATGCGCTGTAGCTAATACTGTTAGTATACACCAGTATTACCCAAAAAGTTGAAAAATATGACACCGTACCTTTAACAATTAACAAACACTATAACCGAAATTCAATTTTGCTGACACTTCCGAAACTCAAACTTCCACATTTCTTTTACTGTTATTTTCTTTTACTTAGCTTCGGAAACCTTATGCTCAGATGAAGAACAAAAAATTTTTACGTTCACACTGCAATAATATGGGCACATCATCAGTTGTGGCCTTAGGAAAGGGGGGACCCCTGTGCAAATCAAATGGGGGGGCCTTTTCTTTACACACCACTTTACCATGATTTATCTGCACTTGCAATTACGCGCTACAATGCATTTCACAAATAACAAGACCAGAAGACCATTGCTATTGCAGCCCTAATTAAATCAAATGTTTGCTCATAAGTTCCTATCATCTAGATTATCAACTGATTTGCAGTAAATTAACGTAAACTTTCAGCAATTGCTTTCAGTATGCTAGTGTTATTACAGAATATGTTTGAGTACTTAGCAATAATGTTTGAATGCTTCATACTGCTTAGCATATGACATACTGCATACGTTAGTCAAAAACCTATTACTGCCAGTTGCTGAAAGCAGTTGAAAAAAACAAGTGGAAAAATGACTACCTGAGTCATAGGCGCAGCCAGAATTTTTGATTGGGGGGGGGGGGCAAACCACGAATCACATGCAATAACGTCATCAGAAACTTCGAAAGAGGAATTTTTTGGAGGGGGTAAAGATATCGTAGAATGGAAGATCAGAAGTCGTGGCCTGGTGTTGGCATGTAACTAGGAACTCGTTCAAGGAGAGAGCTTAAACCAATTGCCTAGCTAAAATGCGATAATGTGTAAATTGGGAGACGTGCTTAAGTAAAGAAGTGCACTGTTATTTAAACGTATCACAGACGGGGGTCTGGGGGCGGAACCTCCAGTCGCCGGAGGCTATGGACGATTTTTCGTAATTTTTTGGAAAAAAAAGTAGTTTTGATACCACTGGATCACATTTTGCACATTTACAGAGCCATTTGAAAGTACTAGATTTTTAACATTTGAAAGCCAATTGAAAAAATTAAGTTGTTCAGTCCTCTTTTTGCTTGCAATTTAAGTCCAAAACACGTTTAAAATCTTGCATTTTGTGGTTAAATTTTATTAGTGATTTCGCCTAGGTAGGGGGAAGTAAAGTATAATCTCTCCTGCAATATTTTAGCAGTAAATAACAATTCAGTCGATTATTTTCTTTATAGATTATTGTTTTGTCTTGAAAACAACCAGTTATAGGAGTACATGTACGGCCAGGGGCCCAGGCTCTCTCAATTCAAAAATTTGTTTAATGAGCATTCCCCTTACTGAAGCCAATTTTTTTCAAATGTATTTTGTTGCATAAAAATTGGCGGGGTGCAGGTTAATTCTAATTGAAAAATGTACAATAGATAGTTATGCATACAAACCATGTTATTGCCCGATTCGGATTTCATTGAGTTGGGCCCCCGGAACTTTGAGATTTTTGCAATATTTTCGTGCCAAATACAGGTGAAGACCAAAAAAGTCTTATCTGAGCGCTAGGCCCCTGGCACTGTGCCATGTGTTAAATCCGTCCCTGATTCTTGCATTACATTCATGAAAAGGTTAGATGAGAACCTCAGTTAGCAACTTTTAGGATAGAAACGCTTAATTTCACTCCGGTTATACGTTTAAATTGGTTGGCGACATTAAATTGAAGGAGCTCTGGCCCCCTGAAACAATATTATTGTTGGGGGCCCATTTAAATTAGAGGGCCATATAAATATTCTGGTAGGGGGCCCATTTAAATTGTTTGGCAAAAATTAAATTAGGGGCCCGGCCCCCTGGATCAATATTGTTGTTGGGGTCCATTTAATTATTATTGTAGGTGGCCCATTTGAATTGGTTGGTTAAAATTAAATTGAGAGGGCTCGGGCCCCCTGGCTCAATACGATTGTTAATTACTGCTGTACGAGTGTACTGTTCTATGCGAAGATGCTAAAAGAAACTGAAGCTGAAGAAATAACAGTTTTTTGTGACATTTTTATCATGGGTAGCACTTCAATTGGGGGTGCCCCTGGGCCCCCCCTGGTTACGCATATGACCTGAGTAGCCTAACAGTAGCAAGCAAAAAAAAGAGTAGTAAGTTGACTTTACCAGTAAATTTTTATTATCTGTTTACTAAATCTCACTTAAAAGTTAAAACTAATATTGTCTTGGAAAGGGGGATATGTGTAATAAGATTTGGAACAAGTGCGTCTTGAGGGAGGGGGAACATACTGTATGTACTGACACTTAAAACAAATTCATAAACTTTTTATCATAATTTGCTATAGTTTTTCATAATCAAAATTTTTTTTGCGCGCGATAGGTTAAATGGGGGGGCCCCCCAGAAGTGGGGGACCCTGTACATTTGCACACTTTGCACATTCCTAAGGCCACTACTGCACATTATATAATAGCGTAAAAAATTTCTGAGTTCTACGGAACTATAAAATGGCGATTCAAACTCGTTTTGACTCTCAATTTAAACGAGAACTAATGGTAAAATCAGTGGGTGTAGAATTTTCAGGTCTCCCAAATTGTGTTTGATTTCTGCCGTTTTGTGTTTCGCTTAATTAGTATAGTCGAGCGTTCTATGATACGTGTGGAAACTCATTTAAGATATCAGTTTTCGCTTTCTCTCGAAAACAGCATCATCTATCATTCGAACTACAGCTGTTCTCTAACGCTAGTTTCTTTAATAAGTTTGGTAGCTCCTGTCCCATGGTTGACTAAGCTAAACCTTGTAACATCATTTTCTAGTTTTTTTAGCAAACAATGTGATACCCAAAGGAGTGTTTGGTTTGGGTGCTTTTGAATGGATTGAAATTGAAATTGAAAACCCCAACAAGCTATATACAATATAGTTATTTCGGTTTAAAAGTGATTAGTCGTATAACTATTGTAAATTGTTAAATGCTTACTCTAAATTTCTTGACAGATGGCTTGTGGCACTGGCCCTCCTATAAATGTGCTATGTTTTATAGCTGCTACATCACATCAGTGACCTTTTGGTAAAGTTAGGTAAAGACCTTTTGCTCATAGCCCTGCATGTGTAAGCAGCATTAGGTAATGCATACGCTAAGTTAGGTAAAAAGCTAAAAATTAGGCAGTGACACAAGAACTTTTTTTGGCGAAGGGAGCAACTTCACAAACTACCCTTCGTCTGTTGTCGAGCCCTTCTTACTCTCGATCATAACTTTGACCTCGAGCTCAGACCTTGGGATGAGGCCAGACTGTTGAGTCTCCGCGGTGTTTCCTCGCGCCCCAACCTTGGAAGGGGCGAGGTAGCATCAAGAACCACCGCCACCTCTTTGCTAAGTAATCTTGGTTTTCTTTGATGTTATAATATTTGAGCCATCACTTTTAAACAAGTTGTTGTTGATTTTTAAGCCTAAAAAATGCTTAAAAAAAGCCACCTTACGAAACGTTTCGAATCATTTTTAGCATATTTTTGACCATTCATTATCTGTTAGTAAGGGAAAAGCAGCCAATTTCCAAAATGGCAGAAAAATTGATATTCTGCTTTCTACATCATGGCTGTGAATTTAAGAAGCTGTAGAGCAAACTGTGCTCTTTTATTAATACTCTGTAAAAATAATTGCTATTATTGTTAAACTTTATTTCAAAACTCGCAGTTACCAACAATCAGTTTTTAAAGGACGCTGAAGCACATTATTTTTTTTTTAATTGCTTCTGCTCCAAGCTCCACAAAACTCATACGCTTCCTATTTTGCTTCCGACTTATTTTATCAAAGTGCTTCCGCTTCCTCAAAAAATTAACCGCTTTCGCTTCCACATCTTTGGGCTTAAGTACGACATCAAAATTCGACCATTTCTCTATGGCATTTTCCAGGCAGAGCAGAATTTTCAAACGCGACAGCGGGAGCGCGTATGGAATGCCATTCTTGTTGCACACCCAGGCTTCTTAAAAAGGATGAGTATCCAGCCAATTCCGGTAGTTTACATTAGCTCAAATCGAAGTATAAGTAATTTTTTAATGTATAGTTCTCATTTTGGGATTACATTTACAAAGATATTCAGCAACACAAAGAGATATCCTCCTAAAAAGTTTTTGGAAACCCTGAATCTGTTAATGTCCATTTGCTGGAATAAGGCCTATTTGAATCCATATGTTATAGCTTCCACAGACGCTTTATTTTAAAATTTGCAATATTTTGGACTCCTTTGGATAGGCGTAGCCAGGATTTTTAAATGGGAAGGGCCCAAACCACATATCATATGCAATGACGTCATCAGAAATTTTCAAAAGAAAACCTTTTTATCGGTCAAAAATATCGTAGAATTGAAGATCAGAAGCCATGGCTTGGTTTGGCACTTAAGCAGGATTTGGTAACAGGAAACGGCTTAAAGCAATAGTTTAAAAAAATGTCTAACTTGGGAGACGTGTTGAATAAACTAGTGTACCGGTACCTCAAACGCATCACAGACGGGCATAGCCCCCAGCAGATAGGCGATTTTTTGTAATTCGTTGGAACAAGAACTATTCTAATGCCATTGAATCACGTTTTGCCCTTGTTCGGAGTCATTTGAAAGAACTAAAGTTTTAACACTTCAAAGCCAATTGGAAAAAATTAAATTGTTCAATCCTTCTTTTACTCACAATTTAAGTCCAAAACACGTTTAAAATCCTGCATTTTGGTGTTAAATTTTGTAAGTGATTTGGCACAGGTTGGAGGAAGTAAAGTGCACTGCCTCCAGTAATATTTTAGCAGTAAATAATAATTCACTCAAAGATTTGCTTTACTGTACAGGATTTTGTAATGAAATCAACCAATTATAGGAATACATGTACGGCCAAGGGGCCCAGGCCTCCTCAATTCAAATTCAATGATTTGTTCAATGAGCACTTCCTCAATATAAGCTGTTTTTTTTCAAAAGTATCTTTTCGCATAAAAACTGGCGCGGAGAAGATGAATTGTTTAAAAAAATGGCACAATAAATGGTTATGCGAACTAACCATCTTATTCTCGGGCCGGATTTTTATTGCGCTAGGCCCCTAGTACTTTTGGGATTATCGCAACATCTTCCTGCCAAATATAGGTGAAGACCAAAAAAGTCTTACCATCTTAGCGCGGGGCCCCTGGCATAGTGCCATATGGAAAATCCGGCCCTGGTTATTGCATCACATTCATAACAAGGTTAGATGAGGACCTGCGGTGGCATCTTTTAGGACAAAAACCCCTAATTTTACCTGGGCAATACATTTTAATTGGTTGGGAAAATTTAATTAAGGGGGCCTGGGCACCCTTGTTGTCAATATTATTGTTAATTATCGTTGTACACGGGTACTGTTGTACGCGAAGGTGCTAAAAGTAACCGAAACTAAAAAAAGGCGTTTTTGCCCTTTTTTTTGTCATTGGTGGCATTTCGTTTAGGGGGGCGGGCCCCCTGGGCCACCCCTGGTTACGCCTATGCTCCTTTGCTTCCTTGGGACGTATAATCATTGGTGGGCACAAATCCATTAATTGTTAATCCGTCAATAACGAAGCTAACTTTTTCATTAAATGGTTAATTGGTTCAAAAGTTCTTTTACGTTAACGGACTAAATTAACTTCCGTTAAAAGGGCATTTCGGTCAAAAAATTTTTTGCTCGCTTTTTTTCTCAAAAAAATTTGACAAATCTGAAGACCAACTTCACCAAATTTGAGCTTTCTACAACCTTCCGTTCCTGAGATATAACAGATTAGATTTCCCCATAGAAATTTTTCCAGGGTTGCCAATTAGAAACAAAATTTTAAAAATTGACGGCATGTTCTTGCTTCTCCATAGATATTTTGCAGCAGAGTGATTGTAAAACAAAGTACAGGTTTAAAACTGCAAAATTAGCTGCTTTTCAATAAATGTAAGCCAGCTTTCCCAAAGTTATTCTTTTGTCACAATACTGAAAAAATGACAACACTGAAGTAAGTGGAAAACAGCTAATTTTGAACTGCAATATCTTGAAAACGGGAAGGTGTAGAAACCTCAAATTCGGTGAGAATGCATTTTAGGCATATCCCAGCGTTTTGGTCAAGAGTGAAAAGCTTGACTTGAATGCCTTTTTAAGTTTTGTTAACTTACGGTAAGGTTTTTATCCGTAATTTCTTGTACCATTTATTTATCGTTTTAGTACAAACCAGTTTGCACTGGTTACACTTGCTGCGTATTAGCACGAGTTTTATAGAAGAAAAAACAAAGAAAGAAGCTCTTTTTTGTGGCAAATAATAAGCTGCAACTGCACATGTCTTTTAATTATCGCTGTTCGCAACTTCCAAAGATTTTTCGGTCGCAGCTTCGTTAGTGCATTTCAACCCAATTTTATCTTGAAATTAGATTCGACTGTAAAACGTTACTCCTAAAGTACAAAAAGACCACCTTAGCAATAAATTTTTCATTACAATCAGTTCAATAGTGTCATTACATGTTTCAGAAGTAAGTGAATAAGAAAAATGTAAATTACATTTAAAATATTAAACGAATTAACGGACTTCATTAACTTCCGTTAATTAAAGCTGGAAATAACGAATTAACTTTAACGGAGGTATGAAGCTTGTTAACGGATTAGTGGTTAACGAACCTAACGTTTTGCATTAACTCGTCGACCTATGCGTATGATACGTGATCATTTTAAATATTTGTTTGTGGAATAAAATGCGATACTTGCTTTTCTGCATTTTGCTGTTTTGCGAGGTCATTTTTTTTCACGCATGGTGGTAGAAATTATAATAAAAACATTTTTAATCCTTGTTATCAAACAAGCATGACCATTTTCTTGCTGTGTTGCTAGTTTAACGTACAGAATTTGTCAGCTATTCTCCGTACTGTTTTTGTAAATTTTTGTTACGATAAATCTTCAAAAAAAGGGCAAACTTCTTGCTAATGTTACAATACCCTAATTTACGTTTTTTTCTGATATTGTTACGTTTTGTTTTATGAATAAGTATTCAACATATTGCAGACCTTATCTAACCCAATTACCTATGAAAATTTGTACGCGCACAAACGCTATGCAACAATATGTACAATGATTGGAATTGTAATTTACAACGTTATTTTTTGTCAATTCTAAACCAAAACAATATTACGCCGTAGTAGTGGTAACCATCACTGCAATAACAAAAAGCAAACTTTATAAGTTACACTTCTAATCATCGTGTATAGACATAGCGTCTCATTGCGCCCCCATCAAATCGTTTCTGTTTGTACCCCTACCTATCATGCTGTTTCGAGCAGGTAATTTGGGAGATGATCTTCATTGTCCTGGAAAGTTGACGTTGATCTTTTAAAAGATATCGTGGTGAATTAAGGTATGCTTTGGTAGGAAATTCCAACTGAAATTTCAGATAGTTATCACACTGGAATTTCATCACGACGAAAATTTAGAAAATGTTTTCGGTGGAGCATCCTCTACAAGCTTATCGAGAAAATGTAGTGATACAAAAGCAATACCAAACAATGAAGGGCATTTTTTTACGTAAGTTTCAATCAGGGATGTGGAAGCGGAAGCACTTTGATGAAAGAGTTTGGAAGCGGAAGCGAACTCGGAAGCGAAAGTGTTGAAAAGGAGCTAGAAGCGGAAGCAATTTTTTCAAAATCAGGCGTTTCCGGATTCTCAACCTGGCTACAACCGTTGCGGTAAAATGTTACAATAATAATAATGATGATATAGAATCGACAACCAGGGATGGTATGGAATGGAATGGAACGGAAATCTCGGTATGGAATGTGGAAGATGCCAGAATGGAATGGAATGGAAGATTTCAAGAATGGAATGGCAGACAATCTTCCATACTTCCATACCAATTCCATATTAGATTTTGTGCATTGTATTTACAGAAAAAAACCTACAAATGTCGGGTAGTGATAAATAATATTGTCACAGAAGTATTCAACTTCAATATCTACGGGTAATATTTGTCGACAAATCGCGGTATTTCGGTTGTTTATATTGCTTAGTGTACTGTGTACGTTTTGCATCGTAAGTGCATTGCAATTTGCAGCATTGATATTATAGTTGACGAATTTGACAGATTCGCCTTGCTTTTTTGTTGTTTTTTTTTGAGATTGACAATTTGCCAAGTCCTAAATTTTGTTTTCTTACATCGTCACGAAATCTCGTATTTGCTATTTCATTCCCGTTTCACCTTAATTTTATTCACATTTTTAGTTTTTCAGCTAAAAATAATTCTTTTTGGTGTTAAAGCTTGGTATTTCGATTACAATAAATGTTCTTTAGCAATTTGGTTATGACAAACTTTATAGTTGATATGATAGCAAATTGTACGGTAATCATTAAACCATAGGCGTAATCAGAGCGCCCAGGCCTCTACCTCCCTTCAAATTGAAATGCTACCAATGATAAAAATGTCGGCACGAAGCCTATTTATTCAGTTTTTTTTAGCATTTTTTGGGCGCAACAGTACATGCGTACAACAGCAATTAGCAGCAACTTAATATTGACGACTAGGGGCCATGCCCTCTCAATTTAAATTTTTGTCAACCAATTTAAATGTTCTAGCCAGGAGAAATTCAGTGTTTTTGTTCTAAAAGGTGCAATCTCAGGGCCTCGTCTAACTTTTTTATGCAATAATATGCTTTGGGCCCCCAGCTAACTTTTATGTTGCAATAACTTAATTAGTAAACATTTATTGCATCTAATGTACCAACTTGAAATAACTTTAAATTTCACCTTTGCCACCTACCTACGTTAAATGACAATTCACCTCCATCTCGTGAGTTTTCACGCGACAAAACGCTTTTGAAAAAAAGTTAGCTGCGAAAATGCTTATTGAACAAATTATTGAAGTTGAATCGAGGGTGCCTGGGCTCCTGGTTGTTAATACATATTCCTAAAACTGGTTATTTTCATGACAAAACAAAAATCTTCAAAGGCAAGTCTTCGAGTGAATGATTTAATGCTAAAAATGTTGCAGAAAGCAATATACCTTGATTTCCCTGACCAGGAGAAAGTCATAAAATTTAACCCCAAAATGCAAGATTTTAAACGTGTTTTGGACTTGACCTGAAGAAAAAGGAGGAATTTGTTCAATTGGCTTTCAAATCTCAAAAATTTTGTTGTTTCAAATGGCTTTGAAAACGTTCAAAATGCGATCCAAATGGCATTAAAATAGCCATTTTTTTCCAAAACTTACAAAAAATCGCCCAGCGGCTGGTGCTTCGCCCCCAGACTTCCATAGCTTCCAGCGGCTGGTGGCTCCACCCCCAGGCCCCGTAGTGACACGTTTGAGTCGCACTAATTTGTTCACCACGTCTCCCAATTTTGATTAGTAAAACTTTTTAACTTGCGGTTTTAGTTTTTTCCCTTTAGCGAATCCTGGTTACGAGCTAAATGAGACCCCCAGCTTTTGATCTTTCATTCTTTGTCCCATAAAAAGTCTCTCTTTTCTAAAATTTATGATGACGTCATTGCATGTGATTTACGGTTTAGTCCTTCCCCCAATTCATAATCTTGGCTACGCCTATGCATTAAATCATGCGTAATATGCATACCAGATACCGGTTGTTGCATTTTAGTGTTGTTGACGTACCTTCACGAGCAGTTGCTTACAACATTGCCAAGATGCAAAGCAGCAAAATATACGTTGCATTGTTTCCAGTCTAAAATATCTTTGGTATGGAAGTATGCAATGGAATATGGAATGGAAGATTTTTTGTCTGGAATGGAAATGGAGTGGAAGAAAACTACCAGTGTGGAATATGGAAAAATCGTCTTCCATTACATTCCATACGATGCCCTGACCAACGATACGTAGATTCTGCTAAGCCAAAATTTTAAACTGTGGTACGATGTCGACTCCGACTTGCTAGGTAAACGACGTCAATCAATGATTGTGCCTTTACTCTTAATTTTGTTGAATCTAAACCAAAGAATTGATTCATTGGTTTTATTTCAAAATGTTATAGAAGTCGCATTGCTCAAGTCAAATCTATTGTCCCTGATAGTCAATGCCCGTTGAAAGTTTACAGAATTTGAAAGTGCGTGTTGCGTAGCACTACACTTTGTGGTACTTTATCTTTAAATTATTAAACACTAATTAAATCGTATATGTTTTGTATATACATTTTGTCTTGTATACAGATTTTGTCCCTGAATGTTTTGTTTTGTATGTTGTTTTGTATATAGATTCTGTTTCTGACTAAAATGGGTGCCGGTGATTGCGAGCAGGCCTATGGTGCATAATACTTAGGTGTAGCTACCGTGCAATTATGCATACGATGCAATATCCGTAAGTTTATCTATTATATATTTTCTATGATTTAAGGTCTGGCGTTGTGTCACTTCTGCCTTTTCCTGATTCTGCATCCTATTAATTGATGTGTTGTGTTTGTTATCTCGTAGTTGCTGTCATTGCGGTGGTCAAGAATAAAAAAAAAAGAATCGCTCTTTATGGTATGCAATTCAAATCAATTTTTACTTGCTGAAGCATTCCACTAAAGTATGTGATGAGTTGGCAAACCCACCCTGCCTCATTTCCTCAGTTTTGGGTATTCAAAGCAATGTTGCACGGTTGGCGATCTGTGGAAACATAGTGTTCAAATTGACAAGTGTCGAGATTGAATTTCAAGTCTCCTCCTTCAGAAGCAAATGAACACCAATTGGGCTATTTAGCCGGTTCGCATCTAAATTATACATTTCTTACTGATTTAAATATAGCTGAAGTTTTTGGTATTAGTTTACTAGACACATATCCCCTTTTATATGTTTTTATCTACTGTTTGATAACCAATCAGTGGTCGAATGGATAGAGCGTTTGCTGCTAAAACGGTAGACTCGGGTACGCTTTTCGGTAGGGTCAAACCAAAGACTATAAAAATTGGTATTCACAGCTTCCCTGTTTGATGTTCTACAATTAAAAGAGACAGCGTGAGGCCTCTACTGTATGTGATAGACAGGTGGGCAGGGAGCCTCTAGACTCGAAGACCGGAAGATTACCTTTGCTGTCTCCTGGCCAATGCAACATGGTGAATGAAATGTAATTGCAATTACAATTAAAGTTCTTACAAAATGTTGGTAGTTTAGGTTGTAGGTATTATCGCTGTGGAAAAACACAGTGGCGGTACAGCTGAACCGGTAAAACGTCGGGCTAGTGATTAAAAGATTGCTGATTCTCGTTCCGATTCCCAAATTGGCAATGCGTTGCTTTGTCCAAGGGAAAGACTTCTATAACGTATGTTTTCTCTTGGGGGTGAAGAAGTCAACCCGTTGTGTTGAGACAGCCTGGCAACAGCCTGATGAAAGACTTTCCGACAGAACGCAAAAAGCGTTCTCTACGTTGGTGTGGCTATAGACAGATGCAGAGTGTTTGGTTTATCCGCATGAATGAATGAATATGAAACGTGCACAAAATTCAAGCTTTTTTTATTTATTTTGTTTAAATTTGCTACTTCTTTCACAACTCTCTGAAGTATCATATTGAATATTGCATGGCCTAGATATGTTAACCAAGGTGCGAATTGAACTCAGATAATGCAACCAAGATCGTTATTTACAGACGCTTTTTAAAAGTTTCACTATACAAAATTAACTTGAAACAAATAGCATTAATTTATTACTTCATGTACATAATACGTCCTGAACAATGAATACATCCGTGGCTGCAAGGAGAGCACTGCAAAAGTAACATTTACGTAACTTTTACTGCAGTGTTGTAATGATAAATCGAACAACGTCGCATGCTAAATGCAAGTGCTGCAAAAGCAATAACTAAATAGATTGGCATTGAACTGAATCAAAAAAACTAAACCTAAAATTTCTTGAATATTGAGGCATTTTAGTCCTCTTTTATGATACCGTGCATGAAGAAGGACTAAAATGCTTTAAAGGCGCGCAATCAGGATTTTGCTGGAAAAGGGCTCGAACAAAGCTAAAAATTTTTTTGTAAAATACATCTTGCGGAGAAGATGTTGGACAAACTGCTGAACCTCAAACAAATCACGAATACAATCTGAAGGCGAAGCGTTTGGGTATTTTTGTGATTTTCCGGTAAAATATCCACTTTCACGTCAGTCGAATTGCCTTTATCACACATATTTAGAGCTTTTCTGAAAGAACTAAATAACAAAGATTTGAAAATCCTGTGAAAGAATTAATTTGCTCAGCTCCTTCAGTCACCACCGCTACAGATTCGTCAAATCAAATACGGTTAAAAGCTTCAATATTTGAATCAAATTTTCTAACTTTTTTGGCTAAGGGAGAGGTATCCTTCAGCTCTATCAACCCTCCTGGTTGCGCTACTGATCACATCGCCATATGATACTTTTGCAATGCCGCAAGAAAAATGATAACTCATAAAATTTGTTAAAATCCCCCTCCCCGTAAGCCACCCGCATTTAAAAATATCCCTCACCCACCTCAAAGAAAACAATGTGGAGAAAAAAGCAAGATTGTTTCAAATGTTGCATGAACATACTTTGTCTTGTAAGGAAGGATGGTTACTTTTTTTTTTGTATTTGTTTTCTTTAATTTCATCACAGGCATTCTCTCAGCTTTAAAAACATTAACGACAAATTCAGCAATGAAAAATAACTAAAATGAATTGAATAAATTAAGAAGGTATAGTCGCGAAAAAATGCTATTCAAAGCAGTGAGCAACTATGTTTACGTCACAACCGCTTTTGTTTTAATACTGGAGGAAATAATGGTCACTAATTTTAAACTGAGGGCAATATTAATTGTGTTCTTCCCAACAGAGTTTCCTATATCGATCAGTTACTGGACAAAATGCATAATTTCACACCATGAATGTGAGTCAGATCAGAACAAATGATTTTTTGGCTGAAACAATTTTAATAATCAGATTTTACAAATGTATATTATTCTTGTCCGAAACTGTAGTACCAAGTAATCGTAAGCGCGCTTTAATTTACCTTACTATAGTATGAAAGCAGCATTATGACTATTAAATTATAGCATTACTGTTGAATTATTTTTATATTTAATTTTAATTAGAAAAAATAGCGCAAGGATAAGGTTGCATTTTGTACACAGCTGTTGCATAAACCGATAAAAATGATATAAGCAGCATTATTTTTGAAAAAGCGGTTCGCAATTCTTAGCCCTGTTTGTAAAGTATATGGTAACTAACATTTTCATTAAGGCGAAACGCAATACGTTCAATTTCAATTCACCTGTAACAAATAAACACTGTAGAGGTTGATCGCAAGATAAAATTTAGTTTGTCTTGTTGAAGTGGCGACCCCTGAACAATCAAAAATGATTATAAATACAGGATTTTACAACAGAGTCACATGTCAACAATACCTAAAGCTTTCAAGGAAAACTTATTGCCTGGTCGCAGTATATGGACATGGTCACATTTTGGCGGTATTTAGAATCTTTGAAAATCAGGAAAAATGTGACTTCCACCCTCTCCCTCTAGATTTCCGGATCATTTAATCAAGCCGAAACCCAAACCAAATACAGAAAATTTTAACCTATAAAATCAAAAAGCTCCTAAGATACAAAAAACAAAAGCTTTGTACAATTCTATACAGAAAAATAATCATGCAGTTTGATGAATTGCTGGCAAACGCTGCGCTAAGCAAAAATTGAAAGCGTCTTATGAAAATTTGAAAAATTTTGTCATTCAACGCAGCCGCAGGACATTATATTTGTATATACATTGTCGTAATAACTAAATTACAAGACTGTGCAATGTGCTTTGAACGAAAAAAAAAAATACAACAAAAAAAATTACATCCTCATATAGCGTAGATGTTGAGTAAATTAGCAAAAATAATACAAAATAATTGAGCAAGATTGTATATAACTTTCATATTTGATTGCTCGGTAGTTAAAATGCTTAACCTAAACTTTGCAATTAATTATATACCCTAATTTGTCTACATTTTTTAAACTTAAAAAAAGATAATTTGAGGGAAGGGGCTATTGGAACAAAATTTGAGAAAATGATTGGTATTCAACTGAATTAAACACCGAATAGTCAGTGGCGCAACCAGGAGAAAATATGGGAGCTTCAGCTGCCTAACCCTAGCCAAGTCACTTATAAAACTTAACCCAAACTCAAGCGTTTAAACGTGTTTTGAACAAGAACAGAAATGATTTGTTTAGTGGATCAAGACAAAATGTGCCGTAAAACAATAACTCAAATACTTTCAGACAATCCATGTTCCACAACCTGTAAGTAAAGAGAGGGGCTGAAGTGGCTGGGTAATTTAAATTTTTTAACTCATTTCCAATTCTTAGGAATTTATTTCTTCCAAATGGTGCTACAAACGTGTAAAATGTGATCCAATTGGCGTTAAAATGGCTATTTTTTTTTTCTGAAAAATTACAACAATGGCACAGCGACTGGAGGTTCGCCCCGGACTCCCGACTATGATACTGTCGCGATCATTGATACTTGGCTAGAGTACAACCTTTAATCTCTAGAATCGTCCACGTCGACTAAAACTAGAGAACGACTGAGATGTTAATTGACGAATCGAAAATGGCAGTTGATAGTTCCTCTAGCTTCTTGAATCTCAGAAAGCAGCACACCAATCTTAAATTAAAACTTCTATTCAGATTGAAACACAAACCACTCTCACTGAGCAAAATCGCTCCACTAAAACTTCTTACTATCGACCAATTCAGATAGTAAAGACCTAATCGCGACCGACCAGGTTCAGGTCGCCCACTCTACGGCTAAACAAGCCAACCACAGATACACAAACTCGGAAAAATTGTCTACGAAACTAATACCTAAAATCACCCACTCTTAGCATATTAGAATCTTAGAATGAAAAACGACCTGCCTATTTATACTACGGCAAAAGCTATCGAATATTCCAGAACAATCTTGATACATCACAGTAGAAAAAATACACTGGCTTACAATAAAATAATTATGACATCACAAACTTCAAGTCTAAATATAGCAATTAAGCATGGTAAACAACTAATTATTCCGGTGACTAATAGAAGACAGTAGAATATACTAGAAAGATTTATCTCGACTAATAAAAGACAGTAGAATATACTAGAAAGACAACTAACAAAATATATCTTTGAAAACGAATTGCTAGCTACTTGGAAGATAGATAAGAGATTCTAGAGTTTCCGGTAAGAGTGAAGTTGAGGAAAGATGGAGTGTGAAGGACAAATTGAGTAGTCAGACTTTTTGGATAGGATGGTTCAAACTTACAACCGCAAGAGGATAATTAAAAGATTGCCGGTAGCTCTATTTTACAACATGATTGATGTTAGCGATGTGAACGCATATACGTATAGCAACAATTGCTTAGTGAAAGTAACCGGATTTTTAGCTAGAACAGGAGAAAGGTTTTGATTTGCTTAGGAAGAGAGCTCGTTGGACTATCAAGTGCTTGGTCAATGCAAAAAAATTGTGCAATTCAGCCTCAAAGTTACAGAAAAAGAACTACAACAACCGAAAACCAGGCACCAACGCAAAAAAAAGCAGATGCTATTTTTGTGAAAGAAGCAAAGATCAAAACTGCAGCAGCGCCTGCAATAAAAACATTCGAAAGTTATTTGCATGGATTGCAAATACTAATGGGCTGAAAGGATTATTTAGCAGTTTTCTAAACGCTTTGTAACTGTAAGCATTGATTTACAGTATTGAAAAACCTTCGTTTGGGCTTTTGTGTAACCAACCAATGCAGATTGTGCCGAATAAATGGGCTTTGATTTCCATACTTTTATGAGTTGTTATTATCTATTTGAACTCCTAAGATGTTGCGTTTTTTATGACAAAAATGATAGCGAATAAACCATAACAAAACTTCATAAACATGCAAATAATGTCATAACCGTCGGGAAACGGTGTAAAGGTAATTGCAATTCACCAACTTATCTTTGGACTCCCTGTCTACCTGAATCTACAGTATATAATAAGACCAATTTGAGTATTTTTGTATTATTTTTTGCGTTTGTTACTTTTTTTGAGTTTAATTGTTCATTTATTACAGTTTTTAATGTTAGTTTGTTGATTTGTGTGAGATCTTTAAGTGCAAATACTTTTTTGAAATCTGGGGTCCATTGGACCCCATGATACAATTTGCGTGGGATTTTTTGGGTAGACAGAGGGTTAAACTGGATATTGTACGTACAACAAAATTACAAAACAGTATCCATTGTTGCTTCTAATCAAATACCCAACAGTCCTAAACTAGTCTATAATATAGCGAAAAAGTTTTTTAATATGATAATTTTCGTAAAGCGGCAAAAACAATTATTTTTCTCCTATGTCCTGCTCCCTCTCTCCCACTCTACAACAAAGCAAAAACGGTAAAATATTTCCACAGAGGAATGTTATCTTGTTTAGATGTAATTATATTTTTTTTGCGATTTTAAACAACATGTTTAAAAAAATTTCGTATTCTAAATTTCCGGAGGCGCAAAAGTGTCCATAGCTTTCTCCCCTCAGCGTGGCTACTGAATACAGTGCAAAAATTTACTTGTCTATTACTATTAGGAAGCACCGGGGCAAAGCCCTAACAATCGCAGTTTTTCCAAATAATTTGTTTTTGCATATGGTTTTTTTCTGACTTTTTTCTGCAAGTTTCTAGACGTCGATTTTTTGTTGATTAAGCAAATTCCGAGGGGGCGAAATGTTTTTGCGAAGTTCGGTTAAACTTAATAATTCTATTTCAGTCCCGAATTTTGACCCAAAATTCAGGTGAAGACCAAACAAAAATTCTTCGCCGCATTCTGATTCTACATTAGTCAGATATTTTGGATTTCTTGTTTCCAAGTGGGTATTACTTGCCAGAAAACCGAGGGGGCCAGACATATTTCGCCCCCCTTCAGCATTAGACCCGAGGGGGCGCCGCCCCCTCGCCCCCCCCCCCAAAAAAAAATCGAGGCCAATGTTGATATAAATATGCGATTTTTATTTTTATGTTTTTGTAACAGATTTTTATTTTTTCAAAATGTCCCAAGAATGCCCCTATTGAAAAACTAATTAAAACTGGTACTCCAAAATATAAAATTAACCAAAAATTGGTTCTCCGAATAAGCCCGGCTTAGATTACTTCTAAGATTTTGTCTACTTCATCGGCCGACTATACAAAAAAAAACTTTAAAATATTTAAGCCTCCAATACAAATGGTTGGTAGTTGTGGGTGAAAAGTTATTGAAGTAGCAATATTGCACTAGGACACTGTAGAAACGGTAAGGGAGCCTGTTCCAATTTCAATTTTCTTCGGCTAAAACAACAAAATTGGTCTTTTTCGCCTGATGAACCCCTTGAGCAAGGACGAAAGGGTCACGACGGTTCAAATCCATTTATTGTTAAATTGCAAGTGAATCATTATTCATTTTGTAAACCAATGTCGCAAGTGCTCTTGTCCTGAACCCCGTTAACTGAATTTGATATGCCTCCAATGTATACATACGTGTTGTTGTTGTTTTTTTCATTTATTTCGAGAACTTTCTCTAACGTAAAACTTTTTTTAATAGAATGAATACATTGTACAAAATTTGGCGTTTGTCTGAATTAATGGTTAATCGTGTTTCTTTTTAATTAGTACAAATTCACAGGTAAGATTTTTACAAGATTTGTTCTTTATCACAACATCCGGTTACGAAAGAGTCTCTTTGTTTTGCAACCTCTACTCGAGTTGTTTACAGCGACAGCTCTGTCTTTTGGTAATGCAGTCTTATCAATCAAAAATAATCAGCATCCATTTTACCTCAAACTAAGTTTTTTAGCTTCCTTAAAATTCAAATGGATAGTATTTGTTGTTGAATTTTCATGGAGCTAACTATCATCAATGCTGTAAGCTGGTGAGACGGTAGGCCGGCGTAACAATTGCTGCACTAAATTAGAAGTACAGTGGCACTCTCACAATTTAACGGTGTTGACAGAGCCTCTTGGAGTAATTTATCATTTATACGGTTATCTAAACAAAAGTAAAACGTCAGATAATACGTTGACTATATTTCATAATAAGCTGCGTATGTAAATTAACAAAAGTTATAGAAATAGGAAATAATGTAGATGCAAATGAAATCACAATTTATACTGTATAATTGATTAGAAATAAAAACTCAGATACAAAAACATTTTGACCTAAAAGATCTGCAAAGTGATGCATGTACATGTATTGTATACTCAGTAGCGTACGCAGGATTTTGGAAAGGGGGAGGGCAGAAAATTTGAGATTAATGAAGACCAACATGAAAATTTTCCAGCCCCAAACCAAGTTCGTTCGTTTTTATGCCCAAAATTAGGTAAAGACCAAAAAAAAAAAAAAAAAAAGGTCTTCACTCAAATTTAGTCCGGTTTTTGGCCAAAAAAAAGATCTTCGCCCACCGCTTCTGTGCTCAAACCTTCTGCCCAAGTTACAAAGGGGGGGAGCCATGCCACAATTTTGCATACTTTTCTATGTTAGTTATACTATCCTGGCGACCCAAAGGGGGGGCCATGGCCCAATAGCCCCCTCCCTCCACCTAAATACGCCCCTGTGTATATTGCTCAGTCATCACTACTCGAACTTGTTTCAGCAGCATGAAACATACTTCTTGATTTGGACAAAAATACTACATGTTCTTTCGTTAATAAACTCAAAATAACATGCAAACACACATCACAACTCCACAAAATATATTAGACAATTCAAATTTTTCGTAGCAAATCGCTTTTTGCACTAAATTTGGTCAGAAACAGTAGATCTATTATGAAACATATCTAAATAAAAAATGTTTCAGTATGTTGTTAAACCGTGTCAATAATTTATAGATTGATAATGGTTTAGGTATAAACCGAAGCGTTTCTAGTTCTAACATGTTTCATATTATTACAATGACTCGCTTATTTCTGATCAAGTTAAATTCAATTATTGTTTTACTTTGTTTTTAAAATACTGTATAATACCACAAACTTGTTATCTTTAGAGTATTATACAGTATAAAATATTGAGCTAAAAACGTTGATGTATGAAAATATAACTTTGAACTAAAGTAAATAATACCAACCAATTTTTCAAAAAGATCGTCGTAACGTTTGATAGAAGGAAACATTGTTTTTCATTTACGTTATTTAATTGATCTAAGAAGTGGAAGCTATATAACGATATGCGGAATAAAGCAATTCTACTCCACGTTCAAAATAAAACTTTTTTAGTTTAGTATATTTTCAAATTAGGGCTTGAAATGTAAGGCTACATTTTTATGTTAATATTGTTTTTGAGTCATTTTAGTCGTAAAACAAATCGTTGAATTTAAATTTGAGTATTATGTTATAATTTATGAGGCAATCATTATGTTGTTTTTTGTGAGTCAGCTATCAACACCACATTTATGAGCATTATCTTCTTGGGTTTGAAGTACAAGATGTTCGGATGTAGTAAACGAGACATACTTCTTGGTTGCCAAATGGCGAAAGATTTTTGCATTATTACTTTTTGGAGAGCTTTTGTAATGCAAAATTCTGGGATCATCCAGATTAACCGTAGCACCGGCAGGACTGTATTTTGCTGAAGAAAGTTTCAAACCATCTTCATTCGAGTTACTACGAACAAACTTGTACTTCTTGGCTGAATTTTCACCATCACTCGGCTCTTCTATTCCAAACATATACAGGCAATCGGTACCGGCATCCTCAATGAGGATTTGCCACCGCTCAAAATTTGAGCCATACGAGTTTGCCGTAATTTTATTTTCAATTATGCTATAGAACCACCTATTCCCGGGTTGATCTGTCCATATCTTTGTAGGCCTGTCATCTCGTGTCCAAATTTCCGAGCTTAAAGTGATTGAGGGAGGAGAAGAATTGGATCCATTGGCGATTGTTGAAGTGTCATTACTACTCATAGTTCAAATTTTACGGATACTCAATGTTTTATAATTTGTTACTTGAAAATTTACCAATACTTTCTGCAGGAAACATCTTTAATCATCATATACTGATTTGACACTACATTAAGCAGAGTGACTGTAAAAGAACCTAGATTTTTTGGCAAAAAGCAGTCTATTTGAGAGTTTTGGACTTTAAATACTGGTTTTGATTTTTGGTGTTGAAAAAAATTGTATGATATAGATCAAAGCTGACTACTAGCAACAAAACTTTGATCAAAACTAATTGGCCCTGACGCGACTGGGCTGCCAGATCACCACAAACGCGGTCTTTGCCTCTGGCAAAGGTGGCAGCAACTGCTGTGAAATAGCAGAAGCCAACTAGTATGGCTTTATACAGGGAAATTGGAGATTAAAGGAAATTTCTTCTCTTTGTTGCTGCAGACCTCTCTGACTTGTTTTTTTCTTGAAAATTAAAGTGAACAAGCAAAAGCTAAACATTTAGTAACTCTCGCCCACGGATAACTTAATTGAATAAAGCCATGTCAATAAAAACCTGAGAATGCTTTCTGGTTGGCCGAATCTTCAGATTTGATCTCTGATAAAGCCCGACAGGACTATATAAATAGATGTGGTTATTCCAGGGGTTAAAGGCAACTACTAATCACACATCAAAGAATTTTTCGTAACACTAATTTGGGGAGAAACCGTTCAGACAGTATACAATAGTTTTCGCTAGCGATTCCCTAACTGTCCTAAACAATGTGGTAAGTATCAACATGTTTTTGAAGCGGCGTTTATTGGCGCACAACAAGCGGCCGCAACCGATTGCAAAATGTTACCAAAATCGAAGTTTATGTTTGTTTTAAACAACCATTTATTTGCGCCCGAATTCGACAAATTTTTGAATAATTTTTCGAGGCGACATTTTCTCGAAGCTTCTGGATTTTGCCAGCGACTATCGCCGAAGGGTGACAATTTTTAATTTGGAATGAATCCTGCTGAATTTCCCTAATATTTTCTCTAAAAGGTTATGTTTATTATAGTGACAATGCGAAATGGTCAGGCAAATTATGCACAGAGCAAAGTAGCGTTGCATTACTTACAATGCGGCAAGCGCCGATTATTATTATAACGACCGACGCTCGCGTCGCGTGTTCTTCTGTTTTTACTCGGCCATTTTCCAACTAACGAGTGCGAAATTTCAGACTTTTGCTTATATCTCGAGAACGGTTTGATCTAGCCACATGAAATTTGGACAGTAGTTTGAGATTAATGAGTTGTACATTTGTACCAAATTTCGAGGCAATAGGTCACGTGACTTTGGTTTTAGAACCCGAAAGAGGCCCCGCAACTTTGGCGTAAAAAGCGGTTTCAGTCAAAAACGGCTTTAATACGGCGAAAAATATTTCATAGGATTATATGTCTCAAGATACCCTTTCATCCCAACCAACCCAATTTTGGCCGCGATGAGGTTTATTTCTTTTTTTTTCCTTTTTTTTCCTTTTTTTTCCTTTTTTTTTCGTTTTTTTTTTTCCTTTTTTTTCCTTTTTTTTTTCCTTTTTTTTCTTTTTTTTTTTCTTCTTAAATTTTGTACGCTCTTCTTCTCCTAAACTACAAAACATCGAAATCTAATTTTTGTGTAAAGTTGTTGAGCTGCAAATGCAATTTTTTCTCCCGAAATGTTTTGGGGCAACTCCACCGGAAACCCCCCCAAAATGGGGCCCCCAAAAAAACATTTTTTGAACGGCTCAAGCTAGGGTGCTAGTTCTTTTTTATATCAGTAGATATTTAACAGACAAATATTTTGACATAGTTTAAGGGTGCCACCCCACCGGGACCCCCCTAAATGGACCCCCAAAAATCAATTTTTTGAATGGCTCAAGCTAGAGTTCTACCTTTTTTTGATATCAGTAGATATTTAACAGACAAATATTTTGACATAGTTTGGGGGTGCCACCCCCCCCCCCCCCCCCGGAAACCCCCCCAAATGGACCCCCCAAAAATCAATTTTTTTAATAGCTCAACTTAGAGTGCCAGTGTTTTATGATATCAGTAGATATTTACCTGACAAATATTTTGACATAGTTTGGGTGCCACCCCCCCGGGGACCCCCCAAATGGACCCTACAAAAATCAATTTTTTGAATAGCTCAACTTGAGTGCCAGTCTGTTTTGATATCAGCTGATATTTAACTGAAAAATATTTTGACGTGCCACTCCCCCAGGGTTCCCCCAAATAGACCCCCAAAAATCAATTTTTGAACGGCTCAAGCTAGGGTGCCAGTGTTTTATGATATCAGGAGATATTTAACTGACAAATATTTTACTCTACTTTTCTGGAGGTTCCATAATCAGATATTTTTGAATAATTGCTGATTTTACGGTAGACAAAAAGTACTTTTGAGCGTCACAGCATTAACTATGCGTCGGTCGTTTACTGGGTTTGCTGGCAAACTCCCATCTAGTTTCTCTTGACATTCAAATGCCGATATTGCACAACTAGTGTTCTGTATTTCACGAAAAACTTTAAGTTTTTGAGGACGAGTAGATAGTTGAGCATTGTTTTACAAAGGATACCGTACTGCAAAAGAAAAGGAATAAATAAGAATAAATTAAAAGAATAGTTGACGCAACAACCTCTCTCTTTGCACATTTCCAGATAAGCCGATTCGTAGTCGAAAAGTCGATTCATTTTAGTCTTTAATTTATTAGGTTAACTAATCATACGACTTCTATAAGTTTCATTTTATTAAATCATTATCAAACTGTCGAATTGTATTTGCAAATAAACAATGCCTATCATACAGTGTATCATAAACAACAAAAAATAATTATGTGATATATTAAAATTTTGAGAGGGACTAAGACAAAGGTCATTGTCAAGTGATTCCCGAACTGAGAGTGCTCAAAGCACTTGGTGAGAGAATTGTGCAATGAAATCAGTTAAGGGGGTTCAGGAAAAGAGTACTTGGAACATGGTCTCACAAAATGAATGATGATTTAATGACAATAAATGGATTTGAGCCGTCGCGACATGTTTCGTCCTTCTTTCAAGAGACTCACCGGGTGATAAAGGCCAATTTTGCTTTATTAGCCAATAAAACTGCAATTGGAACAGGCCCCTCCCCCCTTACCGTTTCTATATGTCTACCACTACCAGTGCAGTATTGCTACTGCTACTTTTCACCATCAACTACCGACCGCCATTACCCAGTTACCACTGTCTACTCAAAATCTTCAAAATTTACCACTGCTATAGCGTTACTCTCCTACTACCGAGACCTACGGGCGACGTCTACTTTCTGCTAAGATTGCAATTTGCACTGCACAAAGTTAAGTTTGAAATCAGTTATAACCAGCTAGAAGTTTACAGACTAGGAACCACTTAGTGAGCATAAATCAAATTCAGTTTCAGGGGTTCAGGAAAAGAGCACTTAGTTTACGAACTTAATTTTATGTCGTTGCTGTGTGATGTAAAATATACGTTTTATTAAATCTGATAATGTTTATTCTGTAGCTTTAATTGAAACGTTTTGTTTCTCTTTTTCGATAGGATATAGTTTTGATTTGTTTCTTAATAAAATCAAAAAAGTTCGATGCAACAGTTAGCATTGCATGCAGGATCGAAGCCAGAGGCGTTGTTCAGACGCTGAGCTAAATATAATCAAGGCGTTCCTTAGCACTTATCATCATTTCAAAAATATAAATCTTTGCAATATCTTCTTCAATAAAATATAGAATTTGAGCTAAATTATTGCGATTGCAACAATAACGCAAGGGGAAAGATTCGTCATCGAATGACAACTCATGCACTAAACTGATGAAGAAATCTTGCTTTGTCCTTCCTTCATTTATTGAGTGAATCTACCAACTGCTTTTTCACGCTCACGCCTCTTTTTGGCTTTCAGGTGTAGTCTAACAGCGATTACAACCTACTTTCAATCAGTTATAGCTGCTTCTCTATAACTGCAGATGGCATTTTGCAAAAAAGAACAAAATCGTGCGGTGGTGTCGCCTGCAAATAAACGCACATAAGCGATAGCATTTTCTATGTCGCCACTAACATTAATTGCGATGCGTGTAAGTCCGACACTGCAGAAGAAAATAGCTTGCTTAAAAAGATACTGTTTGAAATCGGTTTTATTGAAGAAATGAGAACTACTTGATGCAGTATCGTAGCCAGTGGGGGGCTATAGCTTCCTCCCCCCCCCCCCTTGCCCTGTCAACCAAAATGCAGATTAAAGGTGAATTTACACAGTATCCGTTTTTCGTCCGTTTTCGTCCGCTTTTTTACGTTTTTGCTTCTGCTTGAAAAAGTATGTGCTTTTTCATCCGCATTTTTAGAAGTCCATATCCGCACTAACCAGACAGTAACATACTGGACAAAAGGTTTTCGAAAAAAATTTTGTGTGAAGGGGTACAGTTTTATTTTGAAATATCGCTCTTATCGTTTACACACAAAATTTTTGAACAAAATTTTTATCTATATACAACAGTCTACTTAGTGCGGATATGGACTTCTGAAAATGCGAATGAAAAAGCGCATACTTTTTCAAGAAGAAGCAAAAACGTAAAAAAACGGACGAAAACGGACGAAAAACGGATACTGTGTAAATTCACCTTAAGGAAAACACTACGCTTTTAGCGCTTCTAAGTCTGCTTGTTGCTCAGGAATGGATTACAAAGTGAATTGAAGCATTTTTTGAAACATATGTTTAGGGAGGGAGGCTAATTTGTCAAAACTAAAACTCACAAATCAATAAAAACTGTGAAAAATGACCAAAAATAAGCAATCAAGTTTGATCTCTAGTGTAAAATTGATGGACATAAGTTTCAGCATAACAAATGTATTAAAAACTAAGGAATAGGGGGGGGCTATTTAGTATTATTCTAGTCAATTACCAATCACTACTCTCAAATCTCCTTCCATTAGCCCCCCTCCCAAATAGTTTTCTGCAAAAGTTATAGACAAATAAGATGACTAAATTACGTATGAGTTTCATTGAACTATAAAGTATTATGATTTACCACCATGCAATTTAAAGAACTGAAATTTTACCACTAGGCACCTCCCACATAGCCAATTTATGCCACCAGTTTAATCACGTTTGCACTGCCAACTTCTATGCCACATTTTAAAAGCATTATTTTTATCAAAACAGACCTAAAATTAAGTTATTTCTGCAAAAAAATGCAAAATTCTCCAGAGCTGGGGCTCCGCCCTCAGACCCCAGTGCTTACGGCAGCTAGGGGCTTTGCCGCCGAACCCCTGGAATAGCCTCCCCATGGCGAATTTCTGGCTACGCGCCTGACTTGATGTAACAAACTGTTGCCCCTAACCTATATCCACAATTCCCCTTATACACGAAAATTGAATTTAATCTGTTTGACTCCGCATTACTCTCGGTTTTTGCCATAGCGATAGTCGTTATATATGCAGTATAGTCCGGAAAGCATGTGAAAAAGGTTGAGACATTGTCTGCTCATTAGCGCTGGTTGGCGGTAAAATATAATTCACTTCTTTTTTTCTTTCTTCATTGTCAGCTTTTCCTTGAAGCAGAGTTGAAAACGGGCCGACTAGTTTAGGCCCAAACCCGGCCCAAACCCCAAAACTTCTTTGAAGCCCAAATCATGCCCGAAAAAAACGAAAGTTAATTTAGGTCTGAAAAATTTAGAAATGTTGTGAAGTTATTTTGATTATTTTTTTGTGCACCTAAGGCAAAAAGCACGTCTCAGGCCCGAATTAAGCCGGAAATTTTTCTCAACTTTAGGCCCGAATCTGGCCTGAACCCGGCCCGAACCCGAACTCGACCAATAAAGCCCGGCCCGACTTACAACTCTGCCGTGAAGGCTGGCAAAATGAAGTTTTCTGATACCTACTACAGTAGTCGTTCGTAAACTATTAAAAGACCGACTAAGAAGAAACTTTTTAAACCAAAAGTATTTTAAGTTATTGATTTAGTAAGCTGGCTTGTACTGTCGCAGCCAGCGAAAACTTTCACAAAAAAAATTCATAAATTATTGTAATTCGTTAAACTTTCTAACACTGTTTGACATCGTTTCGTCTTCAATGGTGGATATTTTAAACAGTTGTGAATAAAGTTCTGTTTTCGCTTTATTTCCGCTGTACCTTTTAGCCATGGTTTAACTGTTCTTTCAGCAAATTCATATTCATATTGATGTTGTTTGGTTGAGAAGAATGCGCAAAACTCAGAATAAAAACCTATCAAGAAAATATTTGCCTGTAACATCGACCTAGCGACAGTACTCAACTGCAGAGATGGGCACTTGCCCCGCAATAATTGCTGAGCAAGCTTGCGCCGCAATTATTTCACTTGCGATAGCGTTTGCGCCGCAATTATTTTTAAACGGTTGCGCTGACGCTTGCGCCGCAAGTATTTTAGCAATTTTGAGCGCAATCGCGCAAGTGCAAGTCAAATACGATTATGAATAATTGTTCTTTAATCAAGTGTGATTAAAGTTAACAACAAAACATTGACGCGCGAGGTACATAGGCGTAGCCAGGATTTTTGATTGGGGAAACAGGCCAAATAATCACAAATCACACGTAATGACAACATCAAAATTTTTCGAAAAGGGGGACTTTTTAAGGGACAAAGATACCGTAGAACGGAGGATCAGAAGCCGATGTCTGGGTTGGCATGTAACGTGGGTTTTGCTAAAAAAAAAAGGACTTGAATCTAAAGTTAAAAAAATTTCCAAAGTTGTCTAAGTTGAGAGACATGGTGAGTAAACTAGTGTTGTCTAAACGTATCACAGACGGGGGTCTGGGGCCGCCGCTGGGCGACTTTTAGGAATTTATTTTTGAAAAAATAGCTATTTTAATGCCATTTGAATCACGTTTCGCACGTTTTTAGAGCATTTAAAATGCCTAAATTTTGAAGAATTGAAAGCCAATTAAAACAATTGCATTGGTGAGTTCTCCCTTTACTTACAGATCAAACTAAAACACGTTTAAAATCTTGAATTTGGGGGTTAAATTTTGTAAGCGACTAGGTTCAGGTTGGAGAAGCACAGTGCATTGCCTCCTGCAATAATTTTAACAGTAATTAATCAATCGAATATTTACCTTGGGAAATTTTTGTTTTGTCATGAAAACGGGTTATACATTTAAATCGGATGGCAAAAATTTTATTTGAGGGGAGCTTAGGCCACCTACCTGGTTGTTAATATTAGTCTGTTGTACACGTTCCTGTTGTATGCAAAAATGGTTAAAAAAAGTGAAACTGAAAAAAACATAACGCTTTGTTGTTATTATTTTTATTATTGATGGCATTTCAATTGGGGGGTGGCGGGCCTCTTGCCCACCTCAACCCCTTGGCTACGCCTATGACGAAGAAGGTTCATAAAAGCCTCGCCTTGAAAAATTCCATTCATTTACTGCTTGTAATACTTCTATTGGATTTACAGCAGCTGGAGTCTTCGTTTGCTGAAACGTTTCTCTCTAAAATATTTTTTGCCAATTTTTAAAAAAAAAAATTCCAATTGAGTAAGTTAAAAAATGGATGTAAAATCAAAATTTAAACAGAAAAATTGTTTTTGTAATTGTCTTTTTAGAAATACGCTAATCGTTTTTAAACAATCTTAAACTTGCTCTGGGCATTACCCGCGTTACTCGTGACAGTCCTTTTTTATCGTAATTCAAAAACAAAAAACAACGAAAACTATTGATTACAACTTTTGTGCTATTCCGGATAAAATTGAAAGGTATTGCAAACAGGAGTGACAGCATTGGTAAAGCTCTTATACGTAATACTTAGATGGTTCAATTTCTTTAAACAAAAACAGGATGAATTTTTTGCGTGCTCCACTTGGTAGAAAGTGATGCTAATTGCTCCAGAAACACAAAATTTGTATCGAAGCTTGTAAAGGATTTCCTTGACGAGCCATAAGAAAAAATCAGTGACTCCGAACTCATTTGCTTACCTCCACATGTAGACTTTACTGGTGGAATTTTTTAACACCATGGTTCCTTGAGTGCGAGTGTTGAGAGTAATTTTTTTTGTTAGGTATAAAGATGCTCTTCGCCAAAAGAGTTTAAGCGATGCGCATTTTCAAATGCTTGTGTTTTTGAAAGGAAATCAATAATTAATTTTTTGTGTACTAATTTGATAGCGTGCATAATTTGTTTTGAATATTGTTTTCATACCATAACCTAGTGAGGTTTGAGCAATAAGTCAATTAGAATTATACATTTCAAAACGTCACACTTGCGCCTGCGCTAGCGGTTGCGGTTGCGGCGCAATTATTTTTTTGGGCTTGCGGAAACGCTTGCGGCGCACAATTTTCAGAGTAGTTGAGCGTGCACTTGCGGCGTAACTTTTATGACTTGCGCTGCCCACCTCTGCTCAACTGTATGTGTTTTATAATCTGGAAAATATTGTTGTGAAACTGAAAGTTTGCATCTGAGCTTAGGCGTGGCCAGGGGAGCCCAGAGGGCTCAATTTAATTTTTATCATCCAATTTAAATGGGCCCCCTACAATAATTCTGATCCAGGGGACCTGGGCCCCTTCAATTTAATTTTTGCCAACTAATTTAAAACTGCCCCCTATACAATAATATTTATATGGTCCCCAATTTAAATCGGCCCCCAACAATAATATTGATCCAGGGGTCTGGGCCCCTTTAATTTAATGTTTGCCAACCAATTTAAACGTATAACGGGAGTGAAATTAAGGGTTTTTATTCTAAAAGTTGCCAACTGAGACCCTCATCTAACCTTTTTATAAACGTAAACAATAACCAAAGACGGATTTAACATATGGCACAGTGCCAGGGACTCTACTCTCAGATAAGACTTTTTTTGGTCTTCACCGGTATTTGGCAGGAAAGTATTGCAAAAATCCCAAAATGCCAGGGCCCAACTCAATGTAAATCCGGCTCGGGCAATAACATGGTTTGTATAGGCGTAACTATCTTTTGTACATTTTTCAATAACAATTCACCTCCACCTCGCCAGTTTTTATGCAACACAATACCTTTAAAAAAAATTAGCTACAGTAAAGGGAATGCTCATTGAACAAATTTTTGAATTGAGGGGCCTGGGCCCCGTGGCTGTATATGTAGTTGTTTTTATGACAAAACAATAATCTCTAAGGAAAATATTCAACTGGATTGTTATTTACCGCTAAAATATTGCAGAAGGCAATGTACTTTACTTCCCCCTACCTAGGCCAAATCACTTACAAAATTTTACCCCAAATTGCAAGATTTTAAACGTGTTTTGGACTTAGATTGCAAGCAAAAGGAGGACTGAACAACCTAATTTTTTTCAATTGGCTTTCAAATGTTAAAAATCTGCCACTTTGAAATGGCTCTGAATACGTGCGAAATGTGATCCAATGGTGTTAAAATAGTTTTTTTTCAAAAAAATTACGAAAAATTGCCCGGCGGCAGGGGCTTCGCCCCTAGACCCCCCTCAATGATACTGTACGTTTGATTTACAGTACACTTCTTTACTTAGCACATCTCCCAATTTAGACATTTTTACGTTTTAACTATTGGTTTAAGCCAGTGCTTAAACTGCAAAAGTTTGCATGGGGGGACGCTTTGGCAGACTTGACCAAACGCACTCGGCATGCGAAAGCACTTTAGTGGAAAATTATGTAATTCCGTCCCCAAAATTAAGTGAAGACCAAAAAAGAAAGATCTTCACCGCAAATCGGCACTATTTTCGGCCGGTATTTGTGGTATCTTTCGTGCTGGCTGGCCCTTTTTCGTCTGATCATCTAGAGCTCAAATCTCGATGGGGGATGCCTAAATCTCGATGGGGTGACCCTAAATATTGACAGGAGGACGCTAACTCTCGATGGGGGGACGCGTCCCCCCTACAATTTAAGTACTGGTTTAAGCCTTCCCCCTTGAACGAGTTCCTAGTTAGGTGCCAACACCAGGCCACAGCTTCTGATCTTCCATTCTACAATATATTTGCCCCGACAAAAAATAAAAATTTCGCTTTCGAAGTTTCTGATGCCGTCATTGCATATGATTTGTGTTTTGCCCCCCCCCTCAATCAAAAATCCTGGCTACGCCAATGCATCTGAGGCAGGGTGGTTTTTTATCAATTTTGTTAATGTCGTGGTGCAAAATAGGCCTGTACAAACACCGATTTACTGGTTTAATTGTTTATATACTTTAGCTGCATAATGATCTGATCAAACATAGGATATCTATGGGTAATTGTAGTAAATACAAAGTGGTGACAACTGGCAATCTTATGTAGTTTTATGCAAGCCAAAATAATTTGGGTTATTGAACTGTTGAAGTTAAAATTTACAGTTCTAGACTAAAATCCATTTTATTTATAAATGTAAATGCGAAAGTGACCAAAACATTTTGCTGTAAGACCACAACTAGAATTATCATGAAAAAAAGTTTAATGATTTCTTGTAGGCCAGCTTAAAAATGAAAAACCTATTTCCCCTAGAAAGTTTAGCGTCTATCCTGAATATAATGAATAAATTCCCGTGCCAGGCTTCATATAGCACTGTATTGTTACATTCATTTGTTAGACTAGTCTACGCTGCAAATACTTTATTTTTATGATGCATTACATAATATACTGATTGCATAATGCAGCTTAAAATAATAGCTTGAGAATCTTTACGTAGTTTGGTTTGTTTCAAACATGCCCGTTGTACTTTATTACAGTTGTCACTACACGGTTTTTAACTTGATATGTCGATGACTGGAAAAATTGTTAACTTTAATTTGATGAAAATGTGAATGATTATAAATCAAGAAGCAATTCAGCAAAAGACAATTACTGTAGGAGCAAACAGTCAGTCACATAAAAACTTCTTAGAAATCGTCGGCCGTTGTTGCCGAAAGCTTGTTAAGCTTTGTTTTAATAGACCAAAACCCTGCAGATCCTAAATCCTAAAACCCGTAACTGATTTCTTGGCTCGATAATGCTACATTACTACAGTAATTAAATGATTTCACTAGTATTCTACTTATTTTCCAGCAATTTGGTTTGCAGCTTAATTTGCATTGATGTATTACGTTAACAAATAAGGAGAAATAAGCATACCGTATTATTATCGACCCGCTATCAAAATGTTTCTGCTTACGCCCCTATCTACTGTTTCATGTTGTTTAGAGACGGTAATTCGGGAGATGAATTTCATCGTCCTCAGAAAATTGGCGTTGATCTTTCCAAAAATATGATGATGAATCAAGGCATGCTTTATTGGTTGAAAATTCCAGCAGAAATTTCCAATGATTTAATATCGCACCGAAATTTCATCATGACACAAATGTTTGAGCATCCTGTACCAACCTATTAAGAAAACGTAGTGATGCGAAAGCAACACCAAACAGTGCCAGGCATTTTTTCAGTCAAATGTCGAAACTCAAAAAACTAAATAGGCTACTTAAGACAGTCGGCTGCATGGCCGAAAGGGCAAAGACGTCGTTTTTGCAATAGGATTCAGCCAAATCTCATACTATGATAAGGTTGCATTGTTGAGTTCTTGGATAAACAGTGCTTTACAATGACTATTACTGGTCGACTTGGAATATCTTAATTTTCAAAAATAGGTATCAATCGTTGATTAGCGTAAGTGGAGACACGACGTTAAGGGGAAACGTTAAAAAAATCGAGAACTGTGAGGTACGACTTCTAGTGGCGCAACCAGGGGAGGCTAAGGAGGATTTAGTACGTTTCCCTTTAGCCAAGACACCAGAGGCGGAGTCATTGAGGACACATTTTGAAGTCCTTGGCCTTGACCTCAAAGATGAAGTCCTTGGCCTTGGCCTCGAAGCCTCACGTCCTCGAAAATTGCCTTGTCCTCGGCTCGAGGACAGCACTATTTTTTGAATTGTTAAATTTTGTACGTAGATCGCCTGAAAAATTTATTTGAAGACCTTTCCTTTTTTTTGGAGAACACTTGCGCCGGTGTCCTTGGTCCTTGGCCTCGGGCCTTATGTCCTCGACTCCATCTCTGCAAGTCACTTAGAAAAAATTTCCAAAATACAAGTGTTTAAACGTGTGTTGGACCTGAGATGTAAGTCAAGGGGAGGTTGCGGAATTTTTTTTTTAAACGACTTCCAAATTTAGGCAATTTTATTTTTTCAAAATGGCTCCAAAAACAAGCGAAATGTGTTCCAAATAGAGTTACACTATCTTAAACCGTCATTTTGAACTGCCTTCACTATCTTGAACTGCCATTTGCCAGACCACGTGGCGAGACTTGATCAGACACGTATGGTTGTACGGGCTCGCGAATATGAGAGTGTATTTATTTGCTTGTAGTTAATTAGGTGCTTATGATTACGTATTTAAACTGGCATTCAAGTCAAGCTTTTTTACTGTTGACCAAAATGTTGGGATTAGCCTGAAATGCATTCACACCAAATTTGAAGTTTCTCCGTCAAGTCGTTTTCAAGATATTGCAGTTCAAAATTACTAATTTTTCTTATGCTTCAATGTTGCCCTTTGGTCAGTATTGTGACAAAAGATTAACTTTTGGAAAGCTGGCTCACATTTACTTGAAAAGCAGCTAATTTTACAGTTCTGAACCTTTACTTTGTTTTGACAATAACTCTGCAGCAAAACATTGATTGAGAACAACGAACATGTAGTAACTTTTTGAAATTATGTATGTATTTGGAAACCGTGGTAAAATCTCTAAGGAAAAAAAGCACATTACGTGTCCAATCCAATTTTGGTGTAACCCTCCTTTTTTTGGTTCAAATCGGATTTTAGGGCGATTAAATAGAGTTAGGAAGATTAAAGAGACTTTGTTTGATTCCCCAACCCCAATTTGGACAAAAAGGAGGGGTTCTACAAAATTGGACAGTCTATTGGCAAACAAGGCAACCATTTTAAGTAATTTTCAGCAAAACTTTGTTTTAATGAAGTTTTCGGCATTTCGCCATCAAATTTCTTAATGAAAAAGATTTCTTGCACCCTTAAAGAGTGCTTCAAAATCTTTTTTCATTTGGAAAGAAATATGTGACGCTTTTTTTACTCGCACTGTGTTTCGCAACAGTTCCACACAACTTAAGGTGCGTTTACACTGGACGCGAAGCAACGCGAAGCGAACGTTGGCGACCTTCGCGAGTGGTCGATTACGTCACTCGCGAAGGTTGCCAACCTTCGCGAGTGGTTGCTAATCTTCGCGACTGGTCGCTTCATAGGCTAATTTTAATAACTTACTTTTAAAATGTATTCAATGAGCAGAAAGCTTTGTGTACTTTATTATTGAAGCGCTATTATAGTAATCACAGGTTCTGTTTCGTCATAGCGCGCTGGAATTACCGGTAAAACGAAGATTGAGTTTATATTATGTTATCACGCAATAACCGTGAAGAAGAGTCTAGAGTAATAGCTCAGGTAACAAAACAATCTTGAGAAAAAAATTTGTGAAGTTTAAGTGAAAAACGAAGTACAGTAGATTGAATTTGGAAATGAAAAGACAAGTCATTTCTTCAAAAACGTAGTAGTACTTAGCCCATTTACTAGCTATCAATGATTTGTTTAGATCCTTCCACTGAAAACTTGCCCTAATCTGTTTTGACGATGACAGTTCTGAGTTTTAATGCAGAAACGCAAAAAGCTGAAAGCAGATGTCAAAAGTTCTCTTTAGGTGTTTACTCAGTTAACAAATCCTTAAGCGCTTTCACCATCCATGTCTCATTATGGTAGTGGTAGATCTATCGGTATCTTGTAGAGTGTAAACCAATAGGCTAGTCTACAGGTTCATTTAAATCATTAACTATGTTGTTTTTTTGATGTGATTTTTCTTTTTCAGGCAAGCATGTCATGATACCTGTAGTAAGCTTAAACAGTTGTTTGTATGTGTTATTTAGTGCTGTTTATGAAGACTCCCAATGTTAACGCTATGAGTGAAACTGAAAGCTGGATTTGTAATCAGTTATGTAGTAGAGTTTTTGCTTATTGTGCAATGGATTGCTGTGTTGATTTGCTGGAGAAAGCAAAAACACATTGCAGTTTTTGCATGATTTGACACTATCATCGAAGGACAAGAATTTAGCACAGTGATACCTGATACCAGCAGTTGCTTTGAGGAAAAGTCAGCCTCTAAAACTAAGTATGGTGTTTTATTCGCTAGCGGAGCGCTTATCGATGTTTAGTGCGAAGTTAAATGCTATCGAGAGCATTTTAATAGTTTGCATTTTCTTGCGGTACCAGTAGGCTACGTTGCGACGGTTGCGTTTACCTCAAAGAGCTTCGCTTTAAACTACCGTTTGTAAGATACAGACAAATTTATAGCAGTAAGGTCAAGCCCCCTCTAAGCATGTTTTTGGTTATGTCCCTGATAAAAAAAAACATTTAGATTTTTTCATTTGAAAATTGTTACTCAAGCATCTGAATGAAAGTGTTGTTAGTTCTCACATTTTTATGTAACTGACGCTTCCTTCCCCAGTCCAATTATTTTTATTATAAATGCTGTATCAAGTTTTTTGTTTAGTTTAGAGAATGGAACAATAGTAATGAACTTGCTTGGCGGGTACTTCTCTACCAATAATAGTCACCTCAGCAAAAAAACAGAACTCACTTTCTACTGGTTAGATATATATTGGCTTTCTAGTTCATCTAAATACACTGACTGCAATTGCAATGATTGAACTTCAGACTTAAAATTGTTTACTTTGTCACTTTATTCACCATTTAAAGCAGTAAAAATTTTAAGAGACAGTAAAAATGTTTTGAAATTCACAAACAATTAAATTCAGATATTACTCAAAGACACTGTAAATGAATATTTAACACACTTGACACTTCTATTTTCATCACATAGAACTGGAGTGAAAAATCACTACCAGACTACAATATTCATGATTATAAAACTTGGTGTATTCCAAAACCATTGCTTCCAGTTCAACTTGATCATGGTCACAAACCTTCAGAAACAAGAAGACTTTTAAGAGGACATTCAGAAGAAAAAATTGCATGTTTGTAGCTATTCAAAGAAGTGACTACTAATTAGGCCAATCCAAAAGTTCATGGAAATTTTTCGATTTTTTGTATCGATCTAGCTCTTGTATGTAGCAGTGTAGCTTGAAACCAATTCTAAATACAGTTTTATTCACCAAGTTGGCTTGCTCAAGAAGGCAGTGAAAAAACTTTTGCGAGTTTTCCAGTATTCAAGGAATTGTTCAATGGTGGTTACTTTTAAAACAACAAGCTAACAAACAATGGGTAAAAACACTATCAACACACTCAAAACTAGCCTGTTGGTGGGTTATTTTATATTCTGAAAAAAAACCATCATGTTAGTTTAAGTTTACTTTAAGACAAAAAAGCAAAAGCTGCTCAGCCAAAAGAACTACTGGACTGGTCTTCTGCTATGCTGCACAGAATAAAAAGTTTTGGTTTAAAAGCTAGATGTCGTGGGGCTAGGCCTACTGCTTTGGTGTATTCATTATAATGAAGCTCTGAGATCCAGCATAGCTATGAAAAATCACTCTAGGATTTACAGCCTTAGCTGTCTAGATCCAAATTAACTTGGCTAGCCTAGGGCTATCGCGAATCTAACTTTGCCAACAACCAAGGCCTACTCTTTGGACTGATAAATAGGCGCTAAACCATACAAATGAACTATTTATATTATTTTCTAGCAAACTGCGATCGTAAAAATCAAATCAGTGAATTAGTTGGTTATCTTACTACAGCCTGCAAGCAAGCGCTGTTACGCAACTGCTCGCGAAGGTTGCGAGCGGTCGCAACCTTTCGCGAGCTGTCGATGACGTCAAATTTTGGTTGCTTTGCGTCGCTTCGCGTTGCTTCGCGTCCAGTCTAAACGCACCCTCAGGGTGCGTTTACACTGGACGCGAAGCAACGCGAAGCGAACGTTGGCGACCTTCGCGAGTGGTCGATTACGTCACTCGCGAAGGTTGCCAATCTTCGCGAGTGGTTGCTAATCTTCGCGACTGGTCGCTTCATAGGCTAATTTTAATAACTTACTTTTAAAATGTATTCAATGAGCAGAAAGCTTTGTGTACTTTATTATTGAAGCGCTATTATAGTAATCACAGGTTCTGTTTCGTCATAGCGCGCTGGAATTACCGGTAAAACGAAGATTGAGTTTATATTATGTTATCACGCAATAACCGTGAAGAAGAGTCTAGAGTAATAGCTCAGGTAACAAAACAATCTTGAGAAAAAAATTTGTGAAGTTTAAGTGAAAAACGAAGTACAGTAGATTGAATTTGGAAATGAAAAGACAAGTCATTTCTTCAAAAACGTAGTAGTACTTAGCCCATTTACTAGCTATCAATGATTTGTTTAGATCCTTCCACTGAAAACTTGCCCTAATCTGTTTTGACGATGACAGTTCTGGGTTTTAATGCAGAAACGCAAAAAGCTGAAAGCAGATGTCAAAAGTTCTCTTTAGGTGTTTACTCAGTTAACAAATCCTTAAGCGCTTTCACCATCCATGTCTCATTATGGTAGTGGTAGATCTATCGGTATCTTGTAGAGTGTAAACCAATAGGCTAGTCTACAGGTTCATTTAAATCATTAACTATGTTGTTTTTTTGATGTGATTTTTCTTTTTCAGGCAAGCATGTCATGATACCTGTAGTAAGCTTAAACAGTTGTTTGTATGTGTTATTTAGTGCTGTTTATGAAGACTCCCAATGTTAACGCTATGAGTGAAACTGAAAGCTGGATTTGTAATCAGTTATGTAGTAGAGTTTTTGCTTATTGTGCAATGGATTGCTGTGTTGATTTGCTGGAGAAAGCAAAAACACATTGCAGTTTTTGCATGATTTGACACTATCATCGAAGGACAAGAATTTAGCACAGTGATACCTGATACCAGCAGTTGCTTTGAGGAAAAGTCAGCCTCTAAAACTAAGTATGGTGTTTTATTCGCTAGCGGAGCGCTTATCGATGTTTAGTGCGAAGTTAAATGCTATCGAGAGCATTTTAATAGTTTGCATTTTCTTGCGGTACCAGTAGGCTACGTTGCGACGGTTGCGTTTACCTCAAAGAGCTTCGCTTTAAACCACCGTTTGTAAGATACAGACAAATTTATAGCAGTAAGGTCAAGCCCCCTCTAAGCATGTTTTTGGTTATGTCCCTGATAAAAAAAAACATTTAGATTTTTTCATTTGAAAATTGTTACTCAAGCATCTGAATGAAAGTGTTGTTAGTTCTCACATTTTTATGTAACTGACGCTTCCTTCCCCAGTCCAATTATTTTTATTATAAATGCTGTATCAAGTTTTTTGTTTAGTTTAGAGAATGGAACAATAGTAATGAACTTGCTTGGCGGGTACTTCTCTACCAATAATAGTCACCTCAGCAAAAAAACAGAACTCACTTTCTACTGGTTAGATATATATTGGCTTTCTAGTTCATCTAAATACACTGACTGCAATTGCAATGATTGAACTTCAGACTTAAAATTGTTTACTTTGTCACTTTATTCACCATGTAAAGCAGTAAAAATTTTAAGAGACAGTAAAAATGTTTTGAAATTCACAAACAATTAAATTCAGATATTACACAAACACACAGTAAATGAATATTTAACACACTTGACACTTCTATTTCCATCAATTAGGACTGGAGTGAAAAATCACTACCAGACTACAATATTCATGATTATAAAACTTGGTGTATTCCAAAACCATTGCTTCCAGTTCAACTTGATCACGGTCACAAACCTTCAGAAACAAGAAGACTTTTAAGAGGACATTCAGAAGAAAAAATTGCATGTTTGTAGCTATTCAAAGAAGTGACTACTAATTAGGCCAATCCAAAAGTTCATGGAAATTTTTCGATTTTTTGTATCGATCTAGCTCTTGTATGTAGCAGTGTAGCTTGAAACCAATTCTAAATACAGTTTTATTCACCAAGTTGGCTTGCTCAAGAAGGCAGTGAAAAAACTTTTGCGAGTTTTCCAGTATTCAAGGAATTGTTCAATGGTGGTTACTTTTAAAACAACAAGCTAACAAACAATGGGTAAAAACACTATCAACACACTCAAAACTAGCCTGTTGGTGGGTTATTTTATATTCTGAAAAAAAACCATCATGTTAGTTTAAGTTTACTTTAAGACAAAAAAGCAAAAGCTGCTCAGCCAAAAGAACTACTGGACTGGTCTTCTGCTATGCTGCACAGAATAAAAAGTTTTGGTTTAAAAGCTAGATGTCGTGGGGCTAGGCCTACTGCTTTGGTGTATTCATTATAATGAAGCTCTGAGATCCAGCATAGCTATGAAAAATCACTCTAGGATTTACAGCCTTAGCTGTCTAGATCCAAATTAACTTGGCTAGCCTAGGGCTATCGCGAATCTAACTTTGCCAACAACCAAGGCCTACTCTTTGGACTGATAAATAGGCGCTAAACCATACAAATGAACTATTTATATTATTTTCTAGCAAACTGCGATCGTAAAAATCAAATCAGTGAATTAATTAGTTGGTTATCTTACTACTGCCTGCAAGCAAGCGCTGTTGCGCAACTGCTCGCGAAGGTTGCGAGCGGTCGCAACCTTTCGCGAGCTGTCGATGACGTCAAATTTTGGTTGCTTTGCGTCGCTTCGCGTTGCTTCGCGTCCAGTCTAAACGCACCCTTAGCGAGCGAGAATGACGTTTCGGAGCTCGCGATGCAAAACGTGCGGAAATAACTTGAAAATATTTCGTTTGATAGCGCCTCTTAAAAAAATCTCGCAGTTACTGCGAGCAAGAAAATTTTGTAATGCGGGTTCTGCAATCTTAAAACGTGCTTACAAGCACTTGGAATGTACGTAACTGCACATGTGCACTTCTAGACTTTATGACTGCACGTGCACTTGAGCTGTGCACATCATTTATTCATCAGTGAACGAGCAAATGTGCAGTGCACCTCAAAAAAGTGCATCTAAATAAGTCTATCTATTTATACAGGAAGACAAAAGTAATTAAGACCTACCGGTAGCACTACTCTTTACAAAAGTTTGTCGAGCCACTAAGCAGACGAATTCAATTAAAATGACACCCCGGCTTCTAAAGCAAGTCACAAAATTCGGTGCTTTTTGTTTTTGTTTCAACGTCCAGAATATCGGTATTCTTGTTATCTCTAAACGATTTCGATTACTACATGCACGGACTAAAATTCCAGCATACTTTTAGTTTGTTAATCCCTCTCTTGTATAATTTTCGCTTTTGACTCAGCCTAAAGGCAGTTGTAAAAAAAAATCCAAAAAGTCCTAATTAGTTACCGTAGGGCTTATGCACTCACAGACGTACTGGTATCTCCGACACACACTCGCTACCAGTATTGTAGACAGAACTCGCTGCCAATAGTCATTTTGTGCCATTCCTTTGGGCCAAGGCACAATGCAAAAAAATAAACATAAAACGTTAAAATCAGTGTTTTTAAACTGCATCAAAAGAATTGACTAATTGGCTTTATTTCGAAATGTTATAGGAACTTTATTTAATGGGAAACGGACTATAGCGAGTGCTATAAACAAAGTGCATCATCCATCTTGAAATGAGACCAAAACAAAAATCAAAAACGCATCAAGTTAGCAAAGTTGAAAAGCACGATTTCAGATTGTTAATTCTGATCACAAATCAGTGATGCCAGCAAGGGCTCTTTAAAAGTCATCAGATTTTCAAAGAAAAAATATCCGATTGAATTAAAACCACAAAACCGGTCTTTCGCAGCAAATTGCCAAAAGAAACATCCATGAATAAAGGTGAAACTGCGGAAATCACTTCCCTTCAATATATTTTTCTCGGAGGGATTGCGTCAAAACCTTTTTTTCTCTTTGAAGATTATCTCTTCCGACCGTTTTTTTTACAGTGGAAGCGGGTGGAGACCTTTTTTAAGCTGTTTGACGAATGAAATAGGGTGAATCCTGCATTCTATAACTTTATTTTATTCAAGCACATCAAATTTTCATCAAAATCATCAGATTTGCTCCTGAAAGCAAATTACATCAGATTTCCATCAAAAACATTGGACATCAGATTGGATGTCAAAAACATCAGATGTGATGTAAAAGCATCAAAGTTGTAAAAAAATCACGATCACAACCTGAAAGAGCGCCGGCGGTTCGAGATCTGTAAACTTAAGACTTTATTCGGTAAACTGTGGATCGTTTTGCAGCGGTAGCAGCGTCGAAAGCAGACGTAGTGTACCAATGTAGCTAGTTGTATTTCCCACCTGCCAGTCGTCGACGGTGATCGTTGAGCAATATATTTGCCCAAAACTAAAACTTATCTTCACGAAATTTCAGCTTTCTACGATTTGTCGTTTCTCAGATATGTTATTTCACCATTAAAAACGTCTCTCCTGCAGTATTTCCAGTTAAAATAAAACATTTCACAAATTGGACTGCTGTATAACTTTTCTAAGTAGTTTTTTTATCAGCCCTTACTCATTGCTGAAGCCTTGCCAAAACGTTTCTAAAAGCTGTTACTGCTCCTTTTATAGATAAGTTCAGAAAAGGGTAAATTTTAAGTGGCGACTCTGCACAAATGAAAAATAAATCACTAAAGTGATATCAATGCCATTCGTTGGTTAATGGATATGGGGCCGATCCTTTCGCAAACGTCGTTTGCAGAATCGGACATATCTCAGGGCTAGAATATTTTGAGGAAACAAGCGTAGTCCTCTTTCTGTCTGCTCGGTTGGCGTCAACACAGATCCATTTGGCTGCGTAGCATTGGCTTGATCCTCTGCAGTTGATATTTTCCTGAATAATTATCTGCGAACAGGGCCTTCGAGAGGGGGGTTCAGGGGGTACATCGTACCCGGGCCTAGGGGGGCCCGGGCTCAAAGGGCCCGGAAGAGTTCAGGTTTCCGCGTTAAGTTTTGGTTTCGTACCATAACACCGTTATCAAACTTGCCTACAGCAAAAATATCAGTCAGCCTATTCAGTTCTGGTAATTGATCGCTATTTTTGCTACACAGCCTTTAGGGCATCCGATAGTGGCAGATTTGATTAAAAAAGAGGAAAATGTATCAAAAGCCATACACTTGCACCGAAATTAACGTTTTGTTACATTTCTCTGACTTGAGATCCCTAGTTTTACAGTATAACAATGTACGAGGGCCCACATTCCAGAGATTCAAAAGCATTTCAACCTCAGAGAGTGGAGTCAAAGTTGACATACTATACTACTATCATTAAGTAACTCACTCTATCTGTATGAGTTTAATAGGTATTTGGGTTTGTGAATTCTATGATTCCAGATGTCTTGTTAAAACTTTTATCAGTAAAATATTTGGATTTGCAGAATTAAAGTCATTATATTGTATAATATTGTGTCAATGTCATCATCCCCCACTTTACATACTTTCCTTCATGTATATCACGTTTTCTGCTTGTCAATTTAAGCAAGTTTGGTGCTGCGATGTTGATCAAATGCTGTATTTAACCCTCGAGAAACATAAAAAGTGCTAAAGCTTCAGGGGCGGGGGAGCTCACAGCGCTCCCCCAAACTCTCTAGCTGGATTTAAATCAATTTTATGTCTAGTTGTGTTTTTCATAGGTCCCAAATGTATGCGAATCAGAGATGGAAACCGGTCGGGTCGACCGGCCGGTCGGGTTGCCGGTCGGGTCGAGATTCTTCAACCGGCCGGTCAAGCCAGTTGAATAACCGGTCGAATTCTCCTTTCTTGCAACTAAAACACATCTAAGCAACAACCGAAATGTAATTATATATTTTATCACAAATAAAACTTTTTATAAAAAATCAGTATTAACAAACCACACCTTTCGAAAACACTTGTTGAATGGTTTCAAGCTGTCACTAGTATGCTGTGGCCATTAAGATATGCACATCCTGGGACGTATTTAGGGTGGGAGTATTGTGCCATGCCTCCCGAGTTTGGGCCACGGCACAAAGCAAAAAAGTGCAAAATATGCGTCAAAATCGCGTAATCAGATTCTAATACAGCATGCATGTGGAAGAGGCTTGCGCTACATGGCATTTTAGCATCATTTTAATCAGCTCAAGAGTAAAAGTGGCGCAGATTTCAGATTTTTTGCTACATGCTAAAATCTTGCCGCTTCAAAAAGCTTGTTTCAATTTAAATTTACCACTCTCTTCACTGGCAAGAAAGACACAGCTCTTATTTTTTTATATCTGACGAGCCATGGCTTGTTCTGAAGTAGCAGCATTTCTACAAACTTCTGGGGCACATTATATTTCGAATGTTTTCTAGCCAATGTCATAACAGTTTAGTGTTTTCGATGAAAATAACGGACGCGTTGCGTTCATCGGGATAGTTATTCATAACGACTTCGTACTACCGATGAGTTTATTTATTGGTTTGACGTTTCGCTTCCCAAACCGGGAAGCTTCTTCAGAACAATTTTCGGCAGTGCTGCCTTTGCAATTGCAAAAAGATAAATGAGAAAAAAATAACAGCAGAAGATAGGTAACAGCAAAAACATACAAACATCACAATACTTGTACTATTATACCCAAAATCATTAAAATAATGGAGCAATAACATTATATGACATTGAAAATTACACTAACAGCGTGAAAAAAAGGAATATTGAAAAATTTTGTCACTAACAAGGTGAAAAAAGGAATACTGAAAAATTATGTCACTAACAGGGTAACAACGTGAAAAAAATTAATAAAATGTGTAGCAACTAGGATATTTCACTAACAGTTTGAGAAAATATGAAAAGGATCTATTGCAAAACATTATGTACTGGAAAAGGTTTTTAGCTCCACAAAGATTTGTATTAATTGTTCCGTTCGTATTTAAATCTCTTTGGAGCTAAAAACCTTTTCCAGTACATAATGTTTTGCAATAGATCCTTTTCATATTTTCTCAAACTGTTAGTGAAATATCCTAGTTGCTACACATTTTATTAATTTTTTTCACGCTGTTGCCCTGTTAGTGACATAATTTTTCAGTATTCCTTTTTTCACCTTGTTAGTGACAAAATTTTTCAATATTCCTTTTTTTCACGCTGTTAGTGACGTAATTTTCAATGTCATATAATGTTATTGCTCCATTATTTTAATGATTTTGGGTATAATAGTACAAGTATTGTGATGTTTGTATGTTTTTGCTGTTACCTATCTTCTGCTGTTATTTTTTTCTCATTTATCTTTTTGCAATTGCAAAGGCAGCACTGCCGAAAAAAAGTTTAGCGTTTGCTGCTCGACAAATTGCAAATAATCGATGCAATGCTGCTCGACAAAATGCTGCTCGACAAATTGCAAATGCTCGACAAAATGCTCGACAAGTCACCAATAGCTAAAAAATTGTAATTTTATTTTTTGGCCTTTCGCAAAATACATTAGAAAGAACGTCTAATAATTTAGCTTTTACCTTCAAGTACTTTTTATGCTTATTTTGTGCACGTTTTGCGCTGCTCAGAACAGGGCATTCAAACCGAAACTTAACCAAAAAAGGTCTTAAAATTGAGTTATTTTTGCAAAAAACGCAAATTTTTTTGCGTTTTTTTTCTGAGACCCCCGTCCAAAGTCACAAATTTTAACACCTCACCCATGCCCTCCCTTTTGAAAATTTTTCATTAGATACATTGAACAGTGAACAAAAACCTTCTGTAAAAAACCGGTCGACCGGGCCAGTCAGAAACCGGTCGACCGGCCGGTCAACCGGCGATGATTTTGAAATTTACCGGTCGGGTCGGGTCGAGAAAATCCTGACCGGTTCCATCTTTGATGCGAATATCGTTATCCCCTCACTTTTAAATGAAGATCTACACCCATCGGACAAAAAATTATTTAACGGCATGGGCTCCAAGCAGGCTTGGGGGCCCAATAAGATTTAAGGGCCCGGTATCAACCTTCGTACCCTCTGGAAAATTTTCTCTCTGAGTCCCTGTCTGTGAACCTTACAAACATTGCGAATCTAAAAACACAACCAGTTTTGTGAACGTGAAATATGCAGTGTTAGTTGTAAAATTTGCAAGCAATCTGAGTGCTGGGGAAAAGAAAAGAATGTTTTTTGTTTTTCAAAGCTGCATTAATGTTGCAGGCTTGCAGCATACAACCAAACTTAAAATATATAAAATTAAGTTTCTAGTATGATATGAAACATTAAAATACAATGCAAGCTAGGAATGGAAGTAGCGAAGAACCATCTGCAATGAGGTCATTGAGTCAAGCTTCGGGCAGAGCGATATTTATTTGTTGACGCGGAATTTTTGAATGGTTGTTCGAGAATCCGTTTAAATCCATTCTCCTTTTATGCCAAATGCCAAATCTATTTCATATTTACGTCTTTGAATGCAAGCCAATCATCCGTTGAGTAAAAAAGATTCAATTGCACAAGCAAATTTTAGGTGTAAAATTATGAGGCCAAATTCATACTACCTAAGTAAAAAACGAACATAAGCGGAAAATTCATGAACTATTTTAAACCGATACTTTGTAAACCAATGTCCAAATCCCCAAACTTTTTATGATAATGTCTGAAATTTCATACTGTAATTAAGGCTTATCATAATTATAATACTCCACTTCTCTCTTTGTAACTCCAAAAGTTTTAAAGCTTTTCATTGATCAGACCGTGGACTTTTTATTAGGAGACTGAAACTTGACAGTTTTCGCGTGTTTTCTTCACGGTTCATTTGCTATAAAACATATCGATTCGTCCAACTAGGGTGACTTTTTTCTTCACGGTTCACTTGTTCTACAAATATGTCCAATCAAATCAGTCGAATACGCGTGACCGCAAAAAACCTTCGCCACAAGTACAAAACTTTTTTTCTTCAATGGTCTTCTCTTTTTTCTCCGCGCGTCAGTTTCTAGTCTGCTAAATAATCTATGATACACCCGACGCTCATGTTGCATGTTCTTTTGCTTTGACTTGCCAATTTGCGACTAATGAGAGCAAAGTTTCAGACTTTTGCTTATAACTCAAGAAAGTTTTGGTCTAGCTTCATAGAATTGGTACAGTAGTTTGAAATTAACAAGATGCTTGTTGGCACCAAATTTCGAGGCAATAGGTGACGTGACTTTGGTTTTGGGCTCAAAAACCGACCCGAAAGTATGGCGTAAGACCCAATCTCGTTAAATAGAGGTTGAAGTACAGAAAAAATAATTCACCCTGAAATCCCAAAATGGGTCCGCAAAACTCAAATTTTGAACCGTTTAAAGCAGAGAGCTAATTTTTTTTATATCAGTAGATATGTTAGAAGCAAATATTTTGACATATATAGTTTTGGGGTGTTACCTACCGCGATCTCCTCCCCGCAAAATCAATTTTTTGAACTGCCTAAGCCGGAGACTAGAAAGCTAATTGTTTTCTAATATTAATAAATAGTTTATTGGTGGTACAAAACTTGAGAATTGTTTTGATTAAAATGTTCATGTCTTTGAAGCAGCTTTTCGTCTGACAATAGTCAAGAAGAATCGTCAGAATGAAGAGCGCAGAAAAACGAGCGGCTATTTATGGGAAAAAGCTGAGCAGTGATTGGTGGGAAAAAGACCAAAGAGAGAGCGTCATTGGTGCATAACCTTTGTAAACTGTACACGAACTATAAATGAACTGCCGACAAAAAGATTTCGTGTACAACTTAAAGATTGTGCACCAATGACGCTCTCTCAGTGATCTTTTTCCAGCCTATCACGGGTTGGCTTTTTCCCATAAATAGCCGCTCGTTTCCCTCCGTTGTCTATTCTGACGATTCTTCTTGACAACTGTCAGACGAAAAACTGTTTCCAAGGCTTGAACATTATAATTAAAGCTATTAATAAATGCTTGAGAGACAAATAGCTTTGGGGTGCCACTCGTTTAGATCTCCCGTGTCTCTAACAGTTGATATTTTAATGGTTTAAGTTAGAATGATGTTTTTTATTAGGTCCGGTCACTATGTGGTTGAAAATATATTTTGGCGCTGTTAGGGATTTCAGCCTCCTTTGAACCCCAAAAGGAAGTATTTTTGAATTGCTCTCTACACAGGGAAACAAAAAGTTTCTTTGAAAATCTAATTATTCATTCAACAAGCGTGGGTTGTTCATTGTCGCTCAGAGCTTGTCCTATCTACAGTAGTATTTTGCAAATAATAGTTTCTACGAGAATGTAGCTTTGAAAGAGGAAAATAAGTGGTTACTAATTCTACAGATTACCAAAAGCAGAAAAAATACAAAAAAATCAAAACTTTACTATCATTCATAGCAAAAACAAAAGCTTTAAACATTTGGCAATAAGTAGAATTAAAGTTAACCCAATAGCCCAATCGTTTCTCCCAAACGTGGTGGCAATAAAATTTTCTTTAGAAAGATCAAAAAGTGATGCTCGCCCATAGATCTCCATCTATGATACATCCTTCAAAATGCTTCATTTTTTGTCACTGCCGCTGCTGTTGGAACTGTTTTTTCACAGAAAAAATATTATAGTTTTTAAAGCAGCTCATTCTTATGAAAAGCTTCGTTAGACGCTTGGAGTCTGCTGGGCCGCTTGTGCGTAAAATCGTGAGCTTACAAGGGCATCTATAGTTTTTTTTAACCAAATGGCAACTAAAACGCTGGTAATAAGTTATGCCGGGCGCAGTGGCGTCGCTACGGGGGGACGGGATGGGGGGGGACGGCCCGCCGCGGGTGTCACCATTTTGGGTGACACTATACTATGTGAAACCATAACTCTACCGATTTGTGGTGAATACCTTACTTTTTTCACCTTGTTTGGTTGTCCCCATCCTCATTTGGACTAAAAACCCCCTGATTTTTAGGGGAAGACTTTTTTTTTGGTCTTCACGTACTTTTGGACGGAAAGCCCACTTATTTTGCAGCGAAGACCTTTTTTTTTGGTCTTCACCTATTTTTGGTACGAAAAAGGGTGCCACCACGAAATCCCTCCCCGGGTGCCACCATTTTTAGCAACGCCTCTAGCCGAGCGTACCGAATTTTTGGTTAAAATAAACTAAGTAAGGATACGTTCGAACTCGCATTGTTTTTATGTCGAGAGTAGACCGTGCGTCGAATGGCAATTGAGTGAATTGACAACGACATCACGCGGGCAATTGCATTTTACAAGGCAAAGCACTTTCTCAAATTTTCTTTTTTCGTTTTTGCTTGATGTTGGATTTGCTTCACTGCACATGCTTTCAGGTATGCGAGCGAGCATACAAACCCGAAAGCTTTAGTCAGTGAAATACAACTACAGCGTAAGAGGCAATAATAGCAGAAAAACTTAAATTGATAAAAACGTTGCAACGCAAGAAATAAAGAGCAAAAACGTTAGGGTATTCTTTCAGCTGCTTGCTTAATTACAAATTAAATTAAGATAAGTATTTCTCTTTTATTCTATCTTAAAAATTGTCCGGTAACAGTCACGCTCTAAGCCAAACATCTTTAAGGAAAAGATAAGTTTCCAAAAGGCATGGTAGTGGCACGTGTGTTAGATTTGTACGTTGGTAGATACGTCTGTCAGCATCACATATTTATTTACCGTATTTCAGCTACCGACAATCGTATATAGTAAGATAATAGAGTAGATATTGATGGTAAAAACCTGTAAGTTGGTCGAGCGGTAACGTGTTCGTCTCTGGAGCTGGAGTCTGTAAATGTCGGGCCGGTCAAATCGGATATACAGAGTTGCCAACGGCTCGTCACCGCTGCGATTTTTCTTTGAAAGAAGCTGTGTTGCCCGGGCGCAATGACACGGAGATGGCCCCCGCAAACTACTTGCACGCTTCGGCATATTACAGTGAGTATAATGAAAGATTTGATTTGGTGGTAATGCTAGATTGGTGCAATATACTGTTTTTATAGCGCTGGGTTTATTCAAAGCTCAGAATTTTTAATTAAATTTTCGAATTACTAAATTTTTTTTTTTTTTTTGATCACTTTAAAAAGCGTTAAATCATTTTTGGTTGGGTTCTAACTTTTTTGAAACCACTGATAGAGTAAAGGTTGAAAAATATTATCAACAACATGCTTTTGGCCACAATTTTGGCCCGAAAAACCAGGCAGGAAAAACTTTGAAAGACATATTTCTACAACAAAATAATGATACACCAATGCGATCCCATTAAATTGCAAATAAAAGTTTATGCCCTGCAGAGTTTCCGTTGTGTTATTTTTTGGTCCCATGTGCCCATAGTTCAATGGATATTAGATGCATGTATGAATGTAATTGCAGGGGCTTTTGTTGCTGGATTTGTGGATTAATAGCTAGAAGTGCCAAAATTATGGCCCACTGTGCTCTGCGGTTCTTTTAATTCGGCACCTGGCTATTTTGGTAAGCATTTTAATGTGCACCCTTCGTGAAGTGACAATCCTACAGAAAGGGTGTTTTAAGTTAATCGGCAGACGTCCTTGCTCTTTGAAAAAAAAAAACTCAAAACTATTCCGAATCGGTGTGGGAGAAAACATGAGTCGTAGTTTGTAGATCACAATACAATCAAATGTAAGTAAGATTCAAACAAGAATATGTATGAATTAGGCTACTGCTTTAACATTTCGTATATTCTGTACTAAGTGTACCGATCTTGAATAGCCGCGAACTCGATGCCAAATGTGCTGCATGTTTTTGGTTGTTGAGGGAATGGGTTGAATCCCATATGTTTATATACATATTTTTTGACGGCCAGAGTCAGATTTACAGTATTGTAATTAATATCTTTACTTTCTATGACCAGGGACTACTAAAACCACCAAAACCACCAACACCAAAAACAAGCGATGCAAAAAAACTGTCCCCTACCAATTATAGCATCCAGTTTGGCAGCTTTTTTGGCTTCTGCTCTGGTATATAATTAAATAATGTCCGTTTTGATGGTACGTTTTTTGTTCAAAGCTTTTCGCAGGTTTGTCTCGATACGATTTACGTATTTGATTAGCTGATCAGAATATTTTTTTAGTTGAGTTCTTTGAATAATCTCTCCTAGATATGAAGCTTTCACTTGCCCATTTTATTTTAGAATGCTGATGGCCCAAATCGGTGCCAAAATCGATTTCTTTTTATTTCCTTTTGGTTTAATTTTAGCTGAATATTTGTTATTTATATCTTATTTTCTATATTATATATCTTTATCTAACAAGTTTTTATTTTAGCAAGATCTAACCACTACTAGTTACTCTAACGGTAAAAGCATAGCACTTTTGGAATATTGAAAAACTGTTTCGATTGTTTATTGCTATGATTTAAAGTGGAAATCCGTGATGACAGTGCTGAGTTTGTGCTTGAATACGATGAAAGAGTTACACTACATTTTTCCGGCCGCAATACTCGTGTGATTGCATGGGTTCCCATCGGCGGTTGTTTAGCCGACGATCGGTCGTTGGCTTGGTTGTAGGTATTGTGCTGGGTTTCAATTTGGCATCATGGATCGCGGTACCGGTTCCGAGTCATACCGATATCGAAATCGAGTTAATTGCAAATGCTCGAGGAATGGATTATCAGCAGTTCCGCCTCGGGGTAGCGCGGGTTCGAAGAAATCACAAGATCGCGATTGCGAAATCCGGAAAAGATTGTGACCACGAAGTTATCGAATATAGAGATGATGGTGTCCAAGCAAGAGGATCTCGTAGGAAAGAGCAAGAACTCGATTTGAGTCCGGGTCACCAAAAAGCGGTAATGGAAGACTTCGAGAATGAAGATAATCAAGAATTCGGTGACAATTTTAATGAGTTTGATTTGGAAGAAGAACGAAGAAAACGACAAAAGGAGTTGGAAAAGTTTTATGAAAGTGATGAGGTGGAGGATGAAGGACAACTGGGTGAAGAAAACGAGATGCTGGAGGACTTTCAGTATCCTGTCAACGTCAAAAAATACGTCGACTATGAGACAGAGATGACGTCGCAAACTGCGATGCGTAAAAAACGATTGGAGAACAACTTCCGAAACCAGAATATGCGGTTTGATCTGAACCGTGAAGATAATGTAGGAAAGACCAAGGTAATTCATGACAACAAGCATTTCATCTACGTCGGCGTTCTTACTGCGCAAAAGTACTTGCAAACTCGAGGCCGAGCCATTATGGACACATGGGCCAAAAAAGTACCAGGCACTGTAGAGTTTTATGTGGGTGAGGGAGTGGAGAACGTAGAAGATGGAAGCGAACCTTTGCCACTTGTCAAATTGAAAACAGTCAAAGATGATGCCTATCCTCCTCAGAAGAAATCATTTTTGCTGTTGAAAACTATGCACGACATCTATTTAAATTCGGGGTAAGCAAGATAGAATAATTAGTTGAAATTATATTATTAAATTGCTGCCATTTACATTGAAACCAAACTGAAACAATGCAACATTTAGTTCAAATCTAAAATAGATTTTGTAATACCTTCACTGTTTTATGCCAAAGTGCGTAACAAGTTGGCGTGACCGATCTCCGAGTTACTATGCCTACGAGCAATACAATTCAAAGAAACGTCGCTGCGGTGGCGAGCCATTGGCAATGCTGCATCCGGTTTGACCGGCGAATGGCCTGAGATATGAACCTCAAACCACTCGCTCCAGAGATGAACGCGTTACCGCTCTACTAGCGGGTTAATTCGTTAAAAATAAATCATCAATTTGTTGCGCTTTCACTAAAAGTAAATTTTTTATTAATAGCAAAACAGAATCATAGTTGCAAAACTGAATCACAGTAGCAAAACTGAACCACGGTATAACACTAAATCATAGTATACCACAATTTTTTTGAAATTTTTAGCTTCATTTTCAAAAGCTATTCATTGATTGGTGCAATAAAACAATTTCAACAACAAAACTTACGATTTGTCAAGACCGAGCTTTTAAAGTTTATTTATATGTCAATCTCAATGCATCGTAATCTCTTCGGCAGCAAATTAATATACTGTAACGAGGAAGTTTTATTGATTTGGTAATTAGTTTATTGCCCTTCATTACCTCTTCCAAACTATTGATCTTCTTAGTTTTGTGCTTTTACACCCGTAATTGTCTGGAATTCATTGCTCACTGCTCAAGACAAAATTTGTCTGTGGGTGAAAGGCCATGTTGTTAAATTTTCAATTGATGTTTAGCATTTCCTTCCACAAGTCTGTTTTATAAATTTAAAGTTTTTTGCTCTTACTTTTGACTCATTCCCGTATTTGTATTTCATTTTCATTTTTGCAAAACCTTAAAAGTCCACGAAAACTGAAACGAGAAAAGAAAAACAGTATATTGGCCAAACACTGGGATTTCGCTCGGGAAAAAAAAGGTGAAGACCAAAAATAATAAAAAGGGTCTTCAACTGCTCCTGGTCGGGAATAGTGGTGAGGGCGAAAATTTTGCCACGCCATCTTTCGTGCTTGACTGCTGGCGATAACTTTGGTAGTAGCCCAAAATCGCATGCTCAACGCAAGCCGCACATGGGTGATCCTCGTTTATAGTGGCACAAGCCAGCACTGAATATCTTTTGAGCTTTTTTCAAAGTCTTTCGTGTGGTAGGGTCATGGCGATTGGCACTTGTGAGCTAAACTCAGAGCACTGATATAGGTTATTGTAGTTAAAACTAGATGGGAGCTTGCTGAAAAGCAATCTCAGTGAATGACCCATGCATGTTAAACAATGAGATTCTCAAATAATTTTTTTTTTCGCATTCCCGTTAAGAAATCAATTAGAAATATCTTCTAGGAAAACAGGGTTTGGAATTTTAAACATTGTCAATATATATATTTAATTGACAACTTAGCGACTGATTATAATAAAAAAAAACATCCTATCCAAGCCTAAGACGTTGGAACTATGTCAAAATATTTGTCTCTTAAACAACTGTTGATATCAAAAAACCTAACGCCCTTTCAAAAATTGATTTTTGGGTGGTAATCTCGAATTATGTAAAATATTTGTCTCTTAAATATCTACTGATATGAAAAAACTGGCACCCAAAGTTAAGCCGTTTAAAGACTTGATTTTTGGGGGTCCCCGGGGGGGTGGTACCCCCAAACTATGTCAAAATATTTGTCTGTTAAATATCTACTGTTAGACAGTCAAAACAAACACTGGCACCCTAGGATAAGCCATTCAAACAATTGATTTTTGAGGGGTCTATTTGGGGGTTCTTGGGGGGTGTGGTACATCCAAACTATATCAAAATATTTGTCTGTTAAATATTCACTGATATCAAACAGCACTGGCACCCTTGAGTTGTTCAAAAAATTTTGATTTTTGAGGGGTCCCCGGGAGGATGGGACCCCCAACCAATAGCAAAATATTTGTCTGTTAAATATCTACTGCTATCAAAAAAAAACTAGCGCCCTAGCTTGAGCCGTTAAAAAAATTGATTTTTGGGGCCCCATTTTGGGGTTGGCCCAAAAAAATTTCCAGAGACAAAATTGCGTTTGCAGCTCAACAACTTTATTCAAAAATTAGATCTCGATGTTTTGTGGTTTAGGAGAAGAAAATCGTACAAAATTTAGGAAGAAAAAAAAAAAAAAAAGGAAAAAAACGATAAAAAAAAAAAAAGAAAAAACCTCATCTCTGCCAAAACCGGGTTGGTAGGGATAAAAGGGTATCTTGAGATATATAACGGCTTTTTACGCCAAATTTTTGGGGCGATTTTCGGGTTCTTAAACTAAAGTCATACGACTAATTGCCTCGAAATTTCGTACAAACATGCAACTCATTAATCTCAAACTGCTGTTGAAATTCCAAGTAGCTAGAACTAACCGTTTTCTAATTATAAGCAAAATCTGAAATCTCACTCACGTTAGTTGGAAAATGGCCGAGTAAACCAAAGAAAGAAAAGAAATAAGTAAAAGAAAGCCGAGTAAAAGAAACACGCGACGCGAGCGTCGGTCGTTCCTATTACATTTTATTCACCAAGTTGCCTTGGCCAGGAGACAGCGAAGAGACCTTTCAGTCTTTGAGTCGAGCTGCCACCTGTTCACTTGTCTACCACATAGGGTAGAGACTTCACACTCTCCTTTTAATTGCTGAACGTCAAGCAGGGAAGATATGAATACCAATTTTTATAGTCTTTAGTTTGACCCGATTGGGAATTGAACCCAAGTCTATCTTTTCAGAAGCAGACGCTCTATCCACCCGACCACTGATCAGTTTATGCAGTGCGCTTATGTTTCGGTTGGGTTTTCACAATCTCCTTTTATACCCTTGTGGTGCAGAAAAACAAACTATGGATCATTTCATCAACCACTGCAGTACCAAACACCTACCGGACCGTGACTTTTATACGCTGCCAATTATGCGCTGGGACTTTTACGCACCTGGACTTTTAGGCGCCGGGACTTTAGATGCCAGAGGTAAAAAAAAATTTTTCAAAAAAAAATTTTAATTCAAAAAAAGTATTTTCCCAAAAAAAATTTTCTGTTTGAAATAAGTGTTTTGTTTTTTTCAAAAAAACGTTTTTTTTAAATGTTTTTGAAATTTTTTTAAATAAAAACTGTTTCCAAAAAAAAAAAAGTTTTTCAAACAAAAAAGTTTCATTTTGATCAAAAATGTTGATATCTTCGAAGCTTTTCGTATGACACTTGTCTAGAAGAATCGTCAGAATAGAGATCGCAGGAAAAGGAGCGGCAATAGAAAAAGCCGAGCAGTGATTGGCGGGAAAAGAATCAATGAGAGAACGTCATTTGTGTACGTACAATCTTTAAGCTGTTGACGAATTCTTTTTGTCGGCAGAAGAGCGGGGTTAGAAGTTTTGATAAAAATGACTTCAAAAGCAGATAGATTGGAAGGAGAGCGGAAAAAAGTTTTACAAAAAAATTGATTTCTTATTGCATTTTTTCAAAATTAAAAATGTTTTACGCTACAAGCTAATCCGGACGCATGTTTTACGCTACACGTTTTACGCTACAATTAATCCGGACGCATGCAATCTCCAGCCCGCGGTCACAAACTTTGGGCGCACGGGCACGATTTGCTTGCGTAATATTGGCACACTCAGCAACAAAAACAAATATTTTGCTAATATAACGCAGTTTCTAACGCTTTGCTATATTTACTTTTCACTAAATAATTACTTTAGTTGTTATTAATCACTTAAGATGTTGTTTTAGGGTCGTAATTTGATCCTAAACGATATTTACCAATCAATTGAAAATTTTGCATTTGTCTCACCTACAATATTGCTGACAGAAACATTGGATAACTAATGTGCATTTAATACGTCCATGGATATTGAATAATGGATATAATATACCCGACCAAAAACTTCTGAACAGAGCAGAGCTTGACACTAACAAGAGACAGGCTACGGCCATTTAGTGAAAAAAGTCGCCATTGTTTGAAAAAAAGTACTAGGCCAAATGCACTTTTGCAAAAAAAAGCAAACAAATCCACCGTTTGAAGATGCCCCGCAGTTTTGAAGATTTCTAACCCCGCTCTCTGCTGACAAAAAGAATTCGTCAACAGCTTAAAGATTGTACGTACACAAATGACGCTCTCTCATTGATTCTTTTCCCGCCAATCACTGCTCGGCTTTTTCTATTGCCGCTCCTTTTCCTGCGATCTCTATTCTGACGATTCTTCTAGACAAGTGTCATACGAAAAGCTTCGAAGATATCAACATTTTAATCAAAATGAAACTTTTTTGTTTGAAAAACTTTTTTTTTGGAAACAGTTTTTATTTAAAAAAATTTCAAAAACATTTAAAAAAAACATTTTTTTGAAAAAAAATTTTTGAAATTTTTTTTACCTCTGGTACCTAAAAGTCCCGGCGCCTAAAAGTCCAGGCGCACAATCGGCGGCGCTAACGTCCCGCGCGTAAACGTCCGTGCGTAAAAGTACTAGACTAAACACCGGCTGCCAAATAGACTTGAAAAAATACGATTGTCCTATGAACAATATCCTGGTTGATCCTGATTGATGCAGGAAGCTCCTTCTATGCTAAATACTCGCATAATAAACGAAAACGTCATGCGCAAGAAGAAGCAACTAAGCTCCTTGTATTGGTGCAGGTATCAATGGTTTGTTAGGGCAGATGACGACGCCTACATCAAGACCGCCAAGTTGGAGAAATTTTTGAGGAACTTAAATAGCAGCGAGCCCATATTTCTTGGACAAACTGGTCTCGGTAACGCAGAGGTAAGTTGTATTTTGCCTGGCACCAGAGCTTTTATGAATAGCCGGTGGGCAAAAGGTGGTCAGATAATTATGCTATCTAATTACAGTTTAGAATATAATGTGGTGCTAAATCGTTCGTAATTCAGTAGATTTTTCTTTAACCAAGCAGTTGTCATTGTTACAATTTAGTTTCAAGCAAGCTACAAATGAATGAGTCTTGTAGAGTTTAAACAGTAAATTTAACAACTTTGACAGCGTGGTTATACTAGAATTTGATGGTGTTTGCTTGCTAATTAATGATCTTCATTGCACTAATATGTTGTAAAATCTAAAAGGCTTTCATGTCAGTTTCAAAGTAAAAAGTCTTGCACTTGCATTTCCATGCATGTTGTTTGCAGTTAGTGCTTTTTTCATTAAATCAATCAAATCTTTTATTACTTGCTGTATTACGCCGAGGCGGGGCCCATCTCCGAATCATTGCGCCTGCGGGCAAAACAGCTTCATACGAAAAAATGTAGCAGCAGTGGCAAGCCGTCGGTAGCACTTTATCCGCTTTGACCGGCCCAAAATTTAAACCTCAGCCCCTCCGCTCCTGAAACGAACGTGTTACCGCTCGACCATCTAGCCGGTGTGCTTTATTGCAGCACTAGCATTTACTACGTGTTTTTTAATTATTCATCGATAAAATAAGTTTCGATTTTTTTTGTAGGAGCGCGGACGTCTCAGCCTTCCCCACGGTGATAACTATTGCATGGGAGGACCTGGTATGATATTTAGCCGGGAGGTTTTGCGACGCGTCGGCCCACATATTCGAACTTGCGTTCGGCATCTTTATTCGTGGCATGAAGACGTCGAGATCAGTCGCTGCATACGTCGGTACGCAGACGTAAACTGTGCTTGGTCATATCAGGTGAGAGTATTTCTGTGCTTGCCCAGTTGGTCGGTGCTGGAGGGCAATTGATTGTGCGTCACTGCTTCCGATTACTTACCGTCGTTTATTGTTATGACAAGCAAAGGTGAACATTCGCTACTACGAAATACCGCTGCTACCGCTACTTGCTCTAAATACTAACGCTGTTCCTGCTACTCGCTTCTTTCTGTTTGAGCAATGATATTTGCAAAACGTCATTTCTACGTCACGAATATAATGACAGATTGAAATAATTTATTAAGAAATCAAAATAATATGCTATTGTAACTACATTTTATTAACCAACTTGCTTTGGCCAGAAGACGGTGAAGGGATCTTTCGATCTTCGAGTCAAACTGCCTCCTGCCCACTTTTCTACCACAGACGGTGGAGGCTTCACACTGTCCCTTTAATTGTAGAACGTCAAGCCGGGGAGCTGTGAATACCAATTTTTATAGTTGTTGGTTTGACCTGATTGGGAATCGAGCCCGTGTTTACATCTTCTGGAGCAGATGCTTTATCCACTTGACCACAGATCGGTTAAATGCTCTAAATATAATCTATACAATTCATAAATTCTTCCTCACATTAAAAATTTGAAGGTTCCAGGTGCAAAACGATCAGACTACTAAAAAAAAGTTTTTGAGAAAATCAAACAACAAAGTTTAAAACCTCATTACCCAAATTTTAGTGCTATAATTGTTGCGAAAAGTGTGTTTTCAAGTGCAGGTTTATTAGAGAATGCAAATCCGCAATTTCAATAAATTACGAAAATAGCATCTTTATCAAAATTATAAAAAAAACAACACAAATCTGGAGTTTGATCGTTTTATCGAGCAAAGTTGAGTATGATCGTTATTGTTTGTAAGCTATTATGTAACTGAAGCATATACCGACCGGTAGCCAAAAGAGACTTGATCTGCGGTTGGTACAATGCTAAGTATTTTTTGCGTTACAGGTAATTCAACTTTATCAATTACTAACATCTTCTCAAACTCTGAAAAAACGGCAGATAAAATGTTCAATACCGATGCTGTAAACAACACATCAAAAATAAAACATTGTCACAGTAACACGCATACACAAAATCATACCGACACTCGATTTCGCCATCATGAAATGAATAACAAAACTCGGACCATGCGTCATTCATTGTGCACAATACAGGACACGAGTTCAACTCTCACTCTACATTATACACACCGGCGCAGCCAGAAATAAAAAAAGGGGGGGGATTAAATTTTTTTGTTATGATTAAAGCACATGCAAATGGGAAACTTTTCATTTAGGCAAATTGTAACAAATTACAAAGGTTTAGCGATAACAGCCAGGAGTCCTGCCGTCCTTCATGCAACGGACGAATAAAAAATAGATAAATGAAAGAGAATAAAAGTGGTTTCACATGGTTTTTCAATTTTATTTTATTTGATGATGTAACAGCGCATGCAAAAAACGCGTTTTCTTAACGTAGGCCATACGAGAAAGTCGCAGATTGCCGTAACTATTCAGGCAAGCTGGCATAATAATATTTCTACTTTCAAATAGAATATATTGTAACAAATTATGCAAAGCTTTGTTAATTAATTACTGTGCTGTTATTATTATCGTTGGTAGGAAATAGAGATCTAAGCATTAAGCAAGAATAATACGACAGCGATCGACCATTCCTTACGTGCGGTGAGCTGTTTCAATTAAATAATGCTAATCTGAACGCGGCATTCGCGGAAAAATGGTCAAAATGAAATACAATGGGTTAATTTATAGGCCCGGCCTACACTGTGTGTAAAATCGCGAATGTACGGGCGTGTCGTTAGTTTGTTTGAAACAACTAACTGCTTGTATGCTGGTGAGGCGATACGCTGGGCGTACCAAATTTTTGGTTAAAATAAACTAAAGACGAAGTTTTGCGTTCACAATTTCAGGCACAGTGCAGATCGAGAATAGGCGGACGGCGTCTGCGCTACTTTTTGCTCGCAACCAGCGTATTCAGTTTAGACTTCGACACAATTTGAACAACGTCGTCGGACTCGCTGCTCTGATAGACAACGAGAACACTGTTACAAATCAGCAGAGCTACACGGTGTAATGTGCGGACATAAAAATTGATCGAAAAAGATTTCCTAAAAATAATTAACGTACTATTTACTGTAATAAACAATTGACATTGTGCAGTTTGAAGTTGTACCATTAATTCAAACCCGCCGTTCCCGCAACCCCAGCTGAAAATAAAATTAAAGGATCAAACTGACTTCGTAGCTATGGTTTTAGTAAACTACAAAAACTTTTTGAGCAATATATTGATTCTACCGTTTTTCAGGCAAACGGGTTCTCTAAGCCGTTGGTCTTAATGTAGACCTACAAAAGCGGCTTTGTCCAATAACGTCTGATATCTTTTTCAGTGTAAACGCAAAAAAATGGAAAAACGGGCAAAAACGCATGGAATAAAATGACATGCATATATTTATACGCATAAATACGCGTGGTCTGTAAAACGGACCCAATACAGTATAGCAATAAGTCAATTAAGACGTGAAAGATATATCGAGAGTCATACACTTGGAAGAGATTTGCTTTCCTTCAGGATATAGTGTTTTTTTTCCGAATCTTTTCAATTAAAATATTCTCGAAATTTATTGGGGTCGAAATACGATTTCACTACAGTGACATTTAATTCATGGACTGATACACGTCATATCTCGGCCACCCAAACTTCTCACTGGTTTCTGATTCTACTTTTTGGAAAATCATGAGTTTTGAAACAAAATGGATTGCGTTTTTTGGTGCAAAATCGTGCGCTGCTTTCTGTCTCGTTTGCGTTCTCCCGCAAAAGCAATGCTGTATGCTGATGAGACATTATCATTCCACGACAGCGGGATACGGGCTACGCAATGATCGAATATTTTCAATAACTATCAACACTGACTATACAAGCATTCCGACTCTCCGGGTTATGTTTCTTACCTTTCTACCAAAAAGACAACGTGGCTAAATTCTTGTTTCAATAAACTCAAGTTTTTATGCGCGATTGTTATATTAATGTGACGTAATAAATAACTTTTTAAATCATATTTACCAAAATCGATTTTATGATTGAAACTCATTTTCATTGTTGCGCTAACTATGATTCCCTTCGCCTTTTTGCAGCAAACGTTTTTTCAACCCGAATATCTCGGAAACGATACAAGCTAGATAGTTGAAATTTTTTAAAGATAGAAATGCAAATGACCTTGGAAAAATTTGTTTAAAAATGCGAAAGTTTTGACGTTGCCTATTTGCATCTCAGGGTAGAATTACACTCGAGTTAAGCGTTTTTAAATTAGTGTTTTTGACATTTTATCTTTTTTAAATATTTTTTGTGAAATTGTGCGCTTTCGAAAGGGGGGGACTGATCCCCCTAATCCCCCCCTGGCTGCGCCGGTGATTATACAGTCTCTCACACTATACAGCCTTCCATTGGCTTAGTCACCTGACAATCAACCATCCTCAATATAACTTTAATCTATGCAAATAACCAAGATGCAAAAATACTGAGATCAAAAGATTTCTCAGTTTTATAGCCTGGTAATTTTAATGCGAGTGAGATCTAATGCTCACCCAGTGCCGTTGCCAGAGCAACTGAAGTGAGGGGGCACTAGCCAAAAGTAGGGGGGCACTAAAGTAAACTGAACTTTTGCGCATAAAAACTGATATTTTACGGCTACAAATTATGCGCTATTTTAACAATTTTGTATTCATGTATGAAAAAAAGAAACGTATAAGACCGGCAGCAATTCTTAGCTCGTTTCGTATTTGGCTCATATAATTGCTTGAAAAATTTCTCTATAGCGGTGAATGCAACCAGTAGCGCAACCAAAATTTTGCCAACATATAGGGGCTTGAACCACAAGTAAATTTTTTTGGTACAAAAATTTTTCTAAACTAGACCCTGTGCTGAACAAACTTATGCAACTCAAGCGTATGTATCACAGAGGGGGCCTGGGGGGGGGGGGGGGGGTGGAGCCTCTAGTCGCTGTGCGATTTTTGTGATTTTCCGGCAAAAGTAGCGATTTTAACGTCATTTCAATAACGTTTCGCGCGTTGTTGATGCCATATGAATAACTACAGTAAACTGCTAAAATTCAGACGTCATTAAAAGAATTAAATTGCTTAGCTCCTTCTAGCCCCCTCCCCCCCACACGAATACTTCAGGTCAAGTCCAAAACATGTTTAAACGCTTGTATTTTTGGGTTAAATCTTCTAAATGATTTGGCTAAAAGAGGCTGAAGCCTCTTTAGTCCCTACGACCTTAAAAAATTTTGAGTGTGCTCTGAAAAATAAAAACAACTGTTTTTTTTAATGTTTTCACGCATTGTTTCAGGTCATAATCATTAGCAAAATATCGGTAACGATTTTGTATTCTTACTTGTCTCTTCCGCGGCATATCCGTAAAGGTGTATTAATCACATGGTTTATTGTGTCATATTCATGTACAACAGTTGGGTTGCCAGCGATTTGCAAAAACATCGAGAAAACTTCAAACGAGAATAATGTTGGAACGTAATTGTTCTTTTTTCCACTATTGTCTATCCTCTTGTCGTTACGTGATGTCCAAAAACGTATTCTAAGTAAACCGAAATGGGGGGCACAAGCAGTCGTTAGGGAGGGCACGGCCCCCCTGCCCCCCCCCCCCCCCCCCGTAGCCACAGGACTGTACTCACCACAATCATAATAGGCTACAGACTGACTGCACCCCGGTGAAAAATTGCCGGTGACTATATACTAACCTACTGCTGTAGCCATTTTAATGATATATTATTGTTGTTAACACTCATTACTGTTTTTAAATAGCCTTGGCCTACTAAATCTAGCAACTTAATTGAAACACAGAACAGCACCTAGATTTCAATCGAGACAAGTAAAATTTCACACGTCATTGATTTTGATAAACATTAATCGTTTTTTTCACGAAAAAGGAGTAGTTTGCCGTTTTGTCGTTGCATACGCATTGTTCAAAGCCGTTTATTGAGCGATATAGATCGTTCTTCCGCTGGAACGATATTTAATATGATACTACGGAAAAAAATGAATCATTTTGTGCAAAAAAAAAGAAATCGCAAAAAATGGAATTTGATCATTATGCACCTGGACCCTTCATTTTGTAACGTAACGTCTAAATAGTGTTCTCTGATTGTTTTGGTGCCTTAATGTTAGTAGTGGACTGATGGGCTGCATCGTCGCTCTCGCCACTGTAAAAAATAGCGCTCTGGAGTGGATTTGCGGCGCTATTCTTCTCTCTAATGACAAAGCTATCTTTGTGTTACTGCTGAATTAGTACTAAACATTCGTTTTTTGTTAGAATAAACCTTTAAAATTTGCAAACTTATTTTCTTTTCTAATAAAAAATTACGATGTTAAGTACTGTTTTTGGTGTAACATCATTTATTCGTCATTGGTCGCCTAGCAGCGCATTAGACAGAAGTATGCAGAAATTTCCACATCGCAGTGCATGATCTTCAACTGTTCCAGAAGTTGTAACCACTAGACAATACTTGACCAACTTGCGATGAAGTTGCGATATTGCGGGTAGTTGCTTGTATTAATTAAGAATTAAGGACTTTGCAGCCCCAAAATACGTTGCATTATGACCTGCCCCAGACCCTTATCAGGCCTAGAAAGTGCGTTACTTGTGAAATCAATCGATTGCTACATTAGTGGCAAATTGTTGTCAAAAGATTTTAAGCACATAGTTTTGGTAGAGAGGTGACTATTAGTAACCACATTGCTGCAAAACTAAAAAACACCACTTCATTTATCATCTTACTACGTTACAACTAACTAGGCTGAGCTAACTTCATATTTTAATAATTGAATTCTCGAAAGTTTTCGGCGTTTTACTCAGCGACCTCATCAGGAAACTAAAAATACGATAAAATCGTAAAATAATAACACTTTCAAAAAAACTGAAACAAAGTTGCAAAATTTTTTCTCATCTTACAAAGATTTTAAACAATACGCAGTAGAAATGTATGTAAAGTTAGCCATCGTCATGTTTGGCGATCTTTATTTGCAGAGAAATGTTTCAATTTGTTACGTGGTATTCAAACAACTTTTATTGATACAAGACCGATCTCCTTGCTTTGATGTTTCTATTGAACTATCCGTTTACATGGGCATAAAATGTAGAATCAGTAATTTGCAAGAAATATTGGATGTGAAAATGAAATAATTCTTTGTTCATCTTAGTTTTTACAAATTAAATTTAGAAATTTGCTGCGGATGGTGTGTGTTATTTATTGCAATCAAAACTGCGTTGAAATTAGCGGTACTTGGCATTCTCATTTTTGATTTTTTTTTCAGGCCTGGAGCCAGGATAGCGTGACTGGGGCATAGGCGTAGCCAGGGGGGGGCCCAGGGGGCCCGGCCCCCCCCCCAATCAAAATTCCACTAACGACAAAAAGTTATGACAACATAGCCTGGCGATGTTTAGTTGCAGTTTTTTTCAGTAATTACGCACATAACAGTAATTAACAATATTAATGACAACAAGTGAGTTCTTTTTTTTTTTTTTTTTTGGAGAGCACCTGATTTTGGGCGGAAAAAACGTTCGAATTTCCGATTTCGGCCGAAAAATCACTCTCAATTTCGGTGAAGACCTTTTTTTTTTGTTTTTTTTGGAGAGCACCTGATTTTGGGCGGAAAAAACGTTCGAATTTCCGATTTCGGCCGAAAAATCACTCTCAGTTGCGGTGAAGACCTTTTTTTTTGTTTGGAGACCACCTGATTTTGGGCGGAAAAAACGTTCGAATTTCCGATTCCGGCCCAAAAATCACTCTCAATTTCGGTGAAGACATCCGAATTTTTGAGGGTTTGTGCTTAAAATCCCCCCCCACCAAAATCTTCTAGATCCGCCACTGGTATGGGCCCCCCCCAATCAAAAATTCTGGCTACGCCTATGGACTGGGGGCATAAAGAAATTTTGGGGGGGGGCACGAGAACTTTATTTATGTGAAATCGAGAGTGTGGTTTAAACGAAAAAGGTGAAAACCAAAAATATAAAAAAGGTCTTCAGTTCAAAAATTTCCATAAATTCTGGTTTTTATCCCAAAAATCGTTTGATTTTCCACGAATTCTGAAGCGAGAAGCACTATTTTGCGAGTCTCAGGCCTCGATTTGCACTCCGGTAGCCCTGAGCCTATTAATTTCTTCGGGACACAGTCTTCGCTTGGGGGGCACAACTTCGGTCTGAGGGGGCACAAGCAGTCATTTGGGAGGGCACGGCCCCGGAATGCCCCCCGTGGCGCCGGGCTTGTTTTTTTCTCGGAGTCCAAGTTGTTTAGGCTTATTGAGGCCTTTTTAGTTGTTTCTTTGGCGATTAACCGATATAGAATAGGCATCCGCAATGTTGAAAGCATCCGTTCATATTCTCACGAACAGACTTGATGAAATTTTTTTGAATTGCAATAAACAGTGGTAGATCTCTGCAGGTTAAACTTGAAGCCAAGGATGGTAGTACGGAACGGTACAGAACGTTTTAATTTTGCTAAAACGTGCAGAACGATTGTACGGTACGCACCTGTTGTGAAGGTACGTTAAAGTTGGTACGCTCTTTTAATGTGCGTACTAAACATAGTAACGTACTGTACCACGCAAGTAAGTTATACAACAAAGTTTGCAGCTCGCTGACGACGCTACGTACCGCACTTGTGTTAGTATGATGCATTGTTACGCGCCTGTAAATTATTTTTGACCCGTGTTCTGATTTCTGAGCTCTGATTAAATTATTTGTTCTCCTCCTCTTTCTTCCCCAAAAACTAAAGCCAAAAGGCGTCACATGAGTTGAAAAGCTCCTAACAAGGCAAAACTGATGTTCATGAATTCTATTTTAGAATATTTGTGTAGTTTAACCTTTTTCTAAAGCGAGGAAAACGAGAACTTTGAAAAAATCTTAGCAATTTATTTACCTACGTACCGTACGTTTCAAGTACGGTGCGTTTAGAGTTTTGATTGACCTACACGTAGCGTACCTTTTAAGTACGCTACGTTCGGAGCGTACATCCAATGAAAAGTACGTAGGTACGGTACGCATGCAAATTTTTTTTGGTACTTTACGTTCGTACGGTACGGTAAATTTTTGAAGTACGCTATGTTCAAATTTTGAACTTACGGAACTGCCATTCTTGCTTGAAGCTGTGCTGCCGTTTACACGGCCCTACTTTTGGAACTTCCGCGACGCTTTGCGTCAGAAGTCTCTATGTTTTTTCCGTGCAAAATTACGAATTCGGCAACCAGAGTCAAAAACATTATACCTTCAAAACGGCTTAAGGTAGAAACTTGAAATTTAGCACTTAGTCGGGGCACATATGGATCATTCATTGTGCAAATTTTGGGGACAATCGGTCACGTGATACGGGTTTCCGAGCCAAAAACTGAAATGCCAATTGGAGGTTTAAACAGCTCTAGCTCGACAACTAATTGAAGCAGGAGAATAAAAATTTCGAATTTAGAAGCGCCTGAGAAGGCATTTTCAGTTCCCAAATTTAAATTGTGACGATTCCGACACTTTTTTTTCTTCTTTATTATTTATTTATTCATTGGAACGAACGACGCTAGCGTCCGTGTGTTCCTTTGTTTTTACTTGGCTATTTTCAAACTAACGAGTGCAAAGTTTCAGACTTTTGCTTTTGGCCGCGATGAGGTTTTTTTCTTTTTTTTTCCTTTTTTTTCTTTCTAAATCTTGTACGCTTTTTCTCTCCTAAACCACAAAGCATCGAAATCTAATTTTTGTGCAAACTTGTTGAGGTGCAAAGGCAATTTTGTCTCCAGGTATTTTTTGGAGCGACTACCCCCAAAATGGAGCCCCAAAAAATCAATTTTCTGAATGGCTCAAGCTAGGGCGCCAGTTTTTTTTTTTTGATATCAGTAGATATTTAAGAGACAAATATTTTGACATAGTTTGGCGGTAGTACCCTCCAGGGACCCCCTAAATAGACCCCCCCAAAATCAATGTTTTTTAAAAGGCTTAAGCTAAGGTGCCAGTTTTTTTCTTTACATCAATTGATACTTAATAGACAAATATTTTGACATAATTAGGGGATACCATTCACCGGGAAATTCTCCCAAATGAACCCCCAAAAATCACTTTTTAAACAGTTAAGCTAGGGCGATAGTTGTTTTTTTTGATATGAAAAGATATTTAACTGAAAAATATTTTGACATAATGTGGGGTTGCCAACCTCCAGAAACCCCCAAATGGACCCCCCAAAAGCAATTTTTTTCGGCTTAAACTAGCACACAGTTTGTTTGATGTCAGTAGATATTTAACAGACAAATGCTTGGACATAAGTTGGAGGTACCACTTCCCTGGAAATCCCCTAATAAACCCCCAAAAATTAGTTTGTTGAATAACTTAAGCTAACGCTTCAGTTTTATCATACAAATATTTTGTCATAATTTGCGGATACCATCCCCCCCCTGGAAAGCCCTAACTGAACCTCTCAAAATCAGTTTTTTTAACGGCTGAAGCTTGGCTCCAGTTTTTATTGATATCAGTGGGTGATTGAGAGACAAAAATTTTGACATGAATTTGGGGGTACCGCCCCTCCGGAACCTTCCCAAATGCACCCCCATAAATCAGTTATTTGAACTTAAGCTAGGGCGCTACTTTTTTTAGTACCAGCAGATGTTTAAGAGACAAACTTTTTTACATAGTTTGGAGCAGGGGTGCCAAAACCCGGGGGGATGGGGAATAAATCCACCCTAATAGTTTGATTGTATCCCCCCCAAAAGTTTGAATATGGTGTACATCTGCATCCCCCTCAATAATTTGACGCTGGTGTGCATCTGAGCGTACTTGTCCACTTGAATTCGGGAAAAAAAAGGGTTCTGGAAAAAAGTGTTCCAGTTTTGGAGAAGACCTTTTTTTTTGGTCTTCACCTAATTTGATCACCTGAACAAAATCGTGGTCGAGGCCCCCAATGTTAGAAACAGGGCAAAATTGGGGTAAAATTGCAAATTATCCCTCCCAATGCTTAACAAAGATCGGCACCCCTGGTTTGGGGGTACCAAAATCCCGTAACTCTCTAAATGGTCCCCCCAAAACTCACTTTTTGGAAGCTAAATTAAACAATTGCTTTTAGTCAAGTGGGTTCATGTGCTGTGCTGGCATAATGGTTAAAGGCGCCAGAGTTTGAAATTGTCGTGATTGAACAGAGCTGGGTTTAAATACTTATGAGGTTGGACATTCGTTTTACACAAACCACTAATAATTTTAGGTCAAACATTTTTTTTTTCATCAGACAAAGTCACTTTGTTTGCATTGCGTACAACTGAGTTTCACAGAAAAACCGGTAACCTTCAAAGTATGAAGACCTGGTGAAAAGGAACTGGCGGAAGTTCCGTATTATTTTCCTCCGGAAAAATGAACGTCTAGTTCTGTTTAGTTCTGTTTGAATATGTCTAGTTTTTTTTTACTCTCTACATTTTGATTCTTGATTTGAAAGACTCAATTAAATTCACATTAGGAAAGTTTTGGTCTCTTAAAGAAAAGCTCCTAACGATCCTAACAATGTTGACTCTTGTTGAGACAATACGACAAAAACTGGATACAATTTCGTCAACACTATCTTCATGATAGCTAGTTCGCTTCAAAAAACACCCAATTCAGCCAAGCATATCAGATCCATGATCTACCGTAGATATACGTTGTAACAATAGCGGTAATTTTTTCGCCCTTTGAAGTATGATTCGTTTAGTTTGGTGCAAAAGTAGCAGATGATTCACATACCAGTAGGTTAGTCTGCAAATGCATTTTTGCAAGTTTGGTGAAATTCAAAAGAGCGTGACAAATTTCGTTTTCTTGTCCTAAGCCCTTAAGGAAGCAATTTTGAAAACGATTCAAGTTGAAAGAAACAAAGACTGTAATATGGGCAGCTGGTCAGTGGTCACTGAACCTTTAATATTGAGCAGCAGCAAAAACCGTTATTGAGCCAGCAAAGAAAAAAGCATTGTCGGGCTAGCTACCAAAAAATTTTCGCTGACTATGGACCTCCTATGGCGAAATTTTCATTGTTAATAATTCTGAAAAATTAAACATTGTTCATAAAGTTTGCTGTTTTATTTCGTAGCGTTTGATAAATTGGTGGGTTTGTCTTAGTTATTTACGTAGCGTTTGATAAATGGGCCATTGGGCCACGCCCCCCCCCCCCCCCCCCTTTGTAAGTCGGGATGAAGCTTTGATCACCCAAAGGGTATGTTTTATACGTTTGTTTTAGGCCTGCACCCAACTTTGGGCAAATAATGGGACTAAATTCGAGTGAAGACCCTTTTTTTTGCTCTTCACCTAATTTTGGGCAAAAAATCGGACTAAATTTGTGTGGAACAATTTTTTATTCTGATCTTTGTTCTTCTCAAATTTTCTGAAATTTATGCCTCCCCCCCTTTTCAAAATCCTGCGTACGCTACTGCCAGCTTCTATTCAATTATTAAGATTTGTTTAACATCCAATCAGCTGAAATTAAATGAAGAAAAGCAAAGGGATTTTGCTTCAAAAAAGGTCATTATCAGTTTTAAAAAAACTTAGAACAAGAACAACCATCAGAATGGCCGAAATAATTACAAAAAGTCCCATACCAAGTTACCCAAACCAACCAAAAACATAGACGGGCCAAAGAACGCCTGAAAGTGTGAGATTCTCTGAAGACCTTAGCTTACTTATAGTATTTAAGTAAATTAGTGTTTAACTCTGTAGTAGTTGAAAAGGACCTTAATTATTGTACGGCTTGTGGTTTTCAGAAATCTTAACTTCCTGCGAATAGTTAATTGTAATCCTATTAATCGTTCAATTGACTTCTGATTTCTTCGACTGGCAATCGCGCAAGACGGTTTCCGACCAAATTTTCGTGCTATCGATGAGTGATAATTTTGTTTGAACCCTGTGACTTTCAGCAAGTCTGTTCGTATGACGTCATCGTATTCTTCGAAAGATTCTCACAAACACGGGCGATGTCTGAACAACTTGGTCTGACAATGTTTGCATTTATATAAGAAACAAAGGCAACTCGCTCATTGTTTGCTCATATAAGGTGACAGATGATCCGAAAGTCGAAAAGCAAACCACATGCCGGCAATGCGGTTTTTGAGCAGTCTGTTTGAAAACTCAAAGCCAAATCGAAACGTTGTCGTTTTTCTAGTATAGCATTGTTTCTGTTAGGTTGTTACCATCAGTGGCGCAACTGGAGGAGAGCTAAGTGGGAATCACCCCCCTTAGCCCTAGTCACATATATTTAACTTGAATATAGAAGCGTCTAAACTTGATTTGAACTTGACCCGTTAGCAGGGGCGTCGCCAGCTTCGCGAGATCGAGGGGTGCAAAATTAAAATCAGGAGGGCAAGCTTTTTCGTTGTTCCTGAATTGGATTGAGGCGAAGTTTCAGTGAAAATCAGGTGATCTCCAAAAAAAAAAGGTCTTCGCCGAAATCCGAAGGCTTTTTCTGGCCGAAATCACGAATTCAAACGTTTTTTTCGGCCAAAACCAGCAACTTTTTCCTCCCCAAAAAATACCGTGGGGGGGCAAGAAATAAATCGGGGGGGCAAAAACGAAAATTGGGGGGGCATTGCCCCCCTGCCCCCCGCTGGCTACGCGCCTGCCTGTTAGTTACGGATGCTGAAGAGGGTGGGCTATTAATTCTTTCAAAAAGCTTACGAATCTTAGCAATTTACAGTCGTTCTTTCAAATACTTCTAACAACGTGCGAAATGTGATTCAAATGGCTATTTTTTGCTCAAAAATTACAAAAATTGTTCAGCGCTAAATCCCGTCTGTGATTCGCTTAGTGGCACCAGTTTGCTTCGCTCGCCGCTCAAACGAAACATTTCTCGAGCTATAAAATCTTAGCTTTTGGTTCAGCCATAAGCCTCCCCACCCCCTTCTTTGCAAAAGTCTGGTTGCGCGCTTGAATGCCTTAAGTGTATCCTAGTTTCATCTTTGTTACAAACTGAACTTATTTTTTCTATTTTCGCGTCTTTTGAAAGAAGCAATTCAGCCACAAAACAAACTTTTTGGTCTGTCATGAATTTTGCGTTGCCCCGGCTAGTTGCACATATCTGCTGCAGTTTTGCCAGAATAGCCCTGGTGCATGAAGGTTTTGTGTTACTTGACCAGATCAAAGAATTTAACGCTTGTATAGCCAAATTTGCCCTGCAGTTTGTTGCGTTTGTATGTTAATTCCAAAATAAACAGTTAGTTTAGCGAGTCGAATTTAATTCTATTCGATTGTTCTTTGTGAGTTTTTTGCGTTTCCGCAATTTCCTAGAAGTTTCTTTGGTTTCTATCAGACCGAAAAACCTGACTATTATACTCATCACCAGTTTAATTTATAACCAAAGACCTCGTTTGATAGATCTTTTTATTGATGTTATACAGCTGATTTTTAATGTTGTGTTTTCGCTCTTTCATGCGCGTAGCTGCTATCGTAGTTGTTTAACTCCATGCTTAGCTTCGGCTTAGAAAAGATAATGTGATAACTTGGGTTCAATTCTCTTTCCAGTCGAGTCTAGAAAAAAATAAAACATGGATTTTTTAATCTTTATGTTCTGTCGTGGCTATTGTCTTTAATGTCTTGCATCAATAGCGATACAATGTAGTAGATATTAAAATGAGCAAAGAAGCCAATGAACTTTTGTCAACATAATATTGCCATTATACAGGGTGGGCCGTAAATAACGCACCAAAGCATATTAAACAATATTGATAATAATAACACACGTTTTTATTAAAGAAAGGCTTAACAAATGAACAGAGAAACACGTACACGCTGGTACAATCACAAATGCTCAAAATGCTCGGCCCACCCTTTTGTTATAATTATCAGAATTGTTTTATATGCTTTGGTGCGTTATTTACGGCCCACCCTGTATTTATGCCTGTCTTACCACATCCAATACTAACCACGTACGTAGCGTTTTTTCGAGTATTGAATAACAAAATGCACATTATTAGGAATTAGTAACTTTTGATCTAAACCCGGCCAGTCATGGTATTAATCATAGGTGGGCACAAATCCGTTTATTGTTAATCCGTTAATAACGAAGCTAACCTTTTCAATAACTCGTTAAATAGTTTTTTGTATTAACGGACTAAATTAACTTCCGTTAAGTTTCGTTAACTTACGTTAAGGTTTTTTATCGGTAATTTCTTGCACCGTCCATTCATCGTACCAGCGTACTAACCAATTTCCACTGGTAACAGTAGGTGCGTATTAGCACGAGAAGAAAAAAACGAAGAAAGAAGCTCTTTTTTGTGGCAAATTATATGCTGTAGCCTCATAGGTCTATTAATTATATTATCACTTTTCGCAACTTCCAAACGTTTTCGGATAAAAAGTTTGTTCATATAATTTTCTCATATAAGGTGACAGCTTCAGAAATCAGAAAGTTTGCTCATATAAGGTAACAGCTTCGTTAGTGCATTTGCACCAATTTGTATCTGCAAATTAGATTAGAACGCAAAATGTAACTTCCAAAACACAAAAGTGCTACCATAGCAATAATTTTTTCTTTGCAATCAGCTCAACAGTGTCATTATGTGCTCTAACTGTGAGTGAATAAAAAGAAATGTTAGCGTGTGCTCTAAAAGTGAGTGAATAAAAAAAATGTTACACTCAAAATCTTAACTAATTAACGGACTTCATTAACTTCCGTTAATTACAGCTGAAAATAACGAATTAACTTTAACGTAGGTATGAAGTTTGTTAACGGACTAGTGGTTAACGAAGCTACCGTTTTGCATTAACTTGCCCACCTATGGTATTAATTGAGCCGGGCCACTATCTCGGGTCTGGTTAAGTAACTTTTACGTCATTACCAGACCAGCAGGATGTAGAACGGCATGCTGTCGCAAGTTTGAGACAGCAACATGATTTAGGCAATCAACTTTCTCCTTACTTTAAAAGTCTATCAGCAATGTATTAAAAATCCTCGACCCATCGAATACGTTTTATCAATGTGGCAAGTAGTTTGGCTGCACTTGCTCAAACTTTATCGCTATATTCTAATCAAAACATCATGCTGTCTAGTTCTTATCAAAAATTCCTGTCATATTGACATGACCTCGTAGTAGTAAGAACAAATCAATGACGATTGCTTTTAAGCCTTTTTTTTTCAAACTGACTAGATTAGCTCAGTAAATTTTTAAGTACCGGGTGCAAGTAGCGAATCTGTATTCAGATATTTCTCTTTGAACTAATATAAATGTTATTAATTAATAGCATACTGATGCTTTTACCTTAAATTTAGGTCACATATGTCACGAACGCACCAAAGCCAACACTATCGTACTTTTTGTTCCAACACTTACCGTAAGTGGCTTAACGGCTGAGTGCGTTTCATAGTTTTCGTCAATCTAGCTTGTTTTTATATCAGCTTGTAAATGTTATATTTGTCATAGTCACCTTGTATTTTCAGATGCAAGAACTCTTCTACGAGCATTATACGTTACGGAAAGGCTACATAGATCCTTACAATGATCCCAATAACTTGAAACTTTATTCTGCTATGACTTTGCACCCAAATAAAAAAACCCAGTACCAGATTAAGTTGCACAAGTTTATGCAGTCGTTACAGCTACAACACTTCCAAAGCCATATCAAGCTCTATTCGAGGGACATCATTCGCATGGATTCCTACCTGGAAGAGGAATCCGCCATGGAAGACTTTATGTTGGGCATCGAACCTTCTCTTAATCGTTTTTTACCCCAAAATCGAACTGAGGTCCGGCCCTGGGAGTTTATGACCGATCGACTATGGTATTCAGCACCACCACTGCAGGCTCGCAGATCGATTTCACATGACAAACATATCGCAGTTAAACATCTTGTGATGAGAGTAAGTTTGTTATGCCGCGATTAAACAAGGCCTAATTTGATGGTTGCACATGTACTGTACTTAAGTCTTACTGCACTAGTAGTCCTTCTTCTAAATGCAATCAAACAAGTTCAGCTGGGAATACCTTTGAAAAGATAGCTGAGGGCTGCCGATGAGAGCTAAAAGCTCGAAACAGCGCTGTCCAGCTCTGTGCTTAACTGTCTTCATTGCCCGCTTTTTCGCTGGGTTGCGGGGGGGCAGCATCTCGAGATTAAGCCGCAACACTTTTACTTCTTCAGTCACCTCCATTGTTTTGCTTGGGTGAAGTCCTATGCGATTCCGTCTAAGAACGTCAGTGTAATTGATCTAACAACGTGTTTCATTACGCCTGTTGGTTGTTAGTTACTAAAATTGAATATCAACCAACTACTGTTGCCTAAGTCGTACAGCTATCTCTAGCAGTAGCACAAGAAACCAATGAGAGCAACTGCAGTTGGAACTTTGAAGTAACAAAGATGTAGTTCAAAAACAGTTACTTCTGTACAGTATGTTTGAGATAAAAATACGTTTTGCATGCTTTTCCGAGTAACCTCTATAGACTGAATTGTATCGAATTAAGATCTTACCTTTTAGTATTCTGAGGAAATTTTTACCTGGGGTTGTTTTAGTTCACATTCTGCGGAATGTTTTGTCGATAGTTTTTATATCAATCACGTCGATTTAATTACATTATCAATTTTTTTTTTTTCAGATCATGCAGTCCATGAATGCAAATTCAAAAGCTCGTGGTCGAATTATCGAGTTCAAGCAAGTGGCTTACGGATATCACCGCGTGAACCCATTGTATGGAGCCGAATATGTTTTGGATTTGCTGCTTTTGTACAAACGGTTTCGGGGCAAACCCATTTCTATTCCGGTACGACGGCACGCGTACCTCCAGCAGACCTTTGCCCGAACGGAAATGCATGAAGAAGCTCCAATTGACGCACAAGTTCTATTGGCTTCTGTCCAGAACCTTAAATCGAGCTTTGTGTACTCTGTTCTCAACGCTCTGCGAAGAAAATCGCTAGACGCTATTAAAGCTATCGGTCTATCATCCCCAGAAGACAAGAAGGGCCAAGATGTCGTTGCCCAACCAAAAGACAAGTCTAAGAAAGGGTTGCGTTTCGACACCGGAAAATTTGCAGCTCTTCCTAATGGGGGTGTTCCTGAGGACGTAAAAGTAGTTAATATTATTATACCGTTAAAAGGCCGTTTCGAAACTTTTAGAACGTTTATGTCAAATTTTGAAAAAGTTTGTTTGATTCAAAATGATCCTGTGACATTGCTAATTATTTTGTTTAAGTCTAAAGACCCATTAGGGGTTGAGGATGATAGAAAAACGACAGAATTACTAAACAATTATGCAAGATTCTATCCGCATTACGAGTTGCATCTTATTCCAATTAATGGAACTTTTTCACGCGGTCTCGGACTTCAAATTGGCGCCTCTCATTTTTCGAGTGACTCTTTGCTGTTTTTCTGTGATATTGACGTTGTTTTTGATACTAGTTTTACGCCTAAATGTCGCTCTAATACTGTGAATGGCTCGCGCGTTTATTATCCTATTTTATTCAGCCAATTTCATCCGAATTTCGATCATGTTTGGTCGACTAAAGATCACCTTTCTAACCCTGCCGTAAATCTGATGAATCTTCAAAATGCTTCCAGTCTTAAGAGGAGTCAACGGAATCAAGACCATTTCTACGTTCACGAGTCGCGTGGCTACTGGAGAAACTACGGATTCGGACTTCTGTGCACGTACAAGGACGATTTCCTTGCAAGTGGAGGTTTCGACATTTCTATTCAAGGATGGGGGATGGAAGACGTTGATTTAGTTGACAAATTCATCACTGGACAGGGTAAATCGCAAGACGAAGACGATTCAGAGAATAGGGCAACTTTGACTCCTCACAAAACGAATGTTTTTCGCGCGTTTGATCCTTCTTTAGTTCACGTTTATCATCCTTCATTTTGTGACTTAAACCTCTCCGAAAATCAGCTTCGCATGTGCCGAGCTTCGCGAGCATCGGGTCTGAGTTCGATACCCAGTCTAGCTGCTGCGTGGAACAAGGTTCAAAAGCATCTGAATTCATCAGTTCCTGCCAGAATGATCGATCCGGTTAGTGAAATACTTCCGGCGGAACTTGACGGTGAACAGAAGCTTGAGTTTCGGAATCAAAAGAGCAACCGACTGCGCGATAAGAACAATAGCAACTTGAAAAGAATGCGCAAATCAATCGATTCTGAAAAAAGTTTTGGTAAAAAAGGAAAAAAGCTGAAATGAACATTAACCCTCCCCAATCCTGTTTCTTGCTGAGTTAGGCAATATTCTGATGGGTTTTGAAGGCACAGTACCGATGTGACAGAGTTGAAAGTTGTACTGGACCGCTTCTCGATGCCTACCATTAGTCAATATTTTACAAACTTCAACTTAACTTGACTTAGGCTATGAATCCTAATATTTCGTGGGACCAGTATTAACGGTATAATATAGAGAGCACGTCAATTGGTTTGTTTTATCGTAAATTGCCGTTACTTTCACGGACCTGTGGTTAGTTTCTACGCGCCATTTCATTGTGTATATTTTGCCTTTACGTTAAATTAACATTAAACAAAATGGTGCTGCGCTGAGCAATCCACAAATCAGCAAAAATCGATTTTCGCCTTGCATAAAAATCTAGTAATTTCGTTTTTTTATCAGGAGCCGACGAAAAGTATTAGTTTGCAACCTCGTTGAAGGTTATTGTCGTAATTGTATTCTTTGTGCGGAGAAATTATTTTATAAAGCTTAACCAAATTGTGAAAAATTTGACCGGAATGCTCTCTTAAGTCACCGTGGCCGGTCGGCTTAAAATAGTTAACTAACTTGAAACAAGACCGGGAATCGTTTGTGATGCTAGGCGCTTCACAATGGTTATAAGGAATCTTAATTAACCTGTCTCCTCTGTCTCCATTCCTGAAGAGTTGTGGATTCCGATGAGAAGTGTTTGAATTCAACCAATTAAAAAAAGTGCTCGACACCATTTGTCACAAAGGATATCATAACATAGTAGACCTACCTTGTCACGTACAACTATTTAAAACCCTACAGTCTGTTTCACCGTAATCGGGATCACCGGGGGTGTCTGCCAAAAGGAAAACAAAATTCATAGCCTTAAATAAAGTTTAAAATCTAAAAGCTAAGAACAGGAAGTTAAAATTTCGACATTAAATTAAACTTCCATACTCAATTTTTTTAATTTGGTCTTATTTTCGGCAGACACCCCAGATCATTTCGATTAAGGGTGAAACAGACTGTTAGGGATTTAAATTTGTTTGAATTTTAATACGTGACGTGTACTTTGTTACCAATTGTGGATTCAGGTTGCCCGTTTTTATTCTCAGTTCATGATATTTCAGTCCTGGACCACCAAATACCAGAGTTTGTTTGGGACAAGCAGTTGTAGACAAGTTAGTTATTTTCATAAAGTTTACTCTGTGCTCAGTTTTGTAATCCGATTCTTACACTGCCTTGTCTACTTTTATGATTGTTACTCGATGGTTCTAGTTTGAAAACTCCTAAAAACGTAATTATCCGCGACGTGCTCTGAACACGCAGTCCTGACAAACTGTTTGTGCCAAGACAAATCTGACGCAACATTCAGCATGGAATTGCTTTGCGATTTCTACTACACTTTTGTATTTGCTGAACCTTTTTTTTTTATCTCGAATGGGAAATATGGATTCTACAGCAACTTCAAAGGTTTATAATGCGACAAAACCATACAAACAAGAGTCACACAACACAAAAAATACATGTTATCTTTTTGAAATGCAACTCCTAACTGAATGCTGCATTGCAGGCTTCGATTTTCATTTTTAAGTTACACCTTTTCAATCCTGTAGCGTTGATCATTGCATTTACTTCTACCCTCACCCAATTACCCCAACCCTATGCTGGTTGGAGATTTTCTGCGTGAGTTTTGTTGTATCCCTTGAACTAAATGATTGCTAATTCTAAAATACATCTTTATCCTTCTGGTTAGTTGCCGTGTTCGAAAGAGAGCGAAGATGGCTTTTGATCTTCAAGTCAAGCTATCAGATGTCTACCACACACGTTGAAGGCTTCACACTTTTCCTTTTAGTGCTTAAACGTTAGGCAGAAAATATCAATTTTTATTGTCTTTGGCTTGACGTGATCGGGAATCGAAATAGGTTCTACCGTTTTAGTAGCAGACGCTCTATCCACTTGACCACTAATCAGTTTGATGTAGCATCAATATCTTCGAAATCTTGATTTTGGAATGTCAGCTATTATGAAAACTGAGTTGCTTCAAAAAGTACAAAATGAATTTTCAATATCAAATTTCCAAATAAGATTTTTCAATCATTAAAACCTCGCTGTACTTCTGATTTTGTGAATTGAAAAAGGCCAATTTTTGAAGAGGCACAACCAAACCTGTAATTAACAGCCTAAGGCTTACTGTTTCGGAATCGACTAAGCTCGTTTTTTATTCCTATTCAGTATTATGAAAAATTTAATATACTGACAAGGAATATAAGATGAACTTGGTCAATTTAGAGCGTATCATAATGTCTCAGCACATTGTTGTTAACCAATTTTTTTGCTGTCGCTCCCTAACTATGACCCCGAATTTGTTGTCGCTTCCTAACCACAACCCCAGCTCTAAACCTGTGCCAATTCAATTTTTATAAAGTGTGGCATAATTGTATTGATCGTATTTTGCAGTATTTGAAGTGGTTAATTTTACCATGATATTGGAAAAGTATGGAACACTGTGATTATTAGCGAAAATATAGAAAGACATTTTGATGGAACCTAAATGCTGTAATTTCTATTTTTAAAAGAACTTACTCTCTGATTCTAGAGCGTTTCAATTTCATGTAGAGGTGTCGGATCTGCTTCTGACTGAAGTTGAATGTTTAGCTGAAGTGACTCTTTACCTTTCTGATACATTTTAAACCATAATTTTTGCTTTGTAATGCAAAACTTTATCATTAAAATACATTGCTACAAACCATGAACCAAAATTTCATTCTACTTCTATGATTCGCTATAGTTACATCTATGACATGTGCGTTTTGATTTTTCTATATTTTAAAGTTATAAACCAAACAGTTGACTTCGTCTTCTCCCAAAAATACTGTTCATTGCGACTTATGTTCGTCGTTTTTCAGCTAATAATGCTATGATTGTGTGCTAGCTCAAGCACCGTGTGATAATTGTGTGTTTGTGCAACCACAGCTGTAATATTGTGTAAACCTCATTTCATTCTCAAAAATTTAGTCTAGTTTATAGCTTATGTAAGGCTGCGAAAATGTTTTGTAAACCATTTTGACAAGTTTGATAACCATCACATATAGCTTAATTGAGTAAACCAATTACTGAATTTTCGAGCAAACGTTTTGGGTTTTTAGCAATATTTCAAATTTCCGTTTGCGATATGTGCTATGGAAAACTTTTTACCTAATTTTGGTCTTCACAATAGTGATTGTTTTACACCAAGCTAATTACGCCTTAGGCATGTTCTTGTCATAATTGCGGTATTACATTTTTTGTAGTATTCTTTAAATATGGTGATTGCAACAATTAAAAAAAATGTGCTAATTTTTTTAAACCAATTTTCTAATTTATCTTGCAATTAGTATGTTGTGATATTTGCAATATTAGAGTAGAGCCTTTAGCATTCATACATTGTTTTCATTGTAGTTTTTTATTATACGTATGTAATGCTGTAGGAAGCTATAATATGTTCTTACTAATTTTTTCCATAATGTATTCTCAATGATGCTTTTTTTGTGGCAACTAGTTTTTGTTCTTGCGAACAGTGTTATTGTAATGGCTTGCTGTAGTCGAACAGTGCTGTAGACTTACAGTACTGCTGCCCCACTTGCAACTTTTTTGCCAGCGACAAACTTGGACAAAATTCGGAAAGAACACAATATTTTTTTTGTACTACACTGGTATTTACTTACCTTCAGTGCGGAAGTCTGCTACAGCAGAATTGTAAGTCGTGCGGGGCTTTCTGGGTCGCGTTGGGATTAAGATTGACAAAATGTCGAGCTTGATATACGTATTTGCCTTGTGTTGTAGACTTTTTAGTGCGAGTAAAGCGCAGTTAAAATAACTTTGCAATACTGAATAACGACTTATTACCACCAGTGGCGGATCCAGAAAATTTTGGTGGGGGGGGATTTGAAGCCAAAACCTCAAAAATTCGGATGTCTTCACCAAAATTGAGACTGATTTTTCGGCCGAAATCGGAAATTCAAACGTTTTTTTTGCCCAAAATCAGGTGGTCTCCAAAAAAAAAAAAAAAAAAAAAAAAAGATCTTCACCAAAATTGAGACTGATTTTTCGGCCGGATTTGTTACGTTTAGGTCGGTGGGGGGGATGCATCCCGAAATGGAGCCGAATTATTCAAAATAAGGGCTGATTTTTCGGCCAAAATCGTAACTTTTAGGCTGGTGGGGGGGATGCATCCCCCCATCCCCCCCCCTAAATCCGCCACTGATTACCACTCAATTGATATTATTGCGTCACAATTAATCAGCATTAAGTGGTTTTATTTTAACTGTATACGAGCAATATCCGTACATATTTTTTGAACAAACTTAACTTTTGGGATTTATCGGGCCTGACTTTGGCTTCAAATCACGCTTCGGGTTCGGGGCTGTATTAGTCGGCCCGTCACAACTCTGTGCTACGGCATGGAATCGAATCTTCATCCTCGAGATCTATAGAATTCAAAATTTTGCTGTTGGCAAAATTCAGCAGCTCTGTAGTATCTGTACCATTGGTAAGTTTTTGCCGATCAGCAAAAGTTTCAACTTTGCCGAACCTTGTCGCAAACAAAAATATTGCAGGTGAGATTAGCAGTCAGCATCACTAGAAAATTTGTTTAAAATTTCACTCTTTTTTTCGCTTAATAATGTACGTTGTCCAAGGTCCATTTCCAAAAAAAGTAAAATAGACTAGAGTACATTAGCAAGATTTTTTTTCTATGCATTAACAGTCCAATACCAAAAGTATCCCAAGGCCAGAATTATTTTTATTCACTATTTTCGAAAAAGATTTTTAAAAAATTGTTCTAGCAAGGTCTGTTTTCTTGTTGTTTTGTTTTACAAAACAGATTACAGAAAGTGCTTTTTTCGGTACTGTTGGTCATAGGTTCTGATATTTGGTGAAAAGTGCTATTGCTACTTGCTGTAGGATTGAACGTAAACGTATGCTCAAATGAATTCCTCTAAGTTATTCAGTACCTGAAATTACTACGTTTTTACTAGTGTGCTTCTAGTTTTGTCAGCAAAGTTTTTACAATTTGTGAATACTTTATACTTATAATTATGTTTCTCTATTTTGATTAGTGTTTTGTCTTCTCTTTATTTCACTGGAAAAGCCAACATTTTATCACTAATAAAACGAAGCAATACTTGGCTACTGTTAACCCGAATCGTTGTATCTTGCAGAAGGTGAAATGATTTAAGTTATATTGTTCCTAAAGTGACAAAGCAGAACTAATATAGTTGTTCACAGGGACAGTCTTACAATCCTAATTCATTTGAAAACACCATAACGCTGTCTCCACGTCTATAATGGGTAATCGTTTCAACCCCTAGTGACGTAGGTGAGGCGGAGCCCCCATCACGGGCGCATTTCCGTGTTTCGAAGTCATCTGATTTCATCATTAGTGTTTAAGTTATGCTGAGCAAAAATCGATAATAATCATCGCCTTTGTGTGTGACTTTGAGTAAGTTTCCATAGGAAAATTGCCCAGCCATTTCGAATCCAGCCTCCAAATGGGTGAAGACTGAAGCGGTCCCAGGTTGGTCCACCGTGAGTTTTTTTACGCTTTGTGTTTGGGTAAATGGTAAGTAATCAAAGCCGTTCCATGTGAGCGTTGGACTCCGGCGAGGATGCGTTGTGTCACGTCTCTTTTTCATTGTTTACGTAAATAATTGGATCGACTAACGCAGCCAAGCTGATGAATCTGCTTCGATTGGATATTGCAAATTAGTCGTCAGCTATTCACGAATGATTTGGTTCTGCATTCTTCCACAAAATCTGGCCTCCAGCACACATTAAATAGCTTTGTAAATGCCTGTGACACCACCGAAATAAATTTAGGCATGGCCAAAACTAGTGTTGTAAATAAAAAAAAGAGCCGTTTTTTTTAAACGTGTTTTTTTGTTTCTTTGAAGGCCGAAAAAAACGTTTTTTTTGTATAGCGTAATTTAAAGGTAAAGTTAAATTTGAGGTTTACTTTAAATTGGTTGTAAAGATAAAAAAAGCTTAAATAAGATCATTGGTATTGAGAAAGAGATCCTGGGTGGCTACATGCCCATATTAGTGCCCATGTCTGATAAGACATGTAAGTCAAGTCTTACAATGGAAATCGAGATGCCCGTGAATACTTTAGGTTTTAAATAACGTTCTACTTTTCAAATTTAACCAAAATTTGTCTGGTCAATCATAAGCTTATAAAAGCAAATATTACTGCATGCCAAAACTGTTCTCAATTTTATGCAATAAAAGTTTCCAATACCGGTATCCAATGTTCCCTCTAAGCTGTGCGCGCGCTCACAGATTTCAGAGACTGCGCACAAGCATAAATTTATTGAGCACAGACATATTGTTGTTGATCATAAAATTACCATAATAAGACAGACAATGAACTTTTCGGGCACAAAAACCGCTCCGATTCAGGATGAAGACCTCTTTTTATGGTCTTTACGTAATTTCGGAAACAAAAACCGCTCCACTGCTGGGTGAAAATCTTCTTTTGGGGTCTTGACGTAATTTTGGACACAAAAACTGCTCCATTTCTGGGTGAAGAAAAAATTTTTTTTGGTCTTCACGTAATTTCGGACAAGAAAGCGCTCTAATTCTGGGTGAATTCCCGGAAAAAGTGCCCCCACGCCAAACCTTCTGCGCACAAAGACCACAAAAATTAGAGGGAACATTGCCAGTATCCATATTATCTATTTCGGTCATAAATCAAATTTTGATTCACTTTATTCGTGGTAACTGAATAAATATCAACAGAGGTTTACCAAAATATATACAAAACCCAAAGCACCCCGGCAGGCTGTTTTACCCTTGATAGTGATCTACAAGGGGAAAAAATCTGCATATGAAAACAATTCCGGTACTCTAAAAATCACTCTGTACTCTGCTAGGGTTTGTATATGCTGCTCTGTAAGACCGTGATGCGCCGAAAAAACACCGAGAAGTTTCCCAATTTGAGCGCTTAACTACATACATTTAATTGTAAATTGTAAAAATTTTAAGAAAAAATGTGTAAAGTACAATAAGCAGCTGAAGATCCGCGTCAAGCAATATATTTCCTCTAATTTTTTGTGCTCTCTGTGCGCAGAAATTTTGGCAAGTGCGCACTTTTTCTGGGAATTCACCCAGATTTTTGTGTTCGAAATCCAAAGCGGTTTTTGTGACCAAAATTAAGTAAAAACCAAAAAAAAAAGGGCTTCACCCAAAATCAAGTGGTTTTTGTGTCAAAAATAAGGTGAAGACCAAAAAAAAAGAGGTTTTCTCCCACAATCGAGCGTGTTTGTGTCCGAAAAGTTTATTGTCTGACTTACTATTGTAGTTTCATGTTGAACAGCAATATGTCTGTGGGCAGCAAATTTATGCGTGTGCGCAGTCTCTGAAGTTTGTGGGCGCGCGCACACGCACACAGCTTAGATGGAACACTACTATCAAGGGCGAAACAGCCTGTAGGTAGGGGTGCTTTTAGTTCCGTGTTTAGTTCAATAAACCTAGGTGATGTAAGCTCTAATTTCGTAATTTCGTTATCGAGCATTCTACTAAGCACGTCGACATTTGTCTATATAAATAAATAAATTAAACCCAAAATATTACGTTTAAGATCGGAATAGTTGTTTCAACTTTAATTGGCATTAATTTTTCAACGTTAATTGGCATTGCAACGTTAATTCGCCACCCCGCCTGCTCTATGACTAAAAACTTTTGTGCTTTTCATTTGCGGTATAGGAGCCGTTAAAACATCTTTGCGGGTAATCGCAAAAACTAAGGTTATAGTAGTTGAAAGACAAACCTATGATGTCAATAGTTCATACCGTATATATAGTCCTTTTTTTGGAGGGGGAGATCATTACAGAACAACGTTATAGTTTTCTCTTTCAGAGGATCTTGTTGAGAGAGTGTACATGATCAATACTGGAATTAAAATAGATTTGCTAGGTTTATTTGAAGCTTTGCCTGGTTACAATTTTTTTGCTAGTGTACTGTCAACCAAATTAGGGGGAAGTCTGATATTATTATCGTAATAATTGGCTGCAAGGAATTCAATACAAATCAAATTTAACACGAAACACCATTTTTACTTTCTGTAAAAATTACACCTCGACCACAACGTCCAGAGCTGGGCAAATCCGCAATATATTGCAGACTCAAAAAAGCAATTAGCGGACTTTGGCTGTAAAGAAATGCAGACTAGCGGTAGAAAATTTGTAAAAGTTTCGGACTTGCGGACGCGATTACCGCACGAATTTTGCAGTTGCGGTTTTCCTTAATTTTTGCAGCTGCGGACTTAGATCCAGATCGTAGCCACGCCGTACCCGTAGTGAGTCGTGCTGCCGCCTACTAGGGCGTTATTTGAGACTAGTGTTGCCACTCAAGAATTAAGATTTTTGTAATTCCCGAGATTTGAAGTTTTTGAAAGATTTCACGATTTCCCAAATCCCAATATTTGAAGCAAATTTCCGGCTAATATACATGAACGTGATAGATTATGTGGAAATCTCCGGTAGGCTAAGGATTGAACTAGCACACTTTTTCAAGCTGAAAGCAAACAAACTAACAAAAAAACAAAAAAAGTAAAATAAAATAAAAATAAAAAACATAACAAAACAAAAAAAAAACGACCAAAAGAAACATGTAGCAAAAAAAAACGTTTTTTTACAACACAAGCCAAAACTGAGATATTTTCACTATTCAAGAATCTTCATCAGTGCTCATTGCAAGCGAATGGAGCAACACTGAAGCAGGTAGAGAAGTTCAAGTATCGGTTGTATTTACTAGTGACGGAAGGCAAGACGAAGAACTAGATACCCGAATGGACAAGGTTGGTGCAGCAATGCGTGCTTTGCACTAGTCAGTTGTCATGAAACGAGAATAGTAGAAAAAGGCAAAGCTCTCAATTTTCAAAACCGTTTTTGTCCCCATTCTCATCTACGTTCAATGGTCATGAATAGTAATGACCGAAATAGTGCAAGTGCAAGAATCCGGACTGAGGTTTGTACGAACAATCGAAGGAGTTACATTGTAGTATTTAACAAGGTTTGTATAGCTCTGAAATTCGAAAATCTCTCAACATCGAGCCGTTAGTTCTCCGAATTAAAAAATCTCAGCTTAGATGATTGGGCCATGTAAACCAAATGACTCAGAAAAGTCTTCCCAAACAAGCATTACTAGCCAAAGCAAGTGGGAAAAGACCAGTTGGACGATCTAGAACTGGATGTAGCAATTACATTGAATATCTGGATAGAATCGCTTTGGACTTGACCCAAGCGAAATGAAGAATGTGATGGAAGACCGTGAAGTGCGGCCAGTAGCATACGCAGGATTTTCGAAAAGGGGAGGGCCATAAATTATCCACAAAAAAGTAGCGCTAACACCAACATAATTTTATGAGGATGCTCCACTGGTACCCACAGAATTAATGGAAGTTAAACCAGGGGAGGCAAAGAAATCTGTAATTTTTTTTTTTTTTCTTCATCGTATTTGCAGTTTATGCACCAAATTATACACTATAAAAGATTTATTTTCTGCATCCAGATATTAATCATTAATTAAACTCATTTTGAAAACGAATTGTAAGCTATCTTATTCACTGTACGCTATGACGTAGTCTATAAATCTTATTTACTATTCCTGTATACTATACGATTTGCTACAGTATCTCTCATAGGCGTAGCCAGGATTTTTGATTGGAGGGTAGTCAAACCAGAGATCACAAACCACAAAACTATGGGGTCTGGGGGCGAAGACCCTAGCCACCGCTAGACGATTTTGTAACTTTTTGGGGAAAAAAGCTATTTCAATGCCATTGTATCACATTTTGCACTTGTTCAGAGCCATTTGAAGGAAGTAAATTTTTAACATTTGAAAGCCAATTGGAAAATATTAAATTGTTTAATTCGCTTTTTACTTGCAATTTAAGTCCAACGCACGCTTAAAATCTTGCATTTTGGTGTTAAATTTTGTAAGTGATTTGGCCCAGGTAGGGGGAAGTAAGGCGCACTGCCTTCTGCAATATTTTGGTAGTAAATAGTAGTCCACTAGAAGGCTTTCCAAAGCAATTTTTGTTTTGTCATAAACTTAATCGGGTAAAGGAGTACAGGGGAATCTTGCGTTTGACTATACGGCCAGCCCAGGCCCCTAAATTTAAATTCAATAATTCCCTCAATGCGCATTTCCATAGGCTAATTAATTCTTCAAAAGCATTTTTTTGGGCGTAAAAACTAGGGAGGTGGAGGTGAATTGTTAGTGAAAATGTTACAATGGACGGTTACGCTTACTAACGATGATATTTTCGGGCCGGATTCGCAATGCGCCGGGCCCCTGGTAATTTGGGTATCGCAACATCTTCCTGCCAAATATAAGTGAAGACCAAAAAAGTCTTACATCTGAGCGCAAGGCCTTGGCACTGTTCCATATTATGGTAAATCCGGCCCTCGCTAGTGCATTACGTTCAGAAAAAGGTTAGATGAGGGCCTTAAGCAGCAACTTTTATGACAAAAACACTTAATTTCACCCGGGTTGTTCATTTAACGTGGGTGGCAAAAATGTAATTGAGGGGGCCCAGGACCCTGGTTGTCAATATTATTGTTAGTTACTGTTGTACGCGTATACTGATGCACGCAAAGATGGTAAAGGAAACTGAAATTAAACAAACAAGGCTTTTTTGTCACATTTTTAGCATTGGCGGCATTTCGATTGGGGGGGAGGGCGGGCATCTTTGGCTATCTACTGTTTACTGTGATAACAGTTTGAGTTGGATACCTTTATTATGCAATTGTGCATTAGGATATACAGTGCGAGCACTTGACAACTTGAGCCTTAAAAATGGAGCTGCAATATAGCTTCACATTATTTCCACTAGCAATTACACTGCTATTCAATATCCGAAAAACCACGGGAGTTTTAATTTCTGACATCAGTGTGTGGCTCAACAATTACTGGCATTCTTCTTTATCAGTGGTTCTCAAACTTTTGAACAATTTTTTTCTTGCAGACCCCTTAAAATTGTTTTGACCACTCTCTCGGTCTTATGTAAATTTCGGTATAAATTTTGGATCCGCAGAAATCTTTAATGATCTCGTGATGTCCTTGCTGTAGCCTGGCGGAATAATCAACATAACAGCAGTGTGTGCTGCGGTCATCTAATTCTAAGCTGAAGCCAAATATAAAGTGGTGCTTATCTGTCAGTTGTATATAACTCTACAATAGTTTTTCAAGAAGTACGCGCAAAGACTTTGAAAATTTACTGAAAAACGAGAATATTGATTCTTCTATCCCCCTTCACCCCTGTTTCTCCCCATCTCTATATGTATTAGCTTGTCATCGATGTAACCTACAACACTGCTTTAAAAAAGGAAAAAATAAAGAAAGAAATACTTTGCTGGTAACGCAAAGCCCAGGGGGCATGGCACAATGCCCCCCAAACACGCCCCTGAGTGTGTCGGCTTAATCTCGATTCTTGAGCTGCTGCCCCTTGCAACCTTCACGGAAACGCGGGCAATGAAAAGAGAGAGACATTTGTAATGCTATGGTCGCGAAGGAAACTTTACGAAGAACAACATAGATCCGACGCCGTCCGCTGCACCTTACATTCAACTAACGATGCAATTCAAATTTTTCCATTACGGGATATGCAAACGGTTCTCTCAACGTAGCAACAGATTAGTTTGAGTCAAATGAGCAGGATATCGTTGCAATTTTTAATAGCCGGGTTTTAAATCTAGGAACTGGTTCGCGTCGACCGGGTGAATAGCATCGCTGCTATAACAAAACTTTCAGGTGTTCTGCAATCTGCATTAATGTGTTTTCAAGCAAAAGATTTCGGAGACTTCAATAGGGAAATCATTGCCAAGACCCAACTAAACTAATATGTACTGTATGGTTGAGAGAAATTTGCAACGGTTGATAATCGAATAATAGACTAAAATAGAATTTGCAAAGGTAGAGAGAATCGGACTTCCAACCTATGGTGCAATAGCCTATCACCTTCACCTCTGCGCAAAATCGTTGAGCTAGAGCTAACTATCAGACTAACCTCAAGAATCTCTATAAGGCGGTAACCGAGAAAAACATTTGAAAATGGTAAAAGTACTGTACAGTGCACTGAACTTGGGATTTCACCTGACTTAGAATTCTAAACTTAAATTGCAATTCGGTTTAATAAACTTTGCGTCGAAAAAATGCCATGACAAAAAAATAAAAAGTTCTTTGTGTTTTTCGAGCGCGTTTTTGGTTATTTAATTGTACGATTGTTCTGTTTCAAAACATTGTTTAGGGTGCCTAACTGCCAGACTTGTACATGGAGTGCAGGATCGCTTTCCCCATCCCTCTTTGGTTATATACAGGGCCTGAGAGAGAATTTTTCAGAGGGTAAGAAAATTGATACCGGGCCACCTTTGTTGCGAATCGAGATTAATCGCTATCCAAATCATGGATGTATATCCCCATTTTAAAGCGAGAGAAGGATGACATTTGTACGATTTATATTTAGCTAAGGGTCTGGGGGGGGCTATAAACTCCCCCAACGGCATTGGCGTAGCCCCAATTTTTGATTGGGGGGGCCCCAAACCACAAATCACATGTAATGACGCCATCAAAAATTTTCGAAGCAGGAGTTTTTGTGGGACAAAGATATCGTAAAATCGAAAATCAGAAGCTGTGGCCTGGTTCGGCACTTAACCAGCATTTTGCTACAGGGAAAGGGCTTGAACCAAACGTTAGAAGTGAAAATATCTGAAATGGGAGACGCGTTGAGTAAACTAGTGTAACTCAAACGTATCACAGACGGGCCTCTGTAGGCGAAGCCCTCACCCACTGGACGATTTTTTGTAATTTGTTGGAAAAAAAGCTATTTAAATGCCTTTGGATCACACTTTGCACGTGTTCAGAGCCATTTGAAAGCACTAGATTTTTAACATTTGAAGGCCAACTGAAAAAATTAAATTGTTCAATCCTCCTTTTACTTACAATTTAGGTCCAAAACACGTTTAAAATCTTGCATTTTGGGGTTAAATTTTGTCAGTGATTTGGCGCAGGTTTAAGGTGAAAGCAAGGAACATTGCCTCATTTAATATTTTAGCAGTAAATAATAATCCAATCGAAGACTTTCCTTAGAGATTTTTGTTTTGTTATGAAAATAACCAGTTGTAGGAGTATTGTACATGAACAGCCTGGGGGCCCACGATCCTGTGTTGAAATTCAATAATTTGTTCAATGAGCATTTCCCCAAGCTAATTTTTTTCAAAAGTATTTTGTAGCGTAAAAACTGGCGAGGTGGAGGTGAGTTGTTATTGAAAAATGGTCCAATAATAAATTGGTTGCGCCAACCAAGCATGTTATTGCTCGCGCCGGATTAACATTGCGCTGGGCCCCTAGCACTTTGGGGATTTTCGCAACATTGTCTTGCCAAATATAAATGAAGATCAAAAAAAGTCTTACCATATGAGCGCGGGGCCCCTGGCACTGTGCCATATGGTAAATCCGGCTCTGTTTATTGCGTTACGTTCATAAAAAGGTTAGATGAGGGCCTGAGGTAGCAATGTTTAGGACAAAAACCCTTAATTTCTTTCGAATTATACATTTAAATTGGCAGGCAAAAATTGAATTGAGGGAGGGCCCAGGTTCCTTGGTCGTCAATATTATTGTTAATTACTGTTGTACCCGTGTACTGTTGTACGCAAAAAATGCTAAAAGAAATTGAAATTGAAGAAACAATAAACTTTTTTTCACATTTTTATCGTTGGTGGCATTGCATTTGGGGGAGACCGGGCCCCCTGGACCCCCCCTGGCTACGCCTATGCCCAACGGGGTCCGGGGCAAAGCCCCGAAAACTTTAGCCCTTTTGATGTTTGTCAAGGGTAAAATATAGCGTTCGGTTGATATCGCAGCACCAAAATTGCAGGAGAAAGTTGGGTCTGGTATGCTGAAGGTAAGGGGTTCGATTCTTGGAACAAGCAATTTTAGGGGAGAGGGAGGTGAGTTGAGTCTGCTATTGTAATTCTTATATTTAGAGGTTAGAAGGCGGATAGAATTATCCTATTCTACCACAATTAGTGGCATCTTTGGAGAGGCCCAACTCAAAAATGGGCCCGATTGATTGCCTGGCTCCAGGGTTTGGACCTTTCACCACGAGCAATTGCCCTGGGGCCAATTAAATCCACAACTGCTACGTTGTTAGAGGGGAAAAGACAAAAATGCCAGAAAACCTCTACCAGGTTGCCATTGAAGGACCTGACTATTGTCATCTTGCAGGTCTGGTGGACGGTGGTAGAATATTGTTTAGGTCTGATGGACTAGCGATATATATGGCTATTTTGACGCTAGTTCAACAGTCACTACCTTATTAAGAAGGTCTACTTAGTTAAGAAGTCACTATCTTACTAAAAAGTTCTAAGTTTTACATAACGCGTGAACTATTAGGACCTTCCAGGCCAGGCCCGAGTACGATATCATGAACCCCTTAAATCTCCTTCTCGTTGGCCCTGGCTAGACGGGCCTGCTGCTTTATCATGCAGAAGTCCAAATACTCGTATTTTAGTAGCTTAATCGATTCTGCTTTTATATAACCATTAACCACATATGAAGAGGTTTAGCGGTGTATTTTTCCTAAACTTTATCTCGCATGGTGGCAACCTCACGCCGCAGCTGGTGCATTTCTGCGCATAGATCATGTGCTACACTTGCAATTGGTGTAGCGGTAAACAAACGGACTCAAACTCGCAAGGATTAAGTTCAATTCGTTCCGTTGCTAATTCCGTAAGTGCGTGCAAATACCTGTGTTTGAAAAATACTCTTGTGTTCTTTTTGAATTTATGTTGTTCTGTTAAAAAAGATCATGTGGTGATTCAGGCGCGTAGCCAGAAATTCGCAATGGCGGGAGGGCTGTTTGGGGGTCTTGGGGCGGAGCCCCTAGCGCTTGAAAAATTTTGCGTTGTTTTGCTAAAATAACTCAATTTTAGGGATATTTTGATAAAAATTAATGCTTTTAGAGCGTAACATAAAAATTGGGAGTGCAAACATGATTAAACTGGTTGCATAAATGCGCTTTGTCGGAGGTGGCAAATGGTAAAATTTTAGTTCTCATGTGTACATGCTGGTGAATCATAAAATCCTATAGTTCAATAAAACTCACACGGAGTAATCTATTTCGTCTATATTTTATAGAGAAAAATAATTGAGGGGGGATTAATGTAAAATATTTGAGAGATGTGATTGGTAATTAACTAATAATGAATAGTCCTCCCCCTCCCCCTATTCCTGAGTTTATAATATATTTGTTGATGAAACCTATATTCAGCATTTTTACACTAGCGATCAAATTTGATTGCTTATTTTTGGCCATTTTTCAAAGTTTTTATTGATTTGTGAGTTTATATTTGACGAATTAGCCCCCTCCCACTGAATATATGTTTCAAAAAATGCTTTAAATCTCTTTTTAGTCCATTCCAGTGCAAAAAAAACAGTTTCAGAAGTGCTAAAAACGTGGTATTTTGCTTATTCTGCATTTTGGTTGACAGGCCGATAAAGGGAGCTAAAAAGGGAAGGGAAAAAGGAAAGAAAGAGAAATTATAACCGATAAAGGGAAATTATGACTTAAAAAAAACAACAATCTATTTCACCCGTAAATTGAATCATAGATTTACCTTTGATGATCCCATACTGGTGAAACAGACTGTTGGGTTTTATAAGTTTTTATTTTATATGTTTTAATACTGTTATCTACTGTGATATTTGCTCTAACTCTTCGTTATTTAGCACTAATTTTGAAACGCTGATATCAACCACAGACTATTTTACTTGTATTTCAATTCAGATTGACTTGATCTAGATGTTGAATCAATTTTGTTTTAAGCAATTAGCCAATGACCTTTGTTCTTTCTGTTCTTATTTACTAAGTTCATTTCTATTTGGTTCAACCCTCATTCACTTTTTTCTGCTTATTCATCCTTCAAAAAATTCTTTGACCCTAAAATGAACCCATCACAAGTTTAAGAAACGCTTGCACTAAAGATTCTGGCTTTTACTTAACATCATCATTATTAGCATTTTTGGACAGCTCTGCTCCAGGTATTGAAAAAAAATTATGTATTATTAAGCCATGATTGAATAATATATCTGATTGGATTAGTGTATTTGTTTATGCTTTTTTGTGATGTTGCATCACGACTGATGGTTTGCATCAAACGTTATGGAAAAAAGTCAATCGTATACATGACAGACAAAATCTGTTTGTTATTTCTGAGAGATGAAAGGAAAATCTTCTTGTTTGATATTTTACGATCGATTGCTACTTTTTTTGAGGTCTGCAGGTTCTATGTCGGATTTATTGACTTTTAATCGCTAGAAGGTTTTGAGTCTTCGCTCAGAAAAAAGATTCTCAGACATAATTACAAGTGGATTCAGTAGCGCAGCCAGGAGGGTGAAAGGAGCTAAACTCCCCCCTCTCCCCATTGGCCTGTCGACCAAAACGCAGATTAAGAAAAATGCCTCGTTTTTAGCATTTCTGAGACTGTCTTTTGCGCTGGAATAGACGCAAAAATGATTTAAAGCGTATTTTGAAACGTTTATTTGGGGGGGGCTAATTTGTCAAAAATAAACTCACAAATCCGAAAAAAACTTTGAAAAATGGCCAAAATTGATAATAAAATTTGATCGTTCTTTGAAAAATGCGTAACATAGGTTTCATCAAAAAATGTATAAGCTCAGGAATAGGGGAGGGGGGCATTCAGTATCAGTGAATTACCAATCACTTCTCTCAAAATTCTTTCCATTAGCCATCTTAATTATATCTTTCTCTATAAAATATAGATGAAATAGATTACACTGTGAGAGTTTCATTGAACTACGGGTATATACGGGATTTTATAATTTACAGGCTACGGTTTCGTTGAACTACGGGTATATACGGGATTTTATAATTTACAGGCTTGTAAGAGAACTGAAATTCCAGCAATAGCTACTTCCCACATAGCCCACTCACTTACTCAACTAGTATAATCATTTTAGCGAAACGGCTACAAAGCTAAACATTTCGAGATCTCAAACTAGAGATACTAATGTGTTTCGACAGAGTCTTATGTCATCTTCACGGCGTTAAATTCAAAAACATAAGCAATACACTGAAAACAATAAATGCAATATGCGCAGAGCTATCGCAACGCGTTTCGACCTTACTCAAGGGCCTCATCAGGCGACAATAACACGATATATAAATCACTTAAACAAAATAAACACATTGTGCGTTTGAGCTAAAATTCAGGTGGAAAATTATTACAGATGCATCTGTTCAGTCCATGTACAATTCCGTGACGACAAACACTTATGATAGTACATGGAAAAGCATGGGTGTAGAAGCTCAAAGTGATTTGAAGGGGTACCAAACATTTGCCCGAAAAATGACTTGATGCATTGAATTTTGCCTGAAAAATCAATCGGTTTTTCTGTCCAAATTAAGGTGATCTCAAAACAAAAAAAACTAATATATTTATCTCTATTGTTCTATATATTTCCTACTTTTCTGTTGGTTTCCAAAAAAGGGAAGGGAAGGAAAAGGGGGGTTTGGGTGGGCATGCTGAACATTTTAGGGCAGGCGCGTAGCCGGAAATTCGCAATGGGGGGGCTGTTTTGGGGGTCTGGGGGCGGAGCCCCCAGCGCTCAAAAACTTTGCATTTTTTTGCTAAAATGACTTAATTTTAGGGCTATTTTGATAAAAAAATAATGCTTTTAAAATGGGGCTTAGAAACTGGCAGTGCAAACATGATTAAACTGGTGGCATAAATGGGCTATTTGGGAGGTAGCTAAGGGTAAAATTTTAGTTATCTTGTTTAGGTGCTGGTAAATTATAAAATCGAATAGTTCAATAAAATTATACGGAGTAATCTATTTCGTATACAGTTTATAGAGAAAAATAAATGGGGGAGGGCTAATAATGAAGAGAGATTTGAGAGAAATGATTGGCAATTAACTAATACCGAATAGCCCCCCCCCACTTTTTAGTTTATATTATATTTGTTGATGACACCAATGTTTAGCATTTTTACTCTTGCGATCACATTTGAATGTTTATTTTTTACCATTTTTTCAAAGTTTTCATTAATTTGTTGGTTTTATTTTTGACAAATTAGCCCCCCCCCCCCCCCCTGAACATGCGTTTCAAAAGATGTGTTTAAATCACTAGTTAGTCCACTCCAGTGCATAAAACAGTCTCAAAAATGCTAAAAACGTAGTGTTTTTCTCATTTTGCATTTTGGTCGACATGCCAATGGGAGGCTATAGCCCCTCCCCCCTGGCTACGCTACTGTTTTAGGGGGCAAAATTGCCCAAAACATATAAAATTGCCCAAACTTTTGACTCAAAATCGCCCGAAACTTTGACGCGCGATCGACACCTAAATCCAAATGGGGGGCCAGTGCCCCTCCGGCCCCCCCACCTCCTACGCTACTGTGGAAAAGTACAGGGAGAGCTCTAGTTGAATGAAAATGGGCAACACTATGTAGGGAAGCTTAAGCAATTTAGCAAAAGGGCTGCAAAGTTTAAGATTTTGGGATAATCATGTTTCTGCACTCTTAATTTCTGTCCCACGTTTTAATAGCCTTAACCTTTTCATCAAAGTAGGCCCAAAATTAAGTTATTTTTGCCAAAAAGAAACAAAATTTTCGATACCTGGGGCCTCCACTCGCAGACCCCTGTATCAGCCCCGTTTGGCTTATTTCTGACTACGCGCCTGAGTGGATTGAGTTTTGAACTGTACACTTTGCAAAATTGATTAATCATAGTAACGCAACGGCTGCCTAGCGGTTGCATTTATGTTATTTTTCGTTTACACTTGAAATGATGATTGTGTTTAGTTTAGTAGTAGTAGTAGTAGTAGTAGTAGTAATTTATTTCAAAGCCAGCGAAGTTTAAAATCACAATTAAAGCAAAAGCAAAGCATGTTGACGATAATATTTACTGGCAATAGGGAAGAAGCGAAGTGACCAATGTAGTCTTCAAGTCTACTTCTACCCTTATGAATAAAATTACAAAAGTTACGAGAAGGAATTTAGAAAATCTTGGCCTAACAAAGTTTGCATTTAATGCTAACCCAGATCGAGGTTTCATACATATATTTACATTAGAACGAGGTTGCATTACACCAAAAAAAATTAGGGCACAAAGAGAAAACAATACAATTTTTATTTACAAACAAACAAAAAAATGGTTCTATTTACATTAGAAAATGGTGCAATTTCAATGCATCATAATACACACAGTTTAAGTCAATTAGAATGATTCACAAACACGTACATCTTGTTGTATACAGAGCAAGAAGTTAAACACTATCAAGTCAAATTCTATAGGTCTTTTATGTACAGATAGAACACAAATTTTATAGTCATTCCAATTTAATTGTGGTAACTTTCTAGCAATGAGTATTTCAGTCTAGATTTAAATGTTTTTAGAGATTTAGAATTTTTAATTTCAAGGTCAAGCGAATTCCATATTTTTGGACCTAGATATTTAATAGACCTTTGAAGTTTCAGAGTTTTAAAAAAAGGTACAAAAAAGTTATGTGAGGAGGTAGCTCTGGTAGGTTTAACATGAATATTATTAAGAGCTGTAAAATAATTTTGAAAAGTAGGTTAAGAGATGGAGACTTGGTGTTTGGCTTGGTTAAAGTTGAGATTAGAAAATACACCAATTGCCACGAAACTACAGATATGACTTTTTCAGAAGTAATACAGCTTGTCTATTTCAATGTTGCTGTTAAGGCGTTTAGCTTTTGTAAAAGCCAAGTTGAACTCCAAAACAGAACGATCACGAACAACAAATTTGTTCAAGTTTATTTAAGAAGCCTGCGCTATATCAAACTGATCTACACGAAATCGAAAAGTCAAATTTCATCAACATATTATGAACCAAGCAAAACATTCAGGTCGTCTTGATATTGTTTTCTTTGCTGAGGTTTTGCTTTTTAAGCTTATGCTCGTTCAACCGTAACCTGAGTAGGCTTTCTATAACCCTCAGGCGGCCAGGCCAGAATCAAATAGAAGAAAGCGAGTAGCTATTGTATTTTTTCTGCCGTTGTTACGATAATACGTCCCAGCGCAACACCAAGCGCAATATTGTATTTTATAGTAACGTCACCAAAGACTGAAAAGAAAGAGATAGATAGAATGCAACTTTGCAGACTTGCTTAAAAATTAAAATATATACTGTGGATAACAGCAGTTGTGGTACCTTTATTTTTTGTTTACCGATAGTGACAAAGCAGTCGTGTTTGGTGTTGGGCAATCAGCGGTGCTGGAACGTCGGAAGGCAAGGGGGGCAGCTTTTTCAAAGGGCACTTTCCATACTGTACGTATAGTCATTACCTTTAACAATGCTCCCTTATACTGTCAAACAATTAAACACTTCAACAAAGCCAGAGTACTGAGCACGTCGCATGAACACTAAAAAATAACAAATTACCGGTACATATCAATTACGTAAGGGCAAGTTCAGCCGCCGAAAGCCAATGGGAGTTTGGAGGCAACGCCCCCAACCGCCTAAGGCAAGGAGGTCTGGGGGCGAAGCCCCCAGCACTCGGAGATTTTGCAATTTTTTTTTCAAAAATAGCTAAATTTTAGGCCTATTTCAGAAAAAATTAATGCTTTCAAAACGTGGCATAGGAACTAGCAGTGCAAAAACATGATTAAACTGGCTGCGTAAATGGGCTGTGTGGGCGGTGGTTAATGGGAAAATATCAGTCTTTTTATTACAAGCTGGTAAATCAAAAAATAAAAAAATCACAAGTTTTAACCTAATTTGTCTGCATTTCCAAAAAAAGATAATTTTGGAGATGTTCATCCCCGCCCCCACCAAGCATTTTACTTTTAAGTCTGGACAAGAAATGGATCTTGCTCAAGTTATTGCAATGAATTTTAAGAGTTAGAAGTTTTTCTTGTATTTCTCCGGTTTGAGCATGGGAGTCTGAACCCCTTGAATCCGCTACTGGTAACGCCAGCGTCGATCGTTCCAACAAGGGCTACAAACAAAGTTAGAAACTTGAATGTCTTAAAAGTAATGCTCAGGCTTACAAACAACGGATCTTTGAGTTTTAAAGTTGAAATTTTGTGGCACCCTATTTTCCCAACGTCGGTTTAAACTAAAGGAACTAAATCGAATGTCAGAGGCTAATCAAATGCATTGCACAAGATCGTTCATTTATTTTACGTTATTTAAAAATCATTAACACTGGCAATATGTTAGGTAGTGACTATTTTACTGAAAATGTTCAAGTTAAGGAGAATAAAACAAAAACAAGAAATATTTATCCGCGCTTTTTTATTTGCTTTTTTAAGGGTAAGATTAAGGTTTGAGTTAGGATTTGGGTTAGGATTGAGTTTGGTGTTAGTTTTAGAGTAAGAATTTGAGTTGGGTTAGATTTGGATTAGAATTAACAAAAAACTAGATAAAACTTTTTGGTAAAACAGTGTCTTCAATTTGTTGTTAATGATTTTAATGAAATTTTTAGCGCCACTTAATGGAGAGTATTTGTTTACAATTTAAAAAAAAGATATTTGTTTATAAATTGAAAATTGCTATGTATTTTTGGGTCGACAAAGTTTTTTTACGTTTTGTGTCTAGAAATTCACAAAACATTAAACTTTAATCACTAAAATATTTCTTGTAGCTCCAATACTCTTCTGCGCTGACGAGTTAAGTCGGGCAGTATTGCTCCCCTTGCCCCCTCCCCTTCCGGGACTACTGGTTTTGGCAGATGGGTAGCCAGAAATTCGCAATAGGGGGCTGTTTTGGGGGTCTGGGGGCGGAGCCCCCAGCGCTCGAAAATTTCGCATTTTGCAAAAATAACTTGATTTTGGGCTATTTTGATGAAGAAATAATGCTTTTAAAACGTGGCTTAGAAATTGGCAGCGCAAACATGATTAAACTGGTGGCATAAATGGGCTATTTCCTATTTGGGAGGAGGCTAATAGTAAAATGTTACTTCTCTTGTTTAGATGCTGGTAAATTATAAAATCGAATAGTTCAATAAAACTCACACGGATTAATCTATTTCGTATGCAGTTTATAGAGAAAAATAATTGGGGGGGGCTAATGAAAAAAGATTAGAGACAAATGATTGGTAATTAACTAATACTGAATAGCCCCCTCCCCCCCATTCCTTAGTTTATATTATATTAGTTGATGACATCTATGTTTAGCATTTTTACACTTGCGATTAAACTTGATTGCTTATTTCTTACCATTTTTCAAAGTTTGCATTTATTTGTTTGTTTGATTGTTGACAAATTAGCCCCCCCCCCCTGAATATAGTTTCAAAAGATGTTTTAAATCACTATTTAGTCCACTCCAGTGCATAAAACAGTCTCAAAAGTGCTAAAAACGTAGTGTTTTTCCCATTCTGCATTTTGGTCGACATGCCAATGGGAGGGGGCTATAGCGTACCCCCCCCCCCCCCCCCCCGCCCTGGCTACGCTACTGGGGCTGGGGGAGGTTTAAAGTTGTTGAGCTGTTGAATTTTCAAATCTTAGCAATTTTATTCAAACGTTCATCCATACAAACATGTTATATTTTTCAAATGGTGTTCAAATGATTACTTTTTATTAAGAAATCATAAAAATGCCTTAGCAATAAAAATTAAATTCGAAAAGAGTCTCACCGGAAATTTTATCTGCTTTTTTATCAATTTTTACTCAAATCTCAAATTCATACTTTAAATTTAAGTCCAAATCTTACCCTAATTCAAACCCAAATCTTGACCCTTAAAAAAGAAAATAAAAATTCCGCGGATATTGTACGTTCCTCATTCTCGTTTTATTCAAATTTCTGGTGAATAGTCACTGCCAGTTAAACACTAAAGGTTTTAAGTTTTTTTTCTGTTTTTGTTTTAGTACGTTTAGACTACTTTAATAGTATAAAAATAAAGGTGATATAAAGCTATTTTGTTTTATGAATTTGCGAGATGATGAAGAAACAAATTTTAAGAATTGCAGCTGGATTTTTTGGAGTAGCTGGTTTCACCTTTTACCTGACTGCTTTGTGCACCAACAAATGGCTGGAGAGCGGTAAGTGGAGTCAATAGTTATGCCATGACAAATAAGTTTGTCGTTGAGATGTTAATGCTAGAGTAAAGTTCCGGAGTCGGACGTTTAGAAAGTCGAGTAAGCAAACAACACCTCAGCCCAGCGCATGCCACTCGAGCACAATGAGTACAGAGTCGTAATTTAACGTTTGATTCGCGATCTAACCAAGGTATACAAGCAGCTATTGAAGAGGAATGAGCGCTATAATTTATCCTGTTAGGCTCGATTTACCGACTACGGGGATATACCCGCGTAAATACGCGTATCATTTGATTGCGTGCATTTTGCTTTATTTTGTCCTTTGAAAAAGATATCATGCGTATTTGCATTAGGTAAAAGCAGCCTAATACGATAATTTAAAAAGCATTACGGTATGTCATAAGTAAGACGATTTAAGGTCACAAAAGTTATACTTTTTTTGCTGGCTCCAATTAATGTAAAAAGCGTAGAAACAAAATTTCACAGGTGTAGGGTCAGTATTCAAGAAGTTAAAAGGTTATTATACTCGTACAAAGAGTTACATTTTGTGATAAAACGTTACATTTTGTTTTTTACGTAAGTGGTTTTTGTGCTATTTTTTGCCTAATTTTCCTACTCCTTTGTCTTTCATTGCTACAATTGGTATAAATTTGCAATCTCCATAATGCACAAAGGTATTTATTTACTAAATTTAAAGCCCACAAAGCCCATCTTCCAATACTGCATTAGCATCTTTGTGACGTCATAATTTTGAATTTTCAAATACTTGTTTAAACTCTTCACTATCAGTTTGATCAGAAAAATTAGAGCCAAAAATATATGAAACGTTAAAATACTTTTGGCTTTTTTAAACATTAAATAAGGTATATTTTTGGCTCTAATTTTTCTGATCAAACTTAAGAGCTAAACCATAGGCGTAGCCACGATTTTTGATTGGCGGGCCCAAACCACAAATCGCATGCAAGACGTCATCAAAAATTTTCGAAGCAGGAGTTTTTGTGGGACAAAGATATCGTAAAATCGAAAATCAGAAGTCGTGGCCTGGTTCGGCACTTAACCAGCGTTTTGCTACAGGGAAAGGGCTTGAACCAAACGTTAAAAAATGAAAATATCTGAAATGGGAGACGCGTTGAGTAAACTAGTGTAACTCAAACGTATCACAGACGGGCCTCTGTAGGCGAAGCCCTCACCCACTGGACGATTTTTTGTAATTTGTTGGAAAAAAAGCTATTTTAATGCCATTGGATTTCACTTTGCACGTGTTCAGAGCCATTTGAAAGCACTAGATTTTTAACATTTGAAGGCCAACTGAAAAAATTAAATTGTTCAATCCTCCTTTTACTTACAATTTAGGTCCAAAACACGTTTAAAATCTTGCATTTTGGGGTTAAATTTTGTCAGTGATTTGGCGCAGGTATAAGGTGAAAGCAAGGAACATTGCCCCATTTAATATTTTAGCGGTAAATAATAATCCAATCGAAGACTTTCCTTAGAGATTTTTGTTTTGTTATGAAAATAACCAGTTGTAGGAGTATTGTACATGTACAGCCTGGGGGCCCACGCTCCTGTGTTGAAATTCAATAATTTGTTCAATGAGCATTTCCCCAAGCTAATTTTTTTCAAAAGTATTTTGTAGCGTAAAAACTGGCGAGGTGGAGGTGAGTTGTTATTGAAAAATGGTCCAATAATAAATTGGTTGCGCCTACCAAGCATGTTATTGCCCGGGCCGGATTAACATTGTGCGGAGCCCCTGGCTCTTTGGAGTTTTTCGCAATATCTCCCTGCCAAATAAAGATGAAGACCAAAAAAGACCAAACCTCAAGCCCAAACCCGACCCGAAAAACCCGGGCCAACTTGCAATTACACCCGAATCATAATATCAAGTACTCTATGTGCGTGCTCTATAATTTGAGCACCAATTGAGACTATTTTATTGCTTTTTAGCATAAACTGCTATTTTTCGTTTTCTGTTGTTCTTAAATTAAAGTCCCAGTTTGGTTACATTTTTGCCAAAAATAAAGTCACATTTTAAGGTTTTTTTCGGTCACAAAAAATCGCCTTGTCATAAGCTAAATTTGCCTCAGGCCGTCGGAAAGAACAGGGCAGTTGGTCGAGTGGTAACGCGTTCGTCTCTGGAGCGGGAGGTCTGAGGTTCAAATCTCGGACTGGTCAAATTGGACGCGCTATTATCAACGGCTCGCCACTGCGGTGACATTTCTTCGAAAGGAGCTGCTGTGTTACTCGGGCACAATGACGTTGAGATAGGCCCTGCCGACTCGTTACACACTTCGGCGTAATATAGCACGTATGATGAAAGATTTGAACCTATGCCTGCAACAATCATAGGTATTAACCAATCTATATTTGAAGTAAATTTAGTTTTAGTCGAGTTAGTGATGCAGAACATACTAAAATTTTAACAAACGACTGAGACGGTATTTTACTACATTTAAAAGAAGTCTAGGCAAAGCTTAGTATTCTTTTGAGGAATTATGCATCTTAGTTCAAAATCTTTAAAACATACATTTGCCATTTACCTTATGACTAACCGCTTGATAATATTTTGATTTATTCCAGGTACCAACAGCAACGGATTGTGGAAGGTTTGCGAAAACGATAACTGCACCAATCTCATCATTGGACAGAATCGCGTTTACACAAACTACGGTAACTTCTCAGTTGGATTTAAATGTTGCGGTTTGTAATCTCATATTAGAAAATAAGTATTAAATTGAAATAAGTAGAAAAGTAACTTTAGTAGAAATTTAGCTATATACCGGTATGGTGTAGAAAGTTCTTGTAGATCAAAAAGACTTTACTAGTCTATTATAGACTAGAGACGTTTGTTGAATAGGACTAGGGCAGAAACTACTCATCCCCTACGAAAAAAATTTTTTCGGATTCTTGGGCAAAAATACCATGGTAATTTATATTATGTAGACGAATTTTTGCTGGCGGTCATTGTCAGGTGCATGACAACATTGTCAGTACTGCTGAAAGACCGTATCAAAAAAAAAAAACGTTTGAAGCCAGTACGGTTTCTTTTCTACACAGGGCAGGTCGACGCTGCTACAAGCTATATTACCTCTCAGCCGCTAATATTATCTTTAAACAACTTTTTCTCTTTTCCAGAAATGGTTCGAGGGTTTGGAGTTTTGGCAACTGTAATTGCTTTTTTGGGAATAGCAATTACCATAGTTGACGCGGTGATCAAGAAAGATATAGGAGCTTCAGTGATTGCGACGTTATTCCTTATGGCAGGTGAGCAATACAACCTCTGATGACTGATTGATTTAGAATTTTCGGCCTCAGGGGCCCGACGCAAAATCCTTACCCCGGGGTCTCTGTTTCTGGCCGAAATATGGTGAAGACAAAAAAAGTCATCACAGCTCAGGACCCCATTATCTGGCTCAGATTGCTGAGGCCTCAGCCAAAAAAAAGTCGGGGCCCGAAGTGAGTTGTACCTCACTTACCGCCCGCTATACATCCATTTCTAGGGACTGGCCAAGGCTATTGCTAGCACTTGCATGCGTATTACTAAAACGGGGCTAAAACATACCCTACCCGTAATAAACTCGGGGCCCACCCATTTTCAGCTACAATATCGCTGAGTGAAAATTTTCCACCTGGTCTCAAATCTCCACCTGGTTGCGGCCCTGCTACTGCAGCAACCAAAGTTCTATAACAGTTTAACTTTAAATTAAACAGTAGGCAGTAATAATCGCTTAGTTTTCCAGTAGGTCGACTAAATTGTGATTGTGATATCGTGACAGGAGGATCAAGGTGCATAATCTTGCATCAGCATTGTTTTTGACAGATTTTTTTGCAATTAGTAGGGTATGATTGGGCTTCACTTTCAATCAGCTCAGCAGAAATTTGAGCTACTGGCATAAATATAACGTCAGTTCATGATGACAAAGCAATGAATCATTATGTGATTTTAGGCTTGTTTTTATTCGTTACAACTTATTCAACTTTTCCTGAATGACGTCATAAAAAACAAACTTGGTTGACGCGTTCTTTTTAACTTATTGGGTTTTCTGTTTTGAGAAAATTAAACTTCGTTTTCGCTGCTGCTTTATTGTGTATTGTTGGAGTGTTGTTTTATCGTTTTACTTTGTTTTTTCAGCTTTCTTTGGTCTCACCTGCATAGGGCTTTTTACGAGCTTGTCCGGACAGCAAGCCTCAACAAATTGGGGATCTTCATTCGGATTGGGATGGGCCGCTTTTCCGACCACCACGATCGCAGGGCTTATCATGATTTACGAAATTTATTCAGAAGTTTTACCCTAACTCCTGTACTGATTTTATGTATAGTTTGCTGACCGATAACGGTTCAGAACGTACAGTATTATTAACTTCAATAGTTTTTGCATTTACCGCATATTTTTTTATCGGTCCCGCATATTTTTATCGGCATGCGTTTTGAATCAACATTTGATCCAGTGATTAATTTTGCGCTTGCCGTTGTGATTCGTTGGTAACTTTAATCTGAATTAGGTAGCTGTTGAACAGTATTTACGTATGATTGGATTAACGCCCATTTTACTAATTGCAGGTAGTGGCAAAGCAGGGTTTTGAATGGCAGGGAGGCTACATTAATGCAAAGACCAAACAAGGCCTTTACTTCAGAAAAACCGTCGCCAAATCAAGGTGGAGGCCAAACAAACCGCGTTTTTCGCCGAATTTAAAGGGAAGACTAGAAAAGGTCTTCACCACTAAGTGACCTCAAATTCTATTGGCTCAGGTTTTTCGGTCTCGTTTGCATGCCTTGTTTGCCAGACCACCTCCAAAAAGAAGCAGGGCATTGCTGTCTTTGATGAGTTATAGTGACGAAATACTACCAATTAAGGTTTTCACACAATGAAGGGGTATGGCATAATGGTCCTCCTGTCTACGCTATTGATAGCGTGTGTAAAACGACATATGTCTTTTGCAATGTAAATGCAAAAAGGCAAAATACAGTTTATGCAATTAAATGGAACGCGTTATACGAGTGATCGGAATAACGGGCAAAGCACACCGAGAGTTTCTAAAGTCAGAAACTCACATCTCGGAGTAGCGATGGAATTCTTTTAAAACCACACAGACTGTTTGAGCCGATGTTAGGATTATTAGAGGTGTAGCTAATTTGAGTTACTGATAAATAATTTTACGAAATGTTTAAAAATAATACAACCCGATTATTAGGTTTAGAAGTTAGTTCTTCGAAGATTTATCTTTCAACCTTATTTTGGCACGGATTGCGAAAATTTTCCTTGGTTGAAGAAAATGTTTAATTACCTGTCTAGCACTCGTAGACGGAAATGTTTTTATGTTGGTTGAAATTTCACTGTTATTAATTTTGACTTGTTCCACATTGTTATGAACTGTCTTCAACTTCAATGTATTTCTTTGAATATTAAGCTCCACTTTAAAAATGATCTTGTTGATAAAATAAGTACATTGTAAAAATTACTGATTGTTGTATTGGCGAAAACACCAGAAATGCCCGTCAACAGTTTTTGAGATCATTGTAATTGGAACGACCGACGCTCGCGTCGCATTTTTACTCGGCCATTTTCCAACTCACGAATGCGAAATTTCAAACTTTTGCTTATAACTCGAGAACGGTTTGATCTAGCTACATGAAATTTTGACAGCAGTTTGAGATTAATGAGTTGTATGTTTGTACCAAATTTCGAGGCAATAGGTCACGTGACTTCGGTTTTACAACCCGAAAACCGCCCCGTAAGTTTGGCGTAAAAAGCGGTCTCAGTCAAAAACGGCTTAAGTACGACAAAAAATATTTCATAGGGTTATATGTCTCAAGATACCCTTTCATCCCAACCAACCCACTTTTGGCCGCGATGAGGTTTATTTCTTTTTTTTTTTCTTTTTTTTCTTCCTAAATTTTGTACGCTCTTCTTCTCCACAACACACCTCGAAATCTAATTTTCGTGTAAAGTTGTTGAGCTGCAAATGCAATTTTTTCTCCCGAAATTTTTTTGGACAACTCCACCGGGAACCCCCCCAAAATGGGGCCCCCAAAAATCAATTTTTTGAACGGCTCAAGCTAGAGTTCTACCTTTTTTTGATATCAGTAGATATTCAACAGACAAATATTTTGACATAGTTTGGGGATGCCATCCCCCCGGGGACCCCCCAAATGGACCCCAAAAATCAATTTTTTGAACGGCTCAAGCTAGAGTGCTAGTTGTTTTTGATATCAGTAGATATTTAAGTAATATTTTGACATAGTTTGAGGGTACTACCCCGCGGAGACCCCCCAAACATCAATTTTTTGAACTGCTCAAGCTAGAGTGCTAGTTGTTTTTGATATCAGTTGATATTTAACAAATATTTTGACATAGTTTGGGGATGCCACCCCCCCCGGGGAACCTCCCAAATGGACCCCCAAAAATCAATTTTTTGAACGGCTCAAGCTAGAGTGCTAGTTGTTTTTGATATCAGGAGATATTGAACAGACAAATATTTTGACATAGTTTGGGGATGCCACCTCCCTGGGGACCCGCCCAAATGGACCCCTCAAAAATCAATTTTTTGAATAGCTCAACTTGGGTGCCAGTCTGTTTTGATATCAGCAGATATTTAACAGACAAATATTTTGACATAGCTTGGGGGTGCCACCCCCCCAGGAACCCCTTCAAAAATCAATTTTTGAACGGCTCAAGCTAGGGTGTTAGTGTTTTATGATATCATGAGATATTTAACTGACAAATATTTTGACTCCACTTTTCTGGAGGTTCCATAATCAGATATTTTTGAATAATTGCTGATTTTACGATAGACAAAAAGTACTTTTGAGCGTCACAGCATTAGCTATGCGTCGGTCGTTCACTGGGTTTGCTGGCAAACTCCCATCTAGTTACCAAGAATTTTCGATCTCTGTATTCGAATTAGTGCTGGAAATTTTAACTTTCGGCAAGACGATTGCAGCAAGTTGCGGTGATAAATCGGTGTTATGATGAGGCAGGTTCCTGGGACAATGAATAATCAAAATCGTTCGTAAACATAAATCTGCCCTCCAGTATTGTTCTTGCCAGGTTTCAAGTGCAAAACATCGAAAGCAGCCGCTATCCGCTCCAGATAACCTTAGGCCTGTGAAGTGCTGCCGTCGAAAGTAGGCTCGACCTACCAACTTTTTTGCCAGGGTAGTCTCCCACTTGTTTCGCCTCACTATTACCCTAATTTATATTGTTATTATTAATTCTCATTGGTCCCCATTTTAGATAAATAGAAAAAAGCAAGAAAATATTGGCGAAGACCTTTTTTGGTCTTCTGAAATTGTCAGAAAATCGCAATAAAATTTTGGAAAATGCAGTTTGACTTATAAAGCTACTAAGCCATTCTTGTCCAATGTCCATACCGTTGAATAGAGCCTACTACTTATTTGTTTAGGACGGCAGCACTGAAACAGCGTTGTATTTTGTTGAGTTAATCAGTTAAAGTAAGCAAACAAAATTCACGTACTCAAGCTTGTTTGTAACAAAGCTTTAAAACGACTTTTATAGACGTTATTGTTGTTACATGCACTGTATTATTTCCAGTCAGTATTGCAGTGTGTTGAGCTATTTTATTGAAAATTTCACATTGTACATATTTTTGATCAACTCACATTAAAATCACAACTAGAGTTACCACGTCACGAATGTCTATAGAAAGCAAAAGGTTCATATATCATACGACACCTCACGGAGGAAGAAAGATCCGATTTTGAAGTCAGATGTAAAGTAGTTCGAAAATATCATCTAAACCATTAAATAAAAGTAATTTTGATCAACCTGTACCAAATGTCTATAGTTTTGAATATTATTAATAATGTCAAAAAGCTCAAAGCTTACACTATGCATCGCATACGGTGGGGGTCAAAATTTGCTTAAAAAAAAAGAACGTACAAAGTTTGAATTCCTTTGAATCCAATGGCATTGCGTCACCGTGATGAAGCATAAAACCAAATCAAAACTTCGTACGTCATAGCGGATTTTAATGTCAAAAATTTCCAAACAATTTCGACCAAACTTTTACGAAATGCAAGTTGTTTATAACGATAGCGTAGCTAAGAACCGTCAAAAATTGCTTAATGGTTATTGTCTAGTCGCATAACAGCGTGGATGTATTGTATGTACAATGCGAAGACAGCGAGGAAGAAGTAGCTCTAGGATCTTGAGCGAGATCGGGAAAATTTTGAGCGTCGCGGGGATCGCGATCCAGATCTTCGGGGAGAATAAGACGGTGACCGACGTTTTCGGCCTCGGGAATTCGACCGTGATCTGCGAGGGCTGGGACTTCTACGATCGTCGCGATCTTCTTTGACAGTGATATAAGCAGTGTCACCCTGAAAAATAACTTACTCGTTAGCGACGCCAAACGGACAACTACATAAGGTACGAGGAACAATCCTCTTACATTGATTTTATAGCGTTGGGAGAGAAGATACAACCTTATTTTGCTAGCTTTTGATTCCAAAGTTATACTAATTCTTAATTAATTCCGGTTTTCAATTTTTAATAATGTATAACAGAATGTTTCATAATTTCACCTTTTTTGAAATTAAAAATGCTTGGGGTCTCATCAGATTGGATTTGGACCACAATGAAAAAATAAAAAATTTTTTTTCGATTACTCGTTGTTTTGAGGGTGTCCCGCCCCCCAAAGTTTGATATTTTTAGACGCGGAGAAATTTTTTTGACTAGTGCGATATCTCCTTAAAACGAGATAGAGAGTAATGTTTGGTATCAAAATTTACAGAGTGGTCGACTTCCTATCTGTAGTCAATACATTCATAATCGCTAGCTCCAACAGAAACGAAGTTATTTACGAAAAACTGTTTTAGCACTCAGTAAAGCTGAAGATAACATAATATCAAGTCAGTACCGACTTGGCACAAAAAGCAAATCAAACTGCAAAACAGTCATATGCAAAAAGAAAAAAACCAAACAGTTTTAGAACGAAAACAACAAATGGGACATCTCATTACACGCTGCCCTGCATTTATACTGCTCCAGAGGTCCATTTGAGGATGTTCTTTGGCTCTTAAAGTTACGATACGTCGATACAGGGTTTTAAAATGGCTCGAAATTTTGTGCCTGCAACAAAGTTTTTTTTCCTCCCGTGGACGATTAGAGAAACAAAAACAACAAAACGAGTACAGTAACAAAGGCAACAAACACATCAACCGGAGCTACGACATAAGTATGAACGTAGACGAACATCTTTCTGGTTTCTTCGTGAAGAATTAACGCGAATTTTTTTGCGATGCAACAAATCTTTCAGCTAGCCTATTTCTCTGTCATTGTAGCGACTATGATTTTTGGTAGATTTCCAAAACTCGGCAGAGCCAAACGAGATGCAAGGAGCGGTTTTACTGGAAATGGTAAAAAATCTCTTAGTTTGGCTCATCTCGTCAAAAGCAAATCTTCAACAGCCACTTCTTCCGACAGTGAAGTAAGAGATGTTAAAACTTCCTTGGTCATTGAAGGATTTTCAGAGTAGACACTTAAAGCAATTTATGCGGCGAAATCCAACCCTTTGCATGCTGCAAAAAGTACCGGTTCACTATTTTACACATGTCCAAATCAACTGCTTCAAAAGCTAACAAGAAATCCCTTTGAAAGAATGTCACAAAAGGACTCTCACAAGTATGTAGTTTAAGATGTGTCATCAGAAATGAAGGCAAATATACAGAAAAAATATATGACGCAAGCCTTGAGAGTTTTGTCATCTCTACAGTAGTAAAATCGGAAGAGTGAAACAAAAGCATTCGCAGATAACCGTTTACCGTAGTCAACCAACGGGAATGACTAATCTCTTCTTGTTTATACCAGAGCAAACTTTTGAGATTGGCTGGTATATCCATAAAAAGCTGACAAGACAAAACCAGTAAGCACATCTGGTCGCTTCGAAAGCCTGCATCAGCGCTGTTTCTCATACTTTTTTGTTCAGAAAACCAGCTAAGTTTCTTTTGGAAATGTAGCTGAGCAATGGGGGTAATGCGCACATCTGGAACTTCTCTGTCAATCAAATTCTCCGGAGAACCCTAGTGATAGACTTGATTTTGTTTAAAAGAGAGCCTTCTACCAATGTATTTGGAACTTTGCTTTTACCTTCAACCTCATCAATAACGTAAGATAGATAAGTATCATTTATGTGACTTTTTACCATTTCCAGTAAAACCGCTCCTTGCATCTCGTTTGGCTCTGCCGAGTTTTGGAAATCTACCAAAAATCATAGTCGCTACAATGACAGAGAAATAGGCTAGCTGAAAGATTTGTTGCATCGCAAAAAAATTCGCGTTAATTCTTCACGAAGAAACCAGAAAGATGTTCGTCTACGTTCATACTTATGTCGTAGCTCCGGTTGATGTGTTTGTTGCCTTTGTTACTGTACTCGTTTTGTTGTTTTTGTTTCTCTAATCGTCCACGGGAGGAAAAAAAACTTTGTTGCAGGCACAAAATTTCGAGCCATTTTAAAACCCTGTATCGACGTATCGTAACTTTAGGAGCCAAAGAACATCCTCAAATGGACCTCTGGAGCAGTATAAATGCAGGGCAGCGTGTAATGAGATGTCCCATTTGTTGTTTTCGTTCTAAAACTGTTTGGTTTTTTTCTTTTTGCATATGACTGTTTTGCAGTTTGATTTGCTTTTTGTGCCAAGTCGGTACTGACTTGATATTACGTTATCTTCAGCTTTACTGAGTGCTAAAACAGTTTTTCGTAAATAACTTCGTTTCTGTTGGAGCTAGCGATTATGAATGTATTGACTACAGATAGGAAGTCGACCACTCTGTAAATTTTGATACCAAACATTACTCTCTATCTCGTTTTAAGGAGATATCGCACTAGTCAAAAAAATTTCTCCGCGTCTAAAAATATCAAACTTTGGGGGGCGGGACACCCTCAAAACAACGAGTAATCGAAAAAAAATTTTTTATTTTTTCATTGCGGCTCAAATTCGATCTGATGAGACCCCAAGCATTTTTAATTTCATAAAAGGTGAAATTATGAAACATCCTAATGTATAATTACAATTTTTAATAAAAATGCGATCCAAGTCAGCTGACCGCTAACATTAGCGTTAGTTGGCGGTCAGTTGTCGTGGATCTTAAAAATGAATCTGTTAAAAGGTCAAGTCTATTGCGTTTCTATCTAGTAGCAGTGTTTAGCTGTGATTTTTTGGGGGGAGTAGTTAGCACATTGTAGCGGCCTAATTACAAGACCGCATACACTCCAGCTCGAGAAACTGCCAAAACGTACTTATAGATAGACTTTAATCCAATTAAGAGCTTTTTAGGCCAGAACTTAAGTTTCAAACGTCCTGCTTTTTGAAACTTAAAGTCTCGTTGCAGTTGTGGCATTATCCAACCTTGTCTAGGAATGGGGGCGCGGAGGTTCAACAGTCAGGCACACCAACGTGGAGTGGTCTCCCTCCCAATGTGAGATGGGTCAAAATGGCGGAACAGCTTCTCCGAGAGTTTGGTGATGCGACCAGAATTCGCCCAAGGGATGGGGGTCAAGAAAAAATCGGCGGGCAAAAGATTCAACAGAAGGGCAACAGCCGTCACACCCCAACGTATGAACCAAAGGTCCAAGATAGCCAAAAAGAGCTCTTCGTAGAAGCTCAGAGGTAAGATCCTCAACCCAAAGAGGATTGATAAAACCGTCGCCATCGACCTCCTCTTATTAAAAGCAGTTTTAAAATTTTTCATCAACACGTGTAAGTTTGCTCAAGTCAGACTTACGCTCAAATGCATCATTACACTATCAGTTTGAAAGTGTTCTCGCCTTACGATAAAAAATTAGGGAAGTGGCACAACAAAGAAAACAAATTACAAGACTTTAGTAAGCAACGAACCGAGCTCAAGAAACACCCTGTTCCAAAAGTTATAGTATAATGTAATTACATGCTTATTTAGCAAGTTGCCTTGGCCAGAAGACAGTAAAAGGGATCTTTCGGTATTCGAGTCAAGCTACCACTCGCCCACCCGTCTAACCACACACGGTGCAAGCTTCACACTATCCTTTTTTATTGCTTTGGTTAGGTTTTTATTGCAATTATAGTCTTTGGTTTGACCCAACCGAGAATCGAACCCGAGTCAACCGTTTCAGTAGCAGACGCTCTATCTACTCGACCACTGATCGGTTGAAAGGTCGGCAGTGCAGCCCGTAGTAGGTCAATGTGCAATATGGCTCTTTGATGTACCTCATGAGAGCGAAACTTTGAGTCATCCAAGTGTTTGATCGCTAATTTCATGTCGTCTTTCGTTGTGAACTCCACTACTCCGCTACCGTCGCGATACACATCAGCATAGCACACATCACCAGCTTCTCTCATGTGGTCTTTCAAATCCTGCCAACTTCCGGAGGACGGCAACCCTGGAAAAAACTCACGCTGATGAATTTAGATTTTTATTAATAGTACAAGAAAGGAGTGTCCATGTTTAAACTCCGACCCACATTGGAATTTGATCCAGCCCGCGCCCAGTCTTCACCGGTTTTCCAATCGAAATTACTCTGCAACTACGCGATCAAATCAATTATTTTTACGAACCAAAATGCCTCAAATTTAGACGAAAACCTTTCCTTGGTCTTCACTCTTTCACCGGAGTTTCATTTGGCATTTTTCAAAAGTCTGGACACCTCTAAAGTAAGGAAATATCGGCACCAGTGGTAATATAGTATTCTGCTTAAAGAGTTAAAGTCTGTGCCATTTTGCCAGTTATGAGTACAGTTTTCATTTAGTTGTTAGTTGTTTTTAAGCGTAAATTTCATACCGTAGTTATAACTTGAAAACTAAGAAAATTTAACTGGGCAACTTTTTCTTTTGGTAAAAATGGAGCTTCACTGTAAGATCTGTTTATCATTTTTCGCTTACTGGTATTCTATCAGTTTTCTTTTGGTTTCACGTTAGAACACGCAGACTTACAGACTGAAACAGCATCATGATTTATTCTTATAACGTATAACCCAAGTTGACAAAATATTAAACCAGGTTTTTCGACACAAATCAACCACGGAAACTGAACGGTTGTAAAATCCATCAACCAAGCCGAAAAGAAAATAAACCTTAAATCAAAACCAAATCTTTCATTATGCTCGTTGTATTGCGCCGAAGCGTGTAACCAGTTGGCGGGACCCATCTGCGCGTCAACAAGGCCCTTTTCAAAGAAACGTATAGCAGCGGTGGCGAGCCGTTAGCACCACTGTGTCCGATTTAACCAGCTCAGGATTTGAAAATTGAACCTCGAACCCTCCGTTCCAATGACAACCGCGTTTCCGCTCTACTTACCTTCCACTATTACTCGATAGTTAGAACGTTGAGACGGCGGCCCCGGTCTCCCACGCACATATCGATTTCCAGTAGAAGGCCCAGCTGACTGGCGCGGTCGTTCTACTTTTAAACGATATCCATCAAAGTTGTGGTTGTTTCGGCCATTCACAGCATCGTCCGCATCCCTGTTTCATAAATTTTAAGTTAATCTCTGCTGGACAAGAGAGGAAAAACGCACAATTTGTAAATTGGTCGACTAACAAGATTACATTTTACGAAAATCTAACCAATTGGAAAAAGGTAATGTTACAAAAACTATCAAACAGCATTAAATTAAAAACAATTTAGGTCCTGTTCAAGCATGTACTTGGACTTTATCCCAGTCCCTTATTCACTACTTCCTCTATCCTCCATTAATCCACAATCCTTCCAGACTCTGCATCCAATCCTAATGTCCCCTTATCCTCCAATTCCATCCACTACACTTTATAACAAAATATATTTAGCAGTTGGTAATAAAAGCAACGCGTTAGAACAAAAGTTAATTTGATCGTCGTAAAGTGGCACTGGTAGCAGCATGACTTGAAAGATATGAATCTTACAGACTATGGCTACGGGTTCGATTTTAACCAAAGGCATTGATAATAATATTTCTAAAAAAAACTGCTGTTTTAAATGGTGCAAACTGTTTCTTTCCTTCTAGAGACTGTAGCAATGTTCTCTCTCATTCAAACGCTGTTTAAGAATGTAGGAAAAATTATGGAGTTGAAAATGGCTTAGAAACAACGCCAGCAAAAACTTGAGTAAATCTAAATACAAGAAAAGGTACCTAGATCCAGACCGGAAGTCAAGATCAGAGACGGGCCGCGATATTCTATTTTCATTGAAAACTTTGGTCCTTGTTCACTCATTTCGCAACGCAAAAAAATTAAAACAATGGAAAGTGTATTGTTCTTTTTTGATTTGCATTTTGCGTAGTGCAGTAAAGGTGTATAATATTTTGATGCTGCTGTGAGCCCAAAAATGGTTTACGTTAACATATGGAAACCTCAAAAATTATTACAACAAGCAGTGCTGTGTGGGGTCCATGACTTTTCGGTAGGACCGTTTCGGCGCACACCTTTTCGGTGCCTACATCTGCACCGCTACTTTTCTGCACTGTTCCTTTTACGTGCAGACCTTTTCTGCGTCAATTCGGAGCTCTTTGATAGTTTAGTTATTTCATGTGGTCAAGGCAGTTGCATTGCGGAGATTAATCTATTATTAGCCGCACACTACTATTCGTCTCGCAATCCTTATGAATTGGACGTTTCGATACAAACTATTTAAAACCAGTTTGAAGGTTATACGGTGATCTGTAATCATTTTATCCTTCCCATTATCTCATTTTGACCTCATCAATATTCAAAACTTGATGTTTTTTAACCATCAAAATTGCACCAATATATACAGTACTTGAATACTGGATAAAAAAAGGGCATCCAAAATAATTAGCGAGCCACATATTCGGCAAGTCGATTTGGATTGCAAGAACGCATATTGCATTCATAATTCAACCATCTTCAGGGTTTTTGCTTAAGAAAAAACCGCAATTACCAAAGTACTGGTCATGAAAAACCACGAGACGGGGGGTATAATGCACAACGCACACGTTCAAATAATCAAAATGATTATTTTTCCTAGACTGTACAATGTTGAATTATGCAACCAACTACAGTAAGTTATGACCTAAAAAATAGTCACATTTGATTGGCTTCTTTGGTTACATGTTGTATACTGAAAAGAAACTGCCACGGTATCAGTTTATCAACAAGAGCGTATCTTAGAGGTTCATTACAAGAGAAAAAATTTTGAAAATTGCTACGTTACTTTGATCGAAGTGTTTGGGATAGCCAAGTTTTAATGTGCCTCCTGTACTTCTGTACATGTAATTTATCTATAAGCCTAAACTGTATCCTAATACAGCACGAGCCGCCAAGTAGTGGGAATCTGAAACGGCAAATACCTAAAACTAAAAGTATCTATCAACTTTACTGAGAGTATGAAACTGCCCAACATACAAGAGACAAAAATAGCAAGTCAACAACATACCGGTAATCTTCAAAATCGACAAATGCGTAAGGCGCTCCTCTTCTGTTTTTCAAATCAATGTGTCGAATATTTCCATATTTGTAAAACAAATCATCGATTTCTTGCACACGTACGTCAGGAGGGAGATTCCCAACGTAAATACGACAATCGGTGGATCCTGAACGACTCATGTTTAATAAGCAAATCTAATTTGTACGATAAAATAACCCTATACTCTGCAAGAAAAAGTAATTGTCATTGTTACATAATTACAATTAACATTTAAATTCCTTTGCTTTTCAGGCGCTAAAATATAAATTTGTCGTAACTATTTGGATAACTGCCAATGCAATACCAACCAGAAAAAAATCATCATTGAAAAATTTCACTTTAAAAAATAAACCTTTTAAAGTCAAAATTGATTGTTAGCGGTTAAAAATTTAAATTAGCAGTACTCTAAGTTTGCTTGAATTTTCCAACTAATGTTTATATCCTTTTCTGCCCGAAAATTGAAGAAGTTTCACTTAATTTTAGTGCCCTATCAACGACCAAAAGTGATTTAATCTGCTGTTTGCATGAAAGTTAAATTGAACATAAATCACGATGCGTCTCTCAGCCTAATTTTAGTTTGGTCGAGTTTACTCGATGTGAAAGATATGACAAAGCTGCTTATATCGAGTTCATGACCTCTAGTTGAGTGCAAATGACTAAAGTTGAAGCTTCCAATTCATTGAGTTCACGTTACCTTTCATAAACTAACTGAGTCGAGGTCATGAACTCCACAATAGCCGGTAGTGCAGTCGCAAATAAAAATCAAAACAATTACAGCTCAACTTGCAGCACTGCATTTAAACACCGCAACAATCGGCAGCAATTCAAGGTCAGTTGACGTCAAACAACTTTACTGTAAAAAAAAGCAAATTCACTGTAAATCTGTATCAATATATCAAGTAGGCATTACATGTGGTCCATACTAGAGCAGAGCAAAATCAAACATAGAAACCAAGATGCCTTATTTGCAGAAGCAACAAACCAATCAATAAATAAATAAATAATGCTGCCACCTTATTCAGAAATCTATTAAAGTTAGTTTACCAAAAGTATCAGAAAACCAACTTGCCACTTGACTGAAATAAATCTCAGAACAAAAAATAACGCAAAATTTTGGCTCAAGTCTTAAATGTGACTAGAAACAGTATCAATGTAACACTTTTCAAAAATATGCTCTTCACTCCAAGATAATCTTGCGGCTACGACAAAACATTTTTGCTTTAAAGGTCAAACAATAACATAAAAAATTTTAGATCAATACTTTTTACTTTTGAACATAATTACTCTGCAGCAGTTCAGTTATTTCCGTAACTCAGGGATCACGTCTTTTTGGCGCAACCATTTCGGGGCCACCTATTTCGTTGCCGGTCCTTTTCGGCACAGATCGTTTCGTCGCCAATTCGGTGCTCTTTGACAGTTCAGTTATTTAGGGTTAGGGTTTGGGTTAGTCAAAAAGCACCGAATAGGCGCCGAAAAGTCGTGGACCCGTAACTGATAACTTTAAGGTCCAGAAAAAATAAACGCATCTTGATTCATAAACGAAAATTGTTCTTTAAGTGTCAGATCAATTCATAAACGAAAATTGTTCTTTAAGTGTCAGATCAAATATCAGCAACTTTAACCGCAACTCTATCGAACTTCAATGGTTCAGAGGACAATTCAGGCGACTTGTAAACATTTTCACCAGCGATGAAAGTAGCCATAACATTGAGATCGTCGTCAAGAAAGATAAAGTCGGCATCAGATCCGTAGTCCAAAGTTCCCTTTTTGTCTTGCACATCCAAGCAGCATGCCGGGTGCAGAGTCGCAGCTTCTATAGCAGCTTCAATTGAACACTGGGTTGCAGATCGGAACGTCTTTACGCACTGGCACATCGTTGCAATGCTACAAATACAAACATTTACAATAATTAGTTGTAGTTGGCTTTAATTAAAAGTAATACCCAGTACTTTAACTTATTTTTAATGGCATTCAAAAGCTGTACAGGTGTCTGATAGTCGCCTTATTCTTAACGATACTAAACAATGATAGTATAGCACTGCCTCCTAACCGAAGTGGACTGATGGGACCCTAATTCAACAGAAAATAATAGCAACCACTTATTTAGAGATGACATAACAGTACAGCATCACACTGCTGAATACGCTTCCATTGCTACAGACGTTAATTAGTTCCCAATACAATAATTCGATAACTTAAACCATAGAAAATGAAGTTTCCAATACAATATTTCGATAACCCCACAGTACATCATACCCTCCCTAAAAATTGGGTCCACGACTTTTCGGCAAGACGTTTTCGGCACCGCCTATTGCTGCGCCGGTCCTTTTTGGTGTGGGTCGTTTTTTGCGCAGACCTTTACGGCCCCAATTTGGAGCTTCTTGACTGTTCAGTTATCTATTCTTTTTTTGTTTTTTCCGTTTCGCGCAACTCTAAAATAGTTCAGTAGAACTTCTTTATCACTATAAAGACCAACAGTTGTAATTGAATAGCAATAATTTACGTACTGCTGCATGCTTCATTAAGTGATAATTATTATCTGAGTGTTTTTTCATTTAAAATTAGAACTGAAAATCAAAAAAAAAGTGTAACAATTTAAGATATATTCGTTTCGCAAGGTTTTTTTTTATTAACGCAAAAGCATTTTATTAATGCTCTCGGTTCCAATTTCAAATAACAAAAAAACACGCAGATAATTATCACTTAATGAAGCATGCAGCAGTACTTAAATTATTGCAATTCAATTACAACTGTTGATCTTTATTGCGCTAAAAAAAGTTCTGTTGACCTATTTTAGTGTTGCGCGAAACGGAAAAAAAAAAGAATAGATAACTGAACTGTCAAAGAACACCGAATTGGCGCCAAAAAGGGCCGGCACGGAAAAGAAGCGGTGGTGAAATAGGCGGCGCAAAAAAGGTCTGCGCCGAAATGGTCTTGCTGAAAAGACGTGATCCGCTAAAAATTGGAACAGCTAAAAATCGAAAACAGGAAAAGCACTGTCTCATTCTCAAGTCAACATCATGGTTTCAAGCTTCATTGAAACACAATGGTAACAGATAGATTTGGTTCAAGATCTTACCTTCCCGCTAGTATGTTGCTTTCCGTAAGATAAGCACCTACACCGTTTATTGTAACTCGCTGCTGTCCCAACTGATATGTTCCAGGTTCCAGGCCCATAGCAGTTATAGCATCAGTAATAAGAATTACACCTGCATACCAAAGTAATGTAATTACATTTTATTCACCAAGCTGCCTTGGCTAGAAGACTCAAGGTACGAAAAGACCTTTCGGTCTTAACATAAATTGAGAGAAAATATGGTATACTGCAATATCATTGAGAACTGATGTACGTGCAATGTGCGACTTAAAGGTCTACAATAGCTAATTTACAGCTCACCAAAATTTTACTGCAAATTTTATGTTAGCTGTATTATTAAAATCAATTACAGTACTATGTTTCAGTCTAATATTCAGTAATGAAAAACGTTACCTTCAGGCGCACTTTGATAAGCAAGTTTCAAAGATGCTGGATGAGTGTGAAGACCATCAGCTATCACAGAATAATAAAGAGGTTTCTCCAGTGAAATATTCTTGCAGGATAGTAGGCCGAATAAACCAGGATTCCTAAAAAAATATTCTGATCATTAAGCGTGCGCAACTGTCATTCAGCTACGAAAAACCCGGTCATCTCTACATGTGGAAAATTTTTCTTTCCATTTTAGTAAAACTCTCATCTTAGATTATAACCCCATCTTACATGTTTTTTTTTTCACAAACAAAAATTTGAATCAGCTACAATTTTCTCACCTGTTGTGGAATATTGTCATCGCATTAAACAAATGGGTTATGATACTCGCACCTTTGTTCACAGCTGCTTCTGCTAATTCGAGACTAGTTGCTGAGTGCCCTGAAATTAATTCGATTACCCTTTAAAATTGTACGTCAACTTTTTTAAGTTAACTTTTCACAAAATCGTCCCAAATTTCGTATGGGACGAATGATTATGGCTTTAGAGCCTAATTCCTTGTACAAAAACTAATTTGCGCATCTAAATGCCATGAACTACTTGTAAGATTGGCCGTTATTTGAATAGTTACAAATGAAGTTATCCTTGGTTTGTAAAATTTTATTTCACAGAAAAACTGCCCTTTTTTTAATTTAGGTATCCCAGCTCTAACCAAAACCAAATCCTTAGTTAACTCTACCCCAACTCTAAGTCAAGCTAAAATCTTAAACTCTAAAGACGAAAAGTGAACAATAATAACAAGAGTGCTTATAGCACAGTATCACTCTATTGAGCCTGACCAAACACGACTGCCCATTCTTTATTTCAACGCACATGATCTAAACTGTTTGCTTTTAGCATGTACACTAGGGATACAACTTTTTTGGAACACTATATCCCTGTATCATGATTCGATGAACTTTTATGAAAGATTAAATAAAATTCAATTTTTAAGTTGATTTGATGCCTTACGCACCAAATGATTTTAAATAATGTAATTTTTAACTTTTTGACCTCTTAAAGTTACTTAAACCTTTTCCGCTTTTGAACAAAAACTACAAGAGTCGCATAATAGCTGTATTGATGTTCAGAAAACAGAAAATGAAGTAATTTGGTCAAAGATAGGATAAATCTACGAGGGGGAGGGATCGTCCTTGTTTCTGCGGAATGCCTGCAACTCCTGCGTTACCTTTATTGAATCGTCACTGCATTGATTTCATGAGGCAATGATGATGGGTGATCGCTTTTCCAGTGCTTTTTAAGCATATGGAAATGGTGGCATAAGCAGGATTTTGTGATGGAGGCGAACTATCTTTTGAAATTGATGTGAAGAACAAGGTATTTACCGCAGAAAAACCGCAATTTTTACCAGTTTTACAGTAAAGAGTGAAGACTAAAAACGATAAAAAGGTCTTCATCTTTAACGTACTGCAATTTTCACCGGTTTTGCACCGTATTTGGTGGATTTCATATTTTGGCACCGCATGAATAATTGTTTGCCGGTCTACTTCCAAAAGGGTTAAGAGCATCGCTGGTTTTTTGTGGCAAAATGTTTCGGGTTTTCACATATCAAAAGCCATGTCACAATGCCCACCCACCATAACTATGCCACCGATTTGAGACCCTTTGGGTATTCATCCAGAGTTTACTAAAATCCTCATCGCAGAAAAATTGGTGCAAAAATAATAGTCACCCTATGGGTAAGAAATAAACACTTTACGAAATTCGATTCAAGTTTTAAACATTAGCAAGAAAGTAAAGGGGGCTAGGATGGCACTAGAGTTCCAACATGCATTGCCAATGCTGGAAATCTGTTGAAGGTCACAAAGACAACTTCTTATTTCATTCCTCAATGAAGTGACGCAAGAAATATGCAAGGTGGTACAGAAATTTCATGTCGTCTCTCCAACTGCTGGTGTTCGCAAAGATCTGAGCTTTTCCACTGCTGAAAGCTACCTTCAGTTGATCAATTTATTCCTTCATAAAGAAATGATTAATGTCAGGTGATGTGTTTGAGCCATACAGCTTAACGTCCATGACTACGTAAAAAATACGATCAAATACATGGTGCCGGCATTTGGGCAAAGTCTCTCATTCTCTTCAATATGAACACCCTTGTTTTTTTATCCAGCTTAGTTATTTGTAGTCCAAGAGGCCGTGAATTCTTTTTTGCAGCAGTTAGAGCTTTAATAGAAGCTCCTCAAATTAAAGCTTGAATTAAATTAAAGCTCCTTAAATTAAAGCTTCAATTCAATCAACGTTATTTCCATTTATTTTTTAAAACCACAACATGATGTTTAATGCCTTACATTTGTTTATTAACAACGTGTAAGCTCCAATTCTCGTGATAAAATGTGCACATTAAGTGCTGATTCATTTCAGCCGCTTTCTTGAAGAGAGCGTTATGGGTTTTCTTTGCTGACTAGGGCTAGGTATCTTAATGCCTTTGCCAGAAAACTGACGACATAGCCTTGTCATTTGCTTAATGAAAACTTGCACTAACACTTGTCTCAAGTTAATAATATCAGTTCATGATGTCACCATTACCTTCTTGATAACCTAAAGAAGATAATAGTGACATCCATAGACGTTGATTTTGGGGGGCCAGGGGTGGTGCCCCCTCGGGTCTGACACTGAAGAGGGCGAAATATGTCTAGCCCTCTCAGTTTTTTGGCAAGTAACACCCACATGGCAACAAGAAATTCGAAATTCCGGGTTGAGATAGAACCAGAATGCTGCAAAGACCTTTTTTTTTTTTTGGTCTTCACCTGAACTTGGAGGCAAGATTCCGGACTGAAATAGAATTACCAAGTTTAACCAAACTTTGCCAAAACATTTCACCCCCTCGGAATCTGCTTAATCAACAGAAAATCGGCGCCTATGGTGACATCATAAACATGTATCATTAAATTAGCCCATTCACCTCTTATATATAATGTAGGGCCTAATGACCAATTTTTCGAAGTGATTTGTGCGTGATCTTGTTTATTAGCTGAGTAGAGTAAACATCATTTTAGGCTGTTATAAGTAAAAGTTCATCGATTGGTGCAACAGGAAAATATTTTGAAAAAAAGTCGAAAGTTGTACCCCTAATGTGCACTCTAAAAACTGTTTTGTGCTCTTATTATAATAAGTTTTATAAATTATACTACACCTACTAAGCCAGAAATATTTATTTTAGAAACTAACCCATTGCGACTTTAATTCCTTTTGATGCTAATTTTTCCACAACTTCTGGGCAGTTTTCGATTTCTGGGGCAAGTGTGACAATCTTCACATTATCTAAGAACTGATAAGTTTCTATCAAAGTTGCAAAACCATCCTTTAATTCCTTTATGTATTTGAGAGGGTGGGCTCCCCTTTTTTCCCTGCTTATAAAAGGGCCTTCTAAATGTATACCTAAAAACAATAACAAAAACTGTGTCAAAACTCAGCTCAAGTTATGCAGAGGCACCACCAGACTTGGGTTGAGTTTGCAGAGCATTTTGCCAAGTGGAGCTAGAGCTGGGGTCGGCAACCCACGGCCCGCCAAGGCATTTCACCCGGCTCACCATCTTTTATTGTCATCTGGCCTGCAACCTTTTTTCAATGATGGATATGCAGCAATCAACCGCCGAAAGAATGCTCATTTCCTGGCGAAAACCTTTTTATGTGGTCTTCGCCACCGATTTGTTCGGAAAAAGGCCTGAATTTCTGGTGAAGACTTTTTTTTGGTTTTCGCCATAAATTCGGCTGAAAAACGGCCTGAATTTCTGGCAAAGATCTTTCTCTTTTGGTCCTCTGGAATGATGGTGGCCCGCTGAAACCTGTAAGGACTGAATGCAGCCCATTAGTTCAAAAGGTTGCCGACCCCTGAGCTAGAGTATTATGATCTTTTAGATCAAGGCTGCTCAAACCCTTTTTCACAGGTCGCATGACACCCACATAAAATTTTTGGCTCGCTAGTGGTTTCAAGACAAGCTAGCAGAGAAATTCTGCAAGAAACCTAACTGATTTTCTTTTGTTTCATTTAGTCTCCACCTGGAACTTCGGCATAAATCATGTTAAAATATGGTGACGACAATCTTTTTTGCGTCTTTGCCTAAATTTCCATTAATTTTGTATCTACCGTATTTTCCGGCTAATAAGCTGATTTTCTGGACCTAATTTTTTAACCAAATGTTTTGGGATCGGCTTATTCAACGAATACACCTTGAACCAGACAATACCGGAGATCAAAATGTCACCAAGCATCAATTCACAGCACTTTCCACTATTTTGCACTTTGTATTACCTATTTACACTTCACACTACAGTATTTTGCACTTTGCACGATTGGTACAGTATTTGCACGTGCGATTAACACGGATAAAATTTGCGTTTTCTGCTTCAAATTGCCACAAAATATCATAATGCCAGGCGCCAGATTAATCTGGCGCTGAGCCACGCCAATCAAATTTTCTGCCTCGACTTATTGGGCGGTTATATGGTAAAACCTCATTTTAAGAGCTAAAAGTAGGTCTCGGCTTATTGGACAGGTCAGCTTATTAGCCGGAAAATACGGTAATCACACTAGAAACCGTTTTCTAGTTCTGGCTGCCACTGATTGTGCAGCCCACTCAGAGTCACGGCAGCCCGTTTCTCATAAAGTTAGAGCACCCTGCTTTAGATCATATATTTGTGCATCGCTTTACATGATTAAAATTGAATTTTGCTGCAATAAACCAGCCCAGTTTTACCCAGTTGCTGGACAACATGAGCAACCTGAAGTCGAATAAAAATTGTTTTAAGTAGGTAATATTTTTTTTTACTTCCAATAAGAAATGCTATAACGCAATTTTCCTTTTTGCATCACAAGTGGTGTTCCTTCTAACGATTTGATGAATTTGCTTAATGACCAAAAAAACTCATAGATTTTCCTACCAAAAACAACACAAAATATACAGAAAAACTCGACTTTGCCCTCCAAAATAGCTGATTTGCAAAAAAATCAACGTAAATGATTACTGGTACTAAGATCAAAAGTAATAGTCCATTGAAATTAACTACGCGTCATGCAACTAATCACAGCATGCACAAATTGCACGTTAAATGGCAATAAATCGACTTCTAATTAATGCAGAAATTGCAAGCTTTAAATTTGCATGGCACCAGTACCTAAAATTCCAGCCTTATGCTTTTCATCAAAGGCAGACATTTTAGGAAGAATCTAAACATCAGTAATGTTCTTGAATAAAAAATTAACCAAAACATTTGAAACTAATCTGTAAAACAGCAAAATAATTTGAAAGACATGAAAAAGAAGCAGAAGAACAAACAAACTGTTCATATGAAAAATGCATCACTGATTCTAAATACTTCAATCAAGGATAGCTTTACTAATGCATACCTGATGATACACATGATCAGGAGAAGTTACAATAGTTGGGCAAAAAGATGTGACGCCATACTTCAGCACTTTTCTTGCAACTTCTTCTAACCCATCAGCTGGATTTTCAAGGTTCGATGAAAAATCAATTTCAAAACCACCTTAATAGAAACGAAAAAAGTAAAATAAAGAATTTGGTAGCAATCAAAACGTTCTGTATCAGAAGCATACAGACTTAAAAGCAAATTAAGCAAAGCAGCAGAATCACAACAAACAATCAAGCCTATAAAAAGGGCAGTCAAGTCCAACATTGAACATGCTTTTTTTCTCCTAAAATAATTTTAAAAGATTATTAAAATTATATTCACTGAGTTTAAGCTTTTAGTCTTTCTGCTTTCACCCTAACTGCTACTTTAAGAAAGCTAAAGATTAGATCAATAGGGGAGCTCTGGAATGAAACTGTAGTAAGAATTAGAGCTCGACTGATATATCGGTCAGCCGATATACAGGGTGGGCCAAAAGTTAGGGGGCAGTGATACACAAAAGTGCTTGTGTATCACTGCCCCCTAACTTTTGGCCCACCCTGTATATTGGCTGATATCAGGGTCAAGCCGATATATCGTATCGTCTATCTAACACAGCTAAAATATCGGCTTAAAACAATTACCTTAAACTGTTTGTTTTTGAGAGCAAGCATGACCGCTCTTGACTATTGATTGCCAAATCGTATTGTTTTTGATATGTTTGTTTTTTATGAATAATACTGAAGTGTGACTTGTGTTTGCAATAGTCTATCTTTGGAAGGGAATTGGTGAACATTTTAGTGTCAAGTTAATTGAAAAATAGTGACAAAACTTCATAGTTAATAAGTTCGTATATCAGTTATCGGTATCAGCCTAAAATTTCCAAAATATCGATATCGGTTTTGGCCTGAAAGTCATATTGGTCGAGCTCTAGTAAGAATCATGAATATTAATATTTATTTCAAGATCTCAACAGTTGGCAAAATAGCGACTTTAATACATAACAATTTTAAAACCTTTGGGAGCTCAACTTTAAGGGATATACAGTATATCTCAGCATTATAGAACTAGGTACTTATACTTAAGAATAGTAAATTTACCTGAATTTAATTCTACCTCCAATAATAATTTAATACAGAACATAATCAAAAATTGAGTTTCTAAAATTACTCCAGTACACGTTTAAGTTTCTAAAATTACTTCAAAACTAACAAATTTACATTATTAACTTCTGCTATCCCTCCTGCCATGCTGTTTCAAAAATGATCAACTACAAAAAAAATATCACGCCCTAAGGCTTTGGCACAGCACTGACTTTAAATTACTGTAACACTGTCGGCAACAAGGCTAAATGAGTAAAGGTGTAGTTTTAACGACGACCCTGATCTTATGATCTGGATTCGACCACCACCCTGGTCACACTGTTGCGTCCTTGGATAAGATGCTTTTCAATGCTTATTTCTGCTTGGTAGCTTCGAACAAGCAGCAAATTCAGAGGGCAAGAATTCGAAGAAATCCACATGAACATTGGATATATGGAAACTCCCAAGCAGGTGCGGATTCCTCCAAACATGAAGTAGTCAATGCAATGAAAAGTGTGCGGGTCGTCCAACAGTTAGCGTCTGAGGCTGTCCAGTGACAGGAAGAAAAATATGTGCAGCAACAGCAACTGAAGTAATGGAATTTCACTGCAGTGAAATAGTCAGTGTTGACTGTTGAGCTAAGTCTGAGGACACAGTGGTTTTTGAAGTGGAATGCCATTGGAACTATTGGATCAGATTGGAGTTAACACTAATACAATTCAATAGGGGTACTACAAAAACACACAGAAGCACAAGGATCGAAAGAACCACAAGAACTCCAACCACTGCAGTTCTATACATTTTAGTAGCACCGTTTAATAGCATTGATCTGAGAAATCCATTGATAGTTTTTGCTGTCCTCTTTTAAAAGACCTTTAAACAATTCTTAACATCAGTTCATTCTTGCACCACAGAACGCCCAATCAAACTTGAGTTACGATTTTTTTTCTTAATTTTGATCATTTAGCACATTTAGTCATTAAAATTTATTTGTGACCTGTAAAGTCACTGACTGTTTACTTTGTTTAGTGATTTACAAGCTATCTAGCCTAACAGCTACCAGAGCAGAAGCCTAGAGGGAAGAGCCACCAGAATAGAAACTACGTAAAAAAATGTCGTCTCTAGTAGGGTTGGATCCATTCATTTTGTTTTTAATTTTTTCATTCAAAGTCATTCACTTTAAAAAAACTAAATTCAAATTCACTGAATTTGAAAAAACTGAATGCAAATTCAAATTTATTGATTTTGCGAAAGTCGCATTCAAATTTAATTTTATCCAAACCTCGCGAGCAGATTCAGATTCAAAATTGAAATTCAATCCAACCCTAGTTTTCACACCACAGATTTAAAGAGGATTTTGCAGTTTGCACATAGAAAGTCACAGCCTCGCAGACACAGATATGTATTAGCACAACACAAGTGCACAATAAACTATCAACACATGTTGCTTAAATCTTCAGTGACAAATTAGTTGTGTTCTGATCTGATTCTGTGTCTTTTTGACCAGCGTATAAGTTCAAGTTTGTTTATTGACGCCACTAAATAAACAAAAAAACAAAACAGATAAAACAGAGAACGAATAGTGTTATCATTAACTAAGAAAGTAGCGCCTGAGTGACGGCAAAGGGACCGCGACGTCTTCGAGTCTGCAGCCACTCTGGAAAGCAATAATAAAAGATATGCCATCTTTTTTCAAGCTACAACGAACTGACATAAAAAAAACACAAGGAAGCAAAAACTAAAAAATACAAAAAAAAAAGACAAAACAAGAGCTACAATAGTAATGTGCTGGCTAAGAGTTACTAAAATTTAGTATTTTTAGAAAATAATTTAGATAGTAACTTATAATTTTTGGAAGAGTATATAAGAGTAATATATAAGCATTATTCAAGTCGCCACTTTATAATTTGAAAATATAGACACAAGAAAATTAACACAAGGAGTTCAAAAGAATTAATTTCTTTGCTTTCTTTTAAAAACTTGCTAAATGAGAGGTCTTTAGTATTATTGGGAATGGAATTCCAAATTTTCGCACCAGAATATTTAATTGATTGCTGCGTTCTTTTGGTTTTGTAAAGAGAAATTATTAAATTCAAGGATGCTGTAGTGCAAGTTTGCAGACTGTGCGAGAATTTGGCCAAAGTGAAATAATCACTAAAATTTGGAGATAGGCGCTGATTGATTTGATTATGTATGAATTTGGCAGTCTCAAATTTATGTAAATTTTGTAGATCCAGTAAGTTAAACCTTTGATAAAGAGGCAAAACATTTTGATACCATCCACTTTTTGTAATGATGCGAAGAGCTTGTTTTGAAGTGTAATTAATTTGGAGAGATAGGTTGGATATGTGTTTCCCCAAACTATAAGTCCATAAAGCAAATGTGAATGCACTTAAGTATAATACAGTTTAAACATTGCATGCGTTGGTAGATAATTTTTTAGTTTACTTAAAAATTCCCACTGAGAGTGAGACTTTCTTCTCTAAATGTTTAATGTGTTCTTGAAAATTTAGTTTGTCATCAATAAAAACACCAAGATATTTAGCACTGCTTACTACGTTAATTGATTCTGCGGCACAGCTAAGGTTCATTTCAACTGGTGGAGAATGGAGTTTTGGTTTTATTATCATTGCACTAGATTTAGCTGCATTTAATGTTAATTTATTGGCAACAATCCAACCATTGATTTTTGCTAGCTCATAGTTCAGAGAGTATTACTCATTTGAAGTATTTGCCTTAACCAAAATGCAGATGTCGTCAGCAAAAAGTCGAGGAGTGCTACTAATACAGTTGGGCAAGTCATTTATATAAAGTAAAAATAGTAGTGGCCCTAGGAATGAGCCTTGAGCAATGTTCCCACTAAGCTGATTTTTTTCAGCAAATCGGCGATTTGTTGGAGCAAGGGCAGATACTTTTTGGCAATATAGTAAACATAGCTTTAGAAAATTCGACAAATTTTTGGAAATATGACATTTCATATACTTTAATACTGGATTGGTACAAAATTTAGGGCACATAAACGACTTTTGGAGCTTTGAGCACAATTGTTTAAAGAAAATTTTGGCACTTGCCAATTAGCCATAAAGTTAAAAGGAACACAGGCCTTGAGGGACCCCTACATCGATATTGGACTTTGAAGAATGATTATCGTGAATTATAACAGCTTGAGATTTGTTTGTGAGATACGATTCAAAGAAATTATTGACAACACCTCGAATGCCATAATGATTCAATTTTGAGAGAAGTATTTTATGTTGAACAGTATCAAATGCTTTAGTTAAATCCAATAGTAGGAGACCAGTAAATTTCGTATTTTCCACATTATCAAAACAAGTTGAGATTATATCCAAAATAGCATGAACAGTTGATTGCTTTGGTCTAAATCCGTATTGAGTTGGACACAATACTGAATTGGAATTTAAAAAATCAATCGTTCGAGAGTACACAATTTTTTCCAAAATTTTTGAAAAACAGGACAGTATCAATATGGGTCTATAGTTAGTTAATTTTCGTCTATCACCAGATTTAAACAATGAAACAACTTTGGCTTTTTTCAAACACGTGGGAAAAAAGCCATTTTTAAAACATGCATTAAATAGCAAACATAGCGCAGGAGCGATAACTTGAGCTGCTAATTGAAACAAATTTAGCATCAACTCCATCGAGTCCACAGCTTTTGTTACAATTAAGTTGTTTTATGATGCATAAAATCTCAAAAGGGGAGGTCGGATGCAAATACATCGAAGAATGCACTGAATTTGTTAGATAATCACGGAAATCATTCGATTGAGAACAATTATTTTTTGCCGTCAATGTTTTGCATTTACTGCAAAAGCGTTTATTGAAATTTTCTGCTATTTCATTTGGTTCAGTAACTACTAACTATTGCTCCATTCACATTTTCAATAGGGTCGGGTGCGTTTGAATGAGGTTTTTCAGGTGTTAAGGTTTTTATAATACTCCAAAATTTTTGCATATCTTGCCTCGAATTTAAAATTTCAGATTCCAAATACAACTTTTTGGAAAGGGTTTTGAGTTTGGTCAATTTGTTCGCATAAGTTTTGTAGAATTTCTTTTGAATTTCATTACCTTTAAGATAATGAGTGACAAATAGCTTTTGCTTTTTGCAAATGGAAACAAAAATTCCTTTAGTTATCCACGGTTTAGACATTAACTTGCACTTTTTTCTTGAAGCACATTTAGGTGGAGCATATTTATAGAGACAAGTCCTAAAAGCAGATACCAAATCATCAAAATATAAACCAATTTGGTCAGAAGAGGTAAGTTCATTTGCATTAAAAAATGCTTCAAACACCTCTTGCAAGTCCATTTTGAACCAATCACAATTAAATTGACTAGTATCTCTGTAGCAGTAATGATTATCCTGCTTGATTTTCAAATTAGTTCTGTTAGGATCTCCGGTCACACAGCAAGCAATAGGATAATGGTCTGTTATATCACTTACAAATATAACAGGATAAATTACATGCGTTGAATCATTAGTTACGATATGATCAAGTCGTTTGCGATACATTTGTAACTCGAGTAGGTTTGTTTATAAGTGAGTAAGCTCCATTGCTAGAAATTGTGTTTAGATAATTCAAACCATCTTCATTATTCACGGTAGAATTGACATTAATGTTGAAGTCGCCAAATAGATAATATCGTTTATTGCTCAAAAGATCCAATTTTTTATTAAGTGCAGTCAAAAAATTGTTTACATCCCCTTTAGGATGGCGATAAATCACACCTACAATAAACGAATCGTTTCCAATTCTGTTCGGTATTCTCAGCCAAATGTCTTTGCAATTTGAATTCAGTTCATTTTTACCTAAAGGGGTCACGGTTAATTTATCAACAACATATACTACTACGCTGCCTGCATTAGTTTGAGAGTTCACTAACATAACTGGTTGGTACCCAGTTAGGTTAACATTCGTTAAAGGTGACAATTTAATTTTGGAAATTAATACCGGCTAGTTGGTCGAGCGGTAACGCGTTCGTCTCTGGAGCGGGAGGTCTGAGGTTCAAATCTCGGGCCGGTCAAATCGGACACAGTGTTGCCAACGGCTCGCCACCGCTGCAACATTTCTTCGAAAGGAGCTGTGTTGCTCGGGCGCAATGACGTGGAGATGGGCCCCGCCAACTCGTTACACGCTTCGGCATATTACAGCAAGTATAATGAAAGATTTGATGTGAATAAATTTTTCAAATTTAATAAATCGCTACTTTCACAGTGTAAGTTTTGATTAGAGAAAATCAAACTCTTTAAATTTCATTGACTTTGGAAAAACTGACAGCAAATTCAAATTCACTGACTTTGCAAAAACTGAATGCAAATTAACACTCAATGACTTTGCAAAATTCAAATTCAAATTCATCAATCACCCATGAGCAGATTCAAATTCAAAATCAATCCAACCCTATTCTCTCGCCTAAGTGGTAGAGCAGTGGACTGGTAATCTGAAGGCTGCAGGTTCAAATCCTGTGGGAAGACAACTTTTTCGAATTGCTTGTTTGAAGTAGTCACTGTTTTGGTGGCCCTTTCCAAGGCTTTTGCGCTGGCAGCCTTTAGGCCAAATAGTACATAAATAATTAAGCATTAAAATTCTGGTTCCGCAAACGACTAAGCATCACAATTAAATTATTATTAACATCATAGTACAAGGAAGTTGCTGAGTTTTAGCAGCAAAAATTAAGCATGCAAGGAGAAGTTTGATGTTCTTTGATAAAAGTGCTTTTATTTTGTTCATTGCTTCTTTTCTAACCAAAAATAAATTATGCTACCACTACATCTTCTGTGGCTCAAGTGGAAGAGCAGTGTACCAGTAATTCGAAGGCTGCATGTTCGATCCAGTGAGATAAAAACTTATTTTGCACTGCTTGTTTTAAGTAGTCATCGTTCTGGTGGCTCTATTCTACGCTTCCACACTGGTAGCCTTTCTAAGGCCAGATAGCACGTAAATGATTAAGCATTAAAACTCTGGCCCCACAAACATCAAAACATTACAATCACATTAATTATCAAATAACAGACCGCCCCTGCCAAACAGGGTCCAAGACAACTGACTGCAGAGCAACTGACTGCCGACTAACCCTAACATTGGCGGTCAGTCGGTTTGCTGTGAGTTGACTTGGTTCGGCCAAGCATAAACCAACAAAGTAATATTTATACCATTCAAGTGAATATCAATATATCCTGGAGCAATAATCAAGTTGTTGCAGTCAATTTTAACATCAGCTTTTTGCCTCTCTTCAAAAAACAAAGCGATTGGATTTTGAATAACTCCGTCTTTTACCCACAAACTTTCCCTGATAAAAAAAAAGTTTCCACTTGACAACTGCAAGAAAACAAACATGAGCATTCCAAAAGTTACACTGTTATAGTGTAGCTCATAATATAATGCTGATTTTCTGCCCATATAATACTTGCCCAAATGATTTTCTGCTTTGCATAGTAGTGTAATGCAGCAATTTTGCACAGCACACGAGGTGTGTCATAAAAGTTCTAGGACTGTGCTTACTGAGTAAGTTATTGTCAAGCTTTAAGACCAAGTTAAATGGCAGATGATTTAATTTCTTGGGAGTAGTTAACTGCAATTTCAGCTCACTGTAACATTTATTGTGCATTTCAGGACTAAAAGAAAGTAGTTAACATTATTGCTGTCATTTTACAAATTTTATGTTTTTGCTGGACGATTTCGTAATAACAAAAGACCAACAAACCAACCTCAAATTTCTGGTCCATTTGGAAAAATCTTCAGAAGCTTTCTGCATGCTTCAATAAGTCTACAAAGAGATAACTTTGTCTTGTTCAACAGTTTTTCTCTTACGCAAAAGATTCAAAGAAAGACGCGAGGATGTTAAGGATGATCCCAGGTGTGGAAGGCCTTCCACCAGTAGAAATTAAACCAATGTTGAGCTTGTAAAGAAGTTGGTGCATGGAGATGGTCGGTTAAGTGTGCAACTGATCTCAGACTAAACCGAAAAAGCATTTGGCAAATAATCACAGAAGATCTGGAAATTCATAAAGATGGTACCAAGATGTTTCCACACCTGCGATCATTATCAACACCCTAACGTCCTTCGTTGAATCTTTTGTGCCAGAGAAAAACTGTAGAACGAGACAAACTCTGCTCTTTGTAGACATGTTGAAGCATGCAGAAAGCTGATGAAGATTTTTCCAAACGAACCAGAAATTTGAGATTGGTTTGTTGGTCTTTTGCATTATGAAATCGTCCAGCAAAAACATAAACTTTGTAAAACGACAGCAATAATGTTAACTATTTTCTTCTAGTCCTAAAAGGCACAATAAATGTTACAGTGAGCTGAAATTGCAGTTAAACACTCTCAAGAAGTTATTAAATCGTCTGCCATTTAACTTGGTCTTATAGCTTGACTATAACTTACACAGTGAGCACAGTCCTAAAACTTTTATGACACACCTCGTATACTACTGAAATATGTAGGACCACAAGTACTGAAAAGATTGCAAGGGTTAGGGTTTTTGCAGTTCTTTTCATTTTTTTTGCAATCCTTGCGCTCCTATATGTGTTAGTAACACCCTTTCTGCAAGTCTTTAAAGGGGCATTCAAGTCAAGTTTTTCACTGTTGACCAAAATTTTGGAAAAAGTTTTAAATGCATTCTCACCTAATTTGAACTCTCTACATCTTTTGGTTTTCAAAATATTACAATTCAAAACTAACAATTTTCCCATTTGTTCAGTGCTGCCATTTTATCAGTATTGTGAAAAAAGGTAAACTTTTAAAAAGCTGGCTATCATTTATTTAAAAAGCAGCTAATTTACTATTCTGATCCTTCACAGTGCAATGACAAGAACTTTGCTGCAAAATACTGATTGAAAATCAGGAACTTGCAGTACTGAGTAACTTTTTCAAATTTTGTTTCTAATTGGCAACCCTGGTCAAGTTTCTAAGGGGAAAAAGGCATTAAAGAGAAATCTACGTGCTTGTCTCAGTGATGGAAGTTCGTAGAAAGCTCAAATTTGCTGAAGTTAGTTTTCAGATATGTTTAAAATTTTTGAGGGAAAACCCAGCAAAAAAACTTCAGCCTTGAATGTCCTTTTAAATCTGGTTTGTAGTGTACAGCATAGGTTATCAAAGTGCTCCGTACGGAGCCCCAGGGCTTTGCAAGAGAAACCAAAGGGCTCCACATACCATTCATTTACTTTTTTGTTTTAATTTTAGAAATTTATTGTGAGGCTCCATAAATAATGGTCAACACCTTCAAGGGCTGCATAACACCAAAAGTTTGATAACCCCTGGTGTACTGTACTAACTAGGGATGTGAAAATGCCAATTCGTTAATCACTTCTACCTTTCACGCTTGTCCTTTTTTGTTTTATCACTTAATGACATAGTTTTTGCTTAAAATTTTCCTACTTAAAAGTATCTTGGTAGAATTTTTTTCACGTTGATACTACTGTAATATTTCACTATTTATTTTAAAAGTGACTCACATGACATTATCATATTAAAAAACATATCGAACCAAAAGAGCACAACTGTGACAATCATATTGCTTAGTCATTACTTCACAAGAATCTTATTGAAATGCTTTCACATCCCTGATCTCTACAGTGCTAGATATAACATGCCAACTAGTGGTTGCACAACAGGCTAGCTTACGATAATGTAGAATGTCTGAGATAATTGATATATTATTGACTTCTAAAGTTAACCAGCCTGGTGGTTGAATGGTAAAGCCTTTGTCTTTGAAATGGGAGATCTAGGGTTCAAATCTTTGACCAGTCAAATCAGGGATTTTGGGTATTCTTTGTTCAATCAATCCAGAAAACAAACTTAATGCAACAGAATGTTTTGATTATAATTTTCCGATTCTACAGTAAATTCTGCTTCCATCAGCACCAAAACTGCGAAATTTTTCCCACAAAAATTTTTGAGATATCATCATTTGAAAATGGTCAACTTTTTATGATTTTTTTCAAGCAGTATGTAAACTTTGCGGACTTTAGATCTTATTTCAATGAAATTTATGATTGAACTAGGCATAATGGGGTATGCTTTAAGATTTTGTGATTCTGCAAAAACTTCCGCTTCGAACAACACTAAAAAGGTGAAATTTCACCATAAACTTTTTGGGATATCGCTGTTTGAAAAGAAGCAATTTTTTACAATTTTTCATCATGTGAATAACATTGTAGGGTTTTAGATCATATTATTTTAACAGATCATGCAATCAAACTAGGTCTTTACATGTGTTAAGGTTGTAATTTTTTGCTTATGTGAAAAATCTCAATCATAAGTAAACAATCGTAATTGTACCATTTGGTCTTCAGCATTTTTTCATGCAGAGAGGTCATTAGCGCTAATGACGCTGGTAACACAAGATCGTTTAGAACAAATCTATCAAACTCTGAAAAACCAATACGCATGCCGCCATGAAAGCTCACCAATTGTTTGTTTTTATGATTTACGCTGTTTTTTCTTATTGCCTTGCATGCAAGAAGTGTCAAAAAACAGAAAATCTGAAAGTCGTAGTTTATCAAAAATAAAATTAACAACCAAGTTGATCGAGCGATAATGCGTTCATCTCAGGAGTGGGAGGTCCATGGTTGAAATCGGACACAGTCTGCCTAACAGTTCACTACCGCTGCAACATTTCTTAAAAAGAAGCTGTTTTGTCTGGGTGCAATCACCCGGAGATGGGCTGTGCAAACTCGCTACACGCTTTGGCATTAGACAGCGAGTATAATAAAAGATTTGATTCAAAAAAATATGCTACAAAAAAAACAAACAGATTGTTTGTTTTTACAATTAACACAGTTCTTTTTTTGGACAAGAAGTGCAGAAAAATAAAAAAATGTAAGTGTCAAAGTTAATAGAAAATTAAAATTAATAACTCCAAAATGTGCAACAAAAAATAAACTAATTGTTTGTTTCAACAATCCATGCTGTTCAATTTTTTTGCGCTGTTTATGAGAAGTGTCAAAGATTAATTAATTGAAAATGTGAAAATTATAGTTAATAGAAAATTATTAACTACACACATTAGTCAAGCGGTAGCACATTTGTCTCGAGAGCAGGAGGTCTGCACTTCTAATCTTAGGCCTGTCAAATTGGACACAGTGTTGCTAATGGCTTGCCACCGCTGCGACATTTTTTCAAAAGGAGCTGTTTTTCCCACAGGTGCAATCTGACAATGATGCAGAGATGTGCCCTGCAAACTTGATACATGCTTCTGCATAATACAAAGAATATAATAATCTGATTGGAAAATATGATACGAAAAATAAATGAACAAATTGTTTTTGTTTTATGAACAATGCTGTTTTTTTGCGCCGCGTACAAGAATTGTCGAAAAACAAAATAAATGAAAATCATAATTAATGGAAAACTAAATCATCAATTTTTAAAATATACAACAAAAGAGAGTTGTTTCAACGATTGTTGTTAGTTTTTCATGACTTACGCTGTTTAATTTTTTTTTTTGTTTTGCAAATCACAAATGTTGGAAAATAAAAAATGTCTTTCTTGTTTGATTGTTGTTAGTTTTTCATGATTTACGCTGTTTAATTTTTTTGTTTTGCAAACCAGAAATGTTGGAAAATGGAAAATATCGAGGGTTAAATGACAGAATGAGCTAAGTCAGTTTTTTCACTTTTTTTAGGTAGATACAGAATTGTAGTTCCCAAATAACATGCTTTTTTCTGACAGAGAGAGCTAAGTCCTAGCATTAGCAGTTTTATCAGAATTGAATACTTATTTTGAGCTAAGTCCAAAGGGCTTTATGACAGAATGAGCTAATGTCTACATAGCTCATTGTAACACTTCTTTATCTGTACTAGATCCAAAGGGCTGCATGACACAATGAGCTAAGTCTACTTAGCTCCTTGTGACGCTTCTTCATCTATACCATTTTCACATAACAAAATGAACTAAGATGACATGGATAATTGCCAATAATCAGATTATTGCCAATAATTGCCATTAATCCAATCGTTGCCCAAAAGCAGTTGTATTATAATCACACTATTAACCCTTCTAATGTCAAGCGTGAAAAAAGCCTTCGCATCCCCTTGTTCTTTAGAAATCCCTGTTTCTTTTCAGCAGTTGTTTGATTAGGAGGTGGTAAATTTTGCGGATCTCAAGAAAATTTCGAAATCTTTTATTTCCAAGGTGAGTGATAAGTAAAGCAAATTTATGTTTACTTTAATTACCGTTGGCTAAATCATGAGTAAAAGCAGGAAGCTTGTAGCAGATGAATTTTTAGCCTAGATTAGGTTAGTACCGGTAGCCTAAAGACAGAAATTACCAACCAATTTTCTTTGAAAATAGATGGGAATTATGCTAGTCAAGTAAATTAACGACAGTGAAGAGAAAGTGCACAAGGTATTGAAAGCTCGTAGATTGCTTCACGCTGCAATTGTTGGAAAGCACATACCAAACCCACAAGCCAGTTTCTATTGTCAACTGTTCGAAGTAGGCTAGCCTACACAGTATAACTTAGCAATCACATAAATTTACGAAGAAGAATAACAAGAAAGTGCATAAGTTATTGAGACCTAGTCCAGCCACATCGCACTCTGAAACTATAAAAAAGCCATACCATACCAAAATTAAATACCGATATTAGTCAGGCTAGTTTTTGTTGACTATTGTCCGTGGTAGACTAACGTAGCCTACTCTGCTTAATGCGAGAGAAATCACATGATTTTTAGTGAAAAAAATTCAAAGGAAAGAAAGTGGATTGTAGGGTATTGAGAAGTGGTTCTGTGGTATTGCAACCTAAAACCATAGAACAGCAAGTACCATAAAAAAATTATAAGGCAGATGCTCCTGTGAACTTGCATTAGTAATGGACACTCCTCAGTGCTCAATGCTTAAATAGGGCTATCAGAGCCGAAAAAAAGCATGTTTATGTTAGTTAGTGATTTTTTATGTTCTAGGTGATGACTGACAGACCGCATACCAGTACGTGGGGAGTTAATGACGAGCTCATCCATGAACTAACACGTAGTGATGAGTCTTCAGAAGATGAGCCCCAAACCAACAAACAGCTTGATGACCACCTTATCATTCAATCTACACAAAGTGATGAGCTTTCTGGAGATGAACCTAATAGCAAGAGGTTTCGTACATCTGATCCAGATTCAGGAGATGACTCATGCGAAGATCCTACATACCAAGCACCTGCTGAACATTTATCATCTTCATCAACATCAGATAATGCAGCCGACAAAGCTACTATTGAAGCTGGTAGTGCTGACACCAGAGGTACACGGTGGCGAAAGTTAAATCCAGCTTTGTGGAAGAGCAACATAAGAAAAAAACAGTACAGAAGAGGCGAGAAACACATCAACAGTACAGGTAAAGAAGTACCAAGAAGGTCACCAAAGCCTGTTGTAGGCCACAAGTGCAAACACAACTGTGAAAAAATTAACGAAGAAGAGCGAAACAGTCTTTGTCGAAAGTACTGGGAGTTGGAAGACTACAGCAGGAAAAAAGATTTTATACTAGCAAATGTGACAACCTTTGAGCCCAAGCAAAGAAGGCCAAGAGCACAAAAACGACGAAATGCTTCACATGCATACTTTTTCCCCTGTGGTGAAGAAAAACAAAGGGTGTGCAAGGAGTTTTTTTTTAGCCACACTGTATATATCTAACAATGTTGTTATACATGCTTTTGCTGGCCGAAGTGAGCATAATACCTTCATTTCTGGTGATATGCGAGGACATCATGAACCAAAACACAAGCTATCAGCCGAAAGACTTCAATTCATTAAAGACCACATAGAGAGTTTTCCACTCGTGGAAAGTCATTATTGCCGCGCTGACACCAATAGGAAGTATTTGCAACCAGGCCTCAATGTAGTCAAGATGCATGAGCTGTATAAACAAAAGTGTGAAGAACAGCAACTCATTCCTGTTAAGTGTCAAACATACAGAAAAATCTTTGGCACTGAGTACAACATAGGCTTTCACAGTCCGCGTAAGGATCAGTGTCTACAGTGTGAGATTTTCAAAACTGCTGATGAAACTAGAAAGTTGGACCTGCAAAAGAACTACGACCAGCACATAAAAAGAAAGGAGGATGCACAAACGAAAAAGAAGGAAGGCAAAGCAGAAGCAGCCAGAGATCCTTCTTTTGTGACTGCCACATTTGACTTGCAATCTGTTCTACAGCTACCTAGCTCGGATGTCAGTTCTATGTACTACAAGCGCAAAATCTGTGTGTATAACTTTACAATTTATGAAGCAATATCAGGAGTTGGACACTGCTACTTGTGGTGCGAGTTGGATGGAAAAAGGGGTAGTTCAGAAATTGGCAGCTGCATCAGTCACTACCTCTCCTCTCTGCCAGACACAGTGAAAAGAATATCCTTTCACTCAGATTCTTGCGGTGGACAAAATCGAAATCAGTATGTTGCAAGTGTGCTTATGCACAGTGTGCAGTCATTGCCACTTGAGGAAATTACCTTAAATTTCCTTGAAACAGGCCACACACAGATGGAATGTGACTCGATGCATGCAGCTATAGAGCAATCGAAAAAGACTGTCAGTGTGTACACTGTAGGAGAATGGTGCAATGTTATTCGACTAGCTCGTCGTCATAAGCCTTACGTTATTCACCAACTGAATTTCTCCAGTTTTTATGATTTGGAAAAATTGAAAAATCAGGTAATTGTAAACAGAAACAAAGATACTACTGGTGAAACAGTCAACTGGATGAAAATCCACAGCCTGAGATTTTTGAAAGACCAGCCTTTTTCATTTTTGTATTCCTATGACCCATTGGAAGAATATCGCAAAGTTATCACCAAAGTCGTACAAGCAGTGGTGGGCAGTAACTAGTTACAATTGTAACTAGTTACTGTAACTAGTTACTTTTTTAATAACTGTAACTGTAACTTCGTTACTTTTTTTCAGATGTAACGATATTTGTAACTAGTTACCAGTTTAGAGCCCTAAAAAAAGTTACAGTTACAGTTACTTTTTGTACAACATGCTTTGAACCAAATTACAGATTTTTTATGAATTCCATTCAAAATAATTGTATTACAAAGCCAACACAGGACGCACAGTCGCATGTCTGATCAACCATAACCTTTTATCCATATTTTCTTCACTGTGTTCACTGGACTATACATGTGGTTGCTGGTTAAAGTTTAAGTTAAAGCCGTCAGGCCTGTTTTTAGTCCAAATTTTTAATCACTAAAGTAACTGTAACTTGTAACTGTAACTGTAACTAGTTACTTTTTCAAATTTGTAACTGTAACTGTAACTTAGTTACTTTTTTTGCCAAGTAACTGTAACTTGTAACTAGTTACTTTTAGAAAGTAACTTGCCCACCACTGCGAACAAGGACGCAAACCCAAACCTGCAACTCTAGTACAGCTGTACAGAAAGCAGCTGGGAATCTCAGCAGCCAAGAAGAGGGATCTTGTACACCTTTGTGAAACTGGAGCCATACCTATTGAAGTCCAACATTGGTACAAGAATTTACCTGTGGAATAAAGCGGCAGTACCAAACTAATGACTATTACTTTTTTGTTCATTGCATCTCGGCATTAACTTATGTAAATAAAGGTTGCGTTATTTTGGTCGTGTTTTGTTTGTGTTATGTTCAGTTTTGGTACTTTTTTTAAGAAGTAGAATACCACTAAATCAAAAAAAAAATTATGACAGAATGAGCCAAGTCACAGTGAGGAGTTTATGATGAGCACTCAGCCACTGCTCTTACCATCGTATGTCAAGAAATTTTAACAAAAGATGCATCTTAACACTAAGCATTGATAACACCGTCAACAGATTTCTACACTGTTCATTCGAGTTTACACTTCATTTTAAAATTTAAAATGCGATTATCTCAAAACAACTCTTCAATGACTTGGCTCATTCTGTCATTTGACCCTCGATATGTCTTTCTGGTTTGCAATGCAAAAAAAATTAAACAGCGTAAATCATAAAAAACCACCAACAATTGTTAAAACAGCGTCAATCATTAAAACAACTTTGTTTTTGTGGCATATTTTGAAGTTAATTTAATTTTCTATTTACTATGATTTTCACATTTTTTTATTTTTCGGCAATTCTTGTATGCTGTGCAAAAAAAACAACATTGTTCATAAAACAAAAACAATTTGCTCGTTTAGTTTTAGTATCATATTTTCCAATCAAAATATTATACTTGCTGAAGTACGCCGAAGCATGTTACAAGTTTGCAGGGCACATCTCCGCATCATTGCCAGATCGCGCCTGCACGCAAAACAGCTCCATTTGAAGAAATGTCGCAGCGATAGCAAGCCATTGGCAACATTGTGCCTGATTTGACAGGCCTAAGATTGGAACCGCAGATCTCCCGCTCTAAAGATGAACGCTTTACCATTTGACCAACTGGTATAGTTGCTAATAATTTTCTATTAACTATAATTTTCACATTTTCAATTAATTAATCTTTGACACTTCTCGTAAACAGCGCAAAAAATTGAACAGCATGGATTGTTGAAACAAACAATTAGTTTATTTTTTGTTGCACATTTTGGAGTTATTAATTTTAATTTTCTATTAACTTTGACACTTACATTTTTTTTATTTTTCCGCACTTCTCGTCCAATAAAAAGAACAGTGTTAATCGTAAAAACAAATAATCTGTTTGCTTTTTGTTGCGTATTTTTTTGAATCAATCTTTTATTATACTCGCTGTATAATGCCAAAGCGTGTAACGAGTTTGCACGGCCCATCTCCGGGTGATTGCACCCAGACAAAACAGCTTCTTTTTAAGAAATGTTGCAGCGGTAGTGAACTGTTAGGCAGACTGTGTCCGATTTCAACCATGGACCTCCCACTCCTGAGATGAACGCATTATCGCTCGATCAACTTGGTTGTTAATTTTATTTTTGATGAACTACGACTTTCAGATTTTCTGTTTTTTGACACTTCTTGCATGCAAGAAAGAAAAAACAGCATGAATCATAAAAACAAACAATTGGTGAGCTTTCATGGCGGCATGCGTATTGGTTTTTCAGAGTTTGATAGATTTGTTCTAAACGATCTTGTGTTACCAGCGTCATTAGCGCTAATGACCTCTCTGCATGAAAAAATGCTGAAGACCAAATGGTAAAATTATGATTGTTTACTTATGATTGAGATTTACCACATAAGCAAAAAATTACCTTAACACATGTAAAGACCTAGTTTGAGTGCATGATCTTTTAAAATAGGATTAAGATCTAAAACCCTGCAGTGTTATACACATGATGAAAAATTGTAAAAAATTGCTTCTTTTCAAACAGCGATATCTCAAAAAGTTTAAGGTGAAAGAAACTTCACCTTTTTAGTGCTGATTGAAGAGGAAGTTTTTGCAGAATCACAAAATCTTAAAGCATGCCCCATTGCCTAGTTCAATCATAAATTTCATTGAAATAAGATCTAAAGTCCACAAAGTTTACATACTGCTTGAAAAAAAAATCATAAAAAATTGACAATTTTCGAACAACGATATCTCAAAAATTTTTGTGGGTAAAATTCCGCAGTTTTGGTGTTGATGGAAGCAGAATTTACTGCAGAATTGGAAAATTATAATCAAAACATTCTGTTGTATGAAGTTTGTTTGCTGGATTGATTGAAAGAAGAATACCCAAAATCCTCCCCAAATCACAAAAATCACCAATTTTCAAACGGAAAAATCTCAAAAAGTCCAAGGTAAATTTTTTTGTTTTTTCCTTGATCAAAGCCTAGTTCACCACTGAAGCAGACAATAATAGTTGGAGCATGTCTAGTATTTTTACATATTTTTACAATGTCTAGTATTTTTACAATATTACAATATTTTACAATACCGAATGTCTAGTATTTTTACAATAAGTTAAAAATGTAGAAGGCTGAAATCCCATTCATTTTCCCTACCCTCTGATTTATTTGATTCGTAAACCTAAACAGTTATGAATTCGGAAAATGGTCACTTAAAAATTCATAACCAGTGTTGAATTCGGAATATTCCCGCAGTGAAATTGGGCACAGTGTTGCCAACAGCTTGCCACTGTTGCAACATTTCTTTAAATAGAAGCTGTGCTGCCAGAGCACAATAATGCAGAGATGTGCCCCACAAACTCGTTAGATGCTTCAGCGTAATACTGGTTTAGCGAGTATAATGAAAGATTTGATTTGAATATGTCATTCACATACTGACAAATATTGATGTTGGTACAGTACATCGATTTTCTCAATTGACAACAATAACAATATATGCCAAATATTATGCCTTTATGAGCATCTCACATCATGAACAAATCATCAATTAACACGACAAATGGTTATAAAAAAAAGATGAGAAAAGTAAACTAACTACTTGACTTTAAAGGCAGTATTCAAAACTAGTAATTCACAACATTTGTACTTAGATAGAGCACCTCAGGTCTTAAAGGTGGTAAATCATCCAGCCAATGCTGGTGGTTTTCAGTGGCTAAAATTGAACTGTAATTTTTGATATTTTTTGTTTCGATTATGGGGCTGCGATTGCAAAGATATTCAACAAATACAAAAAGATATTCCCCAAAAAAAGTGTTTGGAAACTCTGAGTTCTTCCCGCCAAAACCACAGCTTGAAACTATTAGGCTTACTGTTTTAGCTACTGTAAACCACTGGAATTGGCAGGATAATTCACCGCCTTTAAATTACACTGGATTAATACAAGGTATATCAGATAGGACACTATTTGAAATAGTAATCACACACAATAATGAGATAGGACTCTAATTCAGAATTTGAGGTAGTAACCATATGCAGTAAGGAAGAGATTTTGGCAAGAAAATTGCAGAACTAGCAGTGTAAGTACCAAAGTACAATAAAGCACAAACTTCATAAATTACACTCATATCAGATCACTCCTAAAAAGAAACACAGCACAAACATCTCATCAAATTGATTCAAACTGAGATCAGAGATGTGACTCACAATCCATCCACATATCTAATATGGCCCACCACTGAGTAATAGAACCAACAAAATGGCAATTACTAAGGCCTAAGTGTAGCAACTTCATAAACTGTGTCTAAATGTGCTCAAAAATTTTGTGTGAGAGTTCCCAGTACTGACCATGACTTATTTCATCAAAATTATCATTGCAAAACTTGTGTAAATGTTTTTTTGAAAGTAACAACACTAGAAGCATTTCTAACATGTAGGGGCAACTTGTTGTACCACTAGTATTTCACAACTCATGCTGACAGCTACGGTAGGCTAGCCTACTCATTCAGCATTGTTGAGTCTAATAATAGCCTAATATTAATAAAAAGAAAGTGGCTGATAATACGTTACATAACGCATTTAAAGAAAATAAGAAAGCAAAAAGAGTGCTGAGTAGTGATTGAGCTCTCGTTAATATTTGCTCTTTTTTATTTTTTAAATTATCGTTAGAGTTTGATTTTGAGTATTGAGTTAGGATTAACGTTGAGGTTAGAGCAAGGGTTAGAGTTTGGGTTAGGTTAAGGGCTAGAACAGTGCTGTTGCCAGAGCAACCGAAGTGAGGGGGCACTAGCCGACAGTGGGGGGCACTAGAATAAACTGAACTTTTGCACATAAAAACCGATATTTACAAATTGTGCGTTATTTTAACGATTTGTATTTATGTCTAAAAAATGCAACATATTAGGCCGGTAGCATTTCTTAGTTCGTTTCACATCCGGTCCTTATAATCAGTACTTAAATTGTAGGAGGGAAAAAGGGGGACGCGTCCCCCCATCAAGATTTCAGCGTGCCCCTTAATGAGATTTCAATGCCTCCACTCAGAGTAAGCATCTGGATGATTACACAGAAAAGTGGCTCTTTGCTCCCAATTTCCAGCCAAAGACAGTGCCAATTTGCTGTGAAGACCTTTTTTTGGTCATCATACAAGTTCAGTTCAGGGACAAAATCTTTTCAAATTTTAGTGAAGACCTTTTTTGGGGGGTTGTCAATAAAATTTGAAGAAAACTTGAAGCAAAATTTCTGGAGCAAAATGGAGATTCTAAACTTAAAGCAAAATTTCCACTAAACTGCACTGCAATACGAATGCGTTTGGTCAAGGCTGCGAAAGCATCCCCTCGTGCAAAATTTTACACTTTATATAAGGTACTGTGAATAATCGCTTGAATAATCCATCTGCAGCAATGAATGCAACCAGAAGCGCAACCAGGATTTTGCTAAGAGAGAGGGGGTTTGAACCAAAAGTAAAATCTTTTGTGTAAAAATTGTCTAATTTAGGCCCTGTTTCAAACAAACTAATGCAACTTATGCGTATAACAGAGTGGGCCTGGGGGAGGGGGGGCGGAGCTTCCAGTCGCTGGGTGATTTTGGTGATTAAAATATGAAAAACTACAGTAAATTACTTAAATTCAGAAGTCATTGAAAGATTAGGCTAAATTGCCTAGCTCCTTTTGCACTCCTTATACTTTAGGTCGAGTCCAAAACATGTTTAAACGCTTGTATTTTTGGGTTAATTCTTTTAAATACAGTAACTTGGCTTAAGAGGGCGGAAGCCTCTTTCCCTTGGTTGAGCCACTGACTGCGACCTAATAAAATCTTGAGTGGGCTAGCCTATAAAAAAAAACAAAAGCAGTTGGCTGGTAAGTATTTAAAAAATGTTTTCTCGTATTGTTTCAAGTCATAATCACTAACAAAGAACTGTATTGGTAACCAGGGTTGGAAGTCTATGCTGTTTAAAAGCAAAGACGAATCGATAGTTCACACAAAAAACAAAGAGTAAAGTAAAAAACAACAAGCAGAGACATCAGAAACAAAAGCCAAAGATTAGTAATCGATGCCGAAATGCAAATAAAAATTTTTACTCCATTTTTCATAAGGATGCATTAAAATTTTTGCCGTATTGGCCATTGAATGAAACTTGTGAATGTGTGTGGAAAAACTATTATTACTGGTACTATCAAGGATAAAAAAAATACACTTTTAGGATAATACCAGTATTACCGTATAAATTATAAGAGCAATATAGCATAAGAGAAACGAAACGATGCAAGCTTGTGTAGACTTAACAAGGACAAAAGTAAAGTTTAAAGATTCTACCAATCAATAAAATGTAAGCAAAAAGCATAGAAAAGGCCATAATCAATAGAAAAAATTGAAAGCAAAGCATCTGCGATAATCGATAGAAGAGTATCGATTTAAAAAGCAAAGAATGTAGTATCGATTATCATTTACTAATTGATATTTCCGACCCAGCTGGTAACCATTCTAGAGGCTTGCAATTGCATCCCTAATCCGCGACAAATCCATAAAGGCGTGTTAATAAAACGGATTATATATATTGCATCACATGTTTGTACAGCAGTTGGTGCCCAACAATTTTTCTCAGAATCAAGAAAACGTCAAACAAGAATTACGCTTGAACATTATTATACCTTTTTCCAATATTGCCTGTTGTCTTGTCATTGCGTGATGTTTCCATAAACATATTTTGAGTAAACCGAAACAGGAAGCACAAGCAGTCGTTAGGGGGGGGCGCAGCCCCCCTGCCCCCCTTAGCGATGGCACTGGGCTAGAAGAGCAATTTTCTTATTCTAATGTAACGTCAGACGTAACAGCAGCCGATGCCAATTAAAACACTGACAAACTTACGATAGGCCTAGCCTAGCTTATCCACACCTGTTTTTGTAGGATCTACGGCTTACCTTACTAATTGGTGTTTCCATAAAATTCTGCAATTGTAAAACTCCACCAATGTTGAAGAAACTTCCATTACGCCTATAATCACAGATCACTTAGCTGAAGCTCGGATAACGTAACGGTATGCCACGGTATCTGTAGGCGACGAGGAGGTGTAGCCAGGATTTTTGATTCGGAGTGAGCTAAAAACCAAACATCACGTGTATGAACATCATCAGGAATTTCCAAAGAAGGTTTGTTGGGGAACAAAAGATACTGTGAAAATTAACATGGAATATCAAACCCTGGGGGTATTTCAAAATGGGGGAAACACAGTAATGACCGGAACACAAACTCTTTATTTAGTAGACTAGAAACAGGCGCTCGTAGAAAAAGAGAAGAGCATTGAAGAAAAAAGTTTACTTTTGTTGCAAAGTTTCTTTGGTGGTCACGCGTATTTGCAGCGTCATCCGGTATCAAAAGGACGCGTCCCGATTGCGGTTAAAGATGCCCCAATCAATCAATCAATCAACCGACTTGACTGCACAGCGTCAGATATTTGATCTGTTGATTTACTAACCTATCGATTCCAGACATTTCTTGTTTGTTGGTTGCTACTTAAAGGCGGTGAATCATCCAGCCAATTCCGGTAGTTTACAATAGCTAAAATTGAACTATAATTTTTGATATTTTTTGTTTTGATTTTGGGGCTGCGTTTGCAAAGATATTCAACAAATACAAAAAGATGTCCCCCTGAAAAAATTTTTTGGAAACTCTGAGTTTTGATCTTCCCGCCAAAACCACAGTTCTTTAAACTATTAGGCCTAATGTAATCTTATTAAACTATTAGGCCGAACTCTCTCTAAACTATTAGGCCTAATAGTTTAGAGATCGTTAGACCTAAACTATTTAGTAACAAACTATCTTTAAACTATTAGGCCTACCACAGTTCTCTAAACCATTAGGCCTACTGTGGTTTTGGCGGCAAGAACAAAACTCAGAGTTTCCAAAAAATTTTTTCGGGCGGACATCTTTTTGTATTTGTTGAATATCTTTGCAACCGCAGTCCCAAAATTAAAACAAAAAATATCAAAAAATATAGTTCAATTTTAGTTATTGTAAACTACTGGAATTGGCTGGATGATTCACCGCCTTTAATGTATCGCTATTTGACTTAGATAATTTTCAGAACTTAAAACTTAAACCAAAAACTGTACTTCATTAACTCATGATCACAACTAAAGAAAAGATCAACTCTGTTCTATTAACTGAAAACAGAGTTTTTAAGTTGCAAATCAAATTGTAAATTAAAGGCGGTGAATCATCCAGCCAATTCCGGTGGTTTACAAAAGCTAAAATTTAACTGTAATTTTTGATATTTTTTGTTTTGATTTTGGGGCTGCGTTTTCAAAGACATTTAACAAAAACAAAAAGATGTCCCCCAGAAAAAAGTTTTTGGAAACTCTGAGTTTTGATCTTCCCGCCAAAACCACAGTTCTCTAAACTATTAGGCCTACTGCAATCTTATTAAACTATAAGGCCTAACTATCTCTAAACTATTATGCCTAATAGTTTAGAGATCGTTAGGCCTAATTAGGCCTAAACTATTTAGAAATAAACTATCTCTAGACTATTAGGCCTGCCACAGTTCTCTAAACCATTAGGCCTACTGTGGTTTTGGCGGCAAGAACAAAACTCAGAGTTTCCAAAAACTTTTTTCGGGGGGACATCTTTTTGTATTTGTTGAATATCTTTGCAACCGCAGTGCCGAAATTAAAACAAAAAATATCAAAAAATATAGTTCAATTTTAGCTATTGTAAACCACCGGAATTGGCTGGATGATTCACCGCCTTTAAACTTTGCACTAAACGTTCAAAAACAAAGGAAACGGAGATTGAGCTCGTAATCACCGCAAGTCCCTCGGAAAGCAAAACGTGTCGCGCGCATCACATCTCACCAACCCGAGCGCTTGCAGAGACCACAAGTTCGAAACCCGACACAAGAATTGTAAGCAAAATGAAAATGAAGCTCAGGATCAGGGCATGGAATGGAATGGAAAATGGAATGAAATGGAACGGAAATTTCGGTATGGAATATGGAAGATGCCAGAATGGAATGGAATGGAAGATTTCAAGAATGAAATGGAAGACAATCTTCCATACTTCCATACCAATTCCATACTAGATTTTGTGCATTGTATTTACAGAAAAATACATACCGATGTCGGGTAGTGATATAAATTTTGTCACAGAAATATTCAACTTCAATATCTACGCATATTTATTTGTCGACAAATCGCGGTACTTTGGTTGTGCACATTGCGCAAACAGTGTACGTATTGCATCATTGTAAGTACATTGCAATTTAATTGCAGCATTGATGTTACAGTTGACGACCTTGATAGATTTGACTTGTTGTTTTTTTGTTTTTTTTTTAGGCTGACTATTTGCCCAGTCGTAAATTTTGTTTTCTTACATCGTCACGAAAACTCGTATTTGCTATTTCATCCCCGTTTCAGCGTAATTTTATTTATAATTTTAGTTTTTAAGCTTATAGTGATTCTTTTTGATGTTAAAGCTTGGTATTTCTATTAAGGTAAATGTTCTGGTTGATGTGAGGACAAGCTTGTACGGTAATCATTGAACCATAGGCATAGCCAGAAAAATCAAGCCCTCTGCCTCCCCCCACCCAATTGAAAAGCTACCAATGATGACAATGATGACACAAAGTCTATTTATTCAGTTTTTTTAGCATTTTTGGAGTGCAACAGTACATGCGTACAACGGCAATTAGCAATAACTTAATATTAATATTGACGACCAGGGGCCTCATGCTCTCTCAATGTAAATTTTTACCAACCAATTTAAATGTACAAGCCGGGAGAAATTCAGCGTTTTTGTTCTTAAAGGTACAATCTCAGGCACTCATCTAACTTGTTTATGCAATAATATGTTTTAAGCCCCCAGCTAACTTTTATATTACAATAACATGGTTAGTGACCATTTATGGCATCTAATGTACCAACTTTAAATAACTTTAAATTACCAACTTTAAATAACAATCAACCTCCGTCTCGTCAGTTTTCATACGACAAAATGGTTTTGAAAAAACCTAGTTAGGGGAAATGCTTATTGAACAAATTATTGTATTTGAATTGAGCGCGGGTGCCTGGGACCCTGGTTGTACATATATTCCTAAAACTGGTTATTTTCATGACAAAACAAAAATCTTCAAAGGCAAATCTTCGAGTGCATTATTTAATGCTAAAAATGTTGCAAAAAGCAATGTACCTTGATTTCCCTAATTTGGGCCAAGTCACAAAATTTAACCCCAAAATGCAAGATTTTAAATGTGTTTTGGACTTGACCTAAAGTAAAGGGAGTGAGTTTTTTCCATTGGCTTTCAAACATCAAAAATTTTGTGCTTTTAAATGGCTCTGAAAACGTGCGAAATGTGATCCAAATCGCATTAAAATAGCCATTTTTTTCCAAAAAATTACAAAAAATCGCCTAGCGGCTGGGGGCTCCGCCGCCATGCCCCCACTGTGACATGTTTGAGTTGCACTAATTTGCTCACCACGTCTCCCAGTTTTGATAGGATATAAAAAATTTTAATCTGCGGTTCTAGCCTTCCTCTATAGCAAGACCAGGTTACGAGCCAAATCAGACGCCCAGCTTTTGATCTTTCATTCTTTGTCCCATAAAAAGTTCCTCTTTTCAAAAACTTCTGATGACGTCATTGCATGATTTGCGGTTTAGCCCTCCCCCCAATTCAAAATCCGGGCTACGCCTATGCATTAAACCATGTGCAATTATGCATACCAGATACCAGTCGTTGCATCTTAGTGTTGTTGGTGCACCTTCACGAGCGGTTGCTTACAACATTGCAAAGGTGCAAAGCAACAAAATATACGTTGCATTGCTTCCAGTCTAAAATTTCTTTGGTATGGAAGTATGGAATGCAATATGGAAGAAAATTTTAGTACGGAATGGAATATGGAAGAAAATTTTAGTATGGAATGGAATATGGAATGGAAGATTTTCAGTATGGAATGGAAATGAAATGGAAGAAAATTGCCAGTATGGAATATGGAAAAATCGTCTTCCATTCCATTCCATACCATGCCCTGCTCAGGATAGCCACAATTGTATCAAACGACGCTACATACTTTAACTGAGTGATTGGACATAATCGTAGAACCAAGTAGAACGAGTGAGCCATGTAGAAAAAGTCACGTTGATTGAACAAGTCGGCACGATTTTAGAACAAATGAACCGTGAAGTAAAAAAAAAAAAACTGCCGGGTTTCCAGTCTACTAATGAAGAGTCTATATAATTAGAGAGTAACTCAGTAAAACTTCTAGCCACCGAAGCTGCAGGGGTTAAATCAATCTTTGAACACATTTATGAACATATGTGCACGTGCGGTAATGATGTGCGCTAATGACATGCACGATTGCAGGCGAGTTAATCATATGTACTAGTACCCCAACTGATGACGTGCACTAATAATATGCACAACAATAATAAGAGCAGTCGAGCACTAATGACTTGCACTATCTATAGCGCACAAATAACGAGGACTATTGACATGGATATGCATTAAATGATGCGCAATAGTGCTCTAATGTGTCACGTTTTGTCCCTCAGTTAACCGTGTATTATCTCAAGGTCGTTTTCAAGACCTTTAATTCAACGGCATCAAATACCTTTATTGATGAGGGGCATAATAAACCGACCAGTAAACGTCTTGAAAATGCCAAAATTTTTGGAATTTTTGAAATGAAGAAAATTCAGGAATATCAGACGAGTTAAACTCATCAAGCTGTCGAAAATTGAAAAAGTTACCGTGAAGAAAGCAAACACTGATAATTATTAATTCATTTAACTCCTACTGCTATCTTTTCGCGTTTATTAAAGCGAAACTACAACAGTAGGAGTCAGGGCATGGTATGGAATGGAATGGAAGACGATTTTTCCATATTCCATTCTGGCAATTTTCTTCCATTTCATTTCCATTCCATACCAAAAATCTTCCATTCCATACTAAAATTTTCTTCCATATTTCATTCCATACAAAAATTTTCTTCCATATTCCATTTCATACTTCCATACCAAAGAAATTTTAGACTGGAAGCAATGCAAAGTATATTTTGTCGCTTTGAACCTTTGCAATGTTGTAAGCAACCGCTCGTGAAGGTGCGCCAACAATACTAAGATGCAACGACTGGTATCGGGTATGCATATTGCACATGGTTTAATGCATAGGCGTAGCCCGGATTTTGAATTGGGGGGAGGACTAAACCGCAAATCATGGAATGACGTCATCAGAAGTTTTTGAAAAGAGGGACTTTTTATGGGACAAAGAATGAAAGATCAAAAGCTGATCAAAAGCTATGGGCTTCCAAACATCAAAAAGCTGGGCGTCTGATTTGGCTCGTAATCTGGATTTGCTATAGAAGAAAGACTAGAACCGCAAGTTAAAAATTTTCATATTCTATCAAAACTGGGAGACGTGGTGAGCAAATTAGTGCAACTCAAACATGTCACAGTGGGGGCATGGCGGCGGAGCCCCCAGTCGCTGGGCAATTTTTTGTAATTTTTTGGAAAAAAATGGCTATTTTAATGCGATTCGGAACACATTTCGCACGTTTTCAGAGCCATTTAAAAGCACAAAATTTTTGATGTTTGAAAGCCAATGGAAAAAACTCACTCCCTTTACTTCAGATCAAGTCCAAAACACATTTAAAATCTTGCATTTTGGGGTTAAATTTTGTGACTTGGCCCAAATTAGGGAAATCAAGGTACATTGCTTTTTGCAACATTTTTAGCATTAAATAATGCACTCGAAGATTTGCCTTTGAAGATTTTTGTTTTGTCATGAAAATAACCAGTTTTAGGAATATATGTACGACCAGGGGCCCAAGCACCCTTGATTCAAATTCAATTATAATTTGTTCAATGAGCATTTCCCCTAACTAGGTTTTTTCAAAACCATTTTGTCGTATGAAAACTGACGAGACGGAGGTTGATTGTTATTTAAAGTTGGTACATTAGATGCCATAAATGGTCACTAACCATGTTATTGTAATATAAAAGTTAGCTGGGGGCTTAAAACATATTATTGCATAAACAAGTTAGATGAGTGCCTGAGATTGTACCTTTAAGAACAAAAACGCTGAATTTCTCCCGGCTTGTACATTTAAATTGGTTGGTAAAAATTTACATTGAGAGAGCATGAGGCCCCTGGTCGTCAATATTAATATTAAGTTATTGCTAATTGCCGTTGTACGCATGTACTGTTGCACTCCAAAAATGCTAAAAAAACTGAATAAATAGACTTTGTGTCATCATTGTCATCATTGGTAGCTTTTCAATTGGGTGGGGGGAGGCAGAGGGCTTGATTTTTCTGGCTATGCCTATGGTTCAATGATTACCGTACAAGCTTGTCCTCACATCAACTAGAACATTTACCTTAATAGAAATACCAAGCTTTAACACCAAAAAGAATCACTATAAGCTTAAAAACTAAAATTATAAATAAAATTACGCTGAAACGGGGATGAAATAGCAAATACGAGTTTTCGTGACGATGTAAGAAAACAAAATTTACGACTGGGCAAATTGTCGGCCTCAAAAAAAAAAAAACAACATCAAGTCAAATCTATCAAGGTCGTCAACTGTAACATCAATGCTGCAATTAAATTGCAATGTACTTACAATGATGCAGTGGCGGATCCAGAAAATTTTGGTGGGGGGGGATTTGAAGCCAAAACCTCAAAAATTCGGATGTCTTCACCAAAGTTGAGAGTGATTTTTTGGCCGAAATCGGAAATTTAAACGTTTTTTTCGCCCAAAATCAGGTGGTCTCCAAAAAAAAAAAAAAAAAAAAAAAAGGTCTTCACCAAAATTGAGACTGATTTTTTGGCCGAAATCGGAAATTTAACGCCCAAAATCAGGTGGTCTCCAAAAAAAAAAAAAAAAAAGGTCTTCACCAAAATTGGGACTGATTTTTTGGCCGAAATCGGAAGTTCAAACGTTTTTTCCGCCCAAAATCAGGTGGTCTCCAAAAAAAAAAAAAAAAAGGTCTTCACCAAAATTGAGACTGATTTTTCGGGGCCGGATTCGTTACGTTTAGGTCGGTGGGGGGGGATGCATCCCGAAATGGAGCCGAATTATTCAAAATAAGGGCTGATTTTTCGGCCAAAATCGTAACTTTTAGGCTGGTGGGGGGGATGCATCCCCCCATCCCCCCCCCTAAATCCGCCTCTGCAATGATGCAATACGTACTCTGTGCAATGTACACAACCAAAGTACCGCGATTTGTCGACAAATAAATATGCGTAGATATTGAAGTTAAATACTTCTGTGACAATATTATATATCACTACCCGACATCGGTATGTATTTTTCTGTAAATACAATGCACGAAATCTAGTATGGAATTGGTATGGAAGATTGTCTTCCATTTCATTCTTGAAATCTTCCATTCCATTCCATTCTGGCATCTTCCATATTCCATACCGAAATTTCCGTTCCATTTCATTCCATTTTCCATTCCATTCCATACCATGCCCTAATTAGCATCACTCTCTAACGAATGGATCACGCAAAAAAATGGTCTTGCTTTTTGTTTAAAGAATGTGAATCCATCCAATATTTACTTATAAGAACTTTATCACAGTATACTTTTACTATATCAATGCTGTCACTCCTGTTTGCTATATCTTTTAAGTTTTCCCCGATTAGCAAAAAAGTTGTAATTAATAGTTTCTGTTGTTTCTTGCAGAGGTGGAGTCGAGTACACAAGGATCGAGGCCAAGGCCAAGGACACAAAAAAAATCCGAGGCCAAGTCCAAGGACAGCCTTTCCGAGGACAGACACTCTCGAGGCCAAGGACAGGAATGCTCGAGGTCAAGGCCAAAGACCAAGGACACAGCCGCAAGTGTTCTCCAAAAAAAAACAAAGATCTTCAAAAAAGTTTTTCAGGCAATCACTAATTTATAGGCGTAGCCAGAATTTTTGATTGGGGAAGCCTACACCACAAATCACATGCAATGACGTCATCAAAAATTTGCCTGTTGGCACTTAACCAGGATTTTGCAAAGGAAGAGGGCTTAAACAAATATACAGTAGTTGAAAAGTGCAAATACGTAATTTTGGAGACGTTTTTGAGAAAGCTAGTGTAACTCAAACGTATCACAGACGGGGGTCTGGGGGTGGGGCCCCCAGCAGCCGGAAGCTGTTGGGCGATTTTTTGGAAAAAAAAGCTATTTTAATGCCATTGAATCACATTTCGCATATGTTTAGAGCCATTTGAAAGCACTAGATTTTTGGCATTTGAAAGCCAATTAAAAAAATTAAATTGTTTAATCCTCCTTCTACTTGCAATTTAAGTCCAAAACACGTTTAACATCTTGCATTTTGGTGTTAAAGTTTAATTGTAACACATTTAATTAACAGATTTGGTTCAGGTAGGGGGAAGTAAGGTGCATTGTCTCGTGCAACATTTTAGCAGTAAATGAAAACCCACTCAAAGATTTTCGTTAGAGATTTTTGTTTTGTCATGAAAATAATCAGTTATAGAAGTGCATGTTAGGCCAGGGGGCCCAGGCCCCCTCAATTGAAGTTCAACGATTTGTTCAATCAGCATTTTCCATGGCTAATTTTTTTAAAAGTATTTTGTGCGTAAAAACTGGCGAGGTTGGAGGTTAATTAATAAATTGTTATCAAAAAATAGTGCAATAGATGGTTACGCCAACTAATCATGCTATTGCCGGGCCGGATTTACATCGCGCTGGGCCCCTGGCACTCTGGAGATTTTCGCAACATCTTTCCTGCCAAATGTAGGTGAAGACCATAAAAAGTCTTAAGATTTGAGTATAGGCCCTTAGCTGGTATTGCGCCATATTGTGGTAAATCCGGCCTTGGTTAATGCAGTACGTTCATAAAAAGGCTAGATGTGATCCTGAGATAGCAACTTTCAGGACGAAAACTATCCATTTCTTCCAGGTTTACGTTTGAATTGGCTAGCAAAAATTGATTTGAGGGGGTCCCAGGGCCCCTAGTCTTCAATATTATTGTTTGCTACTAGTGTAAGTGAAAAATGCTAAAAAGAAACTGAAACTGAAGAAACAATTGAAGAAACAATTATAGTCATTGGGGAAATTTCAATTGGGGAGGAGGCCCGCTTGTCTAAGCCAATGCTCTAATTGCGGAGAACAAAAAAGGTATTTGCAAATTTTCCGCGAGGTTTCTGGCGTTTTTCAACAAAATTTCAACGGTTCAAAAAATAGTGCTGTCCTCGAGCCGAGGACAGGGCAATTTTCGAGGACCTAAGGCTTCGAGGCCAAGGCCAAGGACTTGAGGCTTCGAGGCCAAGGACTTGAAAATGTGTCCTCGAGGCCAAGGACGTCCTCGAAGACTCCACCTCTGGTTTCTTGTTTTTGCATTACCGAAAAAAAGTTTGACTGTTGCAAGTAACGTAAGTCCAGAAAGACAATTACAAAAATAATTTTTCCGTTTAAAATTTGATTTACAACCATTTTTTAAATTACTCAATTGGAAAAAAAAAATTTTTTAAATGGGCAAAAAATATTTTAGAGAGAAACGTTTCAGCGAAAGAGGACCCCTGCTGTAAAACCAATAAAAGTTTTGCAAGCAATCGATGAATGGAATTTCCCATGACGAGGTTTTTATGAATTTCCCACTGCGTCATAAGTGTAACCAAGGGGGGGGGGGGCAAAAGCCCGCCCTTCAAATTGAAATGCCACCATCGATAAAATAATAACAACAAAGCTTTACTAGTACGTTTCAGTTTCGTTTAGCATTTCCGCGCATACAACAGTATAATACGAGTACAACAGATTAATATTTACGACCAGGTGGCCTGGGCCCCTTCAAATCAATTTTTTTCCATTCAATTTAAATATAAAACCCGAAAGAAATTCAAGATTTTTGTCCTAAAAATTGCAACCTTAGGCCCTCATCAAATCAATTTCTTAACTTAATGCAATAAGCCAATAACTTGACTATTTAGTAACCATCTATTGCATCAATTTTAAATCATAATCCACCTCACCAGTTTTTATGCGACAAAATACTTTTGACAAAAAATAAATCAGATAGGCAAAATACTTATTGAACAAATTATTGAATTTAAATTGAGGGAGCCTTGGTTCCGTAGTCGAACATGTACTCCTAAACGCGGTTATTTTTATGACGAAACAAAAATCTCCAAAGCTACTCGAGTTATTACTTCAGCTAAAAATATTGATGGAGGCTATGTACCTTGCTTCTTCCACCTGGGCCAAGTCACTTACAAAATCTAACCCCCAAATTCAAAAATTTAAACGTGTTTTGGACTTGATCTGTAAGTAAAGGGAAAACTTACCAGTTTGATTTTTTCAATTGGCTTTCAAATTTAAAATTTTAATAATTTCAAATGGCTCTAAAAACGTGCGAAATATGATCCAAATGGTATGAAAACAGCTCTTTTTTTCCCAAAAAAAATACAAAAAATCTCCCAGCTGCCGGCCCCCATAGCCCAGTATGTGATACGTTTGGGCTAAACAAGTTTGCCCATCACGTCTCCCAGCTTAGACAATTTTGGAAAATTGTTTAAGTTTTGATTCAAGTCCTTTCCCGTTAGTAAAATCCAGGTTACATGCCAACCCAGGCAAGAGCGTCAGCAGAAAAATTTTCAGAGCCAATAAGAATAGAGCCAGTATTAACTACCAAAAATCAAAGAATTTTTGAAATATGAGATGTTTTAGAGAGAGTGTGTGAAAATCCAGGGGAGGACATGGCCCTCCCTGGTCTCCCTTTCCGACTCCCATGAACCCAGGCCCCGACTTCTTATCCTCCATTTACGATATCTTTGTCTCATAAAAAGCCCCTTTTTTCGAAAAATGTTGATAACGTCATTGCGTGTGATTTGCGGTTTGGTCCTCTCTCCAATCAAAAATCCTGGCTACGCCCATGTACCTCGTAATGTTTTTTTCTTAACTTTAATCACATTTCATTCAAAACAATCATTCCTAATCTACAGTATTTCAATTGCGTTTGCGCGATTGCGCTCAAAATTGCAAAAATACTTGCGGTGCAAGCGCTATTGCAAGTAAAATACTTGCGCCGCAATTTTTGCGGCGCAAGTGCCCATCTCTGGCTCTAAGCGTAACGTTTAATCCGAACCAAAACGCAAAATCTAACCCAAACCCTAACAATAATTTAATAAATAAAGAGTAAATGAGTAAATGACCGCTCTCTCTTTATTGTCTTATTCTCTTTGAGGGCGTTACGTTTATAACCAGAGGTGGACAAAGTAGTCGAAAAATCTACTTAAGTAGAAGTATTGTTACTTACTCAAAAATGCCTTTCAAGTAAAAGTAGAAGTATGGCAAAGCATTTCGACTTAAGTAAAAGTAGGAAAGTAGTCAAAATTAATTCTACTTAAGTAATGAAAGTAGAAAGTAATTTCGAATTTCACGTGTTTGTTTATTCTTCGAAGGTTTGTTGTTGTGACGCTTACGATCAGTGTTCAAGCAAAGCCATACTTACGATTGCATATCAAAAAATCAAACTTTTATTATTCTCTTGAAATTACACCGAAGCGTGTTACGAATACGATTTAGTAAGGACTCTGGGCTCATCTCCGCGCCTGGACAACACAGCTTGAGAAGAAATGTCGCAGCGATGGCGAGTCGTTAGCAACACTGTTCGTTAACCGGCTAGGGAATTGAACCCCAGACGGGCCGCAGCAAACGCAACGTCGTTGACCGCTAATCTTTTTCGTATGAACCAGGAGTAATGCGCATGTCTAGTTTGTCTACTGTACCATGCTAATCAGGGTTCGGTATGCTTTTTCTTTTTAGTCAGACTGAGTCAACACCTGGTATTTGATGCAACGCAAAAACACACAACCCTAGATGACCTGTAAATGAATCGTCGTAACTATTCAATAAGTTTCGTAGTGCTGTACAGTAAAACAAACTCGATACGTACTTATTGTACACGTCGTGAGGTGGAATAATGTACACTACCTAACGGTCGAGTTTAACAATCCATTTAAATTTTTATTGGATTAAACCTGCTATGTACAATATGAAGTAAGCCAATCAGCAGGTCACCACAGATTCGTAACATCTAATTCGTACAAATCTTCAACCGGGTATACGATATACCAATTGGTATGCGAACGGTAATTATGGTACTCGGTATACAGAGGGTATACGAAACAAAACTGCGATCTCAAAAAAAAAAAAAAGAAAATGGTCTCCACTTACATTCGGTCTTATTTCGCCCAAATTTAAGCATGAAAAATCGAATCTACAAAAAAAGTCTACACCGCTTACACGGGCTAGAATTTTTTGTGGAGTATACAAAGTTTTCGAAAATCGCAAAAGGTATACCACGTAAAAAAAGGTTGAAGAGCACTGATCTAAACAATGCATTACTCTGCTCGAATGGCTAATTGTATAGCTCGCATGCCTCTAGAGCGGTAAATGACAGTTACGCAAATGACAGTAGGCTGCTAAGATAGTTTAAATACAGGCTAGTCTAAATCTTATAATTTATCAATGCTGGTACTACGGTAGTAGCCCAAACGCTTACTGGTATATACTGGCAGCTGTAGGCCTAAGTGAAGGCTTTTAATTACCGGTATCTATCTGCAATACTTCTTTGGAAAACCTAACAAACAATAAAGTACACAATAATACTGCGCCCATCTAAAACAAAGAAATTCCAGAAAACCTTGCCAAACCTCAAAATTGCGGCTCATTACCGGTACATAGACTGTAATCACAGCGTACCAGACTTCTGTTTCGCGTCCTGTACGAACATGTTTTCGATAAGCAGAGTTGCCAGATATATTGAGACAAACAAAAAAACTTCAAATCGTGGTCATTGGTCAAATCATCATCAAATAGATTGGCTAGGTGTTTACTTCTACTTTACATAAAAGTCATTACTACTCAAGTAGCGTTACTTCGAGAGGATTTTACTTGAAGTAAAAGTAGAAGTATCACAAACGAAAAATACTTAAGTAAGTCGCTCGTTACCGAAAATACTACTTAAGTAGTCTACTTAAGTAGAACTACTTCGTTACTGACCACCTCTGTTTATAACATAACACTAGCCATTTTCTGAAAACTAATCGACCGCGTAAAATTTGTGGTGTTAAAATTTGGAATAGTTTTCCATGACATAAGAGATAAAGTTTTAACTTCCAGTTAGAAAACATCATCAAAGATACTAAAGCTTTATACTTTTTGCAATCCCCTACTCAGTGGCAAACCCAGGGGATGGGGTGGGTGTTCGAGGATCAAACCTCCTCCCTTTTTGGAACTCAAAAAAAATATTTTTGTTTGTACAGTGCAGTTTGTAACTTTTTGCTAAACAGTCGGGTTCAACGGAGAATATTACGATTGTAATACTATACTCCGAGTCGTATTATTCTGCGATGCGGAGTCTCGTAGCATATTACGATCGGCTCAAATTTAATCCGTAATGGAATGGATGCACATAACCAAGCTTAGTCCTTATCCTGGTTAATTTTTAGCAAGCTGTAATTTGTAGAACATGTCTAATTAGGGGTATCTTTAAGGCTACCCTACATCAACTACAAAGCGTAAAATGTATCTGCTATAAACGTAAAACTTCTGTAATTTTTTGATGTGCATTCAAAATAAGGAGTTTGTGTATTTACATTTCCTGAAAACAAATCCGGGATTCCGGAACCAACAGTTTAAGGAGCTGAAATCGTAGCGGAGGGATCATTTACCACGCGAAAGAGAATGAGTATACGTTTTAGACGTCACAATTTTTCCTAATTTAATTGACAACGTTTTTCTCTTCAAGTTCACAGGCAAACTGATACAGTAAATTCTCATTGGAGAAGTGGGATTTTCATTGCAACCGAAAAGGAAAAGATTCAGCAGCATGAAGGAAACAGCATATCGAAGCGGTATGAAATCTATTTTGAATGATACAGTAGTGCTGAGTATTCAAATAGATTCCGTTCGAACAAAACACTGAAGATGCCTTAATTTTTTTGAAATGCCACATATCTGCTTATTATTCTTGCTAATTGCTGCTTCAGAGTTGTAAACTGGCCGACTAGCACAGACCGAACCCGGTCCAAATCCGATAACATAAACCTGAACCTAGCTAGAAACTAAAAAGTGATTTGAAGTCAAAACCAGGCCCGAAAAGCCCGACCCGTCTTCGATTCTGTGCTGCTTTACCTTTAGACTTTCACTGAATAATAACAATCGTAATTTGCAGCTAGATGGGAGCTTGCCGAGAAGCAATCTCAGTGAACGACCGACGCATGTAAAACAATGAGATTATCAAAAAAAAAAACTTTTAGAACTGCCTTTGGGAAAAGAGGGTTTGGAATTTCAAACATTGTCTACATAATTTCAAACATATATATTTAATTGACAACATAGTGACTGATTATAATAAAAAAAGCTTCATATCCAAGCCTAAACCGTTGAAATAATGTCAAAATATTTGTCTCTTAAGCAACTGCTGACATCAAAACACGTAACGCCCTAGCATGAGCCTTTCAAAAACTTGATTTTGGGGTGTCTTTGGGGAAGTGGTATCCCCAAACTATGTCAAAATATTTGACTGTTTAATACATACTGATATCAAAAAAACTGGCACCCAAAGTTCAGCCGTTCAAAAAAATTATTTTTGGGGTCCCCTGAGGAGGTATACCCCTAAACTTTGTCAAAATATTTGTCTGTTATATATCTACTGATATCAAAAAACACTGGCAACCAAAGTTAAGCCTTTCAAAATATTGTTTTTTGGGGGGGTCGGTTTGGGGGTCTTCAGGGGGTGGTGCCTCCAAACCCTGTCAAAATATTTGTCCGTTAAATATCTACTGATGCCAAAAAACCTGGCATCCAAAGTTTAGCCGTTCAAAAAAATTGATATTTGGGGCTCCTTGGAAGGGGTGGTACCCCCAAATTACCGGTATGTCTAAATATTTGTCTGTTAAATATCTACTGTTATCAAAAAAAAACTGGCGCCCTAGCTGGAGCCGTTCAAAAAATTGATTTTTGGGGCCCCATTTTGGGTTCCCGGGAGAGTCCCCAAAAAATTCGGGAGACAAGATTGCGTCTGCAGCTCAACAAATTTACCCAAACTGCGATTTCGATGTTTTGTGGTTTAGGACAAGAAGAACGTATAGGATTTAGGAAGAAATAAAGGATAAAAAACGAAAAGAAAAAGAAACAAAACTTCATTGCGGCCAACAGTAGGTTGGTAGGGATTAAAGGGTATCTTGAGACATATAACCGTGTGAAATATTTTTTGCCGTACTTAGCCGTTTTTGATTGAGATGGCTTTTCACGCCAAACTTTCGGGGCGGTTTTCGGGTCCTAAAACCAAAGTCACAAAACCAATTGCCTCGAAATTTGGTACAAACATGCAACTCATTATTCTCAAACTCCTGACAAAATTTCATGTAGCTAGATCTAACCGTTCTTGAGTTATTAGCAAAAGTATAAAATCTCGTACTCGTTAGTTTGAAAATGGCCGAGTAAAAACAAAAAAACGCGCGAAGCGAGCGTCGGTCGTTCCAATGAATAAAAATTAATGTGCCTCAGCAGCAGAAAGTGGCCATTCTGAAAAAGTATTTGGATAGTCATCATAATATTAATTTGGTTGATAACAAGTTATTATTAATTGGCAGCGGTGCAAACGTGCCGGCATTATATTACCTTTGGGTACCATATCGGTACCATCATTATTAACTTATTACAGGTACCCGTAGTTTAGCTGAAAGGAAAATAATTGGGTATATTGAGAATACTTTACTTTTGCGTACTGTATGCTTAAAAAGTGAATGCAACTTGCAAAATCGGGTTTAATGAGGAAAATATGATTATGTTTCACTTTATGAGAAATCGAGAGGACCGCATTTTGTCTTTGATAGTAAACTAAACATTTCGTTTAAATTATCGCATACTGATAGATACGCATGATTTTAAAGGGAGCCCAAATCTCACGAGGAGAAAGAATAGGACTGATGCCGTCTCCGTACAAATCAATTACTGCTTTGACAATTTTTTATTATTAATAAACAGAAAATAATAGCTTGATATATAGCGTTTGCTGATCGTCAATATATTCATGTTTCCGCCGTCATGGGTCGAAGCAAAATTTTGCAACTGGCCCTGGAATTGCATTACCTTGTAATTTAGCAGTTGGTCTACAAACCTCCTGAAGTTTCAATTGCGGCATAACCCGCGGGTTTTGCTAAAATTGCGAAATAATTTGCTAATTGCGAAATAATTTGCCGTTTCGAGGAGAAAGGTTTTAGGCTTTGTGCCATGAAAATGACGACTGCCAGTAAAGATTTGCTAGAAATGCACTTTGCAGATCTCAGTTCAAAACCATTATTCCCAAAACTTGTTGAATTTATGTTGTCTGGGCCAGTTGTGGCAATGGTTTGGGAAGGAAAAGGAGCAGTTAAAACTGATCGTAAAATGCTTGGAGAGGCTAACCCTGTTGATTATCTTCCTGGAACAATTCGTGGAGATTATTGTATTGACTTTGGGAGAAACATATGTCATGGATCTGACTCTGTGGAAACAGCAAAGAAAGAAATAGCTTTATGGTTTAAAGAAGGTGAACTTAACAATTATTGCTGTGCTAACAACTCTTGGGTGTATGAATAAGAAGGATACTTCAACCTGACACTCAGCACTCTTTTAGTGTTTTGTGACTACATAGCAGGATCTGACATTAGTAGTTTTTGTATTTTTGTGTACATAGTTGGATCTGACTTTTTTTTTTTTTTCTGTAGGCCTACCTTTTTGTCTAAATTTATAATTACCAGTATATTGAAAGTTACTTTTCACCTGTTTTCATTTTAAATTCAAAACAACTTTTTCTGCATATTTTGTGGCTGATTTTAAATTTGCTATTTTGTCTAACTAGTGTAGAATCTTTCATTGGTTTGACTGCTTGATAATGCCAGTAAAATGTCCATGTGAAATATGTTTAAGACCTTGTAAAAGGAACCAGTGTGCTATTCAGTGTGATATATGTGGTGGATGGATTCATCTCAAATGCACAGTCATTAGTCCCCTTAAATTTCACACTCTTTGTTCTTCTACTGAACCATACCTCTGCCAAAATTGTTACAGTGAATTGTTTCCTTTTCAAACCCTATATGATAAGCAATTGTTAAACGAAATGAGAAATGATGACAAACTAAACTTTGATATTAATCACACAAATAATTCGTTTTTCCCAGCTAAATGCTTACAGGTAGACATCAAGATAAAAAGCTTACTAAATGATTTAAATTCTGGTTTGGTTGACTCAAAATACTGCTCACAGGCCGAAGCCAATATTATTAACAAAAAGTGTAAATTTTCTTTGCTTTGCGTGAATATAAGAAGCTTAAATGCAAATTTTGATAAATTGAATGAACTTTTAACAAATTATAAAATCTTACCTGATATCATTGGTATTACTGAAACCAAACTTAAATTGTTACAGGTATACAATGCAAAGTTAAGTGGGTACCATTTTTACCACAAAGGCACAACTACAAGATGGGGAGGAGTAGGATTGTTTATTAAGGAGTCTTTATCAATTTCAATTTGCAAGGAGTTTGATTTAAACATTCCTAACTGTGAAGATATGTGGATTCAACTAGATTTAGGGAATAACAAAAAATGTATAGTGGGGGTAATTTACAGACACCCTAAACAGAAATTATCAGAGTTTTGCAAGAGTTTTGAATCAACCATTGAAAAATTGAATAGTAGAAAATTGATGTATTATATCGGAGGAGACTTCAACGCAGATTTGTTGAAAAGTAACTCTGATATCAATATTAAAGATTTCATGAATTTAACTTATAGCTTAGGCTGCATTCCCTTAATTACACACCCGACAAGAATAACCACTACAAGCTCAACTCTTTTAGATCATGTTTATACAAACAATGTAGTGGGTGAACACAAAAGTTTTATTCTGGTGGAAGATGTAAGTGATCACCTGCCAGTAATGGTGTGTTCTAATTTAAGCCTGCCCAAGAGTGAAAAATCAACTGTCACCCTAATTCGTGATACAAAAAATTTTGAAGTAGAAAAATTTCTAGACAAATTAACTGAAGGAATGGAGCTATTAGGTGATATCAAAGAGGAATGCATTGACAACTACACTGAGAAGTTTATTGACATTTTTCATAAGACATTAAACATACATGCACCATTACAAAAACAAAGCAGAAAGGAAACAAAACTAAAAAACAAACCATGGTTATCCAAAGGAATCCTTATATCAATCCAGCAAAAAAATTTATTGTACAAAAGAGCCCTTAAATTAAACTAGATGGGAGTTTGCCAGCAAACCCAGTGAACGACCGACGCGTAGTTTATAATGCTGTGACGCTCAAAAGTACTTTTTGTCAACCGTGAAATCAGCAATTATTCAAAATATTTAATTTTGGAACCTCCATAGAAGTACAAATCAAGTCAAAAAATTATCAACGTTATCGTTTTTGATCCTAAAAAATAACCCATCAGGTTAAGTCATTGAAAAATCAATTGTTGGAGGGCAAATTTATGGTTTATGGAATTTACAGGATATTGAGCACCAGTGCTGGGCACCGCAATTTTTTTTTTTTAAGTCCGCAGTCCGCAAGTCCGCAACCGAATTTCAAATTGCTTAATCCGCAACCGCAAGTCGGCAATTGCATGTTTTTAAGCTTAATCCGCAAGTACGCAACGACGTTTCAGGATTCTTGAATCCGCAACCGCAAGTCCGCAACTTCAAAATTCTTGAAGTCCGCAAGCGCAAGTCCGCGACTTTTTATGAACCGAGTGGAAGAGTTTTGCAATCAACCATGTCCCGAAGTGATCTGCTCAGAGTTGATTAGCAAACATAAGTCAAAAGTTGTGACTTGTGGGAAGCATAGCAAGCGTATGGTGGATACATTCCACACAATACGAAGAATTACCAAATCACATAACCATTGATTGTAGTAAATGTAGCACAACATAACTTGTTGTTGAGCTGCTTTTTCGAGATGGCAAACTTCAGAATTGGCCAGCTCCCTTTACTTTAGGTCCAGTTCAAGACATATGTATTATGTAAACAGTTGTATTTTTGGTTAAAGTTTTTCGGTGTCTTGGCTAAGGGGAGTGTAGCCCCCAACCCTCCTGGTTGCGCTACTGCTTATAGGTACGTAAACTACATGAAAGCACAATGCACAACCCACTCCTGACCCCTGAAAAATACTTCAATGAAAGTAGGGATTGGAATATTAAGAACAATTGGATGACAATGAGAAGCCATGAAATAGTAAAGCACAATCTGCATTTCCACTTACAACAAGATATTTGAAAAAAAAACTTTTTTTTTTGAAAAAAAAAAAAACGAAAGCAAAAAACATTCACATCACTAATATTCGTACTAATAAATTTTTAGTCCCCGGATTCCATAAATACTGTAGGCACGAGATAACCACTCGCTACCAGTACAAAAAATGATCCCTGTGGCTAATTTTGTAAACTCACTGTAAAAAACAACGAAGCCATACTTTGAAGCAGGGCTGTGAATTCAATCTTAAACCCAAAGAAAGTCAGTTTGTTTTACCGAACTCGAAAAAACAGCATGTCTACAAGAAAAAAGCGATGAAGTCGAAAAGCAGACTTAGCATTTTTGTCAGCCTGAACTCGAAAAGCTTGATATTTTTGCCGAATTTGAACTCAAAAAAATTAAATTCAAGAACTCGAATAAAAATCGATAGAGTTTGCAGCCCTGTTTGTTTAAAACTTGCGGAATTGCGGACTAAAGTTAAAAATAGTCCGCAACCGCAAGTCCGCAATTTCAATCATTGCAAATAGTAAAATCCCGAGGGCCCAAGTATCCGCCCTCCAGTCCACATAACTTTGTTTCGTGAAGCACTCTGGAGGAAAGTAGGTTGCGGTTCCGGCAAATGTTTGCAACCGTTCCTCCTAAAATAAAGATTAATATTTATACTGTAGCTTAGTATCTTCAACGTTTTTTCTAAATCATTCATAGGGATTGTGTTGCAAAGGCACAGAATAGACTTTGTTGTCACCATTTTTACTATAAGTGGTGTTTCAATTGTGGGGGACCGAGCCTTACACCATTAGTGACATTCCAATTAGGAGAGGAGCGGCCCCTTGCTCCCCTCCTGGCTACGCTTATGAGATTGGAAAATATCATAACGCTTTTTAAATTAGTCGTCGGCACTCGGCAGCGTGGCCGAAATGGGAAAGGTGTCGTTTTTACGACGACCCTGACCTGGGTTCAACCCGCACACTAATCATGCTATTGCGTGATTGGATCAGACGCTTTGCGATGATTATCTGTATTTGATGGCTCCGAACATGCAGCAAATTTAGTTGACAAGAAATCGAAGCAATTCACAGGAGCATTGAATCACTGGAAACTAGGTGCGGATTTCTCCAATCACAAACTAGTTACCACAATGAAAAGTTGTGCTGATCGTCCAATAGTTAGGGTTAGACGCTGTCCGATGGCAAGAGAATAAATGTGCACTACAACAGCAACAAACAAAGTATGATATAAAACTTTTTACGAGTTGCACACCACCACAATTTACCATGCCCCAACATTCTGTTTCGGCCTTGTGGGCTCTACAGGGGCTAAAATTTAGTAACAATCTTATTCAAATAAGAATTTATATAGAACTTTTAAATATGAGGCTGCAAAAGTATCTAGTAATCAAATAAAGCATGAAATACACTTTACAACAAATTTGAATAAAATGTTATTATCCAGAGAGGCTAGAAATTTATGCTTAGACCCCAATAAGTAATCGCTTTTTATTTTACCATATAACCACGTGATTCGACTTTTGTTGTTGTGCCGCTCCCAAATCCAAATTAATGGCTACGGCTAAGCTCAGATTCCTACGATGACAAACCAATCACGCATATTAGTTTTATATGATGTTTTCAGATGATGATAACATTTAATCGTTTAATTGTAATTAATTCTTTCCAAAAAGATTTTAAGATAAAAAAATCATAAGCTAATATTACGTCAATAAGTGATGGAAACGTAAGTGATCCACATACTGGCCCTTTCACATCCTTGCTCATAAGTCAATATCAAAACGCATTTAAAATCTATTATAAATTTCGAAAGAATTTCGAAAAAAATTTAGCCCAGATAGGGGAAAGCAAGGTACATTGCCTCCTGCAATATTTCTTGGTGCAACTAGTAATTCACTCGAAGTTTTGTCTTGGAGTTTTTGTTTTGACAGGAAAATAACCAATTTTAGGAGCACATGTACTACCACCTCAATTTGAATTAAATAATTCGTCCAAGTAAATCAAATAATTGATAATAATCCGTCGGCGGCGGCAGCCCGCAGGAGCGGAATAGCGGATTGGCTAAAAAACTTAGCTTCGATAACCAGTCCGTTAACATTTTTAAACGTTAGCGGTACCGCTAATCTGTTAATGAAAATGTTAGCTTCGCTAATTACCGGAATTGCGGATAAGTGATATATGCCCACTTATGCTTGCAGTTTTAAATACCGGTAGCAAAGAATAAATTACGAAAAATATTAAAATCACCTTCATCGTGCTTCCACAACCAAAGTCGATGATCTTAGGCTGGAGGGTTTTTCCATTCATTAGTATATTTTCCGGTTTTATGTCCCGGTGGGCAACGCCTTGTTCGTGACATGCTATGACTGCTTCAACAATCTATATAATAAAAGTTGTTTCAAATTTTACGCAAAAAATACTGCACACTAATATAGTCATAGACTAAGATGCCGGGTCGCACGAACCGACGATTTTATTTAAGCATCAATACGATTATTACTTTAGTGCACAATTATTATTGCACGATAATTTATATTTTGTTTAGCCTCAGCAAGGTTAAAAAAAATTACTCCTCATATTAATTCTTTCGAAAAGCAAAGATCAATTTTGCCGAACAAATTTTATTCATTTTAGTCCTTCCTCAGTTTGGCTTTGGGCGCCCTTCACTTTACTTGGTGCAGCGATTGTTAGTTCGAAACCACTTGATTACTTTAGCGTGACGTACGTATGTTGTTGCATTGCTCAGGCTCGAAGTCCTTGAAAAAAACGTTATACGCTTCGAAGCAACACGGTGAGCAAAAAAATATTTTGAGTTGATTTTGTACCATCAAATTTACATTACTTACTTTTCCAAAAATATGCTTCGCGCATCTTTCTGAAATTTTTTCCTTTTCTTGTATTAGGTCGAAAAGGTCCACCGCGGAATCGGGCAACTCCATGATAATAAAATAATCATGGGTGCCCTCTCCCCATTCATGCATTTCGATTATATCTAGAGCAAAATAAGATATTTACTGTAAATGCGGAAACACGTGCCCCTAAAATGATATACTGTAAAATTGCTATTTTCAATTTGCCGGTATATCATTGTAAATACATTCTTATTTTGTGGTAAAATTTCAACGTTCATCAGTGTTTTGGTTAAGGAAATCAAACAAATTTCGATGCTCATTCATCGAAATGGCTAAGTAAAACGAAGGTCACACACGCGCGACGACCAACCAATTTACATGCTGAACTCTGTAAAGGTTAGTGAAATTTATGCAAATGATGTGTGTTTCATTACTATTGAGAATGTGGACCTTCTCCCACAATAAGGTCATAGCCTAGTTACGGCACTGTGAAGTGTTCTGCGCCGAGCCAGTACATTGTTCGCCTTTTAGACTTGACACAAACCAATGAATGCGACTCATACAAAGCAATAAGCATTTGCGGTTGAAAATTTAACAGGTGATTTTTAAGAAAATAGTTTCAGGATTGCATGCATTTTAATTTCATGAAATTAAAAGTTTTTAATAGTGTGCTGACTTACTTTCATTTCGAGCCAAGTTAGCTCTATGCAGAAGTTCAATTTCAATGGGCACCACTGCCTCACCCAATTGTCCCCATCTTCGTATCAGATTTTTTGGAATTATTTTTATTGCGATTGGTCTTTTATCATGTTCTCTTGTCCCTGAAAGTTTAGGTAAAGGTAAAAACAACTGAGCAACGAAAAACAAAATTTATCAGGTCTTTCATTAAACTCTTTTCACTCCTTGCCATATTTCGCCCCGGCGTAGTTTATCATCAGTGGATATTAAACATTGCGATATCCCTATTTCCCAACGTCGTATCGCAAAAATCATTTAATTTTATATGATGCTGTGCTTCTTATAAACACCACTAGAATGACAAATTGCATACAATAATAGTTCCAACAATTGTTTCTTGCTTTTTTTTCGGGATAGTTGAGGTATTGTAGAAATTCTAATTTTCGATTGAACAAACGAAAGAATTACGAAGTGTAAAATAAAATCATTTCTAAATTCTACTATAAAACAGAAACCGAATAAAAATTGAAAACAAAACTTGACGTTCGAAAAGCTGCTGCACATATAGGATTTAAAAAAAGTATTTTGGTCTGACCTTCATCACGAATTTGATTAGTCTGCTACAAAATTACGACCTCACTTCGCCAACTAGCGAGACACCAATGATTCCAAGCAAGGTAATTTCAATAAAACAGAAGTAATGCAGAATGGCTTAAACTGATCACTTGCGAAAATCATTGACCACCGAAAAAATACTAATTAACAACACAAACCCAATTTAAACGTTGGTATGGGCTTTATAACATTGCATTTCTTCGAGACATAATCAATGTTTAATTTTCTCCCCCTGCTGCCTATTATTTTTTGGTTGGTGCTTTAAATGGTTATGCTCTGTGTTTTTTCGCTATTCATAACTTTTGAGAATGTGAAAAGTAGTTCCACAAGATATCAATTTATTTTAGCTTCGTGCTCTATGGTAAAGAAAAATCAATTAAAGTTTTGAGAGCTACTTTCTTGTTTAAGCATAGCTATTTTCTGCTGTCTTGCGGATATGTTTTCAAGGTGGATATGGCCGCATCAAGGCATCGGGAATGCCGAGCATATAAATTTTTTGGAGGCCACCCGAAACGATGTACGCTAATAACGTACAGGACATAAGCTACCTGAGTGTAGATCTGTGGAAACTGGAAAGTTCGACAAACGCACACCAAAAGCATCCTATGCAATTACAGGTGTTAGAATTGATATTTGGCCTTACTTTTCTAATTGAAAATAAACATGAAATTATTTTCCGGAACCAGTCGAGCTTTCATTATTTTTAAACGAATATTATATTGCGAATTTTATATTTTCTTTAACAGTATTGGAACAATCTTTAACGGGCCTATTTTGTGGCAAAGCAGAGTATTCTAAAAACTGCCCAGCAATAATAAATCTCATCGATATGTTAATGCAGTTTGTTCAAAATGCTTTAATTGCAAAATTAACATTACTAAATCAATTTTGAGCAAAATATACGTTCACAAAAAATGATGCCGGTGCTTGTGTTGTGTGCAAGTACTGTCTCTACTTTTATGCGCATAAAATTTGGGAGGGTACTCTCGCACTTTGATGATATTACGCCTTCTGCAGAAAGGACCTAACTACAAGTACAACATAGCAAACTTAAACGCTAATAACAGTTTCAACGTGGAAAAAATATACCTGAGTACACTGCACCTTGACCTCCCTCACCAATTTTTTCCTTAAGATCGTATTTTGTTTCATTAACAAAGGAAAGCATTTTTGTATTGTACATAAATAGTCAATAGATTTAATAAACTACGCAAAATAATGTACAAAGTAATTAAGAGAGGACAACAGTGTCATTCATTGCCATATACATAACCTATAAGGAGCTGTGCTCCCCTTAGCGGTTGCTATCCCCTTGTTTGGATGATAAAGACCTCATTTCTATCGGATTGAGTGCAAACGCAAGGAGTTTTTATCTAAAGTCACCTTCGTTTTAAAGGAAATACTTTTCAGAAATTGTTGTGAAAAGCTGATCATACAGTATCACTGTGACTAAAAAAATAACGCATTATAAGCTACTGTTTAATGCCCACAGTTTCATTTGTATTCTTTGTATTCGATGCAGCTCCTTTACAAGAAACAACGCAGCGTTGGCGAGCCGTTGGCAATACAGTGTCCAATTTTACCGGCCGAGATTAGAACTTAAGATGTCCCGCTTCAAAGACAAACGCGTTGTCGCTCAAATAACTAACTGCACGATGCCACCAAAACGACTTTTCCAACTTCAATTCTTCATTTTGCCCTTAAAGATGTTATTAATAAGAATTTTTTGGGGGGCCAGAAGCGGAGAGCTAGCATAACCCCGAAACGCATTTTTATTTTATTTTTTGCTGCATTACGTTGGAATTTACCAAACTAATATCAATTGCAACATAGCGTTATTTTTATTTCTGCAATTTGCTTAAACTTTAAGTTGAAAAAGCTAAAAAGACAAAATAACGTTATGTTAACTCAGATACAAAATGAAAATTGACCTGTTTTTGTAAAAGCAAAAAAAAGTTTTATAGCGCTGTAAATCGAATTAAAAATTACTAGATCTAGTAAATCTCATTGAGCGTGGCTACACTGACGGTGATGCATAAAAGTTGAAACATTTATAGGGATAACAGGCTGCCTAAAAAAAAGGAAGAACACGTGATTAAATAAATATTTTTTTCCTACTACTAAATTTATCAAATTTTCCTAAATGGCGCTATTGAGTAGTGTTACAACATTACGTGAAAGCACAATTCATTTTTTGCTTTAATAACATGATTTTAATATGTTTAGTGAATTAATATTAGCTGCTTCCTATACGTTTTCGACATGGTACTCTTTAAGATCCAAGACAGTTAATTTACTTTTACAGAAAAATTGTATCATTTTGTTGCGAATGCTGTATTATTATTATTGGTTTTTATTGGCCGTACCTATGGGGCGCCAAATGTAAAGTAAAAGAAATGCGTGTTTTCAAGCTATTTTTGGTGCCGAATTGCATATTTAGCTAAATATGTATAATGGCAGATGCCAAATTGCATATTTAGCTAAATATGCAATTTGGCACCAAAAACAGCTTAAAAACACGCATTTTTTTTAGTTTACATTTGGCGCCCCATACGTACCATGATGTGTTTTTGTGCAGGATTTTGTTAAAGAGGGTTATAAGCAAAAAGATGTTTAAATTATCAGCAGTAGATTTTGTGCCGCAAATTGGCCGAAAATCTAAAAATAATGCTCATAATTGGAGCAGAGGCGTCGCTAGAAGTGGTGGTATCCGGGGCGGGATTTTATGGTGTCACCCTTTGTAATGTGACGCACCCTTTATGGTGTCACCCTTAGCGTGATGCACCCTTCGTGAAGTGACACCCCTTGGGAAAATTGAGTGCGTTTTCTGTCCAAAAGTAAGTGAAGACCAAAAAAAAGGTCCTTGCCAGAAATTGAGTGCGTTTTTGCTCCAAAAGCAAGTGCGCACCGATCAGCGGAATTTTGGTATCGGGTCATGAACTGGTGTCACCCCAGATGGTGTCACTCCGAAATGTGTCACCCGGGGCGGGCCGCCCCCCTAGCGACGCCACTGAATCGGAGTTCTGATTCTTGATGGAATTAAGATTTTCTTCAAAATCAAAAATGAAAGCTGCTGTTCAACATCAGTATCTGCAGCGATTGTTCACAGCAAAAAAAAATACAAAAAAAACGGGAGACTAACGACAGTGAAGGTATAGCTGATTTCCACTGACTATTGTTATTTAAATTCAAGTTCATTTGTTTGTCTCAAAAAACAAAAACACGGTATAGAAGTAAATATCATAAAACATTTTTGGAGAAAAATTGGATTGTTTCAATTTGTAACACAAAAATAGACAGGAACATGCAAAAGGGACTTTCGATCATCTAGTCGAGTAGTTCTCCGTGTTAACTTGAATTCGTTTAAGCAGAAATTAACATGATTAAATGGGTCGCAGCAGAAAAAGACCTTAAAAAAAGTCTTTGCCAATCATCAGTTTTATTGAAAACTGTTTTTCATTTCTTTTTTAAACGAATTTGCCTCAAGCAATTTCGCAGAAATCAAAGATATTTTGCACTTCAACTGACTCGGCAGAGAGTTCCAGATTTGAAGCCTTGATATTTTTAGCTTAGTGTGCACTATTTTTACTTCATGCTTAAGTTAATACCTTTGTATTTACAATGATGTACGCTAGCTGTGGTGCTGATCAACAAGAGTACTGTAAGATTCACTCCTACAAATTGCGTTTAAAAATACTGTCTATTGTGTAACAATCAACTCGTTTGGATTTTGTTTAATTGAAGCGGCTATACCCGCAGTGCTAGGAGATGACAAATGAAACTTCCAAAGAAAACCATTAAGAAAATAAATCGCTCGTACATAAGCTTCTGTTCCCAACTAATGAAATACTATCAGTCAATTAACCGTAAATAGAAAATCGCAGCAAGTAAAATAACTACTTCAAATTATACTCGGAAATTACTGTGTTAGTACAGCGTAATATTATTCGATATAAATCACGTTTAGCTTTTGTTTGGTTGAAGAGGCTACCCACCGTGGGACGAGGTCAAATGAAACTTCCGAGCATAACCATTAATAAAATAAATCGCTCCTAGATAAGTTTCTATCCCCAACTAGTGAGATACTATAAATCAAATTACCACAAATAGATAATCGTAACAACTGAGCAGTTGTTGAATGAACTATTCGTATCACCCGGACTTGCACAGCTTGATAGTTCTTGGAATAAGAAATTTTATTTTAAAAATACTTTCGTAAGATAAACAAACTTATGCGTCATTTAGCTGTAAACATTGAAAAATGAAAGCGCATAATTGGGTATTAGAAATAACCATACATTAGAAGGTGGTCGTCACTGTTTAGCTGAATGAATTCGCCATTTTTGCAGATGTTGAAATATCTATCCGACTTGCAATAAACTGCAGCAACAGATTTCAAAAGTGGGTAACTTTAGTTTTTAAATTTATGTCAATAACGTTGGTAAATAATAATCAACCGCAGATAATAAATAATTCACAGTTTACCCAAAAAAAAAACATCTGCAAAGAGGTTAAGAAGTTTGCATATCAAACAATAGCCCTACATTTCAAAGGAAAACATAAAATATTCTTTGACTGTTATTTTACTTGTTGGCTGTTAATTGCTTTGTAGCTCAGATTGACTACGTGTTATCGTATTTGTTTTCCTTGTTGCTTATTGTCACAAAGTTTAATTTCCTTGCTGCGTCAGCAATCTTGCAGTTGTTATATTGGTTGAAATGCACCAGTCTGAGGCACCGTTCAATCGAGCGAATAATTCACACTTAAGGATGAGTCGAACTAAAACTCATGAGGTTAAAGGTTCAATTCTCTGCAGTTCCAAGTTCCGTTAGTGCGTTTAAGATGCCTGTGCTTTAAAAAAACCCGGTTTCGTATTGTTTCAAAATTTACATGTGCCCCTTTCAGTAATTCACAACGATACCAGTAACAACAAGGATACACTAAAGAAGCTATAGCACTGAATTTGTTTATTGCAATAAATTAGCAATCACAAAATCACAGATTTTGAAAATGATGCAAGCTTACTGCGGTAAATACTCAAAGCTACTGTGCAGTATAATTAACACGCTTATGACTGGACGTTATTTAATTTCTTTCCTACAGGCCTGTTTCAGGCGTTACCGCGATCATCAGCAGGGAGTAAGGTCTAAACAAAACAATAACATTTGGTTAGAAAAGATAAAATAAGATGAAATGGTACTCACCAGCGACGAAACAATCGTTTATTTCAGCTCAACCCACCCCTCTGAAATAATGGATTGTTTCGTCGCCAGTGAGTGCCATTTTATCTTATTTATCATACTTTGGACCTTATAGGAACATTGAGTAGTCTTCGGGGTATGCCAGCAACTAAAATGTCTGGCCAAAGTTACTGTGTAATATTATCTGCAAAAATCACATTTTCACAATGCTGTTACATCATAAGTATTCTGGAAAATTTTTTCAGATGGCACTAATATAACTATTAAAAACTATCAATATTGAGAGTTCTTCAACTGGTGGATCACAGGCTGGCATAAGCTGGAATTACTCAATCGACGTCTAAGTAATCAGTATGAGGTTGAGAGAATGTGCAAACGAATCTGTCAAAGTTTGTTTCAAACAATTTTTACATCACATTGCGCCAGCACTGTTTAAGTTGAAATATCCACCCGATGTCGCCAGACGACTGTGAGCAAACGGATCGAACAAGCAAAGGCTTTTGCAAAACTGAAAAAGCATATTGTAAAACACCTTGCAGGTCACGATGACAAAATGTATCCGAAAATTATAAATACTATTTTCGATTACACGTTCAGCCATCATCGTTTGGTTGAGGTAAATGCATGTGGCGCTGTGATGGAGGGGAGATGGTCAATTCCCCAACTGATGTCAAAATATTTGTCTGTTAAATATCTGCTGATATGAAAAAAAAAGTTCCACCCTAGGTTTAACCAATAAAAAAATTGATTTTTGGGGGGTCTTCGGGTGGGTGGCACCCCCAAACCATGTCTAAATATTTGTCTCTTAAGTAGCTACTGATATCAAAAAAAAAAAAACTGGCACCCTACATTGAACAGTTAAAAAAATTGATTTTTGGGGGGTCCATTTGGGGGGCCCCTGGGGGGTTTGGCACCCCCAAAGTATGTCAAAATATTTGTCTCTTAAATATCAACTGATATCCAAAAAAACTGGCGCCCTACATTAATCTAATAAAAAAATTGATGTTTGGGGGGCCATTTGGGGGGGTTCCCGGGGGGGTGCTACCCCCAAACCATGTCTAAATATTTGTCTGTTAAGTATCTACTGATATAAAAAAAGAAAGTGACACCCTAAGTTGAGCCATTAAAAAAATGATTTTGGGGGGGTCTGTTTGGGGTGGTCCCCGGGGTGTTGGTACCCCCATAGTATGTCAAAATATTTGTCTCGTAAATATGTACTGATAACAAAAAAACTGGCACCCTAAGTTAAACCAATAAAAAAAATTATTTTTGGGGGTCCATTTTGGGGGGGTCCCCAGGGGAGTGGTACCTCCAAACCATGTCAAAATTTTTATCTCTTAAGTGTCCACTGATACCCAAAAAAAACTGGCACCCTAGGTTAACCCATTAAAAAATTCATTTTTGGGGGTCCATTTGGGGGGTCCCCGAAGGGGTGGTACCCCCAAATTATGTCAAAATATTTGTCTCTTAAATATCTACTGATAACAGAAAAAACTGGCACCCTAGCTTGAGTCGTTCAAAAATTTGATTTTTTGGGGCCCCATTTTGGGGGGGTCCCCGGGGGGGTGGTACCCCCAAATCATGTCAAAATATTTTTCTCTTAAATATCTACTGATATCAATAAAACTGGCACCCTAGGTCAAATGGTTAAAAAACTTGCTTTTGGTGGGGTCCATTTGGGGGGGTCCCCGGGGGGGTGGTACCCCCAAATCATGTCAAAATATTTGTCTCTTAAATATCTACTGATATCAAAGAAAAATGGCACCCTAGGTTAAATCGTTAAAAAATTTGTTTTTGGGGGGTCCATTTGGGGGGGTCCCCGAAGGGGTGGTACCCCCAAATTATGTCAAAATATTTGTCTCTCAAATATCTACTGATAACAAAAAAAACTGGCACCCTAGGTTGAGCCGTTCAAAAATTTGATTTTTTGGGGGGGTTCCCGGGGGGGTGGTACCCCCAAACCATGTCAAAATATTTCTCTCTTAAATATCTACTGATATCAAAGAAAAATGGCACCCTAGGTTAAATGGTTAAAAAATTTGTTTTTGGGGGGTCCATTTGGGGGGGTCCCCGGGGGGGTGGTACCCCCAAATTATGTCAAAATATTTGTCTCTCAAATATGTACTGATATCAAAAAAAACTGGCACCCTAGCTTGAGCCGTTCAAAAATTTGATTTTTTGGGGCCCCATTTTGGGGGGGTCCCCGGGGGAGTTGCCCCAAAAAAATTTCAGGAGACACAATTGCGTATGTACCTCAACAACTTCACACAAAAATTAGATTTCTATGTTTTGTGGTTTAGGAGAACTCGAGCGTACAAGATTTAGGAAGAAAAAAAAGGAAAAAAAAGGAAAAAAATAAGAAAAAACCTCATCGCGGCCGAAAGTGGGTTGGTAGGGATGAAAGGATATCTTAAGACATATAACCATGAGAAATATTTTTTGGCGTACTAAAGCCATTTTTGACTTAGACCGCTTTTTACGCCAAACTTTCGGGGCGGTTTTCGGGTCATAAACCCGAAGTCACGCGACCGATTGCCTCGAAATTTGGTACAAACATAAAACTCATTAATCTCAAACTGCTGTCAAAATTTCATGTAGTTAGACCAAACGGTTCTCGAGTTATAAGCAAAAGTCTGAAATCTCGCACTCGTTAGTTAGAAAATGGCCGAGTAAAAACAAAGGAACACGCGACGCGAGCGTCGGTCGTTCCAATGACAGTAATACATGGGCACAATACAAAGTCTATAGAAATAAACTGACTCATATTAAGGAATATGCAAAACGACTTTGCATTAAAAATTTAGTAAATGATAATAAGCATGACACCTCGTCGCTTTGGAAAATTATAAATAAAATTATTCACTTGAAAAATGTGAAGAAAAATAACATTCCTAATAAAATGTATGCTTTCAAAAGTGAAAGTGCACAAGGTCCACAGGCCATCAGTAACTTGTTCAATAAATATTTCATAGAGATAGGAGTTAACCTTGCATCTACAATCGAAACACCAGCTATAATTGATGGCAAATTTAATGCCACATCTTTGATTCAGAGTAGTTGCAATTCGTTTTTTTCTGGAACCAATAGTTGAAGAAGAAGTAGCGAATTACATCAGAGCTATGAATCCATCAAAAAGTACAGGAAGACAAGGAATTCCTGCAAAGTATATAAAAATGTCAGGCTCTGTTATAGCTCCAGTTCTAACTAACATTTTTAATGCATGCATATCAACAGGATATTTTCCAAAAGTGTTAAAAACCACTGAAGTTGTTCCAATTTTCAAAAAAGGCGAAAGAGAGTTATGCAGTAATTATCGCCCTATTTCTATTTTAAATCCTTTTGCCAAACTTTTTGAAAAGTGTCTGCTTGATCAACTAAACAATTATTTTGTGAGCAATAATTTGATTAGTCCAAACCAGTATGGTTTTAAGAAAAATTGCTCAACAAATGAAGCTGTTGTAGATATTTACAATAAGCTACTTGACAATATGGATAAAAAGCTCATTACATGTTCTATTTTCTTAGATTTAAGAAAAGCATATGATACCATCAATCACACAATACTGATCAAGAAACTAGAAAAGTATGGAATTAGAGGATTACCATTACAGTTACTAGCAAGTTACCTGACTGACCGTCAACAGTATACAATTGTAAATCAATATAAATCCAAGTCAAGAGATGTTATTTGCGGTATTCCTCAGGGATCAACTCTAGGTCCGTTGTTATTTAATATTTACATCAATGATCTACCACTTGCCTCAAATTCCACAATTCATCTTTTTGCTGATGATACAAACCTTACTCTCTCCCATTCTAATGTTTCAACACTGCAACAAAATATTAATGATGAATTACTCAATGTAAGCAATTGGTTCAAGGTGAATAAATTATCAATTAACTTTAATAAAACTGAGTTTATGGTAGTGACAACAAAACAAAATAAACCTGAACTCAAAGTATCAATAGATAATAATCCAATCAAGCAATCACATCACATAAAGTATCTAGGTGTTCTCATAGACGACAATCTAAACTGGAAACATCAAATCAAGAAACAATGTTCAAAGGTAGCAAGGGGATCTTGGGCTCTTAATCAATTAAAACACTTTGTAGATGAGCAAACCTTAAGATCTGTTTACCACTGCCTCATATACTCTCATCTACAATACTGCATAAGTAGTTGGGGGACTGCTTCAAAATCAACATTAGCACCTCTCTTTATTCTGCAAAAAAGAAGCATCAGATTGTTAACTGGAAGTGGACATCGTGAGCATACTAATCCTTTGTTCTATCGAGCTAAATGCTTAAAACTCAAGGATATTTACTCTCTGGAAACTGCAAAGCTAATGTACAAAATTCACAATAATGTATTATCTTTTGCAAATTCAGATAAGTTTAACCTAATGAAAAACTGCTATACACATAAGCAACTTCTTTGATTGAGCCACAAAAACAACTTCTTTCTTCCAAGAACTAGAACAAGATTAGGGCAAAAGTCTCTATCATTCGCAGGAATTAAAATTTGGAATAAAATTCCGAGCAGTATGAAAGAAGTTTCATTCTACAGATTTAAAAAAGCTGTTAAAGCTCATTTTTTATCAAACTATGAAACCGATAAAAGCTAGAATAACAGCTTTCTATTAGCAATGCAGTAGTAATTACAGGAATCATAGTTGCATTTTTATGCTTTAGTTCAACAATAACCTATTCTATTGCTGGAATAGCATGAGTTTGGTGCATTTATCTATCAAACATTTATTACAATACGTCATCTCTCATTTTGATGTCCCCATGAATTATTAGTAATTTTGCAATAACTGACTGAGGTTGATATATACTGGTATTTGAAATTGTACCAGTACTAATGGCATATTGCCAAACAATACAAAACAAAGCAAGGAGATTTTTTTTTCACTCTAATTGCCCACTTTAAATTCTATAAAACATAAATAAGCATTATGAACTTTATTAATTTTATTTCTATCCAATCTGTAGTTACAGCATTTTTATTTTTTAGTATGTTTAGAGTCAGAACAATTCTAATGTTGTCTTGCATTTTCTTTACATGGTGACTGTGAGTTTTGTGTATACACTGTACAAAGTGCACATATCCTTGCAACACTTTGTTTTAATTTTGCGTAAAATTTTTTATCATAGAAAGTAGCAGACTAAGAAAATCTAGAAGCTGTTTTTTTTTAACCTTAACTTGGTGAGGTGGCAGTAGACTTAGATGACCTTTCGGTCCTTCGCTGTCTCCTCACCAAGTGACTAAATATCGCTTTGACTCTGCAAGTTTGTGTGTTTGGTTTTAAAGGAATTGCTTATTTCGATGCTTTGGTGATATACCTAGAGGAAGTTGCAGTTTTTTCTTGTGATATGACGTCACTTGGTAAATAAATAAATATGATGATGATGATGATGATGATGGTTCAGTCCACGCTTCATGCTATGCCGAAGCTTGTGATCAATACATGCAAAAGCTACCAGTTCATAAGAAGTTCTGACTAATCATATGACTAAAAAATTTCCAGGTTTCTGGACCATTCTGATCGTATACAGCTTACTCTAGTCGACCATGCAATTAATTCTATAGCTCTATAAAGGAAGGCAACTCGAATAAAGTAAAACACCTTTATTTAAAAAGTAAATTTTCTTACACTTCACATTTTATCTAACTTACTGTCACTAAACAATATATCAAGTAAGTACGCAAAATACTTAGGATTTGCAAAATACTTAGGATTGTAAGTACGCAAAGTTCGAAAATAACTACCCTGCAACCAAGTCAACACAACTAGAATCAAATCTCAATAGCAATAAATCAATCAAATCAAAATGAGTTATATTATCAATAGATTATTTAAGAAATTATAAGTCGTTTTGGCCCTCACTTCGGTCGTCAATGTTCCAGGATTGAGCATCACGGAGTTTAAAGCCTTGAACAAAAATTTGGTTCCGTATTGCATCAACCTGATTTGTGGTTTTTTGTTCTTTTTTCTGATATTGGACGGTTACAATCTCAAAATGTAGTTCCAGTTATCTGTAAAGACAAACAAGAGTTGATAAAAATATTTTCTACAGCGAATACCCGCATATTAAAGTCAAGTCAAAAATAATCCTAAATGGGTGAAAGCATTTCTTCCGAGCAAAAAACAAAACAAAACATTAAACACCAAGAACAAATCAGATAAGAATAAATCAAAAACAATGCCAGTCTCAACAGCAAAATAAATTAAAACAAACAAAAAAACACAAATTCATATCAATAAAAGGAACTAAATTTTGTGCTGATTCAAAGCAAAAAAATTTTAGTGACTTTTTTTGTGCTTGCGAGGAAAATTGCAACTACAGTAGCCTACTCCAAGATTTCTAGAGCGCTGTTGCTCTGTGCAAGCAATTGAGATATATTTTTGGTGGTTGTTAACTTGAAAAAAGCTTGCTTTTTCTGTTTTGTATTTTTACGATGCTGCAAAAGCAGGAAAAAAGCCTTCACTTACGCAGACAGTGCAATAGGAATTACATAGTGTTGCAAACATGTCCGCTGAAATTGACATCGATGCTCTCAAAATTAAAAAAAAATTAAGAACAGATAAGGCTGAAAACTGGCAAAAAGTTAAAAACAGCCAGTCTCGACTCAAGATTTACCGAATCTGAAAAAGAAGAGTGTACTTGTTCAGTTTTGCAATATTTGAAGCTGAAAGCAGTTTTAAAACTCGAAGATATGATAAATACGGAAATTGCCAAATTTATGTTCAAGTTTTACAACAAAATATTACCCAATTCATTTGACTCTTACTTTAGCAAACTTGACAGAATTCACAGTTATAACCAGGGTTGCAGAGTCGAAGCAAAATCAGTTCGACACTGACTCCGACTCTCAGCCATTTTTTCAGTTCGACTCCAACTCCGAATCTGACTCCCGGGCTTTATTTCCGTTCGACTCTGATTCCCGACTCTTTAAAATGGTAAAATTTCGACTCCGACTCTCACTTCGACTCCCCGCAAAAACCTTCTACTCCTTCGACTCCGTCTCTGCAACACTGCCTTGCACGACCAAAGTTGTATGTAACACGGCAACCATAGACTACTATATATATTGACCGGCAACTGATGACGTCACGGTTTTATTAATTGGCGATTACTCGATAACGCGAATGAGTTTTGTTTTCAAATTTGATTTGAAACATTAGTTTCTTGAATTTTTTATCATTTTTTAGTATTTTTTTCTTGACAAATATAGACTTTAAGAAAATAGTTACAAATACGCATTTCAAAACATCCATTAAGACACGTTACGCTTGACTGCACGTAGTAGATTTTCAGTTCGTGTTTTTTGAGGTTGTATGCGTGGAGTTGCCTAGTGTGTTAACATTTTCGGTTGATAAAGCGAGTTAGAACGTCTTTTAAAGTTCTGTGTGTGTTAATTTTTTAAAAAATTGAGTATTTTAACAATTTTGTGAAGGCTAGACTTTTTGTGTGGAAAGAACTATAGGTACAAGTGTAGGCTCTAGGGTTCATAATGTCAGGGTCAAATTGCTGTATTCCTGGGTGCTCCTATGCCCGCAAAGCTAAGGGTATTAGAAAGCGCTTGTTATTTACAATAAGAAATCCAGGATTTGTCAGAAACAAGAAAGAAAAAGATCATAGAACAGCTTTTATTCTGTCTCTTCGGGACTCCTCCAAAGGTTACAGAATCAAAGAGTTGCTTCACAAAGAAGTGTAAGTACCAGAAGAACTTTCTGTGAGTAGAGCCAATTATTTTCTGCTGTGGCTTTATTAAATTAGAAATGGACCTATGCCTGCTTTAATACCTAGCCTACTGTGCTGTAGCTTTTACCAGAACAGTTTGCTGTTTTTCAGTAATTCTATTGGACAGAATTTTAGCACAGATCATTGTCGTGAATTGTTTCTTGACAGTAGAGTGTCGTAATCTAATCCTAAAAAAGCTTTTCAAGTGTTTAGAGAGATGCAGAGTTTATTTGGTAAAACTGGTAGAAAAATGATAATGATAACAACTGCATACTGCTATGGGATGAACAAAAAATAGCAATTTTAGTTGCATATACTATACACTTACAAAATATATATATATATAGTTTTCACAATGCGATAGCAAGTTAATTAAACACACGTCCCATTTTTCGCCCAATATCAACTGAAGAGCGATTTAGCCCATTTTTTGCCCAAATTCAGGTGAAGAGCAAAAAAAAGGCCTTCAATCAGATTTCATCCCATTTTTTGCCCAAAGCCTGTAAGAAACGCACGCACATACCCTTTGTGTAATCAAACCTAATGCCCAACTTGCAAAGGGGGGGGGGGCATGCCTTAATTTTGCTCACTTTTCTATGCAATTTTGCAATCCTGGCGACCCAAAGGAGGGGGCCATGGTCCAATGACCCCCCCTAAATACGCCCCTGACTCCATCTTTGAGTGGTAGACAGATGGCCGGCAACTCCTCAGCGAGCTTGTTATAGCGGCTCCGTCGTTTTCTCGCAAAGGAGGATAAAAATATGACCAAATAAAGAAAAAAAATTTTCGTCTTTTTTGAAATTAAGGATTTAGCAACACACAAAATACGCTTTTTGAAGTCAATTTCTTTCGCTTGTTTGCTAGTTTCACGATTGTGCAGCATGTAAACGCCGATAAAATATTCCTAAAGTTTTGGTACTGGGTGGTAAAGTTGATTAGGTATTTTTGCCATTTTTTGGGGGGGAAATTCACTTTCTGGTTGGTCTATGCATAAAAGTTTGATTGTGTGTTTGGCTTCAAAATATTTTTTTGCTGTCTTCTTTAAAATATACCCACTAATATACTCCAGGATCTCTTTAAACAAGTGCGTAGCCAGAAATTCGCAATGGGGGCCTGTTTGGGGGGTCTGGGGGCAGAGCCCCCAGCCGCCAGAGGGCAGAGCCCCCAGCCGCCAGAGGGCAATGGGGGTCTGGGGGCGGAGCCCCCAGCGCTCGAAAATTTTGCATTTTGCAAAAATAACTTCATTTTAGGGCTATTTTGATTAAAAAATACGAAGTGACTTGCCGAATGGAACATTTGCGGTATTTTTTTTCCTCGCGAATGAAGACATTGCCTTTTTCATACATTTGGTTTAAATACGACATTTTGTCGCTTGGTTGGTACAAGCTGCGTAGTATAATGGTTAGAGTGCCAAACTGCTAATCGACGCACCCGGGTTCGACTCCCGCCAGAGGTGTGAATGCGTAGAGTGGAAGAATACGCAGTATATACGGATATGGAAAGAATATACGGGAATCATTCTTTTTTTGCTTCAAAACTTTTCATTACAGTTAGGGTTAGGGCAGCGATGCCAGTCTGGGGGGATAGCAATTCCCTGCAGTAGCTATTCATAGCGCCTGCTCCATTCGCGAGGAAAAAAAAGTACCGCGAGTGTTCCATTCGCCAAGTCACTTCCTAAAAAATAATGATTTTAAAACGTGGCTTAGAAATTGGCAGTGCAAACAAGATTAAACTGGAAGCATAAAAGGGCTATTTGGGAGGTGGCGAATGGTAAAATGTAGTTCTCTTGTTTAGATGCTGTTAAATTATAGAATCGAATAGTTCAATAAAACTCACACTGAGTAATCTATTTCGTATACAGTTTATAGAGAAAAATAATTGGGGGGGACTAATGAAAAGAGATTTGAGAGAAATGATTGGTAATTAACAAATACTGAATAGCCCCCCCCCCCCCTATTCCTTAGTTTATAGTATATTTGTTGATGACACCTATGTTCAGCATTTTTACACTTGTGATCAGATTTGATTGCTTATTTCTTACCATTTATCAAAGATTTCATTTATTTGTTGGTTTTATTTTTGTCAAATTAGCCCCCCTCCTGGACATATGTTTCAAAAGATGTTTTGTATCACTATCTAGTCCACTCCAGTGCATAAAACAGTCTCAAAGTGCTAAAAATGTAGTGTTTTCCGTTTCTGCTTTTTGGTCGACATGTCAATGGGGGGGGGGTAATAGCCCCCCCGCTCCCCCCCCTGGCTATGCTACTGGCTAAAAATGTGGTATTTTTCTAATCCTGCATTATGGTCGGCAGTTCATTAGCCCCTCCCCCCTAAATAAACGTTTCAAACTATGCTTTAAAGCATTTTTTAGTCTAATCCAGTGCAAATAACAGTCTTAGAAATGCTAAAACGTGGTATTTTCCCTATTCTGCATTTTGGTCGGCAGTCTATTAGCCCCCTCCCCTAAATAAACCTTTCAAACTATGCTTTAAAGCATTTTTTAGTCTAATCCAGTGCAAAAGAGAGTTAGAAGTGCTAAAAACATGATATTTTCCCTATTCTGCATTTTGGTCAGCAGTTCATTAACCCCCCCCTTAAATAAACTTTTCAAAATAGTCTAATCCAGTGCAAAAGACAGTCTTAGAAATGCTAAAAAGGTGGTATTTTTCTTATTCTGCATTTTGGTTGGCTGGCCAATGGGGGGGGCTATAGCCCCCCTCGCCCCCCCTGGCTATGCTACTGTCTGTAAACATGCTGTTTTATGAAATTGTCTCGCTTTTGCTGCGTATTTGTGAATCTAAACTGATATCCTAACTTGCAGCCTGTAAACAAACTTCATTATTTTTATGAAAACGCCTCTATAACAATTGAAACACTGATTATAACGTATTTGTATTTCGCCAACTTTACTGTAGAATCTAGATGGTGCACACAGTGGCATACCACTGGTAACACTTGTTGTGTATTAGCACGAGTTTTATACAAGAAAGTGAAGAAAGGACCTCTTTTTGTGGCAAATAATAAGCTGCAGCCTCATAGGTCTATTAATTATCGCTGTTCGCAATTTCCAAAGATTTTCTGATCGCAGCTTCGCTAGTGCATTTGAACTTATTTTGATCTTGAAATTAGATTAGGCTGTAAAATATAATTTCCAAAACACAAAAAGACCACCATAGCAATAAATATTTCCTTACAGTCAGCTCAACAACGCCAATACGTTTTCTAGAAGTGAGCGAATAAAAAGAAATGTAAATTACACGCAAAATTTTAACGAATTAACGGACTTTATGTACTTTCGTTAATTAAAGCTGAAAATAAGGGATTAGCGTTAACGGAGGTGTGAAGTTTGTTGACGGACAAGTGGTTAAGGAAGCTAACGTTTTGCATTAACTTGCCTGCCTATGCAGTAAACAAAGGTCTACCAGGTTCTCGTTCGTCTAGCCCCGCAACATTGACTTTGAATTGCATCCTAGAGTTTGCTTTGACCACGGCATCCATAACTTTTATGAGCACCACAGCAGCATCTTCCTGAGGTAGATTGAATATGCGATAAGCTTCTTCACACATGGATGAGTATTCACTATAGAAAGTACTTGAATCCGGTTTCGTTCAATACGACGGGATTAATTCGCTGAGTGATTTCGAGTTGTCTTCCAAAAAACTTTTCAGTAGTTCAATTCTAATTTTTTCCAAAAATTTGTGAGTCACTTTTACTATTAATTGCAAGTCTTCCGGGGTGATACTGATCTGGTGATTGATACTCTGTTGCTCCTTTTTGTGTGACTTCAGCTTCTTAGCAGACGTGAAAGTCTCATCGCAATGCGAGATGGAATCCAAAATTTCAAGGTCGACTGCAATCCAGTCATTGTCTACATCTTCTCGAAGAAACTTTTTACTTAAACCTACCTATATCTACCTAAAACCTACCAATTTGGCTGCAAGAGCTAGTGCTCAGTAGCCAATTGCATGCATAACTTTCCGAATCTACCTCGTGCATTGAAGCGTATCGTGTCTGATTACATCATAATGAGTTGCCGGTCCATATATATAGTAGTCTATGCGGCAACAAAAGGATTAAGTCTGGTTTAATGATGTTATTAGCCTAGTCAGTATGTACTCAGTAATTATTGCGAGGCTATCGGTATGTTCGAAAATTTATTTGTTGCAAAACGCAAAGACAACAAACGTTTCGAAAAACAATGGCTTGTGCAAAACAGATTTGATGCCTAAAAGATTTTGCAACGCACGTGGCACATCAACCACTAACCAGCTAGTTTAATATTTCGTGGTTGATTTGTCTGCACATGCTATTGCCTACTGTACTGCAGCAATTAGCAACTCTCTGGCAACTTGTGTGTGGTTGTGCTTACTGCTTAGTAACTTATGGGCTATTGTACTGTTTTTGTACCGGTACCGTAGTTTTATGTAAAATTGAGTTGGCCGAAGGCTTGAAGCCTGGCCCTGTGCGATACCACTGAACTTTGTTATCATCTTTAGTACAGCAGGTTCACTATGCCACCGATAGTTTACCTGCAAGTGCAGCAAACCTTTATCACGTTATAGGCCTTATCCCTGGGGCGCAGCCAGAGGAGAACCCAGGGGGCTCGCCCCCCTCCCCCAATGTTAAATTTATGTTACTTGACTGGTCAAAAGTTAAATTTACAATAAACAGCAGCTACTGTTTCATTGAACATCTTTGTATATTGAATCCAAAGGCTATTTGCGCACTTGATCCATAAATGGCGAAGATGAGGGAGGGGATGGGGAGGTCTGAACTCCATTATTTTAGGTACGGTACAAAATAATCTGAAATCATCTAACTTTTGTCACAAAAAACTAATGTGTTTTGACTGCGAAAGCGTTACCCTGTGCATCTAAATGTCATCAGTATTAATTTTTTGAATACATATAGGCTACCTACCGCTACATAGATTGCAGATTGACATATAGATCGCGAAATAAGGGTGCAAAGGTCTAGCTAAATCTGTTCTTTTTTGAATGGGGCCCAAGCCTCCACTTTACATAAAATATCATAAAATCAACTTTTTTCCTGTAGAAAACGGAAGTTTTTCAAATGGCCGGGGTTCTAACGATGTTGCATTGTTATCTCCAACATTTTGGTTTAAACAGTTTTGATTATGTACATCGCTTTTGTAGATGATCAGTTTTACCTAGAAATTGATAATAATTTGATATCTTTTGCTGACATAAATTTTGATATATAGTGTTATATATTTGCCGTTGAATTTTGATATTTACACAGTTGCCCTTTTTTGTCACCTTATATTAGCTTGCTAATTTTGGTGTTAAAACATTATCAAAAAACCAGCCAGTTGGTCGAGCGGTAGCGCATTCGTCTCTGGAGCGGGAGGTCTGAGGTTCAAATCTCGGACTGGTCAAATCGGACACAGTGTTGCCAACGGCTCGCCACGGTTGCGACATTTCTTCAAATGGAGCTGTGTTGCCCGGGCGCAATGACGCGGAGATGGGCCCCGCCAACTTGTTACATGCTCCGGCGTATTATAGCGAGTATAATGAAAGATTTGATTTGAAACATTATCAAATACTGCATTTTACTCCAGAAAAACATCGAAAAGGCTAAAGCTTCCGGGGCTTCGCCCCAGAACCCGATGTGGGAGCTTACAGTGCTTCTACAGACCCCCTAGTTGGATTTGAAATTGTTTTCACATACTTCACATTAGTGTTTGCAATGAATTTAGTTGGAATCTCATCTTATCAGAGATCTCATGGGCAAGTAATTATGTATTCCATTTCAAAATTTGTTTTCAATCCATTTTTGTCCCAAGCCCTAAGCAAAAACTTCTGTATTTCTCCTTGAACACAGGGTAAACGTGGTTCCACCATTTCCGTTTGGCCCCCCCCCCCAATCAAAATTCCTGGGTACGCCAGTGCCCTACCCTCATTTTTTGATAGGTAGTGGCTAAGGTTACGTGACCGTAATTTTCGTTTTTGGAATTTAAAACGTACGTGAGAGATTTGATTTAAATACAGCACTTTGACACATTGAATTCGAAGCCGTGATGGCGTAGTGGTTAATGCGCTTGGCTGCAATGCCGAGGGTTGGTATATCGATACCCGATGGACACGCTTTTTAAAAATAGCGCTAGAGAGCTATTTTGCTACATAATCCTTTTTTTTTCTCCAAAATCTTATTATTTGAGTTAGGGTTTGGGCAGCGATGCCAGCTTGAGAGATAGTAAATTGAACAGCAAAAGTGGTCACATGACTTTTAATTCCGAAAACGAAAATTACGTGACTCACGTAACTTTTAATTCCAAAAACGAAAATTACGGTCACGTAACCTTAGCAACTGCCTTTTTGATAACCTCCTGACTTGCTAACCTTCTTTGAAAGAGGCAAGTTTTGGCACCACTGATACGCATAAACGTTTCTGACGCAAGCGGTAGGCTACGACATCTTGGATCTTGATAACGCTGTCACTACCTTCGTTACTCTTTTTGTCTAAATAACAACTCTGTTTAACAGCGTTATCGCACACGAATTTTTGTCAGATTAGCATGGTACGGCAGCAAACTAAATACAAACCTATTCAAAAATGTGAAGTTGTAAATATACGCGTATACTGTTGCAGCCAGACTAATGCGTGCCACTGCTACATGCAACTTTACTACAGTTACGTTAACACAGGACGTAGCTTACATTTTAATCAGATTTTGTGTAGCGGACGTAGCTTACATAATGATGATAATGTTACTTCAATTCAATCACATGAGCAGCTACATCAAAATTTACAACCTGGAAAATATGTTGCTTGCTTGTATCACAGTGTATGGTACATTGGTGCTGTAATTGAACGATCGGATCAAAACAAGGATGCTTATATCAAGTTCATGAAGCAAAATCATTTGGTTTTGACATGGCCGCAAGAGCTTCAAAATGAGTGTTGGGTACCATTTACAGATATATTAACCACAATTGCTCCTGTCAACTACAAGGACACAGCAGAAGAAACTATGTTAGCTGCCACAGAATATGATAACATTTTAGAATTGTTTGCTGCCAGACAGAACTCTTGATTTATTATATATAGTAAAGTTGCTCTGAAGAAAGTGGGACTGGGACACATTGCATAATATAGTGCAAATTGCAGTTGCATAAAACATAATTATTTATTGGCTTGCAATATTCCCAAATTTTTTGTGATGCTGTTGTTGAGTTTGGCACTTTCGAAAAAATATCATTTTTAGCAATTTTTTAGTTTTTGGCCAGCCTAGGTAAGTTTACACTAATGATCATGAAACTGTTGTCTAAAGTTGTATTGTTGAAATATTTAACAGCCAAATTAGATTTAGCAACAACAGTATCCAAAATTTTGCAATTTCAAACTACGGTACTACAAATGATCGAGTAATATGAAAGCAAAAACGCATGCTACCTAACCAAAGTATGCCATCTAGCGGCATATTTGGGTCAAAATTGTATCTAAACAATAAGCAGTAACAGGCTTAAAGTTTTAGTAATTAATTGAGCCTAAACTTCTTGAACAACATGTCAAATTTTTATCTAAATTGTATGTCAAAAATTTTTTTTTCATTTTTTTTTGGCAAATTTAAGAGAAAATTATTAGGTGAAAGGTGACTGAATCTCATCCCTTTACAGTTTCGGAACAAAGCTGAATTTTGGTGAGTAAGTACTTTGAGAAAACCTCTTTCCACTTCCAAAAAAATTTTTGTTGAAAACAGTGTTAACAGGGCCATTTTTCCACCACAAGATGGCGTGTTTTTTGCGATTTTGTCGCTGGTGCATACTTTGAAGTAAAATAACTTTTTTTGTTAGCAGCGATTTCTTTCCGAATTGGTAAAGTTAATGTCCAGTAGGTAGGGAGCTATCATGCTAAAAATGAGAGCATTGCTACGCTTCACATGAGAGATGCAGGTGTTCAAACTTGACCAAAATTTTTGTTGTTGGGTCAAAATGTGAACACTTTGGCACCCCCTATTTCTATTATTCTTTAAGCCTGTGCCATTTTGACACTTGTTGAATGAAATATAGCTGAAAGTTGATCAATTCACCAAAAATCAGCTTTTTATTGTTTTTATATTTAGAGAAATACGCTTTTGAAAATGGTCTAAAATGACCAAGCCATTGCAAGGGGGTAGCAAATTTTAAATCATCATATCTTCATAAGTACAAGAGATATTGAGCTAAAATTTTCAGTGTGAAGGTCAATCATGCCATACAACATTTTAACACATTTTGAACAAATTTGAAGAAAGTCGAACGGGGACATTATAAAAAATCAGGACGTTTGGCATGAAACAGTGGAATGACCCTGCTAATTATTATTATTATTATTATAGAAATGGAAGTTTTGGGGTGGGGAGTTCAAAGTTGTGGGTGGAAGTTAGGAGGAGGATGGTTTGAGTTGTGAGTTAACCAATAACGGGTGAAGGTTCGGAGATGGAGGTTTGAGAGATTTAGGGGTTTGAAGTTGGGAATTTGGGGTTGGAAGAGCTGAGATCTGGGATTCGAAGTTGGGAGTTAGGGGTTCACGGTGGCATTTCATTTTCAATAGGCTATTGAGACTGTGAGAGAGCGTGTTCCATCAAAGTTCAAAGTTGAGGGTTTAGAATTGGGATTTAGGAGTTTAGAGAATGAGAGTTCAGAAATGGGGGTCAAGAGAATCAGACCTATTTCTGTAAAGTAGTTCTACTGTTTTAAGAAGAGCAACAGTTTGATGTCAGTCCCATTATAGGCGTAGCCAGGGGGGAGCGCCCCCCCCCCCAATTAAAATGCTACAAGTGATAAAAATGTCACAAAAAAGACTATTGTTTTTTCAGTTTCAGTTTCTTGTAGCATCTTCGCATACTAAAACACTCGCGTACAACAGTGATTAACAATATTATTGATCCAGGGGGTCTGGGCTTCTTTAATTTAATTTATACCAACCAATTTAAAAATGCCCCCTACAATAATGTTTAAATGGCCCTCAATTTAAATGGGCTCCCAACAATAATATTGATCCAGGGGGCCCATTTAAATGGCCCCCAATTTAAATGGGCCCCAATAATTATATTGATCCAGGGGGCCTGGGCCCCATCAATTTGATTTTTCCAACCAATTTAAGTTGACCCCCTACAAAAATATTTTAATGGCCCCAATTTCAATGGGCCTCCAACAATAATATTGATGCATTTAAAATTGGAAGGCTTTATTTCACCGGAAAGTTTTATCTAGCCTACTTTTTTATTAATTCTAACTCAACTCTAACCCAAACTCAAATGCTTACTCTAAAACTATCCCCAAATCGAACCCTAACACAAATCTTACTTAAACCCTAGTCTTAACCCCTAAAAAAGCAAATGAAAAAAGTGCGGATAAATATTTCTCATTTTTGTTTTATTCTCTTTAACTTGAAAGTTTTTGGTAAAATAGTCACTACCTTTAAAATTAAATTGAAGGGGACCGAGCCCCCTGGATCAATATTATTGTAGGGGGCACAAGACCCTTCAATTTAAATTTTGCCAACCAATTTCAAAATGATCCCTAAAATGATATTTAAATGGGCCCCCAACAATAATAGCCTATTGATCCAGGGGGCCCGGTCCCCTTCAATTTAGTTTTACCAATCGATTTAAGTGGACCTCCCTACAAAAATATTTTAATGGCCACAATTTCAATGGGTCCCCAACAATAATATTGATTCTGGGGGCCCCGAACCCCGCAATTTAATTTTTGCCAACCAACTTAAATGAGCCCCCTACAATAATATTTAAATGGTCCCCAATTTCAGTGAGCCCCCCCAACAATAATATTTTTCAGGGGGCCCGGGCCCCTTCAGTTTAATGTTTGCCAACCAATTTAAACGTATAACCCAAGTGAAATTAAGAGTTTTTATCCTAAAAGTTGCTAACTGAGGCCCTCATCTAACCTTTTTATGAATGTAAGCAATAACCAGGGACGGATTTAACGTACGGCTCAGTGCCAGAGGCCCCTCATGTAGATAAGACTTTTTTTGATCTTCACCTGTGTTTGACAGGAAAATATTGCAAAAATCCCAAAGAGCCAGGGGCTCAGCTCAATGTAAATCTGGTCCAGGCAATAACATGGTTTGTTGCCGTAACTACCTACTGTACATTTTTTAATGACAATTCACCTCCACCTCGCCAGTTTTTATGCAACTTTTGAAAAAAATTACCAGTAGCTACAGTAAGGGGAATGCTCATTGAACAAATTTTTGAATTGAGAGAGCCTGGGCCCCCTGGCCATATATGTGCTCCTATAACTGATTGTTTTCATGACAAAACAATAATCTCTAAGGAGAATATTCGACTGGATTGTTATTTACAGCTAAAAAATTGTAAGAGGCAATGCACTTTACTTCCCCATACCTGCGCCAAATCACTTACAAAATGTTATCCCAAAATGCAAGATTTTAAACGTGTCTTGGACTTAAATTGCAAGCAAAAGAAGGACTGAACAACTTATTTTTTTCAATTGGCTTTTAAATGTTAAAAATCTAGTACTTTCAAATGGCTCTGAATACGTGAGAAATGTGATTCAATGGTATTAAAATAGCTTTTTTTCCAAAAAATTATGAAAAATTGCCCAATGGTATTAAAATAGCTTTTTCCAAAAAAATTATGAAAAATTGCCCAGCCCCCCCATAGCCTCTGGCAGCTGGGGACTCCACCCCCAGACCTTCGTCTGTGATACATTTGAATTACAGTACACTTCTTTACTCAACACACGTCTCCCAATTTAGACAGTCCAGCATTTAACTATTTGTTTAAGCCCTCTCCCTTGAACAAGTTTGGTCTCTGATCTTCGGCTTCCAAGCCATGACTTCTGATCTTCCATTCTACGATATCTTTGCCCCCCCCCCCGCAAAAATTTTCTTTTTCAAAGTTTCCGATGACGCTAGGTTTTTTTTTCGGTCATTTGTCGGTCATTGACCGATTTTTTTGCGCAATGACCGAAATATTTTTGGTCGGTTCGGTCATAATGACCGAAAACTTTTTCACCACGGCTAACACAATATTCGCAGGTTCGTAGCACTGCAAGCGAATGTCAAGAATCAAAACCAGCTGTTGATAGTTCTTTTCTCTAAACAAGTATTGCTTTGAAGCACTTTTCTTATCTGCGCACGCCGCAAATGTCGGAATTGATGTGGCAGGCCTACGTGTTGAAAGAGCAGAAATCAAAAAACGTAGAATTTTTATCGAAAAACAGTTATTATTTCGTCACTCTCGCTAATGAATAAAGCAGAACCACAGCTACAAAGTGAGTTGCTACGTAAAGGTAAGTGATAAAACGAAAAATAATATAAACTTGTGGAGCGGTTGATAAAAATTTTAGCACTGAGTTTATTCAGATCAGTTCACTCTGTTTAGTCCTAAAAGTCAGAACAAGATTACATCTCAACTGACAGGAGTATGCTGAGTGGTTCTAGTAAAAGAGAGCAACTGGAGCCCAGAAAGAAGAAAACAAAATTTTTGCAGTAAGCAGTCGAACTTGAGTTCATTTTTTTAAATCACCAAGTAGCGAAGATGTCGTCGAAGCCAAATCTAGCTCGTCCTCAAGTTTAACGCTGCGCGTTGTAGAAGACGATTGCAATTCGATTTTAACAGTCACTCTCAAGAGCGTCGGCAGAAAATTTTTCAAGGGGAGGGGGGGGCAAAACGAATTGAGCCAGTATTAACTACTAAAAACGAAGTAATTTTTGAAATTTGGGAGGTTTTAGAGAGAGAGTGTGAAAATCCTGGGGGAACCATGGCCCCCCCCCCCACCCCCTTGCCGATGCCCATGGTCACTCTAGATGATGAAGAAACAGAGCAAGGTTCGTCCTAAGTAAATTCTTCAATATTTTTATTTAAGTTGTGAATCGCGCTCTTAACAATGTAATAAGTTCATACCGCTACACAAAGCATTGAAGAGAAATAATATTATGCAGTAATAACAGCTACGAACTCGTTTCATTCTTTATGTGAATTCAAGTTCTGAGGTTCTTATTTTTATTCTTTCTCGAGTTCGGCAAAGATGTCGAATTTTTCGAGTTCAATTAAGTTTTGTTAAAAACAAGCACTGAAACTAAAATCCAGCTTGCATGAAAAAAATTTGAAAAGGAAGTCATTGCCCTAGCTAAGTTTTACAAAATTAGCCCTGACCCTATCGTAAACGAAGTGCTAGAAGACGAATGGCACAATTTTAAGTTTGAAGTTTTACGGAATTGTCATTATGCTGATGACAATTGGTGAACGGTTTTACAATTGCTGCAGAACAGGAATTGGATTGGCCCACTCTTTCCACGATTGCCAGAGCAATACTTAGTTTCAATGCTGAAAACGCAACTGTAGAACGAGGTTTTAGTCCTTTGGCTAGACTAAAAACGCCCCCAAGAAATCGTCGTGTACCATTGACTTGTTACAATTGATGCGACTACGCTTGAATGCAGAATCGTACAAAACTTGCGATTACAGTTTGGCATACAACCATAGGTGGGCAAATTAATGTAAAACGTTAGCTTTGTTAACCACTAGTCCGTTAACAAACTTCACACCTCCGTTAACGTATTAATTCGTTATTTTCAGGTTTAATTAACCGAAGTTAATGAAGTCCGTTAATTCGTTAACATTTTGCGTATAATTTACATTTCTTTTTATTCCCTTGCTTGTACAACACGTATTGACGCTGTTGAGCTGATCGTAAGGAAATAGTTATTGCTATGGTGGTCTTTTTGTGTCTTGGAAGTTACAGTTTACAGTCTAATCTAATTTTTAAGACAAAAATAAGTTCAAATGCACTAACAAAGTTGCGATTCGAAAATCTCTGGAAATTGCGAACAGAATTTGATTTGGTGAGGCTGCAGCTTATTATTTGCCACAAAAAAGAGCTCTTTTCTTCGCTTTCTTCTATAAAACTCGTGCTAACACGCAACAAGTGTTACCAGTGCAAACTGGTTTGTACCGGTACGATGAATGAATGGTGCAAGATATTAACAATAAAAACCTTAACAGAACTTAACGGAAGTTAATTTAGTCCGTTAACATGAAAAAACTTTTTAACAGATAACCAAGTTAATGAAAAACTTAGCTACGTTATTAACGGACTTATGCCCACCTATGCATACAACCATTGGTTACAATCTACAAAGCGGTCCAGGTACACCGCAAAGAGCAGGGGTTCCAGCGCTTTTTCTTCACAGCCCAACATGCCAACGGCTGTAGAAGAATAAATATGGACGGCTAAATTTTGAGACACATTTTTTGCGCGGGATTGTTTTTTCTCGGTTTGTTTAAGTTTAACGCTTTTTTAAAGTCATGATTTTGTGTTGCAAATTTTTACCCGCTAACAAGTTTTAGTTTGTTCTGATAATTAAAAAAATACGACTACAGGTAATGTTTTTTAGATGTTCTCGCATCGTGAAAGAGTAAAACTGCGACCTTGTGTCGTTCATCCTAAGTCTTTTTATAGGGTAGTTTTAGTTAAAGATGGATCATTATGCGATCGTTAAATCATAATAACTCGGAATTACTTGGTGACTTTTGTAACTTAGTTATGCTATCTAACGCTTTTTTTTTGAAGCCTTTTCGCATCACTGCAGTGTCTGTTTATATCATACCCGCTGCAGAGCATAGCATCAACTTAGCTGAGAATGCTTGAGATAATTTGATCTAAAATGCTTTGTTTTTATGACTGTGTTTTGCAAATTTCGTTTCGTGTCGGATTCTTTTAATAAAAATTCAATATATTGTTCATTTTACTTTGATAAGAAAATGACCGAAAAATAATTCAAATGACCGAAAAAATATCTGGCAAATCGGTCAAATGACCGAAACCAGATTTTGAAAAAAAAAATCTAGCGATGACATCATTGCATGTGGTTTGTGGTTGCCCCCCCCAATCAAAAATCCTGTCTATGCCTATGCGTCAGTGTATCATTTTTTCTCCATTCAGCATAGATACCCTAGTCAGTAATGATTGCTTAAAGTCAAAGTTGTCAGTGCTCATTGACTGATGGTGCAAAAGCACTAAGTGCTTAAACCACTTTTTTCATTTATTATTATCATCATTTGTATTTACATTTGGGAGCTTCAGGGATAAAAGTTTGTAGGCAGGAGAGTTTGGTGGGGGTTAGAAGCTAAGAAAGTTAAGAGTTCTAGGGAATACAGGCTGGGGGTTCAAAGTTGGGAGATGGGGAGTTAAAGGGATTCGGGAAGAGGGGGATTTGGAGAGTTGGAGGTAAGGATTGGGGTATATTACGTCCAAGTTGACTATTGTCACTGCATAGCCACTAAATATTACAGTAAAATTTCGTGACTATGGTGTCACAATAATCAACCTGCACTTGAGTAGCATGTTTTACTCAAGTTTTATTTTAGATTACTGTATGGGCCTAAAAGTGGTTTCTACAGCGATGAGTTTTGTACCACTGAGCTTATTTGTGTCATCATAAGTTTGTAGCTTGTTAACATTATTAACTGTTAAACTGCGTCTGCCAGGCACCAGTTAATTTCTCTCGTACTAAACTCTGTTGATTGAAGATACTTTTTTTGTGTTGTTGTAAATAGACAAACTTTTACAATGAGTATTTGACCTCAGTTCAGTTTGAATGAAAGCATTTCATTTGTATCCTGATAACTAGTAAATAGGTTGGTAAAGGACGTAGTTGCTCTCTTTCTGCTTACCAATAAGCAAGGCAATAACTTTGGTTTATGGGAAAACGTTTTTAATATGCAAATGTACTTGCTTCATGTAAAAATTAGATTTGGTAAAATTAAACTTCAGGTCAATGCATTCTGATTTTGAAGCTTCAAAACATTTTAATGAAGAAATAAGTCTTAGAAAACTCCAGTCTGCTTTTAGTTCTTACTAAGGTAGTTTTTGTGGAGATGCATGCTGTATACCATTGAACGATTTGTAATCATAAAGAGCAAGTTCTGTTCGTTATTGACTCTGTCTGCCAGACGTCAGTTAAATTGCTAATTGTATTTATGACTTCTGCCAACTGCCAACCAAGTAGTTCTCTCTCAAACTCTGTTACTAGAAGAAGCGTTCTTAAATTGTGAATAGACATAATTCACAATGATAATTTTTCTCCATTTTAGCAAGATTAGTAAGTGATTATGAACTAGAAGCTTTTTATTTGCTGCAAAAAAACTAGCTGCTCTTTTTCTGTAGGCTTATCGGCAAGGCAAAAATTTGATTTATAGTGAAATGTAAAGGTGTTTTAAAGTTGTAAATGCACAGTTGCATATGCTTCAATGTAAAGTTTTGAATTGTTTTGCTAAAATGGTTCGTTGAACTTCTTACAAAACGTTGTTATTTAGAAGTTTAATGCAAGATTTATTCCAGTTCAGTTCTCAAAATGTTTTCTTTCAAGATGTGTGCTTTGCCATTTACTTACTTTGTCATCATCATAACTTACTTTGTCATCATAATTAAATAAACTTTTAGCAGTAATACATAATTTCTGCATGTTATTATTTTGGATAAGTTTAGTTCCACGCTTACGAGACTAGAGTTTTTTTTTATTCTTACTATGGCATTTTTTTGGAAATGTATGGTTTACCATTGAACAATTTGTGATTATTAAGAGCAGGTTCTGTACATTATTAAAGTGTGCCCGCTAGACGCCAGTTAAATTGCTAATTTTATGTATGACTTGTGCCAAGTGCTAACCAACTAATTCTCACTTAACTGCTGTTGGTAGAATATGTGTTCTTAAGTCATGAATAACATTTCACTAAAATTCAAATAAGTTTTGTAAAACATACCACACATTTCATTTTCATCACATATAAATGGTTGTGTGAAAGACATCCTGCTTTTTTTGGGTAAGCTTATCAGCAAGGCGATAAATTTTAATATGTAGAGTCAATTGTCAAGACATTTTTTAGTTGTAAATGAACATATGCTTTAATGCGAAAATTAGACTTTAGTTTCATAAGACTTAATTAAAGTTCTGACAAAAACATTAATATTCTCTTTTTCCAACTTCCGTTTCTATTTTAGTTATAGTCTTTAAGCCCAATTTTAGTTCATGCTGCTGTGGTGGTTTATAAGGTGGAGATATGTGCTTTACCATTGAACGAATGTGTTATCATAAAAAGCAGGTTGTTGAAATTTTCACATTATTAAACTGTCTGCCTGGCGCCAGTAATATCTTGCAATTGTGGATATCTTTTGCCAACTGATTTTCACAGCTAAAAAGCATTGTTGAAAATAGACATTCTTTACAATGAAAATTTGACTCTAGTTCAGCAGGACTTCAATAATCAACCAAATAATGGTTTTGAGCTAAAGCGTTTCATTCGCATCACATATAAATAGGTGTGTTAAAAAATAACTGCTCTTTTTTTGTAGGCAATTGAATCGACTTTTTAGAAGCCATTTTAACAGCAGGTCGATAAAATTTGGATATATATGTATAGTGAAATGTAAAGATATTTGCAAGTTACAAAATAATGACATGCTTAACGTGAAAGCAAACTTACTAATAAGTTACTTCCAACAATAATTGATATATTTCATAAATATATTATGTGATTGTGTAGAAGTTACTAACTATCAGTTATTCAAGACTGAAGAGTTTTAATTTTCACGTTGAAGCATGTACATTTGCTACTTAAAAATGTTTTTACATTTGGCTTATATGTATCTAGACTGATCACCTTGCTTTAAGTTGCTGTTAACAACTTACAAAAAGTCAATTTTGCAATGCCAAAAAACGTCTTGTTTGTATCGATTTGAATCAAATGGAAGATGAAAATATCATCTTAATACAAGTCGTAATTAATGGCTGACAGCAAATCGATTTGACTTAAATGAAAGTTGAAAATATCGTCTCATTTGAAGTTGTCATTAATGGCTTACAATAAGTCGATTCTGCACCCCTAAAAACATCTCGTTTGTCCCGATTTGACTTAAATAAAAGTCGAAAATATCGTCTTACTACAAGTCACAATTTTAGGCTTACAAGCAGTCGGTTTTGTACCTCCAAGAAACGTCTTGTTTGTCCCGAATTAATTTAAATAAATGCCAAAAATTTTGTCTTATTAGAAGTCGTAACTAATGGCTTACAGAAAGACGGAATTGATGGCTTAAAGTAAAGTCAAATTGGGACTAATAAGACGTTGTTTTTCGAATCAAAAATTGTCTTAATTTTAAGACATTTTTTTTGCAGTGTGGGCGCAATGATGTCGAAATGGGCTCCGACAATTTGTTACATCCTTTAGAGTAGTATATACAGCACATATAATTAAAGCACATAATTCTACTTGTATTTATCTGCCCATCTGGCATGGAAACCTTACGCAAATTATTCTTTTCAACTTCACAAATCACAATCTTCAGCTTATTTTCAGCTCTAGTTGCGATTGTTGCGTGCTCTTTTTGGGTGCACATGGACCGGTACATGTCTTTTGTGCACTGCCAAAGTGCACAAGTGCATTGTCCAGTGTGGGTAGAACTGTTTAAAAAGTGATTCAGAATTTTACTTCTGAAGCCACAACAGACAAAGGGTCCAAGCTAAAAGTGTGGGGTAGGCTTGCATTTCAGATTAGTACATTTGATTGGTTGTTGCTTTTGAAGTATGGCTGAGAGAGCAAAGGCGTTGTTTTTACTGCAAACGTGATCACAGTGGTCGCATCTGGCATGATGGTGTATGGACCACTAAGCCTAGGCCTATCTATTTCACCAAACCAATTAGCTAAGCTTAATTGGCCAAGTGGAATGTGGCTCTCTTGGTTAGTCTTATTCATTTGCTGTTGTTGTGCTTGTACCAGTAGGATATTTTCTCTCTTCACATCTGCAGATCTGGCAGTGTCAGACGGTAATTATTGTTGGTAGCCTATTCTAATGGTAGGCTACTGTTTCTGTTGTAGAACTTTAACATACAATACTCTGCATACTGAATGTGCTACTGCGTTATCTTCAATCTTAATCTACTGAAAATTGTTTGATCGGTTGATTTTTGGGGCAACCAAATTATGGAGCAAAATGATGACCAAAACATGCCATGTTGGTACTACGAAAAAGCTGATCTGAAGAAAACTCCTTCCTTTTATGATGGAATCAATGGAGAAACTGAAGCACGTTATCGTCGTGAAGGCTCTAAATTCATATCGGATTTAGGAACACATGTAAGTAGTGGTGTGTTTCAACATACGTTTTTTTTTTAAGTATTAATAGCAAAAATTTTAATTGCAAATAACTGTGAAGTATTAATAGCAAAAAGTATTAGTAGCCTAGGTCAGTGGTTTTTAAACTTTTTAGGGTTGCGGCACACTTTGAAGTGTTTGATTCGACTGCGGCACACCTAAAACTGCTTCATCAAACCTATAGCTCTGCGTTTGCCTTGCTTGTTAAAGAACATATTTTAGAACATTGCTACCTTAAAGCATTTCTTTAAAACATTGGTCGGCAGCGTGGCCGAGAAGGTAAAGTCATCATGTTTTTGATGACCCTGATCAAATGATCTGGGTTCAACCCTCTCCCTGGTCACGTTGTTGCGATCTTGGATAAGATGCTTTACGATGATCATCACTGCTTGGTGGCTTGGAACAAGCAGCAAATTCAGTGGACAACAATTTGAAGAAACCCATACGAACATTGGATCATTGAAAACTCCTTAATTGAAAAGCAGGTGCGGATTTCTCCAATCACGAAGTTCTGTAGTCATTGCAATAAAAATTGTGCGGATCATCCAATAGTTAGCATCTGATGCTATCCAGTGACAGGAGGATAACTATGCGCTACTACAACAACCTCAAACAAACCATGCAAAACCAAAAAATTTAGAAGTCATTTTAATGTCAATCAATACATTGCACAGTATACTCATTGATAAAGATGTACTTGTTTTTGTGCACAAAGTCTCTCAATTCTGGGCTTGACATTTGTCTAGTACCTGTATACCATACTGTGATGTCATTAGCCTGTAGATTATGCAGTTAAATGCCTTTAAGATACACTTTGTATTGTAAAGTAAATTGCTAATTATTTTTTCAAAACTCGAAACAAGATGAATGGACGCTGTGTACCGTATAAGTATACATTTTAAAACCTTGCTGCACACCTGCAGCTCTCTCACAGCACTCCAGTGTGCTGTGGAACACAGTTTGGGAAACCCTGGCCTAGACTACCAGTGCTTAAAGAGATACTGCTCGAGATTGGTTTTATTGGTGAAATGAGAAATACCAGTTAGTGACGCCGACTAGGCTATTGAAATTCATTGGGCATGCAAAAACTTCATCAATATGCAATTTTGGCACTAATTTTGCAAACTGATATTTAATGCGTGGTCATTGCACTTTATCGTTGTTTGAAGGTTGATTTTGTTGTTAGTGTGTGTGTGTGCCACAAAATAACAGTCACAAAAAACTGTGACAGATTAACAAAAGTAAATTGTTGAAGGTTGAGTTGAATTTTTGTGTTATTTTCTTCAGCTTTAATTTATTTGCTGTTAGTTTTACTGTAGGAAAAAATTGTTTGTTGGGTTGGTACTGAAAACTATGCTAAGCGATAGAATAGACCCCACATTTCAAAATAAAACAGTAATCTTTAAGGTAGAACTATGTAAAAAAAAACATCTTCGATATTAAATAGTCTGTTGGGCAAGATCACATTCTGATCATTGGAATGATCATAATTAAATCTGATCTTTTATTATACTCGCTGTATTACTCCGAAGCAAGTTGGTGGGGCCCGTCTTCACATCATTGCGCCTGTGGGCAACACAGCTCCTTTCTAAGAAATGTTGCAGCGGTGGCCAGCCGTTGGCAATACTATGTCCGATTTTACCTTAACTCATTACTGAACACATTACCACTTGACCTTAACTCCCAAGTAGCAGAAAACCTGAAAATGCACCATTGAGTAATGCAACAATGCTCTTTGTGACAGCACAATACATTTACCTCTTGTATCGTGTAGTAAAAAATTGCTTAGCTTGGTAGTTCATGATTAACATTATGTTAACCATTAGCTTATTTATCTGATATTGTTGTTCAATTTTTGCAATATTGAGCTAAGTATTTGTTATTTGTTAGTGAAGCAATCGAACTAATTCTGCGGCGAAGTGCAACAACAGCTAATAATTACAATTATATTATATTGTGTAACTTTTGTAACACACTGGAAAACAAAATGCTGATTTTTTCAAAACTGCAAAATGGCCATGTTTTGTTTTTCCATCAAATGCCAGAAATCTACAGCGCTATTAAAGACCATTGAGAATATGGACTGTTTGCTTAATTACAGTGACAATTGCGAGGTACTGGAACGCAGTGCTGGGGATTAGTGCAGGATAACTCATTATTACACATTTTTTTCTCACCTTTTGGTACATAAAGGTCTGAATAGATTGATGAACCGACGTGATTGATGTACTGACATGTTACCGACGATAAACTAAGCTAACTTGTAAATCTGACGACATCACTCATTGAACATTATTTACTGGAACATATGTCTGATTATCAGGAGTTGACTGTATTGAGGTAATTAACAGGTGCTCCAAACCCTTTTCCACAATTCCCCTTATTCATAAAAATAAGTTTTAATCCGCTTGAGTGTGTACCATTGGCAACCCTGCATTTTGCAATTTTGTGACATAAAAGAAGTGTTATAAATCAGTTCTGGTAGCCTAGGTGTAGAGGTTCCCGTAGCAGTTGCCAAATTTTCAGATTTGGTTTAAGGGCTACTAAATGCTACCAGTTAGCAATGGCATTTCTTTAGTTTACGAGAATTTTTGTAAAATTATGCCTTAATTTACGCCTTTTGTGATGTCACAAAATTGCAAAATGCAGGGTTGCCAATGATACGTAGTCAAACAGATTAAATCGTATTGTTGCATATTAAAGTAATTGTGGAAAAAGGTTTGAGGCACCTGTTTATTACTACAAGTAGTTCTCATTTCTTCAATAATATCAATTTTGAGCAGCATCTCTTTAAAAGACATTCGGACAGTCAAGTTTTTCACTCTTGACTAAAGTGTTGATAAAGTGTAAGATGCATTCTCATCCAATTTGAAAGTTCCATGTCTTGCCGTTTTCAAGATATTGCTGTCCAAAATTGATGATTTTTTCCTTACTGTTGTCATTTTGCCAATACTGTGACGGAAGATCAACTTAAATTGGAAAGTTGGTTTGAATTCACTTGAAAAACAGCTAATTTACAATTTTGACCCTTTACTTTGTTTTGACAGTAACAATACTGAAAACAATCATTGAGAGTTACAAACATGCAGTAGCTTTTTAAAATTTTGTTTGTATTTGGCAACCCTGGCAAGATTTCTGAAACTGAAAGGGAAAAGTCTTTTTAAAAGAAATCCAAATTGTCATCTTGGGAACGCAAGGTCATAGAAAGCTCAAAACCAGTAAAGTTATTCTTCAGATCTTCAAAATTTTTTGAGAAAAAAGCTTGCAAAAAAATTTTTGATCTGAATGTCTGTTTATAGTATGACAAATGTGGGATGTAATAGACTTCAATTGTAATTTGCCTGTAAACGTTGCAATACCTCAAGAGGGATGCTACTAAAACATACAGGATCACAAGGATGAAAAGCCACAAGAACCCTACCCCTTGAAATCCTTTTGGTCTTTGTAGTCAGGCCTACCAAGGGGATGAAGCTAAAATTTTCCTTGAACCAAAAGCAAAAATTTTGCTGTTTGAAAAAATGCGTTCATTGCATATGTTGTTGAACAAACTGACACTTCTCAAGTGTATTACAACTGGGAGTTAAGTTTTCAGGCACTGGGCGATTTTTTGAAGTTTTTAAAAAAGAAAATAGCCATTTAAACGTAATTTTTATTTCATTTTGCATGTTTTTAGAGCTAGTTGAAAGAATTACAAGCTTGCATATCTGAGCCAAGTCAACTGACTGCGACAAACTGACCGCAAAGCAATGATTTCGTTACATGATTTCGTCACAAAGTGAGGGTTTGGGAAAGATGGCTCTGATTATAGTAAAAATATATTTATGATCGCCCTTCTCGGCCAATCGGCATTGTTCGCAGTCAGTTGGTTCGCGGTCAGTTTATCGTGGACCCTGCATATCTGTGTAAATTTTCTAAGTTATTTTGCTAAGGGAGGGGTGCTTCAGCCACACTGGTTGTTCCACTAGATTCACCTGATTACTAGTGATTTCATCATTTTCATTTCATTTGTTTGACAAAATCGAATTTATCAAAATGATTACCTGACAACAGTGTTCCCACTAAGCCAATTTTAATCAGTGTATCAGTGATTTTTTAGAACAAGGCAAATAAATTTTGGCAACATGATAAGCATAACTTTAGAAAAATTGACAAATTTGTTGAAGTGTGGTGTTTGGAATACTTTAATACCAAATTAGTACAAAATTTAGGACACATAAACATGTGTCGATTTTTTTTTGAAAAAAGCAAATTACAGGAGGCAAGATTTTTTTGTCGGAGATGCTTTTAGAATGCGTTAGCGGGTGTGGAAAATAGGGCATTTGTGTCTGACGAGTCAGAATGTCCCACGTCTAGCCACACTATTAAGTACTGGTATATACCATTTATGGTATTGCAATATTTTTACTGTGACGACATTAAACGTAATTGCATATTTATTTCAGCTCTGCCCTAACTTAACAAAAAAAAAATACATTGCAAATTTGTTCATAATCAAATTGATGTAGTCAATAACACAATAGTGTACTTATGGTGATACATTGCTGTGTTATTGACTATATCAATATTATAGAATTGCGAACAGCTTAGACAAGCCTTCCTGACTGTTAGTCCATTTTTGATTAATCAGGAAAGCTAGTTTAGTTTCTTCAATAAATAGCGTCAATTGGTTATTGTTATGGTTTGCTATTTCAGGTTGCAACCGCAATCCAAGTTTTAGCATTTTGAAAATTTAATGTATACCAGTACGGAAATTGTTTGAGCAATCCTCTGATTATAAATTGCTTAGCATGCTTCTTAATAAAGCTTTTGAATAGCAAAAGAGCTGAAACTCTTCCACCACTAATGTATCTGATAATTATTCGTCCAATTGATCTTTTGAATATTGAATGAGCATTTCAAGGCTACTGTGACTTTAAGGTTGACGAAATAGGTTCATCTAAAGCAATACATAAAAGCACATCACAGGCTTGCTACATGAATCATTTTAGCAGTATTTTTCTGTAAGTTGTGTTTCAATTATAGACTCGATTATTTTTTGGTAAAAATATTCGATTTCGTAAAATGGTACTTTGGCCTTGGAGGTGACTTATGCCAAAAAAAATAGTAATCTTTGAAGTGCTGTTACTCAAATATTATATAACTTAGCTTAAGGTTAAAATACGTGTAGATCTTGCACCTTATGTAGTTTCTTTAGCACTCCTAAAATTTTGTTGCATTATCATGAAAAATGCTACAAGCAATTGATTGACACCCACTAAAATCACATAATTTCGTTACCGGTACCTTGCTAATTTTTATATGCAAAATCTTGTTCACAAACCCTATGTTTAACAGTGATGCAAATCTTCTGCTTTTCAGCAAAATTCGCCGATTTTTCGACCAAATTGGCTCATTTTTGTAAATCGTCCAAAACCAATGAGAAAAATTTAGGAGTGTTGGGGGGGAGTTGGGCAACTGTGAATGCGCTTTTTTTAAAGATAAATAAGCTTTGATTTTGCAATAACAGAGTTACGATTATAAAAAGGTCATTATTTTTTTCGAAGTTACTACTTCATTGAAAATTTACAGCTTAAGAGAAAAAGCCCTAAACAGCAGCGCAAGAAAAAAAGGAATTGTAGATTAAGAAAAAAAAGCAAAACGTTCATTTTTTGGTGGTTTTCTTCTTACATTTAATCAAAGCGATTTGAGTACATGGCAAAAAAGCTCAAGAAATCTTTCTGTTTTTACGTGTTTTTTTGCTTTGAAGAATAAAGATGCGGATGTTGTCTAAAACCCATTTTACAACTGAAGCCGAGCACGGCGAAAATTGTTCTTTTTTTTCACTGGTTGTGACGCGGTGCATTTTACTTGTTTTTGATGTGCTGTAAAGGAAAAAAAAATCGCTGCGCTTTGCTTCGGTGCAAAATGAGTTTAATATTTTGTGATCTACTTTTTCATTACAATAAAAAACAAAACAATAACTGAAATTTCAACTTTAGGTTCTTGGTTCATTTTCAGTGTTTTAGTCTTTAAAATTTTGTAGCTAATTCCAAATGCGGCATTGATTGTTCATGCTGAATTACTGAAGCCAGTGTTGTTCGTAAATGAGCCTTTGCCCCTCCTCCCCCAGAGCTAGGCCCATGACAAAATCTTGATTGGTCCTCAGCTAATATTGACAAAATAAATTGCCAAATTCTCAGTGGAGTTTAATTTTCTCAACTTGTTCCATCTAATAGTGGACCCTCTGAAGCTTTCCCCCCCCAGGCACAAATCTCTTGTTACGCCACTGGTTTTTCCCTCTGTTGATGTAGGAAAAAGGGTTATTAGTTAGGCGGTTACTAATTTCTTCTAAAATGGATACTTTCCTAAAATTTCGTCGAAGCATAGAGGTTTTGAACCCAAGACGATTTCTATCACTTGTTTGAGCTTGGTTGTTGGTGAATCTCCCATAGACGGTGCATTGTTTGATTGAAGTAGTCATTGGCTGCTTTAGGAAACCAGCAAGGCGCGCAGTTTCGCCCGTTTTACTTAGTGGGTGTTTTATATCGTATTTGTTGCCTATCTGCTATTAGATTCATTTCACACAATGATGCCCTGAATGATGAATTTTGTTCCTAAGATTTTGTTGCATATTTATTAATTTGAAGCTATGATGGAATGGGCATAAAGAATTGATTACCGTCTTTGGTTTTCATGGGGCGAAAACGTTTATATCACACAGGGATACCTAAACAAAACCCGGATGCAAAACTTCTAAAATTGCGTGTTAGCTGTAGGGCTATTTACGAAATCGTAAATTAGAGCAAAATGTCTCTGGCAATGCTACATTTTCACGCTTTGGTTAATTTTTTAGCAGACTAACAATTCTGTAAGCCAACTTACAATAGATTATGCAGTTAAGTGTGCTACAATGGACCATTTTATTAAACTACGATGAAATTAAGACATAATTAATGTTTAACAAATAAACGATATATTAAATAGCACTTCGAGCAAATTGAAAAACATGGAATATATCGACACTAAACGATAGCAAGAAATGCTCCAATATGAACCAAAGTCATTGTCAAAATGATTATCAATTTTGCTACGTAAGAGTGCCTACTTGTTTTGTGAAATTTCATTAGTAATTTCCACCAGGATTTTTCTCAAAATTATACGTAGGTCTGCAAATGGCAATGAATAATGCAATTGCTGCAAATCTTATGGCTCTAAAGCTGCTAAGTGATCCTTTCTTAAAGTTTCTCCAGTTCATAAGCTCCAAGACAACCAACCAAAGTGATATTACAATAGAAATAATAAGCGAGCTCGAAAGTGGACCAAAATGATAAGCGAAGTGCTGCACAGTATATTTCAGTGCTTTGGCTTCTCTTGTTTGATATTCATGTCCGTTAGAAGTCGAAAAATAAAAGCAATTCACATTTACTTCAAGCTTTTGTTGATAAGTTTTCAGACTTTTTGAGATATAGATCCAGGGACCAGGATCCTCACATTTTGGAGCATTCAAACGCTTTAGATCATTTTCTTTTCTTTTTTTAGCATAACAGTCAAACACAGTTTGAACAATGAGGCAAAATTATAATGTCGATGAGTAAAAATTTAATTCACACCACTCTTGTTTGTCATGGTTAGTATAACTTGCATGAATGCACGAGCCAAGTCAACTGATTGCGACAAACTGACCGCAAACCAACGATTTCATCACAGTGGTTTTGTCACAAAGTGAGGGTTTGGGCAAGATGGCTCTGCAGATTGTAAAATATTTTTATGATCACGCTTCTCGGCCAATCAACGTCATTTGGTTCACGGTCAGTTTGTTGCGATCAGTTGTCGTGGCCCCCCGAATGCAGAGCACTGATTTCAGCAAGCAAATAGTTTCGATATCATGGGAAAGAGGACTAGTAATGCACTGCTAATGTAGTGGCAACAAAACAAAATTCAGTTGCCTGAGCATGGCCACGTCAGTTGGATGAGTGAAACAAAACTCAGTTAGCTAAGTGAAATCAGAACTAAGTTGGCTGAGTGAAATCAAAACTTTTCATGCAAATATTAGGCAGAACGATACTGCAGACTTTGTCTGAATGCAAGCCAGAAAGGTTTGGTCAGTAAGTCCAGATTCTTTCCAATCCTTGAAAATATTGGTAGTCTCTTTAAGATAGCATTTAAAGTTGGTTGTTCTGTTTCTGAAGGAAATGTCAATGGCATACACATGTCATCTTTCTTTTCAATCCCTAAACACAGTGCATATTTAATATTTATGACATATAAACTTTAATGCAACAACCAACTTACCTCAAAATTATTGTTGAAAACTATTAAAAAGCTTATGCAAATCAAGGGCTGGATGATGGCAGCTCTCATAATCCATTAGGTTTAACAACGAAGTTGATGTTTCATTAATATCTGTAATTAATGACTGCATGCTATAACAACATATTACTGTTGTTGCTATTTCATTTTTCTGGTTCAAAAGCACTACTACTACAACTAGTTAACTTTGCTGATACACCATAAACACAATCAGACAATTTATCATTTTACTATATATATACTAAAAAAAAACACCCTGTGCATTATTATTATTATTTATGTGATTTGCATTTAGCATCCACTAATATACCTTTCTTTGGAGTTGTAACAGACATAGTTTTCCAAATGTTTGAAATAAACTTCACAAACTTGGATGTGTCGACAAACCCAGGATTTTTTCAGTATCATATTCTAGAGCATGAGCAGCTGATTTATTGAATTCATCTAAAATAGCAACGTTTTGGTGGTTTGTTTCACCCATCCTTTGCGAGGTTGGGAAAAATACTGGTAATTGCAGATGGTTTCAGACTAACTCTTCTACTCACCAGGTTCATTTCTACTTTCTATTATTTTCCAAGAATTGGTAGTAATAGTTTCAATGTCTGCCTCAACAAACTGCTTGGCACAAATTCTGCATAAATTGTTTGCATTCAATTTCTTTCAAGGAATTGCTGTACATAATCCAGTTTTGGCATAAAACTGGATCTGAAGGAAATCTTAAAATTTATTTTCTTTTTTTTTTCTTTGAGATTTTAGCTTTAGATTCGTTTTCTTTAATACATTAGAACAAAATCCAGTTTTGCAGTTTGGGGCACATCAGGTAGACCACATTTTTAAAACTGTTGTGATGATACTCACAAATGTAAAAAATGACCCAACAGTATATATGAAGAGCCATGAAAACTGATATGTATCGGTACCTCAAAACTAAAAATTTATCTAATGTTTAAAATACCTGAAAAATACAAAATTAAAATTATCATTTGCTCATTGCTGTTAGTGTTACAGGGTTACAGTAAGGTTTGCATTTTACTGGGGCATTGGACAATACAACTGACTAGATTGTGAGAGAAATTACTGTCATACTTCAAACTAAAATAATTTCACATGAGGCAACTGTACTGGAAATTTTTCTTATTAATTCAGAGTCTTAATTCCTGATTTGTGATTTCTGACTAGACATAGCCTTTATTACACTAATACTTTAAATCAGTTTTTAACGTATACTACTGACTAATATACATTAACAGATGATTTTAAATTTTATAGCCTACACTATTAACAATTTTATAATACTATTTTAACAATTTTACTATTTTAACACTATTAACAATTTATTCAGTATTTTATAATACTATTTTAAATCTCCAACATCCTGACATCTAAGGATAAATTAATCTAATGAACAAATTTTATTGTGCCAATGCCAGTTGGCCTACTGTACCCAATATTAACAACCGGTACCAGACTCATCTAGCACTCTGGCAGTATAAAGCTGCAAGCTGACAAGGAATGTTCACTTAACTGCAAGTATGAATTGTGCAAACAGCACAGCAATGAACAGATATGAGATCCATAGTAGAGTAGCCCTAGCCTAGTCGTAACATCTATAAGTAAGTTAAGTTATGAGTATAACCATAGCTCAGCAATAAAAAAATAATATGAGATATCGGTACACATTAGAGTGGCCCTAGCGTAGTCATGACATTTACAGTATAAGTAGGCAATGGCTTTTGAGTAATACAAGTAAGCCAGGCTAAACAACCACACCTAACTTGAATAATCTCCAACTACCTTTTACGTATTGCGTACTGCCTATGCACTACATCTATAATAGGCTAATCGGTATCTTCTAAACTAAACCGTTTTTCAGTTCTCGAATGCTTTAATTCTTATATCAGAAGCTAAGAGCTCAGAAAAGTGCTGTTTCGGCAATAGCCCTACTGTTTGCAAGAAATCGCACGGAGTAAAGCGGAGTTTCGCATCCCGGTTTTTTTAGGTATCCCTGATATCACATTTCTCCATTCTGCGCAATGTTCCCTCTAAGAGATTGCTTATGCATGGAATGAAAGGCCGTGTGAGCTCCCAAAAATAAGGCTTGCGCCTTAAAAAAATCCAAAAAAAATATATAAATTAACTACGGTAATAAACTGAAAAAAACAATGGTTAGTTTGTAAAATGAATGCCTGAATAACAAATATACTGATGTCGATAAATTTATGTAGCAGCATCTTTTGTTTGTCGCCGATTGTTAATGACAAATTTAATCCCTCACTGCCTTGTTTCACTCTGTTAGGGATCTTCAGGCAGGCTTCTAGAATTTAAATTATTTCAAAGCAGTTAATGTTCTAAAGTTTTCCGAAAATATGTATCATCACCAAACGTAAGTAGGTTTTGAACCAGAGGTGGAGTCCTCGAGGACGTCCTTGGCTTTGAGGACACATTTTGAAGTCCTTGACCTCGAAGCCTCAAGTCCTTGAAAATTATCCTGTCTTGGCTCGAGGACAGCACCATTTTTTGTACCATTGAAATCTTGTTGGAAAACTCAGAAACCTCACAGAAAACTTGCAAATATCTTTTTTGTTTTCCGCAATTGGAAATTGCCTGAAAAATTGTTTGATTGTTATTATTAATGGATAGCAGTGCAAGGGAATCTGCTACCATTAAGTAAAGTCCACCTACACTTTGCGTAGGCCTCATTTGGGCCCATTGCAACTGTAGCTGCTGTGTTATTGTTGATTTGTTTGGTTACTAGTCGAACTCAAAAAGCCTTCCAGCTTCCTTCAAGTACGTAGCCAGTTCATTAATGGTACATTTCATTACCACATTGTGAACAGTGGTTTTGGTGATTCCAAAATATTTAACATGAATATCTTGGTAAAGCTTGCAATTGCCTGCATGATACTTTGTTGTTTCATCCTCTAGGCTACATTTTGGACACAGAGAAGATCAGCACGACCTGTAGTTTTCTTGTGTCGCTGTAGATTGCAGTGCCTAGTCAGTGCTGCAACTAGAACGCTGTTCTAAGGGGGACAAAATTTCATTTTGGGGGAGGACCAAAATTTTTGGGTTGGTTTACTCCTCGAGTTTTCTGTTGATATCCAAAAAAAGGTCATTGCATTAAATCGGTCTACTTTTCTTCAAGTTTTTTATTGATCTCCAATCAAAAGCGCCACTATCTTCAAACAGCCACAAGGGCAAGGGAACTTTGGTGGGCAATCTGGGAAGTTTAGGGGGGCACCGCCCCCGTTTGCTCCCCCCCTAGTTGTGGCCCTGTTCCCAGTTAAAACATGCTCTACTCTATTTAATTGAGGTCTCTTGAGGTTAAGGAGACGTATTGTTAGTCGAAAAGACGTCCAACCTACAGACTCCTTCATCCTCAAGCAGTCCTTCCGTTCATTCCACATAAATTTCCATCTATCTGTGGACCAGTTCTTAACCGCGCTAACATAGCTGGCATGCGGGACGGTAATAAAAGGTTCAGGACCATGTATTTTTGATTTAGATTCTGATTTGGCTCGATAGTCTGTCACTTTGTTACCATGTGCCCCTGCATCTCCAGGAATCCAGGCAATACTGACGTGTTTTTGTTTACCTAACTGATTTAGGTTTCTAATGCAGTTGAACACTGTAGTTGATGTTACAGTGTAGGTAGTTTATGGGTGCTTTGATAGCTGCCTGACTATCAACCAGCACAACAATACTTTGATTGTACATTTTTTCCAAAAGCAGGGTCTTTGCCACTTCTGAAATAGCTTAGACTTCTGCCTGGAACACAGCACTGTAAATTCCAAGGTGAAAAAATGCTTGTTTTGGGGAGTTGTTTGGGTTTTCTGCGTAAAAACTCGCACCTACTCTCCGATCTAGTTTCGAGCCATTGGTGTAAAACCTTGACAGTGTCCTGATTTAAAACGCTTTCAGATCTGATAGCATTCTTTTTATTCTTCATAATTTGACATTTGAAAGTGCTCTGGAATACCTTTGTTTTCTTTATTCGGTCAGCTGGCATTTACAGCAGAGGTAAGAATCTTCTAGCATCATTGCAAACATCAATATGGCTTTTTGTTTTCCCAAAGGAACCTACTCGGTTGACATTCCAGAGCCCACCAACAGTGATTCTGTTTGACCCTCGCACTGCCTCAGCCAATAAGAATTCCTCAATGGGAGGTACCGTATATACTCGCCGATAGGTCGCACTATTAGTTTTGTGTTAAAAAAGTTTAATTTAGAGTTGACTCGCACATAAGTTGCTCTGAAAATCTAGGGATTTAAAAGGCTCTTTCTCTAGCTTTTTTGCACAGATAACTTCTTTTTTTATTTATTTTTTGTAGGGCTTAATATAATCAAAAAATGTTTATCGACACATGTGAGCGATAATAAGTGCATGTACGCAAGCGCAGACCATACAATTTTCATGAATAACTGACTCGCTACAAACCTGTATATCATTGCCAGTACATTCAGACCCCTAACCCTATTTGAGAAATGACAAAAATATATACACACATAAATTTGTTTAAAAAATTTATTTGAAAACTTTATAATTAACTGGTGACGATTTGCACTTATGTCTTATTCAAAATTTGCACTTTTAAAAACTTTATAATTAACTGACTTATGTTAAGCGAATGGGTCGCACCTATATTTTTTCAAAAAAAATATAAGGAAAAAATTGCGACCTATCTGCGAGTATATACGGTAGGTTAGTCACAAGTGCTGCTGAAAAGTGCAATCTTGGGGAAAAACCGTATGATAGTATCTTCACCATTGATCATTCTGAAGAGTTACAAATTTAGCATAAGCACTTAATGAATTTCACGCTTAATAGTTCCACCTCAAAGTCAAAAATGCAATAAAATATGAAAGATTTTTGTGTTGCCAAAAATCCCAAAATATAAGCTAAAAGTTAGCAGCCTGGTAACATGATTATTGGGGACTGGTACTGGGCTGCCACCTGGTGTTTTTCAATCACTGTTTTAGTTCATTGAAGGCCCATCAACGGTTAAATATCGGTATGTGTATTTTAAGTCAACATTGCTGCTTAATGTTGTGTTTTCACATATGCTCACTTAGAATTATACAAGCAAGATTGCAAAAAATAATGGACTAATGGTATTTACATCCAATATGCATGCAGATGACACTTAATACGAAACAATATGAGCTTACTAGATACATTATTAGTTTGAGTACTATCTTTATGCAAAAGTTTCGCTATTGTAGTACAACTTCTGCTTTTAAAGTGATTAGCAATATCCTACTTTTCCAAAATGTTTTTGGCTCATTTTTAGTTAGGGTTTTTTGACTCTTGCGATAGAAATTACAAGTAGTTAGGAAAATTTTCAAGTTGCAATTGTCTGTTTCAGCTTGGCCTGCATTATAATACCATAGCTACTGGAGTTGTATTCTTTCATCGTTTTTATATGTTTCATTCTTTCAAAAAATTTCATCGCCATGTTACTGCAGCATGTTGTTTATTTCTTGCTGGAAAAGTTGAAGAAACACCAAAGAAGTTCAAGTTAGTATATATATACATTGCGTATAAATGTGATTGTAAATAGTGTACAAATGTATTTTGTCACATTGTTGGTGATTTTAATCAGTTGTGTGCTCCGGTGCAGCCAGGGGGGATTAGGGGGACCAGTTGTAAGATCACTATTTCCTACCAATGATAATAATAACAGTACAGTAATTAATTAACAAAACTTTGTACCGCTTTTGGCAAAGCACAATACAGCACATTTTTTTCTGTTTGAAGATAGCAAGCAGTACGTGGTGTCAATTAACGTAAATAATAATAGGGAGCACTTATTTTTTTCAAAAACCAATCATTTTTGGGTATAGGTGGGGTTTATTCATATGTTTTTTGTAAATTGTACTTCTCATTTGTTCTTAATTTGTTACAATATAGCATAAGCTAATTTGAAAGTTGAAATATTGTTATGCCAGCTTTCCTAAATAATAACTACAATCTGCGACTTTGTCGTATGGCCTACATTAAGAAAATGCACTTTTGCGTCTGCTGTTGCATCATCAAATAAAATAAAATTTTAAATCCAGGTGAAACCACTTTTATTCTCTTTCATTTATTTATTTTAAATGTGTCTGCTGCACGAACGACGACAGGACTCCTGTCTGTTATCACCAAATCCAACTTGCCTCAATGAAAACTTTCCGATTTGCATATGCTTTAATCATAACAAAAACATTTAGTCCCCCCCTATTTTTATTTCTGGCTGTGCTGGTGGTTGTGTGTATCTAAAAATGAACTTGGACTGCAAACTTGATCAATTTTTATTCGAGTTAAGTCTATATTAGTAAGTTCAAATTCTCTAATTTAATTTTTTTGAGTTTAAGTTTGCAAAATATCGAAATTTTTTGAGTTCAGGCTTACAAAAATACTAAGTCTAGTTGTTCACTGTTTAAAAACAATAAAACTATTTCCTTTTGCATTAAGGTTACGATTCTACCTCAGCTGTTGAGAAAAATGCAATTTCAATTTACATGGCGTCATCAACAAAAAATATTTCTTTCCAACAACTTTTTTTATTTTTTTCAATGAACTCAAACTTGATCAATTCGAGTTCATATTGGAGTTCAGTGAAATTAATTTTTCGAGTTCTGCAGAAATTTTTTTCGAGCTCAAGTTTGTAGCCTGGAGATGAACAGTGCCCCTAATGCCACATTTCTTGCACTGGTCATCTCCAAACTGGTATGAAGTTTTAGTTGTCCGCTTTTACATTTTCAAAGTGTGGTGCATTGGATTGAGTATGTAAATCAATTTATTTGATTTAGGCAGAAATTGAATCAAAAATTATAAAGAAATCAGTTGGTCAGAAAAGTTAGCAATTGAATCTAAAATTGTTAAGATATCAGAGCCTTATCATTGATCAGAATTTAAGTTAGTTATATGGTTATAGCCATTCAATTGCTTTGTTGCAGAGACTTCATAAAAGCTGTCAAATTGAAACTTAATGAAGCCCAATTTGCTTTATTTGGTGATGATCCCAAAGAAGAAGTATTAACTATTGAGAAGGTGCTTTTACAAACAATTAAATTTGATCTTACTGTTGAACACCCTTACAAATACATGCTTCAGTATGCCAATGGTTTAAAAGGTACGATATTTGCAAAGTTAATGTATGTTTCATTCTAGAAGTATACTGCTTTTTTCATGTTATGGTATGTACAGTATCATACATACTGCTATCAAGCTTTAAAATATCAAAGGTATGGATTTCCTGTATTCATCAAAGCATTATGGATAGCTTTATGATGTTACTTGATTCACCTTTGCTAGGCTTCGGAGTCGGGACTGCCTAGGCTAACTTTTTTCTGTATGTAACAAAGAGCTGCAGCTGAGCATAAATAGTATGTTTATTAAATTCAGCTGGTGCACAACAAATCAAGGGTAAAGCAGAAATTGAATCTGCTTGTGCCCTACCTAATTCGTGATTTGCTAAAAAATATCAGTGATTGCTTAATAATACACAATTGCAGATTGATCTAGTAAATTGCTTTCATGACTTGCGGATGAATTTACCCTAATTTAGAGGAAGCTTTGCAGATTATTAACCCCTTGTCTAACTAATGTATGCTAGCTACTTTTATAAAATATCTAAACTTTTTGTATTGAGCTTTGATTTATTAATGTCAATTCATATTATATTGCTTCAAATTTCAAAAATGTGCCTTGATGTTCAACTCTTATCTTCTTTTTTGGTTTATTTATTGGCCCAGCATCAAAAAATTATCTTTCTTCATAGCCAAGTCCAATGCACAAAATTAACTTTCTGAACTGTTAGTTTTCAAAAGAACTGTTCAGTTGATTTACGATTAGTTGAATCAGCTTTTTTATGCTTTTCTAGAATCAGCATGTTGCTCTGTGAAATGTTTTAACATTGTGTCTAAAAGACAGAAAGTAGTGAGGTTATGCTGTATTATAGCTATGTACTCAGATGGCTATGGTAGTGTTTGTCTTTTTTTGTGAAATATACAGCCGCTAAATGTTGATCATTATTTTTAAACTATATCTTGCCTGTAAACTATTCATTGCTCGCAGTTTTTGATTTGCAATGTTCTGTCTATTAAACACAATATCTATTTATTAGTCTTCGATCCTGCGTTTGTCAAGGTAGTGGATAGATCAGTCTGTTTAGGTGATCGAGCAAAAATTGAAATGCTGGTTCAAATGTCTTGGACTTTTATCAATGACAGTCTCTACACTTCTCTTTGTTTGCAATGGGAGCCTCAGATTGTTGCTGTGGCAGTTATGTATTTAGCTGGTAAGACACTTTTTCTGTATAACAGTGTTCTTTTGATTTGGTAAGTCTTGTTGGTGTCTAAAGTAAAGAAGAAAAAGAATATGATACATAAAAATAATGCTGATTCATTGATAATAAGCTACTTGATAGTTGCGTAGCTGTATGGTATGTGTTTTACTAAAGTTTAAACCAAATCTTTTGACTGCAATAAGATGCAGAGCCCTCTTGCCTCTATATTAGGTTCTGTTAAAGGGGGTCAGCAAAGAGCATTACTGGACATGCAACATATCAAGGTCTTAAAGCTGTGAATTTTTTTTATTAATGTTGATTTTGAATTCTTCATCCTCTTTTTACTGTGTAAGATATGTTAATACTGTACAAATTTAAAGGGGGGTCAAGCATCCAGCCGATTTCACTGGTTTACAATAGTTAAAATTGAAATATAATTTTAGAAATATTTTGTTCCCATTTTGGGGCTACGGTTACAAAAATACTTGGCAAATTCAAAGAGATATGTAAGTAAGTAAATTTTCAGACTCAGCCACGTTCAATCAAACAATGAAAATAAAACGTATAAACAACACGATCAACAAAAAAAAAAAATTATATTACTAAATCGCATATGATCTCTGAGTCCAAGGAGCGCCAAACAACTGTGAGGTATACTAGTCAACGCGCTCTTTGTTCTCGTCATTTCTACTTCGACCTAAAAAATTTAAGTTGTAAAATAACGTTATTGATATTGTGAAGTATGCAGTTAACGAACAGCAGACAAGGAAAAACAAAAAGAAAAACCTTACAGGAAGTGATAAAAACATACCTGAATTACACATTAATAGCTCAACAAGAAAAATATGCATCAAAATTCTCATAGTTAAAACAGAATTCAATTTCTTCAGTTATTGCAGAAGAATCAAAACCATGTCAATATTGTGATATAATTTTTTCTTTAAAACACGTTTTGAAGGAATTAAACATTTTAAATTTAATGTCTTTGTCAATTTCATTCCAAAGTTTGGCACCTCAAATTTTTAATTTTTTTTGCCCTGCAGTTTTGGAAGCTTGAGGTAGAAAATGGTTAAATTTAGTAAGTTTTCTTGTTTGATGAGAGTGTATTAATTCAATTTTATTGAAGCATTGTTAAAACGAAAGTGGCAATTTCTTATTGCAAATTTTATGCATAAACTTAGCAAGCTCCAAATTGTAAATGTCATTCAACTTTAGATAATTTGATTTTTAATACCAATGAGAAACATGCGAAAATTTTTTGTTTCAGGTTATAGTGCGCACAATGTTGTTCATTCTCATGTTTATTTCATGCAATTGGTTGTAAGTTGCTGTGCCCCAGCCTCCAGACAATGATACCATAGTTTACACTACATGAAACTATAATACAGCATATTCAAAGTATGTGTGGTTTTGTAGTCACGAGTTTGATACATCATTGCACTGTGCTTAGCCAAAGAAAGTTTGCTAATATGAACCGACCAAATCAGTTTTTCATCAATGTAAACACCCAAATATTTCACAAAATCATAACGTTTAAGTACTTTTTGATTCATAGCTACTGTGAACTTGGATTTAGTTGGTTAGTGAGGATATTTATTGGGTAACAAATTTTTCGTTTTTCAATAAATCAGGGATAATTTATTTCTATTAAGCCAAATAACAATATCTAGAAGCTATTCATTTTCCTTGGTTTCAAGACTAACTAAACTTATATCTGATAGGGCTTAATAAGTATCATCAGCAAATAGCGTGGTGGAAAATTCTGAAACTAAAGGAAGGTCATTTACATGTAACATGAACAATAGCGGACCTAGCCATGATCCCTGTGGAACACCACAGTCTCTTTTTAGGAGCTTGGATTTACTATTACCAATTTTGGTATATTGTACTCTATTAGTTAAATAACTTAGCAGTAATTTTAAAGCATTTCCTCTAAATCCATCAAGTTTTTCTAGCTTGCTTAACAATATGTTGTGATTGACAGAATCAAACGCTTTGCTTTAATGTAAAAAAATACAGCAACTATATTTATCTTGATCAACATTGTTTAATAACTTGTCATAAATGTTGCATATTACCAAAGAAGTAGAATAATTTTTTCTAAACCCAAACTGTCTTTCGCTAAATAAGTTAAATTTTATTAGGTAGTAATATATATGATTATGTAACAATTTTTCAAATATTTTATGGAACTGAGATTGAAGTGATATACTGTAGGTCTATAGTTAGTCATTTTTTCTTTTTCTCCCCTTTTAAAAATTGTAATTGCTTCAGCTACTTTTATTAAATCTGGATATGTAGCAGTACTTAAGCATAAGGTGAATAACTCACTCAGAAAAAAAGAAATAATAGGATTTGCAGTTTTTATGAATTTGGTGTCGATATCTAAAGTTCTTTTAGCTCTCCTATTTTTGAGTTCTTTAATTATGTTGAACACTTCTTGTTGACAAACTATGTAAGAGAAAGATAGAGTTGTTTATTATTTTTTTCATTGTTCCTACTAAACATTCCATGCTATTTGAATTACTAGGCTATATGGAAGCCGTCGTTTCGTTCCCGAGGTTAACAAAAAAGCTATTAAAGTCTTCAGCTATAATTTGTGGTTCAGTGACAGTTTCATCAGTATTTAATGTTAGTTTGGATGGTTGTATGTTGCTGCGACGTTTAATTTTGGTCAATTCGTTAATCACATCCCAAGTTTTTTTAGCGTTGCCTTTGTTTTCATTTAACAAATGACTGTAGTAATCAAGCTTAGCTTGTTTTAACTGTTGGCGCAATGAGTTGCAAAATGTTTTATATTGTTTAGTCAAGACAAGATATCCCCCTAAAAGTTTTTTGAAAACGCTGAGTTGTTCTCTCAGTCTGAAGTTTAAAAAAAAGGGAAGGTTTGCCCAAAATTAAGTATGTCATGTGATGTTACCTGAAGGATATATACCAGTATTATTTAGTCGCTTTTTTCTGTGGAAGTTCAGGCTAAAAAAATAGATTCAGGGTTCTCAAAACTTTTTACAGTAGATATTTCTTTGTGTTTGTTGGATATCTTTGTAACCACAGCCCCAAAATGATAACAAAACATTTCAAAAATTAACAAGTTAAATTGTTCCTGAAGTGAAATAGGCAGAACTAATTGAATAGTTCACAGAAACATCAAATCTTACAATCCTACTTCATTTGACAACACCTTAATGCTGTCTCCGCGTCTAAATGAGTACGATAATCATTTCAACCCCTAGTGATGCAGGTGAGGTAGAGCCCTCTATCGCAGGAGCATTACCGTGTTTCGAGGTCAACTGACTTCATCATCAGTGTGAAGAAGAATCGACACCATGCAAGGAAATTTGATCCCTGATTTAGGCTAACTCAAGCGGTAAATTTGAATAGCCTAGCTATTGGTATAGGCTAGAGTCTTAATCTCGTAACTTCAGCTACTAAAAAAAGCATACCTAATTTTTTTCCACCCCGTACTGCTCTGGACTCGAGTTTTGCGTAATACCAAAGCTAAACTAAGTTGGCCTGCAAACTAAAATTGAAAATCTGAGCAAACTAGCCTATAAAATTAAAATCACAATATGATTGTGAAAAATAATTGCAATTGTGACCATGGTAACCCGGAAAAAAAGGAAAAAAGTTAACTTTTGAACAGGGGACCAAGTGGGCTAATAGACAGAGATGAAAAATTAATTAAATAAAATGGGCAAGGGGATACGGAGGTCGGTGAGTTAAAGGACAGAGATAAACAATTCACCCAGCTTAAGTACAATATTTATATAGGCAGAACTAATTCAATCGTTCACAAGACATCGCGTCACATATCTTAAGTGATATTGCACCAGTGCTGTTTTTTATGCAGTAGACAATCTGTCAAACACAAACAACGATAATTTAATGAGTTAAACTATTCCTGAAGTGAAATAGGTAGAATTAATTGAATAGTTCACAGAAATATAATTTCAAAAATTATATTTTGTTTTTAACTATTGTAAACTACCGGAATAAGCTGTATGCTTCACACCATTTAATTAAATATCGCTGATTTTCGGTCTGCATCCAGCACACAGAACAATTCTCATTTGGTATTGGTATGTTAATAGTGCGGTTCTCTTTTCAAATCCTTGAAAGCATAGTACCATTACCACAGTATTGCCATTTTACTAAACTTGCCAGCTCAACGCAATCTACGAGTATATAATGGTAATAATCAGTGTTGTGTGTAATTTTTAATGAGAAACCTGCATCTTGGTCAAAAATTGGTAACTTCTAAACAAAAAAGCTTCAGCTATCAAGACCAAGGGAATTTAACAGACAGTTCAAACTACTTCACTCTCAGCCAATCCTTTTTTGCTACTTAGTGCTTTTCCAGGTCGTCTGTGCAAGTTCGAGCCCCAAGATTGGGCCTATAACAGAGGAAGATGGTGGGAACAATTTATCGATGATATTAGTACAGATTTGCTAGAAGATATTTGTCATCAGGTAAATGTGCTTAATTGAGGTTCAACGATTAGCTGTTTTTGCTTGCTACATGCCTGAATTTTAAAACAGAAAATCCAGACTGATTTAAAATATATTATGTTGTGCTAACACAATTTATTTTAAATCAGCACGGATTTTCTGCTTTAGATTCAGTATGTGTTCTGATTTTGAAATTACCTTAATTTTGGCTATAGTAAATTCTTCAACCGTAATTTAGTGTGGTATTCCGCCCTTTTTTTCAAGCTTCCGCCATGGTTTTGAAATGGTTTCAGACTTCCTTACCTAACAGGCTCAGCTTTCTGACCAGCTAAAGTTTATGATTGGGATCCTGCTGGCGATGATAACCATGATACTTAATTTTCTTTTATTAAGTGAAAGCTTTGCTAGTATAAGTTTAGCATGTCTTTATATACAACAACTTCATTTTCTTCGCCATTTCAAACAACAATTTTTTTAGGTGCTTGACCAATATTCTAATTCGAAAGGTGCAAAACCAGGTTCAACCAAAGGGAAAAGAGAACGGCCCAAAACTCCGGGTGATCGTGACAAAACATCAGAACCTCAGGTACTGAATAGATGATGACACTTAATTGTTCAAAATTAGTCTTGATATCAAACAGATTTAATAGTTTTTAATCTTTCCTTTTTTTGGTGAGATAACAAGTGAAGAATCAGACTATTTGTATTTATGAAGTTCTTTAGGTTGTTTATCATTTTACTTGAACAAGTGGAATTCATTTTTCGGGTCAAAGCTGTTTTTAGCTGTTCAACAAAATGTTGTTTTTAGGCAAAAACATCTCGAAGCGACTCTCAGAAATCCTCATCACAAAAGCCCAAAGCACCTCAACCAATTCAGGTAAGTTTTATTTCAGCCCCAGTATTTATTTTAACCGATGAAATTAGCCTATCGATGCAAAAGCTCATCATTAAAATTTCTATTGCATTTTGCATCATTTTCCGGAAACGAAACACCTTATTCTCCACATCAGTGCCCACATGACAAAAAATGTTAGCGAGCTCGTAAAAGCCATTCTTGCTTGCTAAAAAGTGATAACGAACAAAAAAAATTCAAACACAAACTGCCATTTTCAAACCATCTCGCCCAAAATGAGTTGAAACTGCTCTCTTGAATTTTTTTGCGAGATGGTTGTAACTTGCATTAATACTTAATATATATCTCATTGTGATGTCAGATGCATTTCTACATCCAAACAATGCGTTCAAGGGTACTGTGTCTGTATGACGGTATGCACTGCAATTGTTACATGGAAGAAGATACTACAAGCCATATTTTGAGAAAGGCTAAGACAAGGGTCATAGTCAAGAGATTCCTAAACCGAGAGTGCTCAAACCATTAACTTGGTGAGCGTAAATCAAATTCAGTTAAGGGGGTTCAGGACAAGAGCACTTGGGACATTGTTTCACAAAATGAATAATGATTTAATGACAATATGATAATAAATGGAATTGAGCCGTCGCGACGCGTTTCGTCCTTGCTCAAGGGACTCTTCTGGTGACAAAGGTCAATTTTGTTTTCATTAGCCAAAACAGAAAAAGCAAAAAGAATTAATTGGAATCGGCCCCCCTTTTTTTTACCGTTTCTAGGCTATATGTCTTCCAGTGCAATATGGCTTCTCCAAAACTTTTCGCCAACAACTTACCGACCACCATTACCTAGTAGGCTACTAACTCGTTACTTGAAACCTTCAAAATCTACCACTAATCAATTCTACTACCTCTTACCGAAATCTTACAAGCTAAGCCTACTTACTGCTAACATTGCAAGTTTGGTCTGCACAACGTTAAATTTGAAACCAATCATAGAAATTAATACCGAATAATAGCCCATTATTGTCAAAAAATACAAAATATCACAAAACATTACGTATGGACCTCTACGCAATGGAAAATTTTAATAAGAGACCCCAACGTTATTCGAATTAAAATTTTCTATCCACATAGCACTATCTCAGAGTGCTCAAACTAAAAAAGTGAGCGAATTCAATTTTTGAGAAAGGCTAAGACAAGGGTCATAGTCAAGAGATTCCTAAACCGTTGTGCAGACCAAACTTGCAATGTTAGCAGTAAGTAGGCTTAGCTTGTAAGATTTCGGTAAGAGGTAGTAGAATTGATTAGTGGTAGATTTTGAAGGTTTCAAGTAACGAGTTAGTAGCCTACTAGGTAATGGTGGTCGGTAAGTTGTCGGCGAAAAGTTTTGGAGAAGCCATATTGCACTGGAAGACATATAGCCTAGAAACGGTAAAAAAAAGGGGGGCCGATTCCAATTAATTCTTTTTGCTTTTTCTGTTTTGGCTAATGAAAACAAAATTGACCTTTGTCACCTGAAGAGTCCCTTGAGCAAGGACGAAACGCGTCGCGACGGCTCAATTCCATTTATTATCATATTGTCATTAAATCATTATTCATTTTGTGAAACAATGTCCCAAGTGCTCTTGTCCTGAACCCCCTTAACTGAATTTGATTTTACTACAAGCCATATGTTATTATTCTAATAGGCCGTTCACTCTAGACGGAAAACTTAAAAGCGGAGAACTTTGGAAAACATAATTTCCGCGACAGACAGCAGCAATTTTTATGCGCTGATGTTCACACTAATAAAAGCGCAACCAGAAAGATTGTCAAGGTAGCAATTGCCAAAGTCACAAAAGTTATGTCTTGCGAGGAGAGATGATCTGATAAAAACCACTTTGCCAAGTTTATGACTGTGTGTGTGCAAATTTGTGTGAAAACTTGAGTGAGTGAGAAAACTTGAAGCTGTCAATTTAGCAAAACAAAAAACTGTTTAGCAGGTAAATGCCAAATATGCCTACTTTATATACTGCCACATGTTTGATTGTGCAGCAGTAGTGCAGAGAATTGAGGTTCAGACCGTAGCTATTGGGTTACAGCTAGTTTCAGTGCGGTTGCGTACTTACTTCGTTAGTTGCCTCGGCCACGAAACAACAAAGTGACCTTGCAGCCAAGAAAAAAACCTGGAAACTTCACCGGTTCTCTTTTGTTTCTTGGATGTTGCAACTTGCACTTGCATTAATGTCAAGTCTTTTTACGGTCTTGCTTCATAGTAAACTTTATTACAATGTGCAGAATGATCGATTATTATGTGTACACAGCCAATACTAGCAAAGCAGGAATAATATATGATTTGATGTTTATGATACAGGGTAGTGCCACTAATTCTACATAATGTTGAGTTTCAGTAGCATATTTGCCTAGTTACCACTGCAAAAGACAGCGAAATTACGTACAAGTCTTCTCAATGGTTGTCACCTATCTAGTGTTAACGTTGTAAGTCTTTCTGCTGTCTGTTAATGAACCTCATACAATCATTTAGTCTTGTACTTTGAGCTGCCAGGAGGCAGTTTGCCGCTTTGTCCATCCAGTTACACCAGTGAATAGGGAGATGTGGATGAAAGGTTAGCAAATTACTGACTCTAGTTAACGCCTCTCAATGATTCCAATACAGTACTTGCTTTGCACTAAAACTATCCAAAGGCCGTAATTGTCGAAAGCAAGATTGATTTCATTGCATGTCTCCTGAACACAGTTATTATTGCTGCGCTAAATTAGTTATAAGCGTACAGGTAGATCGCTTAAAAAGTGGGAATATTTTGCTACCCTAGTAGCAATGCTGCTTTAGGATCAAGCACTAGTTACGTTCGTAGATTTTTTGGAATATCATTAAGTACAGCGCTCAGGATTCGAACCTAATTGTAATTTGCACTGTAAACAAAATTACACCATAAGATCATCTCATTGCAAAGTGCCCTTCAAAGGAAATGGAGACTGATTTTCAATGCTACTTTGGAAAAAAGATACAGCGCAGTAAAATCATTCACGTTGATTTGAACATTTTAGCTGTTGCCGTTTCCAAGATATTTGCACTTCTGTTTTTGAAACCTTATGATTTTAAATGCTTAAATAGTTTTGGCTCAAATGCTGGCGAATGTGCATTGTTGGTACTAGTGCCAAAACTGTTCTGTCGTATGAAATGGTAGAAGAGATGAAATAAAAGGACAATCAGAAACAAAGTTCAAATCAACACAAGTAGATTTTACTATGCTTTATCTTTTTCCAAAATAGCGTTAAAGTTCAGTCTCCACCTCTACTTTAACTTTGGTCCAAGGCTGTTTTAGGTAAGATACATAGCAGATAATAAGCAGGTGTCGCGATCGTTGGTACTTGGCTAGAGTACAACCTTTAATCTCTAGAATAGTCCACATCAACTTAAATCAGAGAATGACTAAGTTGTTAATTCACAAATCAAAAATGGCTGTCGATATTTCCTTTAGCTTCTTGAATCACAGAAAGCAGCACACCAGTCTTACATTAAGACTTCTATTCAAGATTGAAAAACAAACCAGCTACCACTGAGCAAAGCTGCTCCACTAACACTTTTCACGATTGACCAATTCAGATCGTAAACACTACTGTGATCGCCCAATTCAGATCGCTCTCTATGCTGCTACACAAGCCAACCACAAATACACAAACTCGGCAAAACTGCCTACAAAACTAATATCTAAAATTACCCAACTCTTAGAATATTAGAATGAATGAAAATAAAACAACCCGACTATTTAGTATTTATACTACATCAAAAGCTATCAAATATCCCAGAAAAATCCTTGATTTGTCACAATAGAAAAAGTATACGAGCTTACGGCAACAAATTGCAACATAATTATGTCATCACAAACTTCAAGTCTAAATATAGCAATTAAGAATGGTAAACAACCAAATAATTCAATAACTGTGGAAGATTGTAGAACATACTAGAAATGAATTATCCCGAACATTCTAAAATAGAAAGGCGGCAGAACTAGTAAAGCAGTCACGTTTACATTAAAGCATGGCAAATAATCATAACAAGAGCATTCCAAATTATTATATGTGACAGCCGGGCATCCAATAGAAGGCAAATTTTGGGATAGAACGTGTTAAGCATAGAATTAAAGATTAGGATGATGGAGTGGAAGTTGGTCTTCCATCACATTTCTTCGACATATCATAAAACATAGCATAAAGTCGCCAGTAGCCAAAGTTTAAATTTTAAAATTAAATAATAGGTCGTGGAAGAAAATGTCACCATTGAATAACGTCTTCCATTTTGTTCCATCCAACACAATACTAATGAGGTAAAATTCTGTTTTGGCATCATCTGGGCCATTCATCAATATAATAAAAGCTGGTGTTTGACGTCATTAAAATTGTATTGTACCACACCATCATTCAATGAATTTTGTGCATAAATACAAGTATACATTTCTTAGGAACAGGTAAAACACGCAACCCAAAAATGCATTTCTTATGAACAGGTAAAACAAAATTTGATTTAACGCAACACGAAAATAATAACCGCAGTGGTCAGACCACACAACTACCTGTCAGGCATTGTTAGCTGCAGGTAACATAAGTCATTGTCACAACCAGTTTATTTAAAGGAGACCTCTGGCCTAGCGAGGCTATATACCATAAAATACCCCACAAAATTCTAAGACTTTTGCAAAAAAAGCAAACTTGCTACGTTTTATGGTTTTGATGAAATCCGCAAAAAACTATGTGAACTGCAAGTCGATTCTAATTGGCTAACGCTCTGATGTCGTAAGTCTGTACCTTGCCTTTCGCTCATAATCACTAATATTAGGTCTGAGGATAGCAAGTAGGTTGAATATTTTAGCAAAAAATGCAATACAAGCGCTTCTGCTTCAGAGTTTTTAGTCGTAACTAGCAGTTTTATGCCCAAACAATATGATAGACATGTTCTTAACGTGGAAGTTTCCGCAGTACCTTAGTCTAGCCTAGTAATATTCATCTACAGTGCATAGGTTAAGAATATGATATCATATTGGTATAATGAAACAAAAAGTGGTTACAATAGCTGTTAACAGAATGTCTGAACAGCAATATAAAAAAAAAATGACCTAGACCCTATTCAATAGGACTGCAACTACTCCGGGTGTGTTGGACAATGTAGGTACAGGTTTAACCGGTATCAGTAAGTTCTAGCAGTTATGCTGTTGTCAGGTACTGTACTGGTATTGCCAGTTAGTAAATGTTTAATTGTTTTTTTGTTTTTCTTTCTTGTGCACGTTGGTAATAGTGGAATTTTTTTCACTTGATGTGTTTCTGTGATGTTGACTAAGCAAGTAAATTCTGTTCTGTACTACAGCTGTTTTAGTCTCAGTATGTGAAGGATTCTCAGCTCAAAGTTTGAACTGCTTCTTGGGTTTTAGGCACTAAAGTACTGTAGCAATAGCATTATAAAGTTTTTCTAACATTAAACTTAATAGCTTAACTGTAAAATAGCAGGCCTACTGTATTGTAAAAGGAAAATATATCGGTAGCGGCAGCACAAGTGAAGTGCACTTGTACTGGTAGTAATACTACCGGTACCACTCTACCAGTACTTCACAGTTCACGTTTAGACGTGTTTGGGTTAGGGCAATTTGGCACTGGAGGCAAAATAGCGGGGCTATTTTGTAGAAAGTGTAGGCAGTGTCTAGAGCATCGGTCGTTTGTTTTTGTTTTTGCACTTCCGATTTGCTATCTCTCTGGTTGGCATCGCTGCCCAAGCCCTAACTCTAATGCAAGTTTCTGAAGAAAAAAAGTAAAAAAACAGCTTGAGTCAAGCTGATCACAAGGCTTGCCGCATGTGCTCAGCGCAAATCGAACCAAACTGCGAAGCTGAGCAGACGCGCGCCCTTACCAATACACCACTAATGTGATGCCGTAAATTTGTCAAAGTGCCATATTTAACTTGAATTGATGAGAAAAAAAAAGCAATAGATCGAAACGAATGGTGCTGCAGCGTTTTCGTATTGGAAACCAGTGCTCTAGATACTACCAAAAGTTTATGTAAATTTACTTTTGTTCAAATGTAGTGTAATAATTGTATACACAGTAGAGAATACTGGCAGTATACTGTACACAATAACATAACTGCTAAAACCTACGGGTACCGGTTCAACCTGTACAAGATACCCAGACTAGTAGTAGGTTTACTGAAAGGGTTTTAGTAATCCTTTTTTATCACGTTGCTTTTCAGACATTCTGTTAACAGCTACTGCAACCACTTGTTGTTTCATTGTAGCCATATAATATCATATTCTTAATCTATGTAATGTAGATGGATATTACTAGGCTAGACTAATGTACTACGGAAACTTCCTTGTTTAGAACACGTCTATTATATTGTTTGGGCATAAAACTGCTAGTTACGACTAAAAACTCTGAAGCAGAAGTGCTTGTATTGCATTTTTTGCTAAAATATTCAACCTACGTACAATCCTCAGACCTGATACTAGTGACTATGAGCGAAAGGCAAGGTACAGACTTACATCGTCAAGAGTGTTAGGCAATCATAATCGACTTGCGGTTCACATAGTTTTTTGCGGATTTCATCAAAACTATAAACCGTAGCAAGTTTTTTTTTTTTCAAAAGTCTTGGAGTTTGCAAAAGTCTTAGAATGTCGTGGGGTATTTTATGATATAGAGCCGCGCTAGGCCAGAGGTCCCCTTTAAAATATAGTAAACATTGTCTTTGTTGTTCTTAATTTTGGCAACAGCAACAAAAAGTTAGCTTGTATAACTTTCAGCATTTCTCAACAGCAAGAGAATATCACTCATCAGTTTTCCTGCCAATCCGCCAGGTAGCTTACACAACTTTGCGGCTACAATGCTGCAGAAAATATTCAACATCTTCAGTGCTTGATTGTTGGTCTATAATTTCTGAGAACTTTATGTTGCAGCAACTCCAGTACTTTTTCCTAAAACATATTATCAGAACACCTAAGTGAAGATATCAGAACCAACATTTTAGAAAGCCAATATACTGATTTAGCATGTACCACTATCCTGCAAATTATGTTACGTGTAATTTAGCACTGAATTTTAAAATAGTTAACAAATCTTAAAAACTCCGCTCATTTGTTCCCACCAGAAGATGTGACGTCTTTTTTCTCTCGATGTTTGTAAAAGAAATGACTCTTTTCTCAAATAGACATCGTTTTTTAATAAATATTTATAATGGCCATTTTAATTTAAGAAAGCTGAAAACTATGATTGCCTTTGTAGCAGTTGAAAAGTTTCTAATCATTATTGAGTTCCTCGCAACATATGATCAGGTGTTACTGTTGTAAAACTTTGCTTCACTCGCTTAGTTGATTACTCTTGCTTTATCAATCGTTGCTTTTAACCAGCTACAAACTTACATCCAACAAGAAAAAAAAATATGACACATCATACTTCAAAATCTTTTTTTTCACATCTTTAGATGAACTGCTACTTGACGCTTTTTCTAAACTGGTATTGTTGCTTGAAGAACTTTCAGTAACGCTTCGCTTTGCACTGAAAATAATAAAAACGTAGTTGTGAGCACTGGTCAATAAAAAGCTATTGCTACATGACGATTTGAGATTACACAAAAACATAGACTTATGCAATGTGTGCTCACTGCTCACATTAAAAAGCAGAAATAGGTTTCTTCCACTGTGATATTTTTTTACGCTACAAAGGTAATAGCTACAGCTTGCTGCACCGAACAATGATGTCAGCATGAAATGTGGTTTGAAATCACATGATTAACAGCTTCCAAAACTTTCAATTAACGGTTTTAAAGTGGCTGCATACTTGGACTCAACTTTTTCGTATTAAAGGCCACCTATTGTCCGCCAAGCATCGCCCTTAAAATGTAACAAAAAATTATTACTAATCGAATGTTGTAAACCCGGTTTAGATACGCGTTCTCAGTTTCAAGAAAATTAATAGCCATTATTTACTCGGGATGACCTTTCGCATTTAAAAAAATTGACATGACATCATCAGATCCAGTAGTTTGATGCCTTTGGCTTGTTTATCATTGCAGAGGTTAGGCGATTTTGGAAAGGCATGTGATAGCAGCTTACCAGTTAAAAAGTGTTGCGCAAAAAAGGCGTAAATAGCTCAAAGTAGTTTCATTGCTAAGTTCAGAAGTGAATTACCTGCAGCAATCAGTTTTTATTATCAGTATTGAACAGCAGTTTTACTACCAGTAATGACTCTATCACTCTAAAAATTCCAATTGTACAAAAGTTTTTGTATTCTATCTGGCTTATCTGTACCCAATACCGGTAGGCTACCATAGTGTAAGAAAAAAACTTAGACTCAAAAAGAAACTATTGAAAGCTTATACTGTAATTATGTGAAATATTTTACCCTTCTAATACCAGTAGGCTATTGTAGTACACTGTTTAGGATAAGAAAAATACTGGTACGGATATGTACCATAGAAATAATACCAGTATCAGATCAGTACTGGTTTTGTGAGTGCAGGTAACTTATTTCAAGTACTGGTTTTGTGAATATGAAATTGTAGTACAAAAATGGTGCCTGTAAAGGTAACATTTTTACCCATCGTTTCAATATAACATACCGGTGCCGGCGGTACTTACTTTCTTGCCATTATTAGCCTATCATACCAATACTCCTACCTACTACCCATCTACCAGTAATTTGCTCCCCAAGCATCCAGCAATCTGACTAGGTCATTGTTATTTTGTTGTTCTACAAGATAAATCCCTGAAACACAAACCGAACCCGGCTACTGATCTGATAATGGTACCTGTACCATTTGTATCGTACGGTAGCGGTACGTTCCTTATCCTATGCAGTAAACTACAGTGGCCTAGTGGTATTAGAAGGGTAAAATTTTTCACATAATTACAGTATAAGCTTTCAATAGTTTCTTGTTGTGTCTAAATTCTTTTTTTACGCTATGGTAGCCTACCGGTATTGGGTACAGATAAGCCAGATAGAATACAAAAACTTTTCTACTGTTGGAGTTTTTAGAGTAATAGAGTCATTACTAGTAGTAAAATTGCTGTTCAATACTAGTAGTAAAAGCTGATTGCTACAGGTAATTCACTTCTGAACTTACCAATGAAACTACTTTGAGCTAATTTCGCCTTTTTTACGCAACACTTCTTGACTAGTAAGCTGCTATCACATGCCTTTCCAAAATCGCCTAATTATGGTAATTACTTGCAGTGCTAAAAAAATCAACTCGTATTATAACACCATTCGTATTCATACCAATAATTTACATTAATGCCACTCAGCTGTTGAAAAAGCAATGAATTACAACATGAGTTTATGCTTTTATCAATGTGTTATATCAGCAATATTGGAACCGGAACCGATCTAGACAGGATAGCTGGCTTTAGCTCAGTCATAGGTACCGAGTGTAGCCTCTGCAGTCAAAGGCCAGCTACACAGTGTATTTGAATGTGACTTTAAATAAAGTCGATTTCATTTTGCTTTTGCAATAGGCTTTTCAGACAGAACTCTTCTGTTGCGATCTCTGTCTAGTTTGGTATGTGGTGAGCAGTATCTTGCTTGCTCACCACATACCAAACCAGACAGAGATCGCAACTGAAGAGTTCTATTGGAAAAGCTTATTACGAAAGCAAAATGAAATCGACTTTATTGAAAGTCATATTCAAATTCTGCACCACCTAAAAATTGTTCATCCATACAGAATAGTTTAGTGCCGCATTGCTATTTGAAATGCATATCGCTTTGCAAAAATTTGGAAGGCGCTCACAAAAATCTTGCTTACACTTTTCAAGTAAAACATTAAAAAGAAAATGTTTAGAAATTACAAACATTTTGAAAATTTAAAAGCATTTGAAAAGCTAACTATATGTTTTCTAAACTACTGATACCCAGTTTGGTTTTGTTAATGGCTTGTTTATGCTGCATCAATAATTTTGTATTGTTGATGCAACAGTATATGCCAGAGGTTTAGATACTGTTTTTGCGTATTGTTTCAGGTCATAGTCACAAACGAAGTACCAGTATCGATTCTGTGGGCTCACATCCTTATTGCATGTTTATAACACGGATTATTTGCGTCACATTTATGTACAGCAGTTGGTGGCCAGCAATTTCGCAGAGTGGAGAAAACTTCAAACAAGAATTATGTTTGAACTTTATTATCCATTTTTCCATTATTGCTTGTTGTATTGTCGTTACGTGATGTTCCAGTAACGTTTTCTGAGTAAACCGAAATGGGGGGGTCGGCCTCCCCTGGCACCCGTAGCGACGGCACTGGTAAAAACTGTAGATTTGTTTTGTATTTCTATACCAGAACTATCAGAGCCCCATTTCTCTCTATCCTTGTTCTTCCATCAATCTTTACGTTTAATTTTTTCAATACAAAATGTCGTTGGGATATAATCGTAGTGTAAAATCACTCACATTGTGTACAAATTTCGGCTGTGCACGCCAAGTGGTTTTTGAGTTGAAAGATTTTCGAATTAATAAATTAGGCAAATTAATGAATTTTCAAACCAAACATTACATGTTTTTTTGGTGTCTCAATTCACGATCATGTGACCTAGGATCCCCAAAATTGGCACACATGACGCAATCATTAATTCCCACGTTGATTCGAAATTTCAACTTTCTACGTTTTACCGTTCGCTAGTTATGAGCAAATCAATCCTCATCTGGCAAAATTCGCGAACAAAAACAAAGGTACTACGCGTTGACGCGAATTCCCAATTAAAATAGTGTAGCTTATTGCGATTTTTTTGCAGAAAAGCCATTCATCGAGGCCATCTACGTCACAGCAACCACCAAAAAGCCAACCTCAACTATCGGCTGTTCAACGACGTGGCTCTTCCAATACTGAAGTTGTTGCCATGGATACTGTCGATACAACTGATAGGGGAATGATCGAGCAAGGAAAACCTCCGGCTTCTAAAGCTACGGTAACACTGTTAAGAATTATTTTGAGTTTTGTCTTATTTCTTTTTTTTATAAATATCATTCCTTTGTTGTCAACCTTCGACGGCTCTTCTGTAGCTGTCGTTTTAGCCATTCAAAACAGTAAGAATTGCCTTTGAAATTGTTTATAATATTGCTCAACTCTAAACGAGATATTGATCTTAAAACTCAAAAAGAATAGCAAATTTTTAACGCTACTGTTGTGATTGGCTAACTTGAAAACTTGGTAATACATAACTTTGCCAGGTCCATCTAAAAACAACACTTATACCGTTACAATGCTGACGAAGCTGGGCGGTATAACTTTTTAAAACTAGCTATCGAAATATTGTCGTTTTAAATCGTTTTTCGTTGGATTTGATTTTGGTTTTATTGAATTCCTTGTGCTAGCTTTTTTGTGGGGACTACCATTCTTACATAATTAATTTTTTATGCATAAGTTATAATAGTGGATCAAAAAAGTTTGAAGTTTTGCGAGCATGGTGTGATGTGTAAAATTCAGCGTTCATAATGTCTGCACTTGTACTAAATTGAAATGGAACTATAAACCATTCCAGTTTCGCTGTTTCTATTTTAACTGATAAAGTGATGATAATGCTAGTTTAGTAGCGAAACTTTTTAAAATGTTAGAGGCAGCGTATTGGTTTTAATCAATGTGGTAAATTCATGTATTTCAGGTACAAGCTTCCACTTCGACAGCTGGTTCAAATACACAGACACCAACAAAACCCCAGTCCAGCGAGCATTCTTCGTCCAATTACAACATCAATCAATATCAGTCATTTGTGGGCAGCTCGGATCCCAGTTTGTTTGGTTTGATGCAGCAAGGCAATTATAGTCAGTTTCCGGCCAATTTTACCGGCCTTCCGGTGAATCCACAAACTCAACCTGTGCGACAAAACTTCCCTGGATCTAGCACATCGCAACAAAACTTTTCGTCGTTCCCACCGCCTGTACGTGGGTCGTCGTACGACAACAATTTTCATCGTTTTCCTCATACCCCTGAAGGCACTGCGCATTCAAGCTCCTATGGTGGGCCTTCAACAGGGCAAACATCGACCGGTCTTGCCACAGTTCGAATTACAGGTCGACGAGAACAACAAGGAAATGTACCGTGGCAATAGCTACAAGAAAAGAGAATAGGGACTTTATTCTTTACCGAATTGCTCGAATCACATGAATGTGGTATTTTGAGTGGAACTTTTGATTGCTTTACACAACAGCGAGCGGTTAAATTCGTTCGGTATAAAGCCATCTTCAGCTTTTTGTGTTCTTTGGAGGACCCTTCAAATCCATTTTCTGTACGATTTTTGGTACCAAGTAGTCGATACAGTATCCTTCGTTGTTACCCGTGACGAAAGATTTCAAGCACATGATTTTCGGCGCTTTCGAGGATTAATTAATATAAAGGATTGAAAAGTAATGGAGAGCATTTTGATGCATTTTCTGTCGTTAATGTTTGGTCGTTGCCTCTTTTGAAAATAGAAATAAAACCACTTTGAAAAATTTTGTGTGTATTTTGTCGCTTTGTGAGTGCATTATTTATCAGTCGAGTTAAGTTTGTGTATATCTTTTGAAAAACATTGTCCTTGACTGGATTTTAGCGTAATCATGAGCCTTGAAATTTATAGAAACGTTAGTGCAGGGTGGTGTTTTCGAAAAAATTTTATCTACTGTAGTTCGGTATGATACTTTAGCTTGATTAGCCTGTTGAATTTAATTTTTTTTTAATCTTCTGGTAGTGGGGCCCTGCTGATAGTGTTGCATTGAGTATTAGAGGAGTAAGATTTCTGCCACTCTTCATTTATTTTTCTGGCTTTTCCACTTTAATGTTTGCTACATAAAAATTACAATGTACAGTTGTGCACTATATATTTACATTGTAATGTAACACTACATTGTAATATTTATGACTATGATGCAATTTGGCTGGTGTTTTTAATTTTTTTTGACTCCGTTCGATAAAGAAAGACAATAAAAGCAACTTAGAGTTTGTAAACCTGAACTGAGATTTTGCTTAAGTATTTCTTAAACATACTAAGCAGAGGTAGAGTCGAGGCCAAGGACAGCCTTTCCGAGGACAGACACACTTAAGGCCAAGGACAGGAATGCTCGAGGCCAAGGACACAGACGCAAGCGTTCTCCAAAAAAAAAAAGGTCTTCAAAAATTTTTTTCAGGCGATCTCCAATTCATTGGCGTACCCAGAATTTTCGATTGAGAGGCCTAAACCACAAATTACATGAAATGACGTCATCAAAATTTTTCCAAAGAGGAACTTTTTGTGGGACAAAGATATGGAAGATCTGAAATCGTTGTTGCCTGTTTGCACGTAACCAGGATTTTGCAAAGGAAGAGGGCTTAAACTAATAGTTGAAAAAATGCAAATATCTAACTTTGGGAACGTGTTGAGAAAGCTTGTGTAACTCAAATGTATCACAGACGGGGGTTTGGGGGCGGGGTCCCCAGCCGCCGGAGGCTTTGGGGGCCCCGCCCCCAGCCTTTGGGCGATTTTTTGGAAAAAAAGCTATTTTAATGCCATTGAATCACAATTCGCAGGTGTTCAGGGTCATTTTAGCGCACTAGATTTTTGACATTATTGAAAGCCAATTGAAAAAATTAAATTGTTTAATCCTCCTTTTACTAGCAATTTAAGTCCAAAACACGTTTAACATCTTGCATTTTAGAGTTAAATTTTCATTGTAAGTGATTTGGTTCAGGTAGGGAAAAATAAAATGCATTGTCTCTTGCAACATTTTAGCAGTAAATAATAATCTACTCGAAGATTTTTCGTTGAGATTTTTGTTTTGTCGTGAAAATAACCAGTTATAGGAGTACATGTTCGGCCGGGGGTTCAGGCCCCCTTAATTGAAGTTCAATCACGCGTTCAATCAGCGTTTTCCATGGCTAATTTTTTTAAAAGTATTATGTGTGTAAAAACCGGCGAGGTTGGAGGTGAAATACTGAATTGTTTTAGAAAAATGGTACAATAGATGGTTACGTCTACCAACCATGTTATTGCCGGGCTGGATTTACATCGCGCTAGGCCCCTGGCACTTTGGAGATTTTCGCAACATCTTTCTGCCAAATGTAGGTTAAGACCAAAAAAATCTTAAGATTTCAGCTTGGGGCCCCTAGCTGGTACTGCGTCATATTGTGGTAAATCCGGCCCTGATTAATGCATTACGTTCACAAAAAGGCTAGATGTGGGCCTGATATAGCAACTTTTAGGACAAAAACTCTCCATTTTCTCCGGGTTATTCGTACAAATTGGCAGGCAAAAATTGAATTGAGGGGGCCCGGCGCCCTTGGTCTTCAATATTGTTAATTAGTTATACTGTTGTCAGCGAAAAATGCTAAAAAAAAACTGAAACTGAAGAAACAATATAGGCATTTTTGTCATCAGTGAAATTTCAATTGGGGGGGGCCTGCCCCCTCCCCTTGCCTACGCCTATGCTCCAAGTGAGGAAAACAAAAAAGGTGTTCGCAAATTTTCCGCGAGGTTTCTGGCGTTTTCCAACGAAATTTCAACTGTTCAAAAAATAGTGCTGTCCTCGAGCCGAGGACAGGGCAATCTTCGAGGACTTGAGGCTTCGAGGCCAAGGACTTTAAAATGTGTCCTATAGGCCAAGGACGTCCTCGAGGACTCCACCTCTGATACTAAGAGATTTTCTTGATCCAAACTTACACCAACTTTAACCGTAATTAACATTAGCTCCAACCCTAAAAACCCTAATTTGAAGTTGGCTTCATTGGCGTTACTGATGGGGCATGGGAGGCAGCTCAGATGTGAGACCCTTTCTAGAAATGGGCCCCCATTTGGCTCCTCAAATTAATTTATTAATCTTCACACCCTTTAGTTGATGCAGTGCTGTCGTCGCGAGTGGGCTTGGCCAACCAACTTTTTTTGCCAAGGTAACTGTTATACCTCGCTGTTATCCTTAAACTTGTTGTTAATTCTCGTGATCCACCATGGATTAACGGAAAAATGCCACGAAATTTTGGTGAAGACCTCTTTTAGTTGTGTTCACTAAAATTGACAAAGAAATGTAACAAAATTTTGGTAAAGACAGTTTTACTTTGAACGCTACGAAACCACGCTTGTCGATACTGTTGGAGTGTAGGATGGAACTTATTCTGTTTAAGACGGTTAGCAGTGGATATATATACACTATTTATATAATTTCAAAAAGTTACTGAATTTTCCTATTTCGCAAAAATTGTTTTGCGGGTGTTTTGTCAAAACAAAGCAAAGGGAAGAGTATTTGGAAATTTTGAATTTTTTTACCACTGTAATTCTGGCAAAATAATGCGTTTACTAGCGCGCGACTTGCTATCGCGAGAAGAAAAAAAGAATCTTTCGTTGTGTACCAACGCAGCGAAATCCATGTTGCAGGCGTTAGTAGCGATCTGCTACTAATCTAGTCGCTGAAAGGTGGGGTTCATATTTTGATCAATAGAACCAGGGCATGGTATGGAATGGAATAGAAGACGATTTTTCCATATTCCATACTGGCAATTTTCTTCCATTCCATTTCCATTCCATACCCAAAATCTTCCATTCCATACTAAAATTTTCTTCCATATTCCATTCCATACTAAAATTTTCTTCCATAATCCATTCCATTCTAAAATTTTCTTCCATATTCCATTTCATACTTCCATACCAAAGAAATTTTAGACTGGATGCAATGCAACGTATATTTCGTTGCTTTGCACCTTTGCAATGTTGTAAGCTACTGCTCGTAAAGGTGCGCCAACAATACTAAAATGCAACGACCAGTATGTGGAATGCACATTGCACATGGTTTAATGCATAGGCGTAGCCTGGATTTTGAATTGGGGTAGGGCTAAACCGCCAATCATGCAATGACGTCATCACAAGTTTTTGAAAAGAGGGACTTTTTGTGGAACAAAGAATGAAAGATCAAAAGCTGGGCGTCTGATTTGGCTCTTAACCTGGATTTGCTATAAAGGAAGGACTAGAACCGCAAGTTAAAAATTTTTCTATCCTATCAAAATTGGGTGACATGGTGAGCAAATTAGTGCAACTCAAACATGCCACACAGGGGGCATGGGGGCGAAGCCCCCAGCCGCTGGGCGATTTTTTGTAATTTTTTGGAAAAAAATGGCTATTTTATTGCGATTCGGATCACATTTCGCACGTTTTCAGAGCCATTTGAAAGCACAAAATTTTTGATGTTTGAAAGCTAGTTCAAAAACTCACTCCCTTTACTTCAGATCAAGTCCAAAACACGTTTAAAATCTTGCATTTTGGGGTTAAATTTTGTGACTTGGACCAAGTCAGAGAAATCAAGGTACATTGCTTTCTGTAACATTTTTAGCATTAAATAATGCACTCGAAGATTTGCCTTTGAAGATTTTTGTTTCGTCATGAAAATAACCAGTTTTAGGAATATATGTACGACCAGTGGCCCAGGCACCTTCGATTCAAATTCAATAATTTGTTCAATAAGCATTTCCCTTAACTAGGTTTTTTCAAAAGCATTTTGTCGCGTGAAAACTGACGAGATGGAGGTGAATTGTTATTTAAAGTTGGTACATTAGATGCCATAAATGGTCACTAATCATGTTAGTGTAATATAAAAGTTAGCTGGGAGCCTAAAACATATTATTGCATAAACAACTTAGATGAGTGCCTGAGATTGCACCTTTTAGAACAAAAACGCTGAATTTCTCCCGGCTTGGGCATTTAAATTGGTTGGTAAAAATTTAAATTGAGAGGGCATGAGCCCCCTGGTCGTCAATATTAAGTTATTGCTGATTGCCGTTGTACGCATGTACTGTTGCACTCCAAAAATGCTAAAAAAAACTGAATAAATAGGCTTTGTGTTATCATTGTCATCATTGGTAGCTTTTCAATTTGGGGGGGAGGCAGAGGGCCCGGTCCTTCTGGCTATGCCTATGGTTCAATGATTACCGCACAAGTTTTCCCTCACATCAACTAGAACATTTACCGAAATAGAAATACCAAGCTTTAACACCAAAAAGAATTACTCTAAGCTTAAAAACTAAAAATATAAATAAAATTACGCTGAAACGGGGATGAAATAGCAAATACGAGTTTTCGTGACGATGTAAGAAAACAAAATTTACGACTAGGCAAATCGTCAGCCTAAAGATAAAAAAACAACAAGTCAAATCTATCAAGGTCCTTAACTGTAACATCAATGCTGCAATTAAACTGCAATGTACTTACAATGATGCAATACGTACACTGTTTGCGCAATGTACACAACCAAAGTACCGCGATTTGTCGACAAATAACACTCGTAGATATTGAAGTTGAATACTTCTGTGACAATATTATTTATCACTACCCGACATCGGTATGTATTTTTCTGTAAATACAATGCACGAAATCTCGTATGAAATTGGTATGGAAGTATGGAAGATTGTCTTCCATTTCATTCTTGAAATCTTCCATTCCATTCCATTCTGGCATCTTCCATATTCCATACCGAAATTCCCGTTCCATTCCATTTTCCATTCCATTCCATACCATGCCCTGAATAGAACCACTTTCCTCTCACAAATAAACCCATATTTGTCGGAATCCACACTAAATTTCACACAAACTCAGAAAGTGTCGCTGAGTGCACATGGAAGGAAACTCCAACAGAATACTTTGAATATACTACAAAATATTTTTAAAACACGCTAAATAACTTCGCCGTCTGCAATCAAGCAGCTTAGAGAGGGGTTCATATTTCGCTCAATCGAAACACTTTCCCCCCAGAAATACCCCCATAAACCCACATTTGTCGGAATCCACACTAAATTTCACACAAACTCAGAAAGTGTTGTTGAGAGCATATGGAAGGAAACTCCAGCAGAATACTTTGAATATACTACGAAATATTAAAACACGCTAAATGACTTCGCCGTCTGCAATCAAGCGGCTTAGAGTGGGGTTCATATTTTGCTCAATGGAACCACATTCCCCGCAGAAATGCCCGTATAAACCCACATTTGTCAGAATCCACACTAAATTTCACACAGATTCAGAAAGTGTCGGCGAGTGCACATGGAAGGAAACTCCAGCAGAATACTTTGAATATACTACAAAGTATTTTTGAAACACGCTAAATGACTTCGCCGTCTGAAATCTAGCGGCTTAATGTGGGGTTCATATTTTGCTCAATAGAACCACTTTCCCCCATAAATACTCTCATCAACCCACATGTAACCTACAAGAACTGCGGTTGTACCAGTGGGAAATTAGCTAAGGTTGCTGATAGGTTAAGAGAAGGAAAATAGGTGAGGCTCGACTCAAACTGACCCTGACTAAAACAGCAAGCACAGCACCACATATAAAAATACAGCAATATTATTACACTTGTAGCACTGGCCGAATCAAATGCACTACAGGTCGTTCACAACAATGGAGTCTCTACCTCGATTCGGTAACTAGAATACCCAAATAACCTAACCAAATCTGATCTAACCTATTTACAAAAAACGATAGCTCATCCCACGGCTAACAACAAGCTTCACTACTTCCAAGAAATTTAGCTATACTTGCAAAAACTTCCACGCTATGCGAAAGTAAATAGACTAATCCCTAAACGGAGTCAAACCAGATTGTTGTTCCGAACACCACATTGTCAGAATCCACACTAAATTTCACACAAACCCAGAATTTAATGTACTGTAGATTCCGACAAATGTGGGTTTATGGGGGTATTTCTGGGGGAAAGTGGTTCCATTGCGCAAAATATGAAACCCACTCTAAGCCGCTTGATTTTAGACGGCGAAGTCATTTAGCGTGTTTCAAAAATACTTTGTAGTATATTCAAAGTATTTTGCTGGAGTTTCCTTCCTCGTGCACTCCAGGCCACTTTCTGAGTTTGTGGGAAATTTAATGTAGATTTCGACAAATACGGGTTTATGGGGGGTATTTCTGGGGAGAAAAGTGGTTCGATTGAGCAAAATATTAACCCCACTTTAAACCGCTTGATTTTAGACGGCGAAGTATTTAGCGTGTTTTAATAATATTTTGTAGTTATTAATATTCATTGTTATTGATGTTTATTGCAGGCGAATCGCCAATATTATAGCACAAAAACACGCGCACACACACATACAAAAAAAAAGACAACAAACACTCTAGGTTACGCTAAATAAAAAATCATACCACATTGGGCAACAGTTGGTTCTTTACTAAATCGTGGGATGTACCACCATCATACACTGTGTTACAACACATATGAAAGTAATTCGATTCATAGAAGACATCAGAATTCGTCAGCGCATTGATCCAATGCTTAGCCAATGCACGAAAGCGTTTAACAAAGTTGAAAAACGACTTACGTATAATAGCTTTTAACGTAAGAACATCAAAAAAAATTTTGCAGGACACTGCCACTGATATGACGGGCAGAGGCGTATTTAAGGGGGCATGGTGCCATGCCTCCCCCCTTTGGGTCGCCAGGATAGTATAATTAGCATAGAATAGTATGCAAAATTGCGGCATGCCCCCCTAATGTAACTAGGGCAGAAAGTTTGAGCACACGAAAGGGACAAAATCTAGATGAAGACCTTTTTTTTTCTTGTTTGGTCTTCACCTAATTTTGGGCCAAAAACCGGATTGATTCAAGGTGGAAAAATTTTACTTTTCGTCTTTATTATTTTCAAATTTCCTGTTTTCAAATTCCCAGGGCCTTTAACTGAGGAACAGGGGGCCCTAGGGCCCCAAATTGACAACCAGGGCCCCCAGGGTCCCTAACTAACAGCCCCGGGGCCCCTAACTGACAAACGGGGCCCCTAACTTACAAACGGGGTTCCGGGGCCCCTAACTGACAAACACGGGCCCCTGAGGCCCCTAGTTGACAACCAGGGGCCCCCAGGGCCCCTAACCAACAACCAGGGGTCCCGGGAACCCCTGATAACCAGGGGGCTCTGGGGTCCCTAACTGATGACCAAGGTTCCCGAGCCAGGGGCCCCATAATTCAAATTTTTAACAATTTATATGCAAAACTTGTGAAAAATCTCAGAGTTTTGTGCTAAAAGTTGCAACCCCAGGCCCTCGTTTAACATTATTATGAACTTCATGCTACAACACAGGCGGTAATGCAAACCCCCAATTGAAATATTACCAATGATAAATATGATAAGAGCGTAGCCAATATGTTGTCTTTGCCAGGAATTGCAGTTTCTTTATTATAAGATTTACGCGTACAAAAGTAAGTAATAATAATGGCGACCACGTGTCCACGTCATAATAATGTTGCGCAATTCCTGGAGGTTTCAAAAAACTGTCAAGTGACTTGACTCGAGTCCTCTACGTTTTAGAAAAAAAGTTATTTTAATTTTGCTTTTAATGTTTTTTTTATGAAAGAACTTAAGGGCGCCATCTTATCTCAAAATCATAGACGTAGCCAGGGGGTGGCTTAGGGGGCCCGGGCCCCCTCGATTGAAATGCCACCAATGACAAAAATGTAACAAAAAGTTTTGTTTCTTCATTCTCAGTTTCTTTCAGCATCTTTGCGTACAACAGTAAACGCGTACAACACTAATTAACAATAAATAATATTGACGACCAGGGGGCCCAGGGCACCCCCTTTATTTAATTTTTTCCAACCATTTTTGTCCTAAAAGTTGCTATCTCAGGCACTCATCTAAACTTTTTATGAACGTAACGCATAACCAGCGCCGTATTTGCCATATGGCACAGTGCCAGGGCCCAGCGCTCAGCTAGTAGGACTTTTTTTTGGTCATCACTTATATTTGGCAGGAGCATGTTGCAAAAATCCCCTAAGAGCCAGGGGCCCCGCGCAATGTAAATCTGGCCCAGGAATAACATGTTTAGTAAGCCTAACCATCTGTTGTACCATTTTTCAATAACGATTCACCTCCATCTCGCCAGTTTTTGCACACAAAAAAAAATAGCTAGGGAAAATACTCATTAAACAAACTATTGAATTTCAATTGAGAGGACCTGAGCATCCTGGCCGTACATGTACTCCTATAACTAGTTAACTTCATGACAAAACAAAAATCTTGAAGGAAAATCTTCGAGTGGAGTACTATTTACTGCGAAAATATTGCAGGAGGCAATGTGCCTTACTTACCCCTACACGGACCAAATCAATTACAATTAAAATTTTACATCATAATGCAACATTTTAATCGTGTTTTGGACTTTAATTGTAAGTAAAAGGAGGATGGAACAGTTAAATTTTTTCGATTGGCTTTCAAATGTTAAAAATCTAGTTCTTTCAAATGGTTTGAACACGTTCGAAATGTGATCCAATGGAATTGAAATAGCTTTTTTTCCAAAAACTTACAAAAATCGCCCAGCGACTGGGGGCTTTGCCCCCACACCCCCATAGCCACCGGCGGCCGGGGGCTCCGCCCCCAGACCCCTGTCTGTGATAAGTTTGAGTACACTAGCTTACTCAACACGTCTCCTACACTTTGCACTTTCTAACTATTAGCCCTTTACCAATGTACTGGTTAAGTGCCAACAGGCTACGGCTTCAGGTCTTTCATTCTACGATACCTTTGCCCCACAAAAAATCCTCGTTTAAAAATTTCTGATGACGTCATTGCACGTGATTTGTGGTTTGGGGCCCCCCCAATCAAAAATCCTGGCTACGCCTATGCTATACCTGTCCAAACAAGAACAAAACACGAAGAAAGTTGCTGAACCAGAACAAGTATCGATGAGTGATGACGTACTACCAACGATGATAATAATCTGAAATCGATCGCTAAAGTGATGTAGCTGGAACGACAAGCGAAAACAAGAGAACAAGAGTTAAACTAACCAATCCTGAAAGCAACACACGACATCCATTCACAAGACTGCCTGGCCAGGGCTTCACACATACCCAAACACCCACAACAACAAACATACACAACTTAGAATGGTCAACATAGAACTCCGGACCTGTCAACTCAATGTCGTACCATGTACCATCGTAGTGCTGAAATGTAAAAAAACCGGTTGATTCAGCGCAAAAGAAACACTACTTACATCGTAAAGCGTTGAGGGGTCTCGACTACCCTGCCACACCTGGTTCGAACTTGATCGGAAGATTTTGCAGCTCGTTCAGGTGTTGAATCATCATCATCATGAGTGGAGCAATCTTTTATTCAGTGGAAGGTTCGACGGGGACTGCTTCATCAAATGGTGATTCAGGGGCTGTATGGAAGACTTTAAGTCTATCGACAGAATCTGGCTTTTCTGAACCATTGTTTGGACCCTTTAACACAAAGTATTTGTCACACCGCTTGATAACGTCGAAAGGACCAGAAAATCTAGGTGACAAGGGTGGTTGCACAGCGTCATTTCGAACGAGCACCATTTTGCAGTGCTGGAGCTGTTTGTCAAGATAAGTGGACACTTCAGAATGAACTCGAGGTGGAACAGGTTTTACGTCACTAATAAAATCCTTTAAATGCTGAACGAAGTTTTGTCTCTGCAAAACACTTGGCATATTCTGAGTTTTAAACTCACCCGGTAAACGAAGATCTTGGCCATACACTAATTCAGCTTGGGAAAGAGGAAAATCCTCCTTCATGGTAGTGCGTACAACCAGTAGAACAATGAGAAGATTGAAGTACCACATGTCTGGAAACTTTGGCATTCTTAGAGCACCTTTCAGACGCCGGTGCAAATTTTCCACGAGCCCAATGGCTTGAGGGTGATAACTGGTGGTAGCAGCATGCTTAATTCTTAAAACGCTCATTAAGTTTTTCCAAAGATAGCCTGTGAATTGATCCGTTACGACCGATAACGGACAGCCAAAATATTGAATCCAACCGTTGGCAAATGCCTCAATAATTTCTTTCATGGGAGTGGCTGTAAACCAACGGGAAAAACGATCAACTACTGTCAAAAGATATCTACAGTCATTGCTAGAGGGTAGAGGTCCAACAAGGTCAACATGCAAATTTTCGAAACGACCCCAAGGAATGTTGAACTGGCCTAACGGAGATTTGTTGTGGCGAATGATTTTACCTTTCTGGCATGAAACACAGCACTTAACCCAATCTCAAATATTTTTTTCATTATTTTCCTAACAAATCTACGTTGTAGTAAGTTCCGAGTGGCCTTAATGCCGGAGTGTGCCAAGTTATGAATTTTGTCAAAGACATCTTTTTGAAACTGTTCAAGTATGATAGGTCTTACTTTGTTAGTAGAAACATCACATAAAATGAGTTGATCCGAATCTTCAGTTTTCACTTCAGAAACTTTCATGCTTGATTTGGAAGGATTTTCAATCATAGATTTAATGAACGCGTCATATTGTTGAGCTTTGGCAATTTCATTGCATTTTAAACCGCCCTGAAAAAACTTCACGTTATTTATTTCAACTCGTGATAAAGCATCGGCCACTACGTTTTGATCCAGAGGTGGAGTCTTCGAGGACGTCCTTGGCCTCGAGGACACATTTTCTAGTCCTTGGCCTTGGCCTCGAACCCTCAAGTCCTCGAAAATTGCCCTGTTCTCGGCTCGAGGACAGCACTATTTTTTGTATCGTTGAAAACGCCAGAAACCTAGCGGAAAATTCGTGAATACATTTTTTGTTTTCTACCATTGTAGATCGCCTGAAAAATGTTATTATTATTGTTATTAATGGGCAACGGTGCCAGCGAATCTGCTACCGCTAGGTAGAGTACACCTACACATTGCGTAGGCCTCATTTGGGCCAATTGCAACTGTAGCTGTTATGCTATTGTTGCTTTGTTTGGTTACTAGTCGAACTCAGAAAGCCTTCAAGCTTCCTTTAAGGAACCAGTTTATTAACGTTACACTTCGTTACCACATTGTGAACAGTGGTTTTGGTAATTCCAAAATGTTTAACACGAATATCTTGTTAAAGCTTGCAATTGCCAACATGATGATTTGGTGTTTCATTCTCCACGCTACATTTTGGGCACAAAGAAGACTCAGCTCGACCTGTAGTTTTCTTGCGTCGCTGTAGATTGAAATGTCTAGTTAAAACTTGCACTAGTCTATTTAATTGAGGCCTCTTACGGATAAGTAGACGTATTGTTAGTCGAGAAGACGTCCAACCTACAGACTCCTTCATCCTCAAGCAGTTCTTTCGTTCATTCCACAAAGATTTCCATCGATCTGTGGACCAGTCCTTAACCGTGCTAACATAGCTGGCATACGGGACTGCAATAAAAGGTTCAGGACCATGTATTTTTGATTTAGATCCTGATTTGGCTCGATAGTCTGTCACTTCGTTACCATGTATCCCTACATGCAGGGGTGCCGATCTTTGTAGAGCATTGGGGGGGATAATTTGCAATTTTACCCCAATTTTTCCCTATTTTCAATATTGGGGGGATGAAACTCGACCACGATTTTTTTCAGGTAAGCAAATTAAGTGAAGACCAAAAAAAGGTATCTTAACCAAAAATTGAAGAATTTTTTCCCTGAATTTAAGTGAAGACCAGAGTACTGATCCAAATATTATCCAGCGCTCAGATGCAGACCAGAGTCAAATTATTGGGGGGGATGCAGATGTAGACCATAGTCAAATTATTGGGGGGATGCAGTCAAATTATTGGGGGGGATATATCCCCTTATCCCCCCCGGGTTTCGGCACCCCTGCCTACATGTCCAGAATCCAGGAAATACTGACGTGGTTTTGTTTACCTAACTGATTTAGGTTTCTAATGCAGTTGAACACTGTAATTGATGTTACAGAGCACTTTATGAGTGCTTTGACAGCTGCTTAACTATCATCCAGCGCAACAATAGTTTGATTGTGCATTTTTTCCAAAAGCAGGTTTTTTGCCACTTCTGAAACAGCTAAGACTTCTGCCTGGAACACAGTAATGTAAATTCCAAGGTTGAAAAATGCTTGTTTTGGGGAGTTGTTTGGGTATTAAGCATAAAAAGTTTCACCTACTCTCCCATCTAGTTTCAAGCCATCGGCGTAAACCTTGACAGTGTTCTGATTTAGAACGCTTTCAGATCTGATAGCATTCTTTTTATCCATTATTTAACATTCGAAATTTCTCTCGAATACCTTAGTTTCTTTATTCGGTCAGCTGGCATTTGCAGCAGAGATAAGAATTTTCTAGCCTCATTGCAAACATCACCATGGCATTTCGTTTTTCTAAAGGAACCAACTCGGTTGACATGCCTGAGTCCACCAACAGTGATTCTGTATGACCCTCGCACTGCCTCAGCCAGCAAGAATTCCTCAATGGGAGTTATGTTGAGCAATATTTCCAGAGCACCAGTAAGGGGTGCCAAGAAACGCTGATAAAATCATCAGGCAAGCAAGTCTCTGCACGTTTGCAAGTTTCCTCACTAGATACTTTTTGTTGAGACCACCAGCCCTGGACACACACGCATACGACGTGTTTGGACTATCATAGCTGTGTATATCCATTTCAACATAGATAGTTTTATTCCCCACGTTTCACCCACAATATGTCTACATTGCATTAATGCTGTAGTTGCTTTGCGGGTAATTCAGGTAATATGTGGTTTCCAAGTTAGCTTGCTGTCCAGAGTAACATCTAACAGCCTTGCTTCATTGCAAAGTTCAAGTTTTGAACCATTCATTGACAAAGAACCCAAACCTGCATTCCGTTTGTCAGTGAACAGCACAATTTCGGTTTTCTTGCTGCTAAACTGTAGCTCTTGTTCCGAAGCCCAGTTTGCAGCATATTGCTTTCTGTGCCTTACCTCCTGATCCAAAGCATATCAGCGCCAAGGACCAACACTGCTAGATCATCTGCATAGGCTTGAACATAAAAGCCCCTGCTTCATAACTCTAGCACTAGCAAAACTTTTTCTGAAGACCTTGTTTTTTGAGATCGTCTGAAAAAAAAAATTTTTTTTGAGAACACTTGCGCCTGTGTCCTTGGTCTTTGGCCTTGGCCTCGAGCATTCCTGTCCTTGGCCTCGAGAGGATCTGTCCTCGGAAAGGTTGTTCTTGGCCTCGGATTTTTTTTTGTGTCCTTGGCCTCGAGCCTTGTGTCCTCGACTCCACCTCTGTTTTGATCACCATGCAAATGCCTTACGTCATTAGTAAACTCTGAAATGTAGCTCATTTGTCGGCTTCGTCTAGGAATGATTGGCTCGCCACGAGAATAAAATGCATGCACAAACGGTTTGTCATCTGAAAACAAGGTGAAACTGCGTCCATTAACAAAATGCCTGAAATGTAGAATTGCGGCATAAGCAGCAAATAGTTCACCATCAAATGCAGTGTAATGCTGTTGCGTTTTATCGAGATTTCGTGATGAAAGCAATCGGTTGCCACGTACCTTTAAATTCTTGTTGTGAAGCGCCACCAACAGAAACGTCACTGGCATCTGCTACAATGCTCAATTCGCAATTTTCACTAGGATAAACCAATAACGCTGACTTAGCTAATAAATCCTTGCTTTTTTGAAAAGCGGCTTCGGCTTCTTCGGTCCACACAATTTTACGAGAATTTTTGTTGCGTTCCTTTTTCAAATATTCGTTAAGGGGAGCAAGATAAAAAGCCAAATTTTGTACAAAGCGGTGATAAAAATTTATCATTCCCAAATAAGTGCGCAACTGCTTAACATCCTTTGGTAAGGGCAGTAATTAAATTGTAAAATTTTGCAAGGGGGGACGCTTTTGCAGCCTTGACCAACGTTACAAAAAGTTTAGTGGAAATGATGTATTTCCGCCGCCGAAATTGGTTGAAGACCGAAAACAAAAAGGTCTTCGTCGGAAATTGAAGTCATTTTTTCCCGAAATCAGGTGAAGACCAAAAAAAAGGTCTTCGCCGCAATTTCGGCAGGAAATTTGCAGGATCTTTTAGTCCTGGCTGGCTATTTTTCCTCTGGTCATCCAGCGCTCAGCTTTCGATGGGAGGATGCCTAAATCTCGATGGGGGGACGCGTCCCCCCGTGCCCCCCCCCCCCTACAATTTAAGTACTGGGTAAGGAGTACTTTTGAATAGCTTCAACTTTAGAAGGTAGTGGTTTGATACCATTGGCAGTCACAACATGACCAAGAAACTGCAGTTTCGAAAGTCCAAACTGTGATTTAGTGGGATTAACGATCACACCAAAATTTTTAAGTCTACTGAAAAGTTCATTCAAATGTTTAACATGTTCGTCTGAAGAGTTAGAAAACACAATGATGTCATCCACATAGGCTATTGCATTTGACAAACCTTGGAAAACATGATCAATAAACCGCTGAAACGTTGCATTAGCATTCCTTAAACAAAACGGCAAGTACAAGTATTTAAAAAGTCCAAAAGATGTCGTACTTGCAGTTAAGGCAATGCAATCCTCATCCATTGGAATCTGATGATAGGCTTTTACCAAATCTACTTTTGAGAAAATGCTGGATCCGCCTAATCTGTGGAATAAAGTTTGTAAGTTAGGCACAGGATATTTGTCAACAACTGTGCCTCGATTAATCTAGCGATAATCTCCACATAACCTGAAAGTGTTACCACTAGCAGAAGATTTTGGCACCATGTGAATAAGCGCTGATGCAAAAGGTGAGTTAATTAGAACGATGAATTATGCCAGCTTCTAATAATTCGTCAATTTATTTCTTTGCACATTTTAGTTTTTCAGGGGATAGCTGTCGTACACGCTCACAGCACGGATAACCTTAAAAAACAATTTTGTGAGTCACTTTGTGTTTCACTTTGTTCAGCTTATCCCGAGGACAAGTCACTTCCGGATAATTTAACACCTCATCCGAAAACTTATTTTCAGACACAAATGAAATGGGGTATTCAACTTTGGAAGCCATTTGGAAAATTAACGGAATGCTTTTGGAATTCTCAAAAACTAAGCATTTCTTATTGAAGTTAACCATAGGTGGGCAAGTTAATGCAAAACGTTAGCTTCATTAACCACTAGTCCGTTAACAAACTTCACACCTCCGTTAACGTTAATCCGTTATTTTCAGCTTTAATTAACAGAAGTTAATAAAGTCCGTTAATCCGTTAACATTTTGCGTGTAATTTACGTTTCGTTTTATTCACTCGCTTCTAGAACACGTATTGACGCTGTTGAGGTGATTGTAACGAAATATTTATTGCTATGGTGGTGTTTTTGCAGAGGTGGAGTCCTCAAGGACGTCCTTGGCCTCGAAGGTCAAGTCCTTGGCCTTGGTCTCGAGGCCTCAAGTCCTCGAAAACTGGCCTGCCTCGGCTCGAGGACAGCACTATTTTTTTAATTGTTAAAATTTCGTGGAGCATTTGAAAAATTTTTTGGAAAACGTTTTTTGTGGAGGTCGCTTGAAAAATTTTTGTGAAGACCTTTTGTTTTTGTTTTTGGAGATCGCCTGAAAAAAAATTTTTTTTTTGGAGAGCACTTGCGCTTGTGTCCTTGGTCCTTGGCCTTGGCCTCGAGCATAGGCGTAGCCAGGGAGGGGGCCCGGGCCCTCCCCAATTAAAATACCACCAATGATAAACAATTATGACAACATAGCCTAGCGATGTTTAGTTGCAGTTACGGACAACGAGGGAGCCCCGGGACCCCTAATCAACAACCAGGGGGCCCCTAACCAACAACCAAGAGACCCCGTGCCCCTAACTAACAACTAGGGGGCCCCCAAGGCCCCTAACTAACCATCAGGAAGCCCTAAGGCCCCTAACCGACAAGTGACAACCAGGGGGCCCCTAACTGACAAACAGGGGCCCCAGGGCCTCTAATTGATAAACAGGGGGCCCAGGGTCCCTAATTGATGACCAGGGGCCCCAGGGCCCCTAACTAACAACCAGAAAGCTTCGGGGCTCCTAACTGACGATCAGGGGGCCCGGCGCACCCCCTTAATTCAATTTTTTCCAACCAATTTAAACATGTAACCAGGGTGAAATCAAGGGTTTTTGCCGTAAGAGTTGCTACCTCAGGCCCTCATCTAAACTTTTTATAAACGTAATGCAATAACCAGCGCCTTATTTGCCATGTGGTACAGTGCCAAGGCCGAGCGCTCAGATAGTAGGACTTTTTTTGGTTTTCGTTTACATTTGGCAGGAAGATGTTGCAAAAATTCTCTAAGTGCAAGGGGCCTCGCGCAATGTAAATTCGGCCCGAAAATAGCATGTTTAATGAGCGTAACCATCTATTGTGCCATTTTTCAGTAACGATTCATCTCCATCTCGCCAGTTTTTACGCACAAAATACTTTAAAAAAATAGCTTGGGAATATGCTCATTAAACAAATTATTGAATATCAATTGAGGGGGCCTAGGCCCCCTGGCCGTACATCTACTACAACTGGTTAACTTCATGACAAAACAAAAATCTTGAAGGAAAATCTTGGAGTGGATTATTATTTAGGCTACTGCTAAAACATTGCAGAAGGCAATATGCTTTACTTCCCGCTACATGGACCAAATCACTTACAATTAAACTTTTACACCATAATGCAAGATTTTAAACGTGTTTTGGACTTTAATTGCAAGTAAATGGAGGATCGAACAGTTAAATTTTTTGGATTGGCTTTCAAATGTTAAAAATCTAGTTCTTTTAAATGGCTGTGAACACGTACGAAATGTGATCCAGCAGGATAAAAAAGCTTTTTTTTCCCAAAAACTTACGCACATCGCCCAGCGGCTGGGGGCTTTGCCCCCAGGCCCCCCTATGTAATATTTTTTAGTACACTAGCTTACTCAACAAGTCTCCTAAGTTAGATTTGCACTTTCCAACTATTAGTTTTCGCTCTTTCTCTTCATCAAAAGCCTGGTTAAGTGCCAACGGGCTAAAGCTTCAGATCTTCCATTCTACGATATCTTTGCCCAGCAAAAAGTTCTTTTTTTGAGAATTTCTGATGACGTCTTTGCATGTGATTTGTGGTTTGGCCCCCCCCCCCCAAATCAAAAATCCTGGCTACGCCTATGGCCTCGAGAGTGTCTGTCCTCGGAAAGGCTGTCCTTGGCCTCGGATTTTTTTTGTGTCCTTGGCCTTGAGCCTTGTGTCCTCGACTCCACCTCTGTGTTTTTGTGTTTTGAAAGTTACATTTTACAGTCTAATCTAATTTCAAGATAAAAACAAGTTCAAATGCACAACGAAGCTGCAAGATATTAACGATAAAAACCTTAACGGAAGTTAACAGAACTTAACGGAAGTTAGTTTAGTCCGTTAACAGCACTTAACGGAAGTTAATTTAGTCCGTTAACATGAAAAAACTTTTTAACGGATCAACGAGTTAATGAAAAAGTTAGTTTCGTTATTAACGGATTAACGATTAACGAACTTGTGCCCACCTATGGCCGTCACACACGCAAGCACATTCAGTACTGCAAAAAATAAACAAAATTTATTTTTTATCCCATTTTCATTAATCAGATACGTATTTAATTTAAGCTTAGCCTATATTTTGAAAAGGGAATTTTTTTAATTTGATTGGGAATAGCATTTCAGATTTTAGCACCTTAAAATTTAAAAAGAATGTTGCAATCTATCAGAAGAAAACTGGGACAAGTGAATTGTACTGGCTGATGCGCCACGTGTATTGCAAGTACTAGAGGAGGAGATATAGGAAGAATAGTCTAAAGATGATTCAGGAAGTCGATTGGCATTAAAAAGATACATCACTTCCCTGCTTCAATATTTGTACATTTTGCTTACTGTAAGAATTTGATATTTGTTGTACACAGGGGCGTATTTAGGGGGGGGGGGCATTGGGCCAAGGCCCCCCCTTTGGGTCGCCAGGATTGCAAAATTGCATAGAAAAGTGAGCAAAATTAAGGCATGGACCCCCCTTTGCAAGTTGGGCATTAGGTATGATTTCACATAGGGTATGTTGCGCGCATTTCTTCCAGGCTTTGGGGAAAAAATAGGACGAAATCTGAGTGAAATCAATTCAATTTATTTTCCCAAACGCAACCAAGCGCAGGAGGGTTGCAGCAAAAGACCAATTGGTCATCTAATGTCTGCTGCACCCAATCGCATTGAAACTTGCACAGGAAAATTTGTCGCAAAGGCTTACAAAGATGAACAAACAAACACTTCAAAACATACACATCAATTTACAAATATGATGGGCAAGTCGTGCAGGAGTTGTGCTTTATGAGAGGGCCGATAACTACCTACATAAATAAATAATCACAATGACAATAAAATTAGCCTTGTATTGTCTCATGCCTTCCCCTTCCCTTCACTAAAAAAAAAAAGTAATTAACTTACTGAGATCACACATAATCTCAACATGAATTGAAAATAACAGCTTCATTTTTGGCTCGCTCCAACTGCTATTTTTGGTTATTCCCATCGTATAAGAGTTAAACATTATCGAACAGTGATTGGACATAAATTTCCAGTAAATCATCCTTTCTTAGGTATTATAGCAACATTGAACAAATAACATACAAATTTATACCCAGGAACGGAAATGGTAGGCCGTCCAGCTCTTAATTGTATAATGTATTATATAAATGCAGTTAAACATATATTACATTGTTGCCTTTAAAAACACACAGATTAACATAGAATTTAAAGCAAAGAGTGACTAAAATTAAAATAATACACCATAGTCAGGATGAGTTTGGTGAAAGCCAACTTAGCCATATAACAAGCAGAAAAAAAAAAATAATAAATAAAAAAATAATAATAATAAAAAAAAAAAAGAATAAATAAATACGGAACTTTAAAAAATTTTTTGCTAAGGCACGCTGGTATTATTATGAAGACCTTTTCTTTTTTTTTTTTTTTTTGCTCTTCACCTGATATTGGGCGAAAAATGGGACAAAATTTGAGTGAAGACCTTTTTTGCTCTTCACCTGATTTTGGGCGAAAAAAGGGACAAAATTTGAGTGAGACAATTTCAAATTCAGATTTTTGTTCTCAAATTTTCTGAAGCTTCTGGCCCCCCCCCCCCCCCCCCCTTTTCAAAACCCTGCGTACGCCTTTGGTTGTACACATTTTCAACAAGTGCATTCCAATTTATTCTTCGATTATTCTGATAGCTTTATTTTGCAAAGTCTGCAGTTTTGCAATATAAGTTTCGTATGTAGACCCCTAAGTTAATATTCCGTAGAGAAGATAGGAATGAAATATAGCAAAGTATACATTGATTAAGGCTGGTTGAAGTAAAGAGTAACGAATTTTGCTCAAAACTCCTACAGCTCGAGAAAGTTTCTTTAATCAGAAAAATAATATGGGGATCGAACTTAAGTTATGAGTCTAGAGCTGTGCTCTGCAACCAGTGTGTCGCGACACAATGGTGTGTCGCTGGACCATTACAGGTGTGTCGCAGAGTATTCGTACTTTTTCTAGCGAACTAAGAGAAACATTTTTCCAAATCTGAACGTTTGCGTATACCAACTGTTTGTGACGTAAGAAGACCTTTTTTCGGAGATCATCTCAAGAAACGTAGAATTTGGTGGTTGCCCGGACTGGAGACCTTTTCTTTCTTTTTTTTTGAGACCACCCCCTAAATCGGAAAAATTGCTGGTTTGCCGGACTGGAGACCGTTTTATAGGGGTAAACAAGACAAAAAAGCTTAAGAACCCCTGATGTACGATAATAAATCCATATCGTTTTTTGTGTTTTTACTGACATTATTTGTTGTGGTGTGTTGCCGAATTTAGCAAGTTGCGTAAGTGTGCCGCAGGTTAAAAAAGGTTGCGAAGCACTGGTCAAGAGTAAGAACTAAGCAAACCCCAATTTAAGCCGCTTGATTGCAGACGGCGAAGTTATTTAGCGTGCTTTAATAATATTTTGTTGTATGTTCAAAGTATTCTGCTGGAGATCCCTTCCATGTGCACTCAAAGACACTTTCTGAGTTTGTGTGAAATTTAGTGTAGATTCCGAGAGCTATGGGTTTATGGGGGTATTTTTGGTTGGAATGTGGTTCCATTGCGGAAAATATGAGCCCCAGTCTAAATCGCTTGATTGCAGATGGCGAAGTTATTTAGCGTGTTTTAATAATATTTCGTAGTATGTTCCATTGGCGTAGCCAGGATTTTTGATTAAGGGGGGGCCCAAACCCTCAAAAATTCGGCTGTCTTCACCGAAATTGAGAGTGAATTTTGGGCCGAAATCGGAAATTCGAACGATTTTTCCGCTCAAAATCAGGTGATCTCCAAAAAAAAAAAAAAAAAAAGAAAAAGGTCTTCACCGAAATTGAGCGTGGTTTTTCAGCCGAAATCGGAAATTCGAACGATTTTTCCGTCCAAAATCAGGTGATCTCCAAAAAAAAAAAAAAAGAAAAAGGTCTTCACCGAAATTGAGTGTGGTTTTTCAGCCGAAATCGGAAATTCGAACGATTTTTCCGCCCAAAATCAGGTGATCTCCAAAAAAAAAAAAAAAAAAAGGTCTTCACCAAAATTGAGAGTGGTTTTTCGGCCGAAACCGTTAGCTTTACTGTTACTTTACTGTTTAATTACTGTTATGTGCGCAATTACTGAAAAAAACTGCAACTAAACATCGTCAGGCTATGTTGTCATAACTTTTTGTCGTTAGTGGAGTTTTGATTGGGGCCCCCCCCCCCTGGCTACGCCTATGGTATGTTCAAAGTATTCTGTTGGAGTTTCCTTCCATGTGCACTCAACGACACTTTCTGCGTTTGTGTGAAATTTAGTGTTGATTCCAAAGCCTGTGGGTTTATGGGGGTATTTGTGGGAGTAAAGTGGTTCCATTAAGCAAAATATGAACCCCACTTTTTGACGACTAGATTTCTTGCAGATCGCTATTATCTAACGCCTGCAGCATGGATTTTGCTGTGTTGATAGACAACGAGATTCTTTTTTTCTTTTTTCTTCTCGCGATGGCAAGTCGCGGGCTAGTAGACGCATTGTTCTGTTGACGGCTGTTGACGGCATTGTTGTTGACGGCATTTGTTCTGTTGACGGCATTCGGTTGACGGCTGGATAACTGGATAATAAGCATTGCTTATGAGGGCATACGATAAATCTTACTAAATGATTGGTAAAACTCTGAAAAAGCTCGCTCAGCTTTTTAAAGTTGGCATTCTATTCTAGGTCTAAAAAATTGTTGAATTATTTTTTTAGATTGTCATGAAGATGAATGTGTTTGAATCGAATGTCTGAATGTTGTGCGTGTTTTAAGCATGTTTCAATAAAGGCAGTGGCTATTTTGCCTCTAGAGGCAAAATAGCTCCATGTTATTTTGCCATTTGGAGGCAAAATAGTCCTAACCCTAATCCCAACCCTAGCCCTAACCCAAACAGAAGAAAAACAAAAACACTATTTTGCCTCTAGAGGCAAAATAGCCACTTACTTCAAAAAAATTGAAAATTGACTTGATAATATTTTTCATTTATATCAGATATGTACAGTATCAGCAATGGCCAACTCTCTTTCAAAATACAGTGTCGATATCGGCCGGAAAAAGTCTTTTCAGTCAAGCTCTATATTGAAAGAAACTTAGTCCAAGTCATCGGCAAGGAGCACCGAAGAACTATTTCATAGGGTATCGAGTCAAGGAGCTCCTGGTGATGCTGCAGAAAATGAATGTTTGCACATAACAGATTAATAAAAAGTGATATCAGATGTACCCAGTATGAAAGAGTGAAGATTTTAGATTCAGTTGTTTTTTTAATGGCAGAGGCAGCTGTGTCCTCTGTCCTGTTATGTTAGGTAGGAACGCAAATAAAAAAATCGCTATCCTACCCGTAACTCCAACCCTAAATCTAACCCAAACTCTAACGATAATTTGAAAAATGAAAAAGAGTATATGAGCGCTCACTCTGCTCTCTTTTCTCATGTATTAAGTGTTTTAAATGGTAGTTAGCATCCAAAAATTTTATGAGTAGTAATAGCATCTTACAACTTGGTCAAAATTTAATTTAAGTATCCGGGTGTTAATGAAATCAAACTTCAATTCTTCAAGTATCTTAAACGCCACTGTGCAAGTGTTTTAGCTCAAGTGTTGTAATTACTGCACCAAAATTGCAGCCATGATACACCTTTGTACTATATTTCAAGTGCTTGCAGTGTTATTTTCATGCTTCTCTTGCTTCAATTTTTCCTTTTTTGCTGTGGTTTATAAGTTGCCTTGGTGCTATAGCCTACCCCACAACGTAAATCGCAGGTAGAAGCTGCCATGCTAAGAATGTGTGTAATGGTGATTGTATCCTAAGGTTTGGTAGCTGGGTATGGGAGTTTAAAGATGAACTCTTACACCGTGTAATCTTATACTACAACACAAATCTTATAGCATGCCAGCTTCCATCTGGGTACAAGTTGCGTTTAATAGTAATTACATGCTAAATTTGTGCCAATTCTTTGCTATGATCTCCACTCAGATAATGGTCACACACCATCAGTGGTTTCCTCAAATGATGATTATGAATTAATTGAATAGATACTGTTGTATCTAAGGTTAATGGTTGGACTTGTACTAGTAAAGTAGACGACTTGGTAAAATCACCAGCAAATGTGACCCAACTTAAATGGTAGCGGTTAACTACCACATCAATACTCATTAGTTTTTAACTCATACCGGTATGTGTGTAGTTTGAAAAAAAAACAAAACATATTGGTTGTTATTTTGCTCTATGTAAAGAGAGATGCCCTCAGAATACATATATATATATATATATATATATATATATTTCCTTTATGGGCGTTTAGGCTATGTACCCTAACACTAGCCACTTCCTATTTTAATTTTCTTTTTAAACTCACACAAACCTAGGGTTTTTTTTTCAAAATCTGGTTTCGGTCATTTGACCGATTTGCCAGATATTTTTTCGGTCATTTGAATTATTTTTCGGTCATTTTCTTATCAAAGTAAAATGAACAATATTTCGCTTTATTGAGTTTTTATTTGAAAGAATTTGAACACGAAATGAAATTTGCAAAACACGGTCATAAAAACAAAGCATTTTAGATCAAATTACTTCAAGCATTCTCAGCTAAGTTGATGCTACGTTCTGCAGCGGGTATGATATAAACAGACACTGCAGTGATGCAAAAAGGCGTAAAAAAAGCGTTAGATTGCATAATCAAGTTCAAAAGTCACTAAGTAATTCTGAGTTATTATGATTTAACGATCGCAGAATAATCCATCTTTAACTAAACCTAACCTATAAAAAGACTTAGGATGAACGACACAAGGTCGCAGTTTTGCTCTTTCACAATGAGAAAACAACTAAAAAAACATTACCTGTAGTCGTATTTTTTTAATTATCAGAACAAACTAAAACTTATTAGCGGGTAAAAATTTGCAACACAAAATCACGACTTTAACAAAGCGTTAAACTTAAACAAACCGAGAAAAAACAATCCTGCACAAAATATGTCTCTCAAAATTTAGCCGTCCATATTTATTCTTCAGCCGTTGGCATGTTGGGCTGTGAAGAAAAAACGCTGGAACCCCTGCTATTTGCGTTGTACCTGGACCGCTTTGTAGATTGTAACCAATTATTGTATGCTTAGGTGGGCACAAGTCCGTTAATCCGTTAATAACGTAGCTAACTTTTTCATTAACTCGGTAATTCGTTAAAAAGTTTTTTCATGTTAACGGACTAAATTAACTTCCATTCTGTTAACTTCCGTTAAGGTTTTTATCGTTAATATTTTGCACCAATCATTCATCGGACCGGTACCAACCAGTTTGCACTGGTAACACTTGTTGCGTGCTAGCACGAGTTTTATAGAAGAAAGCGAAGAAAGGAGCTCTTTTTTGTGGCAAATAATAAGCTGCAGCCTCATCAAATCAAATTCTGTTCGCAATTTCCAGAGATTTTCGAATCGCAACTTTGTTAGTGCATTTGAACTTATTTTTGTCTTAAAAATTAGATTAGACTGTAAACTGTAACTTCCAAAACAAAAAAGACCACCGTAGCAATCAATATTTCCTTGCGATTAAGCTCAACAGCGTCAATACGTGTTGTAGAAGCGAGTGAAAAAAAGAAATGTAAATTATACGCAAAATGTTAAAGAATTAACGGACTTCATTAACTTTGGTCAATTAAAGCTGAAAATAACGAATTAACGTTAACGGAGTTGTGAAGTTTGTTAACGGACTAGTGGTTAACAAAGCTAACGTTTTACATTAACTTGCCCACCTATGGTTGTATGCCAAACTGTAATCGCAAGTTTTGCACGATTCTGCATTCAAGCGTAGTCGCATCAATTGTCACAAGTGAATGGTAGTCGACGATTTCTTGGGGGCGTTTTTAGCCAAAGGACTAAAACCTCGTTCTACAGTTGCGTTTTCAGCATTGAAACTAAGTATTGCTCTGGCAATCGTGGAAAGAGTGGGCCATTCCAATTCCTGTTCTGCAGCGATTGTCAAAACCGTTCGCCAATTGTCATCAGCATAACGACAATTCCGTAAAACTTTAAACTTAAAATTGTGCCATTCGTCTTCTATAGCACTTCGGTTTCGATAGGGTAGGGCTAATTTGGTAAAACTTAGCTAGGGCAATGACTTCCTTTTCAAATTTTTTTCATGCAAGCTGGATTTTAGTTTTACTGCTTGTTTTTAACAACACTTAACTGAACTCGAAAAATTCGACATCTTTGCCGAACTCGAGAAAGAATAAAAATAAGAATCTTAGGACTTGAACTTGCATAAAAAATGAAATGAGTTCGTAGCAATTGTTACTGCATAATATTATTTCTCTTCAATGCATTGTGCAGTGGTATGAACTAATTACATTGTTAAGTGCGCGATTCACAACTTAAATAACAACATTAAATAATTTACTTAGAACGAACCTTGCTCTGTTTCTTCATCATCTAGAGTGACCATGGGCTCGGCAAGGGGGGGCCATGGTTCCCCGTGGATTTTCACACTCTCTCTCTAAAACCTCCCAAATTTCAAGAATTATTTCGTTTTTAGTAATTAGTACTGGCTCAATTTGTATTGCCCCCCCCCCCCCTGAAAAATTTTCTGCCGACACTCTTGAGAGTGACCATTAAAATCGAATTGCTATCGTCTTCGACAACGCGCAGCGTTAAACTTGAAGACGAACTAGATTTGGCTTCGACGACATCTTCGCTACTTGGTGATTTAAAAAAATGAACTCAAGTTCAACTGCTTACTGCAAAATTTTGTTTTCTTCTTTCTGGGCTCCAGTTGCTCTCTTTTAGTAGAACCACTCAGCATACTCCTGTCAGTTGAGATGCAATCTTGTTCTGACTTTTAGGACTAAATAGAGTGAACTGATCTGACTGAACTCAGTGCTAAAATTTTTATCAACCGCTCCACAAGTTTATATTATTTTTCGTTTTATCACTTACCTTTACGTAGCAATTCACTTTGTAGTTATCGTTCTGCTTTATTCATTAACGAGTGTGATGAAATAATAACTGTTTTTCGATGAAAATCGTACGTTTTTTTGATTTCCGCTCGTTCAACGCGCAGGCCTACCACATCAATTTCGACATTCGCAGCATGCGCAGATAAGAAAAGTGCTTCAAAGCAATACTTGTTTAGAGAAAAGAACTATCTACAGCTGGTTTTGTTTCATGACATTCGCTCGTAGTGCTACGAACCTGCGAATATTGTGTTGGCTGCGGTGAAAAAGTTTTCGGTCATTATGACCGAACAGACCAAAAATATTTCGGTCATTGCACAAAAAAATCGGTCAATGACCGAAAAAAAAACCTAGACACAAACTCAAGGTTTTAAATTCTTTGTTTTTGCCCCTCGAAGTGCTATTAGGATTTTGGCTAACTTTTTACCAGTATAAACTCTGGATAACAATAATTATGTGATTATTTCTGCCTAGCATTATGTGAGTGAACAGCATTAAGCTTGGTAAATGATTTCATAGAAAGTTTTGCATAAATTTAGCTTATTCTAATTAATACAGTAAATGTTATCAAGGCTCAAGAAATCAAGACTTGAAGAGCATGATATAAGTCAGATGCAGGAGTGTAAATATCGCCAGACAAAATTATCCTCAAAATTTTATCTTGGCTTATTTTCAGTGCATTTAGGCTAGTTTTGTTGCAGTAGCTGTGCTCCATGCAAGAATTCCATATCTGATATTGTAGACTATGTACATTATACCAAACTGTAATAAAGCATATTTAAAAGTGTCCTTGTTGATATAGTTATACAATTTATGAAAAGTCCAGATAATTTTGATGTTTGTAGAATTAGGTGATTGATGTGTGTTGACCAGTTCAAGATATCATCAATTTTCCTAATATTTTACAGTTGATACCGGTACACATTGAACTTGAGTAGAGAATTTACTGCTGTGTATTTTTTGTTGAATGGATGAAGGTTTATGTAATTACGTTTGGTTTATTCCATGTATCTTACTTTATTGTTTTTGAGTTAACATTTAGCATTGCAGATTCAAACTCTGCTTGGTGTAATTTTGAGCACTTGATTGGCATAATGTGAGATGTTTTAATAGAGATTTGAAGTGATTGTTAGCTAAGTCTTCTTTCATTTTATTGCTTAAAGTTAAGTGTTTAATCGAAAAACAAGATTTTTTTCCTTCATACAAGCAGTTATTTTTCAATTAAATGAAGATTTTAACCTAATACAACCTAATACAAATGTAATAGTAAATAGCTTATAGTTGCAAAAATTCACCTACTAGACAAAAACTGATAATCAGAGAGAGTGAACTATAAGTCAGCAAATATGATTGAGGAAATGATGGGGAGAATGGATTGGTTGAAATTCCCTATTAGTTTTTTCAGAAAACAAAGATCTAGTTTTCGCTTTATTCTCTTTAATTTAAATATCTTGGTGAAATGGTTACAGACAAAATCAGTTAATTGCATACCACTTTAACACATTTATCGTTTTATTGCATACAAATCTGAACCAAGTCCTATCTAGCATTAAGTAAAAACACCGGTTAATCGCTTATCGTTTAAAGGAATAAATCGGATTATCGCATAAGCTTTATTGCCCTAATTGCTACCTTTCCTTTAAACACAATTTTCTTCAGAAAATCATCGATGACAAAGTGAATCATGTGCCAAGAGATCCTGAGTTCACATTCCTTAGAGAAAAGTTCTCACGCTGATTCACGCTTTTTGATACAAATTTTGTCACCAGTTGCGCTTCAGTACAAGTGAATTCAATAACAACCAGCTGTGATCTGAATAGTCTCACATGTGCGCAAAAAGCAATGCCAGACCAGTTCATGCTATTCATCATTTGGTGCAACGTGGGAGCGCATTAATCTTAGTGAGCTGCACGACGTAATGATTTTACGTTAACTGTCTGTTCTACTAGAATGGTTTCTTTTATGACATCATTTAAGATCACTAAGACATCAAAAACAAATTATTGAAAAGAAAAAACGCAAACATCGAAAAGAAAAATGCAACTTACTGTAGGAACTAAAAAGCTGTTGCATTCTGATCAAAGTAGTTGTGACGCAATAAAGACTTTTGTTGAGATCAATACAATATTTTATCGCGATTGTTTGTAGCGTTGGTGCATTGTAGTAAATTGAAGTCACACTATTTATGCGACTGCTGGCGATACACAGTGTTTTGTAATGAATTGCTGTAGTGTTATTTTAGACAAGTATAAAGCGCTTCATGCCCCAGTTGACTGATACGCAATCCTAAGTACAACGTCCGTTTACGATAAATACTTTTTGTAGAGCATATTGCTTAAACGCATATATCAGATAATCGCATAAAAATTTCTGGCAAACTAGGTATGCGATTAACCAGTTTCGTCTGTACTACCTTAGATAAATGGTTGCTGGGCAGCAGCAACACATTGTCAAAGTGTTCAGCATTTCGCCATTGAAGTTTAAACTTAATAAGACTTTTTGGATACTTATCAGTTAACAAGTGTTTCAAAATCCTTTTCAACTTAAGCGAGAAAAATGTGACAATTTTTTACTGGAGCTGTGTTTTGTAATTGCTAGAATAATGTTACTACGCTTGCAAGCTTTGCTGAAAATGTGCTGCTTCTTTCAAAATTTAAATAGCACTCCTGGATTTTATCAGTATCAGTAACCGCAATTATTTCTGATGGATACGCCTTTGATATTTGATATAATTTGGACTAGCCTTCCTGTTTACCTCAATGTTAATAGTTAGAATACTTTATTTTTTGGACCTATGCACTGTAACCATTAAGTCGATTTTTATCAGTGAATCAACATTTTCATTCGGCACAGCCAACTCATTTTTGAATTTTGCATTGTTTGCTATTGGATAATTGCCAAGTTTTTGGTTGCAGGCGACTCACCAAAACCCATACTATATAGGCACACTATTAGTAAATGACCTTATTTCTTTTATTTCCTAATTATATTATATAAGGCACACTAAATGAAGTGCAGCTTAAAAAGCGTTAAAAACTTTAAAAAAGCTCTAAATAGCTCTGAATTATGTGGTGAAGAGAAAAAGAGTATAACTTGATTCATGAGTATGGCTCACGATCAGTTTTTTGAAGTTTTAGTCTTGAAAGTGTGCCTTATGGTTCAAAAAATATGATAATAGCATGATCAGTGATATTAACTATTTAATTGTTGTGCTGTTTAGTGAATAGGAGATTCATAAGACTGTAGTCATAAAGATTGCTACTCTGTACTGTTGCATATTTTAATAACTTCCAACTAATTGAATCAGCTACAGTTTTGTCTCCTTAAATCAAACTTGAGGTCTGTTGGAGCAGTAATCTACCTTATGAACAATTCTCAAAACTAAACTGAACTATGCTAGCAAAAAGTTGCTGTGTTTGCATACAGCAACGATTTTTATTTTTGTCATGCATCTTGTGTGTGTTCTCAAATATCAATGGTAAGTTCATGCTTTATCTTGTTTGTGGTTGTGGATTCACACAATTACAATAATGTTACTTTTTTTTCTACATGTTGAATACTGATAGCTCGAGAATTATTTTAGTCAAGAAGCAATAGAATCATATTTCTATAAAGCAAAGAAGTGTAAAAAGGTGCTTTTCAACATAATCTGGTCATGCTATTAAATGACATTAAAATAACCATACCTGTTTTATTCAAATTGCAATGCAAATTTGGAATCCTTACTTTTTAATGACATATTTTGAGAGGGGATATGACAAGGGTCATAGTCAAGAGATTCCCAAACCGAGAGTGCTCTAACCACTTCGTGAGCTTTCATCAGATTCAGTTAAGGAGGGTCAGGACAGAGCACTTTGTACATTGTTTAACAAAAGGCAGTGTCTGCTGCACCAGACTGGTTTCCAACATCAAATTGCTTCTGCACTGGCGGCGCCGGTTGTTTCTTTTTGCAGTTCAATTTACTATCTTTCAAGCTGGCATCGCTGCCCGAACCCTAACTCTAATCGTTAGGTTCTAGAGAACAAAAAGTTTTGTTGCAATATTGCTCTCTAGCGCTATATATACCAAGCATGTCCAGCACGAATCGATATCCTAACCCTTGGATTGGCAGGCGAGCGCGCTCACCACTACGCTATCTGGTCTTCGCAGTAGATGCATCAAAATGCCGTATTTAAGTCAATCAATGAGAAAAAAACAATATAATAGGCTGCTGGTGCAGCAGCAATTAGATCTCGGAAACCGGCATCGGTTCCCTAGACACTACCTTAACAAAATGAATAAGGATTTAATGACAATAAATGGATTTGAGGTGTCGTAATGTGTTTTACCCTAGCTTAATTGACTCATCAGGTGACAAAAGCCAATTTTGCTCCTAGCCAAAGAGAATAGGCCCCCCCCTTACCATTTTATATGTCTTCCAGTGCAGTATTGCTACTTCAAAACTTTTCATCTGTAAGGATGGCTTCACACTGTCCTCTTTTGATGCTGAACATCCAGGAGGAAATCTGTGAATATCAATTTTTAGTCTGTCTTAACCCGACTGGGTTTCAAACTCAAGTGTACCAGTTAAGTAGCAGATGCTCTATTCACCTGACCAGTTATTTTACCACTTAATTGTTATTTATTATATCAAACAGTTATCAATCTTAAAACTTAAAAACTTATTTGCTGAATATTATTAATTTAGAACTTTAAGTTTATCAACTCCTGTTGTATCTGTGTGAGAGTAAGGATGGCTCCCTTTTAATATAGTTCAATAACTTCACTTCTAACATTTTCACCAGCGTTTTGTATTGAAAACAGGCTTTGCTGTTTTTCCCATAAAAGGATTAGTGTATTGTAAGAACAGGATCTGTTCTTTCGATGCCAGTATTACGCTACTGTTATGCAACATCAAAACTGTTTTTCAATTTAGGATTGTTTACTATTTCATAATGACTTGGTTTTCCATAAAAAGTAAAAGTTAAAATTTAAATCAAAAGATCAATTGGAGAAAAACAAAAGGCCCCAAATTTTCCTAAAACTGTTTTAAAATGCTGTACATAGACGTCCCTTAGAACTTTAAAAAGGGGGTCCTTTATTGGATTCATCTCCTTTTGTTTTTGGTTGTTAGATTGGTTGACTCTAGTGATTGTTTTAAAGTTGCTAAAAGTCATTTGAGGGTTGATAAGCTTTCCTAGCTAGCCTAGCTGACGAGAAGCCTTGAAAGAGCCACTGGACTAGGCTACTATGTTTTGACACTAGGCTTTCATGATAGACATGTGGTGTCTTGTGGGGTGGTGCATTTATTTTTTTACTTAATAAAAATTTGAGTGCAGGCAAGTTGAGTAGTCATTTCACTAGTAACACTACTACCAAATCTTTCTTGCTGAAACTGTAATGTGACTGCCATGTCATCTCAAGTGCAATGATCTCTTCTGTAGGCAGCTGGCAAAGTGGCTCTTTGCCTAACTGCCATGTTATATTCGTAGATTTTTAACCATCTTGAACAATCACTAAGCAGTGTTCTTATTGCCTGGTAAGTTTGCTTGTGCCCAAATAGTTGTTGATTAATATCAAAAATGATTTTGCTTCTATTCAACAAAACAAAAACTATATCAATGTTGTGATTTCAGCTTAGATGATTTTTAAAGATTTGATTCTTTCAAAAAAGTGATAAAAATTGGCCATAGAAAATTGCAGTCCGTGACATCCTGACGTGACCGACCTGACACGAGACAACTCACCCCAGGAATTCTGATGCCAGGGACATCCTGACGCCAAAAGCTCTAAACTTTTGTGCTCTGTTTTTTTTTCTTTTCACTTTTCCGCGCTATGCCACAGCTACGCTTTTAACGATAAATGTTCGATTATTGTGACGTTAGTATAATATTTTCCGTTAATTGCAAACTTCATACGAATCTCTGTTTTGCAGAAACAACTCAAAAGCAAGTTGTATTTTTGCGACAAAAATCGTGATGAAATCAAAGTCAAGTTAGCGAATATGTAAAAATGCTGGCGATAAGTTTCAATCGATGACCGAATGCCGCGATTGAAAGTAATATATGTTTGGCTGTTATTAAACAACCACGTAGAATGATATTTCATGAACAATAACATGTCTGGTTAATTTACAAAGAAAAATGCTCTGAAAGGAATTGTATGTTAAAAAAAAATAGTAAAAATATAATTCAAAGTCAAGTACCACAAATCGAAATTAATTAATGCGGTGATTACAATTTATTATTTTTGCCTATTATTATTGGATGACCACGTAGCAATTTTACTCGCATTTTCATAAAAAAGTTATTAGTTTTTGGTTAGCAATAATTTGTCGATAGACAACATTTGAAAGTAAAGTTGAAATTACGGCCAAGAATGAAAATAGATTAAAAATATTGTGCAATGGTTTGTAATTATCCTACTAATTACTTTCCCAATGGGTGGTTTATTTAGTTTCAACCTTGATAAATGGAGATATTTGTTTTTGCAATCGCAGTTTTTAACTTTGAATGACTTTGAAAGAACAAAACAACACGGTCACATGCTTCACATCAGCATGCCAAATTATCGTAATTTCTCCGCTTGCAAAATCAAAGCATTTAAACAATAACAAGTTGCTAATTTGGATAAGCTCCAAAATTTTCAGTCCATTAAAGAGTAAGATCACAAAAATGACAACAAGCTGCTAATTGAAATGTTATCGACAAATTATTGCTAACCAAAAACTAACAATTTTTTTTATGAAAATGCGTGTAAAATTGCTACGTGGTCATCCAATAATAATAGGCAAAAATAATAAATTTTAATCGCTGCATTAATTAATTTCGATTTTTGGTATTTGACTTTGAATTATATTTTTACTATTTTTTTTTAACATACAATTCCTTTCAGAGCATTTTTCTTTGTAAATTAACCAGACATATTATTGTTCATGAAATATCTACGTGGTTGTTTAATAACAGCAAAACATATATTACTTTCAATTGCGGCATTTAGTCATCGTTTGAAACTTAACGCCAGCATTTTTACATATTCGCTAACTTGACTTTGATTTCATCACGATTTTTGTCGCAAAAATACAACTTGCTTTTGAGTTGTTTCTGCAAAACAGAGATTCGTATGAAGTTTGCAATTAACGGAAAATATTATACTTACGTCACAATAATCGAACGGTAATCGTTAAAAGCGTGGCTGTGGCGTAGCGCGGAAAAGCGAAAAGAAGAAAGAGAAAAAAAAACAGAGCACAAAAGTTTAGAGCTTTTATCGTCAGGATGTCCCGAGCATCAGGATGTCCCTAGCGTCAGGATTCCTGGGCTGAGTTGTCTCGCGTCAGGATATCCTCCTTCGAGAAAATTGAAGTTTAATAAATTGACACAGTTGGCAGTATCAGACATACAAACAGTATCAGCTTTGTATTTTTTTTCAAACTTTTTTGTGTATATTTTTGCAACCTATAATGGACATGTTGGGCATAAAGGAGTTTTTAGATAGGATGGCTAAAGCAAGCAGTATTTGGTGGTTTGGTCATGTTTTGAGGAAAGAAGATGAAAATGTGATAGTGAAGGCTTTGAAATTTGAAGTGAGTGGTAGTAGAGGAAGAGGAAGACCGAAACAAATGTGGAAAAAGCAAGTGGAGAATGCGATGAAGAAAAATGGACTGGTGAAAGAGGATGCATGTGATCGAACAAAATGGCGAGGCTTAGTAAAGACAATGACCATATGAAATCTGGCCAACTCCATCGACGGGGACAATACCGGATCCAACATGTGATGAAGGAAAAAAAATTAATTTTAAGTATTTTGAGATACAGATGCTTATGTTACCAACACCCTCAACAAACATTCTGAAATCATCAACAAATGCCGACATGGGACTAAATTCAAATTAGAAACTATCAAACTCAACGCCACTTAAACATCTATACTGCATTTTACTCCATTGCGTTTAATCCGTTTGTTCTCTCCGCCTTTCGATTTTTTGCTCCTTTTAAATGAGCTTATTTACTGTCGTTTGCAGAATGCAGAGTTTCTATCTGCAGCTATTATTAGTATTGTTTACCATCAAGTATTAGGATGCCAACTCTGAGTGTATATTTCTATCTGCAGCTATGGTTTTGTATCAATGGTGTTGGCCTTTTATGCAGTTACTGGTCCAAGGTGAAACAAGCTTTTGTTATCTTAGTTCAGGTGCGAGTCTAGGATTCAACTCCTGGTGGTTTAGACTGTTTGGGTCAAGGAGGGCCATGTTCAGTTTTTCTGCGCAAGTTGGGTGTACTGTAGGTGACCCAGGAGCTGTATATGGCCTTGGTATCAAAACGGGAAACTAATTTTTTAATTTTGGATTTTAAACTTTGGGTTATTATTGGCAGACACCCCTGATGATCCCAATTATGGGTGAAACAGGCTGTGTAGGGTTTTGAATTTTTAATTTTTGACACATAGCCTACTGTATTATGTTATGACATATTACCAATAGTACCTAATCAGTTTGAAACACTATCTTTGAAAGCAAGAAATATATTTTTGAAATGAATAGCATGGGAGCGGGACCAAGCAGTGCACTCACTCATTTTGGTGACTTTGCGCCTACAAAAATGTGCTCACTCATTTTGGTGGTTCTGCATCTACAAAAACAATAACTTGAGGAAAAAAAGGAAAGATATGTCAATAATGTACTTAAAGCAGAGGTTCTTAACCAGGGGTAGATTTGACCCACCCAGAGAATAAATTTGGTGACTTGCAAACTTCAATTTTCAACTGTGCAACACCTCAAAAATCGCATATGTCTTTTGTAAAGTTAGAGATCAGTTTAAGGCTCAGAAAATTTTGCGTTTCCTGAACCAAAGACCTTTTTTTTTTAGATCACCTTCAAATCTGGAGATTTTAGCTGCTTCACAGACTGAAGAACTTTTTTTTGGGATTACCAAAAGAGTCGTCAAAGTTGTTAACATGAGGGTAAATTTTCATGGACCACCATAAAGAGGGTGGTAAATTATGCTTCTGTCATTTGCCAATGGGCAAACGAGACAAAACAGGTTAAGAACCCCCGACTAAAAGCCATCTATTAAAATATGAGGAGTGCAAAATAACTTAAAAAAGTAAAGTAAAGAGAAATAAAGTGCAGAAGTAAAGAGAATTTTTAGTTTCTACTTTCATTAATGTGAATTTTTACAGGTAGCAACAGTGTTAACACCACAGTAAAAGATATAACTACTGCCACGGAGAACAAGCCTGTCCCACTTGATTGTCCGGCTTCTGATGGAGATTATACTTGGGAGTACGTTCCATCTAATCCTAGTTTATCAAAGGACTTGTTTTCTGCAACCAACACTTATCTGGCCAATGTTACATCTTCAAGTGCTACTGGATACTATCGCTGCCTCTTAGATGGTTCTCCTATGCATCGATTCCATGCAGTCAGTAAGTTTATGTATACTATACATGAGTTTATTCTTTATGTAATTTTTTTCCTGGTCCCATTAATGTTTTGCATGCGAGATATTTTGCAAATAGCAAAGAAGCAGATTGTGCTCATATTGTAATGCTGTTTGTCTCTATCATACGGTATTATTTTCAAGTTTGTTCAATGTTCATATTAATAAGACAATGGGGCAATTGCACATTGGTGTGCAAGCCCATATTTTTTACCATTTCAACTCAATCTATTTATATACTGGTTGTCTTGAGCATTTAGTTTTTGCCTGGGTGGTTTCACTGGTCTGGTCAGAATAACAGAAATTTCTGTACTTGATATAATTATAACTGACTGCGCAAGCATCTAAAAATGATTTTCAATGTGACACCACCAAGAATAGGTTAATTATAGTTGAGTATGTCAAGACTAAAATTAGCAGTTTATTTTTAATTCATTGGTTCTTAATTCATTTCTTATTCTAGTGGACTGAGCAGTGGAGAAAGTTTGTTCTCACTGATATGGCAGATTACTGTATACAGAGACTGCAGTGGCTTTTTAGCCAAAGAATAATTAGCGTTGTTGCATTAATGCATTATCAACTTACCATTGTGAAGATACATAAACTGCAAAATCGCATACTTTTAACTTAATTTTTATTTTTACTTCAGATTTTTCCCAACCATCAGTTTATCATGGTACTGAATCTATTTATGAAGGGAAATCTCTTGTGTTAACTGATGGTGACGTGAATCAAACTGTAGAGTGTGTTTCTTACTCGTATCCTACTCCACAATTTTTTTGGAGTGTAACATTTCCAGAAGGAGAGGTTGGTTTTCTTTTGTCAACTATTGGCTGTGTGTTGTTATAATTCACCTTCATCAGAATACATTGTAACTGCACTGAGGTAAACTTTATGTCGAAGGGCATGTTGTTTTTGATCAAACTTTCTTGTGGTAGTGGAGTGGTTATTGTGGGTACTTGTGTTTAAAGCTCAATTTCTGTGCTAGTTTTTAAGAGCTTGCTGTTACTGCAAGAAATAGGTGTCTTGACACAATAAAGTAGAGATGTTTCCTACCAAAGTTCTTACAATAAACTTTTGGCATAATACACAAAGTTAATTCGATTTTGATTGGAAAATCACTGTATTTTATTACATGTTGGGCTGTTGGTAGCATAATTAATGATGCTGCTGATTTCAATGTATGAAATTTTATAAAATGTCATGCAATTTTTTGCAGACTATAGATATCAGTAATACCATCAGCAACATATTCTCAGTCGTCACCAACAATACAAAGTCAATTTTGACTTTGTCCAAAATTGGTTATAATGAAAGAGCTACCTACAATTGCACCATAATCAACATGTATACATCGGCTTATGTAAGTTTATTCTAGTTATAGTGTGCATCTGAAAAATAGTTAGTTTAACTGCTATATCGATTATTTATAAAATGATTTTAATTGAATTCATTCCATCCGTCTTGTTTTGCATAAGTTACGTATTGGTAGTTATCAGTAATCATATCCGTAAAAGTTATAACTTTCTACTTTATTGCGTAGGAACAATGATATTGGTAGGACTTTGCAATGATATAGGTATAGGTAGAACTTTACGACTGAAATTGAAGTGAAGACCAAAAAAAGGATTGCTGACTTTCCAGCCAAATTCAGGTCAAGCACCAAAAAAAAAAAAACCCTTTAACTCTTCGACTGATGCATTTGGGTGAAAAGTTTATGTATAATTTATATAGTTTCTCCAGCTGAATTCAGGATAAAGACCAAAAAAATAGAAAAAATTTAAAAGGTGTCCGGTGAAATGTCATCTGTGCTGTTTGTGAAAGGTTCCAGGATTCCCAAAGGTGGTGGGAAGCAAAGATGAATTTTACTGGTGATATGATCAAATATTTAGGGTGTAGACAGACTACTCGACAACTAATCACATGCAAATTGACTGTGAACCATTTAACCGCCAACCTAAACCCCAGTGTTGGCAGTCACTTTGTGGCGATCAGTTGACTTGGTTCGAGGGTGGGATAGGTTATGAAACAATATCCGTTTTTCTAAATAAACTAATAAGGTTTGTTATGTTTTAGGGATAGCCACAACTATTTAGATTCTGTAGAACCCATCGTTGCAGCACAAATAATGGCTTAATTTGTTGTTCTTTTGGCTGTTTTTTTTTTAGTTTTAAGCTAATAAAATGAAAAACTGAAACCAAGAGCCTACTAGGCTTTATGACCCTGAAAATGCTGTTATTGGGTTGCCTTCTAAGTAGAATTTTACCGTGCTCATAACTAATAAGTTTGTTTTTTTTTCTGTGCAAGCTTTACCACTGGTTGTATGACAGTATTTATTTTAAATCAATGATACCGTGTTTATAACTGTTCATCTCAAGTAGTTATTACTTAATTGGTGAAATTGTGTTTTGTTTCATCGCCAAACCAAGATACTGCAAACCAAACAATCTTGTTAACTACATATCCCCACTGGAATTGCCGAATAATATCAGAGTTTGTTTTAACAGGTTGTGTTAACGTACAGTAGCTTTAGGTTAGGATGACGATATCTTTGTTCGCAGTAGTGACGTTATTCCTGTTAATCCTTTCTTTCAGGCCACATTTCTTCTCCGAGTCCACGGCAGATTTGCAGCCTTGTGGCCATTTCTGGGTATTGTGTGTGAGATCCTTACTGTAGCCATCATTATTTTGGTTGTAAGAAGAGAATCACCTTCGGGCGGCAAATGTAAGTTCGACTGCAGTATGCATGCATGTTTGATGTGACTAGCTACTATCTTTATTAAAAATTCCAGCTATTTTATACCCAGCCATGGTGTTCATCATAAGTCATTTTATATCTCCGTACTGCAAGAACTGCTTGTAGAAAATAGGTCTAAGTTTAGGAATTTTAGCAACTTATGTTGAACATTAATAGTTTGCTGTTATGTCACACGGGATTAAAACTTACACAAGCTTCAAAATAAGTCATGTTTCGTTTGTGTACGACTTTAAATTGTCTCAATTTTCAGCCAATTTTTTAGCGTCTGATAATAGTTTTAAATTTGGCATTGAATGACTGAAAATGATTTTAGGCATACTATTAATTTATGTTTCGATCTGTGCAATGCTAAAATGTGTCTCAGATTTCTACTTTCCAAGGAAGATAAAGCTTCATTTTAAACAAAATTGCGCGAGCGCGGCCGGCTTCTGAGGCGTGACCGCGGTCGCTCAACCCCCGAGGAAAAGCATCAGGCTCGCTTTTCGAATAAGATAACGATTTTACAAAGTGTCTGATCTGTTCAAATTTGACATTAAAACTAGAACTGAGCAGATTATTTCTATCACACACTTATTGCTTTCAAAAATACAACGAACATTTCCGCAATACATAACCTAATAGTTGCAGCAATATTCGATATTATGTAGGTTAAGAAGAAGTGTAGTCATTGCATCTCACTGTGAATCGGAATATCGGTTGAATTTTATGTATCAAGAGTTTTGCCAGCTTTACCAATGAGTGGTTGAGTGGATTGAGCGTCTGCTACTGAAACGGTAGAATCGAGTTCGATTCCCGAGTGGGTCAAACCAAGACGTATAAAAATAATAGTCAGATCAATAATTTAAATGCGTCCCTTTCAAATTTTGTTTCACTAACTTAAGTCGCTTTGTGGTTATTCGAGTTTAAAATTTAAATCTCTCGAAGTTATCAAAAATAATCGAGTAACGTTGTTCAAAAAGTTTGCATAACAGTTAACAAATACAATGTCAAATCTCAGCACTTTTTACTAATTCTTAAACAGTTTTTCAGTCCATTTGAAATAACATAAAGCGGTCTTTAAAACTCCAGCGAATCAAAAGCAAATTTTGTTACATCAACCAAAAACTAACAGCCTTGTATGATTCTGAAAACGCTCTTTCTCATCGAAATTCAACATATAATATTGATATACCGGTTGTTTCGAAATTAAAGCCCCCCTCTTCAACAGCATAAACTAAAATAAAAAAAATGCTAAAATTATGCAAATTTAAATCAAGCATTTATTTAAGTTTTTCACTGAATCGTTCTTGCTTTTACCACATATCCTTCATTCTCGAGTGATCTAATTTGACGAGTTGCAAAAAAAGGCTGAAAATCAAAATTTATTTTCCCTAGTTAATGCTTCACTCAGAAGTTGTCACAGGTCGATGAGAATAACTTGGTAAACTACCGCAATTTTCTATGCGCCCTTTAATTAACGCGATTTTTTGAGATGACTGCCCAGCTTGCTTTTGTGAAGATTTAACTTAGAAGTGAGAGGTGCTGAGAATGCTCCGGCATTTCAAGCTTTTATTGTTTATTGATCCATCTAATTTTCTTTGAATTATTAGCTTTGTGGGTTTATCTAACTCAGCTACTCGACATGGAAATGATAAAAATCTGAAATCAAAAATAGCGTAATAGAAACTTACGTTAATGAACTTCAAACTAATTCAATGAAGAAAACTTCATAAACTTTCTATGTAAGCGGTAGAGGGAGGGACCCCAATTTTGAAACACGCTCTATTGAAACACCCTGATTTTGAAACACTAATTTAATGAAGAAAACTTCATAAATTTTTATGTAAGCGGTAGAGGAAGGGACCCCAATTTTGAAACACCTTGTATGATTATTAATTCCATCATTTTGCACTAAAACTTCCTTTCTTAAAGTCTTCAAAAACCTTGAGCCATAAGAAAAAGTACGCTTTCTCAACGTCACAGTTTCGTGAAAAAAACTCGGCCACATAACTTAAATTTATCAAAGCCATTAAGCTCAACTAGAGTATGACATCGCAAGCGATATCTGTGTTTGAAAAAAACTTTTTTTCCTGTTCTCGATCACAAATTTTTTGTTTCTAATTATGTCTTTGATGCTGTTTTGTGTATTTAGTTTATGATGCTGTTTAGTTGTTAAGTTTACTTTACTTTTTAATATTTACTCATTTCGAAAATTCGATCCATTTAGGTCTAACGGTTCAAAAGTTCAGAAACTTGGTGCCCCGTTCGATGGGGCCCTCATTTTGGTACCCCAAAATTTTGTTAAATTTTATCTCTTTATATTGCCCTATACTGAAACTTTCATACGTGTCTAGCATGAGTAGTTAAAAAGTTTAAATTTTGGCGGCTCTGGTTTGGGGGAACCCTCCCATTTTGGTACCCCAAACTTTGGTCTAATTTTATCTTTTTATATTTGCTAACCTCAAACGCTTCATGTTTCCAGCTTAAAAGGTTAAAAAGTTTGAATTTTGGAAGGCCTCGTTTGGGGGAAAAATTCCCCAGTTTTGAACCCCCAATTTTGGTTAGGTTTAGTCTATTTGTAATATCTACCCATTCCAAAAATTCGATACATCTGCCTCTAGCGGCTTAAAAGTTCAAAATTTAAGCGGCCTCGTTTCAGGGAAACCCCCTCTCTAAAAACCCCAAATTTTATCTCTTCTCATATTTGCTTACACTGAAAATTTTGGTGCATCTAGTATGAGTGGTTAAAAAGTGCCAATTTCGACAGCCCCGTTTTAGGGCGAAAGCCTAATTTTAGGACCCCAAAATTTTTTCAAATTTTATCTTTCCCTTATATTTACTTTCAACAATTCATGCATCTAGCTTTAAAGATTAAAAAGTTTGAATTTTGGAGGGCCCGTTTGGGGGAAAACCTCATTGTAGAACCCCTAATTTTTGTTAGGTTTAGTTTGTTTTTAATATCTACCCACTCCGAAAATTTGATCCATCTACTTTTAGCGGATTAAAACTTAAAAATTTTGGAGGTCTCGATTGAGGGGGGTCCCCCAACCTGGCACCCCCGATTTCATTCCCGCACTAGTCCTCCCTAATATCTTCAACCGCTCAAACTTTAAATTCAGTGCGTTTAGCGGTTTAAAAGTACATAGCCGTAGAAGAAAAAGAAAAATAGTATTCAGGTTGGAGCAAACGAACATAACCAAAAGAAAGGCGGTTGATTGTGTGCTCAAAAATCACAAATATTTTTCTATCAAAATCGGTATTTGCCGAGATATATCGGTTCAAAATCGTGCTCTTTTTGCCCATTTTCGGCCTGTAACATTTGGTCACGTGACCGGGTGTCCCCAAACTCGGTTTGCACAAACCATTTATAAGCACCCACTTGATGTACCAATTTTAGTTTTACATGCCAAGTGCTTTTTGAGTTATAGATGAATTAATAATAATAAATTTTCAAGCCAAAAATTGCCATTTTTTTGTGTCAATTCACGATCACGTGACATAGGATCCCCAAAACTGGCACGCATGGCGCTTTCATTAATTCTTATGTTGAGTCCAAATTTCAACTTTCTAGGTTTAACCGTTTGCTAGTTATGAGCAAATCAATCCTCATATGCCAAACTTCGCGAACAAAAACAAAGGTACTACGCGTTCACGCGAAGTCCCAATTAGTTTTCACAGCTTTGCTTCGTGACATTCAGCATTAACAGGGACAGTGTGAAGCTTTCGCCGTGTGTGGTTGACAGGTGAGAAGGTGGCAGCTTAACTAAAAACCGAAAGACCCCTTAACTGTCTTTTGGCCTAGGCAACTTGGTCAATAAAGATGTGATTATAATTGCTGCAAATATTACAGTAGCCTTATACTATTCAAGCCAACTGGCTAAATTTTGTTGTATTTAGTACTTGGCAGGGACCAATTATTAAAAGGCCCGATTCAATAAAATCGATTGTGTTAATCTCGCAATATACGAAAGCTTTTTGATTACGTATTGACTATTGACCGCTTTGGCGCATGGCATTCTTGCCTTTTGTTTTAAGATTGCTTTGCCCACCCTCGCACAGATATTGTAGCTTGCAGTGTGTATTATTTGTATTGAAAGCTAAATCTTGCAATCAATTTTTCTATTAAGAAAGATAGAATCTGTAGAACACTTGTAATTGTAGATTTTATGAGAACTGGAGATTAAAAATTTAAATATTGCTTTGCTCCAAAACTGGAAAGGCATTTTTATTTTGTTAGATAATGATTTTAAGTATTTCTTCATATAATCTACGTAATTAGTCAGCTATACGTAATTTATGTTGCCGTAATGCTTCTATTTCCTTTACAGATGTTTATGTATTATTGTTTATAATATCCTAAGTAGGGCTTAATTGTTTTAAGCCGAAAACATTCGGTATATTTTGCTTTTAATAAAAATGTTAAATCCAACAAAGTTGCTGCTTATTGCTTTAATATGGTTCTGCAAATCCACCTCTTTGCCTAAATTAAAAATTAAAATGTAATTTGTTAATTACCGCTTCTATAGTTAAAAGACTGTTTAACGTTAATATTCTTTCGATTATAGTGGAACGCTGGTGGTATCATGCTTGTTAACTAGCGTCTGTTTTTCTAATGAGCTGTGTATGCTTAACTGCAGACTAACTTGTTTACCAGCTGTGACAAACTCTCGTTAACTTCGCCAAAAAAGCCCTGATCTCTAAAAAATTATGAATTTTTAAGTTTTTATGTTTTGTTCTGAACGAGCCAAAACAGCCGGAACGAAATGAAAAAAGAAATGATTGTAATTGGTTGTTAACGGTCTTGCGCACAAGAGCATTTTCACTTGCGCACCTAACTGCAGATACAGTGTTCAATATACCCGTCTGATTGATCCAGTTATCAACAACGCATTACGCGCCATGTTCGCTTGCCTGCGTCTTACACCAACGCTTCACAGGAGACAAGCAACACTCTCATTAGCCCGCCGAGCCAAGACACTCACTCCACAGCAAGATCCCCGTCCTCAAACAACGGCATACTTGGAGCTTGAAATCACGACACCTCTTCGTGCTTGCCGCTAAAGATTTAATGTCAAACCTTGAGCTTGTAGAGATCGAGGTAACAGACGGAGCTGAACATTCCTGGAATACTGAACGGGGCAGCCGCAACACCAGACCGCAACACCACTGTCCGCTTTACTCTCCATCTTAGGGTACAGATGGATGAAGATAGAGATACAGGTCCGACTGGGTGAAGATGCAACCAAGTGGCTGCAAGAAACCTGCCCGGACATATTTGACGAGAAGCTCAAACGAAGGAATATATTTCTTGCTGGTCGGTTCTGGTGTAATTCGCATGTAGCGTCACGCTCCAACTGCTCCATTAAGCAACAAACCACAAACGAAACGGAAATCAAATTGCTAGCGTTAAAGTCAAGCGAGTCAGAAACTCTGAAGTGTTCATGGTTTGTTCATCCGAATCGGTCAACCTCATTGGGGTAGTTTTTTTAAACAACGACAAAACATCCCTTGCATCTTGACCACCTGAAAAAGTATTACAAACTATCTAGTAGTGTACCCAGTGGGTTGTAAGTTTGTGCTGTCTTCACAAGCTCTGGGAGTTGTTAACCGTTTTTTATTCTGCATTACAGCTGGTTCAGGAGGTCGAGGTCACGGATCAACGTCATCAGGTAGTTCACGTGAAGATGATGACCTCAAAGTTCGATTTCGAAAGGCGGGACCTTCGCGTCAGTACTAAGTTTAAATCTTCCTTGTTATAGTCAAATTTTTGAAGTAATGAAATAGCCACTGTCTACTAATGTAAAGTTGTATGTTTCCAATGTAACATTGTTGGCAAATGCGCGACTTTTTTTCTTTTTTAATATAAATTATTATGTAATGATATTGTATAATACAGCTGTATATAGTTTTTTACCGTTTTTCATATATTTACTTTCAAAATCAAATGTATTGTTTGTATATTGTTTCGCGTGACTAATGATTATTAATCAATTTTCGGAGCTAATGTCGAACCAGTCCTATCTTGGTTAAAAGGCAAAATTATGTTTATATTTTGTGTGCTTGAAAGTTTTGCATTCAACTAAGATAAATTTTGGTCGTTGCTGTGTTTTTCACGATACACTAGTTTTTTCACTCATGCGGAAGTTCGACTTTGTGCGATTGCATAATTGCACGTCTTCTTCATGTTCAATATGGACACTAATCTTAAAAGGGCGTTCGAGTCAAGTTTTGCACTTTTGTTCAAAATGTTGGGATGAACCTAAAATGGTTTCTCACCAAGTTTGAAGTATCTGCATTCTACGTCTTGCCGTTTTCAAGATATTACTCTTCAAAATTAACAATTTTCTTCTTACTTCAGTGTTACCATTTTGTCGGTATTGTGACAGAAAATTAGTTTTTGGGAAGCCTGCTTACATTATTAAAAAGCAGCTAATTTGATAGTTCTGAACCTTTACTTTGTTATGACTATAATTCTGCCGAACCTTTACTTTGTTATGACTATAACCCTGCCGCAAAACATTTATTAAGAATCAGGAATATGTAGTAAGTTTTTGAAATTTTGTTTAAGTGGCAACCCTGGCAAAATGTCTGAGAGGAAAAACCTTCTGAAGAGGAAATCTAAGCTGTTATATCTTAAGTACGGAAGGTCGTAGAAAGCTCAAATTTGGTGAAGTTAGTCTTCAGTACTGTCAAAATTTTTTGAGAGAAAACCGAGCAAAAAAATTTCCAACCTAAATGCCCTTTCAAGTAGCATCGATTTTTTGCAAGAGTGGCATTTCACCTGTGCACAAAGCGTAAATTTTTGATATGGGCTTTAATCTTACATTTTTTGAAGCAATTAAACTACTGCGACCAGTTAATTTGTACGACTTATGCTCTAAACTTTTGTCACGTATTGTAGACGGGCGTGCAAGGTTGGTAAGGTACTTTATGTCCTTTTCTTGGAACAGTGCATAATGTTAGCTACATTGCAATTGTAATAGTCGGTGTCGAATTGAAAACAGCATTGTGTTTTATCCCTTAACGATTTAAAACTAATTTGTTATGTTCCACAGAGCTTTAAATTGTTATTATGAAGGATTTGGGGGTGGTTTTTAATAAGATAAACTTTTCCCCAAACCATACGTTATTTTCTCTTTTCAATGGTTAGAATTTTATGCAGTATGAAGTGCCATTCATGATGTAACGTTGTTCTGACCTCTTTCATATATGACGTAATGATAGTTTTCGGTCCTCTTCGTTTCCCATCAAACAAACTGAATAATTAGAATAGCTAGATGTTTTTTTATGATTCCTTAATTTGTGGCCCTATCATTTTCCAATTATCAATTTCCTATCACTTCAAATTATCAAATTGCTGTTTGTGTTCATTTAGAAAGCTTTTCAAGGCTATGCTGCCTTACAGAACGAGTGTTTAACTGAAGATAGACCAGTTTATTTTGCAATTGCATGCTTATTTGCTCGTTGCTCAGTATGAAAATCAATAGCACAATATTCAACATTTGCAGTTCTCTTATTTTTCTTGTTCATGGCAAATTCACATCTCAATAATCATATATAGCATATCTTGATATCGATTCTGCACGGCCGTTTAGCTCTACTAAATTGCAGCAGGTTGAAATTGAAATTCGAACCTGAAATCGATTGACATAGTAGAACATGAATGATTTAATTTTTAAACTTTTGTCTAGTTTTTATTTTAGACCAGGTTGTAGATGAACTGGCATCTTTTAGGATCATAAATGAACTGGCATCTTTTAGAGCCATATGCACCAACGTAGATTAACTTGAATCTGCAGATCAACTAAACTTTAGGGGAAATGTTCGGACAAATGGCTGGGCAAATTTCGAAAATAATGATGCGTTTCAAGGATAACTTCTTTGAACTTGCGAATTCCGTTTATTTTAATGTGATTAATTCATTGATATACAAGATGGAAAACTAATGATCCCTGGATCAGAGTTAATCTTCGTTGGTGCATACGACCCTTGGTTAATTATCGTTTTTTACTCAAGATGTTACCGAAGCCAGGGGTGGGCAAAATGCATCCTTTGCCAAGTGATGAAATTTCGATTGCTTATTGCTGCATTCAAAATTTGTTGCCGATTAAATTGCGCTGGTTAATCGCGCAATTTTAAAACCCAGAGTTAAATTCGTTTCAGTTTTATCTTAATTTAGCAAATTTCAGCCTTCGTCGCGAATAATTTATGCCTTTCCTACCTAAAATCTCAAAAATGCGGAATTTTGTGTTGTGTTGTGCCCACCTCTGCCGAAAACCAACCAAATTTAAAACTTTAGATATATATAACGAAAATCCGTTTTCTCAAGATTGATAAGGCTGTGCCTCAGAGATTAGATAAAGTATCCAACTGTCCATGGTTTGTCAAATTTGCAAGTGGTGGACTGGTGGTCTCCCAATACATGGTTAGTTGGTTACGTTATAGCACCAGCATTAACTTCGACAACGCCGATCATTTCATATACTGAATTTACATAAGTTGTTCCACTTCAAATGTTGAAATTTTTGTTAGGTACCTCATTTTGTGTATAATGTATGTTTGTAGCAACTACGTAGAGTATGCTAGGGTACCACTATGTATAAAAATCTTGGGTGCTAACTTGTTTAATACGCCACTGTTTTGGTTAATCAATTTGCTATTGTTTTTAATTTGTGATTATCTTAATTAACCTTTTGTTTAGTTAATAATTTTTATTTTTAATTGTAACTTAGCTGTAAATAATGTTGCCATTTCATATATTTTCTTACTCATTTGTAGATAATCATGCCAATTTGTAGTATAGTCGGTGCTCACTCTCATTTAAAGGGATCAGTGTTTTATGAATTGATTTCAGAATTTTTCTTTTGCAGTCCTTCCTAAAAATGTGACAAAGTTTCAGAAATTAATCCAGTCAAGTTCCCACCTTTGTCTAATATGTGGTTTTGAATTCCTAAACTTGGGCAAGTTGATTTCGGCAAAAAAAACAAACTAATTTTACCTAAAAAATTTTGATTAAAACCGTTATACAGTATTACTGTTATTGTCACTCTTCAAAAATGGCGGGCCCGACAGGGGTGCAGTGAGCTTATGGTATGGGCTAGCCTTCTTTCATTTCGACACCAAAGCTCTTTCTGGATCATTTTGGTGATCATCACCGCAGTAATTGCTTCCGAGATATATTTACTTTTGGATTACGGTACTGCAGTTGTACTTAGCTCTTAATTTTCATTGAGCCCCCTTTCCACAAGACCGATAATTGCATGCGAATTTTCATCTTACCTTGTCCAGATGAAACGTATAAACTGAAACTAGTTCTGTACTGGAGTAGTCGATGTGCGACCTTCAGGGCAAAAAAATGAACTTATAAGGTTAACCTTTTCGGTAGTGTGCTTACTTTTTCCAATTGCTTTTTCTTACATCTATCTTGCTGGGAGATACTTTGGATATTTTCTGAAAAAAATCCCGAGCTGATTTATTGGTCTCGTGGCAATTGGCAACCTTCATCTTTGTAGCTGATCGTCAAATCGTGAAATTATTATGTGAACATCTTGCGTTGTTGTGCAGCACATTTTAACTAATAAAACGTCGGAAAGTTGTTTTCAAGTAGAGCATGTGAAACATTTTTAGTACTAGCTTAAAAATGTCTCTTTGAGTAGATAGAGCGTCTGCTGCCAAAACGATCGACTCTAGTTCGATTCCCGGTCGGGTCAAACCAAATACTCCAAAAATTACTGCAGTATTCACCAGTGCTGTAGGTCTCGAGACCGATTTTTTGTGGTTTTGATCTCGGCTCTTTCGAACCATCGTGGTTTCGGTCTCGTAGCTTAAAATTGGTCTCAGGTAATTTTTGCAAGTAAAATAAAATAGTTTCGTGAGAGGCTGACGTCACGTTTAGATTATAGGTAAGACAACTAGATTTTGCACCAAGAGATTAAAAGTGTCGCGTTTAGGCATGAGAAAAGAAGTCGTTTACACAGAGCGGTTTTGATGACGAGGACCGAAACCAAAGTCCAGACGAAATTGAGTTTTTGCTCAATTGGAGCACTACAGCTGTTTTCGCGACTTACAGTACCTTAATCCCACACAATACACGTCTTGGCAGAATGGACATTTCCCCGAAAACCTATTTTCCAGACTTGACAATTTTCAGAATGTACATTTCCCCGAAAACCTATTTTCGAGAACTGACTCTTGTCAAAATGTACGTTTGATGTTAGCAATTATTATACAAGAAGACGAAATAAAACTCTTGTTCAGTAAGCCGGGTAAATATATGTGTTATATTAGGTTTAATTCTACCGCCGCGTACTTTACATTTCGGCATAGTTCTTCGCGCACCCAACTGGAAAAAAACTTGCCAATATTATTGGATCTAGTTCATAGTAATACGTTAGGCTTATTCAGGGTGTGACCAAAGTCCGTAACTCCGTACAAGTTATGCGAATCATTCGTTACATTGTTAAGGAGACAAAAGTGGTTCCAAAATTTGCCGTTTTTCCTATCTTTTATAATGGAAAGCGGTCGAAAATTGTTACAAAAAATGGCATAACTTTACTCACAGATGATATTTTTTCAAAATTTAAATTGCATTATGAACTTGACGCAATTCTGCATGAAATTAACGTAATTTGATTTTTATGGCAAAAACATTGATACCTTAATTTTGAAATTACTTCAGTAAGAAATGCAAAATTTTGCCGATTTTTGTTTTTAACGCTGAAGTATGCTATTCAAATGGTTGATTCTTTGCTCATGTATCTTGTAAAAATATTCTCTATTAAATATACTTTCTTAGAAAATTGATTGCGGTAGGCTTTTTGAGTTTGATGTAAGAGTCTTTAGCTTCAAGTTGGTTCCATTTTTTGGGGGGGAGAAATACGCTATGCAAAATTGCAAATACGCAACTTAAATTTTACTCGTTCTCTTTTCTGACACCTTTTTTAATCTGCTTTAAAAAAATATATAAAAAAAGTTATTGAAGAGCTAAAACCGAAATCTAGTTAAATGTATGAAAGAGCTAAAACCATTTACAAGTTTTTGTGTTTAGCTTAGCACAATTTAAGACATACGCACAGTCCCAGCGTAACTTTTTAATTATATTTTGGTTTTTCATACGACCTATTGCTGTAAATTTTAAAACTATCAAAATTCATTTGACTCGCTGAATTGCGTCCAAGCGTGTGACGAGTTTGTGGGACCTACATTTGCGTTTATGCGCCTGCGGAAAACATAATTCCTTTCGACGAGTTATTAGATTAAATTTGATCGGGCCGAGATTTGAACCTCGTCCTGTGACGTATCCTTTCCAAGATGCAAGCGTTATCGCTCGATCATTTAATTGAGATATTGTGCTATTTCCGGGTCCCTATAAAATTCAACCTTCAAACCCATTTGTACCCGCTAAAACCTCTGCGTAGCAAGTCTGAGACCTGGCTTTTGATTGAAGAACAAAGTTTTCCGTAAACCCGCTCAAGCGATGTGTGCAGCGTGTTAGCTTATTTAGTAAATAAAAACAAACCATGGTCTAGTAGAGCGTGGGTTCTGCGAAGGTTTCATTATACTAACGGTATTAGGCTGAAGCGAGTAACGAGTTTGCGGAGCCCATTTCTGCGTCATTGTGCCCGGGCAACACAGCTCCTTTCAAAGAAACGTCACAGCGGTTGAGAGCCGTTGGCAACACTGTGTTCGATTGGAACAGCCAAAGATTTGGAACCTTAAACCTCCCGCTCTAGAAACGAAAGCGTTACCGTTCGACCAACAGGCTAGTACACCGGTAGTTCGATTTTATGCCTAGTCGAATCAAAGCTTTTTCGCCACTCGATCCTGCAAGTCAGCGAAACAAAACAATTTGGAGTCTCGGCTTTCGTGACAGGCAACAAATAGACTCGAAAACATCAATTACGCTTCTCACATGTAGAGTACACTTTTTTACAAGCAAAATGTACGCGCTTGTTTTGTAGCAAAAACAATGCATACGGTTAATAAAAATAATTTTCATCGTATTTATTTATTACAAAACTATAATATCAAAATAAATACATCACAAAACAATTTATACAAAAGCCTCTATTCACAAACGCAGGCGCGCAGCCAGAAAACTGTAATGGGGAGGAGGTGGCTGTTTCAGGGGTCTGGGGGCGTAGCCCTCAGCGCTCGAAAATTTTGAACTAAATTTTAGGTCTATTTTGATAAAAATTAATATAACGAAAAAAGTTGCGGACATCCGGATTTTAGCAGTTTAAATTGCGGTCTTGCGGTTGCGGACTATTTTTAATTTTAGTCCGCAATTTCGCAAGTTTTATACAAATATTGAATTCCTTTCTATTTTCGTAAAATATTCATGTTTTTACCCATTCAACCATGAGAAATCAGTTAAATTTTTTCGAGTTCAAGTTCGGCAAAGATATCAAGTTTTTCGAGTTGGCTGACATAAATACTAAGTCTGCTTTTCGACTTAATCGCTTTCTTTTTGTTGACATGCTGTTTGGTAACGTGGGAAACGAATACATGCCACGTTCTCATCTTTTATGCAAAGTGTTGCTTAATTTTTTAGAACATTTTAGAACCCTCTTTTGTGCTTGTTTTAAGAATCTTCTAGAACTGTCTTTGTGGTATTTTTAACTGTATTGTCTTTAGACCTTTAATCTCATAATCTTTAAGTCTGCAACTAGTGCTCAAATTAGATAATCTTCGACAGCACGAGTGATACACCACTGTAATTCCGGCGGAATAATGCGTCTTAAGTCACGCGATCGACGTCGCGCTGTAACAAAAAAAAAAAAAACGCGATTAAAGCTACAGCTTTTGGCGACCCACAACTACAGATTTAAACCTCATTGAAAATCAATTTGTTAATCTTAATTACAATCTGCCACTAAACTTGACTACATAGTCTGTAACGGAAATTTATTGCTCTACTCAAAAATGGGGCGCATTTTGTCAATATCGTGGGGGAATGGGGCTCAAAATTAGGTTTGTCGACACCCAGTTTGGCGGTTTTATAAAGTTTTTTCTAAGTTCTAGATACTCAATTATTCGTCATGTTTCAAACTTATTCCGATGATATTAACATTACAGTGCCACCTTTTTCATTACATATTTTGTAACGGAAATTCAACGCTCTACTGGAAAATGGGGCGCATTTTGTCAATATCGTGGGGGAATGGGGCTCAAAATTACGTTTGTCGACACCCAGTTTGGCGGCTTTTTTGAATTTTTTCTAAGTTCCTAATACTCCACATTTTGTCATGATTCAAACTTATTCCGATGATGTTAACATTACAGTGCCACCTATTTCATTACATATTTTGTAACGGAAATTCAACGCTCTACTCGAAAATGGGGCGCATTTTGTCAATATCGTGGGGGAATGGGGCTCAAAATTACGTTTGTCGACACCCAGTTTGGCGGCTGTATGAAGTTTTTTCTAAGTTCTCAATACTCCATTATTCGTCATGTTTCAAACTTATTCCGATGATATTAACATTACAGTGCCACCTATTTGACCACACTATCTGTAACGGAAATTCAACGCTCTACTCGAAAATGGGGCGCATTTTGTCAATATCGTGGGGGAATGGGGCTCAAATATACATTTGTCGACACCCGCTTTGGCGGTATTGTCAAGTTTTTTCTAAGTTCCTAATACTCCACATTTTGTCATGTTTCAAACTTATTCCGATGATATTAACATTACAGTGCCACCTATTTGACCACACTATCTGTAACGGAAATTCAACGCTCTACTGGAAAATGGGGCGCATTTTGTCAATATCGTGGGGGAATGGGGCTCAAAATTACATTTGTCGACACCCAGTTTGGCGGCTTTTTCGAATTTTTTCTAAGTTCCTAATACTCCACATTTTGTCATGATTCAAACTTATTCCGATGATATTAACATTACAGTGCCACCTATTTCATTACATATTTTGTAACGGAAATTCAACGCTCTACTCGAAAATGGGGCGCATTTTGTCAATATCGTGGGGGAATGGGGCTCAAAATTACGTTTGTCGACACCCAGTTTGGCGGCTGTATGAAGTTTTTTCTAAGTTCTCAATACTCCATTATTCGTCATGTTTCAAACTTATTCCGATGATATTAACATTACAGTGCCACCTATTTGACCACACTATCTGTAACGGAAATTCAACGCTCTACTGGAAAATGGGGCGCATTTTGTCAATATCGTGGGGGAATGGGGCTCAAAATTACATTTGTCGACACCCGCTTTGGCGGTATTGTCAAGTTTTTTCTAAGTTCCTAATACTCCACATTTTGTCATGTTTCAAACTTATTCCGATGATATTAACATTACAGTGCCACCTATTTGACCACACTATCTGTAACGGAAATTCAACGCTCTACTGGAAAATGGGGCGCATTTTGTCAATATCGTGAGGGAATGGGGCTCAAATATACGTTTGTCGACACCCAGTTTGGCGGCTTTTTCGAATTTTTTCTAAGTTCCTAATACTCCACATTTTGTCATGATTCAAACTTATTCCGATGATATTAACATTACAGTGCCACCTATTTCATTACATATTTTGTAACGGAAATTCAACGCTCTACTCGAAAATGGGGCGCATTTTGTCAATATCGTGGGGGAATGGGGCTCAAAATTACGTTTGTCGACACCCAGTTTGGCGGCTGTATGAAGTTTTTTCTAAGTTCTCAATACTCCATTATTCGTCATGTTTCAAACTTATTCCGATGATATTAACATTACAGTGCCACCTATTTGACCACACTATCTGTAACGGAAATTCAACGCTCTACTCGAAAATGGGGCGCATTTTGTCAATATCGTGGGGGAATGGGGCTCAAAATTACATTTGTCGACACCCGCTTTGGCGGTATTGTCAAGTTTTTTCTAAGTTCCTAATACTCCACATTTTGTCATGTTTCAAACTTATTCCGATGATATTAACATTACAGTGCCACCTATTTGACCACACTATCTGTAACGGAAATTCAACGCTCTACTCGAAAATGGGGCGCATTTTGTCAATATCCTGGGGGAATGGGGCTCAAATATACGTTTGTCGACACCCAGTTTGGCGGCTTTTTCGAATTTTTTCTAAGTTCCTAATACTCCACATTTTGTCATGTTTCAAACTTATTCCGATGATATTAACATTACAGTGCCACCTATTTGACCACACTATCTGTAACGGAAATTCAACGCTCTACTGGAAAATGGGGCGCATTTTGTCAATATCGTGGGGGAATGGGGCTCAAATATACGTTTGTCGACACCCAGTTTGGCGGCTTTTTTGAATTTTTTCTAAGTTCCTAATACTCCACATTTTGTCATGTTTCAAACTTATTCTGATGATATTAACATTACAGTGCCACCTATTTGACCACACTATCTGTAACGGAAATTCAACGCTCTACTCGAAAATGGGGCGCATTTTGTCAATATCGTGGGGGAATGGGGCTCAAATATACGTTTGTCGACACCCAGTTTGGCGGCGTTATAAAGTTTTTTCTAAGTTCCTAATACTCCACATTTTGTCATGTTTCAAACTTATTCCGATGATATTAACATTACAGTGCCACCTATTTGACCACACTATCTGTAACGGAAATTCAACGCTCTACTGGAAAATGGGGCGCATTTTGTCAATATCGTGGGGGAATGGGGCTCAAAATTACGTTTGTCGACACCCAGTTTGGCGGCTTTATGAAGTTTTTTCTAAGTTCTCAATACTCAATTATTGTCATGTTTCAAACTTATTCCGATGATATTAACATTACAGTGCCACCTATTTGACCACACTATCTGTAACGGAAATTCAACGCTCTACTGGAAAATGGGGCGCATTTTGTCAATATCGTGGGGGAATGGGGCTCAAATATACGTTTGTCGACACCCAGTTTGGCGGCTTTATGAAGTTTTTTCTAAGTTCTCAATACTCAATTATTCGTCATGTTTCAAACTTATTCCGATGATATTAACATTACAGTGCCACCTATTTGACCACACTATCTGTAACGGAAATTCAACGCTCTACTGGAAAATGGGGCGCATTTTGTCAATATCGTGGGGGAATGGGGCTCAAAATTACGTTTGTCGACACCCAGTTTGGCGGCTTTTTCGAATTTTTTCTAAGTTCTCAATACTCCACATTTTGTCATGTTTCAAACTTATTCTGATGATATTAACATTACAGTGCCACCTATTTGACCACACTATCTGTAACGGAAATTCAACGCTCTACTGGAAAATGGGGCGCATTTTGTCAATATCGTGGGGGAATGGGGCTCAAAATTACGTTTGTCGACACCCAGTTTGGCGGCTTTTTTGAATTTTTTCTAAGTTCCTAATACTCCACATTTTGTCATGTTTCAAACTTATTCCGATGATATTAACATTACAGTGCCACCTATTTGACCACACTATCTGTAACGGAAATTCAACGCTCTACTCGAAAATGGGGCGCATTTTGTCAATATCGTGGGGGAATGGGGCTCAAAATTACGTTTGTCGACACCCAGTTTTGCGGCTTCATTAAGTTTTTTCTAAGTTCTCAATACTCAATTATTTGTCATGTTTCAAACTTATTCCGATGATATTAACATTACAGTGCCACCTATTTGACCACACTATCTGTAACGGAAATTCAACGCTCTACTGGAAAATGGGGCGCATTATGTCAATATCGTGGGGGAATGGGGCTCAAAATTACATTTGTCGACACCCGCTTTGGCGGTATTGTCAAGTTTTTTCTAAGTTCCTAATACTCCACATTTTGTCATGTTTCAAACTTATTCCGATGATATTAACATTACAGTGCCACCTATTTGACCACACTATCTGTAACGGAAATTCAACGCTCTACTCGAAAATGGGGCGCATTTTGTCAATATCGTGGGGGAATGGGGCTCAAATATACGTTTGTCGACACCCAGTTTGGCGGCTTTTTCGAATTTTTTCTAAGTTCCTAATACTCCACATTTTGTCATGTTTCAAACTTATTCCGATGATATTAACATTACAGTGCCACCTATTTGACCACACTATCTGTAACGGAAATTCAACGCTCTACTGGAAAATGGGGCGCATTTTGTCAATATCGTGGGGGAATGGGGCTCAAATATACGTTTGTCGACACCCAGTTTGGCGGCTTTTTTGAATTTTTTCTAAGTTCCTAATACTCCACATTTTGTCATGTTTCAAACTTATTCTGATGATATTAACATTACAGTGCCACCTATTTGACCACACTATCTGTAACGGAAATTCAACGCTCTACTCGAAAATGGGGCGCATTTTGTCAATATCGTGGGGGAATGGGGCTCAAATATACGTTTGTCGACACCCAGTTTGGCGGCGTTATAAAGTTTTTTCTAAGTTCCTAATACTCCACATTTTGTCATGTTTCAAACTTATTCCGATGATATTAACATTACAGTGCCACCTATTTGACCACACTATCTGTAACGGAAATTCAACGCTCTACTGGAAAATGGGGCGCATTTTGTCAATATCGTGGGGGAATGGGGCTCAAAATTACGTTTGTCGACACCCAGTTTGGCGGCTTTTTTGAATTTTTTCTAAGTTCCTAATACTCCACATTTTGTCATGTTTCAAACTTATTCCGATGATATTAACATTACAGTGCCACCTATTTGACCACACTATCTGTAACGGAAATTCAACGCTCTACTCGAAAATGGGGCGCATTTTGTCAATATCGTGGGGGAATGGGGCTCAAAATTACGTTTGTCGACACCCAGTTTGGCGGCTTCATTAAGTTTTTTCTAAGTTCTCAATACTCAATTATTTGTCATGTTTCAAACTTATTCCGATGATATTAACATTACAGTGCCACCTATTTGACCACACTATCTGTAACGGAAATTCAACGCTCTACTCGAAAATGGGGCGCATTTTGTCAATATCGTGGGGGAATGGGGCTCAAATATACGTTTGTCGACACCCAGTTTGGCGGCTTTATGAAGTTTTTTCTAAGTTCCTAATACTTCACATTTTGTCATGTTTCAAACTTATTCCGATGATATTAACATTACAGTGCCACCTATTTGACCACACTATCTGTAACGGAAATTCAACGCTCTACTGGAAAATGGGGCGCATTTTGTCATTATCGTGGGGGAATGGGGCTCAAGATTACGTTTGTCGACACCCAGTTTTGCGGCTTTATGAAGTTTTTTCTAAGTTCTCAATATTCAATTATTCGTCATGTTTCAAACTTATTCCGATGATATTAACATTACAGTGCCACCTATTTGACCACACTATCTGTAACGGAAATACAACGCTCTACTCGAAAATGGGGCGCATTATGTCAATATCGTGGGGGAATGGGGCTCAAAATTAGGTTTGTCGACACCCAGTTTGGCGGCTTTTTCGAATTTTTTCTAAGTTCTTAATAATCCACATTTTGTCATGTTTCAAACTTATTCCGATGATATTAACATTACATTGCCACCTATTTCATCACATATTCTGTAACGGAAATTCAACGCTCTACTCGAAAATGGGGCGCATTTCGTCAATATCGTGGGGGAATGGGGCTCAAAATTACGTTTGTCGACACCCGCTTTGGCGGTTTTGCCAAGTTTTTTTCTAAGTTCTCAATACTCCACATTTTGTCATGTTTCAAACTTATTCCGATGATATTAACATTACAGTGCCACCTATTTGATCACACTATCTGTAACGGAAATTCAACGCTCTACTGGAAAATGGGGCGCATTTTGTCAATATCGTGAGGGAATGGGGCTCAAAATTACGTTTGTCGACACCCAGTTTGGCGGCGTTATAAAGTTTTTTCTAAGTTCCTAATACTCCACATTTTGTCATGTTTCAAACTTATTCCGATGATATTAACATTACAGTGCCACCTATTTCATCACATATTCTGTAACGGAAATTCAACGCTCTACTGGAAAATGGGGCGCATTTTGTCAATATCGTGGGGGAATGGGGCTCAAATATACGTTTGTCGACACCCAGTTTGGTAGCTTTGGCGAGTTTTTTATTAGTTCTCAATACTCCATTAATCGTCATGTTTCAAACTTATTCCGATGATATTAACATTACAGTGCCACCTATTTGACCACACTATCTGTAACGGAAATACAGTGCTGTTCATAATTCAGGAGCCACCTTGCAAAAACACTCGTTTTTTGGGTTCCAGGTTTAATTTATACTATTTGCTATAATTATATATCTACATGTTATATATTTTGGTGAAGAGTTTGTTGCTGGTAATGTTTTGGCATAATTTTTTTTTTTTTTTGAAAATAATTTTAAAGCCAAACTGCCCCCCATTACGTGACGTCATGCCAAAAAACTCATTTCCTTACTAATAGCAAATATGCATTACAGTATTGGTGTCAAAAGCAATTAAAGGAATAAGGATAGTTTATCGGGTATTGTAACAAGTTTAGGTCATGTCATATTTACTTCATGATTTCATCGCGCGTCACTCATTATGACGTCATAATTTAATTTATGATATTTTCTTGGTTTTATTTAAAGCCTAAAAGCAGCATGACATTTTTTTTGCTAAAATGTCAAGTTGATATCGTACCTGTAATAAAATTAGGAAAGATTACAAAATTGTCAAAATTATTAACACTCTTTTTACAGAATAGTGGCTCTGAAAAGAGCCGTTTGATTTGGCAAGGACTGATTTAGTATTTTGTTGGCCATCCATGGTTTTCGATCACCATTTTGCATCGTCGAGGAAGTGATTCAACAAGTTTGTTGAGTTCTTCGGGTGAAATCACTCGAAACCAAGCAGCAATGACCTGTTCGATAAGCTCTCTTTTCGTCTTTGGTTTATTCTTCCCAATTATGCAACTAACTCGGTACCACAAATTTTCAATCGGGTTTAAATCAGGAGATTGGGCTGGCCAATCCATTCGTTCAATTTTATGGGTCCTGTACCACTGTTGGACTTTTTTAGCACGGTGGCATGGAGCATTATCGTCTTGAAAAATCCAATCATCGTCGGAAAACAAAGAACGTGCACTGGGTAACATTTTATTTTCCAGCACATCAATATACTTTGTCCCGTTCATCATCCCAGACACCACTTTGAGCCTACCAATACCATTTGCAGCCATGCAACCCCATACCATAATTGACTGGGGATGCTTGATGGTCGGTGAAATACAATAAGGCCGGTACTCTTCCTCTGGTTTTCTTCTCACAAAATTATTTCCAGCATGGTTGTTTACAGTAAAAGTCGACTCATCACTGAAAAGAACTTTCCTCCACTTCTCTATTGGCCACTTAACATGAGAGCGTGCCCAATCTAATCGGCGTTTTCTTTGTTTTTCCGTTAAGAGTGGTTTTTTCGAGCTTTACATCCTCGAAGACCATTCTCCAGCAACCTTCTCCTCACTGTTGGAGCAGACAATTCAACGCCACTACTTTCCTTTAACTCTCTGGCCAACTCTTTTGAATTCAGTCTCCTGTTTCCTAAAGAAATCCTGACCAAAGTTCTATCAGACCTCTTTGTTGATTTCCGCTTCCTTCCAGATCGAGGCTGACATTTCGCATCTCCTGTCTCGATCCACCTCTTAACACTCCTTGCACTCCTTTACGAGATGTACCAGTCTTTTTTGCAATAAATCTCTGCGATTTTCCTTCATTGTAAAGATAAATAATCACTCCTCTCTGTTCTGCACTAATCGGTTTGAAGCCCATGATGACTGAAACTGAATAAAAAGGTTGAACATCCAGAAAGTCCTGAAATTGCTCCCATTATGACGTCATAGGGAGCAAATCGTGGTGTGATCATGATGTGACCCAAGATGTGACCTCAGGTCATCAGAATACACAATAATTACAAACATAATTTTTCGATTTCATTTTGCTAATTCGATCATTGCAACCATGTTACCAATATAAAAATGGCCCATCAAAGTGACGTCATGCTTAAGGGGTGCATTTTGGCCCCAAATAATTATTTCAAAAAAAAAATTTTTTTCAGTAAAATTCTCGTAGCAAACCCTTTACAAAAATATATAACTTGCCCATATACAATTAAAGCACATATCATAAATTCGACTTGGAACTTACAAAATGGACAATTTTGCAGGGTGGCTCCTGAATTATGAACAGCACTGTACAACGCTCTACTCGAAAATGGGGCGCATTTTGTCAATATCGTGGGGGAATGGGGCTCAAAATTAGGTTTGTCGACACCCAGTTTGGCGGCTTTATGAAGTTTTTTCTAAGTTCTCAATACTCAATTATTCGTCATGTTGCAAACTTATTCCGATGATATTAACATTACAGTGCCACCTATTTGACCACACTATCTGTAACGGAAATACAACTCTCTACTCGAAAATGGGGCGCATTTTGTCAATATCGTGGGGGAATGGGGCTCAAAATTAGGTTTGTCGACACCCAGTTTGGCGGCTTTTTCGAATTTTTTCTAAGTTCTTAATAATCCACATTTTGTCATGTTTCAAACTTATTCCGATGATATTAACATTACATTGCCACCTATTTCATCACATATTCTGTAACGGAAATTCAACGCTCTACTGGAAAATGGGGCGCATTTCGTCAATATCGTGGGGGAATGGGGCTCAAAATTACGTTTGTCGACACCCAGTTTGGCGGCTTTTTCGAATTTTTTCTAAGTTCCTAATACTCCACATTTTGTCATGTTTCAAACTTATTCCGATGATATTAACATTACAGTGCCACCTATTTGACCACACTATCTGTAACGGAAATTCAACGCTCTACTCGAAAATGGGGCGCATTTTGTCAATATCGTGGGGGAATGGGGCTCAAAATTACGTTTGTCGACACCCAGTTTGGCGGCGTTATAAAGTTTTTTCTAAGTTCCTAATACTCCACATTTTGTCATGTTTCAAACTTATTCCGATGATATTAACATTACAGTGCCACCTATTTCATCACATATTCTGTAACGGAAATTCAACGCTCTACTGGAAAATGGGGCGCATTTTGTCAATATCGTGGGGGAATGGGGCTCAAATATACGTTTGTCGACACCCAGTTTGGTAGCTTTGGCGAGTTTTTTGTTAGTTCTCAATACTCCATTATTCGTCATGTTTCAAACTTATTCCGATGATATTAACATTACAGTGCCACCTATTTGACCACACTATCTGTAACGGAAATTCAACGCTCTACTGGAAAATGGGGCGCATTTTGTCAATATCGTGGGGGAATGGGGCTCAAAATTAGGTTTGTCGACACCCAGTTTGGCGGCTTTATGAAGTTTTTTCTAAGTTCTCAATACTCAATTATTCGTCATGTTTCAAACTTATTCCGATGATATTAACATTACAGTGCCACCTATTTGACCACACTATCTGTAACGGAAATACAACGCTCTACTCGAAAATGGGGCGCATTATGTCAATATCGTGGGGGAATGGGGCTCAAAATTACGTTTGTCGACACCCAGTTTGGCGGCTTTTTCGAATTTTTTCTAAGTTCTTAATAATCCACATTTTGTCATGTTTCAAACTTATTCCGATGATATTAACATTACATTGCCACCTATTTCATCACATATTCTGTAACGGAAATTCAACGCTCTACTCGAAAATGGGGCGCATTTTGTCAATATCGTGGGGGAATGGGGCTCAAAATTACGTTTGTCGACACCCGCTTTGGCGGTTTTGCCAAGTTTTTTTCTAAGTTCTCAATACTCCACATTTTGTCATGTTTCAAACTTATTCCGATGATATTAACATTACAGTGCCACCTATTTGACCACACTATCTGTAACGGAAATTCAACGCTCTACTCGAAAATGGGGCGCATTTTGTCAATATCGTGGGGGAATGGGGCTCAAGATTACGTTTGTCGACACCCAGTTTGGCGGCGTTATAAAGTTTTTTTTAAGTTCCTAATACTCCACATTTTGTCATGTTTCAAACTTATTCCGATGATATTAACATTACAGTGCCACCTATTTCATCACATATTCTGTAACGGAAATTCAACGCTCTACTCGAAAATGGGGCGCATTATGTCAATATCGTGGGGGAATGGGGCTCAAAATTACGTTTGTCGACACCCAGTTTGGTAGCTTTGGCGAGTTTTTTATTAGTTCTCAATACTCCATTAATCGTCATGTTTCAAACTTATTCCGATGATATTAACATTACAGTGCCACCTATTTGACCACACTATCTGTAACGGAAATTCAACGCTCTACTCGAAAATGGGGCGCATTTTGTCAATATCGTGGGGGAATGGGGCTCAAAATTACGTGTGTTGACCCCCTGTTTGATGTTGTGTTCGTTAAAGCTGCGATTCCATGTCACCCAGGAGGTTGCAGCTGCGACAACGTTAGGTTTTTTGTTTTGGCAGGACCTTCACCAAGAGTCCTATTGTACCTGCCGTTTGATTACAGAGACAGCTTTATAATTGCTACATTGTGTTTTTTTCTGTTGGTATAGTGTGGCACAGAGTTGTAAGTCGTGGAGGCTTTTCGTGTCGGTTCGAGTTCCGGCCGGGCTCGGGCCGGGTTCTGGTCTAAAATTGACAAAAATCTTGGGCTTAAATCGGGCTGAGAAATGCTTTTTGTTTTCGGTGCACGAAAATATAATCAGAATAACTTGGCAACGTTGCTAAATTTTTCAGACCTAACTTAACTTTCGGTTCGTTTTTGGGGTATGATTTGGGCTTCAAATTAGTTTTTGGGCCGGGTTCGGGCTTATTTTTTCGGGTTCGGGCCTGAACTAGTCGGCCCGTTTACAACGCTGGTTTGGCATGTGGAATTGATGGTTTGGCGAGTGTCGCAGAAAGAACGTGATAGATGTTGATTGTGAAATGAAGGCTAAGCAGGTTTGAGTTGATGGAGTTTTGACGTCGTCATGCTTGATATCTGAAAAACATAACACAGAGCAGCAAAACATATTCTATACTGGTACAAATTTTGCGATTTAACATTCACCGTGCTGTCTTTTTTTAGGTTTAACTTCACTTTTTTTTTGTAAGAACTAGTGATTTTTGGGTTGAGGCTTTCTGTTCTTAATTTTGTGGCAAGTTTCAGGTTCCTTTGAATGTAATTTGTTTTTACATTTTCAGAGCCTCGATATCAAATTAAGCGAACACATGTTTAAAACTAAGCAGTCGCTAGCTTAAAAGTCCCATTGAACGACCGAGGCATATAAATTACTGAGAACTGTTATTTGGGAATGCATTTGGGGGGTTTGCGGGGGACGGTCCCCTTAAAGTAAGTCAAAATATCCGTTTCTTGAATGTGCACTGATATCAAAAATATAAGCGGCCTAGCTTAATTAAGCTGATTAAAAAATTGAGTTTGGAAGGGTCCATTTGGAGAGTTTCCTGGGGAATGGTATCCCCAAAGTATGGCAAAATATTTGTCTCTTAATTATCTACTGTCATGAAAAAAACTAGTGCTCTAGCTTAAGCTGTTCAAAAAATTAATTTTTTGGCCCCACTGGGGGGTTCTTGGGGGAGTGACCCCTCACACATTTCAGGAGCCAAACATGCGTTTTCAGCTAAACAACTTCTCACAAAAACAACTTCTCACAAATACGCCTCTGGATGTGCATGTCTTAATGGTCACAGCATATTATTCACAGCTTGAAACCATTCAACAAGTATTTTCAAAAGATGTAATTTCTTAATACTGTTTCTTTATAAAAAGTTTTATTTATGACAAAATATATAAGAATATTTCGGTTGGTGCTTAGTTGTATTTTGGTTGCAAAAAAGGTGAATTTGACCGGTGTTTCAACCGGCTTGACCGGCCGGTCGAAGAATCTCGACCCGACCGGTTTCCATCTCTGCTTCACTTACAATATTTAGATGCAATTTTTTTAAACATATTACTTGTAATTATTATTACATTTTATTCACCAAGCTGACGTGGTCAGGAGACAGCAAAGGAACCTTTAGGTCTTCGAGTCAAGCTGCCACTTGCCAACCTGTCTACCACATACGGTGAAGGCTTCGCACTGTCCCTTATATAATTGCTGAACGTCAAGTAAGGAAGTTGTGAATACCAATTTTTATAGTCTTTGGTGTGACCGATCGGGAATTAAACTCGGGTATACTATTGTAGTAGCAGACGTTTTAGCACTGATCGTTATGAATATTAGCATCTTGACGTTACCTTCTTGTTGTTGGCGGTTAGATTTTTTTGTCTTTGAGGGCGGTAATTATCACCTGACAAAGCCGGAAAATCATCTAAGCGATAAATGAATTGGCTTGTTTCGATTAGAGAGGTCATAGCTCCTTCAAATTTTCTCAAGTATTTGGTCAATCCAAGATCGGAAAGATGGATTTTGTCCGACCAAAAACTTCCTTCGTTAGGGATGTCGATACTAACGTAAATGACACCTGAACTTTCAGCAACTTTTTTCCGGATAGCGTTTGCTGCTGAAACAGATGGAGACATTTCTCCTAGCTGAGGCAGCACGTTTGTTAACACAATCTAAAGAAATAATGATTTCATAAAGCAAGGAACATAAAATTAATTGAAGTATAACACTTCAATAATTTAAAAGCTGAAAAAAAATTTTGACGCTCGGTTTTTGGCATTTAAAGTTTTAAACATTTTAAACCTCTGCCCTTTCCGCATATTTCTATGTTAATTTGCTATGAAGACGGTTGGTGGTAAGTTACTAAGGAAAAAATGTATACCTACTTTTGCAGATTGGTATAATTGTTTGCTTTTCTTTATCAAATTTTGAACGTCCAGTTCATGCGTCGCTTTGAAATTTCTTTGTTTGGAAACATCATTAGTTCCAAGTCCTATCACCAAATAGTCAATCTCACCAAACAATGAGAAATTGCTTTCCAGTTCCACTAGGCCGTCATTAATCGTACCACCGGGCAAAGACAAAACGGAGAGCTTAAACGAGCAGTTTGGATCCGATAATACGACCTAAACAGGATAAAGTTTTAACTTGTTTTGTGAATGTAATTGCACTTTAACGATGATCCACTTCATAGACAATATACAGAATGTAAGGGACACAATCAAAGTTGCAACTACATTATTGACAGTCTATAGGAATATTGTTTCGGAATCGACTTTCGTCTTCTATTCCTCGTCAGTACAGCGAGGACTACTGAACATGGGCGCGTAAAGGCAAAATAGCGCATATTACCTAGACCACAATGAAAAATTGACTACAATACATTTTCATATACTGTATTTGAAAATAATGATCTCAATATTGTAAACGAGATATCTACATTACGAATTAATTTTGAACAGTTTGCCATCGACAACTATTTCGCCTAATTTTTAATATCTTCCACTTGGCAAATATTTTAATATTTCTATATAGATTTGATTATTGCATTGTTTTGCCTTTCTGTGTTCTTGTTCACACCCATAGTCCTCGCTATACTGAGGAGGAATAAAAGACGAAAGTCGTTTATACAACTGAATGATAAAAAAACAATAAGTCTTAGTTTATTTAGGACTACCATACGTCCCTCTTTTAAGAGGATTTGTCTCTTTTTTTTTGAAAAAAATAAATCGTCCACCGAGAACACTCAAAAATATTTAAAACGTCCTCTTTTGCATCGTTTAGATTTTTATTCTTGATACTGATTTATTTATTTATTTATTTAAGACCGCAACGCCCAATGGCAATTGTTTATTTTGTTGTTACATCACAAGTGTATGGTTGTGCAGGGTTCGAAATTAACCCTGGCGGGGCAAGTTACTTCCTAACCTTACTCGTTCGGTGGGCAAAAGTTATTTAAAACCGCAAATTACCGCTTTTACTACAATAAAATAAATGCAAATTGGGAAACCTTTTATTTGCTTTATTTTAGCGCAATCACTGCACTTAAGACCTTGTTTAGTTGCTCGCACATCATTAGTCGCAATTAACGCTTCTTAATCGCGCGAAGATTATTCGTTCGATACTTAGATGCACTTTGCAATTATTTTCGTGAAAAATGTTTTGTTCTTTTCCAACGAAAATTTTTCTCACGCATGCCGCGTTAACCGCTTTTTCGGTTATCACAAGTAACCCTGAACTGTAAAAAAGCAAGATTGAAAATTTGAAAAATTTAATAGAAATCTTTTGTTCTATCTTTTATAAAAAGTTCAGCGTTTTCAGCTGGTGCTGTTTCCGAGATACTCGCGTTTGAAAAATAAAATGCAATTTGAAGCAAAAAAAGCAATATGAATTATTGTAACGTAACAATTGAATTGACTACGATCCAAAAGCTAATTTTTGAAAATTAAATGATTAAAAAAAGCAAGGATGGCAATCGCATCGATGACTTTCTGCGACAATTGTATTTGCAAGAAAACTGCGATGCGATTTTGCGATGCAGAGTAAAACAATAGATGTGATTTTTTTGCGACAATTTTAAATTTTAATTCTAACAGTATATACCAACCTGAGGGTTGACCAGGTTTCGGCTGTTGCTATCCCACAGGAGCAAAACAGACGGTCCTGCAGTACCATTTGCAGTTCCCGGCAAATATGAAAGTTGCTTACCACTAACCCCTCGCGGATAGGGGATAACACGTGTCCGAAAACCACATGGTTTGGACGAACGAACAACGTCAGAATACATACTAAGCTAATATATGGCTTTACAATCAATACGTGAAAGCACTGTCTGAAGTCAAATTAATAAAGTTTATTAACATTTTAAATTAACAACAATGCCGCAGTCACCATGATAATAACCAGTACTTAAATTATAGAAGAAATGCGTCAAATCAAATCTTTCATTATACTCGCTGTAATACGCCGCAGCGTATAACGAGTTGGCGGGGCCCATCTCCGCGTCATTGCGCCCTGGTAACACAGCTCCTTTCGAAGAAATTTCGTAGCGGTGGCGAGCCGTAGGCAACACTGTGTTCGCTTTGACCGGTCCGAGATTTGAACTTCTGACCTCCCGTTCCTGAGAGGAACGCGTTAGTGCTCGACCAACTGGCCGGCGGGGAAATGCGGTAATGCGTCTCCATATAAAATTCAGCGTTCTCCCTCACAAAGAAACGTCCTTGCTGATTTGGCACGAAGATCTTTTTGACTGTGTATGAACGTCAAGGCCTACGAAAGGGGGGCATGGGGGGACAATGACCCCGAAGCCCATGGACTTTAGGAGGCCATCATGGGGCCGCTGGCTTCAGGGGGCCCAGCAGAGGGCCCATCGAAATGACACCGAAAAATCAGTATGTAGAAAACCGAAGACCTTTTTTTGTTTTTTGAGATCACATCAAATCCGGACAAAACTGTGGCATTTTCCCGTCTGTTTTGGAGTTCACAAAATCGGAGATGCGTAATATTTGAGCTGACCCCGGGCCCACGTTTGGCTCTCGGCGCCCCTGATGAACGTGAATGTTTTTGTTTTTACGCCCTGAAGAGTGTTCATTCCAGGTTGCGTCCAGTTACGGCTGCAGAAGAGTCTCCTCAATCATTATGTTACAGGTTAAGTTCTGATAACAACTATACCGGTTTTATCTTTGTTAGTAAATATTAGGGAAATGTGTTAATGAATTGTCTTAAAAAAAAAACACTAAACACCGATGCACGTCAAATCAACCATTATGACGTCACTACATCACATATGCTAATCAAAACGTTTATTACACTCGCTGTAATACGCTAAAGAGTGTAACGAGTTGGCGGGGCCCATCTCCGCGTCATTGCGTCCGCGCAAAGCAGCTCATTTCAAAAAATTATCGCAACGGAGTTAAGCCGTTGGCAGCACTGGCGACACATATAGTGCAATAGTTAACCTTTAAAATTATTGTTTTAGTTTTTTTTTTAACAGATTGAAAGTAGTTTGTTTTCACATAATACCGTTGTTCATTCCGCTGAAACACTTAATTCATTTCTAACTTGGCCTTCACTTGCAACCAATTTCTCTCTTACCAACCTCTCCTGTATAAGCTCGCACTAACATCCGAACGAAAATTATCATGTTTTTAGTCTTTCGCTCGTTTTTCGCAATTCTTATGTGTCGTATATCTATAACTTCATCTTCGTACTGAAGCGAAGTCGCAAATGGCTATTAAAAGAGCAGCGTGGAAAAGTTTGCAATTCCACTAAAAAAAGCAAAACTTGGAGATTAGGGCTACTACGCAGTTAACTTTTTGCAAAACTGCAAAAAACGAGTAATTTATTCATTAAGAATTTGTTTTACTAATGGTCACGTGTGTCTAATTACGGGCCGTGCAGTGTAAGAAGCATTGATCTGAAAATCCCGAACTATAGCTTCAAAAAGTGGCTTAAATTTTGCTATAAAAAATGGGCTTTCTCGTTTGCGTCTTCTGTGAATTTTCTTCCTGCAAAATTTCTCACTGGGCAAATGAAATTTCTCACCTGTCTTCAAATATAACTGGGGCGAATAAATTCATCGGAACAGAAATTGAGAAAGTATTAGAAAAAATGCTCTTATGCGGAAACTGAATCTAGTAATTGAAAAGATATTTTTTGATTTGTTCGTGCGAACCAGTCTGCAAGTCAGCATCTGTCCAACCATACCAACGCAAGAGTACGCTAGTTCAAAAAGTGGACCGACGATCTAACTCTGAGATATCGCCGCCGAAAAAGTCTTTAAAAAAGTAAAATTGAGTTTTTCAAGTAAGTGACTGAGTTAATAAAAAATTTAAAGCAATTGCAAAATAATTTCTGTATTTAATATAATTTTGTGCGTGAATGAAAATCTGCGTAGTGATGGATGCGGATAGGCAGTGTTGCTCTTTGTAATAAACTGCAGCAATTACAACTCAAAAAAAATTTTTTTGCATGATTATTTTTTGCCGTAAGGTAGACAGACTATAATATCAAACCAAATCTCTTATTATACTCGCAAATTACGCCGAAGCCGGTAACGAGTTTGAGAGGCCTATCTCTGCGTTATTGCGCCCGGGCACCACTCAGCTCCTTTCGAAGAAATGTCGCAGCCGTGGCGAGCTGTTGGCAGCACTGTGTCCGACTTTACTGGCCCGAGATTTGAACCTCAGATCTCCCGCTCCAGAAACGAACGCGATACCGCTCGACCAACTGGCCGGTGTTTTTTTTCCGATACAACCTTCCGCTCCACAGACGAACGCGTTACTCCTCGACCAAGTGCTGGCCGGTAGCCCCTATTACGAATCCCCAAGAGCATTGCTACGGGGGCGTAAATAAACGCCATTATTAGCATCATTAGAATATTCTTGTTAGATTTTTTGCTTTGATAAATTTTACTTTGATGCATGCACTATTAAGCAGTTAACTTTTTGCAAAACTGGAACAAACAACTCACTCATTAAGAGTTTTTTTCACCAATTCCCACGTGTGTCCAACTACGGGCTGTGCAGTGAAAGAACATTGATCTGAAAATCCCGAACAATAGCTCTAAAAATTGGCGTAAATTTTGCTTTAAAAAGCGGATTTTCTCGTTTGTGTCTTCTGTAACGTTCCTTCCTCGATTTGCTAAACCTTCTTAATTATCTTCTCTGGCGCAAACAAAATTCACAGATGCTAGAGCCATAAAAGTCACAAATGGCTAAGGTAAGAATGGTGTGGGAAAGTTTGCAAATCCACTGAAAAAAAAAAGAAAACTTGAAAATTAGGGCTAAAATTCTACTTTGATGCATGCACTATTAAGCACTTTACTTTTTGCACAACTGGAACAAACAAACATTAAAAGTTGATCTTCCCAGATAAACATAATCTCATTCATTAAGAGTTTCTTTTACCAATTCCCACCTGTGTCTAACTACGTGCCGTGCAGTGAAAAAACATTCCGCTGAAAATCCCAAACAATAGCTCTGAAAATTGGCGAAAACTTTGTCATGAAAAAAATGCGATCTCTCGTTTGTGTCTTTCGTGAATTTTCCTTCCCGATTTGACAAAATAACTTACTGACATCTTCCCAGGTGCAAATAATTTCACAAACGCAAATACCATAAAAAACGCAAATGGCAATAAAGAAAAAAATGTGGAAAAGTTCACAAATCCACATAAAAAAACAACCATGAAAATCAGACCAATATGTAACGCTGACGCTTGCACTATTAAAATGTTGACTTTTTGCCAAATCAGAAAAGAAGCAACTCAATCATTAAAAGCTAATTTAAGAACGTAAATTTGAGCCCCATTCCTCCACGATATTGACAAAATGCGCCCCATTTTCCAGTAGAGCGTTGAATTTCCGTTACAGGTAGTGTGGTCAAATAGGTGGCACTGTAATGTTAATATCATCGGAATAAGTTTGAAACATGACGATTAAGGGAGCATTGAGAACTTAGAAAAAACTTCATAAGACCGCCGATCTGGGTGTCGACAAACGTAATTTTGAGCCCCAATCCCCCACGATATTGACAAAATGCGCCCCATTTTCGAGTAGAATGTTAAATTTCCGTTACAGATAGTGTGGTCAAATAGGTGGCACTGTAATGTTAATATCATCGGAATAAGTTTAAAACAAAACAAACTATGGAATAATTCGACGTTACAATAAACTCGCATAAACCGCTGAACTGGGTGTCGACAAACGTAATTTTGAGCCCCATTCCCCCACGATATTGACAAAATGCGCCCCATTTTCCAGTAGAGCGTTGAATTTCCGTTACAGCTAGTGTGGTCAAATAGGTGGCACTGATAATGTTAATATCATCGGAATAAGTTTGAAACATGACGAATAATTGAGTATTGAGAACTTAGAAAAAACTTGACAATACCGCCAAAGCGGGTGTCGACAAACCTAATTTTGAGCCCCATTCCCCCACGATATTGACAAAATGCGCCCCATTTTCCAGTAGAGCGTTGAATTTCCGTTACAGAATATGTAATGAAATAGGTGGCACTGTAATGTTAATATCATCGGAATAAGTTTGAAACATGACGAATAATTGAGTATTAAGAACTTAGAAAAAACTTGACAATACCGCCAAAGCGGGTGTCGACAAACGTAATTTTGAGCCCCATTCCCCCACGATATTGACAAAATGCGCCCCATTTTCCAGTAGAGCGTTGAATTTCCGTTACAGATAGTGTGGTCAAATAGGTGGCACTGTAATGTTAATATCATCGGAATAAGTTTGAAACATGACAAAATGTGGAGTATTAGGAACTTAGGAAAAAACTTGGCAAAACCGCCAAACTGGGTGTCGACAAACGTATATTTGAGCCCCATTCCCCCACGATATTGACAAAATGCGCCCCATTTTCCAGTAGAGCGTTGAATTTCCGTTACAGATAGTGTGGTCAAATAGGTGGCACTGTAATGTTAATATCATCGGAATAAGTTTGAAACATGACAAAATGTGGAGTATTAGGAACTTAGAAAAAATTCGAAAAAGCCGCCTAACTGGGTGTCGACAAACGTAATTTTGAGCCCCATTCCCCCACGATATTGACAAAATGCGCCCCATTTTCCAGTAGAGCGTTGAATTTCCGTTACAGATAGTGTGGTCAAATAGGTGGCACTGTAATGTTAATATCATCGGAATAAGTTTGAAACATGACAAAATGTGGAGTATTAGGAACTTAGAAAAAATTCAAAAAAGCCGCCAAACTGGGTGTCGACAAACGTATATTTGAGCCCCATTCCCCCACGATATTGACAAAATGCGCCCCATTTTCCAGTAGAGCGTTGAATTTCCGTTACAGATAGTGTGGTCAAATAGGTGGCACTGATAATGTTAATATCATCGGAATAAGTTTGAAACAAGACGAATAATGGAGTATTGAGAACTTAGAAAAAACTTCATAAAGCCGCCAAACTGGGTGTCGACAAACGTAATTTTGAGCCCCATTCCCCCACGATATTGACAAAATGCGCCCCATTTTCCAGTAGAGCGTTGAATTTCCGTTACAGATAGTGTGGTCAAATAGGTGGCACTGATAATGTTAATATCATTGGAATAAGTTTGAAACATGACGAATAATGGAGTATTGAGAACTTAGAAAAAACTTGACAATACCGCCAAAGCGGGTGTCGACAAACGTAATTTTGAGCCCCATTCCCCCACGATATTGACAAAATGCGCCCCATTTTCCAGTAGAGCGTTGAATTTCCGTTACAGATAGTGTGGTCAAATAGGTGGCACTGATAATGTTAATATCATTGGAATAAGTTTGAAACATGACGAATAATGGAGTATTGAGAACTTAGAAAAAACTTGACAATACCGCCAAAGCGGGTGTCGACAAACGTAATTTTGAGCCCCATTCCCCCACGATATTGACAAAATGCGCCCCATTTTCCAGTAGAGCGTTGAATTTCCGTTACAGATAGTGTGGTCAAATAGGTGGCACTTTAATGTTAATATCATCGGAATAAGTTTGAAACATGACAAAATGTGGAGTATTACGAACTTAGAAAAAATTCGAAAAAGCCGCCAAACTGGGTGTCGACAAACGTAACTTTGAGCCCCATTTCCCCACGATATTGACAAAATGCGCCCCATTTTCCAGTAGAGCGTTGAATTTCCGTTACAGATAGTGTGGCCAAATAGGTGGCACTGTAATGTTAATATCATCGGAATAAGTTTGAAACATGACGAATAATGGAGTATTGAGAACTTGGAAAAAACTTGACAATACCGCCAAAGCGGGTGTCGACAAACGTAATCTTGAGCCCCATTCCCCCACGATATTGACAAAATGCGCCCCATTTTCCAGTAGAGCGTTGAATTTCCGTTACAGATAGTGTGGTCAAATAGGTGGCACTGTAATGTTAATATCATCGGAATAAGTTTGAAACATGACAAAATGTGGAGTATTAGGAACTTAGAAAAAATTCAAAAAAGCCGCCAAACTGGGTGTCGACAAACGTAATTTTGAGCCCCATTCCCCCACGATATTGACAAAATGCGCCCCATTTTCCAGTAGAGCGTTGAATTTCCGTTACAGATAGTGTGGTCAAATAGGTGGCACTGTAATGTTAATATCATCGGAATAAGTTTGAAACATGACAAAATGTGGAGTATTAGGAACTTAGAAAAAATTCGAAAAAGCCGCCAAACTGGGTGTCGACAAACGTAATTTTGAGCCCCATTCCCCCACGATATTGACAAAATGCGCCCCATTTTCCAGTAGAGCGTTGAATTTCCGTTACAGATAGTGTGGTCAAATAGATGGCACTGTAATGTTAATATCATCGGAATAAGTTTGAAACATGACGAAATGTGGAGTATTAGGAACGTAGAAAAAACTTCATAAAGCCGCCAAACTGGGTGTCGACAAACGTAATTTTGAGCCCCATTCCCCCACGATATTGACAAAATGCGCCCCATTTTCCAGTAGAGCGTTGAATTTCCGTTACAGATAGTGTGATCAAATAGGTGGCACTGTAATGTTAATATCATCGGAATAAGTTTGAAACATGACAAAATGTGAAGTATTAGGAACTTAGAAAAAATTCGAAAAAGCCGCCAAACTGGGTGTCGACAAACGTATATTTGAGCCCCATTCCCCCACGATATTGACAAAATGCGCCCCATTTTCCAGTAGAGCGTTGAATTTCCGTTACAGATAGTGTGGTCAAATAGGTGGCACTGTAATGTTAATATCATCGGAATAAGTTTGAAACATGACGAATAATGGAGTATTGAGAACTTAGAAAAAACTTCATAAAGCCGCCAAACTGGGTGTCGACAAACGTAATTTTGAGCCCCATTCCCCCACGATATTGACAAAATGCGCCCCATTTTCCAGTAGAGCGTTGAATTTCCGTTACAGATAGTGTGGTCAAATAGGTGGCACTGTAATGTTAATATCATCGGAATAAGTTTGAAACATGACGAATAATTGAGTATTGAGAACTTAGAAAAAACTTGACAATACCGCCAAACTGGGTGTCGACAAACGTAATTTTGAGCCCCATTCCCCCACGATATTGACAAAATGCGCCCCATTTTCCAGTAGAGCGTTGAATTTCCGTTACAGATAGTGTGGTCAAATAGGTGGCACTGTAATGTTAATATCATCGGAATAAGTTTGAAACATGACGAATAATTGAGTATTGAGAACTTAGAAAAAACTTCATAAAGCCGCCAAACTGGGTGTCGACAAACGTAATTTTGAGCCCCATTCCCCCACGATATTGACAAAATGCGCCCCATTTTCCAGTAGAGCGTTGAATTTCCGTTACAGATAGTGTGGTCAAATAGGTGGCACTGTAATGTTAATATCATCGGAATAAGTTTGAAACATGACGAATAATTGAGTATTAAGAACTTAGAAAAAAACTTGACAATACCGCCAAAGCGGGTGTCGACAAACGTAATTTTGAGCCCCATTCCCCCACGATATTGACAAAATGCGCCCCATTTTCCAGTAGAGCGTTGAATTTCCGTTACAGATAGTGTGGTCAAATAGGTGGCACTGTAATGTTAATATCATCGGAATAAGTTTGAAACATGACAAAATGTGGAGTATTAGGAACTTAGAAAAAATTCAAAAAAGCCGCCAAACTGGGTGTCGACAAACGTAATTTTGAGCCCCATTCCCCCACGATATTGACAAAATGCGCCCCATTTTCCAGTAGAGCGTTGAATTTCCGTTACAGATAGTGTGGTCAAATAGGTGGCACTGTAATGTTAATATCATCGGAATAAGTTTGAAACATGACGAATAATGGAGTATTGAGAACTTAGAAAAAACTTGACAATACCGCCAAAGCGGGTGTCGACAAACGTAATTTTGAGCCCCATTCCCCCACGATATTGACAAAATGCGCCCATTTTCGAGTAGAGCGTTGAATTTCCGTTACAGAATATGTAATGAAATAGGTGGCACTGTAATGTTAATATCATCGGAATAAGTTTGAAACATGACGAATAATTGAGTATTGAGAACTTAGAAAAAACTTGACAATACCGCCAAAGCGGGTGTCGACAAATGTACTTTGAGCCCCATTCCCCCACGATATTGACAAAATGCGCCCCATTTTCCAGTAGAGCGTTGAATTTCCGTTACAGATAGTGTGGTCAAATAGGTGGCATTGTAATGTTAATATCATCGGAATAAGTTTGAAGCATGACGAATAATTGAGTATTGAGAACTTAGAAAAAACTTTATAACGCCGCCAAACTGGGTGTCGACAAACCTAATTTTGAGCCCCATTCCCCCACGATATTGACAAAATGCGCCCCATTTTCCAGTAGAGCGTTGAATTTCCGTTACAGATAGTGTGGTCAAATAGGTGGCACTGTAATGTTAATATCATCGGAATAAGTTTGAAACATGACGAATAATTGAGTATTGAGAACTTAGAAAAAACTTGACAATACCGCCAAACTGGGTGTCGACAAACGTAATTTGAGCCCCATTCCCCCACGATATTGACAAAATGCGCCCCATTTTCCAGTAGAGCGTTGAATTTCCGTTACAGATAGTGTGGTCAAATAGGTGGCACTGTAATGTTAATATCATCGGAATAAGTTTGAAACATGACGATTAATGGAGTATTGAGAACTTAGAAAAAACTTCATAAAGCCGCCAAACTGGGTGTCGACAAACGTAATTTTGAGCCCCATTCCCCCACGATATTGACAAAATGCGCCCCATTTTCCAGTAGAGCGTTGAATTTCCGTTACAGATAGTGTGGTCAAATAGGTGGCACTGTAATGTTAATATCATCGGAATAAGTTTGAAACATGACAAAATGTGGAGTATTAGGAACTTAGAAAAAACTTCATAAAGCCGCCAAACTGGGTGTCGACAAACGTAATTTTGAGCCCCATTCCCCCACGATATTGACAAAATGCGCCCCATTTTCCAGTAGAGCGTTGAATTTCCGTTACAGATAGTGTGGTCAAATAGGTGGCACTGTAATGTTAATATCATCGGAATAAGTTTGAAACATGACGATTAATGGAGTATTGAGAACTTAGAAAAAACTTCATAAAGCCGCCAAACTGGGTGTCGACAAACCTAATTTTGAGCCCCATTCCCCCACGATATTGACAAAATGCGCCCCATTTTCCAGTAGAGCGTTGAATTTCCGTTACAGATAGTGTGGTCAAATAGGTGGCACTGATAATGTTAATATCATTGGAATAAGTTTGAAACATGACGAATAATGGAGTATTGAGAACTTGGAAAAAACTTGACAATACCGCCAAAGCGGGTGTCGACAAACGTAATTTTGAGCCCCATTCCCCCACGATATTGACAAAATGCGCCCCATTTTCCAGTAGAGCGTTGAATTTCCGTTACAGATAGTGTGGTCAAATAGGTGGCACTGTAATGTTAATATCATCGGAATAAGTTTGAAACATGACGAATAATGGAGTATTGAGAACTTAGAAAAAACTTGACAATACCGCCAAAGCGGGTGTCGACAAACGTATATTTGAGCCCCATTCCCCCACGATATTGACAAAATGCGCCCCATTTTCGAGTAGAGCGTTGAATTTCCGTTACAGATAGTGTGGTCAAATAGGTGGCACTGTAATGTTAATATCATCGGAATAAGTTTGAAACATGACGATTAATGGAGTATTGAGAACTTGGAAAAAACTTCATAAAGCCGCCAAACTGGGTGTCGACAAACCTAATTTTGAGCCCCATTCCCCCACGATATTGACAAAATGCGCCCCATTTTCCAGTAGAGCGTTGAATTTCCGTTACAGATAGTGTGGTCAAATAGGTGGCACTGTAATGTTAATATCATCGGAATAAGTTTGAAACATGACGAATAATTGAGTATTGAGAACTTAGAAAAAACTTCATAAAGCCGCCAAACTGGGTGTCGACAAACGTAATTTTGAGCCCCATTCCCTCACGATATTGACAAAATGCGCCCCATTTTCGAGTAGAGCGTTGAAATTTCCGTTACAGATAGTGTGGTCAAATAGGTGGCACTGTAATGTTAATATCATCGGAATAAGTTTGAAACATGACGAATAATGGAGTATTGAGAACTTAGAAAAAACTTGACAATACCGCCAAACTGGGTGTCGACAAACGTAATTTTGAGCCCCATTCCCCCACGATATTGACAAAATGCGCCCCATTTTCCAGTAGATCGTTGAATTTCCGTTACAGATAGTGTGGTCAAATAGGTGGCACTGTAATGTTAATATCATCGGAATAAGTTTGAAACATGACGATTAATGGAGTATTGAGAACTTAGAAAAAACTTCATACAGCCGCCAAACTGGGTGTCGACAAACGTATATTTGAGCCCCATTCCCCCACGATATTGACAAAATGCGCCCCATTTTCCAGTAGAGCGTTGAATTTCCGTTACAGATAGTGTGGTCAAATAGGTGGCACTGTAATGTTAATATCATCGGAATAAGTTTGAAACATGACAAAATGTGGAGTATTAGGAACTTAAAAAAAATTCGAAAAAGCCGCCAAACTGGGTGTCGACGAACGTAATTTTGAGCCCCATTCCCCCACGATATTGACAAAATGCGCCCCATTTTCCAGTAGAGCGTTGAATTTCCGTTACAGATAGTGTGGTCAAATAGGTGGCACTGATAATGTTAATATCATCGGAATAAGTTTGAAACATGACGAATAATGGAGTATTGAGAACTTAGAAAAAACTTCATAAAGCCGCCAAACTGGGTGTCGACAAACGTAATTTTGAGCCCCATTCCCCCACGATATTGACAAAATGCGCCCCATTTTCCAGTAGAGCGTTGAATTTCCGTTACAGATAGTGTGGTCAAATAGGTGGCACTGATAATGTTAATATCATCGGAATAAGTTTGAAACATGACGAATAATGGAGTATTGAGAACTTAGAAAAAACTTGACATTACCGCCAAAGCGGGTGTCGACAAACGTAATTTTGAGCCCCATTCCCTCACGATATTGACAAAATGCGCCCCATTTTCCAGTAGAGCGTTGAATTTCCGTTACAGATAGTGTGGTCAAATAGGTGGCACTGTAATGTTAATATCATCGGAATAAGTTTGAAACATGACAAAATGTGGAGTATTAGGAACTTAGAAAAAATTCAAAAAAGCCGCCAAACTGGGTGTCGACAAACGTAATTTTGAGCCCCATTCCCCCACGATATTGACAAAATGCGCCCCATTTTCCAGTAGAGCGTTGAATTTCCGTTACAGATAGTGTGGTCAAATAGGTGGCACTGTAATGTTAATATCATCGGAATAAGTTTGAAACATGACAAAATGTGGAGTATTACGAACTTAGAAAAAATTCGAAAAAGCCGCCAAACTGGGTGTCGACAAACCTAATTTTGAGCCCCATTCCCCCACGATATTCACAAAATGCGCCCCATTTTCCAGTAGAGCGTTGAATTTCCGTTACAGATAGTGTGGTCAAATAGGTGGCACTGATAATGTTAATATCATCGGAATAAGTTTGAAACATGACGAATAATTGAGTATTGAGAACTTAGAAAAAACTTCATAAAGCCGCCAAACTGGGTGTCGACAAACGTAATTTTGAGCCCCATTCCCCCACGATATTGACAAAATGCGCCCCATTTTCCAGTAGAGCGTTGAATTTCCGTTACAGATAGTGTGGTCAAATAGGTGGCACTGTAATGTTAATATCATCGGAATAAGTTTGAAACATGACGATTAATGGAGTATTGAGAACTTAGAAAAAACTTCATACAGCCGCCAAACTGGGTGTCGACGAACGTATATTTGAGCCCCATTCCCCCACGATATTGACAAAATGCGCCCCATTTTCGAGTAGAGCGTTGAATTTCCGTTACAGATAGTGTGGTCAAATAGGTGGCACTGTAATGTTAATATCATCGGAATAAGTTTGAAACATGACGATTAATGGAGTATTGAGAACTTGAAAAAAACTTCATACAGCCGCCAAACTGGGTGTCGACAAACGTAATTTTGAGCCCCATTCCCCCACGATATTGACAAAATGCGCCCCATTTTCCAGTAGAGCGTTGAATTTCCGTTACAGATAGTGTGGTCAAATAGGTGGCACTGTAATGTTAATATCATCGGAATAAGTTTGAAACATGACAAAATGTGGAGTACTAGGAACTTAGAAAAAATTCGAAAAAGCCGCCAAAGCGGGTGTCGACAAACGTAATTTTGAGCCCCATTCCCCCACGATATTGACAAAATGCGCCCCATTTTCCAGTAGAGCGTTGAATTTCCGTTACAGATAGTGTGGTCAAATAGGTGGCACTGTAATGTTAATATCATCGGAATAAGTTTGAAACATGACGATTAATGGAGTATTGAGAACTTAGAAAAAACTTCATAAAGCCGCCAAACTGGGTGTCGACAAACGTAATTTTGAGCCCCATTCCCCCACGATATTGACAAAATGCGCCCCATTTTCCAGTAGAGCGTTGAATTTCCGTTACAGATAGTGTGGCCAAATAGGTGGCACTGTAATGTTAATATCATCGGAATAAGTTTGAAACATGACAAAATGTGGAGTATTAGAAACTTAGAAAAAATTCGAAAAAGCCGCCTAACTGGGTGTCGACAAACGTAATTTTGAGCCCCATTCCCCCACGATATTGACAAAATGCGCCCCATTTTCCAGTAGAGCGTTGAATTTTCGTTACAGATAGTGTGGTCAAATAGGTGGCACTGTAATGTTAATATCATCGGAATAAGTTTGAAACATGACAAAATGTGGAGTATTAGGAACTTAGAAAAAATTCGAAAAAGCCGCCAAACTGGGTGTCGACAAACGTAATTTTGAGCCCCATTCCCCCACGATATTGACAAAATGCGCCCTATTTTCCAGTAGAGCGTTGAATTTCCGTTACAGATAGTGTGGTCAAATAGGTGGCACTGTAATGTTAATATCATCGGAATAAGTTTGAAACATGACAAAATGTGGAGTACTAGGAACTTCGAAAAAATTCGAAAAAGCCGCCAAAGCGGGTGTCGACAAACGTAATTTTGAGCCCCATTCCCCCACGATATTGACAAAATGCGCCCCATTTTCCAGTAGAGCGTTGAATTTCCGTTACAGATAGTGTGGTCAAATAGGTGGCACTGTAATGTTAATATCATCGGAATAAGTTTGAAACATGACGAATAATTGAGTATTGAGAACTTAGAAAAAAACTTGACAATACCGCCAAAGCGGGTGTCGACAAACGTAATTTTGAGCCCCATTCCCCCACGATATTGACAAAATGCGCCCCATTTTCCAGTAGAGCGTTGAATTTCCGTTACAGATAGTGTGGTCAAATAGGTGGCACTGATAATGTTAATATCATCGGAATAAGTTTGAAACATGACGAATGATTGAGTATTGAGAACTTAGAAAAAACTTCATAAAGCCGCCAAACTGGGTGTCGACAAACCTAATTTTGAGCCCCATTCCCCCACGATATTGACAAAATGCGCCCCATTTTCCAGTAGAGCGTTGAATTTCCGTTACAGATAGTGTGGTCAAATAGGTGGCACTGATAATGTTAATATCATCGGAATAAGTTTGAAACATGACGAATAATTGAGTATTGAGAACTTAGAAAAAACTTGACAATACCGCCAAAGCGGGTGTCGACAAACCTAATTTTGAGCCCCATTCCCCCACGATATTGACAAAATGCGCCCCATTTTCCAGTAGAGCGTTGAATTTCCGTTACAGAATATGTAATGAAATAGGTGGCACTGTAATGTTAATATCATCGGAATAAGTTTGAAACATGACGAATAATTGAGTATTAAGAACTTAGAAAAAACTTGACAATACCGCCAAAGCGGGTGTCGACAAACGTAATTTTGAGCCCCATTCCCCCACGATATTGACAAAATGCGCCCCATTTTCCAGTAGAGCGTTGAATTTCCGTTACAGATAGTGTGGTCAAATAGGTGGCACTGTAATGTTAATATCATCGGAATAAGTTTGAAACATGACAAAATGTGGAGTATTAGGAACTTAAAAAAAATTCGAAAAAGCCGCCAAACTGGGTGTCGACAAACGTAATTTTGAGCCCCATTCCCCCACGATATTGACAAAATGCGCCCCATTTTCCAGTAGAGCGTTGAATTTCCGTTACAGATAGTGTGGTCAAATAGGTGGCACTGTAATGTTAATATCATCGGAATAAGTTTGAAACATGACAAAATGTGGAGTATTGAGAACTTAGAAAAAATTCGAAAAAGCCGCCTAACTGGGTGTCGACAAACCTAATTTTGAGCCCCATTCCCCCACGATATTGACAAAATGCGCCCCATTTTCCAGTAGAGCGTTGAATTTCCGTTACAGATAGTGTGGTCAAATAGGTGGCACTGTAATGTTAATATCATCGGAATAAGTTTGAAACATGACGAATAATGGAGTATTGAGAACTTAGAAAAAACTTGACAATACCGCCAAACTGGGTGTCGACAAACCTAATTTTGAGCCCCATTCCCCCACGATATTGACAAAATGCGCCCCATTTTCCAGTAGAGCGTTGAATTTCCGTTACAGATAGTGTGGTCAAATAGGTGGCACTGATAATGTTAATATCATCGGAATAAGTTTGAAACATGACGAATAATTGAGTATTGAGAACTTAGAAAAAACTTGACAATACCGCCAAAGCGGGTGTCGACAAACCTAATTTTGAGCCCCATTCCCCCACGATATTGACAAAATGCGCCCCATTTTCCAGTAGAGCGTTGAATTTCCGTTACAGAATATGTAATGAAATAGGTGGCACTGTAATGTTAATATCATCGGAATAAGTTTGAAACATGACGAATAATTGAGTATTAAGAACTTAGAAAAAACTTGACAATACCGCCAAAGCGGGTGTCGACAAACGTAATTTTGAGCCCCATTCCCCCACGATATTGACAAAATGCGCCCCATTTTCCAGTAGAGCGTTGAATTTCCGTTACAGATAGTGTAGTCAAATAGGTGGCACTGTAATGTTAATATCATCGGAATAAGTTTGAAACATGACAAAATGTGGAGTATTAGGAACTTAAAAAAAATTCGAAAAAGCCGCCAAACTGGGTGTCGACAAACGTAATTTTGAGCCCCATTCCCCCACGATATTGACAAAATGCGCCCCATTTTCCAGTAGAGCGTTGAATTTCCGTTACAGATAGTGTGGTCAAATAGGTGGCACTGTAATGTTAATATCATCGGAATAAGTTTGAAACATGACAAAATGTGGAGTATTGAGAACTTAGAAAAAATTCGAAAAAGCCGCCTAACTGGGTGTCGACAAACGTAATTTTGAGCCCCATTCCCCCACGATATTGACAAAATGCGCCCCATTTTCCAGTAGAGCGTTGAATTTCCGTTACAGATAGTGTGGTCAAATAGGTGGCACTGTAATGTTAATATCATCGGAATAAGTTTGAAACATGACGAATAATGGAGTATTGAGAACTTAGAAAAAACTTGACAATACCGCCGAACTGGGTGTCGACAAACGTATATTTGAGCCCCATTCCCCCACGATATTGACAAAATGCGCCCCATTTTCCAGTAGAGCGTTGAATTTCCGTTACAGATAGTGTGGTCAAATAGGTGGCACTGTAATGTTAATATCATCGGAATAAGTTTGAAACATGACGATTAATGGAGTATTGAGAACTTAGAAAAAACTTCATAAAGCCGCCAAACTGGGTGTCGACAAACCTAATTTTGAGCCCCATTCCCCCACGATATTGACAAAATGCGCCCCATTTTCCAGTAGAGCGTTGAATTTCCGTTACAGATAGTGTGGTCAAATAGGTGGCACTGTAATGTTAATATCATCGGAATAAGTTTGAAACATGACGAATAATTGAGTATTGAGAACTTAGAAAAAACTTCATAAAGCCGCCAAACTGGGTGTCGACAAACGTAATTTTGAGCCCCATTCCCTCACGATATTGACAAAATGCGCCCCATTTTCGAGTAGAGCGTTGAATTTCCGTTACAGATAGTGTGGTCAAATAGGTGGCACTGTAATGTTAATATCATCGGAATAAGTTTGAAACATGACGAATAATGGAGTATTGAGAACTTAGAAAAAACTTGACAATACCGCCAAACTGGGTGTCGACAAACGTAATTTTGAGCCCCATTCCCCCACGATATTGACAAAATGCGCCCCATTTTCGAGTAGATCGTTGAATTTCCGTTACAGATAGTGTGGTCAAATAGGTGGCACTGTAATGTTAATATCATCGGAATAAGTTTGAAACATGACGATTAATGGAGTATTGAGAACTTAGAAAAAACTTCATACAGCCGCCAAACTGGGTGTCGACAAACGTATATTTGAGCCCCATTCCCCCACGATATTGACAAAATGCGCCCCATTTTCGAGTAGAGCGTTGAATTTCCGTTACAGATAGTGTGGTCAAATAGGTGGCACTGTAATGTTAATATCATCGGAATAAGTTTGAAACATGACAAAATGTGGAGTATTAGGAACTTAGAAAAAATTCGAAAAAGCCGCCAAACTGGGTGTCGACGAACGTAATTTTGAGCCCCATTCCCCCACGATATTGACAAAATGCGCCCCATTTTCCAGTAGAGCGTTGAATTTCCGTTACAGATAGTGTGGTCAAATAGGTGGCACTGATAATGTTAATATCATCGGAATAAGTTTGAAACATGACGAATAATGGAGTATTGAGAACTTAGAAAAAACTTCATAAAGCCGCCAAACTGGGTGTCGACAAACGTAATTTTGAGCCCCATTCCCCCACGATATTGACAAAATGCGCCCCATTTTCCAGTAGAGCGTTGAATTTCCGTTACAGATAGTGTGGTCAAATAGGTGGCACTGATAATGTTAATATCATCGGAATAAGTTTGAAACATGACGAATAATGGAGTATTGAGAACTTAGAAAAAACTTGACATTACCGCCAAAGCGGGTGTCGACAAACGTAATTTTGAGCCCCATTCCCTCACGATATTGACAAAATGCGCCCCATTTTCCAGTAGAGCGTTGAATTTCCGTTACAGATAGTGTGGTCAAATAGGTGGCACTGTAATGTTAATATCATCGGAATAAGTTTGAAACATGACAAAATGTGGAGTATTAGGAACTTAGAAAAAATTCAAAAAAGCCGCCAAACTGGGTGTCGACAAACGTAATTTTGAGCCCCATTCCCCCACGATATTGACAAAATGCGCCCCATTTTCCAGTAGAGCGTTGAATTTCCGTTACAGATAGTGTGGTCAAATAGGTGGCACTGTAATGTTAATATCATCGGAATAAGTTTGAAACATGACAAAATGTGGAGTATTACGAACTTAGAAAAAATTCGAAAAAGCCGCCAAACTGGGTGTCGACAAACGTAATTTTGAGCCCCATTCCCCCACGATATTGACAAAATGCGCCCCATTTTCCAGTAGAGCGTTGAATTTCCGTTACAGATAGTGTGGTCAAATAGGTGGCACTGTAATGTTAATATCATCGGAATAAGTTTGAAACATGACAAAATGTGGAGTATTAGGAACTTAGAAAAAATTCGAAAAAGCCGCCAAACTGGGTGTCGACAAACGTAATTTTGAGCCCCATTCCCCCACGATATTGACAAAATGCGCCCCATTTTCCAGTAGAGCGTTGAATTTTCGTTACAGATAGTGTGGTCAAATAGGTGGCACTGTAATGTTAATATCATCGGAATAAGTTTGAAACATGACAAAATGTGGAGTATTAGGAACTTAGAAAAAATTCAAAAAAGCCGCCAAACTGGGTGTCGACAAACCTAATTTTGAGCCCCATTCCCCCACGATATTGACAAAATGCGCCCTATTTTCCAGTAGAGCGTTGAATTTCCGTTACAGATAGTGTGGTCAAATAGGTGGCACTGTAATGTTAATATCATCGGAATAAGTTTGAAACATGACAAAATGTGGAGTACTAGGAACTTCGAAAAAATTCGAAAAAGCCGCCAAAGCGGGTGTCGACAAACGTAATTTTGAGCCCCATTCCCCCACGATATTGACAAAATGCGCCCCATTTTCCAGTAGAGCGTTGAATTTCCGTTACAGATAGTGTGGTCAAATAGGTGGCACTGATAATGTTAATATCATCGGAATAAGTTTGAAACATGACGAATAATTGAGTATTGAGAACTTAGAAAAAACTTGACAATACCGCCAAAGCGGGTGTCGACAAACGTAATTTTGAGCCCCATTCCCCCACGATATTGACAAAATGCGCCCCATTTTCCAGTAGAGCGTTGAATTTCCGTTACAGATAGTGTGGTCAAATAGGTGGCACTGATAATGTTAATATCATCGGAATAAGTTTGAAACATGACGAATGATTGAGTATTGAGAACTTAGAAAAAACTTCATAAAGCCGCCAAACTGGGTGTCGACAAACGTAATTTTGAGCCCCATTCCCCCACGATATTGACAAAATGCGCCCCATTTTCCAGTAGAGCGTTGAATTTCCGTTACAGCTAGTGTGGTCAAATAGGTGGCACTGATAATGTTAATATCATCGGAATAAGTTTGAAACATGACGAATAATTGAGTATTGAGAACTTAGAAAAAACTTGACAATACCGCCAAAGCGGGTGTCGACAAACCTAATTTTGAGCCCCATTCCCTCACGATATTGACAAAATGCGCCCCATTTTCCAGTAGAGCGTTGAATTTCCGTTACAGAATATGTAATGAAATAGGTGGCACTGTAATGTTAATATCATCGGAATAAGTTTGAAACATGACGAATAATTGAGTATTAAGAACTTAGAAAAAACTTGACAATACCGCCAAAGCGGGTGTCGACAAACGTAATTTTGAGCCCCATTCCCCCACGATATTGACAAAATGCGCCCCATTTTCCAGTAGAGCGTTGAATTTCCGTTACAGATAGTGTGGTCAAATAGGTGGCACTGTAATGTTAATATCATCGGAATAAGTTTGAAACATGACAAAATGTGGAGTATTAGGAACTTAGAAAAAATTCGAAAAAGCCGCCAAACTGGGTGTCGACAAACGTAATTTTGAGCCCCATTCCCCCACGATATTGACAAAATGCGCCCCATTTTCCAGTAGAGCGTTGAATTTCCGTTACAGATAGTGTGGTCAAATAGGTGGCACTGTAATGTTAATATCATCGGAATAAGTTTGAAACATGACAAAATGTGGAGTATTAGGAACTTAGAAAAAATTCGAAAAAGCCGCCTAACTGGGTGTCGACAAACGTAATTTTGAGCCCCATTCCCCCACGATATTGACAAAATGCGCCCCATTTTCCAGTAGAGCGTTGAATTTCCGTTACAGATAGTGTGGTCAAATAGGTGGCACTGTAATGTTAATATCATCGGAATAAGTTTGAAACATGACAAAATGTGGAGTATTAGGAACTTAGAAAAAATTCGAAAAAGCCGCCAAACTGGGTGTCGACAAACGTAATTTTGAGCCCCATTCCCCCACGATATTGACAAAATGCGCCCCATTTTCCAGTAGAGCGTTGAATTTCCGTTACAGATAGTGTGGTCAAATAGGTGGCACTGTAATGTTAATATCATCGGAATAAGTTTGAAACATGACAAAATGTGGAGTATTAGGAACTTAGAAAAAATTCGAAAAAGCCGCCTAACTGGGTGTCGACAAACGTAATTTTGAGCCCCATTCCCCCACGATATTGACAAAATGCGCCCCATTTTCCAGTAGAGCGTTGAATTTCCGTTACAGATAGTGTGGTCAAATAGGTGGCACTGTAATGTTAATATCATCGGAATAAGTTTGAAACATGACGATTAATGGAGTATTGAGAACTTAGAAAAAACTTCATAAAGCCGCCAAACTGGGTGTCGACAAACCTAATTTTGAGCCCCATTCCCCCACGATATTGACAAAATGCGCCCCATTTTCCAGTAGAGCGTTGAATTTCCGTTACAGATAGTGTGGTCAAATAGGTGGCACTGTAATGTTAATATCATCGGAATAAGTTTGAAACATGACGAATAATTGAGTATTGAGAACTTAGAAAAAACTTCATAAAGCCGCCAAACTGGGTGTCGACAAACGTAATTTTGAGCCCCATTCCCTCACGATATTGACAAAATGCGCCCCATTTTCCAGTAGAGCGTTGAATTTCCGTTACAGATAGTGTGGTCAAATAGGTGGCACTGTAATGTTAATATCATCGGAATAAGTTTGAAACATGACGAATAATGGAGTATTGAGAACTTAGAAAAAACTTCATAAAGCCGCCAAACTGGGTGTCGACAAACGTAATTTTGAGCCCCATTCCCCCACGATATTGACAAAATGCGCCCCATTTTCCAGTAGAGCGTTGAATTTCCGTTACAGATAGTGTGGTCAAATAGGTGGCACTGTAATGTTAATATCATCGGAATAAGTTTGAAACATGACGATTAATGGAGTATTGAGAACTTAGAAAAAACTTCATACAGCCGCCAAACTGGGTGTCGACAAACGTATATTTGAGCCCCATTCCCCCACGATATTGACAAAATGCGCCCCATTTTCCAGTAGAGCGTTGAATTTCCGTTACAGATAGTGTGGTCAAATAGGTGGCACTGTAATGTTAATATCATCGGAATAAGTTTGAAACATGACAAAATGTGGAGTACTAGGAACTTAGAAAAAATTCGAAAAAGCCGCCAAACTGGGTGTCGACGAACGTAATTTTGAGCCCCATTCCCCCACGATATTGACAAAATGCGCCCCATTTTCCAGTAGAGCGTTGAATTTCCGTTACAGATAGTGTGGTCAAATAGGTGGCACTGATAATGTTAATATCATCGGAATAAGTTTGAAACAAGACGAATAATGGAGTATTGAGAACTTAGAAAAAACTTCATAAAGCCGCCAAACTGGGTGTCGACAAACGTAATTTTGAGCCCCATTCCCCCACGATATTGACAAAATGCGCCCCATTTTCCAGTAGAGCGTTGAATTTCCGTTACAGATAGTGTGGTCAAATAGGTGGCACTGATAATGTTAATATCATCGGAATAAGTTTGAAACATGACGAATAATGGAGTATTGAGAACTTAGAAAAAACTTGACATTACCGCCAAAGCGGGTGTCGACAAACGTAATTTTGAGCCCCATTCCCTCACGATATTGACAAAATGCGCCCCATTTTCCAGTAGAGCGTTGAATTTCCGTTACAGATAGTGTGGTCAAATAGGTGGCACTGTAATGTTAATATCATCGGAATAAGTTTGAAACATGACAAAATGTGGAGTATTAGGAACTTAGAAAAAATTCAAAAAAGCCGCCAAACTGGGTGTCGACAAACGTAATTTTGAGCCCCATTCCCCCACGATATTGACAAAATGCGCCCCATTTTCCAGTAGAGCGTTGAATTTCCGTTACAGATAGTGTGGTCAAATAGGTGGCACTGTAATGTTAATATCATCGGAATAAGTTTGAAACATGACAAAATGTGGAGTATTACGAACTTAGAAAAAATTCAAAAAAACCGCCAAACTGGGTGTCGACAAACCTAATTTTGAGCCCCATTCCCCCACGATATTGACAAAATGCGCCCCATTTTCCAGTAGAGCGTTGAATTTCCGTTACAGATAGTGTGGTCAAATAGGTGGCACTGATAATGTTAATATCATCGGAATAAGTTTGAAACATGACGAATAATTGAGTATTGAGAACTTAGAAAAAACTTCATAAAGCCGCCAAACTGGGTGTCGACAAACGTAATTTTGAGCCCCATTCCCCCACGATATTGACAAAATGCGCCCCATTTTCCAGTAGAGCGTTGAATTTCCGTTACAGATAGTGTGGTCAAATAGGTGGCACTGATAATGTTAATATCATTGGAATAAGTTTGAAACATGACGAATAATGGAGTATTGAGAACTTGGAAAAAACTTGACAATACCGCCAAAGCGGGTGTCGACAAACGTAATTTTGAGCCCCATTCCCCCACGATATTGACAAAATGCGCCCTATTTTCCAGTAGAGCGTTGAATTTCCGTTACAGATAGTGTGGTCAAATAGGTGGCACTGTAATGTTAATATCATCGGAATAAGTTTGAAACATGACGATTAATGGAGTATTGAGAACTTAGAAAAAACTTCATAAAGCCGCCAAACTGGGTGTCGACGAACGTAATTTTGAGCCCCATTCCCCCACGATATTGACAAAATGCGCCCCATTTTCCAGTAGAGCGTTGAATTTCCGTTACAGATAGTGTGGTCAAATAGGTGGCACTGTAATGTTAATATCATCGGAATAAGTTTGAAACATGACGAATAATGGAGTATTGAGAACTTAGAAAAAACTTCATAAAGCCGCCAAACTGGGTGTCGACAAACGTAATTTTGAGCCCCATTCCCCCACGATATTGACAAAATGCGCCCCATTTTCCAGTAGAGCGTTGAATTTCCGTTACAGATAGTGTGGTCAAATAGGTGGCACTGTAATGTTAATATCATCGGAATAAGTTTGAAACATGACAAAATGTGGAGTATTAGGAACTTAGAAAAAATTCAAAAAAGCCGCCAAACTGGGTGTCGACAAACGTAATTTTGAGCCCCATTCCCCCACGATATTGACAAAATGCGCCCCATTTTCCAGTAGAGCGTTGAATTTCCGTTACAGATAGTGTGGTCAAATAGGTGGCACTGTAATGTTAATATCATCGGAATAAGTTTGAAACATGACAAAATGTGGAGTACTAGGAACTTAGAAAAAATTCGAAAAAGCCGCCAAAGCGGGTGTCGACAAACGTAATTTTGAGCCCCATTTCCCCACGATATTGACAAAATGCGCCCCATTTTCCAGTAGAGCGTTGAATTTCCGTTACAGATAGTGTGGTCAAATAGGTGGCACTGTAATGTTAATATCATCGGAATAAGTTTGAAACATGACGATTAATGGAGTATTGAGAACTTAGAAAAAACTTCATAAAGCCGCCAAACTGGGTGTCGACAAACCTAATTTTGAGCCCCATTCCCCCACGATATTGACAAAATGCGCCCCATTTTCCAGTAGAGCGTTGAATTTCCGTTACAGATAGTGTGGTCAAATAGGTGGCACTGTAATGTTAATATCATCGGAATAAGTTTGAAACATGACGATTAATGGAGTATTGAGAACTTAGAAAAAACTTCATACAGCCGCCAAACTGGGTGTCGACAAACGTATATTTGAGCCCCATTCCCCCACGATATTGACAAAATGCGCCCCATTTTCCAGTAGAGCGTTGAATTTCCGTTACAGATAGTGTGGTCAAATAGGTGGCACTGTAATGTTAATATCATCGGAATAAGTTTGAAACATGACAAAATGTGGAGTACTAGGAACTTAGAAAAAATTCGAAAAAGCCGCCAAACTGGGTGTCGACGAACGTAATTTTGAGCCCCATTCCCCCACGATATTGACAAAATGCGCCCCATTTTCCAGTAGAGCGTTGAATTTCCGTTACAGATAGTGTGGTCAAATAGGTGGCACTGATAATGTTAATATCATCGGAATAAGTTTGAAACAAGACGAATAATGGAGTATTGAGAACTTAGAAAAAACTTCATAAAGCCGCCAAACTGGGTGTCGACAAACGTAATTTTGAGCCCCATTCCCCCACGATATTGACAAAATGCGCCCCATTTTCCAGTAGAGCGTTGAATTTCCGTTACAGATAGTGTGGTCAAATAGGTGGCACTGATAATGTTAATATCATCGGAATAAGTTTGAAACATGACGAATAATGGAGTATTGAGAACTTAGAAAAAACTTGACATTACCGCCAAAGCGGGTGTCGACAAACGTAATTTTGAGCCCCATTCCCTCACGATATTGACAAAATGCGCCCCATTTTCCAGTAGAGCGTTGAATTTCCGTTACAGATAGTGTGGTCAAATAGGTGGCACTGTAATGTTAATATCATCGGAATAAGTTTGAAACATGACAAAATGTGGAGTATTAGGAACTTAGAAAAAATTCAAAAAAGCCGCCAAACTGGGTGTCGACAAACGTAATTTTGAGCCCCATTCCCCCACGATATTGACAAAATGCGCCCCATTTTCCAGTAGAGCGTTGAATTTCCGTTACAGATAGTGTGGTCAAATAGGTGGCACTGTAATGTTAATATCATCGGAATAAGTTTGAAACATGACAAAATGTGGAGTATTACGAACTTAGAAAAAATTCAAAAAAACCGCCAAACTGGGTGTCGACAAACCTAATTTTGAGCCCCATTCCCCCACGATATTGACAAAATGCGCCCCATTTTCCAGTAGAGCGTTGAATTTCCGTTACAGATAGTGTGGTCAAATAGGTGGCACTGATAATGTTAATATCATCGGAATAAGTTTGAAACATGACGAATAATTGAGTATTGAGAACTTAGAAAAAACTTCATAAAGCCGCCAAACTGGGTGTCGACAAACGTAATTTTGAGCCCCATTCCCCCACGATATTGACAAAATGCGCCCCATTTTCCAGTAGAGCGTTGAATTTCCGTTACAGATAGTGTGGTCAAATAGGTGGCACTGATAATGTTAATATCATTGGAATAAGTTTGAAACATGACGAATAATGGAGTATTGAGAACTTGGAAAAAACTTGACAATACCGCCAAAGCGGGTGTCGACAAACGTAATTTTGAGCCCCATTCCCCCACGATATTGACAAAATGCGCCCTATTTTCCAGTAGAGCGTTGAATTTCCGTTACAGATAGTGTGGTCAAATAGGTGGCACTGTAATGTTAATATCATCGGAATAAGTTTGAAACATGACAAAATGTGGAGTATTAGGAACTTAGAAAAAATTCGAAAAAGCCGCCTAACTGGGTGTCGACAAACGTAATTTTGAGCCCCATTCCCCCACGATATTGACAAAATGCGCCCCATTTTCCAGTAGAGCGTTGAATTTCCGTTACAGATAGTGTGGTCAAATAGGTGGCACTGTAATGTTAATATCATCGGAATAAGTTTGAAACATGACGAATAATTCAGTATTTAGAACTTAGAAAAAACTTGACAATACCGCCAAACTGGGTGTCGACAAACGTAATTTTGAGCCCCATTCCCCCACGATATTGACAAAATGCGCCCCATTTTCCAGTAGAGCGTTGAATTTCCGTTACAGATAGTGTGGTCAAATAGGTGGCACTGTAATGTTAATATCATCGGAATAAGTTTGAAACATGACGATTAATGGAGTATTGAGAACTTAGAAAAAACTTCATAAAGCCGCCAAACTGGGTGTCGACAAACCTAATTTTGAGCCCCATTCCCCCACGATATTGACAAAATGCGCCCCATTTTCCAGTAGAGCGTTGAATTTCCGTTACAGATAGTGTGGTCAAATAGGTGGCACTGTAATGTTAATATCATCGGAATAAGTTTGAAACATGACGAATAATTGAGTATTGAGAACTTAGAAAAAACTTCATAAAGCCGCCAAACTGGGTGTCGACAAACGTAATTTTGAGCCCCATTCCCTCACGATATTGACAAAATGCGCCCCATTTTCGAGTAGAGCGTTGAATTTCCGTTACAGATAGTGTGGTCAAATAGGTGGCACTGTAATGTTAATATCATCGGAATAAGTTTGAAACATGACGAATAATGGAGTATTGAGAACTTAGAAAAAACTTCATAAAGCCGCCAAACTGGGTGTCGACAAACGTAATTTTGAGCCCCATTCCCCCACGATATTGACAAAATGCGCCCCATTTTCCAGTAGAGCGTTGAATTTCCGTTACAGATAGTGTGGTCAAATAGGTGGCACTGTAATGTTAATATCATCGGAATAAGTTTGAAACATGACGATTAATGGAGTATTGAGAACTTAGAAAAAACTTCATACAGCCGCCAAACTGGGTGTCGACAAACGTATATTTGAGCCCCATTCCCCCACGATATTGACAAAATGCGCCCCATTTTCCAGTAGAGCGTTGAATTTCCGTTACAGATAGTGTGGTCAAATAGGTGGCACTGTAATGTTAATATCATCGGAATAAGTTTGAAACATGACAAAATGTGGAGTACTAGGAACTTAGAAAAAATTCGAAAAAGCCGCCAAACTGGGTGTCGACGAACGTAATTTTGAGCCCCATTCCCCCACGATATTGACAAAATGCGCCCCATTTTCCAGTAGAGCGTTGAATTTCCGTTACAGATAGTGTGGTCAAATAGGTGGCACTGATAATGTTAATATCATCGGAATAAGTTTGAAACAAGACGAATAATGGAGTATTGAGAACTTAGAAAAAACTTCATAAAGCCGCCAAACTGGGTGTCGACAAACGTAATTTTGAGCCCCATTCCCCCACGATATTGACAAAATGCGCCCCATTTTCCAGTAGAGCGTTGAATTTCCGTTACAGATAGTGTGGTCAAATAGGTGGCACTGATAATGTTAATATCATCGGAATAAGTTTGAAACATGACGAATAATGGAGTATTGAGAACTTAGAAAAAACTTGACATTACCGCCAAAGCGGGTGTCGACAAACGTAATTTTGAGCCCCATTCCCTCACGATATTGACAAAATGCGCCCCATTTTCCAGTAGAGCGTTGAATTTCCGTTACAGATAGTGTGGTCAAATAGGTGGCACTGTAATGTTAATATCATCGGAATAAGTTTGAAACATGACAAAATGTGGAGTATTAGGAACTTAGAAAAAATTCAAAAAAGCCGCCAAACTGGGTGTCGACAAACGTAATTTTGAGCCCCATTCCCCCACGATATTGACAAAATGCGCCCCATTTTCCAGTAGAGCGTTGAATTTCCGTTACAGATAGTGTGGTCAAATAGGTGGCACTGTAATGTTAATATCATCGGAATAAGTTTGAAACATGACAAAATGTGGAGTATTACGAACTTAGAAAAAATTCAAAAAAACCGCCAAACTGGGTGTCGACAAACCTAATTTTGAGCCCCATTCCCCCACGATATTGACAAAATGCGCCCCATTTTCCAGTAGAGCGTTGAATTTCCGTTACAGATAGTGTGGTCAAATAGGTGGCACTGATAATGTTAATATCATCGGAATAAGTTTGAAACATGACGAATAATTGAGTATTGAGAACTTAGAAAAAACTTCATAAAGCCGCCAAACTGGGTGTCGACAAACGTAATTTTGAGCCCCATTCCCCCACGATATTGACAAAATGCGCCCCATTTTCCAGTAGAGCGTTGAATTTCCGTTACAGATAGTGTGGTCAAATAGGTGGCACTGATAATGTTAATATCATTGGAATAAGTTTGAAACATGACGAATAATGGAGTATTGAGAACTTGGAAAAAACTTGACAATACCGCCAAAGCGGGTGTCGACAAACGTAATTTTGAGCCCCATTCCCCCACGATATTGACAAAATGCGCCCTATTTTCCAGTAGAGCGTTGAATTTCCGTTACAGATAGTGTGGTCAAATAGGTGGCACTGTAATGTTAATATCATCGGAATAAGTTTGAAACATGACGATTAATGGAGTATTGAGAACTTAGAAAAAACTTCATAAAGCCGCCAAACTGGGTGTCGACGAACGTAATTTTGAGCCCCATTCCCCCACGATATTGACAAAATGCGCCCCATTTTCCAGTAGAGCGTTGAATTTCCGTTACAGATAGTGTGGTCAAATAGGTGGCACTGTAATGTTAATATCATCGGAATAAGTTTGAAACATGACGAATAATGGAGTATTGAGAACTTAGAAAAAACTTCATAAAGCCGCCAAACTGGGTGTCGACAAACGTAATTTTGAGCCCCATTCCCCCACGATATTGACAAAATGCGCCCCATTTTCCAGTAGAGCGTTGAATTTCCGTTACAGATAGTGTGGTCAAATAGGTGGCACTGTAATGTTAATATCATCGGAATAAGTTTGAAACATGACAAAATGTGGAGTATTAGGAACTTAGAAAAAATTCAAAAAAGCCGCCAAACTGGGTGTCGACAAACGTAATTTTGAGCCCCATTCCCCCACGATATTGACAAAATGCGCCCCATTTTCCAGTAGAGCGTTGAATTTCCGTTACAGATAGTGTGGTCAAATAGGTGGCACTGTAATGTTAATATCATCGGAATAAGTTTGAAACATGACAAAATGTGGAGTACTAGGAACTTAGAAAAAATTCGAAAAAGCCGCCAAAGCGGGTGTCGACAAACGTAATTTTGAGCCCCATTCCCCCACGATATTGACAAAATGCGCCCCATTTTCCAGTAGAGCGTTGAATTTCCGTTACAGATAGTGTGGTCAAATAGGTGGCACTGTAATGTTAATATCATCGGAATAAGTTTGAAACATGACGATTAATGGAGTATTGAGAACTTAGAAAAAACTTCATAAAGCCGCCAAACTGGGTGTCGACAAACCTAATTTTGAGCCCCATTCCCCCACGATATTGACAAAATGCGCCCCATTTTCCAGTAGAGCGTTGAATTTCCGTTACAGATAGTGTGGTCAAATAGGTGGCACTGTAATGTTAATATCATCGGAATAAGTTTGAAACATGACAAAATGTGGAGTATTAGGAACTTAGAAAAAATTCGAAAAAGCCGCCAAACTGGGTGTCGACAAACCTAATTTTGAGCCCCATTCCCCCACGATATTGACAAAATGCGCCCCATTTTCCAGTAGAGCGTTGAATTTCCGTTACAGATAGTGTGGTCAAATAGGTGGCACTGTAATGTTAATATCATCGGAATAAGTTTGAAACATGACAAAATGTGGAGTATTAGGAACTTAGAAAAAATTCGAAAAAGCCGCCAAACTGGGTGTCGACAAACCTAATTTTGAGCCCCATTCCCCCACGATATTGACAAAATGCGCCCTATTTTCCAGTAGAGCGTTGAATTTCCGTTACAGATAGTGTGGTCAAATAGGTGGCACTGTAATGTTAATATCATCGGAATAAGTTTGAAACATGACAAAATGTGGAGTACTAGGAACTTCGAAAAAATTCGAAAAAGCCGCCAAAGCGGGTGTCGACAAACGTAATTTTGAGCCCCATTCCCCCACGATATTGACAAAATGCGCCCCATTTTCCAGTAGAGCGTTGAATTTCCGTTACAGATAGTGTGGTCAAATAGGTGGCACTGTAATGTTAATATCATCGGAATAAGTTTGAAACATGACGAATAATTGAGTATTGAGAACTTAGAAAAAAACTTGACAATACCGCCAAAGCGGGTGTCGACAAACGTAATTTTGAGCCCCATTCCCCCACGATATTGACAAAATGCGCCCCATTTTCCAGTAGAGCGTTGAATTTCCGTTACAGATAGTGTGGTCAAATAGGTGGCACTGATAATGTTAATATCATCGGAATAAGTTTGAAACATGACGAATGATTGAGTATTGAGAACTTAGAAAAAACTTCATAAAGCCGCCAAACTGGGTGTCGACAAACGTAATTTTGAGCCCCATTCCCTCACGATATTGACAAAATGCGCCCCATTTTCCAGTAGAGCGTTGAATTTCCGTTACAGCTAGTGTGGTCAAATAGGTGGCACTGATAATGTTAATATCATCGGAATAAGTTTGAAACATGACGAATAATTGAGTATTGAGAACTTAGAAAAAACTTGACAATACCGCCAAAGCGGGTGTCGACAAACCTAATTTTGAGCCCCATTCCCCCACGATATTGACAAAATGCGCCCCATTTTCCAGTAGAGCGTTGAATTTCCGTTACAGATAGTGTGGTCAAATAGGTGGCACTGTAATGTTAATATCATCGGAATAAGTTTGAAACATGACGAATAATTGAGTATTAAGAACTTAGAAAAAACTTGACAATACCGCCAAAGCGGGTGTCGACAAACGTAATTTTGAGCCCCATTCCCCCACGATATTGACAAAATGCGCCCCATTTTCCAGTAGAGCGTTGAATTTCCGTTACAGATAGTGTGGTCAAATAGGTGGCACTGTAATGTTAATATCATCGGAATAAGTTTGAAACATGACGAATAATGGAGTATTGAGAACTTAGAAAAAACTTCATAAAGCCGCCAAACTGGGTGTCGACAAACGTAATTTTGAGCCCCATTCCCCCACGATATTGACAAAATGCGCCCCATTTTCCAGTAGAGCGTTGAATTTCCGTTACAGATAGTGTGGTCAAATAGGTGGCACTGTAATGTTAATATCATCGGAATAAGTTTGAAACATGACAAAATGTGGAGTATTAGGAACTTAGAAAAAATTCGAAAAAGCCGCCTAACTGGGTGTCGACAAACCTAATTTTGAGCCCCATTCCCCCACGATATTGACAAAATGCGCCCCATTTTCCAGTAGAGCGTTGAATTTCCGTTACAGATAGTGTGGTCAAATAGGTGGCACTGATAATGTTAATATCATCGGAATAAGTTTGAAACATGACGAATAATTGAGTATTGAGAACTTAGAAAAAACTTCATAAAGCCGCCAAACTGGGTGTCGACAAACGTAATTTTGAGCCCCATTCCCCCACGATATTGACAAAATGCGCCCCATTTTCCAGTAGAGCGTTGAATTTCCGTTACAGAATATGTAATGAAATAGGTGGCACTGTAATGTTAATATCATCGGAATAAGTTTGAAACATGACGAATAATTGAGTATTGAGAACTTGGAAAAAACTTGACAAAACCGCCAAAGCGGGTGTCGACAAATGTAATTTTGAGCCCCATTCCCCCACGATATTGACAAAATGCGCCCCATTTTCCAGTAGAGCGTTGAATTTCCGTTACAGATAGTGTGGTCAAATAGGTGGCATTGTAATGTTAATATCATCGGAATAAGTTTGAAGCATGACGAATAATGGAGTATTGAGAACTTAGAAAAAACTTTATAACGCCGCCAAACTGGGTGTCGACAAACGTAATTTTGAGCCCCATTCCCCCACGATATTGACAAAATGCGCCCCATTTTCCAGTAGAGCGTTGAATTTCCGTTACAGATAGTGTGGTCAAATAGGTGGCACTGTAATGTTAATATCATCGGAATAAGTTTGAAACATGACGAATAATTGAGTATTGAGAACTTAGAAAAAACTTGACAATACCGCCAAACTGGGTGTCGACAAACGTAATTTTGAGCCCCATTCCCCCACGATATTGACAAAATGCGCCCCATTTTCCAGTAGAGCGTTGAATTTCCGTTACAGATAGTGTGGTCAAATAGGTGGCACTGTAATGTTAATATCATTGGAATAAGTTTGAAACATGACGATTAATGGAGTATTGAGAACTTAGAAAAAACTTCATAAAGCCGCCAAACTGGGTGTCGACAAACCTAATTTTGAGCCCCATTCCCCCACGATATTGACAAAATGCGCCCCATTTTCCAGTAGAGCGTTGAATTTCCGTTACAGATAGTGTGGTCAAATAGGTGGCACTGTAATGTTAATATCATCGGAATAAGTTTGAAACATGACAAAATGTGGAGTATTACGAACTTAGAAAAAATTCGAAAAAGCCGCCAAACTGGGTGTCGACAAACCTAATTTTGAGCCCCATTCCCCCACGATATTGACAAAATGCGCCCCATTTTCCAGTAGAGCGTTGAATTTCCGTTACAGATAGTGTGGTCAAATAGGTGGCACTGTAATGTTAATATCATCGGAATAAGTTTGAAACATGACAAAATGTGGAGTATTAGGAACTTAGAAAAAATTCGAAAAAGCCGCCAAACTGGGTGTCGACAAACCTAATTTTGAGCCCCATTCCCCCACGATATTGACAAAATGCGCCCCATTTTCCAGTAGAGCGTTGAATTTCCGTTACAGATAGTGTGATCAAATAGGTGGCACTGTAATGTTAATATCATCGGAATAAGTTTGAAACATGACAAAATGTGGAGTATTAGGAACTTAGAAAAAATTCAAAAAAGCCGCCAAACTGGGTGTCGACAAACGTAATTTTGAGCCCCATTCCCCCACGATATTGACAAAATGCGCCCCATTTTCCAGTAGAGCGTTGAATTTCCGTTACAGATAGTGTGGTCAAATAGGTGGCACTGTAATGTTAATATCATCGGAATAAGTTTGAAACATGACGATTAATGGAGTATTGAGAACTTAGAAAAAACTTCATAAAGCCGCCAAACTGGGTGTCGACAAACGTAATTTTGAGCCCCATTCCCCCACGATATTGACAAAATGCGCCCCATTTTCGAGTAGAGCGTTGAATTTCCGTTACAGAATATGTAATGAAATAGGTGGCACTGTAATGTTAATATCATCGGAATAAGTTTGAAACATGACGAATAATTGAGTATTGAGAACTTAGAAAAAACTTGACAATACCGCCAAACTGGGTGTCGACAAACGTAATTTGAGCCCCATTCCCCCACGATATTGACAAAATGCGCCCCATTTTCCAGTAGAGCGTTGAATTTCCGTTACAGATAGTGTGGTCAAATAGGTGGCATTGTAATGTCAATATCATCGGAATAAGTTTGAAACATGACGAATAATTGAGTATTGAGAACTTAGAAAAAACTTTATAACGCCGCCAAACTGGGTGTCGACAAACGTAATTTTGAGCCCCATTCCCCCACGATATTGACAAAATGCGCCCCATTTTCCAGTAGAGCGTTGAATTTCCGTTACAGATAGTGTGGTCAAATAGGTGGCACTGTAATGTTAATATCATCGGAATAAGTTTGAAACATGACGAATAATTCAGTATTTAGAACTTAGAAAAAACTTGACAATACCGCCAAACTGGGTGTCGACAAACGTAATTTTGAGCCCCATTCCCCCACGATATTGACAAAATGCGCCCCATTTTCCAGTAGAGCGTTGAATTTCCGTTACAGATAGTGTGGTCAAATAGGTGGCACTGTAATGTTAATATCATCGGAATAAGTTTGAAACATGACGATTAATGGAGTATTGAGAACTTAGAAAAAACTTCATAAAGCCGCCAAACTGGGTGTCGACAAACGTAATTTTGAGCCCCATTCCCCCACGATATTGACAAAATGCGCCCCATTTTCCAGTAGAGCGTTGAATTTCCGTTACAGATAGTGTGGTCAAATAGGTGGCACTGTAATGTTAATATCATCGGAATAAGTTTGAAACATGACAAAATGTGGAGTATTAGGAACTTAAAAAAAACTTTATAACGCCGCCAAACTGGGTGTCGACAAACGTAATTTTGAGCCCCATTCCCCCACGATATTGACAAAATGCGCCCCATTTTCCAGTAGAGCGTTGAATTTCCGTTACAGATAGTGTGGTCAAATAGGTGGCACTGTAATGTTAATATCATCGGAATAAGTTTGAAACATGACAAAATGTGGAGTATTAGGAACTTAGAAAAAATTCGAAAAAGCCGCCAAACTGGGTGTCGACGAACGTAATTTTGAGCCCCATTCCCCCACGATATTGACAAAATGCGCCCCATTTTCCAGTAGAGCGTTGAATTTCCGTTACAGATAGTGTGATCAAATAGGTGGCACTGTAATGTTAATATCATCGGAATAAGTTTGAAACATGACAAAATGTGGAGTACTAGGAACTTAGAAAAAATTCGAAAAAGCCGCCAAAGCGGGTGTCGACAAACGTAATTTTGAGCCCCATTCCCTCACGATATTGACAAAATGCGCCCCATTTTCCAGTAGAGCGTTGAATTTCCGTTACAGATAGTGTGGTCAAATAGGTGGCACTGTAATGTTAATATCATCGGAATAAGTTTGAAACATGACGATTAATGGAGTATTGAGAACTTAGAAAAAACTTCATAAAGCCGCCAAACTGGGTGTCGACAAACCTAATTTTGAGCCCCATTCCCCCACGATATTGACAAAATGCGCCCCATTTTCCAGTAGAGCGTTGAATTTCCGTTACAGATAGTGTGGTCAAATAGGTGGCACTGTAATGTTAATATCATCGGAATAAGTTTGAAACATGACAAAATGTGGAGTATTAGGAACTTAGAAAAAATTCGAAAAAGCCGCCAAACTGGGTGTCGACAAACGTAATTTTGAGCCCCATTCCCCCACGATATTGACAAAATGCGCCCCATTTTCCAGTAGAGCGTTGAATTTTCGTTACAGATAGTGTGGTCAAATAGGTGGCACTGTAATGTTAATATCATCGGAATAAGTTTGAAACATGACAAAATGTGGAGTATTAGGAACTTAGAAAAAATTCGAAAAAGCCGCCAAACTGGGTGTCGACAAACGTAATTTTGAGCCCCATTCCCCCACGATATTGACAAAATGCGCCCTATTTTCCAGTAGAGCGTTGAATTTCCGTTACAGATAGTGTGGTCAAATAGGTGGCACTGTAATGTTAATATCATCGGAATAAGTTTGAAACATGACAAAATGTGGAGTACTAGGAACTTCGAAAAAATTCGAAAAAGCCGCCAAAGCGGGTGTCGACAAACGTAATTTTGAGCCCCATTCCCCCACGATATTGACAAAATGCGCCCCATTTTCCAGTAGAGCGTTGAATTTCCGTTACAGATAGTGTGGTCAAATAGGTGGCACTGTAATGTTAATATCATCGGAATAAGTTTGAAACATGACGAATAATGGAGTATTGAGAACTTAGAAAAAAACTTGACAATACCGCCAAAGCGGGTGTCGACAAACGTAATTTTGAGCCCCATTCCCCCACGATATTGACAAAATGCGCCCCATTTTCCAGTAGAGCGTTGAATTTCCGTTACAGATAGTGTGGTCAAATAGGTGGCACTGATAATGTTAATATCATCGGAATAAGTTTGAAACATGACGAATGATTGAGTATTGAGAACTTAGAAAAAACTTCATAAAGCCGCCAAACTGGGTGTCGACAAACGTAATTTTGAGCCCCATTCCCCCACGATATTGACAAAATGCGCCCCATTTTCCAGTAGAGCGTTGAATTTCCGTTACAGCTAGTGTGGTCAAATAGGTGGCACTGATAATGTTAATATCATCGGAATAAGTTTGAAACATGACGAATAATTGAGTATTGAGAACTTAGAAAAAACTTGACAATACCGCCAAAGCGGGTGTCGACAAACGTAATTTTGAGCCCCATTCCCCCACGATATTGACAAAATGCGCCCCATTTTCCAGTAGAGCGTTGAATTTCCGTTACAGAATATGTAATGAAATAGGTTGCACTGATAATGTTAATATCATCGGAATAAGTTTGAAACATGACGAATAATTGAGTATTGAGAACTTAGAAAAAACTTGACAATACCGCCAAAGCGGGTGTCGACAAACGTAATTTTGAGCCCCATTCCCCCACGATATTGACAAAATGCGCCCCATTTTCCAGTAGAGCGTTGAATTTCCGTTACAGATAGTGTGGTCAAATAGGTGGCACTGTAATGTTAATATCATCGGAATAAGTTTGAAACATGACAAAATGTGGAGTATTAGGAACTTAAAAAAAACTTTATAACGCCGCCAAACTGGGTGTCGACAAACGTAATTTTGAGCCCCATTCCCCCACGATATTGACAAAATGCGCCCCATTTTCGAGTAGAGCGTTGAATTTCCGTTACAGAATATGTGATGAAATAGGTGGCACTGTAATGTTAATATCATCGGAATAAGTTTGAAACATGACGAATAATTGAGTATTGAGAACTTAGAAAAAACTTCATAAAACCGCCAAACTGGGTGTCGACAAACGTAATTTTGAGCCCCATTCCCCCACGATATTGACAAAATGCGCCCCATTTTCGAGTAGAGCATTAAATTTCCGTTACAGACTATGTAGTCAAGTTTAGTGGCAGATTGAAATTAAGGTTAACAAATTGATTTTCAATGAGGTTTAAATTTGTAGTTGTGGGTTGCCAAAAGCTGTAGTATTAATCGCGTCCTCTTTTTTTTTGTTACAGCGCGACGTCGATCGCGTGACTTAAGACGCATTATTCCGCCGGAATTACAGTGGTAGTGATACAGTGTCTCAAATTTTCGTAGTTTAGTGTATCAAGTTAGCAGTGTTGTAAGTTGGTTACGTAAAATGTTAACGGGCTGATGTTTCTATTTCCATAGTGCGACCTCGAAGCAGTTTTTTAATAGTATAGTCTAGCATAGTGTTAGTATAATCAATAGCGTAAATTTTGGTCAAGTAAATTTTAGTTAATTGATTTGGCTAGCTGATAATTGACTTCTTATTTATATCCAAAGTGTAGTATGACTGCAGAAATATGAAGGATACGGCGCGCGGCGAGACAGGCTATTAGAAGCGGGTCTAACCTGATTCAAATTGGAGTCAACACTGTTTTTTCGAGTTTAGCAAAACAACCAACTTTTTTGAGATTAAGTTCGAATTTGCAGCCCTGGTTCAAAGTAAGGCTTTGTTGTTTTTTACTGTGAGTTCACAAAATTAGCCACTGGGGTATCATTTTTTGTACTGGTAGCCGGTGCCGTCGCTACGGTGGGGCCAGGGGCGCCGTCCCCACCCCCCCAACGACTGCTTGTTCCCCCCATTTCGGTTCATTCAAAATGCTTTTTCGAAGCATCACGCAACAAGACAACAGGCAATAATGGAAAAAGGAATAATAATTTTCAAACATGACTTTCGTTTGAAGTTTTCTCGATTGTTTTCTGCTGGCCACCAACTGCTGTACATAAATGTGACCCAATAATCCGTCAAATTAGCACGCCTTTACGGATGTGTCGCGGAATAGGGATGTATGCCAACAGAAGCGTTACCGGTATTTCGTTAGTGATTATGATCTGAAGCAATACGTGAAAACATTTCTTTAAAAGACCAGCTGTTTTTTTTAGAGCACACTCAAGATTTATTTTAAGTCGCAGACAATGGCGCAATTAGGGGGAAGGGGTCATCAGCCCCCTTTAGCCAAGTCATTTAGAAAATATAATCAAAAAAAGAATAAGGGTTTAAACGTGTTTTGGACTTGACCTGAAGAATATGGGGGCTCAAGAGGCTAGACAATTTAAATCTTTCAATGACTTCTAAATTTTAGCAATTTACTGTAATTATTGATATGGTTTTAAAACGTGCGAAATGTGATTTAAATGCCTTAAAATCGCTATTTTTGCCTCAAAAATCACCCAGCAGCTGGGAGCTCTGCCCCCTCTGTAACACGCTTGAGTAGCAACGGTTTGTTCAGCAAGGGACCTAAATTAGGCAATTTTTGTGCAAAAAACATTTACTTTTGGTTCAAGCCCCCTCTATCTTTGCAAAACCCTGGTTGCGCTTCTGGTCGCATTCACTCCTGCAGACTTATTTTTCAAGCGATTATACCGGCCGCATGCGAAACGAGCTAATAAACGCTGCTTGGCTTATGTGTATCTTTTTTCAAAGATGAATACAAAATTGTAGCTTTAAAATATCAGTTTTTATGTGCAAAAGTTCAGTCTATTTTATAGCGCCCCCCCCCCCCATTTTCGGCAAGGGCCGTCTCACTTCGTTTGGTCTGGCGACGGCACTGCTGGTAGCGTGTGGTTATCTCGTTCCTAGAGTATTTATCGAAACTACGGACTAAAAATTTAGTAATACGATTAGTGATTTGAATGTTTGTTTGCCTTCTACTGCCTTTGCCTTTTCCTGCCTCGAAAAAAATTGTTTTCTTAAAATATATTGTTGCAAGCGGAATTGCGGATTGTGCTTTGCTATTTGATGGCTTATCATTGTAATCCAATGGCTTTTAATCTCCGAATCCCTGGCTTCATTGTAGCATTTTTAAGGGTTCGTCGGTGGGTTGTGCACTATGGTTCCATGCAGTTTAGGCACCTACAGTATAAGCAGAAGCGCAACCAGGAGGGCTGGGGGCTACAAACCCTTAGCCAAGTCACTTAAAAACTTTAACCAAAATTACAAGCGTTTAAATCTGTTTTGAGTTGGACCTGAAACTAAGAGGGGCTGGGCAATTCTTAAGTTTGCCATCCGAAAAAGCAGCTCAATAACAAGTTATGCTGTGGTACATTTACTACTATCAACGATTGTGAGTAATTCCTTCTATTGCGTGGAATGTATCCACCATACAGTACGCTTGCTATACTTCCCACAAGTCACAACTTTTGACTTATTTTTGCTAATCAACTCTGAGCAGATCACTTCGGGACGTGGTTGATTGCAAAACTCTTCTACTCGGTTCATAAAAAGTTGCGGACTTCAAATATTACAAAGTTGCGAACTTGCGGTAGCGGACTTCAAGAATTAGGAAGTACCGGAGTTGCGGATTCAAGAATTTTGAAACGTCGTTGCGGACTAAGCGGACTTGCGGATTAAGAAATCCAATTGCGGACTTGCGGATTAAGAAAATTGAAATTCGGTTGCGGATTTGCAAACTTAAAAAAACCCTGCGGTGCCCAGCACTGAAGCTAGTGTACTCAAACGTATCAGAGACGGGATCTGGGGGCGGAGTCTTCAGCCGCCGGTGGCTATGGGGGTCTGGGGGCGAAGCCCCAATCCGCTGAGCGATTTCTGTAAGTTTTTGGAAAAAAAGCTATTTTAACCGCATTGGATCACATTTTGCACGTGTTAACAGCCATTTGAAAGAACTAGATTTTTAACATTTGAAAGCCAATCGAAAAAATTTAATTGTTCAATCCTCCTTTTACTTGCAATTAAAGTCCAAAACACGTTTAAAATTTTGCATTATGGTGTAAAATTTTAGGGTAAGTGATTTGGTCCATGTAGGGGGAAGTAAGGCACATTGCCTCCTGCATTATTTTAGCAGTAAATAAAAATTCAATCAAAGATGTTTCTTAGAGATTTAATTTGTATAGGAGATGTAGAAGATTTTAACCAGGCCCCTCAATTGAAATTCAATAATTTGTTCAATAAGCATTTTCCCTAGCTATTTTTTTTTAGGTACTAAGTGCGTAAAACTTGGCGAGGTGGAGATGAATCGTTATTGAAAAATGGTACAATAGATGGTTACGCTTTCTAAACATGTTATTCCTGGGCCGGATTTACATTGCGTAGGGCCCCTGGCACTTAGGGAATTTTTGCAACATCTTCCTGCCAAATATAAGAGAAGACCAAAAAAAGTTCAACTATCTGAGTGCGGGGCCCTGGCACTGTGCCATATGGCAAATACGGCACTGGTTATTGCATTACGTTCATAAAGTTTAGATGAGGGCCTGAGGTAGAAACTTTTAGGACAAAACCCTTGATTTCACCCTGGTGATACGTTTAAATTGGTGGGAAAAAAATTAAATTAAGGATGAGCGCCGGGCGCCCTGGTCATCGATATTATTTATTGTTAATTACTGTTGTAAGCAAAAATGCAAAAAGAAAATGAAAATGAAGAAACCAAGGCTTTTTCGTCAAATTTTTGTCATTGGTGGCATTTCGTTTGAGGGGTTCCGGGCTGCCTGGGCCACGCCAATGATTTTGAGATAAGATCGAGCCCTTTTAAGGTCTTTCATAAAAAAGTATTTAACTTAAAATTCAAAAAACTTTTTTCCAAAACGTGGAGGACTCGAGTCAAGCCACTTCACAGTTTTTTGAAACCTCCAAGAATTGCATGACATTATTATGACGTGGACACGTGGTCGTCATTATTATTACTTAGTTTTGTACGTGTAATCCTAAATCAAAGAAACTGCAATTCCGGACAAGGACAACAACATACTGGCTGTGCTCTCATTATATTTATCATTGGTAGTATTTCGATTGGGGGGTTTGCATTACCGCCTGTGTTATAGCATTAAGTTCAGAATAACGTTAAACGAAAGCCTGGGGTTTCAACTTTCAGGACAAAACTCTTAGACTTCTCACAAGTTTTGCATAAAAATTGTCAAAAATTTGAATTAAAGGGCCTCTGGCCCTGGATCCTTGGTCGTCAGTTAGAGGTCCCGGGCCCCCCTGGTTGTCAGTTAGGGACCCCGGGGTTTCCTGTTTGTCAGCTAGGGGGCCAGGGGCCCCTTGGTTGTCGGTTAGGGGGCCCAGGGCCCCCTGGTTATTAGTTAGGAGCCCTGGTGCCAATTGGTTGTCAGCTAGGGGCTCCGGGGCCCCCTGGTTGTCAGTTAGGGGCTTCGGGGCCCCCTAGTTGTCGGTTGGGGCTCCCCTGGTTGTAAGTTAGGGGTTTCGAGACCCGGAGCCCCTTGGTCGTCAGTTAGGGGTTCCGTGGTTGTTATAGATAGTTAGGGGCCACGGAGCTCCCTCGTCGTCATTAAAGATCAAGCGCCAAAAAAAATTTGCGATTTTGGTTTTAATTGCTACGTCAAAAAAAGTTCTTCAGCAACAATGTTTTGAGTTTATAGTTGCTAAAAAGTCGTTTTGATGTAGAAAAAGCTCAAAACATCGATTTGAATCTGTAAAGTGAATGACGTCATGTGCGAACTACAGCCGTCTCGTAGGTTTACCATCATCAACTTGGGTGGGCTTTCGTATTCCTCAGTAGTTAGCTATTCGCTTTTTAGCTGTTAACTATGATAGATGGAAAGAAATGTCTTTGTGTGCGTTCATTTGCTGATGATGTGCAGTGTTATTTTTCTTTTGATAGAGATTCTTTTGTAGTCATGATGAAAAAAATTCGAGCACACTAGTGCCTGCATGTTTATGCTCCTACATATTTGAAAAATTTAATCAACTCTCGTTCTGTTTCGGCAAGATTTACCTTGCGTGTTAATGATGATAATTGGCTGCTTCAAACGGTAACTAGCTTAAACTTTGCTAGATCCCAATCTATGTTTTTATATGCATCACCCAAGGTATGGAATTCGTTGCCAATATCTTCGCGTGAAATTGAAACTTCGTACCTTTTCAAGAAACGTCAAAAAGCATATTAGTTGAATTTAACTTTTGAATAGATTACCACTGTGTTGATGCTGGCGCGTAGCCAGAAATTTGCAATGGGGAGGGCTGTTTTGGGGGTCTGGTAGCGGAGCCCCCAGCGCTTGAAAATTTTGCATTTTTTTTGCAAAAATAACTTAGTTTTAGGGATATTTTGATAAAATAACGCTTTTAAAACGTGATACAGAAATTGGCTGTGCAAACCTGATTAAACTGTTTGCGTAAATGGGCTATGTGGGAGGTGCTTTAAGGGTAAAATTACAGCTCTTTTGTTTACATGCTGGTAAATCATAAAATCTTATAGTTTAAGAAAACTCACACGGAGTAATGTATTTCGTCTAATTTTATAGAGAAAAATAATTGGGAAGGGCAGGGACTAACAAAAAAATTTGAGGCAAGTGATTGATAATTAAGTAATACTGAATAGCCCCCCCCCCCCTATTCCTAAGTTAATAATATGTTTGTTGATGAAACCTATGATTTGCATTTTTACACTAGCGATCAAATCTGATTGCTTATTTGTGGCCATTTTTCAAAGTTTTTATTGATTTGTGAGTTTTATTTTTGAAAAATTAGCCCCCCACCTAAATTTATGCTTCAAAAGATGCTTTAAATCACTTTTTAGTCCATTCCAGTGCAAAAAACAGTCTCAGAAGTGCTAAAAACGTGGTATTTTCCTTATTCTGCATTGTCGTCAACAAGCCAATGGGACGGGCTACAGCCTCCCCGCCCCCCTGGCTACGCTACTGGTTTCATGCCAGTATTTTGCTACTTATTGCTGTAGAATTAGTACATCTGTGGTGTATTAATTTTATTTCTGGAAAGCTATTTGAGTGTTACTATGGCCCCTTAGTCATATGCGTTGACACTGGTTGGTGTTATCTCAAGCGGGATATAAATTGCAATTATTATTATTATTGCAGTTCAGTTCAAAGCAAACAACAGTACTAAACTGCTAAGGCACAGACTAGATTATTGAAAATTTTAAAAGTATTTTTTTGCCTTAGTCCTATCTGTTCAGAGTTAATCATGGTTTACAAAACATTTAGTATCCTGGACTAAAAGCTAACCACTGACCTAATAGTATTAGTAACTGACAGAGCTTGCCAAATATTCAAGTTGATCCCTAATCTGTAACCCCAACCAGTTCAGGTAATCCACGAACCTACTCGACAGAAATAGCAGACGCAGTAACCGCTATTTTAAATGTACTGTATGAACTCGTAAAAAAAACAGTTCTGATTAATAAAACTGAGCAAGTAATACGATTTCTTGTATATCACTGCTACTAACTAAGCTTATTAATTCATATATAACTGCCACCATAAATTTACTGTATGGACTCGCTCAACCAACAGTTCTGAGTAATAAATTTGGCAAGGAATTCGTTTTCTCGAATAACAAATGCTACTAAGCTTATTATCTGTATAGTAAATAGGTAATTTCTGCAGCACGGAAACACACTCCCATTGTTTACACAGAATATGGTTTTGACAGTTAGTTCGTGGATGACGTCATACGCCGGTTAGACAAATTTTGCGTATTGCGCTAGAAAAATTGAAACCGATCAGTGGTCGAGTGGATAGAGCGTCTGCTACTGAAGCGGTAGACTCGGGTTCTATTCCCGGTCGGGTCAAACCAAAGACTATAAAAATTGGTATTCACAGCTTTCCTGCTTGACGTTCAGCAATCAAAGGGACTGTGTGCAGCCTCTGCCGTGTGTGGTAGACAGGTGGCAGCTTGACTCGAAGACCGAAAGGTCCCTTCGCTGTCTCCTGGCCAAGGCAACTTGGTGAATAAAATGTAATTACAATTACAAAGCTTAATAACTCTGCCAATCTTGCAGAAATTTTGGCGAAATTTTCAAAACTTCTTAGTTTACGCATATATTAGGTAACAATAACCAGAAAATTTGTGGAGCATTTTTCTTGTCGCTTGATCTTTAATATTATTGTTAATTACTGTTATGTGCGATCTTTAATATTATTGTTAATTACTGTTATGTGCGTAATCACTGAAAAACAAACAAACTGCAACTAAACATTGCTAGGCTATGTTGTCATAATTATTTATCATTAGTGGCATAGGTGGGCGCGTTAATGCAAAACGTTAGCTTCGTTAACCACTAGTCCGTTAGCAAACTTCACACCTCCGTTAACGTTAATCCGTTATTTTCAGCTTTAATTAACGGAAGTTAATGAAGTCCGTTAATCCGTTAACATTTTGCGTGTAATTTACATTTCGTTTTATTCACTCGCTCCTAGAATACGTATTGAAGCTGTTGAGCTGATTGTAAGAAAATATTTATTGCTATGGTGGTCTTTTTGTGTTTTGGAAGTTACATTTTATAGTCTAATATAATTTCAAGATAAAAACAAGTTCAAATGCACAACGAAGCTGCATGATATTAACGATAAAAACCTTAACGGAAGTTAATTTAGTCCGTTAACATGAAAAAACTTTTAATCGGATTAACGAGTTAATGAAAAAGTTAGCTTCGTTATTAACGGACTTGTGCCCACCTATGATTAGTGGTAATTTAATTGGGGGGGGGGCGGGCCCCCCTGTACCGCAATTTTAAAAGTTTGAATAATTAACTTTTGGAAATAAAGTTGGAATTTCACCATTAGATACCGCATTTGAATGCCATCGTTCTTTTTGCTACCGTATTTATTTTTTTAAAGTAGCGACAAGCGGTAGCGGCCGCTGCTTTGTATCCAAGTAGCAGCAGCGGTGATACCTTTTTATTTAAGTAGCGATAAGCGGCAGCGCCGCTGCTTTTTTTGCCAAACAGCGGTAGCGGCACTACTTTTCAAATAGTGGGTGCCCAGCTCTGAAAATATTCCATTGCTATGATATAGACCAGAGGTGGAGTCGAGGACACAAGGCTCGAGGCCAAGGCCAAGGACACAAAAAAATCCAAGGCCAAGGACAGCTTTTCCGAGGACAGAACCTCTCGAGGCCAAGGACCAAGGACACAGGCGTTCTCCAAGAAAAAAAAAAGGTCTTCAAAAAATTTTTTCAGACAATCTCCAATTCATTAGCGTACCCAGAATTTTTGATTGGGGGAGGCTTAAACCACAAAAATCACATGAAATGACGTCATCAAAATTTTTCCAAAGAGAAAGTTTTTGTGGGACAAAGATATCGTAGGATGGAAGATCTGAAATTGTTGTTGTTTGTTTGCACGTAACCAGGATTTTGCAAAGGAAGCAGGCTTAAACTAATAGTTGAAAAATGCTAATATCCAACTTTGGGAACGTGTGAGAAAGCTAGTGTAACTCAAATGTATCACAGACGGGGGTTTAGGGCGGGGCCCCCAGCTGCCGGAGGCTTTGGGGGGGTCTGGGGGCGAAGTCCCCAGCCGTTGGGAGATTTTTTGTAATTTTTTGGAAAAAAAAAGCTATTTTAATGCCATTGGATCACATTTTGCAAGTGTTCAGAGCCATTTGAAAGCACTAGATTTTCGACATTTGAAAGCCAATTGAAAAAATCAAATTGTTTAATCCTCCTTTTACTTGCAATTTAAGTCCAAAACACGTATAACATCTTGCATTATGGAATTAAATTTTAATTGTAAGTGATTTGGTCCAGGTAAGGTGCGTAGTCTGTGGCTGCATTTTAGCAGTAAATAATAATCCACTCGAAGATTTTCCTTAGAAATTTTTGTTTTGTCATGAAAATAACCAGTTATAGGAGTGCATGTTCGCCAGGGGGCCCAGGCACCCTTAATTGAAGTTCAATGATACATTCAATCAGCATTTTCCATGGCTAATTTTTTTAAAAACTATTTTGTACGTAAAAACCGGCGAGGTTGGAGGTGAAATACTGAATTGTTTTTGAAAAATGTATCGATGGTTACGTCTACTAACCATGTTATCGCCGGGCTGGATTTACATCGCGCTAGGCCCCCGGCACTTGAGAGATTTTTGCAACATCTTTCTGCCAAATATAGGTGAAGACCAAAAAAATCTTACGATTTCAGCTCGGGGCCCCTAGCTGGTACTGTGTCATGTTGTGGTAAATCCAGCCCTGATTAATGCATTACGCTCACAAAAAGGCTAGATGTGGGCCTGAGATAGCAACTTTCAGGACAAAAACGCTCCATTTTCTCCGGGTTATACGTATAAATTGGCTGGTAAAAATTGAATTGAGGAGGACCCGGCGCCCATGGTCTTTAATATTGTTAATTAGTTATACTGTTGTCAGCGAAGAACGCTAAAAAAAAACTGAAACAATAGGCTTTTTTGTCACATTTTTGTCATCAGTGAAATTTGAATTGGGGGAGAGGCCCGCTTGGCTAAGCCTATGTTCCAACTGCGGAAAACAAAAAAGGTATTTGCAAATTTTCCGCGAGGTTTCTGGCGTTTTCCAACAAAATTTTAACGGTTCAAAAAATAGTGCTGTCCTCGAGTCGAGGACAGGGCAATTTTCGAGGACCTAAGGCTTCGAGGCCAAGGCCAAGGACTTGAAGCTTCGAGGCCAAAGCCAAGGACTTGAAAATGTGTCCTCGAGGCCAAGGACGTCGTCTAGGACTCCACCTCTGATATAGACTACCAGCAGTGTGCAGAAAAATCACATGTTGAACCAAAATTCAAAATAATACATCCTTTGAGGAATTATGCGTCCTTTCGTTGCGTCATTGCTATTGTTGCGTCTTTATATCCTTTCGATTGCTATTGTTGCGTCATTATGTCCTTTGTCGCTCTGCATACCCGTTACCGAGTTCATTTTAAGTTTGTTAGTAGAGCAGTGTAGTGAGCTTCAACGCAGTTGTACTCACTAGTGCTTAGCCTACAAGGCGTTTAGTTCAGTACTCAACATTTCGTTTCAGCTTTTGCGATTCGATTATTGTTCACATGTCTGAATATATATGCTGAAAAATAACGAAATTTGTTCATCCTTCGTCAATTGAACGATCGGTGGTTGAGTGGATAGAGCGTCTGCTACTGAAACGGTCGATACGGGCTTGATTCCCGGTCAGGTCAAACCAAAGCCAAAAAAAAAAATTGGTATTTACAGCTTCCCTGCTTGATGTTCAGCCATTAAAGGGACAGTGTGAAGCCTCCACCGTGTGATAGACAGGTGGCAGCTTGGTTCTAAGACCGAAAGGTCCCTTCGCTATCTCCTAGCCAAGGTAACTCTGTGAATAAAATGTAATTACAATTACATAGCAATTGACAACCATACGAATAACGACTACGTTTTATATTGATCAACAGTTTAATCATTGTTTGAAAAAAAATTAGAAATAAATATATGCGCAGCAAAATCACTCACTAATTACCCTAAACGCTTCACAATCATCGCTCCGCTGCAACGCAAAGCATTTACAGCGATAATCTTTTACAATGCACGGTTGAAATTATACTCGAAGTCAACTACGAGCAAGCAAATCAACTCCTCCACCAGTAGCCTAGGTGTAACTATTACAATGGGCTTTGTGGACATAAATGATTTTTAAGAAGGCAGTTTCAAGTAAAATTGCAACCTAAGTCATTAAAATCTTTCAGGTCTTGTTCCCCTGATTATTGGCCTAAAATTTTCAATTAATTTTTGAGCGCCATTTCAAATTATTTGCAGAAAAAAAATTGAAGCTACTGGAAAAGTTGCTGCGTGGAATTACCATAGAATTTATGCGACACGTGCTCACAATCTTCTTAGTAGGCCAATACTAACTCCAGGTATATTTAATGCTTCATACTAAACACTCCTCAGATCCTAAGCATAGGTAAATTTTGAGTCGTTAATCTGATAGCTCTAATACAGTGGCCACTGGCCAAGCTAGCAATGGTGAAAATGGTATATTGTTAAATAATGCTTTAGCTTTATTGAGTTAAGATGGTGGCCCAGTGACTATGATTTGCTTGCAACAAGGCTAGACAAGTAACCTGCGATAATCTGCACTTTTGCCGGTTTGTTTTTATTGAATTCGCAGGCGTAACTGTCTTATTAGCAAAATCGTACCACTGGGAAGGTAAAAACACAGTCGTGGATTGCTTTTTTCGTCGTGGGAACTGATTTTTTTTGGATCAAAATTTTAAAAAGTAAGCCTTGTTTTTCTGCAGTAAACTAAACGCACATGGCTACGTAAGCAGCCAGACTCAGCGCGGTTTATTTGCTAATACGACCAAACTAGTTATGTTAGATAGATTGCGGCAATGCACTGCTGCATTGTGCAGGGTAGAAAGAATTGGGGCAACTTTATCTTAGCATGTAGGCTATGGAGCAGTTTGCCTTCGCAACTTTTCGGTTTTTATTGCGACCATTTGTAACTTTTACCAAAAAAGGCCTTGAACTGAACAATGATTTGAAAGCTTTTGCAAAAATGTCAGCCCAGCACTTTATACTACCTGCTAAGCTATTGCAATGCCAAGTAACGCCATGCAGTGTGGAGAAAACGAAATAATAATGGGCACTCACTTTGCAAAATGATTTCACTATTGGTTATATTCTTTTTACGTAACTTTCGTTACAAATAAATGCAATATTTATTAAAAATAACCGCAACGTTTTCTTTTTGTGCAACAAAAAGTTGCCCTAGTTATGATTTAATGATGTGGGGTCCCGCGATCATATGAGCTTGTGCTGTTTTTGTGTACTGGGGACTGACAAATTAATTGAATAATATTATCAGTGTAGTTCTCAAGTATGTAGACTAGTTATAAGTAATTTTATTGTGGTGATTCCAAGGGCTGAAAGACACTAGGAAAGCTGAAAAACTTGGATTGCTTACAAGTAAGGAGCTCAATGTCTCTCAAACAGAGTCAAGTATATTGATTGGTGTTACATCGTATCGCAACAGCAGCAAGTGTTTTTCTTTTCTTTTTCACTTGCTCCGTTTATGACGTCACAGTTAGCATTTAGCTCATGGTTATGGCACAGTATAAATATCATACAGCAGGTTCACTTAATTGTACGCAGTAGCGTAGCCAGGGGGGGGGCGGGGGGGGCTCGAGCTTGTGCATTGTGCAGTATGCAAAATCGCATGATTTTTGTGCTTTTGAGGCCGATTTTCTGTGAAAAATGGAAAATAGCCCCCCCATACGAAAAGAGCCCCCCCTCAAACGTTTGAACTTGCGAAATTGGGAGAAAAATCGCCCTGAATTTTGGCGAAGATCTTTTTTTTTTTTTTTTTTTTTTTTTTGGAGATCACCTAATTTTGGGCGGAAAAAACTTTTGAATTTTGGATTTCGGCCGAAAAATCACTCTGAATTTTGGCGAAGACCTTTTTTTTTTTTTTTTTTTTGGAGATCACCTAATTTTGGGCAGAAAAAACCTTTGAATTTCCGATCTTTCCGAGACATTTCGTCTCAAATTTCAGACAAACCGTCTGAAACTGATTCAAGGTCAATGAAAATTCGAGTCAAGGTCGTTTGCACACTTCTCACTATTTCAAAATAGCCCCCCCCTTTTCCAAATCCTGGCTACGCGCCTGATTGTACGTGTGTCCGCATTTTTTGAGAGCCAAGCAAACCTTAGGAGTCAAATTGACGTCATAATAGTGACATCGTGAGCGGATTCGAATTATGCCAAATGATAGCAATTGTTCTGAAATTTTATGAATTTTGTCTCCACCTTACGAAATTAAGTCCTTCCCCTTTTTTTATGGCCCTAAATGTTGAAGGACACCATTTTTCACAGCTGTCATACTCCTGACGTAACTTGACGTAGCTTTCGTTGTGCTTTTCGAATCGAAATAAATTTGGTACCATAAAATCCGTTTAAGCTCGGGCTTTGATTCGCTCCGTTTGTTACGTCACTTGTCTATGACGTCACAAAGTTACAAGCGTAAATATTACCTAAAATTGGAACTTTTGGTTCTTTTGGTAACTTTAGTTATGGGGGGTTTTGTTCGCGTTTGACACCCAACAGTTTTGTTTTGCCCGAAACTTGCTTTGTATCGTCAACTAGCTTTCCTGCAATTTTCGTTTTAATTGCTGAAAGATTTACGAAAATATTGTTGGTTGTTTGCATGACATGGTAAAGCTATAACGATAAATGCAGCATTAATAGCCTTTGTGCTTTAACTGATACAACTTAATGGTTACGTCAATGCTTTTAAGTTAAAGCTGGCTGTTCCTAAATTTTCACCAATTTTCAGCCTCATTTGTTCTCAATTTTGTTGGAGAATAAAGTGACAGATATTTATTCTTGCTTAGTTGAAAATTATATTATCTTTTGGAATTGAAAGTTAGCGACTTCGTGTAAGACAAATCAACAATAGCAATATAGAAAAAGTTTTAAAAAAGTCTGCTGATAGTTTACAAATCCGTTGTATCAGCCTTTGTTCTTTATTATTATTTATTTTATACTGAACCAGGAATGTTCGTAATTTTTTTTTCTTTTTAATTTCGAGCAAAAATGGCCTTCCTGCGGCAAAACTGAGCTTCTTGTCACCACCTGTACCACCTTCGCACAGTTTTAGAGCAGTTTGCAAGAACTAAATTGCCAAATAACGAAAGTCATTTAAAAGAATTAAATTAAATTATTTCGAAGCACAGCAGCTATATCGCAACAGTATGTGTGAACAGGTTTTAGTGAATTTGGTATAGCCAGGTTGAAATTATATTCTTCGCGAAAGAGATGCATTTTTGACTCCAATTTTGTTTTCATAGTATTCTTTCAATTTAATCGAACATGAGAACAACAACTGGTACACGCAACAACGAAATACAAGCGGAGGAATCTCCAAACTTGAGAAATGAAATAGTTAAAATTATAGAGTTATTTCTATGCAGCTGAAATTCTATTTCGAACCAAAAAATGCTGTTTTGAACCAAAAAACATCAATCAAGTCGTTAACTAATGACGATTATGTAACAATTAAGTGGCATCAATTAAAGCACAAAGGCTATTAATGCTGCATTTATCGTTATAGCTTTACCATGTCATGCAAACAACCAACAATATTTTCATAAATCTTTCAGCAATTAAAACGAAAATTGCAGGAAAGCTAGTTGACGATACAGAGCAAGTTTCGGGCAAAACAAAACTGTTGGGTGTCAAACGCGAACAAAACCCCCCATAACTAAAGTTACCAAAAGAACCAAAAGTTCCAATTTTAGGTAATATTTACGCTTGTAACTTTGTGACGTCATAGACAAGTGACGTAACAAACGGAGCGAATCAAAGCCCGAGCTTAAACGGATTTTATGGTACCAAATTTATTTCGATTCGAAAAGCACAACGAAAGCTACGTCAAGTTACGTCAGGAGTATGACAGCTGTGAAAAATGGTGTCCTTCAACATTTAGGGCCATAAAAAAAGGGGAAGGACTTAATTTCGTAAGGTGGAGACAAAATTCATAAAATTTCAGAACAATTGCTATCATTTGGCATAATTCGAATCCGCTCACGATGTCACTATTATGACGTCAATTTGACTCCTAAGGTTTGCTTGGCTCTCAAAAAATGCGGACACACGTCACAATGGTTTTTGCTTGGAGCGAACCTACTGTATGATATTTATACTGTGGTTATGGCCTTTCTCAAGTGATTCTGTACGCTTTTAACCCTTAAACAGTAACTGGGGGCTTCAGAGGCCCTTTGAGAAGAAATTTTTGCATATTTCTTTAAATATTTGGTTTAGGGAGTCTATCCTCCTGATAAGCCTAAATAATATTATTTCAGTAACGCTGAACTTCATTGTTTAGTTGATAGTTACTATTTTCTTTGTTTATTTTTTATTTTCCTAAGCATACCTTTAAAATGTAATTAGGAGCCTCTGAGGCCCCATAGTGTTATTGGGTCAAAAGTACTTAATTTGATTCAATTTCTTGGCACTGATGAATTTGCAACTTAGTGCCATTTAGTTTTGAATATCATCCTGATGATGACGTCATAATAAAACAAACAAAGAAATACGTTATAATTCTTAACAGTTCTAGGTAAACCTTTTGATTATAAAATCATTTGCAATCCACCACTGTTTCTTGGTTTGCACCGCAAAAATGCACACGGTAAACTGTGCTTTTTTATTTAGGTATATTATACAGTCTATTAGATAGTTTAAAAGTTTGGGCGAAAATGTCTGATAGAAATGTATTTGATGCAATGCAAGCTGAGCTTCGTCCTCACTATGACAGTGATGATGCAGATTCATCAGAAGATGAATATGTCCCTTCTGTTTCGATTCAGAGGAAAATATTTTGGAAGAGGATTTGAGAGAGCGGACAGATGAACAAGAAGCGGGTGATTCAGATGAGGAAGTGCCAGCACAAGTTATGCCTGCAGTGGATCTTACCAGCTAAGACGGAACAGCATGGCGACCTACACCACCTACAGCAACAAGAAGGCAACAGCATAACATCATTCGTTCTCGTGCCGAGCCTAAAAACCTACCAGGTGTAGTGGCTGACGTTGTGCAAGCTTTTTGGCTGTTCGTATCCGATAAAGTACTGGATATCATTGTGTTTCACATCAACATGGAAGCCGAAAGAATTTACAAGGCAAGGGACGGTGAAGAAAAATGGAGACCAAAAAGACAAAACCGAAATTCTGGCTTACCTTGGCCTTGTTACTACTGCAGGCCACATGAAACAGAACTACGTATCTGTGAGTGATGTATGGGATAATAAGTATGGTGCTCCTATATTTCAAGCAACAATGCCCAAGTACTACTTTATTACGAAATTTGATAACAAAGAAACCAGAACAGCTCGAAGAGCCAATGATAAACTGGCCCCCATTCGTGATTTATTCAATGAGATCAACACCCTTTTGCTCAGATACTACACACCAAGCGAATTCTTAACTGTCGATGTTGTTTGTTCCTTTCATGGCTCGATGTCCTTTCCGACAGTATATTCCAACTAAGCCGGACAAATATGGCATGAAAATCTTTTGGATCTGCGATGCGAAGAGTTTTTATCCACTCAAAGCCAAACCCTACCTCGGCAAGGAGGGTAATTCTCCCCAGCAAAATCTTGGTCGCCACGATGTTTTAGAACTAAGTAATCCTCTTACTCGTTCTGGAAGAAATATCACAATGGGCAATTATTTCACTGACATGGTTTTGGCAACAACTTTGCTTCAAAACGGCCTCACTCTGGTAGGCACAGTTCGAAAGAACAAAACTTTCATTCCACCAGCCTGTCTCCCATCGAGATCAAGAGAAAAGCTCCATCTTTGCTTTTCAACCAAAGTCCACCCTCGTGTCCTACGTACCGAAGAAGAACAAAGCAGTGTTGTTGCTCTCGACCATGCACAACGATATTTTAGTCACAAATGATGAGGAAAAGAAACCAGAGATAAACATTTTCTACAATGAAACAAAGGTGGAGTGGATTTCCTTGACGTGTGAGTTCACAACTACATGTCAAAGCGACAGACCACTTGGTGGATGTTGCAGGTGTGGCTGCCTTTATTATTTGGACTTTTCAACACTCAGAATGGAATGCTTCCAAAACAAACAAACGCAAGCTGTTTTTGAAGGATCTTGGAGAACAACTGGTCGCTGCTAAAATCTCAACGAGAATCCAGAAAAGTCGAACTAGAAAAGCATCAAGAGCAGCGATTGAACAAATGGGGTATTCTTTTCAACAAGCTGAAGAAGATCTACCTCTAGCAGCTGACGCATTGGCACCACCACCAAGAAAAAGGTGCCACTTGTGCCCTCACAGCAAGCACAGAAAAAATCAGCAGTTATGCCATAAATGCCAGAGGAAAGTTTGTGGAGAGCATTCTGTTACGACCAAAATCTGTCTGCACTGTGCCTAGAAATATTTGACTTTTGCTATACTTGTGCTTGTCCATGAACTTTTATTGATTTCAGCAGTGCCGTAAACATAATCGAAGAAAAACTAGTTTGACTGTACACTATGATGTAGACCTAGCGCTGGTTGATGCCAATAACCACTATTTCTGTTAAAATTGGTAAATTGCCTTTTATCTGGGCTCATTGTATGTTCCCATTCCTCGCCAAATGAGCAAGTGCTCTAAATCAGGTTATAGTGTAGGAAGTGCTTGTTGACGTTTTAGTGGAGGCAGACGCACTGATAAGCATCAAACAGCCAAGGTGTATCTAACAAGTGCATGGCCATAAAAAACTGGATGAGGGTAGATTCAAACAAAAGATGAGCAACAAATTTTTAAAAATACTAGACAAGATTTTAGTTGAAAAAGTGTAAGGTTTAGCTTTTTCGTGCAACAATTGCATAATATTCATATAGATGTTGATAGTACAAGTTTTAAGTTTTAGAAATTTCAAGGGCCATGGGCCCCTATGCCCTCCAGTATGCAATAATTATCAGCATCACTGTTCTATATTGTGTGTTTTCGTTTATTGCTTTTACCAGCTCACTATGGCTGCACTGTATTTCTAAACCATGAGTGTATACGTTAATAAGCTCACAAGTCACACATTATAGTTGCTTTTGCACGTTCAACATTATAAGTTATGCGCTTTTGGCCTAAGTGCTTTCTAATGCAATGTTAGTGTACTGTATCATTTTTCAATCTGTGTGTACAATTGTGTATTTGACTCCAAGACAAGATATAAGTAATAAAAAGTAAAAACTATGCTAAAATCGCTTGATTTAACGGCATATTGACAAACCCATGGGCCTAAAGCCCTTAAAATTTTGGTTATCCAGCGATCCAGTCTGATTAATAATCAGGCATATGTGATATGTGCATGGGTTATCACAAAAAAATAAAGCAGCAACTTCGTTATTTTCTGATTTTATCACTATTTCTAGAAGGGGCCTCAGAGGCCCCAAATTATTGCAGTAGTCACAAAAAGTTATTGTAATCCAAGGGTTAAGCGAACGCTGTTCATGCACTCTGAGCTTAAGAACAACCAGAGAAGCATTGTACGACTACGCATCCAAGTTACGGAAATGTCTGGAAACCTTGCTAAATATTCGAAATTTGGATGAGCTCAATAATAGCCTCTAAAAGCTACCACAAAGGCTTAACGAATCATGGAGCAGGCGTTACGCTAAGATATCGTATAGAGAGCAGAGAGCACCTAGTTTCATCCATTTTGTGAAATTTGTGGAAAGAGAAGCAAGCTTGCTCAATGCCTACCCCGAACAAGCTCCTGTTACAGATTCCAGACACAATGAAGACAAGCAGCAAAGCACAAAAGCTGGCCCAAGAAAGGCCTTGTGAGCCACTGTTGTGGCTAAGAATTCATCCGAGCTGAAATGTTTATACTGCAATCAGCCCCATGTGGTCATCAAATGTGATGCCTTACGCGAAGTCTCCCTCAAAGAATGAAGAGCATTCTTGAACAGCCAAAGTCAATGCTTTAACTGATTCAACAAGCATGCAACTTGTGATTGCAGAAAGCAGCATGCTTGCACTGTATCCGAATGCAAGGGGAGGCATCACGCGTTATTTTGCAACTATAATCCAGCTAACAGTGGAAGTCCTCGGGCGTTTCCAAAACACAAGAGGCACAAGCTGAGCCACAACTAACTGTTAGAGCCGGTTCATACAGTGCTTCCACCAGCTGTAGTTTCGCTTCCCACAGCAGAAGAGGCTATTTTAATGTAGTACCTGTGAGAGTTCAGGCAAATGGTAAAGAAATCTGTTCTTATGCATTTCTTCATATGGGCTCGGATTCGACGTTTTGCGCCAAGAAAGTGGTTAATATGCTGGGTATAACCGGCATACTCATACGCATTACTCTGAACACTCTGAGACATAGACAAGGCATATATGATGGACCCAGTGTGGGTTTTACCATTACTTCATTGGATGGTACAGCGTCGTTTGACGTAACAAATGCAGTGACAGTCGACAACATTCCAGTTCATCCGAATGGAGATCTGACGGAAGATGATTTGACGTCGATGCCAAACCTGAAAGGCTTGAATTTCCCAGTCTTGGATAAAGCTACGGCGAATGTGTTTATTGGGAATGATTGGATTAAAGTTCAGAAGATCTTGGACAAAAGAGAAGGCAGTGGCAATCAGGCTCAAACCATCAGAACACCACTTGTTGGTCGTTAATCGGGGCTAACTGTTGATCCCTGTTCAACCATAACAGCTACCTCAAATTTTGTGATGACAGACGATGTATTGCACAAGGAAATTCAACGATCCTGGTACCAAGAATTGAACCGGATGACTTACTTCCATAGAAGATCAAAAGGTCCTCACCCTCCTCAAGGAAGATGTTACTTAGTCAGATGGGCATTTTTATGCTCCTCTACCGTGGTGTGATGGGTTCATCCTGCCCAAAAACAGCTAGGCTATGGCAGAACGACGTCTCGTTTCCACCAAATGAAGATTTCAAAAGGACTAGGCTTTGAGGGAGAAATACTGTATGTCTTACAAATAGACAACTATCTCCAAAAAGGACATGCTAAAGAAGTATCCCATGATGAGCAGTGTCAAGAGAGAGTGTAGTACTTGCCACACCAACCCGTATACAACCCAAGAAAACCAGCCAAAGGCCGCTAGTGTTCGACTACACGGCTACGTATCCTGACATTTGCCTTAATGATGCACTTATGCAGGGTCAGGACTTCGTAAATAGCCTAATTTCTGGGCTCACTCGGTTTCACAGAGAATCTATATCTCTAGCCGTAGATGTGAAAAGTATGTTCCACCAAGTGTGAATCAAGCCAAAGGATAGTGGTTGCTTCCGATTTTTAGTGGTTTGATGGGAATCTCTCATCAACCCCGACTACGTATCGCATGTTGGTGCACATATTTGGGGTGACCACCTCACCTTGTTGTGCTGCTTACTGCGTGAGACAAGAGTGCAGCTTCGTATAGATTTGATTGTTTGTATGGATTTGTATTTTTGTATGGTGTTAGCATGGATTTGTATCCCAATTTGATCCATCGATTTCTGAAATAATAAATTGTAAATTTTTATGTTGACGACTGCTTGACATCAACTGACTCTGTGGAGAAGGCAAGGCTTACGAGAACTGTTGTCTCTTGGAGGATTTCGGCTAACCAAGTGAATATGTTCTAATCCTAAAGTTCTTCAACCAATACCCCAGAAAGAGAGGGCAAAGTCAGTTTCTAACATCGATCTGTAAGAATGTGTGAAAGAATGCGTGCTGGGAGTGCATTGGAACGTGTCTTCTGATGAATTTGGTTTCAATGTATCCGAAAACTTGGAAAGAGAAGTTTTCACTCGTCATGGTGTTTTATCCGCAGTCAATTCTCTCTATGATCCTTTAGGGTTTGTGGCACCCGTTCTACTTGTTGCAAGGATAATCCAGCAGTGAGTTGTCGAATGTCAACTGGATTGGGATTAACATCTTCCTGAAACTGACAAAAATGATTTGAACAAATGGCTTAGCGAAATGCTTGCGCTTTGTAAATTAAGCCTAATGCGATGTTTTACGCCAGGTGGATTTAAGCAAGTGAATTGTCACCAGATTCACCACTTCTGTGATGCATCCACCCATGGGTATGGTTTTGAGTCGTATTTACGCATGGTGGGCGAAGACAACGTTGTGCATTGCTTTTTCTTGTGGGAAAAGGCAAAGGTTACTCCTCCACATTCCAAGAGTATTACACGGTTAAAACTGGTAGCAGGCAGTGAAGTGAAAGTAGACCACTGGATCCGTAATCAAGTGGAATTCCCAAACTGCTAGTCGGTATTGTGGACTGACTCTAGTGCAGTAAGGCAAAGCATTGCCAACAAGACGAAAAGTTTTTGTACATTCGTAGCCAATTGTTTGGCTAAAATCCATTGGCAAACTGACCCATGGCAAAGGAGATATGTGAGCTCTCTAGACAATCCTGCTGATCATGCTTTGTGGGGATTGTCAGCATTACAGCTACTTAAGTCCAATTGACTAAAAGAACCTAAGTTTCTCTGGCAAGCTGAAGATGAATGACCTAAGCTTCCAGAAGCAAAAGAAGTTGCTCCGGAGATCCTTGCGGTTGAATTTCAACCCATTCAAGTTACCAGTGTATCTTCTCAGGAAGATGGTGCCCACTCGACTGTCTGAATGATTTCATTTCCCATTATTCTTCATGGCACAATCTAAAGATTGCAGCTGCAAGGATGACAAGATTTATCCGCTACATGAGAAATGACTCAACTGTCTCTATAGAACAGGTCACCATTAAAGAAATGCAGTCTGCAGAACAACAGATTGTTTCATATTTGTAAGATGCTGTCTAAATTCAAAGCTTTCCATAGGAGCCACAGAAGAGATGAAACGATCTGCGGAACTTTGATCCTTCACAAAACTGGATCCATGCCAAGATAAAAATGGTTTACTCAAGAGTTAGTCGCAGACTAGAATTTGTCCCAGCACACTTTCACGCCAAACATCCAATCATCTTGCCATATGATCATCACTTGACGACGCTTGTTATTCGTCATTACCATCAAGAGGTAGGCCAGCCACTCTGGCCTGTCTCATACTTGGACTGCTATCAGGCAGAAATTTCGAATCACAAAGAGTGGAGCACCAGTAAAGAAAGTGCTCAATCGCTGGATGCTATGCCAAAAATGAAATGCTCCTAAAGGATGCCAAATAATGTCTGTCCTTCCTGAACCACGTCTGAAACTAAAAGAGCCCACATTTTTATACATAGGAATCAATTATTTTGGTCCTTTTTTCACTAAGAGGCTAAAGCACTGAGAAGCGTTATGGCTGCCTATTTTCGTATCTAACGATGAGAGCGGTGCATATAGAAATGGGGAATGACATGACTACGAATTCGTTCATCAATTGTTTTCGCCGTTTCATAAGATGCCAAGGTAAGCCCAAGGCAGTCTACTCCGACAATGGAACAAATTTTATTGGAGAGGACAGACCTCTAAGAATTGCTTTGAGAGACCTAAACCAATCTGGTATTGAAGGCTACTTTGAAGAAGCTGAAATATCCTGGCGTTGCGACCCACCTTCAGCCAGTTACATGGGGGGAGCGAGGGAGAGAACAATACACTCGATTCGTAGAATCCACTCTGCATTGATTACCAAAAATCATACGCTCACGAATAACAACCTCCAGACGTTTTTCGTTGAAATGGAAAATTTTTAAATTTTTGTCCGTTAACTAAGTAACTATTGTGATCCACTCCACAGCATATAAACCGATCAACTCTAATCCTTTACTTTTGTGACAAGTGATAAACACTGGTAGTAGTGGGTACACATAAACATCCCACTGCTGTCTTAGCATATACACATAAACATCCCATTGCTGTATGTACATGATGTAGGCCTGCCTAAATACCCACCCCAGTCCTGCAAGAGACTACTAAACCTAATCAACCTGCTCATCCTAATTCAAATGTAAATAATTTATTCTTGATGAATTTACTTGCTATGAGCCCTAAGTTACTGCAAAAAGACTGGAATTACCACAGTTCTATGATAATAACCCAACACTACGGTTCAAGGTGCTCGAAACATCATTCAGGTGTCATAGTGCCACCGACTCCAGAGAAAAGAATGCTTTGCGTGTTGAACTACTTCAGCAAATTGAACCTACTATCAACAAACTAGCAACCCAACAACTCCTTTGGACATTTAAAGCTACCCCATCGAAGGAGAAATCTATGTCTGACAATGAAAGAATGGATGGATATTGGATACCCTGCTGCATGGCATTCATTTAGGACAGGTTTTTAAACAAGTTTTGGCTGCGGCAGGTACTTAAATTGTAGGGAGGACTTGTCCCCCCATCAAGAGTTAGCATTTCCCCATTGAGATTTCAGCGTCTCCCCTAATGTAGATTTCAGTGCCCTCTCTATTGCGAGTAACCGTGTGAATGATTAGACGAAAAAGTGGTTGTGAGCACAAATAAATTCCAAATTCCGGCCTAATATAGTACCAAATTGCAGTGATTTTTTTGTTTTTTGTTTGGTCTTCAATCAAGTTAAGGGACAAAATCCAATTGAATTCGAGGACAACATCTGAACTTGAAGCAAAATTGCCCATAAATTTCATCGGCATTCCACATACCTTAGGTCAAGGCTGCAAAAGCATCCTCCCATGCAAAATTTTACAGTTTAAGTACTGGCTATGGCACACCACAAAGATAAAACTAGTAAACTAAAGCTAAAACTAGAAAAAATTTGTAAGATAAATACTCTAGGCAGTTCATCTGGCACAGCAGATGAAGCAACCAAAAATTTTTTAATCCAATGTTACATTTATTGGTGATGTTTCTGATAAAATCAGCAATATTATCATGAATAATGGCACTTTTAGACAGGTGATATGTGACTCCTAGACGAAAATAAAAATGAGGTGCGGGAAATCAACTTGATAAGCAGGCCTAGTACAATCAACGTTACTGTCTAGTTATTGATGGCAAAGCAGTTCCTCAACAGAACCAAAAACATGAAATCGGGATTCCTAAACAAACAGGGATGCGAAACTTGCAGATAATCCGTTTTGGATCCTAACAACAGTAGGACTATTGTTCGACTCCACTTGGTTTGTCGAACAAATCGACAGTTGAAACAAGGTTGCTAGCAGAGGTACTAGTAGATAGTAGGGCATAGTATGTAATAATGCATTGTATTGCATAGCGTACACCTATTTACTAAACGGTACATGAGCTAAAATAAACATATTTTTATTAATTAGTGTCAGTTATAGTACAGCACTGCAGAAAAGTATCTGTTGCTAAAGGTAGGCTTAGTCTAAGAAGGAATCTAGGTTGTGGTTTCATAAAAGGCACGAGAGATAAATGGTACTGGTATATTCGGAGGCTAGGCAGTAGGCACCAAGAATGGCAGTATGGTACGTTCAAAATTTTAACATGGTGTACTTACCGTATCGTACTAACGTAACGTACTTAAAAAAATTTGTATGCATACTGTACCTACATACTTTTTATCATATGGTACTTAAAAGGTACAGTATGTACAGAGGTGGGCAGTACCAAATACAAAAGTGCCAGGGTATTTTTTAGTACCAATGGTACTTTTTCAAAAATAGTACTGAAGTACCAGTACTTTTTTTAAAGTGTTTGCATTTTCAGTTTTTTGTTATCACTTATTGATTGAAAATCAATTTCTGATTGGAGTGGAGCTAATAAATTTTCAACTCCAAAATATACCGTTATGGTTCGCTCCAGAGAAAGATTCAAAGTGAGCTTGCCAACAATGAGTATATAATTGCAACATCCCTGAATCCACAGTTCCCTATTATCTATGATGACGATGAAAAACGAAAATGATGAAACACTTTTGTGTGTAAAGAAATGCAGCACATGATCAAAGCCAAAGTAATTAACTTGTTACAAGAGAAGACAGAAGCGTACGATGTTTCTGATGAAAGCAGCGATATAAATGAAAGTGAAGTTAACTTGTTACAAGAGAAGATAGAAGTGCACGAAGCTTCTGATGAGAGCAGCAATATAAATGAAGGTGAACATTGAAACAAACTTTATTTTTTATACAAAACAAGCAATAATGCTTGCAGAGACAGTGATCAATAGTCTCAACGGCAAGTTAGTTCCATCTAACTTTCAAAATGATGCACTAAAAAATCTTTTTATCTGATATGAGTATAACAGTGCACTGCCTGCAAGTGCAGCGATTGAACCAGTGCTCTCTACAGGAAAAGATATATTATTAACCCTATTTGCATAAGTTATTTCTCCAATGTGGAACAAATTTTATGCATAGGTTTGTTTTTCATACTGAATTATAAAATACCTAAGTCAAGTTGGTCATACAACAAAAATGCCTCATGATGCTATTTAAGTTAAATATTGGCCTAAAAGTGCTCAGATTTTGGAAAGTGACTTCGGGAAACTTAAAAATTGGGATACTTCTCATTGTCTTTACAACTTGAAACTTTTAAGAGGTATTTGTGATGAAATTTGAATTCACAAAAAAGCCGAAAGGGGGGCAAAAAGGCCTCTCCCCATGTGTACCCAAAGTAAGTGAAGAATTGGTGATTATTTTGAGATACTGATTTTGGTTGCTCCTAATCTTGGTTTGTTGTGCTGTTTTTCACTAAAAATTACAATTTTTTAAGAACAAACGCTCTTTAAAGATTTAAGGCAATTAAACTAAACCATCAAAAAGTGCTGCACTGAGTACTGGTACCGCGGTGCTTTTTAAAAATAGTACCGGTACTAACAGTATTTTTTTAAGCAAGTATCGGTACAGAAAATACTCTGGGTCAGAGATGGAAACCAGTCGCGTCGACCAGCCCATCGGGTTATCCTTCGAGTCAAGATTCTTCGACAGGCTGGTCAGGCCGGTTGAAACACCGATTAAATTCTCCTTTCTTGCAACTAAACGACATCTAAGCACCAACCAAAATACACATATATATTTTATAAAACTTTTTATAAAAAGTGTTCACAAACCAAACCTTTAGAAAACACTAGTTGACTGGTTTCAAGCTGTGACTAATATGCTGTAACCATTAAGACATGCACATCCAGGGGCACATTTAGGGGGCATTGTGCCATGCTCCCCCCTGCCCTTTGAGCCACGACACAAAGCAAAAAAGTGCAAAATATACATTAAAACCGCATAATCAGATTATAATAAAGCATGCATGTGGTAGAGGCTTACACCACCTGGCATTTTAGCATCATTTTAATCAGTTTGAGAGTAGAAGTAGGGTGGATTTCAGATTTTTTTCGACATGCTAAAATCTTGCCTCTTTGAAAACCTTTTTTCAACTTAAATTTACCACACTCTACACCGGGCAAGAAAGACATAACTCTTTTTTTTTTTTAATCTAAGTAAGTAAGTAAGTAGTTTATTTGTTCAATTTGCCCAGATAATCCATGACAATAATGCTATCCCAACGAAAAAATAAAATTGATAACACAATCAAGCAGTAAAGATAGCAGTCGAGTGAATTGTAACAGGAAGCTGTAAAGGGACTTCTCAGTCATCGAGTTGAGCAGCTACCTAGTTAGTCAATCAAGAGTATAGGGCGCTCTGTTTCTGTATTAAAATTTTCAGGGTGGGGGTGAAGTGTGGACGGGAATAAAATCAACCTAAGATCAGGGGTATGATTTTAATTGCAATTAATATTAGAGCAATAATTGCAATTAATATTCAGATGATGTTCTGTTCAATTAAAAATTGTACTGTTTTGTTCTTTTTGAATGTCATTTATATGCTGCTCAGTTGTGGTGCAAATTCTCAAATTATTCTTTGCAACAGATTCGATTTGCTTACATTGATGAATTCTGTATATTGCATGGCTTGCCTAGATACGCTAGCGCAAGAACTCTACAAGTGTGATATAATACACCTACCTTTGATGCTTTGCTGCGTAAGTCTATTTTTTCATTTGTTATGCACTGCTTTAACTCCAACAATAATTGGATGTCTTTGGTTAGGAACTCAAAGAGTGCTTTTTTGCTTTTCATTATTATGTGACAAATTCGTGTTGCGTATGTTTTTGCAGGATCCCTCCAGTCAAGCTTCTAGTCCCTGTATTTGGTTTAATATCTGCATGATATGATGGCATTTGGAATGTGTGCGCTAGTGTCCAGTTTTGCTTTTTTTTCTCTATGGGCATTTTGTCTGATGCAAACAATAAATAAATAAATATCGTCAGAATCAGTTTTTTGGGTATAGCGTACCGAATGTAGACTGCATTTTTTAAATTTATGCTGGTATTTTTAAATGGGTGAGAGCAGTATTACATTTAAGAGCCTGTTTCTTGGCTTTTCTTTGGTACTTGTATGAACTTGGATATAACAATCGGAAAATTATTATTTTGAAGTGGTATTGCTAATTGCTGAGCGAATATTTCAACCTAAAAATTGCTTGGTAGCTAAGGCTTAGCTTTACACTGCATGACCATCTGTCTCCAGACTATCACAAAAAGCACCGCTATGCGTAACACTGAGTTTTTCAGTTTAAACTTATGACGTACAGCATACCTCAACAATTTTTATTGTGTTGGTAACTTAACAAAACATTTTATATTTTCTTAAATTGCTTCATTTTCTGAGCAAAACTATTTTTAAGATTTGGGTTGCATAATTCCTGTATTTTTTGTTTCAGAGCACATGAGATCCTTGCTAGTTGCTGCAGTGTTGCAGATACGAATTGTGATGATGTTCCAATCATACAACTTTAAATGCCGGCTGTTAAGTAATTTCTGATATTAAGAAGTTATGGCAGTGTTACCCAAAAACTGTTGCACTGTCTTGGCAGATCAAAAGTCCCCAACAGCATAATCTACCTTCAAATAACCTGCCAAACAAACGTACAGTATGTCGCAAGAAAATTAATGACACTTGAAATTCTTAGCTAGCAGTCAAAATCTTGACAAGTTTTAAATAGCATTTGGTTAACAAGTTTTAAATTAAACAGCATGTTCTACAAACTAAGGACCAGGGTCCAATAATGCCTGTGGTTGTACAATACTTTGTAGGGCTCATATGAAGTCATTGTCACAGGTGAATTGCTGTATGTGTTTTGCGAATGCCTGCCAATATACAATTTGCTAGCAGAATGTATACCGTTCAGTGCATGTATAGCAATATGAATAATGATGATGGTGTTTGCTGGTGATGCAATGGGGCATTGCAGCATTAATTTTTATATTTCCCTAGTTGCGGCGCCAACCTCACTGAATCAAGTAAAACCATGGAATTAGGGTGGGGTATTTCATCCTTAACTAACAGGAAAGCTGATTCACCTTGAACTTCACCAGCCGCCAGTTTTGTTTGTTTAAATTTTCCAAAAAAGAAGTCATTGCAACGACAAAATGTATCATTTCAAAGCAAGACCAATTGAAAAGTTTTGACAAAGAAGAAATTAACATACATTTTGGCTTATTCACTCAAAATTTAGATGGCACTCCCCATATTGTGCGTGGAAAAGTTCTGCCATTAAAAATCAATAAGCCAAGAGTGAAGTTTTGGAACTTGCATTGGAGAAACAAAAAAAAGCATGATCACACCTTTCAAAAGGATCGTGAATACAAACTGCTATATCCTGCCGGCCAGATAGTCAATAATTTATCTGGTATTAATGAACCATTTACATTAATAAAGTACAAAGAAGACATTGGAAAACAATTTGTCAGAATAACTTTGCATTTATCCTCTACCTTGGAACAAAGCAATGAATATGTAGAAGAAATTGAAAAGCTAAATGCTACCAGTAGTTCAATTTCGCAGTTTACTACTTGGCATCAATCTGGCAATGACTTAAATGATTCACACACAATCAGATTCGTGCACAAGATGCCCCATATGTAACAAACCATTTCCACTTAATGAAATAAAAGAACATGCTGATGTTTGCCTTCTTTTGCAACAAATCCATTTTCCTGTTATTCAACCTTTGCTGGCCCAACTGATGACGCATGCTCAAGTACTGTTGAAAAGCTTCCTAATGAAAACCAGTTTCTAATAATAATATGGATAAAGCCAGTGCAGTCAATGATATAAAGGAATGTCTCTGTAGACCATCTTTCCAGGAAGATAAAACTGAACCAATAACATTTTTGTAAGAGAAGACTATTCTTTTCAAGACTTCTATGACTTTTTCAAAAGCCATGGAATAAAAAAAAAAGATTAATCAAAGTTTTGACATTGCATTTGCTGGAGAATGTAAAGTTAATACTGGCGGAGTTCAAAGTGATTTTTTCTCAGGTGACTCCAAAATCGTATGTAAAAGTTTGAAGCTTTTTTCAAAACATTGCCCATAACAGGATATTTGTAGCTTCAGAAGATTTAGTACAGATTCGTCTGCATTACAAGTATTGCATCTTGGTCAGAGAGTTACTGGTAGAGTAATCTATAGATAAAAGTTGCGTCCAGAGTCCAAACTTAGTAACTTCCAACTAACTTGAATAAGACCAACGATGTTCTGTGTTAGTAGGATATTTTTGACTTAATTGGTTTTGCATACTTTGAATATAATCGGCAGTAAAGAATGAATGTATTTCACTAGTGATTGTTGAGGTGACATCAGATTGACTCTCTATAAATGGTGGTTAGATAAACATGCAATTTCACAGGCCATCTTGAATCAGTTCAGCAAAAAGTTGAACCGTATTCTTAAAGAAAACAAAAAAACCTGAAGTCATTACAGATGAGTCCTAGCAGGCTGAAGTAGATTGTTATTCAGTTCCATGTGTAATTAACTCTGTAAACGGTAGTTTAATTTTATTAGAAAGTTTTAAAAATCGAAACCTGAAAATTGCATTTGTATGAATAATTCAGCTCAGCTATACAATATGTGGCAAAGTTAACTTCTTGCAAACCTGTAGCTAAGTTAACCGGTCCATCATTACCATCAAACTCTTCTCACCAAAATGCTTGGACTTTCAACATTTTTTCAGGAGCATTAGCTTCAGTCAAGCAACTATTTTTTAAAGGCAATAACAATGATGGTTATGCTCCAAGCTGTGGTTTTGCAAAGTGTAGCTGACAGTACAGCAAGAGCTATCGGACATTTGTTTGCTGCTTCTATATGCTGTGGTGGACCTGCTCCTGAGTTTTTAAAAGCATGGTGTTTCCAATATCTTACTGAAGGCGTTACTGGACTGCTAAAGAATCTACCCCAGGAGATAATACCATATGATTCCATTTTTCCTCAATTGTTTAAAGAGGAACATTAGCGGTTCAATTTATTTTTAATATCCTATGTTTATAATGAAAAAAATTGCTTGACTTAGCAAACTGTGCTGGCCAGTTGAGGCTAATGCAAAGCTGGTTACTGCATTTAATTTTGATCCAGTTGCAATGCAACAACCAACGTAACTGAAAAAAAATGGTAATGCCATATTCTTAGGGGTAGTTTCCTTATTGGAACGCACTAATTTTAAATAAAAAAAATGCACAGACTGAAAATAGTATGTGTGAGAAAACTTGTTTCCTTCAAATTGCATGACATATTTGATTGTTCAATGCAGTTTCAGGGTTTTAATCATTACTTGCAAATTATGGCATTTTTTGTGACACTAAATCTAACAATTCAGAATAAGTGTGCTTTTTGACCGCAAGATGGTAAAAATAAAGTGAGTATCTTGGAGAAGGACTGGGTCCTGTCGACTCGAGAATAACTGATGATGTGGTTGCTGATCAAGGTTCTGCTGCATTTTTTAAAGATTATTAGTCCAAACTAGGAAGGTTCTCCAAAAATTTCTTTTTCAAAACTTATGGTGCTTCTTCATAAAATAATGGCTTTACAAAAAACAATAGCAGCTATTAGCTTTAAATAATAGCACAACTGCATGTCTTCCTGTTCGAGATTGTAAATTTTGTTTTTATAATTGCTCATTATGAAAGCAATATATGGATACACAAATCGATCAATTGTAATAGCACTAATTTGTATCATAACGAAATTTTTAGGTTTTTGATGCCGATACAGACAAAGATATACAACGCATTTTGTCTTTGAAAAGGGGATGTAACATGTTGGAAACTATTGGTTTTAGAGGCAATCCTATGAAATGAAATTTAACACACAAGAAAAGTGTTTTAGAGTTAGTCTTTTCATGTAATATTTGGGAATGTTGATGCTTTGCAAGTTGTACTAAGGCTTTGATGTGCTGTAGTTGATTGATTTTTGTTTGAAAATAGTGTTTTTAATCTCAGGTAACGCAACAGGCTGTTTTGCCAATGTCCTACGAATAAAACTCGATAGTTTAACTATGGCTATATTGATATTAACTTAAAGAAGAAATTTCTGTGACCTGTGGTTTCATTTTCTTTTGTTAGAACGTAACAGAAAACTTCAACCCAGAAGTAACAAAATCATGTAGCAAGGTCATCGAAAATTTCGGTAGATTTGTAACTGCCTTATTGCACTGATACTTTTTAATATTATAATACTTTTTAGATACATTTTCATGCATTCTGTACATTTTACTCCAGTGTTGAACAAATTTTTCGCTTGGCCTTAAAGGCCACCTGATGTCTGCAAACCAATGCACTTAAAATGCAATAAAAAAAGTATTTCTAATCGAATGTTGAAAACCTGGTTTAGATGCACGTTCTCAGTTTCAAGCTTTCGCGTTTTTAAAAAGTGACATGACGTCATTAGACCCAGGCGTTTGGTGCCTTCGACTAATTTATCTTTACAGAGGATAGGCGATTTTGGAAAGGCATGTTGATAGCAGCTTGCTAGCCAAAAAGTGTTGTGCAAAAAAGGCGTAATTAGCTCAAAGTGAAGTCGAAGGCACCAAACTCATGGGTCTAATGACGTCATGTCACTTTTTAAAAACGCGAAAGCTTGAAACTGAGAATGTGCATCTAAACCAGGTTTTCAGCATTCGATTAGTAATACTTTTTTATTGCATTTTAAGTGCATTGGTTTGCAGACATTAGGTGGCCTTTAAGTGTTATGATTTCTCAAGTCAGCTGCTAAAGAAGCCCAATTTGTTTAAACATGTCTTTTGTCCATCCCCTTTCTTTCAATGGGATTTGAATGTGCTAGTGAATCATCTGCACCCATGTATTGCTGAAGACGGAGGAAATAAAAAAGCAAGAAAACTACTATGTTCAAAGGTTTCGTAGACATGGCTGAACAGTGCTACCACGATAATGAGTAATTGTGGCTTGTTAATGGCAGAGCTGTAACAATGCTTAAATTGCATTTAGTTTTTTCCAGTTCTTCAGTAAAATAGTTGAGCACTTTAGCACATTATAACAACTTTTCTCCTTTGCAAATTCGCAAAATTGACATCGAGTCTTAGGTAGTATGGGCACGTTAAAAAGATTTATCTCAAGAGTCATAATGCAAAAATAACATTACCTTGTTATTGATAACGGACTGCAAAATAAAGTCTTTGCTGTTGTGGTATTGTACCAGCTAAAGGTGCTTTTATGTCTGAAATTTCAATCAAATAAACCTTGAAAACGAACAGTTTCTCAAAAAAATACAAACTGCTTAGCATTTGAGAACTCTTATTCTTTAAAACTCCGTTTATGATTAATTGATTGGTCTTGTATGTGTAGGTCTAAAATTTTACACGCCGCTTTAAAAAAAACTTTCTTCCCCAAAAAAGAAATAATTGCTGGCTTCATTCTCACATCCCCATGTTATACGAGAAATTTTCTAAAAAGGCACGCATGAGAGCAAAATACTTTTAAGTACCGTACTTCATTTGACCATTGATTTGGTAAAAAATATCGCTAGTCCTAAATCACTACGTTTTGAAAGTCAGTTGAATCACCATTTTCTTTTTTGGATTTGACGCGATTTCTCACTGGAATGGTATCTGACAGGTTTACCTGACCGTGAGTTTACAACTAATTTTGTACATGCTTACAGTTCGTGTTGTAGATGCCTTCAAAAGTTAGCTCATGTGCGCTGGTAATACATTTTCCTGTACACATTGCTAGTGTGGAAGAACTGAAGCGTTTCAACTTGCTCTAAAATGTGAAGTTGGTTTTGGTTGCGAGTAAAGACTTGGAAACATTTATAGTTATGTTGTTATAAGTTATGGTGTTACATGTTTTGTACATTTATGTCTTCATCATGTCGGAAAGGCTTTTAAAATTTAAGCTTTTAAAATTTCGCACATTTTTAAAGCCATTTGAAAGTATTAAGTAGCTGAGATGTGGAAGCCATTTGAAAGAATGAAATTGCTAAGCTCTTTCGGGACCTCTATTTACTGGTTCAGACCAAAATATGTTTAAAAGCTTGCATATTTTGTTAAATCAGGAAAGTGACTTGAGGAGGGACTTCGCCCCCTTTACTTTTTGTGGTTGCCTCTAAAATCACTTTAGAATTACGAAAATTACAAGGCAACCTCTCTGCATCATTAAATTTTATGTTTGCTAGCCCTTCAACAGTTTAAGGATTTTATTGAACAGTCAGTTTTACTAACAGGCTGTCAAGTCGTTGAATTAAAAAAAAAAAGACTGCTGACCATAAAATAATGACAAATAATGACAATTTTCATGCATAAACAATGACAAATAATGACAATTTTCCAGTATATATATTATAATTAGGTATACCATATTTTTTAGATGATTTTTTTCAATCTATCGAGTGATCTCCAACACTAACAGTAGATTATTTACAAAATAATGAAATATTGACAACAGTTTGAAAAAAAAATGAAATAACACTCTTGACAGCCTGTACTAACTACCCTACCGACTTTAATCCATTCATGAAAGTTATGAAATCGAGGTTAAAAACCAATACTATGCAGTATTTTCATTTTACGATCTGGCAGCTTGACCAATAAAAGATCGCTAAGATTTATCGATGAAAAGCAATCCATAGCCTTTTGCGATATCAGTGGGTAGATTGCACAAAAACGTAATACAGTATGTTAACATAAAAGGAAATTGTTTTTAATAATTACTCAGTCACTTGATCAGTCTGTCATGCCCTTTTTTTGTTTTTGTTGTTAACATCAATTATCAATAAAACACATCAAGTAAAATATTTAAAAAGATAACAAGGGTGCTGCAAAGTGACTGGTTTAGGATCTTCAAGTTGAGAAGTCACCCTAAAAGCGAAGGTTTCCACAATACAAGAAAATACAAATATCAGAGCACTACTAGGAAAAGCTGTTAAACTTGTTAAAAAAAAATTGGCAAAATTATGATATCAGTGCACTATTATAGGCAAAAAACATGTTGCAAATTCTATGGCAGGCTATATTGACTTAAATGTAAGAATGGTATTACCAGAAAAAAAGTACACTAATAGAGTGAATTTGGAATTCTTATTGTGTGAAAGTAATTTTTAATAAAGCGCAAGTAAACATTGTACTTTTTCTTGAAAACTCCAAAGAAACTATTTCTAATTTCACATGAAATTGAGTCCCGGATCTTCATTCCGCTGTATTTTATAGAACATTGCAATTGAGATGTGTTGTATCACAGAATAGCAAACTTACAAGCTAAATTTTGCCTCGTTCTTAATTCGTGTACAGTATTCGTTTTAAAAAAGTACTTCGAAAAGTTGGAAAGTTCTAATGGCAAAATTTTTGCATGAATATTGCGACTTCATTAGTATAGATATCTGATAAATTAAGTATTTTATTTCGCTAATATAACAAAGACACACTTACAAAGGGTGTATGGAATGTGAAATTACCAGTAATTAATCTTAAGGCTTTGTTTTGTAAACATACAAGTCTTTGCAAGTATGATTTATAGGCTGATACCCATACTATAATACAGTACAACAAATGAGGATGAAGTATAGCATAGTATAGTTTAAATAAATTGAGGTAGGAGCATAATGTCTTAACTTAGAAATTATGCCAACTGATTAAGATACTGTTTTGCTACATTTAAATGCAGTCAAAAACAGTTAGTTTATTGTCCAATATTATGCCGAGGTATTGGAAGGAGTCGACTATTGGTATAGGGGTGTCATTAATTAAAATTGGAATGGTACTTGAAAGTGATCTAAGCTTAGAAGCAATAATCATAGCTTTGCATTTTGAAAAATTTGTTTGTTAGCCGATGACCATTGTTCAGTTCATGGCAGCAACTTATTCGCTTTAGCTTTCAGTTTGTTAAGTCTAACATCATTAATTACAAGACAAGTTCATCAGCATACAATTTTATACTATCGTTAAAATAAGTATCAATATTGTTGATGTCATTGATATATGCTAAAAATAGAAGGGGACCTGGTATTTACCCTTGTTGTACACCATAGCTTATATGACTAAGAGCAAAAAGACGCCATTAATGCTTACACATTGAGTTCTGTGATTTAGGTTAGATGAAATTAGATTGAGAGCTGGGCCAGTATTCCATAATGTTCTAGTTTTGAAAGGAGAATTTTATGCCCCAGCATAAAACGCCTTTTTGTAAGCAACGAAAATCAATAGAGTGTACAACATTTTGTTGATGTTATCATAAGCAGTTGTTACCAGATCTAATAAGCCATGACTTGTGAAAAGGCCAATGCAGAAACCACATTGATTATGATGTAATATCGAATTTTTATTGAGATAATCTGTTAGTATAGAGCAAATTAGTTTTTTCATTACTTTGGACAGACATGATAGCAGTGATATTGGCCTGTAGTTTGATAGTTCACTTACTGTCAGCTTTAAACAGAGGAATAACTGTAGCATTTTTCGTGCAATTTGGGAAAACACATTCAGAAAATGACAGATTACACAAAATAGACAATGGAATTGCAATAATGTTGCTCACTAGTCTTGTAAAACAAGCAAATATGCCATCTAGCCCAGGTGATTTGTTGATATTCAATGAATTGATCTCTTTAAAAACCTTTTGCGAAGATGTTGGTTCAAGATAAATTGAGTTTGATACCCTTTTACCTAAAAATTTAAGATAATCTTTGTCATTTTGTTCAGAAAATTTCATAGCGAGATTCTCACAAACACTAAAAAATATGTTAAAGTGGTTTGCAATACTGGCAAGGTCATTAATTTCAGTTTTATTGACTACAATTTTATTGATGGTGGGTCAAGGTTCTTTAACATTCGGAAGAAGAGATTTAATCATATGCCAAGTTTTTTGTGAATTGGATTTGTGTCTACCAAACATCCTATTAAAGTATGTTTTTTTGCAATATATTTTATTTTGTTTAGTTGGTTTGCATAAATTCTATACAGAGAAGTTAAGTTTTCGTCTTTAGACAAAAACTGAGTCTTACACATTTCTTGTTTTCGCTAGGTAGAAACTAAAAGTTCCAGGGTAATCCAAGGTCATTCAAACAATTTTTGTATCTTTCACGAAGCGATTTGCATTGGTGCATGTTTGTTGATTGTTTGCTTAATTGTTAATAAACTTGTCATACCAGGGCACCTGAGTATTTGTAAATGTTGAACCAGACCATCCGAGCACCAGACCTGTCGCCAGGTCACAACCGGGCTGGTGCACAATCGCACTATATGACGCAAGCAGACAAAACTTTTGCACTAACAACTGAACCAGTAATGTTTGATGCATAATGGAATGTTAAAATAAAACTAGTGAAATACAGTAGATTGTAGAATACAAAAACAGATGCAGATAAGTCAAAGATGTTTATTAATGAACATGATTCACACAAAAGTCTTTGGTAAATTGAAATGAAAAATCTTACACCAAGCACTGCAGCAAAATGCTATGACCTTGCATCAGGGAGACTTCATCAGAAAATTGTTAGGGGCCCCAACCAAGCTTTCACAAAAAATTGGTAAATTTCCACAAAATTTTTGTAGTTGAGACTTGCCATATACTGTAACAAAATGAATGTGCCATGTGTTTTCTTTTTCAGCACAAATTTTCGTGTTTGCCGGAAACATTGCGTGCATCTGTATACGACTACAATGGAAATACCAAGAATTGACATTCCCTCAACTCTAGTCATTTGGTTTCAAATTTTACAAAGGTTTAGGAGCAAGCTATTATCGGGTGTCTCACACTGACCAATTAAATTGTTAATTGACATCAACACAAAAATATATATAAACATTTGTATGTATATTTTGCGACAAAATTGCAAACTTTTTGAGTGAAAAAATTTTTGGCCAGTCATAATAACTGCCCAGTGCCCACAGCTTTAATGGCAAAAGTTATTTAAACGGTTGTGAATAAAACTCCGTTTTCGCTCTTTTTTTCCACTGAATGGTTCGACACTGTTCTTTCAACAAAACTGACTTCTTACGGTTTTGTAAATACTGTGAACACGTAATCGTAGATGAATTTTAATGTAATCGTTATTAAGCATTAGATAAGCCAGAAAAGTACAACTATCCTTGCCACGCCACTATTTTGCCACTTATTTCGTTCCGTAGCAGTAGGCTAAGTGAGTTCGGAAAAGTGCTAGACTACTTGCTACAACCTGTTAGTACGCTACATAACAGGATCTGCGGCAGTAAGCAACCGAATACAAAGCTGGAAAGCATCACACCAATTTGTAGGCCATTTAACATCCAAATTTCAGATAAGTATGCAACATTAGTTTGATATACATTTTCGGAATTATCTGTAACATTGCTTTGGTTGATATAATTGAGCACTTCAGTAACTTCATATTCCGGAACTGATTGTTTATTATTTTCAGCCAAAAATCTATTCAGAAGGAAATCCAATTCGCTTGGAATACCAAGAACAGCATCATGCCAAAATCTGCAAATATGATGAGTATTCCATATTTCCACCAATACCTCTAACTCCTGTTGAATTAAATCACTAAAGCAAAACATAACCATTCCATCTGCAATTGGTTTCCAGGTGTGAACATTTGATTTTTAATTAAATCTTCAAAAAAATTCATCCACCAAGAAGTTTTACTCTTTCTCAAGAATGACCACCAAGATTCTATTCTTTGGTTTTGCTGTGAAGTTCCATACAAATGTGAACATAACAAGTAGGCAAAGAAACTTTGGGCGGTAGCAAGTATTACATTTTCAGTTCCACAGTATGTTCGAATTTGACTAGGGCAACAATTATGTTCAAAAACAAATTTTAAGAATAACTGCACAATCTTGAATAGATTGTTATTTGATCTAACCACTTTCAACAATAGGGCAATTCTAAATGTGACTAACAGGACATTTTTATAGCTTTTTTTGTTCATATAAAAAAAGTAAATTAGGGACAAAAACAGTAGTGCAGGGTTTGAACATTGGTAGTAAGAACATGAAATTGCACTACTATATAAATTCCGATTTCATTTAGGTTTCAAGGAAAAAAAATTTTTTGTGACAAACAGGACAGGGCACAAGTTAGTAAAATTCTATCTGTCAAATTCAAATTCGAAAGTGAGCTCCTTCGCTGAATGAATTTTTTCCACTTTTAATAAATAATGGATTGACTATCAAGGTAATGTTAACATATCTTATTTTTGTTTTATCTAAGTAGCAATGTTTGCAGTAGTGATATTTTCAAAGCTAGTCATTGTGACGAACGAGACATTCCATTTGTGACTAACAGGAGAATTATTTTTTCAGTTTTCATCCTTGTTTGCTTTCAGAAGTGATCTTAGAACTACTATTATATTTGATTATGCTCTGACTTGTACCTGATGTTACAAACCTAATTGTTGGAGAGCTTATTCTGCAAGGCAACTTCCAAGTGATATAAAATGTTTTCAACTAAATTTCTCACACTGCCTCAATTTTTTTTCTTATTCTATGTTGATTTGTTAATTAGTTTTTGTTTTGATGAGGTGGTGATAAGAAACACTACTACTACTGATTAATTTAATAACTCTGGGTTTTACTTGTGTCATATTCGCAATGTTACAAATCAAATCTAAATTTGCAGACATGCTTTTGTGTGATTGTCAGGAATAAAGAAGGCACAAAAAACGTTGTTTGGGTTCTTATATTAGCAAATTTTGATTTCTCAATCTCCTGACATTCTGGATGTTTGGATTTCTAAACTAAATAAGCATCAGAAACTAACATGGTTAAATAACGTTTTTTGTTTCTTGATTTTTGCCTATTAAATTTAACACTAAGACAATGTTTTGAAACAGGTGTTTGCGTTGAAAAATCATCCCTTTAATATAGGGCTACCATACGTCCTCCTTTTGGAGGACATGTCCTCCTTTTTGACAAAAAATTATCCGTCCTCCTAAAACGTTCAAAAATGTCTAAATGTCCTCCTTTTTACATTTTAAAGAAAAAGGTCAGCATGAAGACTAAATTTTTTTATAGTTTTTGTGAAAAAATAAAAATCAAAGTCATGCTGGCTTGCGAGGTTACTCCATGTCGATGCCATAAGTGAGGTTCTATGATGTAACAACGTTCTTTATTTTGCTTTTTGCTCACACCGGATGCTGATGTTTGTTATGTTGTTATATCATTTTAAAAAGTTTTTTTGAAGTTGACAGTAATTTCAGTAAAGCTGCAATATTTTTCATTTGCAGGTACTTGAGATAACGTTGCTAAGTTTGATAAATACTGCATATATTGCTCTATGCCAAAGAGAAAGTCGCAGTTTACGGACGAACTAAAACAAAAGTATCCATTTTTTAGAAAAGGACGAAATGATTTTGAAGCAGAATGTATCACTTGTGGCTTTGGTACGTTTGTTTCAGTAGCAAATAAAGGCAGCCTTAGCTTAGATAATCATGTTGACAGTGAAAAACACAAAAAAGCTGTTAGAGGAGAAAAGTCGTCTGCAAAGGTGACCGATTATTATTCTAAGCCTGGTACCCAAATCGAGGATAATGTTGCAGCTGCTGAAGCCACTACGGCATTTCACACAGTTAAGCATCATCAGAGCTACAAATCTAACGATTGTACTTCTACTTTGATAAGAAAGTTATTTCCTGATTCAAATATTTCGAAAAAGTATTCTTGTGCTCGGACCAAAGTTGAAGCTATCGTTAATAATGTGCTTTCCCCAATGACTGTTCAAAATGCGCTTAATGACATAGAAGAACACGGAATAATGTACCTGGGAGTAGCAACTGATGGAAGTAATTACCAATCAATCAAACTTTTTCCGATTGTGATTCAATACTTTGATTGGATAAATGGCGGTCTACAGTCTAAACTGCTTGAAGTGAGAAGTACTACAAACGAAACATCTTTAACAACTGCAAATGAAGTAAAAGAAACCTTGACGAAGATGGACTTATTTGAAAAGTGTGTTTCATTTACTGGTGACAATTGTAACACTAACTTTGGAGGTTTGGCTCGTAGAAAGGGTAATAACGTTTTTTATCGTTTGAAAAACGACATGCCAAATCTAGTTGGCATTGGTTGCCCAGCTCATATTTTGAATAACTGTTTACATCATGGTACAAATCAGATGAGTATTGATATTGAAAGTATCATATACAAGACCTATCAGTATTTTTGCATTTATACTGTGCGCACGGAAGAGTTGAAAACTTATTGTGAGTTTGTAGATATGGAGTATCAAAAACTTCTTTCTCACAGTGTAACAAGGTGGCTATCACTTTATCCCAGTTTATCAAGGATGCTTCAAATGTATCCTGCTTTGCAGTCATATTTCATGTCCATTGACAGGCCTCCTGTTGTGTTAAAACGATTTTATGAATCGTCTCTGAGCGAACTTTATTTAAAACATTTGCAATCTTTTGTTGCTGTTTGTAATGAACAAGTCCAGAATATTGAAAGATCAAAAGCATCAGTCATTGAAGTTAGATCTTGCCTTGATGTTGTGAAATCAACGATTAAAGAAAGACAGAAGCAGATGTTCATATCAACCCAAGTTAAATCAAAGCTGGGTAAACTCAGAGAAGAAGGTCAAGATCATGAGTGTGACCTGTTTATCTCAGATGTCTCTGTGTTGTACGAATCCTGTGTTGAGTATCTAGATAAATGGACAACTTTATTTGAAGAGTTTCAATGCTTTGACTGGATGCTCTTATTGCAAACAGTCATATGGAAAAAAATTGAACCATAAGTGGAGTATTTGCTTCATAAAAATGTCGATATTAATGAAGCTAAATTGTTTGACCAATATCAAAACCTCTGCAAATTCGTGAAAAATCAGCTTGAAACGAATTCAGAGAAGTATCTCAAAATGATGGCACATGAGAGATGGACTCTCTATTTCAAAACTTGCAACACCATTGAACTTTTCAGCGAACTGCTAAAAATCGCACAGTTTTACTTCAGCCTTATTGCTCATAATGCTAATGTGGAACGAATTTTTTCCTTAATGCAGCCACAGTGGTCAAAAGAAAGAGAAAGTTTTTTATTTGAGTCGGTTGCTAGCATATTAACGCTTGTGTACAATTTTAGGCATGTCACATGCAGCCAGTTTTACAATATAGTAAAAGGTGATTCTGCATTATTGAAAAAAGTTAAAGGAACAGCCAAATATTCGTGGGCTGCATCAAACAAGTAAACTGAATGATCATTTTTGTAATTTTAGACGAAACTTGATTATTTTTGTGACTATATGTGCCACCTGTGGTAACAAAGAGTGCTTGTTACTTTAATTTTCTGCGTGCTTTAAAAATGTAAAACAGCCAGTACTTGCTTATAATACTTTCAAAAATGTGTCCTCCTTTTTGGTCATGAAAATATGGTAGCCCTACTTTAATAGAAGTTACAAACATCCAAATTATTTTTAGCAGTCGCTTTGCTCTTTTGGGGGCTAGTTACTTTAAATGAGGACCATAGGCAAAATCAATGGAGGAGTTAGGGCAATCCTATTAGATTGACGTTGACTTCATCCTTTTTAACCCAGCCGTTCCAGAAATATTCTACTTTAAACACAATGTGCGGGCCTTTTCAATTTTTTTTTTGGGGGGTATTTCTGGTATTGATAACATTGGCATGCGACCCAAGTTCTATTCTAATGATAATGCCACAATTAGACCAACTGGATTGTGTACTTCAGTTTGATCTTGTCAGGAGAACAGATCAGAGTTGGAAAAACGAGTAACGAGACTGTACCAAGTGATCTTAGTAAATATCAACCTGTCAGATACCTTTCAGTACAAATCATAGCCTGGCAGTAAGGCTATTTATTACTAGACCACCAAATTATAACTGATGATAACACTACTAGTACTTGAATAAGCCTGCCATGTGACCCTAAAATAGACTTTTCAAAGCAAATTGCAAACAATAGCATACTAGCCTTCCTTTCACTTGTTCTTAGATGTTTGCTACACAATTTGACAGTTTAATTTTCACCGAGATCGCTTGGCTACAGTATGGGCTAGCTGTGTTCCCTCTAACTTTATGGCTAATCGGCAAGTGCCCAAATTTTCTTTAAACAATTGCGCCAAAAGCTCTAAAAAGACGTTTGTGCGCCTTTAATTTCATACCAAACCAGTATTAAAGTATACTAAATGTCATGTTTCCACAAATTTGTCGAATTTTCTAAAGCTATGTTCACTATATAGCCAAAATTGATTAACCCTTGCTCCATCAAACCGCCCATTCGCTGAAAAAAATCGGCCTAGTGGGAACACTGTGGGCTAGTCTTTTTACCACTTCACATCTGTTCTGCTGTGACAAGACCAAACTGATTAGTGTGTCGAGAAATGACTCAATGCAGGAGATTAATTGCAGCGTTGCTTTAGAAGAAAATTAGAATGGAGTTGCCAATACTATCAAAGTCAGGGTTGCAAATACAAATTAAAACCATGGGGGCTCCTATGTCATGTTTGAAATAGAATACATATGGAACAACTGAGTCAAAAAGGATGGAGTCAATACCAATCAAATCTAATTCGATTTTTGGTTAAATTGTATATTTACTTGAATGTGACTATTAGGACATTTTTGACTAACGAGACATTTGTGACTGTCGGGACAAAACATTTTTGTAAAAATCATCACTTGCTATAAATTTTTTAAATTATTGTTGCCCGATATTTTAACTCCTTGAAGAGTTATTAATTATCACAAAATAATAAACTTTTCTTTTCAATGATTTTTACGAAAAAAAAATTTAGTGAAAAAATTGTTACTAATGGAACATTGTCTTTGGTCACCTTGAAAACTTTAAACCTATAAAATGGCATTGTATTTGATCACTTTTACAAAACAAATTTCAAGCAGAGAAGTAGTTTCAAACATCAAACTTCTTTACTCGTGAAAACATGGTATTTGAAGCAAACTTTAGGTTGGTCAAAAAGACTTTTTTTTCCAAAAATGTAAACACACAGTTGCTTTCATTTCAAGACTGAAAAAATTGTCTTTTGAAAGCTAAATCCAGTAGAAATAATTTTTTCAACAAAGTTTATGATACAAATAACCAGACAAAACCATTTTTAGTTCAAAATATCAAACTTTATTTTTTTAGTACTGGAGTATGGAATTGCCCCATAGTACATATCGACTGAAGCCATCAATGCAACTATGACTAGGAAAACCATAAGGTTTTAATTTGTCATATCTATCTAAATGTTCAATTATTAGAGCCTGGTTCAATTAAGGTTCAGTTACCAGAGCCTGCATCAAAACACGATCAGGAGGTAACAATAAATGTTAGTTTAATTACAATTTTCTCAATTAACTGCTGAAATATAATTATGATAAGTCTGTGGGCTAAAGAATAGCCAGCAAACATGAGGAATCAGGAATTCGCTAATGGAGGAGCCCATCCAAAAGCTAAATATTTTATGTGGAAAATCAAAATAGGGCTTTTAGCAACGTCATCTTCAGTTTCCTTCGCTACAGTAAGGTTGTTGGACAGAACTCTTCCTGATTAGAAGCTTTCCAAACAGAGAACATTACCAAAGAGTTATGCTTGAAAAGCTTTTAACAACGAAAGAAAAATAAAGTTGACTTTGCTGAAAGACAGATTTAAATGCTACACCACCTCAAAATTGTTCACAAGCCTACTGAATAAAATTTATACACCACTGCATGTGTTTGGTAAAATGAAGTGTCACTTGTGTATCAAACTGTCACATGAGGGGGTCTGGAAAAATGGCCAATAAAAGTCAAATTACACGAAAATCCTGGAAGATCATGAAATATGGGGGCAACGCCCTAGCTGCGCAGCAACTTTTAGGTTGAAATATTCACTCAGCTTCAGCAAAAGAAATACTAGCAAAAGCTTAAAAATGCATAATGAAAGATACAGTGCATGGTAACTAAAAAACTGATTTTGATACCAGAAAGCATCTACTAGAGAAAACAGATAATTGGAGAACACCTTTTGTGCTAGGCGTATTGCTAGACAATGCCCTGTAAACCCATCCTGCTGTTCTGAAGTAGTTGGTAAGTATTCTTTTGCATATTATTTCCCACCTATACGCACATCTGATGTCATAGCCGAAACTCTACCCTACGTTAAATTTGAGTTAGGTTAAAGTTAGTTTTAGGTTTGGTCTGAATTGATCATACCCCTAAAACTCACCCTAACGCAAATTTAACATAACTTGAGATTTGACCTATGACGTCAAGTATGTGCCTGTACATGGGGAAATAACATGCAAAAGAATACTTACTGAAGTAGTTATGTGCATGTAGACTAAACATTATTTTACAGTATCACTAGGCCTACTCTGCACAATATCACTAGGCAAGCCTAACATTATCTGAATAATTTTGTGGCTATCGCAGCTCATTTTCAGCGCAAAGATGTCATGTTTCGTTAGCTTTTAACCAAAAACTGTAAAAAAAATCAGCTTAGCAACATTCTAGCCTCTATCTTTAGCAACAAACTTATCTTCTCCCAATGCACAAGGTAAGCAGGGCAGGCTTAGCCTAAGAAACGCGAGTCACTGACTGTGGTATCTTTTTTACAAACTAGATCTACGCAACTACTACCGCTGTAAAACCATACGCTACAGTACCCAATCTCTGATCTTGTAATCTATAAATAGGCTAGGCTACTCTATCTAGTAACATAATAAACATAATATCGTTATCAGATATCAGTCACAATTTCTCGCTTGCATCCTTCTGTTCTGCCACATGTTTAATTTACAAGGATCCATGCATGAAGCAATGGTTCACTTCCGGTACAAAATTCAGTAATGAGTGTCAGAATAAAAAAAACAGCATTTTATTCCGCCATATTGATAGCAGCTGTAAATCCAGCTTCTTTTAAAATGGAATTACTGTAGAATGAATTAGAAAATTGAATATATAAAAAATAGAATATTTGCTACGTTTATGTTTATTTCATTTCTTTAGAAGCAAAAGCAAACAAATAATATCAGATCTAGTTTTTATGACGACGCACCGATCACAAACGCGCAACATGTTTGTATTGTGGAATTGAGTTTTGTGTTTCAGTTTTGTGTTGTGGAATTGAATTTTGTGTCTCAGTTTTGAGTTTTGTGTTTCGATTTTGAGTATTGTGTAGTGGCATTGAGTGTTGTGTTTCAGTTTCGAGTTTTGTGGGGTGCGATTGGGTTTTGTGTTGTGGGTTTGGGTTTTGTGTTTTGGTTTAGAGTTTTGTGTATTGATGTGCTTTAAATGTTGTGTTTTGCAATTATGGGCTTCCGTACGTAGCCCTACTGTTGATAGGCTATGAATAGGAGTTTCGCATCCCTTGTTGCTTAGGAATCCCTGATATGAAGTAGCAGATCAATACAATGCTTCCTCGATTATCTGTACTTTGTTTATCCAGCATTGGATTATCCATTAACTGGTTCAGATAATAAGTTATGACGTAATGATAAAGTGTTATTTTCATTTTTGCTCAAGGCTTGTTAATTGTCAGCATAACCCCACAGAGCTACCTCATATCGGTAGAAAACCATTCGAATGAGACAGCTGGAATGACCATTTACAAGTTATTAGTCAGCAGTTGTTGTCAAAAAAACCTTATCCTAGAATTTGAGAGGCGTAAACGCAAAAGTTATTTTGTCAATTGAAGAAAAACTGAAGGTGTGTGAGATGATTTGAAACAAAATTCCTAAAACTGATATCATGTTAAAGTACAGTGTTGGAAAGTTGACTATCAACGACATTATTAAAAAACAAGAAAGCTTAAGAAACTTCAAAATGGGAAAGAGCGAATGAGGAGTATCAAACTTTGCGAAGGCAACCAAAATTATAAAAGGAGAAATGTATCAAAAACTGGACAGCACTCTTCATCTGTGGTTTCGACAACAACGTCAAAAAGGGATTCCAGTCACAGGACCAATTCTGCAAGAAAAGGCTACCGAGTTGTACAAACTTATCTATGCTGACAGTTTAACACACGTTATGGTTTTCAATGGCACTTTTGTAAACACTTTGGAATCAAAAACCTTACCATATCAGAAAAAAGTTAAGTGCAGATGTTATTTCCGCTGACGACTTTGTTAGTTTTTTCCATCAACTTACTAAAGTTTATTCCTTAGACCAAATTTTTAATTGTTATGAAACAAGTCTCTACAATAAAATTCTCCCTGGATGCTATTTGACGACGACTCACAATGATCCATCTGGAACAAAAAAAGCTAAGCAGCGTGTTACCATAAACGTTTGTTCTAATGCAGGTGGGGCTCCCATCAAACTGTCTGTGCTGTTTACCAGCAAGGCAAAACATTCTCGTTGCTTTCATGGAATCGACAAATCAACATTGACTGTTGTGTGTATCAAAGGCAGAAAAAATGCTTGGGTTATTACAGTAATGTTCAATAATTGCTTTCAAAATTGCTTCGCACGTAATGTCAAGAAAAAATTAACCTTAGGACAGGAACAAAAACGCACTTTAGCTGCTAGATAACTTCTCGGCTCACCCCAATGATGATGAACTAGTGTCCAGTGATAGTCAGACTCTTGCCAAGTTTCTACCATCAAATGTCACGTCGTTGTTTGGAACGGTTTCTCACAAGGACAATGCCCAGTTTCTCACGCAAAGCCATGCGAATGACTGATGATTGCCTAACGTGGCTACTTTTTCAACAAGAAGCAACAGTAGCAAACACTGCAACGTTAGTACAACTTCACGAGTTGGCTGCCAAAAAACGTGAATCGTCGCGAAGACAATCAATATTGATTCATTTTTTAGGTCTGTTATGGCAAGTGATGCTAATGATTAAATTATTGCAACAACTTAGCAATTTTTCAGTAATTGGAGGGCATTAAATAGGCCTACTGTAATTTTAATTGTCATGCAAACTTACATTGCTTTCAATAAAAGTACTTATTGATACTATAATCCCCCCAGGTTGATTTTGACCCTCTTTAAGTTTTCGGCACTTTTCAATCCGTTTCTTGCTGCGTTGTTTTGGTTTAAATAAAGGAATTCAATTAGTCGAGTTTTTTCGCTTATCCGTTCAAGTTTCTCAGAAATGGTGTTCTGACTACACTGGATAATCGAGAAAATTTTGAAGATCAACTTGAAATTAATGTCTCAAAATGGCATTACCAGATCGCATTACTTTCTTTCAAAAAAATCTCAAAACCTCAAAACTTTGTTTACAACAATAAACAGAAGTTTAAGGGGTCAAAAAATTTATAACTGAAGCTTTAACTACAAGGAGGTTGTACGTCAAGAAGCTGGCGTCCATGAGAAAGAACAACATTGTATCGTGCTACTGAACCTACAGTTTGATGGCAATATTTTTACACGCTTGCTGCCAAAACCAGATAAAAATTATCTTATTTGTGTACCTCTAATGGAAAAGGACAATTTTGCAGTGAGTTTGATAGAAGAAAATTACATCAAAGAGGAAGACTTTAAATGTCTAATAGAAAGCTATCCAGATGTTTTCAATACAGAAAACTACAAAACACTGGTGAGGTACAACACCAGACATTTCATCTCCATCAATGGATCGCCAGTGTGTTCCAGGTTTGTAGATTAACTCAAAAGAAGTTGGAATGCTTACTATTTGAAAGGCAGTATTCGCTCAATGTAATGATCATCAAACCAGAAAACTCTTCATATAGATATCTTGTCGATATGATGCCTTAAAGTAATGAAAGATTCATATTTACTGAATACAGGATGCTGAGCTCAAAAGCACACTTAAGAAATTCCACTTCTGTATGACTTTGCGGACAGAGCTGTTTTCAAAGATTGACTCACACAAAAGTTATCATTTCTGCTGATTTCGATGAGCATAAAACTGCAATATAAACTTGCGTGGAAGGAAGGAGAGTACTGTAGGAACAGATCCTTTTAGGATCAAAAATTTGTGAACTCCGGCTTGTTTTTTTACCAGTGAGCTAACTAAGCGCACATGGCTAGGTAGGCTACAGTAACTTCTAGACTGCCAAACCTCAGGTTAGTGCGGTTTATAATGGTTTTTTTTAACTGATGGAGGTGTTTTATCTACTGATAATACCGCGCTAGTTACGTTAGACAAGATTAGGGTAATGAACTGTTGCATAGCGTTGGTAGGACTTCTATGATTAATGGCGTGGAGTTAAGTGGTCGTGTGAGTCTGATTTTGTGCTATTTTTGCCTATTAACCATTCTATTTGAATAAGTTCATCAATGTGGGCCCTAAAGTAGAAAGAAGAGTCAGTTTAATTTGTTTATTTCGCTGTGGTGATTCATTCTAAGGGCTAAGTTCCAATGAGAGTGGAAAAAACTGGATTTCTTGAAGTTTTTAACTCGATTTCACTCAGGCAGAGCCAACGACAATCGGCTACACCTTAAAGAATAGTCTTAAAAATTTCAGAACCAATTAAATAATCGGACTATTCCACAAGCTTGGCAACAAACAATCAAACAGAAGTTTCGTTTAATATAAGCGCGTTTTGTTCGCACAGAAGGCATTTTTTTAATCAATTGCCTGGCAGGTACTAATTTAAGGTATTTAAAGGTGTAGATTTACAAGTTTACAACAACAACAAAAAATACAACTGTCGAATTTTATTGGTGTTGGTTTTGTATTTCCATAACTTCGATTGTTGAATATATTGTTCAAATTTTTAGGCTATATTTTGGTCGTTTAAGTTGAAAATTTTACATTATTGGTGGCTTTGGCAAAAACCGCAATGATGTTTTACCAACAATGTTCGACGATGTTTGGTAAGGTTTATTACCATTGTTTGATGAAATCGTACCTTGTTGCGAGTGAAATTATCACCAGTAGCATTAGTGATCATCAAATTCAAACAAAAATAAAAAGAATAAAAACTGCATGGAATAAACTGGCTCACAAGCAGTGTGCATTAGCAGTGCTGTGGCATTCACAATCTTCCATTCCGTTCAAAATCCTGGTCCTTCAAAGTGTACGCGGGCGCGTAACGAACTTTTCCGTTTTCATCCGTTGTCACTAATTTGTCATTGCGATGCGTTTTCTCCCGACTTCCCAAACTCGTATAGCTGCAAAATGGTCAATGCTTGTGAATTCGCTATGCCCACGAAAAATATTTAGAGGAAATACAGTGAATCAAAATTGTAGCACTGCAATTTTACCCGATACTGATTGAAGTTTTCTACTTTTTAATTGGAAATGCAACAATAAATAAACGCCAACTTGAAACTTAGCCTCAGCCTTCTACTTACTTGCTGAGCAGAAATTTTAATGCTTGCTAGTATTAAGCAACAGTAACAATCACTAACACTCACCCTCTGTCATACAGTACGCAGTAAGGAAGGTAAAGGGTTCGCAAAAATACCCAAATATCGTGGTACGTCCAATTCTAAAAACACGTTAAAAGTAAAATCTACTACAACTGTAAATTCAAACTTATATCATTCACACAGTATAATTATTCAATATTCAGTAAAGTACATAGAATATTTTAGTTGAGGCATTAAAATTCCATATTTGATCTTAAAAAAAAAATAGTAGCAAAACTTTTGACCATCACTATTTTTCTGGTTACCGATGACCTTACAATAATAGTGTGAAAAGTACATCGACTTACTATCCACCAATAAAAGTGGCAAATAAACGATTAATAATCCATGCACATTATACAATCATTTGCTAGAGCATCAATAAGACAATAGCCTACCAAAATCGGATTAACACGCATAAAATCCGGCCAGTCAGGATCTGTGGGTGTGAATGGCGTCAAGTTAGTAGAATAGGGGTCAGTGCATCGTGTTCCCATCACCACAGCATTGATGCTTGGATGCTCCTGGTGAAGTTGTTTCAACGCTTCTTTCATTCCACCATCGAGCGAAATAAGATTCAAATTATACCTGAAAGAGTACATTTCTATTGGACGTATTTCGCCGTTTTATGACATACTTCAATTTCCAAATTATACAAACAGTAAATGAGAGATAAAGATGAAATTGAAACAAATAAAAAAACGCATAACGGGCGTTTTGGCCTTACTAATGGTAGTTCCATCGTCAACGCTAAAATGGTTACGACTAGAAATAGCACCATTGAGAACTAGTTAAATACAAAGAGCCATTTCATAAATAATAGCATAGTTGCTGTATTTATATGTCAAAGTTTTCTCTGCCCCATCAGTTTTAGTTTGCCACCTAATGTCGTAGTGACACACTGTTTCTTTCCTGCAGAATGCCAAGCAGAAATACCCACAAACTAGTTTTTTGGTTTTGAATCGATAAACGTCGACCAAAAAAATATCGATTCACTTGTTCAAGTGAATGTTTGACTGTATGGTGTTGGTGCATCAGCCCAAGATTTACTAGCAGGCTATATTTTTCAACACTGGCAAATACCTTGAGGCAGATTCCGACATGAAACTCTCCAGTTCTTCAAACGGGTGTTTATCTTTGATATATATCGCTTGCAACTTTTTTGGGTCTGAAAATTTTCTAAAATGAAACGCATCGTAAAAATTAAGCGTATTGATTTATCCAGGCTTTGATGGACATCTAGACGAAAAGCCAAACAACAAGTGCTTAAATATTAAAAAAAAAAAAAACCTTATCGGTTGCAACAAAGAGCTGCCCCTCTAATTCTCTATAAACCAAGTCAATAAAAGGTTAGTAGTATCTTCCATGCGAAAAGATAAATCCTCTACTACCTTGTCCTGTACTGCCTTTCTATTTTTTGAACAGAATTTATGCTTTTCATGTTGCTGGAGTCTACTCTTTGCCGGTCGTTAGAACTTATCATTCGATCAATTAAAAGTATTAAATTGAAAAGGATAATTACAATATTGAAACTATCGAAGAACTGCTTTACTTGCACATTGCAGCGTAGTATAGATGCAGAAGAGCAGTGCAATCTTTCCCGCCGTTGAAACCGATGCAAATCGCTTCACAAGGATATCGCTCAAACGCATCTTCTAATATGCCAATCTAACAAATTAAAAAAAAAACATTGCTTTAATTGCACTCATGAAGACCCTACAGGCTTATACCGACAACAACGTCACCACATTTTTTCTAGCTCCTAAATTATTAGTGCTCTGACAAAATATAGTGCAAAAAATATCACTCTCAAGCTTAAAAATATGCTAACTTCTGATCAACATTTGCAATTGAGTATTGTGGAATTAACCTTTTTTCAATTAGATAAGTTACCCATTAAAAAAAATATTTTGATGACGTTAGGTCTATTATTAATGACCCTTTCTTGCTAACTAAGACCTTTTCTTATAATCACAGACTTAGTTGTTAAAGGCGGTAAATCATCCAGCCAACTCTGGTGGTTTACAATAGCTAAAATTGAACTATAATTTTTGTTATTTTTTGTTTTAATTTTGGGACTGTGCTTGCAAAGATATTCAACAAATACAAAAAGATATCCTCCGAAAAAAGTTTTTGGAAACTCTGAGTTTTGTTCTTTCCGCCAAAACCACAGTAGGCCAAATAGTTTAGAGAACTGTGGTTTTGGCGGGAAGAACAAGACTCAGAGTTTCCAAAACTTTTTTCGGGGATATCTTTTTGTATTTGTTGAATATATTTGCAACTGCAGCCCCAAAATCAGAACAAAAAATATCAAAAATTATAGTTCAATGATTCACCGCCTTTAAGGTATTAACTAGCAAAATTGTGTTAAGCAATGTAGATTGCATCTAGCTTTATAAACAAAAAACTTACCGAATGTAAAATTTTTTGGTGCAACAACGGATTTCTCGATGAAATTACGTCTCCTAACACATCTTGTCCTCGCAACGCAACAGGCTGATCAACGTAATCTAAAGTTTCAACGTACAGTTTAATTCTGTCCGCATTTGTCATCGCTTAGGTTTAGGTGAGGCAGCTTGCGTCCACCAAAATACGCGACACATGCAACGGTGAAATCTTTAGTTTGAGCCATGCAGCGATTATGAATGAATACCGATATTCTGTGATTTTTTTCAGTTTGGGGTTTTCTGGATAATGAACAGTAAAAAATCAGCACGTCTCCCAAAAAACAATCCTTTTGTTTTCTGTTGGGTTTATCGTGCATTTGAACTGCACAAAACATTCACCAGTCGATTGTTTTTTTAAACAAATATCGAATCGGTGAACTTCAAACTATGAATAGAAGAATGCGGGTGAAAAACAGCGGACAGAAGTCCCGCATTATTTCTTCGGGAAAACACATATCTACTTAACTAGTTGAATTTTGATATTGTACCTCAATTGGCTCAGTATGATACCATCTATTTTGATTTTTCAAATGACCAAATCAAATTGCTAAAAATTCTTTCTAAATGACTGCAATTCGCAAAAACACTGGTTTTGGCAAGCAAACCATACAAAACAAAAGCAAACTCGCCCGCAAGAACACATCCGTTAGACAGATTTTGCTTCAAAAACTCGACAGCAGCTTTCGTGGCATCTTTGTTCGCGGATTCCACGACAACCTTCACCTTGTAGTAATTGTTAAACCAATCTGGATAGGAACCAATCGACAAACCAGCGTCTTTAAACCTGACAAGAATATCGACATTCACTATAGCGAATTGCAGTTGTTGTATTACCGATCAGTGGTTGAGTGGATAGAACATCTGCTACTGAAACGGTGGATACGGGTTCGATTCCCGGTTGGGTCAAACCAAAGACTAAAAAGGAGATTCACAACTTCCTTGCTTGATGTTCAGCAATTAAAGGGAGAGTGTTAAGCCTCCACTGTGCGTGGAAGACAGATGGGCACGTGGCAGCTAGACTCGAAGAGCGAAAGGTCTCTTCGCTGTCTCCTGACCAAAGGTAACTTGGTGAATAAAATGGAATTACAATTACAATTGTAATGTTAATGGCCAAACGGTACATGCTTTTACAGCGAAATGAGCATACGAGATGACAAACCATCACCGAAGCGTATTAAAAAAATGAAAATGGCTAGGTGAACCCATGGTAATTAATAACACTGAGCTTGGTTTTAATTGATTCTAAATTTCAAATTTTAGTGACAATTTGTAAGATTTCCCGCACCGTCGTTTCCACGGCGGGATGGTACGTTGTAGATGGGAATAAGTGAAGTTTTTAGATTTGGCTTAGAAACATCAAGAATATGAAACACTGTGATGTGTGGCGGCTCAATCTCGAGCTGTCGCCCCTGCAGTCTTCATAAAATATCAAAAACCTGCCCTATCACAGGGCTTCACTGCAGAATTATTAGCAATTACGGGTTTGCTGAAAAAGAAGACACCTAAAAACGTCCGAAGTGACAAGATATCCAAAAACCATCCGCGGTGGCCAGGTTGTCTTTTCGTTATCGAGGTTAGGGTTTTTCGTGAAAGTATTAAAATTACCAACCCATGTACCGTTTCAAACTTCTTTAGACATTAATTTCATTTTTCAACCTTGCTATTTCAATGCGTGCAATCACTAAAAGGCTCTAACCCAGTGCCATTTTGCAAGCAAAATTAACTTACTTTTCAGAGCAGCTCGTCAACACTGCAGCTATTTCAATTTCATGCGAATTGATTAGAAGACTTTCCGTGTGAAAGGTCACTAAACAGACACAAACAACAGATTTTTACAAAAGAATCCTGCCCACAGGCGCAATGACGCGGAGATGGGCCCCGCCAACTCGTAACACGCTTCGGCGTAATACAGCGAATATAATAAAAGATTTGATTTGATCCTTTAAATTACCTATAGTCTTTATTAGCTTTACGAGTATATTGGATTCATTACAAGTTTAAACTAATAAAACAAACATGATGTAACAAATCATAATACTAATAAAACAAATCCTTCAGCAACAAATGAAAGCAGGCACCGGTATTTAAAAATTTATTTCACATTAATACTTAGATTTGATGTTTATACTCTTCGTGAAATGTAGTAATAAAGGAAAAGGAAATTGTTTTATTGTCAAAAGTTTTGATAGTTACAAAGTTAATTGGAACCCAAATGCCACGCCAAACAGTGAAATAGTAAACTGGAAAACTTTTTTCGCTTTCAAGAAAAATATTTTGAGCGTTGCAAATAAGCATGGTAGTTGTACGGTACGGCTCATTTTTCGCTAAAAAGTATGATATCCGCTTTTCATGAAGGTATGGGTACGATACTTAGGTACGCTGTTTGAACGTGCGTGCGTACTAAACGTACTAACGTACCATGCCATGTTCAAACACGTCATATAAAATTATAAAACTACTTCAAACTTGGCAAAACTGATATTCACAAATCCTATTTTAGAACACATATGCAGTTAAATCTATTTTCAAACGCGGTAGACGATAACTTTGGAAAAGCCTGCGTATTTTTTTTACTACGTATCGTACCTCTGAAGTACGGTACGTTTAGAGCGAACCATCCTTTGATTGACCTATGTACCGTACGTTACTAATACGTACCATCCAATGAAAAGTACGCAGGTACGCTACAAATGCAAAATTTGTTTTTGTTACGGTACGTTAGTACGGAACGGTAAATTTTGAACGTAACGTACCATACTGCAATCGTTGATATCAATGCACGCAAATCAATAATCTTACCGTCAGAACGAAACAAATGCGCTAAACTGTCAATCAATCTTCTCAACAAAACTGGAATTCCTGAAATAAAAAATATATAGTACTAACAATAAACAAACATATTGGTAAGTTATAAACAAACATGTCTATATTTATGTAGTCAAAATTTGAAGCTGTTTTTGAATGAGACCGTCTTTCTCACTAAACTTTAGGGTCGTTTTTCGGGCCGGAAAACTACAGTCGTGTCTTACTGCCTCGAAATTAGGTGTTAGCTAAGATCTTGTAATCTCAAGCTGATGTCCAAATTTCATGTAGAGCAGAGGTCACCAAAATTTTTTCTCTGAGGGCCGGATTACTGCGAGATTATCGGCTGCAGGCCGGATGCTAATTGCGAATAGATCTACAAGTATTTAGAATATTCATGGATTTAAATTGAGCACAATTAACAACTAAGTCAGTGGTGGTATAGCAAAATTATGATGGAAATCGACAAGAAAGCTAACTCCCGATGCACTACAGGAAATTGTGTTCTTGGAAAAAACATTTTTCAGCTTTTTTCCAAATTTGGCCCAAGCTACCCTCATTTGTTGTGACCTAATGCAATAAAAACAAAACTCCAAAAACTACCCGTGGTATGTGGTAAACACTAAACTTGTAGGTTGCATGTTGAAAAATATGTACAAGTTCAACAAACAAAACAATAACGGACTAAGATCGAATGTTTTTGACAAAGGAGCTTCTACAATACAAAAAATAGACAGAGACACAGCTAATACACCACGTTGGACGATTCGAATATTTTAGCAGATGCTTGGTGTCATAGTGCCGACGAAGATTAAACTCTTTCATAACCAGAGCTTTATGTTTGCATATCATGCTCGGACCGTGACTTTTAGTCGTGGATGTTTATACACGGGACGTACAGTCTACGCCGACTATGCGGCGGAATCTTCAGGTATCATAGCTGAAAAAAAGTTCTTCAAAAAAATTTCAAACAAAAATGCATTTTTTCAAACAACAGTTTTTGAAAAACACTTTTAAAATTTTTTTTTAGATAAACGCTTTTCAAACAAAAAATTCTACAAAAAACACGAATTTTTTTTGTATTTTTTCAATAAAAAAAAATGTTTTCCACTACATGTTTGCAAAGTTTTTTCATAAGCTGGAGGTATGCAATCTTCAGTCCGCGGTTTCAAATTCTGCGGCGCAGAGGCAGGAGTTGCTTGTGTAACCATGGCACACGAAAACCGTGAATGTGCGAGAGTATTTCTGCTTTATACTACACAGAAATTTGATACGACCGGCGTAAAAGCAGCCACTTGGTTAAAAAAAAATAAACTATAGATACGCTCGTACACTTACGATTTTACTATTTTTAGTGTTACAAAGCCGCAAACTTTGCTGTTAATCGTTCAAACTTATCGTCTAACCACATGACGTTTCGTAGTTATTTTTAGTCTACCTGTGCCAAACAATATAATACAAAGTTTTTCAGGAGCTAAGAATTCACCTTCCAGCAGATTCATATTTATGATCCTTAGCCAAGTAACAAGAAACACTCGACGCAAGCATCGATTGCTCCAACTTATAAGTTTAGTTAATTCAGAGTGCGCCGTCTGAGTTAATCTTTTCAGCAAAACACTTCGTGACAAAGTTACCATTGTTTTCGAAAGGCTATAAAAACAGATTTTTTTGGGCAAAAGCAGACTATATTAAACAAACAAAAAAAGGACACTACGCCAAATACAATCATACACCATCTCTGACTTACCCGGAAAAATATACACATTTCGAACAGAAACTAAAGGAAACTTAAAGGTCTCTCCTTTAACAGCATCAACTCCAAAATGAAGAACTGCTGATTCTGGAACTTTAGCTAGCTTCATTTCGGGAGAGTGGATATCTTTCACTCCAAAATAACTAAAAAACATACAAGCATTCAGTAAGAGAACTAGTAAAAACTACAAACATTTAATTGGAACGATCGACGCTCGCGTCGCGTGTTTCTTTGTTTTTACTCGGCCATTTTCCAACTAATGAGTGCGAAATTTCAAACTTTTGCTTATAACTCGAGAATGGTTTGGGTCTAGCTACATGAAATTTTGACAGCAGTTTGAGATTAATGAGTTGTATGTTTGTACCAAATTTCGAGGCAATAGGTCACGTGACTTCGGTTTTACAACCCGAAAACCGCCCCGAAAGTTTGGCGTAAAAAGCGGTCTCAGTCAAAAACGGCTTAAGTACGGCAAAAAATATTTCATAGGGTTATATGTCTCAAGATACCCTTTCATCCCAACCATATGGGGTGCCATGTGTAAAATTATTTTTCAAAAAAGTCTACTGTTTTTTAGGCATATTTAAGACGAAGATTTTCTGATATAAGAAATTGGAATTCCTATTTATATTGGAATTCTTATTTAGAAAATTATGCAAGACACTTTCTGATTTAACTTTCCGATTTAACTTTCCAATTTAACTTTCCGATTTAACTTTCCAATTTAACTTTCCGATTTAACTTTCCAATTTAACTTTCCGATTTAACTTTCCAATTTAACTTTCCGATTTAACTTTCCAATTTAACTTTCCGATTTAACTTTCCAATTTAACTTTCCGATTTAACTTTCCAATTTAACTTTCCGATTTAACTTTCCAATTTAACTTTCCGATTTAACTTTCCAATTTAACTTTCCGATTTAACTTTCCAATTTAACTTTCCGATTTAACTTTCCAATTTAACTTTCCGATTTAACTTTCCAATTTAACTTTCCGATTTAACTTTCCAATTTAACTTTCCGATATAACTTTTTGCTTGGCAACACTGAATGAAATTGGCGGGAACTTGTTTTGGAAGTTTTTCGCTGAGCCTTGACCACTGGTTTAGCAAAAAACTTCCAAAACAAGTTCCCGCCAATTTCATTCAGTGTTGCCAAGCAAAAAGTTATATCGGAAAGTTAAATTGGAAAGTTAAATCGGAAAGTTAAATCGGAAAGTTAAATTGGAAAGTTAAATCGGAAAGTTAAATTGGAAAGTTAAATCGGAAAGTTAAATTGGAAAGTTAAATCGGAAAGTTAAATTGGAAAGTTAAATCGGAAAGTTAAATTGGAAAGTTAAATCGGAAAGTTAAATTGGAAAGTTAAATCGGAAAGTTAAATTGGAAAGTTAAATCGGAAAGTTAAATTGGAAAGTTAAATCAAAAAGTTAAATCAGAAAGTGTCTTGCATAATTTTCTAAATAAGAATTCCAATATAAATAGGAATTCCAATTTCTTATATCAGAAAATCTTCGTCTTAAATACGCCTAAAAAACAGTAGACTTTTTTGAAAAATAATTTTACACATGGCACCCCATACAACCAACCCACTTTTGGCCGAAATGAAGTTTATTTCTTTTTTTTTTCCTTTTTTTTCTTCCTAATTTTTGTACGCTCCTCTTCTCCTAAACCACAAAACATGGAAATCTAAGTTTTGCGTAAAGTTGTTGAGCTGCAAATGTAATTTTTTCTCCCGAAATTTTTTGGGGCAACTCCACCGGGAACTTCCCCAAAATGGGGCCCCAAAACTCAATTTTTTGAATGGCTCAAGCTAGGGCGCTAGTTCTTTTTGATATCAGTAGATATTTCACAGACAAATATTTTGACATAGTTTGGGGGTGCCATCTCCCCGGGGACCCCCCAAAAATCAATTTTTTGAACGGCTCAACTTAGAGGGCCAGTGTTTTATGATATCAGGAGATATTTAACAGACAAATATTTTGACATAGTTTGGGGGTGCCACTCCCCGGGACCCCCCCAAACCGACCCCCCAAAATCAATTTTTTGAATAGCTCCACTTAGAGTGCCAGTGTTTTATGATATCAGCAGATATTTAACAGACACATATTTTGACATAGTTTGTGGGTGCCATCCCCCCAGGGACCCCCCCAAATAGACCCCCAACAATCAATTTTTGAATGGATCAAGCTAGGGTGCCAGTGTTTTGTGATATCAGTAGATATTTAACTGACAAATATTTTGACTCCACTTTTCTGGAGGTACCATAATCAGATATTTTTGAATAATTGCTGATTTTACAGTAGACAAAAAGTACTTTTGAGCGTCACAGCATTAGCTATGCGTCAGTCGTTCACTGGGTTTGCTGGCAAACTCCCATCTAGTTATCCATAGCATTGAAATTTGATTCATCAACCAAATTTCACAATATCAAACTGGTTATTTTTAACATTCCAATATAAGCAAAATCAGTGATAGGCACTGATATTTAGTATTTATGAATTAGTGAAAAAACCACAGCTTTAGATGAAGCAAATGCATTAAAGCTTGAATGGTTCAAGACAATCATTATGATTCTTTTTCTTGATTAAAGCATTTAATTTAGCATGTCAGTACGAGTAAATTTTGAAGAATTTTTGGTTTTCGAAAAGGGCAAGTGTTTTAATCCTATGTCTAACTTACGTTTCGCAAAGTTGAACTAAAGTAGGATGTGGTGTTAATGGTTCTGAAAAAGCTTTGGCGACTCCTTCAAAAGTAAGATCATCATGTGTAGGACCTATGCCACCTGACGTGAGGACAACATCATATGAATTTGAAAATTTCTCAATCTGGAAAATATTACACGTCACATCCATTAAAAAGATACAATTTTAACACAAGTAAGGGAAACTGTTTCAAGAAAAGTTTTCTGAATCCTAAAGATTGCACATTTTTTTTATACTATGAGCAATCGTAAAGTCTACTTATGTAACAATTTTCAATTTTGTAAAGAAAAACATACACTTTTCGAATCAGAACCTTTCTACCTGAGGAGTGTTTTTTTCCATGAAACTGACACTGTTGTGGTTTTAATTTTTAGTGATTTTACTGTGCAACAAATAATTATGTTAACAAGATGGCTAAAAAACTTAATTCAAACAAATCAATTGATTTTGAATTTGCGAAAAAATATTTTTAGCTTATTGCTGATGCGAGATAAGTGCAGCACGCAAAATCAATGGGGCGTTTAAATTTATAGTACCAGCATAGATATTATGTGGGTGTTGATTCCAACTGCACCAGATCCAAAGATTTTCTACTTCCTTCAAATCGCTAGTTTGGCAACACTGATACAGTATCACATTACTAATCACTGCCTTTGTATGTCATTGAGCACCCTCCTTACTGATAACCTTGACTAAAACAACAGATCAGTTTCCGGAAATGCATGCAGTAGACTGTAGCGGCATCAAAAAATTTTGGTGTTGTAGAATAATGTCATGCAAATGACAAAATCTTACATGAGAATGTTGGGCCAAGAAGTAATAAAGTCAAAGCTAGTTTAATCTAATGCCCTTACACTAAACTAAAAACTTCATCAATGACATAATTCATCATCGAGCTAAACTATATCATAAAATACCTTGGAAGCAATCACAGAAAGTTCATCTCCAATCACAGCTATTTGTTTAACTTTAACCCCTACATCATGTAAAGTCTTGCATAGATGGAATGAATTGATATCTTGTGTTTGTCCTTTTAAAATTTCATCACCTGAATATTGTAAAAGCGATATAATTTCAAGTTAGCCTTAAATTCCTAACTCAACTAATTCTAATAACCCAAACCAAGCAATCACAATTAACATTAATCAAACAATAGAAAACATATTAATGAGGGGTAACTTTTTGGTTGCTCTAATGCTCAGTTTTTTTTGATGACCATTAGGGTTGTACAAAGTAGAATTTCGAATCCTTGAGATTCGAATCTCCGGAGAAACGAATCTCAAAAAGCATTTTTTATCGGGTAATTGGATTCGAAAAAAAATTTTGGGGGCGGAAAAAACGTTTGAATTTTGGATTTCGGCCGAAAATTCACTCTGAATTTTGGCGAAGACCTTTTTTTTTTTTTTTTTTGGAGATCACCTAATTTTGGCCGGAAAAAACTGTATAGTCACAGTTTGCCATGAGTTATTCTAGAATAGGATTCGAAATTCTAGATTCGAAATGTCTATTCTAGAATTATTCTAGAATACTGCATTATTCTACTTTGTACAACCCTAATGACCATATTTGAAACACTTGCATACTACGGTGTACAGCACTAACACTAAAACCAATCGAGAGCAACTTTGAAAAAGATAACCAGCCATTAAAACAACAATTTATTGAAAACATCAACTTTGGAAATCAATCAAACAATTTTTTTGTCATGGAGATACAAAAAATTCCTAGCAGACTTTATTCAAAAACGTATTTTTTAGAAAATTTTGCAACACATTACTAGACCTGGAAGTTATTCATCCTACTAACTTTTAAAGTGATACGATAAGGTATTAAAGGGATTGTGACAAGGTCAGTTACCAGCATAAATTTTCATTAAAACGATCAGCTGTTGATCTAGAACTTATCGGTGTGCTGTGACGTCACAAAGAGGAATATCTGTTGTGCTGAGTCTTCCGACCGAGTCTACAGTTTGATGCAACATTTTACTGTATTAAGCGAGTTATGTTCTTGTTCTCGAAGGCTTTCAAAACGATTTGATGGAATCTTCTGTCACTGCTTATTCTTCAAATCCTAATGTAACTAACCATAGTGATGTAAGGTAGATCAATAAACGCAATTTCAAATCAAATAGTGTGCAACGCATAGACGTCGATTTTTTTGAATTATTTTTAAAAGCACGCTTGCGCAGCACGTAAACTATTCAGCAAAACCGCTTGCCACCCCTCCTTAAATCGACGCTAGTGGTGACACGTACTGATACTTGGTGAAACTTGAACCGCGCCAATACTACTGTGGAATCTAGAGAAACAGCAATATAATGTCTAAAGCTGAAAGTACAATACAGTATACACTTATTATACTTTTCTAGTGTTTGAGTTTGGTTTTTAGTTTGGGTTAGGGGTTAAGATTTTAAAGGCAGTTTGGAGTTGGGTAAGGTTATCCATTTTTGTATTTTAATAAAACTGCACTTATTTGCACGCTAGCATGCAAATGAGCTCTGCCAAAAACCTTACCCACTCAATTAATAACTCGTTACTGGGTTTCAAATATACCTATAGAGTAACATTGGGTGAATATAAATCAAGTGTGTAGGCTCAACTGGTGGAGCAGATAACTTCTTTGCCAATGTTTCGATAATGGTTAGGTTATGCTTAGGGCAAGCACTACCTATCTACGTCAGAACTACAATGCAAAGATAAAAACAAGCATACGACACACTAAAAACATTTGTTAAATAAAAACAAACATTTATAACATATCGTACACTTGCTTTAACTTTGCATTCAAACCCTGACGAAGATAGGTAGTACATGCCAGTATTCCCTCTAAGCTTTTGGTTAGTCTGCGTGCGCCCAAAAAATCGGCGATTTTCCGATAGTTAACAGCCGAAAATCCAAAAATAAGTCGCCGTTTGCCGAATAAAAATGCTGATTTGCCAATAAAAATCGCGAGCCAAGTCAACTGACCGTGACAAACTGACCGCGAAGCAACGATTTCGTTACATGTTTTCGTCACTGATTTCGTCGCAGTGATTTCGTCCCAAAGTGAGGGTTTGGGCAAGATGGCTCTGGGGATAGTAAAAATATATTTAGGATCACCCTTTTCAGCCAATCGGCGTTGTTTGCGGTCAGTTTGTTCGCGGTGAGTTGGTTTGCGGTCAGTTGTCGTGAACCCTAAAAATCGGTAGTTGAGCTAATAAACTTGATTTAATTTGATTTTCATGGTGACGACAATTGAGATGATTGGGTGAATTTGGCAAATAATTTGGCTGCTCTGTGCAACTGATTAAAAAAATTTCTGCTGCCGTTAAAACTACGTACCTTCTACTGTCAATACACCCAGTAGAGGGTAGGCTCAGCTAACCAATGTTTTTTGCCGGGATGGGCTTTTAACTGTTTTCCTTGCTATTATCCTAACGTATTAACACCGTATTTATTTTAGAATAAGTCGCAGTTTTTCGTACTAAATATTGCTAAAAAACTCAGGTGCAACTTCTACAACAATACATGAGGTGCATTGTATGCAATACAAAATTTTGCCAAGGTTTTTTTCTCCTATCGCTTTTCACAATTGCATTAGCTGTCCAGGGGTCGAAATTACGTTTTTAACAACTTGCCCGTAACTTGCCCGTCAGGCAAGTTATAATGTTTACTTGCCCGAGGAAATCTCAACTTGCCCAAAACAAAGAGGCACTGTGCATTTTGATGTTTTTTAATTATGAAAAAGTGAGTGATTATTACAGAATTAGCATAATATTTTACTTCTAGAAAATCCAGTTCTTGTGTGCGATTTCTAAAACATAGTGACGTCATAGATAATTTTTTTCTGGGATGGCAAATCGCATTGCACGCTTTTTTTCCAAAAATATCACATCGAAACAGGTAAAAGAATCAACATTCATTATCGCATCAGAAAACTTAACAAAACTATCTTCGATTTTTGTCATTACCTCTGTTGATTTTTTTTTTTTTTTGGTTAGTCATAAATCATATTTTACGCAGAAGCTTAAGAATGTTTTGATATTGGTTACATCACAATTACAATACGTAATTAAACTAAAACCTTGCCCTGGTTGAGCTTCAGTTTACGCTGTTTTAGATCAGCACTACGCAGCCTTTTTTAACCAGCGGCACACTTACTCCTACACAACTTGCTAAATTCCGCAGCACACGACAACAAACAATGTCACTAAAAACACAAAAAATGTAAAAAACGATATAGATTTATTATTGTACATCTGGGGTTCTCAAGCTTTTTTGTCTTGTTTACTCCTAAATTTTTTTTTTTCGATTCTCGGGGTTGTCTTCAAAAAAGGTCTCCAGTCCGACAAACTACCAAATTTTACGTTTTTGAAAATCATCTCAAAAAAAAAAGGTCTTCGGGCCGAAAACCCGAAACCGAAATTATCTTCGGGTTTTGAGGTTGGGGTTTCTTACATCACAAATAGTAGATAGACAAACGTTCAGATTTGGAAAAGATGTTAGTTAGTTCGCTAGAAAATTGACAAATGCTCTGCGACACATCTGAAATTTTGCTAACAAAGTTTAGTTTCAAAATTAGACAAAAAAAGTCTATCATCGAAAACTAGTGGCTAGTTTATCGCATCGAAAAAAATTTTAATTATCGCAAAAAAATCACAACTATTGTTCTACTCTGTATCGCATCTCAGTTTTCTTGCATAACAAATATCGCAGAAGTTATCGATGCGATTGCCATCCCTACTTTTTTCAATCATTTGATTTACAAAAATTGATTTTTGGATTGCAATCATTTCATTGTTAAGTTAACAATAACTCACGTTTCCTTTTGCTACAAACGCAATTTGTTTTTCAATTGCGAATATCTCGCAAACTGCACCAGCTAAAAAGCTGAACTTTTTTGCGTAAAAGATAGATCTTTAAAAAAAAACTAAAATAAAACGTTTTCTTACAGAACAGGTCAGTACTTGTGATAACTGAAAAAGCAATTAGCGCGGCAAGCGGGGAAAATTTTTTCGCTAAAAAAGAATGAAACATTTTACGCCAAAAGAAATGCAAAGCGCGTCTGACTATCGAACAAATCTGCGCTGATTAAAAAGTGTTAATTGCGATTAACGATGTATGTCCGATTGAACTAAGTGCTAAGAGCGGTGATTGCGCTAAAATAAAGCAACCAAAAGCTTAATTTATATACAATTATTTTATTATACTCCAGCAAAAGCGGTAATTTGCAATATTAAATAATCTTGTTCGAAGTTGGTTACTACACATGCTGAATTTTATTGGCTATAGCCAGTCTGGCAAGTGAAGCCAAAAAATATCCTGCCCGAGATGATTCCAACTTGCCTCGGGCAAGCGTTAATTTTAAACCGTGGTTATCGTATTCCATGCGAGGCGCGTTACGCTTTCGCTTTTCTCCAATCGATGATGTTAGTCATCATCTATCCACTCAAACTACATAACGTTGCATCATACGCGCATCACAGTACCATCATGTGTGTGCATGAATGCATTTGAAGACAGCGACAGCAAACCTGACTTTTATAATTGTTTGTTGTGTGATTGCAATGAATAAATGTCAATGTTTTTAAAAAATCTTGTACCGTTTTTTATGTCAAATATGGGAGTTCAACTTATACTTATATAAATACGATAATTCTCGTTGGTCCCTACCTTCTAAGATTAATGAGAAAATGCATTAAAATTTTGGCAAAGACTTCTATTTTGTCTTTACCTGATATCGTCGGAAAATTGCAATCAAATTTAGAAAAATATTGTTTTGCTTTGGACACAGCAAAACCGCGTTTGTCAATACCGCTGGATAGAGCCAACCCACTTATTTGTCTAGGATGGCAGAACTAAACATAAATAGTGATTACATCTGACCAGAATTATCAAGGCTTTACCATGCAATATTCATCACTAATTGTTGCATCTTAGTACCGGTATATTGTTGGTGCTTTATTAGCAGCGGTGGGCAAATTACAGGACAAGTAATGAAATTACTTCACTAAAAATTACTTTAAAAAAGTAATAAAATTAGCGTAGTCATTGCTTCTCAAAAATAATTACTTGGATTGAAACATTCAGCCAAATGACAGTGATTTGCGTCAACTTTTCAAATAAGACTGTATGAGAGAAAATGTTGCACCTCGGCTATGATTCAAGCACCATTATGATAGGCTACGCATATGCAATGATCAGATGATGGCTTTCATTACGCTGCCTTTGCGGCTTGGTTCAGCGTCAAAGAATATTATTTTAATTATATAATCTGAGTGACTACAGAATCATTTGAAAATACTAAGCAGGTTTGGAACTTCATAGTATTTGTTTCCGCGGTCAAAGATTATATCATAACTCTTCGGCTACTGTGACTTTTGGTGCGCTAAAGCAAGGCCTTCAACACCAACGTCATGAAGTAAAATCGAGCAATAAAAATTTAATAATTTTGGTTGATTCAGAATCTTGAAGAATTTTTTCAACAGCGATTGCAGCATTGCAACTCTCAGCAATTGGTCTTGATCTCGAGTTTGGGCCTACTCGCATGAGACACGAACTGATCCTTTTTTTTTTTTTTTTTTTGACAATCTGAATAATAATATCACGCTTTCGGTATTCCTCTCATCGTCAATTTTTTTTTACGCTTCTTATTTTAATACTGATTACCAGTACCACTGTGACTTTTCGTTACAAAGTGGCTTTTCGTTTCATTGACTTTTCGTTTAATTGACTTACTGTGATTTTTCGTTTCATAACTATTATTAAAAGTTTATAAAAAAGATGTCAGAAAGACGTAATTCTAAGATTCTAATCGCTTCCTACATATTCATCTATTTGAAACGTTGATTAGTGGTACAGAACTTCAGAAATGATTTGATTAAAATTCAAAGATATGAACATTTTAATCAAAGAAATATTTGTCTATTTTTTGTTACGATATTGTTAGAATTGTATTGCTCAAAAAAATGTTTTCTAAATTTTTGTTGTACGATAGTTGACTAGTGGCAATGACAAGAATAAATTGCCGCGAAAATGAAGCAATATGACTATAATGCTATTCAGTAACTAACTTAATCTTTTCGCACGAATTTGGAATGCAACACTACGCAGTCATAGAATTGACGAATGCTAACTCGAAATACTCCGGGAACAGGCCTGCACAACTCGCTGCTGTACAAGTGCCTTAACAACGCAGACCTACTTGTCGCGGCGGTGTGCTTTCGCTGTTGTCAGGACCATCGTTACGGAAAAACATCTTGTGATCGAGAAAAAGGAAAACAATCGTTACCTCTTTACCTGAAGCCTAAAACATCTAATTGTGGTGTTTTGGTAGCAGTAGCAGTTTCATTGCTCGAAGGTTTAAAATAGTTTTGTTCGGAGCGAAGATTGATACCTCAACTTTATGCTTTAAGTCTTTTCATTAGCATCTAATTCAGCAAGATTCGCATGTTGGATTTCAAAATGGCGTTTAAGATTGCATTGTTTTGAAACTGAAACCACCTTACGGCAAACTAAACACAGTACTTTTGAGTTTACAACTGTAAACAAGTATTTGTTTGCAGTGGCAACGCAAGAAAAAAACCTTGGAGAACGAAATGACGTCATCTTCTATGACGTCATTTGAGTTAGCGACAAACATTCGCTGGAAACACACGAGATAAATTGCACTAGTTTTCATAATTTGTAATGAGAAGTGGTCCACGTGAATTAATAAGCTGAAGGAATCAAGAAAACTAATACTGTATTATGTCTATGATACAATCAAAAACGTTATACCACACAAACATCTTTTGATCGATCCAAAAGACCAAAACCACGTTTAAACATTTTAAGTGATAACTTCACCCCGTATACTTTTGTAAAAAAAAAAACAACTCTGCGGTTCTAGGTGAGTAGGAAAACTGGCCAAAGTTGCATTGGGGGGGGGGGCAACTTGCCCCTTTTGCCCTGTCGTGGCAGCGCCCTTGTTTTTTGTCCATCTTAAGTTAAACACTCTGCCCTCTCTTTTAATGTTTCTTTTCTTGTTTTCAGTCCTTGTGGTGTGCTACATTGCTACACAAGTAACATAACTGCCTGCTGATAAATAAATTGAAAGTAAAAATGGTAGCCAAAAAAGCACACGCCGTAGATTCCAGTTTTATGCACATACACACAATTGCATCGACTATCACATCACAACACGACAAATATGAACTGATTAAAAGAGATTAAGGTTGAGTGAAATCACATGAAATCATTTCAAGCACCACAATAAAAAGATTCTAGATTATTGACATAGTCAGATCGAGTCCCGTTGGTAACATGATTGACTTTTTTTATATCTGCAATATACTGTGGGTTCAACAGCACCTAATCTGTCAGTATTAAACAAAACAAAAAAAACTTTCATAAAAAAACCAGTGTACTACCTATTCATATTTTACCAACACAAACGGACAACAAAATAGAACTGCGGAACAATAAAACTTGACCATGGTTATTCTAGTGCTATTGTGCTTGTGCTGCTTACATTTAAACTAATCTATCATATTCATCGTCTTTTTTGACACGCGGAAAGATATGCGGCCAATGGCACAACCATGCGTTATTCGCAGACACAAACTCATTTTGATTGGTTACAAATCTAACCTAAGCAGCCAATCAAGTGTTACTCCTCGATAGTGCCAGAACAGCGACGTCATCACAAACACGTTGCGAACTGATACATTGCGCGTTTTTTAACTGCAAACAATTTTTTGTGATCTGCATCTTGAAGAAGTAATTTGTAATTAGGGTAGTAATTTCGACAACTCTAAAAAAGTAATAAAATTACCACAAAAATTACTTTTGAAAAAGTAGTGTCATTACCATAAAAACTACCAAAAAAGTAATTCGTTACTGCCCACCACTGTTTATTAGTAATAGCTACAGTGCTTTGTAGCACTATAAACCATAACGACATTGTCAAAAAAAACACCATCAATGAAATGCTACTTGCCATGATTAATAGAATTTTGCAACATTTAAAGCGCTTATTTCTTTTATTCTCTCACTCGGGGATTGTCTGATTACAGCTCAAAATAAGATAACTCTGAAACAGACTAAAATTATGAGCAAGGGCATTGAATAGTACAGTCGAATCCGGTAAATTGAATCTATACCGGATAATTGCATAATCCGCTTTATCGCATAAGATAATGAATTCCAAACCACAAACAATCGTTTATGAAAATTATGCAACAAATTTTAGCGACAAAAGCACAACTTTTTGAATGAAAACAAACTGTTTCAATGCGCAAATGAAATCATCCATGGCCAACATCATAAATAAATCACCACCAATTATAGATCAAAAACAACACAGCATGTGATGTGATTGATGCTCTTCAAAGACAATTCAGAACAAAATCAGGCGGCTGTCATTTTGCAATTCCAGTTTTTTTTTTGTTTTCGAGTATAAGTGGGATAATCGCATAATGCTTGCTTTGAAGTGTGATGTCTAGACGTTTTTTAGTATGACACTTGTTGTGAATCACTTGCACTTCCACATAAACGCGTAATTAATTTAATCGCATGAAAAGGTTTGTCAAATTGACTATGCAATTAACCGAATTTGACTATACATGTCAGTATGCAAATTCTATTTGTTTGATGGTAACATTTTAATAAACCCGAAAAAATATGTCACAATCCCTTTAATACCAACAGCATTTACAATAACTACCTATTATTATTATTCCTGCAGTTTTTTGCATTGAAGAGCTTGTTGTTTTCATGCACAAATCAAAAAATCTTGGAGTTACTTGCTTTAATGGTGGGATGTAGCAGTTATAGTAATACAAGCACTTGGCAACATCAAAAACTATATTTGGTCTTTTCAGCATCAATTTTCAGTCTTTCAGTTTTGCAGCTTGCAACGCAAGGTTATTCACTATCGCCGTACCAGTAAGCAGTACATTAGACTATTAAATTTCCCAATGACATTGAACAGGAAACAGGTAGTGAGGTACGATACTTTACTGAAAATACTGTACTGGTAGGCCTATAAATATCTGAGAGATACCTATTAATTTTATCATAAATTTTCAATGATTATATACCATAAGTCTCAAATCTAATAGAAAGATCATTAAGCTCAAGAGCTAGATAAGGAGTAAGCAGGAAAAAACTCAAATGCTAGGAGAAAGCAGGTAATGGCTTACAGTGTAACAATCGAGTAACCATGAAAAAGCTCAAGAGAAATTTAGCTTAGAAGTATTCTTTCACAAGTAAGAGAAAACAGTATTGAACTGATTGAATCAATATTTAGAAAAACAAAGTTAAGTTCATTGATAGTAAAATAACCAGAATGAATGGTTTAAAGAACTTTTTCATCAAACAGCATTAATAGAACTGGTCTGAACAATTTGAAGCACTTGAAACCGGTTTTAACCAATCACATCTGAAAAAACGTAGTTTTTATTGAATTAACCAATTTTCAAAGATTTGAAACCTGGGAATTCTTTCTCTTCTAAACAATTAAACTGGTTAACTGGTGTCTTACCTGGGTGAACCAGTTAAAAAACAATTAGAACTGGTTTGGACCAGTTAAAAAAATTGCTTAAATAAGTTAGAGTTTTAAAACAAACTAGTTTAAACCAGTTAAAACTGGTTCAAACTAGTTTTGACCCGTTTAAACAAGTTTTAATGAGGGCTGAAAAAAACTAAGTATATTGATTTAAAAGGGAATTCCACCCAATTTTTGAAAAACCAAGGAAAAATTTTTAAGTTTACCAAAATGACCTGTTGCAATTCTTGCAACTCATTAGGTTGAGAATTGAGAAAATCTAAGTGAAAATATTTCATGTTTTCCAATTAGAACCCAAATTTCAGCCATCTTGTTTCAAGTAGATTGCACAATAAATCAGTTTTGTACATTTTTTCTACTACAGGTCTTGTTAAGCGCTGGGTTTCTTAGGGCTACATGAGTGCTGAAGCTATAGATAAATCAACTACTGGAACGACTGCTGCTTGATTTCAGAGAAATTAAGACGTTTTCCAGAAACGATTTGGCTGCCAAGAGCCACCATAGCATTCAGAATCAAGATAAGGTTTTAGTGGTTTAGGCAAAGTAGACTAAACTCTATTGTGGCTATTGCTAACTATAGATCTGAGAAAGCCTATCCAAAGGCTATAGCATCGCAGCTGACTAGATGTTTGACTAAAATTCCAGTTTGTAGTGAGCCAGTAAATTTTATGCTATTATTGCAGAATTAGTTTAGGCCTAAAGGTCAAACGCCGGTTGTTTTTTCATGTAAGCCTAATTATACAATTGCAAATTTCAATGCAAAGCATTTTAGTTGTATAATAATTTTCATTCAGGTTTGCTACGGTTATCAGCAGTACGAAGCCTCTGCCTTGACAGCTGCAGCTATGGTCAGTCATTTGGAACGGTTTTGACGCACTTCCGTTATTTTTCTCTTGTTTAAGGGGAAAAAGCATTGCGATTATCTTATGATTTCTTGATCAAAGAAAACCAATCCTAGTGCAAAACAATTTCGAAGTTGTTTCACCATGGTTTCAAAGTAAAGTTTTTTAAAATAAAAAGTCCTGAAAGCTCTTTTAAATAACTGGCTTTGAAAGATTTAAACAACAGGCTCAAACCACAAAATTATACGCCTTAAAATACATAGAACTAGTCAAAACCAGTCTGAACCAGTGAGATCTAGTTTGAACCAGTTAGAGCCAGTTTGAACTAGTTAGAACTGGTTCAAACCAGTTCAAACCGGTTATAACGGGTTCAAATCGATTTTGACTGGCTTAAACTATTTTAAGAACTGGGTGGAGCAGTTATTTAAATCTTTGAAAACCAGTTCTATAAATCAATAAATTTGAGATTTTTTCAGCCAACATAAAAACAAAATATTGATTGGTTGGTTTGGACATTTCCTGTATTCATTCGCTTGTTAAACTTTTAAGATCAAATTATAAAAATACCACACAAACATATGTGGAGAACTTTTGCCAGCAAGTGGATTCTTTGATTTGAATTCAATGTATTAAGAATAATAAACTGCGAAACTTAATGATAAGCTATAAACAGTACACAGAATCTTATAGACACAACCAAACTTTTGATTACCAGCCTAAGCATACTGTTTCGGAATAGACGTAATCATCTTTCATTGCTCGTCAGTATAGCTAGAACTACAGGTATGAACATGAGCATAAAACAGCAAGGAATTACAAATTAACCAGATCATAAAACATTTATTTTTTCAGAAAGTATTAAAGTAATCACACTGTTAAAAGAGATGATTATAATAGTTTAATTCAAAATAATTTCCAATAGCATGCCAGACAGCTGTTTCACCCAATCTCAGCGCTCTTCAGTAAGGCTAGCAAGGCAAAAATGACAAATATCACCAGTGATAAAAATCTTCAAAACATACATCTTAACCAATTTATCAATGAATAAATAAATCTTTACCAATTATGGTTATACATACTGTACTACATAAATCTTTCCCCACCAATTTTTAGCTGAAATAAGTAAATCTTAACTAAAAAATCTTTACCCAATGAAACTTAAGCTATTAATTAAATCTTTACTGAATGAAACTACATGCTATAAATCTAACTTTTACAAACTAATCTACAAATCTTACCTTAAATCTCTCAGAACGATAGGGTAGATAACTTTCTTCTCTCCACATAGCTCATCTTAATTAAATGGCTACGTCGCCTTTGCTAAAAATTTAACTTAATTACCCTAAAAATTTGCTGCCACTCAAGATTTTTTACAAGGTACATGGCACATGCTAACATTTACAACAAATGGCCAATCATGTAAAAGAACCGGTTTGAACACAGCATTTTTTTTTTATAATTCTAGTACTGTATTATAAGATTTTTTTGAAGTTGACAGTCATGCCCTCTACTACAATGCTTAGGTTCAGTAATGGCTGCTGGTAAATTTTGGTAATCAACATCATAATAACTCTTAAAGGGACAGGGAACTCAAAATCAATGTTTTTTGAGTTTTGAATCGTGTTAATAGTACTTGCAACACCTTATAGAGCTGATCCGGTGATATTTTTATAACTTTTTTCAAAACTGAGCTTTTTTTGGTTTCTTCTCAAGTAGCTGTAAACATAGTAACATTTTCAATCGAGGTATCTATGACATCACAATGGCCTGTGACGCATGGTTCATTCATAATTATCCAGTGGACTAATCGCGTACACGTAACAACGTTGCACCATTTCGGTCTGTTTTGAAGAAAAAAAGCATCGTCTTGCTGGAAAAGCAAGCGTGCTTTTTTTGCTAATTCAATAGAACGAGTCTAGTGCAGTATTGCTTAGTGTACGAATGGAAAAGCTGAATGCAAACAATCGCTGATTTCGAGAGAACCTGCATTTACGCGCTTGCAGAAAGTGCTCAATGTATAAAAACAGAGCTAAAATAAAACATAAAACCAGATCTAAAGCTTTTAGATCTGGTTTTACGTTTTATTTTAGCTCTGTTTTTATACATTGAACCTGTATTTTATGTTGTCAGCTAAAATCTATTTTGTTTTGCAATCTATGCAATTACAGTAGAATTTAAAAGGGGTTTAATTATTATCTATTGATCATTCGGAGTCAACCTATGTAAGTGCAGCAGCACATTTAAAAACAGATTTTCTGTCGGTCAGAGTGAGGTAGCTTAATTCCAAATAAAATGCAGCACAAAGCAGATATTATATGCATTATCTTCGTCGGGATGATTCGATTTGCTCCACATTTTTGCAGCGTTTCACAATCAGCATATACCTGGGTTCACACTGAAACTTTTTTTGGTTACACACTATCGAAGTGAGGGGCATGGCCACCTTCTCCCACCTGGCTCTGCCCCTGCGATTGCATTACCTATTCTGATTGATTGATTGGTTCCATCTTTATCCTTCTTTCACGGGAAAGAGACAATGGTGCTATACGTTGGATGAATCCTCACCCGCTTAGGAGTTACCGGTGTTTTGTCGAACGTTTTATTGCTCCTTCCCATTTCCACCAAGCAGAGATAAGCGTCGTGAAGCGTTTTATCTAAGGACGAAACAATGCCACGAGGGCGCGAGTTGAACTGCAGACCTTTCGATCATGACCACCGTAAAAACAGTGCTCGACCACACTGCCGACCATGTTAGTCATAGCAAATACATTCATGCATTCTGTTATGCATTATGCGCATTATCTACAACAAAAATCGGCAAGATGGCAGAGCTGTAACGAGCTCGACTCTGGTACGGTAGGTCTAGGTTCAAATCCTGGATCGGTCAAATTGGAGAGTTGCCAACGGCTCGCCACTGCTGCAACTTTTCTTCGAAAGGAGATGTGTTGTCCAGGCGCAATGTCGCGGCAATGGGCCCCGCAAACTCGTTTCACGCTTCGGCGTAATACAGCGCATGTAATGAAAATTTGATTTTTTGAACAAATCTACAACTAAATTAGAGAATAAGAGTGGTTGTTATCACCAGGTCTACCGGGGATGGTAATTAATAATAGGTTAGCCCAGCCTTACTGCTCTTCCGGTAGAGGTATCAAAGAAACAATGAACAACGCTATTTATTCAACCTAACTTTTCGCTCGGCTGGTATACGCTCTGAAACCAAACTATGTACAGTAGTTTTACCGTAGCAACGGACCTGGTTGCTATCACAAAACTATGGCAATCACCAATCAAAATTGTCAGAATTGACCACCAATTGACGCAAAATAAAAGTTGATACCAGAGCGTATATGGCCGAGCATCTTCAGAGGGAAGATAACGGAGTGCCACGCACCCTCCACTACAAGCAAAAACAGTGCATATTACTTATACTTTACAATCGGCCTACTACACAAAATTTTATTCTTGTTTTCTGACTGTTTTTGCTAGAAGTAGATGGGTGCCTGACACTCCTTTACCTCACCTAGGTTGTCTATTAAAATTAGCAATTACAGTATTTGCATTCAGCTTTTCCGCTAAAAGGTACACTAGGCTACATACAGCTGTGCTATACCGTCCTATAACTTATTAACTATACTATCGAATTAGCAAAAAAGCAGGCTTGCTTTCTAGCAAAACGGCGTTTCTATTTTCTTCAAACTTTTAAACTTGTATGCTATGACTACCATCTACACTTCTACACTACAGGGACTTGTTTACTGCTTCTAATCACTGAGGTCTCGAAGCACAAAAAAATGAATTCTGCACTAGACTTAGGTGATGGCTTTTCGAAAAAGCAGCAGCAGAAATCGCAGCACAGGTTTTGACTGACAACATAGGCCTACTGTGTTATGCAGTTTTTCTCTCGAAATCGTGTGAACACTGATGCTGTATATTTGTGCATTCAGCTTTTCCATTAAAACGTACATTACGCTATACTGCGCTACCCGTTCTACTGAATTAGCAAAAAAGCACGCTTGCTTTTTCAGCAAGACGATGCTTTTTTTCTTCAAAACAGACCGAAATGGCGCAACGTTGTTACGCGTACGCGATTAGTCCACTGGATAATTATGAATGAACCATGCGTCACAGGCCATTGTGACGTCAAAGATACCTCGATTAAAAATGTTACTATGTTTACAGCTACTTGAGAAAAAACTAAATAAAACTCAGTTACGAAAAAAAAATTTAAACTATCACCAGATCAGCTTTGTAAGGTGTTACAAGTACTATTTAAATGACTAAACCTCGAAAAGAATTACAGTTGTGTTCCCTGTCCCTTTAAGGTATATATTTATACACCTGAATGCAATCCCCACACAATCTATGACATTGGAGGTTTTAAGACGTTCAGGATAAGTGAGGTTTTTGAAACCAGGCAACATTTTTGTTGCATGTCTTCGTACTGCTTCAATTTTTGGTTCTTCAGCTTTATTCAAGTTTTGATCAAATCAGAGTAGCCTACTGAACAACAATGGGAAGTTTTTCTTATTTACGATTATTGCTCAGCGTAAGAATCCAGCCATTTCATTAGCATCTGCTACAATACTGCTTATGGAATGAAAATTTCAATTTTCCTTCATACATCACATCAAGATCTTTCATTTGGTCATCATGTTTTTGTTCTGACAACTCCTTAATAGTGTATGAAAAAGTTGGGGGGTTCTTACCCAGCCTTTAAATGTGACATTTCTGAGAACAAAAATCCAACTTCCATTTGTTTGACCAAGCACAAAGTGTATCAAAATCTGTTTGCATGTTTGCGAAGTCCTGTAGTGAAAAAATTTAAGAATATAACTTTGTGTCATCTGCAAAAAGTCTAAGGTTGTACTTAATATCAAAAATGGCATTGATGTAGCACAAGAGAATAGGTCCAAGTATGTTTCCTTTAGGTACTCCACTTTCAACTTTAGTCCAGGCTGATGCCTGTTCATTTAACACAACTCTTTGTTGTCTATGCTTCAGAAATGCCTCAGTCTATTTTAATAAAGTGTGGCAGTGTCTGCTGCACCGTCCCAGTTTCCAACATCTAATCGCTGCTGCACCGGGGGCGCCAGTCGTTTCATTTTGCTATTCAATTTACTACCAGTATCTCTCAACCTGGCATCGCTGCTCGTACCCTAACTCTAATCGTAAGGTTTTAGAGAAAAAAAAAGAATTATGTAGCGAAATAGCTCTTTAGCGCTATTTCTGCCAAGCGTGTCTTTTTCAATCGGTGACCTCCACTTTCCTGCTAGAGTGGAGCGGAGTGGTTAATTTTTACACTCCGCTCCACTCCAAAAATTTTTTTCGTTGACTCCGGATCCGATCTGGTTCCGAAATTTTACAACAACACTCCGCACCGAAATACTAAAACAAAAATACGCTTCGACGAAAAATTCGAAACAGTTGTTATATTGCTCAATAGCCTGAGATAAGCCAAGCGTAATCACATATTCTGATATTCCATTTCCAGAGAGCAAAAATAGTGGCTCATTCTACCACCAACTATCATTTCGACTTCGAAGACTACTTTAAAGTCAGACTCCAGCTCCACTCCGGCTCCTAATTTTTTCTTAAAATTGGCACTCCGGCTCCGCTCCGACTCCAGCTGAAAAATGCATAATCCGGCTCCGACTCTGCACCAGCTCCAGCTCCAAGCTCCACTGTATTTCCTGGTAGAGTGGAGCGTAGTGGCTCATTTTTACACTCCGGCTCCACTCCAAAAAATTTTAACTAACTCCGGCTCCAATCCGATTCCAAAATTTAGTAGAAGCTAGTCATGCAAACGCTTACGCACGAGCCATTGCCTTTTTCTCATACATTTGGTTAAATACGACATTTTGTCACTACAATGCTGCAAGCTGGGTGGTTTAGTGGTTAGTACACTTAGCTCTTGACCCTCCGCACCCGGGTCCGATTCGCAGATGTGTTGTGCAAACGTGATACAGTATGCAGGAACCTGGAAGGAGATGTACATAGCTATCTTTTTTTGCAACAAAACCTTGCATTACAGTTAGGGTTCGGGCAGCGATGCCAGCCTGAGGGGATAGCAATTACGTTGCAGCAGCTTTTTAGCTTACAAAAGCGACGTACCGTTATGCTTGAGTGCGGCTTCCTGCGTAAGTTTTGCACAACTAGCTCCTCGTCCAAAAATTTACAACAACACTCCGCACCGAAATACTCCAAACAAAAATACGCTTCGACGAAAAATTCGAAGCAGTTGTTATATTGCTCAATAGCCTGAGATAAGCCAAGCGTAACCACATATTCTGATATTCCATTTCCAGAGAGCAAAAATAGTGGCTCATTCTACCACCAACTATCATTTCGACTTCAAAGCAGAGGTGGAGTCGAGGACACAAGGCTCGAGGCCAAGGCCAAGGACACAAAAAAAATCCGAGGCCAAGGAAAGCCTTTCCGAGGACAGACCCTCTCGAGGCCAAGGACAGGAATGCTCGAGGCCAAGGCCAAGGACCAAGGACACAGCCGCAAGTGTTCTCCAAAAAAAAGGTCTTCAAAAAAGTTTTTCAGGCAATCTCCAATTTAAAGGCGTCGCCAGAATTTTTGATTGGGGAGGCTTAAACCACAAATTACATGCAATGACGTCATCAAAAATTTGCCTGTTTTTCACTTAACCAGGATTTTGCAAAGGGAGAGGGCCTCAACTAATATAGTTGAAAAGTGCAAATACGTAACTTTGGAGACGTTTTGAGAAAGCCAGTGTAACTCAAACGTATCACAGACGGGGGTCTGGGGGCGAAGCGAAGCCCCCAGCTGTTGGGCGATTTTTTGTAATTTTTTAGTAAAAAAAGCTATTTTAATGCCATTGAATCACACTTCGCACATGTTTAAAACCATTTGAAAGCACTAGATTTTTGACATTTGAAAGCCAATTAGAAAAATTGAATTGTTTAATCCTCCTTCTAGTTGCAATTCAAGTTCAAAACACGTTTAACATCTAGCATTTTGGTGTTACAGTGTAATTGCACGTGATTTGCTCTAGGTAGGGGGAAGTAAGGTGCATTGACTCGTGCAACATTTTAGCAGTAAATGAAAACCCACTCGAAGATTTTCCTTAGAGATTTTTGTTTTGTCCTGAAAATAACCAGTTATAGAAGTGCATGTTAGGCCAGGGGGCCCAGGCTCCCTTTACTGAAGTTCAACGATTTGTTCAATCAGCATTTTCCACGGTTAATTTTTTTAAAAAGTATTTTGTGCGTAAAAACTGGCGAGGTGGATGTGAATATATGAATTGTTATTGAAAAATAGTACAATAGATGGGTAGTTTCGCTTACTAACCATGTGTCAGGCGCGCAGCCAGAAATTCGCAATGGGGGGGCTGTTTTGGGGGTCTGGGAGCAAAGCCCCCAGCCGCCAGAGGCACGGGGGTTTGGGGGCTGAGCCCCCAGTGCTCGCGAATGTTGCATTTTTTTGCAAATATAACTCAATTTTAGAGCTATTTTAACAAAAAATAATGCTTTTAAAACGTGGCATAGAAATTACCAGCGCAACATGATTCAACTGGCTGCATTATGGGGCTATGTAGGAAGTGGCTAATGATAAAATTGCAGTCTCTTGTTTACATGCAGGTAAATCATAAAATCCTATTATTCAACAAAACTCACGCGGAGTAATCTATTTCGTCTGTATTTTATAAAGAAAAATAATCGGAGGGGGGGCTAATGGAAAGATATTTGAGAGAAGTGACTGGCAATTAACTAACACTGAGTAGCCCCCACCCTTTATTTTTGAGTTTATAATACATTTGTTGATAAAACCTATGTTTGGCGTTTTTACACTAGCGATTAAATTTGATTGCTTATTTTCGGGCATTTTTTAAAGTTTTCATTGATTGGTGACTTTAATTTTTGACAAATTAGCCCCCCCCCCCCTCTGAATATATGTTTCAAAAAATGTTTTAAATCACTTTTTAGTCAATTCCAGCACAAAAGACAGTCTCAGAAGAGCTAAAAACGTAGTGTTTTTCTCATTCTGCATTTTGGTTGACAGGCCAATGGCGGGGGGGGGGGGGGGTTATAGCCCCCCCCCCCCCCCCCGCCCCCGGCTACGCTACTGGCCATGTTATTGCCGATCCGGATTTCCATCGCGCTGGGCCCCTGGCACGTTGGAGATTTTCACAACATCTTTCTGCCAAATGTAGGTGAAGACCATAAAAAGTCTTAAGATTTGAGCGCAGGGCCCTTAGCTGGTACTGCGCCATATTGTGGTAAATCCGACGTTAGTTAATGCATTACGTTCATAAAAAGGCTAGATGTGATCCTGAGATAGCAACTTTTAGGATGAAAACTCTCCATTTCTTCCAGATTTACGTTTAAATTGGCTGGAAAAATTGATTTCAGGGGGTCCCGGGGCCCTTGGTCTTCAATATTGTTGTTCGCTACTGGTGTAAACGAAAAACGCTAAAAAGAAACTGAAACTGATGAAACAATAGGCTTTTTTGTCACATTTTTGTCATTGATGAAATTTCAATTGGGGGGGAGGCCCGCTTGGCTAAGCCTATGATCCAATTGCGCAAAATGAAAAAGGTATTTACAAATTTTCCGCGAGGTTTCTGGCGTTTTCAACAAAATTTCAACAGTTCAAAAATAGTGCTGTCCTCGAGCCGAGGACAGGACAATTTTCGAGGACCTAAGGCTTCGAGGCCAAGGCCAAGGACTTGAGGCTTCGAGGCCAAGGCCAAGGACTTCAAAATGTGTCCTCGAGGACGTCCTCGAGGCCAAGGACGTCCTCGAGGACTCCACATCTGCTTCGAAGACTACTTTAAAGTCAGACTCCGGCTCCTAATTTTTTCTTAAAATTGGCACTCCGGCTCCGCTCCGACTCCGGCTCTCGAAGCATATACGGGAGTGTACTATCATGTTATAATGACGTTAAAAAAATGCGAGTTTTACAAATGCTATTTGCTATTTAATGTAAACAAAAATAATATAAACTTAATTTAATTTAATATAAACAATTTAATATAAATGAATTAATATAAATAATATAAACAAATTAATACAAACAAGCATTAATATTAACATTAGCAAGCATAATACGCTCCCGTATATGCTTCGAACCAATTTATGGTAGCACTTCCAGGTTTGTTCAAACTAATGACATAAAACAATTCAAACTCAGGCATCAAATAAAAATGTCGAAAAACATAATAAGCTTATTTATTATTATGACATCACAGCAGCAACTCGATCACTTCGACTGATGTGAAACTTTTAAGCAAGCAAGCAAAAGCAACTTGATATCATTTATGATCGATAACTTGCTATCTAAAATTGCTTGAAATTATCAAATTTGTTCAACGGCATTATGACGTCATAATAGAATGGCGACTACTTAGAGCGATTTTTCCATGTCCAATTTTTTATAAAAATAGCTGTTTATCAACAGAGAATCAATTAGTACAAATTTATGTAAACCGTGAATGGATTATGACGTCACAACAGCATCTCTACCTCTTTCGAATCTATAAGAAACCTTCAACTGCAATGAATCCTTAGATACCAGTACAGTTTAATATCGATAACTGATATAAGCAACACTTGGAATAAGCAATGTCGTTAACGTCATTATGATGTCATAGTACTCACCCGACTACTTCGAACTGATTTAGCACCTTAAGGTTTGTCACTTAATTTCTTCAATGCAAGCACTAAACTGCTGTTTAACAGCAAGCAATAATACAAATTTTGGAAAAATGCTAATTCATTATGACATCACAACAGCATCCCGACCACTTCGGTTGGTGCAAAACTTTGACATGCAACGATCGAATACCTTGACATGATTTATGATGAATAATTGTTCTAACATCCCTTAAAACCAGAAATTTGTTTAACAACATTATGACGTCACAATAGCGTCCCGACTGCGAAATTTTTTTTTCTACCATGGTTTTGCAGATTTATTACGTCACATCCGCATCCTATCCATACTCCGCGCTCACTTTGGCTTGATCCGCTGTATTCACAGGCAAATTAATGCAAGAGGTAGGTTAGCTTATAGGTTAGTGATCACAGGTAAATACGCCTAATATATGTTAGCGTATCTAGTTAGCCTAGTATCTAGATAGCGTCTGACAAGTTGTTGTAAGCATCACGGTTAAGCTGTTGACTCGAGTCTGAGCAATTGTTGCTATATTAGGCCTACTAGATACTGGTATAAAATTTAAATAATAGCCTAATATCATACCAGGGATGTCTAGTGTGATGGTAGTCAGATAACGATGATGTTAGTGCAATTCAAAGTTTTAATCATGTTATGTATATTTACTTACTATTCGTAAATGGCAGATAATGGCCAAATAGTTGATTTTTTGATACAGAATAGACTAGCTTACAGTAAACAGAGTCACTCTTGCATTCAGTTAATGTTAGTCAGTCGATTCATCTGTTCGATGGTCAGAGTAACTACCGTAGTAAGTAAATTAAATTTCTCCTAAGTCTTCTGGATTTTGGTAGGTCTCAGTAAGCATAGTAGCCTAGGTGAGGTATGCATAGGTGGGCACAAGTCCTTTGATCGTTAATCCGTTAATAACGAAGCTAACTTCTTTATTAACTTGTTAATCCGTTAAAAAGTTTTTTCATGTTAACGGATTAAATTAACTTCGGTTAAGTGCTGCTAACGGACTAAAGTAACTTCCGTTAAGTTTTGTTAACTTCCGTTAAGGTTTTATTTGTATCTTGCACCACTCATTCATCGTACCGGTACACACCAGTTTGCTCTGGTAACACTTGTTGCATATTAGCATGAGTTTTATAGAAGAAAGCAAAGAAAGGAGCTCTTTTTTGAGGCAAATAATAACCTGCAGCCTCAGAGGTCTATTAGTTATTGCTGTTCCCAATTTCCAAAGATTTTCAGGTCGCAGCTTCGATTGTGCATTCGAACTTGTTTTTATCGTGAAATTAGATTAGACTGTAAAATGTAACTACCAAAACACAAAAAGACCACCAGAGCAATAAATTTTTTCTTACAATCAGCTCAACAGCGTCAATACATGTTCTAGAAGCGAGTGAATAAAAAAGAAATGTAAATTACCCGCAAAATGTTAACGGATTAACGGACTTTATTAACTTCCGTTAATCTAAGCTGAAAATAACGAATTAACGTTAACGGAGGTGTGATGTTTGTTAACGGACTAGTGGTTAACAAAGCTAACGTCTTGCATTAACTTGCCCACCTATGGAGGTATGATATAGCCATACAGTAGTAAGGGGTTAGGTTGAGAGTTCACTATTCAGTTCAGGGTTACCGGTTAACGTTGGCGTACTTACCGATTCTGTGCTATGCCAACTACACCATCCTTGAGATATTATACTTCGCTCTCGGTTTTGGCTTGATGTGCACTGTTAACATCAAAATGTTAAGAAGACCTAGGGCTATGTCAGATGTGTAGGGTAGGTTTATTTTGCTGTTTACATATTTTAAGGTGTTGAGCCTGAGTTAATTGTGGCAATTTCTTGATAGTGTAGACAATGGTAACGCCAAATTTACTACTGGTACTAGCTACTTCTACCGGTACATCTCAGATTAAGTAGCCTAAATCGTTTGTCTCTAACCTGCTCATAGAAAGTTGAGTACCCTGATTTTTTTACACAATAGGTATTAGATTGTTGAACTTAAGAAATGTTCACATGTTGTACTCTATGATTATTCAACATACAAAATTGTGTTGCAGGCATAAAATGTTACCCAGCATAGTATACAAGTAGATCAAGTTTTTGATATGCCCATGTTGTAGTCTATTTTATTTTTAAAACGTAGGTATGTTCTGTTGTGGTGATCTGTGGTAACCAGTCCAAACCGTTTGTAATTAATATAGATTCCTGTTCTTACCATTAGTATGTGACCTATGAAAACGGAAAATTGCATTTCTTGTGTAGAGTGTGGGCAGGCAATGATATCCTGTACAATTTATTGGCAAGAAAAAAATACTGATTGTGTACACGCTTACAGTAAACAAAGAAGCTATAAGGTTTGTTTGCCAAAGTTTCAAGAAGTATCAAGCATCCAGCATCTGTACTACATTTCAAGGATTCTTCCAATCATCTTTTGTATTTGTGCTTACTTTTCAGTCAAAGCCTACTAACAATCGAATAACACTTCAGAGTTTTGGTTATAGCAGTTCAAAAGAAGCCTTGTATGCAATCTTAAATTGATTTTTTGTGGAATTGTGAACATGGACTAATGAAAACTTGGTTTTACCAACTGGATAGTGCATCAGTATACCAATACAGAGTTTGCAGCTTATGCAATAGTGATATACTGTATGGATTGGATTTGTTTGAGCTGGTAGGTAGGTGTTGTTTTTAGGTAGCAAAGTTCATATTTAGTCCTTTAATACATACCGGTATTTAACAATTTAGCATATTATATAGGCAGAGGCTGCTGTTACGTTAGGTAAGAAAAAGAAAATTGCTATTTTAACCCTAAACCTAACTTTAACCCTAGGTCTAACCCTAACGATAATCCTAACCCAAACTCAAAATCTAACCCAAACCCTAACGATAATTTAAAAAACAAAAAAGAGGAAATGAGCACTCACTCTTTACTCTCTTATTCTCTTCATGGTCGTAATGCTAGCCAATTTGTATTATATATTATGTCTTATTAACAAAATAATGGGATTTAAATTGCTTCATGGTTTGAAAGCATTCGCAGTTTTTTATTGTTAAAATGGTCTCGAAACAGTAGTTAATTTGTTGAGGTATATGATCAATGACTGCTTATTTACATACCTAAAAAAGATTTACTTGGAAACTTTGAGGTTGATCAAAAAGCAAATTACTGAATGGTTTATGATGCAAAAAGTATCAAAGTCACCCTTAATCACAAATTGCAGAAAAGGACCACAGAAAAAAATCTGGTATATAAAGTCTTTTCCAATTCAACCTAGTTTGTTTTTTTAGTGGGATTTCCCAAGCATGACGTTCTTGTCATAGCACTGTTGAATCGAATGCTGACATCTTGATTTGATCTTCCTGGAAATTTTTGGTGGCCTTCCTGCTCCATGCACTCTTCTACCCCGGCTGATATTTGATCTTCTTGCTGGAGTTGTTCCAGAAATGGGAATCTGAATTGAGGTAGATATCCTATGTTGCGTTGATGTTTATTGTGCATACTTTGGTTTTATTTTTGAAACAGTTGTAGCCAGAGATGGCTTTTGTTAAACGTGTACAGTGCAGTATTAAATTGAGAATCTGCAGTGATTTTGTGAAAGTTATTAACAAATAACTGTAATGCTGGTCCATGATATTGAAGGTTTGTCTTGCACTTTTCAATTACCGGTATGGTCTGAAAGCAGTGTGAGGCATGATTGAGCAGGTCTTAATGCACGACATTAGTATCTGTCTTTGCTTGTAGATACTGAAGGAAGACTGTTAACAAGGCATTTCATCAAACTAAAAAGTTCTTAACCTTTTTGATTTTGTTATTACACACACTTGATTGATTGTATAGTCATTGAAAAGATTATACAGTGCTGTTCATAATTCAGGAGCCACCTTGCAAAAACACTCGTTTTTTGGGTTCCAGGTTTAATTTATACTATTTGCTATAATTATATATCTACATGTTAATTCAGTGAAGGGGGTTCAGGACAAGAGCACTTGGGACATTGTTTCACAAAATGAATAATGATTTAATGACAACATGACAATAAATGAAATTGAGCCGTCGCGACGCGTTTCGTCCTTGCTCAAGGGACTCTTCAGGCGACAAAGGTCAATTTTGTTTTCATTAGCCAAAACAAAAAAATTAATTACCGTAATTGGAATCGGCCCCCCTTACCGTTTCTAGGCTTTATGACTTCCAGTGCAATATAGCTACTCCAAAACTTTTTGCCGATAACTTACCGACCACCATTACCCAGTAGGCTACTAACTCGCTACTTGAAACTATTTGGAACTACTTGAAACTATTACTCGCTACTTGAAACTACTTGAAGCTATTTGGTTTACGCTCACCAAGTTAATGGTTTGAGCACTCTCGGATTAGGAATCTCTTGACTATGACCCTTGTCTTAGCCTTTCTCAAAATTTGAATTCGCTCACTTTTTTAGTTTGAGCACTCTGAGATAGTGCTATGTGGATAGAAAATTTTAATTCGAATAACGTTGGGGTCTCTTATTAAAATTTTCCATTGCGTAGAGCTTAATACGTAATGTTTTGCGATATTTTGTATTTTTTGACAATAATGGGCTATTATTCGGTATTAATTTCTATGATTGGTATCTACATGTTATATATTTTTGTGAAGGGTTTGTTGCTGGTAATGTTTCGGCATAATTTTTTTTTTTTTGAAAATAATTTTAAAGCCAAACTGCCCCCCATTACGTGACGTCATGCCAAAAAACTCATTTCCTTACTAACAGCAAATATGCATTACAGTATTGGTGTCAAAAGCAATTAAAGGAATAAGGATAGTTTATCGGATATTGTAACAAGTTTAGGTCATGTCATATTTACTTCATGATTTCATCGCGCGTCACTCATTATGACGTCATAATTTATGATATTTTCTTGGTTTTATTTAAAGCCTAAAAGCAGCATGACATTTTTTTGCTAAAATGTCAAGTTGATATCGTACCTGTAATAAAATTAGGAAAGATTACAAAATTGTCAAAATTATTAACACTCTTTTTACAGAATAGTGGCTCTGAAAAGAGCCGTTTGATTTGGCAAGGACTGATTTAGTATTTTGTTGGCCATCCATGGTTTTCGATCACCATTTTGCATCGTCGAGGAAGTGATTCAACAAGTTTGTTGAGTTCTTCGAGTGAAATCACTCGAAACCAAGCAGCAATGACCTGTTCGATAAGCTCTCTTTTCGTCTTTGGTTTATTCTTCCCAATTATGCAACTAACTCGGTACCACAAATTTTCAATCGGGTTTAAATCAGGAGATTGGGCTGGCCAATCCATTCGTTCAATTTTATGGGTCCTGTACCACTGTTGGACTTTTTTAGCACGGTGGCATGGAGCATTATCGTCTTGAAAAATCCAATCATCGTCGGAAAACAAAGAACGTGCACTGGGTAACATTTTATTTTCCAGCACATCAATATACTTTGTCCCGTTCATCATCCCAGACACCACTTTGAGCCTACCAATACCATTTGCAGCCATGCAACCCCATACCATAATTGACTGGGGATGCTTGATGGTCGGTGAAATACAATAAGGCCGGTACTCTTCCTCTGGTTTTCTTTTCACAAAATTATTTCCAGCATGGTTGTTTACAGTAAAAGTCGACTCATCATTGAAAAGAACTTTCCTCCACTTCTCTATTGGCCGCTTAACATGAGAGCGTGCCCAATCTAATCGGCGTTTTCTTTGTTTTTCCGTCAAGAGTGGTTTTTTTCGAGCTTTACATCCTCAAAGACCATTCTCCAGCAACCTTCTCCTCACTGTTGGAGCAGACAATTCAACGCCACTACTTTCCTTTAACTCTCTGGCCAATTCTTTTGAATTCAGTCTCCTGTTTCCTAAAGAAATCCTGACCAAAGTTCTATCAGACCTCTTTGTTGATTTCCGCTTCCTTCCAGATTGAGGCTGACATTTCGCATCTCCTGTCTCGATCCACCTCTTTAACACTCCTTGCACTCCTTTACGAGTTGTACCAGTCTTTTTTGCAATAAATCTCTGCGATTTTCCTTCATTGTAAAGGTAAATAATCACTCCTCTCTGTTCTGCACTAATCGGTTTGAAGCCCATGATGACTGAAACTGAATAAAAAGGTTGAACATCCAGAAAGTCCTGAAATTGCTCCCATTATGACGTCATAGGGAGCAAATCGTGGTGTGATCATGATGTGACCCAAGATGTGACCTCAGGTCATCAGAATACACAATAATTACAAACATAATTTTTCGATTTCATTTTGCTAATTCGATCATTGCAACCATGTTACCAATATAAAAATGGCCCATCAAAGTGACGTCATGTTTAAGGGGTGCATTTTGGCCCCAAATAATTATTTCAAAAAAAAATTTTTTTTCAGTAAAATTCTTGTAGCAAACCCTTTACAAAAATATATAACTTGCCCATATACAATTAAAGCACATATCATAAATTCGACTTGGAACTTACAAAATGGGCAATTTTGCAGGGTGGCTCCTGAATTATGAACAGCACTGTATGTATCAAAGATGCGTTTAGACCGGAAACAGCAAAATGCCTGAATTGCACTTTTGCAATGTTTGCTAGTCTTCATGGGGGACATACGCAACAATTTGTGAACGCTGATGTAAACAAACATTCACCAACTTAAATCTTTTATTTATTTGTTGTATTATGCAGAAGTGTGTAATGAGTTGGCGGGCCCATCTTTGCATCATTGAGCCTGGACAATGCACCCTTCAAAGAAATGTTGCACAGATGGCAAGTGGTTGGCAACACTGTGCCAATTTCACTGACCCAAGATTTGAACCTCAGACCTCACGCTCCAGAGACGAATGCGTTAGCGTTCGATTAACTAGCATCAGCAAATAGTTCCCAAAGTAGCTTTGCATCAAGTCTAACTGCTAATTTGCTGTGCTTATTTGTATTGTAACTTTTAGTTGATCAGCTATAGATCACACATACTAAAGAGACATTCTAATTTATGTAATGGTGACAGAATTAGTGTCGCAGTAATACATACTTACTGATATTTGGTAATTTTTTTGGCAGTTTATGCTGGTATGAAAAGTTATACTGTGGTGTGAAAAGAATTCTATGAATGATGATTTCACTGGAAATTTTTAAGTTAAAGTGAGTGAAATAAAAATTTTCATTATTCATCTTTGCATTTTTTGTTTGCCTTTTTTAAGATCATGAAGAAAGTAGGTCAACAAGCTCACATGGTCTTATGTCTGTCCTGCGTTGAAAAACTGCTGCGACTTTGAAGCCAGTATTTGTCTGTGGTTGTTTCGGGCATGGGTTGGAATCCCTTCTGTAGGCATTTTTCTAACAATCAGAGGCTGATTCAGATTGTGACTTAATATGTCTTATTTTAGTGATTTTTTAAGGGTTAAGATTTGGGTTAGTTTTAGAGTGAGTTTTGGAGTAAGAATTTGAGTTTGGGTTAGATCTGGATCAAAATTAATAAAAAAGTAGACAAAAATTTCCAGTGAAAGAGTCTCATCCGAAGAATCATTATTTGACTTAGGTTATTGATAGTGTTGTAATGCCATGCCAAACTATCCCCATCCAGTTTAAGTTTTTTTGTTAGGTTTCACGTAGAACTTTAGCTGAAATGGTATCAAATTAATGCTAACTTTGGCAAGGTTTCCTGGTTTGACGCTTGAATATATATGCGTCAGTTGTTTCTTTTTCTTATTAGTTGTTTTTAGAGCTGAAGGTAAATCAGACTGCACTAATTATCTTCACCACTTTTTCAAAAAACAAACTTTAACTGCTTTTCAACCTCTAAAATTAGTTTTTGTTAGTCTTTTTCGAACTCTGATTGCAATCCTTAACTGTTAAATGCAATGGAACATCGAAGTATACATTTTTACAACTCATTTTGTTTTTAGAGAAATCTGACCATGGGATCCAGCTTCGAAATACAACCGCTATTCGAAACATTACTTCAATTGCTTGCAAGACTCTGCAAATAAACATTTAACTGTCCAAGCATCATTTTTAAGATGTACAAAAAAAGAATTGTATATGGACTATGGTGGAGCAAATATACTTGTGTTTGAACTGTCGAAAGGTGACCAACAATTGAACTTTAGCAACAATTAGGTCGTGCGGTTATCATCATTAGAATATTAAGTCTCTTTGATTGTTAGAGTTGGAAATGGAACAGAGAAGTTTGTGAAAATCATCTAATACGAAATCTGATCCTTGTGCAACAAGACACTCATTAGCGTTTTTGATAAAACCATCTTCATACGATAACTCTTTGTATTATTCCTGGCAACAAAAGAGACATTAATTTTATGCCTACTTGTTTTACAATGGTGAAAATTACATGTACCATTTAATCAGTTAAATTTGTTTATTTATTTAGTTTTAATAATTAATGTAATATGCTTTTCAAATTTTGCTGATTAGTTTAGTTTGGTTTAGTTGTATTAGGCTAATTTATGTGCCAGCTGTGAATGTAAAGTGTGTGCTAATTGTTTCAAACAGTTATGTATGTTTTAACAGAAAATGTGTGCTTTAAATTAATGTAGGATAACATCGAAGTCATAATGTTTGTTCTCACAGTTAGCCTGGCTTGTATATTTTACTGCTTTTAGTCTTAACTTAAAATATTTTGCTATTTTTTCGTAAATATGGCACTTTTGTGGTTTAAAATTACTTTGTTTGAGATTAACTAACTTTGATGTTGCTGGGTGTCAGTGCCGTCGCTACGGGGAGGCCTGGAGGCCGTGCACCCCTAATAGCTGGTTGTGCCCCCCATTTCAGTTTATTCAAAATACTGTTTTTAAATATCTCCTAACGACAAGACAATGATGGAAAAAGGAATAATAATGTTCAAACATAATTACCATTGGACGTTTACTCGATTCTTTTCGAAATAGCTGCCAACCGACTGCTATAATAATCGTGATGCAGTAACCCGTCTTATTAACACGCCTTCACGGATGTGTCGCGGAAAAAAGATGTAAGCCTACAGAATCGTTTCCGGTGCTTCGTTAGTAATTATGACCTGAAACAGTACGTGAAAACGTTTTTAAGAAGACCAACTATTTTTGTTTTTTTAGCACACTCACGATCTTAAGGCAGGGCCTGCGAGAGTGGGTTCAGGGGGTACATCGTATCAGGGCCCACGCATAGGGGGGGCCGGGCTCTAGGGGCCCGGAAGGGTTCCGGTTTCCTCCTTAAGTTTTGGTATCGCACCATACCACCGTAATCAAACTTGCTTACTGCAAAAATATTAGTCAGCCTATTCAGTACTGATAATTGGTCGCTATTTTTGCTACACAGCCTTTAGGGCATCCAATAGTGGCCGATTTGATTAAAAAAAGAGGAAAATGTATCAAAGGCCATACACTTGCACCAAAGTCAACGTTTTGTTACATTTCTCTGACTTGAGAGCGCTAATTCTATGGTATAACAATGTACGAGAGCGTAAATTTTTAGAGATCCAAAAGCATTTCAACCTCAGAGAGCAGAGTCAAAGTTGACATACTCTACTACTATCATTAAGCAATTCACTCTATCTGTATGAGTTTAATAGGTATTTGGGTTTGTGAAGTCTATGATTGCAGATGACGTCTTAAAACTTTTATCAGTAAAATATTTGGATTTGCATTAATAAAGTCATTATGTTGTATAATATTGTGTGCATGTCATCATCCCCCACTTCACATACTTTCTTTCATGTATATCACGTTTTCTGCTTGTCAATTTAAGCAAGTTTGGTGCTGGGATGTTGATCAAATGCTGTATTTTACCCTCGAGAAGCATAAAAAGTGCTAAAGCTTCCGGGACTCTGCCCCGAACCCCACTGGGGAGCTCAAAGCGCTCCTCCAAACCCCCTAGCTGGATTTAAAGCAATTTTATGTCTAGTTGTGTTTTTCATAGGTCCTAACTATATGGGAATATCGTTATCCCCTCACTTTTAAATAAAGATCTACAGTCTAAACCCATCCGACAAAAATTGATTTAATGGCAAGGGCCCCCAATAAGGCTTGGGGGCCCGGTATCGACCTTCGTACCCCCTGGAAATTTTTCTCTCTGAGGCCCTGTCTTTAGGTCGCAGTCAATGGCGCATTCAGGAGATAAGAGGCCAATGGGACTTCACCTCTTTAGCCAAGTCACTTAAACAATTTAACCTCAAGGTACGAGTGTTAGAACGTGTTTTGGATTTGACCTGAAGTAAGGGGGCCTGTAGGGGTAGGGGAATTTAATTCTTCAAATGACTTCAAATTTGTGCCCTTTGATTACTCTTATGACTTCAAAAACGAGCGAAATGTGATTAAAGTGGCATTAAAATTGCTATTTTTGCTGCAAAATCGCCCAGCGGCTGGGAATCCGCCCACAGGATCTCGTCTGTAACACACTTGAGTTACATTTATTTGCTCAGCATGGAGCCTAAATTCGACAACTTCTGTAGAAAAAAAGATTTACTTTTAGTTTAAATTCCCGCCTCTTAGCAAAATCTTGGTTTCGCGTCTGATCGCATTCACGGCTGCCAGTAGATTTTTAAAGCGATTATAGGCCGCTGACGAAACTAGCTAAGAAACGCTGCTGGCCTTATATGCCTTTTTTTGACATGATTACAGATTTTTAAAAATTGCCCATAATTTGTAGCCGTACAATTTCAATTTTTATCTGCAAGTTCAGTCTATTTTAGTGCCCCCTCACTTTTGGCTAGTGCGCCCCCACTTCGTTTTTCTCTGGTGACGGCACTGCTTGGTGTTGGATAATTTAATTTTGACTCTGGATATTTGTTATTGCCAACTTATTGTGGATGCTACTAAATGAAACTTCTGTTTGTTCCGTACTGAACTGAGTTGGCTCACATTGTCCATGGAATATATTTGGCACGATGGTATTATACATTTGATATGATGGACGATTGTATTTTTAAATTTTACCGTCGCAAAATTGTGCTGAACCGGTACATTATTATTATTAAATAGATTTTCCACTCTGAAATTATTCGAGCTTTTGGCGTTAAGCGCCAAGTAATGCGTTCAAGGTGATAGAAAATCGTTATATCGTGCGCAGTTATCGTTTGATAGAGACGAAAAACGAATGAAATACTAAATTTTGTGCATTGTATTCGCCTGAATCGCCTCTCCAGTGTTTTTCAAATAGCAGAGTTCATCAGGAGGATAGAAGAAAGAGGATTTAGGCATGGTTGTTCTCGATATCCCTGAGCGAAGGCACAACTTACCACCAAAGATAATGGAATGAGCGGATAAGGATTTTTAGTTTTGTGCAATATCATATTTATTTACATCAACTTTTTAAATGCACCACAGGTAAATACAAAAACTTGGGAGACAACGAACAAGACCGTACGGTTATCAAAGTCACTTACACCCTACTTATAGTTGATAATTGAAATATAAATGATCTAGTTATGGTTTACAATTAAATCAATGGTGTCGTCAAGGGTAGGCTCCACCTATTTTGTCTTTTTTTTGCAGCGGTAGGCTCAGTTATGTTTCTGTCTTGCTACAACGTAAAGCGTTTTAACCCGTACAAAGGCATTTTGGTTTTAAGATCAGTGGTTCCCAAACTAAAAAAATTCACAGCAGTCCCCATGCAAATTTTAAATGTTTGGCTGCCTTATCTACAAAGCTTAAAATTTGTCCATTACAACTACGAGATCAATGTACCGTATTGTGAAAAATAGGCCTACACAGCGCAAATGTACAGTAATTAACGAAGTTTAATGGGATGGGTGCAGTAACTTCCAGACGCACACTCCTTTCTTCACTAACACAGATACAAAAAGCCTGAGCTTCTGCTAGGCCACAGAAGTAGCTATCTATAGCATTAGCCACCGATGAACTGAACTTTTCTCTCTGTGACACCATGGGGGAGTCGGGTAGTGTAATCGCAACGAACGCATAGGAAGCACAAAATAACTCTCGCAAGCACAGATTGCGTACCTCCCAAATGCTAAGGAGTGGGAAGCAAAATTATTAGGCTATGAGCCAAGTAACGCTTTACCAAATTTGTTTTGCGGACCTTCCGAAAGTGGTTCAAGAACTCTGGACCCCACTTTGGAAACTACCGAGTTAGATGAAAAACAGCTTCCAGACCGCTTCATAATTTTTTTTATGCGATTATCAGGATTAATTGATTGGGACTTGGGTGATACTTTTTTTTAGCATTTGTCGTGATTTTTCGGTCAATAGTTTTTACAAGTATTTCATTTTATGCTTTTCCGTTCATTTCATTCTTTGCATCAGTTCTGCATTTCAATAAACAAAATTAGAGATACCGGTTTGCTTCGGTTCGATTTGTTCAGTTTTGCAGAGTAGGTTGTTGAGAATGATTGATAGTATGGATGAATTTAGATTTTTGCTGCTTTTTACTGCTCGTTAGAAACAACAGCGATAAAGCTAAGCATTTACTCATCCAAGGAAGCAACAAGGATGCTGGTGGGAGTTGAACCAACAATTGTTGAAGTAGCTTGAATTACTGTATAGCTATTGGCTTATGCAATCCATGTCTTCTGTTTTCACATGGGACATATGACTTAAATTGACGCAGACAACAATTTGGAGGTCTGAAACCCCCAGACCTTACTCTTAACTTGTCGATGCAGCAGGTTTACACCAACCCACTTAATTTTCTTAGGACGGCTGCGCTGTGCAGTATACACAATCAAGTTCTACAATGTACAAGATGGACCAACGACAACATCTAATATGTTCTCTGGTGAAAGCGTAAATAGGGATATTGGTTAAGACGTCATTTTCAAGTAGTACAAAAACTTAAGATCATTTTGAGTAAAAGAAATGCCTGTTTATTTGCTTCCGCCTAAAAATAAGACACATATAAACCAGGAGCGGGCTTTGCTGTTTACTTTTTATAACACAATCAATCTGAAAAATTGCTACCGTATATTTAAGAATTTTTAAAAACAAAATCACATCGCAGAAACAAATTCATAAAAGCATAGAAAAACAGGGGTCGCTATAGTATTGTTGATTGCATGAAAAACTCGTCATTAATTTTTTTCTCCGTAAGCATAGTGAGGCAGTCTGCTATGCAGAAATGTGAAAACTGCATTTCTTAGTTGCGAAAGTTGAAACAATAAATGTGCACCCTTCATCCAAACATTAAACGCTTGATCGCAAGTTTGTGAGTGAACTACTAGCTGCGACGAAAAGTTATTGTTTTTATCGAGGGCCAGCTAGCCCACTATCAATTCAAAAATTTACCGTTTATCAATGTCTTTCTATATCTAGATTTTCTTACAAGTTAACCAACAGTCACGACCATTCACTACAACTGAAAAGCTTGTTGGACTTTTATTTGTATTTTTTTATAATTGTAAGCCAAACAAGATCACGTTTTTAGTCTTCATAAAGTTATGGACGTCTTATAACGGACCGCAACCAGTGGTGTAAAAAGTATTCGAGAATTGTAATCAAGTAAAAGTTTCGTTACTGACAAAAAATTACTTGAAGTAAAGTACTGACCAAAAAAGGACTGGAGTAAAAGTAAAAACGTAGTTTTAAAAGTACTCGAGTACAAGTTTTTCTGAAAGTATTCAAGCAAAATACAGAAATTATTCACTCGACATATCACAACTGGCCAATTACCTTTACATCACTGCCACAAAGCGCTTAGTCTTCTATAACCCCTCCTCTCTCAATAAGTCATGAATTCTTAATTGTAACTTGGCAAGTTTCTTATTATATTCAAGACAATTAATCAAAAAGAACAACAACTGTTAGACTTCGAGATTTGAATATCATGCCACGCAGAATTTACTTTGAATCATTTTATTACATCTTGGCTCAAATACTCATTTACTGTTATTGTTAAATTATGCTTAAATTAAAAAAACTCGTTGTACGTGCCTTATCAGTGTACAGTTTACTCAAGGGTGGGCTAAAAGTTACGTACCATAGCTATTTCAGTATATTCTGCGATAACCTTTTTTGGATTTAATTAATCAAACTTATTGCGGATTTTTTAAATTTAATTTATTTCAGAATATGTGAAGGCAGGCAGAAGCCTGATAAACATTACGTCACTAAATCTATTGCAGATAGCCCATCTACATAGTCTGAGTTTCCATGGGACGAAATTGATCATCATATTAAAAAGATTTCGTAATTACATTGAACAATAAATATTACAGTACTGCACGATAATGTTTCTTGCATATATGGTGTGCGATTTTTAACTCACACGGTAGAATTTAGCGATAGTAATCAAAGGACGGTAAGTAATCAAAGGACACATTTTTGGCAAATCTATATATCTCTGTTTGACTCTTTCATGATTTACTTTTAATAGAATAAACAAACATCTATGCCAGTATGAGGCGAAGGGCAGATACCAAACAACGAACGTGAAACTAAAACCATCTTAAACAAATTTTCGCCAGACTGGATGTGATACGTAAGCGCACACGTAGAAAAAAGGCATTGTGAAAGTCGCTGTGGTGGTCTGACCTCTGACGCAAGAGTAGCCAGCCGCAAAAGGAGAAAAAGACAACTAACTTGGCTGAACTGAACAATTGCCAGTAGAAAAGTCGATCGTTCTGCCGAATTTGAGGTTCTAACTTAAAATTACAGTACTTTGTACTTTTCTGATACAAAATACTACTTAAATAGCGTTACTTCAGTCTATAAGTAAGCAAGAAAAAGTACCTGCTAAAAAACTACTCAAGAAATATTCGTTGCTGGAAAAAAACACTTGAGTAATCTACTCAAGTATTTCGTTACTTTACACCACTGACCGACGGTGACTGTAACTATGGGATTGTTCTAATAATCAGAATATATTCCGAAGCAGAATAAGCTTCGTAATGAGTGTTGGTTATTTTGCTGTGCAGAAAATGGACGTTGCCACTAAAGTTGAAATTTACCATACCTAAAAACCAGTTATTTTTACGAAAAATTCTCCGACCGTTGAAGGTTCATTTCACCCATAACTACAGCCATGTAGAGATATGCAGCATAAATGATTAAAGACAAGCTATTTTTATGTTGAATCTAAAACCTCGAGCCATATAGGCTCCACGCAAAACCGTCTTATTGCATGTCTCTGGTGTGCAGCAAAAAATTAAATAAAAACAAACAAAGTAACGACATTTTTGTTCCATGAGTCTGTCTAGATGATACTGAACATAAGCCGTTTTTGAAAAATCCTAAAAAAAAGTTGACTGAAACAATTTCAGATCAAAACATGAGTTCGTGTAAAGAAGGTGGAAGCAATTAACAAAGCGGTACTTCCACATTCCTGTTCCTAATTGCAATATTAATATTTGTTTTAGTTTAATTTTGTTGAGCGCGATCAAGCGAATAACAAAATATGCGAAGGGAAAACTAATAATTGCAACGAGATTTAGAATCCGCATCCAGAGAGATTAAACGCGTTCGTCTAGTCTACAACCTCTCATCAAATTCTAGATTTAAAGCAACATCACTTCGGTCGAGAACGTTTATGCTACTTAATTATGAAATCGCATAGATCTAAATATTGTAGAGTAGTAATATTTGAAACGTTGATTGGTGGTACAGAACTCGAGAATTGCTTTGATTGAAATTGCTTCGAAGGCATAACATTTTACTCAGAATAGCAATGGTTTGTGACAAAACCTTTAAAGCGATAAATCGTTGTCACCAAGAGCAATAAAAGCGTTATGTTAGCGCAAGTATCCGGCTTTCTCATAACATTGTTATGACTGGCACAATGGCTATTTTGAGAAAAGCTCTTGTCATTTCAAAACCACATCCTCATAACTTAATAACGAACTTTTGCATGGGTATCTAGTCTACGCAACGCCTGCATTAATTACTTTAAAACCAGTAACGATTAGTCAAATACTCACATATTTGTTAACTTAAAAAAAATTATTTCACAATTTTGTTTCTGGTGGTTGTCAAGCGCAGATGTGCAAAAACAGCCTTACAGTCTTTGAAAAGTTAAGGGCAAGTAAAGCCAACATGCAAAAGCATTTACTCTATGAACAAGGAAGAAATCTTGCAAAAAAAAAAAACACACAACATTATTTAAACATTTCAAACTCAAACATATTAATTTATGCTTTGCTTATGAATACTTAACTAGCAAAATAAACTTTAAAAAAAAATTAAGTGCGATCTAATAGGTACGCTGCTATAAAGAATTCTGATACAAATACTGACGTAGTGAATACTTCAATCACAGCATTTGTCTGCAACTAAACCAAACTAAACTAATCAGCAAAATTTGAAAAGCATATTACATTAATTATTAAAACTAAATAAATAAACAAATTTAACTGATTAAATGGTACATGTAATTTTCACCATTGTAAAACAAGTAGGCATAAAATTAATGTCTCTTTTGTTGCCAGGAATAATACAAAGAGTTATCGTATGAAGATGGTTTTATCAAAAACGCTAATGAGTGTCTTGTTGCACAAGGATCAGATTTCGTATTAGATGATTTTCACAAACTTCTCTGTTCCATTTCCAACTCTAACAATCAAAGAGACTTAATATTCTAATGATGATAACCGCACGACCTAATTGTTGCTAAAGTTCAATTGTTGGTCACCTTTCGACAGTTCAAACACAAGTATATTTGCTCCACCATAGTCCATATACAATTCTTTTTTTGTACATCTTAAAAATGATGCTTGGACAGTTAAATGTTTATTTGCAGAGTCTTGCTAGCAATTGAAGTAATGTTTCGAATAGCGGTTGTATTTCGAAGCTGGATCCCATGGTCAGATTTCTCTAAAAACAAAATGAGTTGTAAAAATGTATACTTCGATGTTCCATTGCATTTAACAGTTAAGGATTGCAATCAGAGTTCGAAAAAGACTAACAAAAACTAATTTTAGAGGTTGAAAAGCAGTTAAAGTTTGTTTTTTGAAAAAGTGGTGAAGATAATTAGTGCAGTCTGATTTACCTTCAGCTCTAAAAACAACTAATAAGAAAAAGAAACAACTGACGCATATATATTCAAGCGTCAAACCAGGAAACCTTGCCAAAGTTAGCATTAATTTGATACCATTTCAGCTAAAGTTCTACGTGAAACCTAACAAAAAAACTTAAACTGGATGGGGATAGTTTGGCATGGCATTACAACACTATCAATAACCTAAGTCAAATAATGATTCTTCGGATGAGACTCTTTCACTGGAAATTTTTGTCTACTTTTTTATTAATTTTGATCCAGATCTAACCCAAACTCAAATTCTTACTCCAAAACTCACTCTAAAACTAACCCAAATCTTAACCCTTAAAAAATCACTAAAATAAGACATATTAAGTCACAATCTGAATCAGCCTCTGATTGTTAGAAAAATGCCTACAGAAGGGATTCCAACCCATGCCCGAAACAACCACAGACAAATACTGGCTTCAAAGTCGCAGCAGTTTTTCAACGCAGGACAGACATAAGACCATGTGAGCTTGTTGACCTACTTTCTTCATGATCTTAAAAAAGGCAAACAAAAAATGCAAAGATGAATAATGAAAATTTTTATTTCACTCACTTTAACTTAAAAATTTCCAGTGAAATCATCATTCATAGAATTCTTTTCACACCACAGTATAACTTTTCATACCAGCATAAACTGCCAAAAAAATTACCAAATATCAGTAAGTATGTATTACTGCGACACTAATTCTGTCACCATTACATAAATTAGAATGTCTCTTTAGTATGTGTGATCTATAGCTGATCAACTAAAAGTTACAATACAAATAAGCACAGCAAATTAGCAGTTAGACTTGATGCAAAGCTACTTTGGGAACTATTTGCTGATGCTAGTTAATCGAACGCTAACGCATTCGTCTCTGGAGCGTGAGGTCTGAGGTTCAAATCTTGGGTCAGTGAAATTGGCACAGTGTTGCCAACCACTTGCCATCTGTGCAACATTTCTTTGAAGGGTGCATTGTCCAGGCTCAATGATGCAAAGATGGGCCCGCCAACTCATTACACACTTCTGCATAATACAACAAATAAATAAAAGATTTAAGTTGGTGAATGTTTGTTTACATCAGCGTTCACAAATTGTTGCATATGTCCCCCATGAAGACTAGCAAACATTGCAAAAGTGCAATTCAGGCATTTTGCTGTTTCCAGTCTAAACGCACCTTTGATACATATAATCTTTTCAATGACTATACAATCAATCAAGTGTGTTTAATAACAAAATCAAAAAGGTTAAGAACTTTTTAGTTTGATGAAATGCCTTGTTAACAGTCTTCCTTCAGTATCTACAAGCAAAGACAGATACTAATGTCGTGCATTAAGACCTGCTCAATCATGCCTCACACTGCTTTCAGACCATACTGGTAATTGAAAAGTGCAAGACAAACCTTCAATATCATGGACCAGCATTACAGTTATTTGTTAATAACTTTCACAAAATCACTGCAGATTCTCAATTTAATACTGCACTGTACACGTTTAACAAAAGCCATCTCTGGCTACAACTGTTTCAAAAATAAAACCAAAGTATGCACAATAAACATCAACGCAACATAGGTTATCTACCTCAATTCAAATTTCCATTTCTGGAACAACTCCAGCAAGAAGATCAAATATCAGCCGGGGTAGAAGAGTGCATGGAGCAGGAAGGCCACCAAAAATTTCCAAAAAGACCAAATCAAGATGTCAGCATTCAATTCAACAGTGCTCTAACAAGAACATCATGCTTGGGAAATCCCACTAAAAAAACAAACTAGGTTGAATTGGAAAAGACTTTATATACCAGATTTTTTTCTGTGGTCCTTTTCTGCAATTTGTGATTAAGGGTGACTTTGATACTTTTTGCATCATAAACCATTCAGTAATTTGCTTTTTGATCAACCTCAAAGTTTCCAAGTAAATCTTTTTTAGGTATGTAAATAAGCAGTCATTGATCATATACCTCAACAAATTAACTACTGTTTCAAGACCATTTTAACAGTAAAAAACTGCGAACGCTTTCAAACCATGATGCAATTTAAATCCCATTATTTTGTTAATAAGACATAATATATAATATGAATTGGCTAGCATTACGTTATGTAATGCCCATGAAGAGAATAAGAGAGTAAAGAGTGAGTGCTCATTTCCTCTTGTTTGTTTTTTAAATTATCGTTAGGGTTTGGGTTAGATTTTGAGTTTGGGTTAGGATTATCGTTAGGGTTAGACCTAGGGTTAAAGTTAGGTTTTGGGTTAAAATAGCAATTTTCTTTTTCTTACGTAACGTAACAGCAGCCTCTGCTCATATAATATGCTAAATTGTTAAATACCGGTATGTATTAAAGGACTAAATATGAACTTTGCTACCTAAAAACAACACCTACCTACCAGCTCAAACAAACCCAATCCATACAGTATATCACTATTGCATAAGCTGCAAACTCTGTATTGGTATACTGATGCACTATCCAGTTGGTAAAACCAAGTTTTCATTAGTCCATGTTCACAATTCCACAAAAAATCAATTTAAGATTGCATACAAGGCTTCTTTTGAACTGCTATAACCAAAACTCTGAAGTGTTAGAGCAGTCACGTTTTTCAAATTCGATTGTTAGTAGGCTTTGACTGAAAAGTAAGCACAAATACAAAAGATGATTGGAAGAATCCTTGAAATGTAGTACAGATGCTGGATGCTTGATACTTCTTGAAACTTTGGCAAACAAACCTTATAGCTTCTTTGTTTACTGTAAGCGTGTACACAATCAGTATTTTTTTCTTGCCAATAAATTGTACAGGATATCATTGCCTGCCCACACTCTACACAAGAAATGCAATTTTCCGTTTTCATAGGTCACATACTAATGGTAAGAACAGGAATCTATATTAATTACAAACGGTTTGGACTGGTTACCACAGATCACCACAACAGAACATACCTACGTTTTAAAAATAAAATAGACTACAACATGGGCATATCAAAAACTTGATCTACTTGTATACTATGCTGGGTAACATTTTATGCCTGCAACACAATTTTGTATGTTGAATAATCATAGAGTACAACATGTGAACATTTCTTAAGTTCAACAATCTAATACCTATTGTGTAAAAAAATCAGGGTACTCAACTTTCTATGAGCAGGTTAGAGACAAACGATTTAGGCTACTTAATCTGAGATGTACCGGTAGAAGTAGCTAGTACCAGTAGTAAATTTGGCGTTACCATTGTCTACACTATCAAGAAATTGCCACAATTAACTCAGGCTCAACACCTTAAAATATGTAAACAGCAAAATAAACCTACCCTACACATCTGACATAGCCCTAGGTCTTCTTAACATTTTGATGTTAACAGTGCACATCAAGCCAAAACCGAGAGCGAAGTATAATATCTCAAGGATGGTGTAGTTGGCATAGCACAGAATCGGTAAGTACGCCAACGTTAACCGGTAACCCTGAACTGAATAGTGAACTCTCAACCTAACCCCTTACTACTGTATGGCTATATCATACCTCCATAGGTGGGCAAGTTAATGCAAGACGTTAGCTTTGTTAACCACTAGTCCGTTAACAAACATCACACCTCCGTTAACGTTAATTCGTTATTTTCAGCTTAGATTAACGGAAGTTAATAAAGTCCGTTAATCCGTTAACATTTTGCGGGTAATTTACATTTCTTTTTTATTCACTCGCTTCTAGAACATGTATTGACGCTGTTGAGCTGATTGTAAGAAAAAATTTATTGCTCTGGTGGTCTTTTTGTGTTTTGGTAGTTACATTTTACAGTCTAATCTAATTTCACGATAAAAACAAGTTCGAATGCACAATCGAAGCTGCGACCTGAAAATCTTTGGAAATTGGGAACAGCAATAACTAATAGACCTCTGAGGCTGCAGGTTATTATTTGCCTCAAAAAAGAGCTCCTTTCTTTGCTTTCTTCTATAAAACTCATGCTAATATGCAACAAGTGTTACCAGAGCAAACTGGTGTGTACCGGTACGATGAATGAGTGGTGCAAGATACAAATAAAACCTTAACGGAAGTTAACAAAACTTAACGGAAGTTACTTTAGTCCGTTAGCAGCACTTAACCGAAGTTAATTTAATCCGTTAACATGAAAAAACTTTTTAACGGATTAACAAGTTAATAAAGAAGTTAGCTTCGTTATTAACGGATTAACGATTAAAGGACTTGTGCCCACCTATGCATACCTCACCTAGGCTACTATGCTTACTGAGACCTACCAAAATCCAGAAGACTTAGGAGAAATTTAATTTACTTACTACGGTAGTTACTCTGACCATCGAACAGATGAATCGACTGACTAACATTAACTGAATGCAAGAGTGACTCTGTTTACTGTAAGCTAGTCTATTCTGTATCAAAAAATCAACTATTTGGCCATTATCTGCCATTTACGAATAGTAAGTAAATATACATAACATGATTGAAACTTTGAATTGCACTAACATCATCGTTATCTGACTACCATCACACTAGACATCCCTGGTATGATATTAGGCTATTATTTAAATTTTATACCAGTATCTAGTAGGCCTAATATAGCAACAATTGCTCAGACTCGAGTCAACAGCTTAACCGTGATGCTTACAACAACTTGTCAGACGCTATCTAGATACTAGGCTAACTAGATACGCTAACATATATTAGGCGTATTTACCTGTGATCACTAACCTATAAGCTAACCTACCTCTTGCATTAATTTGCCTGTGAATACAGCGGATCAAGCCAAAGTGAGCGCGGAGTATGGATAGGATGCGGATGTGACGTAATAAATCTGCAAAACCATGGTAGAAAAAAAAATTTCGCGTGCTGGTCTGCCATTCCATTTCATCATTTTCATCAACCTGCAAAAAATAAATTTATCCAAGAAGGTCGTTTCATCTGATCACCCAGGTATACAATTTATTTCAAATTCTTTATGCTGCACTACAAACTGTTCTCTCCAATGATTGGTTTGGTGAGAATATTTTAATTACGCATACACGTATATTAACAGTATATAGCGCGTATATTTGCAGTATATAGCGCATATATATATACACACGTATATTTACGGTATGTAACTACAACACTGCCAACTCGATTATAAGCAGGTATCTGTCAAAGGACGCTGTGGTGGCGAACAGATTAGCACTTTACATGCCCATGTACTACTGTGTTCAAGTCAACACTTGAAAATCATGGTGGAATGGTTAACGCCTTTCTATCATTAAATCATGCCACCGTTATAACAATACGTCTGTTGTTACGTGCAGTTCGCCTTTAACTGGATTATTGTGTTCTTTAAGTAGTATCGAAAAAATGGTTTGAACCTAACGAAGCAAATGCTACTAAGTAAGCAGGCCTGAACGTTTAACCTACTTATTGCAGAAACTTTTCCCATTGCGAGTTGCATTCCTTTACCAATATAAAGGCAAAGATGAAAGTAACAGGAATGGATATAACGTGTTATTTAACAGCAGTGGTAGCACTGACCTCATCAACAAGTACAATTATTTCTTGTAGGTCCATATCCACAGTTTCAAGATTGTTCAATCAAAATTTATCTTCCGTTCCAGAGTTTGGTTATGAAATCAGTACAATGTAAAGTAACGAAATAATGTATTGAAAAGCGTAATTATATCTGAAAATATACTGCAAGATTTAATGTGAATTGAAATCGTAACCTATTAATATTGCTCGTTGTCTTGTCCTGTCCCTTCATTTGGTTTCTTTACTTTTATACAGTATTTACTTTTCAGCATAATATTGTTTGTGCTGTTTGTCCCAGTGGCACGCTCAGGGCAGCGGTCACATTATGATCTTCTAATCGTAAGTTAGTATTACAGTACAGTATATATAAACCAGTCATACCAAAGACTCGAAAATTGGTATTCACAGCTTCCCTGCTTGACGTTCAGCATTAAATGGACAGTGTGGAGAACAAGCCGGCAAGTTCGCTAGTTGTGCCGTGGGCAAAGGTGCTTAACGGGATTCCTCCATCTTTATGTGGTAGACAGATGGCAGCTCGACTCGAAGACTGAAAGGTCACTTTTTCCTGGCCAAAGAAATTCGGCAAATAAAAATAAATAAACTAAAACTATGTAATGTATACTGCAATGTTGCGTTTTTGTTGCAGCTGGATGCACTCCTGGTCAATGTTACTGAACAGCAAAGGAAGAAGGCCGATGACTGCACTTTAATTGTAAGATGAGGGTGTCTAAGACGACACACAAGTTTTAGTCTCTCAAGAGCTTGGACTTGCAGTCAATTTTGCATTGTGGTCACCAGCGCCGGCGAGAGACTGTAACGAACTCAAGTGGGCCCATTTGAATCAGTCACCAGAAGGTTGCGTTCATTATTTATTATCAATTAATACGTTGACAGATCAAACGCATCAACAGGCAAACAACTTAATAGATTAACAATTTAGTTGACTAACATTTTGGGTTTTTTGCTTCTGTGTTGACTGAAACCTTCCGAATGAGATACTGCGATAGTAGTCAGTATATTTTGTATCGTAGCTGAGTGTATGTGAAACTATTTTGGTGCATTATTATTTGCAAATATAAACTTAAATCTGTGTAAACAATGTTTGTGAGATTATAGTATGTTTCAGTACTTACAATATGTAACTATTCGTTGTAGAAGACAGGCCTACTTATCGCCCTTTTGTCGAATCAGCTTTACCTACAAGGCTATTCGTGGGAAAGTGCTCTTTACGTTGTGGCCCAGTATGATACTATGACTAAAATCTGGTAAATCAAATAGCTATAGACTTTCCGCGACCCATAGTTTGAGGAACGCTGGCCTACGTTGTAGACTTGTGGTAGTATAAGTTGGAGCATCGTTTTTACGACGACCATGATCGTAAGGTTGTGCGTTCAACTCTCACCCGAGCCTCGCTATTGCGTCCTTGGATAAGATGCTTCATGATGATTATCTCTGCTTGGTGGTTTCTTAACAAGCAGCAAATTAAAAAAGCAAGAAGCACAGTTCAAGCGGAAAACTCGGAAACAATGGCAACTCCTAAGCGAGTCTGGATTCGTCCTATGTATAACGCTCTGTCGCTTTCTCGTGATAGGAAGATAAATATGAAGAAATCAACAAAAAAAATCAATCACTTAATTTCCTGTGATCAGCAGCCACCAGCAAATTGTAAAGCTAGTAGTAGTGTAGTGTGTCTCTTATTTCCGTACCGTCAATACAAGAATAAGCAAAATAAAAGGTACAATATAATGGTCATGGTTGCATTCCATTGGCACCCAAGAAGTTGCAACCTACCATCGTTAGCTTTTTTTGGAGCAGAAAAAGCTTCACCAGCTATCTGCTAGTCCTATAAAACCTGCTTTAAAATAGAGAAAACTGGCAAGTGGAAGAACGTATGCCTCTCAAGGGATTCAGGAGTGATTCTAAGTCGGGTCAAAGTAGACATAGAAATAAGTATTCACAGCTCATCTCTCCTTGCCGTTCAGCATTAAAGGTAAAGTGTCGAAAATCCTCAACTTGAAGGCTTCCGCAAAATTAAACTCTAGAATGGGGTTGGGTCGTTGCGCTATACTGCTACAACATGAACTACAAACTTAAACGTTGGATTATATCAAACAAACTTTTCCACATTTGAACCGGCTACAACATTGCAACGCAAGACATCAAAATTTCTGGCGTTACTTGAAAATGTTCGTATCGTAGGAGCTTCACCGCGTCCGCCTCTACGCCGCTGGTAACCAAAAAAGGCTTCAAGCGGATCTTGGTTGATTCTACGTGCCAGCACATAGCTTGCACCAGACTGCAAAGATTCTTTAACAAGTGCCACCATTGAAAGAGTGGATACTGTCAACCCTTCTTCTGTGCTTTGGCTCAACAACATGCAGTTCACATCAAATCCACTCTCCTGGCATCGAGCAGTTGCGTTTGAACGCCATTCCCGAAGGTAGTTAAGAAATTGTGTTTCCAACCATAGCAATCTTTCATCACTGTCCTCGCTGTATGGCTTCCTGGTTGCTTTGAAGTTGGAATTTTGAAACCCTAGGGAAAAAACCTTTAAACCAGCAAGTGAGGCATCCCAACTTGGTTGAATAGGACGTCACAAATTTTTGAATATATTCTTAACTTAAAAGTTATATTTTAACTGAGCGGTCGTGTTGACTTCAAGAGCTTTCATCGTGGATGAGTTGCAACAATCGAAAGCTAGCATCAAATAAATAAGGTAAAAATTATATGAAATAAATATTGCAAAAACTGAGCAACATACCTGCATTCATGCAATCAAACCATTTATCTATGGCGAGAATGAATTTCGCCAAACTGAGATGTCCTTTGTCTTGCATTGCAAGTCCTGTGAAAGTTATTGACTAAATGCTTAAAACAATAGATCAAATGCATAGCCGCAAGAGAGATAAATGATTTGCGATGGGAGGGGGAAACGAATATCTGAAAGCCAGCAACAAAATCACAAGCCCTAATATTGGTGTGAGTGGTCTTCCTCTTGTATAAGCCCCGATCCTCCAAGAGGAGGTGCAATTGCAGTCTCTGCAATAATGATCGAACTCTAAAAGAAGGCCTTCATTTATTTAACCCGAGTGATATTACTGCCGGAGCAATATTTTATGTCGATCTGTTATGCCCGAATATAGGATTATTTTCCCCAAATTTTAGACGTTTTGACCCAAATAAGGGATCGCCGGCGCCCTAGCCCAGCTGCCCCAAGTATCCCACGGTAGTGATCAAATCGTAATAAAAAGTGCATACCTACAGTCTCTGAAAGCAGTTGCGCGGCTAATTTGACGTTCATTTTCTCCCACGGTGTTGGCATTACATGGCTCTCAGTCAACTTGTGGAACAATCGTAACTCGTCTCGCTTAAAATCTTCCTGGGTAAGAATAAAAAAGATTTTTCAGAATTTTTTCAATCAATAACTCTATATTCTGTACTAACAAAGGTACAAAAAATCTAAACCAATAAATTGAATGTTTGATCCAATCAACGCTAAAATAATACCGGTAACATAAAAATAAGCAGAAAGGTTTCTTCTTACTCGAATTAGATGTTTGATGGGCTCAACCGATATAATACCATTATTCCATAAGTGCTTCTTCTTGTTGATGAGGTTGTTTCTGCAAGTTTTGATCAAGTGAGGTGGATCGGGAATGAAGTAGATGTATCTTCAAAATATAGGCTGTTAGTGTTTATTAAGAAATCAGCGTTACAACACAAATTGAACGCAGCAATACCAGTGGCTTCTTTCACATGAGCCAAAAACCAGCCACAGTAGCCGATTTGAAATTGTCTTCCAGCTCAATGTCAATTACGTTTTGTTTTGATTCTGTTTTGGGTAGTCAAAGGGCCACCACAGCGGCTTGGTTCCCAAGCTAGTTACAACGTGAACGAGACTGGAAAACGGGCGTTGTTAGTTTTTTTCCGAGGGAAAACGTCATAATTCTATGTTGGGTATGAAACAAATTTTTCAAAGTTTTAGGAATTCAAACCTTCCGCTTCTAATAGTAGCCAACGCTATGGTTTAACCAACTAAGCCACGCTAAGAATCTACTGTAAGCACCACTCAAATATAGCAATAGCTCCTTACCTTGACGAATCCGCTGGGTTACGCATTCGATATGGAACAGCATCATCGCAGGCAGATGCAAGCAATTTCATGACTGTTCGATTTGCTGCAAGTCCATCAACTGAAAGATTAGAAATAGTTTTAACCTTTTGAAACAGCAAGTTCAGCAGCATTTACTGTATTAAAGCAGCGTTCCCAAACTATGGGTCGCAAAGTTACGCATTAGCTTTGATTAACCAGTAGCCACTGTCTATTGAATTGAGATCAGTGGCGACTTCAGCATAGGTATTTCAAAGTTAAGTGGGCCGCCATAAGCTGTCGTCATAAACAATGGGTCGCAATTTTTTTTTAAATTTGGAAACCATTGGTTTTAAAGTACTGTCACATGGTCCTACAAAAGTACAGTATGCACATGTAAAATAAGGTTAACATTGTGTGCAAGACAAACCGCAAACATTATTACACTGGCCTTGACTGTACGGAATGATTTAGAATTAGGTTACTTACATACTAGTCCACATATAGTGATTGATGTTTGAAAAGAAATTTCGACAAGTAAGTCGGTAATGACAAGCATCAATTCTTGGTAGTTTATTCCTTTTGTGCAGTAGTAAGAAATCACTCCATCAAGCTGTTTGTTGGTAATTCCTAATCAAAAAAAAAGACTGCCAAATAATAGTTTCGACGAATTTTTAGTTTTACATTGAATCTCCATTCAATCAAACTCATAGCCAGGAATAAATGATCATTTACAAGGTGATGCCGAAGCGTTTACGTCTAAACAGAAAAACATTTGGATGTGGAAAAGTCATGTATAGTAGTACACATGTTATCCCCATGCACAAATAGGATCAGCAAGGCACAGTCTACTGCAATAATAGCATAACAGTCAATGTCACCTCTTACGAATACTGCAAGCATGTGGGTCGCCATCTCTTCTTTTGACTTCGAACAGCTGGTTAAACTTTCCTCACCAAAATCCACATACCCAACAATGTCACCTGTTGCTGAGCAATAGGCTATTTCCTCTACAAAAAGACGAGTTCACAATACTTTTTATGGTTGCACTTTTAAGCTAGGTGCACATTTTATAGCACTTTTGAAAATAATACTTTCATTGATTAATCGTGATTCAACACTTCATTTCATGATCACGTAATATTCCTAAGCAGTTAAAGCCCAAGAGGCGCAAAAGGTTTTGACCTGAGGTCAGCTTTGAGTAAATGTAATAAGTTAATATCGGTTTTCAACTCAGGTCATTTTATTTCTTATGGTATGCCATGTGACCCAGGCACATCTACACGGATGTTCACTCGTTCAACACGTGGTGTGCCTTTGGGCAACACCTGTTGCAGCCTTTGGCTGTTACGGTACCACCTCGACAGCTTGGTCCTCAGAGCTCAATTAAACAAGCCAGGGAAATGTGCATTAACTGTCTTTCTCAAGGACACAACATCGTTTTTGCCCAGTCCAGGTATAACATCAGGAGCCAACAACACTTTGATTACTTGCATGATGCTCTAATCGACTGAGCTATAGACGCTGCATTCACCTAGGTTCAATTTACCTATCAGGTACCACCACTTCACATACGTATCTAGAATATTATACAACCTTTGATAGTCATTTCATCAAAAGCTAACACTGCCATGGTGTCACATCTTTTTCCACTACTTGCAGCGATAGCATTTTTAATTCGTTGCAAAACTTCTTTCTGCATGCCAATTTGCAAATATCCATTTTTATTTCGTTCAGTACGTAAAAGCCTGGGTGTTGGCAAAACCAATATTTCCTGAAGGAATTCATAGGCAGAAGGAGATTTTGCGTAAAGTTTCAAGCAAAACCTGCAAATATACAGAAGCTGCGCATCAAGTTCAATATTTCAAGTTGAAATAGTTAAACTAGACTAGGTTTCGTTTACAAAATTTATGTCATGTGCACTAGTTTTGTGGATAACAAAAAAATTCAGCGCTATACCGTATGATGGAAGGACTGTAACGCCTTGCATAGTCGGTTTTAGATTGCTGCAACTCTGTCTGTCTTGACCACCATTCTCTCAAGAACACATTGTTCTGCTTTCTTTTGCTGACACTCTCCAAAATCTCTGCACATTGCTCACTAACCGTTACTCCTTTTGAAATAAATTCCTTTTCTAGTTCTTTTAACCTGCAAAATCAAAAAATAGATTTCATTGGCATAAGCATGTGAAAAATGAAGATTTATGATGTTTTAGATGCAATATATTCATCAAAATATATCTAACTGAAGTGCTGCATTGCAGCTTGCTAATGTATGTTATCCAATTACCGCTTTTGCTGCATCTGCCAACTTGCTCCTAGTCTTTCTTTGCTAGCCTTTGAAATAGCAGAAAATTTTGATAGAGGCTTAGCTCGAAGTCTAGCAATTCGCTTTTGTTGTCGATCTTGCTGGGATTTTTGCATTTTCCACAAGTTACTGCACTTACTGCAAACCTAAGATTTATCGTTGAGAACAATGGCCTCACAAGATTTACTGATATATCTGAAAAACAATAGCTTTGATTCAAGTCATCAAAATGAGCAGCACTACTTACTTATTCTTTTCTTATTAAAAATTGATCAGACATGCTGAAAGCTGGTGAAATCAGTGGCTACCAGTTCAAAGAAAACTGACCTTTAAATCACACCTACAAAAGCTATGCATATCCCAGCCAGCGAAATTTTTTTTTCTACCATGGTTTTGCAGATTTATTACGTCACATCCTGTGTCCCAACCTTGAGTTTCGTACTCCGCTCTCAATTTTGACTTGATCCGCTCTATTTACAGGCAACTTGATAAGATGGTACTGGGCAAAGTTAGGCTAGACTTGAGTTTGTGGCAAAGTAGCCTACCATAGGTAGGCAGTGGTAGAACAGGCTTGGAAGAATATCACAAAGCGATAGCAGTTAGTCAATAAGCCTAGGCTTACGTTTTATGATGAAGTGAAAATATTAAGACAAAATTTTTCATGCAAGTCAAAAAAGCCTAGTCTACTGTAATAATCTTTTTTAATTTTACTTTTAGGGTTGAGCTGCTGAGTTTTTTGGAATTATTGCATTATAGATAGAATACCAGAGGGAAGCCTAAGGTCCCATGTTTCATTAATTAATTAATGCAGTTTCATTCAAGTTACTATTGGCTATGTGTATTGCTAAAGCACCATGGTAGGCCTACTACTAGTATAAGCAGATCTGAGCTAGAGCAATTGGCTATAGGCACTGGTAAATGACTAAAATATAAACCAGTAAATTTGGAAAATAAGATGTCAAATCAGAAAAAGTGAAATGTCAAAGTCATGAAAATGAAATGTTAAACTCATTTTATTAATCTTAACCAACTTTGTGATTGGTTTTAATTTTATGCTCAGAATGAACCAGACAGATTCCATTAGACACTTTCTGACTTCATCACTCCTCTGCTCAAACATACTGGTATTCATCCAATCATAGTGAATGAAATTGAAACAAACAAAGTTTACTTCAAAATTGGTATTAAACTGATGTAGATTGTTAAAGCAGTTTGAATGAAAACTTGTGAAAACAGCTACGTAGGCTGCTAACATTAGCACTTAGCAGCTTTGCACTGTAGTACTGTACGGTAGCAGATACCATACAAGGTTTAAAGATCTGACACTGACAGATAAAAGTTAGCGACATAATGCAAGTTTTATATGATTATTTAAGTGTTATATTGTACTCTGTCAGTCTGTACTGGTAGAGTGTTTGCATAGACTTAACTGATGTTTGCAAATTATTGATGCATATTTTATAATTGCTTAAAATACAAAATTGCATTTCAGGCATAAAAGATAACCTGCGAAAGCTAGCTTGAAACCTAGTTGTTTGATGTGGTTGCTTAAACAAACAGTTTCTGCTGTAGTGAATAATTGTCCAAACTACCGGTATATGGCATTGATTGGTCGATACCAACTTTCAAGCCATTGTGTTACCCAGGAAGACTGATTTAATGAATGAGGAATTGCATTTTCAATGCATAATTCATGCAAGGCAATCCACAATTTTCTGGCAATGTTATATAAAAGAAGTTTTTTAAAAGATCTATTGGATGAAAAAATGTAACAAACATTACCAAGTGTTTGGGTAAGTTCTTCAAATAATTATTTGTAGCTCAGTTTTGTTTGCAGTGCTACAGTATATACATGAGATACAATTTTTGGTGCTGACTGCGGCCTCACTTGCAGTGAGATTTAACCAAATTAACACTGGTTAGTTGGTCAAGCAGTAACGTGTTTGTCCTGAAGTAGGATGTCTGAGGTTCAAATTTTGGACTGGTCAAACCGGACACACTGTTGCCAACAACTCATCACTGCTGCATCATTTCTTTGCAAGGAACTGTGTTGCCTTTTGCAGTTGCGAGATTGCCTTTGTGTTACATGCTTTGGCATAATACTTTGAGTATCATGGGTGTAGGAGCTCAGAATGATTTGGGCAGGGGGGGCACCAAACTTTTGCCCGAAAAATGACTTTGATGAATTGAATTTTGCGCAAGAAATAAATTGGACACCTGCATTTTTCTGCTTAAAATAAATAAGCACATCAAAAAATTTGAATTATGTAAACTTATCGTATTTATTCTAGTATAAGTTGCACCCCCACATTTGACATGAAAAGCAGGACAAAATTTTTTTAAACTCTATTCTTTCATTGCAATTTCATAACAAAAAATTAAAACCATTAAAGTTATCACTGATGTCATTGTTCTCAAATAGTTCTAGTCAACCTCTTAAACATTCTTATCAGCATTTCTTGAGGGTGGCAAGTGGTGCAACTTAACGTGTTTTGTGTGGATACTGGAAGTGCAATAACTAACGTGAGAAAGACGAGCTTTAGAAACACAACATTACTTTAGTGGAAGGCAATAAGTAATGTAGTTGTATGAAGGGCAATAGTGCAAAAAGCGTTAGCAAGAAAATACCTCAGAAAAATTTTGTATCACGTACAATGCACTTCGTGTATTTGTGTATAAGTCACACCTGACTTTTTGGGTGATATTTTCGCAAAAAATGCAACTTATGCTGGAAGAAATATGGTATTTGCTATGCAGTTATTAGACTAACTAAAATGAATTAAGGAAAGCTACCGTATATTCCGGCCTATAAGACGACCGTCAGATAAGACGAGGTACAAAATTTGAATAAAATTTTGTACATTTATCATATATTGACTGTATAAGACGACTGCTAAATTTTTGCATGTTTTTCTTACAAGAGTTACAGTGCATTTGTCACGCACCAACACACACTTTTTTCCTAATATCGATGCTATTCTCTCGCTTTTTTCTGATTTACGCATCAATGCTCATTTTGCCATATTACCGCCAAATTAGCCAAGGCAGAAAATTTGATCGGTGCAGCGCCAGATTAATCCGGCGCTGAGCATTACAAAATTTAGTGCCAATTTAAAGCAGAAAACGCAAATTTTATCTGTTTTAATCGCACATGCAAATACGATACCCATAGCGCAAAGTGCAAAATACGGTAGTGCAAAGTGTAAGTAGGCAGTACAAAGTGCAAAATAGTGCAAAGTGTTGGAAAATTAGTTAAAAAATTAGGTCTAGAAAATCAGCTTATTAGCCGAAAATGCGCTATTGATGATGTTAAATAAAATACTTTTGCATGTTCTTTATTTTTACGCCCCAACGCATTTTTCATATAAAAAAATCTTCATGTGAAAATTAAGATATGACTTTTATATCAGTTGTATGAGACGACCCCAATTTTTAAGGGTGGTTTTTTGCACTTTAGGGTCGTCTTATTTGCCGGAAAATACGGTAGTTATTTGGTAACAGTTTTTGGTGTATTATTATTAAATAAGCTACTGTCACGAGCAAAATCAAATCAATACTATACCCACCAAGATCTAAAAAATGCACAATCCTGAAAATTGACGTAACTATGCAGATATTTTGCCAATGTTAGTGGTCTGATTAACTTAAATATTTTAACAACAATGGCATTTTTTGCAGAAAGATCTTCATCTTTTAGTTCAATCATTTCACTTCAGCTGATTATAATTAAACAATGCTTACTGGTGACAGTTCCAAAACATAGGTCTACAAATAAGTGCCAAAACAAAATTGCTTTCTTCAATCAGCCAGTATGTTAACTCACTACTCAAAGTATTAACAAAAAGTCTGTGAAGAAGTAGTTAAAGCAACATCATTCTGGCAAAATGTTAACTATGTCTTACAATATTTTTTTGTTCCAAATTACTAGAAAGCATCTGAATTCTAGGACTTTTAAAAATACCTGAACTTATCACCTGTCTAGTCTAAAATATATGACGATGGTACTAGCTTTGTCCCAATAAGCTAAATTTTATACTGGTTACATCACTTGGGCTTTTTTTGAAAGAGATAAATATTTCCATAAAGTATTTACATCTTGACAACTATCAGATATCTTATCAAAACATTTGAATAAGTGATATGGCAAACACAAGTTTATACCCATTTTTTTGTTCACCATTAAACAGCTTCCTTAACGTACAGAACTTAAGTGAACTGGGACCAAGTTAGCTTTATGGGTCCACGACTTTCGGCATGGACCTTTTCGGCATCAATTTGGTGCTCTTTGACTAACCCTAAGCCTAAATAACTGAACTATCAAAGAGCACCATGTTGTTGCTGAAATGGTCTGTGCCAAAAAAGGACCAAGAATGAAATAGGCGGCGCCGAACAGGTCTGTGCCAAAATAGTTGTGCCAAAAAGACATGATCCCAGCTTTATGCGGTGTCCAGTGCTTGACTTAATTGAAGGCATTCTGAAGTGGCTACCTAGTAGTTGAACTAAACTTTTACAACAAAACTATTGTTTTAAACTAAGGTCGAAATGTATTTAACTATTATGTGAATTTGGACAACTTTTCCAGCACCATTTAAAATGGTTAAAAGGATGTAAAGTAAAAATACACTTGAGAAAAAACACAATAGACAAAAAAACAACAGCAACTGTGTAGCATTATTCGCAGCTTAGTTGCTGTCAATACTGCCGTTATTTTGGTCAATCATGCTAGTAACTTGGTCAGTGATTATTTACATAAAAATCAAAATTGCTCACACTGTCACAAGCTGACACAAAATAATTGATTTCGTGACACAAATAAATATGGCTAACATTATAACAAGCTGAGTGTAATAAGTCTTCCAAGAAAAAAGATCAACCTAAACAAGGATTAAAACACTATCAAATTTAATTACCATACCTACTGAAAAATAAATGCGAAATGCTTTGGCAACCACCTTAAGTCATTTGGGCAGTGATTGCTGTTCATTCGAAAAATGAATATTGCTCACACTTTGATAAGTTGGCTTGAAAGAATATTTGGTTCCTTCAGAAAAAATTTCCAGGAAAGTGCAAGTCTTCCCAAACAACAAAAATAGCTAAATTGATAGCCAATGAAAAACTGAAAAGCAATTTGATTACACCTGCAAAGTAACTGGTCAATCTGTCAGTCATGAATTTAGTCAACAAGGTATTTTATCAATATTGCATGTGTTATGTTAGGCGAAATTACTACAGAGAAGTATGAAATTGCCCAAAATTTTACAGTCCCATTAAGGTTGGATTATTAAAGCTTATTAAAGTCTGGGTAGTCAATTTGAATTATGGATCAATAGTTAACTGATGCTATTTCTTTAATGACACTTACAGCATAATAGACCACAAAACTCTTTGATGACAAAGCAGAAAACTGAAAAAACCCACTACTAACTATAAAATATATAATTAAAAAGTGAGCAAAACTGCTCAAAAATTAAGTTTGCAATCCTCGAAGATATGTGTATGGCAAGATGGACTAAGTAGCATGCCTTTTTGACAGTTGGCTACAAAACTGAAAAGCTAAAAAGCCACCGACAATAAAAATATGATGCAATTATGTAGTAAACCTTCCCAAAATATGAAATTGCCAAAATTTCACTGCACATTCAATAATTGCACTTGACTTATGGCAAATCATGCATAGCTTAGAAAACTATTTTGATCACGAAAGTAAATTAGCCATCACTTGGTAGCCTAATAGCTATAAAAAATATGATGAATGAATGCTGAACAAAAATGTCCCTAAAATAAATTTCCTGAAAAATCTCTACTCAATTAAGTTAGACCATTACACACCACCTACCGGTGCTGCAAAAATAGCCTAGAAAAATACTTGACCAGAAAAATGAAATAGCCAGAACTGATTATATAAAAATATCTTTACTACAGAGCAAAATTGCCCGAAAAACAAGAAATTGGCCCCAAATTTACTGGCCAACTAAGGTATGATATGACGCGACTCTTACCAATGCAGCAAAATAGCCTAGAAATTAGCCTGTTAAACTAGACTAGCCAATTGACCAATTGCTCGAAATTTTGATGCGTGATTGACACTTTAAAACCAAGCGGGGGGGGGGGGGGGGGCAGTGGCCCCCCCACCTCCTATGCCACTGACAAGTATAGTGAAAAATTTGATTTGATGTAGCCAAAAAGTCACTCTTGGAATACTACGTAACATATGAAATGGCAACAGAAGTTATTTGTTTCACTGATTATTTTTTTGCATTTTGCAAAACTTCTAATTTTGTCGGGCATGTTGCAAGTCTGATTATTGCAAGTGGGTCATTCCTACTTAATTGCTCGAGCAAGAAAATATTTTTTGTTAGGTATGTCTTTCAAAATTATTTTTGGCGTTTGCTGCTAATTGTTTTTGTTGTTTTAGGAAAAATTTCCTGGTTCAAGGAGCATAATTCACTGACCTAAAAAACCTGCATTGCTGCGACCACTCCGGCTACTACCAAAATAATGAAAGTAGAATTTTTCTGATTGTTTCTTGAATTGTTGAATTTCATTAAGTACAAAACAACAGCATTCAGAAAGGTATAATTTAAAGTGTGGAAGGTGTTTTATACCGATAGTAAGCAACCACTGGCAAAGATGCTTCACACTGCTCTTTGTTCAATCTAAACGCACATTTAAGTTTCAAAGTTTTTGTAATATTTTTTTGTAATCTTTTAATTGATTATGGATCATGTGCTCAAGCCAGTTAATCTAAATTGTTTTCTTTTTTAAAGAGAGATATTTTGAGACAGAATTTGGTTTTAAGTAATGTTGTGGTTTATCTGGTAATAAATATTAGCCAATATTTATTCCAGTTAGACTCATAGGCATAGCCAGGGAGGGCCCGCCTCCCCCCGCCCAATTGAAATACCACCAATGATGAAAATGTGACAAAAAAGCGTTATGTTTTTTCAGTTTCAGTTTCTTTAGCGTTTTTTGCATACAGTGCATGCTTAGGATACAACTTTTTGACTTTTTTTTTTCAAAATTACTTTCCTGTGTCGCTTAGTCGTTATTGCAAGCTAATATTTCTCGATTGATTTTTATCCAGAATTTGCGTGTTCTTCACGACCAAACAACATCAGTATGAATGTATGAATTTGCTGAAAGAACAGTTAAACTGTACAGCGGAAATAAAGCGAAAACAGAATTTTATTCACAACTGTTTATAGCTTCCACCATTGAAGCCGAAACTATGTCAAAACCGTGTGAGAAAGTTTAGCGAATTGCATAAATTTATGAATTTTTCGTGGGAAAGTTTTCGCTGACTGCGACACCTGTAGCACCCATCGATGAACTTTTGCTTATAACTGCCTGAAATGATGTTTGTTCTGTTAAGGTAACAAATAGAGTCTCGCACAAATCACTTCAAAAAATTGGCCGTGTTAGTGCAAGTTTTCATTCAGCAAATGGCGAGGCAAATGCATTAAAACACAAGCCCTAGTCAGCAAAGAAAATCCATAAGTCTCTCTTCAAGAAAGCAGCTGAAGTAATTCAGCACTTGATTAGCACATTTTATCTCGAGAATCGGTGCTTTTAGTTAGTTAATAAATGAATATAAGGCATTAATTATCAAGTGTGGTTTTAAAAAATAAAATGGAAACCAAGTTGACTGAGCTTCAATCGAAGCTGTGAGCATTGCAAAAAAGAATTCAAGGTCTCTTGGACAACAAATATCTACACTGGATAGAAAACAAAGGTGGTCATATCGAAAAGAATTTGAGACCCAGACCCAAATGCCAACATCATGTATTTGATCTTTTTTTTTACTTAGTTATGGACGATAAGTTGCGTGGCGCAACCAAATCTCTTAGCATTGATTATTTCTTTATGAAGGAGTTGGTAGGTAAAATTGATCAACTGAGCGAAGCATTCAGCAGTGGAAAAGCTCAGATCTTTAAGAACACAAGCGGTTGGAGGGTCGACATGAAATTTCTGTACCACCTTACACATTTCTTCCGTCACTTCATTGAGAAACAAAATAGGAAGTTTTGTGACTTTCAACAGATTTTCAACATTTGCAATGCACGCTGGAACTTTAGTGCCATCCTAGCCTCCTTAGCTCATGCTAATGCTTAAAACTTAAAACAAATTTTGTAAAGTCTGTTTATTTATTTTTTACCCATGGAGTGATTGTTATTTTAGCGCCAATTTTTCTGCAGTAATGGTTTTATTAAACTCTAGATGGGTACCCAAAAGATCTCAAACAGTGGCGTAGATATGGTGGGGAGGGGGCATTGTGACATGACTTTTGATATGAGAAAGCCATAAACATTTTGCCACAAAAAATCAGCGATGCCCCTAATCCCTTTGGAAGTAGACCATCAAACAATTCATGAGGTGCCAAAGTATGAAATCCAAATACGGTGCAAAATCGGTGAAAATTGCAGTTCCTTAGAGGTGAAGACCTTACTTTTCACCATAAATCTGGTAAAAATTGCGGTTTTTCTGAAGTTGATTGGCCATTACATCAAGTTCAAAAGAATGCCCATCCCCAACCATTTCCAATGCTTAAAAAGCATTGGAAAAGCAATCACCCATTATCATTGCCTGATGAAACCAATGCAACTAGGATTCAATAATGGTAACACAGGAGTTGCAGGCATTTTGCAGAAACAACGATAATTCCTCCTCCCCCCGTAGATTTATTTTATCTTTGACCAAATTACTTCATTGTCTGTTTTCTGAACATCAATACTGCTATATATGTGACTCGTGTAGTTTTGGTTCAAAACCGGAAAAGGTGTAGGTGACCTCAAGAACTGGTCAAAAATTAAATTATTTAGAATGATTTTGTGCGTAACGTTTTTAGATCAAATCAACTTAAAAATTAGATTTTATTTAATCTTTCATAATAGTTCATCAAATTATGATACTAGGATATAATGTTCCAAAAAAGTTGTATCCTTAGTACACGCTTGCAACAGTAATTAACATCAAAATTGACGACCAGGGGGCCTGGGCCCCCCAATTCAATTTTTGCTCACCAATTTAAATGTATAACCTGGGTGAAATGAAGGGTTTTTGTTCTATAAGTTGCTACCTAAACCCTCATCTAACCTTTATATGAACGTAATGCAATAACCAGGGCGGGATTTACCATATGGCACAGTGCCAGCGAGCCCTCATGCAGTTTAATCTGGGCCGGGCAATAACATGGTTAGTAGGGGTAACTATCTATGGTACCATTTTTCAGTAACAATTCAACTCCACCTCGCCAGTTTTAATGCGACAAAGTACTTTTGAAAAAAAAAGTAGCTAGGGGAAATGCTCATTGAACAAATTATTGAATTTGAATTGAGGGGGTCTGGGCTCCCTGGCCGTACATGTACTTTTATAGCTGGTTGTTTTTATAACGAAACAAAAATCTCTTAAGAAGAATCTTTTGGGTCAAGTATTATTTACTGCTAAAATATTTCAGGAGGCAATGTACGTTACTTCTCCCTACCTGGACCAAATCACTTTCAAAATTTAACCCCATAATGCAACATTTTAAACGTGTTGTGGACTTAAATTGTATGTAAAAGGAGAATTGAAAAATTTAATTTTTTCAAATGGCTCTGAACACGTACGAAATGTGATCCAATGGCATTAAAATAGCTTTTGTTACAAAAAATTGCCTAGCGTCAGATACCCGTCTGTGATACGTCTGAGTTGCTCTACTGTATTCAACACGTCTCCCAATTCATTACTTTTCAAGCTTTGGTTTAAGCCCTCTCTCTTAAGCAAAATTCTGGTTAAGTGCCATCACACACGCTACGACTTCTGATCTTCCATTCTACGATGACTTTGTCCCACAAAAGTTCCTTTTTCGAAAATTTCGGATCACGTCATTGTATGTGATTTTTGGTATGGGCCCCCACCCCTATCAAAAATCTTAGCTACGCCTGTGATTAGACTACAGATTTCATTTTTTAGTCATTTATACTCGATTAGTCTTATTTACGTGACTGTGTGTATTTGCATGAATTGAAAATGCAAAATCAAAGAGTATAGTTTTACAGTTCACTTGTTTTCAGAAGTCTTGGACCATGGATTTCAGCCACAGTACGCACCGACTGATTCCCAACGTTAAATCAACTGCTTTCACGGCTCTGCATTATTGATTATCTTTGACAGTGCTAGTGTGCATGCAGCGTTGCACAGTCAAAGTCAAACAAAATCTGTAACTAAAAATTGTGCTTTTGCGTTTTGTTTATACCTTCGATTCGCAGCGTTTATGCAGCCACACTATTTGAATTGCTGGTAATTGAGCTTGAATAAAATGTAATGTATTAATTTGGTTGAATTTAAACGTGGACTGAAGGCAACATCAATTGGGGTATCAAAAGTTAGGCCAATTGAGTTAGATTCGATTGGCGTTGACTTCATTCTTCTTGACTCAGCCGTTTCAAGATATTCTACTTCAAACACGACGTAGGAGTCTCCAAATTACAATTTTTATTGGCAACCCTGACCTTTTAATGCAGTATCGTAGCATACTGAGGTCTATATTAACCTAACTATATATAGGCTAAAAAGCTTTTGTTGTTTAATCTAATTGCGGCGTTGCCTTAGAATAAAACTAAGGTGTCGTCGCGCTTGTTATCAATCTCGTGGTTGCCAATAGAAATTCTGATTAGAGAAGCCCTTACGTCGTCTTTGAAGTGGAATATCTTTGGAACGGCTGGGTCAAGAAGGATGAAGTCAATGTCCATTTAATCTAATACTCTTGGCCTAACTTTGACAGTGCTTGACTCTAACTTTGACAGTGTTTGACATTGCTTGACTCTATTTAAACCGATCAGTGGTCGAGTGGGCAGGTGGCAGCTTGACTCGAAGACCGAAAGGTCCCTTCGCTGTCTCCTGGCCAAGGCAACTTGGTGAATAAAATGACTTGACTCGAAGACCGAAAGGTGGCAGCTTGACTCGAAGACCGAAAGGTCCCTTCGCTGTCTCCTGGCCAAGGCAACTTGGTGAATAAAATGTAATTACAATTACTAACTCTACATACCGCATTGATTTTGCCTTCAATCGTCGTTTAAGTTGAGATTAAAGTTCAAATTTGCGGTTAGCACTGATTGGAGCTGGATCAAAGTGTGTTACTATATATTATCAAAGGTGGGCAAAGCGCAACTTTTGAGCCTCTATAATTGCGTAAGTTGCGTTGCGCTTTAATGTTTTTATTTTGAGATGTTGTGGAAGTTGCGTTGCAGACTAAATTTGAAAGCGTAGCGCAATTAATTTATTGATTGCTCTACGCTTCCAAATTTATTTCGGTTCGTAGCGCAGTTTTATGCGATAAACTTCATTTTGTTTCATTTTAATTGTAATGTTGACAAATGTCGGCCTTTTTCAATCGTAATGTCAAATTGGCATTGCCTCTCTGACAAGAGGGTGGTTGCTTGACTCTATGATCGTAAGGTCTTTCGCAACTTTCCTGTCGCCCTCTTAGACGAATGCTAATTAATTTCTACGTCGCAATGTTACTGAGCGATGAAATATATTTGTCTTGACATTAGCAAATTGCTTACCCTTTTTCCGACTAAAATTGTAAAACATGCGGAATTTGCATCGTGTTGTGTTATTTAATTGCGGAAGTTAGGTTGCGCTTTGACTTGGTACGAGAATTTCGTTTCGCAATTGCGGAATTTCCGCTGCGCTTCAGAGACGAAAACTTTAAATCGCGCATCTTGGACTTTGCTTTAAGTGGTTTAGATAATCATTGCGCTGCGCGTTTGGTAAAATGTTATTCGTGCCATCTCCGTTTATTGTTATAACTTCATATTAATTAACCATACTCAAGACTTTAGCTGTGAAATTATAAAGTTGCAGCAGGGGGGAACTCCATCTCAGTTTACTTGTAGAAGTGCTTTCTCCTTTATTTTTGTTATAATGTTGCTTCGTAGAACTAGCTATTTATTTTGTATTGTTACTTGTGTATCATTACTACAGTAAAAAATTTGCTTTGCAATTGGGGAAGTTGCGTTGCGCTTTAACTTATTTTATGACGTTGTTGAAGTTGTTTTGGGAACTAATGCTATTAAAATTTGTTGCAGATTCATTGCGCAGGGTTTTCTTTAAAACTTTTTTGGGTTAGAGGCTCAAGTTCACTTAAAATTTAGTTTTGTGTTTATCATGATATTGCCAAATGTTAACCTTCCTTAGCAAATAATGTTCTCCTTTTTTTTCCTAAAATCGAAACAATGCAAAATTCACTTGGTGTGTTGTAATTTGATTACGAACGTTAAGTTGCGCTTTATCTTATACGTGCCTACTGCCTACCTTTAATGACATTACCATGAAGTTTGCTTTTTGTTCATTTATATTGTTTGCAAAGTTATTGAAATCCGCTATTTTGCTGAGAAAGTTGCTCTCTTTTTCCAGCCAACCAAACACCAAAATTTCTACCAGGTTGAAACCCCGATAACTCACGGAAATTCTGAAAGGTTGTTGCGTTCAAAATACCTCAGCCTTTTTAAAGCACCGTCCGTGGTATTAAAAGGATGTTTTGGTGTCAAAACTCAAATCTTTTTAATCGCTAAATTACGCCGAAGCGTGCTACAACTTAGCAAGGTCCATCTCTAAATCATCGCGCCTTGGCAACACTACTTCAAAAGGTTGCGTCCAAGGCTGGCTGTTGGTAACTGATTTTACGACCCCGAGTTTTAACTTCTTATCTCTCGCTCCAGAGACGAACGCGTTACGACTTGATCAATTTTGCGCCGGTGCATAACATAATCGTAGTTTGTCAGCCTCTTGGCGAAACCTTGGTACGGCACATGCTGACTACCATTAGCCGGCAGATTTCATCAGTAAAGAAAACTTTTCTTAAATTTAGACTTTCTTTTAAACAGAGTTGGAAATATCGATTGGTAATCAATCATCGATACTACATACTTTGCTTTTTGCTATCGATTATCGCAGATGCTTTGCTTTCAATTTTTTCAATCGATTATCACCTTTTCTATGCTTTTTGCTTACATTTTATCGATTGGTAGAATCTTTAAACTTTACTTTTGTTCTTGTTGAGTCTGCCTAAGCTTACATCGTTTTGTTTCTCTTATGCTATATTGCTCTTTATAATATTATCTAAAAGTGTATTTTTTTTATCTTTGATAGTACCGGTAATAATAGTTTTTCCACTCACAAGTTTCATTTAATGGTCAAAACGGCAAAAATTTTAGTACATCCTTATGAAAAATAGAATAAAAATTTTTGTTCGCATTTCGGCCTCGATTACTAATCTTTGCTTTTTGTTTCTGATATCTTTGCTTTTTGTTTCTTTACTTTAGTCTTTGCTTTTTGCGTAAATTATCGATTCGTCTTTGCTTTTAAACAGCATCGACTTCCAACCCTGATTTTAAAATGATGTATTTTAAATGTTGAAAATTGTTATGCAGGATTTGTTAAATGAGCTTTATTATTATTATTTTTTTCAGTATTTCACGTTTCTACCTTTTCAAATGTGGCAGTCAGTTACTTCACTCGGTGATTAGTGCATACCTTTTTCGGTTGATATTTTAGATAAATTTTCAAGAAATTTAGGTTAGAAGATAAAATTTAGAATTTTGTGTGAGCCCTACGTTTGCTAACGAAAACCGCTCGACGCACGTTCATTCTTTTATCATTGTAATTAAGTCTATAGTTGGTTTGCTCTCTTGCATTGTATTTACTGATTACTGCTAAATAAACTACAATTTCATTACACACTGGCGCAAAATAAAGCAGAATTGCATAGCTTTATGAAGAATCGAACCATTACGTTTTACTAAAACCCAAGTTATGGCCAGAGATAAGGAAGCGCCAATCGTTTCAACTTCCACCCTGCATTTCAGCAACAAGTAGAATTTTCATTTGAAAATTGTTTAAGCAAGTATTTTTTTACGCAGTTGATGACGGAATCGTCGAATTGGTTTACGTTGTCATCATCAGACATAAAAGAATGAAATTGCTTTATTGGGTTTGTCATCGCAGAGATCTACAGTTAGACGAAACCAGGAATGTGGATGGGGAGGATTCAAACGTCTAATCACATGATAACATATACGTTATAATCACAAAGAGAAATCATTTGGGGTCCTGGGGCAAGGGTAGAACACCCAGCACTCGGAGAGTTTTAAAGAGTTGCAACGAAATACTATTGCATGGCCGTCAATCTAAGTGAACTAAAAATGTTAACAAAGATTTTGCCAATACTGATCTAACAAACAATGCACTGCAGTTGTTTTCAACATTCGGCGTAAATATAATATTTTAAAAGAAACACACCCCTGATTGTGATACTTAATAAAACCATGGTAAAAACTAAAAAGGTTACCAACACCATGTGCTTCACCCCTATTTGCAGTTCTACGTGAGTGCATGTTTTCAGTAAAGCTATCATAATTCACTCAGAGCATAACATCTTGCAGTATCTGTGCACATTGCACAGAGCGAAGATACCCTAGTACAGCATTTGTGTAGGTTTAGCTTATTTTTATTTCGTTTCAAGATTTTTGGCAATCGCAACTTTCTAGCAACACATGAAGGTATTTAAATAGGTAAGATTCTTACTAAATAAAAGCATATCAACCAATCACATTTCATTATCATAAATTAAAGAGAACTACAACTTGAAAAACATTTTATACATGCGCGAAAAAACAAAGCTACGGAAACTACTGTAGATGAATAAAATTTATATGTATAGCCATTTGCACGGGGGCCCAATCGAGTAAAGATCATTGTTGCTTGGTTGATCCTCGAATTCGGCAATCTTTTATCAACCTATGCAGTTTGTACCACCGCAAACATGTTGGAGACGTGCTAAACAAAACATCGCAACACTACTACAGTTGCTATTAACCATACATTGCACGATATAAAGTAAGTTTTTACTCTCCTGCTTCAATTATAGTTGTCTAATTTCAGATTTGTATAATGGGTTTGCAAAAGCTCGAGCTGTAACTGTTTTGTATTTAGAAGAGAGAACTTTGTTTTTTCGACATAATATTCATTAACAAAATCAGAACCAGCTCAATCGCATTCTTTTTCAAATGTCTTGGTACTTAAACCTACTTCTGTTACTAGCAATTTTACACTAGCACAAAGCTACTGCATTTGGGGAATAACTACGGAGCGAATTCTCGTACCTAAATGCCTTTGCACCAGACGAAATGGCCAGACAAACAATTTTGTTTAAAGAGTTACTGCTTGAAATCGGTTATATTGAACAAATAAAAACTACTAGAGGTAATAGAGGTGCCCGAAACCTTGTTAGACTACTCCTTTTGTCCACAAAAATAAATTTAATCCGTTCGACTCTGTACCATTGGCAACCCTGCGTTTCGAAATTTTGTTACATCATAGTCGGACGACGTGAAAAAAACTAGAATGATAAACGCAATGTTTAAAGGAATACTAACCCAACCTCGCGTTGCCTATTCTGCAAGAAATTTTTATAAGTTATCCTTTTCTAATGTCACGAAATTTCAGAACGAAGGATTGTCAATGGTACGTAGTTAAACGGATTAAATCTTTTTGCGGATAAAGAGAATAGTGGAAAAAGTTTGTAGCACCTTTTTATTACCTCAAGTAGTTTCCATTTCTTCAGTAAAACCGATCTCGCGCAGTATCTCTTTAAAAGAATTACAGTAAAAGCTAGTTAATTATCAGCGACAAAAGCGTTAATTAAACTCGAAAAGCACAAATTGGCGTTCATACGGTTTGGCGGTCAAATCATAAACTCTTCATTTAGTAGGCTATAAACAGACGCACGGAGAAGAAGAGAAGAGGATTGCAGGAAAAAAGGTTGCTCTTGTTGCGAAGGTTTTTTGTGGTCACGCGTATTTGACTGGTTTGATTCGGCATGTTCGAAGAACAAAAGAAATGTAAAGAAAGAAAAGCAAAATTGTCAGTTTTCAGTCCACTAATATAGAATGCATAGTCTGGACGCATCACAGACGAATTCGTTAACCGGAAAAGCACTAATTAAAATAACAAAATGCAGGCTGTCAACAAGCGGCCATTCAACAAACAAAAAAATAACGGCGTTTTCGAAAAAAAAAGAACAGAAATTCGTAACAAATAAGAATAAAAGATGAGTAACAAGTTAAGATATTCTAATCAAAATAAAAGTCATTTTGTAGTATGTTTGTCAAAAAATATCTACATACACAAAAGTTGCTAACAATTTTGACAGCACAACTCAATCTAGATGAATAAAGAACAACAAGTACTCGTACATACAGAAAATCCTCAAAACAAATAGATATCATGTCAGTTCCTGGAGGCACAATTTCAGTTTTTAAACACTTGAAACAATTTATTCATCCACTAGTTTGTTTTTACAGCAATTTGTTTTCCAGCTTTCTGATGCTGCTGCATAATTGAGTTGACTTTTTTCAAAGTAGCATTTGCAGTAGATACCATTTTCTTGCCACTTTATTAGCCGACATGTCTTTGCTTGCAAAAGCTATTTATAAGTTTCCGCTTGCCTGTTCCAGCATTTTTTGTGCTACTAGCAGATTCTATTGAGCTTTCGCTTGTTTTTGCTGTATGTGGTGTTCTTTTTTGTCCAGGAAACATATCCTAGAGAGAAATAAAGTACAAACCTGATCCATGCATAACACGCACTGGAGTATAAAGTGCACGTTGTACTTTTGAGAAAATCTAGGTATTTTACGTATGGTCTTATGGTCCAAAAAATCGATAATTAGACTAAAAATTAGTGTATAACCAATCCAAATCCGTAAAAAATACAACGAAACAAATGGCTAATGAAATCAACAGAAAAAAACAAACAAAAAAATGAGCGCTTGAGAGTCTGCAAAATGAAAAATATAATAAAAGTGTTTCGAACGATAATACACAACTCATCGCAAATCTCAACAAAAAGTCTTGGGGATCGCATGCAAGTTCAGAAAAATTTGATGCCCTCTTAGTTTTTGAAGGAACATTTCTTTTAGAGTCTTGTTCTTCTGATGACGGTTATCCACATGGATTATTTCTACTGTAGTTCTGCTGTTACAGATTTTTAGGAAGTCCACAATTTATTCATTATATTACATAAGTGCATTTCAAAGTTTTTATGATTTTTTTGTGAAGATAAAAACGCTGCATGTACACTTGCAGTCTTGCACAAATGCACTGTCAAAGATATTAATAACTAGCAGAGTCACGAAAGCAGTTCATCCAACCTTGGAAATTAGTCGGTGCATTCTGTGGCTGAAATCCATGGTCCACGACTTCTAAAAACAAGTAAACTGTTAAACTATAATCTTTGATTTTACCTTTTCAATTAATGCAAATGCATGCAGTGATGCAAATAGACTAATAAAGTATAAATGGCAAAAACATGAACAAATCTGTAGTCTAACTAGGATGATTATTGACTAGTATTGATTACCAGATAAACCACAACATTACTTACCAAATTTTGTCGCAAAATACCTCTATTTAAAGAAAGAAAAAACAATTTAGATTAACTGGTTTGTGTGCAAGACCCATAAGTAATTAAAAGCTTACATAAATATTTCAAAAACCATGAAACTTAAATGTGCACTTAGATTGGAGACAGAGCAATGTGAAGCACCTTTGCACGTGATTGTTTACAACACTTGCAAAAAGACCAGCATAACACTGCAATGCTTCTAGTCTCAACCACATGGGTACACCTTATACATTTTAAATTATACCTTTCTGAATGCATTTGTCTTGTAGTTAATGAAATTCCACTATTCAAAAATCAATCAAAGAAATTCCACTTTCATAGTTAGCGATATTCTGGTAGTAGTCTGAGTGGTTGCAGCAGTGTAGGTGATCTTTTAAAGCAGTGAATTATGCTCCTTAAAGAACCAGAAAATTTTTCCTAAACGATTAACAGCAAATGCTAAAAATAATCACATAAAAATAAAAGCAGCAAACACTACAATAAAAAAAAAACATACCTAATGTAGAATATTTTCTTGCTCAAGCAACTAAGTAGAAATGACCCACTTGCAATAATGAGACTCGCAAGATGGCTGAACAACATTAGAAGTTTTGCAGAATGCAAAAAATAATCAGTGACACAAAGAAATTCTTTTGCCAATTTAAATTCCATTGGTAAATTTTTGACTACTGGTATATCAAATCAAATTTTTCATTATATTCGACATATTAATCTGAAACATGCAGCATCAAGGCAATCTTGCAATTGCGAAAGGCAAGGCAATACAGTACCTAGCGAGAAAATGCTGCAGCAGTGGCAAGTTGTTGGCAGCAATGTGTTCAATTTAACAGGTCCAAAATATGAACCTCAGACCTCCTACTTCAGGACAAACACGTTACTGCTTGACCAACTAACCAGTGTTAATTTGGTTAAATCTCACAGCAAGTGAGGCCGCAGTCAGCACCAAAAATTGTATCTCATGTATATACTGTAACACTGCAAACAAAACTGAGCTACAAATAATTATTTGAAGAACTTACCCAAACACTTGGTAATGTTTGTTACATTTTTTCATCCAATAGATCTTTTAAAAAACTTCTTTTATATAACATTGCCAGAAAATTGTGGATTGCCTTGCATGAATTATGCATTGAAAATGCAATTCCTCATTCATTAAATCAGTCTTCCTGGGTAACACAATGGCTTGAAAGTTGGTATCGACCAATCAATGCCATATACCGGTAGTTTGGACAATTATTCACTACAGCAGAAACTGTTTGTTTAAGCAACCACATCAAACAACTAGGTTTCAAGCTAGCTTTCGCAGGTTATCTTTTATGCCTGAAATGCAATTTTGTATTTTAAGCAATTATAAAATATGCATCAATAATTTGCAAACATCAGTTAAGTCTATGCAAACACTCTACCAGTACAGACTGACAGAGTACAATATAACACTTAAATAATCATATAAAACTTGCATTATGTCGCTAACTTTTATCTGTCAGTGTCAGATCTTTAAACCTTGCATGGTATCTGCTACCGTACAGTACTACAGTGCAAAGCTGCTAAGTGCTAATGTTAGCAGCCTACGTAGCTGTTTTCACAAGTTTTCATTCAAACTGCTTTAACAATCTACATCAGTTTAATACCAATTTTGAAGTAAACTTTGTTTGTTTCAATTTCATTCACTATGATTGGATGAATACCAGTATGTTTGAGCAGAGGAGTGATGAAGTCAGAAAGTGTCTAATGGAATCTGTCTGGTTCATTCTGAGCATAAAATTAAAACCAATCACAAAGTTGGTTAAGATTAATAAAATGAGTTTAACATTTCATTTTCATGACTTTGACATTTCACTTATTCTGATTTGACATCTTATTTTCCAAATTTACTGGTTTATATTTTAGTCATTTACCAGTGCCTATAGCCAATTGCTCTAGCTCAGATCTGCTTATACTAGTAGTAGGCCTACCATGGTGCTTTAGCAATACACATAGCCAATAGTAACTTGAATGAAACTGCATTAATTAATTAATTAATGAAACATGGGACCTTAGGCTTCCCTCTGGTATTCTATCTATAATGCAATAATTCCAAAAAACTCAGCAGCTCAACCCTAAAAGTAAAATTAAAAAAGATTATTACAGTAGACTAGGCTTTTTTGACTTGCATGAAAAATTTTGTCTTAATATTTTCACTTCATCATAAAACGTAAGCCTAGGCTTATTGACTAACTGCTATCGCTTTGTGATATTCTTCCAAGCCTGTTCTACCACTGCCTACCTATGGTAGGCTACTTTGCCACAAACTCAAGTCTAGTGTAACTTTGCCCAGTACCATCTTATCAAGTTGCCTGTAAATAGAGCGGATCAAGTCAAAATTGAGAGCGGAGTACGAAACTCAAGGTTGGGACACAGGATGTGACGTAATAAATCTGCAAAACCATGGTAGAAAAAAAAATTTCGCGTCCCGACTACTTCCGGTCAATTTTGCCCTTTCAGTTTTGTTAACTTAATATCATCAATGTCAGGACTAGAAAATCAATCAACAGTGATTCAATTACTAAGAATTTACTTAACCCGTAAATGCATTATGACATCACAAAAATGTCTGGGGGTGGGGGGCGCCACTTCAACTTCAAATCAATCAAATCTTTCATTACACTCGCTATAATACGCCGAAGCGTGTAACGAGTTGGCGGGGCCCATCTCCGCATCATTGCGCCCGGGCAACACAGCTCCTTTCGAAGAAATGTCGTATCGGTGGCGAGCCGTTGGCAACACCGTGTCCGATTTGACCGACCTGAGATTTGAACCTCAGACCTCCCGCTCCAGAGACGAACGCGTTACCGCTCGACCAACAGGCCAACTTGACACCTGAAACTTTCAATCGTGACCAAGACATTGATGAATTTATGATTGATAACTTTCCGAAAAAATGTAATGGAGTTGTACACCAGGCATTTCAAATTAAAAGTTTTTCCTGAGGTTCCTGTGGTGTTCTAGGCTAGCTTTGAGAAATCACAGAGGTGCTACTCAAAAGACTAACTTTATTACTGACGTTTCGCTAGTTAGAAACAACTAGCTTCTTCAGAGCACTGCTATCAGTAGTGATGGCAAATCGCCATCAACTTCTGATAGCAAAAAACAGAAAAACGATCCCACACATTGCTGCAGTAGAATAACCAGCGAAAAAAATTCAAAATAAGGCTCCGATAAAATTCATTGTTACGATAGGCTACGTCATACAGATAATGTAAAAATGCGTATAAAACTGAAAGAATGCGGTTCTATGAAAATAATTTCTCCGAATTAACATTGCAGCAAAACACGTTAGAACTAATGTTAGGTCTTTCCTAGATCTTTAGACGTTAGATCTTTCCTAGTGTTAGTTCTGACGTGTTTTGCTGCAATGTTAATTCGGAGAAATTATTTCCATAGAACCGCTTTCTTTCATTTTTGTACGCACCGTTACATTATCTGTATGACGTAGCCTATCGTCTTCTTCTTCTTTCTTCATTGCCCGCTTTTCCGTGAGGGTTGCGGGGGCAGTAGCTCAAGATTGAGCCGCCACACCTCACGGACTTCCATCACCTCCATCATTTCGCTTGGGCGAAGTCCCAAGCGATTCCATCCAAGATCCTCAATGTAATCGGTCCATCTAGTTCTAGGTCGTCCGACTGGTCTTCTCCCATTTGCTTTGGCATGTAAAGCTTGTTTGGGGAGTCTTTCCTGAGGCATTCTGCTTACATGGCCAAACCATCTAAGCTGAGATCTTTCAATTCGGAGAAGTAACGGCTCGATGTTAAGAGATTTTCGAATTTCAGAGCTACGCACCTTGTTAAACAGTGTAACTCCTTCGATTCTTCGTAAAAACCTCATTTCGGACGCTTGCACTTGTGATCGCATTCTTTCGGTCATTACCCAAGATTCATGACCATAAGTGAGAATGGGGACAAAAACTGCTTTGAAAATTGAGAGTTTTGCCTTTTTCGACAATTCTCGTTTCATGACAACCGAGTAGTGCAAAGCTCGCATTACTGCACTAGCCTTGCCTATTCGGGTATCCAGTTCTTCGTCTTGCCTTCCGTCACTCGTAAATGCAACCCCAAGATACTTGAACTTCTCTACCTGCTTCAGTGTCGCTCCATTCACTTGTAATACGCACTGATCAGGGTTTCTTGAAAGATGAAGTACCTCAGTTTTGGCCGTGCTTATTTTCATTCCGGCGGTGTTGCATGCATCTGCAAAGCTATTTAATGCGCGCTGGAGGCCAGATTCTGTGGAAGAAAGCAGAACCAAATCATCTGCGAATAGCAGACGACTAATTTTGCAATTTCCAATCGTGGCACACTCATCAGCTTGGCTGCATTTGTCGATCCAATTCATGTAAACAATGAAAAGGAGAGGTGACAAAACGCACCCTTCCGGAGTGTAGCCTATCGTAACAATGAATTTTATCGGAGCCTTATTTTGAAGTTTTTCGCTAGTTATTCTACTGCAGCAATGTGTGGGATCGTTTTTCTGTTTTTTGCTATCAGAAGTTGATGGCGATTTGCCATCACTACTGATAGCAGTGCTCTGAAGACGCTAGTTGTTTCCAACCAGCGAAACGTCAGTAATAAAGTTAGTCTTTTGAGTACCACCTCTGTGATTTCTCAAAGCTAGCCTAGAACACCAGAGGAACCTCAGGAAAAACTTTTAATTGATAACTTTGTTAGTTCGTCAAAATAAGCATTTTTGTCACTTCATTGGAACGACTGACGCTTGCGTCGCGTGAGCCATTTTCCAACTAACGAGTGCGAAATTTTAGACTTTTGCTTATAACTCGAGAACGGTTTGATCTAGCTACATGAAATTTTGACAGCAGTTTGAGATTGATGAGTTGTACGTTTGCACACAATTTCGAGGCAATAGGTCGCGTGACTTCGGTTTTAGAACCCGAAAACCGCCCCGAAAGTTTGGCGTAAAAAGCCGCCTTAATCAAAAACGGCTTAAGTACGGCAAAAAATATTTCATAGGGTTATATGTCTCAAGGTACCCTTTCATCCTAACCAACCCGCTTTTGGCCACGATGAGGTTTATTTCTTTTTTTTTTCCTTCCTAAATTTTGTACGCTCCTCTTCTCCTAAACCACAACACATCAAAATCTAAGTTTTGTGTAAAGTTGTTGAGCTGCAAACGCAATTTTTTCTCCTGAAATTTTTTGGGGCAACTCCACCGGGAACCCCCCAAAATGGGGCCCCAAAATATCAATTTTTTGAACGGCTCAAGCTAGGGTGCTACTTTTTTTTGATATCAGTAGATGTTTTACAGACAAATATTTTGACATAGTTTGGTAGTGCCATCCTCCCAGGGACCCCCCCCAAATAGACCCCCCAAAAATCAATTTTTTGAGTGGCTCAAGCTCGAGTTCTACTTTTGTTTGATATCAGTAGGTATTTAACAGACAAATATTTTGACATAGGTTGTGGGTGCCACCTCCCCGGGACCCCCCCAAACCGACCCCCCAAAATCAATTTTTTGAATAGCTCCACTTAGAGTGCCAGTGTTTTATGATATCAGCAGATATTTAACAGACACATATTTTGACATAGTTTGTGGGTGCCATCCCCCCAGGGACCCCCCCAAATAGACCCCCAACAATCAATTTTTGAATGGATCAAGCTAGGGTGCCAGTGTTTTGTGATATCAGTAGATATTTAACTGACAAATATTTTGACTCCACTTTTCTGGAGGTACCATAATCAGATATTTTTGAATAATTGCTGATTTTACAGTAGACAAAAAGTACTTTTGAGTGTCACAGCATTAGCTATGCGTCGATCGTTCACTGGGTTTGCTGGCAAACTCCCATCTAGTTATGATGTCATAATGCATTCTTGACTACTTCGAACCGATTTACATTTTCAAGTTTGTTGTTTTGTTTATTCAATATGAGCATTAAAAAGCTGTTTAGAGGCAAGCATTAACACAAAATAAAGAAAAACTGTGATTACAGTACATTGTGACGTCACAACAGCGTCTTGATTACATCGACTCGATATATACTGGCAATTAACATCTAACTATGATTTCTGATCTTTAATTGCTCCAAAATTGCTTGAAAATAGCAAATTTGTTGAAAACATTGTGACGTCATAATGGAGTCATGACTACTTCGAGCTGATTTACAGTCGAGCAGTGCAGACGTGCTATTTTTTTAGCAACAACGCACGTGCATTTTATTGTGAGCTAGCTATTTCTGATAAAATGCCAGAAACTTCGAACAAAAACAAAGGCAGCAAAGCCAATTCTTCGGAAAAAATTGTGCAATTCTCTCAAAGTCAGCTAGAAAACTTAATTGAAACTATGATCTCGAAAGCTACCAAACCACTAGAAGAAAGAATTAAGAAACTTGAACTTGAAGCGATACAGTTGCGTGAAAGTCAAAATTTTATATCAAAAAAACACGATGATCTAACTGAAGATTGTGATAGTTTAAAACGCTCTAATAAGCTGCAAACAAAAGACCTACGACAATTGACCAAAACAACCGATACGTTACAAAAATCTAAAGTTGAAGGTCAGCTCAGAATCGACGAAATTGAGCAATACAACAGACGGCAAAATTTGGAATTGCAGGGGGTACCAGTTAGAAAAGATGAAGATGTGACACAAATCACGCTTGATTTAATAAGCAAATTGGACGTAGATATTAAGGAGGAAGACATTTCGATTGCACATCGTCTTCCGGTCAAACAAAGATATGGTCGAACAAGACTTAACAAGCCTGTAAACCACCCAACCATCATCGTACGGTTGGTTAGCCGCCAAATTCGAAACGAAATTTATGATAAACGCTTTAACACCAAAATGATCGAAGACTTCCCAGTCGAGGGGATGGAAAAACTGTTTATAAACGAAAATTTAACTCAAAGACGCAAACGCCTATTTTGGCTTAGCAAACAGAAAGCGAAGGAACTGGAATACAAATACTTTTGGACTCAAAACGGGCAAATTTTTGTACGGAAAAATGAAGAAAGTGAAAAGGTTTTGATAAGGACTGAAAGTGACTTGGATCAATTGTAGTAAGTTTGTATGTAGTTTTGCGATTTCTTGTTTAATGCTTCTTAGATAAAATGGATTGCGACATTCAGATTTTTGATAAAGTTATTTGTGAATATAAAACTTTGGCAGAATTTACCACGGATACGGTTGCAGGTCCGATGAAACACTCTGCTTTAATTGTTCACTTGAATATTGTTAGCCTTGACAAACATTTTAATGATTTGAAGCTTTTCTTAAACCGATTTCCCAAAAAAGTTGAAGTATTATGTGTTAGTGAAACCAGATTAACAGACAGTAAAATAAAATTTTGTGAATTGCCTGGATACAACTTATTTCATTGCAACTCTAAAACTAGTGCAGGTGGATCCGCCATTTATGTGTCTGACAATATTAAATGCCAACCTCTTTCCAAGACTAAAATTAATATAACAGATTGTGAGGATGTCTGGGTTGAATCAACACTTAAAGATAATGACACGTTGATAGTAGGCTCCGTTTACAGGCACCCCAACAACACTGCTAATGATATAAAAACATTCGAAGATGCTTTCATAAGTATCATTAAATCGTTCAAAACTTACCAAAATTACCTGGTGTTGGGCGATTTCAATATTCACTATGACAAAATTGATACATCGAAAACTATTGAAGATTATGCTAATCACATTAATAGTGTTGGTTGCGTGCAACTTGTTAACAAACCGACAAGAATATGTGCAACTTGTAGTTCCACAATTGATCACGCTTATATAAATGCCACATGTGCTAGTAACGTATCCACTCTAATTCTACAAGAAGATATATCTGATCATCTTCCGCTCTGCGTAAAATATCGATGTATACCATCTATTAAAACATCCCAACGACCATATATTCGAAGTATTAAACAAGAAAGCATTGAATCTTTTCTAAGTGATCTAAAGGATGCTTTATTTTTACCTGAAATGTTCAATTGCAACAATCTTGAAAAACTCTGCAATTTAATTGGTGATCTCACCAACCAACATTTTCCCGCAAAAATCCAAAGTCGAAGGCAATATAAAACTGCAAAATGTCCTTGGATCACCCCAGACATCCTTGCACTAATCAAATACAAAAATAAACTCTATGCAAATTATTTAAAAAATAGGGACTGCAGCATTTTCAATGAATATAAAAAGTATAGAAATAAGCTGACGCACATTAAAAAAAAAGCAAAGAAAGATTATTTTGAAAATTTATTCAGCAATGCTAATAATTCCTCAGACACTTGGAATTACATAAACTTACTACTAAGAAAAACTAAAAGGAAAACTACATTGCCACAATCTATTAAAGTCGACGGCCAAATAATTAGTTCTCCTCAAAAAATCTGCAATCAAATGAATCAACACTTTGCTACAATTGGAGAAAAACTTGCTGCTAAATCTACCAATCCTACCCAAAATTATAATCACTTCAAATTTTTTGGTAAACGTAATCCATCATCTATTGTTCTGCAACCAACAGATGTATATGAGATCGTAGAAATTATCTCCAACTTAAACGATCACAAATCGCCCGATTATTTAGACATTCCGATTCGTATAATCAAAGAATCTAAATATATAATAGCCGGATACCTTGCGGATTCTTTCAATGAATGTATAGAATCAGGAAACTATCCGGATATTTTGAAAATTGCACAAGTTATTCCCCTTCATAAAGGCGGATCTGTACTTGATTTAGGTAACTATAGGCCTATATCCATTTTGTCCCCAATTAATAAAGTGTTTGAAACTATTCTGCATAAACGTTTTTCCAAATTCTGGGATAAATATAATTTATTTGCTAATTGTCAATTTGGCTTTAGAAAGAAACACTCAACAAATAATGCTATTACTTACTTAAATGAATTGATATTAACTGAACTTGACCAAAATAAAACAGTTTGTGGAATTTTCTTAGATTTTGCTAAAGCCTTTGATTGCGTAAATCACCAAATATTGCTTGACAAATTAGAATATCAAGGCGTTAGAGGAAATGCATACAAACTGCTTAATTCATACTTGTCAAATCGCTCTCAGTGTACAGTTAACAAAGAAAAACGGATCTCATCTGGCTTGCAACCTATCTCGATCGGAGTGCCGCAAGGTAGCGTGCTTGGGCCTTTTCTTTTTCTTGTGTATATAAACGATCTGACTAATTCTTGTGAATCCAAAACGATTTTATATGCTGACGATTCGGTATTGCTCTGTAGCGATGTTAGTATTGAAAAACTCAAAAGTAAATGCGAGAAATCATTTCTCCAACTTGAAAATTGGATCTGTTCGAATAGACTTACACTAAACTATTCTAAAACTAACTGTGTGTTGTTTTCTAATTTAAAAAATTTATTTAATTATGATTTTTGTATCAATACCCCAAACGGTCCTTTACCAAATAAGAGTGCTGTGAAATACTTGGGTGTTATGATTGATCACAGGCTGACCTGGGAGGAACACGCGCGACATGTTGTACAAAAACTATCTACCGCAAGAGGAATACTTCGTAAATTAAGACACCATGCCCCTCAATCTGTACTATTAAATGTTTATTATAGCATTGTATATCCTTATTTATATTATGGTGTTACATCATGGGGCAGCGCTGCTGCTAAATATACCCACCGTATTCAGATTGAACAAAACTACATCGTCAAAGTCATCACTAAATTGCCTTTTGTTAAAACAAAAATTGCTCCATTATATGACCAACTAGATTTATTACGATTAATTGACATTCACAAATTAAAAGTTTTGAAATTTATGTTTAGTTTTAAAAAAAAATTCTTCCAAAATGTTTTAACGATTACTATACTATTCCCTCGGAAATACACGAGTATCCTACCAGGTTTGCTTGTAATGATAACTGGGCAGTAAATTTTCAATGTATTAAATCCACCACACAAAGATCAATAAAATTCACTGGTTGTAAACTATGGAATGAATTGCCTTCTGATATTAAATCTATAAATGAATCTAGTTTAAAATCTTTTTGTAAAAAAATCAAAGTTTTACTAAAATAACATCCTCAACTTTCTATTGGTATTCGATGCAAAATCATTTATTGCGCCATGTTCTGTTGCTTATTTTAATGATTACTTTTTATCGTGTTGTTGCTTTTGTAATTTACAATGTATATACACTGTACATATATCGTTACATCCTATTTCTTCGCTCTATTATTGAATTATTAAATAATGTATCTTACACTAAATAAATTACAACTATCGCTCACACTTGTATTTATTACGTCGTCCGATTGTGAGAGGCTGCAGACTCGATGACTGCGCCATTTCTTTCCGGATATGGACACTTGGTCCTTTCGCAGCCTCTCACAGGAAAGACCATAACATTGTGTTTCTTTTGTAAATATTTTCTTTTTTTTTCCTTTTTTTCCTGCTTTAGTGTGTTCTGTGTCTTTCTGCACAAAAATAAACAATGAATGAATGAATGATTTACTACTTTTAAGTTTTTGTAATCAATACTATAAAAACGTTCAGCAGACCATGAATTAATCTACATTTAAGAAAACTATAAATGTCCTATGACGTCGCAAAAAGCATCTAGAGTGGGAGCGTCAACGGCTACTAGACTGGAAAACTTTAAGTCGCAACGAAGACATTGATGAAAAGTGTAACAGATAATTACATTAGAATTGTTTGCAATAAACGTATTTGTCACTTCATTATGATGTCATAGTCCTGTCGCGACTGCTACTTCAAGCTCATCTATCATTATCAGGTTTGTTAGTTTTTTTATTCAATCATTCACTAAAAAGCTGTTTAAAAGCAAGCGTTATTATAAAATAAAGAAACTCTCAATAAATTCTGACGTCACAATAACGCCTCGATCACTTCGATTTGATGTAAAATTTTCATGTACAACAAAATGACTTGCATCAGTCTACGTTCGATAATGGCACTGAAATTGCTTGAAATTAGCAAGTTTGTCTGGTTATTATGACGTCATATTAGAATCCCGACTACGTCGAGCATGCTTCGCGCCGACACTCCACTTTCAGCTTTGTAGTTTATTTTATTCTAAACCGACGAAGCGAAAGCTAGCGATGAAGATAACTACTGAAAATCAAAATGTAGCAATCAAAAATACTTTAACGTCTTTAGTATTGAAAAGGTTACATGTTCACTTTGCATTGGGTGGCGGCCACCGATTAAAAATCGTGGACAATGAAATCAATGGGAGTGAAACTACTGTATGTTCTCTATACTGTGACTTAGCCTACTGCCAAGCCAAAGGTACCAGCAAAAGATACGGTAACAAGCAAGTTGAAGCAACCATGTCCACGTCTTGTCTCATGAATTCTTGTCTTATGTTACCTGTTACCATAGGTGGGCACGTCAATGCAAAACGTTAGCTTCGTTAACCACTAGTCCGTTAACAAACTTCACACCTCCGTTAACGTTAATCCGTTATTTTCAGCTTTAATTAACGGAAGTAAAGAAAGTCCGTTAATTGGAACGACCGACGCTCGCGTCGCGTGTTTTTTTGTTTTTACTCGGCCATTTTCTAACTAACGAGTGCGAAATTTCAGACTTTTGCTTATAACTCGAGAACGGTTTGATCTAGCTTGTTTGTACCAAATTTCGAGGCAATAGGTCACGTGACTTTGGTTTTAGAACCCGAAAACCGCACCGAAAGTTTGGCGTAAAAAGCGGTCTCAGGCAAAAACGGCTTATCAAGTACGGCAAAAACATTTCGTATGGTTGTATGTCTTAAGATACCCTTTCATCCCAACCAACCCACTTTTGGCTGCGATGAGGTTCATTCCCTTTTTTTTCTTCCTAATTTTTGTACGCTCTTCTTCTCCTAAACCACAACACATCGAAATCTAAGTTTTGTGTAAAGTTGTTGAGCTGCAAACGCGCTTTTTCTCCCGAAATTTTTTGGGGCAACTCCATCGGGAATCCCCCCAAAATGGGGCCCCATAAAATTAATTTTTTGAATGGCTCAAGCTAGAGTGCTAGTTGTTTTTGATATCAATAGATATTTAACAGACAAATATTTTGACATAGTTTGGGGGTGCCACCCCAGGAACCCCCTCAAATGGACCCCCCAAAAATCAATTTGTTGAACGGCTCAACTTAGAGTGCCAGTGTTTTATGATATCAGGAGATATTTAACAGACAAATATTTAGACATAGTTTGGGGGTGCCACCCCCCACCAAATGGACCCTCCTCAAATAGACCCCCCAAAAATCAATTTTTTGAACGGCTCAACTTAGGGTGCTAGTTTGTTTTGATATCAGCAGATACTTAACAGACGAATATTTTGACATAGTTTAGGGGTACCACCTCCGCCGGGGACCCCCCAAATAGACCCCCAAAAATCAAGGTTTTAAACAGCTCAAGCTCGGGTGCCAGTGTTTTATGATATCAAGAGATATTTAACTGACAAATATTTTGACATAGTTGGGGGGTACCTCTCCAAATACTCCCCTCTCCAAACGGACCCCCCAAAGTTTAATTTTTCGAATGGCTAAAGCTGGGAAGCTAACTGTTTTTACTATTATTAAATATTAAACAAATATTTTGACATATTTGAAGGCCGAGATCACACGATCAAGTTTCGATACAATTTGTTTACATGAAGAATTTTGGAGCTATTACATCTAGACGCTATTTTCTAGAAAACCTTATTGCCAGACAGAAGCATCTGGTTTTTTCTGCCAACAAATTGCTAAAGGTTTCGCATGTATTTTTTTCGCTGTAAAAGCATTTACACAGTAGTTAAGGAATTTCTTTGAAGTTTGCCGCGGCAGTTGTCGTATCATGCGCTTTGTCGATTCATTGCTATTCCTCGTTTGTCAAAATGATGCAAGCACGTTCACAAAAGCGAAAAGCTGCAGCTTTAGTAATAACTGTACTAGGTCTGCCGCAAATTGTGTGTGCAGGCTATGAATTTTTTTCGGCCTGCAATGAAATGAAATAGATAAATGGAAAATGTCAAAATAACTTGGCTCGTGTGGAACCCTTTAGCGTATAGCGTAGCTTTTTTCATGCTATGTCATCTATCATCAACAAAATTTTCATAATAGTGCATGATTGCTCAAGTAATGTTAAACCAGGTATGTTCTTTCCGGTACTTGCGATTGCAGAGGGCTCAATAATTGGATGTCAGGGCAAATTGAAAGTTTATTATTATTAAATAAGAGTAAGAGCGTTTTTGTTTGGGTTGTTACAAAATCAGCGAGAAATAGCTGAAAACTATATCTACTGAAATTTATCTTAACTGCTTCAAAATGCAACTAGCTCATTTGCCAGTGGACATGTCAAATTTTAACTACAAAAATATTAGAATCATCGAAAACGTATCACTAATTGCATAAATTCGGCACCAGGGATGACTCGGCACGAACGAATACTGGGCCGGAAACTTTTTTGCGATCAGAAGGAAATTTTCAATATTTTGATTAAAACCACAAGCGCTGCCTTTCTTCGATTTCGCTATAAAAGTTCAATTTCATGAGTTGACAACGATGGAATGACTTGTTAATTAACTATACTGCAGTTCTGGTTGATAACTTTTCAGAATGAATTTGGAAAAGGCCTAGCACAAGCTTGAAGTAGGAAAAGTTGGGTAATCGATATGCGAAAGTAAACAAAACAGCAGGCAACACATTTACGTCTTTGAAGGAATATGAGAAAACAGCAAGCACAATGTTAAAATACGTCATTGTCGATTAAAACAAATGAGGTAAAATTGAGAGTTTATTATTATTAAATAAGAATAAGATCCGCTGGGCAATTTTTGTGAGTTTTTGGAAAGAAAAAGGTATTTTAATGCCATTGGATCATATTTCGCACGTGTTCACAGCCATTTGAAACAACTAGTTTTTTTAACATTTGAAAGTCAATCGAAAAAATTTAATTGTTTAATCCTCCTTTTACTTGCAATTAAATTCCAAAACACGTTTAAAATCTTGCATTGTGGGCAGTAGCGTAGCCAGGGGGGGGGGGGGGGGGGGGCGGGGGGGCTGTAGCCCCCCTCATTGGCAAGTCGACCAAAATGCAGAATGGGAAAAACTCTACGTTTTTAGCACTTTTGAGACTGTTTTATGCACTGGAGTGGACTAAATAGTGATTTAAATACATCTTATGAAACACATGTTCAGGGGAGGGGGGGGCTAATTTGTCAAAAATAAAACCAACAAATTAATGAAAACTTTGAAAAAATGGTTAAAAATAAACATTCAAATGTGATCGCAAGAGTAGAAATGCTAAACATTGGTGTCATCAACAAATATACTATAAACTAAGGAATAGAGGGGGGGCTATTCAGCATTAGTTAATTACCAATCATTTCTTTCAAATCTCTTTTCATTAGTCCCCCCAATTACTTTTCTCTATAAATTGTATACGAAATAGATTACTCCGTGTGAGTTTTATTGAAGTATTCGATTTTATAATTTACCAGCATCTAAACAAGAGAATTAACATTTTACCATTAGCCACCTCCCAAATAGCCCATTTATGCCACCAGTTTAATCTTGTTTGCACTGCCAATTTCTAAGCCACGTTTTAAAGACATTATTTTTTAATCAAAATAGCCCTAAAATGAAGTTATTTTTGCAAAAAAATGCAAAATTTTCGAGCGCTGGGGGCTCTGCCCCAAGACCCCCCAAACAGCCCCCCCCTATTGCGAATTTCTGGCTACGCGCCTGATTGTGGGGTAAAATTTTAATTGTAAGTGATTTGGTCCATATAGGGGAAAGTAAGAAATATTGCCTCCTGCAATATTTTAGCAGTAAATAATAATCCATTCGTAAATTTTCCTTAGAGATTTTTGTTTTGTCATAAAATTAACCAGTTATACGAGTACATGAACAACCAGTGGGCCCATGTCCTCAACTGAAATTCAATAATTTATTCAATCAGCATTTTCCACGGCTAATTTTTTTTAAGAATTTTGTGCGTAAAAACTGGCCAGGTGGAGGTAAAATCGTTATTGAAAAATGGTACAATTGATGATTACGCTTAATAAACATGTTATTCCCGTGCCGGATTTACATTGCGCTGGGCCTTTGGCATTTAGGGGATTTTGGCGACATCTTCCCGCTTAATATACAGTAAGTGAAGACCAAAACAAGTCTTACTATCTGAGCGTGAGCCCTGGCACTGTGCCGTATGGGAACTACAGCGCTGATTAGCGCATTACGTTCATAAAAAGTTTAGATGAGAACCTGAGGTAGCAATTTTTAGAGCAAAAACCCTTAATTTCACCCTGGTTGTACGTTTAAATTGGTTGGAAAAAATTGAATTAAAGGGGGTGCTCCGGGCCTCCTGGTTGTCAATATTTTTTATTGCTAATTACTATTGTACGCGTGTACTGTTGTACGCAAAGATGTTAAAAGAAACTGAAAATGAAGAAACAATGCTTTTTTGTCAAACTTTTGTCATTGGTGGCGTTTCGATTGTAAGGGCCCGGGCGCCCTGGGCCATCCCCCTGGCTACGCCAATGATTTTGAAATAAGATCGCGTCCTTAAGTTTTTTCATAAAAATAAATAAAACAAAACATTTACATGTAAAGCAAAATTAAAATAACTATTTTTCCAAAACGTCGAGGACGCAAGTCAAGTCACTTGACAGCTTTTTGAAACCTCAAGAATTGAATGATATTATTATGACGTGAATACGTGGTTGTCATACTTGGAACAACCGACGCTTGCGTCGCATGTTTCTTTGTTTTTACTCGGCCATTTTCCAACTAACGAGTGCGAAATTTCAAACTTTTGCTTATAACTCGAGAACGGTTTGATCTAGCTTCATGAAATTTTGACAGCAGTTTGAGATTGATGAGTTATATGTTTGTACCAAATTTCGAGGCAATAGGTCGCGTGACTTCGGTTTTAGAACCCGAAAACCGCCCCGCAAGTTTGGCGTAAAAAGCCGCCTTAATCAAAAACGGCTTAAGTACGGCAAAAAATATTTCATAGGGTTATATGTCTCAAGATACCCTTTCATCCCAACCAACCCACTTTTGGCCACGATGAGGTTTCTTGGAACAACCGACGCTCGCGTCGCGTGTTCTTTTGTTTTTCATCGGCCATTTTCCAACTAACAAGTGCGAAATTTCAGACTTTTGCTGATAACTCGAGAACGGTTTGATCTAGCTTCGTGAAATTTTGACAGGAGTTTGAAAATAATAAATTGTATGATTGTACCAAATTTCGAGGCAATAGGTCACGTGACTTTGGTTTTAGAACCCGAAAACCGCACCGAAAGTTTGGCGTAAAAAGCGGTCTCAGGCAAAAACGGCTTATCAAGTACGGCAAAAACATTTCGTATGGTTGTATGTCTTAAGATACCCTTTCATCCCAACCAACCCACTTTTGGCTGCGATGAGGTTCATTCCCTTTTTTTTCTTCCTAATTTTTGTACGCTCTTCTTCTCCTAAACCACAACACATCGAAATCTAAGTTTTGTGTAAAGTTGTTGAGCTGCAAACGCGCTTTTTCTCCCGAAATTTTTTGGGGCAACTCCATCGGGAATCCCCCCAAAATGGGGCCCCGAAAAATCCATTTTTTAAACGGCTCAAGCTAGAGTGCTAGTTGCTTTTAATACCAGTTGATATTTAACAGACAAATATTTTGACGTAGTTTGGGGGTGCCACCCCAGGAACCCCCTCAAATGGACCCCCCAAAAATCAATTTGTTGAACGGCTCAACTTAGAGTGCCAGTGTTTTATGATATCAGGAGATATTTAACAGACAAATATTTAGACATAGTTTGGGGGTACCACCCCTGGGGACTCCCCCAAATGAACCCCCCAAAAATCAATTTTTTGAATGGCTCTACTTAGAGTTTCAGTGTTTTATGATATCAGCAGATATTTAACAGACAAATATTTAGAATAGTTTGGGGGTGCCACCCCCCACCAAATGGACCCCCCAAAATTAGTTTTTTGAATGGCTTAAGCTAAAGTGCCAGTGTTTTATGATATCAGGAGATATTTAACAGACAAATATTTGACATAATTTGGGGGTGCCACCCCCCTGGGCGCCCCCCAAACGGACCCCCAAAAATCAATTTTTTGAACGGCTCAACTTACGGTGCCAGTCTGTTTTGATATCAGCAGATATTTAACTGAAAATTATTTTGACATAGTTTAGGGGTGCCACCCTCCCCCGAAGACCCCCCAATTGGACCCCCAAAAATCAATTTTTTGAATGGCTCAACTTAGGGTGTCAGTCTCTTATGAAATCAGCAGATATTTATCAGACAAATATTTTGGTGTAGTTTGAGGGTGCCACATCCTCCCGCAGACCCTCCCAATAGACACCCCACAAATCAATTTTTGAACGGCTCCACTTAGGGTGCCAGTTTGTTTTGATATAAGCAGATGTTTAACTTTTTTTTTTTTTTTTAATCGTTTTGCGTGCTTCTGGCCTAAAGGCTACCAGCTCGGAAGCCTAGGGAAGAGCCACCAGAACGGCGACTACTTAAAACAAGCAATGCGAAAAATTGTCTTCCCACAAGAATCGAACCTGCAGCCTTTGGATTACCGGTCCACTGCTCTACCACTTGAGCTAGAGAAGACGCCTCCTCGCATGCTTAATTTTGGCTATTTAAACCCAGCAACTTGCTTGTTGTATGATTGTAATAATAAGTCAATTAAGATGTTTTTTTTGACGTTTGCAGGCCAGAGTTTTAATATTTTAATCGTTTTGCGTGCTTCTGGCCTAAAGGCTACCAGCTCGGAAGCCTAGGGAAGAGCCACCAGAACGGCGACTACTTAAAACAAATTTTATAGCCAAAATTAAGCATGCGAGGAGGCGTCTTCTCTAGCTCAAGTGGTAGAGCAGTGGACCGGTAACCCAAAGGCTGCAGGTTCGATTCCTGTGGGAAGACAATTTTTTGCATTGCTTGTTTAAAGTAGTCGCCGTTCTGGTGGCTCTTCCCTAGGCTTCCGAGCTGGTAGCCTTTCGGCCAGAAGCACGCAAAACGATTAAAATATTAAAACTCTGGCCTGCAAACGTCAAAAAAAAAAAACATCTTAATTGACTTATTATTACAGATATTTAACTGCCAAATCTTTTGACATAGTTTGGGGGTGCCACTCCCTCGGGGACCCTCGCAAAAGGACCCCCCAAAAATCAAATTTTTTGTTTGGCTTAACTTAGGGTGCCAGTCTGCTTTGATATCAGGAGATATTTAACTGACAATTATTTTGACTCTACTTTTTTGAAGGTACCATAATCAGATATTTTTGAATAATTGCTGATTTTACGGTAGACAAAAAGTACTTTTGAGCGTCACAGCATTAGCTGTGCGTCGGTCGTTCACTGGGTTTGCTGGCAAACTCCCATCTGGTTTACATTTCTTTTTATTTACTCGCTTCTAGAACACGTACTGACGCTGTTGAGCTGATTGTAAGGAAATATTTATTGCTATGGTGGTCCTTTTGTGTTTTGGAGGTTACATTTTACAATCTAGTCTAATTTCAAGATAAAAAATAAGTTCAAATGCACTAACGAAGCTGCGATTGGAAAATTTTTGGAAATTGTGAACAGCGATAATTAGATTTATGAGGCTGCAGGTTATTATTTGCCACAAAAAAGAGCTCCTTTCTTCGCTCTCTTATATTGGTAGATTGCACGTGACGTCATCGCGCTGCTAGTCAAACCGCTAGACGTCAAAATCGCGAATCGGCGCTATGTAAATGCGTACAAAAACACTGACAGCGAAGACATGGAGCGTCTTTTCAGGCTATAAAAGAGTTGATTCTTTGTAACGTTAAAGTTAAATGCTAGGCAAATTGTCAGTAAGGGGCTCTGGGGCCCCTGGTAGTTGGTTAGGTGTGCTGGGGCCCCCTGTTCGGAGCAATCAGGGACTCTAACTAAGAAACATGGGGCCCCAGCACACCTAACCAACAACCAGGGGGCCCCAGAGCCCCTAACTGACAACGGGGCCCCAGGGCCTCTTACTGACAAACAGGGAGCCCTGGGCCCCTAATTCGACAACCAGGGGCCCCCAGGGACTCTAACTAACAACCAGGGGGCCACAGGGCCCCTAACTGACAACCAGGGGGCCCCAACAGCCCTAATTGACGACCAGAAGACCCCTAACCAAAAACCAGAAAGCCCAGGAGCTCCCAACTGACAAACAGGAGGCCCTAAAGCCCCTAACTGATAACCAAGGTTCCCCAGCCAAGGGGCCCCGTAATTCAAAATTTTAACAATTTATATGCAAGACCTGTGAGAAATCTAAGAGTTTTGTGCTAAAAGTTGCGACCCCAGGCCCTCGTTTAACGTTATTATGAACTTAATGCTATAACACAGGCGGTAATGCAAGCCCCCAATTGAAATATTACCAATGATACATATAATGAGAGCATAGCTAGTATGTTGTACTTGTCCAGAATTGCAGTTTGTTTAATTTAGGATTTACGCGTACAAAAGTAAGTAATAATAATGACGACTACGTGTCCACGTCGTAATAATGTCATGCAATTTCTAGAGATTTCAAAAAACTGTCGAATGACTTGACTCGAGTCCTCCTCGTTTTGGAAAAAAACGTATTTTAATTTTGCTATAAATGTTTTTTTTTATTTTCTATGAAAGAACTTAAAAGCGCAATTTTATCTCAAACTCATAGGCGTAGCCAGGGTGGTGGCCCAGAGAGCCCAGGCCTCCTCAATTGAAATGCCTCCAATGACAAAAATTCGACAAAAAAAACCTTGTTTCTTCATTTTCAGTTTCTTTTAGTATCTTTGAGTACAACAGTACATTGACAACCAAGAGGCCAGGCGCACCCCCTTAATTCAATTTTTTCCAAACAATTTAAACGTACAACCAGGGTGAAATCATGATTTTCGTCCTGAAAGTTGCTACCTAAGGCCCTCATCTAAACTTTTTATGAACGTAAAGCAATAACCAGCACCGTTTTTGCCATATGGCATAGTGCTCAAATGGTAGGACTTTTTTTGGTCTTCACTTAATTATATTTGGCAGGAAGATGTTGCAAAAATCCCCTAAGTGCAGGGGCCCAGCGCGATTTAAATTCAGCCCAAGAACAGCATGTTTAGTAAGCGTAACCATTAGGGTGTTGCAGCTGCCCCATAAATTTGAAATTTTTTTTCGTGGAAACTTCTACCTTAGCTTAAGTAGGAGGCTTCGCACAAAAACCCTTTTGCTCAAGTTTCATACAAATTTGTCAATGTTTAGGGGTCGCACAGTGACATCAAAATTTTGGCAATTTCAAAAAAAAACAACTGTTTTTTTCATTTTAAATGTTTTTGGACTATAAGTCGAATTTATGATCCCTTTTGATCATTTCTACTGTTTTTGGGAGGCGTTGTTTAGTACATAGCCAACAAGAGAACTTCTTAAATCAAACTTATCAAAAGTTGCATTATAGACCTACTGCCACAAGCATGATTAATACCAAATTATTGCATATTTTTCTAATTTAATAATTGATTTCACATCTGGCCCTGATTTTAATCTGAAAAGTGCTGATCATTGTTATCTACCCAATGTCAGTACTTTTTTTATTCTAGACAGCTGTGTTAATAAAGAGCATCTTAATAATAAGCTGTTATAATTTTAGTTATTTATTTATCATTTACTGGCAATTCAGTAGTCCGACATGGTCGGGATGCATACGCAACAACGTTTGGAAAAAAAAATATACAGAGATTACACACACAAATAAACGTGTTCAATAGCACATAAAACAGACAGCATCAAATAGCATTCAGTTTTTGGTTGAATAGCGTTTAAGCACTAACATAGGTAGTTTCATTAATCAATTTTTAGAAACTACTAGCACCAAATCGTTGACTGCCTTTCAGTACCCAGAGAGGATAAAAACAAATGTCAGATAGGGCTTGTTTAAACTTTTTGAGATTAACTGCACCATCAAAAATGCTTTGGGGAAGATTATTCCAGATCCTATGAGTGCGATAGAAATAGTTGAACCTGCCAAAATTATTAGCAGGATAGTTCACACTCTTCAGTTGCAAGCAGTGACGATTGCGTTTGAGTTTACCATCAAATTGTAAAAATTCATCAAAGTCTAAATCAACATTACCACACAACATTTTAAACAAAAACACTAGGTCAAATTTAATCCTTCTGGTTTCTAAACAATCTAGCCTTGCGATGGTGAGCCTCTTTTCATATGGTGTGGTGCAGTCATGAAAGCAACGGTAAAAAGCACGTTTTGTAAACTTTCTCTGGACTAGTTCCACTATTTTTTTGGACTTAATTCAGTGGGGAGACCAGACTGGGGTAGCGTATTCTAGTATGGGCCGAACAAAAGTTTTAAATACAGTTACTAACGAATCAAGGTTGCGTGTTTGAAAAGTTCTAAGAATCATATTAGCTCTTTGAGATGCCTTTTTTGAAATAGCACAGCAGTGAGTAGAATAGCTTAAATTAGTGTCGACGATAAAACCTAAATCCTTAATCGAGTTAACATAGCTTAAGGTAGTACAGTACTGTCAATTTTGTAGTTAAATTTTGAAGAAAATGACCCGATTTTCATTACGAAACACTTTTCAACTGAAATATCCATTTGCCAATTCGCAGCCCATTCTGCAATCGAGTCTAAACAATTTTGTAATTGCTCTTGATCAACATCAAACTTGACTTCTCGCCAAATTTTTAAGTCGTCTGCGAATTTTGCAAATTGCACTTTACCGTCTAGAACACTGGCTAAATCGTTGATGTAAAGAATAAATGCAAGAGGCCCTAGGCAGGCGCGTAGCCAGGATTTGGAAAAGGGGGGCTATTTTGAAAGAGTGAGAAGTGTGCAAACGACCTTGACTGGAATTTTCATTGATCTAGAAGCAGTTTCAGACGGTTTGTCCGTCAATTGAGACGAAATTTCTCGGAAAGCTCGGAAATTTAAAGCTTTTATCCGCCCAAAATTAAGTGATCTCCAAAAAAAAAAGGTCTTCACTAAAATTGAAAGTGATTTTTCGGCCGAAATCCGAAATTCAAAGGTTTTTTCCGCCCAAAATCAGGTGATCTCCAAAAAAAAAAGGTCTTCACTAAAATTGAGAGTGGTTTTTCGGCCGAAATCCGAAATACAATTTCGCAAATTCAGTAGTTTGAGGGGGGGGGGTATTTTCCATTTTTCTCAGAAAATCGGCCTCAAAAGCACAAAAAACATGCGATTTTGCATAGTTCACAAGCCAATGGGGGGGCTCGAGCCCCCCCCCACCCCCCTCTGGCTACGCTACTGGCCCTAGGTAAGTGCCTTGACCAATACCAGATAGTACAGGCATTGCATTTGATCTAGCATTTTCAACTTTTACAACTTGTGTACGATCAGATAGGAAACTTTTTATCCATTCTAGTACATTTCCAGAGATGCCATAGCACCTGAGTTTCTGTTTCTTTTCTTTTCCGTTTCTTTTCTTTAACAGCCAAAGTTTTTCCCATATTCTCAATACTGGTTTTTAATCAGACATAATCATGCTATGCAAAAATGTTTTTTTTTCATTTTTTAATCATGTTAAGGCGTTGGTTTAATGACCAAGATTTTATTGTTGTGTTTAATTTTTTTTCAGTATTAGAGAAATCTTGGAAATATGGGATAGATCTTTTTGCATGCTTTGTCGATCTCGAAAAAGTAGCCTATAATATGACTGCCTTTCTATCTTTGGAGGGTTCTGAAGAAGAATGGCGTTGATGGTCAGTTGCTCCATGCCATTAAGGCATTTTATTATGCCGACTGGAGTTTCGTGGTTGAGTAAATGGCAAGCAATCAAAGCTTTCCATATAGGCATTGAACTACGGCAAGATTGCGATTTATTTCTTCTCTTCTTCATTGTTTACATGAATTGTATCGCCAAATGCAACCAAGCTGATAGTTTGCCACCATAGGAACATGAAAGATCGGTTGCCTGCTATGTGCTGATGATTTGATTCTGCTTCTACAGAATCTGGCTTTCAGTGCACATTACATAGGTTTGCAGCTGCTTATGACGTTGCAGGAATAAAAATAAGCATGGTCAAAAAGCTGACGATATGCTTTATGTTTCCAGAAACACTAATCAGCGTTTCAAGTTTGTTGCAACTGAATCTAGCAACACAGAAACACTTATACAAGTTCAAGTATCTTGGGGTTGCATTCACGAGTGACGGAAGGCAAAACAAAGAGCTGGGTTTCCCAATTGGCAAGACACTTGCAATTATGAAAGCTGTACACTATTCAGTAGTTATGAAACGATTCAGTAGTTGTGAGAGAAAAATTGTCAAAAATGAAGCAAAGCTCTCAATTTTCGAAACAGTCTTCGTCCCGTCTTACCTACTTTATCGCTGTATGGTCATGAAAATTCGGTAATGATTGAAAGGGTGCAAGTGCAAGTGCAAGCGTCCAAAATGAGGTTTCTCCAAAAAATCAAAGGATTTACATCATTGACAAGGTGCAAATCTCTTAAGAATCGAAAATCTCTTGAGCCGCTACTTCTTCAAATCAAACGATCTCAGCTTAGATGGTTTGGCCATGTAAGCAGAATGCATCAGGAAAAACTTCCAAACAAGCTTTACTTGCCAAAGCAGATGGAAAAAACAGTTGGACGACCCACAACTACTGCAGATGAATCAACATTACATTGAGGATCTTGGGTGGAATTGCTTGGGACTTCACCCAAGGAAAATGATGGGGGTAATGGAAAACCTTGAAGTGTGGTAGCTTAATCTCGAGCTGCTGCCCCCGCAACCCTCACAGGAAATAGGGCAATTAGGAGAGAGAGATTTATTCTTGAAGTTTTCAATGGTTTTGTTTGCTTTTCTACTGTTTGTTCTGTTAAAGTTGCATTTGTACAAATTTTTCACTTCATCTACCAGCTTCTTTACTTCCTCAATTATTTTCATTTGACGAATTGAAGGAATTCCAGCTTCGTGGCGGGAAAACATGTGCTTTCAATAGTATTGTCATCAGGTCTAGAAATAGTTCCTGGCAGCCAACTGCGAGAATTGACAGATCTTGTAAAAGTATATTGCTTGTAGAATTACAAATGTCAATGTTTTATAAAGCTTGTACCAGGTAGATTGCACTAAACTCCGTATTTTACGCGTCAAAACATAACAAATACGGTTTTAGTAAGCTGCTGCTGTAACTATATTTAAGTTAGAACAGCAGTTTAATAGATTTCAATGACTAGGCCTAAAGCATAGTCTGCACCAGCATTCTTTAAGAAAGTAACATTGCAGTCTATGTTTCACTCTGTTTTACACAGCCAGTCAAAATTGATACTGTAGGTCTAACTCATATAGAGTTTCTGTTGTAGTTTCTTTGAACATAATTGTGATCAATTTTGACCACTATTAATTCTGAAAAAACAAACAAAAAACATAAATGTAAACAGTTTTAGAATTTGTACAGAAGTTTTTTTGAATGTGTAAGACCAAAAGTGAATGTTCAATTTTGCAATGACTCATTAGAAACAAAGATTTCACATAGCACCATCTAGCGGTACAAAATAATACAAATACCAAATCCTGGGTAAAAAAGGTCTCTGTGCGACCCCTAAACCTGAATTTTTTTTTCTCAAACTTTGTATGCTTGATTTTCTTCGGCAACCTCCTATTTTGAAAAAGGTAGAAAAAAATCCGAAAAGGTCGGAGCAACTGCAACACCCTAGTAACCATCTATTGTACCATTTTTTAATAACGATTCACCTCCACCTCGCCAGTTTTTAAGCGCAAAATACTTTTAAAAAATTACTGATGGAAAATGCTCATTAAAAAAATTATTGAATGTCAATCGAGAGGGCCTGGGGCCCCTGGCCGTACATGTACTCCTATAACTAGTTAACTTCATGACAAAACAAAAATCTTGAAGCAAAATCTTCGAATGGATTACTATTTAGGTACTGCTAAAATATTGCAGGAGGCAATGTGCCTTACTTACCCCTACGTGGACCAAATCACTTACAATGAAAATTTTACACCATAATGCAAAATTTTAAACGTGTTTTGGACTTTAATTGCAAGTAAAAGAAGGATTGAACAGTTAAATTTTTTCGATTGGCTTTAAAATCTTAAAAATCAAGTTGTTTCAAATGGCTGTGAACACGTGCAAAATGTGATCCAATGGGATTAAAGGCGGTGAATCATCCAGCCTATTCCGGTGGTTTACAATAGCTAAAATTGAACTATAATTTTTGATATTTTGTGCTTTGATTTTGGGGCTGCGTTTGCAAAGATATTCCACAAATACAAAAAGATGTCCCCTCGAAATAAGTTTTTGGCAACTCTGAGTTTTGATCTTCCCGCCAAAACCACAGTTCTCTAAACTATTAAGCCTACTGTAATCTTATTAAACTATTAGGCCAAACTATCTCTAAACTATTAGGCCTAATAGTTTAGAGGTAGTTAGGCCTAAACTAATAAACTATCTCTAAACTATTAGTCCTACCACAGTTCTCTAAACCATTAGGCCTACTGTGGCTTTGGCGGGAGGAACAAAAGTCAGAGTTTCCAAAAGTTTTTTTCGGGGGGACATCTGTTTGTATTTGTTGAATATCTTTGCAACCGCAGTCCCAAAATTAAAACAAAAGCTATCAAAAATTATAGTTCAATTTTAGCTATTGTAAACCACTGGAATTGGCTGGATGATTCACCGCCTTTAAAATAGCTTTTTTTTCAAAAACTTACAAAAATTGGCCTGCGGCTGGGGGCTTTGCCCCCAGACCTTCGTAACCACCGTAGTCGTCATTATTAAAGGCGGTAAATCATCCAGCCAATTACGGTGGTTTACAATAGCTAAAATTGAACTATGATTTTTGATGTTTTTTCTTTTTATTTTGGGGCAGCAGTTGCATAGATATTCGACAAATACAAAAAGATATCCCCCGACAAAAAGTTTTTGGAAACTCTGAGTATTGTTCTTCCCGCCAAAACTACAGTTCTCTAAAGTCTAAACTATTAGGCCTACTGTAGTTTTGGCGGGAAGAACAATACTCAGAGTTTCCAAAAACTTTTTGTCAGGAATATCTTTTTGTATTTGTTGAATATCTTTGCAATCGCTGCCCCAAAATAAAAACAAAAAATAACAAAAATTATAGTTCAATTTTAGCTATTGCAAACCACCGTAATTGGCTGGATGATTCACCCCCTTTAATACTTACTTTTGTACGCGTAAATCCTAAATTAAACAAACTGCAATTCTGGACAAATACAACATACTAGCTATGCTCTCATTATATGTATCATTGGTAGTATTTCAATTGGGGGCTTGCATTACTGTTCATCAGTTAAAGGCCCGGGGACCCCATTTGTCAGTTAGGGGCCCCGGGGACCCATAGTAGTCAGTTAGGGGCCCTGGGGCCCCTGTTGCCAGGGCCCCTTGTTTGTTAGTTAGAGGCCCTGTGGCCCCTTGGTTGTCAGTTAGGGACCCTGGGGCCCCTGTTTGTCAGTTACAGGCTCGGGGCCCCCTGCTTGTTGGTTAGGAGCCCCGGGGCCTCCGTTTGTCAGTTAGTGGCCCCGAGGCTCCTTGGTTGTTGGTTAGGGGCCTCGAGGCCCCCTGTTTGTTAGTAAAAGGCCCCAGGGCCCCCGTTTGTCAGTTTAGGCCCCGGCCCCCCTGGTTGTTAGTTAGGGGCCCCCGGGTCCTGCGGTTGTTGAACGTCTTGCTGCTTTCCCCGATATTTATATGTTTTTGAAAGAAAGTGATGTTGACGCAGGGGTGTATTTAGGGGGGGGCCATTGGGCCATGGCCGAAATCCTGGCTTGCAAAATTGCAATTTTGCAATCGCTAGGATTGCAAAATTGCATAGTAAAGTGAGCAAAATTGAGGCATGGCCCCTCCCTTTTTAAGTTGGGCATCAGGCTTTCAGGCTTTTGGCTGGAAATTTTAGTGAGTTCGGGTGAAAAACGGGACGGACCTTGAGTAAAGACCTTTTTTTTCTTTGGAGATCACCTAATTTTGAGCAGAAAAAACCTTTGAATTTCGGATTTCGGCCGAAAAATCGCTCTGAATTTTGGCGAAGACCTTTTTTTTTTTTTGGAGATCACCCAATTTTGGGCGGAAAAAACCTTTGAATTTTCGAGCTTTCCGAAATATTTTGTCTCAATTTTCGGACAAACCGTCTGCAACTGATTCAAGATTAATGAAAATTCGAGTCAAGGTTGTTTGCACACTTCTCACTCTTTCAAAATAGCCCCCCCCCCCTTTTCCAAATCCTGGCTACGCGCCTGTTCCTGGCCCCCCCCCTTTTCAAACTCCTGCGTACGCTACTGTGCTGACAGTTGTCACATTGCATTTTCAAAAAAAAAAAAGATATTAGATTCAGACCTGAAAAATGGGGGAGAATTTAGGGGAAGGGGGCAAGTGAACAAATCACGAAAAACTCAACAAAATAAATTTTCAAAAATTATTTTTAGAATTTTGAAAACTAGACGAAAAATTAACATATTGATATTTTATGTTCTTAGCTTTTTTTTTCTAACATAAACAGGTAGAGATATTGGCCAAAATATTGTGATCAATGAAGCATGACGAGTGCGCAATTTGAGCTCAGCGAAGTCGGCGGTCAAAACAAAACGTTAAAGCAGATAAAAAATAACATGCTGCGAGTTTCGTGCCTGTAACTTTAACTCTTTGTCCAGAAAAGCATACATAAAATGCAGACTGGCCAATATGGGGCCCCTAAAATTATTATTTTTGATTGCTCTAGCTAGGGTGATAGTTTTTTGTTCATCAATAGATATTTAAGCAACAAATATTTTGGCATACTTTGGGGGAACCACCGCCCCCAGGGGCCCCCAAATTTTTGATTGGTTCGAGCTAGACGTGGTTTGAGAGGGCCACCCCTCTAAAAACCATCCAAAATGATACCCCCAAAATCAATTTTATTTCTATGTCGTAAGCAGGGATGTGGAAGCGGAAGCGGTAAATTTTTGTGGAAGCGGAAGCGGTAAATGGGTACCGCTTCCGCTTCCACTTACGTTGTTCGACAATACTCGCACTAAATGTTTTTTTAACACAAAACAAACAATTGAAACATACCGTTACAAGAGTTTGTGAAGCCAGCTGTTGCAGAAAGTATCCACTCTTAAACTCGCAAAAATTTGAATCCACCGCTGTTTGCTAAACTCATTGCCCTCAAATGCGAATCGGGGCAATAACTTTTTAAATCTTTGGTTTAAAACTTTATAAATACTGGCAAAGCCATATTTTGCCGAAATTTCAGCAACAATCCCAGTTCACACTTGGAAAACAAAGCTTCGTGGTTTCTCATTTACAATTATAAAAGGCAGTTAGCGAATACCAAGTTACCAACGCACTATTTTGCAATCTTTCGACTGTTGGCAAATCTCGCAAGTTACTATCGATTCACAACGGGAAGTTTTATTACTCAAATAAAATCAAGCTTTTTGAAGTAATGTTAGTTAATATAGTTTTTAAAATAATTTAATTTCATTGTCTTTAAAGTATTATGAAAGAAAACTGAGTATTTTGATGTTGCTTTTGCGTATTCCATTTGACGATTCTTTGCGGTAAGTAATTTAATTGTGAGTGTGTAGCGTTAAATTTGGTGATAGGAAAATTCTCTGGGGACAATAGCGTACGTTTGTAATGTTTGGGTTCGTGAATCACGAAAAAAATACAAAAACAATAGTCGCAGTGCACTCACTTTCTCAAAACCGCTGTTTTCATTATTGAATTTAATTTTATTGTAAAATACTAACCTACCAAGCTGACGGTACTGCGGTCGATTTAATAAAGTGCCTTTCTTGCAACCACCTATAGAGCTTGGTGACGTCTCAAAGTATTTTCCTACGTCCAAACTTTAAACTTGTTTACGATTAACGATATGCAACTCAATTCATTGTTTTTCTCGTGTTTACAAGGCGGTGAGAATTCGTAGTAGATGACGTAAGTATGTAATAAATGACATGCATATTCGGCGTATAAATAGAGATACGACTATTCAAACTTGATATTTGACCAAGTAAATTTAAGTAGCTCGTACTCATAGCCTAATACGTATTGAGCAGTTGAGAATTAAGTAAAAATATTTTTTTACACTTATTTTTACTCTATTAATATTTTTTACACTTATTTTATATTTTTTACACTTATTTTACACTCACCATTTTCGTTGGATTTTTCTTTTATTATAGCCGCTGTTTTCTTGTGCTTTTTTATTGCACTCACTGTTTTAAATTACTTGTTTTAATATTACTTTTTTTTATTGCACGGAGCATTGTTTTTCTTCATGTTAACTTTTTCTGTGTGTTAGTAATAAAATAAATCGTTTTCACTTTTTATTTACATACCAGTAACACGTTAATGCATTTTATTCATATTATTAGCTAAAAATATCATGATAAATTTTGGTAAAAGTGGTGGAAGCGGAAGCGGAAGCGATGGAGGTGGAAGCGGAAGCGGTTGGAAAATAGGCGCTTCCACATCCCTGGTCGTAAGCTAGAGAGCTAATTTTTTTCTGATGTTGGTGGATATTTAAAAGCGTAGATAACTTACGGTGCGATGTAGCATGAACTAAAATGTGTTTGTATACGGTGCGGTGCAGTGCCGTATGCGGACAAGGTTTGCAGACGTAGCGCAGCATGCAGATGCATTTTTTGTTATCTGCGCCTTCTCTACAAAGTAGATTGGTTGCTGAGTTGAAGCATCTGGCGTGCACACATTTGAAGAGAGGAATTAGATGGCTGATGCTTGATGGTAAGCTAGGGTATCGGAAGTTGATTATAGATTGGGAAAAGCAGCTTTAACCTGTTGTGTTAGTGCTATATGCCCTGAGCTGAAGAGAAAAGAATGCAGTCAAGTAAGTTACGGGTAGCCTAACTTAGCAGTTTTAACTGGTTCTTTTACAATCAATGAACTTCAAATCAAATCTTTCATTTTACTTGCTCTATCTAAGGCCGGAATCTCATGATCAAGTTTTTTGCACAAATTTCTTGCATCAATCGTGTGAAAAGTCGCGCCAGTTTACATTTCACTATTGTGGGCACCTGTCAGCAATTTTATTGCGCAGCCGTGTGAGAATGAAAATCAGGGCCAGAGAGTCTTGCTGAGTTATTGCGGGGAAGTAGAACCAAGCTCTATTTTGCCTGTAAGTTTTTTAAAAGCTGCCGTTCTCAATGATGAAAACTAAGCTTTTAGCCATGCTTTTGAAAATATTTAGCTGCAGAATACAAAATAAAAACCGCCAAAGCAACGCAAAAAACGAATGCATCACAATTATCAAGCAAAAATTGTTCAATTACAGCTTCAATGTACCATGCTCTGTGATACAAGCAAGCAACATAATTTTCAGATTGTAAATTTTGATGTAGCTGCTCATGTGACCAAATTGAAGTAACTTTATCATCATTGTAAAGTTTCGCTATAGCTCCTTCTTCATCTGATGACAGTCTTTTCATTGCTAAAGTTGGTTTGGATTGAAGGATAAAGCAGTGATGAGATCTAGTGCCAGAAACAGTTGAACGGCCTTGAATATCTTTGTTGATATTCATAAGCTTTGATATTGGTAGCAGGGATGTGGAAGCGCCTATTTTCCAACCGCTTCCGCTTCTGCTTCCACCTCCATCGCTTCCGCTTCCACCACTTTTACCAAAATTTATCATAATATTTTTAGCTAATAATATGAATAAAATGCATTAACGTGTTATTGGTATGTAAATAAAAAGTGAAAACGATTTATTTTATTACTAACACACAGAAAAAGTTAACATGAAGAAAAACAATGCTCCGTGCAATAAAAAAAAGTAATATTAAAACAAGTAATTTAAAACAGTGAGTGCAATAAAAAAGCACAAGAAAACAGCGGCTATAATAAAAGAAAAATCCAACGAAAATGGTGAGTGTAAAATAAGTGTAAAAAATATAAAATAAGTGTAAAAAATATTAATAGAGTAAAAATAAGTGTAAAAAAATATTTTTACTTAATTCTCAACTGCTCAATACGTATTAGGCTATGAGTACGAGCTACTTAAATTTACTTGGTCAAATATCAAGTTTGAATAGTCGTATCTCTATTTATACGCCGAATATGCATGTCATTTATTACATACTTACGTCATCTACTACGAATTCTCACCGCCTTGTAAACACGAGAAAAACAATGAATTGAGTTGCATATCGTTAATCGTAAACAAGTTTAAAGTTTGGACGTAGGAAAATACTTTGAGACGTCACCAAGCTCTATAGGTGGTTGCAAGAAAGGCACTTTATTAAATCGACCGCAGTACCGTCAGCTTGGTAGGTTAGTATTTTACAATAAAATTAAATTCAATAATGAAAACAGCGGTTTTGAGAAAGTGAGTGCACTGCGACTATTGTTTTTGTATTTTTTTCGTGATTCACGAACCCAAACATTACAAACGTACGCTATTGTCCCCAGAGAATTTTCCTATCACCAAATTTAACGCTACACACTCACAATTAAATTACTTACCGCAAAGAATCGTCAAATGGAATACGCGAAAGCAACATCAAAATACTCAGTTTTCTTTCATAATACTTTAAAGACAATGAAATTAAATTATTTTAAAAACTATATTAACTAACATTACTTCAAAAAGCTTGATTTTATTTGAGTAATAAAACTTCCCGTTGTGAATCAATAGTAACTTGCGAGAGTTGCCAACAGTCGAAAGATTGCAAAATAGTGCGTTGGTAACTTGATATTCGCTAACTGCCTTTTATAATTTGTAAATGAGAAACCACGAAGCTTTGTTTTCCAAGTGTGAACTGGGATTGTTGCTGAAATTTCGGCAAAATATGGCTTTGCCAGTATTTATAAAGTTTTAAACCAAAGATTTAAAAAGTTATTGCCCCGATTCGCATTTGAGGGCAATGAGTTTAGCAAACAGCGGTGGATTCAAATTTTTGCGAGTTTAAGAGTGGATACTTTCTGCAACAGCTGGCTTCACAAACTCTTGTAATGGTATGTTTCAATTGTTTGTTTTGTGTTAAAAAAACATTTAGTGCGAGTATTGTCGAACAACGTAAGTGGAAGCAGAAGCGGTACCCATTTACTGCTTCCAGCTTCCGCTTCCACAAAAATTTACCGCTTCCACCGCTTCCGCTTCCACATCCCTGATTGGTAGTAACTTCTTCATCACTCATGCTGGAAAAACTTATTCCAACAATGTTTTGGGTTGCGCATTGAAACATTTATTATCGTTCAAGATTTAGTTGTTTTCAGTTGCTTGAAGGCTTGCTCTTGCCACAAGCCGCTTCATGGCTCCTCCAATTCCATCACAAGGTGACTTTTCATGAATTAATAAAATTTTTGGATTGGCTAGCTGCTCCTTCATAGAAGTATGTATAAAATTTGGATAATACCAGGTAACTTTTCCTTGATGGACGTTATAACGTTGTCAGTAAATGCATGTACAGTGTTCAACTGTTTGGGTCAAGCCTCTTGCTGTCAGAGATGACACAAAAGCTCAAGCATTTGAGGATACATAAAAACTCAAGCACTGAAAACAACTAAATCTTGAACCCTAATTAAATGTTTCAATGCGCAACCCAAAAAATTGTTAAAATAAGTTTTTCCAGCATGAGTGATGAAGAAGTTACTACCAATATCAAAGCTTATGAATATCAACAAAGATATTCAAGGCCATTCAACTGTTTCTGGCACTAGATCTCATCACTGCTTTATCCTTCAATCCAAATCAACTTTAGCAATGAAAAGACTGTCATCAGATGAAGAAGGAGCTAAAGTGAAACTTTACAATGATGATAAAGTTACTTCAATTTGGTCACATGAGCAGCTACATCAAAATTTACAACCTGGAAATTATGTTGCTTGCTTGTATCACAGAGTATGGTACATTGGTGCTGTAATTGAACGATCAGATCAAAACAAGGATGCTTATATCAATTTCATGAAGCAAAATCATTTGGTTTCGACATGGCCACAAGAGCTTCCAAATGAGTGTTGGATACCATTTACAATTATATTAATCATAATTGCTCCTCCTCAATTACAAGAACACAGCGGAAGAAACTATGTTGGCTGCCACAGAGTATGACAACATTTTAAAATTGTTTGCTGCCAGACAGAACTCTTGATTTATTATAAAGTTGCTCTAAAGCGAGTGGTACACATTGCGTACTATAGTGCAAATTGCAGTTGCGTAAAACATATGTAATCTTTATTTATTGGCTTGCAATATCCCCAAATTTTTTGTGATGCTGTTGTGTGATGTGCTGTTGTTGAATTTGGCACTTTCAAAAAAATATCATTTTTAGCAATCTTTTAGTTTATGGCTGGCCTAGGTAAGTTTACAATAATGAACTTGAAACTGTTGCCTAAAGTTGTATTGTCAAAATATTCAACAGCCGAATTAGATTTAGTAACAATAATATCCAAAATTTTGTAATTTCAAACTACTAAAAATGATCAAGTAATATGAAAGCAAAAAGCACGTGCTACCTAACCAAAGTATGCCATCTAGTGGCATATTTGAGTCAAAATTGCATCTAAACACTAAGCAGTAACAGGCTAAAAGTTTTAGTAATCAATTGAGCCTTAACTTCTTGAACAACATGTCAAATTTTTATCTAAATTATATGTCGAGGATAATTTTTTTCATATTTTTCTTGCGAATTTAAGAGAAAACTATAAGGTGACAGAATCTCATCCCGTTACAGTTTTGGAACAAAGTTGAGTGTTGGTGTGTAAGTACTTTGAGAAAACCTCTTTCCACTCTCAAAAAATTTTTTATTGAAAACAGTGTCTGATGGTGCCATTTTTCCACCACAAGATCGCATGTTTTTTGCAATTTTGCTGCTTGTGCATACTTTGAAGTAAAATAACTTTTTTTACGGCAGTGCATTCTTTCCAAATTGGTAAAGTTAATGTCCACTAGGTAGGGAGCTACCATGTTAAAAATGAGAGCAATGCTATGCTTCATATAAGAGATGCAGGTGTTCAAACTTGACCAAAATTTTGTTGTCGGGTCAAAATGTGAACACTTTGCACCCCCTATTTCTATCATGCTATAAGCCTGTGCCATTTTGACACTTGTTGTATGAAATATAGCTGAAAGTTGATCAATTCACCAAAAATCAGCTTTTCATTGTTTTTATATTTAAAGAAATGCGCTTTTAAAAATGGCCAAACATGACCAAGCCCTCGCCATTGCGAGGGGGTACCAAATTTAAAATCGCCATATTTTCAAAAGTACAAAAGATATTGAGCTAAAATTGTCAGTGTGAAGGTCAATCATGCCATACAACTTTATAACACATTTTGAACAAATTTGAAGAAGGTCGAGCTGGGACATTATGAAAAATCAAGACGTTTGGCATGGAATGACTCGTCTGTACAAAGTGTGATAAAAAACTAACCTAAATATTTAAAGTTTTTCACCACCATTTTTAAATCGTTTGGTGATATTGCCTTCCATTTTTGGGCTTTGTGACATCCTGACGCAAGGCGTCTCACCTCGGGAATCCTGACACCAGGAGCAACCTGATGCCTTAACCCTAACGTCAGAATCAGTGTTTCATCTAACTTTTCACCTTCTATGTTAGTGCCAGAAAAGGTCTTGGAAGTTTTTATAGAAATGCCCTAGCTAATCAAAGAAAAGCTCATGTTTCCTTTGACTTCTATAGTGATCTCTGAAAAACAAAAGGTTATTGGGCCAAGATAGCTGGTTTTCTATAAAGTTTGTGCCAATTCCCCCTAAAAAAGGTCATCAGGTGGGGCTCTGCAATTTTTCTTCGAGTTTCATATAGTTCTGATAAAAATTGAAACAAAAAGCTCGTTGCGCCAAAAACCGCATCTGCGATTGGCAGGATATAAAAAATACCTTAATTTCATGAATTAAAAACACTATAGCGCTGTATTATAGTTGTGCAAAAATATTGAAAAAATTTTTGCAGTTTTCGCACTTTTTTGTGCTTATAGGGAACACTGGTCAGGATGTCCCTGGTGTCAGGATTTCTGGGTGAGTTGTCTCGCGTTAGGTTATTCACATCAGGATGTCCTGCTTCGCCATTTTTCTATCTTCTGTCGAACTTGCTTATGTTACATGACTGTTAGTTATCTGTATCAATAGTTCTGGTATGTCGGTTTTGTGGCAGACCTTAAATATACTTAACTGATTTCAGTAGCATACACGGGTACAAGCAGTAATGAGTAAAAGTAGCCACTAGCCTAGCAAAATCATTTTTATAGACGAAGACCATTACTAATTAACTTGATTTCATTGCTGTTGATGTTGTAAGTTGTTATTGGAATGTCTACTAAATATCCTGGGGTAAGTGGTAGGCTGCACCGTATAATTTAGTCAAAATTTTGTGTAAAGCAATATCTGTATTTAGTCTGCTTACCTACTGGCAAAATCATCAGGGCTGAGGGGGTAAGTTTGACCATTTGGATTCTGGGCTATTCAAGTTATTCTAACTGGACTCTTGATTTAAACGTTTTGCATTCAATTCAGTACTGTTCATTTGTTGTTGATAGCAATAGCTACTTTCAGTGTTCCCTTTAGATTTTCGTCTAGTTGACAAGTACCCAAATTTTCTAAAAACAGTACTACCTAAAGCTGAAAAATTTGTGTGTTCTACATTTTGTACCAGTTCAGTATTAATATGCTAAAAGTCATATTTCTGCAAATCTAGTGGCTTTTCTAAAGCTATGTTTGTCATACTGCCAAAAATTATTTTCCCTTGATCCAACAAATCGCTGATGAAAATTGGCTTAGTGGGAACATCGGCTATTCTTAATCATAATAATAATCTCAGAATCTGTAAAGTGTAATGATGACGATATAAGCTCTCAGGGCTTTTGCATCATGTAGACTACATTCTCTTAACACCTTTCAAGCTTAAATAATTATCTGTAAGTAAATGGTATCTACTGCTGTCCTTCTGAATTGTTTCTCAGATAATTCAGAATTTATAATCTATGCTGCTTTTCTTAAAAAATTTTAACTTTTTTGTAGGAAAAACTTCTTCATCCGTCATCATATGGATCAGAAGAATATTTAGTAATTGGTCTTTCAATTTTTGTTGTTTTTGTTGTTGTCAAGCATTTGATATTTCACACATTTTATTTTTGGTGGTATCGTGAAGGTCAGTTTTTTATTCCAAACAAATTTTGGACATTTTTGTCAGGTATGGTTTGTTCATTTATGAATATCAGGTGACTTAATGTAGCCTGCCAAAAGAGTTTTGAGCACCATTCAAGTTCAAGTTTCATGCATAAATATTATACTATTTTTAGTTGTGTGGATGCATTCTACAAGAATGATGCTAGAATAGAATTTTTGCGTATTTGTCCATTTTTAGCTGTTTTATAAAGCAATAAAAATTTTAATTTATTTTCACTAAGTTTATTTAATTGTTTATTGTACATTGCTTTTCTGTTTTTAAGCAGGCTCTTGTCTAAAAAAAACAGAGCAATGTGCAATAAAACTTACATCAGTGTCTTTTGTGCTGGGCGCAGGCTCTCGATTTCTCCAAATCTTTGGGGAGTCCTACTAAATAATCGGAACTTTTTTGGCGAAACTGCTCGAATTTTGTTTGTATTGTTTGTACATCTTAGATTTTGCTTGCATTGTTGGTACGTTGCAGTAGCACATGTGATACACTTTTTTTTTGGTGTTATACCAATTAGGACATGAGCGTGCGATATTTTGGAAGAAAAAGAAAACTTTATCGCGGCCAAAAGTGGGTTGATGGGGATGAAAGGGTTTATTACATACACAACCATGTGAAATATTTTTTGAATGCGACCTCTTTTAGGCCAAACTTTTGGGGGTTTTCAGGCCTTAAATGTCACCAGACCTATTTCATCAAAATTTGATACAAACAATCATATTGTTATTCTGAAACTGCAGTAAGTTTTTGGTTAAAAATATTTAAAAAATTTTTTCACTCTACTGTTCTGCAGTAGCTAGCTAGGGGTGTTGCTTGCTTTTGAAGGCACCATTGTGGGGTGACACCTATTATATAATATGATAATAAAATTTTCATTTAAAGATTTGTAAAATTGAAAATTTGTAAAATAACAAAATTTTCTTATCTTAAATTCATATAAACAATCTGAATTTATTTTGCATTGTAAAAAGGTTAACTTTTAAATCTACATGAAAACATCGCTTCAACAAAAAATAAAATTTTTCAAGATACCTTGGTAAAAAAAACAACAATTATGCTCCAAAATACATCGATACTGGTATATTGTAAATAATTTTACTTTGTTTCAAAAATCAGCAAAATTTTTCTGCAGCGGGCTTTGCTTTGTATTCTTGATATTTTCCAAAAGAGGCCGTGGTTGGGTCAAAATTCTCAATACGCCTGTGTGCCAAATTTCCTACTTTGAAAATCGCTCCGCCAAGCCTGTCAGTACTACTTTAAGCAATGACACCGTTCATTAACTCCCTGCCCTGATGGCACCAATTCTAGTGATGCCACTGCCATTCTGTTCTTGTTGGCATTGTGACTTCCACTACTGAACTAAATAATCAATCCAGCGGCTAACTGGTACCAATCTTTTTCCAAACAAATACCAATAGCCTATTTTTTTCTCTGTGGTCATACGGAACATTAATTATTATTTTTTAATCTAAGAGGTTTTTGGTTTTGGTACAACAGTTAGCCTACCAACGTTCTACTACGTGCAAAACAGTAACGGAAAAATGATCTTGAGCTTACCTTTATCTGACCTTTTCAGCCTATCCTGCTATAACAGTCAGGACTCAGGACTTCCTCATCTAGACTTTGTTGGCTTTGCTGGCAAACATACAGTCACAATGATGAGTTTGTGACGTACACAAATAAATATTTTGCGATATATTGCCTGAGTGATAATGCGAACTCATACTGTGATTATTATTATAAAATCTTGGACCTAGCGCCTTGATATGCAGTTCAAAATTTTGAGCAGAAAAAGTCTGTCTGGACAGAAATGTTATTTTGTTAGTATTTATGATAAATAGCAAACATGTTCCATTTTTATTGGTGGGTTCTTTACTCTTTACACCCCCTGATGCATATTTTTGAGAGTTTCGACCCCCCCCCCGAAATCTACGGGCCTGCTTTTGTGTCTGGTCAAAAGCCATCATTCGGCTTCACATTAGTTTTGAACGTACAACTTGTTAGTATTTGATCTATTAATGATTTTTTTATTATGTTATCACATTAACTGCGTCAAAATGAAATACAGTACAATGTAGTTCCTAACTAAGCTTTTTTTAGAGTTGTTTATTTATTCATTTTTTACCCTGTTTTGTAAGAATCACAATGCAATCATTTAGGTAAAAGTCTCACGAAACGATTATTGGCATATGTTTTAAAATGCACTAACAAAGATAATGTTTCAATTGATAAATTAATGAGAATTCTGGATGCTTATTTTAAGCACAAAGAGTTTGCTCCAAGTTTAAGCACCGAGAAAGGTAAGTTACCTGCCTTTGATTTTCTCATTTGTTTAATTTCAATATAATGGTTCAGCAATTTTTTCCTATTCTAACACAAACTTTAAAAATTTTTGATTTGAGAGTAGCATCTCTAATGCTCAAAAGACCACAATAAATTCAGTAAAATAAAAATGCTACTTGCATCACTGTGTTATTAATATTTTCTTGGCTTTTAGTTTTGGGGTGTATTGAGATAACAGTTTTGTAACTTCAAAAAGACTCATTATTTGCTGTAGCAACTGACTGTAGTACCAATGTTGTTGTGATTTTCTAACGCTGCATTATTATTATTATTTTTTTCACAATTAATTTGTGAAAATGCTAACAGTCTTATTATTTCATCAAGATATATGTATTGGAAATTTAATCTTGGATTAAAAAAGGCCTTTAGAAGGGCATTCAAGTCGGAAATTATTTGCTTGGTTGTCTCTCAAAAAAAAATTTAACTGATCCGAGGACTAACTTCACCGAATTTGAACTTTTTTCCGATCTTCCGTTCCCAAGATAAAGAGAGTTTAAATTTTCTCCTAGGCTTTTTTTCCTTTGAACTTTGCCAAGGTTACAAATGCCAACTACATACAAAATTTCAAAAAGTTAATGCATGTTCGTAACTCAATAAGTGCTTTCGGCAGTGTTGTTGTTAAAACGAGTCAAGGGTCAGAATTGTAAATTACCAGTAGCTGCTTTTCAAGTAAAGTCAAGCCAGCTTTCCAAAACTTAATCTTCTGTTACACTAACGGCAAAATGGCAGTCCCGAAGTATGAGGAAAATTGTTCATTTTGGACTGCAATATCTTGAAAACGGTAAGACGTAGAAAGTTCAAATTTGGTAAGAATGCATTTTAAACTTTTCCCAACATTTTGGTCGACAGTGAAAAACTTGACTTGAATGTCCCTTGAAGTTTATTTCTGTTGAAATGATATGTTTTGATCGTGGTTAAAAAGAGTTCATCTTCAACAACCTTTCGTAAAGCCATCGCCAAATCATTCTTAATAAATCTGAATTGCATTTACACGGCATAAAAAACACTTTCAGCTGATTTGGCAAAAAAAATTTTGATGCAAATGGGTGCTTGACAAAGTTTTGTTGATATATTTGTCAATTAATTTTGATTACCAACAGGGTAATGTAATGCAATAAAAAAACTTTGGGTTGTGTTTAATAGTATTTCGTAGTTTTTAAGAATGTGATGGTATGCAATCACGTATTTATTATGCTCATGTTTGGTGGTGCTATTACTTCTGTGATTGCTACTGCAACCATGTATTGAAGGACTAAGATTGACAATAAACAGAAATATATGAATTAGGTGAAATAGTGGACCATATCGTTACTGAACACTGTCCTAAAGAGATCTTGGTAGTTGGATGCCATGTCGGTTATGTGCTACTTCAGATATTAAAATCATCTCCTGATAATGTCAGAATATTTGTGGTGGAAAGCAAAGTAGAATTTGTTGAATTTGCCGAGTTTTTGCTGAAAACCATTGGACAGCTTAACAATAAACAGGTAACTTCGTGAAATACCTCGAGCCGTGTAGTAATTTGTGTTGTATTTCCTGCTAATGCGATGCCATCAGGAGTGGTGACCATCATATTCTAGACTGGAATTTAGGTAGAAGACCAACAACATGTCTTATCTTTGTTTGAATCGTTAGTGTGATGTAAAAAAAAAAATTTTAAGCTTATTAATCTCTGCTAAGGCCTTATTATTGTGGTGTATTTCAAAATTTGCCTGTTGTCGCTGCACACCACTGGCAGGCTTTTTTCTTGCCTATTTGTGGAAATGCACCCATGTTTTGATATGAATACAGGATAAAGTTGATCATTTAGGGGAAAAGTTTTGTCTCTGAAGCTTAACATTTTACTTTACTCCGAAGGGTTTGCGTCCCAAGGGAAACTTAATATAAGTTAAAAATCACAATTGTCTCTTTAATTGCTTTTCTAAAATGAGAAATAGTCCCTTTGCTTGTTGCTATTATTTTTAACTAGAACTATGTAAGCGATAGGTCACAGTGGATTGCCACAGTATTAAAACCTATAAAACCTAACAGTTGTTTCACCCGTAAATGGGATCCTAAGGAGTAAATTTAGCTATAGGTCACAGACTAAGCGGTAGTTAATGTAGATTTTAGAATATAATCTGTCGACTTGTAGGTTGTGGATATTGAAGCTTATTTTATTCCCATGTACTATATCATTTTTCTACTATATAATTAAACAGAATCCCCCAAAATGGCCAGCTAAGTCTACAGTCTTGTTTAATCAAATGATGTTAAAATGTGATAAAATATTAGATTTGACCGAACTGATGTACCGTATATACTCGTTTTACCGCCCGATCTTGAATAAGGGCCCTTTTGAATTGCCACCCGTGTGAACAGAACATAAAAATAAATAAGGGCCCGTGCTTGAATACCCGCCCGATGTAAAATCTGATTTTTCAGTGGTAGAGAACGTACCACTTGGTGAATAAATATAAATTTTGATTTGTTATTTCTTGTTAGTAATATAAAGTAATATGAGGGAATTACTCTTTAAGACGTCAATAATTTGCGTTTGAAGTGAAAAAATTTGACAAAAAGGATTTATGTCGTGAAATATTTGTCTTCAACGAAAATTTTTGTTCATAATTTTACTTTGAAAATAGGAAGCGCCCATGCTTGAATAAGGGCCCAGTGTTGAGTTTGATTGAAAAAAATTAGGGCCCGGGCTACAAAACGAGTAAATACGGTATATCTTCTAATTATTTTTTGGTCACAGTACCGGTAAAATTAACTTGATTGATTACTGTTTTTGTGTGTTGATCGAATCTAAACCCTATTTTTTAGTTGTAGCTTTTTTGATTTTGTCAGTGATCGCATTCGTGATTTTTTGTCGTAACAGATGCAGCGTTTTTGATATTTCGAATACTCATACATCAGAGGTGGGCACTAATCACATTATATCAAAAGCGTAGCGCAACAATTTTTTCAACCAGTAAAAGCGCAGCGCAACTTCCGGAATGAACTTTTTCTTCGATTGTAGCGCAACGCAATTCCGCAATTGCGGAACGGCATTTTCGTACCAAATTAAAGCGCAACCTAACTTCCGCAATTAAAATTTCATAACACAATGCAAATATCGCATTTTTGCGATTTTAGGCATAAAAAGAGCAAATAATTTGCTAAAGAAGGCCGACATTTATCAATATTACGATCAAAATGGAACAAAATTAAGTTTAATGTTTAGAATTGCGTTATTAACCGAAAAAAAGTTTGAAAGCGCAATGCAATTAAAGCCCAACAAATTTATCACTTAGTCCGCGACGCAATTTCCGCAATGTTTCCAACCCGCGATTGCGGAGTTTGCGCTTTGCCCACCTCTGCCATAAATGCTGTCTAACGAATTATTCTTGATATTTTCAGATGGCCAAATGCTATTGAGCTATTTGCACTTACCAATTTTTCACTAAATCTCGCTAACTTGAAAATTTATTGTTGCAGGTTTTCTTCGTTGCAAGCAATTTGAACAAGAAAGAATTAGCGAATATGAAAACAGATTATGGAGTGACCCAATTCGATTTCGTTTTTTTGAATCGTTCCGAATATGGTTTACCTTCTCATGTGCCCCTTTTAAAGTTGCTTGAAGGCGAAGAGGTAGGTACATATTTTGAAAGGGCTATGCTTTGCTATTATTATTATTTGGTATCATTTTTCATGAAGCTAGGATTTCCGGAGCACACTTAACTTTTTGTCGAAGTTTCATCACTCTTCTTTTTTCGATCTAACTTTCAGCTATAAGCTATTTTAAACACTTCGTTATGACCCTGATTTAGTACAACATTGACAATTGTAGGGAGTGGTCGAGCGGTAACGCGTTCGTCACGGAAGCGGGAGGTTAAAGGTTTTAATCTTGGATCGGTCAAGTCTGACTCAGTGTTGCTAACGGCTCGCGCTGTTAATTTCGAAAAGGACCTGTGTTGCTCGGGCGCAGAAATGGGTCTCACAAACTCGTTACAAGCTTCAGCGTAATCCGGCGAGTGTAATGAAGGATTTGATTTGAACCTAGACGTTAATTACCTTGTGTTTGCTTGGTGATGTATTGCTACTTTCTACATCGAGTCATTTCGCAGCGTTCTCAACAGTAAGAACCCGAGCAAATGCGACTTTGAAAATGTAGCCTATACAGTTATGATTTCACTCAAGACCTGAGCATACGACGACATGTTTAAAGTGAAACATCTCTGGAACATTTGAATAACGAAGAATATAGGCTTGACGCAAATATTAGTCTATTCAACATTTTAATATAACGTGTACCGGTAATTGTAACTACATTTTTATTCACCATGTTGACCTTGCCAGGAGACAGCGAAAAAAGCTTTCGTTCTTTGAGTCAAGCTGCCTTGTTTTTGTCTACACGTACGGTGGAGACTTCACACTGTCTCTTTTAATTGCTGAACGTCAATCAGGGAAGCTGTGAATGCCAATTTTGTAGTCTGTGGTTAGACGCGCCGGAAATCGAATCAGAGTCTACTGATTCAGTAACAGACGCTCTATCCACTTCACCACTGATCGGTTGTGCTAACAATTTTTGTCTTAGGGTGAAAGTTACTTGCATTCCTGTTCCAACGAGGGACAAAAAAGCGTTATTTTAGCTGATAAAGTCGTTCTGCTGGGAGACAACGAATATTTGAAGTACGTGCGTTGTTCTGAAAAGTTCGAGACAAAATATTATCAAATGGCTCTTGAACACAGCTCGGAAGAAATAGTTGATGGAATGGAAAAAGCAATTTATGTTGGAAAATAATTGCATTTTAACTTGTATTTACGCTATTGTGCATTTTTATGCTTTTCTGAAATGGTTTCAATTTGGAGCAGTTTCTAATGCTGTAAATGTAATTTTGATGCTGTGGAATGAATACCTCTTGACTTATTTGGATAGATAATAAAATTAAGAGTCGTTATCGTAACGTGCAGTGTCAAGTAATTGAAATAGCAATTTGTTGTCTATGCATTTTGTGTATCAGTAACTTTGCGTTTAGTGGTTTTACATTAATGTTAAAATAGCTTTATTACCTGGAACATCATCGACAGAAGCGCTTTTTACAGTTAAAGATGTGGCGTAATCTTAACACATTAAAACTCTAGTTTGTTTCACCCGTAATCGGGATCATCTTTTTGAATTCAATCTTCTCTTTATCATAAGCTCCCAAGTGGTCGGGCAATTTATCAGTTTATTCAAAGCAGCATACCGCCACCATGGAAATGATCCCGATTACGGGTGAAACAGACTGGATTTTTGACGTGTAACAGTACTTGTGTTCACTCGGTTGAATTCAAACTCCTCTCATTGTTATTTCTTTATATCCAAAAGTAACGAGAAACACATTTTCGTGATGTTTTTTTGAAAAGTCCTCTAGTTATTTGTTTTTTGCTGTGAGTTGAACGTTTCAATGATTGTATTGCATGTGCTAATTTTCCGTAATCAAGAACGTCATTAGTTTTGTGCTTTTCTAATCGTGTGCTTTAAGGGAAAGCCTGTGTTTCTACACATTCTGGTGGCTACTTTGCACTAACTGTAGTAAAATATCACTTCGATTTCACAGACTGTATTTATTTTCCATATAGCAAAAACCGTCAGGATTGTTCTGTCAGAATTAAAGATTTTCCAAATATTGATTTGGCAAGTTGATTTTTTGATTCGTGTGACCACGCACTTTTGTCTCTCGGAGCACTTAAGCTAACCAATTTAGGATGGACGACATATCTGCATAAAACAAAAAAAAAAATTAGTTGCATTTTTAAATTAAAAGACAGGAATTAAAAAAAAAAAATACGCAAGATTGTTAGATCAACGTCATTCTGATGAAGTCTTTTTAATAAAACGTGTAATTTACATGGGTTATACGCGTAATTGGTAAAGAGCAATCGTTGCTTTTACTTTCCAAAACAAATATATCCGACAGGTACTGTATTCTTACCGAATTTTCTTTCCTTTCCTGGTCTTGTGATCGATGTCTTTTTTCTTTTTAGTTTTGAACTGTTGCAGTTTCAACCATTTTCTACAAATGATATTGATCATTGAGCGGCTACTACCTTGCGAGCTAACATAATAAACGAAAAGCGGTGTAAAATGTCCTTAATGTTTACAAGCCAAAATCTACCTATTCTAAATAACTAATGGCTAAGACTAGAATAGCAAATTCCTAATTGCTTTTTGTTTTACTTCTTTTCGGTATTGCATAATTTCGTAAACATGGGTTTGCTGAAGCTTAGAAATGCGCAGATCTCACCCCGTGAACAACGAAAACGAACTACACCAACATATGTTACTCGGAAAATGTTTTTTCGATGAGGCGCTCGTTTATTAAAGTCCATAGTTTTATCGGATCAAATTTCAAATTAAACACGTATTCCAATTACTTTCAAATTTACGGTTCAAACTGGTGACAATACTTTGTTCTACAAGTAGTGTACCTTGTCATTTCAATAGAATCCTGCATAGTATCGGATGAACCAGGTTGTGATGTTTTCTGTTCAATGAACTGACGCAAGAGTTGTTGATAAAAATCATCGTCATCAAATATTTCACCGACTTCTTTTAAATGAGCGTTGTGTTCTTCCTGAACGAAACAAAAGTTTAAAACAATTATTGGTTGATTTAAGCCCACATTACTGACGGAAAATAAAGACAGCAACCGTTTAGTGAAGCAAGCTACACAATATTTCGAGTCGGGATGGAAAGTTTACCAATTCGAACCGTATCGACTTATCTTGAATCAACAAAAATTTTGGATTTTATACTTTTGAGGAAATACACTGACTGATTATTTTAAAATTTAAGCAACCGAGTTTTACAATCAAGATGAAGAAAACATCGGTTCCATGATATTAGTAACTCAAAACGAACCTGCTGACGGTAAATTTTGCCAACGTTCAGTTCGTTTTGAAATACGACTGGATTAGAGCCGTACAAATGAGCAACGTTAAATCCACTTTATTGACATATTACACACCTCTTCCTGGACTGGTTTATCTTGCTCGCTTCCAAGCACTCGGTATGTTGTTCGTTGAACACGAGTACGACGAATTAGTCGATCCCGATTGGCAAGAATGTGATCGATTTGAGCCACAGTGGGCCGCTCAAAACTTGAAAATGACTGAAAAAAGTAAAGCAAAATTCTAGACTATTTCTAACAAAACATAGGGTATCAAAAGAAGATGATTGCAACAAGTACACCTTCAGTACAGTTAAAACAGTTTCTTTTATGCGCAGTATGCTCGTTGAAATGATATGTGAGGCTGCATTTAGTATCTTCAATTCTTTATCCGCTATCTACCATTTTAACACAAGCAGTCTGCGGAAGGATCACTAAAAATACAGGCAGCCAATCAAATGGTCATTAGTTCAATACAAGATACCATAAATTCCAGCAATCAACATTTGATTGTGTACTGCGTTGCTAAAAAGTTCTGAGTTTGAAAATTGCCTTTGTTTTTATTTATGCCATACACTGCAGCATAAGAGTGATATTACAAAATTAAAATTAATTCAAGTTACAAAATTCTTGAAAGGAAGATTTCTGGCAAACGCTCCTGCAATATTTGTGCTACGGTTGGTGGCTACAAGCCGAGCCACGAAAACGAGTCTACATTCATAACTTATTAGACGAAACTTTACTTTCAATTAAACGCGAATCAACTCACTTTATTAACTCTGCTGGTTGCTAGTAAAGTTTTATCGTACCAATGCTGCAGGATGCGATTTCTTCGTTTTCTTAACCGAGAGCAACGCTTTTCAATCGCACTATTCCAATCTTCACTCTCATAATACTCGCCAACATTTAAAGTTTCGCTGTAAAAGACAATTGCTGCGTACTGGCCTTCGTTTTTGCCAATTACCTTACGTTATTTTTCAACGACAACACAGTACACAGGGCAATAATGTCGGCACTTCATAAATGGGTGTTCCTTTTCGGCCTATCTGTAGAGTAGGCTTGTCGCTTAAGGGAAGTTGTTAAAAGCGACAAGCTTAAGGGAAGTTGTTAAAACTGCGAAAAAAAAACTAGCTTTTGCAATTATTTTGCTATTCATAAAAACACTGAAATCTCAGCTGAAAAACGAAATAATCAAACCCTCAAAAAGCAGATAAGCAAATTGAAATTTATTACCTTGGGCTGTCTGTTTCTTCGGAATCATCTTCAACTTGATCAAGCAATTTTTCTTGTAAAGTAAATAGTTCTGAGCCTAGCTTTGTTAAAGATGATGTCGCAGTTTTAATGGATCCAACCAGATTGTCCCCTCCCTAAAACGATACTACATTCGAGTACGATATACGTGCAAGCAAATGTACGAAAAAACGTAAGTTGTAACATAAGCGTCGCAATTTAGCACGACGCCCAAGTTTGAAAATCATATAAAATGGCCGAAAATTCGCGATAAATAATAAAGAGCATGCCTCAGAAATCACTTGCTAACACGAAATAAGATTTGAAAATAATTAAATCACTTAAACGTGGTCAAATTGTGCAAATCTAAATCACCCAACATTCAACAGGCTTTTTTCGGAGAAAGATATTACGGAATTCATATTTCCAAAATAAATCAAATCGCAGATGGGAATTGTCCACGTAATATTAACGTAGGTAACAGCTTTTGCAGTTTTAAGAGCAAGAGAAATGCTACCAGTTGTTTCTCCAGCGCACTGCATAAGCGAAACTGCAAAATCGGTTTTAGACAACAAAGTTATAAACTGTGATTAATTTTCATACGCAAAAAAATAAAATAAACGTCACCAAAAAAAGTACGAAATGGTTGCGTCGAGAACCGGATAATAAAAACTAGAGCTATTACATTAAAAATAACGCTTTAGTTGGACTGGTACAGTCGACATTTTTTACTTGCCCTGTATAATCACTAGGGTAGTCCAAAAAAACTCCGTTTTTCAAAACTTTGCTCCCAGGGCGTAAAAGTGTTCCAATACCCCAAAAAATACGATGTGTGAATTTTTTTGTAAATTATTAATTTTTGGGGGTCACTCAAGACGATTGAAATTTGGGCCGTTTTTCAAGTTTTTGCATTTTTGCAACATATACCACTCTTGCCATTGAAAATGATATGTCAGGCCTTTGTTAAATTTGGCTACAACAGATAGTCCCTAAAATGAGCAAACTTTAAGGGCAAACCACTAAGTGGCACTGTTTTCCCCAATTTTTATTTTATTCAAACAATATGAAATTAGTGTCGATTCAGGGAAGGGCCATTGCCCCCCTCTTTGGGTCGCCAGGATTGCAAAATTGCATGGAAAAGTGAACAAAATTAAGGCATGGCCCCCCCTTTGCAAGTTGGGCATTAGGTTTGATTTCACAAAGGGTATGTTGCGTGCGTTTCTTCCAGGCTTTGGGCGAAAAATGGGACGAAACTTGAGTGAAGACCTTTTTTTTTTTTGCTCTTCACCTAATTTTGGGCGAAAAATGGGACGAAATTTGAGTGAGACAATTTCAAATTCAGATCTTTGTTCTTCTCATATTTTCTGAAGTTTCTGCCCCCCCCCCCCCCCCTTTTCAAAATCCTGCGTACGCTACTGTCTCGATTCTACCATTTTCAAGGTCTAGAAATTCAATCGACACGTTTATTTTACGGTCTTGTCAGCAGTATTGTTGATATTGGTAATACTTTTCATTCTACTTCAACATAAAAAAAACACCAATTAGGTAACGATGCATGATCTTTTTCTCTAGTTACTTGAATTTGTTTTATTCTAGATTTAGCTACCTCGTAGTTACCTAGCCTTTTTTCAATCAACTTAAGCAAACTCCGCTTATTCTGAATCCTTTCGTGTACCATACTGGCAATTATTTTCAAATGAAATGTTCCGTAATGGTACTGTCTTGTTACCAAATAGTCAAATTATTGTGTGTTACCTTTGCTGTTTAATTTTGGGCCATTTATCTGGTTTTCAGAGTGTTCAAAATTTCAACTCAATGGATATCGACGTATTTTGTAGCCAGGCGCGTAGCCAGGATTTCGCAAAGGGGGGGGCTTTGTTGGAAGCTGGAAACAACAGTAAACAAATTTGACCCAAATTTTCATCAGTCTTGAATCAGATTGAGGTGGTTTTTCTGTCAAAATCAGGTGATCTCCGAAAAAAAAAAGGGTTTTCACCCAAATTGAAATGGCTTTTCCGGCCAAAATAAAAAAAGTCCACTCAAATTTAGTCAGTATTCCTGAACAACTTTAGGTGAGGTCCAGAAAAAAAAAAAACTCCACTTTGCTGGTCCAAACAACAGCAAGTCCTTCACAACTTCTGATCGCCAATCCCATTGGGGGGGGCTATTTTCATTTTTGGAGCAAAAATCGGCCTCAAAAGCACTAAAAACGTGGCATTTTGTATACTTTTCAGGCCAATGAGGGGGGGGGGCTTTACAAGCCCAGAAAAGTCAAAGCGATACTGAAAAAAAAAACTCTTCCAACCCTAGATGCTTTCATGACTCCTGTATCTCGAAACCTGTTGAATCAGCTCCATTTAGACGACTCCTTCTTCGAAGAAGATCCAGAGCTTTGGCAACAAAATAAAGCTTTTTGCATTGCACAGACCACAGTTTAAAATCTTCCCACTGTTAACGATCGTGCGGAGAGAGGAGTTGCTCTGATTCAGGACTTCAATTGCTGACACGCAGCCAACGAAGATCAGCTTCAGTATTTTCCGGAAGTTGTAGAGCAACATCGAACGAACTTTCCAAGCTCCTCAAAGATGCACTTAGCATCTGCGCAGCAATGAACGAAATGGCATCCGTGAAATCCTACATTGAACGGGAGAGCCCAGAGCTATTAATTTAACTATGTAATTGTAACTATACAACGTTCAATTTAAATAATTGATATTGGTTTCCTTCGTGTAATACTTCATTAGCTGATTGTAAAGTTTGCATAATAATCTGCTGACAAAGTATTACCAATATCGTCAATACTGCAGACAAAACCATAAAATAAACATGGTTATTCAAATTTCTAGACCATGAAAATAATAAAATCGACACTAATTTCATTTGGATATAATAATAATAATTAGGGGAAAATAGTGCCACCTAGTGGTTTCGCCTTAAAGCCCCATAACTCAAAGACTTCTTGAAAAATGGGTAATTCTTTCTTGATTTTGGGGAATATAAGTAGCCTAATTTATCATGGGCCTGACATTATTATCTTTAAAAACAAGGGTGGTTTATGTTGCAAAAATACAAAAATTTGAAAAACGGCCCAAATTTCGATTTCCTTAAACGACCCCAAAAAATCAATAATTTTCAAAACAAATCCACCCATAGTATTTTTTAGGGTATTGGAACACTTTTTTGTCCTGGGAGCACAACTTTTCAAAAAAAGTTTTTTTCAGGCCTTTTTTAGACCACCCTACTATAATCACTAATTAGTTAATCACATGCATAATTTACTTGATCTAAGAATTCATTGTAAAGCGCAGGTTGTGGCACTTGATTGGCTAAACTGAGAAGTTTTTGAAGTTTAATGCGAACTTCCAAGATGCATTCCCATAATGCTGAAATTAATAAAAATTACAACTTCAGTCGTAACTGCATCAAGACAGTTACCACGTAAAAACTTGCAAAGTCTTGTGTAGTTGTTCATAATCTAGCATACCGATTACTTATCCATGATAAGACGAAAAAAATCTTAAATTTGGTTGGTTAGATTCTGGGCCTAAAGACAACTGAACAAGATGTTAACAATGTTGCAAACTGTCATAAAAAATTAATCAGTAGGGCCCGCAAAAATCAACAAAGTCAAAATTTTTTTAGGGCTTAATATATCATCAAACGTATACCAACATTGATTTCGGGTGCTATAGAGCCAGTTTTGGTAGATTTTATAGGTCAAAATAAAGTCAAAATTTTGGGTTATGTCAAAATTTTTCAGTGATCAAAATTTCTTTTTCAAAAGCAAACAAAGGTTTTTTTTTCTTCATTTTTCTGGATATTTGAGAACCAATGAAACGTTATGAGCAATTTTACACATAAGTGAATGAAGTTTTGCTACTCAAAATTCTGCAAATAGTTGCAATATGCCGCAATACAATTGCATGGGTTAACTTCTTCATAAAAATAATTGTATAATAATGCGAAACTCATTTTTTTAAATTAAAAACACAACGCAAATTTTTACCAAGTAAGATTAAAATTATGTCAATGTATTTTCCAATAAAAATTTAAGAACAAATGAAGCCAAAATTCGTGAAAATTTAACAACAGCAAATTTCAATTTAAAATTTACTGGCTATTAAAAAAATGTAATTCACATGGAAATGTGTGCAGATTCTTAGGTTTTTGTCCTGCAGCGATTAGTTACTTTAATCACAAGATTGACCGATTGATATTTCTTTCTACATGCTGTTAATGAAAAGTAAAGAAGGTTACCTGCTTCAAACTTACGTGAATTGCGAATAACAAAAGTTTTTTTTAATCAAAATTTGGAGTTCAATAAGGCCAAAACGGTTTAGGTGAAAATACAGTCAAAATTTAGCTAAAATAAAGTCAAAATTAAATTTTTTTAGGTCAAAATAAAAACGAGCCAACTCAACTGACCGCGATCCAACGGTTTCGTCCCAGTGACTTCGTGACAAAGTGAGGGTTTAGGCAAGATGTCTCTGGGGATAGTAAAATATTTTTATGGTCACCCTTCTCAGCCCATCGGAGTCGTTTTGTTCGCGGTCAGCTGTCGTGGACCCATATAAAAAGGCCCTAGTAAATCAAAGCTATAATAGTAAGTTGTAGGGAGAGCAAGATGGCGTTACAAAATGTCAGTAAAGCGCTCAAACATAAGACATCAAAAAACGCCGTTAAAACAGCCGCGAAACACACTCAAAATTACTACGAATTTTTAACCAAACATTGACCATTGTTTAGCATTTAATAACACACAGTCATACTTAATTGATTCATTGTGTCTTTTCCCTTTTCCTTTGCAGTTACTCCAGATTTATTTTCTCTAAAAAGACCAGGAGCATACTGGTCCTCTTCATCCGAGCTAGCAAACTCATCTGATCCAAGCTCTTCGTCATCCTGATCAAATGATTACAACGTTATGGTGCTGTCTTACTTGCGGTAATCTAAGCAGCGACAAGGCGTGACAAAACTAAAACTTTTGCTGCATGCCAAAACTAGTCAAAAATAGGAAGAACACATTATGTTGTCAATATTTAAATGCTATAATGGCATCCCGTTTTGTAGAAGGTTGCATCTATATACAGTAATCATTAAGGCTAACTAAGTAACTTGACTAGAAGACCGAAAGGTCCCTTTGCTGTCTCCTGGCCAAAGCAACTTGGCGAATAAAATGTAATTACAATTACAATCAGTTAATACCTACCTTTAAGTTCAATACTTTTCGGCTTAGACAATAATAATTAATCTTAACAATCGTTAAACTGTTGAAACGAAATATCGGTAATTTCTTTCATATTGCAAGCTTGACAGTTGAGATTAACCACATACTTCAGCTATAATTCAAATGCACATGGCACATAAAATTACGAGAATAAACATCAGCAAATGAATCAGTTTTCTACCACAATCAGCTAATCCAATTATACCTCGTTCATACCATCACCGCTTTCGTCTTCCGAAAATTCCAAGTCTATTTCATTTCTGCAATGATTACATAACGTTAAACGAGGACTCAAGGCAAACTTAATGGGAGTATCTAAAGTTGGAGCAATCGTATCAGGTTAGAATGGCGTTGACTCCATCCTTCTTGACCCAGCTGTTCCACAAATATGACGTAGGGGCCTCTCTAACCATAATTTTTATTGGCAGTCCTGACGTTGAAAGAGTTTAGCCTAGATGGTTCGGCTACAGAATGCCTCAGGAAAGACTCCCAAACAAGCTTTAGTTGTCAAAGCAAATGAAAAAAGACCAGTTGGACGACTTAGCCCTAGATGGACCAATTACATTGAGGATCTTGGATGAATCGCTTGGGACTTCACCCAAGCGAAAGGATGGATGTGATGGAAAACCGTGAAGTGCAGCGGCTTAATCTCAAGCTGCTGCCCCTGCAACCCTCACGGAAAAGCGGGCAATGAAGAAAGAAAAAGAAACCCTGACGTTGATAGCATCGGCGACGCCATTTTAGTTCTATCCTTAGCTAACCTCGCAATTAGGCTAAGCCACAGAGGCCTTTTAACTTATATATTAGGGTGGTATAGGCCTGTGTGGGCTTCTAAGCTCAGCTATTGCATTGAAACGTCAGGGTTGCCAATAGAAATTATAATTAGAGAGGCCCCAACGTCGTGTTTGAAGTAGAATACTTCTGAAACGGCTTAGTCAAACAGCATGAAAGTCAACGCCAATGTAAGCTAATGCGATTGCCCTAATTTCAGCTTCCCCCATTAATTTTGCCTTCAGCTCTCGTTTAAGCATTAAACTACCACGTTCACAGAACAACTTGCAGATACCCTAAACTAAAAAAATGATTCACTGGTAAGAAACACTATGTTTATTTGTTCTGACGAGCATAGAAATGCGTATATATAAAATTCAAAGGCGTTGTATATATAACTGGTAGTTGTTCATTCCAAATCAATTACAGAAACCACAACTCTTTGTTCAACTCGATACATCTGACAACTCAATACGTAAAAAAGCAACCAGACAGCTTTATCTACTGAATTTATGAGTTTGTAACTACAATATCAATGAATCAGACAAGTAAAATTGCAATAATCTCTAAGAAATCTTAATAAATCGATAGCAGCAAAAAGTTTAAACTTACTCATCATTCAAATCCCTAGGAATTTCGTCTTCAAAATCATCATCAAAGCTATCATCGCTTTCAATGTCGAGTTCCTTTCGAGATACAACTTTTCCTTCATATTTGGGGTCTTTTTCTCTCAAAGCGAGGGATTTTCGCAAGCCTCCAATCTTACTGCCATTGCTCGATGATGGAATATCAACATCGTTGTTTAACAGATCTTTATCGATTAATCTTGCTCGAGTTTCTGGAAATGATTGTGTAAAAATTAATAAAGGTTTGCAACAGTAAAAAGACATTGCAACAGCAAAATTCAAAAAAGGCATCGCTTAAAACTTTCTCAAATTTTGCTTCATGCATCATTGCATACATGCATGCAACTTAAGCAATTACCTGGCAAAGTTAAATTAAAAATAACAAAAAAAAAGAAAATCATAAGCTCATATCTGAAGATTTTCAAACTTTAGTAAAAATTGTAAAACCGCTTTAAAAGTAAAAATTAACTAAATTTCCACAATTTACATCTAGTCATGGGGAAGTACGAAGATAGAATTTAATGGTTTAGAATATATTATAATTTTGAGGGGCAGCACAACTAACATGACTACAAGTCTCAAAATAATCTTTTATCATATCTTAGGCGTTAAACAATTTTTCTACATGCAGAAAGAATTCTGTGTCAATAAGAGCAGCTAACATCCAATCTCAATGTCTGCAAATACTGATACCACATAAAATCAAAGAATTAATTCAGAGGTCGAGTGGATAGAACGTCTGCTACTGAAACGGTAGACTCGGGTTCGATTCCCAGTTGGTCAAACCAAAGACTACTAAAAATGGTATTCACAGCTTTCCCGCTTGATGTTCAGTGATAACAGGGACAGCGCAAAGCCTTCACCGTGTGTGGTAAACAGTTAGCAGCTGGACTCAAAGACCAAAAGGTGCTTCCCTGTCTCCTGGCCACGGCAACTTGGTGAATACATATGTAATTATAATTATTTAAAAAAATCGATCTGAAATCTGTGAAAATTGAAATCAGTTGTTACAGTTTTACTGCATTGGAGTAATAGCTCCTTCGCCCATACCTTCATTAATGTCATCTTCAGGGTCAAAAGATGGATTTGGATTGATTAAATCTGCAAGTTGATCCACTATGGAAGACATGATGAAAATAAAACTACACCATTTACTAAACTAAAGCAATCTAACTAAAAACATCACAAAATGGAAATTTGAATAAATGGCAGCAAAATCTTCATAACGTTAACTTTAAAATCAATTTATACTTGTAAATCATACACAAATGACGAACTAACAATCTGTTTGTCTGCAAGAATATATATTTAGGTAAAAAGCATAATGTCTTGAAGCAGCATCACTAAAAAACTATAGCATCACAAAAGCCTTAGTTAGGTACACTAGACCTCGAGCTACATTATTTGGCACAGAAAATCGAAATGATTGGACATATGACACTACAGCAATGCTATTACAATAATTAATAAGTGTTTACTATTCAAAAAGAAAATCAAATTTAAGATGAGATGGGTGTCACGAACAGTTGGTTCAAGGAAGCATCAGACTTCAACAAGTAACATTGCATTATACTGGATCTCATTTTCAAAGTGAAAATAATTAAAATTATCCATGCTTTTCTTTTGGTGCCATACCCAAAACAGTGAACATTATAAGCATCTAAATTTGGCAATCTCTCTTCATCGTAGCTAAAACTTTAAAGCTGCTGAAATTCAACAACAAAGCTAGAACTTCAACATAGACATCCAATCGAACTTCAACAAAATCAAACATGGCAAAGCCTTGATCAAAAATTTGGCAGTCTAGATTCAGAAAACAATGCATGATTGAAAAATTCTACTGTAAAAGATGATATGGTCATATTTCAAATATTAATTAAGTTTGTTTCGTTTCAATATTGTCAAGGTGTACATGACTGGTGACAAAATCAACTTCATCAACACCAGCAGCTTATTACATGTAATATTTCTGCTCTTTTCTTTTCAACTCATATGCAGTAAGATCTATCAGCTGGATCGAATCTAAATTTAATTTAACTTTGAAGGTCCCACCGCCAAATGGTCGAATCATCACAAACACAAACAAGAATTTTTCCATCCTTGGAAAACGCAGTTTGTCGAATTGTAGTTGTACAACGCATGTTGGTCAAAGTAAAGTACTTAGACTTTATTGAATCCAACTGATCCAATTCCCAAACAAACGCTTTGCCATATTGGTTCCCAACAGCCACATACTTGTTCCAGTAATCAACAGCAAAACGCATATACCAAATATCACAATGCTGAAAGTCGAGTCTGCTCAGTACAGTGACATTTGTTTCCTTAGGCTTAAGGCCATCCAGTTGAGCATCAATAGAGCCAGGCTTCCAACAAATAATGCAATTCTCGCAAGATTTTGAAAGTATAAATTCACCAAACCAGCGAACACAGTCAACATAGTTTTTGTGGATATCTCTTGTACTGAAATAAGGATAGTGTATGTGAAGGGTTGGAAAAGGGTCATTATTAGCAACGGGCTTGTAGAGATCTGAAGCACTTAAAGCTAGATTAATTTCATTTGTGTCAAACTTCCAAATCTTTAAAGAGTGATCCATACCACAAGAAACGATTTTAGTTCCAAACACATTGAAATCACAACTAAGTACCTCGTCTCTATGACCCTCAACGCCTCCAAATATGCAAACTAACACATCAGACTTAATATTCCACACTCGAAGTGAATGGTCTTTTGAAGCACTTAGAAGAATATGCGGTTTGCAAGGATGAAATTTTAACTCATTAATAGCATTTCCATGGCCGATATAATGCTTAATGCACTGTTTTGTAGAAACGTTAAGAACTCTAATGACTCCACGAGATCCAGAAACAGCAAGTAGCGAATGTCCTGTAGACGTATCAACAGTCCATGCACAAGAATAAAAGTTTTCTTCTGAATCAGGGTCATTATAAGCTTGCACAAGTTTAATGTATCCATTTTCCCTGCATTCGTACACAGTTATGCGATTACTGCCAACAGTGGCAAACATGGGAAAGCTGCTTCTTGCATTGTTTAGGCAAAACGATACTCCAAAAAGAGGCAAGCCATGGTCTTCTTTAAGTGAGTTTGTACACTTGAACAAGCTTTTTGCTTGTGGTTTTTTGGAAAGCTTTCCTTTACCTCTTCCCTTTTTTGATTTTGTGCTAGAATTATCATAAGCTTCAAGCAAATTTTTACCAGGAGATTCACATACTTCAGCAGTATTCTTTTCAATATCACCATCAACTTCCATTTGTGTTTAAAACTTGACAAATTGCAAAAACTGTTGAAGCAATAAAAAAAATTCAAGAAATATCAGCAAACTATCGGCACAGATTATTAATTTAATAGTAAATATGCTATCCTATTAAACAATGAAACAGTCTAGCAACATGATCCACATGTCTAATTTATATCTTAATTTAATCTGATGTACATATACATCTAATATGTGCATTGTACATGTACATGGTAAATATGTGCCAATAATGTGCTCTATTTAAAAGCAACCAAAAATTAGGATCAAGAACACAAAATATTATAAGCCAACTAATACAAAGCAATCTGATTTAGAATGTTTGTGGTTTGGGGTTCACTTCTCAGCAAAAACATTTTTTCAACTCATTAAAAGCTGAAGAAGCTAATCACACTGTAAAGATGCCTTTCAGATTGGAACTAAAGCAAGGCACCACATAATTTGCACCAGTGTTCCCACTAAGCCGATTTTTGGAAGCGAATCGGCGATTTGTTGGAGCAAAGGCAAATAATTTTTGCCAATGTAGTAAACATAGCTTTAGAAAATTTGACAAATTTTTGGAAACATGACATTTGGTATACTTTAATACTGGATTGGTACTAAATTTAGGGCACATAAACGTTTTTTTAGAGCTTTGGGCACAGTTGTGTAAAGAAAATTTGGGCACTCGCCGATTAGCCATAAAGTTAGAGGGAACACAGATTTGAACCTTAAATTGAAAAGTGCAGACTAGACTACTAGACAGTAGTGTGCACCTTCACAAGCAGTTGCGTGTGAAACTAAAAGCGCACACCTACTGTAATATCTGAAATCTTAATCTGAACCTAAAACGTGCAAACTCTTAGATTGCTTTGCATCTAGTCTACATTGCATATTTCATTAAAAGTCAGAAGGGACTTGGCACAAGGAATGTAAACGCTGCCTTTTCCTTAAAGAAGTAGCAAGTGCTACGTAACATCCAGAAGGAGAATAAGAGAGCAAAGAGTAAGCACTCATTTACTCTTTTATTTTTAAATTATCATTACGGTTTGACTTTTGAGTTTGGGTTGGGATTAGCACTTGGTTCAGGTTAGAGTTTAGTACCTACCGTACTTTTGTATTGGGTTTAGGATAGCAATTTTCTTATCCATATGAACAGCAGCCTATGCTTTTCCTCAAATAAATAAAAAATTTTGCTGACATCACTCATTCTCGGAAATTTTTATGTTGATTATTACAGTTGTAGGTTAGAGAACGTTAGATTTTTTACAAAGTGTCAGCACACACAGACACATGGAACGTCAGCCAATCCTTTTCCAATTTTATTTGAAGAAGTTTTCTAGCACATAGCAGGTCAGAGGTATCAGGCTAAGTAAAGACAAGCTATTATACTGGTATATCATTGGAGGCTACTACCGATAAGTATTCAGAAGTTGATATGGTATCATACTTATCGTAAGACATATGCCTACACTATTAATTACTACCGGGTGGTATTGATAGCATACACTGATACCATCATTGTGTATAGCCTGAAGAAAATCATCTGCCCCGGGGCCTTATTATAAATTTAGAAAATTTGCTGGCAAATGAAATTAGTTGAGCAGCAGTGCAGATGTAGTTACGAGTTAAAAGCAAAATGTAGTTACTTCTTAATGTTTAAAAAAATATTTTGATTAAAAGAACAATCAATCTGAAAAGGATTAGGTATCAATGTTTTACAGCATTTAAACCTGATCTACACTACACATAAAATTGTGAGCATACCAGCCTGTCTTTGGTTTATTTCAAACGAAATTCCGTATAGCCTTAGCAGCGTAGAAGCTGACAGTTGCTTCAACCTACCCTCTTAGCCAAGTCACTGGCAAAATTTAATCCTAAATGCAAGTATTTAAACATGTTTTGAACTTGACCTGCAAGTAAAAGGGACTGAAGGGGCTACGCAATGAAATTCTATATATCTTCAACTGACTTTCAAATTTTAGTTTTTCGAAAAACTAAAAAACTCGCTTAGCAACTAGGGGCTTCATCCCCAGACCCCCATAAACTCTGTCAATGATACGCTAAAGTTGAGCCAGTTTGCTCAATGCCACAAATTGAAAGATTTTTCGAACATAAAAGTTCTTTTACCCCTCCTTCTTAGCAAAATCCTGATTACGGCATGGTAATTTTATGAATCTACACTTAGTGTAAAGCAGTGTGCCCTCTAATTTTGGATCTACTGCATAAATGCCGGAAAAGACGCGAAAATGCCTGAAGTGGGTGCCAAAATGCCGTCGCAAATCACAAACAATAATGCCGTTTACTCAAAGTTTTGTGTGATCTCAAAAAAAAAGGTCATCGCACATGAAGACTGCCAATAGTTTTCTTTATCGATGTACTTTAAAGCAAATGAAACAAAAAAGGTCTTCAGGTAACGTAGTGCATCTTTTTCTGCAACTTTTGGTACTTCTGCACAGGGCCGGGGGGTGCCCATCTTTGTTGAGCATTGGTGGGGATAATTTGCAATTTTACCCCAATTTTGCCCTATTTTCAACATTGGGGGGGATGAACCTCGACCGCAATTTTTTCTAGGTCCGCAAATTAAGTGAAAACCAAAAAAAAGGTCTTTACCAAAAATGGAAGACTTTTTTCCTCAAATTCAAGCGAAGACCAGCGCTTAGATGCAGAGCAGAGTCAAATTATTGGGGGGGATGTAGATGCAGACCATACTTGTAGCATCAGCTCCAACGTAGCCTCAAGTTCAAAAATTAATCGAAGCAATTGGAGTTATTAAGTCAACCCGGAGAGTAGCTCGATAGATTGTTCAACCGAGCCGGTCAACCGCATTGGGATGCGTCCTTTTGACACATACGTTACATACTCAAATTACTGGGGGGGGGGATATATCCACCCCATCCCCCTGAGTTTCAGCACCCCTGCTTCTGCATTAAGTTTCGAAGAAACAGTGCCAGACGAAGAAAAAATGGCGTTGCACCAGACGATACAGCCAAACAAAAACGACGTAATTTCGAAAATCAAAAAACGCCAATTGCAGCTGCCAAAAACTAGTGAGAAAATGCTGTAAAAAATTTCGCACTATTCACACTTTTTTGCGCTTGCAGGAAACACTGGTGTAAAGTAGTGACCTGGGCTTTTCAGCGTTATCATTTTCCAAACAATATTTTTGAAACAAAATCTACGTATTTTCATAATTTATGGTCTTCGCAGCTTTGATCCGCCCCCCAATGTTGTGCGCAAGCATATTTATCCTTTTTTATAAAACAAATTTGACGATAGTTACGCTTTGTTAACTTTATCAAAATCAGCAACATAGTCCACTCAAGTCACATTCAGATAAATTACTTCAAATTTTTATAAAATGTCAAAAATTACACTTTTGAGGACCAAGTTATCAGCTAAAATTCATTTCGGCTTGCAAAGACCTTGGTTAATATGTTTTTGGCCCATGACTACGAAAAAGTTGCCGACCCCTGGTGCACAGTGTAGTACTCTCCCTACTGCCCAAGCCTAAAGACAAAAGTCAAGACTGAAGACGAAATTTCCTACCTAATACAGCTACAATGTAGCATCATCACTTTATTTAGCAGATTAGTGGTCGAGTGGATAGAGCGTCTGGTCTATCAACCAAAGTCTATAAAATGGTAGACTTGGGTTCGATTCCAGGTCGGGTCAAACCAAAGACTATAAAAATTGGTATTCACAGCTTCCCTGTTTGACGTTCAGCATTTAAAGGGACAGTGTGAAGCCTCCATCGTGTGTGGTAGCTTGACTCGAAGATCTAAAGGTCCCTTCGCTGTCTCCTGGCCAAGGCAACTTAGTGAATAAAACATAACTACAGATGAGCTTAACTGCAAAAGACAGAAAGATAGGCTAGCCTACTACAATAAGCAGACACTGCTAACTAGTTGACCAGTACCATACATGATTTATTGATTGCATAGCCCAGGGGTAGGTAATTACTGCCTGCAGGCTGGATTCGACCCACTTATGCCTGCTGAAACACCACTGTATATTTTATAAATATAAATTTCTGTGAAAAATCAAAACCATTCCCATATCAAGGAAAACTACATTTTGTAGAATAGAAGCCATTGCTGCCAATTTACAAGAAAATCTGTTGAATACTGCAAACACATTCAAATGTTTCTCTATTGCAGGGTTCCCGAATGGGGGTACATTTTTATTTTCAAAGGGTACATTACAAGCAGAACTTAAATGCTAAAATGGTAGAGGGACATGTTGACACCAAATTGCAGAGACCTTTTTTTTTAATCTTCAATTGAATTCAGGGACAAAAGCCCACTCAAACTGTGGAGAAGACCTTTTTCATTTTTTGTTGTCACTTGAATTCGGGGACAAAATCTCACTCCAATTAGGGAGAAGACCTTTCTTTTGGTTTTCAAGCAAGGATTTGGGTTGATAAAGCAAGTTTTCTTTTGCAGAATAATATGTGAACCTTTTGGGGGTACACCAGCAAATCAATAAATGCCCAAACGATACCAATGAACATCAAGTTGGGGAAACCCTGCTCTATTGCTTTAGACAAGAGAACAGATATATTGGATACAGCACAGTTGCTGATTTTTATCAGGGAATTGATGAACACTTTGCATCACAGAAAAACTGTTGTCCATGAAGAGTCTGAAAGGCACTACTAGTACTACCAGTACAGGGCAAGATATGTTTGATGGTGTTATGCACTCTCTAGAAAAGTCACAGCTACATCTCGATAAGCTTGTGAACATAACAACAGATGATGGGCCTTTATTAACAGGCAAACATTCTGGACTTATCAAAAGAATATATGACAAGATTCAAGCTGATCAGTGATTATCCACTTCATAAAGTTCTTTCATTTCACTACGTATAATTCATTAGGAAAGTATCTGCAAATCCTGATTAGATTTTAAACATGTAGTGGATCCAGCAGTACAAGCAGTAAATGTAATTAGATCAAGAGGACTTAATCACAGACAGTTTTGGAATTTCTTGCCCGACATAGATTCCGATTTCTCGTAAGTATTAGGTATTGTACCACACAAAGGGAAGGTGTCTTTGTTTACGAAACGTGTTAAAAAGAGTTTGGGAACTCAAAGAAGAGATTGCATGTTTTTTGAAATGAAAGGTATAATCTGTAACTTCTCTACCAAAACACAGAATGGATGTCTGATTTGCATTTGCTACTGATATTATTCAAAAAATGAATGAACTCAATAAAAATTCCAAGGAAAAGAAGTGCTTGCTTATGATTTATATTTGGAGGTCAAATTGTTCCAAACAAAGCTCACATTTTTTGCAAAGCAAATGTCTAATGAAAACTTTGAGCATTTTACTCTCCTAAAGAGTCAGTCTGTTAACACTACATCTGCCAAAAAATACAGTGGACTTATTACAGGCCTGAGCGAAGAATTTGTCAGAAGATTTCTGATTTGAATGCCATGGAGCATGAATTTGATTTACTGAACTCCAGTGTTCCCACTAAGTTTTCACCTCCTGCGAAAATGCCGGAAATAGTGCAAACGTTCTAAACTTAATGTGAAAATGGCGAAAATTTTCTCATCTTTTTTGTCCTGGTTCAATGTGATCACCAAAAAAATAAAAGTCCTTCAGTTGAGTTCTGCAAGTTTTCTCCGCAATTTGTGCGACATACCAGAGCGAGGCGCCATGAACCGCAGCTGTGTACGGTTTTTGGTGGGAAACAAAAACGCCAGTTTTTGGCGGGAGAAAAAACGCCGGAATTTGCAAAATTTTAGTGCAAAAATGCCCGAAAAAATTTTGCACTTTTTTGTGCTTATAGGGAACACTGCTGAACTCCCCGTTCTCATGTGATGTTGAAATGATCGCCAATGAGTTGCAGGTGGAATTCAAAGATCTGCGAGCTGAAATAGCTTTGATGAGTAGTTTTGAAAAGCCATTGATTGAGTTTTATAAATCGCTTCACCCAGAGAAATTCAGAAATGTCAAAGAATAGAATTTGCAAAAAAATGTTTGCAGTGTTTGCATCAACACACATATATAGATCTAATTACATTTACTGATCTAATTACATTTTTGGCTAAGTTGCTGATACTTTCAATCCTCTGGTATTCAACACACATATGTGAGCAAACTTTCTCAAGTACGAAGATTAACAAAAGCAAAAACAGATCTCTTATATATACCGGTAACAGATTTAAACCAATACAAGCTGTCTAAAACCAATACAAAAATTAGTACAAGCAGCTTCAAGCCTGATTTAAACAAACTTATGGACGCATGCAGTAGGCTACATTAGTCCCATCAATTGTTGCTATGTATTGTTGTGCATTACAGATTAGCTGTTATGCCAGTTACTTGTAAATCACGGTGAATTGTTTTTTAATTATGCTTCAATACTGAGTTTTGAGCCTCAGGCCCATATACAGTACCTATAAGTAAGTTCATTATTAATTGTAACCACTAACTGGCCCACTCAGGAAAGTAATTGTCCACCCCTGGCATAGCCTATCTGCCCTCCATTGGCCAACAACTCTAAGACGAACAGTAGGCCAAGGTTACTTTCAAGTTTTGGCTAAGTAAACGAAAACTTGCACTAGGCCTAGGCTACTAACACACTAACCAAGCAACAAAGAATTCCTATTCCTATTCCCCCTGTTGATTGCTGGACAAGTTTATTTGTGCAACGAACTTGAACCTTCCAAAACCAACAATATTTGTCTCTGGTCTACGTACAGTCGTACACACCATAATTTGGAAAAATTGTACCGGTATGTTGTGCCGGAGAAATTTGTCGCACAGCACCACGAAATCTTGCCCAAGACTCAGAACTAGCGTAGAGGTCCACAACAACTGACCGCGAACCGAATAACGCCGATTAGCTGAGAAGAGCGATCATAAGCATATTCTATTGTACTATCCCCAGAGCCATCTTGCCAAAACCCTCAACCAAACATCTTGCACCAAAGTGACCAAACCACATACCGGTACCAGTACTGGTGTGGTAGCCAATCTGCCTATTTATGATTTACGCAGCCAGTTTAATCATGTTTTCACACTGCTAATTTCTATGCAACAATTTAAAAGCATTAATTTTTGCTACAATAGGGCTACTACAGAACGGTATTGTCTAATCCTCTTAATTTTGGCCCCTAGAAACTCAAGGGCCTTCGCCAGCTGTTGCTGATCGTCACTGCTTGTTTGCTCCTTTTTGCTTCTTTAATTTTATGCAACGCCTGATGGCGCTTTTTACGATGTTTCGGCTCCGAATATTTCATTTCCATAGCGAAACGTGGTCTTCTACGCAACCTTTTTACATGAGGCTTTGCAATGGTGTTCATAAAAAAAATCAACACCCTTTCGTCATAAAAGATGTCACGGTTGTTATGAATACTATCATACAGTAATACTATTCGTGATACAAGCGTTTGTGATGTAATAGCCACAGTAGTGGCCTTTTGATTGTGAAAAATTATAGCAAACTAGATGGGAGTTTGCCAGCAAACCCAGTGAACGACCGACGCATAGCTAATGCTGTGACACTCAAAAGTGCTTTTTGTCTACCGTAAAATCAGCAATTATTCAAAAATATCTGATTATGGAACCTCCAGAAAAGTAGAGTCAAAATAATTGTCAGTTAAATATCTCCTGATATCATAAAACACTGGCACCCTAAGTTGAGCCGTTCAAAAAATTGATTTTTGGGGGCCCATTTGGGGGTCCCCAGAAGGGAGGGGGGGCACCCCCAAACTATGTCAAATATTTGTCTGTGTAGCGTGAGCTCCAACGTAACCACAAGTAAAGTGAAACTGGATGTATGGATTAATAAGTCAACCCGGAGAGTAGCTCGATAGGTTGTTCAACCGAGCCGGTCGGCCGCATTGGGACGCGTCCTTTTGACACGGACGTTACAATGGCAAGCACGACAGGACGTTGGAGTGGTGGATGCTCTCCCTTGCGCTGGTTGGAGACGTGGATGAGCCGTCGCTAGCGTAAAGGGAGGGGATGATGTAGCATCAGCTCCAACGTAGCCGCGAGTAAAAGTGAAACTGGATGTATGGATTAATAAGTCAACTCGAAAAGTAGCTCGATAGGTTGTTCAACCGAGCCGGTCGACCGCATTGGGACGCGTCCTTTTGACACGGACGTTACATCTGTTAAATCTCTGCTGATATCAAAACAGACTGGCACCCAAGTTGAGCTATTCAAAAAATTAATTCTTGGGGGGTCCGTTTGGGGGGTCCCCGGATGGATTGGCACCTCCAAACTTTGTCAAAATATTTGTCTGTTAAATATCTGCTAATATCATAAAACACTGGCACCCTAGCTTAAGCCATTCAAAAAATTGATTTTTGGGGGTCCATTTGGGGGGTCTCCGGATGGATTGGCACCCCCAAATTATGTCAAAATATTTGTCAGTTAAATATCTCCTGATATCATAACAAACTGGCACCCTAAGTTAAGCCATTCAAAAAATTTGATTTTTGATGGGCCATTTGGGGGGCCCTCGGGGGGTATTTGTCTGTTAAATATCTACTGATATACTGGCACTCTAAGTTGAGCCATTCAAAAAATTGATTTTTGGGGTTCCGTTTGGGGAGTCCTCTGGGGGGTGGCACCCCCAAACTATGTCAAAATATTTGTCTGTTAAATATTTAGTGATATAAAAAACAACTAGCACTCTAGCCTAAGCCGTTCAAAAAATGGATTTTTTAAGGCCCCATTTTGGGGGGGTTCCCAGTGGAATTGCTCCAAAAAATTTTGGGAGAAAAAAATAGCATTTGCAGCTCAACAACTTCACACAAAAATTAGATTTTGATGTTTTGTGGTTTATTTTGATGTTTTGTGGTTTAGCGTACAAAAATTAGGAAGAAAAAAAAGGAAAAAAAAAGGAAATGAACCTTATCGCGGCCAAAAGTGGGTTGATTGGGATGAAAGAGTATCTTGAGACATACAACCATATGAAATATTTTTTGCCGTACTTAAGACGTTTTTGAATGAGACTGCTTTTTACGCCAAATTTTCGGGGCGGTTTTCGGGTTCTAAAACCAAAGTCACGTGACCTATTGCTCTCAAACCGCTGTCAAAATTTCATGTAGCTAGACCAAACCGTTCTCGAGTTAAAAGCAAAAGTCTGAAATTTCGCACTCGTTCGTTGGAAAATGGCCGAGTAAAAACAAAGGAACACGCGACGCGAGCGTCGGTCATTCCAATTATGACAAAACGTTTATGCACTTGTTTTAAGTGTCAATTCAATTTCAATTCAACTTATTTGTTCACTAGAGTTCAATTTCCAGAAACTTTACACAAATGAAAAAACATATCCACACGCACAAATAGAATGAGTGTTGATGCCAATAAAGGAAATAAATGTGGGCTAATTTACAGTAACACTTAACAGAAGTACTTGTTGATGAAGGCGTAGAAATTAATAGGCTATTCTAAAATTTACCAGTACTGTAGTTTGATTTACTTACGATCAAGCTAACAGCACAGCGAAAGACCTTTTTTGGGTCATCGAGTCAAGCTGCCCTTATAACCAGTAGTTAAATTGTAAAATTTTGCATGGGGGGACGCTTTTGCAGCCTTGACCAAACGCATTTGGCATGCAAAAGTACTTTAGTGAAAATTACATACTTCTGCCGCCGAAATTGAATGAAGACCTAAAAAAAAGGTCTTCACCACAATTTGGGACTATATTCGGCCAGAATTTGTAGGATTTATTCGTGCTGGTTGGCTCTTTTTCGTCTGATCATCTTGCGCTAAGATCTCGATGGGGGGACGCTAAATTTCGATAGGGGGACGCTAACTCTCGATGGGGGGATGCGTCCCCCCGCGCCCTCCCTACAATTTAAGAACTGCTTATAACTAGTTATTATTGTAATTATTATAAGTTTTTTTGATGGGGTAACTTTTTTTTAACCATTTTTAAAACAAACAAAAAACAAAAGTAACGATTCAACCAAAAATAGCAGTTAGCATAAGAAAAGAGCACACTTATGCTTACCCAGTAGCGTAGCCAGGAGGGGGGGGGCAGGGGGGGCTATCCCCTCCATTGGCCTGCCGACCAAAATGCAGAATAAGGGAAACACCACATTTTTAGCACTTTTAAGACTGTATTTTGCACTGGGTTAGACTAGAAAAGGATTTAAAGCATAGTTTGAAACGTTTGTTTGGGGGGGTGTGCTAATAGAATGCCGACCAAAATGCAGAATAAGGAAAATACCACGTTTTTAGCATTTCTAAGACTGTATTTTGCACTGGGTTAGACTAAAAAAGGATTTAAAGCATAGTTTGAAAAGTTTATTTAGGGGGGGGGGGGCTAATGAACTGCCGACCAAAATGCAGAATAAGGAAAATACCACGTTTTTAGCTCTTCTGAGACTGTTTTTTGAGCTGGAATGGACTAAAAAGTGATTTAAAGCATCTTTTGAACACATATTCTCGGGGGGGGGGGGGGGGGGGGGGGCTAAATTGTCAAAAATAAAAGTCACAAATCAATAAAAACTTTGAAAAAATTTCCAAAAATAAACAATCAAATTTGATTGCTAATGTAAAAATGTCAAACATGTAGGTTTTATCAACAAATGTATTATAAACTGAGGAATAAGGGGGGGGCTATTCCGTATTAGTTAATTACCAATCACTTCTATCAAATATCTTTCCATTAGCCCCCCCAATTATTTTTCTTTAGAAAATGCAGACGAAATAGATTACTCGGTGTGCATGAGTTTTATTGAATAACAGGATTTTATGATTTACCAGCATGCACACAAGAAAACTACAATGTTATCATTAGCCACCTCCCACATAGCCCATTAATGCAACTAGTTGAATCATGTTACGCAGCCAATTTCTATGCCACGTTTTAAAAACAATATTTTTTATTAAATAGCCCTAAAATTAAGTTATTTTTGCAAAAAAAATGCAAAATTTTCGAGCGCTGGGGGCTCCTCCCCCAGACCCCCTGCCTCCGGTGGCTGGGGGCTTTGCCCCCAGACCCCCAAATTAGCCCCCCCCATTGCGAATTTTTGGCTACGCGCCTGTGCTTACCTCTAGTTTTTTCAAGACTGTAGGTACTTTAGTAATTACTTAGCATGGACAATTTTATTTGTTTGCTAAATGAGTATTTTGGTAATTGTTTAAAAGTTAGTGAAATATTATTCCATATTTTTACTCCAATGTACGAGCAAGATCGTTGCCCGTTTCGAGTTTTAGCTCATTCCAAATAAAAATTGTCTGCAGTAATTGATTTAGCAATTATTTCTAGTTCACAAATATCTTTTACTTTCAATATTTTCATGGATTTAAACAGAATACACATTTTTGCTTTATCTTTCACAAATTTGAAGTTCATAATACGGATGATATTGTTTTGCGGCACTTGAATCTTTTTCAAAGAAGTTTGCCAAACACTGCCCCATGAAATAATTCCATACTATAGACATAGACTCTTTAAGATGCGAGACACGTATTATGCAAACCTGAACGTACCGTCCTGCCATCTTTACTGGCCTGCTGGGGTCTTCATTCCAAAAAGCAAAAAAAAATTAATTTTTGTGCCACTTTTCCAAATATTTCTCGACATTTCTTGTAGTTGTGGCACTGGGGCTGTTTATACCAAAAAGTGATTACTTAAGCTACCCTTTAATTGTTTGTTTTGTTGCACTTAAAAACGCGATTTATTAATCATACATTATTGTAACGGTGACGCATCATTCAAACAAAGAATATGCGCAGTCAATTGCTGCTACCGTACCAAAACTAATGTTTTTTCACATAAAATTTTTGATTTGGATTTTATTGTGCTAGAGTCAAAAATGCAGCTATAGTCACTCTGGATTTAAGTTTTATTTCTGCAAAGCTGGTTCTGCAACAAAACCGTAATTATTTTCTTCTGATGGCCGAGCCGATTCAGCTGCAGTCTCCAAAACAATCCGTTCAGTTACATCATTGGCTTGATTGCAACCATCACTGAGCAACCGCAGTTCTTCCAATAAGGTTTCTTCGCGAAAAGCTACTCTGACATTCGGTACGTTTGTTCTACTGATGTCATTTCCCGCTGATCCTTCTTTTCTAAGAAAAACGATTTGTGTCAGGAAAATGTTATATCAGTTTTTCAAACTCTACCTTTATTGTAACTTACTCAAAGCAAAATTTTAGTGAAGTTCGGCGGTCTGGGACGATTACGCTATACCTCAGCCAGAGTTTCATAAGCGGAGCACGCTCCTTTTTTTCCCCACTGTTGCTCCTTTTCCACTAGTCAGTGGCTACATTCGCTTTTTTAGCAAAATTTTTGGATAATTTCTAAAAACTTGAATGATTCCGAATAGTTTTCGACGGATAAATTTGCCAATGTTTTTGGATGACGGCGATTGTTTTCCAGTCATATCGAAATAATTGGAAATGATTGATTTGACAGCTTAGTTTTAGTTAGTACAGTCGCTAGGTCAATGCAGCAAGCTGTAGTAGTCTCAGGCTTGTAATCAAATTGATGATCACATTTCATTCAAAAAAAGCGACAAAAGAACTGGGAGTGCGCTCCATTTTTTTCGCTACGGAGCGGAGCGTCGACGCTCGTTTGAAAGGAGCGGTTGCTCACCTCTGACCCAAGTACCTACATTTGGCGCACCATCAAGGTTTATCAGGGTATCCTTTTGTTTGTTTCAGCAAAAAATTACTCAGGTAAGGCGTTAATTTGCAATCGCCATCCGGGGATAATATTTTTGCGTCTAATGGAATTTTAACATTTTACTTTAAATACTACATTATAATTATGAAGCCAAAAAAACAATCAAAAAGATTCTTTGTAGGAGAGTTCTGCCGAATGAACATTGTGCATCATTAAAAAAATAAATAAAATTTACCGTGCATTTAAAAAAAACAACATCTGAAACAAAAGGCTCTCAGTTTAGTTCCACACTCAACCTCTTCAAAACGTTTGTCCTACTGTAAAAGTAAAGAGAAACAGAATTTTGGCGTTGATGAAAAGATTTGGTGACTGATGTGTAAAACTTGAAAAATATTCGAATGTGGTATCAGTTTTAAACTGTGGATTGTGGAATTTCTTCGCATAAGTTCCTCATAAGTCCATTTTGGGTTTCCTGCTACGAGGAGCATTTCGTATCAAGTTTATTTCAAAATTGATTGTTTAGACTAACGGCTTAGTGTAATTATTACGTTGCATTCCGTATACGAGTACGCATACAATCTAAAATTACTAAACCTGTAATGATCTCCAAGCCATCTTTTTTTCTCAGCGTGTGAAAAGCAGGATGCCTGCACACTGGTCTTGGCCATTTCACACATGTCACAGACGCTTAACTTCCAAACCTAAAAATATACTGAACGTTTATTTACAATAAATACTGCTTGTTAGTTCATATGGAAATATAAATACATAAAATGTTTGTTAACAAGCAAAAGTGAGGAAATTTTTGCAACTACTGCGGCACAAATGATGGCAAACAATGAAAAAATCAACTGCAAAATTTAAAATCAACGAATCCTGATCAATAAGTGTAGGTGCTGTCCAAATTATGCCAGAGTAGGAACTGATATCGTTTCTCTAAATCTAGCAAACTGTTCGTTTCAACCAAAATTGCAGGATATCTATGCAAGAAGTTTTTAACAACCGGTTGTTTAAATTTAGGAACCGGTTTGCGCGAATTGGAACGAACCGGTATGAACCGGCTGAATAGCACCACTGAGTATAATCATTTGCAGGCAAGATCTTTGAAACAATACTGAAGAAAGCAACAACGCTTCTTTCATGTGAACCACATAACTACATTAAAAAAATCATTAAAAAATCTGCATTTCTGCGAAGCAAGAAATTCGTCTAAATCAAAAGATATGTTCAAATCCAGTGCAATAGACTTTTTTAAAATCATTTAAAGAACCAGTAAATTTCTAATTGAGGCTGCTGCCCATTGTCAATAAAGACATTTTTAAGCAAGACTTTGCACACCTGTGCTGCAACTGCATATTCCTCCATAAGCGGCTCCATTGTAAAATGAAATTGAAGAGGGTCATCGGTGGACAAATTAACTTTTAAACCTCTAGCAAAAAATTCCGGAAACGGACTTTTGTTGTATTCCAAGAACAAATGGTTGTTGCTCAAAGGTGACATACAAATACTGATTTGCGCAAGGTAATATAAATACTGTAAAACAGGAACCTGTAACACAAATCAAACTCGATGGAAACTTGCAAGCAATCTCTGGAAACGACTGCCGCATGTTGAATAAGCAGACCTTTAAAGAAGCTTTTTATTTCCTCGTTTAGAAAGCAATAATCGAAAATATTTCCTTTTGGGGCCCCAGAAGGGTTGTAATCCCTAACAGCAGGGTCACCGAGAGGGGGGGCAGGAGGGTACAATGACCCCGGGGCCCATGGGCTTCAGGAAGACCGTTGGCTTCAGCGGGCCCAGCAGAGGGCCCATGAGCTCGAGAGGGGCCCATCGAAATGACACTGAGAAATCAGCATGTGTAGCCTAAAGACCTATTTTTTTGGAGATCACCAAATTTCGAGCGAAAACACCGTTAGAATTTTGGTGAAGATCTTTTTTTTTTTGAGATTACATCCTAACTCGGACAAAACTGCGGCATTTTCTCCGCCTGTTTTGGAGTTCACAAAACCGGAAATCCGTCTTATTTGAGCTGGCCCCGGGCCCACGTTCGGCTCTCGGTGCCCCTACCTACCAGTGTCCAAGCATATTTCTCAACCACGTAGTTACTGATCCCAATAAAAAAATCTCATTAGCTTAAGTCATTTGAAAATCAATTGTTGGGGGGACATTTGAGGGGCCCCCAAAGAGTGGCATCCTGCAAACTATCTCAAAATATTTGCTTCATTTATGTAGCAATAAAAACATTTGTTCTCTAACTTACATCGTTCAAAAATGACTTTTGTTTTTGTTCATTTTGGGGAGTTCTTGGGGGAAGGAGAGGGTGGTGGCAACTAAAAACTACATTAAATATTTCAATATAAAATCTTAAATAGCAATTATTTTGAAAAATTAACTTACTGTAATTTCAGATCTGTTATGGCTAAAATTATTGATTGTAAAACGTCGCAAGAGCCCCTCTACCCCCATTTTACATCTATTAAGCTTTTTTTGACGAAGCCTATACTTAAATAAGTTTTACCAAGCCATCAAATTTGATCGTTATAGGTTTGGCCAATTTTTATAGTTTTTGCTGATTTTTGCAGGTTTCATTTTCAAGCCGCTTCTCAAACAAATGTATCAAAATTGCTTTAAACGACTTTGGAGTACATTTCGCTGCAAAAAAACCGCTTCAAGTTGAAGTTTTGAAAAAATATTTGAGAAAATATTAGCTCTTACCGTTTTTAACACGAGACCATGAGAAATGTTATGTGCCAGCATAAACCCAGAAATCAAGTGATCGTAACTCCCTGCTTCACCACAGTGAGGCCGCAGAACAAAAGTGTTTAAGCCTTTTAGTCTGAAAAACAGAAAGTTCACTAAAACAAACGTATACTGGGAGGTTGCTTTCCAAATAAAGCGTCCGCGTCGGGTCTATTATTACGAAATCCGTGGCCATTTGATAAACTGGTGAATTATTGGGGTTTATCCGCATCTTTTCTCCATACGCAAAGCAACTATTGCACTATATAGTCTTGCAATATTTTGTGAAGTCTTTTTTTTGCACCAAACAATACGCAAAGACCCTTTTGATCGTTAAAGTATATCTTCTAAAATCTAACCAACGTTCAAGAGGTGTTTTATGAATTTACTGGACACGAAATTATTGTAAACTTGTACGGGAACAGTGGAAACAAAAAATCTCCAGAAGTATCGTTTTTAGAAATAAGGTTGTATACCGGTGTCTGGATTTTTCAAATTTTTTTATCCATAAATTTTAATTGTAACTTCACTGAACTTTTCTTTTGCGGTCGAGCTAAGTCATTACAAGAGACTGTCAACCAATCTACAGTACTTCTAAATGTAGAGAGCTTTGTGAATAAAACATCTGCGTCTAAAAATAAACACTTGGATATGATCATTCCTGATTGGTTCAAACCAAACACTATAAAAATTGCTATCCACCAATTCTACAGTATGTCTGACGTTCAGCAGTGAAAAGACCTTGCGGAACTTCCATCATGTGGTGAACATTTAGGCATGTGGAAACTTGACGCGAAGCAGAGTTGTAAATCGAGCCGAGCTTTTCGGACCGGGCTCTGGTTCGGGCTTGAGATTGACAAAATGTCGGACTTAATTCGGGTTTGACAATCGTACTTACATAGTGTTTTTGCCTTTTAGGTGGTACAAAAGCTTAATTAAAATAGCTTTCTAATCCTGACTGACGACTTTGCTTGAGCAATGAGCATTACACCATTATTACTATACAATCATTATTATTGCGTCACAATTGATCTGCAGTAAGTAGTTTTATTTTAACAGCCCAGGAGTCATAACCGTACAGCTTTTTTTAGACATAACTTAACTTTCGGGCTTTTTCGGGCCTGGTTTTGGCTTCAAATTACTTTTCCTGTTCGGGCTTATGCTTGCGGGATCGGGCCAGGTTCGGTCCTGTATTAGTGGACCCGTTTACAACTCTGACCTGAAGAGTGCAAGGTCTCTTACCCGTCTTACGCTGGTCAAAGAACTCGGCGTAAAGAGTAGTCTAATCTAAGCTAAACTCACTGCCGCATATGGTTGAGCCTGGTTATGTTGGCGTACATGTAAAAAATATAGTAAGTATAAGAAGGGTTTGTATCCCGGTCCCATTGATCAGGAAAAGGAGACGATTTCTTCATGAATCCTGGTTCTGGCTTCGATTCATCATCCACGCTATCGAAGCCAGTCACGTGCCTAAATGCAACAAAATCATCATCAGTTAGAGTCACGTTCAGACGCTTAGACCACTAGACTCTTTATTTAGTTGAATAAAGCAGACACCCGGAGAAATAGGGAAGATGATTGAAGAAAAAAAGTTTGCTCTTGTTGCGAAGGATTTTTGAGGTCACGCGTGTTCAATTGATTTGATTGGACATTTTCGTAGAATGAGTGAACCGTGAAGAAAAAAGTCGCGCTAATTCGACGAATCGGCATATTCTAGAACAAATGAACTATGAAGAAAAAAAGACAAAACTGTCAGTTTCCAGTCTACTAAAAAGAGTTTATGGTTAAGGATATATCGATCATTTGATTAAAGATATTTTAGTTCTTTAGCTGTCCTAATTCTTCCACCTTCCATCAGATTTTACCTCAAAAATAAACTGATGTCTTTATGTTTGTTGGGAGAAAGTGTAGCTTCAAAGAGAGGTCGAAATATATTGTCGAGCATTTCTTGGAAATTCTTTATTACTCCTTTTTCCTTGTATACATCACTAAAAAAAAAATGAACAATCAACTAATTACTATAGGAATACATTTACCGTAAATTCAATGCCAAGCACACACCAAAGATCATTAGATCTTCATTTTATCTAAAATCTCTCCTCATAGTACAGCAGTGCTAAACTCGATTGTGTTACTCAGGGATGCCGAAACAAGGGGGGGGGATGGGGTTTTGGCTGTATTCCCCCCAATAATTTGAATGGGTGTACAGTACATCTGAGTGAAAATTGAGGAAAAAAGTGTTCAATTTTTGATGAAGTCCTTCCTTTTTTTTTTTGGTCTTCACCTGAATCGAAACCCGACATAAGGGCGCAGACAAAAGGCGCAGGACATAAGGGGGCAGACATAAGGGCGCAGGGACATAAGGGCGCAGAAATGTAAATCTGCAAGCTGCGCTAACATTTTCGTGCTTCGAAAATAACATTGATTGATTAGTATTTTAGTTAATTTTTGAAAGTCGGGTTTTGAAAAAAAGTTTTTTCAGTTCGTTTCCTGTTTTTAATGTTCAGTTGTCGCACAAAGCACAACCCTTAAACCAGTGGTTTTCAACCTGTGGGCCATGGCCCACCGGTGGGCCGCAGACGTATTTTGCAGTGTACCACAGAGCATTTTGGTTTGAAAAAGTCGTATTTGCACGATGAGCTGCTTATTGATTTGGTTTGAAAGCTTGCAGAAAGTTGCGGTGAATGGCGAGTTGACTGATTTTATTTTGGGGGGGGGGGAGATCACCTGTTTTCGGCCGGAAAAAACGTTTGAATTTTGGTGAAGATCTTTATTTTTTGAGATCACCTAATTTTGACAGAAAAACCGCCTCAATCTAATTCAAGACTGATGAAAATTTGGGTCAAGTTCGTTTACTGATGTTTCCAGCTTCTGAAAAAGCCCCCCCCCCCCACCTCTTTGCAAAATCCTGGCTACACTACTGCTCAGGATAGTGGAAAATTGCAATTGAGCAATAGTTTGAGAATAGGGCCATGGAAAATTTTTCAAAATGAAAATGGGCCACGGTTAGAAAAAGGTTGGGAACCACTGCCTTAAACTGATGTTTATTTTTTCATCATTTTATTTGCTTTACGTAACCGACGAACGTCAGCGGTTGTTTTCAAACGCCGTCATTAAAGAATTGTAGTTAATTCGTTAAGCAAACAATACTAATTAGTCTTTTGTCCCGCTGCGAAGCAAAATCAATTCTTTCATTTTCTCGCTCAAAGTGCAGTCGCCAGTAGCGTTCACGACCACCCAAAAAATGTATTTTTTTTACCTATATTTTCGAAATCCTGAAAAAATGTACTTTTGGAATCGCCAATGTTTCCACCCAATTTTCGGTTGTTTTGGCGGAAATCGGGGATTCCCCGGCGAAATGTTGTTGACTTTTTCCGCTGAGGTAGGGTTGATTTTGATTCTAAAAATCGTATTTCTGTATGAAGTAGACAGTCGATTTTAGGTTCAAACGAAAGAGGAAGATAATTGCAAACTTTTCATCAAATAATTTTTGGTTTGTTTTATTATGACGTCACGATATGGCTGATTGATTCCAAATTTTTGCAAAAAATTTTGAATCAGGGTGCATATCGTTAGTTATTACAGCTAAAGTTGACGGAATAATGTCGTAAAAGTTGCAACGTCGATAAACCAGTTTCTTACCGACAAAATGAAAGCAAAGTGACATCTTTATGACGTCATTAGACAAAACTACGTGGTTAAATGCAAAACCGAATAGACGCGCTTTTCAAACAAATTGCACGTGACAGCGAGTATTTTGATCGCGGCGCTGCGGTTTTCGTAGCAAAACGTCAAAGAAAGTCAGTTTCACGTCGCAAACGCACTAAATGACGTTTGTATTAAAGCTTTTTTACAGTGTGGATGCATGAAGATAAACTCTGTTCAAAATTTAAGAACAAAATAAGAACATTTATTCCTGAAGTGAAATAGGTAGAACTAATTTAATAGTTCACAGACACATCACGTCTTACAATCCTACTTCATTTGACAACACCTAAATGCTGTCTCCACATCGAAATGGGTAATTGTTTCAACCCCTAGTGACGCAGGTGAAGCGGAGCCCCCCATCGCGGGAGCATTCCCGTGTTTCGAAGTCAACTGACTTCGTCATCAGTGTTATGCTTCATCATCAGTGTCGTGAATGAAAAATGAAAACAATTTTATGCTCAGTGCAAGAAAAACTTTTAAGAAGTTTTTTTTTAATTTATTGCTATTTTGTGGCAAAGAATGACATTGCAATAGCAAAATGTTCAGGCACATTGTTTCGAAAAGGGATAGAGTTGGTAGAGTAAGAATAAATCTGTATATAAACGGTGTTTCTATCATTTTCTTATGTAAGAGTATCAAATTTTTGCAGAAAACAATATTGCCACCAGCAAAAAAGCGTGAATAAGCTTGTCTAGATGTTTTAATTTCCTGTGTTGTCCTGAGCGGACTCTTTGTTCGCAAAAGTGTCTTTTAATATAACTGAAGAATTGTAAGTTACAAAAGATATTTGATTATTGTTCATACAGAAAATACTTATAAGGAATAGCGAAAATGCTATCACCACGCATAATCCGTCACAAAATCGTAAGTTGATGAGCGAAGGAGCTAAAATTTTTTTTCGGGGGCGTTGTTAAGAAAACTGATGGCTTTGCATTTGAAGATATTAACCAATTTTTACACTTAAAACATCACTAAATCCATTTTGGGGGATGCAATTAATCACATAAACCCTATTCACCTTAAGCTAAAATGGAAATGTTTATCACTTCAGCTCATTTTAGTGTTGTTGAGATCATCTCATTCAAAATATAAAAAAGATTTTGTTGAAAAGGCGCTCCTAGGGATGATTACTTCCAGGAGTGAAACAGTCTGTTAGGTTTTGACTTTTTGCTGTTGCTGTAAGGTGTACACGGTAATGTGCTTGCAATATACGTAGGAACCTATTAATACATGCTAGCTTATAGTGGCGTAACTAGAGGTTTGAACCAGGAGACAAAGAACACTTAACTAGAAATTCGCTCCACATTTTTCTGTCAATTTTAAGTGAAGAAAAAAGGACTTCACTAAAGATTCGTTACTTTTTCCGTAAAAGTTAGTTGAAGTCTAAAAAAGGACTTGACCGAAAATTCGTTGCTTTTTTTCCGTTGAGTTTTAGATGAAGACTTCTTCTCGCTCTTGTCGTTTTGTTTTCCCCCATGAATTTGTCGCCATAATTATTATTTATGAAGGGCCCACATCTGGAGGAAATGCCTGCCTGCCCCCCTTCCCCGTCAGTTACGCCAGTGATGCTAGCCCCTGCTATTTATTCACTTTTTTATTTGCTAAAACACTCGAGGTTTGCGAATACGGGAAAAGAAGTTTGTTTGTAGGGTTTCAAGGTTTTATTTTGACGCGTACTGTTTTTAAAATAGGTTTACTTACTTTTTTAATACAGTGGATACAGATTGGAAAAAAATCATTAAAGACAGTGTAAAATTAAAACTTATACCAAATTGTCTTGTATGCAAATGACTTAATGACTTTGACGATGATCTACATCTCAAAAAATGAGAACGATTTAAAAATGACTGATTTTACCAAATACCTTAGGAAAAGGAGAAAAAATGACTGATTTTACCAAATACCTTAGGAAAAGGAGAAAACAATGTCGATCAGCAAGCTAGTCGATGATCACAACACCACAGGACTTGCACTGGTGAGCATCCGCGACCGGTTTCGTCTTTGTTCAAGGGACTCATCAGGCGGAAGAATCACGAGAAAACGAAAAGGGATGCAGCGACGGAGAACAGAGCTTTCAAACCGACATTGTTATGATTCCCCGTCCGGAGTTGCGATATCTCTGGTACCCTTGTGGTTTCCTTGGTGGTTTTATGTAGTTAAATACCTTCGGATTGCTAAAATGATTTATGGTGTCAGAGGCGTCTACGAAATTTCACATAACTGTTACTTTAGCAAAAACCGTTCAGCAGCAGCAAGTCTGTTTGCAATTAATAATGGCTTTCCTATTGTACAGTTTATGCGTCAGCCTTTTTTAAACATCTTTCGGCAAAATTATTTTGGATTAAATCTACAAATTTTGTCTGTCAGAAAAGGCCGCTTCTTTAGACCCCTTAATAAGTCTAGCAGAATTTCAGCAGCTGCTGAGAGCTCCGCTACCTAATCCCTTCCGTGGTATTGGTTCCTCTGGCGTATTAACATGATTAACCAACCGACCCATTATTTAAACTCATTGCAGCCGACGTCACTACTTTGTGCAAAAATTAAGTGAAGAGCCATACGAGACTTCACTTGATTAGGGTTCCTCTTACAAAAAAGCTTCACGATTGATCTCGCCAGCTTTCTTTCTACCGGCTGCTCTGTGAGGGTAGCCCATAGCTATACCTTGCAAACTCCTGGGTCATTCGCTTAATTATTTATTTTGCATGGGGTCAGTAAATTACAATCAAATTCGTCAAACGGATGTGTACGTACGTCACCGAGAACTTGAGTTTAGACAATTTCAGGCAGGTGGGCATGCACTATACTCACTTACGTACTGTGCCAGGGTCATTAGGCAAGAAACCTGCAGTTTGGTTCGAGGTGCCTGTAATTCGTCCTGGAGCATGATAGAGTAGTAAAAAACAGTTCAACGCCGCTAGTTCTATTATTAGCCTCATGCCTTCAAAAATTTGGATCTTGTACCCATTCGTTTAACAAAATTATGGTAGCACGCATTTTGAAGCCAAAAGCCTTCCAAATCCTTTTTTTTTATAAGAACCTAAATTTTGGGTTGAGGCTGGCTATTCTTAAATTTTCACGAATTTTCTGCCTCGTTTGTCCTTAACTTTACTGGAGAATAAACTACACAAATTATTCTTTTGGTTAAAATTTGTCTTTTATGATTGGTCATGCTTACTCTTAGGCAAATTAACAATGGTAATACCGAGAAGCACAGCAAAAATCTGCTGATTACTTACAAAAATGCTTTATAAAAGGTTTTATTACTTAGCCCCTTCAGCTTCCCTTAGTTTTCAGTCACGTTCAAAACACGTTAAAAAGAGTATTTTTTTAAACCTTGGTTATTTTTCTAAGTGACTTGGCTAAGGGGAGGGGGGGCTTCAACCTAATTTCGATAATTACGCCATTGTAGTCAAATGTCACGCTTACGTAATACGCCTATGTATGCGCTCAATGATTTCACACAATTACCGATATTTCTAATTTGTTTAAAGACTCGACATCTTGTGGATGATACAGATCATGGTCACAAAAAAGCTGTATAGACTCCGGTTCGATCCCCAATGAAGCTAAACTATAAAAACTGGAATTCACAGCTCTGTTACTTGACGATCAGAAGAGATGTGTAGCATTCATTACTTGTGGTAAACAGGTGGCTAGATGGCAATTGGACACAAAGACTGCAAGTTCTTTTGTTATCTCTTGATCAAAGCAAATTGGCATTGATAAAACAATTACCTAACGTTGTAGATATTTTCTTTGTAAGATTTTTACGTTTTAAATTTTAATATTCTTGCATAGAAAAGACCACAATTTTTTGCATATGCAGAGCAATTTGATTTGAAAATTGTGCACTGCTTTACACAAATAATCGAATATCTTTTGTAACTTACAATTCTTCAGTTATATTAAAAGACACTTTTGCGAACAAAGAGTCCGCTCAGGACAACACAGGAAATTAAAACATCTAGACAAGCTTATTCACGCTTTTTTGCTGGTGGCAATATTGTTTTCTGCAAAAATTTGATACTCTTACATAAGAAAATGATAGAAACACCGTTTATATACAGATTTATTCTTACTCTACCAACTCTATCCCTTTTCGAAACAATGTGCCTGAACATTTTGCTATTGCAATGTCATTCTTTGTCACAAAATAGCAATAAATTAAAAAAAAACTTCTTAAAAGTTTTTCTTGCACTGAGCATAAAATTGTTTTCATTTTTCATTCACGACACTGATGATGAAGCATAACACTGATGACGAAGTCAGTTGACTTCGAAACACGGGAATGCTCCCGCGATGGGGGGCTCCGCTTCACCTGCGTCACTAGGGGTTGAAACAATTACCCATTTCGATGTGGAGACAGCATTTAGGTGTTGTCAAATGAAGTAGGATTGTAAGACGTGATGTGTCTGTGAACTATTAAATTAGTTCTACCTATTTCACTTCAGGAATAAATGTTCTTATTTTGTTCTTAAATTTTGAACAGAGTTTATCTTCATGCATCCACACTGTAAAAAAGCTTTAATACAAACGTCATTTAGTGCGTTTGCGACGTGAAACTGACTTTCTTTGACGTTTTGCTACGAAAACCGCAGCGCCGCGATCAAAATACTCGCTGTCACGTGCAATTTGTTTGAAAAGCGCGTCTATTCGGTTTTGCATTTAACCACGTAGTTTTGTCTAATGACGTCATAAAGATGTCACTTTGCTTTCATTTTGTCGGTAAGAAACTGGTTTATCGACGTTGCAACTTTTACGACATTATTCCGTCAACTTTAGCTGTAATAACTAACGATATGCACCCTGATTCAAAATTTTTTGCAAAAATTTGGAATCAATCAGCCATATCGTGACGTCATAATAAAACAAACCAAAAATTATTTGATGAAAAGTTTGCAATTATCTTCCTCTTTCGTTTGAACCTAAAATCGACTGTCTACTTCATACAGAAATACGATTTTTAGAATCAAAATCAACCCTACCTCAGCGGAAAAAGTCAACAACATTTCGCCGGGGAATCCCCGATTTCCGCCAAAACAACCGAAAATTGGGTGGAAACATTGGCGATTCCAAAAGTACATTTTTTCAGGATTTCGAAAATATAGGTAAAAAAAATACATTTTTTGGGTGGTCGTGAACGCTACTGGCGACTGCACTTTGAGCGAGAAAATGAAAGAATTGATTTTGCTTCGCAGCGGGACAAAAGACTAATTAGTATTGTTTGCTTAACGAATTAACTACAATTCTTTAATGACGGCGTTTGAAAACAACCGCTGACGTTCGTCGGTTACGTAAAGCAAATAAAATGATGAAAAAATAAACATCAGTTTAAGGCAGTGGTTCCCAACCTTTTTCTAACCGTGGCCCATTTTCATTTTGAAAAATTTTCCATGGCCCTATTCTCAAACTATTGCTCAATTGCAATTTTCCACTATCCTGAGCAGTAGTGTAGCCAGGATTTTGCAAAGAGGTGGGGGGGGGGGCTTTTTCAGAAGCTGGAAACATCAGTAAACGAACTTGACCCAAATTTTCATCAGTCTTGAATTAGATTGAGGCGGTTTTTCTGTCAAAATTAGGTGATCTCAAAAAAAAAAGATCTTCACCAAAATTCAAACGTTTTTTCCGGCCGAAAACAGGTGATCTCCCCCCCCCCCAAAATAAAATCAGTCAACTCGCCATTCACCGCAACTTTCTGCAAGCTTTCAAACCAAATCAATAAGCAGCTCATCGTGCAAATACGACTTTTTCAAACCAAAATGCTCTGTGGTACACTGCAAAATACGTCTGCGGCCCACCGGTGGGCCATGGCCCACAGGTTGAAAACCACTGGTTTAAGGGTTGTGCTTTGTGCGACAACTGAACATTAAAAACAGGAAACGAACTGAAAAAACTTTTTTTCAAAACCCGACTTTCAAAAATTAACTAAAATACTAATCAATCAATGTTATTTTCGAAGCACGAAAATGTTAGCGCAGCTTGCAGATTTACATTTCTGCGCCCTTATGTCCCTGCGCCCTTATGTCTGCCCCCTTATGTCCTGCGCCTTTTGTCTGCGCCCTTTTGTTTGCGCCCTTATGTCGTAGATCGACCGGAATTTGGATAAAAAAAGTGTTCTATTTTTGATGAAGACCTTTGTTTTTCGGTCTTCACCTGAATTTAGGGAAAAAAGTGTTCTATTCTTGATGAAGACCTTTTTTTGGTCTTCACCTGAATTTTGGGAAAAAAAGTGTTCCATTTGCATTTTTTATAGTCTTCACTAAATTTCCAAACCTGAACAAAATCGTGGTCGAGGTTCATCCCCCCCAATGTTGAAAATAGGGCAAAATTGGGGTAAAATTGCAAATTATCCCCCACAATGCTCAACAAAATCGGCACCACTGGTGTTACTAATTTAAGACTTGCTTTCTCGTCGATCAGCAACTTAGAGAAGTTACGCATGAGCAATCTGGAACTATACTTTGCAAATAATATACCAGCGTCTGTAATATCCAAAAGAAGATTAGCGATTAAAATGATAAGTTGTTCTTATTTTTTTATTTTTTAGTTCAAATTCAAATCACGTCAAATCAGTTTCGTCTGTTTGACGTCATAAAGCATGGTTATAATAGCTATTTCGAGCATGGAAAAGTGGTAAATGAGTATAAATTTATGAACTCACTATAATCTTGGCACTTGTATTAACCATCTGATGTGAGTACTTCCAAGTTTGTGGCTGTTGAACCATTTTGCCAGCTCGGACCACTCAGAATAATTTTTGCCATATATGGAAATTCGTAACTCCACTAAATGGTATTTCTGTTGAACCAAAGATCTTTCAACCTCCTGCAAAAATATCAACTTTAAATTTCAAAATTGACGTACATAGTGGACAGTGATAAGTTTCAGGTTCTAAGATATGTGAAGCTGTGCTTTTATCTGTTGTAATATTGGTGTGTTTTGCCATCAAATATTGAATTCTGAAGAACCTTTCTCGACCTGAACAAAAAAATTTGAAAATGAATGCCACCAATAAGGCGCAAGGCTGCAATTATTTGTCTCCGAAATCATTGGTCCAATAAAATTTGATCTCACCAATTTTTTCATTCTTTATTGTACTGGCGGGTTTGCAAGGATTATACTCACTCACACTTACTTGAATAAGTTCTGCAAAGTAGTCTCCATTAATATCGTTACTGGTTTTGAGAAAGATTTCTCTCAATTCTGAAGCTCCCATCGGACTGTAAAGATTATTGAAGCGATCAAAGCGATGGAAGGTTTGCCTGTCCTACCAAAACAATCATAGTGATTGGTGATAGCCCATGAACAAATTCTGGTTAAGATTGAGAATTACTGTATATGTTTATACTAATATTTTAGTCATTACCAGTTGTAGCATATTTTCAAAGCGTACCCTTTGTTTTACTACTATGTCACACTGATTTGCTATCTCTTACGCTGGGAATGCCGTCTGAATTGTAGGTCGAATAAAGTGAAAAAAGTGATAAATAGATTGTAACTACAGGTAATGGTACAATTTGTAAAAATGCGTGTCATTGTGAACCGATAACGTAAAGAACTTTCAAAATTAATTTGTACTTTACCAGTACATTATACTGTAACAGCATCGCAAGAGATTTCGTCCGTAACATGATAAAGTAACTCGAAAGACGCTACAACCACAACAACCAACAAAACAAATTTATTCTCGACTTACCGCATGCACATCTAGGGCGTCTACATTGAAACAAAACGGATCAATGTCTAGGCTTTGATATACCTGAAATAATGTTAACCCAAGTTAGCAGTCATAATTATAGTAGAAGTATTGTGAAATAAAATTATTTTATATGTCAGTTTAGCAGCCTGTTGGTACAGTGTTAACGCGTATGTTGCTGGAGCTGGAGATCTGAGGTTCAAGTCTTGAGCCAGTCAAATAGGGAACAGTGTTTTCAGTGGTCGCCACCGCTGCGACATTTCTTCGAAAAAAGCTGTGTAGCCGGGCGCAATGACGCGGAGATGAACCCGAAAAACTTACTATACGCTTCCATTGCCTCAAAGTGATTTGTAGCAATGTATTGGCTAAGAGCGTGGTAGTATGTAGCAATATAGTATAAACGACTTGAAGGTATTTAATCAACTTTAACTTTTTAAATGATACAAATATACTAATCCTTGCTGGGGAAAAATGTTTTAGTATAAATTGGGACAGAAATATATCGCCATAACTAAAGGTATGACCAGTACTTAAATTGTAGGGGGGACTCAGGGGGACGCGTCGCCCGTCAAGATTTAGCGTCCCCCCATCGAGATTTAGGCGTCCTACCACCGAGAGTTTAACGCTGGATGAGCAGAGGAAAAGTAGCCAGCCAGGACTAAAAGATCCTACAATTTTCTGCCGAAAATGGTCGCAAATTGCAGCGAAGATCTTTTTTTTTCTTTTTTCTTCTTCACCTGATTTCGGGGAAAATGACTTCAATTTCCAACAAAGACCTTGTCCTTGTTTTTGGTCTTTATTCAATTTTGGCGACGGATATGCATCATTTCCACTAAACTTTTTGTAAAGTTGGTCGAGGCTGCAAAAGCGTCCTCCCCCATGCAAAATTTTACAATTTAAGTACTGGGTATGACAGTGACTGACCAAAAATCCTTTAATCAATTTGGTTTATGAATTTTGAATCAAGACAAAAATTTAAACCTTATGTATAGAACCTCTCTCAAAGTCATTCTTTTCCCGTTCTTCTCGAGCACAAATCTATCTGGCTCTATTTTCATTTTCTCCTGCATGAATCCGAGCAGATGTTTTTGACTCATGCACGCAGCAGCATGAATGTGAGTATCAACCTGAAAACATAGGAATATATAGCAACGTGATCGGAGAAATAAATTATTTCTTTCCACCGGTTTAAAAGCTTTTTTATTGGTCAGTCATTCAGGCCAATTGTTACAACTTACTAGTCGCAATGAACGATAAACCACAAGCAATTATAGGTTGTAGCAATTAGAGAGGTAAGTACGGACTGTTCGAGATCGGTTTTATTGAAAAAACGAGAACTATATGCTTGAGTGAATAACGAGGTTTTCCAAACCTTGTTCCACTATTCCCTTATCCGCGACAATAAATTTAGTCCGTTTGAATCCGTATCGTTGGAAACAATGCATTTCGAACTTTCGTGACAACCAAGAATAACTTTGTAAAATTTCTTGCTGAAATGGAACATCGCGTTGCTACTACTCTGCAAGAAATTTTGCTAAGTCATCCTTTTTTGATGTTACGAAAGTTCGAAACGCAGGTTTGCCAATGGTACGGAGTCAAAGGAATTAAATTTATTTTCGCGGGGTAAGAGGAATAGTGGAACAAGGTTTGAGAAACCTCTTTATTAACTCATGTAGTTCTCAATTGTTCAACAAAACCGATCTCAAACAGTACCTCTTTAAGCTAGATACGTGGAACAATCAGACTATTATATGTATATATATTGTAATAATCAGTCAGTATACAGTACTTCAACAACTACCACATCTTAAGTTCGTACATAATAGCCTTGGCAATAAATATTGTACAAAATCTTCGCATTTTGGCTAGATTGTCTGTTTAAAAACAATAGCAAAATTGGGGAGATGGGGGATGCAAACTACATTTGGCCTTCATTCTGCTAAATTAAACTCTGTGTGCAACCATAGACTCTTTATTAGTAGCCAAGGAACTGACAGTTTTATCTTTTTTTCTTCACAGTTTATTTGTTCTAAAATATACCGATTCGTCCACTCAACGTGACTTTTTTCTTCACAGTTCACTTGTTCTACGAATATGTTCAATCAAATCAGTCGAATACGAGTGATCTTAAAAAGACCTTCGCAACAAGAGCAAGCTTTTTTTTCTTCAATGCCCTTCACTGTTTCTCCGCGCGTTTGTTTCTATAGTCTACGAAATGAAGAGTTTATGGTGCCACCAAAAGAATAAAATGATGTATATAGTGGCCTAGGCAATGTTTTAAAAATTTCTTTACAAAAACAAACAAAAGTAATTTAACAAGTTCTGAAGTTTAATGTTCCCTCTAATTTTTTGTAGTCTGTGTGCACAGATATTTTTTAGTGTGTGCAGATATTGTAGTGTGTGCGCACTTTTTTGGAAATGATTTATATTTGTAAATGAGGTGAAGACCAAACAAAAAAAAGGTCTTCACCCTTAATTGAATTGGTCTTTGAGCCAGTAATTAGGTGAAGACCAAAAAAAAGGTCTTGACCTAGAATTGGAGCGGTTTTTGTTCCGGAAAAGGTTATTTAGCATTGCACAGTGCAAAAATGTGTCTGTGCAACCAGGGGTGCCGATCTTTGTTGAGCATTGGGGGGGGGATAATTTGCAATTTTATTCCAATTTTGCCCTATTTTCAACATTGAGGGGGATGAACCTTGACCACGATTTTTTTCAGGTGAGCAATTCAAGTGAAGACCAAAAAAAATGGTCTTCACTAAAAGTGGAACACTTTTTTCCCCGAATTCATATGAAGACCAAAAAAAAGGTCTTCATCAAATATGGAACACTTTTTTCCCCGAATTCAAGTGGAGACCTGCGCTCAGATGCACACCGAAGGCAAATTTTTGGAGGGGATACAGATGAAGCCCATACTCAAATTATTGGGAAGGATATATCCCCCCCATCCCCCACGGGATTCGGCACCCCTGTGTGCAACAATATGTTTGTGCACACTAAATTTATGCGTGTGCGCAGTCTCTGAAAGCTGTGTGCGCGCGCACTCGCGCACAGCTTAGAGGGAACGCTGCTGAAGTCGCAACTACGGTACCTAAAAGCAAAAAACTCCGTTTCTTACTTTTCTGACGTTATAAAAATCTCTTCTACACTTTCGTTCCGGATTTTTCATTATTTCAAGTTCTTTTTCTTCATTCAATAAACAATGAAGGCCAAATTTCTTTTTGAGGAAAAACAACCGACGATAACAAAACGTCTTTCTGAAAATATTGCATTTCAACAGGTGGTCTGCAAAGGTAGGTTTCAAGATTTAAAAAAAAAAGACTCAAAATTAATATTTTCGTCAAAAAAATCAAGTTTTTGCAAAGCAATAACAACATTAGCCAGAAGCCATTACTATGATCACTCTTAGACAACATCTATTTGCTATTAAGTACCGGTACTTATTTTCTGGCAGAACAAAATTATATAAATTTTATTACCATATCGTAGAGCTATTGATAAACAAATTATTCTTAAAAGCAACTCTATTTTAACTCTTTTTAAGAATTTCAATTTATTATTTTGTGACACTTTTTAAGAATGATTGTTTTTGGAATTCTGGGTAACACAAGTGGGATGAAATGGTTCAATATCCTCTAGCTGCTCATTGGCGAACACGTAAAATTATTACCAAATCGAGACCACCATCATTCACTTGAGAGCATTTTGATTACAATAAAAGACCCCAAATTTTTCCAGTCGTTCACCTGCAAGAAATTCTGAGTGACTTCAGATTACCAATAAAAACCGAAATTGTCTTTTCTTTAATGATTTTATTTGGAGTTATGCAACTTTCTCCGTTTTGGTTCTTTAAATATTGGAATTGTGGCAGAAAAAATTAATATTTGACAACAATTTTAGTCGATTGCATGAGAGTTTGGGGTCAATTAATGTTACATCAGCGTCATGCAGTTGCCCGCTTGTCGATTTTAAACAAAGCAAGGTGAGCATCAGTTAAACAAGAGAGAAGGCAAAAGATCAAGTGGGAAACATGGACAGACAAAAATTCCAACGAGGATCACGCTATTGCTGAGCAAAACTATTCCGTTACCAGTTTGCCATACAGGGGTGCCGATCTTTGTTGAGCATTGGGGGGGATAATTTGCAATTTTTCCCGAATTTTGCCCTATTTTCAACATTGGGGGAATGAACCTCGACCACGATTTTGTTCAGGTGAGCAATTTAAGTGAAGACCCCCCAAAAAAAGGTCTTCACCAAAGATGGAACACTTTTTTTCCCAAAATTCAGGTGAAGACCAAAAAAAAAAGGTCTTTACCAAAAATGGAACACTTTTTTCCCCAAATTCAAGTGGACACCTACGCTCAGGTGCACACCAGAGTCAAATTATTGGGGGAGATGCAGATGTAGACCATACTCAAACTATTGGGGGAAACAGTCAAATTATTGGGGGGATATATCCCCCATCCCCCCTGGGTTTCGGCACCCCTGTTACCATACGCTTGCTTGTTACACCAGATGTTACTAAAGTAGTTGAAAAAATTAACAGGATTTATTTTGAGATTTTCAAATTGATTCACTCAGCTGCAAAATAAACGAGTAACAAATGCGACTTTTATGCGTTTCAAATGCGACTTTTATGCGAATCAAAAACGAAAATTTACGGAAAAATCGTTTAAAGCATACACTAGTTGGCAAAATTGCTGAGTTTTAATGATTACTGAATTACTGTAGTTTTAGGTATATGAGTAATAGTAATTACAGATAGTGGTATATACTGTAGCTTAAAGATTAATATTAGAGAAGAGAAAAATAAAAACAAATGCTTACTCAATACGTACAATGGTCCGTCTGCAACCAGAGCATAGATTAAGTTCCTATTCATAATAAACCGGTCGCGGTTAACTTCCGGTAACGCGACTTCACTCTTAAGATCCAGGTCAACTATTTTCATGATTCCTCCTTCAATCTTGATCACACACGATTTTTCGTCGTTGGGTAAATAAGGCTTTTCCATTGGGTCAACAAACGCTACAAAAATAAACAAAATTTTCAAGTCAATATTTTTGTTGTATTGTACAGTACTGTAATAATGTTTTCACACTCAACAATATTGTGTACTGGACAGGTTATCAAGCGGTAACGCGTTCGTGTCTGAAACTGGAGGACTGGAGGTGTGTGTTTTAAACCATGGGCCAATCAAATCGGACACGGTATTGCTAACAGTTCACCACCGCTGAGACAATTCTTCCAAAGAAGCTGTGTTGCCTGCGGGCGTAATGACCCGGAGATGAGCCCCACCAACTCGCTGTAAGCTTTAGTATAATACAGCAAGTTTTATAAAGGATTTGAATTTGACTTGATTACAATATTGAGCATAAAATGTGTATGATTTTATTCATCAAAATAGGACAGCAGGTAAAATCATTGGGCTTTCTAAAATTAGCGAAATAATATTCCACCAAATTTTCTTGATCCAACGGTTTCAGAAATATTAAAAAAAACATATCCGTGATTTTAGAGCGTAAGATGAACTTGATCGAACTTAATGAACAATACTGACATTAATTTCCTTCGGTGCACTTGAATGCGGTTACTACTTTACAACTCTCGCATTCATGTTCATTTACTCAATCATTAGACAGAATATTAAGCTCAAGCCAGACATCAGCCTTGAGTGACCACTTCAATCAAGGTCAGTGTTGCTCACTAAAATCGCTGATAGTGCGTTAAAGTCAGAAGAAAAAATAATTTTTGCAGTACATCTTGTACAGTTGTATCACGAAAAATGAAGTTAACGCAAATCCAATATAATACTAGATGGGAGTTTGCCAGCAAACCCAGTGAACGACCGACGCATAGCTAAAACTGAGACGCTCAAAACAGTCAAAAGTACTTTTTGTCTACCGTAAAATCAGCAGTTATTCAAAAATATCTGATGATGGAATCTCCAGAAAAGTGGAGGCAAAATATTAGTCAGTTAAATATCAACTGATATCATAAACACTGGCATCCTAGCTTGAGCCGTTCAAAAATTGATTTTTGGGGGTCTATTTGGGGGGATTTCTGGGGGGGATGGCACCCCCAAACTATGTCAAAATATTTGTTTGTTAAATCTCTGCTGATATCAAAACAGACTGGCACCCAAGTTGAGCTATTCAAAAAATTGATTTTTGGGGGATCCATTTTTGGGGGGTCCCCGGGGGGGTGGCACTCCCAAGCTATGTCAAAATATTTGTCTGTTAAATATCTACTGATATCATAAAACACTGGCAATCTAAGTTGAGCCAAAAAATTGATTTTTGGGGGGTCCATTTGGGGGGTCCCGGGGGGGGGGGTGGCACCCCCAAACTATGTTAAATTATTTGTCAGTTAAATATCTGCTGATATCATAAAACACTGGCACTCTAAGTTGAGCTGTTCAAAAACTTGATTTTTGGGGGGTACATTTGGGGGGTCCCCAGGGGTGGCACCCCCAAACTATGTCAAAATATTTGTCTGTTAAATATCTACTGATATCAAAAACAACTACCACTCTAGCTTGAGCCGTTCAAAAAATTGATTTTTTGGGGCCCCATTTTGCAGGGGTTCCTGGTGGAGTTGCCCCAAAAAATTTTGGGAGAAAAAATTGCGTTTGCAACTCAACAACTTTACACAAAAATTAGATTTCGATGTTTTGTGGTTTAGGAGAAGAAGAGCGTACAAAAATTAGGAAGAAAAAAAAGGAAAAAAAGGAAAAATAAAGGAAAAAAAAGGAAAAAAAGAAATAAACCTCATCGCGGCCAAAAGTGGGTTGGTTGGGATGAAAGGGTAGCTTGAGACATATAACCATATGAAATATTTTTTACCGTACTTAAGCCATTTTTGACTGAGACTGCTTTTTACGCCAAACTTGCGGGGCGGTTTTCGGGTTGTAAAACCGAAGTCACGTGACTTATTGCCTCGAAATTGTGTATAAACATACAACTCATTAATCTCAAACTGCTGTCAAAATTTCATGTAGCTAGACCCAACCGTTCTCGAGTTATAAGCAAAAGTCTGAAATTTCGCACTCGTTAGTTGGAAAATGGCCGAGTAAAATCAAAGGAACACGCGACGCGAGCGTCGGTCGTTCCAATTATTGCAGTAATTTAGAAACCCCCTTATTTTGCCTAGCGTTCTCCTTTCAATTTCACTTTACAGAACCATACAATTCATATTGTGCAGTACAGATTAAAGCCCACAGATCTACATAACCTCTAACATGCATGATTGGTAAAGGTACCGGTGATTGAAGTTTAATATTTAACGAGTATGATTTCTGTTGAAAAACATTCAGCAGTTTTAATGCAAATCAACGAAAAAGACCACTCACTGGGATAAACTGGTTGTTTACATGGTTTTCTAGTTGCTCTTGCTAAAGCTCGGGCAACTTTGAGTGGAAACGATTGTCTTGATTGTCTCATGTAAAACTGCCGGACTCTCAGGGCATGGATCAAACTCACTGCAACGTTACGCAATTCCTACAACAATAAAAGAAAATAGAATACAAAGGTTTGAATTGCAGAGCAATGCTTGTACAATGTACAGGTAACTTTTATTGTCACTAAATGTACAATTTGAAGCACCTATCTAGTATTTTCAGTATTTGTCAGATCAGACCAGGTTAATGTAAACCTCTATTTTTGGAAAAATACTTTTATTATACTGTTTTATAAGAACAAGTAAATATCGGATTGAGGCTGGCTGTTCCTTAATCACAAATTTGCGGCTTCATTCCTTCTTAATTTGTTCTTAACTTTATACGAGAATATTGTTACACAGATTTATTCCTGCCTGGAAAAACAAAAGCAGTCTTTTTTTTAGCTCATGATTACTGCTAGACAATTCAACAATGGAAATAAGAAAAAGGCCAAGAAAATTGAAGAACAAATTAAGAAGAATGCCAGATACTGCATGAAAATGATCAAGAGCACGTGCTATTACAACGCATTTGTAAGTAAACGCTGCTGATTACCTGCAAATGCGTTGTACTACCCCTTGTTCTCAATTATTTTTCATGCTATATCTGCGGCTTTGCTCTTAATTTGTTCTTATGTTTTGAGCAAGAAAGATCCTCAGGCTCGCATAAAATTGTTCTCATAAAAAAGTGTAGGCTACTGATTGCTGTTGCAGGCGAAGTTTTACCTCCAGTAAAAGATCTCCACTTTCTCCACTAACATAAAGGCGTTGAAAGCTGATTTCTGGCACTTGATCAAGTTCCGGTTCAGATGCAAATGAACGGGTCACCAATGGTAAATACCGCCGAGTATCCATGCTTTCAATTTTCGCCAAAGTTGGTTCGAGAGATGCGTCTTTGTCCGAGAATAGAATCGAGGATTCGGCATCCAGCTGCGATTTCGAAGCATCGGTCATTTTTGACGAAGATTGAACAAAAGGAATTTCTCTGTATGTAAAAAATACCATTTTGCGTTCCTGTTTTAATATTAAGTTGTGAATTTTTCTGTGTTTGTTTATGTTTTTGCTTTATAATGCAACAAGAACAGTTAAAAAATAAAAAATGATATTTTTTTCACAAGACCACAATATTATATGCAAAGAGTGGCGCTGGTAGCAAAGTACGCACACTATAAATTACAGGATCGAAACTCTGTTTCTCGTAATAATATTTTTTTAATGCTTTTTATTTATTCCAATTTTGCATTATTTTAGCAGTCAGACTTTTGCAAAAAATAAAAAATCAAATTAGACACAGTGTCTAACGTATGTCTCAGCTCCTGCATTATCACTAATTATTGGCGGAATTATGCGCACCAAATTTTCTAAGTTGCTTCGTATTCCAAAATTGAACACGAGACGGAGGTTTTGCTCACAAAGCAATGTGGTTCAGCCTGACCAAAGACTTGCAAACAGAACCCTCCGAAAAGGTGCTCTGCGTCGATGGGAATAGACAGGAGCAGAGTGCCTGGTTCATTCGCACGAATGAACCAACCAAAAAAATAATCTAATTCAACTATCATTTCCCCAAAGAACATCTTCAAAGAGGTAATTGTAATAGAAGATAATCCTCAGTCGGACAGCTGTACAGTAGTTTACCCTGATATAAATCCAATTAAGCGTGGAACTTACGGTTTGGTAGATAAGCTTCCAGCGGAGGCAGTATCAACAGTTGGGATGACCGCGATTGACCCGCGATGAGTCTGGTATCTGGGCGCACCTGCGACAGACGCTCTGTGCTTGTGCATTATTCTTCTGGACTGTTCCGATTCGAGTTCGATTGGTTTTTCGTTCCCCATCTCGACATCCGGCAGTGTGTCTTTGCGTTGTTGTTGCTGAAAAAGAAAGCGCCAAATAATACAAAAATTTAACAATGCCTAAAAAAACTTAAACAAATCGTTGTACCACACTTAAATTTATCGCATAAACTTAGTTAGAATAATCTCTTCCCAACAGATCCTTAAAGCCCACAGCGGCAAGCAAACAAATAAGCTTTGGGTTCGAGTGCCCCTTAGCAAAATCTTGCTGGTTATGTCCCCGTATACTAGCTGCGGAAAGACCCGAAATATGATGCGACAAAAAATTAGAAAAAAGGAAAACGTTGTGGAAGTTTCGGAATCAAACGGTATATACATTTATTTGCCGATTCAATGGCTGGCTCACTTTGATTATGCATTACGCTGAACCACAAACTACGGCAAGATCAAAATAAAACGCAATAGCGTGTTGATTTTGCTCTTAAACATGAAAGACCGCACCGCGCCAAAAACTGTGTTGTTTTTTCTTGGACATTTAAAATCTCTGCTGATTATTGTGCTCGGTTTACTAGGAAATTAACATTTAATCAAACATCTAACCCCTAAAAAGTTAAGCGCACATCTGTAACAAAGTAACGTAAGATTGTCTTGAAAACTTAATTTCGTTTATTACAATATTTTCGAAGAATTTCATCGTGATAATTTTTGCTTTCAGACATTAAAAATTCTCTGTTAAAAACAAGCTATTGAAGGAGACCTAAAAGTCTTGCGGCTGCTCCCTTATATACCAATAAAGCCCTTTAAGGAATTCAACAAATTATTATTGAAGATAACTTGGTAGGAAAAGCTTAATTATAAAATTAATGCCGTTCTTCTCTTGTTCACTGAATCAGTTTTGATCCGTCAATAAACCTTCAGATTCAAAAAGATAGTACTCGAGATCGGTTTTATAGAAGAAATGAGAACTGCTTGAGGTATAATAAAGAGGTGCCCCAAACCTTGTTCCACTATTCCACTTATCCGCGAAAATAGATTAAATCCGTTTGACTCCTAACCACAGGCAACCACTTTCGTGTCATTAGAAAAGGACGACTTTGCAAAATTTCTTGTAGAATAGCGATATTAGGTATTCTACGAGAAATTTTGCAAAGTAGTTGTCCTTTTCTGCTATCACAAAAGTTCGAAACCAGGGTTGCCAATCTGACGGAGTTAAACGGATTTAATTTATTTTTGCGGATAAGAGAAATAGTGAAACAAGGTTTGGGGCACTTCTTTATTACCTCAGGCAGTTCTCATTTTTTCAATAAAACCGATCGCTTCGATATTTTGTGGTGCGGCTGTGTTAAACAAAATTTCTCTGCTCGTAATACCAGGCGGGATAAATTTTTGGTACAATTTCCTACTCCGTTACACGCTGAGTTTAGCGATAAACTTTAGCTTTTTACATCTCAGCTTTTTTGTAACTTTATTTTTGAGAATTTTCAACATGTGAAATGTATACAATATTATGGCCGATTCCACGCAACTGCAAAATTAGAGCGGCAGACAAAAAACCCTCAACTTTTTGAGTTTCAGCCCGTTTTTTTCCCGATGCATCATACGCAAGCACAAAACACTTAAAAAGAAAGAATAAAAAAACAAACTTGAGTGAAGTTTTACTGAGAGATATAATTGTAAATAAAATTCATTGTAAATTTTATTTACATTTTTATTTATTAAAATTATACATTACATTTACATCTAAGGGAATACCTTTTTGGTTTTCATGTCAAGCAGTCACATGCCGGCGAAGGCATCACATTCTTCCTTTTTTTTCTGAACGTCAAGCAGGGAAGTTGTTAATAGCCTACTAATTTTTATCGTCTTTGGTGTGACCCGACCGGTAATCGTACCCAAGTCTACGGTTTTAATAGCAGACTCTCTATCCACTCAACCACTGATCGGTAAAATAAGCCATCATTTGGAAATTTGTACTTTCATTTACATCTACTTACCATAAAGAGCCTTTCAGCCAAGTCCGAAAGTCGTTTGTCACCCATTTCATGTTCAGCAGGCGGAATGGGTTCCTCTTCTTCCATTTTTGCTGCCAACATTCGAACAACTTCACCTGAGATGGGTTCGGGACTTCTCGGAGGTACTCTCAAATATATTTTATCGGCATCGGCTGCAAAATTAATCGAGAGCATATTGCTGTTTAATAAAAAATTAAAAGAAAATGTAAACCAATTAAATTCATTTTGTGAGCTAGATGCTCGCGTCTTTCTGTCTCTTGGGGGACACCTTTTGCGGTAAACTTTTTACTCTTTTTCATCTCGGAGCAGCACAACCAAAATGCTACAAAAAACATGGTTTTTAATGATCTTTAGATTAAAATCTTGAACAGAAACTCCAAATTAAATATCGAAAAAATACTCACTGATTGAGACAGCAGCTATCTTTTTACGAAACTTGCAACAATGAAATTTTGAAAGCGTAGTACCCATTGGGTTTTAAATATCCGTCACATTTGTTCTGATTCGATCATCGCCAAGGTTTTCAAGCATAACGTTGTTTTATTCCACACCCGAAATTGGCAAGCAAATTCATTTTTATACCAACAGCAAAATCAGCATAGCAAGTCTTGTATGATGTCATAACCCATAAAACATTAAGCAATGACAATTTTCTCCAATAAACTCTTTTATTTTGTAAGATAAAATGGCATAATTTTTGTAGTATATTTTAACTGCAGAGTCTCAATTAAATTAGTTCTGCCTATTTCACTTCAAAAATAATTTAATATGAAGTTTCGCTTTCCAGCGACTTTTGCAAACTCAACAAACCACATTTTGCTATACTATACACTACCTTTCCAAGCAAAAGCGTTTCAATAATTCATTCGTGATCTGTAACGTGTAAACTACGTCAAAACAATCAAGTTTTTCTTCCTTTGTTACGCTTTCATGATTTTTTCGATAGCAAGAAATTTCAATATTTCCAATAGATTCAGTTGCGTAACCAGAGGGGGGGCGGGGAGCGGCTACAGCACCCCCATTGGCCTGAAAAGTATGCAAAATAGCACGTTTTTAGTGCTTGTGAGGCCGAGTTTTGCTCCAAAAATGGAAACAGCCCCCCCAAACGGGATTGGGGAGCAGAAGCTCACCCAAAATTGGTTAGAAAGTGTGATTAAACTTAGGTGAAGACCTTTTTTTTTGAAGATCACCTAATTTTGGCCGGAAAAACTGTTTGAATTATGGTGAAGACCCTTTTTTTTGGAGATCACCTGACTTTGACAAAAAAACCGCCTCAATCTAATTCAAGACTGATGAAAATTTGGGTCAAGTTCATTTACTGTTGTTTCAAGCTTTTAAAAAAGCCCCCCCCCCTTTGCGAAATCCTGGCTACGCACCTGAATAGATTGAAGACTTTACAAGAATACTAAGAGCACAAAACAGTTTGATTTTTTTTATAATAATTGAGGAACAATGTACACTACAAAACCATTTGAAAAAAAAAGAATAAATTTTTGGTTTAAAATGGCACTGTTGCTAAATCATCTTTTTTTCATTGTTATTATTATTTTTATGAAATTTGCGAAAATATTTGTGATTTTTGTTTTAGCGAATTCTAGTTGCGGCTTTATCACAATTATAAAATATTGAAAGGGTATTCATGTCTAAGGTTACGTAAACCATTTTGCCTAAAGATCTAATTGCCTCTTTAATTCTTAAAAATTGTAATGACCCAGCAGTTAGTATTAAAAAAAAGCCCAACCTAATTATTATTACATTTAATTAAAATTTTGCACCACCTCAAAATCGTTCTGTCCAATTAGTTGTTTTGTTGTCATCAAAGCAAATCTTTCATTATACTCGCTGTAATACGTCGAAGCGTGTAACGAGTTGGCGGGGCCCATCTCCGCGTTATTGCGCCCGAGCAACACAGCTTCTTTCGAAGAAATGTCGCAGAGGTGGCGAGCCGTTGGCAACACTGTGTCCGACTTGACCAGCCCGAGATGTGAACCTCAGACCTCCTGCTCCCGAGACGAACGCGTTACCTCTCGATGTCAAAAAAAAATCATAAAAAAAACAACCACCAAAACAAACAAAATAATTTCATCATAAAAAGCATCAGCAACCGGTAACTGCTGGCAAGATAGCATATGTTCTTCGAAAAACGCAATAAACGGCAAAAACTACTGTTTATAAGAACATAAATTCAGTTTTCCAAGCTATATAATCATGTTAAATTATTCCTGAAGTGAAATAGGCAGAACTAATTTAATAGTAATAATCATCTTTTCGTGCGTTCTTGAAAACATCTGTCTATGTTTACTGTCTATATCTATACAATCATCTTTTTGTGCATTCTGGAAAACATCTGTTTAAATTTACTGTTTTATGAGTGCGTCATACTGCAGATTTTTTGACGCCCGCACACCGGATATAACGTTTTGCCATGAAACTTAATTTTTTTATTGCAAGGATCTTACTCATTGTTGCGATTCAAAGTTTGTTGTAAGAGCTGCCCGAACCGGATTTGCTGTAACCTGTTCTTTTAAGCTCGCAACTGGTTCGTTTGAGTCAGACGTGCAGGCTTCCTAGCAAACAGTTTTCCATTCCCGGTTCTACAAATTTAGCGATCGGCTTTCGTGAACCAGATAGCACCCTTGCATTTAGTGGCGTGCATGTTAAGTATGGCTTCGTCAGAAGAGAATCTACAGAGACAGAGCACAAAATGCTAAAAGGAGTTTTGTAAGTTGCCAGCATTTCAGTGAGCCCCTATTTTAAAGAAATAATTTTGTGCATTTCTTATTCAACAGTAATTTCGCAGCTGCAGGCTAATGTAAAGAAAGATATTTGTGAAGCAGCATGCAGAGTTTTCAAAGTTTAATTGAAAACTAAGTAAATTTTTGATTTTATTTTACCCAGACCCCAATGCCGTCGCCGAGCAAACAAAGTCAGGGAAACTTGTCAAAAGTTAGGGGTCACTAAAATAAATTCAACTTTTGCACAATAAAAACATACTGCTCGAGACATAGGCGTAGCCAGGGGGGGGCCCAGGGGGCCCGGGCCCCCCCCCAATCAAAACTCCATTAACGACAAAAAGTTATGACAACATAGCCTGACGATGTTTAGTTGCAGTTTTTTTTCAGTAATTGCGCACATAACAGTAATTAAACAGTAAAGTAACAGTAAAGCTATCGGTTTCAGCCGAAAAACCACTCTCAATTTCGGTGAAGACCTTTTTTTTTTTTGGAGATCACCTGATTTTGGGCGGAAAAATTGTTCGAATTTCCGATTTCGGCTGAAAAATCACTCTTAATTTCGGTGAAGATTTTTTTTTTTTGGAGATCACCTGATTTTGGGCGGAAAAATCGTTCGAATTTCCGATTTCGGCCCAAAATTCTCTCTCAATTTCGGTGAAGACAGCCGAATTTTTGAGGGTTTGGGCCCCCCCAATCAAAAATCCTGGCTACGCCTATGGCTCGAGATCGGTTTTATTGAAAAAATGAGAACTACTTGAGGTAATAAAGAGGTTCCCCAAACCTTGTTCCACTATTCCATATCAGCGAAAAGAGGTTTAATCCGTTTGACTACATATTATTGGCAATTTTATATTTATCGAACATTACGCCGCTTATTCGGCAAAAAAATTGATTAGACATCCTTTTTCGATGTCACGAAGTTCCAAAACGCAGGGTTGCTAATGGTACGGAGTCAAACAGATTATGTCTATTTTGCGGATAAATGGAATAGTGAAACAGGGTTTACGTCACTTCTTTATTTCTTCGATAAAACCAATCTTGAGGGGTATTTTTTTAAAACTGATCTTGTACGGACTACAAATGTGCAATTTTAAAAATTCTGTTTTTACGGAGAAAAAGAGACACATGACGAATCTAGCAGCGTTTCTTAGCTTTTTTCGTCTGCGGCCCATATTCGCTTGACAAATCTATTGGTCTACAGCAGTATTAGTGTAGATGTTTTTGAGGTTCTTGATAACTCTGTCTCTTACAACGTTTTGGCTACGTTGTCAAGTGAAACTAAACTATCTTTAGTGTGCTTTAAAAAACAAAAACAGCTGGTCTTTTAACTAAAACTTGTTTTCACATATTGTTTCATGAACGTCATTAATTCTTTTTGCCCCATTTTCTGTTGTCTTGTCGTAACGTGATGTTCCAAAAAAGTATTTTAAGTACAGTAAACCAAAATGAAGGCACAAGCAGCCGCTAGTATAGGCAAGGCTCCCTCAGTGGCGGCACTGATACTACCGCACAGAGGCTTTGAAGCAACATTGTAATTTTTTATGACAGCAATTTTCTCGAAACCGGCTGTATGTTGGACTTTTCTGTACCTCGGGTTTTTGTATCGTCAAAACGTTTGGAAAGTAATGTTTGATGGTGTCAAGTATTGTACTCAAGATACATTTCTAAGAGCGTTTACATTAATTTATCCAATTTTTGGAATAAATTTATTTTCAATTTTTTTCATTGTGTTTCAATTTCAATTCAATTAATCAATTTTCAATTTCAATGCCTACTCAGTACAGTTAGAATCAGAAGTTTTAGAATAGGCCAATGAGTCTATATGAACACACTATACGCTATAAAAAAAAAACAACAACTAAACTTTATATCATGGACAAAAAGCATATCAGCATTTTAAAAATTTGCCTTATGTAGAATTTGGGCAAGTTAAAAAATTTTTTCATGTTCATCACAATCGAAAATTAAAAGAAATTGCACAAGCTTACTGCGTGCAAACAAAACAAAAAAAAATAGAATGTCAAGTAAACTAAAGTAGCTGTATAACTAGATGGGAGCTTGCTGAGTAGCAACCCTTTTGAACGACCGACGCAAATACAGATTTACAGATTTCAAAAAGCTAGCTCCCTAGCTTAAGCCATTCAAAAAATTGATTTTTGGGGGGTCCGCGGGGGTGGCTTCCCCAAACTATGTCAAAATATTTGTTTGTTAAACACTGTAAAAATTTTTGGGTCAGGACGACCCAAAAAAATGTAGTCAAAGACGACCCAAAAAATTTGGGTACAGACGCGCCCAACCCAAATTTTTTGGGTCAAAAAATTTGGGTCGCCGCGACCCAAACAATTTGGGTCGCCACAACCCAAACAATTTGGGTCACCGCAACCCAAAAAATTTGGGTCACCGCGACCCAAACAATTTGGGTCACCGCGACCCAAACAATTTGGGTCACCGCGACCCAAAAAATTTGGGTCACTGCGACCCAAACAATTTGGGTCGCCGCAACCCAAAAAATTTGGGTCACCGCGACCCAAAAAATTTGGGTTACCGCAACCAAAAAAATTTGGGTCGCCGCAACCCAAAAAATTTGGGTCACCGCGACCCAAAAAATTTGGGTCACCGTGACCCAAACAATTTGGGTCGACGCGACCCAAACAATTTGGGTCGACCTGACCCAAACAATTTGGGTCGCTGCGACCCAAACAATTCGCCATGACCCAAAGCCCTTAAGTCGCCATGACCCAAATTATTTTTTGGTTGTAGCAATTTGTTAATTTGCATACCAACACTATGATGTTTTCTGAGAATCAGTTAAATATGCCAGGGTACAGCAATAACAGAAAGACTTAACAAAATAAAACTGTGTTGAAAACCATAAATTTTAAAACCAGACATCTAGTACTGTTTTATTTTTTAAATGGTTTTAACAATTGAGCACTTCAACGTACGTAAAAAAACGTAGGTTTTTGCAGTAACCCAAGAGCTCACAATTGCATTATCTTCTAAAAAAACAAAATACGAAATCAACAAAAGTTGAATAACTTAGTTTAGTATTGGTTTTTAAAACTGGGATCGTACGATTGTGCTATAAATAGAGAAAAACAAGATTGCCGAAAATCAGAAAAGCAGTATAATCAATGATATCAACAGTTCAACTAAACACTGAAATCACATTACTCAGTCAACGCAACATATTTTTTGTATCATAAGGAACACCTAAAGTATTTTTCATTTCGTAAGAAAATGAAGGTGCGTCTTTTGTATGGATATAGGAATATATTTTTCATGATTTAATTTCGTGCACCTTATATAAAAAAAAAATAAAAGCAAAAATGGTCATATATTAATAATGCATCTTATGCTCAGATGCGCCAAAAAAACATATCATCTTGAAAATCACAAAATTGCATTACTACAGTTAACTAAAATTATGTAACGAAGTAATCAATAGTTAAAAAAAATACCACAACCAGAAAAACAGTAAAAAATTTAAATTGCAACCATTATCTGCGCCTATTAAAGCTAGAAACACAGAAAATGTTGTCAGACAGACAAAATTCGAAGTGACTCGATGGTGCATGTAAAATTAAAGCAATTAGGAAGACTACTGCACTAGAAACTTTTACCGAAAATTTAAATCGATTCTCTAAATTTTAAAACCAGTTCAAACCTATTACCCACGCTCTAAAACTAAAATCTTGACCTTAAAATACGCGAGTGAATAATCTTCATTCACGTTTTCCTCTACTTAACATAAAGTTTCTGGGTGAAGTAGTCACTTTTTAGCAATTATTGCTGCTCCAATAACTTCAAAAAATGCGAAAGAGCTGGCCTATAAATCAAATCTTTTACCGCCTAACCTACAAATCATACTGGTACCTTACATCTCTCAGAAGAATGATCAGAGATGGGCAGCGTAAGCACAAAAGTTGCGCCGCAAGCGTTTCCACCAGCCACCAAAAATAATTACGACGCAAGCCCAACAGCACGCGCAAGTGTGACGTTTTGAAAAGTATGATTTTAAAAGGTGGATTTGCACAGTATCCGTTTTTGTCCGCTCTTGTTTGTTTTCGAACGTATTTAGCTTCTCCATGAAAAAGTATGTTGTTTTTTGTCCGCAGTTTTACATGTCTAAATTCTAACCAGACGTAACATTTTAGATAAAAGTTTTCAAAACAAAAATTTTTGTAAAGGGGTACAGTTCTATTTTGAAATTCGCTTACATTTTCCATACACGAAATTTTTCAACAAAATTTTTATCATCATATGCAGTTTACTTAGTGCAGATATGGAGTAACAAAATGCGGACGAAAAAATCGCATACTTATGTTTCATAGAGAAGCAAAAATGCATGAAAACAGACAAAAGCAGACGAAAAAGGATTACAGTGTAAATCCACCTTATTTAGTTGGTCCAGTATGCTCAAACTGCACTCGGTTAGGGTACGAAACCTATACGATACGTTATTTAAAACAAATTATCTCGCTACCAATCAGTAAACATAAAATTATTAATTTTCTCTCAAAAATACTAACATTTGGAAAAATGTGCATCGCTCAACCCCGCTCGCATTGGGCGAATAGCCTCTTTAACCAATAAAAAAAGACGCTTAACTCCTACACTTCAGAGAATTGGGGTGTTAAATTCCACTAATAAAGTCGTCATGTGCTGGCAAGAAAACGACTGCGCAGTCGTTGTTTTGTCTAATGGCCCGTCAAAAAAATTGGTGACCAGCTTTGATACATTTGTGCTCCTGGAGCAATTAGCATCACACTCTGACGAATGGGGCATACTAAAAAAATTATGGTGTTTTTTGTTTAAAAATGTTAAACCATCTAATAGTTAAGAGCTACCGATGCTGTCACTTTTGTTAGCAATATCTTTTAAATCTTTCCGGTCTAGCAAAAAGTTTTTAATAGTAGTTTTTGTTGTTTCTTGTTTTGAATTACGGTATAAGACGAAAGACTATTGCTGTTGCTAGCAACGCATTACATTTTGCGCAATGTAACTTTAAGATTTTTTAGGAACATGTAGCGTAGTTCTAGAAAGACAATTACAACAATTTTGTTTTCAATCCTTTTGCGTGCTTGAAGCACGCAAAACGTTAAGCTTTTAAACTCTGGCCTGCAAACGTCAAAACAACACAATAATTTTTCTGTTTGAAATTTTATTTTACAATACCATTCTTTGAAATACTCAATTGGAAAATTTGAAAAATCGGCAAATATTTCAGAGAAAAGTTACAGCAAAAGAAGACCCTTGTTGTGAATTCAATCGAAGTTTTGCAAGCAATAGACGAAAGCAATTCGGCACGACGAGGCTTATCAAAGCTTTTCTAAAGTTTAATCTCAGTTGATTTAAAAACAATCATTTTTACTCGTATTTGAATTGCGCTTGTTATTACCCAAATACTTTCGGCGCAAGCGCTTAAAGATAAATTGCGGCGCAAGCGCTATCGCAAGCAAAATAGGTGCAGCGCAAGCGCTGTCGCAAGTAAAATAATTGCAGCGCAAATGCCCACCTCTGAAAACGATAAGCTAGCTAACCATCTAATCTCCTTTCTTATAGCTCGCCGTAATTGGTGCGTCACTTCAATTTCCAATACTTTTCATGAACAAATCAAGCTAAAACTTCGTGAAAATTTAAGAACTGCCTAAATCTAAAATTCACTGGTTCTTATGAAAAAGAAGACAGTGTAATTCACTTACCTTGACATGTTTCTACCATTGCCATAGCCAGCATCCACAACTATTATATTGATTTTGAACAAAAATGTTTTGCCCAATCACATCGCTTGCATGACCATATTTGATACCTTCTTACCATTAAGCCATATGCTCAAAGGAAACAAAAGACTTTTACTTCCGCATGTTTGTTAAAAAAAACACAGATAGGTGTTGGCAATTCACTTCAATTAATTATAAATCAAACAGTGTAGTTTGCAATTGAACCTAATCTGTTAAACATTTTTGTGAAGAATCAACACTAATTATCGACAAAAATTGTTTTACAATTAATATTAACTCACAAATTTACAATGCAGCGGGCATCATTAATTGAACGAAATCTCCATTTCTCTTTTCTGTCAAACTTTCGCTGATCTCACATCTTTTTGTTGGCTTCACAGTTGTTTTTGTGGAGAAGCTATTCTCGAGCTTTTTTTATCTGTTTTCTCCTAGACCAACGCTTAATTTTTTAGATTTTTATAAAAGCTTATTAAAAGTTCTTAAATAGGAGCTGCAATAACTTAACATAAACAAGGGTTATGCTAGTATAACATTTTAAAATTTTTCCAAATTTGATCAAAATAACTGCTCAGCACTTTTTCTCTCTCTTCTGCCGCAGCTAAAATCGGTTTACTCAGCAAGTCGGTTTACTATTATTATAGCAGTTTCTATCTAGGTCTTCACGTGGTAGAATGCAAACTGTCTGCTGAGGTGCGATTATCAACCGCGTCCAGTAATTAGAATAAACAACTAAAGTTTTGAACAGCACTACGATTATACGTATTAGAACGTCTTGCTTTAAAAATTGCAAACAATAAAGGATGATAATTAGCACACAAGGCATTATCTTCGCAGATTGCGTTACATTCCACGCATTTAACTCAGCGAGATGAACAGTAACACCTCAATAAATAAGTCAGTTTAATAAATGTCACCGAACCTAAATTTTTGATTTATATTTTTCTTAAAGATTGTCAATAAACTTTAGTTAACAAATACAACTGACTCTAAATATTTCTAATATTAAATTTTCTTTGAACCCAATAGACTTAGTCAACAAATTCAAACGATCAAAAACTTTATCATAGCCTCAAAAACAATTTTAAAACAGCACTAAATTTAAAAACCTTGCTGATATTGGCATAAAGGAAATTCACTGGAACAAAATTTTGAATCTTAGTGGATTTTTGACTTTTAGTAGATTTCTTACTTGCAGGGGTGCCGATCCTTGTTGAACATTGGAGGGGGAATAATTTGCGATTCTACCCCAATTTTGCCCTATTTTCAACGTTGGGGGGGATGAACCTCGACCACAATTTTTTTCACGTCAGCAAATTAAGTGCCAACCAAAAAAAAAGGTCTTCACCAAAATTTCAAGAGTTTTTTTTCCCGAATTCAAGTGATTCACATGCAGACCATAGTCAAATTATTGGGGTGGATGCAGATGTAGGCCTTAGTCAAAAAACACTTATTACATAGAAACATTCCACATAGAAACTCATTCCACAATAGAAACACTTCTCATTCTGTAATGTATTTTAATTTTTTGATCCTTAATTTTATGCTGATCCGAGTTTTTGCATTGACTAGAATGTGTCTTTAACCCTTATATTTTTGCTTTGACTAAATTTTTTGTTGTACCGAATTTTTGTATTAACCCAAATACTTAGAAAATATTTCTTTGGCCCTAGATTTTGTTGACCCAAATTTTTGCGATGATCTAAAGCGTTTCTTTGATTCAATTTTTTTACTGACCCAAATTTATGCAATCACCAAAAAACTTTGACCCAAATTTGTTTGCTGTTCCAAATTTTTGCAATGACTCAAAAACTTTGACTCAAATTATTTCTTTGACCAAATTTTTTTGACCCAAATTTTGCACTGAACCAAAAATTTTGACCCAAAACTTTTTGCTTATAACTAAATTTTTGCAATGACCCAAAAATTTGACCCAAAATTTTTCACTTACCCAAATTTTTGCAATGACCCAAAATTTTTCGCTGACCCAAATTTTTGCAATGACCCAAAAACGTTGACCCAAAATTTTACTTCGACCCAAATTTTTTGACCCAAAATTTTTCGCTGACCCAAATTTCTGCAATGACCCAAAAACGTTGACCCAAAATTTTTCTTTGACCCAAATTTTTTGACCCAAAATTTTACTTTGACCCAAATTTTTTGACCCAAAATTAACGGCGACCCAAAATTTTACAATGACCCAAAAATTTTGACCCAAAAATTTTGGGTCAAAGGCCTTTGACCAGGATTTTTTGGGTCAGCTGGACCCAAAAATTTTAACAGTGAATATCTATTGATATCAAAAAACACTATCTCCCTATATTAAGCCGTTAAAAAAATTGATTTTTGTGGGGTCCATTTGGAGGGTCTCCGAAGGGGTGGGACACCAAACTATGTCAAAATATTTGTCTGTTAAGTATCTGCTGATATCCAAAAAACTGGCACCATAGCTTGAGCCGTTCAAAAAATTGATTTTTAGGGGGCCATATTGGAGTTTCCGGGTGAGGGGTGGTACGCCCAAATTATGTCAAAACGTTTGTCTTTTAAATATCTACTAATATAATAAAAAAAACTAGCGCCCTAGCTTGAGCCGTTAAAAAATTTCCTTTTTGGGGGGTCCATTTGGGGGTTTCCAGGGGGTTGGTGCCCCCAAATTATGTCAGAATATTTGTGTTTGAAATATCTACTTATATCAAAAAACACAGCCACCTTAAGTTAAGCCGTTCAAGAAATTGATTTTTAGGAGTCCATTTAGGGGAGTTCCCGGGGAGAGTGGTACCTCCAAATTATGTCAAAATATTTGTCTCTCAATTATCTGCTGATATCAAAAAAACTGGCACCCTAACTTGAGTTATTAAAAAAAATTGATTTTTGGGGCCCCGTTTTGGGAGGGTTCCAAGGGTAGTCGACTCAAAAAATTTCGGGAGACAAAATTGCATTTGCAGCTCAAACTTTACACAAAAATCCGATTTCGATGTTTTGTGGTTTAGGAGAAGAGCGTACAAGATTTAGGAAGGAAAAAAAGAAAAAAAAAAGAAAAAAAGGAAAAAAAAAGGAAAAAAAGAAAAAAAAACTTATGAGGGCCAAAAATGGGTTGGTTGGGATAAAAGAATATCTTAAAACATATAACAATGTGAAATATTTTTTGCCGTATTTAAACCGTTTTTGAATGAGACTGCTTTTTACGCCAAACTTTCGAGGCGGTTTTTGGGTCCTGTTACGTGACTAATTGCCTCAAAATTTGGTACAAACATGCGAATCAATTATCTCAAACAGCTGTCAAAATTTCATGTAGCTAGACCATAGCGTTCTCGAGTTATGAGCAAAAGTCTGAAACTTCGTACGCGTTAGTTGGAAAATGGCCGAGTAAAAACAAGGAAACACGCGACGCGAGCAGCGGTCGTTCCAATTATATCGAAAACCTCAGTTTATGTAACGTTGAAATATCGCTTCATGTTTCTTGGCTATGAACCAAGCAATTACTATTAATAACTTTGTAAGAAGTGCTAACCAAACCAATTTTACTCAATGCAATTAAGTCAGTCATTTTTCGGCTAATTAAAGCCTTTACGTTATTAATTTATTGGCGACAAATACTATTTGTAACCATACAAAAATTGATTACTAAAGGAAGCGATAGGCCAAGTTAAGCAATATGAATATTTATAGAATGCTAATGAATACGCAAGGTGGAAGAAATCCGGAATTATTTTCCTTGGGAAATATACATTAAACATCTCTGATTATGATTACCCTTTTATACTGTATCTAAAATATTATCTGTTTTCGAACAGAATAACGCATACGGAAAGTGTGATTTATCTTGAATTATATCACAAATACTGGAACTGACTGAGTAGATTTAAAATTCTAACACTTCTGCTGGCTGCTTGAACTGTGTAAATACAATGAATTTTCTCAATGATGAAAGTGATTTGAGAAAGAAAGTTTTCTCAAATGCACATTGCAACTCTCTAAGTCAACATTCCTCTGAGATTCAAAGTTTTTTTTATGATGAAAAAATCAAAAGCTTATGTTTGGAATTAAAAGCCTCTAGTAATACTACTGACGGAAAAGGTATTGAAAATGATCCAATTAAATCTGCTGAAATATTTCATAAATTAGGACTGCTGCATTTCAAACAAAGTCAAGACAAACTTTCATTAATTAAAAGTGTTGGTTTATTGAATTCTGCTATTGTTCGAAGTCCAAAAAATATTTCTGAAATCAAAAACGATTTGTGTAAAATCTGCCAGTACATTTTGAAACAAGCAAATGCTCGAAATCAATGCGCTAACCTTATTGATCATGCTAACTTTGTTAAATTACAAATCGAATCAATGCGACACAAAATCGATCATGCACTGATGTTTATGAAAAACAAGCAAAAGTTTGAAAAAGCAAACTCAAAAAATCGAGAAAAAGTAAAAATCAGCTCAATAGCAAGAATTCAAAAGAAAATCACTGCAAACTACAAACAGATTATGAATGATTTATGTCAGTATTGAGTCGATGTTATGGGTCCCCCACCGTGCAAGTTTGCAATTGTTGGAATGGGCTCTCTTGCAAGAGAAGAAATAACACCATATTCTGATTTTGAACACATTATCCTACTAGAAATTCAAGAAATGTATGAGATTCATCTTGAATATTTTAGATGGTTTTCGGTAATATATCATGTAGTAATTCTTAATTTGCAAGAAACCATCATACCGAGTCTAAATATCAGGTACCTAAACGACAAATCTTGCGATTTGGGTGATTGGTTTTTTGACAATTACGCCAGTGGGGTATCATTTGATGGAATGATGCCGCATGCTTGCAAGTTCCCATTGGGAAGATCGCAACATACCGAAACGAAGCCATGGGCAACCGAACTAATTAAACCAGTTGATAAAATGCTAGAATATTTGGGTTCCGAGCTAAGTTTAAAAAACGGCTACCATCTCAGTGACGTATTAACGGAAACTTGTTATGTTTATGGGGATAAAACTCTTTACGATAATTTCAACATTGGCATCAAATCGCAAAAAAACTCAAAATCTCAGAGCGAATTACTGGACGACATCAAAAAGCAAGTAAAAGAAGATTTAGATAAATTTGCGGCAAGAATAAGGCTAACCAATTTAAAATCCAATGAAAAACTAAACGTGAAACAGATGTTTTATCGTACCTCAACTATATTTATTGCGGCTTTGGGAAAACTGAGTGCAGCAAATTCTTCATCATGTTTTGACATTATCAATGAACTCTTTGAGCAAAAAAAGATAACAGAGAACACAAAGTGCAAGCTATCGTTTGTGGTTGCTATTGCTTGTGAAATTAGGTTAAGAATTTACATGAATGCCAAATCTCAACGCGATTATAAAACGCCAAGACAATTTTTGATGATATCTTAAAAATCATGGACATCGAGTCAATCATCAGTTACTTTCAAATCATATATTGTTTGCAGCGTGAAGTTATCGAGTTGTTGAGAGTCAAGGAAACTTATATTTATTCAAGAGCTAGCTTGTTGAATATCACAATTTGTTATGCATTGAGGCAAAACGAGTTAATGCTGTCTCTTCTGACAAATTATAAAAGCGCTGAAGACTTCGATACCTCCAAAGAATGCATTCCTTCTCAAGATACAAACCATGACACTACAGTAGGAAGAATAGTTCTGTTGAATAACTTTGATAGGGACATTTCTAATTTGAAAGATGAAATGGAGTACGCCAGTAATTACAGGCTAAAACGATCACCACAAGTGAAAACAAAAACTATTTACAACAAAATATTTGATATCACCACAACCTTGTATAAAAACAGAAAATTTAGCGAAGCAGTAGAATTTATGCAACGAGGTTTAGAGATTCTTCAACATCCAACAATGAGTGAAGAGGAGCGCAAGAAAATTAGTGAAGAAGTGGAAATGGACATAAGCGCTTGGTTTGGATACATACAAACCATTATGGCTAGTTTAGTTACGGATTTGAATCGATATGATGAAGCAACTGAGCAGATGAAACAATTTGCTGAAACTTGTGACAAACAAAACCATGCTCCCGAAAGTCAAGCAGACTTAAACTTAATCGCTGGAAATGTGTTTTTCAAGCTGAAGCAATATGAAAGAGCATTTAATTGTCTGCAAACATCACTTGGTATTGCTATAAGTGATGGTTTTGGTAAATATAAACCATATGGCGTAATGATTAAGTACAGAGGGATTGGTACTTGTTTGCTGAAGATGGGTCAATATGAGGATGCACTTAAATATTTGGATATTGCTATTCGAGTAACAGAAATCTTTAACATCACCACAGATGATTATGATGGAGATGATTTTTTTGATTCCGCCTTTAATCGAACAACTACTTATCACAGTACTGGAAAATGTCTAATGAAACTTCAAAAGTATGAAGAAGCATTTCCGTATTTGTTCCAAGCTCTTGAAGTAAGAAGAGTTGTAGTAAACCTGCTAGAAGAAAACTACTTAAAGTTAACTCAACTTGCTGAAAAGTCACTTTCACTGAGGAGAAAACTTCGAGAACTTGCAAATATTCTTCATGACCTGGGATTGTGGTACATGGAACAAAACTTTTTCAAAAAAGCTTTGAGATATCTTCCACTAGCGTTCAATCTCCACAAATTTTCTGGGGCTGAAGACTGTGCTGCTGTGCGTATCAGGTTGCTTACTTGTCACATGGAGTTATATCAATGTGAAAGATTTGAAAGCACACTTAAAGAATTACGTGCACGCTGAAAAATGACTTCTATCATGAAAGAGGAACCTGATGAACTTACTGCTGGATCACTGTACTCTTTTAAGCTCTAAACGATATCTTTTAGTTAACACTTGTATAATACAGTACTCCAGGCAATAATATGAATTCTCAATCACAATCTTCCGTGTCCGCAAATTAATGATGTTGTCGCAGCAATATGCGTATATGAGGTTTTATTTTGAATAGCGATTAATTTCAGGATAAAAAATACACTTTTTGTAAATGAAACAACGTCGTTTCAATCATAATCCAAAAGTTATAGTGGATAAGGCCTTTTTTATACTTATAAACCTTAACTTTGATTAATTTCCGATTAGGTCAATCCAAAGGCTATAAAGTGGAATTTACAATTTCTTTGCTTGAGTTGCGCCTAAAAGAGGATAAAACTCGAACTTGAGTGGAACAAACATGGAGGTGTGAGTTGGACTTGAAATGTTCGCAAGAACAGTTATTGCATCATTTGATTATCAAGAAGTCGGTTTAACTAAACTCCGGTTGACAATGGGAGTAAATTCCTTAGCTTACCATGCATATTTCTATGTTTATGTATTTAAACCAATGCAGATTACCCGCTGCTAAGCCGACAAGCTGGAGGTACCAAATTTTCTTAAAATAAGTTTTGTTCATGCTCGTATGCTCACTATTTTACGCAGCGTGTAGACCTGACTAAGTTTGGAAATGGAAAAACTGCTGCTACATCTTTCAACTTCTTACTTGTTTTACAACCAAAAGGTCATCATTTCCTATCAACCAAACTTGATTCATTCTCTTTCAAAAACATTCTATACAATCAAATTAATGTATATCAATATGAGTGGAATGGTAACAAATTTTGATGGAGCATTATTGCTATTTGAATTCTTTTAGTACATTTAATGTTTTATACGTTCTTGGATCTCTGTCTCTTACAACCGATGTTTGGGTACGTCCTCAAGTGAGAGAGAGCATACTGTACTTTTCTAATTAAATTTCTGCCTGAAAGTCGTTTGATGGTTTGCCAAGCTTGTCTTGAAGATTGAGTAAAATCAATGTAATTGCATGACAGAATCTATTCAGCACAGTAGTACATTTCAATTGAGGTTTTCTTTTTAGAATACTGCGCGTAAAGTATTCACATTTTCACTGTTGTCTCCTAGATGGTATTCTTTACACAAATTTGCATTCTTTATCCGACGTAGAAAAGATTCTTTGGTGTCCTCTGCTTGACCAACTATTCACGCGTGTTCGAAAGTATTTTATATTTGCCGCATTTTTAGTTCTCTGGTTAAACTTTGTTCATGCTTATAACATTAATTGATGCGCTAAAGTGCTAAAAATTGCTAAAAAAATACAACTGCTAAAAATTGCCTAATTAAACTTTTGTCTCTTAACGCTTAAAGATCTAAAGAAACTAAAAGGTTTTATCTCAAACAAAAATTTTCATCGAAATGAGTTAAAAATTTATTCGTTTTCCCTAAAATTATGACAGGTTTGTGCATAGAAACAACAACAATAAACGGTTTCGAAACATTTCTAAGTGCTTTGTTAAAATTACCCTAAAAATCAAGCAATCATAAAATACGTACTGTAAATTACATTTCCATAAACGACTTGCAGAATTGTTTAGGTCAAGACAATCTTTACGCATAAAAAGCAAATAGAAAACACCCAGCGCAACACATTGCAATCCCAGCAATGTTCACAAAAATTGCCGGCCATTTCTCCTCTTCAATACTAATCATCTTTTTCGTCATCATTTCTAGCTCTTCTTCGCTCATCTTCTGTTCCTGATCGTCTTCCAAGCCACAAAATAAAATGAGCGCCTTCTTCCACAATGGCTTCTTAAGCGAGAGTTCTGAGGGAGCTGTTAATAAATTTACTCGTGTTTTTATTATCATATAAAAGACCGCTTACGACATGTAGCTGGAATAACCAAAACTTGCTCGATTAAAACTATTACTACAAAACGTTAACGAATAAAACTTGATTAAAACAGATGTTTAGTTTTATTTTCTTAACCATTCTCCAACTTATTCAAATAAAATGTTCATTTTACAAGGCCAATACCAGCAAACTTATTACTGTAGCATTAATATTAGCAAATACTATTAATAAGTGGGCAAAAAAGTTAAAAACTTTTGGGGGCATTTCTATTCCCAAATCAAACATCAAATATTTCATTATACTCGCTGAATAACGCCATAGCGCGTAACGAGTTTGCGAGGCCCATCTCCGCGTCATTGCTGCCGGGCAATGCAGCGGTAACGAGCTTTCGACAACTCTGTGTCCAATTTTAATTTCGACAACTCTGTGTCCAATTTGAATGGCCCGAGATTTGAACCTCAGCCCTTCTGCTCCAAAGACGAACACGTTACCGCTCGACCAACAGCCCGGTTATTTCGATTTCCAGCATTTTTTATTATGAATATTGATCAGTTCCAAATCTATTTACTCGCTACTATAGTCAAATACTATTACTCGCTACTAATCACAAATCAACAATACTCGCTGATAGTCAGCAGAATACAATTTTGCTACCTTCAAACTAAAAGAAAAGGATCTTACAATCATCGGAGGTTGTTGAAGATGGAGGTTGGACTTTTTTCTCTTCTTGTTGTTTAACATCACGATCCACCTCAAAGCCACCATTTTCAAAGCCACCATTTTCATGTCCGTGTTGGACTTTTTTCTCTTCTTGTTGTTCAACATCACGATCCACCTCAAAGCCACCATTTTCAAAGCCACCATTTTCATGTCCGTGTTGGACTTTTTTCTCTTCTTGTTGTTCAACATCACGATCCACCTCAAAGCCACCATTTTCAAAGCCACCATTTTCATGTCCGTGTTGGACTTTTTTCTCTTCTTGTTGTTCAACATCACGATCCACCTCAAAGCCACCATTTTCAAAGCCACCATTTTCATGTCCGTGTTGGACTTTTTTCTCTTCTTGTTGTTCAACATCACGATCCACCTCAAAGCCACCATTTTCAAAGCCACCATTTTCATGTCCGTGTTGGACTTTTTTCTCTTCTTGTTGTTCAACATCACGATCCACCTCAAAGCCACCATTTTCAACATCACGATCCACCTCAAAGCCACCATTTTCATGTCCGTGTAATTTGATCTAATAAAGTTCGGCATTAATTTACTTGGCAATAAATTCAGAATGAATTTTAATTTTGTTTTTACGAATCGGTACATCGATTTAAAAAACATCATAAAAGATGAGTCGAACAATTGCAGTTTCTTAACGACAAAGTTGTTAAATTAATCTTGCAGCAAGCGTGAAGATCAAATTTATAGGAATTTCGATGTGAATAGATTGCACGGTATCAGTTTTTTCATTTGACATACCTCCTATACTATAAGTCGAATGCAATCGGAACACACCAAGTAGGCAAATGAATACATTAGTATCTCTGTTCGCCAAACGTTTTTAATAAAGAATTTCATAAACATCGATAAGGAATCAAAAGGTTTTTCTTTGAAGCTGTTAACATGGTTTATCACTAATCTTAACTCTTTGTTCTTTGACAAGATCTTCTTCATGCCATCTCTTTCTTTGACTGAATCGACTCCACCAGGTCAATCGCACCAGCTGAAATAATAATGTTAATAATAAGACCTACTTTGCGCATTTGCGTCTGATGCTGAAACGGTGTAGAGTTGGATTTGATCCCAGACCGGCAGAGCCATATACTACACAAATAGGAATTCACAGCTTTCTGCTGGTCGTTTAAGATAAAAAAAAAAACAGTTTGAAGCCACCACCGTCTGTGAGAAAAAGGTGGGCAGATGGCAGCTTGATTCGATTTCGAAGACCGAAAGGTCATTCGCTGTCTCCTGGTCAAGGCAACATGGTAAACAAAAGCGTATTTACAAAATAAATATGAAATTTTATGGTGAAATAGTAATTGTAACAAAATTACTTTCAAATAATTCTTCAAACCAAATCAAAAACACTACGATGAAGATTAATTTCTATGATTAGTGAAAGATGGTACACAGGCAGGCACGTAGCCAGAAATCTGCAATGGGGGGCTGTTTCGGAGGTCTGAGAGCAAAGCCTCAGCGATTTTGCATTTTTTTGCAAAGTAACTTAATTTTACGCCTATTGTGGTAAATATTAATGCTTTTAAAACGTGGCATAGAAATTAACAGTACAAAAACATGATTAAACTGGTTGCATAAATGGACTACAGTATGTCGGAGGTGGCTAAAGGTAAAATTTCAGTTCTTTTATTTACAAGCTGGTAAACCGTAAAATTCTACAGTTTATTAAATCTCCCAAGCAGTAATCTATTTCGTCTGTATTTCATAGATAAAGATAATTGGGGAAAGGGGGGCTTATAAAACAAGATTTGAAAGAAGTGATTGGTAATTAACTAATACTGAATAGCCCCACCTTATTCTTGAGCTTATATTATATATTTTTTGATGAAACCTATGTTCAACATTTTTCAACAAGCAATCAAACTTGATAGCCTATTTTTGGTCATTTTCCAGAGTTTTAGTGATTTGTGAGTTTTATTTTTAACAAATTAGTCCCCCCATCTTAAGTAAATGTTTCAAAAGATGCTTTAAATGATTTTTGAATCCATTACAGTGCAAAAGACGTTCTCAGAAGCTATGTTCCCTCTAAGCTGCGCGGCTGCATGGCTGCGCAAATAGCCTAGAACCCCAGCGCAGTACTTCAGTTCTGCCGCGCACTGCATAAGTGTTGATAACACAAGGCAAACACGTGCTTTCAATCGGAAGCAAGCCCCATTCTTGAGATTTAATTTTTGTGGCAAAATCAAGGTGTAAACAAACCAAACAATTCAAATCCGAAATTAATTTTTGTTTCAAAGTCAAGATGTAAACAATTCAAATCCGAAATTCCGGACTAAGGTAGAACTAAAATGCGGAAGATCTGTTTTTTTTTTCGGTCTTCACCGAAATTTGGGGGCAAAATTCTGTAATTCGGTAATGAAATAGAACCAGTTTGCGGTAAAAACTTTTTTTTCGGCCTTCACCCGAGTTAAGGTGCAAATTTTTGAAATTCAGGACCAACATAATACAATCAGCATGCGACGAAGACCTTATTTTTGGAGCACACGTGGCCTTTTATTCCGCGCACACTAAGCAAGCTTTTAGAGGAAACATTGCTCAGAGGTACTAAAAACGTGGTATTTTTCTTATTCTGCATTTTGATCGACAGGCCAATATCCCCCCTCCTTTGACACGCTGGGGTACACAGGGAAGTTTACTACGGTCACCCAATGTGACAACAACTTTTTTGAATAATAAGCATGACATTGCCGTCTTGTAGTTCGAGATTCGTCATGCAATACAGCAATAACATGCAATATACAGTAACAAACGCCAGCTAGACAGTAACACCAACAAACTTTTGACAATCAGCAACTACTTAAATTATTGCTATTGTCTTTTAAATCGGTAATAAATAAATATATTTTCTGCACTTCATCATGACCAGCATGTTACAGTTGCGTTGGTATCTTATCTTTAACAATAGGGCAATAATCTGAGCCAATCAAGTTTGACTCTGAGATCTGATTACAGCTTGTTTTTAATTTCGCAAAAAAGTTGGTGTGCATTTTGTATGCATCATTTATAGCCTTAAGTCCAACCCAGTGTTTGCGTGGGCACAAAGAGGCATAATCAATCACGAAAACTTATAGCAAAGAACACTAATATGGCAGGATTAGACTTGGTTAATGATTTACTCATATATTACATGAATTGCATAATGTACCAATAGTTTTCAAAGTACAGTAGAGACATCTGTTCATTGTCCAGTATTCTAAAGCAAATAATAGAAAAGCAGATTGTACAGCATTTAAAACAACTTTTAATCATTGGACAGCACAACTTATTGCTTTCAATAAATCGATTTATTGGCTAGCACTTAACTTTTATTTACCACAGCATGTATACAAAGATATGGGTTATTAAATCAAAATTTTTTAGAGTGTAGTTTTTGCTCTACGCAGTGTGCTCATTATATGCCACGGTTGAAAAAACTTACTCTTCTTTTGTCGATGGGGGGCGTCACTAAAGATACGCTCATGGCAATGATTGTCGTGCAAGCAGCCGAAAGCATTCCAAAGTAAAGATAATGAACTTTGTATAGGATCATGGGCCGAGTTTCCGGTTGACCACAGAGTGGTTCAGGATTGGTGAATTCCAGCAACATACGAGCGACACCAAGTAGCATTCCCAAAAGCAAGCCCCAAAAAGCACCCTATAAAGTAGCGTAAGCAGATTGTAAAATATAGCAAAAAAGCAAAATTGTTCTTTATGGAAGTTCAAGCTTATTGTGGCATAAGCGGATAATAGCAATTTTGCACTTTTAGTTTCGGTCAATTTTGGTTTCGCCAAAACTTTAAATGTCAGTTTTAATCAACTAGTTTGTCGAGCGATAACGCGTTTCTCTCTGCAGCAGAGGTCAGAAGTTGAAAAATCTCAGTTGGTCAAATTGAACACAGGAGTGTTGCCAACAATTCGCCACCGCAACGACATTTCTTTGAAAGGAGCTGTGTCGCCCGCAGACGCAATAACACAGATTCTGGCCCGCAAAATCACTACACGCTTCGGCTGATTTGCCAGTAGAATGAAGATTTTTTTGTTTTTGGTAATTTCTAAATTCCTTGTTACGTATATATTTACAACAGAGTTGTAACCGGGCCGACTACTTCAGGCCCGAACCCGGCCAGAACCCAAAAATATAAGCCAGAACCCGGCCCGAAAACTAATTTGAAGCCGAAATCGTGTCCGAAAAAAACGAAAGTTAAGGTAGGTCTGAAAAATTTAGCAATGTTGCTAAGTTATTTTGGTTATACTTTTGTGCACTTAAGACAAAAAATATCTCTCAGGCCCAAGTTAAACCCGACATTTTTGTCATCTCTATGCCCGAACCCGACCCGACAAGCTTAGCCCGAATTACAAGTTACAACTCTGATTTACAAAGGTTGGTGCAGCGGCTGCAGCTTAGTTGGTAGAGCGTTCGAGTTGGTGATCGAAAGGTTGCTGACTCCCGGTTCCATTGCTGATGAAGAAGCTATGGGTTATTGGGTTCTTAGAAAAGACGCTTATTTCCCTTTTGGGACTAAGCAGTCTCTCCATTGTGGTGGCCCAGCCTGACGAAAGACATGCAAAACATAACCCAAAAAAAGGTGCTCTGCGTTTGTGGTCAGACAGAGAGAGCTTGGTTGATAAGAACGAACAAACAACGTTTGGCTTAATAAGTGCGTCTTGTATAAGTTCACAGTCACCTTACCGGTTCATTCAATCGTGGCCAGAAAACCGCCATTACAAAAATGGCGGTGATTGGTGGGGCCAAATAACTCGTGATCGCCTGAATGTAGTCAAACAAAACTCCTGAGGCTGCTGCTTGGATGATTGGAACCCAGGCCACACTGACCGCTACCATGACAAGAATAAAGACTCTAAAAATATTAATTTTTGGGTCATGATTGATACTCGACATACATTAATGTATTTTACCTAAACAATGCGAATAAAAAAGTTTCTTGAAACTAAGAAACAGTAGAGTAGTTTCAGTGTATTTTGTATAGCAATAGTTAAGAGGACAGCGGCCACCTGACCATATGGGATGAGCACAACAATATTTTGGAGTTAGCGTTGAGCTAAAAATGGCATCGTTAATACATATTATAAAATATTGCACAAAATTTTTAAAACTTTAACGCCATTTGATGATGTCGTAAGTGAGCAAAAGTTTTTAAAAATAGGTTTCCTCAGTCATAGTAAATTCCTCTTGCTAAATAACGTGATTTTGCTTATATCTCTGATGACATCTTCTGCCAAATACACAACATACGCATTACGCAACTATGTATAAGTTCAAGTTTTTTTGATCACTTTCAATTTTAGGATTGTTTTTCAATAATTTCACTTAAATTTATTCTTACTTAGCATTTGTAGTACTTAAGTTATTTGCAAAACAATAAGAATTAAGAGGGCAGAATGCAAAGATCCTATTTTGCATATTAGTAAATTATTTACCTTCCTACAATCATTAGTTCTTTATTGGATGCGTTGGGTCTTATCTTGGCCCAGATATCGCACGTAAATAAAGTACTGGAACTGTTGAATACTGACGTAAGCGATGACATCAGAGCAGCAACCATGCAAGCAAGCAGCAGACCTTTGCAAACAAGCTACGAATGAAATTAGAACGAAATAACAACCTGTTTCTGTCTAATGATGTTAATTCGGTTTTGAATGTTTCCTGAAAATCATTGTTGTTTTCCTAATGCAGTAGGTAAATTTCCGAAGATAACGCTTCGTCTCTGGAACGGGAGGTTTAAGATTCAAATCTCGGGCCGGCCAAATCGGACACAGTGTTGCCAACGGATAACCACCGCTACGACATTTCTTCAGAAGCTTTGCTACCCAGGAGCAATGACGCGGAGATGGGCTCCGCAAACTCGCTACACGCTTCGGCGTCGTACAGAGATTATAATGAAACATTTGATTTGATGTGCAGAAGAGCAAATAGTAAAGACTGTATAAAATCGTGTAGTTCGGTAATATCAAGAATAAAGGTAAAATTGTTTAAGTGCTTATTGAATTCTGTTACTAGAGACCCTTTGAAACGAAAATGTGAGGGTCGAATGTGAACGTTAATCAATTTTAAAATGTACAGCTGTTTACTAACGTATGTCATTACCACAGTATAAATATCATATGCGAGGTATACGACAATGGTATTGACTCTGCTGGAAATAGTTGTTGCAAACAGCGCAAAACATTTTATAGAAGTCCAAGTTCGTTGCGGATAATGTTTATACCGTTCAATATTATAATTTTTAATATCTAGATAATTATTTATAAAATCTCTAATATTCTGATATTTACACTGTGGTTGTTACAATTGTTCAGCAATCACTTTTTCACTACCTAGCAAATATTGATCTTCTTTATTCTCTATGTGAAGCACGTTGTTGCAAAAGTTGATAAATGAAATTTTTCAAAAACTGAGTTTTTCATAGATTTCAATTTATTTACTAAAACTAATTTCCCTGAGAAAAAAATTGATTTAATTTTCAATAAATTTTTGGTAATAAATAGCTTTATGTGTCGCACTTGACAACAGGGCCAAATGGAAATTTAAAAGTTTAAACGCAATTTACTCGAAACAGCGAAATGCGACTTATCAACTTTTGCCAAAACATGCTTCATTTCAGCCAATGGTAAGCTACAATTTACGCTGTTCATGCATGACGCAAAACATGCAATGTTAACACTCTTCACAAGGAAAAAAGATAGGATGTCTTGATTTATTTTATAGTGTTTTTCTAAATGGAAAAGGCATAACCTTGCGTTTACACAGATGATTTTCAAAAATATCCTCTGATGAAGGAATAAAACCGTTTTGTACGCAATCCTCGCAACTAAACAGTCTCTCATACCTCGCAATCCAGTTGGCATTAGGTAAAGAACCAGCTTTGCATAAGCATAATTCGTACATCCTGATCTTGACTGGCATATTTTAAAGCATTCATCTGGATCGGCACACCCAATCTCATCTACGAGTTCACAAAACAATCAAAAAAATGCATTAAGATGGCATAACTGGATAGTTTTTACCAACATTAACGTTGAATTGTTACAATTGTTCTTAGTACAATCGTGTAGAAACTAAACAACAGATCGCAATAAAATTAATCCGCTTTTTCGGGCGATTTTGGTTTGTAAATTGATTGTAAAATGCTGGTAAGCAGCAGATTACCATAGTTCTAAAACAGTGAAAACTAAAATCTAATAAAAGCTGTGTAAGATCAGCTATGGTGAGTGGAAGTGAAGCATGGTGCTTGGGAGAAAAAGAGATGGCAATTTTGAGAAGAACAGAAAGGGCGATGATTCGAGCGATGTCTGGTGTAAAGCTATTGATTGAAGACACAGCGAAGAGTTAATGGACATGTTGGACATAAAGGAGTCTTTAGACAGGATGGCTAAAGCAAGTAGTATGCGGTGGTACGGTCATGTTTTGAGGAAAGAAGATGAAAATGTGATAGTGAATGCTTCAAAATTTGAAGTAAGCGGTAGTAGATGAAGAGGAAGACCGAAACAAACGTGGAAAAAGCAAGTAGAGAATGAGATTAAGAAAAATGGACTGATGAAAGAGGATCCATGTGATCGAACACAATAGTGAGTCGCGGTTAAGACAATAATAAAAAACCCGGGCAACTCCGTCGACGGAGACAATACCGGATCCAATATGTGACAGTGAACAAAACCCAACAGTCTGTTTCACCCACAAATGGATCTTCAGAGGTCTGTATTTAATGTATTTAATGTGGTCTTGAAAACGCCGGTTTTGTAATCAGCTTTATTCTTCAACAAAATGCACAATTCTGCTAGCGCTCTATCGCAGAATAAAACAATTTTTAAAAAAGGATTTCAATTCAAGTTTTTTACTCTAGCCCAAAATTTTCAGATAAGCCAAAAATGCATTCTCACCGAGTTTGAAATTTCTACGCCTTCCCGTTTTCAAGATATTCAAAATTACAATTTTTCTCTTACTTCAGTGTTGCCATTTCGTCAGTATTGTGAGAGATTTACTTTGGAAAGTTGGCTTACATTTGTTGCAAAGCAGCTAATTTTACAGGTTCTAAACCTTTACTTTGTTGTACAATAACTCGGCCGGAAAACATTTATTGAGAATCAAGAACATGCAGTAACTTTTCGAAATTTTGTTTCTATTTGGAAGTCGTTGCAAAAAATTTCTAAGGGTAAAAAGTCTTTGTAAGGGGAAATCTAAGCGGTTGTATCTTGGGAACGGAAGGTCGTATAAATCTCAAATTTGGTGAAGTTAGTCTACAGATCTGGCAAATGTTTTTGAGTGAAAATTCAGCAAAAAAATTTCCGACTAAATTCCCTTTTAAACTAATACAAATTGTGGTGCACAGGTTGCTTCTCATTAATCTAGAAATTAAAAATATTTTAAGTAACGCTGTTAAATAAGCTCCACGAAAAGAAGCGAACATTTTTGTATCATACTTGGGAATGTAATTCGGCTAATCATCCCGACCATAACCATCATATACATGGGGAGGATCTTGATCAATCCAGCCATTACACAACCGCCTTTCGCATGGCTCAAATTCTTCGCTGCCAAGGTTCTTTGCACAATAACCTACATACAACAGAAAATAAAAAAGTTACTCCTACCGTAGCAACTTAATTCAAAGCGTTGTTTGTGAATTGAAGTAAAGTTTGTTTAAAGGAGAAAGGTTTATCAAAGAAGATTTTAATATTTTTTTTTCAGTAATTGCGCTGAAATTAAATTATGCTCATTATTAACTTTCAAAATTTTCATATATTTTCAAATGCATTGTTCTACCAAACTTAATTTCGCGATGCACTTACCTGATCTGTGCACCAGTACCATAAAGCATTTATTGTGATTCCAAACACCATGCCGGGCCAAGGTAGATCTCCGTTGATTGGATCACGAAAAACGTTAAAGAAGTCTTTTCTAGGGAGCCCGCAAGTTGTGTTCTCCGGGCGGATATCTGGGATGGCTTCCGAGTACGCTTTTTTAAGATTATCATACCCTCCAATAGAGTCAAAAGCTGAACAAAAGAACAGTTTACCCTTGGATCTTACAAGGGCATTCAACCCGAATTTTGAAAAACTGTGAAAAAATTAAAAAAGAAAGTTTTCCAATATGACCCTATTGCGATTCTTAAACTCATTAGCTTAAGAAAAAATTTCACGTTTTCCTCTTAGAATCCAAATTTTGGCCATCTTGTTTCAAGCAGGTTGCTCAATAAATCAGTTTGTTAACTTCGATTTCGAGTTTAGCTAAATACCGGGCGTATAATTGCAAAGTGTACCCTCTTTTTTGTACTTCGATTTGCTATCTCTCAAGCTGGCATCGCTGCCCGAACCCTAACTCTAATGCAGGGCTCTGAATAAAAAGAATAAAAGAACGCAATGCGAATCGAATCCGTCCGTGAAATTTAGCAGACGCGATGCTTTCTAATCGTCAAAATGTCGTATTTAACTCCAGTTAAAGAGAAAAAAAGCAATAGATTATAAATACATGGGTACACTTTGCTAAAATGCGTACCGGGCTTTTAGGAACTAGGTGAGTGCTGAAGGTATAGGTAAATAAATTAGTGGAACAACTGTTGTTTGAAATCAGAAAGGTTCGATGCTTTTCTAGTGTGCTTTGTCCTCCAAGTACTAGCAAAGTATTCGGAATCAAGATTAGGTTTTACTGCTTTAGGCAGAGGGGGGCACTTGTGCCGCTACTGTTGCAGCGCAATTATTTTACTTGCGATAGCGCTTGCGCCGCAATTACTTTTAAACGGTTGCGCTGACCCTTGCGCCGCAAGTATTTCATCAATTTTGAATGCAATTGCAATTCAAATACGGTTGGGAATGATTGTTTTCTAACTGTGATTAAAGTAGGGATGGCCATTTCAGAATACCGAATCCTAAGAACCGGTTCTAATTTGGAACCGATTCCATTTTTAGGATTCGGTTTGATCATAGAACAAAACTGCGCAAGCTAAATCTTTGCAAACTTTTTTTAAGCTAGCGAAACGCAAAACTACGTGTGTGTGCGACGCCATCTTCTTCACTGCAACAAGGCATTATCAGGGCCTCAGAGAGAAATTTTTCCAGGGGGTACAAAGGTCGATGCCGGGCCTCCAAATCTCTTTGGGCACCAAAGGTCTTCACCGAAATTTAGTCCGATTTTTTGCCCAAAATTAGGTGAAGACCACACCAAAAAAACTTAACGCGAGAACCCAAACTCTTCCGGGCCTCCCTAGGTCCGATCCCGGGTACGATGTATCCCCTGAACCCCCCTCTCGTAGGCCCTGGGCATTATTGCATACTTTGCAAAGCTTCTGTTTCCATGTACACACTATTAACGACTGATAGATTGTATGCTACCGTATTTTGAGTGCAAGTAGCTGTTTGGTTGGAAAAGCTTGAAGCATTGCAGGGTATTCAATAATGACTTGAATCATTTGGATTAGGCTATAGACTATGGTGCTTTATACGTCAGTCTGGCTAGAAATATATTACACTGTTAAATTGAGACAAAGTGTGGTTTTACTGAGTTGAGGGCTAATTTAATACCAAAATGATATAGAGTGTTATTCTGAAATTTAGGATTCGGTTAGGGATTCGGAATTCTGGATTCGAAAAAAAAGATTTGGAATTATTCTAGAATACCTAATTATTCTGAAATGGCCATCCCTAGATTAAAGCTTAGAAAAAAAACATTGACGAGGTACATACAGGCGTAGCCAGGATTTTTGATTGGGAGGAGGACCAAACCGCAAATCACACGCAATGATGTCATAAAAAATTTTCGAAAAGAGGGACTTTTTTTGGGATAAAGATACTGCAGAATTGAGGATCAGAAGCCGGGGCCTGGGTTGGCATGTAACCTGGATTTTGCTAAAGAGGAAGAACTTGAAATAAAAGTTAAAAAGATTTCCAAAATTGTCTAAATTGGGAGTCGTGGTAAGCAAACTAGTTCAACCCAATTGTATGACAGATGAGGGTCTGGGGGCCAGCCGCTGGGCAATTTTTGTAGTTTTTTTGAAAAAAAATAGCTATTTTAATGTCAATTGGATCACATTTCGCAAGTCTTTTGCGCCATTTGAAATAACTAGATTTTTAACATTTGAAAACCAATTGAAAAAATTAAATTGTTCAGTTTTCCGTTTTCTAACAGATCAAGTCCAAAACACGTTAAACATCTTGAATCTGGAGAATAAATTTTGTAAGTCATTCGGCCCAGGTTGGAGAAGCAAGGTACTTTGCCTCCTGCAATATTTTTAGCAGTAAATAATCACTCGACTGTTTGCCTTAGAGATTTTTGTTTTGTCATGAATATAACCAGTGTTAGGAGCACCGTAAAATGGGGTGACCTAAACCAGCGCGGTGAATTCGGACAAAAGATGAAAAAAATTTTGAATTTTAATATCTACAACTGTCGTAATTTTTTCAAGTTCAAACCATTAATATTTAATTATTATGTACATGAGATACTACTGGTGAAAAAGAAATTTAAAAGTAGCTTTTCTTCTTCGTCCAAGCAAGAAATTGGTGAACCAGAAAATTATCGGAAATTTGTCAACTGCTATAAAACTTTTACGCTGCAGCTCATCACTAAGGTACGTTGCTGCATTTGCTTTTGTTATATCACGTAAAATTTAATTGTCTTTTATAGGCAACATTGTTTAGTTTTGCGATAGAGTTACAATTTCATCTTTTAATTGAAACGTTTTGAAATTGACGCATTATTTATTTTTTAGGGGGTGAAGTCGGGCATGCTACGTATAAGAACGTATAAGAAGGTTGTTGGGAACTTGCATATGAATGCGTGTGGTGATAACAAGTTGGAGCTGGTATTACATGACGTATATGACCGGGATTTGAACATGTCCCTATCTGCTGAAAAAAACGAAAATCGCTTTTCAATTGATGAAATCTGTGTTCGGTTTTGTAAAGATTAATAACAAAACAAAGTTCATAATTCTCTAAACTGCTTTTATTTACACAACCGGTGTTGAAATTTGAACGGGATATGCTTTTTTTGGGTTATAAATTTTTTCAAATGAAGCAAGTATGTTCAGATTTATTTCCAATCAAAATTTTATGCACACAAATTCCTCATACTGATACTCTTAACGGGTCACTACAAGCAATAATAGCGGGTTTTGTTCTTTCAGCTCAAGCCATCTTTCAAAAGGTACCGATTTGGGGTATTCAAGAAAGTTGAAGATAAGTTATTTGACGATAAAATGTAGGTAGGCAAGTAATACTGTAAACTCATAAACCCAACTCGAATATTTCGACTTTTTCGTGCAAACATTGCTTGACCACACTCATGTTATAGCAAGCGGAATGTGCAGTGTCCGAGTTTACATCATTTGCGAGGCTAACACGAACATGAAGTGATTTATCGCATGATTACACATCTTATCCGAGCTCATCCCACGTAGTGGAGTGAAAACGGATAGTCTTTGATTAAAATTTTATAAAACAATTATGATCACAGTTAAATTTTAAATGTTAAGAATAACTTAGTAGCTACCCTGGTACACATTCAAGCAGTTTTGATGAATAAAAATGCTCATAAATATTTTAATAAAAAGAAAAAAAAACTTTCAAATTCGTTTGAATTCACCCCATTTCACGGTACATGTACAACTAGGGGGCCCTAGCTCCCTCAATTCAAATTCAATGACTTGTACAACGAACATTTTCCCTAGCTAATTGGAACGACCAACGCTCGCGTCGCGTGTTCCCTTGTTTTTACTCCGCCATTTTCCAACGAACGAGTGCGAAATTTTAGACTTTTGCTTATAACTCGGTTGGGTCTAGCAACATGAAATTTTGACAGCAGTTTGAGATTAATGAGTTACATGTTTGTACCAAATTTCGAGGCAATAGGTCACGTGACTTTGGTTTTAGAACCCGAACACCGCCCCGCAAGTTTGGCGTAAAAAGCGGTCTCAGTCAAAAACGTCTTAAGTACGGCAAAAAATATTTCATATGGTTGTATGTCTTAAGATACCCTTTCATCTCAACCAATCCACTTTTGGCCGCGGTGAGGTTTTTTTTCCTGTTTTTTCTTCCTAATTTTTGTACGCTCTTCTTCTCCTAAACCACAAAACATCAAAATTTAGTTTTTGTGTAAAGTTGTTGAGCTGCAATTGCAATTTTTTCTCCCGAAATTTTTTGGGCAACTCCACCGGGAAGCTCCCCAAAATGGGTACCCAAAAAATCAATTTTTTGAACGGCTTAAGCTAGAGTGGTAGTTGTTTTTTGATATCAGTAGATATTTAACCGACAAATATTTAGACATAGTTTGGGGGTGCCACTCCCCCCGGCGACACCCCCAAATGGACCCCCCAAAAATTAAGTTTTTGAACTGCTTAACTTAGAGTGCCAGTTTGTTTTGATATCAGCAGATGTTTAACAGAAAAATATTTTGACATAGTTTGGGGGTGCCACTCCCCCCGGAGGCCCCCCCAAATGGACCTCCCAAAAATCAAATTTTTGAACGGCTCAACTTAGGGTGCCAGTTTGTTTTGATAGCAGCAGATATTTAACAGACAAATATTTTGACATAGTTTGGGAGTGCCACCCCCGGGGACTCCCCCAAATGGACCCCCCAAAATTAATTTTTTCTACGGCTCAACTTAGGGTACCAGTTTGTTATGATATCAGCAGAGATTTACCAGACAAATATTTTGGTGTAGTTTGGGGGTGCCACACCCCCGGGGACCCCCTAAATGGACCCCCCAAAATCAATTTTTTGAGCGACTCAAGCTAGGGTGCAAGTGTTTTATGATATCAGGAGATACTGAACACACAAATATTTTGACTCTACTTTTCTGGAGGTTCCGTAATCAGATATTTTTGAATAATTGCTGATTTTACGGTACACAAAAAGTACTTTTGAGCGTCACAGCATCAGCTACGCGTCGGTCGTTCACTGGGTTTGCTGGCAAACTCCCATCTAGTTTTTTTTTTTCTCAAGAGTAATTTTGTCGCGAAAAACTGGCGAGTTGGGTTGTTGTTGTTACTTGAAATTGGTGCAATAGATGATTACCAAGTAGTTATGTTATTGCGTTAAGTTCACAAAATGATTAGATGAGGGCCCGAAGTTGCAACTTTCAACACGAAAACCCTAAATTTCTCTCGGGTTAAACACTAAATTGTTTGGCAAAAATTTGATCTGAGGGGGCCCGGGCCATCTGGTCTCAATATTAATATTAGTCTGTAGTACACGTATACCGTTGTACGCGAAAATGCAAAAAGAAACTGAAGCTGAAAAAACATTAAGCGCTGTTGTTATTCTTTTATCATTGGTGGCATTTCAATTTTGAGGGCGGACTTCTTCCTACGCCTATGACGAGATAGATTGGTAAAAGCCTCGTCATGGGAAATTCCATTTGCCCATTGCTTGCAAACTTCTATTGCATTTACAGCAAGGTCTTTTTTATCTGAAACGTTTCTCTCTGCATTATTTTTTGCCAATTTTTCAAGAAAAATTTCCCATTGAGTATTTAAAAAAAGGTTGTAAAATCAAATTTTAAAAAGAAAAATTAGTTTTGTAATTGTCTTTCTCGAAATACGCTTCTCCTTTCTGAAAAATTTTTAACTTGCTTTGGGCACTAAACTCGTCACTCGCAATAGTCTGACTTTTTTACCGTAATTTAAAAACAAGAAACAACAAAAACTATTATTGTAATTACAACTTTTTTTCTGGTCCGGGAAAACTGAAAAGATATTGCGAACAGGAGTGACAGCATCGGTAGCTCTAAAAATAATACTTAAATGGTATGATGTGCTTAAACAAAAACATGATGATTTTTTAGTATGCTCCATTTGTCAGAGAGTGACGCTAATTGTTCCAGAAGCACAAAATAGGCTATGTATCGAAGCTTGTAGAGGATTTCCTTGACGAACAATTTAAAACAAACAGTGACGCCGAAGTCGTTCGCTTACCACCACATGAAGACTTTATAGGTGCAATTTTTTAACACCCCGATTCCTTTGAGTGCGGGTGTTGAGAGTCTTTTTTCATTACGTATAAAAACGTTCTTCGCTCAAAAGGGTTAAGCGATGCGCATTTTTAAATGCTAGTATTTTTTTAAAGGAAATCAATAGCTTTTTGTTTACTAATTCGGTAGAGAGCATACTTTGCTTTGAATATTAGGTACGTACCGTAGCCTAGCGTATGGAATGCCAAATCCGCAAAAAATAGTAGTGTCGGTTTTGAAAATGACATTTTAGTGTTTTAAATGACACTTTTGCCATTAGAATGACGAATGTATGCCATTCAAATAGCACTTTTGCAAATGCAATGACCAATGTTATTGCTTGGAATGACACTTTTGCAAGTAGAATGACAACATTTATTCAGCAAATTGGCTAGCCATTTGAGGAATTGTTACTTGACTTGACAACATGGCTTCGATTTCATTAAAATATTGACCAGTCGTTTGAGAAATCGTTGTATAAATTGGCAATGTATCGTTCGGTTTCATTGAAAGAATTGCTAGTTATTGTCAAGTTGTCATTCGATTTTAAAAAGCGTTGTTTTATTTCAGAAGGAAAGTAGCTTATAAATGGTTATTCAATTCAACAAAGTGCCATTTGCTTTAAAAACATGTTATTCAGTTAAAAAACAACATCATTTCATTTAAGACATTATCATTCGATTTGAAGGACTGTCATTTGATTTAAGAATTTGATCATTTAACATAATGTTATTCAATTGAAATAACTGTCTGTCCACTTAATAAGATGTCATTTCATATTATAAACCGTCATTCCATTGACAAGACAGTACTGATTCAGTTTGATTAAATGTAATTGTATTTAACAAATTGTCTTTTAATTTCCAAAATTATCATTTCATTTAAGAAGAAAGTAGTCATTTAATTTAAAAAAGTGTTATTTTATTTAAGAAATTGTCATTGAATTTCAAAATAACATCGCACCATTAACAAGTTGTCATTTCATTTGAAAATCGTCATGCGCTTTGACAAAAAATTATCATTCAATTTCAAAACCGTCATTCCATTTAACAAATTGTCATTCAATTTCAAAAATTGTCGTTCCATTTGACAAAGTGTCATTCCATTCTAAAGAATGTCGTTTCATTCAACGAATTTTTGTTCCATTTTAAGAATCGTCATTCCATTTAACATGTCATTCAATTTGAATAAATGTTGTTGTAAGTAACAATTTGTCTTATTCAATTCTAAGACTTATCATTCCATTTAATAAGTTGTCATTCCATTTGAAAAAATGTCATTCCGTTTACCAAATTGTCATTGATGATTCCATTTAACAAGTTGTGATTCCATTTAAAAAAGCGTCATTCCATTCATTAACTTGAGGTTCAATTCCGAACATCATGATTTCATTTAACAAGTTTCATTCCATTTTAAAATTGGTCCTTGCATTTGACAAGTTGTTATTTCATTCCTAACACCGTCATTTCATTTAACAAATTGTTATTTCATTTCTAAAATTATTGACATATTGTCAATCCATTCAAAAATCGTCGTTCCATTTAACAACTTGTCATTTCATTCCCAACATCGTCATTCCATTTAACCAAATTCCATTTAACATTGTATACGGAAGTTGGGCGGACGTTGCATTTAACAAACTCTTACTCCATTCCTAAAAACGTCGTTCCATTTAAACAAATTCTCATTCAATTCCAAAAATTGTCGTTTCATTTAAGAAAAATTGTCATTCAATTCCAAAAATTGTCGTTCCATTTGACAAAGTGTCATTCCATTCCAAAGAATGTCGTTTCATTTAACGAAATGTTGTTCCATTTCAAGAATCGTCATTCCATTTAACAACTTGTCATTTCATTCCCAACATCGTCATTCCATTTAACCGAATTCCATTTAACATAGTATACGGAAGTTGTACGGACGTTGCATTTAACAAACTCTTACTCCATTCCTAAAAACGTCGTTCCATTTAAACAAATTCTCATTCAATTCCAAAAATTGTCGTTTCATTTAAGAAAAATTGTCATTCAATTCCAAAAATTGTCGTTCCATTTGACAAAGTGTCATTCCATTCCAAAGAATGTCGTTTCATTTAACGAAATGTTGTTCCATTTCAAGAATCGTCATTCCATTTAACATGTTGTCATTTCATTCGATAACGCGAGCCAAATGCGCAAAAATTGACGTCACCCATTTGTTTATCGTTGAAAAAAGCTTAGTTCAGAGGAAATCGCGTGGAATGCCAAATGCGCAAAATAGGCTAATTGAAGAATGAAGCGTGAAAGAATTGCTGCTGTCTGCTAACTTGATGTGTGTATGAGAATGTGATAGCCTACTGGTTATCGGTATGTAAAAGCTGAACAGTAACAGTACATAGGCCTATCAGGTAGACTTAGTTACCGGTAGGTGACAAGGTGCACCCGATTTAACAGTGATTACCGCATTCGAATGCAAGAACGGACAGTAATCAAGCCGCATTCGAATGGGAAAGCAGACGTCTGTTTGTCTGCTGGCATACAGTGATTTCGCATTGAATGCGTAATCATCGTCCTTCCAGCGAAGGAAGGCGAAGCAGTGTGGTTAGGTCAATAGAATACTGGTGGTAGGCCTAGTGCGATGCAGCTATGTGAGAGTAGTTATGCTACTAGTTGTTTGAGGCCTGAATTCTGATTTAGGCTAGGAATGGCAACACAGGTTGCCTAGTCTACACAATTAACCAGATAGGCCTAGTCTGGACAATTAACAAGATAGGTTACTGTACTGTAAGAGGCGCATAGACAGAAATATGCAATGGGGGGCTGTTTCGGCCTGGGTTAAACAAATTTTATAATTTATTGCCAAAATAGCGTAATTTTAGGCCTATTTGTTACAAATTGATGCTTTTGGCATACTAAACTGTAGAATGGGGCCTGAATTAGGTTAGGAATAGTGCATCAACATTTGACATAGTAGCAAGCGTGTAGCCAGAAATTCGCAATGGGGGGCTGTTTTGGGGGCCGCCGGAGGCCAATGGGGGTCTGGGGGCAGAGCCCCCAGCGCTCGAAAATTTTGCATTATTTTGCAAAAATAACTTAATTTTAGAGTTATTTTAATAAAAAGTGATGCTTTTAAAACCTGGCATAGAAAATAGCAGCGCAACATGATGCAACTGGTTGCATCAATGGGCTAGCCTATAGGGGAAGTGGCTAATGATTACAGTGCAGTTCTCTTGTTTACATGCTGGTACCAGTAAATCATAAAATCCTATTATTCAATAAAGGAAGTGGCTATTTTGCCTCTAGAGGCAAAATAGTGTTTTTCTTCGGTTTAGGTTTTGGTTAGAGTTAGGGTTAGGATTAGGGTTAGAGTTTGGTTCAGGGTTTGGGTTAGGATTAGGCTTAGGGCTATTTTGGCACTTGCGGCAAAATAGCCACGAGGACCATTTTGCCTCCAAATGGCAAAATAACAAGGGGCTATTATGCCTCTAGAGGCAAAATAGTCACTGCCTTCCATAAAACTTACACGGAGTAATCTATCAAATCTTTCATTATACTCACTGTCATACGCCGAAGCGTGTAACTGTAACTAGTTGGCGGAACCCATCACCGCATCATTGCACCCGGGCAACACAGCTTCTTTCAAAAAAATGTTGCAGTGGTGGCAAGCCGTTGGCAACACTGTGTCCGATTTGGCCGGCCCGAGATTTCAACCTCAGACCTCCCACTCCAGAGACAAACTCGTTACCGCTCGGCTAGTTCGGAGTCATCTATTTCCTCTATATTTTATAAAATAATAAAGGACAATAATTGGGGGGAACTAACAGAAAGATATTTTAGAGAAGTGATTGATAATTAACTAACACTGAATAGCCCCCCTCCCCTTATTCCTGAGTTTATAATATACCGGTATTTATTGATAAAACCTATGTTTGGCGTTTTTACACTAGCGATCAAATTTGATTGTTAATTTTTGGGCATTTTTAAAAGTTTTTATTGATTTGTGACTTTAATTTATGACCATTAGCCCCCCCTGTATATGTTTCAAAAGATGCTTTAAATCATTTTTTAGTCAATTCTAGCACAAAAAACAGTCTCAAAACCACTAAAACGTGGTATTTTTCTTAGGAAGTGTCTACTGCATCGGTCTGGTTTTGGACATCAAATCGCTGGTGCACTGGCAGCCTATTTGCGTTTTTCTCATTGATTCGATTTAAATACAGCACTTTGACGGTTTGAATTCGAAGCCTTGATGGCGTAGTGGTTAGTACTCTTGGCTGCAATGCCGAGGGTTGAGGTATCTAGTCGCGCTGGAGACGCCTACCAGAAATAGAGCTAAAGAGCTAAAACGCTACAAATTCCTTTTTTTTTCTCTAAAATCTTATTATTAGAGTTAGGGTTGGGGCAGCGATGCTAGCTTGAGACATAGTAAATCAAACAGCAAAATAAAACGACCACCGGTGCAGCAGCGATTAGATGTTGGAAGCCGGGGCAGCGCAGCAGAGACTGCCTTTTTCTTATTCTGCATTTTAGTTGACAGGCAAATGAGGGGGGTTATAGCCCCACCCCCACCTTTCCCCTGGCTATGCTACTCCATAGCAGGTTGCCTAGCCTACGCAGTTAGCAAGATGGCATAGACAATTAACAAGATGTCCTAGGCTACGGTAACAGGCACTTAGCCAGAAATTGTTTAAAAATTTTTGGCCGAATTAAGTTGATTTTTGGTTTATTTTGTTAAAAATTGATGCTTTTAAAACATGGCGTACAAATTAGGCGGTGGCTATTTAGGAAAAATAGTCCTAAATGCTATTTTGCCTCTGAAGGCAAAATAGAAATGGTTCTGAATGCTATTTTGCCTCTGGAGCAGTGGTTTTTTATCTTTTTTGTGTTGTTACCCCTAAAATATTTTGAAGTATATGAATTAAGCCTACCCTTTTTTAGAAATACAGCAACTATAATTGCTTCCAATCCAAAATAAACACACAAAAAATAAGATCATTTTTTGTTACAAATACATTTAATAGGAAGGTTGATGCTGCGTTTTTGTTATTAAGTGTTCTAATCTAGGCTGAGCACAGGAAAAAAAACCTCATATCATTATCAATCGCAAGCTAGTTTCGATATTTTGTCTTTATAGACACCATTGAAGAAAACCCACTTCACAGCAATAAGTTGAAGGAAAGTAAATGAAACGCAAAGCTTTTATTGAAAGGATGGGATATTTATTTCAGATTTTAAATATCGGTATCTGCCCAAAAACTTCCTGTGTCCACTTTGATTAAATCAGTTTTAAGCATAGGTGGGCAAGTTAATGTGAAACGTTAGCTTCGTTAACCTTTAGTCCCTTAACAAACTTCACACCTTCGTTAAAGTTAATTCGTTATTTTCAGCTTTAATTAACGGAAGTTAATAAAGTCCGTTAATCTGTTAACATTTTTAGTGTAATTTACATTTTTTTTGATTCACTCGCTTCTATAACACGTATTGACGCTGCTGAGCTGATTGTGAGGAAATATTTATCACTATGGTGGTCTTTTTGTGTTTTGGAAGTTATATACATTTTACAGTCTAATCTAATTTCAAGATAAAACTAAGTTCAAATGCTCAACGAAGCTGCGATCGGAAAATCTTTGGAAATTGTAAACAGCGATAATTAAAAGACCTATGAAGCTGCAGTTTATTATTTGCCACAAAAAAGAGCTCCTTTTTTCGCTTTTTTCTATAAAGCTCGTGCTAATACGAAACAAGTGTTACCAGTGCAAACTTATTTGTACCGGTCTGATGAAAAAATGATGCAAGATATTAATGATAAAAACCTAACGGAAGTTAACAGAACTTAACGGAAGTTAATTTAGTCCGTTAGCAGCACTTAACGGAAGTTAATTTAGTCCGTTAACATGAAAAAACTTTTTAACGAATTAACGAGTTAATGAAAAAGTTAGCTTCGTTATTAACGGATTAACGATTATCGGACTTGTGCCCACCTATGGTTTTAAGATGTGCATCTTAGCGCAGTTAAAGAAATTCTATTTTTGCTTCCATATCATCATCATAAATATAGTTTTCTTCAACTTGAAATGGCTTGCTAGTCCACAAAAAATTATGTCACTCAAAATGCCAAGAACATATTGCTTAATCGCAACATAACAGATGTTCCCTTCACTCCTATTATTACTAACTGGACTAGACTGTCAATTGTTTATAAAACATAAGAATTTAAAGAGACCCTATAATTCTGACTATTTAGTATTAAACTATGACATCATAGAAAGCATGGTGATAGTGAAGCAAAATGAAATTTTTAGAGTTAGTAGCCCCACACAATAGCCATAGAAGAGATTTCTTTTTGTTTTCAAAAAATTTACATTACCCCTTTTAGTATGCCAAATTACCCTTTTGGGGGTAACTACCCCCAGGTTAAGAACCACTGCTGTAGAGGCAAAATGACCCTAAATCCTATTTTGCCATTCCAAACACTGTTCTGGTTGTTGACTTGGACCTCCCTAACCCTAACTTTAACCGAGGCAAAATAGTCCTAAGGTAAGGGCCAGGGAAACCTAAGTCATTGACCAGGACAGTGTTTAGAATAGGAAGTGACTGGTGTTGCATTACACAATGCCCACAAAGAGAATAACAGAGCAAAGAGTGAACGCTCATATACTCTTTATTATTTTTTGAATTATCTTTAGGGTTTGGGTAAGATTTTGAGTTTGGGTAAGGATTAATGTTAGAATTAGAGCTTGGGTAAGGATTAATTTTAGGTTTAGAGCTTGGGTTAGAATTTGGGTTAGGTGTAGGGTTGGGGTTAGGGCTAGAATAGCGATTTTCTCAGTTCTTATTCTTACATAAGGTAACAGCAGCTTCTGTCTTTAGAATAACAAAATGGGATTTAGGGTCATTTTGCCTCTACAGCAGTGGTTCTTAACCTGTGAGTAATTACCCCCAAAAGGGTAATTTGGCATTCTAAAAGGGGCAATGTAAATTTTTTGAAATTGAAAAGAAATCATCTACGGTATGGCTATTGTGTGGGGCTACTAACTCTAAAAATTTCATTTTGTTTCACATTACCATGCTTTCTATGATATCATAGTTTAATACTAATTAGTCAGAATTATAGGGTCTCTTTAAATTCTTTTGTTTTAGAAACAATCAATAGTCTGGTCCAGTTAGTAGTAGGTGTAATATTAAATGCATTTGTAATAAAGAATGACCTTATTTTTTTGTGTGTTCATTTTGGATTGGAAGCTACAGTATTATAGTTGATGTTTTTCTAATAATGGTAGATTTAATTCACATACATCAAAATATTTTAGTGGTAACAACCCAATAAAGGTAAAGAACCCTGCTCCAGAGGCAAAATAGTATTTAGAACCATTTTTATTTTGCCTTTTGCCTTTTGAGAGCTTTGAAGCAATATATGTTTGTATTTTTTGCAGAATTTTTTAAAAAGTGCTTTTTAGTCTTAGTCTCTACAATTCCAAATATTTACACCCCTTAGTATATCTAAGCAATTTTTGAAACCTAACCAGACTGAATTTTGGAACATATATGGTTAATTGAAGCTTACTTTTAGTTGAGTAATGATGTACATTACTTGGAGTTGTAAAGTAGTTTTGAAGTGTATCAGGAAGTTTAGAGTTATTAAGTTTATGCAAATTTAAAGCAATTTCAATTTTACACAAACTATGAAGTTTTTAAACATCAAGTTGCCTAAAAGAAAGTGTAGTATGTTCAAACCTGCTAATCCCAGTGAAAGCTCTTACAACATTATTTAGCAAAAGTTGCCAAGATTGCTGAGTAGCACATGTATCAATAGATCCCCATATTACGATATCATATAGGAGATGTGCTTTATAAAAGCATTATATATATATCCAAATTTAGTAGGTCTATATAATGTTTTAGCTGGAAAATTTTTTTTTCATTTTCCAAGAATTCCGGTTGCTCTAGCAACTTTTTTTGCAATGCTTTCAATATGTGAGTTATAGTTGAGATGGTAGATGTTGGTCGAAATTCATGCCCAGATATTTTATATTAGCCCTAGATTTCACTCATCCTTAATCACCATTTAACTGAATGGTATAGAAGTTACATTTAACAATTAGTTGGCAGCATGGCTGAGTAAAGGTGTCATTTTTACAACAACCTTATTTCGTAATCTGGGTTCAGCTCCCGTTTTGGTCACATTGCTGCATTGTTGGATAAGACGCTTTACAATGATTATCTCTGCATGGTGGCTTTGAACCAGGAATGTGAAAGTGCAAAAGGGTACTGCTTCCATTTCCACTTTGGTCTTTCAAATTAAATGTCAACAACTTGAATATAGTACAGTTTTTTGTAAAATATACAACAAAACTTTTAGTTCAAGAAACTAGCATTTGCTATGAAACGTTTTGAAATGTTTGTGGTCCACCAAATCTGGGGCTAGCCCCATTCCTATCAATTCAAAAATGAACCTTGCAGCCTACCAACTTTTTTTCAAATCTATGAGTGTTTAACAATTCGATGTTTCAGTCCTATGATTTTGAAGATTTTCTCAAAAATTTGGAGAGGTTTGCCCTTTTTTTTAAAAAAAGTTAGCGACACACAGTATATTGATACAACATAGAACTAACTCATTAACATAAATAAAGTTTCCAGTTCCAGCATTTAAATTTTCTCACTGTGTTAGTATAATATTCCTTGCAAAGTAGACATGGGAAAATCTACATCGTAAAGAATATTGTATTATCTCTTAAACACAGTATAATATTGTAGAACTTTTAAACAGGACATGTTATATAATGCGAATGCATGTCTTTTTGCTGAGTGCCGTTGTTATTTTTGAAAAGGAATATAATGTCTTATGATATGTATAACCATTGTCTTATGATACGTATAATGTCTTATATATAGTCGAAGTTCGGTGTACATGCAGGCAAAAGCTGCCCGGATTTCTGGTGAATACTTGCTTTGTTGGTCTTCACCTAATTTCTGATAAAAAGCTGGCCGGATTTTTGTTTTCACCCTATAAAGCTAGCTGGGTTTTCGATAAAGACCTTTTTTTGCTCTTCACCTAATTTCCGGTCCTGGCCTTCATAAACTGCCTCGATATCAGTCTTTGTAACTTTTGATAAGATTTATCTCTGAGGCTTGGGGAGGGTGCTTGAACCCAAAGATAAAATTTGTAAGTGTCTCAACCCAGGTAGCGGTCTAGGTGTTTTTGTAATTTTTCGGTAAAAATAGTCATTGCAGGGCCAGTTGGGTGACATACTGCTTGTTTGTAGAGCCATTTGAAAGAACTAATTGCTAGATTACTTCAAATATGAAAAGTGCGTGGATCATCCTATAGTTAGCGTCTGACGCTGTCCAGTTAACGAAGGAAAAATAAGCAAAAGATTTGAAAGCCTTTTCACAGAGTTAAATTACATATCCTCTTTAGCTTACCCTGCCCCCTTGCTTCCTGGTCAAGTATAAAACACGTTTAGAAGCATGCATATTTGGGCTGAATTTTCAAAGTGCCTTGGTGAAAATGGGGGTACCTCGACCTCTCTAGCCCACTTGGTTATGCAACTGCAATCAACTACCCATGGGACTAGGAAAATTTGCCCCCAAAAGCCAAAAGCAAATAAGGAAAATTTCAATTTTTTGCAAGCACTGTCTTAAACTCGAGTATTGTTAATTTCCAAAAGGTAATTTCAAACTTTGTGGATTTTTTTCTTTATAGTTAGCAATGAATATGTCTGTCTGTCATCAGCAGGGCTGACATGAATCAAAATGCTGGTCACTTAATATATTATCTACCATAAAGCAGTTTCGACAACTTCAGGAGCCTATAATATTGAAAACAATTAACCTGAACAACTTGGCAAAAGGACCCACTGTAATAAATCAACCAAAAACAAAACTGAATAGAAGGAAGGGCCCAACCGAATAAGATTACAAAGCACATTGTTGGCACGTAACCACTAGGATAATGTCCATCAACACGTCATGGCCAATTGATTGAGATAGGGAAGCTATTGGTTGTGTTTGATTGCATGTTATTGAGGAGCTAGATTTTAGCCACTCTTTTTGTTTCAGATAATAGTAATAGATATCCCAATTAGGACCCAATATACAGTAAAAACAGCTTCTGACCTCGTATTTGAAAAAATGTTGGTAAATTGGAGGAGATTTATTCCATTAGTACCAGAGCATTGGTTTTACTTTTAACAAAGAATTATTCAAATTTCGATAAATTTTTGATAATCAGTTGTGCAAAACCATTTGGATCAGAAAATGATAAATTTTCAAAACGTTGGTGTGAGCCAAAGTAAGGACTGGTGAGAGTCGCATGCTGCTCTGAGAGCCGCAGTTGAGAATCACTGTTTTAAACTGTAAACAGACTTGTTAGTAGGCAATGCCACCGCCATCCCTAACCCTAAACTACTATGGGTTTTTGGATATTAGTAGAGTAACCCAGCAGTTTGTTTTCAAATAGGCGAAGTACTAGGAGGCACTGTAGTGGTGTGTCACTATCGTGCATGTATACACATATCTCTTTTCTTCGCAAGTTATTTAAACTGTACTAAAGAAGGTAGTAATACAATATGACAAATCAAACTGATGTTGTGTTTTTTAGTTGCTATAATCAGACAGTAACTCCCATTGCTCTAATCCTTATAATCATATCACAAAAAAAAGCACTGACTATTGCGTTCAATTTTTTTAAAAATTTATGAATTCAGCAGGACAGTTTTCTCTAAGACGCTAAATAAAACTGTTACTAATACCTTAATATAAATAACTGTAGCAATTTATTGTTTATTTTCTCCAATCAACATCTTAATCCTAAATGTTTGCCGCACTGCAAGTGTATATCCTAAAATTCTGTGAGGTTACTGCCACTCAAGAGTAGCCTACTACTAGGGATGGGCATTGGGCAATGTAGAACATTGAATCCAGAACGATTCGAACCCAAAGATCGTCGGTACTGAAACTGCAATTTAAACCAAGTATTTGGATTCAGTTTTATGTTGCAAAAGATTTCAATTTTGAGATCTCTTGAACATGTTTGTGCATTAAACTCTCTCTGCTCTTTGAGCAAAATGCGATATTTCTTTATTTCATCTCCCAGCCAGATGTGTATAATTTTGTGCTACTTCTAAGCATCTCATGTACCAATTTACCAGCAATTTGACACCAACGAACTAAATGTGTTGCTCTATAATCTATTGTTTCTTTTTCCATTCAGTATTGTGCAATTACTGGCATATTGTAAACGTTAAAAACTTGTTGATAGCCCATCTCCTGAAACAGTGCTCGATGATATACAGCAGCAAAATAGTCCTTAGGACGAAGCAGACTATTGTGCTTTTGACCTTTTTATTGCGATTTTTATAATTGTATGATAAACGTTGGATAAGAAATATGCTTGAAATGTTGCTAAAAATTTGACATAGCATGTTTTTGAATTCAGATGTACTGTTCTGGATTCGGTTTTGTTTCAGAACAATTACATGTTTTACATTGCCAATCCCTCTCTACCTACTATGCTATTTATCAGAACGTGGAAAGTGCATCAAATTGCCTATAAGCTGAAGATATAAAAAAGCTTTTACTTAACATTGGTTATTTTTGGTCATTGGTAACTACTCAGTTTTTGATTTTTTGTGGTTTGATTTTAGTGCTTGGTGTTTGTATTAAGTAATTTGAACCTTGAAGTGCTAAACTGCTTAATGTTTTATGTTTTTCTTACAGATATAATTTTTTATGTTTATGTTTTCCAGATTTTTTGATAGAACAAAGCATTTTTGCTTTGCTAATGTACAGTACATTAGCTTTCTCATTATCATCTGTTTTTTGCTTGCAAGTTGCCTTGTAATGCTCAATACTATTCTTGAACTGTCATTTCTAATTCTGATCGATTATGAAGCAGATTATAGCGACTTGAAGACGATTTTAACCTGTCTTCGAAATGAGCAATAGGAGAGATCAAGTAAACAACATCTGCTGCTTGAATACATATACTCTACCACGACGAAACATGTTCCATTGTTCCTGGTGACATTTTTTCCTGTGTTTTTGTTACTGATGTGAAGAAATGATGAAGAGCAACGGAGTTTTTGTGAGTAGTCCATATGCTTCTTTCAAATGACTTCGACTCTGGTTCGGAAGCAGCAAATTGTCAAATCTGTGAAGACCAGTTTTTTGAAGCATTCTATAGTAAGTAACTTGTAAAATCTAATCCTGACAGATAAACCGTACTGCTCGAAATTGGTTTTATTGAAGAAATGAGAACTACTTGAGGTAATGCAGAAGTGCCCCTTACCTTTTTCCACAATTCTTTTTAATCACGAAAATACGTTGTAATCCGTTTTACTCCGTACCATTGGCAACCCTGCTGCGTTTTGCAATTTTGTTGCATCACAAAAGGCGTATTGTCGATTAGTGCTGGTAGCCTAAATCTTCAGATTCCAGTAGCAGTAGCCAAAGTTTCAGATTTGGTTATAGGCTACTCACTGCTACCAGTTGGTAATCGCGTTTTTCAGTCTGCAAGAATTTTTGCAAAATTATGCCTTTTGTGATATCGCAAATTTGCGAAATGCGGGGTTGCCAATGGTGCGGAGTCAAACGAATTTAACCGTATTTTCGCGAATATTACCTGTTTGGGGCACCTATTTGTTACCTCAAGTAGTTCTCTTTTTTTAATAAAACGGATTTCGAGCAGTATCTCTTAATAGCTAGAAATCATTGCGAGTGGATGTGAGCAATAATGCTAATTTTTAGCAAATATGTTTTGGCAGCCCATTTACGCTGGTATTTTTAAACAGCTACGGCTCGAAATCGGTTTTATTGAAGAAATGAGAATTACAACTTGAGGTAATGAAGAGTTGTGCCAAACCTTTTTCCCCAATTCTTCTTATTCGCGAAAATACAAGTTAGTCAACAGTCATGAGTTTGCAAAAATTTCTTTCTGGTTAACAGGAATGCAATGTTCGATGAGAAAGATAATAGGATTCTGCTTTAGACAGCGATTCTAATTCAAACTACATTCATCTGTGGCATTATACGAGTGATATAATCTGTTGCATCAAAGTAAGACCAGCTTTGGTGATGTTTTTAGCCTACGAATGATATAAAATTTAAAGCCAAAAACGATCATACTGTAGATCAGTACTGGTAGCGTAGGTTTGCAGGTACCAATATAGCAGGAGTAATTTTATTATCTCGAGTAGTTTCATTTCTTCAATAAAACCAATTTCGAGCAGTATCTCTTTAATCACTAACACTGTTACCATTTAGGTATTAATTGAGAGCTTAGAAAATGGTATTGATGACTTGAACACGCTAAAAGCATGAAAAGTGGCGAAGGAAAGTTTTGTGTGAAGAAATGATTTTTAAAGGGAATTACAGATACAAATTCTAGTTCAGAAAGTTGTTCCAGAAGTAGCTCAAATTTCTTTTGTATGGCTACATGGCTTGTTTTTTTAGTATTATGCTGAACTCTTCTACTATGGATGCTTAAGAGCTTAACTCATTGTTGTCAACAACCGTTTTTTGCAATTGCTGAAATTAAAATTTTTGTGGTTTCATACATTATTTTTCAATGTTTTTCAGGATATGAAAATGCCTCTAGAGCAAGAGCAATCTTGATAGAGATTTTAATACCACGTTGACCAAGGAAGCCATCAGAAAACAGTCTCAACTATAAACACTACTCACATAGAAACCACTATCTATTATTAACATCAGAAAACAAGTTTTTCTGCCTAAACACTTGCCCAACGTGCGCTGAACTTTTAACGATGCATGCGTTCGTGTCAACACTTGCACAAAAATTACAGTGTTTAAGATCATTTAATTTTGTTAAATGCACTGTGCTGTTTACGTATTCGTCGGCAATTTTCCTTACATTGCTTACTTAATCAGTTGAAATGTTTAGTATGGTATGGTGATATTTTTGTTTGGAAAAGGAATTTTGACTGACAGCACTGCTTGAAAATGGATTATAGTGTCAAACTAAGATGCGTATATTAGAAACCTATAGTCGCGTAGTGTGTAAAAATTTGATAAAGAATTGTTTTAGATTTAGATTAGAGAAATTTCATCATCATTATTTTGCCCCAGGAGTGTGTTGTTGTAGTGCATATTTATCCTACTGTCACTGGACAGCACTTTTCGATGCATTGACTACTTCGTGGTTGGAGGAATCCGCACTTGCTTAGGAGTTTCCTGCGATCCAATGTTCTTGTGGATTTCTTCGAATTCTGGACACTGAATTTGTTGCTTATTCAAAGCCACCAAGCAGAGATAATCATCGTAAAGCGTCTTATTCAAGGACGCAACAACGTGACCATGGTGCGGGTTGAATTCTAATCATGCGATCAGGGTCGTCGTTAAAACGACGCCTTTACCCTCTGGGCCACGCTGCCGATAATTGCTAGTGCTAGTGTGTATCCCACCGATAATTGCTAGTGTGTATCCTTCTATTCCTGGAGCCCAGTGATTTTTCCGGCACGCAGGGGTCAGCCAGTTTTTGTAGCCTAGTCACCATCTTTTGCAATGCTTTGCATTCAACTTTTGCAAACCTCTAGCAATTAAGTTGCATTTCAGCACTTCTTTTCTTTTTTTTTTTTCGGCCTTTTTCTTGCCTACCAATTTTAAATGTAATGCCTCTACTGGGCCTCTTCCCTCATCTATTCTCTCGACATGCCCCAGCCATCGCAACCTTTGTTCTTTCAAAAACTTTTCCAATCTCTCCTCACCCGTGATCGTAGGAATATTCTCATTGTTTATTTTATCCTTCAAGGCATTTGCATATGTCATTCGCAGCATTCTCATTTTTGTAGTTTTCAACTTCCTTTCATCTTTTGCTCTCAATCGGCAACATTCAGCTCTATAAGTTAGAGCACTTCTCACATAGCTTTTTGATAAGGTGCCTCTGATCTTTAATTAGAAAAATGTCATGGACAATCAAAAATTTTTATTGCCTGTATTGATATTAAAAAAACTACATTAACACTAGTTTAATGTAGAGTTGAATGTCGCATGATGTAATTTTGGTTTTTGAGAGTGTTTACTGTACATTATTGTTTAGTTGGTATTGTGGCCGAAAGGGTAAAAGCGTCGTTTTTACGACGATCCTGATCGCATATCTGGTTTCAACTCCCATCCTGGTGGTCACGTTGTTGCGTCGTCGGATAAGACGCTTTACGACGATTATCTCTGCTTGGTGACTTCGAACAAGCAACAAATTCATTGGACGAGAATTCGAAAAAATCTACAGGAACAGCTGACTGGTGGAAACTCTTCAATCAATTCCTGTAGTTTACAATAGCTAAAATCGAATTATAATGTTTGAAAGTTTTGTTCTCATTTTGGGGCTGCGGTTGCAAAGGTGTTTAACGAATACAAAGAGATACGCCCCCCCCCTCTAAAAAGATTTTCAAATCCTGAGTTTCTTCTTCCAGCCTGAATTTCAAGAAAAAGGGGCCAGTTTACCAAATTTGAATTGGTCACGCAATGTTACTGGAAGGGTAAATATTTTCCCTGAAAGTTCAAGCTGAGAAAACAGATTCAAATTTTCAAAAAGCTTTTTACGGGGGATATCTTTGTATTTGTTGAATATCTTTAATTGTAACCTCAGCCCCATGATGAGAACAAAAAATTTCAATACTTATATTTTGGTTTTAGCCATTATAAACTACTGAAATAGTCTGAATGATTGACTCCGCTTTGAGCAGGTACAGATTCCTCCACTCACGAAATAGTTACCGCAATGAAAAAGTGTGCGGATCAGCTAATAGTTAGCGTCTGACGCTGCCCGGTGATATGTGGATAAATATGCACTACTACAACAATCTTTGTAGCTGTTTCAAAATATAATTTATTTTTGATGCCAATGCGAACTAGCCCTGAAAAGGTCAAGTTGAAAGTGATTTTTTCCTGACCATTTGTACCGCATAATGTGTATTTCAGTTTGTGAAATCGGCAATAAATTCTCAATGCACTGATTTTGTAGTCTGTTTTTATACTAGTTCGTGCATTGAAATAGGAGAAATTTTGCGATTAAATTTATTCAGTTCTTGTATGTTTAACCAAGCTAACTAACTCTTTGGGATTCTGTTCGCTATGCTGAAACGTCACAACGGATGAATTGCAGCTAGGTCTTAATTGGAAGTTGATGAGCGCAAATTTTTTTTATCCTAGAACACTGCATGCATGATTACATTAGATGTCAAGTTAAGGTAGTTGACGTGACATCTAGCCAGAGCTTCGAACTCAAAAAAGCTCCATCTCTTTGCCGAACTTCAAAAAATAATTTTTCTGAAGTCGAACTTGAACAAAACTACCGCTTTGTTTGCGTTAAGAAAACCAATGCACCAGATTTTTTTTGTTGGTGGTTCGAAAAAATAGAATTTGGAACAGAGCGTCCTAACAGCCGATTAGTTTCTTGGATTATTGGAGAAACTTTTTTTGCTAAATCTTTGCGCTTTTTTGAGTAATTTTAGTGGGGTAGCAGTTTTTTGGTATAACATTTTTTGTTGACTTGTCAATGTTCGCAAGCGTTTTCAAAGTTTTGTTGTTTTTTTTTGATTTCCGCTGTGGTTTGTCATTCCTTTTCGTAATAAACCTTTTTGGAGCGAGTTTTCATTTTGTCGATTTGTTTGAAGATTTCTCATAATTTCTTTTTTTGCGCGCGCGGTTTTCTAAATAAATAATCTTTGTAGGATGTTGGTATTTTGTTGATAGACTTCAGAAGTTTGTAAACCAAGGCTTTTTCTGCAGTTTTACGTGCTTTCGAGAGACCTTTTTGAGGTGCAGGTAGACCAGAAGATAGCAAAGAAACATTTGCCATTACATGACATAATATATTGCGCTACTCATTTTTGGGTAGCCTAATTAATTCTCGTAAAATAAATAACGCATTTGAGGGTAGCAACAGAGTGGATGCGAAAGGACTGGGAAGTCATCTGGTCGAGCATCCACCTTGTCAGCCAACACTTCAAAGTCTAAATAAAATAGCGCAATGTGGTGAAAAACACAAATAAAAACAAACGACTAAAAGTAAGCAAAGCACTAAAACAACAACAAAAAAAGAGCAATAATCAACTTGTTTGAGCAACGACCTAAGTTTGCATGATTACGCAATCAAGAGAAGCGATGCTCATCCGCAAAATTTTCACAATCTTTTTGAAATTTTTGAAACGATTATTGTTTGATCAAAATTGGAATTGAGTTCCAAATTTTAGCACCTACGTATTTAATAGATCTTTGGATTTTCTGGATTTTCAAAATGAATTGTCAATTGATAATTGCTAGAGGTTCATGTCCTCCTCGAATGTACGTATATTTTTTGTTGAAAAGTAATTTAAAAAACGTGGCGGTATGTTGGACTTATCGTATTGGTAAACAAATTTAGCTGTTTCTTAATTTAAAAGCGAAACCAATCGTAACATATTCATTTTTTGATAGAGCGGACTTGCGCTATCGCTCCAATTTTTCTCAGTCACAATTCTAATGACTTTGTTTTGCAATTTACTATATTTAGTTAAATAAGACAGAAAAAATGTTACCCCACACAAGAATGCCATAAATAAGAACAGAATGTAATAAAGCATAAAAAAGGTTCAGCATTGCATTTTCAGGTAGTAGGCTACTGGTAAATATTTTAGTTTGTATAATATGCCAACTGCACGAGCAATTTTGTTTCTGTCGAAATCTCAGGTTGCAGTCCAAAATCACTTCCAGATTTTAGCTTGGTCAACTGATCGAACAATGCATGGTTTGCTGTTGATACTTAAATTCATATCGATGAGCATTTCGTTTTGGGTTTATAATTAATAGACTGGATTTAGAGGTAGATTTAGAACGATACCGTCGCCGGAGCGAACGAAGTGGGGAGATACTAACTGAAAGTGAGATGGCACTAAAACACACTGAACTTTTGCACATAAAAACTGATATTGTACGATTACAAATTATGCGCAATTTAAAAAATTTTGTATTCATGTCAAAAAAAATCATATAAGTATGGCAAGTTTTCTGGGCTCGTTTTGTCTGCGGCCCATAATCGCTTAAAAAATCTATTTGAAGCAGTGAATGCGACCAGACGCGCAAAGAGGATTTTGCTAAGAGGGGGACTTGAACCAAAAGTTTTTTTTTTCAAAAAAAAGTTTAGGCTTACATCTCTCTTCCGCGACACATCCGTAAAGCGTATCAATAAGATTGTTTATTGCGTCACATTTATGTACAGCAGTTGGTTGCCAGCAATTTTGCAAAGATTCGAGAAAACGTCAAACGAGAATAATATGTTTGTACGTTAATACAGTGGAATTCGGTTAATAAATCCACGGTTAATAAATCCAGCCGCTTATTACATCCATTTTGCTTGGAACGGAATCATTTTGTGCATTTTAGAAAACGCCGTTTATTAAAGCCGCCGCGTATTAAATCCAAAACCAGCTGTCCCGAGGTGGATTTATTAACCGAATTTCACTGTATTCCTTTCTCCATCGTTGTCTGTTGTCTTGTCGTTGCGTGATATTCCAAAAAAGTATTTTTTAGTAAACCAAAATGGGGGGCACAAGCTGCCAATAGGGGGGGGGGGAGGCAATGGTTTGGAGTCAATTTGTTTGCAATCATCCAATCACATACTTTATTAATTTCAGATTCTAGAATTTTTCCTAATCTTAAAAAAAGAGCATTTATCATGAAGAACGCGTCATCGGCAAATATTAGGTTGTCGCATAAGTTCGTTCGTATTTATGGAACATGTTACTTTAATACATGGAATTGCACTCAAAAATTAACATAATATATCTTTGCAAATTTGTATCTGATAAAAAGATAACATTCACGTAAAAAAAATGTATCCAAATAATCATTGTTTATTGAGCGAAATGTTCCATAATAAATCAATCAATGAGATAGTCTCCACTTTGTTCAACAATTTTGCTCCATCGTTCCGGTAATTTTCGAATTCCAAAATGCCTTCGCGAAACTTCTGAAACCATTTCTGTGCAGTTCGCTCTGTTATCGCTTCTTCTCCATGCACTTTGCAAATATTCCTGGCTGCCTCAGATGCATTTTCCTGTCCATTGAAATAAAAAAGAAGTAAATGTCGGAAATGAAGTTTTTTTTTCAACTTGGCACTCCATCTGAAAGGGAATGGAATAATGCTATCGAATAGACAAAATCGGTTGACAACAAATTTGAAAATGCATAAATGATTAGTATAATGTGAATATTTACGTAAGAAGTGTCACAAAAAATGATAAGCACACATAAACATCTCAATAACAAAAAACGAACGAACTTATGCGACAACCCAATAGTTTGGAATGTTTTTTCTACAATTGGGTAAATCGTTAATGTAAATCAGAAGTAGAAACGACCCCCAGAGTTGAACCTTAAAGCACTCCTATATTATTGGATTTGGGAGTAGAGTTTTCATTATATAATTGTAGATACTATTTGAGATCGGTTTTTCAGAAAAGATGGAAAAAATTATTCGCCATTTCTCTAATATCATAGTAATGCGATTTTTGGAGTAGGATATTATAATCGACTGTATCAAACGCTTTAGCGAGATCGAGCAACATCAGACCAGTAAACATTTGGTTCTCGATTTAATTGTAAGTAGCATATATGTACTGTAATAGAATTGTATGAATTGTATAATGATTGGAACAAAACTCACATTGAGTTGGAACAAAACTCACATTGAGTTGGACAAAGAATATGATGAGAATTAATAAAATCAACTGTTCTAGAATGTAGCCTACTAACCTCCTTGAATGGCTAAAATGGCTAGTATTTAGCTTAAATGACGTGATAAAACGTTTTTGTTACGCAATCACTTTGGCTAATGCATTTTAAGATCCAGTATGAAAGCAAACACATGTACAAAATTTGAACCGTCTGTGACGTTATTAGAAGATGAGGTCATCAATTTAAAGTATTTGGTGTTAAAAAATTTGGTGAACACCTATCAATTTAGTGCACCTATTACTTTTGATTTAGGAGTGGGATAGGGCCTCTTTACTGCGGAAAGTCATTAATAGAAGTTTTCGATATCAATTTTTGAGTGGTTGGCCAAACCAAGCTAAAAACAGGGCTGCGAACTCGATCGATTTTAATTCAAGTTCAGCTTATTTTAGTAAGTCCAAATTAAAATTCGAATTCTCTGAATTTAATTTTTTCCTGTTGAAGTTCAGCAAAAATTTCAAGTTTTTTGGGTTCAAAGTCAGGCTGACAAAAAAGTTTAAGTTGACTTTGCAACTCAATTGCTTTTTTTTCTCTACATGCTGTTTTTTCAGATTGCCACGACACAAAAAATAACTAAATGGGAGCTTGCTGAGTAGCAACTCCTTTGAACGACCGACCCAAATACAATGGAATTCGGTTAATAAATCCACGGTTAATAAATCCAGCCGCTTATTACATCCATTTTGCTTGGAACGGAATCATTTTGTGCATTTTAGAAAACGCCGTTTATTAAAGCCGCCGCGTATTAAATCCAAAACCGGCTGTCCCGAGGTGGATTTATTAACCGAATTCCACTGTATCTACAGATTTCAAAAAAACTAGCGCCCAAGCTTAAGCCATTCAAAAAATTGATTTTGAGCCGGGGATCCTCGGGGATGGCACCCCCAAACTATTGTCTGTAAATATCCACTGATATAAAAAAAAACTGGCACGTAAGGTTGAGCTATTTAAAAATTTTATTTTGGGGGGGTTCATTTGGGGGGTTCCCGAAGGTACCCCTAAAACTATGTCAAAATGTTCGTCTGGTAAATATCTACTGACATCAAAACAAACTGGCACCTTAGCTGATGCTGTTCAAAAAATTAATTTTCGGGAATATTCCCTGGGGGTGCCATCGCCAAACGATGTCAAAATATTAGTCTCTTAAATATCTACTGATATCAAAACAAACTGGCAACCTAAGTTAAACCGTTTCAAAATTTATTTTTTGGGGGTCCCCAGGGGGTGGCACCCCCAAACTATGTCAAAATATTTGTCTCGTAAATATCTACTGATATAAAGAAAAAACTGGCACTTTAGCTTCAGCCCTTCAAAAAATTGATTTTGGGGGTCCATTTGGGGAGTCTTAAAGGGGTATGGCTCCCCCAAACTATGTCAAAATGTTTATCTCTAAAATATCTACTGATATCAAACAACACTGCCACCCTAAATTAAGCCATTCGAAAATTGATTTTTGGGGGTCCATTTTGGGGGGTCCCCGGTGAGGTGGCACCACCAAACTATGTCAAAATATTTGTTTGTTAAGTATCTGTTGCTCTCAAAAAACTGGAACCATAGCTTAAGCCATTCAAAAGATTAATATTTGGGGGTCTATTTGGGGGTCCCCGAGGGGGTTGGTACCCACAAACCACGTGAAAATATTTGTCTCTCAAATATATCCTGATTTCAAAAAGAACTAGCATCCTAGCTTAAGCCAATAAAAAAACTGCTATTTTGGGGACCCATTTGGAAGATTCTTGGGGAAGTCGCCCCAAAAATTTTTGGGAGACATTATTGCGTTTGCAGCTTAACAACTTTACACAAAAATTAGACGTCTATGTTTTGTGGTTTAAAAGAAGAACGCACAAGATTTAGGAAAAAAAAAGAAAAAACCTCATCGCGATCAAAAGTAAGTTGGTTGGGATGAAAGGGTATTTTCAGACATATAACCGTGTGAAGTATTTTTTGCCGTACTTAAGCCGTTTTTGACTGAGACCGCTTTTTACGCCAAACTTGCAGAGCGGTTTTCGGGTTCTAATACCAGTCACGTGACCCATTGCCACGAAATTTAGTACAAACATACAACTCATTAATCTCAAACTGCTGTCAAAAGTTTTATGTAGCTAGACTTATCCGTTCTCGAGTTATGAGCAAAAGTTTAAAACTTCGCACTCGTTAGTTGGAAAGTGACCTAGTAAAAACAAAGGAACACGCGACGCGACCATTGGTCGTTCCAATAAGCGCAATGTCGATTTCACCGCTTGATCAACAAAAAAATTTTTTTTTCGACAATTTTTTTAATCTTTAAAGCTCGGATTAGAATGTTATTTTTTAAGTTCGGCAAAGAGATGGAGCTTTTTTGAGTTCGAAGCTCTGGCTAGATGTCACGTCAACTACCTTAACTTGACATCTAATGTAATCATGCATGCAGTGTTCTAGGATAAAAAAAATTTGCGCTCATCAACTTCCAATTAAGACCTAGCTGCAATTCATCCGTTGTGACGTTTCAGCATAGCGAACAGAATCCCAAAGAGTTAGTTAGCTTGGTTAAACATACAAGAACTGAATAAATTTAATCGCAAAATTTCTCCTATTTCAATGCACGAACTAGTATAAAAACAGACTACAAAATCAGTGCATTGAGAATTTATTGCCGATTTCACAAACTGAAATACACATTATGCGGTACAAATGGTCAGGAAAAAATCACTTTCAACTTGACCTTTTCAGGGCTAGTTCGCATTGGCATCAAAAATAAATTATATTTTGAAACAGCTACAAAGATTGTTGTAGTAGTGCATATTTATCCACATATCACCGGGCAGCGTCAGACGCTAACTATTAGCTGATCCGCACACTTTTTCATTGCGGTAACTATTTCGTGAGTGGAGGAATCTGTACCTGCTCAAAGCGGAGTCAATCATTCAGACTATTTCAGTAGTTTATAATGGCTAAAACCAAAATATAAGTATTGAAATTTTTTGTTCTCATCATGGGGCTGAGGTTACAATTAAAGATATTCAACAAATACAAAGATATCCCCCGTAAAAAGCTTTTTGAAAATTTGAATCTGTTTTCTCAGCTTGAACTTTCAGGGAAAATATTTACCCTTCCAGTAACATTGCGTGACCAATTCAAATTTGGTAAACTGGCCCCTTTTTCTTGAAATTCAGGCTGGAAGAAGAAACTCAGGATTTGAAAATCTTTTTAGAGGGGGGGGGGCGTATCTCTTTGTATTCGTTAAACACCTTTGCAACCGCAGCCCCAAAATGAGAACAAAACTTTCAAACATTATAATTCGATTTTAGCTATTGTAAACTACAGGAATTGATTGAAGAGTTTCCACCAGTCAGCTGTTCCTGTAGATTTTTTCGAATTCTCGTCCAATGAATTTGTTGCTTGTTCGAAGTCACCAAGCAGAGATAATCGTCGTAAAGCGTCTTATCCGACGACGCAACAACGTGACCACCAGGATGGGAGTTGAAACCAGATATGCGATCAGGATCGTCGTAAAAACGACGCTTTTACCCTTTCGGCCACAATACCAACTAAACAATAATGTACAGTAAACACTCTCAAAAACCAAAATTACATCATGCGACATTCAACTCTACATTAAACTAGTGTTAATGTAGTTTTTTTAATATCAATACAGGCAATAAAAATTTTTGATTGTCCATGACATTTTTCTAATTAAAGATCAGAGGCACCTTATCAAAAAGCTATGTGAGAAGTGCTCTAACTTATAGAGCTGAATGTTGCCGATTGAGAGCAAAAGATGAAAGGAAGTTGAAAACTACAAAAATGAGAATGCTGCGAATGACATATGCAAATGCCTTGAAGGATAAAATAAACAATGAGAATATTCCTACGATCACGGGTGAGGAGAGATTGGAAAAGTTTTTGAAAGAACAAAGGTTGCGATGGCTGGGGCATGTCGAGAGAATAGATGAGGGAAGAGGCCCAGTAGAGGCATTACATTTAAAATTGGTAGGCAAGAAAAAGGCCGAAAAAAAAAAAAGAAAAGAAGTGCTGAAATGCAACTTAATTGCTAGAGGTTTGCAAAAGTTGAATGCAAAGCATTGCAAAAGATGGTGACTAGGCTACAAAAACTGGCTGACCCCTGCGTGCCGGAAAAATCACTGGGCTCCAGGAATAGAAGGATACACACTAGCAATTATCGGTGGGATACACACTAGCACTAGCAATTATCGGCAGCGTGGCCCAGAGGGTAAAGGCGTCGTTTTAACGACGACCCTGATCGCATGATTAGAATTCAACCCGCACCATGGTCACGTTGTTGCGTCCTTGAATAAGACGCTTTACGATGATTATCTCTGCTTGGTGGCTTTGAATAAGCAACAAATTCAGTGTCCAGAATTCGAAGAAATCCACAAGAACATTGGATCGCAGGAAACTCCTAAGCAAGTGCGGATTCCTCCAACCACGAAGTAGTCAATGCATCGAAAAGTGCTGTCCAGTGACAGTAGGATAAATATGCACTACAACAACACACTCCTGGGGCAAAATAATGATGATGAAATTTCTCTAATCTAAATCTAAAACAATTCTTTATCAAATTTTTACACACTACGCGACTATAGGTTTCTAATATACGCATCTTAGTTTGACACTATAATCCATTTTCAAGCAGTGCTGTCAGTCAAAATTCCTTTTCCAAACAAAAATATCACCATACCATACTAAACATTTCAACTGATTAAGTAAGCAATGTAAGGAAAATTGCCGACGAATACGTAAACAGCACAGTGCATTTAACAAAATTAAATGATCTTAAACACTGTAATTTTTGTGCAAGTGTTGACACGAACGCATGCATCGTTAAAAGTTCAGCGCACGTTGGGCAAGTGTTTAGGCAGAAAAACTTGTTTTCTGATGTTAATAATAGATAGTGGTTTCTATGTGAGTAGTGTTTATAGTTGAGACTGTTTTCTGATGGCTTCCTTGGTCAACGTGGTATTAAAATCTCTATCAAGATTGCTCTTGCTCTAGAGGCATTTTCATATCCTGAAAAACATTGAAAAATAATGTATGAAACCACAAAAATTTTAATTTCAGCAATTGCAAAAAACGGTTGTTGACAACAATGAGTTAAGCTCTTAAGCATCCATAGTAGAAGAGTTCAGCATAATACTAAAAAAACAAGCCATGTAGCCATACAAAAGAAATTTGAGCTACTTCTGGAACAACTTTCTGAACTAGAATTTGTATCTGTAATTCCCTTTAAAAATCATTTCTTCACACAAAACTTTCCTTCGCCACTTTTCATGCTTTTAGCGTGTTCAAGTCATCAATACCATTTTCTAAGCTCTCAATTAATACCTAAATGGTAACAGTGTTAGTGATTAAAGAGATACTGCTCGAAATTGGTTTTATTGAAGAAATGAAACTACTCGAGATAATAAAATTACTCCTGCTATATTGGTACCTGCAAACCTACGCTACCAGTACTGATCTACAGTATGATCGTTTTTGGCTTTAAATTTTATATCATTCGTAGGCTAAAAACATCACCAAAGCTGGTCTTACTTTGATGCAACAGATTATATCACTCGTATAATGCCACAGATGAATGTAGTTTGAATTAGAATCGCTGTCTAAAGCAGAATCCTATTATCTTTCTCATCGAACATTGCATTCCTGTTAACCAGAAAGAAATTTTTGCAAACTCATGACTGTTGACTAACTTGTATTTTCGCGAATAAGAAGAATTGGGGAAAAAGGTTTGGCACAACTCTTCATTACCTCAAGTTGTAATTCTCATTTCTTCAATAAAACCGATTTCGAGCCGTAGCTGTTTAAAAATACCAGCGTAAATGGGCTGCCAAAACATATTTGCTAAAAATTAGCATTATTGCTCACATCCACTCGCAATGATTTCTAGCTATTAAGAGATACTGCTCGAAATCCGTTTTATTAAAAAAAGAGAACTACTTGAGGTAACAAATAGGTGCCCCAAACAGGTAATATTCGCGAAAATACGGTTAAATTCGTTTGACTCCGCACCATTGGCAACCCCGCATTTCGCAAATTTGCGATATCACAAAAGGCATAATTTTGCAAAAATTCTTGCAGACTGAAAAACGCGATTACCAACTGGTAGCAGTGAGTAGCCTATAACCAAATCTGAAACTTTGGCTACTGCTACTGGAATCTGAAGATTTAGGCTACCAGCACTAATCGACAATACGCCTTTTGTGATGCAACAAAATTGCAAAACGCAGCAGGGTTGCCAATGGTACGGAGTAAAACGGATTACAACGTATTTTCGTGATTAAAAAGAATTGTGGAAAAAGGTAAGGGGCACTTCTGCATTACCTCAAGTAGTTCTCATTTCTTCAATAAAACCAATTTCGAGCAGTACGGTTTATCTGTCAGGATTAGATTTTACAAGTTACTTACTATAGAATGCTTCAAAAAACTGGTCTTCACAGATTTGACAATTTGCTGCTTCCGAACCAGAGTCGAAGTCATTTGAAAGAAGCATATGGACTACTCACAAAAACTCCGTTGCTCTTCATCATTTCTTCACATCAGTAACAAAAACACAGGAAAAAATGTCACCAGGAACAATGGAACATGTTTCGTCGTGGTAGAGTATATGTATTCAAGCAGCAGATGTTGTTTACTTGATCTCTCCTATTGCTCATTTCGAAGACAGGTTAAAATCGTCTTCAAGTCGCTATAATCTGCTTCATAATCGATCAGAATTAGAAATGACAGTTCAAGAATAGTATTGAGCATTACAAGGCAACTTGCAAGCAAAAAACAGATGATAATGAGAAAGCTAATGTACTGTACATTAGCAAAGCAAAAATGCTTTGTTCTATCAAAAAATCTGGAAAACATAAACATAAAAAATTATATCTGTAAGAAAAACATAAAACATTAAGCAGTTTAGCACTTCAAGGTTCAAATTACTTAATACAAACACCAAGCACTAAAATCAAACCACAAAAAATCAAAAACTGAGTAGTTACCAATGACCAAAAATAACCAATGTTAAGTAAAAGCTTTTTTATATCTTCAGCTTATAGGCAATTTGATGCACTTTCCACGTTCTGATAAATAGCATAGTAGGTAGAGAGGGATTGGCAATGTAAAACATGTAATTGTTCTGAAACAAAACCGAATCCAGAACAGTACATCTGAATTCAAAAACATGCTATGTCAAATTTTTAGCAACATTTCAAGCATATTTCTTATCCAACGTTTATCATACAATTATAAAAATCGCAATAAAAAGGTCAAAAGCACAATAGTCTGCTTCGTCCTAAGGACTATTTTGCTGCTGTATATCATCGAGCACTGTTTCAGGAGATGGGCTATCAACAAGTTTTTAACGTTTACAATATGCCAGTAATTGCACAATACTGAATGGAAAAAGAAACAATAGATTATAGAGCAACACATTTAGTTCGTTGGTGTCAAATTGCTGGTAAATTGGTACATGAGATGCTTAGAAGTAGCACAAAATTATACACATCTGGCTGGGAGATGAAATAAAGAAATATCGCATTTTGCTCAAAGAGCAGAGAGAGTTTAATGCACAAACATGTTCAAGAGATCTCAAAATTGAAATCTTTTGCAACATAAAACTGAATCCAAATACTTGGTTTAAATTGCAGTTTCAGTACCGACGATCTTTGGGTTCGAATCGTTCTGGATTCAATGTTCTACATTGCCCAATGCCCATCCCTAGTAGTAGGCTACTCTTGAGTGGCAGTAACCTCACAGAATTTTAGGATATACACTTGCAGTGCGGCAAACATTTAGGATTAAGATGTTGATTGGAGAAAATAAACAATAAATTGCTACAGTTATTTATATTAAGGTATTAGTAACAGTTTTATTTAGCGTCTTAGAGAAAACTGTCCTGCTGAATTCATAAATTTTTAAAAAAATTGAACGCAATAGTCAGTGCTTTTTTTTGTGATATGATTATAAGGATTAGAGCAATGGGAGTTACTGTCTGATTATAGCAACTAAAAAACACAACATCAGTTTGATTTGTCATATTGTATTACTACCTTCTTTAGTACAGTTTAAATAACTTGCGAAGAAAAGAGATATGTGTATACATGCACGATAGTGACACACCACTACAGTGCCTCCTAGTACTTCGCCTATTTGAAAACAAACTGCTGGGTTACTCTACTAATATCCAAAAACCCATAGTAGTTTAGGGTTAGGGATGGCGGTGGCATTGCCTACTAACAAGTCTGTTTACAGTTTAAAACAGTGATTCTCAACTGCGGCTCTCAGAGCAGCATGCGACTCTCACCAGTCCTTACTTTGGCTCACACCAACGTTTTGAAAATTTATCATTTTCTGATCCAAATGGTTTTGCACAACTGATTATCAAAAATTTATCGAAATTTGAATAATTCTTTGTTAAAAGTAAAACCAATGCTCTGGTACTAATGGAATAAATCTCCTCCAATTTACCAACATTTTTTCAAATACGAGGTCAGAAGCTGTTTTTACTGTATATTGGGTCCTAATTGGGATATCTATTACTATTATCTGAAACAAAAAGAGTGGCTAAAATCTAGCTCCTCAATAACATGCAATCAAACACAACCAATAGCTTCCCTATCTCAATCAATTGGCCATGACGTGTTGATGGACATTATCCTAGTGGTTACGTGCCAACAATGTGCTTTGTAATCTTATTCGGTTGGGCCCTTCCTTCTATTCAGTTTTGTTTTTGGTTGATTTATTACAGTGGGTCCTTTTGCCAAGTTGTTCAGGTTAATTGTTTTCAATATTATAGGCTCCTGAAGTTGTCGAAACTGCTTTATGGTAGATAATATATTAAGTGACCAGCATTTTGATTCATGTCAGCCCTGCTGATGACAGACAGACATATTCATTGCTAACTATAAAGAAAAAAATCCACAAAGTTTGAAATTACCTTTTGGAAATTAACAATACTCGAGTTTAAGACAGTGCTTGCAAAAAATTGAAATTTTCCTTATTTGCTTTTGGCTTTTGGGGGCAAATTTTCCTAGTCCCATGGGTAGTTGATTGCAGTTGCATAACCAAGTGGGCTAGAGAGGTCGAGGTACCCCCATTTTCACCAAGGCACTTTGAAAATTCAGCCCAAATATGCATGCTTCTAAACGTGTTTTATACTTGACCAGGAAGCAAGGGGGCAGGGTAAGCTAAAGAGGATATGTAATTTAACTCTGTGAAAAGGCTTTCAAATCTTTTGCTTATTTTTCCTTCGTTAACTGGACAGCGTCAGACGCTAACTATAGGATGATCCACGCACTTTTCATATTTGAAGTAATCTAGCAATTAGTTCTTTCAAATGGCTCTACAAACAAGCAGTATGTCACCCAACTGGCCCTGCAATGACTATTTTTACCGAAAAATTACAAAAACACCTAGACCGCTACCTGGGTTGAGACACTTACAAATTTTATCTTTGGGTTCAAGCACCCTCCCCAAGCCTCAGAGATAAATCTTATCAAAAGTTACAAAGACTGATATCGAGGCAGTTTATGAAGGCCAGGACCGGAAATTAGGTGAAGAGCAAAAAAAGGTCTTTATCGAAAACCCAGCTAGCTTTATAGGGTGAAAACAAAAATCCGGCCAGCTTTTTATCAGAAATTAGGTGAAGACCAACAAAGCAAGTATTCACCAGAAATCCGGGCAGCTTTTGCCTGCATGTACACCGAACTTCGACTATATATAAGACATTATACGTATCATAAGACAATGGTTATACATATCATAAGACATTATATTCCTTTTCAAAAATAACAACGGCACTCAGCAAAAAGACATGCATTCGCATTATATAACATGTCCTGTTTAAAAGTTCTACAATATTATACTGTGTTTAAGAGATAATACAATATTCTTTACGATGTAGATTTTCCCATGTCTACTTTGCAAGGAATATTATACTAACACAGTGAGAAAATTTAAATGCTGGAACTGGAAACTTTATTTATGTTAATGAGTTAGTTCTATGTTGTATCAATATACTGTGTGTCGCTAACTTTTTTTAAAAAAAAGGGCAAACCTCTCCAAATTTTTGAGAAAATCTTCAAAATCATAGGACTGAAACATCGAATTGTTAAACACTCATAGATTTGAAAAAAAGTTGGTAGGCTGCAAGGTTCATTTTTGAATTGATAGGAATGGGGCTAGCCCCAGATTTGGTGGACCACAAACATTTCAAAACGTTTCATAGCAAATGCTAGTTTCTTGAACTAAAAGTTTTGTTGTATATTTTACAAAAAACTGCACTATATTCAAGTTGTTGACATTTAATTTGAAAGACCAAAGTGGAAATGGAAGCAGTACCCTTTTGCACTTTCACATTCCTGGTTCAAAGCCACCATGCAGAGATAATCATTGTAAAGCGTCTTATCCAACAATGCAGCAATGTGACCAAAACGGGAGCTGAACCCAGATTACGAAATAAGGTTGTTGTAAAAATGACACCTTTACTCAGCCATGCTGCCACTAATTGTTAAATGTAACTTCTATACCATTCAGTTAAATGGTGATTAAGGATGAGTGAAATCTAGGGCTAATATAAAATATCTGGGCATGAATTTCGACCAACATCTACCATCTCAACTATAACTCACATATTGAAAGCATTGCAAAAAAAGTTGCTAGAGCAACCGGAATTCTTGGAAAATGAAAAAAAAATTTTCCAGCTAAAACATTATATAGACCTACTAAATTTGGATATATATATAATGCTTTTATAAAGCACATCTCCTATATGATATCGTAATATGGGGATCTATTGATACATGTGCTACTCAGCAATCTTGGCAACTTTTGCTAAATAATGTTGTAAGAGCTTTCACTGGGATTAGCAGGTTTGAACATACTACACTTTCTTTTAGGCAACTTGATGTTTAAAAACTTCATAGTTTGTGTAAAATTGAAATTGCTTTAAATTTGCATAAACTTAATAACTCTAAACTTCCTGATACATTTCAAAACTACTTTACAACTCCAAGTAATGTACATCATTACTCAACTAAAAGTAAGCTTCAATTAACCATATATGTTCCAAAATTCAGTCTGGTTAGGTTTCAAAAATTGCTTAGATATACTAAGGGGTGTAAATATTTGGAATTGTAGAGACTAAGACTAAAAAGCACTTTTTAAAAAATTCTGCAAAAAATACAAACATATATTGCTTCAAAGCTCTCAAAAGGCAAAAGGCAAAATAAAAATGGTTCTAAATACTATTTTGCCTCTGGAGCAGGGTTCTTTACCTTTATTGGGTTGTTACCACTAAAATATTTTGATGTATGTGAATTAAATCTACCATTATTAGAAAAACATCAACTATAATACTGTAGCTTCCAATCCAAAATGAACACACAAAAAAATAAGGTCATTCTTTATTACAAATGCATTTAATATTACACCTACTACTAACTGGACCAGACTATTGATTGTTTCTAAAACAAAAGAATTTAAAGAGACCCTATAATTCTGACTAATTAGTATTAAACTATGATATCATAGAAAGCATGGTAATGTGAAACAAAATGAAATTTTTAGAGTTAGTAGCCCCACACAATAGCCATACCGTAGATGATTTCTTTTCAATTTCAAAAAATTTACATTGCCCCTTTTAGAATGCCAAATTACCCTTTTGGGGGTAATTACTCACAGGTTAAGAACCACTGCTGTAGAGGCAAAATGACCCTAAATCCCATTTTGTTATTCTAAAGACAGAAGCTGCTGTTACCTTATGTAAGAATAAGAACTGAGAAAATCGCTATTCTAGCCCTAACCCCAACCCTACACCTAACCCAAATTCTAACCCAAGCTCTAAACCTAAAATTAATCCTTACCCAAGCTCTAATTCTAACATTAATCCTTACCCAAACTCAAAATCTTACCCAAACCCTAAAGATAATTCAAAAAATAATAAAGAGTATATGAGCGTTCACTCTTTGCTCTGTTATTCTCTTTGTGGGCATTGTGTAATGCAACACCAGTCACTTCCTATTCTAAACACTGTCCTGGTCAATGACTTAGGTTTCCCTGGCCCTTACCTTAGGACTATTTTGCCTCGGTTAAAGTTAGGGTTAGGGAGGTCCAAGTCAACAACCAGAACAGTGTTTGGAATGGCAAAATAGGATTTAGGGTCATTTTGCCTCTACAGCAGTGGTTCTTAACCTGGGGGTAGTTACCCCCAAAAGGGTAATTTGGCATACTAAAAGGGGTAATGTAAATTTTTTGAAAACAAAAAGAAATCTCTTCTATGGCTATTGTGTGGGGCTACTAACTCTAAAAATTTCATTTTGCTTCACTATCACCATGCTTTCTATGATGTCATAGTTTAATACTAAATAGTCAGAATTATAGGGTCTCTTTAAATTCTTATGTTTTATAAACAATTGACAGTCTAGTCCAGTTAGTAATAATAGGAGTGAAGGGAACATCTGTTATGTTGCGATTAAGCAATATGTTCTTGGCATTTTGAGTGACATAATTTTTTGTGGACTAGCAAGCCATTTCAAGTTGAAGAAAACTATATTTATGATGATGATATGGAAGCAAAAATAGAATTTCTTTAACTGCGCTAAGATGCACATCTTAAAACCATAGGTGGGCACAAGTCCGATAATCGTTAATCCGTTAATAACGAAGCTAACTTTTTCATTAACTCGTTAATTCGTTAAAAAGTTTTTTCATGTTAACGGACTAAATTAACTTCCGTTAAGTGCTGCTAACGGACTAAATTAACTTCCGTTAAGTTCTGTTAACTTCCGTTAGGTTTTTATCATTAATATCTTGCATCATTTTTTCATCAGACCGGTACAAATAAGTTTGCACTGGTAACACTTGTTTCGTATTAGCACGAGCTTTATAGAAAAAAGCGAAAAAAGGAGCTCTTTTTTGTGGCAAATAATAAACTGCAGCTTCATAGGTCTTTTAATTATCGCTGTTTACAATTTCCAAAGATTTTCCGATCGCAGCTTCGTTGAGCATTTGAACTTAGTTTTATCTTGAAATTAGATTAGACTGTAAAATGTATATAACTTCCAAAACACAAAAAGACCACCATAGTGATAAATATTTCCTCACAATCAGCTCAGCAGCGTCAATACGTGTTATAGAAGCGAGTGAATCAAAAAAAATGTAAATTACACTAAAAATGTTAACAGATTAACGGACTTTATTAACTTCCGTTAATTAAAGCTGAAAATAACGAATTAACTTTAACGAAGGTGTGAAGTTTGTTAAGGGACTAAAGGTTAACGAAGCTAACGTTTCACATTAACTTGCCCACCTATGCTTAAAACTGATTTAATCAAAGTGGACACAGGAAGTTTTTGGGCAGATACCGATATTTAAAATCTGAAATAAATATCCCATCCTTTCAATAAAAGCTTTGCGTTTCATTTACTTTCCTTCAACTTATTGCTGTGAAGTGGGTTTTCTTCAATGGTGTCTATAAAGACAAAATATCGAAACTAGCTTGCGATTGATAATGATATGAGGTTTTTTTTCCTGTGCTCAGCCTAGATTAGAACACTTAATAACAAAAACGCAGCATCAACCTTCCTATTAAATGTATTTGTAACAAAAAATGATCTTATTTTTTGTGTGTTTATTTTGGATTGGAAGCAATTATAGTTGCTGTATTTCTAAAAAAGGGTAGGCTTAATTCATATACTTCAAAATATTTTAGGGGTAACAACACAAAAAAGATAAAAAACCACTGCTCCAGAGGCAAAATAGCATTCAGAACCATTTCTATTTTGCCTTCAGAGGCAAAATAGCATTTAGGACTATTTTTCCTAAATAGCCACCGCCTAATTTGTACGCCATGTTTTAAAAGCATCAATTTTTAACAAAATAAACCAAAAATCAACTTAATTCGGCCAAAAATTTTTAAACAATTTCTGGCTAAGTGCCTGTTACCGTAGCCTAGGACATCTTGTTAATTGTCTATGCCATCTTGCTAACTGCGTAGGCTAGGCAACCTGCTATGGAGTAGCATAGCCAGGGGAAAGGTGGGGGTGGGGCTATAACCCCCCTCATTTGCCTGTCAACTAAAATGCAGAATAAGAAAAAGGCAGTCTCTGCTGCGCTGCCCCGGCTTCCAACATCTAATCGCTGCTGCACCGGTGGTCGTTTTATTTTGCTGTTTGATTTACTATGTCTCAAGCTAGCATCGCTGCCCCAACCCTAACTCTAATAATAAGATTTTAGAGAAAAAAAAAAGGAATTTGTAGCGTTTTAGCTCTTTAGCTCTATTTCTGGTAGGCGTCTCCAGCGCGACTAGATACCTCAACCCTCGGCATTGCAGCCAAGAGTACTAACCACTACGCCATCAAGGCTTCGAATTCAAACCGTCAAAGTGCTGTATTTAAATCGAATCAATGAGAAAAACGCAAATAGGCTGCCAGTGCACCAGCGATTTGATGTCCAAAACCAGACCGATGCAGTAGACACTTCCTAAGAAAAATACCACGTTTTAGTGGTTTTGAGACTGTTTTTTGTGCTAGAATTGACTAAAAAATGATTTAAAGCATCTTTTGAAACATATACAGGGGGGGCTAATGGTCATAAATTAAAGTCACAAATCAATAAAAACTTTTAAAAATGCCCAAAAATTAACAATCAAATTTGATCGCTAGTGTAAAAACGCCAAACATAGGTTTTATCAATAAATACCGGTATATTATAAACTCAGGAATAAGGGGAGGGGGGCTATTCAGTGTTAGTTAATTATCAATCACTTCTCTAAAATATCTTTCTGTTAGTTCCCCCCAATTATTGTCCTTTATTATTTTATAAAATATAGAGGAAATAGATGACTCCGAACTAGCCGAGCGGTAACGAGTTTGTCTCTGGAGTGGGAGGTCTGAGGTTGAAATCTCGGGCCGGCCAAATCGGACACAGTGTTGCCAACGGCTTGCCACCACTGCAACATTTTTTTGAAAGAAGCTGTGTTGCCCGGGTGCAATGATGCGGTGATGGGTTCCGCCAACTAGTTACAGTTACACGCTTCGGCGTATGACAGTGAGTATAATGAAAGATTTGATAGATTACTCCGTGTAAGTTTTATGGAAGGCAGTGACTATTTTGCCTCTAGAGGCATAATAGCCCCTTGTTATTTTGCCATTTGGAGGCAAAATGGTCCTAGTGGCTATTTTGCCGCAAGTGCCAAAATAGCCCTAAGCCTAATCCTAACCCAAACCCTGAACCAAACTCTAACCCTAATCCTAACCCTAACTCTAACCAAAACCTAAACCGAAGAAAAACACTATTTTGCCTCTAGAGGCAAAATAGCCACTTCCTTTATTGAATAATAGGATTTTATGATTTACTGGTACCAGCATGTAAACAAGAGAACTGCACTGTAATCATTAGCCACTTCCCCTATAGGCTAGCCCATTGATGCAACCAGTTGCATCATGTTGCGCTGCTATTTTCTATGCCAGGTTTTAAAAGCATCACTTTTTATTAAAATAACTCTAAAATTAAGTTATTTTTGCAAAATAATGCAAAATTTTCGAGCGCTGGGGGCTCTGCCCCCAGACCCCCATTGGCCTCCGGCGGCCCCCAAAACAGCCCCCCATTGCGAATTTCTGGCTACACGCTTGCTACTATGTCAAATGTTGATGCACTATTCCTAACCTAATTCAGGCCCCATTCTACAGTTTAGTATGCCAAAAGCATCAATTTGTAACAAATAGGCCTAAAATTACGCTATTTTGGCAATAAATTATAAAATTTGTTTAACCCAGGCCGAAACAGCCCACCATTGCATATTTCTGTCTATGCGCCTCTTACAGTACAGTAACCTATCTTGTTAATTGTCCAGACTAGGCCTATCTGGTTAATTGTGTAGACTAGGCAACCTGTGTTGCCATTCCTAGCCTAAATCAGAATTCAGGCCTCAAACAACTAGTAGCATAACTACTCTCACATAGCTGCATCGCACTAGGCCTACCACCAGTATTCTATTGACCTAACCACACTGCTTCGCCTTCCTTCGCTGGAAGGACGATGATTACGCATTCAATGCGAAATCACTGTATGCCAGCAGACAAACAGACGTCTGCTTTCCCATTCGAATGCGGCTTGATTACTGTCCGTTCTTGCATTCGAATGCGGTAATCACTGTTAAATCGGGTGCACCTTGTCACCTACCGGTAACTAAGTCTACCTGATAGGCCTATGTACTGTTACTGTTCAGCTTTTACATACCGATAACCAGTAGGCTATCACATTCTCATACACACATCAAGTTAGCAGACAGCAGCAATTCTTTCACGCTTCATTCTTCAATTAGCCTATTTTGCGCATTTGGCATTCCACGCGATTTCCTCTGAACTAAGCTTTTTTCAACGATAAACAAATGGGTGACGTCAATTTTTGCGCATTTGGCTCGCGTTATCGAATGAAATGACAACATGTTAAATGGAATGACGATTCTTGAAATGGAACAACATTTCGTTAAATGAAACGACATTCTTTGGAATGGAATGACACTTTGTCAAATGGAACGACAATTTTTGGAATTGAATGACAATTTTTCTTAAATGAAACGACAATTTTTGGAATTGAATGAGAATTTGTTTAAATGGAACGACGTTTTTAGGAATGGAGTAAGAGTTTGTTAAATGCAACGTCCGTACAACTTCCGTATACTATGTTAAATGGAATTCGGTTAAATGGAATGACGATGTTGGGAATGAAATGACAAGTTGTTAAATGGAATGACGATTCTTGAAATGGAACAACATTTCGTTAAATGAAACGACATTCTTTGGAATGGAATGACACTTTGTCAAATGGAACGACAATTTTTGGAATTGAATGACAATTTTTCTTAAATGAAACGACAATTTTTGGAATTGAATGAGAATTTGTTTAAATGGAACGACGTTTTTAGGAATGGAGTAAGAGTTTGTTAAATGCAACGTCCGTACAACTTCCGTATACTATGTTAAATGGAATTTGGTTAAATGGAATGACGATGTTGGGAATGAAATGACAAGTTGTTAAATGGAATGACGATTCTTGAAATGGAACAACATTTCGTTAAATGAAACGACATTCTTTGGAATGGAATGACACTTTGTCAAATGGAACGACAATTTTTGGAATTGAATGACAATTTTTCTTAAATGAAACAATTTTTGGAATTGAATGAGAATTTGTTTAAATGGAACGACGTTTTTAGGAATGGAGTAAGAGTTTGTTAAATGCAACGTCCGCCCAACTTCCGTATACAATGTTAAATGGAATTTGGTTAAATGGAATGACGATGTTGGGAATGAAATGACAAGTTGTTAAATGGAACGACGATTTTTGAATGGATTGACAATATGTCAATAATTTTAGAAATGAAATAACAATTTGTTAAATGAAATGACGGTGTTAGGAATGAAATAACAACTTGTCAAATGCAAGGACCAATTTTAAAATGGAATGAAACTTGTTAAATGAAATCATGATGTTCGGAATTGAACCTCAAGTTAATGAATGGAATGACGCTTTTTTAAATGGAATCACAACTTGTTAAATGGAATCATCAATGACAATTTGGTAAACGGAATGACATTTTTTCAAATGGAATGACAACTTATTAAATGGAATGATAAGTCTTAGAATTGAATAAGACAAATTGTTACTTACAACAACATTTATTCAAATTGAATGACATGTTAAATGGAATGACGATTCTTAAAATGGAACAAAAATTCGTTGAATGAAACGACATTCTTTAGAATGGAATGACACTTTGTCAAATGGAACGACAATTTTTGAAATTGAATGACAATTTGTTAAATGGAATGACGGTTTTGAAATTGAATGATAATTTTTTGTCAAAGCGCATGACGATTTTCAAATGAAATGACAACTTGTTAATGGTGCGATGTTATTTTGAAATTCAATGACAATTTCTTAAATAAAATAACACTTTTTTAAATTAAATGACTACTTTCTTCTTAAATGAAATGATAATTTTGGAAATTAAAAGACAATTTGTTAAATACAATTACATTTAATCAAACTGAATCAGTACTGTCTTGTCAATGGAATGACGGTTTATAATATGAAATGACATCTTATTAAGTGGACAGACAGTTATTTCAATTGAATAACATTATGTTAAATGATCAAATTCTTAAATCAAATGACAGTCCTTCAAATCGAATGATAATGTCTTAAATGAAATGATGTTGTTTTTTAACTGAATAACATGTTTTTAAAGCAAATGGCACTTTGTTGAATTGAATAACCATTTATAAGCTACTTTCCTTCTGAAATAAAACAACGCTTTTTAAAATCGAATGACAACTTGACAATAACTAGCAATTCTTTCAATGAAACCGAACGATACATTGCCAATTTATACAACGATTTCTCAAACGACTGGTCAATATTTTAATGAAATCGAAGCCATGTTGTCAAGTCAAGTAACAATTCCTCAAATGGCTAGCCAATTTGCTGAATAAATGTTGTCATTCTACTTGCAAAAGTGTCATTCCAAGCAATAACATTGGTCATTGCATTTGCAAAAGTGCTATTTGAATGGCATACATTCGTCATTCTAATGGCAAAAGTGTCATTTAAAACACTAAAATGTCATTTTCAAAACCGACACTACTATTTTTTGCGGATTTGGCATTCCATACTAGCGCACTTTGAGCAGTGAGTCAATTAGGATTATACTTTTCAAAACGTGACACTTAAGCGGCATTTACCGAACGTCCGTATTTACGCATATGCGTAAAAAAATACGGATATGCGTAAAAAAATACGCATGTAAAATTTTTACTCTTGCTGGTTTTTACCAAACATGCATATTTCAGCATGCGTATATCCGCATGCGTATTTTTACGCTATTGGCAAAGAATAAAATACGAACACGGTATACGTATTTTTCAGGCATTTATAAAAAAAATTTTTTGCGATGTGACGTCACAAGGTTACTTAGTGTAGTGGTTATGTTACTTGCCTTTGAAACTTTTAATATGGATTTGTTCTCACCAAAATCAAAGCTTCTTATTTTTACACAGACGTAAAACTTTTTTTTGCAACCAATTTTGGAATCTTTTGTTTGAAAATTTTTACAAAGTTTGCAAAACTAGGTCTAATGTACGTGATTAATCGACGTTTTTCTTCAATTGTTTAGTTCCTTATCAAACTATATCTTTCGTTCTAATCAAATCAAATTTTTCATTATACTCGCTGTATGACGCCGAAGCGTGTAACGAGTTGGCGGGGCCCATCTCCGCGTCATTGCGTCTATGTGCAACACAGCTTCCTTCGAAGAAATGTTGCAACGTTGGCGAGTCGTGGTTGGCAACACTGTGTCCGATTTGACCGGCTCGAGATTTGAACCTCAGATCTTCCGCTCCAAAAGCGAATGCGTTACCGCTGGACAAACTGGCCAACCACAATTCATAGCAAGATGCTATCATTGCGTAAGTAAATATTCTTTGCTGTAGCAAACATTTAAAATACGCAATTGTGCAACAGTTGGACGTAGTTCGAATGGACGAGTGGTTAAATCACTGTCTCTTCAGATCCGAATACCAACGAGGGCAACAACATTTACAGTTGGTTACAGAATTTTTGAAAAAAAAAGGTTGTTCTATAAAAGATGTATGAAATTAGGATGAAGCAACTTTAAGGAGAATTAAGCAAGTAAAGTACAAACAGATATTCTTTTGCTCGTTTCAGGTTTTGTCATAGCAAGTTTAATTCCAAAGCCAATAAAAGTTTGGCCCATGCCTAACTTCGAGCCTAGCGTAACCCCTAAAAATCAGAAGCTTAAAACCAAAGTAATATTACACCTAGGATTGTTGTAGAAGGCTTCAGGCTACGAATTCGATAAAAAATTCATGCTATAGGCTTTCACAGTATGACGTGTTAAATCTCAATTGCGGCAAGCTGAGTCTTCGAGACTAACATAAGAAACTTGGCACTCTTTAAATGTACTCGTATAAATTTTCAAATGTATTAAGCAGTCAGAACCAACAAACAGTTTACACCGGTTTCGAAAAACAATTTTCCTTTGACTGAGCTTTTAGTCGCGCTTTTCACAGCTGTATAGTCACTAGAGTGAGAAAAGGCTTGTGAATAAACTGAAGAAGCAGCGCCTTGATTTAAACGCAAATTCGATCACAAAAATCACCAATTAGTGCGTCGAACAGAATACATGTGAGGCAAATTAAATCACGAAATCACAATGACACAAACTAAACCGTATTTGACAACGTAACACAACATGTATCGTTGCACTCAGGGGTGCAAATCTTTGTTGAGCGTTGGGAGGGATAATTTGCAATTTTACCCTATTTTCAACATTGGGGGAATGAACCACGACCACGATTTTTTTTAGGTAAGCAAATTAAGTGAAGACCAAAAAAAAGGTCTTCACCAAAAATGGAACACTTTTTTTCCCGAAATCAAGTGGAGACCTGCGCTCAGATGCACACTAGAGTCAAATTATTGGAGGGGATGCAGATGAAGACCATACTCAAATTATCAGGGGGGATATATTCGGCACCCCTGGTTGCACTACAGCTTTGAGGCTCCCGATAGGCTAGTGGTCAGGCGTGAGCAGTAGCGTAGCCAGGGGGGGCGGGGGGGGGCTCGAGCCCCCCCCATTGGCTTGTGAAGTATGCAAAATCGCATGTTTTTTGTGTTTTTGAGGCCGATTTTCTGTGAAAAATGGAAAATAGCCCCCCGCCATACGAAAACAGCCCCCCTCAAACGAATGAATTTGCGTAATTGGACGAAAAATCACTCTCAAATTTGGCGAAGACCTTTTTTTATTTTTATTTTGGAGATCACCTAATTTTGGGCGGAAAAAACCTTTGAATTTCGGAATTCGGCCGAAAAATCACTCTCAATTTTGGCGAAGACTTTTTTTTTTTGGAGATCACCTAATTTTGGGCGGAAAAAACCTTTGAATTTTCGAGCTTTCCGAGACGTTTCGTCTCAATTTTCGGACAAACCGTCTGAAACTGATTCAAGATCAATGAAAATTCGAGTCAAGGTCGTTTGCACACTTCTCACTCTTTTAAAACGCCCCCCCCCCCCCCTTTTTCCAAATCCTGGCTACGCGCCTGGGCGTGAGGCGTGCAATGAGGTTGCTAAGAGAAGGGGGACTTGAATCCAAAGCAAAAATTTTTGTATAAAATTACTTACGGAGGCTTGGGGTGGAGCACCAAGTCGCTGGAGACCACTAATTTATTTCATGCTTTTAATTTCATACGCCATTTATTTCATGCTTTTGAGATACACTAGCTGAAATACGCATACTCGTATTTCCGCATATCAATAAGTTACTCTGCGTAAATATGCGTATCCGTACCTTTTCATACGCGTATGCGCAAATACGGACGTTCGGTAAAACGCGTACCGGTATTTACGCTGCAGAAATACTCTAATCACTTGACTGCAAGCATTTTGCCTTTTCTTCTTTTTTTGCATATACAATGAAAAAGATATCATGCGTATTTCCGCTTAAAAATACGCGTGATCGGTAAAAGCCGCTTTACACGTGCGCTTGCGGCACAATTATTCTTTGGGGCTGGCGGAAACGCTTAGAGCGCAACAATTTCAGAGTAGTTGCGCGAGCGCTTGCGGTGCAACTTTTATGACTTGCGCTGCCCACCTCTGGCTTTAGGCGTAGCAGCGTATGGCCTTTTGTGACTCTTACTTATTATAGATAGCCTATCCGAAAAAATGATTGCATGTTGAAGGCTAAAGTATCGTAGCTGACTAGTTATTAGACTAAGATTCCAGTTTTTTGTGAGCCAGTAAGTTTTATGCAATTGCTTGCACGATTAGTTTAGGCGTAAGCTGTAGTCAGTCATTTGGAACGGTTTTGAAGTACTGCCGTTCGGTTTGGTAATGTTCGGAAAACTTAGACCAGGCAAAAAAGCAACGCATAATTTGCAATTTCGCTAACGTAAACAAGTGGTTGCCAACGTCACTTGCTACGTAGATGCTTGTAATGTTCCAAAGGTGGTTCAAATTTTACGCTCTGCGCCAGGTCTACATGCAGATTAACAGCACAATTTCGCAGCACTTCAGCACTTTTTTTAGTTTGTGTTTCAGCATCATATAACTTGAAAAAGTTTAATTTACAACTTCAGTTTTCATATCCACGATTATCCTTTCATAAGCAGTATTGAGTCAGTATTACATGTGGAGATACTTACATAGACCCATCATGATTAATCCTCCAACCACCATGATGAATGTTTGCGCTGTATCAGTGTAAATCACAGCCGCCAGACCCCCAGTTACTGTGTAGACCGCTGTGATGGCCAACAGAACAACAATGGCTAGATAAATATCCCATCCCAAAGCAGACTGAATGAAAATTGCTCCGGCGAAAAGATCCGCCTAAACGAATAAAATTATCTTTTAACATCATGAATTAAAAAAGAACATTAATTCAATCGGACGGGCATAAGAGAAAAGCATCAAAGTTTCTTCTTGTTCTTTCTTTATTGCCCGCTTTTCCGTGAGGATTGCGGGAGCAGCAGCTCGAGACTAAGCAGCCACACTTCACCGTCTTCCATCACATCCTCTATTTCGCTTCGGCGAAGTCCCAAGCGATTCCATCCAAGATCCTCAATGTAATTGGTCCATCTACTTCTAGGTCGTCCAACTGGTCTTCTCCCCATTTGCTTTGGCAAGTAAAGCTTGCTACAGCGAGCATCAACGTTAGAACAGCTCAATTGATTCGCTTGAAGACAAAATATTTTGTACCATTACTTAGAAAAAATACAGTCGAACAAATCCAAAACGAAAATTTACGTTGATATTGATTGTAGAATAAATATCCTTTACTGAGTATTAAGTGCGGCAAATTTGTTTACTGAAATAAACGTTATTCAAGCTCAGTTGGCAGCGAGGCCAAAAGGGTTAAAGCGTCGTTTTTACGACGTCCCAGCTGATAGCATGATCTGCTGGATTTAATCCGCACCCTGCCCATGATGCTGCTTCCACGGATAAGACGCTTTACGATGATCTGCTTGGTGGCTTCGAATAAGCAGCAAAATTCAGTGGACAAGAATTCGACGAAACCCACAGGAATGTTGGATCATTTGAAATTCCTAAGCAGTTGCGACTTCCTCAAAACTTAATAGTACTTAATCGCAATGAAAAGTGTACGGACAGGGCCTACGAGAGGGGGTTCAGAGGGTACGTCGTACCCGGGCCTTGGGGGGCCCGGAAGAGTTCAGGTTGCCGCGTTAAGTTTTTGCTCCTCACCATTCTTTGGGCAAATTTGAGTGAAGACCTTTTTTTTTGCTCTTCACCTGATTTTGGGGAAAAATTCGGACTAAATTTGAGTAAAGACCTTTTTTTTTGCTCTTCACCTAATTTTGGAGGAAATTTTGGACTAAATTTGAGTGAAGACCTTTTTTTTCGCTCTTCACCTAATTTTGGGGAAAATTTTGGACTAAATTTGAGTGAAGACCTTTTTTTTGCTCTTTACCTAATTTTGGGGAAAAATTCGCCCTAAATTTGAGTGAAGACCTTTTTTTTTGCTCTTCATCTAATTTTGGGCAAGAAATCGGAAAAAAAATTTTGCGCAAGTTTGGTGCCGGGACGAAAAATGATTTTACGGCATGGGCCCCGATAAGGCTTGGGGGGCCCAATGATATTTGGGGGCCTGGTATCGACCTTCGAAACCCGCTGGAATAATTTCCCTCTGAGGCCCTGTGTACGGATCGTTCAATACAAGCTGTCCACTCACTTTTGAACAACAAAATGAAAAAAAATGACAGCAATTTACCTAAAAAAATGAAAAAAAATGACAAAAATTTGGAAAAAAATGACAAACCTTTTCAATAATTCTGACTGCTATTTGGGGTTTCGCAACCATGCTACTTAAACAGAGTGGCTTGTACCTAAGTTAATCGCCCAAACACTGTGTAACAAACGAAGATAACATTTTCAAACCAATTGAAGCCAAGGATACAAACGGTTTAAACCAAAATTTGCAAGGGTTTTGAAAAACGCCAGCACGCGTTTCGCCAACGTATAAAAGCAGGGGAGGCCAACCCGCGCCATTTTGCAAGGTTTTAAGCAGATCTTTTTTACTGGTCCTCTTACTTCCATCCTGTGTTGCAATAAAACAATGTTAGTTAGAAAAATTTGCAATTTTTTTCAATTTCATTTTTTAATATTTTTCACTCTTTTACTTTTTGCAAAAAATTTCAGCATTTCAGCCATAGGCGTATCCAGGGTTTTCGATTGGGGGAGGGGCAAACCACTAATCACACTCAATGACGTTATCAAAAGTTTTCGAAAGAGGAACTTTTTTCTGGACATAGATATTATGCAATGGAAAATCAGAAGCCGTTGCCTGTGTTTGGCACGTAACCAGGATTTTGCTAAACGGAGTTAAGGACTTAAACTGAAAGTTAAAAAGCAAAAATGTCTAAATTGGGAGAAGGTTTGAGTAAACTAGTGTAACTCAAATGTATCGCAAACAGGGGTGTGTGGGCGAAGCCCCAAGCCGCTGGGTGATTTTTTGGAAAAAATAGTTGTTTTAATGCCATTGGGTCACATTTCGCACGTGTTCAGAGCCACTAGAACGAATTAGATTTTTAACATTTGAAAGTCGATTGAAAAAATTATATTGTTTAATCCTCCTTCTACTTACAATTCGATTGGGGGGGGCGGCGTTTTGACACTCCTCCTGGCTACGCCTCTGATTGTAACTTTAATGCTATTTGTGATAAGATTTTGTATGCTTTTTTGCTTGTTTGCCCTTGTGTGCATCTCAAAGCGACACTAATGGTTCTATTTTGTATGATCATGCTAAATATGTTATATTGTTGGTAAAAGTTAAAATAGTGTTCAATAGTGGCTGTAACTGTCTTGAAGTCGTAACGTACAGAATTTCAACTTTTTTACAATTTTTAAATGTGTTAAAACTTATTTTCATTTGCACACATAATTGCGGCATGATACCATGGTTTAGCTAAAACCATAATGTTGCTGGATGCGATATGAATTCAAAAACATACTTGACAATTGCTTACAAACGAAATTATGTATTGGAAAAATTAAAGTTCAACAGAAATTGATGGAAGAACAAAGATAGAAAAAAATGGGGCTTTAATAGGTCTGTATAGAAATACAAAACAAATCCACAATGTTGACATAAGCAAAACTCGAGGCTTTGTATGTAAGTTAAGTGGTCGCAATGGTTTAAGAATCTTTTCAATGTAATTGTAATTGAAATTGTAATTGAATTACAATCATTTGAACTTGAATAACTGTAATTGGACATTTTAGGTTGTAATTGCATTTGTAATTGTAATTAAAGCAAAAACAAGTAAATTTTCCAACCCTGGTCACGAAAACAACCAGTTATAGGAGTGCATGTACGGCCTGGGGGCCCAGGCCCTCTTAAAATCAAATTCAATAATTTATTCAATAAGTATTTCTCCTAGCTAGTTTTTCTTTCAAAAGTATTTTGTCGAATTAAAACTGGCAATGTGGAGCTACTTTAAAAAGAAGATGAAACGTTCTGAAAGCTTAAAAATCGACTCTGTAAAAAGATACAATTCAAGGGCGGATCCAGAAATTTTTGCTGGGGAGGGGTACGCTGAAGATATAATATTTTTGCAAACGTGGTTGTACAATTTTTCCTTTCAGTTTAATAGCTTTAGGTGCAACCAGTCACCAAGTGCTGTTCCAAAATAAGTTTTTGTATACTGGCTGTTAGTTTGGCCTGGCGCATAATGGTCGAGTGGATAGAGCGTCTGCTACTGAAACGGTAGACTTGGGCTCGATTCCCAGTCGGGTCAAACCAAAGACTATAAAAATTGATATTCACAGCTTCCCTGCTTGACGTTAAGCAATTAAAGGGACAGTGTGAAGCCTCCACCGTGTGTGGTAGACAGGTGGGCAGGTGGCAGCTTGACTCGAAGACCGAAAGGCCCCTTCGCTGTCTCCTGGCCAAAGCAACTTGGTGAATAAAATGCAACTACAATTACAATTACTTAGTCAGAAATCTGCAATGGGGCTATATCGGGTGTAAGGGAGTTAGGGGCCAGCACTCAGAAATTTTGCATTGTTTTTTTTTTTTTGCAAATCTAACTTAATTTTAGGCATATTTTAGTAAAAATTAATGCTTTTAAAACGTAACATAGAAATTAACAGTGCAAAAACATAATTAAACTGGCTTCGTAAATGGTCTATGAGGGCGGTGCTAATGGTAAAATTTCAGCCTTTTTATTACAAGCCGGTAAAACATGAAATAAAAACAAATCACAAATTTTAACCTAATTCGTTTGCTTTAAAAAAGATAATTTTGGAGATGTTGCCTTTGTCGAAACATACTGTAATTATGAAAATTAAAAATAGTTACCAATATCGCTACTTAGCTTCCCTCATTGTTCTTACACAAAGCAAAGCTATGGTTTAATACCCCCAAAAATGTTAATAATAAATCACAAAAAACGGTTTAATTGATACGCAGTTGCACTTGAGAAAAATTCCACAATTAAAGTTTACATTCTTCACAAAAAATTGAAAAAAGTAAAACTAGTTTGATAAAAATGAAAAAAGAAACTTGTTGAAAAAAAAGACAAAAAAAAAGACAGTGGACAGCCTGTTCAATAGTTATGGTGTCTGATACTGTCCGGTAATTATGCAATACATCAGCAATGTTTTTTCTACTGTATATCATTAACAATTACTTTTATGATCTACAATATGCAGAAGTGCTGATGCACCAAGCTTTTACCGAAACTTTTGTAAAGATGTAAATGAATAGGGAAAATACAGAAAGAAATATCCTGATGCGTTGTCCTCCGAATCTCTCTCTTAAGTATTCCGGCATAGTCACAACGCCTGAAGCAATATATATCGGAGCAAAAACCCAGCCAAGAATAAGCAAGGTTGCCATTGCCTAAACAAATTGAAATAGATAAAAATAGACGCATATAAAAGCTATTGTCCAAAATCAAGGTCGCCGTCGTTTGTTATGGTTGTAGCAGGGAAGTCTAGAATCTAGCTAGATCGCAAAGCACAATGATTAAAGACAGGGAAACTATTCTTCATGAGCAGCAGGGGCCGTGAAAGAGATTCAAACCGAGGGGAATTTTAAATATTCTTTCCTGGTATTATCATACGATTTCTAGTCTGCTGTATATTCATTATATCCTTTGATTGGCATGGGCAAGTTTTTTTTAGATTGCGTGGATAATTATTTTAAACGAAAAGAGTGAAGCTAATACTGACACATTTAGCAAATGAAATATTTCCAGCGTACATTTTTTACTCTCTTAGCAATGCCTGTAACTGCAACAAGTTAACTGATCTCATTAATTTAATGACATATTTTTCTGGTTATCAACAAAGCAAATAAATGTGAGACGCTTTTTCGGTAAATTTGCTGTGCTGGTAGAGGAACTTAAAAAAAAACAATCGGTTGGCTTAATTGAAATCTGGAAAGATATTGCAAAGGCAAGCATTTTCTTTCATCTGAAATGAATCACACTGAATAAATCATACTGCAATTCCCCTAGCAATATTCAACTTCACCGAGTTATATTAACTACCACTCGGACAGGATCCTTTTTTGACTCGACAGGCTTTTGTGCCTCTGTGCAGTGTGCAGTACTGTAGATAGGCAGACCTGAAAGGCAGAAAAACTGGGATCAGCAGAGTGTGAGCTTAATCCCAAAAAAATCACAGAAAAAATTTACTTCTGCTTCAAAATGGCAAAAAAACTTCTTAAACAGTTCAATTCAAAGCATTTTTTCCTCGAAAAACTTTCTTCGATATAATGAGCCAGTCATGTTACCAGAATCAACATCTATATGAGGTAAAACAAAGCTTTTGCTTAGCTGCACATTGACTCAGAACCATTAGAGTAATACTATAGAAACTAGAAACTAACATTTGTTTTTTCAAATAGTTTATCAGCGAAGATAAAACTTACGTTCCACTCAAAAGACCCTTGAGCGATTCCAGCATCTGCTCCTGACCCAGCCAGACCCACAAAATGTCCACTTCCGATGTTGCTGCTGTACAGAGACGCCCCAACAGGAAACCAGGTGATGTCACGTCCGGCCAGAAAGAATCCGCTCACATTGCTTCGATTGGTCCTGCACATCGCCTGAAAGAATTGTCATAATGTACGTTTCGGTCAAAGCTGGGCAGCAGCGCGCTCCGTTTTGAAAGAAGCAACGTTAACAGAAGCGCCTAGTGTTTAGTCGCTTCACGCTCCTTTGTAAAGCGGAATTTTTGAATAACTTCAAAAAATTCGAATAATTTTGAATAATTTGCGACGGATAAATTTGCAATATTGTTTCGGATAATAGAAAAATAATAAAAGCAAAATAAATGATTTGACACGATTGGAAATTGGAATGCACTCGCACTTTGATTGCACTTTTTCTTTTTTTTTCATTTTAAAACGACATTTTGACATACAGCGTTTACACCGGCGCGAAGCAACCAAAAATTTGACGTCATCGACAACATAGGCATAGCTAGGATTTTGATTGGGGCCCCCAAACCTCAAATCACATGCAATGACGTCATCAGAAATTTTTGAAAGGAAGGACTTTTTATGGGACGAAGATAACGTATAGAGTGAAAGATCAGAAGCCGGGACCTGGGTTGGCGCTTTACAAGATTTTGCTAAAAGGGGAGAACTTGAGCCAAAAGTTAAAACTGCTTTCAAAAAATGTTTAAATTGGGAAACGTGGCGAGCAAACTAGCGTAACCCAAAAGTATCACATACGGAGATCTGGAGCATAGGCGTAGCCAGGATTTTTGATTGGGGAGGTCCAAACCACAAATCACATGCAATGACGTAATCAGAATTTTCGAAAGAGAAACTTTTTGTGGGGCGAAGATGTCGTAGAATGGAAGATCTGAAGCTGTGGCCTGTTGGCACTTGACCAGGATTTTGCTAAAGGGTGAGGGCTTAAACTAATTGTGAAAAAGTGCAAATGACTGGCTTAGGAGACGTACGTGAGTAAGCTAGTGTAACTCAAACGTATCAGGGACGGAGTCTGGGGGCGGAGCTCCCAGCTTCCGAAGGCTTTGGGAGTCTTGGTGCGAAGCCCCCAGCTGCTGGACGATTTTTTGTAATTTGTTGGAAAAAAAGCTATTTTAATGCCATTGGATCACATTTCGCAAGCGTTCAAAGCCATTTGAAAGAACTAGATTTTTAACATTTAAAAGCCTATTGAAAAAATTTACTTGTTTCATCAGTCCTCACTTTACTTAACAGGTAAATTCCAAAACACGTTTAAAACCTTGTGTTTTGGGGTTAACTTTTGTAAGTGACTTGGCCTAGTACATGGTACATTGCCAGCTATACTATTTTTACATTTCAGCAGTAATTAATAATTCACTCGAAGATTTGCAGAGAAGATTTTGTTTTGTCATGCAAATGACCAGTGTTAGGAGTAAGTACATGTTCGAGTAGATTGCCAGTACATTGCCAACCTTCGCTTCGCGTCCAGTGTAAACAAAATAAATCTACTTACTTGCTATTAAAAACTGACTTACCCATATTCCAACAGCTAAAATAACCGCAAAATAGACGACAATAACGATGACGTCCTCTACTTCAATACCAGCCGAGGGATACAAGCTTGTTGTTGTTTCTGGACCAGTTGATGTCATTTGAGTCGTATCCATGCTTCTATTTACAGTATACTGACCTCAATCTAAAAATATCGAATCATTTTTTAAATAGCCCAGGAAAATGGAAACTCTTTCCAAACTGTAGCATATTTTTTAGCTATGGATTCTCCAAAACGTAACTGCTACAATCAATTGACACGTCAGCTTACAAATTCAGCATAATCACAAACAAAACGTAACTTCAAAAGAATAAGTTCGGTCTTTGGTTATTTTACCAAGCCAGTCAACCAGCGTAATAAAATGCTTCCACTTCTAACTCTTGCAATCTGCAACTGGATCCTTGTAACACGGAATTGCTTGCATGTGGCTAGAAGCAGTAGAGTTCAGCAGCAGTCGCGCTTCTCCAAAGCGCTGCACTGTGTCTGCTCAAAGTAACGAAGGGCCAATGAAATTCACAACTTTCTAGTCAATTTCTATCATTTTTTGAGGAATTCTTATCACCACTGACATTTCAGAATGGACTGGAGTCAGCGAAGTTCGAAGGTTTCATATTTGCTCTCCTTCCTTTTCTAGACTACAACAGCATTCACTCTGTCTCGTTGCAGAACAATATCAAGTTGACTCACATCACGCGTTGACTAGTCCATGGCAAATCACAACAACAGCAATCCTATTGACTTTCTTCCCGGATGAACAACACATTTAAAATAACTTTGATGATGTTAGCCCAAAACGTATCAAAGTACAACCCCCAGCCCCAAGAACCACTTTTAAACATCAATCAGTGAACTTCGTGATTGAGTTGTTTTTATTTGCAAATTTTGTGTGTGTTTTAAGTTTCCAATAAAGTAATTTATATTTTAAAAAACAAACATATATATATTCACATATATACATCCTGTCTTTCTGCTAACCAGTATACTCTCTGTTCGCTGCTGATGAAGAGACAAACCCCAAAACGGCAGGCCGTACAGCGATTGAGAATACATAGCTCCTTGATCAGATCTGCGATTTGGTCAGGTCGAGCACTCTCGCTGGGTACGAAAGTTACCACCAATGATAATTTTCGTGCAGGCTTTAAGAACCTGTCTTTCAGGCTACCAGTATACTCTCTGTTTGCTGTTAATCCCGAAATGGCAGGCTGTACAGCGATTGAGAATATATACCAGTAACCACTAGTCGAGTAGATAAAACGTCTACTACTGAACGGTAGATTGGGTTAAATTTCCAGTGTTTCCAAGCCAAAGACTGTTACAAAAATTTTTATTCAAAGCTTTCCTTTTTTACGTTCAGCATAAAAAGGAACATTGCGAAGCCTCTACCGTGTGTAGTAGACAGGTGGCTGCTTGACTCGAAGACCAGTAGGTCCCCTCGCTGTTTGCTGACCAATGCAACTTGGTGAATGAAGATGTAACTGCATACATTCTACACTTTGTTTCAGGTGCCCGTGAGGGACTGATGGATGCCCGCTTTCTAGGCATTGGTCAGGTAGTCAGTGTCCACATGGATGTTCATTTTAGGCAGGACAATTCAGGCGCGCAATCTGGTTTTTGCAAAGGGAAGATTGTGAATCAAACATTAAAACTTTTTTGCTCGAAAAATGGGTTATTTTTGAGTCGTGCTCAGTAAACTGATAACTCAAGCGTATCACAGATGAGGGTCTGGTGCGAAGCCTTAAGCCTTTTGACAATTTTTCGGAAAAAAATTGCCATTTTAATTTAACGCCAGTTGGATCACGTTTCGCACGCTTTTAGAGCTATTTGAAAAAACTTTATTGCTGAAATTCGGATGCCATTTGAAAGAATTAAGTTGCCCAGCTCCTTCAACTTCCCTACTTTTAAGATCATGGCCAAGCTCAAAATACGTTTAAACCTTTAAGTTTGTGGGTTTACTTATCTAAAAAGGTTTTGGGGACTGAAATTTATTAAAGGGACAGGGAACACAACTGTAATTCTTATCGAGGTTTAGTCATTTAAATAGTACTTGTAACACCTTACAAAGCTGATCCGGTGATAGCTTAAATTTTTTTTTCGTAACTGAGTTTTATTTAGTTTTTTCTCAAGTAGCTGTAAACATAGTAACATTTTCAATCGAGGTATCTATGACGTCACAATGGCCTGTGACGCATGGTTTATTCATAATTATCCAGTGGACTAATCGCGTACGCGTAATAACGTTGCGCCATTTCGGTCTGTTTTGAAGAAAAAAAGCACCGTCTTGCTGAAAAAGCAAGCGTGCTTTTTTGCTAATTCAATAGAACGGGTAGCGCAGTATAGCGTAATGTACGTTTTAATGGAAAAGCTGAATGCACAAATATACAGCATCAGTGTTCACACGATTTCGAGAGAAAAACTGCATAACACAGTAGGCCTATGTTGTCAGTCAAAACCTGTGCTGCGATTTCTGCTGCTGCTTTTTCGAAAAGCCATCATCTAAGTCTAGTGCAGATTTCATTTTTTTGTGCTTCGAGACCTTAGTGATTAGAAGCAGTAAGCAAGTCCCTGTAGTGTAGAAGTGTAGATGGTAGTCATAGCATACAAGTTTAAAAGTTTGAAGAAAATAGAAACGCCGTTTTGCTAGAAAACAAGCCTGCTTTTTTGCTAATTCGATAGTATAGTTATAGGACGGTATAGCACAGCTGTATGTAGCCTAGTGTACGTTTTAGCGGAAAAGCTGAATGCAAATACTGTAATTGCTGATTTTAATAGACAACCTAGGTGAGGTAAAGGAGTGTCAGGCACCCATCTACTTCTAGCAAAAACAGTCAGAAAACAAGAATAAAATTTTGTATAGTAGGCCGATTGTAAAGTATAACTATGCACTGTTTTTGCTTGTAGTGGAGGGTACGTGGCACTCCGTTATCTCCCCTCTGAAGATGCTCGGCCATATACGCTCTGATATCAACTTTTATTTTGCGTCAATTGGTGGTCAATTCTGACAATCTTGATTGGTGATTGCCATAGTTTTGCGGTAGCAACCAGGTCCGTTGCTACGGTAAAACTACTGTACGTAGTTTGGTTTCAGAGCGTATACCAGCCGAGCGAAAAGTTAGGTTGAATAAATAGCGTTGTTCATTGTTTCTTTGATACCTCTACCGGAAGAGCAGTGAGGCTGGGCTAACGTATTATTAATTACCATCCCCGGTAGACCTGGTGATAACAACCACTCTTATTCTCTAATTTAGTTGTAGATATGTTCAAAAAATCAAATTTTCATTACACGCGCTGTATTACGCCGAAGCGTGAAACGAGTTTGCGGGGCCCATTGCCGCGACATTGCGCCTGGACAACACAGCTCCTTTCGAAGAAAAGTTGCAGCAGTGGCGAGCCGTTAGCAACTCTCCAATTTGACCGATCCAGGATTTGAACCTAGACCTACCGTACCAGAGTCGAGCTCGTTACCGCTCGGCCATCTTGCCGATTTTTGTTGTAGATAATGCGCATAATGCATAACAGAATGCATGAATGTATTTGCTACGACTAACATGGTCGGCAGTGTGGTCGAGCGCCGTTTTTACGGTGGTCATGATCGAAAGGTCTGCAGTTCAACTCGCGCCCTCGTGGCATTGTTTCGTCCTTAGATAAAACGCTTCACGACGCTTATCTCTGCTTGGTGGAAATGGGAAGGAGCAATAAAACGTTCGACAAAACACCGGTAACTCCTAAGCGGGTGAGGATTCATCTAACGTATAGCACCATTGTCGCTTTCCCGTGAAAGAAGGATAAAGATGGAACCAATCAATCAATCAATCAGAATAGGTAATGCAATCGCAGGGGCGTAGCCAGGTGGGGGAAGGTGGCCATGCCCCTCACTTCGATAGTGTGTAACCAAAAAAAGTTCCAGTGTGAACCCAGGTATATGCTGATTGTGAAACGCTGCAAAAATGTGGAGCAAATCGAATCATCCCGACGAAGATAATGCATATAATATCTGCTTTGTGCTGCATTTTATTTGGAATTAAGCTACCTCACAACGACCGACAGAAAACCTTTTTTTAAATGTGCTGCTGCACTTACATAGGTTGACTCCGAATGATCAATAGATAATAATTAAACCCCTTTTAAATTCTACTGTAATTGCATAGATTGCAAAACAAAATAGATTTTCGCTGACAACATAAAATGCAGGTTCAATGTATAAAAACAGAGCTAAAATAAAACGTAAAACCAGATCTAAAAGCTTTAGATCTGGTTTTACGTTTTATTTTAGCTCTGTTTTTATACATTGAGCACTTTCTGCAAGCGCGTAAAATGCAGGTTCTCTCGAAATCAGCGATTGTTTGCATTCAGCTTTTGCATTCGTACACTAAGCAATACTGCACTAGACCCGTTCTATTGAATTAGCAAAAAAGCACGCTTGCTTTTCCAGCAAGACGGTGCTTTTTTTCTTCAAAACAGACCGAAATGGCGCAACGTTATTACGCGTACGCGATTAGTCCACTGGATAATTATGAATGAACCATGCGTCACAGGTCATTATGACGTCATAGATACCTCGATTGAAAATGTTACTATGTTTACAGCTCCTTGAGAAGAAACCAAAAAAAGCTCAGTTTTGAAAAAAGTTATAATTATATCACCGGATCATCTCTATAAGGTGTTGCAAGTACTATTAACACGATTCAAAACTCAAAAAACATTGATTTTGAGTTCCCTGTCCCTTTAAGGACTGAAGCAAAATTTTTTCTTCAGGGCTAAAATAAAATTACTTTAGGAGTGGATAAAAACATTCCGCTTTATATCGAAAGAATTACACAGTAACAGTGGTGCCGATCTTTGTTGAGCATTGGGGGGATAATTTGCAATTTTACCCCAATTTTGCGCTATTTTCAACGTTGGGGGGGATGAACCTCGACCACGATTTTGTTCAGGTGTGGAAATGTAGTGAAGACCAAAAAAAAAAAAAATGCAAGTGGAACACTTTTGTCCCCAAATTCAGGTGAAGACCAAGAAAAAAAAAGGTCTTCATCAAGAATAGAACACTTTTTTCCCCAAAGTTACGCTCAGATGTACACCCATTCAAATTATTGGGGGGGATGCAGATGTGGGCTATTCTCAAGCTATTGGGGGGGATACAGCCAAATTATTGGGGGGATATATCCCCCCCATCCCCTCCTTGTTTCGGCACCCCTGCACAGTAACACCAGAAATGGGGATCGAGATAAAAAAAAGTTACGTCCATTATCACTATGGAGCATCTTAGAAGTCAGCAATTAAGCCTCTATGCAAGAAAATTGATAATAAACCTATAGCCACGATGTAGCAGCTTATGAAAAACTACTAGAAACTTAAATCGGTTTGCGTGCTTCTGGCCTAAAGGCTGCCAGCGCGGAAGCCTTGGGAAGAGCCACCAGAACGGCGACGATTTTAAAACAAGCAATGCGAAAAAGTTATCTTCCCACATGGTTCGAACCTACCGCCTTTGAATTACCGGTCCATTGCTCTACTACTTGAGCTAAAGAGGATGTCTCTTCGCATTCTTAATTTTAGCTAAAATCCAGTACTATGTTGTAGCTAATAATTTAATTTTGATATCGACGTTTGCTGGCCAGAGTTTTAATGTTTTAATTTAATTTAATTGTGATGTTTTGACGTTTGCGGGCCAGAGTTTTAATGTTTAAACGTTTTGCGTGCCATCTGGCCGAAAGGCTACCAGTGCGGAAGCCTAGGAAAGAACCACGAGAACGATGACTACTTTAAAGCCAAGAGTCACCAAAACGGCGACTACTTTTCCTAGGCTTTCGCGCTGGTAGCCTATAGGCCAGAAGCACGCAAAACGATTAAACATTACAACTCTGGCCCGCAAGCGTCAAAACATCACAATTAAATTATTGTTACAAACTTTTCGTATCTAAATTATTTTACAGTACAACGGCTATTTAATGTAAAATTTTTCTAACACTACTATCAGTGGCCTAACCAAAGCGGACTATGGGGCTAAAGTTGCCTATCCCCCACTTTAACCTCAAAATCTTAGAAAGTATTATTACTCAGAAAATTTAATCCAAACAAGCACGTACCTTTATACATGTTTTGAACTTGACTTACTTGACCATGAAGAAGAGCGGTGGAGGGCTGAAGGGCTAGGTAATTTAATTTCGTCAAAGGCTTCCAAGTCTTAACAATTAAGCTTAGTTCCTCCAAATTATCAAACAAACGTGCGAATTGTCATTCAAATGGCGTTAAAATGACTTTTTTTGCGAAAAATTAAAAAAAAATTTCCAGGGCTTGGGCTTCGCTTCCAGGCCCCGTAGCCTCCGGCGACTGGAAGCTCCGTCCCCAGACTCCTGTCTATGCAACGCAGACCAAATTTTAGCCTAGGGTTTACACCCCATCTACCGCCCCAAACCCTTTTGGTAAAATTCTGGTTATGCGCATGAGTACTACAAAAAAACAAGCGAGAAAAAGTTTGGGTAAAAAAGACTAAACGTTTGAACCACAAGTTGCCAACCCAGCTCTAATTATTGCTTTGATTAATTATTATTCTTATCGATATGCCAATTGTTTCAAATAGCCTGCTACAAAATTCTTCTCAATTCAAAAATTGAACAATTATGATATCAAGACTATTATTTTGACTTTCAGCAAACTTAATCAATTTTTTTTCCAGTGAGATACAACTTAAACTGTTTAAACTTGTGCTCTGTTTATCCTGCCGAAATTGATTTCGCTGTCATTTTTGTGCTGGAGTAAAGTTTGTTCACTAGCAGGTACCAACATGTTTGGCTAAGTAAATCATTGAAATTGCATGAGGGTAATTGTTTAAAGGATTTCGATTCTATAATGTCCATCATGGTAAACATTGTTCCAGCAAACAATCATTATTATGTAAGCTTGCGTTGCTGATACAAGTTGATGCTTACTTAATTTAATTTGTCAGAAGCAAACTAACCGCTTAATCAAAGTACAAGACCAACATTCCTAACGCGAAGTAACAGTATCTTAACTGGATTAACTTAACAGCTAGGCTTGTCCACGGACTTCTAAATATTAGCATCTGGACTGGAAACGAAAATCGCGCGCGGACAAGTTGAGGCCTAAGTCAACAAACCAATTTTGCCGATAAACCGTTTCTTTGTTTTTGCGTAAAGTAGTTTTACTGGCAACTGATATAATAATTCCAAAATCATACTGAAAAGATAGGGACCACACGATATAATCACAAATTTGGAACTTTAAAACATTTTTATTGACTTGCGGCAAATGTTAAATTAAAAATATCGCTCGTTGATATACAAACGAAAATTTTAGCGAATCATAAAACAACACTCGGTACCTCAATTTTAATTAGCAAACGCAATGACCTAGAAATTGATATTCAACGCGAATAGCAATTCACAAATCAACTCGACCTTGTAATCATTTAACAACTTTTACCCAGTATGATTAAGGGCGCACAGGAATAAAATGCTTCTTAGTACAATAACCATTCACAAACATGATGTAACTTATACTCAGAATAAAAAAGTAACAACTATGTATTCTCAAAAGTAGCTTTTCAAGCACATTAATCAGCATAAAAACATAAAAAATAAATACTGTACCACAAAAAATTTAACAGCGATTGCTATATCACTATATTGAGAGTAGTACCAGCAAATCATTAATTTAGTCTTTTAGTGACATAGAAAAATTGAATATCGACATTGTAGAACGTTTCAGCAGCAAACAAGTCGCAATTCAGTGAGCGACAAATCAGTAGTAAGTATATCAGTGATATTGGGATCTTTTGTTTCACCAGATTAACCAGACCTGCAGTTGAGAGCTGAACAATTATTGACCACAATTAATAAAACTGGTATTAACTAGAACATAAACTTTAAAATCATGTTAGATTTAGACCCTAGATTCCTGTAACATAAAAAAGCTTGCTAATCAGGTTCGTCGCCAGATCGAAAGTTTCAGGGAGGCTAGCGCAGAACTTGGGAGGGGGCAATATTTTTTCCTTCATCATTGCAACTGTATGGTTTTGAAACCTATCATTTTTGTTTTGCTTATGCGTTTGCAGAAGCTTCATATATGTTTATTGTTTGTTATCACAGAGAAAACTTTCCATCGGAATGCATTTGGTCACACATCGGCTACATAATTACGGAATATACGTATGTTTCATGAAATATATATGTATTTTTTTAGTTTTGTATTTTATTCCACGACCGCCAAAACACAAAGCAACAACACAAAAACTAGCAAAAGATCGAGGATAAGGCAGAAGCAACAAAAACGATATACGTTATAACATGCTCACTAACAATAGGGTTACCATATTTTCATCACCAAAAAGGAGGACACCTTTTTAATGAAATTTATTAACAGCTAGTTGCTCTGCATCGCCTATACGGCAAAAGACAAACGAAAGCAACAATCATTTTAGCTATAGGTCAAAGTGTTATTACCACTAGCGTAAGCAGGATTTTCGAAAAAAGGGGGGGCAGAAAATTTGAGAATAATGAAGACCAAAAGAAAAAGGTCTTCACTCAGATTTAGTCCGTTTTTCTGCCCAAACGTACGTCATAAACACCCTCGACTGTCTTAGAGGAACCTGGTAAGACGTAAGCTACAGCGCGTGCGTGATATATAGGCCTACTTTTAATGACTAGCTGATGATATATTTATACACTAAAAGGCTGCGTGAGTGGACATGTTTAATCTGTTCAAAATGCCGAAAAGGAAGACATTTGGGCATTTTTTAACGTCCCCGGAGGACAAGGTATGTTTCATTAAAAAGGAGGACATGTCCTCCAAAAAAAGGACGTATGGTAACCCTAACTAACAATAAAATACAATCCAGCAAACAGAATTGTACCATGGCTGCTTCACCTGTATAGGCACTACACAAAGTGTTTACAAGATTTTTAAGAACTATTTACAAATTGTAACAAACTAACAACAGCACAAACAAAGAACAGTAATACGTGTACTACAATAATCTTTTCCAGAATATCAAAAACACACAACAAGATGATAACATTACATCAAGTTTTGTAAATGACCTATGCTTTTTGAGCGTATGTTGTAACAGTAAGCTAAGGCTAACTTAAGAAGTAGCAAAATCATGAAATACTATGCAGTATGCACGGTACAATTTAGCCATCAACCATTAATTAGTCAGCCCCTGTATCATTATTAAGCAAAGGTTCTACAATATAACAAAACGATTGTAGCCGAAATCATGTACAAGATTTCCCTTAAGGAGGTCCATCATTTATCTAGATTGAATCCTATCAACATCCGACAAGAATCGAAATGAAACATAATGTATAATAAAATGATTGCACGTGTCACTAATTGGAGAAGCTGCACAACGGCTCAGATGTATAATTTAATACGCTGGAATGCTACATTGTGCTAATTTATGTTCCCGTTGACTTAGTAAATTTGATTTTTTTTATAAATTCTTTTACAGTTTGGGAATTTTTGCGTAATATATATATATGTTAGAAATGACGATGCAACATGGAAACTTTTAGATGGCGCACACATGTTGGTTTTCACAGCTATTGTAGCTTAAATAACATACTGTGCAAGTGTGCAAAGCCAACTAATACATTTTTAGCTTCGTATAGCCACGCTCAGGGCTGCAAACTCGTCAAATAGAACTCGATCGTTTGACGAGCTTAAAACTTAAAAAAATTTTAGAACTCTAACTTCTCAGACGAGCGAAAATGGGCTGATGTAACCCATGCAAACCAGACACACAAAAATAGCAGTGCTTTCTTAGCTTGTTTCCCTAGCCAAAACCGAGTTTTGACTAAATGCTTGACTACCTTCACCCAGTGATGGCCTACTGTAACCTCTCAAATCAAATCTTTCATTGTACTCGCTCTACTATGCCGAAGCGTGTAGCGAGTTAGCGGGGCCCATGTCTGCGTCATTGCGCCCTGGGAACACAGCTCCTCTCAAAGAAATGTTGCAGCGGTGGCAAGCCATTGGCAACTTGTGTCCGATTTGAACCTCAGCCTCCAGCTTCATAGACGAACGTGTTACCGCTCGATCAACTGGCCGGTTACTGTAATGTCTAATCAGAAAATTGCACATTCATTTTTCAATTATTTACTACAGTGTAGCACTGGGAAAAATGATTTAATCTAGGATGCATTTTTTAATCCAATAACCTACATTATACAATCTTTCTTCTGTTGCTTCTACAGCATTATTATAGGTTTCACTAAATATTACGCTAGTACCGGTAGTGATAATGCTTGCTTGTATTGGTGTAATTTCACCAAAATTTTAACTAATTAATGTTATTGTCTTTCATTTTACACAATATGCTTCTCCATTCATTAGTCGAAACAGTTCTAGTGTACAAACTTATTTGATAGATACTATACCTAAAATTACAGTTTTTACTTCAGCCAACCAACAGCAAATCGCCTTGTCTTTACCAGCTTACTAAAACTAATGATTTCTAATGCAGACTATTGCACTGTTAATAACAAAACTACCTACTTACAGACCACCCAAATATAGCATATTAACTAACATTGCACTCTTATTGCCTCTAGTATACAGTACAACTGTGCTTATGTCTGCAGTACAAAGAATTACGAATTCTACAGTGAAAAGTCGCCGCTTGTTTACATGCGATAGCGGCTCAGATGCGCAGACGCACTACTGCGCAGGCCTCAACTTGTCCGCCGACGCGCTGCTTTTTTCTTTCGTTTCCAGTCCAGATGCTAATATTTAGAAGTCCGTGGCTTGTCATACTTTTGAATCAGAAAATCGGAACAGGATTATTACAACCAATTTTCTTAAATTTCAGATGAAGACCAAATAAATAAATAAAAAACGTTTTCACCTCAGGGAAACCCTGGGTGAAATTACAGTAAATGAATAGAAACAAAAAATTTCCGACAAAATGGTTAATTAGGCGGAACACCAAAACGAGGCCTCAAAACTCAAAAGCGGTACTGTTCCGGCGGAAACGGAACGTATGGCAATTTTACCCTACAGCAGTAGCGTAGACGGGAGGACGGGGGGGCTCGAGCCCCCCCCATTGGCCTGAAAAGTATGCAAAATCGCACGTTTTTGGTGTTTTGAGGCCGATTTTTGCTCAAAAAATGAAAACAGACCCCCCTGAAGGAATTTGGGTGCCGAAGTTGTGAAGGAGTTGCCGTGATTCGGTCGGAAGATCCGTGTGAATTTCCGATTTCGGCCGAAAAATCCGTCACAATTTCGGTGAAGCCCCTTTTTTTTATTGGAGATCACCTCTATTTTAGCGGAAAAACGGTTTGAATTTCCGATTTCGGCCGAAAAAGCCGTCTCAATATCGGATAAACCGTTTGAATCTAATTCAAGAGCAATGAAAATTCGAGTCAAGGTCGCTTACAGTTGTATCACTCTTTCAAAAAAACTCCCCCTTTTCGAAATCCTGGCTACACGCCTGCCCTATAGTATTAACTTTTTCAGAATTTAAAACTTGAATATCTTGAAGCCATGCAATCAGCCACATTTAAATTTTAAGCAACAGACAATCAAATTTTGATTACTATCTTAAACAAAATAGCTTTAATTTTATCTGAACTGGACAAAGTAAGCAATTATTATCATTGTCTGTAATCCGTAAAAAAATTGTAAGTTCCTGGTTCAAAACCAGACTCACACTGATATGTTTCAGTTGAGCGAAACTATGGTCGTTAACGTATAATTTAAGCTCATTGGAGAGTCACTCCACAAGATGTGAAGTCATGTTCGTAAATATTGACGTTTTCTTTTTCAATTGTGCGGATATTAAATAATGAAACAACTCCGTTTTTTGTTGCCGTTGCACAACAATATTGACGTGGGATATGATGAAAAAGTTTTACTTGTTTACTTAAATGTTGCTGTTTCTTTCAGAACACTTGCGGCTCTTTGGGAACATGATTGTGGTTCTCCGTTGAGTAGATCCAATAAACTAAACGGAGAAATAACAATTAAGCCTTATCAGCATAGCGCTTTTTTTTTAGATACATGTAAAACAAAATTAAAGATAAGAAAATTTGAGCAAACTAACAATTATAAAGAACATGAGATACTTTCCTCTAAATGATTTTAATGTACTACTAATCAATTGTAGAAATCTACCAATAAGCGTCAAAGAGTTTTTATCTCGGCAATATGTGAAGTTAGTCCTTATTTAGAGCTTTAAAAACAAATTCTTGAACAATTTTAAAACAAAACATAAACTTAATGCAGTATGCGCACTTTGTTTCATCATTGTCAAACAACCAAGCTTCTTTCATTCAAAACATCATAATTTCACAAAATAATCAGTCTATTCCAAAATGGCTAACGAACCAGCTTGAAAATATTCAAAACCTAGTTTTTATTATTTTAGATAGTAAAATCGATTTCGGCCCGAGTGGGTCATTTTCAGATAAATCTTATTTAAATAGAATTTAAAATAATTGAAAATTAACATAGAATTGCATGATTGAGGTTGACGCCAAATAGAATTTGAATAAGATAGGATTCCATTTAAATAAGATAACCGAGGATAATCCGCTCGATTTGAAATCTTTTTTATCATCTAAAATAATCAAAACTAGGATTTAATATTTTAAGGCTGGGTTTTTAGCCATTTCGTAATTGACTTGATGAAACAACAGTTGAGTTACCGTTTTAAATTTATTTTTGTCATTGTTTTTATCTGGATCGTAAAGTTGCCGAAGATTCAGTTTTTTTTTTTGATTGAGTAAATATTTAAAGTAAAAAGAAACAAAAAAGAGCAACACAAAACAGAATTAAAGATAATTTTAAGATTACGTCACAAAAGCAAATCAGTTGATCCGTAATAACTCACAAAACATCATTAATTACAGAACTGTTACATAAGAACTTCAATTGAAATAAGGCCACTTTCGAAAATGAGAATTCAGTTTTTTTTTTCTTTCTTTAAAAAAAAAAAAGGTTGAACATAAACACAAAATGACCATAAGCCAATTTTGCAATACAAGTATTTACATATTTTTTAAACCAGTAGTTATATGTAGCCATCTAGCGGTATTAAATTTTGAAAAAGCATTTCGATCTACGTCTCTGCGGAGAAAACTGCAAAATATGTACATGGTTTTTTGAATTAAATCAACGAAGCTGCTTTTTAGATTCAATAAGCAAGCTGCAAATCTGCTGCTAAATGTACACTGACGATAAAAATACTTTCAATTAATTGCATTGCGATAGAGTAAGATTTTGTTATTTTGTAAATCCAAAAATAAATAAATAAAAACATTCAACTAGTAAAAGGCAACAATATTTAATTCGCTGATTACGACCGAGTAATTTATTGAATAAGCTGCGATAATACAATCTAATGCTCTTGAATGCATAAACTAGGCGCTGCAACGGCTGTGTCTGTCTAAGTGTCTGATCACACCAAAGGATGTCGCATCTTTTTGGATTCTGTTTGAAAATCTTTTGCTATCAGGCTGAGCCACCGCAAAGGGTATTCAAGTTTGCAGAAAAAGTTTGGCTTTTTGGATCCACTTCATCCATTAAATATAAAAATAGCCTTTTTCATCTTGAATCATAGTGAGCTTGCATAGCAGTAAGTCGAAGTTTTGTTCGTTAGTTCATGTTTGAAAGGGCAATTTTTGCGTGCGAAATTCAAGTCGTGTGAAAGTCGAACTTGTTTATCGTTTGGAAGTTTATTTAAAAGAATTTTTATTGAATTTCACTTACAGTTTTCATTACCCCAGACGTAATATTATTCTATGTCACAGGAAAATAATCTTTGACAATAGAGTAGAACTTAAATCCCAGCTTAGATGTTATCCTAACCTACATAATTGTCAAAATCTGAAGGGGTTTCCTTGTTTATGATTTATTTTTACTCGGGCAAAGGATGTTATTGTAAACCTTTGTTTAGCGGTGCAAACATCAAGCAAATGACAATGGGTAACAGTAGCGACTCTCATTTTTAAATTATTAGATTAATCGGTATCAGTATGAACAAAATGGCTACAATTTTTGTAAATATTTTTAATCGGTTTTTACTACTTTCGTTTGTAAAACCTTAGATTTTGCCTTCTTTCCCTAATATGTTTGCCAAGTTTATTGTTTGTTTTTTTTTGCTAATAACGAAATTCAGGTTGGTTTTTGTTGTGTGGGAAGCTTACGACCAGTTGAACACCGCGTATTCCTGCTTTTAGGGAGATATGAAGACCATTAACCATGACTGGTAACACAGTTTGCATCATTCATAGAAATAGGCCGTTTTACCGTTGTTATTTTCTAAAGCAAAAAAGTAATCACTAAAAACGCTTTAAACCAATCGGTCCGAAGACTTATACAAGGCTCTAGAATTTCTTCGTCGTCGAAGGAAAATTTATAATCAAAAAATGCACTATCGGATCGTTTTTTTTTTTTTTGAGAGCACATTACTTGAAGTTGCACTGAAGGTTTGGACAGTTCAAATTTACAAAATAGTGATATGCAGAAGAAAAAATAATTTAGTGAAAAACTATATCGCAGTTTCCTGTAAAACTGCCGCATTTTATTCAAAATCAAAGAGCAAATGAATTAAACTGCATTTATTTTGGTGCATATATCAATACACATATTTTGCACCAATTATTTTGCTTTTTTAAGAGTTTGTTGTTTGCATTGTCTATGCTGTTTTTGGAAATTTCCATTTTGACGTCATTTTTGAAAGACGTTAATTCATCAAAGCAAGGAGTTTGCTTCTATCAGCAGAGGCAGAAAAATTCTACTGTGGAAGACATTGAGCAACGACATGGAAACATTTTCAACTATTTCTGATCACTGAGTTTTCCATTTAAATGAGTTGAAAGTTACCGCCTCACTTTCCAGAACAATCAGAATCTCGAATTTGAAGCAAAAAATTCCAATTAAATTTTGTCGGCAAAATCAAAATTTTGATTTACTACTACACTGTATCCAAAATTTAACTCAAATAAGAAAAAACGTGTCAGCCAAATACTCGTGCCAGCTTTGCTGTTCGTGCAATATTTTAATAAAATTTTGATGAATAGTAATTACAATTACAGCATATTTTTAACAAAATTAAATTCACAGCAGAAAGCAAAGAGACGTTTTAGGTTTTCGAGTCAAGCTGCCATCTGCACACCTGTCTACTAAAGACCGGGAAAGTCTCACACAGCCCTTTTTGATGCAAAAAGATCAAGCTCTGAACTATTGAAGGATTACCAAATTTCATTTGGTTTGACCCAAGCGGGAATCGAACCAATTCTTCTGTTGCCCTTGAGGTTTCATTATGAGGCTGCTACATTCAGTATACTGCACAGTATAAGCTATGATCTCACCATACAAGCTCCAGAAGATTTCGCGTCACGTTTGTCACTATATCTTCTTGATCTGACTCTTAATAAGGTTTCAATTTTGAATCCACTGCTAAATATGTCTGAACTATCTCTTGTTTTATTTGCAAGAAGAGTTGATGAGGCAAAACAGTAACAAGATAAATATTTTATTATAAAAGAACACAAAACAGTTCAGATTAACAGTGTTTAAAATAATATGAAATTGTTGGCGTAGAAAAGCGTAACAAATCTATGAAACATTTTATAAAATATTATAAAAAAACAATAACATTAAATAACAACCTATCTGAAAAGCCGGATGTCTATAAGGCAGATTTACACACGATCCGTTTTTCATCCGTTTTTTCACGTGTTTGTTTCTCCACGAAAGAGTATGCGCTTCTTGTTCGCTCTTTTGCAAGTCTGTATCTGCATGAAGTAGACTGTTACATATTTATAAAAATTATGTTCAAAAATTTTGTGTATGAACGATAAGAGCGATATTTCAAAAGAGGGCTGTACCCGTTTACAAATTTTTTTTTCGAAAAGCTGTTGTCCAGTATATGTGACAGTCTGGTTAGAGCGGATATGAACATATAAAAATGCGAACAAGAAATAACATAGTTTTCATGGAGAAGAAAAAACGTACAAAAATGGGCAAAGCCAGATAAAAAACGGATATGACATAAATCCACATATACAATGACAATAAAATAAATAATGTCTTAATGGTAATTTCTCGTCAGAAACAAACCAAAGACTTCCACCTTTGACCAAATAATCGTAGAAATATTTTGTGGCATTGTTGCATTGCAATGAATAACAAAAATCCATCATGTTGCTTTCTTACTTGAAAAAAAATTCTGACATTTGACCATTGTAGATTGTACAAAAAATTTAAATCATTGGAATGCAATAGCACGATTCAGAAACTATTACGCAGTGACCGGAGATTAAATTAAAGCTGTTTCTTTAAAAGTCGAAAACGTTGTAGGATTATGATTTCTTAATCAGCTTTAAACTTTCATTTTTGGATGGTTCATAACCAGTAGTAATTTATGTTGGCTATGTACGGTCGACTTTTCTTTCTTCGCCGATAAAAAGCATCTGAAATGCGGCCGTTCTCGAAAACACTTTCGAAGTCCTGAATACTGTGAGGCAGCACGGCTGGAAGCACTGTTACCACATTGTAACTTTTCTGTAAGAGAAATGTAAGATTATAGACAAAAGAACGGCATACAATACCAAAACCTAGCCTATACTTTTTGTATTCATTAAAGCAGGGTTTTTCTTTTACTATTGACTATGTTTTGAAATAAGTTTTTAAAAATGGAAGCGTGTAAGTTATCCATAACTTGGCCCGGTAATTGCAAAACAGCATTTTATATTCAAATAATTCAGTACCCGTATGACTGGGTTATTTCCATATAACTCATGGAGACCTAACTTCAAACATTACCGGCCTAAACACAAGCGAGGATAAAGAAAGTTAGTACAGATAAACATGCTTTACCACTAGCTTGCCTAGAAGCGCTTGTTACAAAATTGTCTACAAAAGCAAGCAAAAGAACCAAAAAAATGGCGAAAAGAGCATTAAAATAACAAGCTAACCACTCCAATTGAAGTGGTTTTGTCATGCGCGATTTGAATAGGAAAACAATCGTTACAAAAATAATGCAGTATTGTCAAACATCGACCCCATAAGAGGCCAATTAAGTCATATCTATAAACTCACAGCTGACTTTATAGAAGACACCCTTAAAAATAATCAATAAATCATTGAACTAAAGTGACGCCATCGATGACGCAGTTAATATTGCATTACAAAAACGAAATAATGAAGAAACAAGAAGATCATAGAAAATACACTAAAAAAAAACACTGACAAAGTTCAAAAACATATGTGCATTTGAGCACAGTCGTTGAAAGTTTCATCACTACAAGTAAAAAATAACAACTTTTTTCACGTATTAGCCATACCCCAAATCTGCAAAAGTTTTGGTAGATTCATAGTAAAAAATTACAACTACTAATTCTGGTTTTCGAATAAAATTTGAAGTAATAAACAGTTGCCATTAAAATTTAAGCAGCTTTAAAGAGAAATAAAATAAAGATCAAACTAACTTTATTTACGCTATGCTCAACTTCCCAAAAGCTATAAACCCGCTCTTACTAAACACGGACAATTTTTATACTTAACTTAGGAACGTAATTTATATGCATAAAAATAAAGTAAAGTTTTATGTCAAATTTTTTTGTTTTTTCGAAAAAAAAAACTCGTAAAATATTTGCCTTGGACCTTTTTTTTTTATATAGACCAAATATTAGTCAGTCAATTAAAATATTACGGATATCTTATGTATCCATTTTACTTGTCAACAAAATGAGTTCTCAAACTCCACCGTGATAGGTTCTCGATATGCTTGCGGGTATGGCTAGTAACGAAAATAAAAAAATTGTTACAAACAGCGTATTGAAAAGTCAAATGCATCTAAGGACATGCTACAACATTGAAGGGATCAAGAGAACATGCAATAGGTTGCTCACAAAGTACGATTCATTGACTAAAATAAATCATCATATGGCTATGAGAAACATGTTAAACAAACGGCTTCAAATAAATCAATTGAAATAATATACAATACAGTCGCATAGAAACATGCTTTGTTTAACAAGAAAGTTTGAAAAATGCGCTTGCGCCACCAAGTGGTACGCTGCATTATTGTACAGTATCTACAAAAAGCACATGCAGGTTATAGGTTCTAGTTTATTTTGCATGCTTGTAACTTTTGCATTCGTCGATTGGTCGACATGCGACAATCGCTACACCTTTTCCAGCAGTTAGTAGGAACTTGTTAGATCGTTCAGCTTTTATTTTTGCGAGACAGGCGACACTTACACTTCTTCGATGAGCTTCTGACAAATTTTTCCAGATCGTGGACGTTATCTGTATATTCGTAGTCATCATCCAAAGCTCCAACGATTGCTCTTAGGATTTCTTCTCCGTGAACACTCTCCAATAAATTAACAATATCGTGAGCAACCGCTGATCTGGATCTCCGTCTTCGTTGCGTTCTACCTTGTTTATTTCCTCGTTTTTTCCCATTCCTTCCCTTGCCATTCTTTCGTTGTCTATTCTTTCTCTTCCGAGATCGACTATCAGGTTCTACCAGGTTGTTAAGCACAGTGGTTGAGGTGTCCGGAACGTCTGGTTGTGCCATCGTGGCGGGAAGTTGTCCACTTGTATCAACGGTTTTTAAAATTTGTAACAGACGAATTTGTCTGGCTAGCTCCGCTTTATCCCGGCTGAGTCTATCGTTTAGTGAGTGGTCCGCTGACTGTGATCTTTTACTAAAAATAAATAAAACAACAATGTTTCGATAATCAGGAAATAAACTCATTCTGACGGCTGCACGGAAATGCAAACTTAACGTTTCATTCTGATGAAGAAATTTAAAAAAACTTAGAGATATTTTTAGTTAACAGTTAAAGACAAAAAGTATTTGTGACACACCAATTAAGGATCGATGTTCTTTAGACATTTTTGAGTATTGTTTTTGTTCCCATTAAACATTCGATTATACCATTTGATCATTACACAAACTGCACAAGTCACTAAGCTTTACACATACAGTCTCAATTTAAATAACTCATTAAACTTTTTGAGTAGGTTATGTTTTCTAGCTCGCTTTTTGGTCGTATTTCAACAAAATAATTTTTGCACAGACCAGGAATATGATAAAAAGTTTGAAATAATTTTATTTTATCTGGCATTCTTTTTTTTACCCCAAGGAAAAACATTCATATAGGCTAATTTTCTGCGTAACTATCATACTGCAAATCTTCCTACCTCCTTGAAAGCACATTAGTATTTTCTTCTTGAGGTAAAACTCTTGCAATAGCTGATATAAACAAACAAGAAAAAGCAAGGAAACAGTAGCAAAGAGCGTTGGTATTCATATTGTTCAGCGTAATATGTCGTTTAAAAAAATCGCAAATCTGCAAATAAAAATATTGTCAAGATTTATATTGTCAACTCGGAAAGAAAAAAAATCTAAATTACATAATTAAGACTTGTGGGTAATTGATTGATACGTAATTATACCCAAGGAAGACTGATTTTTACGCCCTATTGACGTAATATATGTTATAATCATCTTCACCCACAACGTGTAAAGTGATGTAACCGTTACTAAGAGACTTTTTCATTTCGAAAACTGCATCAACATATTTTTTATCTTTTAAACTGCTTTTTATTGACAACACAGTATATACTATTTGCATTATATTCTGCAGGATAACGGCTCAAAATGTGTGGTGTCTTGTATTTTTACAGCGTTAACTTCATAGGTTTTGGAGCCCTACACCTAGATCTAACGTGCTGCAGCAAAAAAATTAATGGTGAAGGAATAACGTGTTTCGTCGTTTATAAGTGCAGCAGGTGCGTTGTGTTAGCCTTTTTCTATCTCATTTTGTAGCTTTGTTTGTTTTATTTCATACTGTATGTGCTTTATCAACGCTTGCTACATTACCAAAAAACAAACCAAGCTGCTGTTGAACTTTTCACTGCCAATTTTGAAAGAGATAGTGAATATTATTTTTAGAAGACTGCCGGTTTTTGAATTAAAAATTATTTTTCAATAACTTTTTTTTCTTTTTACTAATTTGCATAATAAGTTACATAAGTAATTTAAACGATTATGTCCCAACATGTACTCAAATTTGTGCTAAATAACTGTGCCAATTACGTGATGTGAAAAATAA